>QLOH01000045.1:0-2706527 GCA_026901365.1 Sesbania bispinosa | reverse complement strand
AACTAATATTACTAATTACTAATTACTAATATACTAATAAAACTAATAAATAACATACCCACTAAAGCAATGTTTAAAACTAATAACCTAATACCTATATCACATTAATAAACTAATAAAACAAATAAACTATTAATTACAAATAAATTAATTAAAACTATAAAACTTACTAGTTGCGACGCCGGAGAAGGAATGAAGATAAAAGGAGTTGTAAAGTCACCTACAAGCAACTATTTTGATTTCTGATCGGTTCAAACGAACCTATGAAGGATAGGAAGTTTTTAATCGGTGAGTTCTTGTGAATAAAAAGAGAGGGGCACAGAAACACAATGGTGGCCGTAGGGAAGAAAAAAGAGAGGAAAGAGGAGGAGGAGGGTGAAAATGGAGGAAGAGGGGAGGGGGAAGGGTTTTTACGCGTTCAACATTTACGTAGCGACGGCTTGGCCATCGCTACGACCGTCGTACGTATAAATTCATCAGCTCGCGCCAAATTTAAAATTTATTTTTAATGTAGTAACGACCATACCGTCGCTACGCTTAATTTTAATTTTTTCAGAAAAAAATAAAATTTTTTTAAGTGTAGTGACGATTAGGCCGTCGCTACCGTCACTATGGCTTGGCCGTCACTAAGTATTAATTGCATTGAACGGTACATTTAATGCTGTAGCGACACATTAGCGACGACTGATGGCCGTCTCTACAAGGTCATCGCTAAATTATGAATTTCTTGTAGTGTTGCCTCTTAATTTTGTGTATCCAAAGAACACATTTCTTTAGGGTTGAGCGAGACCATGGTGGTCTTAACCACTTGGTAGATTGAGTGATAAATTTGCCTCAAACTATGTAATGTTTTATGGACTAATTGATATAGAAGAAATAGACTAGTAATTTGTTTGAAATATTTTTTGAAATCATGACATGAAGGGATTGCTTGAAATTGAATTTTCTATTGATTGTGAAATTTTTCGTGATACAAATTTATTGAGAAATTGTTTGATTTATATGTATCATGAAATTTGTGCTGGAATTATGATTGAAATTGTTGGTGATTAATCTTGGTATGAAAATTTTATAATTAAGGAATGTGATGAATTATGGATGAATTGATCATTGTGAATGAAGGTTTGGTATTGTTGAACATTGGACATGATTTTGGCTATCATGATTGCATGGGAAGGAAAATTTTATAAATTTGTCTATGATGAATTTGCTATTATTGGTAGTGCATATCTTGATGAGACCCAAAATGTAGACTCGAATACTTGAAACATTGACACTTATATTTGGTTAATTGGAGAAATGAATCATTAGAAAACACAAAAGATTTAAAAAGTGAGAACAATGAATAAGAGTGCAAGTGAGGGAGAGATGAATTTCATAAGACTTGAATGTCCCAATTTTCGAGTGGTTATAGTGAGGTGAGAAAAAAACCAAATAATTTATAACGTGTAACTGAATAGTTTATAACTGAAGTTCAAATAGTTTATAACTTGAAACTCACAAACCTTACAACATAAAATTTAAAAGTTTGTAACATAATATTAATACTAATAAGCCTATAACAAAAGAATAAAAAGGTTGTGATACAAAGCTAAAAAGGTTATAGCATCATATTTTAAAAGTTTAAACATAAATCTAAAAATATTTATATTAAAAAAATTGAAAGTTTATAACCTAAGACTAATAAGTTTATAATAGGAGTTTAAAATGTTTATAACCAAATATTGAAATGTTTGTAACACATGAAAAAAAAAATTGTAACTCATAGGAGAAGAGTTTATAGTATAAAACATGAATGCTTGTAACTCAGAAGAAGGATTTGTAACTAAAAATAGAAATGTTTGTGACCCATAATAGAAGAATTTATAATTTAAGGGAAGTGTTTGTAACATATAAGAGCAAAGTTCAAAACCTAAAACAAAAATGTTTGTAACATATACAAGGAAAGAGTTTATAATCTTAAATAAAAATGTTTATAACATAAGGGAAGAGTTTATAACTTGAAATAGAAATGTTTGTAACTTATAAGGGAAGACTTTGTAACTAGAAATATAAATGTTTGTAACTTATGAAGGAATAGTTTATAACCTAAAATAGAAATGTTTGTAACCTATGAGGGAAGAGTTTATAACCTTAACAAGAATGTTTGTAACATGTGAGAAAAGAGTTTGTAATTTGAAACATAAATGTTTGTAACACATAAGGGAAGAAATTACAATACGAAATGATAGAGTTTATAACTCATTAAGGAAGAGTTTGTAACGGAGGACAAAAATTTTCATAACGTGAGACAAAGAGGTTTATAACCTAGAACAGAAATGTTAGAGGCTAACCATGAATTTAGGAAATTTAATTGAGTTTTTATGATGTATATTTTTTTTAATTAACTAAGGGCTCGTTCGGGGCGGTTGCAAGTTTTCAGTTTTTGATTTTTAAAAATTTTCAATCAAACTTTTACAATTCAAAACCAAAAACTGAAAAGCTCTTTTTGTGGTTTTCAAAATTGACATTTTAAAAACCACAACAATTGGGTTTCAATTTTTTTGTTTTGAGTTGTAAAATTTTAATTGAAATTTTTTAAAAATAAAAAACTCACAACCACCCTGAACAGGGCCTAAAATTGTATATGCCAATGTAATATTAATAATATACATTTAATTATGATCAGTATGACTATGATTGAATCAACCAAGTATGAGTTAATATTTACCAGTTCAATTATTAGTCCAATTTTTAAAATAAAAAGGCTTAATTGTATTTATTGTCTCTTTAATTTGGACTTTATGCAATTTTGGTCCCTAAGTTTTTTTTTTCGAAAAAATTAAGTCCCCTTACTTTCGAAATTAAGCAATTTGATCATTCTGTTAATTGTTTTCTACCTAAAATCCTCAAATTCTCATTTTTCAATCCAAATATAATTGGGAGTTTATATGCAATAGATTTGAAATATATGAAATAATTGTAAATGCTCAAAAGTAAAAATTTTAATAGAAATTTTATAAAATTTAAAAGATTTTGTGGGATTTAAAATAGGGTTTAGAGAGGATAAAAATTTGGGATTTTTTATTATTAAATAAAATTTGATATTTTAATTGGTGAAGATATTAAATAGAAAATGGGAATTTGAGAGTTTTAGATAGGAGAACTTAATTTGTTCAAAGAAAACTTAAAGGACCAAAATTACATAAAATTCAAACTAGAGAGATAAAAAGTGTCATTAAGCCAAATAAAAATAGAAAAAAGTAAATTGTACATGAATAACATATACAGCATAGATAGAGAAAGAGAAAAAAAAGAGAGAGAAATATGAGACGTGATAAATTATGTGATGGAAAGAAATAAAGAAAAAATTGCGTTGCATGACTTGTTATATATTTTTTATGTTATATGGATTTGGAAGAATTCTTCTGAATATTAATTAGAATTGAAGATTGCTTTTTCAGTGATGTGTGTTATACCAAAAACAGTGACATGCTTTAAAATTCAGAAATTATGTCCCAAAGCGAAACAAAAAAGCCAAGGTGTTTCGGAACTTCACAACAAATTTAAAACATGTTAGTGCTTGTCGCCTGTAATTTATCCTAAAAGGTTAGTAAAACTTAGGAGAATCATAGAAGTAATAAACAAGAGTTGTGTGTCATGGAATAGTTATTTAAGAGTTTATGAATAATTATAGAAAAATAAAATTTTAGGGGCCTTATCGTTTAATAAAACGTTGTGTCTATTTCCTATTTTTTTATTTTTAGTTATAAAAATACTTTCAGTTTTTAATTATAAAAGTATAACTTTATTTTCATTTTTACTTTGTTTCATGATTTCAGAGTTTTGTATAGAAAATAGTAAAAATAATTTTATATTAATTTCTCCTTTTTATATAAAATTTTGAAGACAAGAAACAAAATTAAGAAAATAAGTTGATATTTTTTTAATTAAAATAAAAAAAATAGAAAATGAAAATAGAAAATATTTCTTAAAAGTAAATGACCCTTTCAATATTAAAAAATTAAGATGTCCTTGTTATTCAACAAAAAAAAAAAAGCTATAGAATTCTTTATTTTTTACATTTTTATAATTAGTAATTATTAAGAGTTAATGGTTACATCTAGAAAAGAGAAAGGGTTTGTAATAAACGTATTATAAGTGTATTTAGGCAATGTTATAAGTCAACTTTTTAGTTAATATAGTATTTTATAGCTGCAGCTTATGATTTAACACATACACACAAAATCAAACTCTTTGCAGTTATCCCTACAAAAAAGAAAAAAAGATAAACATGGTACTAACTTCATCTTCAAGAATTTTTGTAATTGTTCAAAGCTTAAACTCTGTTAATGCCTTAATGGTTTTTTGTGTTTCTTCAACCCCAATTTCATAGGCTCTGAATGCAACTCATGGCGAGAAAAAAGGTACAGAAGACATTACTGTTGTGGATTATCGAGGTTACCCAGCTGACAAGTCAAAAACTGGAGGGTGGCTAGCAGCAGGGCTCATCTTAGGTTCTTCTTAAGCCATGGAAATCAAATTAGTGTCATATTTTCAAGGTTGAACTTAGGGGCTTATTCGGCTCCTAAACATACAATTTTTTTTTATTTTTTTATGCAGGTACTGAGCTTGCAGAAAGAATAATGGTTGTGGGCTTATCCATGAACTTAGTGACTTACTTGGTTGGAGTTTTAAATTTCCCTTCAGCTTATTCTGCCACTATAGTTACCAATTTAATGGGAACTCTCAACCTGGCTAGCCTTCTTTGTGGCTTCTTAGCTGATGCCAAACTTGGCAGATACCTGACTATTGCTATAGTTACAACCATATCTGCAGTGGTAAGTTTAAAGCTTTGAATATATATGATTTATTTTTTAATTTAATATGACATGACATTATGGTGTCATATCACTCATGTAGCCGACCTCATTCAATGAAAAAAGGTTTGGTTGTTATTATAATGGACATACAAAAATAGTGAAATGAACATTAATAGATAGTTTTTACTTATACAATTCTCACTCAATCCATTCTTACCAAATGGTGAGACTTCATTGAAGTGAATTTCCAACACTCTTGCACTAGGGACTGTGTTTGTTAACCATAGCTACAACCATTCCTAGCATGAGACCCCCTCCATGCAGTGGTGTTAGAAGACAACACCATGAGTGCATTCAGGCCAGTGGCAAACAATTGATTCTGCTATTTATAGCACTTTATGCTATAGCTGTGGGTGGTGGAGGAGTAAAAGCCAATGTCTCAGGTTTTGGATCTGATCAGTTTGATAAAACAGACCCCAAGGAGGAAAAGAAGATGATCTTTTTCTTCAATAGGTTCTACTTCTTTGTCAGTTCTGGATCCTTATTTTCTGTGGTAGTGCTGGTGTATGTGCAAGACAACATGGGAAGAGGGTGGGGATATGGGATTTCAGCAGGAATTATGTTGGTTGCGCTTGCTGTTTTTCTGTGTGGTAAACCATTATATCGATTCAAGAGGCCGGAAGGGAGCCCTTTAACAGTTATATGGAGGGTATTATTTTTTACTTGGAAGAAGAGGTATCTTCCCTTGCCTTCACAACCCTGTTTTCTCAATGGTTACCTTGAAGCCAAGGTTCCACATACTGAAAGGTTAAGGTACGATTAATTTAATGCATTGAATAGGATTAGTTTAAGCATGAGTATAGTATTTCTCTTTCATTATTGTTCACTAATTATAAAAAAAAATCTTATATTTTTTGCTGTTCTGAAAGTGATTGCATCATCATCATCATTAACATTATCCCTTGGGCTGAGGAGGGGACTTTTAAAAATAAATGTTTTTATTAAAACAGAAAGCATTAATTACATCAAAAGCATAAATGAACAATAAATACTTTTTATTTTAATAAAAACATTACATCTTTTGAAGTCTCATCCTCAACCCTCAAATAGTTTATATTTTCTTTTATGTAATTCTACATTTGATTGGTAAGCGTTCAATCAAAAAATCAAAAAGGGTAACAAAAACACTGATTTATTTGCACTTCTACATATACCCCCTGTTTTTTCACACCTAAAAAATACTAGTAACACATTCTCAAAACTTTCTTCAACATACCTTATATTATTTGGCTAAAATTCATATCATCCCAAAAAATAGGGAGTGGATCCCACCATATTTGAAAGTGGGATCTACATTATTTTGTGAGACCCATGAACATGTTCTCTATTTAGTGAGATCCACATAAATTCTAATCAACAAGAAAAAAAAGTGAGATCCACATAAATTCTAATCAACAAGAAAAAAAAGTGCAAGAGTGTGCTAAAAAATATGCTGTTAGTATCCCTCCTTCACAAACTTGCAAGTGGTAAAACAACATTTAAATTCAATTGGAAAAATTTAAACGTCAACAGTATTCATTCCGCACCCACTTCTACCATCTTTGACATTGGTATTAATGTTTCACAATATATCCAACTTCAAACGAAGCTCCAATGACTTAATAGATACAAAATTGTGTATATCTATGAAATTTTAAGAGTGTGCACGTAGCAATATAGGAAGTCCTACACTCCTGTGACATAATTTGGCCAGAAGCCCAGAATGCTAGTATGGTGATTTTAGTTTGCCTATATATGATATCTCAATCTTTCAGGAATCATATTTATCATTGTAAACAAATTACAAAGATTGAAAAAGCATAGTTGGTTTGAAGCATTTGAACAAAAATGAAAGATCCAAGTATCTTGCAATGGATTGAATTATCTAACAGAAACCTTAAATCTAATTTTGGATACTATGATTTTAATTCAGACATCATCTTGAATCAGCATATGTCCATACCCGTGAATTGATACTTGGGGTAAAAATTCTAAGAACGGTTAAGATGTCATTCATAGTCTAGGAAAATAGTAAACCAATGGAAACATTCTAGTTCTAGGACATTAGGAGATTTAATCCATTTTCATTCAAACCCAGCAGGCTAGAGTTGAAATCAAATATCAAGGATTTTATATAACTTAACAAGTATTTTCACTGCATGGAATTTTGTCTGATAGGTTCCTTGACAAAGCTGCTATCCTTGATGAGAACTGCTCGAAGGATGGAAACAAAGAAAACCCAAGGATGGTATCCACAGTGACCCAGGTTGAGGAGGTTAAAATGGTAATCAAGCTCATTCCCATTTGGTGTACATGTATCTTTTTTTGGACGGTCTTTTCTCAAATGAATACCTTCACCATTGAGCAAGCTACATTCATGAAGCGAAAAGTTGGGTCTCTAGTTGTCTCACCAGGATCCTTACCAGCTTTTATCACCATTACCATTCTCTTTGTTACTTCCCTAAATGAGAAACTCACAGTGCCCTTGGCCCGGAAACTCACCCACAATGTCCACGGGCTGACAAGTCTTCAGAGGATTGGAATTGGACTAGTTTTCTCTACTGCTGCCATGGTGGTATCCGCAATTGTTGAGAAAGAAAGGAGGGAGAATGCAGTAAAAAATCATACTATAATAAGTGCATTTTGGCTGGTCCCTCAGTTTTCTCTGGTGGGTTGTGGAGAAGCATTTGCCTATGTTGGACTACTAGAATTTTTCATCAGGGAGGCACCAGAGAGGATGAAATCTATGAGCACTGGACTTTTCCTAACTACCCTTTCAATGGGTTATTTTTTCAGTAGCTTATTGGTGTCAATCGTGGACAAAGCAAGTAAAAAAAGGTGGCTCAAGACCAATCTTAACAAGGGAAGGTTAAATTATTTCTATTGGCTGCTTGCAGTGCTGGGTGTACTGAATTTTATACTTTTTCTTGTCTTTGCAATGAAGCATCAGTACAAAGTTCAGCACAACATTAGGCATGACAGTGTAGAAAAAGACCTTGTGAGTACAAATGATGAAATAATTGGAGTCAATGGAAAGGAAGAAGCTTAGAATATAGTCTCAACAAACCTCTCATTTTGTTTGGCCCTATATATGGCATGCAAGAAGAAATATATTATGTTTTGCATTTGTTAATGTTGGGTGATATAGCAGAACCTTCTCTATAACAAGGGTAGTTGTTATGTACTATTAAGTATTGACAGATATAAACAAAGCCCAATTAGATTGTAAGTTGTTTCCAGAAGAAACAAGCATTTATGGAATAATTGATTCCCAAACAGAACATAAAAAGTAAGAAACCCCTTGATAGCCCATTTTCATAAGCAGATGCCTAAATTTGACGAATGTTTATCAGTTGAAAACACTACAAAATTATAGATTCAAACTAAAACATCTTCAAACAAAGAATTTATCTATTTGAGGCCAAAGCTTTTGACTTTGGCATTTGATAGTTTCAGTAGTAAAAAGACAATATCTTTAAGAACAAAGCAGACTATTGTCAGGTACCAGTAGCTGGAGCAGGTGCATGATTTATGACCAATGGAGGACGTAGAGCTCGGTGGGCTTCCTCCTTCTGTTTGCGGGCCTTGTACATTTCCTCTGTCTCAATAACAACTAACCTCTTCACCTACATGAATTACAAAGATTACCAATGTTATAGAGGGAGATAACAAAAAATGGACTTGTGTAGAGCTTGTGCTAAAACCTGTTGGAGCATTCCCCTAACAGTAGGTGTGTTCCATCGCATGACAGTTCGATTGCATTTGCGCAGGCGTAGTGCTTCCAATGTGCGCCTATGGAGCCTCCTGGTCCCTGGAATGCCCCTCACCAGAGTTATATAGAGATTGGGGCTCCAAGCAACTGGGACACAGGCTTTGTATGCCTTAAATGCATTCATGCCTTCAACTTGAAGTCAGAAGTCAGAAGAATATTAAGAATAAATCATGTTAATATAATTTTTTATTTTCTAACTAGATAGCCAAATTTATAATATATGTATAATAATAAAGATAGATTAAAATAAAATTGGAAGGCAATCAGCTGAGATGGGTAAAGAATGAATATTTATATACTTATTCAACTGCGTGTTTTAAATTAGTTGATGCAAGCAGAACAAAAAATTTTAGGAACACATTTGGGTAAAATGCTAATTTATATACCAGAACTCACATTGATGCAACTCGTTAAACAGTTAAAAAAATAATATGGAAATAAAACTGTGAAGGAAAAATTAACAGCCATAACCACCTTGCTTATAACACAGAATTACATAAAACATGGATAGATAAATGATTTGATAATTAGGGATATAAGGTCAACTAACTTCATTCATAAACATAATATGTCAGATAACATATGACAAAAGGCAACTTGGTGCTTTAAAGCTCCTGCCAGGGCAAGGTCTGGGTAAAAGGTCTCAGAAGTCATCACATATATGCTAATGATTAAAGAGGCCATCCATAATCTTCAAAGAAACAGATACAACAAGGAAGATCATCACACGGTCACACCTCTTAACAAGTAGAAACACAATCAGCTAGAGCAAACCCAAAGCCCCAAGTTTTCATAGCAAGTCAAACTAGCTCATACTGACCAGACAAAGAGGCACTTTAATTTTGCTGATTTTGTTATTTTTGGTGTGAATTTCTAATACAATCAGTTTAAGGTTCATAACCAGTGTTGTTGTAAGTTCCAAACACCCAGATGAGTAAAGATCCAGAATTTATTGGTCTAATCAATCCCCATCATCTGCACAACCTCATTCCTATGGCACCCAAAATGGATACATAAGAGAAGAGAGGGAAGGAGAATAGGAGATCCCACCAGGAATGGAAGTGGAAACTGACCCATTGTTCATGAAGAAGAATAAAAGAAACTCATTGTAGTTGGCTAAAAGTGGGGATAGACACGGTGAAGGCTGGCAGGCAGTGTACAGGAGCACAATTAAGGAGTTTGTGTCAAGAGAATACCAAAAGGGTTCTAAAACTTTCTTGTGTACTCTAAATCCATTAGTTTTTTCTAAATAAGTGAAGTGTTAATACAAACAAACATATATAAGTATGGATTCTGTGCGGATTTTCGAAAACAGTGGTGAATCTGAACTGAACTGAGCCAATGAAATTCAAGTCTGGTTGAGTCATCAAGTTGTACACATTTATATATTTTAAAAACAACATTTAGAGAAAGGCTTAAATACATTTTTGGTCCCTATACTTTCGTAAATGGGTGATTTTGGTCCCTCTAGTTTTAATTGCTCAATTTTGGTCCCTATACTTTTGTAAATGAGTGATTTTGGTCCCCATAGTTTTAATTGCTCAACTTTAGTCCTCTTCTTTAAAAATTGAACAAATCTAATCCTACCGTTAGCCTCCCATTAGATATTTAGCAGAGTTTGCTGACATGAAGTGTAGCAGTCGAATTTTGTTTTTTGATTTTATTTTTCTCATTGTATTAAATTATGTAGAATCTGATTTTATTTTCTGATTTTTCGTTTTAAAAAATTAAGAGATAAAATTAAATAATAATCTTTGTTATGTGATAGTTTACACGTCACAAAATTAAATCCATGTCAGCAAACTCTGCTAAATATTTAATAGGAGGCTAACGGTAAGATTGAATTTGTTCAATTTTTAAAGAAGATGGACCAAAATTGAGCAATTAAAACTAGGGGGACCAAAATCACCCATTTATAAAAGTATAGGGACCAAAATTGAGCAATTTAAACTAGGAGGACTAAAATCACCCATTTACAAAAGTATAGGGACCAAAAATGCATTTAAGCCTTAAAGAAAATAAGGGAAAAAATTTATAATGCGATTCGTCTATAGCAATGCTTGAAGATGTATACGTAAAAAAAAAAAAAAAAAAAATCATAGTATGAAACTCATAACAAAGTAAAATGGCATTCACTATAATAGATGGATGTGACAAGCCTACCAAGCAATAACCTATGCACAAGCTAACCATGCCTCTGCTAAAGCAACAACATACAAATTGCCTACTACAAACAGAAATCCAACTTATAGAGCTCAGGTTCTAGCATCCACATATGGAGAAAATAGATGAGACCTGAGATTCTGAATTAACAAAATATGAAACAGACAAGTCCATTTATGAACAAAACCATATCAGTTGAACTTCTTTTACTACTCCCTCAAATACAAAGCAGCATCCTTGTATATTACCATTTAACTGGTAATTCAATATTTTATCAAACACAACACTCCTTCATTTTTTAAACAAAATCTAATATGTAAAGCTCTGCCAATGAATCACAAAACAGCAGCAAAACCTAAACCTAAGTCAAGTTTCAAAAAATTAATTTATTAAAAGTTTAAAACTAAAATGAAGAGTTATACAGTTATACTACAAGAAATCAACTTTCAACATATACCACAAATGAGTTTATTTACGAAAATTTCAGGTATTCCATTCATCAAATAGGTCATAGACAAGGCAATTATGAATATTGATAGGGATCCTTCATGTGCGTCGTATCAGAAATCACAACTACAACAAACAAAAGCAAAAATTCTCTTCTTCGCAATTTAACTATAACAAAAGCAAGAGTGAAGCAACGAGCGGAGTATGTAGCAAACGCCTCAAATCCACCAATTGCAAAGCATTACCAAAAAAAAAAAAACAAGAAGAAGAAGAAGCAAGCTGAGACGAATCGCAATAGAATTCAGAACAAGAAACTAACCTCAGTTGATGGATATCAGACTCTACAAGATGAGCTTGAGCTCCCTCTTTCTTGTGCAGCTCTGTTATTTTTTTCATTCTTAAACCCTAATCCATCTCATTTAGATTTTTAATGTATTTACTAAATTGCCATTGCTTATTTTTCAAAATAAAAACAATTTATGTCATATTCGAATATCATATAAGATTAAGATTAAGTGCTATTATACATAAAATTTAATAATTGTCGTTGTAAAATAATTTTACACAGTTATTCAATAATTTATTGACACATCATTTAAAAAATTTAATGACACGTGGTGTGTTATATTCATTAATTGATGTGATAAAATATCATTGTATGACAGTGTAAAACTTTTTTACACTAACAATATATAGTAATTAGATTCTTATACATACGCGCGCACACACAAAAAGTAAATGGAGAAATAAGAAATTAATGTTCAATGACATGTTCACTTTAGTGTAAATTTATTTAGAGCTGACAATTCAAGCTACCCGGTCCAACCAGAAGATGGAATGAAAAATGATAGACGTCATACTTTCAAGGATGGAAGATAAGCCTAAGAGATTAAACACACAAAGAGTGAAAACCTTTGATAAATCTCAATAGATAGATTCACAAGAACCCAAGAGAAATCACTTCTCAAACTGAATTTTCTTAACAAATAGAAATCTTCTTGTCCCATCTGAGTTACAATTGCCTCTATTTATAAGCTAAGAGGACTTTTAAGAAAACTAACTCTTAGGAAATTAAAAGGACTCCACTATCATGCCATTATCACAGTGGTGATGCATGTTACACTAATTTCCTATAAAAATAATTAAAACTCATAAAGTGCTCCCACAAGTAATTATAGTGCCTTGGGGAGTTACAAAGAACCATAAACATGACTTAGGGAAACAAAAAGTCACCATAAAATTGACCCCCTCAAAACAGATACGAAAAATAAACAAAAAAATAGGAAAAATTGCACTTCTGCAGCGTTTCCACAGGCATGGGGCGATCCACAGTCTGCCTGTGGTTCTCTCTGACTTCAATTTCTTTACTCTACAGCGCTTCCACAGGTATAGAGTGTTCCACAACTTGCTTGTGGTCTTCTCTGATGTCAACTTTAAGTTGTAGCTAATTGACCCATTTTGATCCGCATCAGGGTTGCCCATTTTGCCAGCTATACATTTGTTTATTTTCTATTTTTTGAAAAAAAAATATTTTAATTAAATTGAAAATATAATATTGAGTAAACCTTCAAAATATCCCCGAAAAGATATGGGGTAGGGGCAGAATGGTCCCTGAAAGAAACAAAATTGTAAAACAGTCCATGGCAAAATAGCCACATCGATAAAAATGATTTTTCTATTAACCTCCGTATGTTAGACTTAATAAAAGTGCTCATGTGGCACGTTGAATATCATGTCAAGTCTGATTGTGACTTTTTAAAGTTTGCTTAGTTCTCAGTAAGAACCAAAATGAGAGGTAGACAATAATATTAACTATAATGTAAATTTTAAATGAGCAAATTGAATGAAAGGAAAATTCTCAACATCTTATTCTTCCCCTAATGTATTCTAGCGTCATTACCTTTTTCCTTAACCTTGACACGATCTCATCTGACCTCAACCAAGATGCCTCAGATGCATTGCAATGGATTGAGGATCCAACCGGGGCCAGATCTGAGCGGTTAAAGAGAGCTTTGCAACTCTTGATCATTGAAGTCCAAAGGAAAGTAGACCACCAAGCAGAAGAAGAACCAAAGAAGTGGTTTAACTTAGCTCGGATTGAAGTACAAGAGTGTTATTCGATCTGACAATCGGTTATGTCTGTTATCCGAATCTTAGGAGAGCTTATTTCGGGAAGTGTATCTAATCAGATCATAACTGATTTATTTAGGATAAGATATGTTAGGAATCAATATCATGATCTCTTAGGATTATATTTACATCTTTTAGGATTATATTTTATCTTATTTAGGATTAAATCTTTTAGGATTATATTTTATCTTATCTAGAATTAAATTTATTTAATTTAGGATTGTATCTTTTAGATAGTTTATTTTAGGAAATTCCTTTGGTATATATTAGCATTGAGAATCAGTTTGTAGACAATTATTTTTATCAATAAAATTTGAGTTTTCTCATTGTGAGAGCTTATCCTTTGTTCTTGGATTAAAGAACTACTTGATAACTTAGGTTCTACCAGCAGGTCTTGGTTAGGGTCTAGTTGCTTATATCTTGATAACTTTGGTGCTTCCGGCAGGTCACGGATTGTGTCAAGTTCCTATCTTTGATAGCTTTGGTGCTTCCAGCAGGTCTTGGATTGTGTCAAGCTTCTTAGAGTTATTTACAGTTATTTACTGTTAATTGATCTTCAAGAAGTTCCTATCTTTACGCTTCCAGTTCGTATCAAACCTATTACTCAGAAACCTTAAAAACAAGTCGCACCAGTGGAGGAGTAATGATGGGAGGTGGAACCCAAATTCCTTAATCTTGACCACAGAAGATAACCAAAAATGACAATTGGAGTACGTCCTCAGCACCGATTGCCAATGGTGTGCGATTATGCCACTACGGAAGGAATGGTGCTTTTAGGACATAAAAAACACAGAGAAATGTAGGCAGAGTATTTTATACATGTCCTCTACAAAGATAATGACACCTTAATTGGGTCTTGGGTGTTTATTCACAGTTTTCTTTAATTTCCTAACAATATTTTTTGTTGTTGTTTTTATAGGATGACTCCCTAAAATTGTAACTTCTTTTGTTTGGATTAATGATGTGATTGAGGAGTATGCAGAATGTGGGGATGACATTGATGCATGGATGAAGAATCAACTAACTTTGAAGATTAAGGGTTTAGGGAATGAAGTTAGAAGTCGTAAGAATTGTGTAATAGGAATGAGATGTCTCATGGTTATCATGATTTTGTTGCTCTTGGGTATTTTGTTTCATTGAGTAGTGTAGGTTAGGCTAATTATGTAGAACCAAGTAATGGTGGTTATGTTTAGTTAAATTTCAGTAGTGGTGTCTTTCCTATTGTAAGATGTTAATATTGTGTAATGACTTCAATTGATCTTCTAATTTGCTTGAAGAAATAAATCAAAATTTCAAATCTTGTTTGATGTTTTTTTTTTCATACAAACATGTGTATGTACTCTATAAAATAAACTCAAATTATGTGAAAAAGATAAAAAAACAAAACCATATGTGTGTCTATATATATATATATATATATATATATATATATATATAAACCATTCCACAATGACCAAAGTGACCAAGTTAATGGGTACACCTTGTCTAAAGTTTAAACGAACCGCACAACCAAAACAAAAAAAAAAAACACAATATTTGTCTAAGCAATATGACAAAAGCAAGACCTGAAAAAACACTTATAAGTGCTACTTTGTCAATGATAGCCAAGGTAATAAACAAAGATTAAAAGTCATTGTATCTCCTAAAATTCAAAAGAATGGAGCTTGGACTTTATGGTCCTACATCGCATATCCTCAATTAGGCGATAGTGATGGCTCTCTTAGTGCAGGGATGAAATGTATAATCCGTTCTCTGGTATGTTGGCTTCCTGCTTAAATTGTCTCTTATGATGGTTGCAGAGACACTTGGGGTCTTGGTGAAATTTTGCCTAAATTGTTGTGTGTTGACTATGGGGGATACTGCATATCTAACATGGGGAGGTCTCACAATATTCAACACATGTCTTAACTTATTGCTAGGGACTAGACCTAGAGATCAATATGATGGATTTTAGAAATTAACCCCTCTAATTGGTGGTCTAACGACAATAGTCCCCCTTAGGTTGTTTGAATGTGCAAATACCTACAATTACAATTACCAATCGTTAAATTACAATCCAAATGTAATTAAACCAATAAAAAAGACGATTGTAACACTCACCAGTGGTGGCCACTGAACCAAATTAATGGATCCTAGCTTGAGTGGTGGAAGTTTCCATTGTGCTAGTCCCAATCATTAGCTGTTGAACTTGAGGAGTGACAGTTATCAAACCTGCACAAAATTATATTTATAATTAACCGATTTGCGAGTGAAAGGGTACAAATTGGGTCAAACCCTGAAGATTCACTCAATTTAATCCTTCTTGGGGGATTTGGTTGATTGTAATAGGCTGAAGAAAACTAAGACTAAAATAATATGTAGCAAAGGTTATGAATCAATTCAAGATAAGATCAATCCAAAGATTTTAAAGGCTATTTTCATGGTTAATCATTGATTATTAAAAGCATGTATACAAAGGATTAATCTATCAATTTAGGTTAATATGGAACCCGTACAATGATCCTTGGATTCTTTATTGAAATAACTCCTAGAATTCAATTGATTAAAATAAACAAGATTACACAACCGCCCAATCCTTTGTTAGATCTAAATCAACTTTATCGTCAAAACCCAGTTGAAATAAATAACTAAATAAAGATCTTCAATTCAATTACTTACTCTATGCTCTTCAATGGTTGCATACAAACTTTTCTTCCATGAAGACTTTACAACAAAGAGATGATTGAAAGTAAATGAAAGACTTTGTACTTCTACAACTTGAATGATTTCCTATATAGCAAGCCCTCCTATTTATATGAGGTGAAAATATATCATTCATATGTTGATCATTCAGTCATGACTTAGCATTTTTTTGCCCATAAATGGATTTATTGATCAATTATCTATAAAATTTGTCTATTATTTGAATTATTCATCTAATATTTATTTTCCTATATATCATTCAACAACTTGTCTCTCACTTGCATTGAGAGAGAAGGTCAAATCCAAAGAAGTTGTCATTAGAAGGGATAAAGTCTTACATATTAGCTTTCCATTGTCGTTGGTTTCAGACCAAAAGGATTTATGTAGTCTAAGTTATGGTCCAATCTCTGGCTGTTGTTCAGGTCTCATGACAAAATGAGTGTTTTGAATTCCAAGCTCATTTCAACCCATCAGACATCAAATTCAACTTTTAAGTTCAACAACAAAGTTGTAGGTTTTTTTTCTATCTTTCCTACAATATAAACTTTTAAATGTCTAGAACTCAAGTTATGCTTGAAATACCAAAACAGTATAATTTTCCAATTATTCTAAAAAATGAAACTAAGCCCAACATGAATCTAAATTGGCAAAATATGCTTACAACTTGTTAATTAAGCATAAATGAAGTATTAAAAGGTTAAATTTGAGGGGTGATTAATGAGTAAAAAATATATTTATCAAGGGGTGCCTTGAATTGCACAAGTTGCCACATTGCTTGTTTGACCTTGCATATTTAGTATCATAAATTAATGTTCCTAAACATCAACATTTGTAATCATAGGCTTATAGTACAAAAAACCTTTTAAATACATTGGAAAGTTATGATTTTGGTGAATCGGAACTTGGAACCCCTTGGCAGAGATCCACTTCATCTTGTTTGTTTTCTGGTTATTAGTACATGTTTGAGTCCTTTTTTTTTTTGGTTTTTGAGGCATTTATGTACATTAGTACAAGTCCCGTTATTATGATTACTCAGCCCACATCTTGAACAAATCACATCAACATATGTTCTCTTGAGCTTAGTGCCACTAACCGGCTCTTCATTACCATTTTTCTTTGATTTTTAGGTCTGCCAATTGATCTCTTTATCTTAAATGGAACAAAGGGTTCATAATTACTCTTCTCCCAAAATCGTTGGCTATGTGTTGACTGTACAAAGTGCTCATTTGTGGTTGTGTAAGCTCCTACGGTGAGTCAGGCATGGCGGTACTCTTTTGGTCTTTCATTTTTATATTTAATTATTGCAATTGCATGTTGGCATGGCATTCCGGTAAGCTGTCAAAACCTGCATGTGCATGTATTGTTGCTCAAGTCTACATCCACCCTGACTTGCCATGATTGGACCTGAAATCTTGTCCCTTCACTATCACCATACCAAATTGGAGTCCATTGACTGCTTTCTTTTTTTTTCTCTTTGTCAAGCTTGCTTTGCTGCAGAGGAAGCAGTCTTCTACTATATCCAGCCAACTTCATTTTATGATTTGCCATTGTCTTTATTATATAACATCTAACCTCTTTTGTCATTGTTTAAATTGTCTTGCCCTTATACTTCAATATCTTGGAATTAAGAACAACAAGGTTTTTGTTTGTAATTATGTTGCCATTCTTTTACCACTCACTAAAATTACACTTTGTCCATGATTGTAGAGGAAATTTGTTGAGGTGGACCCATGCTTCATCTTTATTCTCTTTATATTTGTATTAAGCCGAGGAACAATATATTTGATGCATTGCCACACAACTCCTGTCATGTCTAAATCCTTCCTTTGTTTAATAAAATTCTTCCAGAGATACATTACACAAAACTTGTGTGCCACTCCAAGCATTGTCTCATGCATTGTTGGGATAAGTCCTTGTATCATATAAAAAATTTATGTTAGTCAAAAAAAGATTGGTACATAAAATAAGTCTCCAAAACATTTCAGTAACAACAAAATAGTCCCTCATTCTAATTAAACTTAAATCAACACATTCCTTGAAAGATTAAAAATATCACCAACGTAGTACCCGAAAGATTAAAAACATCACCAAAATAGTTCCCATAATCTCATATTACCTTCTGCATATCAAACATGAAGCTCCATCCATGTTGTTGGTAGTCACCTATATCTTGATGCGGTAGAGTCGGAAACCACTTCAAAGTTGTCTTTATTCTCAACTTCTATTATTGCATGTGCCAAAGAAAAAATATGTAACTTTAGCCAATATTTTCCCACCAAAATAGCCTTTGAGAAAAGCTCCATCAAGACCAATAAATGGTCTACAACTAGCCAAGAAACCCTTCTTACATCCCTCAAGGTAAACATAAAACCTCTGGAATTGAGGGGACCTTCAAGCATAGGTATATATGACATCCATCTAAACATTTGACCCAAGATTTCTTCTCACTAGCTAATTCATGAGCATAATCCCACTGTCTTGCATACTATGCAGTTTCATCACCCTTCACTCCAAGTTTCCTAGCTTCCCCCATACTTATGAAAATTTTGGAATCATTTAGGTGAACCCCATATTATGTCTTCATATGATCAAATGCTTCCACATGTGTAAGGGTGGGTTGTGTCCCCAACTTCTCCTCCAGCTTTTTCATCACCCACTTTGTGTTAGTAGCATTGTTTTTGAATCCCTTGGCACATGTGTGCTCTTGGTTGAATGTTTTAACTTGGTAGCTTTTAGTGATAGTGTTGAAACCACATAAAATATGCTAAGGGCACCCCTCAACCTTGCACTTAGATCCGTCCCTCACCTTATCATTTTTAACCCATTTAATCTTCCTACCCAAGTGAATAGTGTAGTCTCCCATAACTTTCTTGAATTTTCAAGGGTTGCAAACATCATTCCTATCTCCAAGTTTACATGCCCAAACCTTGCTTTCTCATTAAATTGTGGAAAAATAGGCTTTTTTTTCTAGTCTTATCCTCAGATGATATTGGTGTTTTCATTTCCTCCCAGTGATAGTCGTTCCTCTCCTCATTACTTGTCAATTCCAGAAGTTGAGGTCCAACATGGGGTTCAATTAGCATTCTCTAATTGTAAGTTTCTTTATGCCCAACATTACCACCTTGCTCAATCTCTTTTTGTTCAGAAATGTCATCTCCCTCATTACTTTCTACTTCACCTTGGTTGAAGTCCCCTCACAACCACCACTAGAAGCACTTTTCCCCTTCTTCCTCGTACCAACATATGACTTCAATCTCTTTCCAGAACCAGATAAGCTTCCTTTCTTCCTCCTACTAGCAATCGACTATCCCTTCCTCTTATAATTAGTTGATGATCCCCTTTTCCTCTTAATAGGAGTTGTCTCTTCACACCCTTTTTTCTTTTTCTTTCTAAATTAAATTTCTCATTTTAAAGAAATTAGATCTAATTTGAATTTAAACCATTGATTTGAATTTTTTATTTTGAAAAAATAACTAATTTTTAAATTTGATAAGAAAAGAATATTTGGGTTTTTTTATTTATTATTAATTTAAACTCAATTCTACAAAAAGGTCCCTTAAAATGACGATTAAAGTTTAATAGTTAATGTATATAGTTAAAATTGATGATACCATTTTCTCCATAAATATAAAGTTAAAGGTGACTCCATACCTTCATAATGAATAAAAATTATTTATTAAAAAATACCAACACAAAATATGAAAATGCGACGGTCTAACCGTCTAACCTCTAAGCTAAGCAGGCTCAAATAACAAAAATTATACATCCATAGGAATTTCATAAACTACTAGAATCTTAGTTATTAACTTTTGATTATTATCTATTTATGAAATAATTACTATGTCATAACATAATGAAATTAATATGAATATAGAGAAAATATATAGAATATCCAATATTTATTATTTACTTGATATTTTATCACATAACATAAAGAACATAATAATTTGAAGAGATAAGGATTAATAATTAATAGAATATATTTCGATTGATTTATCAAATATATGTTTATTAATAAAATAATATCTTCATCTTAAATATTCAGATTTTTTTTTCAATTCTTAATTTAAATAACATTTATTTATTTGATTTTTTTTTTGAATATTTTAGATTTTTTATTTCTATTTTTTTAATACAATGCATTTTTTATTTCATTAAAATATTCAAATTGATACATTTAATTATTATTTATTATAGAAAAAAATCAATTTCATATTTTTATAGTATTAACTTCAATATTTTATTTTTGGGTTACTAATATATATTTATTTTTAAATCTTAACAAATAATTTTTAGGGTTTACAGTTTATATATATATATATATATATTTATCACACCAAATTTTTTTAGTCTGAATATTTTTTCCTAAAATTATTATATCTTATTTAAAACGGTCACATGAAACTAGTTAGGTGTAATAACCAAGATGGAGGTATGGCCTATGGAGGTTTCCATCAAACCCTAACTTATTACCAAAAAGAAGCGTGTATATGTTTTAAAATTTGTTTATTTTAAAGAAATCTTTATAACTTTATGAAAATTGTTTTGAAACAATTTTATTTTTATAACTAATGATTGGTACTAAACAATTAAAGGTCTATTTTGTATACGCATTCAAAATGGTCAAAATTGATTTAGTGTGTGTTTGATTTACACTAAAACCACGTTTCAAACATGGATCCAGACAAACGCTATTGAGAATAGTTTTGGCGTGGATCCACGTTTCAACCAAACACACCATTAACACAGAACCCCACCCATGTTTCATGAACATGATTTATTTTCGATTCTCCAAAATCGATTCTATTACTTTGCAACAAGAAAACAAACATACACTAAATATCTTCTCGAGCTAGACAACTCAATTGATAAAATTAATTATAAAACATATAGAGTATATCTGTCCATCCAATTATGTAATTAATATGCTCTACTATATATAGAGTTTCATGTAATATATTTAACAATTCATACAATCTCTACATCACATCATTCATCACCTATCATATTTTCTCTTATTATCATAAGTTATTATACATTTTAGATGTAAAAATAACCTTTGTCTTCTCTTCGACAAAAACCTACCAAATGAACCCTAAGCTCCTTAGCATGAGCTAGGTTAATTAGCAAGCTAACCAATAAGCTACTACTCTATATATATTTGGTGCCTAAAACGCATGCATAATCCGAACTTGTCAGGTTCGAGAGACTGAATATCAGTCAAAGGGAGCACATGCATGGATATGGACAGATTCACACCCTTTTGTCACCGAGTTTACCGCAAGCAACGAATCAGACACAATCCAACAAGGTTGACAAATTAACCTTTGTTCTAAGAGGCAACATAAACACTCCTCATTCATCGCAATAGTTCATTATATACCTTGCTGGGCCAAACAAGTGGTCCATCAAACTTTATCATCGCTCACAAACCAACACTTTACAATTCAAACACATCCCACCAAACTAAATAATACATCAAAACTGCAAGTTCCACACCTGGAGATGTTAGTTGTTTTTTTAGGAGTGAACTTTATTTCCCCCATTACAATCTTTTCCATACATACCATACCTCCTATCAAGCTGTGAAAAAATTGCATAATTAACCTAATTAAGTAATGTGATAAAATTAATATGAATATATAACATTGATAAAAAATATGACAACCAAACGGTTATTTTCTTCATATATATATGAATCTTTTTTCGGTTACTTTGGAGTATATATATTTATATAAGCATTTACGTACCAAAATAAATTCTCTATTTATGAAATATACAGCTAGATAGCACATACATACACAACTAGTGTTCCGCATATATAAAGTGTACGTACATAATATATAGCATAATTAATTAATTAATTAATTAATTAATTAGATTCAAGCTCGATCACTCTCATAGATAGGGATAGCGTGGATTTTTCATCAGTTTAAACTAAAACATACACTAACGATGATATATAGAAGCTTCACGTACGTCCTAGCTATATAGGTAACTTGAAAATAAATAGATAGGGTTTAGGCTCAGCTATTTTAGGAGAGAGTGATTATATGTGTTAAAGAAGCATAGGCATGGCATCCATGGGAAATGGCTTGCACATGATATTTTCCATGTAGTAGTTAGTTGCATCCATCACCGCAAATTGCATATCTTCAGAAGGCTTCCAATGACGTTTTCTTTGATTGATGAACCAGTTGTTGATCTGCTTCAGATCTAGGCCTGTGGATTCTGCAAGTGCTTGCTTTTGTGATTCCTACATGTTCTCCATTAGATTAAGATTAGCCATATGATATACAAAACAAACCACCTTAAATGCAGAATTTAACCTTTCATTATTCAAAAAACTAGGATTATCTTCCAATATCAAGAGTTAGTGTGTGTTTAGATGAAGAATTTTTAAAATTCTCAAAATTGTGATAGGAAAATATGGGTGAATTATATGGATAAGAAAAAATGTGAATGATAATATAAAGGTTAAACATATAAAAATGTTGAAATTCTCTCACAATCTATTTACTATAAAAATCTCTCTTATTTATAATTTAAAATTTTTTCTTTTATTTTTCGAACACAAAATCTAGACACTAGATTACAGAATTTTCAATCTCAAATGTCTGAACCATCCTCAAATGTCTATAGTTTGGAAATAGAAAGGAAACAAGGTAATGATAATTAATATGAATAATGTCTATAGTGTATTTGGATGCAAACTTGTTTTTTTTTTTTCCTTTTTGCAAAATAATTGGTGTTGATTAAAAGTGAGTTTGAGTGAATCAATATTATAATATTCACTTGAAAAGTGATTTTTTATACAATAAATGTTGTTTGGATATTGTAGTAATATAAATTACTTTAATAAGATGTATAATTACCAAATGGACAAGACTTTTCTTAGTTAATATCATTAAAAATTAAAATATTATTATAATATACCAAGTTGAAGGACATTTTTGTCAACACACACAAACAAAATTTACTGATCAAGTTTAGAATCCAAAACTGATTTTGACTCAAGAATGCCAAATTAACATGCATGTTGAGCATAATGCTCGAAGCAAAATTTACCCTTCAAACTTCAATTTGAGTTCTTCAGAGTGGAACCAAACTCCACACTAAGAAAAAAGACACCAAAACAATGCACACTAAGAAACATTATACATAGAGGCATGGTGTATGCTTTATAAAGGATATGTATAACTTAGTTACCGATGGGTAAGGCCATTTGTAATGCCTGTTCCACCAATCAAGTAGCTGCTGCCTAGCTTCCTTTGGCAACTTTCCATTCTTTTTCTTCTTCAAAAACTCCTTCTTGAGGCTTCCTAGATATCCACTATACTTACGCAAAAGCTGGACTTTTAGTTCCCTATCTTCAACTTGAGTATCTAGGTTGTTATCATGCACATCAACCTCATTCTGTGATGATGATTCACTTTGACCTTTCAAATTAATTACCACAATAAAATGGAAGAACTTTCAGTAAAACCAATACAGGCAAATAATTAATATATATATCCAGGCATAATATGCCAGTTCTAATAATCATGCAATTAATTGCATGCAATCAAGATTGTTAAGTGACATTTAACACATTATAATTATCATTAGAACAACATGCAACTCAACAAATAGATAATTATTAGAATCATGAAGTATGTACTAAATGAATTAGTGTGTCAATTATGTTCATTTCTTGAATTAAATACACCAAATGAAATGGCATTACCTAAGGCATGAAAAATACATGCCAAAAGTTTTGATTAACAATTTCTTTATTACCCACTAGCTATATCATTAAATTGGAGAAAATTGCAAAGAGACATGCATCTCTCCTTTATGAGTATATAATAAGTGAGCTTTTTGATCAATGTTTAATGTATCTAATCAAGTAGATAATTTAATATCATATATACAATCTTCACTACAAAAGGTCTTTTCAAAAGTGCAACCATTATGTTAATACATTTATTTATATTATAAAATGTACCCCCTTCCTCCACAACTAGAGAACCTACAGAGAGGATAAATAACAAAATAACCATGGAAATTAAAAATTTACTTTATTTTTGAGAATCAAACTGCATAGGGAACAAATAAACAAAGGAAACAGATGACAAAAGAAGACAAGACAAGCAGTTTCCTTTTTCAATATGACAAGGAGGGATTGCATGATATAAATGAAGTGAAGGAATTAAACTGAAGAAAGAAGGATGCATGACAACACACTGGGTATATATGTGTGAAACAATGGGGCAGCAAAACCAACCAAAGGTCACACGAACGACAAAAACAAAATTCATTCAAAATATATAGCCATCAAAGATAATCAATAATGGGTCACTTAATTAGGAAGCATTGGGGGTTCGAATTAAAGAACTTTTCATCATTCCAATGGTACAGCAAAATCTCATTTTCATGATTTCCCCTCAAGCAGTAATATATCATTTTCAAACTTTTTGACCTAGTTTCAAACACCTTGGACCCATCTCATTCACAATCTTACAGATAATGTTAAAAGTATTTTTAATCAAGTTCCTTCAAAACTCTAATCACATTATTTATGATGAGAAGGGTCATCTAACTGTCTCTTTTAACTTATTGGGAAAAAAAAACAAATATTGATCACATCAAATCAAATCATTTTTACCATATAAAACACACTTACTTATTACCAATTAATTAATATTTTAATATTTGTTACCAATATTAAACTTTTTAAATAGAACATTGCTTATGAAAATCTATGAATAGTAAGGCTTGCAATTTATTTCCACAAAGGGTTTAAAGACATTGAGACACATGAGTACTACTACCACTTAGCTAGCCTAAGATTTGCAAGCCAATTTCTACTTATTTACCCTCTTAAGTAAAAGTTTTCCATATAGAGGGTTAATTTCTAGGTCTTCCAAGGTAGTAAAAAACAACAATCCATGACTGTCATGCTAGTAATTAATTTATTCGTTTTGCTTTTCTCTTGCATAGGTCACACTACTAAATTCTCTCTCACACACATCCCCAAACAAGAAATGGTCCATATATAAATTTTGCTAGTGAGAGATTGTGTAGGAACAAATTAATTAAGAATGATTTAAGGGTAATTAATTAATCACCAAAGTCTGTTGAAACTGCTAGAGCTTTAAGCTGACACTCAATTCTTGAAAAGAAAAGCATGGCTTCTTTGAAGGGTTTTGTGAGCTCTTGCTCATACTTGATAAGCATCTCACAATAAGCCTCCATGAACTGGTCAAGTGCTGGATCTTCACCTATAGAACCACTTCCTGTTCTTCCTCCTCCTGATGATGCACCATTCAGAGATTCACATTTGGCACATGACTCCTCTAAGCTAGCTACCACTTCAGGAGGTGCTCCAACCTGTAAGCAAAATAAACAAAATCTCAACACCAAAAACACAACAAAAACAAAATCTCCAACCTAGCTACAAGTTAGTTGCATGATCATATATATATAGAAAATTATTAATTTCTCTTAGGAAGAAGAAAGGGAAAGAGAAAGATATATATTTATATGAAGTAAATTAATAAGGGTTTTGTGAGTTCTTCATCATCACCTTGAGGCAATTAAGGTAAGAGGACAAGAGACGAGGAAAGAGAGGATGTGCCATGATTTTATCCCTAACACTGGCAGTGTTGTGGTGATCCTGCTGCTGGTGATGGTGATGGCTGTAGTTGTTATGATTTTGAGAGTTGCTCAAGAGAGATACCCTTCTGTCATCACTAGTGCGATGACCAGAATTGTTGTTGTTGTTCAGAGGTAAAGAAAGAAACTTCCTATTAGTTTCCATGTTCATCATGTTCATGTCCATAGAAGAAACCTCACTGCAACTGTTTCCTCCAAACCCTATCATCATAGTTTCAAAGTAATGTTAAGTAATAACCCCCAAGTTAAGAGAAAGTCTATGTCTCTCTATCTCTATATATAAATATAAATATAATTAAATAAAATATAATATAATACCTTCACTTTATAAGCTAGTGAGGTGGGACATAGCATACATATAATTGTCCTCCTCACTCCCGGAAATGAAGCTGAGTGATTTATTGAATATATTTAGTATAGAAAAAAGAAAAAATCCAAAGGGAAGAGGGGTAGTCAGTCAGAACAATAGGGATTTTTGGGGTTGTTGGTGTGTATAGACTGGAAAAGGTGGAATCAGATGCAGGAATGCAGTGTCCTCTTCTTCCTCTTGAAAATGTCTAGTCTAGCTTCTTCCTTCTGTACATCAACAGTGCATTCTCTCTCTTACACATACACATAAACACAAACAACTAGTGTTGTATGTTAATAAATTGCAGGTGGAGACAGAGAGGCTACACCTCAGGTCAGGGGTTAACGTGTGTCTCTGCAACTTAACTCAGAGTTTCCCTTCCCAATGAAACAAAGAAAGATGTGTGTTCTGCTCTCTCACCTCCTTTACTCCTAGGTCTATGCAATACCACTCATCAATTCATCCTATCTACTGTACTGTTTATTATGCGTACTATTGTTGGCTATCTATGACTATTCTCACCTCACCCTCAGATGAAACATAGTGCTTCAGCCTTCAGTGCTCAACTCAAACCAAATCCATATTTATTAGGTATTAGAATAATGCTAACAAATGTTGTTAGTACACTTGTAAAAAAGGGGAAAAAATAAAAAATTTTATTAGAGTATAGTATTTATGTTACACATGTAATTAATAATCTTAATAAAAACATTTTATATATAATTATTTATTCATTATCAATCTTAGCAAAATTGGTGCATGGTTCCGGCGATAATGAATTATCACAGTTGACAGATAACTAGATCCCTTAAGTATTTTAATAGGGGTTTGATCTCTGATAGTGTATATGAAAAAGACTTTGTTGAAAAAGATAAAGTTCATTTCGGTGAGGTCTACCGTTCAAAATAAATTAGTCTCTAACTATCAGTTGGATAATACGATAATAATGAACTATCTTTTTAATAAGACCATAATTTTGAGTTATTTATTTATAATAAGATTATTTATAATTTAAAAAATTATTTTCTCTCTGCTCATTTTTTATTCAATTGAATAAGAAAGTGAATTACATCTATTTTTATTGTATTTCTATCAAATAAAAAATTTATAAATTTACTTTATTTTCATCACTCTCTCTTTCTTCTATTTCTTTTTTTTATTATCTCTTTGCAAACACCAAAGATAACAAAAGGTTCTCATACAAAAAATACTAATAATTATCTTATATTCATATAGTTTTTATTATAATTAATTTTATTTCATTTTTAACATACTTAAATTTTAGTTCTATTACTTAAATAAGTATAAGAAATGTATAAGTGTAAACATGTATAAGCATTCTCTTATCAATAAATAAAAAGTGGCTTATCATCATACAAATTTTCTTTAAAACATTGGCATGATGTATACTTATGAAGAAATCACCTTTGATAATTAAAAAGATTAGAAAAATGATTGGTATATGATGCAATAGGAAATGAGCTAGAGATAAAAATAGATGAGAAAACTCAAATTGTATCGGAAGTATTCGAGCAATTATATATTATATCATTGATATTTTAAATTAAGGTTAATATGTTTTTCGTCCCTCAAAATATGATGAAATTTGATTTTGGTCCCTCATTTATTTTTTCATTGATTTTAGTCTTCTATTTTTTAAAATCACATGCTTTTAGTCCTCCTTATTAATTGTATTCTGTTAAGTCACTTTTACAGATCTACTATGACTTTTCCCGAGTAAAAATTTACAGGAAATTTCTTGTGACTTTTTCTCTAAAAAATTTATGTGTAGTAAATTTTTAAAAAAACTACAAACTTTTTAAATAAAAAAGCTGCTATAAAATTTCTTTGCTTCGTTGTAAAAAAATATATAGTAAATTTTCCACAAACTTTAGAATCTAAATAAATTTTCTTTCAATTTTGAAATCTGTTAGGAAAATTTGAAGGAAAATCCATAAAAAAAAATCTACAAAAAATATTACTACGTCATTACTTAGCGGAATATAACTACCGTTGAAGACTAAAATCATGTGATTTTATAAAATGGAGGACCAAAACCAATAAAAAAATAAATAAGGAATCAAAATCAAATTTCACTATATTTTGAGAGACTAAAAACATATTTAACGAATTAAATTATTCCCATTCAACTCACTCCATAAATCATGCATTGTTTGTTTTTAATTATTAATTCTATAATTATATTAAACTTAATTCAACACAACTATAAATTATAGGGTATATTTGTGAACCCTCAAATATGCAACATTTAATACATTAATAAAATGTAGTACACATTATATTGCTCGCGTGTTTGATGGGGATCATTGCAAAACTCAGTGGCTTAGAATAAGGCAAAGTGCAAAATGTTGGTGTTGGCAATCAATACTCTTCAATTCTTCCTTTGCTTTGGGTTTGTAGTGGTAGCTAGCTTGATGTGTTAGGGTTGGGGTGTGATTGAAAGAAAGGAATCAAACATCACCGTCCATCAATATATATACAAATCTCCCATGTGATATTCCCTCGGTGATATTGGATCTTTATCTCTCTCTCTCTCACACACATACATACTTTTGCTTTTATGTGATGGTATTGGTATATATCTTAGCCACTATATGAACATGAATGTGGGTTAAGGATAGCAAGACGACACCGTTTTGTAAATTGGAATCCATGCAAAGACATACATATGTCAGACGAGTCATGTCAATCTAATCAAATAGTAATATTTAGAGGAGAAAAGTGGGTTGGGAGAGAGAGAGAGAAAAGCCCATATTATATAGATGTTGCCCTCTTTGTGGGACACTCCTACCGTCGCTGCTTCCTTTCAATTTTATCATCACTATTGCGTTTGTAACCTTGCCCTACACGAATGATTGACAATTTGACGTATTGTATTATGCCATTTTTTTTCTTTTCTTTTTCAAGAAAAATAAAATAGTGTTAGGTTATTATAGAAAATTTAAAATGAGAAATGATAAACATGTTTATAATATATTTTAGTAGTGTATTTATTTATATTTGTATAAGGCAACATGGTGTACTTTTTCCTTTATTCTATTTTCCGGTGTCTTTTTTTTTTTTTACTTGTGTTAAGTGTAAAAAAAAGAAATATATAAAAAGAAAAAAAAACAAAGAGATATAAAATAAAAGATGTGTGATAATTGATGTTACAAAAAAGAAATTGAGTTACCTAATAGTGAGAGTAAAATTTTGGCACCTCATTTTTTAAGTGTGATAAGTGTAGATAAGAGAGACATGGAAAGAAAAAAAAGAAGAAATAAAGTGAAATCATGATAACGAATGTGATAAGAAAGAAAAATAGAGATATAAAAAAGAATGAAGTATTAAAGGGATTTTTTTTTGTGCAGAACCATATGCATAAGTATATTCCACGTTAGGTAATCTTGTTCGAGTCGGGTAGAACATCTATGGGTCGCAAAGTTCTCCCTCCGAGTATTTAACACAACTGCATATTCAGGGCTCGAATTCGAGACCACTGGTTAAACTGAAACAATTTCTTACCAGTTGATCTAAGTTCTCGGTAATAAATAAAGAAATGTGAAAAGATCAATTGAATATAAAAAAAAATTAGAAAATATAGAA
Organism: Sesbania bispinosa; assembly: GCA_026901365.1. NCBI lineage: Eukaryota > Viridiplantae > Streptophyta > Magnoliopsida > Fabales > Fabaceae > Sesbania > Sesbania bispinosa. The sequence continues at coordinate 2,676,880 of QLOH01000045.1, read as the reverse complement.
AAAAAATTGAATATCACATATGATGTGGGAATGAAAATTAATAGAGGAAAAGTAATATGTTATACAATGTTGTTGAAATTCATCATGAATAACCGAACTCATTTTAAATATCTACGACAAGAAATATACCTCCACGAGATCATTCTTATATTCATGACAAAAGGTGAAAGAATAAAAAATTTATGTTTTAGAGGAAAGAATGGTGAAGATAATAATTCACAATGAAGAATAAAGAATATAAAAAGGGTGAAAGAAAAATGAAATATATGATTAAAGGAAAAAAAGAAAATAATTAATAATGGAATCCATGACAAACGCGTGACAAGACTAATTTGGAGCTTATGATGGTGGATTCCTGATTCTGAGGGTCAATGTTAAGTTAAATCGGTTTATTATGTTATATTTAATGATGTTATTTTCGCAGAGTTTCCATTTCATAATTTTCTTTGGTGTAAATTTGCTTCTTTAAAGGCGTTTGCTTTGCTTGTAGGGTTATCCTGAACAGAATTCCATCCAAGCATAAATTGGTAAAGAGGAACATTTTTACATTCGAATGTGTTATGTGTTTGGTGTGGTCAATGTATGGAAACTACTGCTCATATCTTTTTTGAGCATTTCTTTGCGCACTAGACTTGGATGTTGTGTTTGGACTGGCTGCTGTGATCATTTTGCGCAATTTTTGGGTCTTCCAAATTGCAGTTCAAAGTTGCGTCAAAGTTGGGCTTTAATTTGGTTAACTACTATTTGGAGCTTGTGGCTGGCCAAGAATAGTGCAGTTTTCACAAACAATGTGTCTCTCCTGCGAATCTGGTGGAATTGATTCAAATCCGATCTTGGCAATGGCTATCTACAAAAAAATAGTAATTTCTGCTACCCGTTCCACTCTTGGCTATCTCAACTTGCAATTTGTTTAATCTGGTCCGTGATGAGTAAATAATGTTGAGATGCTTCATCTGGTTTTGCTGATTTATAAGGATGCTTCTGTCTTACTGAGTTGCCTACACTATTTTTGTTGTTATCTGAGGTTCCTTTTGTTATACTGAGTTGTTGTTTTTTCTTCTGCCACTGTGGTTCTGTGCATTGTTAAGGTACTTCTTGGTCATCTTTAGAGGTTGCCTTTACTTGCGGATGGTTCAATGTTTAGAGTCGATCCCGATTTTGGCTAGGCACTATTTCATTTTGTATTTTTTACTGCTGTATTGGCTATTCTTATATGTGGTCATGTTAGGCTTTTACATGCATTTGATTGGTTTTGGTGATTTGGGTATTGTAATTTTATATATTTGTTACTCTTTGTGGGTTTGACCACACCTAGTGCTCAATTTAATGATATTTGGTTTATAAAAAAAAGTGTGACAAGACTATAGTATAGTTCAAGTCACAAAAACTTTTAAAATTTATAATTCATATGAAAATTCTAAAAACATTAATTAGAATATTAATGATTATTGATTTGGAGTACGATTTTATATAAATATTTCATACTTTTAAATTTCATGAAAATTCAAAATTAATACATAAATTTCCGCAATAATTAATCATATATGTTTTATCTAAATTGAAATTTTAATATAGGACTTTTAGCAAAGTTTGGGATGAAAAAAAACATACACATATCAATGGATATTCACTAATATATCTCTAATGGATACACATATATTTATAAGTACCCATTTGGTTACTGTTGAAGTTTATTTATTTCCGAATTTACTAGCCTAGCTGTTAGTTAGATTCTTAGTTGTTAGTTAGTTAGATGATAGCAGTTAGTTAGTTAATTTTTCAATTTTTTTTTTTTTACCTCTAGAATGTGGACCTGTACATAAACAGATTCTCTCATCATTTTTAAGTCATGAATGAAAATTTACACATTCAACATTTCTGAGTTCAGTTTACTCTCTCTTTTTATCATTCTCTATGAATTTTAATATGGTATCAGTTAGCAAAAGTAAGAATTAATTCTGCTACAATTCATTTTAAATCACTTTCGTCTAATATGTTTCATAAATCATGCATCTAGGGATGTTAAAAAAATTCATACCCGTGGATATATCCGCAATGGGTACCCGTATATTTATATAATTGGTGAGAACGGATATTATACTACCGGCCCCGCGAGTACCCACATACTCATTAAAGCATATTTTTCTATTAAATATATTTGAATATTAATATTTTTTATTATTTTATGATGAGATATAATTTATTTTATATTATATTTTTAATATATTAACACGTAACAGTATTATATAAAGATTATTTATATATATAATATGATATTATAATGTATTATATAACACTTTCTCTCTTTTTTTTTTATAAAATTAAAATTCTTAAACATTAATGGATACACGTGAATACTCGTGGATACCCGCTATCCGCATAGGTACCCGTTAATTTTAGCAGATACGGATACGAGTAGTGCACTACCCGCTCCCGCCCCGCCCAGCCCAAGCATCATTCATTTTCTGTCATTGATAATTTTATCCAACTGTAAACCAAACATACCCTAAAATGATTAGGGATGGATAATCAGGGGCAATCATTCTCTATGACAGGAGGGAGCCATGGCTCCCCCAAACTTTTTCAGAAACATTTTTATTTATATATATATATATATATATATGTATGTATATTGTTTATATTGTATTTATTATTAATTGAACTTTCCATAATATTTAAAATTTTTATATTATCATCTAATGATATGTTATCATATTATTTAATGAGTATAACATCTCATGTGTTATTAAACACAATAATAACACTCCCTCCATTTCAAAACTCTTGTTATTTTAGCATTTTAGTTTATATTTCAAAACTTTTGTTATTTTAGAAATATAAAACTAATTAAATCTTTTTTCAATTATACTCTTATATAATATTACTCCAATTAACAACTATAATTATATATCTCACTTTCTCTCTCTTAAAATAGTACTATTCTGGATTTGAATATAAGTGAAAATAACTAAATTAACAATTATTAAGAAAATGAGTTAAACTCATTTAATTTTCTTGATATCATCTAAAAAGTAATTGCATGACCTAAATTACCCTACAAAAGTGGAAAGATTTTATTGAAAGATGTAACATTTCATATTACCAATGCATTGAGTGAGGGTATTTTAGTAAACATAAACATTTAGACACATTTAAAATTTTCTTAATTTGTGTGCATAATATTAAATAATAAGAGTTTTGGAATGAAGAAAGTAAGACAATACATCATTGAAATGACATTTTAAAATTGTACACCGACACTATATAACCATTAAATTTATAATACAATATTAAGTATTTAATTCATGTATTAAACTACTTTTTTCGTCCCATTTTACTTGACTTTTAAGATTGTGACACGGGAATTAAGTAATATCATTAATACTCTAAGTTTTATAAAAATTATAAACTAATTCCTTACTATACCCCTTATCTCTCATATTAAAAACACTCATGCAAAAAATACACATTAATTAATTGATAAGAGTCATTAACAGTGTATTGGTATTAAAAAACTACAAGTAAATTGGAATAATTTCTTTTTTTTGCTAAAACGTCAAGTAAAATGAAATGGAGAGAGTATTATTTTGGCTCCCTCAACTTTTTTGCTCAAGTTCCGCCACTGTGGATAATATATAACTTATCATGTTGGTACTATAGACCCATTAAAATATATTTTCTATTAAATATAATAAAAATATTATAATTTTTTATTATTTTATATTGGGGTAAAACTTATTTTATATTATTTTATAATGATCATTTTAAATTTATCCCGTAATGACTACTTTTTATAATTTTTAAATTATTAAATATTAATAAATACTCACTTCTCTTATGGAAACTCATTATTTTTTTTCGATATAAATAAAGCATTTTTAACACCCATCCCACTCCACTCCCTCCCATTGACATTCCTAAACAAAGTGCAGTCAGAGACTACCATGTGAAAAAAGAGAGGTTCTAATGTGTAACATCTCTTAAAATTTTACCCATAAATAAAAATAGGTAATTGAGCAATGTTTAATAATAAAATAGGATAAAGAATAGACATTAAAAGGATAAATATATTAATAATAATAATAAAATAAAAGAAGTTATTGTCACATCAATGCTCTACCGTAAAAAGCCAATGTTCTATCAACCATGATCAATATGAGTGGAAATATGTTGACTCAAGCCAAGTTTTGTAACGCTAAAGTCTGACTTGCTTATAATTTTATGGTCCAATCTTGATATACTATTAAGCCAAGTTTTGTAACGCTAAAGTCTGACTTGCTTATAATTTTATGGTCCAATCTTGATATACTATTTGTGATAAGTAATTTATTTAGGGATGGTTTAACCTATTTGAAAGTGTAGTCTAACCTATTTGAAAGTCTCATGTGACCTATTATTTTGTTTAAAAATATATTTTATATTATGACATTTAAATAGTCAAATAAACCTATTTTTAAATAGACTAATATGTTTTCAGACTAATAGATTTTTTTTTTGTCAAAGACTAATAGATTTACTTGTTAATAATGTAAATAGGCCAATGACATGAGCTTTAAATAGACCAACATGTCTATATCTAAATAGATAAATAAAAGAAATTATAAAGTTATATATTATTATATCATTTATTATTATAAGATATATTTATACTTTTATTACAAATAAGATTTAATAACTATGCACTTTCAGTGTAAAATAGTTTTACACAGTCATCTAGTGATGCGTTGACACATCATTTAATAAGTTTAATGACATATGAGGTGTCATATTCATTAATCAATGTGGTAAAATATTATTGGATGACAGTGTAAAACTTTTTTTACACTGACAGTGTATAGTAATTAAACTCTTAAAAATAATATTATTTATTAATAGGTCAGTCCACCAAACCTAATAGGCTTTTTAAAAAGCCAAGTCTAATTTATTTAATTAATTTTTTTTTCAAAAGCTTAAACCTTACTTATTTATCAGAGCCAAACCAAGTTTTAAATGGATAAGTCATAGACTAATGGTATGACTATTTCCACCTCAATCACAAACGCTAAAATGTTGGTCATTGGAGGGTTGAACCTACAATTGGGTGGTTTCTTGTGCTACTGGAGGGCCCTTTTGGATCGTCTTCCCACAAGATTTAAACTGAGAGGGCATTATTAAGGATAATCAAAATGCTTTGTGTTATATCAAGAGGAAAATTCTAAACATTTTTTTCTGCAATTTCTCATACAAAATATATGGAAGCCCGGCCTGCTATAATTGGATTAGCATTGTTAATGGAATTCTTTTATTGTCTTCATCCAACCATGAAATACCACGTGGTCCACAAAATCCCCTGAATCACCTGTGAATTTTCCTATTGGATTTTCATGATGCCAACGTCTAGGAAGAAATCGGATTCTATTCCAAGACATGCATATCCTTGTGTGTTTGATAAATGCCTTAGAACTTACTATTGCTAATGTAAGGTTTACTGGTCACATACATAAAGTATTTTGTGCCTTTTCCACCTTTTGTAAATTTGTTTTTATGAATGAAAAGATATAATTTTCTTATAGATAACTAGAATGTTAATGCACAATGTTGATATATCTCTTTATTCTAACGGTATTCCAAAAAAATATACATGTGTTGATAATCTTACAAAAATAAATAAATAAATAAAAGAATGTCAACCTTGCAAGTTGAAACGTGTTTGGAAGACTATTGTTTGTCATCATTTGATACCAATGCTTCCAATAAAAAGTCTACATGGTTTGAGGATGTGAAGGTATTTTAAGAGAAGTTAAGCTTGTTGAGGAAGATTCTTAGTATATGCTACGAAGGAAATCAATTCAAAAAAAAATGAAGCTATAACTTGATGAGTTAGAAAATTGAGAGAGGGGAAAATATCTTGCTATCTTTACATGGATCACAGACATTATATAAATAGGTACAGCACTAACTAATCATTCCTAAAATCATACTATATGATATAAATTATAAGAAGCCGGTATGATAGATAATCAACATCAATCTTTATATGCTTAATGTTAAAAGCAAACTTCCATTTTACTGATTTATTTAAATTTAAAAATTGGTGTTCTTTGTTTTGTTTATTTAATATGTAAGTTAAATGAGTCAAGCTAGCTCATTCGAATTGATTAATACATATCTTTTATATTTTTTTAAGTATTGATTATGAGTGATTGACATTTAAAAAGTATAAGCTTATATTTGAATTATGTGACGCCATTATTAAATTTGATATTTGAGTTTATTAACAAAATATAGGTGATTATATTTTCAAAAATAAGTTTCCATTTAAACAAGATAAACTATTTAAGTCCTGTAATTTATGTTAAACAAGTTGGGTGATGCTTTTATAAAATTTAAATTTGAACAGTAAATTAAATGAATTGAGCTTAAATGAGCTAGCTCATTTGACATATTTGCTATGTCTATATTTAAAATATATTTGTGAATAAACCTTGTTTCTTTGCCTCCCTAGAATAATAGTAGTAATATCTCACGCCCAAATGTACGGAGAAACCTGTCGAGGTAAAATAGTACATATATAGAATTTCATAAGACGATAATAAAATCTTATGAAAGATTTCTTTTGGTGAATATTATGAAGGAAAATTAATGAAGACATTTTAGCATGAACAAATTTAGTTGTTTTTCTCATGAAGAAGATATATATAATTAAGATAAAATCTAATTCTATGTATTAAATAACAAATGATTTGGATTATCTTTCTTAAAGCTATCAAAGTGGAATTCATAACAAAAAAACTATCAAACTTGGAATAAAAAATATTCATTCCGTCAACATTCTTCTTAATTCCATTAATGATGTTGCTGTTACACTTCAGATCAATTACCAAACAATATATGAAAAGGTTCAACAGTTTTTGGGCCTTTAGGTTTTAACCGAATAATATATGGAATTTCAGAGCATTGCAGAGGTTGAAGAAATCAGGATCAATGCCAAATGGACAAAGCAGTAGTAGTGCTAGTTCATCCAGATCGGAGGAACAGTGGTCTGCTGCTGCAATGCAATGCAATGCAGAGTTTAGTAGATGGGCTTCCAAGATTGGCTATGGGATTCACCAAATGTCACCCAAATTGGCAACGAACAACAGTTTTTTATGACCCCACCATGGAAATCCAAGAGCTTACTGGTGATATTAAGCAAGATATTCAATTACTTTGTAACTCTAAAAATGAGAGTAGAAACGCTTCCACTGACACAACTAGTCATTCAACCGCTATTTCACAATTATTCGAGAACACGATTCAATATTAAAATATAGATGGGACATGAAAATATCTAACCAGAAATCAAAATTATTGGGTAATTTTTACCAAATAAAACTTTGGCACTAACCTGCCTAGTAATTCTGCCTCCATTGAAGCACCATTTCTCTTCATGAAAGCAAATTGGGATGGAGTATACTAACAATGGACATTTTACGAAATTCACAAAGTAAAAGTTGATCAATCAATGTTTAAACACAGGACATAGCAATTTCAATTTGGCTGGGGATAAATAAGGTAAACAACCTACAATTTTTGGATAATAACCGAATTGGCTATACCAGCTTGCTCTATAGTCTGGTCCCAATCAGTGAGTTGTTTGGGAGGAAAACCCATTGTCTGCAGTTGATAACTTCTTGCACCACCAGGTCTTGATGCATCAATGAATGCTCGAACATCTCTGATTGAATGGTGGTGATTGAAGCGAGAAACCATGCGCGTACCATCAGCTAACCTCAGCTGGATTGATGTCACTGGCTGAGACTCATCTACAACTAAACCCATTGCTGGCACTGGAGCAGCAATTCGCGGAGCACCAGTAGATGTTTGAATGGGTTCACCAGCAGCTTCATTGCTGGAGCTGCTGCTACCCAAAGTTCTTCCGACCCCATGAAATGGAAGATGGCGAGGCTTCACTGGTTCCTGTATATACATTGGCAAAAAGAAAAAGAAAGATAAAAACCATATACAGATAGAACATAGATTCAAAGTGGATGAGAAAGTAAACAAGGCCATACAGGGTAGTTTTCGTCCCGCCTTGTGAGGTTGACATGGACAGAAGTCCTTCGATCTGCTGGTTCAAGCTCTTTGGGACATTCAGACTTCTTTATGCTCTGTATTAAGGTAAACTAATGATAAGCATATAATAATTTTACTAGAAAAAGACATCAATAACTTTCACAATGTGCACATGGTGAAGCAAGCAATAACTCTCAACAAATTTGGAAGGCAGACATCAAATTTACCAAATATGGATAAAATCTTATAAGGAACTCTTGGAAACAAACTTCACCGCAAGTTACCTCAAGAAATGGTGCATTTTGTGGATCATCCAACCTCCGTAGAGGACCATCATTGACAGAGAACCCATTCCTCCAAAAAGTGATTGTGTGTGTAATCTCCTCTATTGGCTGAGGAGCAGCTGGCAATGTCTCTCCAGAAAGCAATCTTGCTGTTCCAGTAAAACTTTTTGACCTGGAAGAGTTTTCAGGAGGAGCATCAACGGCTGACGGTCTCGCTTGATCAAAGATATCATCCACGCTGTTACCTTTGGTAGGATCTTGGACAAGCATGCCACTGTAACAATGAAAATACCAGGTATATTTCAGTTCCCATGCAAAATGACACAAAGATGTGAGAAAAATCTCTTTTTCCAAAAAAATGTACACGTGTTGTCGAAAACAGCAATCTCATCTAAATGATCTCAAATGAAATTAACTATATTGAATTTGATCAAGAATATTTCTTATATGAGCACACTTCCTAGAGACAACCAATCAAAAACTCAAAATAATACTGAATAATTTTTATACAAATTGTGATTTCCTGTATTATTCTTTTAATATGAGTACTGCTATTTACACGAAATAGATATACGAAACAAGTAACAAAAACTTAGCACCCAGTCACTTATTTAATTTGACCGAATATACTGGGAGTTTGACAAAAATCAAGGATGATTATCCAATGATATTGATTCATTTATTTTTCATGGGAATAACATTGGAATCATTTAGCATTATTGATTAGAATTAATACAACAATGCTAAATGATACCAATGTTATTCCCACAAAAAAATAATCGAATCAATATGGTTGGATAATAATCATCCTTGATTTCTGTCAAACTCCCTGTATATAGGCCAAATTAAAAAGTGATTGCTGATTGGGCACGAAAGTTTTCGTTACTTGTTTCATGTACTCTATTTCAGGTTAATATCAGCACTCTTTTAATATATCTTGTGCATTCAATTGGATGCGTCTATTATCACTAATGCCCAGGAATGATTGATACACTTAGTCAATTAAAGAGAGATTTTACAGTAAGGATGTCAAATAACAGAGAAAAATGTGTATCCAGGACAAGGACACTAAGGTTATAAACACAGAACAAAGAGGAAGAAGGAAATATATACACAGGTGCAACGGCAACAGCTCCCTAAATTTAAGCTCATATGGCTGCTAAAATTTATCAATTTTCCAATACATTACAGTCTCAAGCAATTTCCTAGGTGCCCTAATTAGGGTTAAGCCAGAGATAAGTGAGAAAAAGAGTTAGCATTTGAGAATATCCAGCTAAAATTGATTCGATATCATTCTCCAAACAAGAGACTCCATTATCTCATTCACTCGCACTTCCAATTAAAATGCAACAAAATCCATAGAAGAAAAAAAGATTATCAAATAGGGAAAGCGTTGGAGAAATTGGTGAATGAAGAGAAGAGATACCTCTTTTGACCGCCAGTGTAGTACTCCTGAGGTTCATCGGATTCAGAATCGGAATCAGAACGGGAATCTTCTTGGCGTTTGAGATCACGGAGAGTGCGTATTCCACCACGTTGACGGCTTCCAGAGGGTTTCTTACCGAGAGACCTACGGGATCGGAGCTCATAGGGGGCGCGGGAAGGAGAGCGGGACGGCGATCGCGACCGAGACGGCGAAGGCGAAGCGGAAGGGGAAGGGTAGAAGTCAGGGGAGTGAGAATCGGAGGGAGAAGAGGGTGAAACGGCACCAGCGTTGGTGGTAGTGGTGTCGTTTAGAGGGATAGCGTTGGTGTTGGTGTTGGTGTTATTGTTGCTGTCTAAGAAGGTTGAAACGGCGGCGTCGAGGTCGAAGTTGTGGCTCTCAAGGAAGAAGAGAGCTTCTTGCTTGGTGGAAGAGGTGATCTCGCAGAATGAATCGATGAGGGATCCGTTGCCATCGGGATTGGGATCCTCACTCTCCATTTTCCTCACACACACTGACTCTAATTCCTTTCTTTCTTTCTTTCGTTTCGTCTCACACCTTATATACACTCTCCCAATTGGCTCTTGTCATCGCACCCATCCTACGACGTCGTATTGGATACGTTTTTGTTTATTTCGCGCGTCTACGCTAGTGCTACTCAAATCGTCTCTTTTCACACGCAATCTCAATTTCAGTATCCCCTGCCCAAAAGGATAAAAACTCATCGCATAAATAAGGATTGGATTTGGCATATTTGGTTTGCCTGTTTTTATTTTTTATTTTTATTTTATTTTTTATTTTTTGAAATTTTATAAAAGAAAAATTAGAAATACTGGAAACAACGATTTTTTGTTTCTAGCATTTTTAATTTTTTCTTTATAAAATTCCATAAAACAGAAAATGAAAATGCAAACTACACGGGACCCTTAAATATTTTAGAGGATAAGGTGTGTGAAGTAACAATTATTAACTCGTTCATATTTTGGAAACTTTATAATGTAGTATTATATGTGTATATTTTATCATTATCTCAATCATTAATTTTTTGATTAAATATTATCTTTGTACTTGTGTAATTCTTGTATTTTATCAGAGTCAAATCTCATAACATTAAGTTAAATAATTCATAGAACCAAACTCAACCTTTCTTGTAACAAAAAAAAAACTCAACCTTTCTAGATTTGATGTTTAAAATATTAATAAAATCATATAAAATAAAAATTTAAAAAATAAAAAATAGAAAGAAAAAAACCCTAAAATAAAAAAACAGAATATATATTGTGTTTTGCTTTTACATCATTTGAAATATTAAAATATGATAAATTTCAAGAACAAAAAGATATAAAATTTACTCCTTACCCCACATTTTATTTATTTTTAATATCTAAAACACAAAATTTTAAAATATGGAGATTGATTATGTTAATTATTTAACTCTATATTAATAAAATTATCTATTTATTAGGGAACGAGGACCTCCAACATTTGGCTAAGAATCAAACCACAGATACCACATCCAACTCAAAACCTTAAGGTATTAGATTTATGGTCTTGTCACTTATATATTGCTCTTTTTTTCTATTTCTATCCAATGTGAGACTAACACTTGATATATCAACACTATTACAACAATGATTTAAGAAAATATTAGTTAGGATAAATTAAAAATTCATAGTACCTATTTGCGGGGTGGTTTCATACTCTTTTCCTAAAATAATATACAAATTATTTTTTTTTTATTAAAAGACAATGCTATGAGAACACCATGGACTTTAAGTTTATCATGTGTTAAAAGACTTAGATTTAGATTCAAATGGTAGCTTTTATTTAAGATTTTCCTTTTTTAAAATATAAATTTGCATTCAGGTCTGTCTAGACACATTTGTATCCACAGTGCTGTTTGTAATTTGTTATTATGTACAAAAACTTTGTTTAGAATCCTCGCACGATAAATAATTTAACAATCTCAGGGACTTTGTTTTAAGTTATATAAATACATTTCATGCACTAATTTTCCTAGGAATATCCTATCAGAATGTTATTCCAAGAAATTAAAATGTATATATGTTTGGTTATTATTTCAAATTTCTAGGAATTTTTTTTTTTTGAATTTATGAAAATCATGAAAATGTATCTTTCCCAACCCTTTTTATGAGAATGAAACAATAGAAATGTGATGGTTATTGGAATGCTTTAAACCTAGAAATAATTTTTTAATCTTATAATAAATATAGAAATAACAATTGCCTACATGCATATCACTTAGAATGAGTTTACATTAATTTGAAACAAAAAGTTCCCATGATCAAAACTTCATAACTCATAATTGATTGTTCCTTGCCCATTTTTGTGCTCACCCTAGCTAGCATTAACAAATAAGCACTCCGTCAATAGTAAATGAACAAAATATATGTTTGGAAATACATTAGAAATAGCCATATGTTGTTTAAAGTTATTCCATATAGCTTCAACGTTAACGTGCGTTCATTGATGAAAAGCATGAATTCAAACATAACTTAAAAAGTCGCCAAATTTTATTACTTGAAGAAAATGCATTTATATTCTTCTCCACATCAGGCCAAAAGTTTGTGTCAGTTACCGAAGTTTGTCACCAAAAAAATCAAAGATTATTACCACTGTGCATGCATTCCAGTTGATAAATGAACCTAAGTCATTATGTGATTAAACAAGGAAGCCACTAAAGTAAAAGAAAATTCAATTCACATCTTTAAAGATGGAAATACAATAAAATGAGAGTTTCTAGTGGTCACGTTATCCTCAAATATGAGCCAGAGGTGATTAATGTCCTTTTTTGCTGCAAGTATGTGACAGCAGCAAAAGAAACTCCTATCATATATACCTTGTTCAACAACCATTACATATTTCCTCTTTTCACAGCTCCAGCTGATTTGAATTTCTTTATGGGGCAAAACCTGGAACAAATACAACATGCATCAAGTAGTAATGCATACAAAATCTATAAAGGTGTTACCAACAAGAGCATGTCTGGTTTAGCGTTAAAATGTGGTAAACTCATGTTTCTAACACTAGAAATAGTTGCGTGAAGAATTCAAATTTGAGTTTGATCAGTTTCAACGCTAAACCAAACACACACTAAATAAAACCCACAGACAGAAGTGAAAAATTGAACCTTACCTTCAAACATGAGCACCACTTTGTGCACAATCCTCAATCTTGAAGGTGCATATGAACCAGAAAGTAGCATTAACATTGGTATGTGACTCTTAGCATTGTCATTCAAGTGTATCCAAGTTTCGAAGTGGAGTAATCTATATTGGCTGCAGATCTATTTGATTGCTATAGATGCTGAGGCAGCAGCTGCCTCTGTTATTAAGGAAATTGGTTGGCGAGCTTGGAGGCAAGCGCTTATGTCAAATGGAAGCAACTTAGAACCATCAAAAATAAGGTTAACACCAGGAAGGATTGCTTCTTTACTGTCATTTTCTTCTGGTTCAGTTTTTGTTGTATCAGCTTGAGGAGCTTCTTTCACGGGCTTTGTTGCAGCTGCTTCACCAGCAGGGGCTAATGCGTATGATCTGCATGTATCATTCAATAGAACACACTTTCTAAGGTTTGGGATAATTAGGAAATCAAAATCATTTGTCTAACAAAAAACAATCCTTTTGTTTTATGTTTGTGTTATGAGTCCCACGTTAAGTGGAATAAAACACTCATCGTGGTACTTAAGCCATGAGGCTCTCCCATATAACAATTTGCCAATATAATGCTAAAAGAATTTTGTCTAAAGAAAAAATTAAGGGCCTTTTGAGGTAGTTGTGAGTTTTTGGTTTTTTTTTACTAAAAATCAATTTTTTGTGGTTTTCAAAATGGACGTCTTGAAACCACAAAATATGGTTTTTAATTTTCAGTTTTGAGTTGTAAAAAATTGGTTGAAATATTTTTAAAACTAAAAATTGAACCCTCGCAACCACCCAAACGAGGCCTAAGTAATCTTCAAGTAATTTCAAGTATTGAATTGATAGAATATAGAAGCTCAAGTACAAACCTAAGAACACAGCCATCAAAGCTCAACAATTCAGTTTGGCATCGTTGTCGATTAGCAAGTTTTAACCTCTTATGCGCACTTAATGCCCCGGAAATGGGAGAAGGATCCATAACTAGATTCCACCTTCCACTAGCATAGTTCATGAATCTCCCAAAAGAATCCTTAGCTTGCTCTTTCTGGTAAAGAAGCTTTGCAGTGGAACCTGTTAATTGGTACTCACCACAAATGCCATGCAACTTTTTCCTCAAGCTTTGCATTGCATCATGGTGCTCACCAAATGAACCAGATTGGAGCATCTCTGATGAAACTATTCTTCCACATATACTATTGCACAATATTGGACTAAATAGTGGCATCCCAAATTCCACACTTAATGGAACCCATTCATACTTGAACTGACCTGATTCTGTTCCATTAAATAATTTCAATAGCCTAATATAACCAACTGTCCACAGTTCCATCTTGCTTGCCAAATTAGTCAACAAAGAATTTAACATAGAATTTTCCTCTTCACATAGTCCTAACTCTTCTCCTACAGAAGCAATGGACCCATCAGAGTTCTTTAAAGGCAAAGGGATATCCAAAGTAATCACTTTTCCAGATGCATTAAGATCACAACTACAGAGAGGAAGCACAAGTGCAGCTGAATGTTTAAGAAGTGAATTTAAACAATGCAAGAGTATACTTCCCTTCACTAAATTTCCTTCAAGCTTCCTTCCTAACCCTCCTACTGTGGAACCATCCCAAGACCATATGAGGGCTTTCTCACAAGCAGCCAATGGAGCAGGAAGCAAACGTAGACATTGTCCTTTCATCAGAACAACTGATAGAGGTCCACAAGCTGCAGTTGAATATAGTACCAATTTCATCCAAGGACTCATAGAAGAATATGTGGGAGGACCAAAATGAACCGGACCTGTGGGTCTAGGAAGAATTGATGAGGGAGGAAGAGGCACTATAGACACAAGTATATCATAGTCACGAAGAAACAATCGATTAAGAGTTGCCAGTGAAAGAGAAGCCAAGCTTTCAGACCGGAGAATGTCTACACGATATTTCCTTTTCCTCTTTAGCATTTCTGTTCCAACATCTGACCCTTCAACCACTACTTGTTTCTCATTTCCATGGAAATTTGTGTCTAACTTACTGCCATCTTCTGAAGTAATAACAGGTTCAGAGTGAACAGAAGTCTCCACATGCTTCTCTGAATCAAAATTTATCAAATCATCATTATTGATCACAGCTTCTGTGATACCAGAGTGTCTTGAATTTTCAGCCAAAGAGGTTTCAGGGTCAGCTATCACAGAACTTGATTTATGTAAACCTCCCTCCTCTTTTCTATTGGTAGCTATTCCACCTGATTGTAGACATTCCAATACACAACGCAGACTAAATGCATGATTTGCAAATTCCTGTAGTTCTCCCTCAAATGTTGCACCTTCAAGGGTGCTAAGATCCTTGCAAAGATCAGTAATGCTGGCATGACCCAATTTTCCCGCTTCATAGAGTGTAACGGCATGAGATTTCAAGCCTGACAAAGTACAACAACAAGTATGATTTTTGTCATTAGTATTGGCTCAGATACACGTTTATAATATAGTTTTGATAGAAATCAAACACAATGTTAGAAACATAATTCAGAAAAGGGTAAAATATTTTTTCGTCTTGTATTATTTATCAACTTTGGTCTTCGTCCTTGATTTGTAAAACCTTTGTTTTATATCCTATACTTTTAAAACACCTTAACTATAGTCCCTGGCATTAATTAACTCTGTTAAGTTACTAGTGAATTTAATTGCTTAATAAATGGACTCAGCATCTACATGGACTAAATGAGACCCAACATTTAAGGGTAAGGTGGAAGTCTATTAAACAAGCCAATAAGTTAACAGGGCTAATTAATGTTAGAGACTAAGTTTGGGATATAAAAGAAAGGTTTTAAAAATTAGTAACGAAAACCAAAATTGACAAAAAAAATATAGGGACAAAAAACATATTTTATGCTTCAGAAAACTATACTGAATTTAAGCTCCAAACAAGGAGTTAAATGTACAAACCTGGTGAAACAGATCCCATCATAAGATAGGATGTAATATTAGCATCAACTATGAAAGCAACACGAGTATAGCCAGAACGAGGGCCATTGTTCCCTGAACCTGAAGTCTCCCCTTGTTGAATGGAGTCTTTATCAATAAGCAAATTCTCAAAGCCATGACTAGCAACTGAAGCATCTTCATCACTGACTGTACTTGTTCTGGGAGACATGAGTATACTTGAATCTCCAATGATAGATTCTGGATCAATTACTTTGGTTGCCCATCCTAAACGGCACACAAAAGCAGCAGCAGCCTGCAATTGTGACAGGTCAGCCTGTAGGGTTGTTGCCAACTCACTTACAGTTGCATTTTCATTTGAAACAACAAAAACTGCATACAACAACCTGAAAGAAAAAGGTACAACATTAGACTCTAACTATATGGAAATAAACACTTTGAACAAAAATGATGGAAACACAGACTGAAATAACTGCTTTACTCTTCAATAGGATCTTCATAAGACTGCTCCCTGTTGGAAACAAAACCTTCAAGCCTAGAAACTGAACCATCATAAATATAAATATTATTGAAATCACTTAAATGTACAGAGTGTATGTTTGATTTGGCGTCAAACTCAAATTCAAATCTCTTAACACAACTATTTATAGTGTTGAAAACGTGACTTCGCGTTACAACACTAAACCAAATATATTCACCAAATATATTCAGAGTCTTTGAAAATTGTTTTACACTTACATCTTCTTTCCACTTTTTTTATCTCTGTGCATCCACATACGATTATGTAACCGAATTACTTATAAAACAATGCATGGTAGGACATATTTGAGTCTCTTTAACAATTTTAAAAAGAAATTATGTTTTGACATTTGTTTTATTTCGTAAGTCTAATGTTCATAATATCAAGTTATGGATCTGTAACAGGGACTACACGTAAAGCAATCATAAACTAAACAAAATCAGGAAAACGAAATTCCCTTAAAGAAGGAACTGCGACATAATTAAAAGTATACCATAATAAAATGGATTTAAAAAATATTTTATATAGCAACGCTAAAGGCAATGATTTAAATATCAAATTGGAGATTAAATTAGTAAGAATTTTCATTGGTTTGAGCGATTAGTTTTGTGGTTGAACAATAATTGAACGAGAGAGATAGCCATACAGAATTTATTATATCTCATTTGCATCAAATCTGCATGGCAACATTAAATATAATAAAAAACAACTGACCATGTTTTTTTTGTGTACATGGAAGACCATGATGTTTGAACCTAGGATCTTATGCTAAACTACTCAAATCTTATTTTACATTGTCTTCCTCTTCCATCTTTTTCTACATTTCTATTTCCTTATTGTTTTTCTCTTTTTCATCATTTCACCAATCAAATCTTTTACTGTCTCTTCTCTTTTTATTATTAAGGTGTATACATCTCTTTTGGAGTGTACAAGACAACAATTTTAGTGTGAATGAGGATTTTTTAGCTTATTTCATTTTTTAGAGGGTTATTTGGGTTGATCCATTTTCACATACTTAATTTCATACGAGCTAGTCCTTACAACTTTTTTCCTACAAGTCCTTTTACAAATTGAAATATTGGAGGCTAGGGATCTAAGTTAGCCATCTTGCACCATTTTATTTGTTTATTTTTACCGAATGTATTAGGTATATGAAATTTACTATGAAACAAAGTGTGTTACTGTGGAGTTTGAATTGTTTTGAATATATATTTAATTATTTAGGAATGATGTTATTCTTGTAAATGCAACTAACTTAGAAAAAAAAACCAATTCAATCATTTTGAATTAAAAGATTAAACTAACCTCCAATAGGTTTGGTTCAGTTCAGTTGTGCCGCCATAAACAAACCTGTTTGGTTTCAGTCCAGTTGCCTCAATTTAGACAAAATCGGATTCTATCCTACTTGTTTAAATTATGAAGCTTCAAACATAAACTCATATCCATTATACCTTTGGTATAGGCATTAACCAAAGCAAAACATATTAAGTTAACAAAGAACAAACATAAACACATAGAACACACCTTTAATCCGGTCATCAGGATATACGGGAACATCAAAATAGATCAGTCCTCGACTGGAAAGACCCTTTATAATGTCAGGATCAAACATGACAAATGAATTTGCTTCCTCCTTACAGACTTTGTCTATTGTAGCCATTTCCTCATTTGAGAGTTTCTATTAACAGTGAGAAGAAAAGGTAAGAATGAACAGACAAAAAGTATCACACAAAAAAATGCAGGAGTTAGGAATGCTACCAAACATTATTTGGCATGTTTTTAATACATTTATTATAATTATTTGAAATCTCATGCTAGCCTCAGTAAAATAATTCTCCAAATGTTATTTATCATTGCCAATGAACAACAAAATAAGTGAGCCCTCCTCTGTTTTATAAGGGTGAAACGTGAAAAAGATGCCCCACCTTAAATTCCTCCAAGGTAAAGTTCACAACACAAACTCCCCACCATGGTTCAATTGCAAAATCCACCGGTTGAGTAGGCAGAAGTTCTTTTGCTATGGACTTATTCAATTTCCACATTATTTTCTGGATATTCCAAGAGAGCAATTGGAAGGTGAGATAAGAATCATAAAAAGTTGCAAGCCTACCTTTGAGCATAATGGCATAACCAAAACTAGTTGAAGCTATTATACAAATCCAAATCATTATCCATACTAGGGGTCATAAAGTCAGTTAACTCAAAATCAAATATATGAAGCACAAAATGGAAGACAATAAATATACAAATCAATAAGTTAGTCCATCATGCTAGCTAGAGTCAGGTCAAAGGCATACAATTGCAGACATGAAAGCAATCACCTTTCTCGTTCAAGGTTTTTTTTTTCCTTCTTTCTCCAAATTCTACTTCTCTTTCTACTACTTCCCTAATTATCGTTGTTTGAGTGGCTTCATAGATTATCCTTCCTAAGTAATGTCATAGGGAATATATAATGCAAGCTTATGTCTGTCTATCGATGACCTATAACCTAAATAATATCTTTTCTACATCGTATCAAAGCCACATGAGAAGTACCTAATGAAGAAGATAACCATTGAGGTATCTTTGTTTTGCCATTGACTTCAAGGCATGTCAGCTTATATGAAGGTTCATAATTTTTTTCATTTTTTTATATAGAAATAGAATAGAAGGTAATATGGACACTTGGACTGCTACAGGTGATTAGACAAACATAGACATGCATACATGCTATACAAGTATTAAATATAAATTTTTGTGTAACCTACTGGCAAATCTATGCAGTACCTTAGATCTGCACTTGTTCATTATGTCAATAAATTCATTTCTTCCAATTCCTGTAATTCTTAAAGCATCCGCAGCACTGAAATTCGGGATGCTGTCATACGGTTGCTCTACAAATAATAAGAACAATCAGGAAATTTTTAAGGCTAACTTCCTTTCAAACATTTACTGCTTTACATATTTATCTACCTTGTAGGCATAACATACTAACAAACAAGTGAAAGGGAAGGCAATGTAAGTGTAATTTGAAATTAACGATAAATTATAATTCCTATAGTTCATGCCTGTATTATGATATAATTATGACAAATAAAAATTATGTCAAACCAAAGTGGCATTTTAATATCTTTTACACTTCTACAAGTATTCATTCCAATATATTAAACTAGAGTACACTCTTGAGAGTGACTTAATCTCTTAATCTAATTTTCTTTAAAGAATGATATATATCCTTCTTAATCTCTTAATCTAATTTTACACATTTTTCTCTTAAATATTTCTTTTAACCTATAACTTTCAGACTTCACTTGAATTTAAAAATAACTCTATAACGAAGGAATACTTGCTAGGGTAAATTAACTAAAAGACATAATGGTAAAAGCAAAGGCCATAATAAAAGTATCTACATGTACTGGTGGGAATATCAATTTTCCCCTCTTGACAATAATAGTCAAGAAAAAACCCCTCAGTTTCATGCTATATGTAGCAAGAGCTAAGCACAATCTTCATGCATGGAGTTAATTCAGTCGGAATTGCAACAAGCAAGTAACAAAGTTACCATTTTTCATTACTTCAAAAATCATATCACAGTAATATCTGAAAGGTGATACTCTCATAACACGACACAAATAATCCGCCAGATGATAAGGAAAAAGCTGCAAGTGAAAACAAGCACATTAAATACAGAAGTTAAATAACAAAAGCAAAAGATGAGAGCACTGCCCAACAACCAGGAAGTGTTGATTATATCTGGAGTTCTTAAACACTTGAGTATAAAGATAAACATTTTTTTAATAAAATCACAATGTGACATGATTAAATTAGTTATCAAAAACTGATTCTAAAACTAAAGAAACCTGTTTCTAATTACAACATCACAATTTTATTTTTGAAGCATAATAAACTTCAATTTTCTCCATGAAAATTCTATTATAGTTTTTTGATCACGTGAATAAGAAGAACATAGGCAAATAAAGTTTTGTAACAGTGCATTTGATATAATGTTTCAAATTTCAGCAGGAGGAGTCAAACAGAGTAACAGACATTCTGTAAAGCACATACAGCTAGATTTTTCCGCAAGTATCGTATCATATCTTCATAATACTCGCTTTCTTTACAAACTTTATGAGCAAAACAACTTTTCCATTGAAGTCTCTTCTTTATGCAGTATTCAATTATCCTGCATAAATTTCCATGACCAGAAATAGAAGGCAATATTATAATTATGTACTTACCACAAAAAACAAAGAAAATCATTCAATAAACACATGAGCCCTGAAATGAATGGAGTGTATCACCTAATGAAAACCTGATTTAGAAAATACTTATAAATGAGAATTATCAGAATTGATTGTTTATTAGGAATAGAGATGTTGGTTTTTCTAATTAAAGCCACTGCCACCTTTAAAAATCAAAAGCTTCTTCATTCCTATGCAAATTTATTCTACTTTTACAGTTGAAATGGATGCTTCTTGTAACCAACAAATGAAAGGTCTTTCTAGACCAAGGACCAAGCACATGAAAATCTTCAATAAGTGCCCTGTTTAGGACCATAATTTCACTGATATAACTATTGAAGCTGTGTGTAATCCCCACCTCCTCACACATGATCGCTCCCACACACACACACACATAGAGAAACGTAGAGGATGACAAGTGATAGACAGTAAGTAGAAGAATTTGACTTTATTTGAATCTCTTAAAGAAATAAATAATATAATAATTTAATTTCTTTGAAAAAGTTGCACAATAACAAGAGTTATTGAAGAGTACAGAAAAGTTCCCTAATCTCTTCGAACCTCAATAAAAATAAAAAAGTTGCCCCAAAAAGAGCATGAGCAGGACACCACAGAGATGCCAAGTGTGTAACTGCGTTGCTATCTCAATTCAAGGTCTTTAATTGTGGTATGCAGCAACAATTATGGCTGAAATATTAAGGCTTTAGAGTCTTTACAATCGCATTGCTACTACAATTGTGCCCGCACCAGTCCATATTTGTACACAATTTTAAGGATTGTAATAAAACTGCAACTATTCCCAATTTTACACCAACTAATTGGAGTACAACATTCAATGTTAACAATTTAGACAGCAAACTAATCCCTCTTTCAACTGTGATAAGTATAAGTAGAAGTACACTAACTAAATTTGATAACAACTAATTACCAAACATAACACTAAACAATGACAATATAAATAATATAGCAGCAAAAAAAGCATGAGATTTGACAGGACAAAAGGGAACTAACGATTTCTAACCTTGTGTGCCATTCTTCCTTTGAAGGAACTGTTTGTTGAAGTCGCCTGGGAAGATTCTCCCATTGGCATTCATCCTTAATCGCTTTTTCCAACAACAGTTCCTCAACCGTCACCGGAGCACGCTGCATTTTCCACCACCACTCATTAAGCACCACCATTCCTGCACAGATACAAAGGCAAAACATTTAATATGCATCGACGTTGGAACCTTTGGCTCCAACGCACGTTCGCTGAAACCGAAAACAACAATAATAGAAAGCAATTAAACTGAAGTGAATGGATTTAACGTTCAATTGAGGCAATTTTCCGATTGTATATATACTAATACCAATAAATAATTATAACAACGTATTGAACGTAACGTAGAGAAGCGATTGAGTGAGAATGTGGATGCAAAGTGTAAGAACCTGATGATGTGTGGCGAGAGTGTTGGATTTGGCTTCATGATTTGGGAATTGGAATGGAATCTACTTGCTCTGTCTGTTTGTTCTTCTTTATGAGAGAACGATCTCAAAGAGCCAGATTTGTCAAAGATCCTTGTTGCATGGCATTCGGGTTTGATTATGATAAAAATATAAATAAATTTTAAAAGAATTTCATGTATGTGAATTAAATTTTAAAATCTTAAACTTGTCAAAATCACGTTTTTAACTTTTATAAATTTATGAATAAACCCTTAACTGACTCCATCAACATATGCACCCTAATTAGATATCTCAAAGATTTTAATCACCTTTAAAAATTTAAATGGTCACAACATTAGTATCTTCGTTACTTACCCGCTTAAATATTTTAATAATCATCAGTAGTCTCTTAATTACCCACCAATGGAGACATTGTGAACATAATAAACTTATTTAAATTTCTTAAAAAAAAAACTTATTTAAACGTTTTTACGTGACTTTGTCCTATTATGTGCTAAATAAACATCCAATTTACTCACATTATATGGAAGAGCATGTTAATTAGGTAGATTACATTTTTCATCCAAGTGGTATATAATTATTGTGCTTAGTTTTTTATCTATTGCATCATATTATTATTTTTTAATTAAAATTATTTTATATAAAAGTAAGAAATTTATAAATTAAATAGCAAACTTAGGTCTCAGCCCTATGACATCCCCAATAACAATGGACTCAATCATCACTAATAACTATTGGAATCAAGATACATTAAAAGGGCTAATTTAAATATTTGAATAGGTGCGATGAAATTTATAAATTTTAAATATTTAACGTTGGAATCAAAGTAACTAGTTTCCCCCATCATATTATGCCCAAATTATCTCCCAACTTCTTGGTAAGAGCTGCATTGGTGGTCTCTCCTACATGTACTTGAAGGTATAGAATGATCAAAATTTTTAATGCTATTCATAAAAAAACTTAATAGGGGACCAAAATTCTGTAATTTTTTTTTTAAGAAATCAAAATTATGGATAGACTATAATAAAGAGACAAAAAATGCAATTAATCCTTAAGAATAAAGGAGAAGTCTATGAGTGTGTTTGATAAAACTAGCTGAAAAGGTAGCTAAAAGTTTAAAACTAGTCGAAAGCTGAAAAACTAGCTGATTTGATTGAATGTTTTGTAAAATTAGCTGAAAATGGTAAAATGACATATAATGACATCATTAATTATTAAATAATGATAAATGAGGTGGTTGAAGGATAAACTTATAATTAATTTTCAGCTAGTAGCTAAAAATTGGAGTTTTTTTTTAAAAAGTTACCTCAAGTACCTTTTCAAGAAAAACTAGTAGCTATCCAAAAAAGCTACCTTACCAAACAGAGTTGAAATAGTTTCAGCTACTAATTTCAGCTTTCAATTAGTTGAAATGGCTTACCGAATACGCTCTATATTTTAAAACTCGTAATTAATGTTACAGAGAACTTAAGATATTTTTTTTAAATCATTTTTATTTTCATGGTGTCAATTAGAAACAATTCTAGTTATTCTCGTATGCTATAATTTGTGTTGGAAAAAATGTGTAAATTTTAAAGACTCAATATTGTTGTAACATGTGCTTAGTGTAATAATATTTTTTTTGGTCATACTAATGGGTGCCTTAAGAGTATTGGTTATGAAATCAGATATTGAATATCATAATATTAATTATATTTGTAACCTTAAATATTACATATTTTAATAAAAAATATTTTTGGCTCCTTAGCAAGTGTTTTAAGGGTGACATTTCCCATACTTTATTTTGTATTCCAATTAAAAATGAATTTTGAAAATCATTTTTGAATTATTTTTCTTTCTTCAACTTAATCCTTAAATAAAAAATTCATGAAAAGTAATTTTTAAACTTTTATGGATTCTTCAAATTTGTCCTATTAAACTATAGTGTTCAATAACTAACATGAACAACGAAGGAAGAAAAATCAAGAATTAATTTGAAGGAGGGGAAAAGTTTGTCTACTGAATTGGGTTCTGTTAACTAATATCTTAAGACACGCAGATTAAAAAATTAATAAATAGAATAATTTTTTGAAAATGATAATACTAATTATATTTATAATATTAAAAACCTTATATTTATAGTTTCTTGACCAGTATTGGATCTTTCTAAGATATCATTTCCCTAATGAATTTTTTATCTAAGAACTATAATTAAGAAATAATAGAATAGTTTGAAGAGTTTAATATATGTACACGGTGAGTGTAAAGAAGTTTTACATATGCATTTAATGATGTACTGCCACATAATTTATTAAATTTAATAACACATGAGATGTCATATTCATTAAATAACGTGGCAACACACCATTAGATGTCTGTGTGAAACTTTTTTTACCTGGACCGTATATACTAATTAGATCCTAATTTAAAACCAAATTTTAAGTATTTATTCTGCCTGGTCTGTATCATCGGTATTTGAAAATAATAATAATAATTAATAGCGACCATACTTACCACGCGTTATTGTTATAGTATTATTTTTTTCCGTATAAATAATAAGCATTCCGACACTTCCTTCCTCACTCGCTTCCATAGCCATGGCGGTTCACTCTACTTCAATGATCTTCCTCATGTTATGCTTATCTTCAACCACTTTGCTACTTTCGTCTTCTTATGCTCATGCTCAGACTATCAAATACTGTGGTAACTAATTAAACTACCTTTACTCTTCATTTCAATTCATGATTCTGTTTTATACTTCAACATTAGTCTTCATTGACACCTTATATTAGTTATGCAATATTTGAGAGCTTCCTACATGAGATTAATTAATTCTACCTTGAGGGAAACAGAGAGGGATTCAGTTGCCGTTTCCGGTATTCATAATCATAGCTGATGAAAAATGGTTGAATTTGAATCCATTGGGGAAACGGAAACCCACTTGTCACGTGTGCCTCACGTGATTACAATGGGTCGTTAAATGAATTTGAAGCTGAATCATTACTTTAATTGGTTTAATTATGGTAATTTGTTATTATTTTGTTTTAGTTATATCTTCATTTTTTTTAGAATAAAATAAAATCCTGAGTTTTCATACACTTGTCTTGTTAGTGGATTCCGGTGCTTGTGGCACGTGTTGTGCCAGCTTTACCAACGGCTAACTTTGATTAATTTCCCTTTTAGGTATTTATTATTATGTTGGTTAGTTTTTTTTTTTTTTAAAGAACATATATCCTCCACATAAACATTCATATCTTGATAAGACTAACTCTTCTCTTTTAGCCGAAAATTTTTCTATTTACATGACTCGAACCTAAAACTTTGTTAAGGATGAAAGATGTACCACTTGAACCAATCTATTTTTAACAATGTCAACTAATTTGAATTTGAAATTTATGATATGCAGATAAGGGTGCAAACTATGTTGTGAAGGTGAATGGAGTGGAAATATTACCTAATCCTGTGGTTAGAGGAGAGCCATTCACCTTTAAGATTGCAGCTTATACTGGTGACACTTCTCTTCCTCTCCTCTCTGGCTTCTTTTTCAATTCTCATTTCCCTGAGTTCCCACTAATAATTAGTGGTAATTGTACCTATCTTTGATGCAGGTGAACCAATTCTTAGCGGTGATTTAGTATATGAAATTTCATTTGCTGGGATAGAAGGACCACCTGTTGTATTTCACCATGAACTCAGTGAGGAAGCACCCCTTCCTGTTCCTGTAGGCGACTTTTTGCTCACTCACACCGAATTGTTGCCTCCAGTCACCCCTCCGGTTAGTATCACTTTACCAAATATTTACTTGGCAAGGCATAGATTCATTTTTCTCAACAATGTCATTATTGCGCATTTGTGAATTTCAGCTACTAATTTCTCTTCTAGGTTCTTAGCTTTAAAATTGCGAAGCAATTTGTGATAATAGTGACAATTATTCATGGTCAAGAGAAAAACCTATGCAGTTCTTGCATGTAAGCTGTTGCAGAACTTGCATCATCAGAACACAAGCATATATTGTTTGTTGATTCATTTTTTACTTTCATCATCTTCACTCTAAAGTTTGGTTTTAGAAATTTCTTTATAATTCATTAACAACACTGTTAATTGGACAACATATAACTATATAGTACTCACAAACTCTTTGATTTATAATAGATGACATATTTTAAAGTTAGTCTCGAAGTAGAATCCTTAGCTCTTGGAAGTTGGTTGTTGATGCCCCCTTTTTATGTTGTTAATCAAGAGGCATTTGTTTAAGCTTCAAACTCTGATAGATAGAAACGCAAACTTATAGTTATAGCACATGCTTGATTTTTGCTTTTTATGAATATGACATTTTATTTCTTTCTTTTTAAACCAAACCTATACTTTCTAATTCTATAGTATTCTATCTAAATCATCATTCATCCATGTGAGGTCATGCAAACATTGGTTACAACTGCTTCAATGTGAAGTGTGCATGATGTAATGCCTTTCTCTTAGATAAGTGCTACTAATCACTCCTAGTGTAACTCTTAGTGACTTATTTTGGTAGCTTTCTAGATGCAAAGTAGCTGTTTTATCTCTTTGCTTGGACTTAGTTTTTTATCTTTCTTGATAACTGCATGTAATGCTGTTCCTGCATTGTGGTGTTGTTTTGGTCTTCAACAGTTTTCTGATTTATGACTTCATTGCCTAGTCTTCATTTTGTCATTTTGCTACATTTGCAGGGCACCTATAATGTGAAGCTGACCTTTAAGAATCAGAACGACAAGCTGTTAACTTGCATTACCTTTCCCTTCAAAATCGGTGCTAAATCTTCAGTGTCTGCTATTTAACTGTGCAGCACAAAACTGATCTTAGATGTTACTTCAGCTTTGCGTATGGTTTAGTTTTTAACCTTCATGTGAACTAGTAAAGTTCCCTGCTACGGGCTATGAATGAGGTGTGTTTTTTTCTCCGATAAATAAATATTAAATAAGTGTCCCGAGGAGAGTTCACTTAACTGTGAGGTTTGATTGCAAATTGCTGATGTACAATTTGATATTTATTATTATTAGTTTCGTTAATAAGCGATGGTAGCTGTTAGCAAATCTCTTAATTAAAAGCTAATCAAATATAATCGTCATAAAAATTTACATGATATATAGTGTAATCATAACATCTGTCCCATTTATGGTGAACTTTATACAATGTACTCCGTATGCAAATGGGAAGACAGAAAAGGCAGTGTAAGGTAAAAAAAAGGTTTTGACATGGGATGGAAGCAGAAGTTAAGAAAATAACTCCATTTACAAAGGGACAAACACAAAAGAAGTATAAGATAGAGACAAGTATTGACTAAGTGCCAACTTTATATTGCTCTGTCGGAAAGTTTCCAAAGAGGAAGTGTTATCAAATAATAATATTAAGGAATTATTGGTATATTATAGTTACAATTGGCCAAAAATGAAGAGCTCAAGTTTTAGAGACCCATTAAGGTTTAAAATAAGAGATAAAACAAGGTTTTGAAGTCCACCCCATATAAACTCACATGTTTATGTGAAGCAACTGACACATCTAGATGGCCAATGACACCAGCAGGTATGATCCAGCATCAATACACCCGTGTAGAATACTCACACACCAGCGTAAGCATCATCCACAATGACAAAATGAAGGAAATCTCTGGAAGCGGGTCCGAGACACACTTTCCTGACTCAATTGTTACTTAGGTGTTACTAAGAGTTACCAAAATACTTTAATTAATATTTTTCAAGATTAAAATACCTTCCCAAACTAATAATTATCAAATTTGTACAATATGCCAATATATTTTTGCTAAAGATAATGAAAACACTTGCTTAAATATCTCAAAATATATTAAAGATAGGGATGTCAACGGGGCGGGCCGGGGGCGGGTAGTGCCTACCCGTATATATACATATTAAAATTAACGGGTACTCATGCGGGTAACGAGTATCCGCGAGTATTCACGGGTATTCATTAATGTTTAAGAATTTAAATTTTATAAAATTAAAGGGAGAAAATGTTATATAATATATTATAATATCATACTATATATATAAATAATCATTATATAATACCATTACATGTTAATATATTAAGAATATCATCATAAAATAATATAAAATAAATTATATCTCATCATATAATAATAAAAAATCCTAACATTCAAATATATTTAATAGAAAATTATGTTTTAATGAGTATGCGGTACCCGTGGAGCGGGTAGTATAATATTCATCCCCACCCATTATATAAATATGCGGGTACCCATTACGGGTATATCCACGGGTACAGATTTTTTTTTTAACATCCCTAATTAATAATCTTTATGAAGATTTTGAGAAAATCGTCAAAAATTAAAGATTGTTGACGAATATCATTACTAAATATTTCCCGCAAATTATTGAAGATTTTTGCTAGTTAATGGACAACATTGTGAGTTAATGAAAAAAGCTACCATACGACATTGATTACATGCTAAGTAACTATACATGTGTAACTTTCAAGCTACCTTCACCCATAAATTGAAATTGAAGTAAAGCATCAACGTCTAGTACCAACCCAAGATCCTAGGATCCCTAAGTAGCATCCTAGCTAGATAAGTACTCCCAATGAGAATCAAGGTCCACAAAATCATAGGATTCTTGAATCCCATAGCAAAATATATAGGAAACCAGGGGTGAGTCTAACATACACAAGTTTTTTACTTGTGTATGTGTGCACAAGTTAAAACAAATCCTTGGATATAATAATAATTTATTGGAGAGTGGAGATTTGATTATAGAAATAGGTTCCAGGTAAAAAGTGAAGGAAACTTCCAATTTTGCAATTGAGTCAAGTATTTTAAAATAATTTTAAGAACCATCAGTGTACATTATTGGGTTTTCAAGTGATTTTCAGAAGGTGATTTGTGAGTTAGATAACAGATTCTATTTCTGTTGTTGATGCAATTTTGCAGAGTAGCTTCCGGGCACTTCTAGGTTTGTGTTTTGGTAGACGCCTTCAAGGAGGTCCGTTTTAGATAATCCCTCGACGTTAGAATCTTCCAGCTGATGCTTTAGGTTGTTGAGCTTAGAAGCATTATGCGACAATGGAAAGTGGCTCCCCCTGAGATTGCTCACCTCTTGTATGTTTCTACCCACGGAACTAGTTGCGGATCGGTTGTCCACATGCGATGGCGATAGCCGAAGGCGGAAATTCCCACGGCACGAAGGACAGCGAGATCCATTAATTCACATCATGATTCGTGACTAAGGATGGAAATTTTACCCACTTGTTGTCAACAACATCAAAGGCCATAAATCATTGAGCTTTTCGTTCACCCCACAACCACCAAAGAAGTACATGTGTTGGTCATCGACGGTCATGGAGTAGTGGCTTACTAGCTTTGGTGAGGAAGCCCAATGTCTCCACTTGAAATCAAGGCCTAATTGTTGGTCTGTGTAACAAAAGAATTTGTGGCCGTGTTGCAGAAGGCTCTCCCCCTGTGCAGTGCAAGGAAGATGACAGGGGAGGGCTTCTTTTACTTTTTCTTTTTTAATAAAAATAAAAATAAAAATTACTGGTCAACTGATAATAATTCAAAGTTTTGTGGTTATTTAGAAATTTTTAATTTTTACAAAAACTAAAAATTGGTAACCGGTTATACCTACAACTACAGGTCAACTTTACTTGTGTATTGGTGCACAAGTTTAAAATTTGTGCACCTTAGACGTACCCGGAAACCAGTTCTCCCAGGAGCACCAAGTACCTAGGAACAGTTCTTCTAGCAGTTATATCATTAAAGTTTTTTATTGATTTGTTTTTCTTTAATTATATCTAGCAAAACCCTTAACTATATATGATTAAGGTGAATTTTATGGATTAATTTATCATTATGATCTTTATTTCAATATAATTGTTTATTTCTTTTAAATTCCTATTTAGGAATGGTGACCGTATTGCATCTAGTGTTTTACTTCTAATCATTTAGGATTACAAGATTAGTTTAGCAGTCTTCCCATTCTTATGATCGAGTTTATAGTTAGGAAACTCATGCTGGTGAGCTTTATTAATGTGAGTTGGGTAGTAAACTACTAATAACATAGTGTAACATGCAATGGGAGCTTGATGTTATCATGTTACTTTAGGTAATTAGCGTTGATTTGAAAATAGCAATTCTAGGAAAAATAAGGAATAACATAATTAATCTATAGGAGAAGTCTGATGCCCTAGTATCAATACATTGATTGTCCACTTTTAGTTGTGATGTCTTTCTTTTCTTTATAACTTAAATTTTTATTAATGATATTATTTATTTTCTAGAGAATCTTAAAATCTTGCTTAGGTCACCAAATAAAAATATCAATTTACAAAAGAAAAATCAAGATGAAACAACAATTCATTTTTGGTAAATAGAAGATAAAGACAAGTATATTTTCTAGCTTGCAGTATCTATATCAACAACATTTTAAATCATATGGAAAATAAATCACAAATTCATGGAACAAATGAGTAACATAAGAGTAGCACCCCTATAGTTATACAATATAAATTGAAATAATTTAGAAGAAATCCTAGCACTTCTCCCAAAAATATTGAGAGTTAAATTCAGGCTGAACATACAACACAAAAACATATGACTACTCTAAATTTTAAAATCAAAATTCAAAAAGAAAATCAAAATTCAAATTGAATATCACAAAAAATAATTTTTAGTTGTAAGAACGTGATTGATATTTATTGAAAACCAAAGATTGAAAATCGCAATCACCCCAAATGGGATATGAAAAACTTGTTTGACAGACAATTTATAAAAATAATTTTCAAAAGTGTGATTGTTTTTTAGTTTTTAAAAACTAAAATTCTGAAACTACTTTTAGATGTTTTGAAAAATTATTTTTCAAATTTTTTATTTATGTGTTCAAAATGCTATAAATAAATCATTTCATTTATAAAAATGGTTTTTAAACATAATTTTATAAAACAATTTTTAAATACTAAAATACAAAACTAAATCAAATATTGTCATGTATGACTGTGTGAGTAGCAAACGCCTCCTGAAACCGAGAAAGTAACCCAATATTTTTCTGGTCAAACCGCGTAATAGTAAAATGTAAATATAAAAAGATAAATTAAAAATAAAGTGTAATAAAAAACAAGTATAGATAGATTTAATTAGGGTAATACTTTTTGACCTTTTTACATTAAAAAATGAGATATGATAAATGTAGGGTGGAGAAAGATAAAAAAAAAAAGAGAGAAAAGAGAGAAAGTGAAAAATAAATAAATAATGTGATGGGAAAAAGAAAAAAATTTATTTTTTTTTTAATTAATTAATTTAGCAAAGTACACGCTTTTGTTTTTATCACACAAGGCATTTTGATATTCGTTTTTTTAAAACCAATTTTTAATAAAAAATTAAAGGGTAAAATATGTTTTTGGTCCCAGTAAAATAGATGAATTGTATAAATTAAAAATAAAGTGTAATAAATAACAAGTATAGATAGATTTAATTTGGGTAATACTTTTTGACTTCTTACATTAAAAAATGAGATGTGATAAATGTAGGGTGGAGAAAGATAAAAAAAAGAGAGAAAAGAGAGAAAGTGAAAAATAAATAAATAATGTGATGGGAAAAAGAAAAAAATTTAAATATTTTATTTTATTTAATTAATTAATTTAGCAAAGTACACGCTTTTGTTTTTATCACACAAGGCATTTGATATTCCTTTTTATAAAACCAATTTTTAATAAAAAATTTAAGGGTAAAATATGTTTTTGGTCTACGTAAAATAGACGAGTTTTATTTTTAGTCCCTGTAAAAAAACTTTTAGTAAAGAGTCCTCCCAAATTTTTTTTGGTATTAGTCTCTCCTCTTAATTGACGTATGTCAGGTGTTGATGTGACACATTTTCTCTCTCCTATGTGTCAATTATTAAATTTTTGGCGGTTTTAAACCGCCAGAAAATTAAGCTTTGTGCGCCACAAAAATTTAATAATTGATACATAGTAGAGAGATAACGTGTCACATCAGCACCTGACACATGCCAATTAAAGGGAGAGACTAATTGTAAAAAAGAAAATTTTGGGAGGATGCTTTATTAAAAATTTTTTTACAAGGACTAAAAGCAAAACTCACCTATTTTACAGGGATCAAAAACATATTTTACCCAAAATTTAAATAAAAAAAAAAACAAAACAATTCAAATGTCACATTTCATTTATACTACTCCTTCCGTTTCTTTTTATTTATTGTTTTAGGGTCTCAAATTTATTTTTAGATAAAGTATCAATTTTCGGATATTAAGACAATAAATAAATACTACTTTTTTCAATTTTATCTTTTTCTTAATCTGATTCTTTTTATTTTAAATATTTATTATAAAGTTACATCATAAATGTTCTACAAGTTCAAAGTCTTAATAAATGTATTCTTTATGTTTTCAACAAAAAGTTTATGGCAAGAGGTAAAACAAATTTAAAAAATGAATTTATTTTATTGAAAAAAGAGAGATATAAATAAATACATAATGAGAGAAAGAGAAGGAATGAGCTAAAAAGATATAGTTATTACATTTCTTAATCCTTGTACAAAAAACTTAAACAACAAATAAAAAGAAACGAAGAGAGTAGTAATAAATGAATATGAACATTTAAGCTGGCATTAATTATTGTTAATTTGGACAAAAACACAAAACAAAACACAATCAATAATGTTAATTAACTTGGGAATGAGATAAACCAACTCTCCAAAAAGTTTAAGTTATTGAATATAGGGCACATGAATGAATATATTTCTAACACGTTCCTTTATGTAATATTTTATTGAGTTTAAAGCGTGGACAATATACAAATTCACATACTTTGTGCTAAAATTAATTTTTTTTTTAAATAATGAGACTCTTGATCACTTGATGATAAAGTCCATGATATTATGTCACAAACCAACTATCCCAAAATTTTAAGTTATGAGTGGAAGACACATAAAAATAAATGCAGAGCATGATGTATAATTTGATGGATTTGATTTCGCAAAAGTGAGAAATTCACTTTAATTAGTAAAATAATAATAATGATTATTAATTAAAAAATTAATGGATGAGATTTAAATTATCATGATTTATTGTCCATGTGATTGATTAATTGTGATCATATCCACCATTGAGTTGTTTAGTAATTAATGACCATTATTATTACTTACTTTATCATCCTAATCCTAATCCTAATACTATGATATAAAATCCTTCCGCGGGTGCACACGTGTCACTCTCTCCCTCTCTCTTTTTTCTCTTTTTTTTCCTTTTCTAATCTTTCTCTACGTCAAACTCTCCCTCTCCTTTTTTTTTTCTTTTTCTTTTTTCATTCACAATCTCACTCTCTCCACAATGTCACGCTTTCCCTCTCTTTTTTTTTCATTTACATTCTTAGGTTTCAATTTATTCATTTTTTATTATTTTTTATTATTATAAATAATACTCCCTTTATTTTTTTCTCCCAAAAATGTCACATCATCATTTTTTACTTTTTTCTTATTTTTATCAAGTAATATATCCATTAATTTATTTTCTATTGAAATATTTTTTTATGAATAATGGGTATCTTCCATGGAAACAATCTTAATCCTGTCATTTTCATTTTTCTTTTATTTTTTATCTCAATTTCATTTTCTTTTTATTATGATATTAAAATATTTTTCTATTCGTTTTTATTAATATGCTTCTTTATAAAAGAAATTTTTATACGAACCGCGGGTATTCTCCACGGGAGACAGTACTGTTCCCACCATTTTATTTTTTCTCCAAAAAATATCACATCATCCTTTTCACTTTTTTTTTTAATTTTTTTTTTTTGTCAATATTAAATCTTCATTTATTTAGTTTCTTTTATACTGTTTTTTTATGAATCATGGATATCCTCCACGAGAGACAATCTTAATCCTATCGTTTTCTTTTTTATTTTATTTTTTTTATCTCACTTTCATTTTCTTTTTTAATTATAATATTAAAATATTTTCTCTCATTTTTCGTTTTATTAATATATATTTTTATAAAAGAAATTTGTTTATGAACGACAGGTATTCTCAACGGGAGACAATCCTGTTTTTGCTATTTTATTTTTTTTCCCAAAAATGTCACATCACCCTTTTTTACTTTCTTCTTATTTTTATCAAACAATATCTCCATTTATTTATTTTCTATTGAAATATTTTTTTTTACGAATAATGTGTATCTTTCACGGGAGACAATCTTAATTCTGTCATTTTTTTCTTTTATTTTTTTATCTCACTTTCATTTTCTTTTTTATTATGATATTAAAAAATTTTCTATTCGTTTTTATTAATATGGTTCTTTATAAAATAAATTTTTATACGAACCGCGAGTATTCTCCACGGGAGAGAGTCCTATTCCCACCATTTTACTTTTTTTTTCTCAAAAACATCACATCATCCTTTTTATATTTTTTTTATCTTTTTTGTCAAAATTAAATCTTCATTTATTTAGCTTCTATTATAATGTTTTTTTTGTGAATCATGGATATCCTCAAAGAGAGACAGTCTTAATCCTATCATTTTCTTTTTTTTTTATCTCACTTTCATTTTCTTTTTTAATTATAATATTAAGATATTTCCTCTCATTATTCATTTTATTAATATATTTCTTTATAAAAAAATTTATTTATGAACTGCAGATATTCTCAATGGGGGATAATCCTGTTACTACTATTTTAGTTTTATTATTCTCATGTCAGTAAAGTGAATTTTTTATGAAGCACGTGAGACAATATTAATCCTGACATTTTTTTCTTTTATTTTTTTTATTTCACTTTCATTTTTTTATTATGATATTAAAATATTTTCTCTCATTATTCATTTTTTATTAATATATTTCTTTATAAAAGAAATTTGTTTATGACCTACAAGTATTCTCAACGGGAGAATCCTGTTCTTACTATTTTATTTTTTCTCCCAAAAACTTCACATCATCCTTTTTACTTTCTTCTTATTTTTTTATCGAATAATATCTCCATTTATTTATTTTGTATTGAAGTATTTTTTTTACGAATAACATGTATCTTCCACGGGAGGCAGTCTTAATCCTGTCGTTTTCTTTTTTCTTTTATTTTTTATCTCGCTTTCATTTTTTTTATTATGATATTAAAATATTTTCTCTTATTATTTTTTTTATTAATATGTTTCCTTATAAAAGATTTTTTTATGATTTTGGGTATTCTTACCGGGGGACAATCTTGTTACTACTATTTTATTTTTCTCCCAAAAATATCACATAATCCTTTTTACTTTCTTTTTATTTTTATCAAAAATTATATATCCATTTATTTAGTTTCTATTGTAGTGTTTTTTTATGAATAATGAGTATCTTCCACGGGAGGCAGTCTTAATCCTGTCGTTTTCTTTTTTCTTTTATTTTTTTTATCTCACTTTCATTTTTTTTGTTATGATATTAAAATATTTTCTCTCATTATTTGTTTTTATTATTATGTTTCATTATAAAAGATTTTTTTTATGATTTCGGTTTTTCTCAACGGGAGACAATCATGGTACTGCTATTTTATTTTTTCTCCCAAAAATATCACATCATCCTTTTTACTTTATTTTTATTTCTTATCAAAAATTATATCTCCATTTATTTAGTTTCTATTGTAGTGTTTTTTTATGAATAACGAGTATCTTCCCCGGAAGGCAGTCTTAATCCTATCGTTTTCTTTTTTCTTTTATTTTTTTTGTCTCACTTTGATTTTCTTTTTTATTATGATATTAAATTATTTTTTTCATTATTCGTTTTTATTAATATGTTTTTTTATAAAAGAGTTTTTTTTTGAATTTGGGTTTCTACACGGGAGACAGTCCCGTTTCTATCATTTTATTTTTCTCCTAAAAACATCGCATCATCCTTTTTACATTCTTTTTATTTTTTTGTCAAAATTAAATCTTCATTTATTTAGCCTTTATTGTAGTGTTTTTTTATGAATCATGGATATCTTCCACAGGAAACAGTCTTAATCCTGTCGTTTTCTTTTTTCTTTTATTTTTTATCTCACTTTCATTTTCTTTTTTTATTATGATATTAAAATATTTTCTCTCATTATTTGTTTTTATTAATATATTTCTTTATAAAAAAAATTTATTTATGAACTGTGGGTATTCTCAATGGGAGATGGTCCTGTTCCTATCATTTTCTTTTTTTCTCTTACATTAATTTTCTTTTTTATTATTATATTAAAATATATTCTCTTAATATATAAGTATTTTTTATAGCTAATATTTTATCCTGTGCGAAACACGAACAACATAAATCATACCATCAATTTACGCGTGGTGCTAGTTACCCTCTAAAACAAATCTCTCCCATTTTTATAGAATCAAATCCCAATGATCTATGTTTCCTCAATAAGCTATAGTGATAGCAAATCACTTAATTTATAGGATATGCGTATACAATATGTTGTAAAGTCATCTTTTATTCTTTGACACTTCATACATATGCAAAGTCATTATTTTGTGCTGAAACTGTTATTATTTAATTAACTAGTCTTGACACATAATATAATTATCACAAAAAAGGTAAAAAAAAAGTATATATATAGTGCCGTCGAGAATAATAAACTATTATTATTTAGTATGAGAACTAAGAAGATTGTTTGATTAATTCTGAAGATCGAGCACCATAAGTACGAGTTTGTATATGTCAAAGGGTACAACGCTAGCATTACTTATTATAACATCATTCTAACCGTTTCAAACAGTTTAAAAAAAGTTAGTTAATGTATTGATTTTTTTTAAAAAAATTTATAGCATTCCAAATATACTCACATTTAAAAGTCACTATATTTTAGAGACATTAATTGTTACTTAGTGAAAGACTCCAAAAGTCACTTTTCAATAGTGTAGTAAAGCATGTGGGTAAAATTTCAGTAATTATTCACACTTTGGAATTAAAAAGAGTTAAATATTAATGAAGGGCAAATATGAAAAAAAATAATTAATTTATCTAAATATCTGCAAAGGGTGTTATATTAAGGTTCT
Source organism: Sesbania bispinosa (assembly GCA_026901365.1). Classification (NCBI taxonomy): domain Eukaryota; kingdom Viridiplantae; phylum Streptophyta; class Magnoliopsida; order Fabales; family Fabaceae; genus Sesbania; species Sesbania bispinosa. The sequence continues at coordinate 2,639,883 of QLOH01000045.1, read as the reverse complement.
TCTATAATGAGTCTTATAAATAGGCATGGAGGGAATAATAAATAATTAATGTAGCAGTCTAAAATCATAAACTATTATTATTATTTAATTGACCTTCTTTGACACTTATCACAAAAAAGAAGAAAAAAAAAATTGCCGTCTATAATAATGAATATTATTATTTAATTAGCTAGTTTTGACACTTAATACATTTATCACAACGTTAGTTTTTAGTATGAGATCTAAGAAGATTGATTTTGTTACTTGTGAACAATGTTTATGGTGTTATTGCTGTTGCAGCTGAACCTTCTTTGGTCCAACAATGTTGTAGCTTCACAACAAGTTCGGTGCATAGAGAAGGAGAGGCATGCACTACTTGAGTTGAAAACAAGCTTGGTGCTAGATGACACTGATCTTTTGTCTTCTTGGGAAAGTGATGATCCTAAGAGTGATTGTTGTGAATGGAAAGGGGTCATGTGTAGTAAACAAACTCGTCATGTTGAAGTCCTTGATCTAAATGGTCAAGATCAGCCTGGTCCTTTTCGAGGTGAGATCAGCGAATCATTGACAATGTTGCAGCATTTAAAGTATTTGAATCTCAGTTGGAATCGGTTTATAGACAACCCTCCTATCCCAGAATTCTTTGGTTCTCTAAGGAATTTGAGATTCCTTGATCTCCAAGGCTCACTTTTTGGTGGAAGAATTCCAAATAATCTTGCCAATCTTTCACACTTGCAATATCTTGATCTTTCATGGAACAACCTGGAGGGTACAATCCCTCATCAACTTGGAAATCTCTCACATCTGCAGCATCTTAATCTCGGCCATAATTATCTTGTTGGAGCAATCCCTCATCAATTTGGAAATCTCTCTCATTTGCAGCATCTTAATCTCTGCGTGAATTATCTTGCTGGAACAGTCCCTCATCAATTTGGGAGTCTTTCAAACTTGCAGGTGCTTAATCTTGGATCCAACAACCATGGACTTAAAATTCATGACAAGAATTATGTTGGAGGTGAGTGGCTGTCCAATCTCACTCTTTTAACCCATCTAGACTTGAGTAAGGTACAAAATCTCAATTATTCTCATGGCTGGCTACAAGTGATTGGCATGCTTCCAAAAATAGAAGAATTGGTGCTATCTGATTGTGATCTTTCAGATCTTTGGCTCTTTCCATTATCTCATTTAACATTTAATTTTTCTACTTCACTTGCTATACTTGATCTTTCGCGGAATACTTTCACATCAACCATGATATTCCAATGGTTGTTTAATGCTAGCTCCAATATAACTGAGCTTGATCTTCGCTATAACAACTTTGAAGGCCCCATCTTATATAATTTTGGCAATAGTAGAAATCCTCTTGAGCATCTTGACTTGTCTGGGAATGATCTACATGGTGGAATTCTTGAATCCTTTAAGGATATATGTACCTTACACTCATTACAGCTTGACTCAATCAATTTGAATGGAGACATTTCAACAATTCTTCTTAATTTGTCAGGTTGTGCTAGATACTCACTGCAAGAATTGAGTTTAAGTTACAACCAAATTAGTGGAACGTTACCTGACATTGTAGTGTTCCCATCTCTGAAAGTAGTTGACCTTTCAAATAACCAATTAAGTGGAAAGGTACCAGAGGGTGACAAATTGCCATCTAAATTGGAGACTTTGATAATTGAATCAAACACTTTGGAAGGTGGAATTCCAAGATCATTTGGTAACATATGTACCTTAGTCTCATTAGACCTGTCCCATAATAGGTTGAGTGAGGACCTTTCAGTGATAATTCATAATTTGTCTGCTGGGTGTGCCAAATACTCACTGCAAGAATTGAGACTGGCTAGCAACCAAATTACTGGCACAATACCTGACATGTCAGTATTCCCATCTTTAGATACATTGGTCCTATCTGACAATCTATTGAGTGGGATAATACCTAAAAGCATTCAATTCCCATCTCAGTTAAAGGAGCTTTATATGGATTCCAATAATTTGGAAGGTGTGATCAGTGACTCCCATTTTGCCAACACATCCATGTTAAAGCATGTAGACTTAAGTTACAACTCGTTGGCTTTGATATTTAGTGAAAATTGGATCATACCTTTTCAATTGGTTTCTATACATTTAAGTTCTTGTAAGTTAGGACCTAGTTTTCCAAAATGGTTGCAGAGTCAAAAATATCTTCAAGAGCTTGACATTTCTAATGCTGGAATCTCAGATGTAGTTCCAATGTGGTTTTGGCCCCAGACATCAACACTAAAGTTCATGAATATTTCATACAACAGCCTCACAGGTCAAATTCCAAATTTGTCCATAAGATTTTTTGAAGGTTGTCATGTAATTCTAGCTTCAAATCAATTTGAAGGTTCAATCCCACCATTTTTACAAAGTGCATCATCATTAGATTTGTCCAACAACAGATTTTCAGAAGCTCATGGGTTGTTATGCACTAATATCACAGTTGATAGATTGGGCATATTGGATCTCTCAAGAAATCAATTATCAAGGCATCTCCCTAATTGTTGGAGTCAGTTCAGAGCACTGGTCTTTCTAGATTTGAGTGACAATACTTTGTCAGGAAAATTGCCATCCTCTTTGGGATCATTGCTTGAACTTAGAGTATTAATATTGAGGAACAATAGCTTAACTGGGAAGTTGCCATTCTCTTTAAAAAATTGCACTAAGTTGGTCATGTTAGATCTTGGAGAAAATAGATTGTCAGGGCCAATACCTTCTTGGATAGGACAACAATTGCAAATGTTGAGTTTACGAAGCAACCAATTCTCTGGAAGTCTTCCACAAAATCTGTGTTACTTAACAAGCATTCAGCTATTAGATCTCTCAGCAAACAATCTATCAGGAAAAATTTTGAAATGCATCAACAATTTTACAGCAATGACTCAAAAGGATTTCTCAACCACAAATGAGGTTACTAATTATTATTATTATGAAAGTACTTTTAGCTCTTTCTTTGAAAGATATGATTTGATTGCATTGTTGATGTGGAAAGGTGCAAAACAACTATTCAAGAATAATGAGCTCATTTTAAGGAGCATTGATCTTTCAAGCAATCAATTGATGGGAGATATTCCAGAAGAAATAGGAAACTTGGTAGAATTGGTGTCATTGAATTTATCAAGCAACAATTTGACTGGAAAAATTACTTCAAAGATTGGAAGGTTAACATCACTTGAATTTCTTGACTTGTCAAGAAACCATTTCTTTGGTTCAATTCCTCCATCTCTAGCTCAAATTGATCGCCTGTCCATGCTAAATCTGTCCAATAACAACCTGTCTGGAAGAATTCCTATTGGCACGCAATTACAGAGTTTCGATGCCTCAAGTTATGAAGGAAATGCTGATCTTTGTGGGAAACCACTTGACAAAATATGTCCAGGAGATGAAGAAGCACCTCAAGAACCAAAAACACATGAAGAAAGTAGCCAAGAAGATAAGAATTCAATTTATTTGAGTGTGTCATTGGGATTTATCACCGGATTTTGGGGGCTCTTAGGCTCAGTGCTGCTCAATCGTACTTGGAGACATGCATACATCTTGTTCTTGAACAACATCATAGACACAACATATGTTATTATAGTAGTGAATGCAGCTAAATTTCAAAGATGGCTCAGAGATTTGCTGGTAACCTTTTCTTTCTCACCACACTTGCCTTTATATATGTTATGGTTACAAATAATTTCAGTTAGATCATAAATTACTCATAACACAATATGTATAGTTGGCCAATGTTTTACCGGTAATTGAACCGGTAAAGGCACCGGTTCACAGTTTAATAGTTTAACTGTGGTTGAACCGGTTTTAATTAAATTTTTTTTTAATATTATATAATATTTTAATTAATAAAATAACACAAAATTATAAGAAATTAAGATATATAAAATTGTAAATCAGTATAATTGACCTTATTATAAGAGAAAAAATTAATAATGATTAGTAAAATAATAGATATCTATGTGTAATCCTTAAATATATGTATTTATTTATCTTAAAAATATTTTAGATTAAATAGAAAAATAAAAAAATAAAAAATTTTGAATTTTTTTGAAAAGGACCGGTTCTCACTGGTTCTGAGCTCCTCCGATTTTTTGGGTTGAACGGACCGGTCACCAAACCGGTTCCCGGTTGGACCGGTCGAACCAGTCGATCCGGTCCGGTTTTAACAACAATGGTTGGGTAAGTTAAGCTTAGAAGTGGTTTCTCTTATCAAACATAGTATATATGAATTCAAACTAATAACCAAAGCATATGTTATGGGAGTTTATATTATTATATATTGAGAAAATGTGAGTTATAATCAAATTATGGGGGTATCATGGTAAGATTCCTTTCTTAGTCTTCATTTGTTTTTCCATTAGTTATGTGAAAGTTATTTGAAGAATAAGTGAGAATTAAATTTTGCTATACAGGGATTAAATGGATGATTCTTGACTGCCTTTATGTTGGAGGATCCTTATCATCATCAAATCCAAGGAACAATTGAGCAAAAATGAAAGTGTGATTCACCGTTATATGTATGTCTCTTAACATGTACTAAAATGTTCTATTATTGTATAAATTTCAGTGTTACAATTTGTTCCTTTTATGCTATGGATGTCACAAGATTGCTTCACCTATTTTAGCTTTTCTATTTGCAATTATCTTTGTTTTTTTTTCCAGCATCATATAGTTATTTCTTGCTATGAAAATTAGCCAATAAAATTTTGAGTTCCCTTCATTTGTTTATTGTTTTGCTAATAGGTTATCAATTTAATCCCTTCTAAAGCTTGAATATGGAGCGAAAAAAGCATGATTATATGAAGGTGATAAGTAATTTAAAAAAACATAGAAAGCATGCAATATAATAAAGTGGAGAGAAGGAATTGCAGGTGGGACACTGCTTAAACGCTTGTTGGTGAGATGTAGTCTAATAAGTGTAAGCCTCAACTAGGTTTTTGAAAGATACACGCAATGTCAGTTAGGTATCTCAAAGATTTCAGTTATTGGTTTAGACCCCTAAAAGTGTAAAATTATCACCACATTAGTCCATCAATTACTCATTCTTAGAGACACCATTAACAAAAGTTGACGTTACACTTTTTTTGTCTTGTCTTGTTAAGAGTCAAATAAACAGGAAAATCACTCAGATAAATAATCCTACATGGCAAGGGGGTAAAATCTATAGGGTTCCTAATAGGTCCCTCAATTTATGGGTGAAACGTTATAAGGTTTAGGATTTGCTGAAAATATAAAATGGTGAAAAGGTGAGAGCGTAAGGAAAAATAGACGTAGTGCGAATTCGGGGGAGGTGGAGGAATTGCCACAGTGAGGAGAAGGGGACAAATTGTTGACGAGGTTGGAGGAAGAGGAGAAATTGGAAATCTTCCTCTTTTTTCACAACTAAAATAATGAATTTAGGGTTGGGTGAACTGCCACTGTGACTAATGAGGTTAGGGTTTCTATTGTTGGACAAATTCCCTTCCACAATATCACATGCCCTAATAAATCTTCCTCCTTTGGGGACTTTTGGGTGAAGTTGAAGAACAGTAGCACAAACCACATGAATCCACAAACATTGTCCTTGATGATTAATTAATACTCAATTGTGAATTGGGATGGTCTTCGCGATGGTTAATTGCTCTAATATTTAGGATTTATCCGCTTATTTGGCACTTAACAAGACAAGTCATAAAGAATGTGTCACATCAGCTTCTATTAACAAAGTTTGTAACAGTGAGTAACTAAGGGACCTAACTGGTTCGCGTATATCTTTTAGGGACCTAGTTGAGGGTATACTCTTGTTATAATGAACAAGGAGTTTTATTTCTTTCTGGCATAGTCATTCATTTTATTAAAACCTTTATAAAGTTATCCCTTATTTATGGTTCGAACTTTTGAATTGATAAAACATGGAAACAACAACTTTGCTATAATCATATAGTGAAAGATATATAGTAATATACTTTTGAGTGTAATTTTGTTTTAGTCTTTAAAATATACATATTTTATCAATTTAATTCTCAAAATAAATTTTATTTCTATGCTTTATTTCTTTAATTACAAGATTTTTAAGACGTTGATTATTAGTTGCTTTGTTTATTCACAGTCTTCTTTAATATTTTATTATTGAATAAAATCTAAAAAAAAAAGTATGTTGTATTCTTTTTCTTCTTTTTCTTATCATTTTCTTATTATGAATTTTATATAGTGGGTATGTAAAAGTGGATACAAATAAAACTTACGTGGTCCCCATTCACATGGTTAGAGGTGGTAGAATAGGCAAGCATGTAAAAATGTAAAGTTCAAGTCTTTATTTTATAATTCCAATTAACTCTCAGGATTTTTATTCCAACCCGATAAAGTTCGTTACCCACGAAAACTCACAAAATCCGAAAAAAAAATCATAAAAATATACGACTCGAGCCTTTATATTAGAAGTCTGAATAACTCTCGAGATTTTTATCTTATCCACAAAAGCCCAATACCATCATCGGGTTAGGCAGAGCCAGATAGCCCGAATTGACAGTTCTACGTATGGTCCTAAGGTTTTTGCATCCTTTACAAACTAAAATTTGAAATTTTTTATATAGTAAATTATGTTTGAACCAAACAAAGAAAAATACATTTAAAAATTACTTAAATTAAACATATAAGCAAAATGGTGAGTATTTAATGTTATAAAATTATTTATTTAAACATTTGAATTATCACAATGCCTTTGAGATATAATGTGGCTCGAAACTCATGTTGTTACGGTCTAAACCTAAGGCCCAACAACCAATATGGCCCACATGCTATATTATTATCATATCCATAAATATATAATAATATCCATGTGCAATATAACCATATCTGCAATTATATCTACGATATCCCACAATATATGAAATATAATTATAATATCTATAATTATATTATTACACCTGCATACTTACTCCTTTTATACAAAGGCCCACTTACCATATTTATACAGGGAAAACCCCTATAAATACGGATCACTGATAGATCATCAGGTACGCAATCTCATTCAGTCAAACACTTTGACTGTTTTACATATCTGACTTGGGCGTCGGAGTCCCTTTGCAGGTACACCCCCTCGGGTTCAACTCGGATTCAAGCTTCATCAAGCCGGATCCAGATCCGAGTTCATTCCTGCTGACTCAAACCCAGGTTCGAGTTCTATACCAGAACATTTGGCGCTAGAAGGAGTGCCTCCCCCTTACCAGCATCTCAGCCTCATTCAATGCCGGAGGTGAAGACCATCTCAGCCTCATTCAAACCGGATGTGAAGAGCATCTCGGCTCTGTCAGCAACCGGATGTGAAGAGCATCTCGGCCTCATTCAAACCGGATGTGAAGAGCATCTCAGCCTCATTCAAACCGGATGTGAAGAGCATCTCGGCCTCATTCAAATCGGATGTGAAGAGCATCTCGCCCTCATTCAAACCGGATGTGAAGAGCATCTCGGCTCTGTCAGCAACCGAATGTGAAGAGCATCTCGGCCTCATTCAAACCGGATGTGAAGAGCATCTCGACCTCATTCAAACCGAATGTGAAGAGCATCTCGCCCTCATTCAAACCGGATGTGAAGAGCATCTCGGCTCTGACAGTAACCGGATGTGAAGAGCATCTCGGCCTCATTCAATGCCGGAGGTGAAAACCATCTCGGCTCTGACCGCAACCGGATGTGAAGAGCATCTCGGCCTCATTCAATGCCGGAGTGAAGACCATCTCGACCTCATTCAAACCGGATGTGAAGAGCATCTCGGCCTCATTCAAACCGGATGTGAAGAGCATCTCAGCCTCATTCAAACCGGATGTGAAGAGCATCTCGACCTCATTCAAACCGGATGTGAAGAGCATCTCGGCTTCATTCAAACCGGATGTGAAGAGCATCTCGGCCTCATTCAAACCGGATGTGAAGAGCATCTCGGCTCTGACAGCAACCGCATGTGAAGAGCATCTCGGCCTCATTCAATGCCGGAGGTGAAGACCATCTCGGCTCTGACAGCAACCGGATGTGAAGAGCATCTCGGCCTCATTCAATGCCGGAGGTGAAGAGCATCTCGCCTCATTCAAACCGGATGTGAAGAGCATCTCGGCCTCATTCAAACCGGATGTGAAGAGCATCTCGACCTCATTCAAACCGGATGTGAAGAGCATCTCGGCTTCATTCAAACCGGATGTGAAGAGCATCTCGGCTCTGTCAGCAACCGGATGTGAAAAGCATCTCGGCCTCATTCAAACTGGATGTGAAGAACATCTCGCCCTCATTCAAACCGGATGTGAAGAGCATCTCGGCCTCATTCAACCCGGATGTGAAGAGTATCTCGGATCTGTCAACAACCAGGATTGTTACGGACCAATACTACTTGGTCCTACACAATTCAACCCAAGTGCACAAGTCGGCTCAAGTGCACAAGTCAGCCCAAGTGCACAAGTCAGCCCAAGTGCACAAGTCGGCCCAAGTTTTCAAGGTTAGCCCAAGCGCACACCAAGTGCACAAGTCGGCCCAAGTTTTCAAGTCAGCCCAAGCGCACACCAAGTGCACAAGTCGGCCCAAGTTTCCAAATCAGCCCAAGTGCACAAGTCGGCCCAAGTTTCCAAGTCAGCCCAAGTGCACACCAAGTGCACAAGTCGCCCCAAGTTTATAAGTCAACCCAAGTACACAAGTTAACACAAGTACATATGTCAACCCAACTCAGAAGGCCTATTGGGGCGAACCAAAATAGAAAAGTAAAGTTGTCATGCAGTTCATATTTATAAGGATGTGAAGAACATCTCGAATCAACAATACTGGATCCCTGATCAACAACAAACTTACGTCTCAGTTCTTCAATAAGGATGCGAAGAACATTCCAACTCAGAAGCCCTATTGGGGCGATGGCATTTGCCAAAGATTCGACATTGACTTCATCAACATCGGCCACCAAAACGACTTTCTTCCACTTGGCCCGTGCCTTTCACAAATTTTGTTCAACAATGATGGCCAAGGCCGCGTTACCTACCCTGGCTGCAGAAGACTGGAGCCTCACGCTCCTCCTTAACCTCTGTCAAAGCAGTATCTGCGGTTTATATTTACAGCCCCTGCGCTGCTGACTGCTGGGAGCACATCTCGGCGAAGGTATCCGAGGAAGGGGACTTGCTACAGGTTCCACTTTTGTAAGTTAAGCAGATTCTCGGATAAATCCTACCTCTCCAAATCAAACAGATTCTCAGAAAATCGACGGGTCAGGAGACACGCTGTCTGGAAGTCGAATTTTTACAAAGCAAACCGGCTTATGTGACATAACTCAATGTCGAACTCCTTTACTTCGACTTCAGCTGGGGGGCATCTTTTAGGAATTTTAGGAATCTATCAGAAATTCATCATGTTGAAACCGGATACGAAGAGTATCCCAGTCCCAGATTCAACCTTTTATTCAGTAAATCGCTTTGATGCGAATAGCATCTTAACCTAAAAAGTTTCCCAGATACGAAGAGTATTCTGGTCCCATATTCAACCTTTTATTCAGTAAATCGTTTTGATGCGAAGAGCATCTTAACCCAAAAAGTTTCCCAACTCGAACGACGATAATGTCACAAAGAACATGTCGACCTAACAAATTCACACAAACTGAGCGTTACAAGCGTATTAACATGTTAAAAGCGCAACCGAATCTGACAATGAATCATGGCGTTACAAGCGTATAAATACGCAAGAAAACCAGAAACTTGTGAAAAACAAGTACATATATAAGTCGTCCCACAAAGAGGAAATTGTCAGCAAATACAAATGAAATACAAGGAAAAAATACAAGATACAAGTTATCCTCCATAGGGACCGACTTCTTCTCCGCTGGAGGCGGCAATGTACACCTTCTTCTCTGTGTCGACCCTACAAATCTGGCCTTTGTAAACTTCATACGAAGTTGAAGTCCCTTCAACCTTCAAACCAGGGTTGACTATCCCCAGTTGGGCCAAAACATTCTCAAAAGAAGCAGCGCCAATTTGCTCAGAAAGTTGCACAAGGCCGGCTTTCTCTTAGTTGAACTTAGCCTGAGCCTGCTGCAAATTCTTCTCCACAACGTCGGTCACCGTCGCCTCTGTCATCCTGAGCCCTAAGGGAGCCACTTGTAGCTTCTCCAAATCGGCCTTCAGCTTGACCACCTCAGCTTCGAGAGTCTTATACCGGCTGACCTCTTCCCACAGGACCAACTATTTGCGTGCTTGAACTAAGGTCGATATGAACACCATCCCCTTGATCAGCGTTGGCATTGGCATTCTGCAAAGCCCTAAGTCGTCTCAATGCAGCGTTGGCCATCGATGCAGCGTTACGCATCGGCCCATCTAAAATTCTCTTAGAACTAAAGACCCCACACTCTCAAACCGACTCCATTAATAAGCGTTTCACAGTCAAGTCTTGTGGGGAAAGCCCGGCTCGGCCACCTCGTAGTCGGACGCCTCCTTGTCATAGTGCCTTTCACTCCAGTAAATATAAAAACGTCGTGTTAGACATCCTCTCCTCCCAAAATGGCTTCACCCATCAGCCGCCTGAATTCGGAAAAACTCGTTTGAAGACGTTTCCCCTCTTAGCCGACTCTGCGTACGGGTTCACCCCAGTAGGGCCCAAGAAGTCGAACACGTCGCGACCCTGTCAAAACCATATGTGAAGAGCATCTCGGTCTCAGTCAAAACCAGATGCGAAGAGCATCTTGGATCAACAAAAACCGGATGTGAAGAGCATCTCGGTCTCATTCAAAACCAGATGTGAAGAACATCCGAACTCATTCAAAACCAAATGCGAAGAGCATCTTGGATCAACATAAACTGGAGGTGAAGAGCATCACGAACCACGAACGACAGCAACGTAGATGCAGTTCAACTCGAACCGTCAGTAAGCCGTTCTCAGCGCGATGTCGTCCAAAGTACATGCGATTACATAAACACCCTCCTCAAATGCCAATGTCGTCCCAGCGCGCAGGCAAATACTTAAGCTCAAAGCCAACTTCATCAAGTCGACTTGAGCTGGGGGGCTTCTGTTACGGTCTAAACCTAAGGCCCAACAGCCAATATGGCCCACATGCTATATTATTATCATATCCATAAATATATAATAATATTCATGTGCAATATAACCATATCTGCAATTATATCTACGATATCCCACAATATATGAAATATAATTATAATATCTATAATTATATTATTACACCTGCATACTTACTCCTTTTATACAAAGGCCCACTTACCATATTTATACAGGGAAAACCCCTATAAATACGGATCACTGATAGATCATCAGGTACGCAATCTCATTCAGTCAAACACTTTGACTGTTTTACATATCTAACTTGGGCGTCGGAATCCCTTTGCAGGTACACACCCCCGGGTCCAATTTGGATTCAAGCCTCCGCAACCCGGATCCGAATCCGACTTCACTCCTGGTGACTCAGACCTAGGTTCGAGTTCTATACCAGAACGCATGCATTGCATCATTTTTTTCGAATACAATGTATTACACCATTATAATTACTTCTTCTTAACATGCAATTGAACTATATAAATTTGGCCATACATTTGCACAGTATAAGGTATGTCATGAAATAGGTGGTCACGATGCACAACGAATATTTAGTTTTAAAAGGAAAATAGTGTAATATTGAATCATGACTATTGGACGTTGGATAAAATATTATATTATTAGATGGTAAATATTAACAAGGTAGTCATAAGTTTTGGTATTTACCATTAGAGGCATGGTGTAAGGTTTAATTACTTGTAAGTAATTGTTGAAGGTGAATATGGACCACAATGACTGTTTCCTTTCATTGAGCTCTAATTCTGTGGGTTGGGTGATTAGCAGGGTGATGTTTTGGGTCAATTGTGCTAGGGGCTAAAGAAAAGATGATTGTCTGGTTGGGTTACTGTAAACAAAAGGGTGAAGGAAAGTGATTGTTTTGCACACTAGTTGTGCAATCTAATGGACAGACAATGCTACTAATTAGAGCGTAGGGTAATGTAATTTTGGTGAATTGTTTTAATTTTATTTAACTTTGGATTTGGTTTTGAAATGATATTTGGGTTTTGATATGATTTTACCATAGTAATTTAGAAATTCAAAATGGCACATAACATATGTTTTGTCCTTGAAATCACAATCTTATACCGTCGTTTGTGAATGCATAAAATTTACATGACCACTTATGTAAAGTCAAAAAAGTATATGATTTGTTAGTGGTTTTCCTGTTAAGGTTTCAAAGTTAATGTTGTGTTGTTTTGTGTAAAGGTTACTATAAGTAAATCAAGGATGAGGTGTAAGTTTTTTGTTGACCGGGATCTTGTTTCTTTCATTTGGTGGAGTCATTTTTTATTTTTATTTTATTAAAATATCTAAATTGATATTTCTATAATTATATATATATATGGAGCATATCAAGTGAGAAGACTTTTTATTGTGAGAGATAAGAAGATTAAATCCTAACCCTTAGATTAAAAAGAATTAAATTAAATGGCTGAGATTAATTTCAATAATTAAAATCGTCAGTGTTCACATCCTTTTTTTTCACCTATTATCTCAAATTAGCTATTAATTTTAATTATAGTATAACTTAGTCCTATGATTGAATTGAAGGGCACAGGGAGTCAAATCCCCATAGAGTGAGGCGTCTGCAAAGGAGTGGTTTGAATTGAATAGAAGAAAGGTGAATTCACATTAAAAATAAAAAAAATGTATGATGTGCGATTGGAATGGATATACGCGCAGCTGTGCGATTAGAATGAAAATTCTTTTGGAAACAGCGACACGACTTCGTTTCCTGTGGTCATGACATTTTAATCCCACCGTTAATTTCGATCTGATGGACTATATTTATCCCTCTCACTCTCACATAAGGATGTCTTTCTCACAGGATAAATCCCCTATATATATGTGCTAACGAGTGCCCTAAGGGCACTGGTTAAGGATCTATATATAGAAGGTTTTTGTTGGAAATCACAGCATTGATTGCATTTGCAACATTCAATGCTACACACTCCAATAAAACATTTCTATTTTTGGATCCTTAACAAGTGCCCTAAGGGCACTCGTTAGCATTTTCCTTATATATATATATATATTATGAAGAGGCCCTGTATAAGAAGGTGGTGTGTGTACGTGGTAAGTGCATTGTTGTGTGCGGAAAAGTTTTTGCTCAAAGTCTCTTACACATGGTATGAAAGTGTGGAACATATAGTTGATGGCATAATACAAAATGGATGGCAATTGTTTATTGGAAATGAGGAGAAAAAAGCTGATTTTTGGAAATAAGGAAAAAACTATATCCATTCGTTCTTCTTAATCCTGAGGTAGTGATGTTTTCCACATCCAAACAAAAACCGTAACTTTGGTTTTCGATAATTTCAATTACATTTACCTTCAAATTAATCAACCACCCTTCAATAAAGTAATGCACGACACAAAATTTTGCAAAAGTGTTGCCAAGAAAGACCTAACTTTGCCTTTCCGAAATTTGAAATGCATATACGATAAAATTGTTGGCGTTCAATGAATCTATTTGTAGTACACATTTCTACAAAAGCTCTACAACCATCATTTATAATGGCCGAACGAAGCAAAGAATACAAGTGGATGATAATAACAAATATGATATTTTATAGTTTAGTATTTGTGAGTGTGGTTCTCTCCTAATATGGCTCATAAAGCCCTCCTCCTTTCTTCTTCCCCCTACCCCTCCTAATCCTTGCTTCCCTTTCCCTCCCAACTTTTAAACACACCTTTAAGAAATTAGACTACTAAGTTAGCAAATCAATTTCATATGTGCATTAGTGTAAAAATAGGTTTCTGCAACTAGATTTTACATTGGTTATTTAATAACCAATCTAAAAAAATATATGGTGGAAATTTTTTATAATACTTGCATATTTTTTAGATTGGTTGAGAAATAACCAATTTAAAAAGTACTTTTTATCTCAATTCAACTTTTTAATCGACGTAGAAAATATCTTATTAGACCAGTTACATTTCAAACCGATTTAGAAAGTCTACCTTATAAACCCTATTGCCTTCGACTCACTTATTCCTTCACTACCTTTCCCCTCTTTTTTTCTCCATTGAACAACAACCAGCAACAGCCACTCTGCAACATTATATAAGGAAACAATATTATCTTTAATCTTGAGTGAATATTGATACTTAATGTGTGTGCCTTGTATATGGAAAAAAATTCAAGCATTTCTAAGTGAACCACAATTGATATTTGATCTGAGTCGTTGAAAATGATACACACTACATAGATTTAATTGTCTGGGTTTCTTAAACATACTTCATTAAAACTATTTTTTTCATGGGTGAGCTAAATCGATAAACAAGTTATTGTTAGACATGGGATACATTATTTTGGCTTAAATATGTTTTTAGTCAATGAAAATATAGGTCTTTATGTGGTTTTAGACCTTGATTTTTTTTTAAGCAAATTCCTCCCTGAAAAAATCTATGCTAAAACTTTTCATCATTGCTGTTAATTAAATGACTATGTTAAGTAATGACATTCCATCCAAGCCCTTTGGTCAAGAATCGTACGTGGCATTTGGCACAGTCTAAGTCAGATTAAAATGACATGTCAGCAACTTTTGTGAGAGTCACGTGACATCTAATACTTCTTCCTCTTATCCTCTCATGGTATAAAACTTCTTCCCGCAAAGATATGACACACAACGTTAGGGCATGGTTTTTGACCTCCATTGTGGGATTTGTAGGAGACAACACGGACCACTCACCTTCTTGCCTACAAAGTTATTAGGCCTTCGTGCCTAATACTTTATCTCTATTTCTTCCCCAAGTGGACCACTCACCTTCTTGCCTATAATCTGGCAAGACATTCATGATTATAAGTCCAATCGAAAAGAAGGAAGAGGATGAGGCGGGAGGAAAAAGAAGAATTAGGAGGAGATCTACTAATATTTTCGAGGAAAAGAAAAGTCTTTTGTATTTATTTTCTTTGTATTTCCCTTCTTTTATTATCCTTCGAATACCAATGTAATTCAAATATCTTCTATATTATGATAAATACAATATTCCTTTCGATCTTCCTCTGTACTTTTCAAATAATTTTTATATGTGACAGATTTCGAGTTCTGACATTGAATAAATTCACTGCTTGTCTCGAACTTCTATCAAATCTCTCTATTTGCATTCTTCGAATTCAATTGATCAATTAATTATCGAAATATGAACTAATTCTTTTGTCAGAATCTCCATTACTTTCTCCGATTTCATACTCAAAGAAATCATACTTCCATACCTTAGAAAATTTTACATTTTCTAACCAACAATAACCAATTAGAATAATAAACCAAACACACTTATTGCAAATTAATCAATTGAACTACATGAATGGAATAAGCTAACCTCAACATTGTTAGGAACATTAGTAGAAGCAGAACCACGGTTCCCTCTGTTTGTTATCTCTAATCTTTACTAATTTTGTCTTCTATATAAGTGATAATTATGAGTAACTTGTTGCTGTGTGAGAAATTAAATCAGAATAAGAATTTGAAGTTGTTATACCCGATGTTATAAAACTCGGACCGACCATTGACTCGGTCAGGGTACTGGGTCAATGGGTCATTGGTTGAACCGGTAGAACTGGTATATATAAAAATATATAAACTTATACTAAAGAATTTATGACATATAAAGATATGTGTATTTTTTTAAATATACAAATAGTTTGAGTTAAGTTTGATATAAAAAATATAATTGTCAGTATAATTTAATAGGTGTTAACTTTTTTTTGGTAAAATATGTGTTAACTTAGTATATTCGAATTAATGAATGATATGTTAGGAAAAAATGATTAGTAGCCTGGCCCACTAATGAGAGAAGGAAAGTTTGACTAGAAAAAAAAGGCTTCTGTCATTTAACATGATACATATTTTAATCTAGCATATATATAACAAAAGACAACCTTAGTTCCATGGTTGTGTGCCACACTGTTGTCTCCAAGCATCCGAGTTTGAACCATATTTTCATGCGCCAACCTTCCTTTATTTTTTTTAAGTAAGAGGCTTTGTTGTGTTGATTTGGGCGAGCACACGAGTCTTAACCAAACCGGCCGGTTTTTACCGGTTTTCCCGATTTAAGGGTGGTTCGACTGGTTCGTGCACGGCCAATGACAGAAACTATAGGTGGGCAGCAGTGCATCACCCAACCGAAATCCGCACGAATCCGGAGTTAAATTAGTGTAGCAAGCAGTTAATTTTAGGTGTCAGTTCAAACAGGTTAAACAAATTGGGTTCGAACGAATAGTTATGGTCGGGGTGCGGGTGTAAATTCTTAAACCCATCGAAATCTGATCTGACCGAACCATTCAATTAAACACATCCAAATATCATTAGAGAGATAAACCACTTATTATTTTGCACGCGGAATGTGCTTGTTGCAGACGACTAAGATGAATCCTAAAAGATGATTTAATGGTTGAGTTCATTCCCAAGCCCCAAGGTCACACTATTCAGTATTCAAATTCAGATTTTTTTCTCACTCTCCTACTATCTCATTCAACTTAATTACTCAAGGACCAAGGCTTTTTCTCTCCCCATAGATTCGAACTTTTTTTCTCACTCTCCTCCTCTCTCATTCAACTCAAGAGACCAAGGCTTTTTCCCTCCCCCTCTCTTGCATGCGTTCAATCGTTCAGGCGTTTTTGTGAAGAAGAAGTTTTCTCGGTGATACCATTTTTGCTGAGGTTGAAGTATGTCATTCGTTGTCCTGTTGCGATCTCCCGTCATCTAGCACTACCCTTTCGTTGTTGCCGCAAAGTCTCCGCCTCTCCACCGTCGCGGTTTGTTCCGATTGCAGAGGCCCAAAATCTCCTCACCATACCGGTCCTTGTCCACGCCGCGTCCTTGCTCGCTTGAGGAAGGCACGGTTGAATAAAAACCCTTCCCTGCTGCAAAGAAGAAAATATACGGGGAATTTTTTTTCTAATTTATGTATCTATTTCTTTGTTTATTTTGATAATTATTTTGGTTTTGTTATTGATGGATCTGCTGGGTTGATGAGTCTAGTCACTTTCTTCCCATTTTATGTTCCTTGTATTGTTTTGTCTCTGATTTTTTCTTCCCATTCTAGTGTTGTTCAGGTTCTAGAAATGTTCCTTCGAAAAAAGATAAAATAAAAAAGGCTAAAAAATTGTATTAATCTATAACCGACGAAACCCACCCGAATGACCCGAGAACCACTTAACTTGAGACTCGTTGAAACTGAATGGCTGAACGATCGAAAATGAGCCTTGTAATACTGTGATCGGTTAAGTGCGGATTGGTATTTTAGGGCTCGAACTCGCCCGTAATCGACCGCTGCCCACTCCTAACAGAAACGGTCCATTAGTCTGACCGGACCGGTCCAGGGTTCGGTTTCCGGTTCAACCGACCGAACCTGCCGGTTTGGTCTAAGTTGAACAACATGTTACACCTTTAAAGTTTTGATAACAATAGATTTAATCGTTGCAGCCACAGTTCTTTTCCTTTTATCTTACAAAAAAAAACTAAAACAAAATATTTATGTATAATATTTAAAAATTATATAACATATCTAATCTAATTCAATTATTAGATTGAAATCATTTTATTTGAGTGAATTTCTTTTCAAATAGATTTATGCATATTTTAAAATAAAAACACTACATATACTCACAAAATTTAAGTGATATATAAAATTAACAAAATAATATTACTTTAGTTTAGTTGATTAAATTATATATTTTATGTCTTTCTTTAACATTTTAAAAATATTTTTAAGGTTAATTATATTAATCTTAGATTGAAGATTTAGGGGTTGTTCGGGGTAATTGCGAGTTTTTAATTTTTTGTTTTTAAAAATTTTAAATAAAGTTTTTACAACTCAAAACCAACTATTGAAAACTTGTTTTTGTGGTTTTCAAAACAAACATTTTGAAAACCACAAAAAATGGTTTTCAGTTTTTAGTTTTGATGTGTAAAAACTTGATTCAAAATTTTTAAAAACCAATAACTAAAAACTCGTAACCACCCCGAATAGCCCTTTAAATTGATAAAAGTTATATGAATAAAATTCAAATGAATAATCATATTTTTTTTAATAAATACAAAATAAGGATTTATTTTGAAAAATAAAAATTGGACAACATCATTTTTCTCTCTCTAGGGCTCATGGCTCTGTGACCAAATTTCCCACTTCAACAATCTCTCTAATTTTCTTGTATTCTCTCTTACCTTTTCCCCACTTCCTGAGATCTTCTCAATCTTATTCTCAGTGTAAGTGTTTTTCTCTTCTTCGCGCCGTCACTTGCTTCACCCTCTGCGTAAATTATAAGTGTAATTTTCACTGTGATTTTTGAGGTATGGGTTTCTGATTATGGTATTTAGGCATGCTTAAATCGTATCCTCCCAAGTGTTTCATTCGTTGAATTCGATAATGTTGTTGATCAAGGTTGAAACTTTGGTTTGTTTATAGAAAATCAGGGTTGGGGTTTTTTCTGGTTTCGGGGGTGTTCTAGATATGATAAAACAGATATTCGGTAAAATACCTCGCAAACCCTCAAAATCATCTCATAATGATTCAAACGGTGATGGAGGGTTCAATGATAATTTGCCTTTGAACTCATCTTATGGGCTCAATTCCAGTACCCCCTTGAAACCCAATTCAGTTTCTTCAAAATCTTCCAATTCTGGTTCAGGTGGGTCTCGTTCTGGGAATGGAACTACTGCACAAAACTCAACCAATCAAGCTAAGAAATCAGCTTCTACAATTGTGACCCCGGTGGGTCCAGTGATGGCTCCTGCAGTTTATGAGGCTCTTCCAAGTTTTAGGGATGTTCCTAGCTCAGAAAAGCAGAATCTTTTTATTAGGAAGTTAAATATGTGTTGTGTTGTGTTTGATTTTAATGATCCTGTTAAACATCTCAAAGAGAAGGACATCAAGAGGCAAACTTTACTTGAGCTTGTTGATTATGTTTCATCTGTGAATTCCAAGTTCAATGAGGTAGCAATGCAGGAGATGACAAAGATGGTGGCAGCCAATTTGTTTCGTGCTCTACCATCTTCCAATCATGATGGTAAGTTTGCGGAAATTGGTGAGCCTGAAGAAGAGGAAACTGTTTTGGATCCGGCATGGCCTCATCTGCAGATTGTGTATGAATTTCTTTTGAGATTTGTGGCTTCACAAGAGACAGATGCTAAGCTTGCTAAAAGATACATTGATCATTCATTTGTGTTGAGGTTGCTTGACCTTTTTGACTCAGAGGACCAAAGAGAGAGGGATTACTTGAAGACTATTCTCCACCGAATTTATGGAAAGTTCATGGTGCATCGGCCATTCATTAGAAAAGCTATCAACAATATCTTTTACCAGTTCATATTTGAGACAGAGAAACACAGTGGGATTGCAGAGTTGCTAGAGATATTAGGTAGCATAATTAATGGATTTGCTTTGCCTTTGAAGGAAGAGCATAAGCTGTTCCTTGTTCGTGCACTGATCCCCCTTCACAAGCCCAAGTGCGTTTCTATTTATCATCAACAACTTTCTTATTGCATTGCTCTTTTTGTTGAGAAAGATGTCAAGCTAGCTGATACTGTGATAAGAGGCCTCTTGAAATATTGGCCCATAACTAATAGTGCAAAGGAGGTAATGTTCCTTGGTGAGTTGGAAGAAGTTTTAGAGGCAACTCAAGCAGCTGAATTTCAAAGATGTGTGATCCCATTATTTCGTCAAATTGCTAGATGCCTCAACAGCTCACACTTTCAGGTGCTTATGAAATTACCCCAGATTTTTTCTTATATGATCCGTATGTATTAATTTTATTAGCATTTACCAACACCAGTGACCACTGACCAGTCATCTCCATATTCACTATTCTGTCTGTTATTCTTTTGCATCTCTCAGTTTGCTTGTCTTAGCTATTTTATATGTTATCATTAATATTTGAATATTACTCAGTTTTTAGGACACCATTTCATTTGCTCTCTGGATGTATTTGGGCCATGATAGCCAAACTGAATTAGGACAATGTACAAATTATGATTTAATAGGCTAGGTAAGGATTTTGTATGAATTAACAACAGGAAAACTAGGTGGTTTGAAGGTTTATCTAGTGTACTAGGGTAAGAATGAGTCAGAAACAATAAGTTAATTTTAAGCATCAGGTAGGTGACTGTATAGTGATGTACTACCTGGAGCATCTGGTGTTTCCTAGATATTAATTATAGAAAATTATAAAATAAATTGGAAAATCACAAGTTTGGGCATTAACTTTCAACACATCAAGTTTTACTATTTTAAATTTACAAGTTATAATGCATGTGGCGGTTGTTTTTTTAACATGTATTAAACATATTAGCCAAAATGCAAACTTTTATTAATTAGATCTAGCTAACTGGAAGTTTATCATAAACCAACAAGCCAGGTAGCCTAAAGTGCTTCTGAATAATTTAACTAATCAAAGAAATCATTTAATGATGTTCTAATAATACAATCCAATTATGCTGCTGTTCTGATTGAGTGTAAATTGAATGGGTTATGTTATGGACAAATTTGTTGGTCCATTCAATCTTGAGTTCATCCTCTCATTTGTTGAGAAGTTATATGTTTTTCAAATTCATAGCCTGTAAAAGGGTCGTTTGAACTGGGTAAATAGTTGTCTTTTCGGATTATTGATGAGGACACTAGTTGATAATGATGTAATACTTGCTAGTTGCTACAACAAATTTAAACAGCTCTACCATCAAAACATAGCACCTGTATCGATATGAGAAAGCTAAACCATATCACTGTTTTTTTTCCATGTCGTTTTTTTGCATTTCAAAACTATTTCCTTAAGG
This sequence comes from Sesbania bispinosa, assembly GCA_026901365.1. NCBI lineage: Eukaryota > Viridiplantae > Streptophyta > Magnoliopsida > Fabales > Fabaceae > Sesbania > Sesbania bispinosa. Next base: position 2,619,067 of record QLOH01000045.1, on the reverse strand, counting down.
TGTTATGTGACTTGATGTTGTTTTTGTCTTTTATGATCACCTCTGAAAACACCTTATTATTTTGCACCTCTATAGTATAATAGTTCAGATCTCTCAGATATCTGATCTTGGTTCATATGAAATGATAATTCAATTTAACTTGAAAATTGAATGTGTTGCCAACAATATGTGGTTGTTTTTTACATGAAAACTTGTATTTGGGACAATTATAGAATTTGGAGGTTTTTGTGTTCTGTGTTTTGAGCTACCTTGCGACACAATACTGAAGTACAAGTTTTTATCATCTGGAGTCAAAGCTCAAATATTCAAAGAAGCAATGAAACAGCTTTAGTGGAACTGTGGAAGCATCTGTTGAAATAAGAATTTACCTTGGTTTTGTTGACAGGTAGCTGAACGGGCACTGTTTCTGTGGAACAATGATCATATTCGAAATTTGATCTTACAAAACTGCAAAGTGATACTGCCTATAATCTTCCCTGCTTTGGAGAAAAATATACGGGGCCATTGGAACCAAGCTGTTCAGAGTTTGACCCTGAATGTGAGGAAAATATTCTCTGATGCTGATCAGGCACTTTATGATGAATGCTTGATGAGATTCCAAGAAGATGAAATCAAGGAGAGGGAAAAGCAGGAGAAGCGAGAATCCATATGGAAACAACTCGAAGATTTTGCAGCATCTAAGGCTTTGAGCAATGAGGCAATCCTTGTCTCAAGGTTTGTGTCATCTGTTACAATTGCTTCCAGTGCAAATCAGCTGGCAACTGCAGGTAATTGAGAGCTACCAGAGATCCAAATTGAGTTCTGACCCCATCTTGAGAACAAAGGTGAATGCATCCAGTCGGAGTCTAGCATGCTTTAACTCCATTAAGAGTAAGAGATTAGATGATTGGGGTTTCTGTGGATATCAAGCTGCTCCATGTTTCTGGCCATTTTGGCTCCACCCTCTGTGCTCTAGAGCCATGGGGTGTATATGTACCATAAGGGATCTAGTTTATAATAGTCAATGCTTGTTTAGAATTCTAGCCATTGATGTTTATGCAGGGCTACCTTTCTGTAATTTATAACGCTGGTGATTTCTATTACTTTTAGCCTTTTGCAGATAAAGATTCAAGCCATGTTCATACTTACTCTTCTATTTGTCAGTTGCTACTTGGCCTTTGTTGGCTTAACTGTTTGTCATGGTGGATCCATTTTTGTAGAGGGGCCATGACAGTGGTGCTTTTCCATTGGACCTTTTCCTATGTATCATATAACTTTCTGAGCTCTTTAGGATCCATTACTGTCACCGTTCTAGGATTGGAATTTAATGATCGCTCAGCCCCCACCCTACCTAACCCCTGCTCAAGGGGGTGCTGTGTCAAATCTGAATTTGCTGTCAGCAATAGCATCCAAAGCTCGACGAGAATATGTTTGCCCATAGTTTCAGAAATAAATGTTTCTTTCTAGCAACTGCTGTATTTTTTAATATATATTTTATAGTTAATATACAATTTGATCCCTTATAATGAGCACCCTGAATATGTTTGGTTTACATCAAAATCACATTACAATCATGGATCATGTTTGTAGCGTGGATCCACATTTGTAACACTATTGCTGTCATGATTTAATCTCCGAATGTATTAAACTTAATCACATTTTGGTCCTTTCATTAAAAGTATGTAAAGTGAGTAAAGTTAACACATTTAAGGATTAAATTGTATACATTGACACTTTTAGGAGTTAATTTATTCTTGGAAAGATTAAATTGTAAGTTAATACACGCAGAGATCAAATTGTACATATTAGACACTTTTATACATCAAAGATGAATAAGGTGTCACTTTTAGGAATCAAATTATAATATAAACTCTATTTTAACAATGATAAAACAATGTTAAATATAAGTTGCATTTGTGCATTTTAAAGTAGGTTTAATTGTACTTTTCGTCCATCTAATTTGAACTTTTTGTAATTTGGTCTCTCAAGTTTTTTTTAAGTAAATTAAGTCTCCCTATTTTTAAAATTAAGCAAATTTGGTCACTCTTTCCATCGTTTTCTACCAAAACCCTTACATTCTCATTTTCAATCCAAATATATGGGAGTTTATGATAGATTTGAGATATGAAATAATTTTAAAGGTTCAAAAGTAAAAAGATTTAATAAAAAATTAATAAAAATTGAAGGATTTTGTATGATTTGAAATTAAGGTTTAAAGGGAAAAAATTGGTTTTTTTTTTATTTCAATATTAGGTGAAATTTGATATTCTGATTAGTGAGTTTTCAACTTATAAAGATTTTAATCAATTCAATTTGTGAAGATATTGAATAGAAACTGAAAACTTGAGGAAATAGGTATAAGATAAATGAGGGAGGGACTAAATTTACTTGATTTTGAAAGTAAGGAAACTTTAATTTGCTCAAAAAAAATTTGAGGGACCAAAATTACACAATTCACACTAGAGGAATCAAAAAGTGCAATTAGCAATTAAGACTGTAAAGTATGATGTACTTCCTGACCAAGCTTAAATGTTATATATACCCTGGATTTGTGGACATTTGTTTTGCAATCCTCCTTGGGGAGATAATTCCATAAAGTTGGTCTATATGAACTCAGTGGGTTTTGACAAAAAAAAAAAAAAAGACAAAAACAAAAACTCAGTGGGAAGTCTTGCATTGCAGAGAGACTAAACATGAAAAACCACAACAGAAGCATTCAAGACTAACATTTCTTTTAAATGATGGCAAATTATCACAATTATTCACCACATATATTTTTGGTAGTACATTAGAGCTGGAAAACTATAAAACACATCTATCACATAACTTAAAACAACTAAACAAGATGTTCACATTAATTTATGTGACTATCATGCAGCATCACATCATCAACAATCATCACCATATGCTCGGAAGCTATAACGTTCTTGATATGGACCATTGAACCAAAGGTCAGCTTCAAACCACTTTGGGTACCTAACTAAGTCTCCTGCTACAAATTGCATGAAACGTTTGCTCCCTTCAGGCACAACTCTCACTTCACCTTCTTCTATGTACACAAATTGATCTACCTGCCAGTCCCAGGGCAACTTGCATTTTCCAGTTTTCCACACTGACCATCTTGAAACTCCAAGCTGAGCTAATCTTTCAGGAGAAACTTTTCTTTCCACTTTCACATTGTACAATTCCTCCAAGGATTTCTCTATCCTCATTGCTTTTATGCAACACCCTCCTATAGAAGAATTATTACTTGACTTTCTGAATCCCCTGGAACCATTGTTCACAGGAGAATAGGTCAAGGCTGATGTTGTCAACAAGCTTGCCATGCCTGTTAACAGTTTACACTCAATGTGCTTCACTTGCTAAATAGCACAAATCTGCAAGAAAATTTTCAGAAATTCAAAGACATCCAATTTTAGTCATGAGCATTGAATAGAAGTTCCAAAAGGAACCAACACATTTGCCTCTTCAATTCCAATGTCCCTGTTAATTATTAAGTGTCCGTTTGTTTTGGCGTTTGAACAATTAAAACCATGGTTTCGTGGAATAGATTTTAAATCACTTTTGTCTAACGTGCTTCATAAAATGTACATCACTCATCTCAATCATTGATTTCTAGAATCAATTCTACTCAACTGTAAACCAAACTGACACCAAATGCCATGGGGAAAAAACTGAACAATGCTATAACCTTCTGTTGATTCTATAGTACAAGTGTAGTGAAGCTGCTCAGTCTCTTTATGTAGGTTTGTTTCATTGAGTAATTTTCCAACTTTCTTGAAATCTTGTGAAGCCAATAACACACACTATCATTAGAGAAGTGATGACCTGAGTGAGGCTTACCCAGTTTTGGTTTAGTGTTGAAAACTGTCAAACTCAAGTTTGGATTCTTCAACGCAACTATTTATAGCATTAGAAACGTGAGTTTAGCATGCTCCAACGCTAAACCAAACATGCTAGTACCTACCACTTTGTAACCCACAACAATGGAATGGACCAGAAAAATAAAAGGAAAACAGAAAATTATCAATCTTTCATTTTCAATTCTTCTAATTCTAAATACTACTAATTGTCATCCACCCAGAAAAGAAGGTATCATTCATAAGAAATCTTCAGAATCCAAAGCACACAAATCAATTACAAATCTAACGCTGGGTATCTAATTAGGGTTTGTTCAAGGCCCAATTCGTGAATGCGTGATAACTGATAAGTGATTCCCTAACTTAACACGTTGAGCTTCAATGCTTCGAGTTGACATGAACACCCATTAAGAAGTACAGAACAAAACAAAACAAAATATGATTAAAGTTTGAGACTTTACCTGTTCAAAACAAGTGCAGATTTGAAGATGCAGTGAGAGTTTGGCTTGCTTCCTTCTGTTAAACGATAAACCCTCTCAGGGTAGTGAGGTTTATCTCATAAAGTTGAAACCTTTATATATATTTATCTCTCTTTCTTTCACTGTTTTACTTTTTTACTCATTTCCTTTCTTACCGCACCCCCTACTTTACTCTCTGTTTTTTTTATTTTATTTTAAGGGGAGAGAACTTTGGCGAAGGAAACGACAAGGACAGTTTTGGTGGTTAAACGTGTTCACTTGTGGTGCGCAAATTTGTTGCCTTTTTTCAATGATAACTGATGATAAACAAAACAGAGGAAAATAAGGGACAGAGTGAAAAAGGAGTTGCTTTTCTTCAATTGCTCTCTTGTTTATTTATTTTTTATTTTTGAATTTCTTTTGTTATGTCATTGCTTCAGCTTCAACCCGTTAATGGAATATCTCAGCTTGCTGTGGGGACTCCATTCCCACAGAAGAAATGTAGCAAAAGAGCCCTCCTTTTGAGACCACAAGCTGTTCCCTCCAGAACCCAGGTACCAATTTTTCAATTGCTGGTGATTTGTGTTATGCCATGTTGTTTTTTCTTTGTAACAAGTCCTAAAAAAGATTGCTTTTTTTTAGAGGATAATGGAGAGTGTTTCAGTGAGTGGAGAAGTTGGTGGTGCTGGTGGAGCTTACTCATATGAAGCTTTGAAAAGATTAGACCAGCTATGGTCAAGTATATGCTCAGCTCAAGAAGGTTCTTCATTTCATTCAATGATTCTTCTTTTACTCATTAGGAAATGAGACAATATTACATGTCTGGTATTCTTCTTATATATATTGCAGTTGTACAAGAACCTCAGCAAGTTGTCTCTACCATATCAAGCTTGTTTGGCTCATCTGATCTTGCTGACAAAGTGGAAGGCTCATATGATGTGATAGTGTGTGGAGGCACTCTTGGAATTTTCATTTCCACAGCCTTGTGTGCCAGAGGTCTTCGGGTTGCCATTGTGGAAAGGAATGTACTTAAAGGGGTATTTTTTGCTGCATTACATAATTCCTAGGCAGAAAATAGTCAATAAATTCTTTGAAGGGTAAAATTAACTTTTTGAGTTGTTATTGTTGTTTTGATCATTAGAGAGAGCAAGAATGGAATATATCAAGAAAGGAGCTTTTGGAACTTGTGGAAGTTGGAGTCCTGGAAGAAGATGACATTGGAAAAGCCACAGCAATATCATTCAATCCTGTAATTCCTGAACTACTTCAGTTTAGTTGCCAATCTCTAAGTAGCAAGAATCATCTCAATTAGGTATCACTCTGTAACTAATATCTCGAAGTCACTCTGAAAAATATGTCACAACTCACATGCCTAAATGCACTAAAAGATTGATAATAAGGAGGCCTTGTTTGTTACAAATGACAGAATTCAAAGAGCACTGCATACAGGATATGAAGTTATCTAACAACAAAGGCTAATTATCAAACAGGACAAAAATTAGTGTTACTTATTAACAGAATAAAGACTAAACTAGCAAATCGGTCCCTGACTTTTGGGGGACCATGCAGTTTCGTCTCTGACTTTGTTAAATAGAACTTTATTCTCTGACTTTTTTAAAAGCATGCACTTTAGTCCTTACTTTATTAAAAAACAAGCTTTTTAGTAAAAAGCATGTTTTTTAATAAAGTAAGGAAAAAAAGCATGTTTTTTAATAAAGTAAGAACTAAAGTGCATGCTTTTAAAAAAGTCAGAGAATAAAGTTCTATTTAACAAAGTCAGGGACGAAACTGCATGATCCCTCAAAAGTCAGGGACTGATTTGCTAGTTTAGTCCGGAATAAATTAGACATTGTTACTTTGAACAATGTCTAATTTTGTATAGAAACTTTGTAATGGAGAAAGTAAATCAAGTTTACAAGGTACAGAAAAATGAACTACCTGGGTAGTTTTACTCTTAATTTTGTTATATATAACATTACATTACATATGGGTAAATAAATGTTTTATTATTAATACCATTTTTGAATATCAATTCAAAATACTTTCTGTGTTGCATGTGTTGTGTGTTTCGATTGATTATGGTACATATGAAAACATGTGATTATTATATTACAAATAAATACTTAGGATTGAAACTTTGAATAATACTCATCCTATTTAAATTTGAATTTTCCCCCCTTCACTTCAGAATTAACAACTACTACATTTTCATGTCAAAATTGAATTCCTCACAACTCAACCGTTGCTTAATTATTAAGAAGTGCAAAATTTAGTATTTCAAAATAATTTCCAAACTCTGCTTGAATATTTTTTGTTACCCAAAGAACATTCAATCATCAACAGTTTCTCTTATGGGCAAAATAGCTGTGTCACAAATGGCATAACTATGACTCAAGTACTGCCTTCTTGCCAAGTCTTCTTTTGTAACCTCTTCATGATTTATACTATCTTCTAATTTATTTTCAACTAACTTCTTTTTGGCAATTTCATGAATTATGCAGAATAGATGTGGATTTGAAAGGAAAGGTGATATCTGGGTCAACAACATTCTTAATCTCGGTGTTTCGTCAGTCTCCGTCCTTTAAACTAATTCAATATACCATTAAAGAGTTAGAATAATTGTTGTTATGAATGAATAATTTTATCTATGTTCTTATCTGGTTAATAGTTTTCTTTTCTATTCTATCTGGCATGGCAATGAACAACAGATTAACAGTTGCTTTAGTGTATGTTTGGATTTTTTGTAACTTTTGGAGAATAATAACTTTTTCTATAAGCTCTCTTAGAGAGACTTCGATTATAAGCTATTTTAAACACAAAATAAGCTAATCCAAACACATATTTAATAGGTGTATTTTGCTTGTCCCCTTCAAGAGAGGACAGAAAATTTGCTGTAGCAGATTGGATGTAGAATTACTATGAAATGTTCAAGTCGATGCACAGAAAAAGCATGAAATATTTTGATGAATGCTTCCATAAGTTTGTTATGATTAAGTTAAAATCCTTACTAGGCTAGTGGCTGTATTATATTTACTAGTATTGCACAGAGAACAATTTTGAATGTCTATCTGGGCTAAACTCTCAGAGACATGCATTTATTTTTTTTACTATATGTTTGCACTTTACAATGAAGTAATTTGAGTATAAAATTCAGTATTCTGTTGAAGATCTTGACTTTGCCTTAGCTAATCATAGTCATTTTTGTTATCTGCCATTGCAGACCTGCAAAGCTCATAGAGATTGTAAAGAAACGTTTTATCTCCCTCGGTGGAGTCATTTTTGAAGGATGCAGCGTCTCCAGCATTAATGTATATGAGGATGCTGCAGTGAGTTTACCGTAAACTTATAGCACTAGCTATTCTAGAGCAATCTTAAGTGTTATTTTATAAAATACTATCATTGGTGAATTATCATAATTGGACAAGACAATTATAGGCTACGCAGCTTATGTAAATGTTTTATATGTTGCATTTCTCCATATATATTGGAACTTATAAACACAACCTATCTGGCAATAAGCAGCAAAAGGGTTTACATAAAGAAAGTTAGACAGTGGATTTAGGTGGGACAGGGAGTGGTTTGATGGGGACTCCCAGATGAAGCATGGAAGCATAGAATTTATGAACTTAGCATTGAAATGGAAATTTTGAAGTACCTTTTACTTTATGGGACAGGAGAATGATGATGTTTACTTTATTTAATGATAATGAATACATGTATATATATTGTTTTCCAGGTTCTGAAACTTTCTGGGGACAAAATCTTGTCATCTCGTCTTATAATTGATGCCATGGGGAACTTTTCCCCAATTGTAAAACAGGTCAGGAATAATTTTTTACTCATTGTTGCAATCAAACAGATTATCTATGATTTTCATCATGTAATCACTAGGGTGCTTTTACATGTTTCATGGAATACAGGCACAGCTTGTGATTTATATGTTCTCCTTTGTTTATCTTTGTGAGGGTGCTTACATTGCACATAAATTTTCTTTAAGTGAGACATCGAAAAGGTCTTCTGTTGTATGTTCTATTATTCATATGTAGGACACATTCACTTGCGTATATACATGCACCATCATTTTATATGCATGCAAGTGATTCACCATTTTATTAATAAGTGACCAACTGAATTCCTAAATGATTATTAGACTGGGAGGACAGGCCAATAATGGTCTCTTTCATTCAGTGTTATTGATTAAATCAACGCAAACTAGATTAATGAGACTGACAACTCCCTTGAAAAGAAAATTGATTCATTAAAGTTCCATATATACTAATTTGATTTAACAAGAGATAAATAAGACTACTGAATATTAAAACTTCTTTCCTGAAGATTCTTTCCAGTGTCAAAGTTAAATATTTTACAGATAAGACGTGGAAGGAAGCCTGATGGTGTTTGTCTTGTTGTTGGAACCTGCGCACGTGGTTTTAAAAGTAACTCCAATAGTGATGTTATATTCAGCAGTTCATCAGTAAAGAAAGTTGGAGATTCAAAAGCACAATATTTTTGGGAGGTAACCTTTTACTGTATCAATTGAATAATATGTACCCTCATGTTTTATTTTAGGAACTTTCACTAAAATCTTCACAGGCATTTCCAGCAGGATCAAGTCCTTTGGATCGTACTACTTATATGTTCACTTATGTAGAACCTCGGCCAGGATCGCCAAAATTAGAAGAATTATTAGAAGAATACTGGGATTTGATGCCGGAATATCAGGTTAGTTTTATTTTCTTCATTCTGTTCTCTAATGCCTCTTATTTTTTTCCATTTTGGAGGACATCTTATCCTCCCTTTGTTTGTACTTCCCCACTTTTCTCTCCAATAAAATTTCTTTTATATGCAAAGGCTAACTACAAATGAGCTAAGTTTTTCTTTTCTTTTAGATTTCTTGTCCAAACTAGGAGCTTGATAATGGCTGTCTGTGTATCAGTTATCAAGTCATAAAATTGTTGTTTTGTTTACCCTTCTGCCACATCACTGATCCATTTCAGTTATGTATGGCATATTATCCTTGCCTTTTATCTCTATGTCTTGTTTCTAAGCAATCAGTTCTGCAATGATATGCTGATCCATAAAGTTAGTACTTTACATCAAATTTATTTTACCAAACATCCAGAATTGACTTGATGCATTCCTTCATTCTCCATGTTCAGCTGTACTTCTCTCTGCTTGACTGAAGTCAATTTACAACTTTTATGTTTTAGGGTGTTTCACTGGACAATTTAGAGATACTGAGAGTTATTTATGGCATCTTTCCCACGTACCGCGAAAGGTACTAATATTTGTCAGATGATGTTCTACCATGTGTTTCCAATTAGAGTCTTATCATATATATATAAGACTTATTAGAGTCTTATCATATATATATATATATATATATATATATATATATATATATATAATTTGTTTACTTTCACTGAAAGTTCTTACTTAATATTGACACGTGAAAAAAATAAAGAAAATTGTTTCATTGAATAGGAATATTTGACATTTTTAATACCGTTAGTTAAAACACATCATTCCTTTATTGCCTTTCCCTTTTATTATTTAAGGTTCCTGTAAGAATTTGAACCATGTAATCCGTATGGTAACTTATTTGCTGAAGCTATGAAATTAGTTTAACCTAGACATAGTAATAAGTTGAAATTTAATCGCTGTATATATTGTTTCACTTGGAAATTTTCAGATGTTTCTTTGACTAACCTGTCTCTGCTAGATAACACTATACTCTGTTAAATGGAAATGATTATAAACCATCCATTTTGTAATTCCTTCAGGACATGTAGCACTACACATCAGAAGAATATTTTTTAATTTCATATGTTCTCTTTCTCTTCCTAACATTTCAATTTCCTAAGTTTGTTTAAATTTTATTTCATATCTTCTTACTTATATCGTTTATTATCAACTCTTTACAATATAACAACATACAAACATTTGATGGTGACAGCCCGCTACCAGCTGCTTTTAATAGAGTTTTACAGGTAACATAAGTTTTACACTTTGGAAGCCTCTATCAAATTAATCCATCTATGGTCTATCAAGTAATATTGAAACTATGAAGCTCCATTCTCTGTAGTTTGGTGATGCTAGTGGCATACAATCACCCGTTTCATTCGGTGGTTTTGGGAGTTTGACCAGGCACCTTGGGAGACTGTCAGCTGGTATGCCTTTCTGTGAAATTACAAACCTTTGCAATATATTCTTGAAATAGTTAAGGTAGATATGTTGCAATGTTATTGGACAGGATATTTTTTGTTGGTATCTGTGAATGTGAAACTATGGATATGTTAGTATATCTGAGTTTTGGTTGAACTACCCATCTCCATTTTTCTTTACATTTTAGTCTTTAGAAAGATTAGAACAACCTAATTCAGTAAAATATTTGTGGCCAAAATTATTTGGGAAGTTATTCTAACAAGTAACAACTAACAACAAACTGATAATGGGAAAATAAAATAGTAACATTATTGAGATATTCTAATTCCTTTTTCACTTTAATAATGAAGGAATACATGAAGCAATCAACGGTGATTATCTTGACTCATATGACTTGTCTCTGCTGAATCCATACATGGTACTTTTCTTATTTTCTAAAAGGTTTGAATTTGACAGTTTAAAGCAACTATACATGAAACTGAGTTCCTGACCAAGATTCTGTATAATGTAGCCCAACTTGAGTGCTTCATGGTTGTTCCAAAGAGCAATGTCAGCAAAGCAACAGTCCAATGTTCCTGAAGATTTTATTAATGATCTTCTTTATGCCAATTTTAGTTGTATGCAGGTAGTTTATCTGTCTTTTGACTGAGATTATATTTATTTTCTTTTTATGGTTGCATCTTTGTCATCTTTCACTTTTGCAGAGGCTTGGGGATCCAGTGCTACGACCATTTCTACAGGTTATTTCTTAAAATCTGTCTAGAACTCTGGATATGTTTGACTATGAGAAGTTCTTCCCAAATGATTCCATTTAATTGAGATAAGGACCAATATCCATTTCTAACCCTGGAATAATGACTATCCTAAGAAATCTTATATTATTTATTACAGGATGTTGTGCAGTTTGGTCCACTTTCCAAGACATTAGGCCTGGTTATGTTAACAAACCCTCAAATACTCCCATCCATATTCAAACAGGTAATTCATGACTTTAGCTATCATTTACTTCTTGTTTCATTTCTTCATATCAAGAGCCAAGACCATGCATATATGAATAAATACCTGAAAAGTGAGAACATATAATGCAACATCCCCTGTTCCAATATGTTTGTGCAGCTTTGTCTGGCAATTGCATAGCTCACAGCATAAATTAGCATAGGATCCCTTATAAGTTCATTTCTTTTAGTTTCTTTTTCTTTGGGGGCAGGAGAGTCATTTGAACAATTTCAGGCAATCATGGGCTTGAGGCCTTTCTTGTTGAGAAAGCAATACTAGCATTAATATTAATGATAATAATTGCTTGAGTGATTTTGTTCACCTTACTTGGAAAGAATCTTGTGACCAAAATTTTAGAATTATTCAGTTTGTCTACCAATTCCAGCTTGTTTTTTTATTTGTCTACCAATTTTAGAATCAGCAGGGCAGGGTGTCCTAAAAGAATCATCAAATTAGAAGTTTCACCTTTTTATGCATATGTAGTTACTCCTTGACAATAGCACTAAGAATGAAACCAATGAATGAATTACTTGTGATAATAGTATGCATAGCTATTGCCTCTAAAAGAATTAGCATAAAACAAAATGAAATACATCCATTACCTAGTTGGCAGTCTATTGTGGTAAATTATTGAGAAGTTATCAACATTGCATAAACTGTAGTAAAATATGGACATAATTAATCAGTGAAGCAACCTTTTTAATATAGGGGATTTATAATTTGATCTTGTTCTAGGTTGGAGTTCCTGTACTTCTTGATTGGTCCAGACATTTTCTGATGCTTGGATACTACACCTTTCTTTCCACCTTTGCTGATCCTATTGTGAGGTAATAGTCTTTTCAAGGTCCTTTTGGAACTACTTACTAGTCAGTTTCTTTATCTATTCAACAAGCATATAGGTCCAATAAAGAAGCACTTATGTTGTACTACTCTGGACTTGAATATAAGCAAAAATAACTAAATTCACACTTATTAAGAAAGTTGGTTAGACTCATTAAATTTTTTTGGTATCATGTAAAAAGTAATTGCATTGCCTAAATTACCCTACATTCAATTTTATTGAAAATTGTTTCAAGTGGACATACTCTCTTTCTATTGGCACATGACTTATTTAATAGAGTGGTTGGAAAGTAAAATCAAAGGGTATTTTGGGTTTATCTCATTAAATAGAGTAAAAATAGTTAAGATTTGCTTATATTATAGTCCACCAAATGTGAGTTTTTTTTTATTATATTCAAATCCGGAGGGAGTATCTCCTGTGCTCTCACATGTTCCATTCATTGCCAGGCCATTTTTAAGTACACTACCATCCAAGACTAGTTTTCAGTGGAAGCGGCATCTCGAGGCTTGGAAATTTGGAGCTGGTCTTGATTACAAGCTATAGTTACTATATATTTTACATATGATTCAGACAAGCCTAAAAAATAAGGATGATGAGGTGGCATTATTGGTTGTTAAGGCAGTGGTTACTACTTATTCCCTCACATCCAATTTCAAAAAGTGGTCTTTTCTCAATATTTACTTTTCATTTCATCCATCATTGATCTTCATTGTAACCCGGATGTTTTTCTTCACTTTTACAAACTTCCACATCAAGTGAGGTGACAAAAGAAAATCCATAAAGACATACTCTTAAACAATTTTTTTTATTGGTCTCAATAGGGTTGATTACTTGGTTCTCAATTTGTCTATAGATTCTATTTATACTAATATATTTGTAATGAATTGTGTTGTACAATATGGTTATACAACACTTTTTATAACACATATTTTCATTCTTTCTTTTTCTATTATATCATTCATCTTATTCTATACTTCTCTCTTTTTTTTTTCGTTGTTGTAAAAATTATTGTATAATATGATTGTATAAAGAGTAAAATATTAGACAAAAAAAAAGAGTATAATATATTTTTCATTTTTATAGTTTTGGTCAACTTTTGTCTTTATCCCTGACTTTTAAAACCTAAGTTTTATATCATCATATTTTTAAAACACCTTAATCATAGTCTCCAATGTTAATTAACTCTGTTAAATTATTGACTCCTTTAATAGATTTCCACATTATTATTTAGTGTTGAGTCTCATTTAATTGGATGTTGTATTTATTTACTAAGCAATTGAATTCAGTAATAGTGTAACAGAATTAATTAGCGTTAGGGACTATGGTTAAAGTATTTTAAAAGTACAAGATATAAAACAAAGATTTTAAAAGTTAGGAATGAAAATTAAAGTTGACCAAAAATACGGGGATGAAAAACATATTTTACTCTTGTATAAATAACTTATTCATTTTGGAGTAACATGATTTTAGAGTAAACCAAAGACCCTGTTAATTATTAATATACACTATTATTTTCACTCTCCAACAAGCTTTAACATCTACAGCCACGATAACAGCCAAAGCCAAAGGCACACTCCACTTACATTAATCTATGGACCGACCATGCCACTACTTCCAAAGCAAATTAGAAGGAAAAACAAATAAAATTGTAAATCTCAATCCGTTGTTTTAGCACCCCAGATTTTAGATAGCTCTTTTACGATGGTCTTCTGCTTAACATCTTCCCTTTCCATATGCCATTTTCTTGACATATTCTCAGCCTGCAAACCAAAGTTTTAAATTATGCCTGTCAATTTAAATATTCAAAAGTATAAAGAAATGAAATGCAATTTAAAACTTACCCATATTTTCAAGGGAACAAATTGCTCTTTGATATTCTCAAGCTGTGGCTCAACAAAGTCTTTTCCTTTAGTTTTGATGTCACTGACCTGTTAAAAAAACAAAACAAAAATTCAGGATAAAGAAGTCAATAAACTGGAATTGGCAATTTATATGGCTACATGTGGATCTATTAATAGAACTGAAAAACCATTAAAAAAGTAACAAGATACAATACAATGGTTTATAGGAAATTTTATCATCCTAAATATGTCATTGAACATGAGTTACATGATGAATAGTCAATGAAGAATGATGACTAAAAATGGAACAGTTGCTAAGTAGGTATTCAAGTGGGTTAACTAATTTTACTTTCTTACATACATTTGAGAGAGAAACAGAAAAAAAACTACATATTAAGCAGAGTTATGGAATAAAAAATAACTAAAATCACTTACATTATGCAGCTCTAACTTGGAGGCTGCTGTACCAAAAACCAATGCAGCACTACCAAATACAATTGCAGTGGCAACAGCAAATGCCTTTCCAACTATAAAATTGAAACAAAAAAATTTACATTAGAAAACATGGGCATCATGCCCAAAAGTAGTTGCCAGTGCCACAACCATTTTTTCCCCTTAAATCATTATTGGCACAATAAGCACAACAAAGTATGAATAAGTCATAAACCAATATCTAATAAAGTAAATAGCTGCCTAAATTAGAAGCAGAAGCCATTTGAGTAGAAAAAAGTGGGGTTATTCAATGGATTCAATATCCCAAAATGGCAGGACATCAATGCATGTAGTGTGTATAAACTAAAGTGCACAAAGCTATACATATCAATAGTGCAACTTCACCAGGTGATAGTTATTGCATGCTCTATTAATAACTACGATTTCCATATGTTTCTCCATGACATCCTGAAGCCCAAATCCATTTTATCAGGGTGCTTTAGCAACCCCGAAGCAACAATCCCTGCTAAAGTTTTTCATACTCTAATTCATTTTTTGTCCAAAAACAGAGAAAAACATGCCTATTTTGATTCTATTACTAACCCTATTACCACACACTCAACCCTACTTATAACAGAAAAGTAACTTCTGCCAAAATAATATCCCACTGTTGTTTTCCCCATTTAAACCACAGATATTGTAAGCCTTAACTCCCTCTAAAACACTTTAATCTTAAACTCATAGACTCCCCTTGCTGTAACACCACCAACAAATCCAAAAATATGCCTTGAACAGCCTATAGCTATGGCTAGCATAAAGTTCCAAATATTCCTAATTTGATACCATATCTACTTGTTACAGGGAACCTATAAAGGTCTAACTTTAGCACGTGTAATCAATGAGAAACTCTAGGTATCACAACTTCCCCCATTCAACTTTCACGAATTCAATCAAAGTTAAACGTAGAGCAAGACATTCTACAAAGTAACCATTACTTAAGATGGGCCTGTCTACACCCTCAATTTTCCACCGACCAATGACCATTAGCTGGTACAGATTTCACTATAAATTCCACAGAGATATGATGTGAATATTGAGGGTACCAAAAATAATATACATAAGTTTGTCAAGTAAATACTTTGTCAATGATGGACATATTCATCAGTGAGCAAAACAAATTCTTTCCTTGATCCACCATCACTGAAAATTGCTTTTACCATTTAGCACTAACAATAAGCAGAAATGAGCAAATGGGAGCATTGACCATCACCACATGACATGAGCAAGTTAATGAGAAGAATGAAATGTACCATGTGTAAGCCCTTCAGCAGCAGCTTTTAACTTCTCCGGGTTAACATGGCCAGCAGACCTGTCTTGACGCAATTCATTAGCTGTTGAGGCTGAAACCGTGTTTGTTGCTTGTGGCAGTTCCCACCTGCAACCAAACCATCATGTTCAAACAAAAACTTGAACAGAACTTCACATTAAAAACACCAATTTCCACAAAAAGGACAGAATTATCAAGGTTTGGAAATACCCAAAAGGAAAAAAAAACCTAAAAAACATCTTAATATTGAATACCCAATTCATAATTGAAAAAAGAATAGAGAATTGGGAATGAGGAAGGTACCTTTTGGGGCCAAAAGTGACCTGAGGTAGGGAAAGGTAAGCACGAAGAGGGTTAAGAGCATCAGGAGAAACGGAAGATTGGATTTTGGGGTCGGAATGAAGGACCCATTTGGATAATGAGGAAGAGGATGATGAGGAGGTCTCGTCTCTGAATATTTTTGAAGGAAGGGAGTGCCTTAGAACCTCAGGAAGCACATCTGCATGATCATGAACAACCTGTCCTTCCTCTGCGTTCACCTTAGAAACAGGATTCTTTTGAGCTAATTTTCCCACTGCTTGTTTGGATTCCTGGAAAAAATAAGCTGCTTCTTTTCCTGCTAACCTTCCCGCGAGAAAACTCATGTTCCAGATTACTCTCTGCTTCTCCTAATTCTTTAAATCCAATACCACTTTGTGTTGTGTCTAATGTGTACTGCCCAATTACATACTATATGTGTATATATATAATTAAAGTCACCGTTTGGAAATCCAGCTTATTTAAATGCTTATAACATAAGCTCTTATTTAATAAGTATTTAATGAATAAACTCTTAAAAAAATTGATGAAAATTGAAGAGGTTGCAGAGTGCTTAAATTCTCCATAAGCTATTCTATAAACTATTCTCAGGAGCTTATTGAAATAAGCTGAAAACAGCTTATGAGCATGTCATAAACTCTTTTCAGAAGTTTACCCAAATAGTTACATAAGTGTTTATGTCATAAGATAAGCTCAAATAAGTTCTTCCAAACATCGCCTAAATTTAGTCCTCTATGTTATTCTACCTTTCTAAAATTTTATATAAAATAATCTTTAAACAACAATCTAATTATTAGATGGATTTAACGTATATACAACAGTGTAAAAATTTTACGTGATAATCTAATACTCCCTTAATACTATTTATAAGACAATTCAGATAAAAATACATATCGAAAAAAAGAAATTAATGTGTTAATTTTTAAAAAATTACTCTATAAGATTACAAGTTTACTCATATTTAAAATTAAACTTCACTACCATAGTAATTGTATCACTTTAAAATCTCCAATGGTCAACCATGACAAATATGAGAAAAAAAATAATAAATGCTTTAAATTTGAGTACTTTGTCTTATAATTATGACCATAAAAAAACCTCGAACATTGTCTTATAAATAGGACTTAAGAGAGTAATGTATTATCACATCAATTAATGAGTTTAATAATGTATAAGGTATCGTGCTCATTAAATGATGTGGTAGCATATCATTGAATAATAGTGTAAAATAATGTATACTATTAAAGTCTTATTAAATAATTAAATTAAGGGTTTAGTTTAAGGAATATATACAAACAATAAACCAATGGGGTTGGTTCAAATGGTACTTGTGGAGGCAGATGATGCGCTACGTATTGGACTACGTTGGCTCCGAAAATGGAGGAATATAGTAGAACTGCTGCGAGGATGATTGTTGCAAGGTCCGAGCATGTGATTAAGGGGATTTTATGGTGTGGAGATATGACGGTGGATAGGTTGCAATGTGGAAACCGGGTTATGAAGAAGAGGGTAGCTATGGTTTAGGTGCTGAGATTAGTCCTATAGCAAATCGATTATAGTGGTAGTGTCAATCGACTATTATAGCAGGCAGGTTAAAAAAAATTAAACATATAAAATCAATTTTCTTAAAAAAATTGATTTTGACCACATTATTATTTATAATATTAATAAATAAATGGTATTTCACTTATTTCTCTTCAATCCAATCAAACAACTCAATTTTTCATTTCTCTTCTATCTCCTATTTATTTATCTCACACTAAACAACTCATAGATCATCTTTATTTCAACTCTAATTCTCTTTTCTTCATTTCTTTCTTTTATATTTCTTTCATATTACCCATCAGAGGCCAAGTCAAGTGTTAATTAATCAAAATAAAAGTGGTTACATTGTACAAAGAGGCTTTACCTTCAATAATGTTTAAACAACAATCTAATTATTAGATGGATTTAATGTATACAACAGGGTAAAAATTTTACGTTATAATCTAATACTCCCTCAGCACTATTTATAAGACAATTCAAATAAAAATATACATCGAAAAAAGAAATTAATGTGTTAATTTTTAAAAAATTACTCTATAAGATTACAAGTTTACTCATATTTAAAATTAAACTTTACTACCATAGTAATTGTATTACTTTAAAATCTCCAATAGTCAACCATGATAAATATGAGAAAAAAATAATAAATGCTTTAAATTTGAGTACTTTGTCTTATAACTAGGACCATAAAAAAACCTCGAACATTGTCTTATAAATAGGACTTAAAGAGGGTAATGTATTATCACATCAATTAATGAGTTTAATAACGTATGAGGTATCACACTCATTAAATGATGTGGTAGCATATCATTGAATAATAATGTAAAATAATGTATACTATTAAAGTCTTATTAAATAATTAAATTAAGGGTTTAGTTTAAGGAATATATACACACAATAAACCAATGTGGTTGGTTCAAATGGTACTTGTGGAGGATACCTGTGGTTAAATCGAAAAATATATACACACAATAAAAAAATTCCTTAAGAAATAAGTTAGTTACATGGTCTTCAATTTACTTTATTTTGTAGTCATTTTATTGTTTCATGTTTTGATTCATTAAATTTTTTATACTTCCGAGTTCTGACTATGAAGTAATAATAAGATTTAAAACAAAAAGGTTTAATTGCACTTTTGATCCCCTATTATATCATCAATCCGTGATTTTTTTCCCGTGATTTTAGTCCCCCTATTATTCTAAATTCATGATTTTAGTCCCTTTAACACATACTTGAGAGGTATAGGGGGACTAAAATCTTGAACTAAATCACGAATTTGAAATAATAGGGGGACCAAAATCACGAAAAAAAATAGGGGACCAAAAGTGCAATTAAGCCAAAACAAAACAATAGGTATAGCAGAAGATAATTTTTTTTAAAACAGCAGAAGTTAATATCTTATATTTTCCTTCAAAAAAAAATCTTATATTTGTGTGAGGTGATAAAAATTATATAGATAAAGATAAATTAATATTAATATTTAATATTAATATACTATTATTTTTCTCTAATGTCGGTTTTCTGCGCCTTGTGTGATGCGCACGTTTGGTCCCACATATTCCTTGGGCAAGAAACAAAGATAAATATCCACACATGTTATTCAACGTCTTCAGTTTGGGAACACAAATATAAATGAATAAAATACTTCATCCTCAATGGAAAAAGCAAATAATTTGGGCTTCATTCAACCCTCCAAAATTCAGACCCCCTTTTAAAATTAGAATAAATGACTTTTTTTTACCATAGATATTCCGTGTTACCAATATAATCCTATTCAGGATTTAGTTATAGTTAAGGCTTTTTACTCCTCCTTAAAAGTGTGTTTAGGACAAACCCGAAATTTTTTTTTCGACAATTTCTGCATGCACTGCGAATCACAACTCTACAACATATGAATTTGACTATGCGTCTATGGGCAATTTTATCCAGAATGAATGATAATGTTTACACTAGAAAGTAGAAACCATGCATTAGCATTACATTATGTATCGTGTACAAGCATAGCAAACATGCCAATAGCCCGAGACAATGAATATGATATATAATTTATCAGAAAGAAAGAAGTACAAGTCAAATGGTAAGGATGAAAAATTAGTGAAGGCACAAAAGATGAGTAAAACATTACGGCTACACTATAATTAAAAATATGGACTATAAGCACAGACCAGAGAGTAATAAAAGAATTATCCAATTACTTGGGAAATAAGAATTATGATTAAATATGTTTTTGGTCCCTAAAAAAATTATGAAATTTTGTTTTAGTCTCTGTAATTTAAAATCATTGGTTTTGATCCCTCAAAAATTAAAAATACACCAATTTAGTCTTTATTGATTAGTTTTGCTACAGATTTTACTACGGATTAGCTACAAATTTTTATCGATAAGGACTAAATTGGTGTATTTTTAATTTTTGAGGGACAAAAATCAATGGTTTTAAATTACAGGGACTAAAACCAAATTCCAAAAATTTTTGAGGGACCAAAAACATATTTAACCCTAAGAATTATCCACATCTCTAATGGCAATGCTTGGAGAAAAAGATTCAATCCAACCAATATCATTTTACTACATATATCCCCTGAAATCTAGTTAAAAAAAACTATTATTAATTTATTATCATTTTCTTTCTACGTACACCCTCTAATCTTTATTAAAAATCACATTTAATCGAGTTATATACACAAATCAATAAAAGCAATTAAAATAATTATTTTTATTAATTTAATAAAAAAAATATCATTCTATTTTTATTTAGATATGGCAATGAGGCGGGTCAGGGATGGGTCTTGCTTTCTCCCATCTCCGCCCCCATAAAAGTTGAGGCTGGTTAGGGTTAGGGCTTAAAGAGGTCGGGTATGAAATTATTAAATCTAACCTCATCCCCGCGGATCCCCGTCGGGTTCGGGGAAACCCACAGGGAATTCACCTTCTCTATTTTTTTTCTTTATTTTTTATAACTTAAATATATGTTTTTAAATAAGTCATATATATAATAAATTTTAATTTAAATAATATGTAAATATTGACATTGATAATCCTAAAAGGATAAAAAAAACTTAAGAATTATATTATATTAAGGAAAATATATTAGTTTACATTTATTATTTAAATATTAATATAATTAAATTATTTAATTAGTATATTGGGGCGGGGGCGGGGGCGGGTTCTTGCACCCCCAAACCCGCCCTCGTCCCTATCAAGGACTAAATAGGTCGGGATTAATAGGGTTTATAGTTTAGGATTCGGGGTTTAGGGTTTAGGGTTTAGGTTCGGGGTCGAGATTTACTTAAACCCAGTCAAAGCGGGGTTTCCCTGTCAAATTCGGGGCAAGGCCGGGCGGTATCCGCGGGTTCGGGTTTGATTGTCATATTTGTTTTTATCCTCATTTAATACTATATGATAACATCAAAGTCTTGAATTTAATTTTAATTCTCATTAACAACACTAAGCTCTCACCTACTTATTTGATTTGCCACATGTGTAATATTGTTTATATTCCTCGTTAATAGTTAATAACTAACCAATAAACAAAGATAGTGAAAAACTTTAATAAGGCAAAATAAGGAAAAAAAATAAATATTGGATAGAAATTGTAAAGTGTCTTATATAAAATCATCAAAACCTTCTAAACGGTGCCTTATAACAAGGACCAAAGAGAGTATTTAGTTATGAAATTAATTTCTTCACTTAATAACGATGAGTTGAAGTTTTTTTTTTTATATTGATGATCCATATTTTTTTTCATTATATTGGATAACACCCCTTTCCTTATCACATATGAGAATTTTATATTATAACATGATATGAATAATAATTTTACTCTTTTTTTTATATTAAATGGGCCTAAAAGGTCCATAAGAACAAAATTACGTGACCATTACAAAAGGGTATCCCCCAATGACCCAAATTAGCCAGACAATCAATACATCTATTTGTTCCTCTATAAACATATTTAAGAGTGACCAACCAATTTGACTCCAAGAGGAGCTCACATATTTCTCTAATTATTTGATAGGCATAGTGTACTTTGGATACTCTTTCTTGGACAAGAAAGGATGCTCGTTTAGGAATCCATTTCTACAATGAGATCAACAATCCCCATTTCTTTAACCATTGGAAGGTTCCAAATAACTTCCTACTTTATGAGGAAATAACTTCTTATTTTATATATTATTTAATTGAAGACTTTTACACCAATACTCAACATTTTTATATATAGGAGATGCTCTAATTATGATAATATTTAGTCTTTACTTATATAAAATTCTCATAATCTCATCCCCTTTTTAACATACGTTGAAATGTTTATGCAAGTAATCACAATCTTTTGCCACATTTTTGTAGTAGAGGATATATCATCTGATCAACTTCTCAAGAAGCGTAATCACCCTATTGTTGCGCATTTTGGATTTAGATTTATATCCAGTATATATCATTAGCATTATTTATAGAAACTAAAATAAATTCCCTTTTCACCCTTCAACACAATCAACCCAAGGAAAATCATTAAAAATAATAATAAGGAACTTCATATCCTCTTGAACCCTATGATTACAACAAGAATTTTCGTTTCTAGCGATGACCCCGTGTCGTCGCTATTAGCAACGACCTGGTCGTCGCTAAGCCGTCGCAATTTTTTTTTTCTTTTACAATTTTTTTTTCGAAAAATTAA
Source organism: Sesbania bispinosa (assembly GCA_026901365.1). Classification (NCBI taxonomy): domain Eukaryota; kingdom Viridiplantae; phylum Streptophyta; class Magnoliopsida; order Fabales; family Fabaceae; genus Sesbania; species Sesbania bispinosa. Next base: position 2,596,633 of record QLOH01000045.1, on the reverse strand, counting down.
ACATTAGCAACGGTGAAACCGTCGCTAACTGAAAATTGTCGTTAGCGACGACTGAGTTTCAGATTAGCGACGGAGAAAATGTAGCTAATTGAAAATACATACTAGCGACAGCTGGGCCGTCGCAATTGTGAAAAAATTTCGCGGGCGAAATTTAAAATTAATCTAGAGCGACAGTTTTTATTGACTTTAGCGACGGCCAGCCGTCACTACGTCAATTAAATATAGCGACGGTCAGGTCGTACTAAATTCAAGATTTATGCGAGACCGTCCCTTCTTTCTCTTTTCTCTTTTCTTCTTCCCTTATTCTCTTCTCCTCCGATCCTCCGCCGCGGCCATACTGGAAAACTTCCGTCCACTCCTCTATCACTGTCCCTCAAGCTCTCTTTCTCCTTCAACCTCTACCTCTCACTTAACCCTTCAATCTTATCTATTGTTTTTGTGAAACTACCACTGTTTTTTGGTAAAGAGACGGTGGAGGGCGGCCAACCACCGTGGGTAGACGTTGCCGGCAGTAAATCTCCGTTGTGGGCATCGAACAGGTATTGTGTTCTCTCCTATGTGTGAAATAACTGTTGTAATTTGTCTCTGTATTGTATGATTTGTTTGTTAGTGGACAGATGAGCTTAATAGGTGAGATCCTATGAAGGGTGTTGGTTGTGTGCTGGTAATTATATATATTTGTGCATGTGTTTGTATTGTACGAACTATTTGTTAGTGGAGAACTAAGCTCAATAGGTGAGACCTTATGAAAGGTGCTGGTTGTGTGCTGGTAATATATATTTGTGCATGTGATTGTATTGTATGAACTTTTTGTTAGTGGAGAGCTGAGCTCAATAGTGTTTGTGTTGTGATATGTGAAACTTTTATGCTGAAATTATATAATTTTTGAATTGTAGAGAAATGGATTGTAGATGGATGTATGATAGGTTTGATTCTTCTAGAAGATTGAGTAATGAGTTTATTGGAGGGGTTTCAATATTTGTTAACAAGGCTATGGAACAACCTTCGTTTGTTTCTGATGGAGGGATTAGGTGTCCATGTGTGAAATGTAATTATGAGAGTATTCTGAAACCTTCTTTAGTTAGACTTCATTTGTTGAAGTTTGGATTTAAACCAAACTACAGGGTATGGATTGACCACGGAGAAGTAGGGTCTAATAATGTTGAGTTGGGAGATGATGATAATAGTGGTGAAGGTATGAGTTATGAACCTCAATTTGCCTCAATGACTCAAATGGTGTATGATGCATTTAGGCCTATACCTGATGAAACAGATGATAATGACCATGAGCCACCTAACCCAGATGCCCAACGTATTTATGACATGTTAATATCTACAAACCAGCCAATCTATGATGGAGCAAATGATTCTAGGTTATCAATTGCTGTGAGGTTATTAGCAGCTAGGAGTAATTGACATGTTACTTAAAAGTGTTTGGATTATTTCATCCAAATGCTACTTGATGTAGCTCCAACACCCAACACCATTCCAAAGAACTATTATCAGGTGACCAAACTTGTGTCTAATTAAGTTAGGGTTGAAGGCGGAAAAAATTAATTGTTGCAGGAATGGTTGCATGTTGTATTACAAGGATGATTCTATGTTAACTGAATGCAAGTTTTGCAATGCTCCGAGGTTTGTTCCTCGTAAGGTTAGGAAGGGGAGATATAAGGATGTTCCAGTAAAGATGATGTTTTATTTTCCAATTATTCCAAGGTTGCAGCGATTATATGCTTCATTAGAGTCTGCTGCACAAATGCGATGGCATCATGAGAATAAGAATGATTCTGGTTTATTGCGTCATCCATCGGACGAGGAAGCATGGAAACACTTTGATAATGTGTATCCTGATTTCCATCATCCACCATATTTATGAATTAGAGTATCTTGGTTTGCCTAACTTGATTCCTATTTTCTATTGTGAATGGTTTGATCTAACCACAAACAGTGGCACGAGAGTTCAAGCACAATATAATATCGTAGAAATAAGAAAGGGTTGAAGGTATAATCGATATGATCCATTTATTCTTGCACAAAACGCAAGACAGGTCTATTATACACCATATCCAGAATTATGTAAGGACTTACGAGGTTGGATTGTGGCAATCACAACAAAACCAAGGGGTCATGTTGAGGTTGATGGGGTTGAGAAAGAAGTTCTTTATCAGACTGATGACACTTCAACTGTTTTACCGATTGTAGACATTGAATAGTGTCAGGCTTAGCTCAGAATCGATATGAACCAGTTATTCAGCCTGAGACTTTAGGTGAAGATGATGAATCTGAGGATCATGATGAAGATCAAGAAGATGAAAATGATGATGAAGATGAGTGGGATGACAATGAAGATGAAGATGATGATGAAGATCAAGAAGATGAAAATAATGTATAATTAGATTAATATTAATATTATGTACTATTGTGTGAAGTTAATATTAATATTGATGTACTTTTCCGTCAAGTTAATATTAATATTGATGTACTTTTTCGTGAAGTTAATATTAATGTGCACAAAAATATTTAAATTTTACCATGAATTTTAATTACATTTTATAATCATAATTAACTAAATAATGATTTTTTAAAAAAAATATTATGTGTAGCGACGACCCGGCCGTCGCTAAGAAAATGATGCTAAATTCTAAACATTTTGCGACAGGCGGGCTGTCTCTACATTATGTCCGTCGCTAAATTGTGACGGCTAGCGACGGCCACTGTCGTTGAAACGTTGCGACGACCGTCACTGTAGCGACGGTCTGTAGCGAGGTCCATGCGTCGCTAAGATGCGACAGCTGACATATAGTCATCACTATTGCAATAACGATGGGGACCTTAGCGACGACCTGTTAGTCGTTGTTGCGCCGTCGCTATGTCCCGTTTAGCAACAGTGGATAGTCATGACATACAGTGCAAAAAGACAATTCCACCCTATTGCCATTAGTCAATGTGTCCAAAGTGGGAAATCCAAAATCTTTCTACCTCATCGAGAACCAAGCTCGAGGAACCAACTATAAACCCGACAAGATCCATTCAAACTCAGGGGAATTATAGCATGGACCATATAAAAAATGGTTTATGATAGACTTTTATTATATATGATATGAATTTAATCTTAAAAAATTATTAATATATATTAAAGAAATTAAATTTACTTTTTACATAATAAAGTTAAGTATATATATATATATATATGGTGGGGTGGACCGAAACTCATGAGGGTCCACCCTATTATCACGCTTATAACTCATCCAACATCAAATCACCTTATTCATCAACAATCTTAACAGAAGAACAAGCTAACGTAACCAATGTCCAACTAGTCGTCATGGTTGAAAGAGAAGGTAGTAAGTTGTAACTGTGACCAAATCTCACAAGTCTTAATTTCTTGTTTTAAATCCCTATGTTATGGCATAGAGCAGTGATCATATGGAATTATATGCCTTCTTTCCACATTCTCATAGTAGATCAACTGACTTATCAAGAAGTGTAATCAACCTATTGTTGTGCATTTTGGATTTATATCCATGGATATATATCATTAGCATTGTCTATTGAAACTAAAGTAAATTCCTATTTGCCCTTCAACACAATCAATAACAAGGCACTTTCAGATCCCCCTGAACCCTATGATAGTCAGGAAAAGTAGTGAAAAAAGACAATTTCACCCTATTGCCACTAGTCAATGTGTTTAAAGTGGGAAGCAAAAAGCTTCCTCATCAAGAAGCAAGCTCAAGGCAGCCACAAATACAACAAGATGCATTAGAACTTATCCAACATCAAAGTAACCCGATTTACTAATAAATTCACAATATTAGTGGATTTAAATGTTAGTTTTAGGTAATTTTAGTAATTAAGGTTATTAAAGTAGATGAAAATTTAGTTAAAAATGTTTAGGAATATATATTTGTGTTATTTTAGGTAGTAGTAGTTAAATTTGAGTAAATATATTTTAATTGGTTACTAATTTTGTGTTTTTGTGGGTATTCGATTACTTGAAGCAAAAGGATGAAGGAAGAATGCCTTTGGATAAGCTTGTGAGGACAAGAAAAATAGATTTGTGAGCACATTATAGAGTCAAAGTTTATCATTGCATTATGTCATACGCGCGTGGTCACACAAGAAAATGTATGTGAAGACATGATTACACGAGAACATGAGAAGATTGTTGCATGGTGGCGCATGGTCACATCAATAAATTGCATGTGGGGACACAAGCAGTCCAGAATGTGAGGAGGTTGTTGTATGGTGCACGTGGTCACACTGGAAGTCGCACGTGGAGACGCGAGCACATCAGAAAGTTTTAGGAATTTTGTTTTATACGTGTGGGGATGTCCGAAGTTATTGTGTCCCCACACGTATTTTACCCTTTTAAAAATAGTTTTGAGGATTCTTTCTCAGAGAGTAGGAATGATAACACATGATTCTCTCTTTGGATATTAGGGTTCCAAATCTAATGAATTATTCTTTAGAGTTTGCATATCTTTTCTCTCTTTGCTTTTAAATTGTAATGGATTTCTAAATCCCTTAGGTTAGGGATTGATGAATATTTATTCAAATTATGTGAATTCAATTTTCTATTGCAATTTAGAGTATTGTGAACCAATTACATTGTTTTCTTCTACACTTAATGCTTCAATTGATTTGGCCACATAATTGCATGAACTTAGAGTGATTCTCACAATTAGAAAATTGTGAAAAAAAACTTAAATTTGAAGTAAGCAACATAAGAAATTAATTACCTACGGATAAAGGTTGATTCTTGTGTGATCTCTATCAATTCTTGATATTAGTGCATGTCTCCATTGAGTTCACCTGAGGAATTAGGTTTCTTAGTTGACAACATATGGTTAATTCACTAAGGAATTGGGTTTTAACTAAATCAATGAATTAGATCATGAATTGATTCATAATTACTGAATTCAACATTCTTTTAAATTCCATAGAGAGAGAATTAAGAGGAACCAACTCCTATTTGTTTTTTATATTGTTTTAACAACTTTTCCTTTTTGCCTTTTGTTCTAAGCATTTTGATTCAGAGTTTCTGCATTGTATTCTTGTTACTTTGATACAATTGTGACTTATTCAATTAGCCAAATTCTCTGTGATTTGGTATTTGAAATTCTTAACCCTGTGGATACAATACTCTACTTATCACTTGTCTACTTGATATAATTGGTACACTTGTCAAATCCTCAATATTTACCAATGATCTAAGAGGACTAAGCTGAGGTAGCCAATATCCAATTAACAGTCATGACTGCAAACAGGGGTCGGCCTAAAAGGAGGCCACTAAAGCAATTGTTTTAGGTCCCCTATTACAAGACCTCAAATTAATAAAATTTTTATGTCAGATATAAAAATATTATTAATTATTAGTTGATAGGTAGTAATTAAAAATATTTTTAATAAAATTAGTTTTCTCAATTTAACATAACTTTCTTTGATTAAAAATAGATTCCCAATTTTTTTAATAAATACGTTATTTAAGATCTTTATTTTTAAAAAGTAAATAAAAGTCTTATAATTTATTTTAGGCTTATAAATATATTGGGTTAGTCCTGTCTGAAGGCGATGGTAAGTGGTAACCATGACCAATCACAAGTCTTAATTTCCTATTCTAAATTCCTAAGTAACCGCATAGAGCAATGATGATATGGAATTCTTTCCCTTTATAAATTAACTTTTAGTCTAAGACCATACTAGACATATTCTGAAGTATTGTTTTAGTAGATTTAACGAATTAGCTCTTGAAAATATGATATAAAAATGAAATTTCATCTGAAGTTAATTTAAAATAATTTTCGTTCGATCATCTAACAAGTGTTTGTAAGAATATTCTCTATATATTTTATAGACAATTAATCACACACTGCCATTGGCACATGCTGGTTGTAATTGCCACGGGATCGGCTTATAACCTAATGCTCCTATCCATGGCACAGCACAGGGGAGCCCCCAACTAGCACCATAACCACCTATAACTAATAATAAGAAGGTCTGTCACTAGCCATGTGCATTAATTACTTCAATAACCAAAGTTCTTGACACAATAAAATTACTTACTCTTGTAGGGATCCAAGCTTCTGCGTATTCACCTATAATAAATAGAAGTTGACTTTTGACTTATTGCTAAGCCTATAAACTTATTCTCAAAATCATTCTTTTTCTCAATCACACATTTGTTGAAACAAAATTTTTGACACCCATGTTCTTAAGGTTACTTCCTAACAACTATTCGCCTAGGCCTTTTTTTTTTTGTTTGAAAAATGGTAGGAAGGAGATGACACCTCCAATCTTACCGAGCACGGCGCCACTGCCATGCTGGGGAGATCAGCAGAGACCTAACCCAGAGGATTACTGAACAGGCCTAAAACCGAAACAGTTTTACCCAATCACAGTTACTCAACTAGCCCTTAGGCGCCAGAGGATCTCCCTAGGGAGGGATGCCCACCAAGTGGGATTTTGGATGGTTTCAAGGGGATTCGAACCCATGTCCGTGAGGAGATAAAGGTTTTTATCCGGGTCCTTGACCATTTGTGCCAACCCACTTTGACTATTCGTCAAGGACTTTGATAAGGTTCTTTACCCACATTTTTATCCTCCTATATGTATTGTCCGCTCTAATTTGAGTGCTGAAATACTTTTTAGTTTTTACACATATATACGTACACTCCTTGCCATATATTGATGTGCGCCATCAGAGCAATACAAAGCTTGGAGTACAGGCCAAGTATGTTTTATGGCTGAATATTGGACAAAACAATACCGATCGGCGATAGGCCCCTCCATTCACCTACTCAACAAGTTTTGTTAGTCATGTGACCATTATAGATTAGTCATCAATGTCAGTTTCATAATCTACATTAAATAAAGTTTTGATATATAAAATCTATTGACCAAAAAAAAGTTGATAAAATTATCTTAAAATATTGTTATTTTTTATTTCCATGGTTAAAAAATTCTAAAGTAATGACTATTCAAGATTCCGTACCCAGCATGTGCTCTTAATGATCACTTCTACAAAATCATAAAACAAAAAGTCCATTAATTATCGCAAGATTGTTGAATGATATGAGTGACTAAAAAAATATGATGATTTCTCACATCTTCCTCCTCAAAGTCTCTCTGGCAATGAGAAATTGCATTTGTACTCTCAAATTATACAGGAATTCATACAATAATAAAAGAAAAAAAATAATAAAATATGAAATATGTTAAGTGCATGTTTGGATACCGGTTTGCTACTGTAAAAATCAATTCTGTTGGAATTGATTTTAAATCACTTATGTCCAACATACTTCATAAATCGTGCATTATTCATTTACAATCATTGATTCTATAAATCTATCAAAATTAATTCTACTCTATAAATTAAACGGATCCTAACTGATGTGATAAAAAGAGATAAAAAATATTTTATATGAATTGTTGCATATATTGATTGTATAAATAGAATAAATGTGTGTTTGATTTCCATTAAAACCACGTTATAAATATGCATATCTTGGAGGCCCATTATTATCCACATTTGTAACATATTTATGTGTGAATCAAAATACACTATAAGTAAATCTTTCACAATTATCTCTTATTGAATATATCCATTATTATCCAATATATTATGGAATGTTACTTTTTTAATTATTTTCCAACTACACAATTATTTCGCACAACCATGGTGTTCAAAAATCAACACGTGCACATCAAAAAGGCCATAGCTGGAGCTGGTGGTGCCATGGTGGGCGTCCTGTAACCAGAATTAGTATATGTGCACTAATCCCACTCTGTGTGGACCACAAACCCCACCTTACAATTTTCACAAACCAAAACCAAACAATTCTAACTTTCCTCTGGATTTTGGGTGCATGGAAGTGAGAGAGAATTTGTACAGTGTGCATACTATAAAACTTGTACCTAAATACCCTACCATTTTGGAGAAAAAAACATTCCAATTAACTTGAAAGTTAAAATAAGAGGGTAAAAAAAAGGTGCAGGACTGAGAGGTTCTGGGACCTCAATGTTATGTAGGTAGGGTGAGTGCATGTGGACTCTATATCATCTTAGCTGCCAACAAATATTCTTGTGTGTGCACAAGATATGGTGGAGTAGTTTTCTAAATTATTTAATTTGCATGGTTGTTGTGTGAAATTAATGGGTATTTAACACACTGCATTCAATGGTTTGGGGCCTATGACACCAGAGGAGGTATAATGAGTGAACTGTTTGATGACTGTGATGAGTCATTTCATGCTATTTCATTTTCATATATTCTGAACTCAAAAGGTCCCCCCCAAACAAAAAAAAAAAAAAAAAACCTTCTTCCTCCTACAAACAAAGCTAATTTGTTAGAATTTGAATATACCAAACCCAAATTCTGTGAAAAACCTATTAGTCAACTATGTGTTTTATTATTATTCTTCTTCTCAACAGTTGTTTTCAAGATAAGACATATGCAGAGGATTAAGAATAAGAAAAAAAAAAGGGAAAAAGAAAATATTTACAGATACCTAATTGTGGATCCCAAAGATTGACAAATGAAAATTCAGATTCTATACTCAACAACAACAAATGCAACACTAAACAAACTCTGTTGAGGTTACTGCTTTTTGATCATTTTCTGAATTCCTCCACTTTCCCAAAGCACCAATCAAATAATCAGAACAGTGGAAACTCCATGAAATCCTCCAAACTGATTTGACATGCACACAGTTGTGAAGAAGCAAACTAATTAATGGTATAAAGCATATACAATTTGTGGCCTTAAAAGTTTGGCTTTTGTTGCAATGAAACAGGAAAGAGGAAACTTTGAATGTAAAGAAAATGTATAAAACTAAACACACATATATACTCTAATTCATTTATTATTTCATACTAATTCAAAAAAACTCAAATTCTTCTTTAATTACCTTCTGTACAACAACTCTCTACAAATCTAGCTAACCAAATACTATTTCTAATTAATATCACATACAAATGCAACTAGAATTCTGCTAGCATATATAATATGTATTCTTAGTGTATATATATATGACAAAGACAAATAATTAAACTAGTGAAAGAAACAATATGTGATTAATAAATTATACTATATATCTGTTCTGCTGCTACTCATCAGCACCTGAGAAGATCATGAAGCTATCTATCTATCTATCTATCTCTTGTTGTGTAAAGGATTGGATCCTGTAGGCACTTTGCGTTTCTCTGACATGAACTCTCTGCCTCTGCTGCTGATTGGTGAATTGGCAAATGATGAATGAAAACCTTGTTGCTGGCTTGAAGTGGAAGGGCCTGATGATGAGAATTTGGTCCTAATAGCATAAATTCTTGGTGTGAAGAACAGAAGAGTGAGGAAGAGGAAGAAATGGAAGTGCTTCTTCATATTCATAGTTTTAATACAATGATTCTAAGAGACAAAAGAAAAGGATATTGAGAAAGAAATGCAAAAATTGGTGCAGGCCTAGCCAGCTGAATTTGTTATGTGTGTGTGTATTTATATGGACACGGTTAGGTTCAACATCTGCATACTAAATCTGGTGATATTTATGAAAACACTTGTCGAGTTTTTCGTGTGAAATTGGGTGGTGGGGATCATGGTCTAATTGCCGTCTGATTGTGATCAAATGGTCAATGATGATAGCTGGATGTGAGTAGGGTATAGCATTGGATCAGGGGGCCTAGAATGACGGTTGTGGGGGTGGCAATATTCAATGAGGAGATAGTGACAGAGAAAAAAAAACTGAAACACACATACACACAGAGTCATAGGAGGAAGAGGTGCATATATGTGAAAGCTTGAAAGCAAAGAGAAGAAGAAAGGACTTGAATCACTTGATTGTGCAATGACTTTTAACATCATGGGAGGACTAAAGTACCCTTACAGATTCAATCTTCCTTTTGGCGTTAACCTTAATCACATTTAACATTTTTCACCTTTTTATAAAAGTGATTTTGGAGTTGTAATCAGTTGTCAACATACGGACGCTGAGATTATGGGAAGAGTTGTTCTTACGAATTCAATATGTGAAGAGTCAAAACAGAAAAACACGGAAAGCATGATAGGGGCATTTTGGTGATAAAAAGTCAAACATCGCCGACGCACTCAATTGGCCTTGGAGGAACAGTAAACAAATGAGAGGCATGCGGTATTTAATATAGGATGCTATTACTATCTAATTAATCAAATGGAATTAACGTAATAAACATTTAGAAAGGGACTATTCTGTGGTACTTAGGTTGTACACCTACACATACAAATAAGGTTAGGTTAAGTAGATCCGAATTTGGTGGGTCTAAGCCAAGACATGGATTTTAATGATTGGTCAAATTTCACGGACTTAGTTCATCGATGAAATGCAAGTTTATTTATGTAACCCGGCCCCTTTAGGTAAACCTTTAAATTAGACTTTTCAATATTAATTTTTTTTTGGTGAAGTACTCTTTTCAATATTAATATACCACATTATTCTTTTAATGACTTTTATAGTTTTTGAAATATATAAAATAAACTTGTTCTTTTGAGTCACTATATTAGTAATAAAAATTTAAAACTACTATTTTTACCATTCATATAATGTATAGAAGAACATTTTAAATTTGTTCTTACTTATGTGACAACTCCAAAAAAAAAAGTAAACTAGCATAGCAGTTCTTGACTTTTAGAGCATGATGCACTTTATTCATTTACATGTAAAAGAATCTCCTTTTAGTCTCCAAAGTTATTTTTTATCTAGCACTTTAGTCCAAAATCATAACTTCTGTTAAGTTGGTGCTGATGTGTCACGTTAAATCACACATAGACTGCCTAGCAGGACAAAATATTATGTTGTTTTCTCCATATTGTTAAGGTTAGAGACACATATGTGTCTTTTTAACATCGTTTTCCTCATCTTCTTCTAGGTAACCTATGAGGAAAATGACGTTAAAAAGACACATAAGTGTCTCACACTTTAAAAATGGGGAAAATGACATTTTTTTATCATATTAGCTCGTCTATGTGTCACGTTAAGTGACACAACAACATTAACTTAACAAAACTAGAAATTTTGGATAAAAGTGCTGGATGGAAAGTAACGTTAAGGACTAAAAAGAGATTTTTTTATAAGTTATAGACTAAAGTGTATTGATGTGAATTTTGGCAAGTGTACCAAGTTATTGCAAGTATTTAACAGTGAGTAGAGTATCGTATCCATAGAGATTGAAAGTTCAAATACCAAACACAGGGGAATTATCTAGTTGGATAAGAAGAATATGGTTGTAACAAGTAACATCTAAACTAATGCAGAAACTAAATCAAAATTTCTTAACTAAGGAGTTAGAACAAGACAAGAGTGCAAGATAAGAAACACAAACTATAGATTCAATATCAAACAAGTGGTTAGGGTTGATTTCACTTAATCCTCCCTTCATGCAAGTGTTCATGTCATTCAATTCAATTATTGTAATTCTATCAATGATCCAATTCACTATTATAGTCAAAACCCAATTCCTTGGTGAATTAACCCTATGTCATCAACTAAGAACCCTAATTCCTTAGGTGAACCTAATAGAGACATGCATTAGATTCAAGAATTGATAAAAATCACACAAGAATCAATCCCTATTCCTAGGCAATCAATCTCTCATGTTGCTTGCTTCAAATCCAAGCTTTTCCCCAATTTTCTAATTGTGAGAATAACTTTTGATTCATGCGATTGAGTGGCCAATATCCAATTGATGCATTAAGAGTATAAGGAAGCAATTGAATTGAACTACGAAAATTGAATTGAATTAACAAATCACTTACATAAAGTTCAGATCAAGATTCATCAACACCTAACCTAAAAGATTTAGAAAGACATTACAAGAGATGGGGAGATGAAGAAAAGAGAGGAGATAACTTGAGAGAAGAATCCATAGTTGTAGTGTTCAAGCTTGCTTCCACAAGTTTGTTCTTCAAGTTCTTCAGAAAAGAGGGAATTCTAGTGTATAAATCTAAAACGAAAGTGAAAGACTGAAGAAAAACTATTTCTGACAGTTCCAAATTCATATTTATAGTTGTTGTCAATTCGTGTGAGGACATGATGATCTTCTGTATGTCCTCACATGAGCATCCATAGGTTCTAAATACTTTCTATCCAGTTGTGTCCTCACAGGAACAACTCTGTACATGTGCCCACACGAAGATATAGTAGCTACTGATGCTCTCCGATGGCACGTGTCCTCACGCGACAACAATCTTTATATATGTCCCCGCGCACGCATTGACATAATTGAATTTTGTCTTTCTTTGAGTTACTTATGGGACATAAAAGCCTTTTTGTCTTTCCACTAGCATCCAAAGTTCAAGTTACCTACAATTAAGAACAAAATGACATTAAAACTACTCCTAACATCAAAACTATGAATTAAACACCAATTTTCCTAATTCTAAACATTTCAAACTATTAATCACACAAAAACATCCTAATTACTACTATTTTTAAACTAATTAATTAGACTTATAAATCCACTAATAATATGGATTTATCATGTATGGTTCCCTAAAAATCAGGGACTGATCAGCTAATTTACTAAAAAAATCAAGTATAAAATATTATTTGTTTTTAAAATTTTAAATATATTTCTTAATCAATATGTTTTAAAATTATAAAAAAACCCAAAAATTAAGATATTGAAGGCATGTTGATAATATTGGCGGAGAAATTTAAACATTTTTTAGCAGACTTTTATAATTTTTAAAATTTAAAAAATGTATATTAATGTAGAAATTCTAAAAGTAAATGTGAAAGTTGCATCAGAACTCAAATTTAATTTAATATATAAGAGTAAAATTAATACCGTGATATTATAATTTTTAGAGGATTAATTTAGAAATTTATTTTAACTAAGCTATATATTACACAAATGGAAAGCTCTTCCTTGTTCTCAATTATTCAAGATACTAGCTAGTATAATAGATTATAGGTCTCGTAATGTGAATAGTCATGTTTTGAATCATTGAGCGTATCACACATGTAATTAGTATCATATATTTAGACCCAAAAAGAAAAGCATGTTAATAAAGAGAAGGGCACCATTAGTCAATTGCAAATCTAATGGATGATGTATTTTTCTTGCACGGGTAAGAATTTGGAAAGGCCAAAAGGCTTCATCCTTAAGCGTCGTCGTAAAAAGTCGTTTTATTTAGCTTTTTAGCTTTTGGTGTATATAACAATAGATGGAAATTAAACCATTTATAATGCCAAGTACTATTATGTTTTGTGACATTCCTGTTTTGTTTTACACTCAATTAAAGCTTTCGACAAAAGGGTTTTATGTATGCCTTATAGTTGAAGCAGTTAGGTGGACGTTGATTCAAGTTTAAATTTTTTTTTTTTTGGTGCACTTAAATGTTTGATTTAAGACAGGTCAATAGTCAAGAATTGTAAAAGGAAAAAAATCAAGTGATCCATAGACGATTAGCAGCTTATAGAAAGGGACTGATTTGAAAAATAATTAAAGATGCAAATTCCGTGGCGGAAAGTTTTATTTAATGAGATTATCTAACAACTAACGAACAAATTTTCTAGTCCTCTTTATTACGTTTACTGACTCAATATATATAGCATCTCCTGAATATATTTTTTTATTTAAACAATAAATGTGTTTGGTAAAAGTAATGAATGGGCTATTGATGAAAGTTAAAAAATTTGGTTCATTACCAAAAAAAGTTACTATAAAATTAGGAACTTTTGGTATTACCGTTTTCTATTTTCATTTCTAATGAAAATAGGAAATATCATAAAAATATGTTTGGTGAATCATTTTCATTTCATAATTACTGGAAATGAGTCCTTTTATGTTTTTGAAAATTTTGGAAATTAGAAAATATCATTTCCACCATTTTTCATCTAAAACATGTGACACCTTTGAAATATTTAACACATTTACTTCTATTTTTTCCATTCTTAAGATAACTGTACTCTTTCCTAGTTTTCTACTCCCGCCAAACACCATCGTCATTTTCAACTTAATTATACCACTGCAAGGTTGAGGGATCAGTGTCAACCCAATATTTCTTTGGGCTAAAGCAAATTTTATCACGAGACATTTTTAAATGAATAAAAATAATTTAGAATCAATAACAATATAACACATATCGAAAAAAAAGTCACAAAAAAAGAAATAATAAATTAGATAATGAGAATAATATTTAAAATCAGTTATTAATAATTATTATTTATAAGAATAGACTAATAAAATAGGACTTTTTTTAGAAAAAAAGTAATTTTTATTTTTAATAATTTAATATTATTTATTAAATAATAATTTTTTATTTTTTAAAATATTAATAGTAAATAATTATTTTGAGACCTAAAATAAGAGTATTTTTTGGGGACTTGGCCGGCCTATGAGAGATATGATGAGAAGGCAAATGGGCTCAATTAATGGAACTCGGTCAAGAACCCAACCATCAACACTACTACAAAAACTGAGATGACATTGGTATGGGATTTAGTACAGGTGGATTCATGGCGGTGTAGGTGGATATCATAACATGAAAACAAAAACAACACAACAAACACATTTTTCTTTAAAAAAAATTCATCCAAAAAAAATCTTTAAAAATTCAAAATGAAAATAATATTTAAAAAATGTATTTTAAAAATGAAAATATGAAATGTTTTCATAAACCAAACACCTCGTAATTGATTAAATCGAAAGTATAATTTAATAAAAACAAACCCTTAAATTGACTAATAAGTTTAAAATGACAAATAAGAACATTTTGGTTATAAATATAAAAAGTAATTTTTCATTAATTTTAAATATTTTGGAATATTAACATTTTAGAAAAATATTATTAACTACAAAAAATACTACTTTATCAAATAAAGTTAAAATATTATAATAAATTTTTCGGGTATTAATTTTTGCGAAATCAAAATGTATCAAGCCAAATATATTTTACATGTATCCTCATGTAAAAGGTAGATTTGATTCAAGTAAGGAATTTCTATATTCTCAGTGGGAATTTTACTTCAATAAAAAATATTGCTTAATTAAAAAAATCTAACATATACTATTTGAAACAATAACCGCCATTAATATAGAAACTCCCAATATGAAATGAGAAAGAAGCACAACTCTCATATCATATGTTATAGTATTATATTCATAAAGTTCAAAGAGAAACAATTAGAGGTCAATAGAGACACTTTTTGAAGCTTGTACGGTTGAAGGCTAGCTATCACTTTCTCATCCAACCAAGTAAGAAATTGAGAAAAGTGTTGACCCTGAAATTCCTCGGTTCGCCCACAAATGCATATATAATAACTTTCAAATTAAGATGTGTTCATCTTAGCATATAAATTTTGTTAACCGACTTTTGAAGAGGAAGGGTATATATATTATTTATTTTATTGCACTTTATAGTATTATCATTTTTACCATTCTATACAGTGTAACAAGAGTATACAGTGCCAAGTGCCAACTTGCTAAGGCTATTTAGGAAAAGTCAGAAAAATGAGGTGATCAATTTTCCAACTGGAATGACCTTAATTACCCCAACAAAGAGGTAATCATCTTAATTAATTACCTCTTTCCGAGTTCATCAACATTTTGCCCCCATAAAAAAACAGCTATTAATTCTTGTGTAAGGACTATTTATGAAAATTATTAAGCAAACTAATAATGAGTGGTTTCATGCGAATTCAAAGTATTACTTTCATAGCTGTCACATAGAGACTATTTCAATCTATAATTTAAGAACTTCATAATAGCCATTAAATGCATCGTTGACTATTAGGGTTTATAATTAAACTTATGTCTCTCCTCTTGGGGCTTCACCGTCAAAATTAAATGTTTTAATTATACATTTATGGAACAGATTGTTAATTAATCTCTCCCCTGTCAATTATTGAAGATTTCTGCCTAAACCTCTATCTTAATTTTATGTAATATGTGAAGATTTTATTCAATTCCCACATGCAACGTGGGTGTGTCCAGTATCAATATCATTAACTAATTGCTTAAAAGAAACATCTTTTTTTGTTTAATCACATGTATTTTTCACTGGAAACAATACTGTTCGAGTCGGGAACCTCCATATCATGATAGCTCTCTTAACATGATGTGGATATTCCTAGCTCGAACAGTACGTGTTTACATGTGTGTGTATATATTAATGATATATAATTTATATTTCAAACTTCACCTAGTGATTAAATTTTATATTGAATGAATATGTTTTGTTGTGTACATGTAGATCAGTTTTAGTCTAAAATTGACTCTTAATTATAGCTAGCATTCACTTACATTAAAGTTAATAATTTGATTTTCTATCATATAACCCATTAACAATAATTAGTTGTCAACCCATTCGTATTAAATTTGAGCCTTTATTTAGCAAGCACCTCCCCTTTACATCACGTGACATCATTTTCATCAAGGATATTTTTCATATTCTTTTATTTTTCTTAAATATTATTTTTTATACTTATTAATTACCCGGGACGGCCCAACATGTAGTGAGGCTCAAACAAACCTTTATTTTGGAGTCTTTTTAAATACATAAGGTGAAAAAAATGGGCCTTAAAAGTTAAAATTCATTTAGCAAGGATTGAACCATATATCAACATTTGAGGAGGAAAATCGATTTCTAAACCAATGAACTAGGCCTAATTATAATAATATTTTTAATTTTTTATATAAAGGATGTTACTAACAATTGGGGGCCTAAAGCAAGGGTTTGAGCAACCTTACCCTTGGGCCGGCTCTATTAATTACTAGGTTTGTATTTTTTTGGGATAAATATCTTCATAAGTTTTTCTAAAAAAAATAATAAACATATTATATATATATATATAGTCATTTAATGAAAAAGGAGGGAAAATTATTATATATACTAACTTTGATAGTTATATATTATTAATATCTAGTTGAAGAATTTATAAAAGTATGTAATTAATATCTCTCGTCCTATATATAAGAAACAGTGGATTAAAATGATTAAGATCAAGGAAATGCATTGGAATCTGTTGGTGGTAATATATATACTATGAATTTATTTATTTTTCTTAAAAATACTCTTAGTATTAAAATGAGTGGATACTTCTTTAGCTACTCACAATAAATTAAAGACATATAAAGTATTTAGCAATTAATGCAACTAAAAATAGTACTATGTTTCTTACATATAGGACTAAAAAATTTTCATTTTTGTATCTTATATATAGGATTGAAGGTAATATTAAATTAAAAATAATAATTATACGTAATTGGTAGTTTACAAATTGCATAATAATTGAACATCCTATATCTTTGATACATATCATTATGCTAAATAATACGCTATAAATTATTTATGTATTAGTTTAATTAAAAAATTGTTTTTATTATTTTATGGTTTATTTTTGAACAGTTTAATTTTTAATTAAATAATTAATGATACTGTCTAAAGTTAATTATAAAGTCACATTCTTCCTTTATTTACATAAAACACATATATTCTCTTTCTTCATTAAAATTAAATTCTTTCGATCTATTTGTTATTAAATAAATAAAATGTTAAATAACTAATACTAATAAATTTAAATAATTTTAATTTATTTTTAAAAGAAACATATATATGTGTGTGTTTATTTTCTATACAAATATAATTAAATCATCAGTCGTAATATTTTTTTTTTCAATTTGATATCGACATCAAATCACAAATCTGAAACTAATATATGTTTATGATTTTCTTATTTTGCATATATAGTTAAAAATACCCATACTTTAATTATATCACAAATACTTAAAATTGTGAGACATTAGCAACAAAGTGAATATATCTATTATTATATGATTATATTTTATCGGTTTTGATAAAATTAACCTTAAGGTTGAATAAAAAATAAAAATTGCTTGAATCTGATAGAATATCAGATGGTTATGTAATAAATATAAGCTTCTTGCATAGCCATCTAAATTGCTCATACATTTAAGATTTTGGGGTTTAAAAACATTTCCTATGATATATGCACATATATTTGTGTGTAAGTGTATAATTGACTCATTGAGAGCTAGAGATGTCGGAGGGATAACATTGGAGTAAGATTTGTTTGGTGGATTAAAGTTGTTGGTATAGTAACACTGGATGTGGCATCCAGTCCATTAGACCTGAAAGGCATCTTTTACTCTAGCTGTGCGGTTGGTTGTTTGAGTCACTTGAGTAGTTATTGAACGAAGTTCCAATTCAGCACTTGTTTTAATTTTATGATGCTTAATTACAGTTAAGTCAACCCACTCGGAATATAAGTGCTACTATCTATTCATATTGTAACTTGTTGGTTGTTGGTTAGGCTCGAAGGAATTGCTATGAGTCTAGGCCTACAATTAAGGAACTTTCACCAAGTACCCCTTGTCCTCGATCTTCGCAATTTTGTACCTAGATATATAGGATGATAGCTAGCCATTTATGGCCCGTTTGTTTTAAATTTTTACAGTACAAAATCATGGTTTTGCAGAATTGATTTTAAATCACTTCCGTAACGTATTTCGTAAAGCGTACATCATCCATCTCAATCATTCATTTCTAGAATCAATTCTACTCAACTGTAAACTAAACGAAACACGACCAATATAAATAAGGTGACACAATCTCTCCCTATTTGTTTGTTTTATGTGTAGAGAGATTTTCTCACCTTATTGATGCAGTTTTTAACCACAAGATTTGGAAGCCTTTTAAAATTTCTCGTGGTGGACCTAAGCTATCTCACTTAATGTTTGTTGAAGATATTATTCTTTTTGCGGAAGCTTCTCTTGAGCAGGTCCAGGTTATTAATACTTGTCTCAAGTTATTTACTTCTAGTTCTAGGCAAAAGGTCAACAATAATAAAACAAGGATCTTCTTTTCCAAAAATGTTAATCATAATATCAGAACTCAGATTAGCCAAAAGTTGGGCTTCCAAAAAACAGATAATTTGGGTAAATACCTTAGCATTCAAATTCACCATCATAGAGTTACTAGTGGTTCTTTTACGTTGTGTTTGTTATGAGCGATTGTGGGAAGAAAGAAAAGGAAGAGAGAGAGATGTCACAAATTTCTACTCACCACCGAGTTTGGATTGGTAAAAGGAGAGGGGAGAGATTAGAAAAAATGGTGGGCCCCACTAAAATTGTAATCTCCCGATGAGAGAGGAGAAATGGGAGAGAGTAAGGGGGTTTGAGTGTGAAATGTCAATTGTGCCCCTGGTTGGGGTGAAATATTTTATGTTTTTTTATTTCAAGGGTAGTTTAGTCTTTTTACTTTTTTACACATTTCTCTCTCTTTCTCTTATTTCTCTACAACCAAACAACTACCATAATTAATTTCTCTTCTATCTCTCTCCTATTTCTCTAATACCAAACAATCTCTATTTCTACTCTATTTCTCTCTTTCTTATCTCTCTCTCTCTCCTATTTCTCTCTTCTCTATTTCTCTCTTCAAACCAAACAAAGGGGTAGGAATATTATGGATAGAATGCATCAAAGGTTAAATTCTTGGAAAGTTAATTCTTTATCTTTAGCTGGCCGCATTACTTTGACCAAGTCTGTCCTTTCTTCTCTTCCCTCTTACAGTATGCAAACATCATTTCTCCCTAAAAATGTTTGTCATGAGATTGACAAGAGAAGTAGACAATTTATCTGGGGTGATAGCAATAATAGACATCGTCCTCACTTAATTAAATGGGATACTGTTTGTTCTCCTAAAAAGGTTGGTGGTTTAAATTTACGCAAGTCTGCTGATACTAATTTGGCTTTTATGATGAAGCTTGGTTGGAAGCTCATTCATAATGTTGATGATCAGTGGGTAAAGGTTTTAAGAAGCAAATATAGTTGTGGTAATGACTTAATTCCCACAATTCAACGCCGCTCAAGTGACTCAAATCTTTGGAAAGGTATCTGCACAGGTTGGACTGAGCTCCGAAAACACCTCCATATAAAGCTTGGTGCAGGTAGAAATATTAATTTTTGGTGTGATCCTTGGCTTCCTAGCTTGGGAATGCTAAGTCAATGGGTTAGTTCCAATGAGCCTTTTGATGTTAATGCTAAAGTTGTGGATTTCATCCTTCCCTCTGGTGAATGGAATCAGGATCTTCTCAAGCAGTATTTTCCTTCGAATGTGTTGTCTACTATCTCTTCGGTTAGCACTAATTTAGATGACCCCTGTGACTTAATAACTTGGTCTGGCTCTGCTGATGGTACTTTTACTATTAAATCAACAATTCATTCTCTTCATCAGGACCCTGATAGCTCCCATGCTCCTTTGTTCAAGAAGGTTTGGTCTTGGGTTGGCCCTCAAAGGATTAGAGCTTTTCTTTAGCTTCTTGCTAATGAAGCTCTCATGTCAAATTCGAACCGTGTTAGGAGACATATGACCAACAATGATTTACGCCCCATTTGCAATCAGATTCCGGAAACCAATCTCCATGTTGTTCGTGATTGTGCTTGCGCTAAGCAAATTTGGATCCATTTTATTCCTCTTAGATACCACAGGGAGTTCTTTCATCTCAACCTCTTTGATTGGATTCTATATAATTTATCTTTCATGCGTGGTACCTGCTCTCAGGGGAGTTGGCCGCTAACTTTTGGTTTTGTTACTGCAGGCATTTGGCATGGCAGGAATGCTTTTTTTTTTTTTACAATTCTCCTATAAATGTTGCTGCTATTTGTTCCAGTGTTCGTCACAAGATTAATGAAGCTGCTCAAGTTTTCTTTCCTTCCCAACAGCGGATGCTTGGAGACGCCAATGTGGATTGGGTTCGTTGGCAACCCCCTGAAATTAGCTGGATATAGCTCAATGCTGATGGAGCTTTTGCGGCTAGTAATCATCATGGGGCGTGTGGTGGTGTCTTTCATAATCATGATGGAAACTTCATCTTTGCGTATATTCATTATCTTCCTAATTCATCCCCTCTTAAAGCTGAACTGTTAGGAATTCTTAAGGGCCTTCTTCATGCTTGGAACAACTCATTCAGGAAATTAATTGTGGAAGTGGACTCTATGCATGCTATTCAGATCATTGACCGTGGCTGCAGTCCGATGCATCCTTATCTTAAAGTTGTCCAGGAAATTCAACTTTTGTTGCGCAGGAGCTGGACAGTGCATATTCAGCATGTTATGCGAGAAGCAAATCAGCCTGCGCACATGCTTGCTACCCATGGCCTTAACCAGATTAATTATGATTGTATTTTTAGGATCGTTCCCTCCTTTTTAAGCCTTTCTCTAGCTGCAGATGTAATGGGAACTTGGTTCCCTAGGAACTCTTAATTTTGTTTTTCGTTTTCAATGGGGCCTAGCCCCCTCCCTTCACCAAAAAAAATAATATATTAGCATTTTATTTGTACATTCATTGCAAGTGCTTTAAACTTTAAAGCTTGGCTCTGGCTTGGTTGTTGACTTAAACAAAACATTTGATATGGTTAAATATTCGCAGGGAGAGCTTTGCCGCTTATAGAGGTTATATTCGGCTCAAACATGATTGTTTCCCGTGGAGGATACATGTGGTCTTACACAAAAATAAAACAAAACATTTCCTCACCTTAAATTTTGTAGTTAATATATAATTTGTTGTTTATTTAATGTATTTTACATTATTTAGATTTATATTTGGCTTGAAACTAATTACATTGATATTCTCTTAATTTCATATTTCAAATACAAGAGCATTGACTCATGGAAGCTTACTATTACTACTAGAATATTGGTGTTTAATGATCGAAAATTTTGTTTTATAGAGACTGATTCAGTAACCAAAATAATCATTGAAATAAGCAAAAAGTGACCAAATTTTTTTATCACTAATTTTATCGCTAAAAATTAGTGACCGTTTTTTAGTACGTCACTAAACTAAATTTAGTGGTCGATTCAGAGGCCGAATTAATGAGAAAATTAGTGACCGATTTTTTGCTTTAAAATTGGTGCAACACTTGGATTTCCTTTGATAGTGACTGAATTAGTGATTGATTTTTTGGGGGGAAAATAGTGACCCATTTTTCAGTCACTAAATTTAATCTCATGACCAATTTAGAGATTGAAATGTTTAGAAAATTTGTGACTGATTTTTCGATCACTAAAATAGGTGGACAATGATTGAATTAGTGATTAATTTGTAGGGAAAATAGTTACTTATTTTTCAATCATTAAATAAATTTTAGTGACTGATTTAGATACTAAATTGATGAGAAATTAATGACCAATTTTTCTGTCACTAAAATACATATATTAGGGTGATTGAATTAGTGGTTGGTTTTTAGGGTGATAGTGATCGAATTAGTGGTTGGTTTTTAGGGTGAACTAGTGAATTATTTTTCGGTCACTAATTTTTATTTTTGTGACCGATTTAGAGATCGAATTGATGAGACAATCGGTGGTTGCTTTTTCAGTCTCTAAAATAGGTGGAGCCCTAGGTGTAATACTTGTATTACTCCTGTGATGAATTACCATAAACAGTGATAAGATTAAGAAATTAAAAAGAAGAGTAATTCTTAAGGATTTGAAGTCAAAGAAGTCAATATTCCTTAATATTATAATTTTAAGGATTTATTATGAATTTTCAAGAATTTCCTGAGTTAGTCGAGGTAAAATAACCAAAATGCCCCTGGTGTTTTGCAGGGAAAATTGTTTTTAACTGCAAAAATGAGATAATGATGAACAAATGACCAATACAATATGAGAAACATATTAGAATAACAAAATAAAATTTGCAGGAATTTTTATAATATTTTAATATGTGAAAAAGACTAAAATACCCCTAGATTATTTCTAAAATGACCAAACTACCACGACCCCATTCCCACACTAAAAATTCACCCACAAGTCAATCATGCATAAATATGATTAAAATACCTAAAAGCTTGTCATGTGTAATAAAAAAATCACTTTTTACTCTTTCAAATGTAACCAAATTTTGCTCTTCATTTGTTGTGGTGTCACAACCCTCACAATTGGATCAATGCTTGTGAAAATAATCATATTTCCTCTCCTATAAATCTACATGGCCAAGTTTCATGCTCTCTTTTTGCTCCATCAACTTGTTTTATTTTCTCTCCACCAATTGCACTAAGTTAAGTAACAACATCAACTTCTTTAACACTTAACACTCTAAACACTTGGTCTTGACCCGTTCTTCATTCCAAGAACAAGAGGATCATCAACCTTTTCTCCGTTTCTCATAAAGGCCATGAGTACATTATACCTTTATTCCATTAATTTTTTTAAAATTTTTACCTAGCTTTCATGAAGCATCTTCATGGTATATCCTAAAAGAATTTGATAGTTTCACTTTGATGAAGTTGTTCAATATTTTTCAGGGTTTGGTGACCAAGCCTTTCTCCATCTCTATCTAGCTATTAATATTATAAAAGAGATATGAGGAGTAGATAATTAATGGAAGAGGGATGATGTGTGGGGGGTGGATTTTAAACAAATCAAACCAAAACGTGTTTGGGTGAGCATTTTCATACTTGGTTTGAAAAAAGAATTAATTTATTTAAAAAATGAGTTTAAATCGATATAATTTATATTTGAAAATATTTTTCTCAAAACTAAATTTATAAAATTTTAATATAATTATTTTAATTCAGTACAAAAAATATAATATATAATATTAACTTAAATACAAATATTTAGATAAAATTAATTTTGATTTAAAATCCAAACACATCTATCATACTATTTTTGGTCTTGTATATAAGAAAATAGTATATTGTATATAAGAAACATAAAATCATTTTTAATTAATTAATTGTTAAATACTTTATGTATTTTTAATTTATTGTGAGTGGTTAACAATGTATCCACTCATTCAATTATAATCGTATTTCTAAAATAAAGCTTAAATTTATAACATTATTAATTACTTTTACGCAATATTTAAACCCAAGACCTTATTTTTCAGAAATTAAATATGTACCACTTGAACCAACCACTCATTACTTAAATATCAAATAATCTACATATATTTTAATTCATCAAATAGGATAAACATATTTTCTTATGTACAGTTGCCTCAACACATATTTCCTATCAAATGTAAATATTTTTGTTTCATTTACTATCAAAACATCAATTGCATTATATTTATATTTGATCTTTTTAATATTACAAATTATACTTAATTTTATGGTGGAGTCTAAGCTACACAAGTTAAAAACTTGTGTAGCTGTACACAAATAACATGGATCGTGAGATATAATACTTTTATATTTAATGGTGTAGATTTAAAATAGCTTTTCAAGTAATCATTTACTTGTTTCATTTGGTCAAATATTTTCTAAGTGATCCTTAAAGTTTATCAAATTTGTTATAATAATTTTCAAATGGCACATATCCTTAAATTAAAGATGATTGAATAAACACCAAGTTTTTTTTTGGTCTAATAAACACCAAGTTGAAAAACGATATACTTGCCACACTACACCTGCCACGCACCCACCATCAAAGCCCCACCCCGCATGCATCCAGAACCTCCATTGCCAAGCACCATTGAAAAAATGAAAACCCAACAAGAATTGACGCCGCCACCAACTTCTTTTTCTGCGAAAGAAATCCAAGAATATAACTCATCCTCATCCCTCACCACCATGCACCTCCCTGCACAACACCAAGCCACCATTTCACGCCGTAAAACGACGCCATCGACAACCTAAATCTGTGTTCAACCCCTGTCGCGTACCCCTGTTAGCGTCAAACTACTCCACCGTTTGCCGAGAAACGTAACAACTCAGATCTGTCGCGTCTAGCCCCCCGCATGCGTTTCCCTCCACTGATCTAGAATCTGGCCACTGTCCTCACCTCTGCGCCAGAATCGCTCACTTCCTCGGAGCCGTGGAGCAAGCTCCTCAGCGCTCCATGGGAGATCTGAAAAAAGCCATAAATCAAGAGAGCAGGAAAGAACAAGAGTAAAGGAGTGAGAAAGGAAAGAGAATCGGAGGGTGAGAGAAGGGAGATGGGGGCGTCACGCTGCTACTTCGACGGCTGTCCCCCTCCACTGATCTGGAATCCGGCCACCGTACTCCCCCACAGCCGCAACAACCCTCCACCGACCATGGGTGCACTTAAAGAAAAGTAATGAAATAAAGCTGTTAGATTAATGGATGATAAGATGAAAGCATAATTTCATTTCCAGTTTTAGCATTACTTGTATTGGGATCAATTTGCTCCGTGATTTGATGATTCAAGTTCTTTTGTTTTGGGTGGAGATTTAGACTTCTTTTCTTTTGATTTGATCATTCCACAATATTCATAAAATTTGGGTACATTTCAAAATATTTTATTCTTAAAAAAAAAAAACATTGTGACCGACAAAACCTGATATATCCGGTTAAACAAACTTGTGTATAGCAACACAAGTTTTTAAAAAGTTAAAAACTTGTGTAGCTTAGACTCCACCTAATTTTATTACTCATACTCTAAAAATCTTGTAAAATCATTTATTCATGCCGTGAATAGCAAGGGTCCAAATCTAGTTTGATAACAAATTCCAAATCACGACTTTGGTGATGTCATCGTGAAGAAATTTCTACTTTGTACTCTCTAGTCTATACGACAGAACCGATAGAGCATGAAGTAGGAGCTATTCCTTGTCAACATTCAACAATGTTGAAGAGAAACAAGCCTCAATTATCGAGGATTCTTGGTGAACTTGTGGTGTGGGTAATGTCTTGTTCCAACACGAAACAACAACGGAATTGCCACTGACACACCTTCTTCAGTTCTTCTCCTCTGTGATTACCATTAAGCCTACACCAACTCACTTAACTAGCTAATTAACTGATTCACTAGGAAAAAACCAAAAAGGTTCCATTTTTTTCTCTTCCAAAATCAAAACTTTGGAGTACAAAGTGTCAAATTTTGTTTCTGTCTCTCTTCTTCAGCACCCATTTGCGTATTCAACACACCCAGATTCTTATTTTGTCTTCTTCCTCTGAATACGTTTCCCAATCCCAAGCTTTTCTACTCTACACAATGGAATTCATGCTCAGATTATCACTTTTGTTCTTTTTGTTGGCCTCTATATCCTTCATTGCAGAATCAAAGTGTAGGAGTTGTGGTTTAGCTTTAGCTTCCTACTATCTCTGGGATGGTTCTAACCTGACATATGTTTCAAAGATTATGAAATCCGAGGTTCTTACAAAACCTGAAGATATTGTCAGTTACAACACAAACATCACAAACAACAAAGACACTGTACAATCCTTTACCAGGGTGAATGTTCCATTCCCTTGTGATTGCATCAATGGGGAGTTTCTAGGACATACATTCCAATACTCAATTGGGTCAGGAGACACCTATTTGTCTGTTGCCAATGGGAACTATTCCAATTTGACCACTGCTGAGTGGTTGCAGAGCTTCAACCACTATAAACCAAATGATATTCCAGATACTGGAACACTTAATGTCACCATTAACTGTTCCTGCGGGAGCAGTGATGTTTCTAAGGAGTATGGATTGTTCATCACATACCCTCTTAGACCTGAAGATTCTTTGCAGTCAATTGCTAACCAGACTAACCTTGAGCCTGAGTTGCTGCAGAAGTACAACCCTGGTGTGAATTTTAGCCAAGGGAGTGGTTTGGTTTATATTCCAGGAAAAGGTACATGCTTAGATTAAACCTCCAATTTTTTCTCAATTTTGACAATATATTTCATATTAGTCCATACTAAAGAAACATTCATAAAGATTTTCAACCTATTTTTTATTGGTCACGTCAAAAGATTAATATGACTAAGAGTCTGTTTGATTTATAGTTAGGTAGAATTGATTTTGGTAGATTTATAGAATCAATGGCAGAAAAAGAATGATGCATGATTTACGAAGCACATTGGACAGAAGTGATTTAAAATCAATTCCACATAATTGATTCTTACTGTTCCCAACCAGGAACCAAACATACACTAACAAAATTGTATAGGTTGAGTACTTATGTGATGACTAGAAGCATAGGTTGATGTTGAGACTCGAGATCCTTTATTTGTGTTTGTTTGGTGTAAGGATCAATATGGGAGTTAGAGATTACTCAGTATTTATTATCTTATTTTGAAACATATGCCTCACATTTTCTTGTTCCTTCACTTTCCAGACCAAAATGGAAACATCGTGCCCTTTCGCCTAAGGTGATTTTTTTTTTTCCTTTTACCTCACTGTGTATGACTCTATGCTATTTCATCATGAAGTTGAATAATTTTTCATTCTTTATTAATAACCCGCTAATCTGAATGAATTTGTGTTCATTTTCCTTTTCAGCACTGGAGGTTTGACCTTCTATCTCTGCAGAAAGTTGTCTTCCTTTGAGTTTGATAATAACATCAGACTCATGGTAAGGATGTCCTAAAAGTAGAATGCAAACATTCATTCAGCTCATATATTGTTTCTACAGAAACAGGTTTAGCAGGTGGGGTCATTGCTGGAATATCTATTGGAGTAGTAGCAGGACTTCTACTATTAGCATTTTGTGTGTATGTTACATATTACCGAAGGAAGAAGTTATGGAAGAAAATGTTGCTCTCAGAAGAAGCCAGCGTGAACTCTGCTCAAGTTAAGAATGGTATATAGATTTCTACATGTATTTCTTTTAACCTGCTCTTCCCTCCCTCCCTCTACCATTCCCCTTTAAATATGGGAAAATAGTAAAATATTTTGAAGACTTGTTAGATTTGAAAACTCCTCAATATATAGAATCAGACTCATAATCTTGTAACTCACTCACTTGTAGGTCTCATTTCCTTCATCTCTGCAGAAAAGAATCTGAAAGGATTAAACTTGATAGCTTGATTACTATTTTTCATGGAAATCTTTTTCATTCCAATTTCTTGCTCACATCACTATAGTTCATGTTGCTGCTTTAAAGAGAAGAACAACACTATAGTAACTCTTGTTTGTTGTCTTTCTTTCAGATGAGGTCTCTGGTGGTAATGCTACATATGGAAATTCAGATTTTGGCAGTCCTCCTGATGCTGCAGGTGGTTGCTAACACCATTGGTATTAGGGTGGACAAATCTGCGGAATTTTCATATGAAGAACTTGCCAATGCCACAAATAATTTCAGTATGACTAACAAAATTGGTCAAGGTGGTTTTGGAGAAGTCTATTATGCAGAGCTGAACGGCGAGGTTTGTAATCTCTTTGTTAATTTGGAGTTTTGATTACATGTACTTGAAATAAAAGTTGCATAGCTTCTTTTAAACTAATAAGGAGTTTTCAATTAATGAATTATCCAGAGTACAATGGGAATGTTTGTTGAAGTAAAAGAAAAACTAATCAAAGAATGGTTCCATGTTTAAAATGATGGGAATCTTGACAATGTGTTATTAATCAATTGAATAGATACTTCAAGCAGTATAAATGTTATATATGATAATGCTGATAGGATAAATCTGCAATTGTCCCTATTCTAGCTTTCCCATGTTGCTGATTTTAATATTTATATCTCTTATAAAAAATCCTCTCTAATTACACAGAAAGCTGCAATAAAAAAGATGAACATGGATGCAGAAGGAGTATTTCTAGCTGAACTCAAAGTGTTGACACGTGTTCATCACTTGAACCTGGTAATGTATTTGAAACTAAATGGATTTTTCTTTTGTGTTTTTCCTTTTATGTTCCTCTAAAATAAAGACTTAAAGAGCATTGGTGCTTTAGAACCTAAATTGAATATAATGTATAGTATTTTCATTTTCTTGTGTTTTTTTTATGTGTTCAATTTTCCTCTACTTATATAAGATAATAGATGGAGATTCAATTCTGAGAATATAATGATGGTTTCGATGAAGGGGTTTAACACTATCCTAGGAATAGGCATGGAGATACAGTTAACAGAATTACCACCCTCTACACGGTTATACCTAAAGGAAAAATTCAGGAAAATAAACAAAAGAAAGAAAAATGCACTCATATTTGGTCAAATGGCTGATGTATATCAATATGATTTGGTTATGTAAAATCTACAGAAAAGAAAATATTAATTAATGTTTGTTTTGGAAAAATGTTGTGACTCAAACTAGTGTTATAAGATTTTACCTTGTCTATGTTTGTTTACAACAGATGTATGTATTCTTTAAGTTATCTGATTTTATATTTTGTGGAAAGAATTTTGATGTTCACTGCTTATGTCAGTGTTTTGTTGTGCGTCTATATATACACACTGAATTTGAACCATAGTTTCCATATTTCATAGATTGTTTTCAATCTTTGTTGATATTATCTATCTATCTATCTATCTATCTATCTTTCTTTAATTATGTAGGTACGCTTGATCGGATATTGCATTAAGGAATCTCTTTTCCTTGTCTATGAATACATTGAGAATGGAAACTTAAGGCAACATTTACGTAATTCAGGTGACATAAGCACATGGCTAATATCTATGTTCAGTGCTGGTGCATTAATGTGATTGTAGTGAATAATGACCAAATTAATAATCAAGTGAAACTGTTTCCAGATGGAAAACCATTGCCATGGTCTACCCGGGTTCAAATTGCTCTGGATTCAGCCAGAGGTCTTGAATACATTCATGAGCATACAGTACCTACATATATCCATCGTGACATAAAGTCAGAAAATATTTTACTAGAAAAAAACTTCTGTGCAAAGGTACAAACTGTCTCAATAACTTTTGAGAGCTTGTTAGAGTCCGTTTGTTTTCCAGTTGTAGAGGTTGTAAACTTGCGTCTAGAAGAGACCCTACTACTGTAAAACAGATAGGCTCTTACTATTTTATTTCTAGGGGATAGTTCTAAGACATCCCTTATTATTTCATTTGCAGGTTGCAGACTTTGGATTAACCAAGCTGATTGTTGGGAGTTCATCTATTCCCACTGCTAATATGGCAGGCACATTTGGTTACATGGCACCAGAGTATGATGATTTATGTTTGTCTCTTTAAGTGATAGTTAACTTAATATAGTAATAGGAGATAGGATTTGGAGTTTTTGAGAAGCAAGGATAAGAGAACCTTGTTTTAGGTCAACTATGATAATATAAGTTTTTAATTGATCCACTATCTTCAACGGTTGGATTGGTTAATTTCTCATTCTATAAAATGTTATTAAATAGTGTAAGTGTGAGGATTTGACACTAGTGTTAATTGATCCTATCCCATATAAGAAATAAAGAAATGCAAAATCCCTTTTCATAATCACTGTGTATGATAACCACCGAACATGTGGATCAGCTAGTAAAGAGCTGTTCCAACTTAATCAGTGGTCTCAAGTTCGAGCCCCAGGTATGCAACTATGTTAAATAATCGGCAGGAGAGCTTTGCCACCCATAGAGGTCCTACCTGGCTCAAATAGGATTGTCTTCCGTGGGAGATACTTGCGGTCTTGCACAAAAATGATCACTATGCATGATAGCAATTAGCCACTTCTTTTAGCTTTTAATTTAGTACTTATTTGTGAATATTGAAAGAATATTCCTTAGTATGCATCTCCTTGTAGACATAAATGGTAAAATCACTTCACTTTTCAAGGGCACAAATTTAATGATACCTTTCTGTTATGTGCAGATATGCATATGGCAGTGTTTCTCCCAAATTAGATGTCTATGCTTTTGGAGTTGTTCTTTGTGAGCTAATTTCAGGTAAAGAAGCTGTGATCAAGGGTGGTGTATCTGGTGCTGAATTAACAGGCCTTCTAACTCTACTGTTTATTATTTTCAAATGGCAGCCTAGTGATAACTATATATATTGTTCTTATCTTGTGTTTAATTTTTTTGTTACATGTATGGCAGTTTGATGAAGTTTTTGATCAGCTAGATCCTCCAGAATGTCTTAAAAAACTGGTGGATCCTACACTTGGAGATAATTACTCAATTGATTCAGTTTTTAAGGTATCATTTATGTCACTTGTCACAAAAGCATTTAAACCTTTTTGTGTTTGTGATTTCAACAGCTTTTGGTGATATTTCCACTTGCAGGTGGCACAAATTGCCAAAGCATGTACAGAGAGAGATCCACAACGACGTCCAAATATGAGCTCTGTTGTGGTTGCTCTTACCACACTTACTTCAAACACTGATGATTGGGACATTACTTCCATCTACCAAAATCCTGCTCTTGTAAATCTAATGTCTGGAAGATAGGAGTAGTAATGTAGCATACAAATGTCACCACGTAATATAATTCTTCTGTTGTAATTTGCAAAACAAATTTTGGGATCACACTACTTCATTTTCTGATCAATACGTTGGAGTTTTATGCATATTTATTAAATAATATATATCCTTTATATTTTATATTATAAAAAATTATAATAGAATCCATATTAGATAATTATAGTAAATTAATAATAATATGTAGATAATTAGTTTGAATTGAGGGTAAATATGATTTGATTTGAATTTGAAGATAATGGTATAAGTATAACAATGATAATTTAAAATTAACAACTCAAAAAAAATAATATTAAAATATGGAGTTCTCTCACAATAAGATTTACTAAATTTAACCTAATAAAATTTTTAAAATAGATCAACTATAAAATCACCTAAAAATAAAGATTAGAATTGTTTTTTAGAAATTAAAGAGAGGTCATGTAAAAGTTTATAAATAAATCACATTTTTAGATGTGATAATTCTCATGTTCAATACCCATTAAGTACCACCGAAGACGTAAATCAGCATATAAGTGGTTATAGTTATGCAGCTGCGTTAAATATTTGGAAACAGAACTTTGCCTCTCATGGAGGAGAAACTATTAGATCATGTGCATTTTTTTTCGGTTGTTTATTTTTTTGTCACTACTTTTTGGTCAAAGGTCACCTTTTTCTTTTCTTTTTTTTGTGTGTGTTTATTTTTTGGGTTCTAGGTTTTTTTTCTAACGTTTTTTCATCAATTTTTTTTTTTTGCATTTTTTTTTTGGGTTCTAGCGTTTCTTTTTGTTTTTTTCTCAACGTTTTTTTTAACAATTTTTTTTTTTGTCAAGAATGAGAGTTAGTAAAGCTATCTTAGTTTACTAATTGTGGGTCCTTTTATGGTTTTATTTTTGTTGATCATATGTGAGAGTGAAAATATTTTTGGGAAATTAAGGATCTAAGACTCTGAGGTGACTTAGTAATGTGTTTGGCTACTTGCAGCTTGGGCTCGCCGGTGATGGCTCGAAAGTCGTGGGTTATCATTTCCGGTAGGGATGTAAAAAAAAACTCGCACCCGTGAATACCCGTGGATATACCCGCAGTGGGTACCTGCATATTTATTAAATGAGTGAGGACGGATATTACACTACCCTTCCCGCGAGTAC
Source organism: Sesbania bispinosa (assembly GCA_026901365.1). Classification (NCBI taxonomy): domain Eukaryota; kingdom Viridiplantae; phylum Streptophyta; class Magnoliopsida; order Fabales; family Fabaceae; genus Sesbania; species Sesbania bispinosa. Next base: position 2,564,411 of record QLOH01000045.1, on the reverse strand, counting down.
TCGTATATTCATTAAAATATATTTTCTATTAAATATATTAAAATATTAGAATTTTTATTATTTTATGATGATATAAAAATTATTTTTACTATTTTATAATGATATTTTTAATATATTAACACGTAATGGTAATATATAATATTGTTAATTTATATTATATAATATTAATATTATATGATATTTTTTCTCTTTCTTTCTATAAATTTTGATTTTTTTAAATATTAATGGGTATCCATAGATACCCGCTACCCGTATGAGTACTCGTTAATTTTAGCGCGCATGAGTGCGGGTAGTGTATTACCCGCCCCGCCCCGTTCACATCCCTTATTTCCTGAGTACCATTAGAGGAAATTATCGTTATGGCAGGACTCTGCTATTAATATGTTTTTTTATTAGGATTATAATATTTACAGCTCATGTTATTTCATCTACTTCAATAAGGTAATATTTCTGTTTAACCTTTATCTATTGTATATTTATAGAAATAAATGCTTTCATAAATTTCCACATAAAGAAAAATGAATATATTTTGTCTTGATATATAAAGTAAGATTAAATTTGGTTCTCTTAATTTAAAAAAATTGTTAACTTAAAAAATAATTTATGATAAAATTATAGATTATAGATTTATATAATTATTATTATAAGGTACTTAGAGATTAGAGATTTAAAAACATCATTAACACTAATAAAAGTTTTCATATCAAGATGTTTTTTTTATGGATACAGTAAAAAAAAGAAAGCCTTTTTAATGAAAAGACTTTGTTTAACGAAAAATTGTATTATCTATTACCATTATTGTCTCAAGTGATAAATCCAATGATATTACGTTTTCTTTAATATCTATTTTTCAAAATTGTCCACTTCCATGTGTGTCATATTATTATTATTATTATTATTATTATTATTATTATTATTATTATTATAAGGTACTTAGATATCTATTTTTCTTCCGGTGTTTTTTCTCTTTGTATCCTTACCCATATATCAATATGTAATGGAACTAGGTTGATTATTGAAGAACTTGGTTCTAATGTTAATGGAGCAAAAGTTGTCACATGGAATCATATTGGTACTAAGGTGTATATTTTTCGAATGAATTTAATTATATCTAATGGATTGAATCCTCTCAAATTTCAAAAGCAATAATTCTCATTATGTTTATCTTTTGCTAAGGGTAAACATTAACACATGTTGGTATTTTTCTTCCAAAACCTTATTTTTCTCATGGACAACTATGTTATTGTATCTCAAGTCAAATTTAAACAAGGGCTCCGGTTATTAGTATACGATGATAACACTATTCATGCAAAATATCCAAAATATAATTTATAAGGAAGTGTTCCATAATATGTTAATGGTCTTTTCATGAGATTACTTATATACTTGGCATTTGTTATATATAAGTTCACTATATCATTTCTAATTTTATTCTACAATATATTAAATATGTATAACCCAAAAAAATAATATGTTAATGTTCTTTTTCATGAGGTTATCTTCACATTTACCATGTTTTTTTATGAATGTAATAAATTAATATTTTATACCAAAAATTTATTGTATTAGACATTGATTTTTTTCAACACCCCGGTGAATATACACGGATTATACACTAGTACTTCTACAATTCAAAAAGATGCATTTTTATTAAATCACTTATGATAACTATTATACAAAATATAAATCAATATATATAATCAATGTAATTTCTTTACATTTTTTCAAAAATAATAATTATTATTAAAGTATTTTTACTTGTATTATTTATTATAATTATTATATACTATAATCTTTGTTAACATGTAGTAATCTTTGTACATATTTTTATGACATATAAAAAACAAATTATAAAATATTAAGATGTCATGCATTGCACATGTACAACCAATGTTTTTAAAAATCAGGTCGGTAATTAAACAGGTAAAGACACTGATTCACAGTTGAATGGTTCAACCATGATCAAATCGATTTAAATTAAATGTATATTTTTAATATTATATAATATTTTAATTAATAAAATAATACAAAAAATATAAGAATTAAGATATATAAAATTTTAAATTAGTATAAATAACTTTATTATAAGTTTTATAAGATAAAAAGTTAATAATTATTGTTAAATAATATATATCTAAGTGAAATTCTTAAATATATGTCTTTATTTCTTTTAAAGATATTTTAAATTAAATAAAAATTAAAAATAATTGAAAAAATTAAAAATTTTGATTTTTTTTAAAAAGACCGATTTTTCTAACGTTGATTTTAACCCGATCAATTGGTTCTCACCGTTTGTGAAAACTATCAATTTTTAAAGTTAAATGGACCAGTTACTAAGTCGATTAAATTAATCGAACTAGCCGGTCCAATCCAACTTTCAAAACTATAGATACAACGCTAATTGATCGTAAATAGTACATGCATTTGCTTTGAATAAAGTTCTAAATTCACCCCCACAAACACGTTAAGACAAAACTCGTATTCATCAAAATGACAACTTGTACTTGTTGGTTCTAGATAATCCCTAATTATTTTCTTAATTTTCTGCTGGTGGAGACTAGGGATTTCTATTAACAAAATTTACATTTATATACTTACCTTGAAAGGATAAAAATGTTTCTTGGCCAAATGAGGGTGTTAGAATTTGGTAGAATTGATTTTAATTAAATAATTTATGAAATATATTAGATAAAAGTAATTTAAGACAATTATAATGAAATTGAAATTAATTCTCACTATTGCAAAGTAATTAAACAAAACATTAAATTCATAACTAAGTGTCTGATTGATTTACAGTTAATTAAAATTGATTTTAAAAATCAACAATTGAGATGAATGATATATATTTTACAAAAATACGTTAAACAAAAGTGATTTAAAATCAATTACACGAAATCATAATTTTACAGTATTTAACTATTTATCGTGAAACCAAAGCATGAAATTAGATATTAATTCCTAATTTGGTTTTTTGAGCAAATTACAGGACGTGTGAGAGGGACAAAAAGGTTGAGACTCCTTTAATGTGAATTTTCAATGTCAACTCATCACAAGGTCCAGAGATGTAATTGGGTTGGGTTGGGTTGGGTTGGGTGGGGTTTGGGGTGATATCAAGTCCGAATCGATAGAATGATGGTGGGTTGGGTTGGTTTGGGTTTTATATTTTTTGTGCAAGTAACCCGACCCGAACCAACCCGAATATGTTCGAGTTGAGTTTGGTTGGGTCATCGGGTCATGAACATTTTTCCCTTTTTTTAAAAAATGTGGAAGATGAAATGAAATTAAAAATATAAAATGAAAAAAAAGAAAAGAAACAGGGAAACATAAAATGAGAGGAGTAGATGAAATAGGGTTTGGGGAACCACTGTAACATCCTAATTTTTATTAGGATAAATATTAATTAAATTAAATAGATTAATTGAGAAAATGATTAATTTAATGGAAAATAAATAATAGGAGTGTTATTATTATTAATTTTGTTTCGTAAAGGTAATTTTAATTGAAAATAGAATAAGGGGTGAGAGTGGGCCCAAGCCCAATTAGTTATTTCTGTAAGGAGGGGTAACAGAGCACCCTAATCCTTATTCGTATCATTCGTCAATAAGCGAAACGCTAAGGAGGGGAGAAACGGAGTCTCAAGAGAGAGCTGTTGTGGAGTGAACGCCAAGAATTCAAGAAAGGACTTCCTTGCTGTGATCAAGCTTCGCTTAAGGTACGGTGGGGGAGAGGGTATTGCTTGTATATGCATGTAGGGGATGTTTGGGTAGTAATCTAGGAACATAATTGTGAATTGATGAGTGTATAACGTGGAATGATGATATAATCTATTGATTGCTGATTGATTGAGTGTAATTGATGAGTATTGGATGAAATTAAAGTGATATTGAGGATAATGGAAAAAGGGGTGATTAGGGATTGAGAAATTGGGGTTTTGATGAATTGGGCGTATAATCTGTAATAGATTGTTGATTTAATGAGGATTGGATGTTTATAATGATTATGTATGATGCTTAGACGAAAAAGATTGATTAGGGATTGATTGGATGAGTTTAGAAAGGTTTGAAATCGCGAAATCTGCGATCTGCGTCGCGGGTAATCGATTACCAGGTGTGGTAATCGATTACCAGAGTGTTCTGGGCAACCCAGAAGCACTGTTGGCTTGCTGGTAATCGATTACGGGGGTACTGTAATCGATTACCAGAGAAATTGTTTGCAGGTAATCGATTACAGGGATGCTGTAATCGATTACCAGTGTGTTTGCTTGCAGGTAATCGATTACAAGGTGGTTGTAATCGATTACCAGAGACCTTGTTTGCGGGTAATCGATTACTAGAGGTTGGTAATCGATTACCAGAGTGGATTTTGATATCCTGAGTGTTTGATAATGATTGATGATGTTTAATGATGCTTTATAACGAGTATGATGTTGATGATTGATGATGTTAATAATGTTTGTGATGATGATGATGTATGATGTTGATGTAATAGTGTATATCACTTGATAATGATGATGTTGATGATGAGCATGATGAGGTATGATGTTAATGTTAATAGTGTATATCACTTAATGATGAGGGTGTTTATTGATGAGCATGTTAATGCATGATGATGTTGATGATATAGATGATGGTGTCTATCACCTTTTTATGATAATGTTGATGATATTGATGATGGTGTATATCACCTTTGATGATGATTTATGATGTTGGTGTATATCACCTTTTAATGATGATTTATGATGTTGGTGTATATCACCTTTTGATGATGATGTTACCTAAGTTGTGCGGGCCCATAGAGGGGGTACAACTTAAGAGAGATGCTTTAAGCATATGTGATGAGACCTGAATTGTGCGGGCCCATAGAGGGGGTACAATTCGGGAGGTGAACTGAGTTGTGCGGGCCCATAGAGGGGGTACAACTCAGGGGACTAAGATGGGGCGTTCGATGCACGGGCCCATAGAGGGGGTGCAACCTAGGAGTGATTGTACGAGCCCATAGAGGGGGTACAACCTAGGGTCGAATGTCGTTGTGCGGACCCATAGAGGGGGTACAACCTATCAGATAGTGTGTGGTAACACTGATGGACTATCTTGGTACTAACTAGAGTGATTGACGAGGTGCACCCATTGTGTGGAGTTCCAAGCCATGATCTTTGGATAGATGATGAGAGGAGTATTGAGGTATGATGATGAGTATAACGATGTATGAATGATGTTATGATGATAATGAGTATGATGATAGATGAATGATGTTATGATGATAATGAGTATGGTGATATATGAATGGTGTTATGATGATAATGAGTATGATGATATATGAATGATGCTATGATGATGATGAGCTTGGTGAATGTATAATGGATGTATTTATGTGTTATAAATGAGAATGATTGTATGGCACGTATATGTTGATATAGATGATTAAATATGTGTTGAGTTTAGATGAATGTTATTTATTGGTGATTAATGTATTGATGGTATGTTGTGATGATGTTGTGGGTGAGGATGAGTATTCTCTATGTGTATGTATAGGTAGTATTCCTTTTCCTCACCGTATACTGTGGATATTATTTTTACAGGTGTTGATGAGGACACGATTGGTGTCGAATTTGATTAAAGGGAATGTGATCTGATAGCTGTGACATCAGGGTATAATTTTGGGGGTCTTTTATTATGTTTCTAGTTAGGAAGGCTTTTGGTGTAAACTATTTTGGATGTCTTACATGGCAAGTAGGATGTTCAGTATTTTTATTTTCTTTGGAGATTCCGCTGCATGAGTGTTGGATTATAATTGAGTTTTATTTCGTTTTAACTAAGTCGTTTTCGAACTAATGAGGTTTTTATAAAGAGAGTTTTGTGAACCTTTTACCCATCGTGGGACGTTGCCTTTTCCATAATTCAATTTATTAAACATATAAGAGTATGAGGTAGAAGAGTGTCACAACCACCGCTGCTTGTGCTTCTGTTGCGCCTATTTTTGTTCTCTCTGGGAAGGAAAATGAAATAAGATTAAGGCTTCTTTTCTTGGTTTGGTTTGGTTCGGGCCTATCGGGTTCAAGATAAGCAAACCTGAGACCCGAACCGAATCAGTTCGGGTTCGAAAGAAAATATCCGAATCGAAATCCGAACTGAACCGCTAAATATCATTTGGATTGGATTGGATCAATCGAATTCCCGGATTGGATTGGACCCGCTTACACCCCTAACCAGGTCCATGTGGTCCTTTTTCCTCAACACCCACCGCCACGAACGAGCATGTGCATGACGACGACATAACACAATGAGAGAGAATTTGTACGTTTAACAGTTGATTAAGAGATTAACACTTGCCTTGTCTTCTCTGATTAACACTAAGCTAACACTAACACCATTTTTAAACCCACTTTCCAAACATGCACAAATTAAACACCAAGGAGAAAAAGTTCATTTTTTTTCTTCTCTTCAACAATCAGAACCTTCCTACAACTTCAAGGGTATCCATTTTTCAGACTTTCTTTCTGTTTCTCCATCCACCACTTATTTGCATTATATTCAACACACCCATATTCTCTGTTTTGAAGTTGATCCTCTGAGTACGTTTCCACTTCTACCGAATGAAACCCAGATTCAGGTTTTCACTTTCCTTCTTCTTATTGGCCTATAATATATCGTTCAGTGCAGAATCAAAGTGCAGCAAAGGTTGTAATTTAGCTCTAGCTTCCTACTATCTATGGTATGGTTCCAACCTAACATATATTTCAAAGATTATGGAATCCAGTGTTCTTTCAAAGCCTGAAGATATTGTGAGCTACAACAATGATTCTGTCACATTCGCCAGCAGGGTTAACATTCCATTCCCTTGTGATTGCATCAATGGTGAGTTTCTGGGTCACACGTTTCTCTACGAGCTTCAGCCAGGGGAGACCTATACAACAGTGGCTAACAAGACCTTTTCCAATTTGACAACTGATGTGTTGATGCAAAGCTTCAACATTTATCGACCAACAAATATTCCTGATTTTGGAATCCTTAATGTCACTGTTAACTGTTCCTGTGGGAACAGTGAGGTTTCTATGGATTATGGGTTGTTCATCACATACCCTCTTAGACCTGAGGACACTTTGCAGTCCATTGCAAACCAGACCAAGATTGAGGCTGAGTTGCTGCAAAGGTACAACCCGGGTGTGGATTTTAGCCAAGGAAGTGGTCTGGTTTTCATTCCAGGGAAAGGTAAATTCTTATTCTGCTGTCATGGTTTGCAGGTTTGGTCTTCTGCTATGAACTCATTATGGGGGTTTTTGTGCTTACTCTGGAGTTGGCTTTCCATGTGCATGAAAGGGTACTCATTATGGGGGTTTTTATCCAAACGTACTTTTGGAAGGTTCTCAATTGAAAAATAAACGGGCCCTTATACATCTTAATTAATGAGTATCATGATTCATACCTATAATATAAATGCATCTTTTCAAGATGTTTATATTTATTGTGAATTTTGAAATACTTGCCTCACAATTTATTTCTCTTTCACTTTTCAGACCAAAATGGTAGCTATGTGCCCCTTCACCCTAGGTAAATATTCTAACCTTATTGTCCAATGTTATTTAACGTGAAGTTCCATTGATTTTTATTCTCTGAAAAAGCTTTCAGCTTTCATTTTCCTTTGCAGCACAGGAGGTTTGATCTTCTCACTCCCTCAAAATGTTGGTTATTTGATTATAGTCTTCATTGAAGTTTGATATCCTTATCAAACCCAAGGTAAAGACATCCTGAAAAGTATAATGTAAATGCCATTTTCAGCTCATATATAGTATCTGCATAAGCAGGTCTAGCAGGTGGAGCTATTGCTGGAATATCTATAGGAGTAATAGCAGGGGTTTTATTATTGGCATTTTGTATGTATATTAAGTATCACCTAAAGAAGAAGGCACAATTGAAAAATTTGACCATGGATGATTCCACGGTGAACTCTGCTGGAGTTAGTAAAGGTATATAATTTCTACTTATATTTAATCTAAGCTGTTCCTTCCCTTTGCCAAGGTCTTTCTGGTGATGATGAATATAAGTAACTTCAGATTTTGGTGGTCCTTCCGTTGATGGTGGTGCTGACATCACAGGCACTACGGTGGAAGAATCACAAGAGTTTTCATACAAAGAACTGGCCAATGCCACAAATAACTTCAGTATGGCTAATAAAATTGGTCAAGGTGGTTTTGGGGTAGTATACTATGCAGAGCTGAGAGGGGAGGTTTGTAATTTCATCATGTATAGTTTCAAATATACTTGAAAAAAAGTCTGCATATTCTTTTAATTTTATGAGGAGTTTTTAATTAATGATGCATCTATGTTTTCTGTTTCACTCATTCTTTTATCAAGAGAAAGATGGGAATAGAAAAGTGAAAATTGTGGGACGTGACAGAGTGAGATGGAGAGCAAACGTGCGTTGTATAAATTGTATGAATATGTTGTTTGAAAAACAAAACTCTTCGTTGAATAGTTACTTGCGTCACCACATACTGTATTATATACATGACAATGCTTGTAGGATATATATATATATATATATATATATATATATATATATATATATATATATATATATGAGGATGGTTCAAATTACACCAGTGTAAGTTACAAATCGATTGTATTTTTTAGTAATCCAACCGTTGAATTATGTTTATTCATCATGATGATTATATGTGTCAAATTTCGTAAAATTTTGACACTAATAACTTGATAATCAAACGGTTGGGTTTTTTCATATATTTCAAATGTATATATAACGTTAATCTTGAGACATCTTAATGACATATCAAATAATTTCAGATTAATGTAAAATTTTATATGTATGATCTATATGATAATAACTTTCAATCCAATGGTGGATTACTCAATACATTGATCCATTAAAAAATTATTCAAATACTTGGTGTAACTTACACTCGTGTAATTTGAACTCTCCTTATTTATATATATATATATATATGTGTGTGTGTGTGTGTGTGTGTGTGTGCAATTGTGTTTACTATATAGCCTTTTCAAGTGCCCATCATAACGTTTATATTGTATTAAATATTAAATAAGCCCTCTCCAATTACACAGAAAGCTGCTATCAAGAAGATGAATATGAAAGCAAAGAGAGAATTTCTTGCTGAATTGAAAGTCTTAACTCATGTTCATCACTTGAACCTGGTAATTTTTTATACTTAAAGCATGCTTTGTTTTTAATTTATGTGCCTATTAATAAATAGGTCTGTTGTTTTAAAAACCTGACTTGAAAAAAGTTTCTTTTTTTCCTACTTATATGAGACAGAAGATGGAGATTTAAGATTTTCCTTTGTTATGTTCATTGACAGCGGGCATCTTTTAAGTAATCTACTTATAGAAGTTGTGTGGAGAAAATTGTTCTTTGCTGCCTCTCTCTCTCTCTCTCTCTCTTGTCAGTGTTTTCTTGTGTTTCTGCATATAAAAAATTTGATATATGAATTGTATTAAATTGTTGGATATTATCATGAACCAACCATTTCAAAATCTTAAGCTGAAAGGGGAAAGTACATAAATAGTTTTATATCTAACATCTCCTCATGCAAGAGCTCTTCAACTTAAAGCCTGAACAATCAACATGCTCTACCCACACCAACTGGTCATATGCCTTTGATATTATATCATAAACCAACTACCCCATAAGCTTTAGATTTATCTAACATATATAATATCTTCTATTTTCTTATGTTGTATCTACCTATTGGTGACCATGTAGGTACGTTTGATTGGATATTGTGTTGAGGGTTCTCTCTTCCTTGTATATGAATACATTGACAATGGAAACTTAAAACAAAATCTACATGATTCAGGTTAGATAAACGCAAGGCAGATATCTATTTTTAGTGATGACTCAATAATGTGAATATGTGATTGTAATGACTCAGTAGTAATTACTGATCAAGTCAAACTGTTGTCAGAAAGAGAACCTTTGTCATGGTCTACAAGGATGCAAATTGCTCTGGATTCAGCCAGAGGTATTGAATACATTCATGAGCATACAGTGCCTGTATATATTCATCGTGACATAAAGTCAGAAAATATTTTATTAGACAAAAGCTTCCGTGCAAAGGTAGAAATTATATTTCAGAATCTGATTACTATTTTTCTTTTTGGGATAAAAATGATAGGAGATCCTATATCAATTCTTTTGCAGGTTGCAGATTGTGGATTGACAAAGCTGGCTGAAGTTGGAAATTCAACCACTTCAGCGAAGGGTACATTCGGTTACATGCCACCAGAGTATGATGAATTCTTTTTGTCTCTTCAAGTGATAGCTAACTTTGCCATAGGAGCTTGTTTGAGGTCAATCAAACAAGGACTATGAAATAAGTGTTTATTGGTTCTCAATACCTTGTTTTTCTTTAAATGCATCTGAGGGATGGTGTTTTTGAGTGTTAACTTCACAGTCACACATCTACATTCATCTTTGTAGACATAAAAGAAAAGTGAGTTCACTTCTTCCATTCTTTTACCTGCAGATATGTGTCAGGCAGGGTTTCTCCTTCTCCCAAGATAGATGTCTATGCCTTTGGAGTTGTTCTTTATGAACTTATTTCTGCTAAAGAAGCTGTAATCCAAGTTGGTGCTGAAGCAAAAGGCCTTGTAGCTTTGGTGATTCTCTATTCCCCACTGTTTATTTTTTTTAATATTCAAATGGCATCCTAGTAATTTACATAAAAAGGCATGATAGTTCTTTATTATCCAACTTAAAACAACCATGTTTTCTAACAAATTTACAATTGTGCCATTTTGAGGGAAAATTTATCACTAAAAAATGACATGATAGCTTGGACCTCATAAATATAGATATTGATAAATAAGAACCATAATATATTTTCCTTTCTTGTTTTTTGAATTTTTTTTTGTTGATATGTATGGCAGTTTAATGAAGTTTTTGATCACCAACCAGACCCAATGGAAGGTCTTAAAAATCTGGTGGATCCAAGGCTTGGAGATAACTACCCAATTGATTCAGTTTACAAGGTACCAGCTATTTAAAGCATTTAATATTTCTGTGCTTATGATTTCAACATTAATCAAGGTTTTGTCCATTTTTTCAACTTGCAGATGGCACAACTTGCCAAAGCTTGTACAGAGGGTGATCCACAACGACGTCCAACTATGAGATATATTGTGGTTGCTCTTATGACACTTACTTCAAACACTGAGGATTGGAATATTGCATCCTTCTATGAAAATCCAACCCTTGTAAATCTAATGTCTGGAAGATAGGACTAGGAATATAGGATATGCAAACGTCACCATGTAATTGTTTTGTTGCAAAAAAATAAAACTTGGGAATGCTGCATATATGTATCTCACAAATATTTCTGCTGAATTCCACGGCCTCCAAGCTGAGTCAATTGGAAATGGAAAAAAGAAATAGAAAGAGATTCAAGATAGATATAGTGTGTGTTTGGTTTACTGCAAAAAATCACCTTTCAAACGTGAATCCGGTTAACGTTACTCTCTATAGCGTTAGTCCCAATCTACGTTTAAAATGTGATTTTTGATGAACTACTACTTGAGAACTCACTCACAAAAAAAACATTCAACCATAAAAGGTGGTGCAAATCTACCCCATTATTCTAAAACATCTCCAAACAAAGGTTTTTTCCATTCCAAATATAACGGAAGCTAAAATGATAATGCTTTCAACTATAACTGATAACAGAGATATTTTAATATGTAAAGTGACCATTCTTGTAGTTTTTAAGGACTAAATCATACGTTTACTTTGAACTTTAAATTAGTTGCTTAAACAATAGATGTCACTCATGATGTTATTGAAGGATCGTTATCTCAGATTCCAAACATGATCACTTTTGTCGTATTATGTTATATAAAATTTAAAATGAATATTAAATGAAAGTGAAATGTGCAATTGGTGTTGTCACGTAGATTCCCTTTTGATTTATGTGAAAGTGAAGTCAACGAAGAACAGGCGTGCCTCAAAATATAAAATGGAAAATTTGGTGTTTGTTAGCATTATGAGAGGACACAATAGGATGTGTCTGCACAGCTGCCAACAGGGTTGGCATTTGGGTTACAAAAGATTCATTTTTTATATTTGAGTCACTTTCCAATTTCCATATAAAATTCTATATTCTATTAATCATAAGAGAAAGTGTGACATTAGTTTCAATACAAAAATAAATGAACATGTAAACTTGTGATGCCATATTTAGAGAGTACTAGAAAATAGAAATCCAGTTTTCTAAGTTGAGTTTCTTTTGGTGCTTCTTATTAGGTTCCTCTCAGTGACCAAATGAAACTCAAAAATGGTTTACTCTTGTTCTTTCTGTTGCTTGAGTATGTTTGTTTCAAGGTGGAATCCAAGTGTGTGAAGGGGTGTGATTTAGCTTTAGCTTCTTACTATGTCATGCCTAATATTTTTCTAGAAGGCAATATAACACGCTTCATGAGATCAACAATTGTGTCCAATTCTGATGTTATTATCAGCTACAACAAAGGCAAAATATTCAATAATGATATTCTTCTAGCCTTTCTCAGACTCAACATTCCATTCCCATGTGACTGTATTGGTGGTGAATTTCTGGGGCATGTGTTTGAGTACACAACTGATGCAGGTGACACCTATAATTTAATTGCCAACAACTACTATGCTAATCTTACCACAGTAGAGCTTTTGAAAAGGTTCAATAGCTATGATCCAAATCATATACCTGCTAATGCCAAGATTAATGTCACTATCAATTGTTCTTGTGGGGACAGTCAGATTTCAGAAGATTATGGGTTGTTTGTTACCTATCCTCTCAGGACTGGGGATACACTGCAAGTTATTGCAAACCAAACTAGTCTTGATGCAGAGTTGCTGCAGAGTTATAATCCAAGTGTTAATTTCAGCAAAGGGAGTGGAATAGTTTTCATTCCAGGAAGAGGTATGCTTCTCCTTTGTTACATCAATCTTTGGTGTTCTAATCACTCTCTTCATTGTATTTATTTGACATTAATTTTATGTATTTGCTTAACTATTTATATTTTTATTTATACTTTCCAGATCAAAATGGAGACTATGTTCCTTTATACCCTAGGTGGGTAACTTTAATTGCCTCACCTTTAAATGTGCTTGGAGGAATTAAATATTGCTTCATGTTTGGTTCTATCTTTTTAACTTTAATTTTTCCTTTTTCTCTCTTGCAGGAAAACAGGTTTGGCCTTCTAAGTTGATTATTTTGATGTTCACAAAAATATGAGAAAGTAAAAAGAAAAATCAATGACTCTGAGCTCAAATTTGCTTCAATATAAGCAGGTCTAGCTACAAGTGCTGCTGTTGGTATATCTATAGCAGGAATATGTGGCCTTCTATTATTGATAATTTGTATATATGCCAAATACTTCAAGAAGAAGGAAGAAGAGAAAGCTAAATTGCCAACAGAAGTTTCTGTGCCGCTTTCAACTCAAGATGGTAATGGTATATTTTCCTATTCATGTTCCTTGTATGTTCCAAGTAACCTTCTTTGACCCTTAGATATTGAATATCAGTACTCTGATTTTGCATGTTTTCAAAACTAGTCTTACATTAATTTATACATATCCAATTTTAAGCTATATGTTACCTGATTATAGAGGCAGAAAAGTTACCCCTATTTTATAACACATCCCCCCTTCTTAGTCTTACTTATACCTTATAAAAGGAACAAAAACAAGGGTAGAAAAAAGGTGTATCTGCTATTTATAATATTTTCAAAGTCTACTTGCAATCATAATTGCATATATTTTACTTTTTGCCTGCTAATTGGCTTTGGAGGAAAATAAACTGATTGATATTTCTATTTAAACACTTGAGTTGAAAGTAAAGTTGTAAATTAAATGTGTATTATGAAATCGGTTTTTTTAACCAGTGTAATGTTGCACGAGATAATAAATCAAAAGTGGAAATATTTTATTGGAAAATGTAACATTTCATATTACCAATGCATTAAATGTTTTGATAATTGTAATTTCCAATAAATGTTTTCCACGATTTATTAACATTTGCAACATTAGAAAAACCGTTATGAAATAAATGATTAAGTTGCATTCAATCTAGAACATTCCTAGAATTTCAATGGACATGATAACACTAGCTGATTTTTCTTTCTCTTCTGGGTTGAAGCTTCTAGTAGTGCAGAATATGAAACTTCAGGATCCTCTGGGCCTGCTCCTGGTAGTGTTGCTGGCCTTACAAGCATTATGGTGGCAAAATCAATGGAGTTTTCATATCAAGAACTAGCCAAAGCTACAAATAACTTCAGCTTGGAAAATAAAATTGGTCAAGGTGGATTTGGAGCTGTCTATTATGCAGAACTGAGAGGCGAGGTATGAAGCGACATGTTTCTTCAATTCTATAAAATAATCAGCCAAGACAACAATAAAGGAAAAAAGGAAAATAAAAAAGGATAGAAGTTTTCACTTTTACCCTTGTAATGTTATTTAGTGACACATATGGCATTCCCTTGTGATTGATTCCTTAATTTAGAATAATGGTGAGTGATATGTATAAATTTAAAGGCTTTATGTTCATTGTATGGAAAGATATATAAAACAGTTACAAGTATAACATACAAAATAGTATAGGAGATAAAATTGTTTTACTGAATATATGTAATTATGTAGCATTGTTTATTACTTATTAGATAATCTTCTTAAGGGTGGATAGACAAATTTATGCTTTTTATGCCACTTTAGATTAACTAATTACTTTTTATACTCTTATTCCTGGATTTCTTCTTATATTATTCATTCTATGCAGAAAACAGCAATTAAGAAGATGGACGTACAAGCATCAACAGAATTTCTGTGTGAGTTGAAGGTCTTAACACATGTTCATCACTTGAATTTGGTAAAACATCCTTCAAACAAACTTAAGAATTATATTTGGGAAGGATAATTAATCATTGTGATATATAGTTTGAAGAAGGGTCCTGCTAGGACACTAATTAAGGATCCATAAATAGATTTTTATTGGAAATCACGGTATTCATTGTATCTGCAACATTAAATGCTAGACATTCCAATAAAAGTTTTCTATTTTTGATTCATTAACAAGTGTCCTAAGGGCACTCGTTAGCATTTCCCTTTGAAGAATCATAAGACTGTTAGAAAGGGAATATCTAGTGTGATTTTGTGAGCAGGACAATATTATAATTATCCAGCAAAATTATTTCTGCAGTTCCACATGACAGTCCTACTAAATTAACATAAACTAAGCATTACTTGTAGAAAAAAAAACATACAAAACATAATCTGTAACTTGTTTTCAATTTGCTTATACTTTTCATTTGATTTTTTTTTCTATTTTTGAAATGTATTTTTTGCTTATGTGATTACTCTGTATTTTAATGGGGCTTTTTGCATTAACAAATCCAAGTAAGATCTAAATCTTCTATATGTACTTTTCTTTTATGAACAACATAGGTGCGCTTGATTGGATATTGCGTTGAGGGATCTCTATTCCTTGTATATGAATATATTGACAATGGAAACTTAGGCCAATATTTGCATGGTACAGGTGAGATAAGCATACAATGATGAGTCTAATTATCTTTTCCTGTGATGTTAATGTTACATTATAGTCAAACAAATAATATTGATGAAAATATGATTCCAGGTAAAGATCCATTACCATGGTCTAGCAGAGTGCAAATTGCTCTTGATTCAGCAAGAGGCCTTGAATACATTCATGAGCACACTGTGCCTGTGTATATCCACCGTGATGTAAAATCTGCAAATATATTGATAGACAAAAACTTTCGTGGAAAGGTTAAATTGTGACACATATTCTTCATGTTCCACATTCAAAATTCAGATTTTTCATTTCTTCTATGAGGTTAACTAAACTATGTAAGTTTTCAAATTCAGGTTGCAGATTTTGGCTTGACCAAACTTATTGAAGTTGGAAACTCCACACTTCACACTCGTCTTGTGGGAACATTTGGATACATGCCACCAGAGTATGATTTATTTTGGAGTAAACTAGCAAATTTATCCCTGACTTTTTTAGGGTCATGCAGTTTGGTCCCTAAGAAATAGAATAACACAATATAATCCCTGACTTCTTGCTTTTTCTGTCATTATAGTCCAACTGTGTTTCCTGATTAAATTGCATGACCCTAAAAAAGTCAGGGACGACTTTTCTATTTCTTTTTTGTATCATCATTTAGTTATTAGCAGCCATGTTCAACTTGTTAATAGTGGAAAAGTATCTCTTTTCTTTTGATTTTGTATGCATGGAACTTGTTTTATTGATTACATGGATGATTTTCTACAGATATGCTCAATATGGTGATGTTTCTCCAAAAATAGATGTGTATGCTTTTGGAGTTGTTCTTTATGAACTTATTTCTGCAAAGAATGCTATTCTGAAGACAGGTGAATCTGTTGTTGAATCAAAGGGTCTTGTAGCTTTGGTGAGTCTAGCTAGATACCTTTCTTTGAACCTTATTTACTAACAAAAGTAGTAGAAAACATTCTTAATTCACAAATGTGCATGCATGTTTTAAAGCTAGTCAAAATGCATCCCCTTGAACCAGAAATGAAGTTACCCTTAACCTGTTTTGTGTTGTAGTTTGAAGAAGCACTTAATCAAAGTGATCCTTTGGAAGGTCTTCGCAAACTGGTGGATCCTAGGCTTGGAGAAAACTATCCAATTGATTCTGTTCTCAAGGTGAAAGCATTTCTTTGTGAATAAATTATTTGAATGCAATCTTTTACTCTTTCAGTTTGTCTTATACTACAAAAATACAACAACAACAATAATAAAACTTTTGTTTATGTGGAAATGTGGAATAGCCTTTGAAATCAAAATAGTACATAAGCAGATTTTTTTTTTCTAGTTTGTGGGTTTAGGAATTACACTCTTTTTGCCTAAGATTCAGTGTTTGAAAAAAATTTAAGGCTTGGTGATTGTTTGAGTTGCAGATGGCCCAACTTGGGAGAGCTTGTACAAGAGATAACCCACTATTGCGCCCAAGTATGAGATCTATAGTTGTTGCTCTTATGACACTTTCATCACCTACTGAGGATTGTGATGATGATACTTCCTATGAAAATCAAACTCTCATAAATCTATTGTCAGTGAGATGAAGGTTCACTATTTGATTCTTGTTCAATTTGTTGTAACTCTTAGAAACATATATATACTTTGTACATTGAATGGAGTTAGGGAGTTTTTCCATTTTGTTACTTCAATTTTTAATTCCCGAAATGGTGGAAAAGTGTGTGAATACAAAATCAATATAATTTAAACAGAAGTATCACAATATATTGATTATTTTTTGGTTTAATTACACTTTCGGTCCCTTTAGTTTAGATTATATGCAATTTTTGCCCCTCAAACTTTTTTTAGCAAAGTAAATCTCTCTACTTTCAAAATTAAGCAAATTTGGCTTATCTGTCAACTTATTATTTTCTACTTAACATCTCCACAAATTGAATTGATTAAATCATTTTAAATCTTCTTAAATTCAAAACTCAAATAAAAATATTAAATTTCACCTAAAATAAAAAATCTCAAATTTGTGTCCTCTTTAAACCCTAATTCCAACTTACAAAAATCTTCAAATTTTATCAAATTTTTATTAAATTTTTTTACTTTTGAACCTTTTAAAGTATTTCATATCTCAAATCCATCATAGACTCTCAAATATGTAGGTTGTAGAAATGAGGATTTAAAGGCTTTAAATAGAAGATAATTGACGGTGGGAATAAATTTGTTTAATTTCGAAAGTAAAGAGATTAAATTTCCTCAAAAAATATTTGAGGGACAAAAATTGCACATAATTTAAATTAAAAGGAAAAGTGGAATTAAGCCTTTTTTTCATAGGCATATGGGCCAGTTTGGATAATACTTCTGCAGAAGTACTTCTAGGTGATAAAAATAGAATAAATTAAAGAGGTAAAATGAATTTAACTTCTCCATAAGTTGAAATTAGTTATTGATGAAGAAGTTAAATGAGAGAGCTTTTAGAGTAAGTGAGCTACAAAGACCAATTTCAACTTATTGAGAAGTTAAATGCATTTGACCTTTTTAATTCATTCAATTTTTATCACCTAAAAGTACTTCTGCAGAAGTTCCATCCAAACTTGCCCTTCTTTAGGTTTTTTAATTTTGTCTTTCTAACATATCAGCCCAAATCTATAAATTATTTATTAAAGGGATAACAATTTTGCATGAAAAACTAGGTTATTAATTAAATATACAATAATATTTTAAAAAAAAATTAGCGCTTGCACGTAGTTATTTATAGCAGATCATCTTTCCCTACACATTTTACCTTCTCATAAATTAAAGTTGCACAATGCGGTATAGAATATAGATGGCAATACTATAAATTAACTTCTAACTTTTTTTTATCTGCAAATTAACTTCAAAATAAGTTCTTTAATCCATTACTTGATGTCGAAAAAGTACTTCCTTTGCTTTCCGCATTTTTTTCTTTTCGTATTTAATTTTGTCTCACGTTTCGTATGCAATCTATATTATATATATACGTCTTCAATCCTTATTATATATAATTTTTTTTTGTAAGACCACATGTATTTTCCATGGGAGACAATTATGTCGATCCGAGTAGGACCTTATAGGTGGCAAAACTCTCCTCCCGAAAATTTAACACAGTTGCATACCCAGTGCTCGAACTGGAGACCACTGGTTAAGCTGGAACAACTCCTTACCAGCTGATCAACGTGCTCGGTAGTCCTATTATATATAGTTGAGTTTAAAATGGCTGGAGTATAGATCGTAGAAGTTATACACATGAAAACATTAGAAGGGGGTGAATAGTATTTTTATAAAACTTTGCAGTTTTTTCAGAAACCTTTCACAAACTGAGTTTATAAAACTTCGGACAGGCTTAGGGAGTGTCTGAGAATTAGTCCTTTGTCTGAAATACTTCAGACAGTGGATCTAAAAATGTTTTCCTAATAGATTTTACAAGTGTTTTATATAAACTCAAGTTCAAAACCATCTTCTTGTTAGTTAAAACTGAATGTAAAAAGATAAGGGTTAGAGAAACACTCAGCCAAGATTTATCCTGGTTCACTCACTACCACTGTGAGCTACATCCAGTCCCAGAGCCAACTAGCTTATGGATTTTCTGCAATAATCTAAAACAGATTACAAGTATCAATGTTTTCACCCAAGCCTCTTCAGGCTCTAACAACAAGTGTACACCTAGCCTCTCCAAGCTCTTACAAGTATTGTTTTCTAACCTAGTCTCTTCAGGCTCCAAACAACAAGTGTTTACAAAGAAGGTGAACTTAGAATACAAAATTATTCGTTCAGAAAGATGTACAAAGAAAGTAGTGATCTAACACTGGATATGAAAGTTTTTGTACAAAGTTTATCAAAGATAATCTACTAAGATTTTGGCAGCGTTTCTTTTCAAAGAATTTGCACGTATGTTACTTCTTCTTTTCTTCACAAAGACCACTAGTATTTATAGGCTTTGAGCATAGGAACATCATTGAGAAGTCCGTTGAGAGATAACATTTAATGCTCTTCATCCCGTTGAGACACAGCTCTGACACTATACAAGGTTGCAACACTGTTCTGACTTATGCAACTTCTGCAGCGCAATATTTCCTCATTTGTGCTTGATTTTCAAAACTCAGCCAAAATTGATCTTTTGTCACTCTTGATTTGTGTTTTGAGGTTGCGTGAAGGAATGAAACAGTCTTTGACTTGCCACGTCAGAAAAGGCCTTGACTTCAGACAGCACTTCAGTCTTCAGATCAAACTTTAGACTTCAGAAGATACTTCAGAACCAATTGCTTCAGAACGCCTTGGACACTTCAGACGAAGCTTCCTTCAGACCCTGGATGTACTTCAGACAACGTTTAAGGTTCAGATGCTTTTATCATGTCTGAAATAACAGAACAATCATCAGTAATACTGTGAAGTCTTAGAAAGTTTATTTTAAGTTTATACTCATCAATATTATAACATAGGAGTATCTTTGACTTTCAAAGTCTTGAGATTCAATAATATATATATATATATATATATATATAGGGAGCATATCAAATGAGAGGGATTTTTATTGTGAGAGATGAGAGGGTTAAATCATAGCCATTAGATTAAAATGATTAAATTAAATGGCTGAGATTAATTTACTAAATTAAATCTTCATGTGCTCCCCTCCGTACACCGGTCGGCTCTCACATGGTATCACTATTCTTGTTTTCAAAATAACTGTCACAGTTTTCAAATAGCAAAAGGAAAGCGGTAACTCTGTCGCCGTTGTGCTATACCTTGTTTCCAACTAATAGTGCCCTTAATCGCACAGCTGCAGAACCATTGAATCGCACACCACACGTTCTTTATTTCATTCTTAACAGTTAACAACAAGGTATTGATAATGTGAATCCTTTTCTTCTATTTATCAATTCCTTGCTTACGTAGGAGCAAAACTGTGATATTTCAATTCTAATCAATTCATAAGGGTTTTTCTCACATGATATTTCATATCGCAAGCAATTCCAATCGTATCATAAGGGGTTTTTTTCACATGGATTTTTTTTTTTGCAATTAATTAATATGTTTTGATAGTATATTGTACTCTTTGTTCTTGGTGCTATTAAAATTATCAAAGGTTTTATTAAAATTCTGAAATATTAGATTTTCTAAAAAAAAATTATACCACTCTCCTGATATATTATTTTAATCCAATATATTTATCTATTTAATTTTTTATTAAGTATTGAATGCATTATTTTGTATAGGAAACTATGTCATCAACAATGAGTTGCCCTTCCCTCAACATCGATAGTGAAGAGATTCAAAGTCCTCAGCCCCATATTGCTTCCAACCTTGACTCCACAAGTCCTGGGTCACCCACACCTTTGGTAACTTTGATCATATCATTAAATAGTTGCGATTTTGTTATTAACACCATGTTTTTCTTATATTTTATTTAAATTATATATTTTGTACTTCTTAAGCAATTGAATGGGTGCCGGATTATGATGAAGAATTGAAGCCCAAGGTTGGACAACTATTTGATACGTTAGAAGAAGGTGAAATTTTTTATAAAAAGTATGCGCATAATGTTGAATTTAGTGTGCGTTGTTCTTTAGAAACTAAAGATAAAAATGGTGTGAAGCGTTGGAAGTATTTTGTTTGGCTGTCACATATGTATGATATTCGAAGCATGTGGAGCCGGCTGGTGTACGGAGGGGAGCACATGAAGATTTAATTTAGTAAATTAATCTCAACCATTTAATTTAATCCTTTTAATCTAATGGCTATGATTTAATCCTCTCATCTCTCACAATAAAAATCCCTCTCACTTGATATGCTCCCTATATATATATTCTTTTCTTTTACATAAAGAAGAGTAGGGCTAAGAAACTATCTCAAGAAAAGTTTTGAAGGAAGGAATAACGGTTTCAAATTACGATTTCTAGACATTAATTAACTATTTAATTTTGTTAAAAAGAAGATTCCGAGACATTGTTATCTTTACAGCTTAATAATGTGAACATTTTACTTTGGCTTTTCATGTACACATATGATTACTATAAGATTCGAAATGCTTAGCTTAGCTAGCTAGCCTAGTATTTATCTCATATTTACTCAAGAGAAACCCTTAGTATATCTCATTAAGAGTGACCCTATAAGGGTATAACGAATGATCGATCATATATGGTAGCTAGCTAGCTTATAGGCATAAATGGAGGAAATAAAGTGGGTGGATCAAATCAATGGCGAGCTCATCAAGAGCAATGATCCATCGATTGAGGAGGAACATTGGAAGAGGCATTCAATTTACAAGGTACCCTCACGTGTCACCGACCTAAACAAAAAGGCCTTTAGACCCCACGCAGTGTCCTTTGGTCCATACCATTATGGGGAGGAAAGTTTGAAGGCCATGGAAGAGCATAAGCACCGGGCTCTGCTCCATTTCCTAAAGAGGTGCAAAAAGCCCATTGAGTTGCTATTCCAACGCATGGATCAAGTGGTGGAAGAGTTGAGAGACTCATACAAGCCACTTGATCCAATTTGGACACAGGACACGCCCAGGTTCCTACAAGTGATGATTGTTGATGGTTGTTTCATGTTGGAGATTTTAAGAGCCAATGAATGTGTTCCTGATGACTATGCCGACAATGATCCTGTGTTTGGTGAACATGGGAAACTATATGTCATGCCACATATCAAGCGTGACATGCTTATGCTTGAAAATCAACTGCCCATGAAGGTTCTTCATATATTGATTGAGGTTGAGACTGACACAACCCAGGTAATTAATTTCAATATTTTATGTCTAAGTATATATACATATAAAAAAAATTACACATTAATCCATACATATATAGGAATCATTCATTCACGGCTTACTATTCTTTTTATATGCCTATTGACTGGCTGAATAAATAAATTAAAGCTACAATGCACGAACTTAATTAAGGTATATTCTTTCCCCATCTCTTTTCAAACCAAATAAATGAATAAAATACTAATGAGTGTGACACTAATTAAGGAATCACATCTGTGAAAAAAAAAATGTTTATTAAAAAAATTAACTTTTTAGGTTACTATATTTTAATACTATACTTTAAGTAATCAACTCTCTATATATTTTTGAGACACCTAATGAGACGCTCTCTCATCCTACTTTCCCTTTCAATAATATTTAACATTCTCTCTTTTCTCACATTGAGTGGTGAATTTCACACACTGCTTGCGAAAGTTAAATTTTCCCTTTCAATATATCCTTAATACTAATATTCTCCTTTTCTATTTGAATTTTCAAATACTAATAAATATTATTATATCCTAAATTTTAAAATTTATTAAGATTCAAAATCTTATCCTATTAGTTTCTATTGCTTTCTTTATTTTTAATATAAATCATTATTCTTATCATTATGATTTTAATTAATTAAATTATATATCTCATTATCAAATAACAATGTAAATGACATTTCAACAACAAAATATAATCTGCTATTATAATTTAAAATTGAATAATTATAAAAAATTATTCTAATTTTTTTTAATTTGAGAGATATTAATTTGTTATAAATTTGATTTTAATTGTATAATTAAAAATTTAAGATAATATTAAAATAATCAAAAAGAGTTTTATTATCTTTTTATTGATCACTATTTTAATGTACGGTTGAGTTCTTAATTAGTCATATCTCAATAGTTGCTCATTTTTAAATTTTTAATTGTTTAATTAACCCATAAATAAATTTGCCTGATGATGAATTAATAATTCTAAAGTCACAATTACATGACAGGATGACGAGGAATTAAACGAGAAAATTCTGGAGTTCTTAACCCCATGCAACCCTTTCATCCGGAACATGGGCAAATGTATGCACCTTTTAGATGTCTACAGAAAAAGCCTCATTCAACATGGGCCTACCCACCCAACACCCATACCCAAGGCCCAATTCCTTCATTTGGAGCATGGGGATGATATCGTTAGATCCGCAAGAGAGCTTCACGAGGTTGGAGTTCGTTTCAAGAAAAGCAAAACACAAAGCCTCAGAGACGTGTCCTTCGATCGTGGGGTTCTTAGGCTCCCAACTATAATAGTGGATGACACAACAGAGTACATGTTATTGAACCTCATTGCCTTTGAGTGTCTCCACGTTGGAGCAGGAAACGAGGTAACCTCATACGTGTTCTTCATGAGCACCATCATTGACAATACCATGGACGTTGCACTCCTCAATCGAAGAGGGATACTAATCAACGTTCTTGGGAGCGATAAGGATGTTGCAAAATTGTTCAATTCATTGTGTAAGGATATTACAGTGGATCGCCAAGGAGTCCTTGATGTGGTGCAAATGAATTTGAGCAATTATTGTAAGAAACCATGGAACAAGTGGCGTGCAAATCTCACTCAAACTTACTTTAGGAATCCTTGGGCTATTGTGTCACTTATCGCTGCTATCTTCCTTTTTACTTTTACTATCATTCAGACTATATACACTATTTTTCAATATTATCAACCCTCGAGCCCAGACCCTTCCACGTCACCTTCTTTTCCAAGACCAAGGCCTCGCCATTTTCCATAATCACCCATTTAATATGCTATTATTTGTTGAGATCATATTAATTTAATTTGATGGATAGATGTAATAATTTTGCTAGTTGTAACTTTTTTTAAAACATGTTTGGCGTGGATTTGGGTAACCAAACACACTTAGTGCATGTTTGGTTTAGCGTTGAGAAGTAACTAAACTCAAGTTTGGACCTCTCAACCAAACTATTTATAGCGTTGGAAACGTGAGTTTATCATGTTCCAACGTTAAACCAAACACACCCTTAGTAATTTATGATCTCATTGATGTATAAATTCACCATTTTATATTACTATAATTGTAACTTTTTTTAGTAATTTAAGAGTGCCTCGTCGATGTATAAATTCATATGCATTGCAATATGAAAAAATAAGAGAGAAAAATATGAAATAATTTAAAATAATTTAGTTATAAATATTCTTCTTGTTCTAATTCTTTGCAAAAAAAATTGTAGTTGTAACCCACCATATCTCATAATTTTTTTAGTGTTTTAGATTCAAATACCGCCAACATTATATATGGTATCAAATTTGCAGATCCTTACAGCAAAGGAGTGTGAAGAATAGAAAAGTATAGAAGAATAGTGAAGCTAAAGAGTCGTGATTCCCTTAAGGGTCGCAATTTGGTACCCTCCCGTTAGAAAGGGTTTTGGTACCTTCTTGTCATTTTTTTTATTGAATAGGCCCAAATTACGTAGGAACAAGTCGTGTACTCTGTCCTAAATTATTTCGAAGACATAAAATAGATTTTAAATGAAGCACATGTGTATTGCAAATGAGAATGTGGAAAAAAGGGGGAATACAATAAAAAATACATGATAATAGTTATAGAGGGTCAAAAAGTCTTTTCAAAAATTAAAAATACAAATTCTAATAGTTAAATATTGTCCTATAAGTATAAAAATACTAAGATCATTTAGGAAAGTTGAAAGAAATTGATTAAATGATCAAAGAAGGTACCAAAACCCTCTCTCACGAGAGGGTACCCTAGAATTTCCCTTCCCGTAAACTTAACTCTTTGATGATCAACAATACAATTCTAAATTAACACAACGTAGACCATAGAAAGGAAAGAGAGAAAAACTGTAAGAAGAACTTTGTTGTAATTCAATGCCTTTTCATTAACACTTGATGAAATATGAAAAATACAATAAAGCTCTATATATAGCCAACGTTCCTACCAGAAAAGAGAATCAATCAAAGGGAATAATATCAAAATGAATAAAAAGGGACGCGCGAGAATCATAACAGAAAGTGTTTCTGTTACATGAGCAAAATGTGTGCCAGCATGTGGGACTATGTTGATGATCTTGATCATGGCATCATGTATGATAGTCATAATACCCCCTTAAGCTGGTGGGTGGAAGATGTCTAGCACACCAAATTTGATGAGAAAACCAATAAAAGCTTTTGGTAAGGGAGCTATAGTAAAGAAGTCGGCAAGCTGGTCCTTGGAAGGAATGGGAGAAGATGCATGAGTCCAGCCAGAAGTTTTTCTCTGACCAAACGACAATCCATTTCTAAATGTTTTGTCCGTTCATGAAAGACCGGATTCTGAGCTATGTGTAAAACACTTTGATTGTCACAAAATAAAAGATGAGATTTGAACAAAGGAATGTGAAGGTCTTGTAGCGAGAAGTGGAGCCATTGAAGTTCACATGTGGTAACTCCTAAAGCTTTGTACCCTGCCTCTGCTAGCTGAAGAACACGCCACGATGGTTTGTTTCTTGGATCTCTAGCTTACCAAAGCATCACCAACAAAAGAAACAATAACCTGAGATTGATCTCCGTGTATCCAAACATCCTCCCCAGTAAGCATTAGAGAATCCCCTTACTTGAAAATGAGATTTTCTGGGGAAGAAAAAACCCATGTCAAGAACCTTCTTAAGGTAACGAAGTATCCTAGTAGCAGCCTTATAATGATCTTGAGTAGGTGAACACATAAATTGGCTAACTTGTTGAGTAGCAAAAGTGATATATGGCCTAGTGACTGTGAGATACAACAACCTAACAACAAGCCTGCGATAGGAAGGAGGATCAGAAAAGCATGGCTCGGTATCTTGATGAAGATGCACTGCTGGGTCTAAAGGAGTGGAAGCTGGTTTACTGTCCAATAAATTTGTGTCTTCAAGAAGTTTCGGACAATATTTTCTTTGAGAAAGGGAAATCTTAGCTAAAGAATGGGCTACCTCTATGCCAAGGAATTATTTTAATAATCCCATATCCTTGATTCCAAAGGATGCATGAAGGTCGGTCTTAACAAAACTGAATTTAGTGAGAGAATTTCCAAATAATAAAACATCATCAACATAAACTAATAAACCAGTAAAATAAGTTGTTGTATGCTTGAGGAAAAGTGAATGATCTGCAGCGGAATGATAGTAGCCTATGCCTAGCAAGAAGGTGGATAATTTTTCAAACTACTGCCTGCTTGCTTGCTTGAGTCCATACAAGGACTTGGTGAGTTTGCATACTTTGTTTAAACCTGTAACAATCATCCCTTGAGGAATTGTCATATAGATATCTTCCTTCAAATTCCCATGGAGGAAGGCATTGTTGACATCAAGTTGATGAAGATGCCAATCCTTAATTGCAGTTATGGCTAGGACTACTCTGATAGTGGTCAATTTTGCTACTGGAGAGCCCTTCTATTTGAGTGTATCCTTTTGCAACTAGTCGGGCTTTATACCTTTCTATGGTCCCATCTTGACTCCTTTTGATTTTGTAGACCCATTTATTAATTGCCAATGGGAATTACACCAGAAGGTAAATCAACTAGCACCCATGTGCCATTAAGTTCAAGAGCTGAGATTTCAGCTTCCATGGCTCTTTTCCAATGATCATAATTGTTAGCATAAGAAAATGACACAGGTTCTATTATGTTTGAAAGACAAAGGTTGTAGGCAGTGTGTGAGTGAGACGGGTTATGATAGGAAACAAAGGATTCAATTGGATAAAGGTTACCTGGATGAGGTTGCTGAGAGGAGATGGATGTATTACATTTTATTGCGTGAAAGAGAAAATGAATTTGGAGGAAAATGTTAGGATTTTGGAATTAAAGTATGAAGACAATGAAGGAGAGCAAATTGATAGACCTTTCTAATGGCTCCGATAATGCACCCACATACGATAAGATTTATGTGTGACAAATGTTTTGTATATCTTTTGAAATGTTTTAGATAATTGACATGATATCATTGATTTGAAATTAGATCCATTACTTGAAATTTGAAATTATTCCTCTACTGCTAATAAGATTTGTATATGTTTATGGCTGGAAAATTTGTATCTATTTGTATAACATTTTGTTAGTCATCTGGCGGTTAAAAGTATGTGGGGATTATCATTTGTTGAAATCTTAAACCAATTATTTGTTTAAAATCATTTTAATATTAGTTTATTTACTTGTTGAAATAATAAGAAGTCTCCTGGACACACGCGTGAGATGGGTATCCACCTTTTCTCTTTCTCAATAATGCAAATCTTTCAAAGTCAAAAGTGCCAACAAAAAAGTTGTGGCGGTTTTTGTCTACCAGTATTGCATAAAAGTAATTTTTAGAAGTCATACCAGCGTTAAGCAAAATGCACCACAAAAAAGTTTGTAGCACAAGTAATGTTGGCGCTGTCATGATTGCCAAAATTGTATTTTGTGGTGGTCTTGGGCTGCCAGAAATGGAAAAACTAACCACTAAATTACGTTTTTTTGTAGTGTGGGGGCAAGCAGGGACATATCTACGTTATGGACTTTCACAAAAATTTTAATTTTTCTAATATTACATATATCATGGGTATTAATTATTCCAAAAAGATTTGATATTTTAGTATGAGATATTAAATTCATGCAATAAAAAATACAACAACTCATATAATACATTTCTCTCTTTTCATTGCATTACTCATTACATTTCACATTCCTCCTTTTATCTTTCTATCTCGTATCTCTTTTAATTAGTATGAAAAATTCATATAGGTATATGTATGAGTATTGCCCCCACAATCTAAATTTTTTGCGTCTGTCACTGGGGACAAGAAAATATATTTGTGAGCAAATTAAAGGGACAAATTTTATCATTACATTCTACCATATGCGCATAGGGATGCAAAGATTGTCTATGAGGACGCGAGCATACCAAAAAGTAAGAAGCTTGTTGTATGTAGCGCGTGGTTACATCAGGAACCTGCATGTGGGGATGTGAGCATACTTTGATATGCAATGGTAAAATATTATCCTATCTTTTAATTTCAATGATCAGTAAGAAGTTTCAAATATAGAGAGTTAAAGGGAGAAGAAGTATGCTCATAATATTT
The DNA here is from genome assembly GCA_026901365.1 of Sesbania bispinosa. Lineage (NCBI taxonomy): Eukaryota > Viridiplantae > Streptophyta > Magnoliopsida > Fabales > Fabaceae > Sesbania > Sesbania bispinosa. The sequence continues at coordinate 2,536,039 of QLOH01000045.1, read as the reverse complement.
TACACTAGTTTGCCCTTTAAACATTAGAGCTACGTCCAATCCCTACTCTCGGTAGGATTTTCACTATGTCAAGCTTGATACACATGTATTCTTTCTCCTTCTCAGTCTCCTTAGGATTCTTGGTGCAACACACCACCTAATATTCTTCTGCAGCCTCTACAGGCTCGTCACAGTATTCTTTTGCAGCCTCTGCAGGCTTCTAACACGATATAAAACAGATATTCTGCAGTCTGTCTTACTCAATACAAACCTAACCCTTTGTAGAATATTCACAGATTATCTCTCAAGAAAAACTAACACTACCTTGCTAGTCTTGAGAGTTACAATCAATGATTTGAAACAAAAATACAATGAAATGCTCGAGATTTTACAATGAAGAGAGCACGAGTGAAAGATAATGAGCCTAAACACACTATTTCTCACTTTCCTAACTATTTGAGAACATAAATAATAATTTTGCAGAAAGTGAAATTTCTCCAGAAGGTACATATGGTAATTTTGATGCACTGATAGCTTCTTCCGGTGTTGTGTGTGTTGGAATGAATAGAGGGCTCCTTTTTATAGCCAAGGGTGGACCAAACTAGCCGTTCGAGGGCGTTAGAGAAGAATTAAACTCTTAGCTGGCCATGAAGGAGTTGTCACTTTTATGTGGTAGTTTTCTCTCTCATCAAGTTTGACAAGACTTTCTTCTAGAGCCAGGATTTTCATTCTATTTAACCTTTCTTCTTTTGGAGCAGTATGTGAGGGATGAAAGAATACTGGGCACTTTCTCAATTTCAGATTAAACTATTTTTAACTCCTGTAATTTGAAATTATTACATAATCTGACAATTTCATTCTTCTGGAGGGTGGATGAAGTACTTCTTTCTTCTAATGTTGTCTTGTGAAATTGACAACAATTTCCTTTGGATCTTCTCAACTACTTTCTTGCTTTGGTTTATTTTCTGAATAAGTGTATTTCTTCTTTCCATTAAATATGAAGGTTTATTTTGAACAAAACCTTCTTCCAATTTAATAAGCATTCACGAGCAGTTTCTTCTGGACAAGGCAATTTTATTGCAGGGTTGTTTCTTCTGATGTCTGCTTCTGATTGTTTCTTCTAAATTGAATCTTCTTTGATGATTCGTTAATCTTTTCTGTTCTTTTAAGACAATCTCAATTGCAACCATTAGTATACAATTATCCAGAATTATATTAAGTTTATTTTGAGAGCTTGTCATTATGAAAACATCTCAAGAGGATTCTTGGACCTTAATTACAACTTTACTCATTACTTGTCTACTTGATACGATTGGTACGTTTGCCAAATCATCATCACATTCCCTTTCTCTCATCCCACAGGATAACAGTTAGAAAACAAAAGAAAATAAAAACCATAAAACCACATTGCATATTCTATCCTTAGATCCTCAGTCATAAATATCATAAATCATAATCTTAAATCTCATTTATCTTTAAAACCAAATTGATACCACAATCGAATTAATATCTAGGCTATTCTAACTTTGTCCTAAGATCTAAACATCCTTTTAGAGTCCTTCTTTCATCTACTTCCCAATCTTAAACATTTGTACACCTGAACTGCTTTTATTTTTTAGGGTCTCATCTTATTTCGGTTTGTGGTGATTTTTAGTAAAAATCAAAGTTAAAGATTCTTATGAACAATCTGGGACTGGAATCAAGTCCTTATGGTGGATTCTAAAATAGAGTCACACAATTGAGAAGTAAGAAGTAGAAAAAGTAAAGGGAAAGAAACAATGTAAATTGAAAGTAAATGAAAGTGCAATAAAGTTTTAAGAAAGTGTATTGAAAAGTTGAAGAACAGTGTAAAAAGTTTGACGATTTCTCAAACTGACATACTTTTCGAGTAAACTCGGATGAGCAAGTAGTCGTGAATATGATAGACAGTATGCTTTTTCGAGTGTTTTATCTTAAGTATGTAGAAAGGAGAAAGATTCGTCCCTAGGACATATGACTTTACCCTATTTATAGACTTTTGACCCTAACGGTCAACTAATTTACAAATGACATGTAAGACAGAATCCTAACAGCCTAATCTATGACCACACAGGTGTCCCGTCTTCATTAGATGTCTTTCACGTGTCTTTTCTTATTTGAATTCTGACTCAAAATCTTCAGGTAATTTGTCCAAGTCTTCATTCGAAATCTTCATGGATTCCAGTCTTCCCTTGATTCGAAATCTTCAGTGAATCTTGCAAGGTCTGAACTTGAATTCTTCAGTAAATTTGGTTAAGTCTTTACTTCGAAATCTTCAAGTAACTTGACTAACATTCTGATTTGAAACCTTCATATAACATAACTTAAGTTTCAAATTCGAAATTTTGTATCGTTCTAGTCATGTAAGATTCGAATTCTCCTGTGATTATGATCCTGTAATATTCGAAATCTTTCAACCAAAACTGACTAAGTCATATTCGAATTTCTTGAGAGTTTTGCCAGTATCAAGTTTCGAATTTTAGTAACTCTAAACCTTAGAAATTATTTCTAAGTCTAAGAGTTCTTATATTTGGTTGACACAATAAGTTCGAAATTCTACTTCATGAAACATATATCATGTTTCCTTCAAATGCCACATGTCAACTTACGATTGGTTCTCTTGCTTCACACTTTTGATCAGAAACTGATTTATCAGATGAAACTTACTGATAATTTTAGTCAGTTTTCACTGATTTTTATGTTTAAGCATTTATGGATTTGCTTATGAGTTTCTCTTACAAATAGTTTCCTTTCCTTTTCATTTTTACTCACCTCAGAAGTAAATCTTCTTCTAAATCATCTCGCTTCTCATCTAAGAAAGTTAAAACTTTCTTTCCAAATCTTTTGAGTTTTCTTTCACTCGAATTCTTCCTTCTTTATTTCTGTTTCCATTTTGAAATCTAGAGAGATTTCTGATATTGGTTATTACATTCGACCTAAGTTTCACGTGATTTCATTCGATTTTAGGTCGACGTAATGACCAATGTTAGAAATATTTCTAAGTGTTCTTTGGTCTTTGGGTCGAACGTTATAACCAAAACTAGGCATTTAATCGGTATTTTTACCTAATAATGCCTTAGATTTCTCCTCTTTTAAGGGAGTGCTGATAAGTGAAAATCATATGATAAATTAGAGCACTTTTTATTTCACTTATCAAGGATAAAATGGTATTTTTGCCCCGGTTTAATCCCTTTTTATTAAATATTAGATAAATTGTATTTATTAATCTTAGATTTGAATTTGATGCTATTTTGATAGAAATATTGCTGATTTTTGTAGAATATTGCAAGGATTTGATTTGAGGGAAAGATAGCATTAAATAAGGGAGATATCTGCAAGATTTGAAGTTTGATTGAAGGCAATTAATGAAGATTGGAAGATTATTTGTGAACAATAATGAAGATTTAAAGAATATCTGAGAGCCATTAATGAAGATATCTCTGGCAATCAAACAAGGATTCTGCAGACAACCTTCCCAAATAAATCAAAGATGCTCAATAAATACAAAGATTTCATCAAATAAAGGGAAACAAGGAAAGATAAATCAGCCAAAACCAGTCTCGGGGAGAGATCAAATTAAAAAGAGAAAGTTTGGAGCTGCAAGACGCATGCTGCGCTTCAACCTGTGCTACAGCGCAAGATGAAGCGCATGTTCTCTTGAACCTGCGCTGCATCCTGCGCTATGGCGCAGGGTGAAGCGCAGATCACGCTGATTCTTGCCCTGTTGCCGTTTTTAGATAGATTTCTCCCCAATTTTCTTTGTCTTTCCTTAGCCTATAAATAGGAATCTCTTGCACCAGATCAGGTGTGCACGATTATTGTAATTCAGTTATATTCCAGTGATAATGCACCAGTTCTAATTTTAGAGTAGGAGAGGAGGAGCGCTTCACAAGGATTGAAGATGTTGACAATATCTTCGGTGGTTTGTATGACTACCTTGTGTAGTTAACTCTCCATTAGGATTGAATGTAATCGATTCCATTCCCAAGTGTATGTTGAACTCTATCTATTTATTTATGCAGTTCCCTAGCTATAATATTGGTAATCTTGTTATGTGGTTAATTCCTAACTTCCGCGCTTACGCCAGAGTTATAGGCTAGTTTGTAATTAACGTTACAACTAGGATTGAGTTTGGGGGAGCCTAGACATAGGAAACTCAACCTCTGAGTGAATGAGAATACTCGGTTAACCAGTGACTGAAACATGGGTGTTGCTAATGATTGATGGGTAGTGTGAGTATCCTAATGAAGGGCATCTAAAGGATAGGTATAGTCTAATGGATCGATAGCAAAGGATTAGTTGATTGTCAATCCAGGAAGCGAAACGTGGATGTATTCTAATGAATGATGGGTAGTGACAGTACTCTAGCGAAGGTACGTCTAGAGGAGTAGGCCTCGTTTATCAATTAGTTCTTTTATAAACGGAATAAAGAAAGCAAAATAAGCCGAGGGTAAGTCTGTCGCTTGGGAGAACCCGCATGGATTACCTTTAAGTGTGAGTGGCGCCTGGTAACTCGAGGTCTTAGCAATATAGTTTATCTACGGTGTTATAGTTCAAAGCCTATAAATAATAGGTAGTCTCGACATACATGAGGGGTGTGATGAGATGAAGTTCAATCCTAATCCAAGTAAAGTGTCTCTAACTCTTCCTTTATATTTTTATTGATTATTAATTTGCAATTTATATTTTCCGCACAAAATACTCTCATAAATCTGTTGTTTTCCCTTGATAAATAGATCACGAGTATACGTGAATTGCCTGTTCCTTGTGGATACGATACTTTTCTTACTATTATACTACTGGATTTTTGGTTCGCTTGCCAGAAACCCATCAAGTATTTTTGGCGCTGTTGCCGGAGAACGGTTTCCAATTCATGTAAACCTTGGAGGTCTAATTATCAAGGATATCTATCTTAGGATTTCTTTTATTTATTATTCTTATTATTTTAGGAAATTTTTATTATTTAGGAAATTTATAGTTTTTTTATTATTAAATTTCTTCCACACTTACCTTTTTCAAGTCTTCTTGTTTTTTATTTTTAAGAAGCCAGGTGTCTCACATCAACTACAACTTGAACGAGAAACAGAAAGGACATCAAGGAAGAATAGAAGTAGAAACAAGAGGAGAAGACGAGGGAGAAGTCGAGAAGAAAGCAAAAATATTTTATTTTTAATTATTTTATTTTAATTATTTTTTTTTATAAAATATATAAATATATTATTTTTTGTTATTTTGTTCTTCTCATTTGAGCTAACATTTGTTTGAGCTTCTTGATTATTTCTCTTGAGAAGACAGGTAACAAAAAAAGGGGCAAGACTAAGCTTAAGGAGACAATTTCAACACTCTCTGTTCTACCACCCCAAGTGAAGTAAATGTTAAATGGCTTATGAATGGCAAAATCAACCAAGAAGACCCCTTGGAGATTATGTTAGGTGGCAAGAACCAAGTTACTCCTCTCATGCACCGATTCAAGGTAACTTCTCTAATTACAAACAATTATTCTAACAATTTTTCATAGGATTGGGGAAGTTACCAAAACCAGAATTTTGGGAGGCACCAAGATGATGTTTCACTCTGTATGCAACCTTCTTTTCAACAGTAGCAAAGTTACTCTTCCTATCAACAAAGAGACTCACAATTTTATGAGTTTTTGAAAGAATTCAATCAAAACAATATACAATTTCAGAAAGAGAGCAAAGAGCGAAGACAAAATACTGACGCTTTGTTAAAGCAGATGGCGGAACAAAGGGATTTAAGACTTCAAAAGGAAAGTGAAGAAGCAAGAAGAAACACGGACACTTTGTTGGAGCAATTAAAAGAAACATGAGCCAACCAACAGTCAGAACAAATCTCAGCAAGGCATTCAGATAGTGACGATTTTATTGAAGACAAGTGGGACGAATTTATACAATTTCAGTTGTATTGTGAAAGAGAAGGACTATCCGCTGACCTCGTACTAGATGAGATAGAAAATATGATCAACTGTTGGAATGGGAAATTCCGAGAAAATGCATTACCCAACCCCGGAGAGCGGCGTGATGACATTGTTTAGCTAATAGGGGAAAAATCAATGACAATATGGCTGATGAAGAAGATGAAATTGAAGAAACACAAGAAAGAGAATCAGAAGAAGTTGATGAAGACAAGGAAAAAGAAAAAGGTGCAGAAGAAGAAGAAGAAGAAGAAGAAGAAGAAGAAGAAAAATGAGAGGAGGAAACAAAAACGATGGTGCTAGAAGAAGAGAATGACTGTGAAAGGGAGGTAGAGAATACAACATATGAGGGTGTACATGATGAAAAAGATCAAGAAAATGAAAAAAAGAGTGAACAGGGAGATGGAGAATCAAAGCCCGAGGAAGGAAGGGAAGTAGTACCAAGACCAAAGACCTTGCCTTATCCAACCAGTCCTCCAGAGGAAGATCAAGAAAGGCATGGTGCAAGTGATAAACCTTCCAGACCTCACAAAAGAAAGGCATGCAATCACACTGACCAGGATAAGGCAAAGAGAAGAAAAGTCAAGCTAGAATCAAATTCAGAGCCTAGAGCCAGATTGAAGAAGTGGTCAGGTGTGTTTCATACCAAAGACCCCTGCGAAGCAAAGAAATTGAAAGCAATCAATTGTGAATCATCAAAGCTTCAGGAAAAGAAGACTCATGCACATGAGTGCAGGATAAAAAAGAAAAGGAAAATCAAGCCAAGGGAGTCAGAGGCATGGTCTAATTCCAGACCATGCCTCTGACAAATCTCAGGAGCCAACCAACAGTCATAACAAATCTCAGTAAGGCATTCAGATAGTGACAATTTTATTGAAGACAAGTGGGACGAATTTATACAATTTCAGCTGTATTTTGAAAGAGAAGGACTATCCACTGACCTCGTACTAGATGAGATAGAAAATATGATCAACTGTTGGAATGAGCAATTCCCAGAAAATGCATTACCCAACCCCGGAGAGCGGCGCGATGACATTGTTTAGCTAATAGGGGAAGAAATCAATGACAATCTTGCTGATGAAGAAGATGAAATTGAAGGAACACAAGAAAGAGAATCAGAAGAAGTTGATGAAGACAAGGAAGAAGAAAAAGGTGCAGCAGTAGCAGCAGGAGAAGAAGAAGAAGAAGAAGAAGAAGAAGAAGAAGAAGAAAAATGAGAGGAGGAAACAAAAACGATGGTGCTAGAAGAAGAGAATGACTGTGAAAGGGAGGTAGAGAATACAACATATGAGGGTGTACATGATGAAAAAGATCAAGAAAATGAAAAAAAGAGTGAACAGGGAGATGGAGAATCAAAGCCCGAGGAAGGAAGAGAAGTAGTACCAAGACCAAAGACCTTGTCTTATCCAACCAATCCTCCAGAGGAAGATCAAGAAAGGCATAGTGCAAGTGATAAACCTTCCAGATCTCACAAAAGAAAGGCATGCAATCACACTGACCAGGATAAGGCAAAGAGAAGAAAAGTCAAGCTAGAATCAAATTCAGATCCTAGAGTCAGATTGAAGAAGTGGTTAGGTATGTTTCATACCAAAGACCCCTGCGAAGCAAAGAAATTGAAAGCAATCAATTGTGAATCATCAAAGCTTCAGGAAAAGAAGACTCATGCACATGAGAGCAAGATAATAAAGAAAAGGAAAAACAAGCCAAGGGAGTCAGAGGCATGGTCTAATTCCAGAAAGAAGCCAAAATGGTTAAAGTCTTTTCACACTATAAATTGCTCCAAGGCAAGATTATGAGGAGGTTTATGGGCTAGAAAAAGGAAGGGTGCATCACACAAGCTCACCAAAATATTTCTTTTTCAGCCACCTTGAGAGAACAGGCGTCGAGCTATCAGACGTTAAACAAGCGCTTTCTAGGAGGCAACCCAGAGATTTTTAAAGTCTTTAATTAATTTTAGTTTTATTTTATTTTCTAGTTGTTAAATAGGATTCTTCATTTTTTAGGATTTAGGAAATTTTCAAAATTGATTGGAATAAGTTTGTGGAAAATAAAATTTTTAAATAATAGGAAGCAGCAGAAAACGTGACTGAAAATTGCAAAATTACATTCTATTTTATGCGTTTCACCTGCGCTGTAGCGCAGCAGTACGAAATTTAAAAAAATCTCTTGTTTTCTCATGTACTGTTTCTCTACTTCCTAAGCTCTTCTTTTCACTTTTTCCACTTACAAACCTTCATCAATTTTGAAACTTTCAAGTTCCATGTATGTTTTTACCAATTGAAATCTTCATTTACTCTATGATTTGAACTTTAGGATAGCAACCTTAGGAATGTGTATACTGTTGATAATTGCTATCTTGGATATGATTATGGATGTGTGGAACATGTAGAACAATTTGCTTGATTGGAATGCTCTTTGTTTTCTGAGTTATTGAATTTGAAAGTGTTATGCTCTGTTCTTTAAAAAAACTTTAAACTTTCACTTTCCATGGACTAATTGAATGCTTGCAAAACAAATGAGTATGTTGTGTTTTTAGGAAGTCATTACCAAGTGCACTGAACTTTTGTTGTGAAGAGATCAATTCTTTTGAAAGCATTTTGAATCATGCATGCAAATTGGTTCATGATAGGCTTCCATGTTCTTCATAAATTGGTATTTGCAATAAGGCATCATTGAATTGAATGTGTTGTTATTTGAATTTTCAGATGTCTAGGATTAAATTGTTGGTCTTTCCCGTGACTTTAGCTCACGAGGAGAAGGAATTGTGAAGATGATCAAAGAATATGATCACATGAGAATCTAGAATGCACAAGTTGCTGCAAGGAGTTATCAGACCCATACTCAGGCATGCTGCTTGAAGAGTTCTGGATATTCTTGCAATGGCCTGGGGACAGGCCTATTCATCCAAGGGGAGGTGGAGTAGCAGCAGGACAAGGACTCACAGGATACAGAGGATGAAGATTGATACTGGTGTTGTCTTTCTTTTAGTTTTTCTTTTATTTTCCTTTATTTTATAGAATTATTTTAGTTAATTAGGATTTTTAGTTATTTTTTCAATATTTTAGGATCTTAGGAAATTAGGATTCAAGGCAAATTTTTTTCAAAATTCTCTGTAATTAAGTAGTTTAACTCACCAGATCAGGAAAGATGATAGGGTTTTGTGATTAATTCCATAATCAGTTAGGATCAGGATACTTCTCATGACAACCTATCAGGATAGTTAATTAAAACCAGTAAGTGCTTTATCAAGGAAATTTTAACCAATAACCGGTGAGCTGAGAGCCCAAACACTGAATTTGAGAGCTTTTCACCGCTGATTGTCAACTGTTATTGCTTGAGTTTATGAATTTTGTCTTGCTAGTGGAAAATATGGAAGTGGCAAAGGCATATTTTGTGATTATAATATTTTGCTCAGTGCCAAATAGCCAAACTTGATTGAATGTTTCCATTTATTGATTGCCCATTTGAACCTTTAATATTTCTTTTGATGCACCCTAGCCATACTCAATGATTATATCCTGTCCCTTAACACTTGGGATAGAGAGCAAGGTGCACCACAACATGGGACAAGAGGTTGGTCAAAGAGATTCAAAGAGCAGGTACAAAAAATCACAAAGAAGAATACTCCCCCACAAATAAATTATCAATGTTATTATTTATGTCTATAAAAAATCTGCACAAAGATGTGGATACTAAATAAGTTGGGGGGAGTACTTCTTCAAACAAAGACCAGGTGAATGGAGAGAAGTCCCAAGCACAATCACAAAATGCTCTCTATTCAAAGTGTTCTTTGCATATCTAGAAAAACCATGATTTCTTGATAGCCCAGCCTCATTACAACCAAAGAAAAGACCTTTTGATCCATAATTAACTGCTTTCAGGTTTAGATATTGGAAACGACTATCAATTCTAGTTGTTCAACAGTGGTGAAAAAGATTGAGGGAAACACTTACCCGTGAGAATGAGAGATTTCCTTGGTTTATCACTTGTTGCTTTAATTACTATTTTTGAAGTTTGATTGATGTTGGTGTTCTATTCTAATTGAAGATTTGTAACATCTCTTAATCCTGATTTTTTCTTATGTTTGGAAAGTGACTGCTGCTTAACAATGAGATGATGGAAAGTCCATTGAATTTGTTTTTGATTACACAGGGAATATAATGGATTTTTTATTTCAAAGAGGTCTCTTGCTTGAGGACAAGCAAGAAGTTAAGTTGAGGGGTATTTTGATAAGTGAAAATCATATGATAAATTAGAGCGCTTTTTAGTTCACTTATCAAGGATAAAATGGTATTTTTGCCCCAGTTTAATCTCTTTTTATTAAATATTAGATAAATTGTATTTATTAATCTTAGATTTAAATTTGATGCTATTTTGATAGAAAAATTGCTGATTTTTGTAGAATATTGCAAGGATTTGATTTGAGGGAAAGATAACATTAAATAAGGGAGATATCTGTAAGATTTGAAGTTTGATTGAAGGCAATTAATGAAGATTGGAAGATTATTTATGAGCAATAATGAAGATTTGAAGAATATCTGAGAGCCATTAATGAAGATATCTCTACCAATCAAACAAGGATTCTGCAGACAACATTCCCAAATAAATCAAAGATGCTCAATAAATACAAAGATTTCACCAAATAAAGGGAAACAAGGAAAGACAAATCAGCCAAAACCAGTCTCGGGGAGAGATCAAATTAAAAATAGAAAGTTTGGAGCTGCAGGACGCATGCTACGCTTCAACCTGTGCTACAGCGCAGGATGAAGCGCAAGCTCTCTTGAACCTGTGCTGCATCCTGCGCTGTAGCGCAGGGTGAAGCGCAGATCACGCTGATTCTTGACCTGTTGCCGATTTTAGATAGATTTCTTCCCAATTTTCTTTGTCTTTTCTTAGCCTATAAATAGGAACCTCTTGCACCAGATCAGGTGTGCATGATTATTGTAATTCAATTATATTTCAGTGATAATGCACCAGTTCTAATTTTAGAGTAGGAGAGGAGGAGCGCTTCACAAGGATTGAAGATGGTGACAGCATCTTCGGTGGTTTGTATGGCTACCTTGTGTAGTTAACTCTCCATCAGGATTGAATGTAATCGATTTCATTCCCAAGTGTATGTTGAACTCTATCTATTTATTTATGCAGTTCCCTAGCTATAATATTGGTAATCTTGTTCTGTGCTAAATTCCTAACTTCCGCGCTTGCACCGGAGTTATAGGCTAGTTTGTAATTAACGTTACGACTAGGATTGAGTTTGGGGGAGCCTAGACATAGGAAACTCAACCTCTGAGTGAATGAGAATACTCGGTTAACCAGTGACTGAAACATGGGTGTTGCTAATGATTGATGGGTAGTGTGAGTATCCTAATGAAGGACATCTAAAGGATAGGCATGGTCTAATGGATCGATAGCAAAGGATTAGTTGATTGTCAATCCAGGAAGCGAAACGTGGATGTATTCTAATGAGTGATGGGTAGTGACAGTACTCTAGCGAAGGTGCGTCCAGAGGAGTAGGCCTCGTTTATCAATTAGTTCTTTTACAAACGGAATAAAGAAAGCAAAATAAGCCGAGTGTAAGTTTGTCACTTGGGAGAACCCGCATGGATTACCTTTGAGTGTGAGTGACGCCTAGTAACTTGGGGTCTTAGCAATATAGTTTGTCTACAGTGTTATAGTTCAAAGCCTATAAATAATTGGTAGTCTCGACATACATGAGGGGTGTGATGAGATGAAGTTCAATCCTAATCCAAGTAAAGTGTCTCTAACTCTTCATTTCTATTTTTATTGATTATTAATTTGCAATTTATATTTTCCGCACAAAATACTCTCATAAATCCGTTGTTTTCCCTTGATAAATAGATCACGAGTATACGTGAATTGGCCGTTCCCTGTGGATACGATACTTTTCTTACTATTATACTATTGGATTTTTGGTTCGCTTGCCAGAAACCCATCAAGTGCCTATGTCTTTTGTGGCACTTCCATCTCCCTTCTCATCATAGGTTAATTCTTGAATCTTGAGAAGACTAGGGAGAAAGAGGAGAATCAAGAGAGGGATGATGATCTCTTTTGTGTAAATTGTTAAATGGAGATGTTTGTGTCTTCTTCGAATTTTCCTGAAAGATCTCCACTTAAAATTACCTTCTATTCGAATTATAGGGGATGTTTGTCTGTTTGTCTTTTATTTAATCAAATTCCCTTATTCGAAATACAAAAAGAGATTTTATTTTTGAGAAGGTTAGTGAGAAGGAATGCTCACTCACAAGTTTTGCCCACTAAAAATCTTCTTCTTCTTCTTCTTCGAAGATCAAGAGATTCGAAGAAACAGAAATTTGATTACTCCAGAATTTCCAGAAGACCAAGATATGAAGACCTTTATTTCGAACTATTTTCCTTGAAATTCATTATCATTTCGTTTGTAATTTTTCATGTTGTTCGAATTTTCTTCTATAACTTGTGAGGATTCTATTGTATTTCGAATTTTACCTTGTAACTTGTCATATGAATGAAATTCAGTTTCGAATGTAATTCTCTTGTACAAGTTTCTATTCCTTATCTTTATATTAGTAAAAATTCGAAATCTTTATGCCTTTATTGCTAATGTCTTATTCGAAATCCTTAAGCAAATCATTCAAGGATTCTAATTAATCAAGGTATTAAATTCTGTAAAGCATTCGAGATACCTTTCAAATATCAATTTCGAATTTTATCAGGATTCTAAATCAAAATTTCTTCCTTTGTCGCTAAGATTCATTCAAAACTTATCTTCTCAATGAATCTTCTTATAATTATAACTTAGTAAAATTTTCAGCCCTAACAATTTCACTTTCTTTTCTTTTGTTTCCTTCATCTTATTATTTTTTTATCCTAAGAAATCTATTTCATTAATATCTCAATCCGCTAATCTGTAGGAATAGTTCATTCGTTGCTATTATCATGACCCTTATTGAAATCTTAACAATACTCCTTTATTTTCTATATTTCCATAAAATGAATCTAATCACCATCCATGCATACCCTTAGATATCACAACATGGATTTGTTCTGCTACACAACTATGAATTCTATTCTAATTCTTTTCCTTTTCCTTTTTAATACATATACACACATAATCTAATCCTAAAATAATAATAGGTGAGATTTTTTTATTTAGAAAATATCACATGATACATTAAGAATGAGAAAAGACCGAGAGATGTCTTTTATTATTATTTTATTATTTTTATTTTTTTATATGCTAGAGATGTCTTCACATTCAAAAGTAAAACTTTTAAGTTTAATAGTAATAAAAGTTTCATTGTATGGAAATGCTAATTGAGGTCCTATGTATAAGGGATAAAAATATTTTTCTTTGTCCAAAATATAAAAAACATGGTATTATTTTGAATTATCTTAATTGTATGAAGTTTCTTTTATTTATTTAATTTATTGTCCACTACTCATTTATTTATATATGCATTATGTTATTTTTAATGACTAATTATTGGAGTTTGAATTGCTACTTTAATCATGGGTTATAATTTTAATTAGGAGTAATTTTTCCACTATTCTAATTAAATTATTTAATATTAATCATATTTCTTAAATAAAATTTAAAATTATGACATTATTATCAATTCACAAAGATTGTGGTTAAACAAGGAGTAAACCCTCAAAATGATCCCTGAAAGATTGACCATCGGTCAATTTGGTCCCTGAAAGAAGGAAAATTGTAAAAAGGTCCCTGACAGATGTTAACGTCAAGCAAATTGGTCATTCCGTTAACCCAAGTCTGTTAACGTTAACAGAGTTGATGATGTGGCACTGTTTGTACACAGTCAACACTAAAAGACTGAAAATCTTCATTTTAGTCCCTGCACAGTCAGACAAAAAGATTAGAAACCCATCAAATTGGTCTCTCTCTCTCCCTCCCTCCCTCCTTGTCATGAATATAACAGTGCCTGTATCATCAAATGGTGGCCGGCCTGCCCTTCCAGACATCTGTACCATAAAAAGTTTACCACAAATGAGATATTAACAATCCAATAGCCAACTAAATAACATGGCAAAATCATCAAGCATTGACTCTCCTTGTTCCTACCATTTTAGGTGGTCATAATGTGACTAAAGGAAATAACAAAGTAAACATATCTTACGATTGTTAGTTGATAATTCAGTTTAGGGAATATTGTCTGAAGTTAGTTTTTCTGTTTTGTTTGTTATCAATACAAATGTGTATTGTTTTGTATAAATAGGAAGATGTAAAGTATTTTAATACAATGAGATTGAATATTTTTTTCTGTACAAGTTTTGCTACTGTGTTAATATTGCAGAAACAGAATTTCTCTAACAATGGTATCAAGAGCTTGACGATCGAGGCCTGTGTGTAAGGTATAGATAAAGGTTAGGGTTGTAATGGGTTCCAATGGCAATTTTCCTGCAACTCTTCCAGTGTTAGATGGAAAGAATTACGACCAGTGGTGCACCAAGATGAGGCTGATCTTTGGGTTTCAAGATGTTCTTGAAATTGTCAAAGATGGTGTCCAAGAACTTGAAAGAGGAGCAACAGATGCACAAAAGGCTGCACATAAGGAGAACAAGAAAAAATATTGCACAACTCTCTTTATTATTCATCAGTGTGTGGATCCACCCAATTTTGACAAGATTGCAAGTTCCAGTAGTGTGAAAGAAGCATGGGATTTGTTAGAAAATATTATGGTGGAGCTGAAAAAGTAAAGAAAGTCAAGGTTCAAACTATAAGAAGGCAATATGAACTGATGCAGATGGAAGAGAAAGAAACTGTTGGAAGTTACTTTGCTAGGTTGCTGGCATTGACGAATCAGTTGAAGAATTATGGGGAAAAAGTCTCAGAGACCATGATTGTGGAGAAAGTACTCAAAACAATCTCTCCTAAGTTTGATCATATTGTTGTTGCTGTAGAAGAATCCAAAGATATTGAATCTTTGAAGGTGGAAGACCTGCAATGCACTTTAGAGGCTCATGAATTGAGGTTAGCTGAAAGAAATCCGGTGAAACCAGTAGATCAAGCATTACAGGCTCAAGCTTGGAAGAAAGGAGATAACAAGAAGGGAAAGTTCAAGAAAGGAAAAGGAGGAGATGGAGGGTATCGGAAAAACTCCAACTCTGGTAATTTTTCAAAGTCTGATCAGAACAGAAAGTTCACAAGAAAATGGGAGACCAAGCCAAATTTTGAGAAGAAAAAGGTGGTGGACAGAAATAAAGTGCAGTGTTGGACATGCCAAAAGTTTGGACATTTTGCAAGTGAATGCGAAAACTACAGAGGTAATGGCGGTGGATCATCTAGGCAAGGTGGTGACTGGTGAGGCACACATGGCTGAGCAAGAAAGTCCAGAAGAACAAGTGTTGTTGATGGCAAGAACAGATCAAGATTTGAATGACTGTGATGTATGGTACTTGGATACAGGTTACTCCAATCACATGACTGGTCACAAGGAGTGGTTTGAGATATTGGATGAAACAACTAAAAATAGAGTAAGATTTGCTGATGATAGTGTTGTACAAGCTGAAGGAATTGGAAACATTGTTTTTCATATGAAGGATGGGAAGAAGTGTTGCATCTCTAATGTGTTGTATGTGCCTAATATGAAAAGCAATCTGTTAGGTTTAGGACAACTTCTGGAAAGAGGAGACACCATGAAGATGGAAGAAAGATTGTTATCAGTGTTTGACAGAAATGGGAAATTAATCCTGAAGGCTCCTTTCTCCAATAATAGAACCTTTGGGATACACACTAATGGTCAAGAATGTCTCAAGTCCACAATTGAAGAAGTGAGTAGGCTATGGCATCACAGATTTGGCCATTTGAATTTCAAAAGTCTAAAACTATTGAGTAGCAAGAATCTGGTTTCTGGAATACCAAAGATTGATGCAATGAATGAGCTGTGTGAAAAATGCATTTCCAGCAAACAAGCCAGGAATTCTTTTGCCCCTTATGTGCCTAGCAGAACCAGCAAATCACTTGAAGTGATCTACTCAGATGTGTGTGGTCCTTTGGAGAAAGCATCTATCAGAGATAACAGGTACTTTGTAACTTTCACAGATGATTTTTCTAGAAAATTGTGGGTTTACCTGTTAAAGAAGAAAGATGAGGTGTTTGATGTTTTTAAGAATTTTAAGGCAATGATTGAAAAACAAAGTGGGAATTCCTTGAAGAAATTGATAACTGATGGAGGAGAGGAATATACTTCTCATCAATTCTCTGAGTTTTGTGATAAGTTCGGAATAATTCATGATGTGATAGTACCATACACTCCACAACACAATGGAGCAGCTGAAAGAACAGAATCATTCTTGATATGACAAGAAGCATGCTTAGAGCAAAGTCAGTTCCTAAGGAGTTCTGGGGAGAAGCTGTATGTACAGCAGCTTACATTCTGAATAGGTGCCCCACCAAAAGGTTGCAAGAAATCACCCTTGAAGAGGTATGGTCAGGATAGAAATCAGATGTCAGGCATTTCAGAATTTTTGGTTCAATCTGCTATAGTCATATACCAGATGTCAAAAGAAGAAAACTAGATGATAAAAGTGAGCAACTGATCCTGTTGGGATATCATCCTACTGGAGGGTACAGAATGTTTAATCCAATTACAAGGAAGGTGGTCCTAGGCAGAGATGTTATGTTTGATGAAGCAAAGTCCTGGGATTGGAGTGCTACACACACAAAAGATTGTCACAGACCTTAACTGAATTTAGATATTGAAGAAGAAAGCTTAAATGATGGTGAACCTTCAAGGAAATCATAAAGAGAAAGGAGACTTCCAGTCAGATTGAATGATTTTGAAATTACCCATGATTCTGAGGTTACAAGGGAAAGAGAGCTTGTGCATTTTTCCTTAATAGCTGAAGCAGATCTTGTGACATTTGAGCAGGCCATAATATAGTCTAATTGGATAGAAGCTATGAAGGAAGAGCTGAAATCTATTGAGAAGAACAATACTTGGTATCTTACTGAACTGCAAAAACATATGAAACCAATTGGAGTAAAATGGGTCTTCAAGGTAAAAGTGAAGCCCAACGATGAAGTGATCAAGCACAAGGCCAGGTTGGTGGCTAGAGGCTTTGAACAGAAACCAGAAAGAGATTATGAAGAAATTTTTTCTCCAGTAGCAAGACTGGAGACAATCAGATTGGTGGTTGGTATTGCTAGTCTAAATCAATGGACCTTATGGCAGTTGGATGTAAAGTCTGCCTTTTTGAATGGACCTTTAGATGAAGAGGTTTATGTCACACAGCCCGCTGGATTTGAGATACCTGGTGAAGAAGGAAAAGTCTTTAGATTGAAAAAGGCTTTATATGGATTGAAGCAGGCACCAAGAGCTTGGAATAGAAGAATTGATCAGTTTATGATGAGTCAAGGATTTCAAAAGTGCACATCAGAATATGGTTTGTATGTGAAAGGCTTTACAGCTGGAAAATTAATGATTGTATGCTTGTATGTGGATGACTTACTTGTAACAGGAAGTTATGCTGAAGATATTTCAGAATTCAAGGCAAAGATGAAAGAAGAGTTTGAAATGTCAAATTTGGGAAAATTGTCCTATTTCTTAGGACTGGAGTTTGTTACAACCAATCAAGGCATTTTCATGAGACAGAAGAAATACATGATTGATGTATTAAAGAGGTTCAGAATGCTTAACTGCAATCCTGCATCCACACCAGTAGATACAGGAGTGAGGCTTGGACAAGATGAAGATGGTCCTCTGGTAGATGCTACACTCTACAGGCAGATGATTGGCTCATTAAGATACATATATAACAGCAGACCAGATCTAGCCTATGGTGTTGGTTTAGTCAGCAGATTCATGGAGAAACCAAGAACCACTCATTTCAATGCAGTAAAGAGACTTTTCAGATGTGAAAGGAACACTGAACTATGGTTTATTATTTCCGAATAAGGTGGAAGGGGACAAACCTGAGCTGATTGGCTACACTGATTCAGATTGGAATGGCAGTTATGATCAAAGGAGCACATCAGGTTATGTGTTTTTGCTGGGGAAACACTCATATCTCATGGAGTTCTAAGAAACAGCCTATTGTAGCTATATCCTCATGTGAGGAAGAATATGTTGCAGCCTCCTATGGAGCCTGTCAAGCACTATGGTTAAGCAACTTGATCAGTGAGATGAAATTAGGAGCAGAGAAACCAATGACGTTAAGAGTTGACAACAAGTCAACAATAGATTTAGCTAAGCATCCTACTGCACATGGCAGGAGCAAACATATAGAAACCATATTTCATTTTTTGAGAGATCAAGTGGACAAAGGAAGATTGAAACTTGAGTTTTGTAAGACAGAAGAGCAACTTGCTAACATTTTGACAAAGCCTCTTAAGGCATCTAGATTTCATGAACTTAGAAAGAAAATTGGAGTTGTATCTCTTGAGGAAAAACTGAATTAAGGGGGTGTGTTAGTTGATAATTCAGTTTAGGGAATATTGTCTGAAGTTAGTTTTTCTATTTTGTTTGTTATCAATACAGCTGTGTATTGTTTTGTATAAATAGAAAAATGTAAAGCATTTTAATACAATGAGATTGAATATTTTTTTGCTACTGTGTTAATATTGCAGAAGCAGAATTTCTCTAACAACGATTGTGTCTGCTTGTGCTGCAAGAGAAACTCTTATATGTATTCATGGAAGAAGACTCTTAATGGAAATGACTTTTTGAAAGCAAACAACTAGTTCGCAAGTGCAGCCAAATTTACACTTGGCTATCAAAATCTATCAGCTATTTGAACTACGAGAATAAAGTCACAAAAACAAATTGCACATCTTAATCATAGGCTATCCCATATATGTAGTAGTAACCAAAGAAATTTTTTAAAATCACAAAACGAATTCTCTATTGGTAGGGCTAATTGTCAAGGCCATTCTTTTATACAGATGATACATGTATTTATGCGAGATTCAAAACCTGTACTCCTGGATTTTATAATTACTTATATCATTATCCATTTTGCAATATATATATATATATATATATATATATATATATATATATATAGAAAAACGAAAACTATCATAAGGTATCTTAATTAAGAAGCAAACCTGCAATATAGTGGAGCGGTCATATTCCATATAGAGACCTCTTTCTTTGTTGCTGGACAAAATAAACATTTCAATAAGTCAATTTGTTACGAGAAAGGTTTTTAAATATACTACAATGAAGTGAATAAAAAATGAAAAAAAAAAAACATACTAGTAGTGCTGTGTTGATTTAATAACCACTGTATGCGCTGGGAGGTTAATTCCATGTGCTAGTGTATTTGTAGTGCAAAGTACTTAAATGTCACCTTTGAGAAAAAGGCCTTCCACAATATTGCGGTCTTTGAGGCAAAGCCCACCATTGTGATAACCAACTGCAAGCAAAGCCATTTTCTAAAAGCCACACAACGGCCAATTTGAAATTCTCATGCACATCCATGGGATTGTAATCACTTTCCACTAAGCATTGTAATTTAGCCAAAACAAGATATAGGTTTCTTGCATACCACCATAATGAATAGAGAAAATAAAATCATACAACAAAAAAATATACAACTCATACAACACACTTTTTCTTTCTATATCTCTCCATCATATCACCTATCACCTATCACATCTCTCATTTCTCTCTCTTCTTTATATTTTCTATTTTGACTTATTAAGTTGTAATGTTGTATTGGTGTATGAAAAACAATGCTCTAATGAATATATGATTGCATTTGCTTGTCACTGCATGATAGAGAAGCCTCCCTCAGCCGATCCTGTTGTTCTCTGTTCTTAATGAATGGATTTGATTGACCAAAAGTCATGACAATTTGAGAGATTCGTTGCCCTGCTTCTTGTGCTCCTTTTCTTGTTGAACAAAATATAAGCACAAATTTTCCTTTAAAGTATTGCATGAGAATATCTGAAATCAGATGGACATAAAATGATAATTTTCTCCTTATATAGAAATGTTAATAACAGAGAAAGTTGCAAGGAGATAGCTATTAATTGGTAGGCTGAAGCATCCTTGCTTACCAAAAACGTAGTTTTGAAGGCGCAATGGATGAGAAATGATAAGAAACTAAGGCCCGATTTGAGGTGGTTTAGAGAGAGACCAATTTGATGGGTTTTTAATCTTTTGTCTGACTGTGCAGGGACCAAAATGAAGATTTTCAGTCTTTTAGTGCTGACTGTGTCACACAGTGCCATTTTTGTCTGACTGTGCAGGGACTAAAATGAAGATTTTCAGTCTTTTAGTGCTGACTGTGTCACACAGTGCCACATCATCAACTCTCTTAACTTTTAACATACTTGGGTTAACTGAAAGACCAATTTGCTTGACGTTAACATCTGTCAGGGACCTTTTTACAATTTTCCTTCTCTCAAGGACTAGATTGACCGATGACCAATCTTTCATATGACCAATCTTTCACGGAACATTTTGAGGGTTTACTGGTTCGTGTGTTCCCCACTTTTAATTCCACTCTTCTTTCCTCCTTCCTCGTGGTCACAACTCACAACATATTATTTCTGGCATGGCAGCCCTTTCCTCTTTCCCTAGCTCTGTCTTTCACCTTCTCTTGATTCTTTAACCCATTACTTGATCTCTAAAAAACTGTTTTCCTTTTGCTTTCGGCGTTGTTTTTTTAAATTATCTTATCACATGCATGTTTCATATTGGTTTAAATAATACTAGACATGCTTATATTGTTCTTCAATCCCTATATAATTATATAATTGAGTTTTAATATCCTGTGACATGCTTATATATTCTTTTCTTCATAGAGAGAAGAGTAGGTACCAAGAAGACGTTCGGAAGGAAGGAATTCTGTAAATTAAACTATTTAATTTAGGAAAAAGAAGATTCCAATTAGACATTGATATGTTTACAGCTTATGATTGTGAATATTTTAATTTTTGCTTTTCATGTACATATATATGATTACTATAAGATCCAGAATTAATCCTTAGCCTAGTATATATCTATCTCATTAATCGAGAGAGAACCTATAAGGGTAACGGATGATCATATATTATATCGTAGCTATAAGGCAATTAGGCATATATGGAAGCAATGAATTGGGTGGATCAAATCAAAGAGGAGCTCAAGATAAATGGCCATATTTCAAATGAGAAGGAACAATGGAAGAGACATTCAATTTACAAGGTACCCTCACGTGTCACGGAGCTGAACAAAAAGGCCTTTAGACCCCACGCAGTGTCCTTTGGTCCATACCATCACAGAGAGGAAAGTTTGAAGGCCATGGAAGAGCATAAGCACCGGGCTCTGCTCCATTTCCTAAAGAGGTGCAAAAAGCCCATTGAGTTGCTATTCCAACGCATGGATCAAGTGGTGGAAGAGTTGAGAGACTCATACAAGCCACTTGATCCAATTTGGACACAGGACACGCCCAGGTTCCTACAAGTGATGATTGTTGATGGTTGTTTCATGTTGGAGATTTTAAGAGCCAATGAATGTGTTCCTCATGACTATGCCAACAATGATCCTGTGTTTGGTGAGCATGGGAAACTATATGTCATGCCACATATCAAGCGTGACATGCTTATGCTTGAGAATCAACTGCCCATGAAGGTTCTCCATATATTGATTGAGGTTGAGACTGACACAACCCAGGTAATCATATTTTTGTAAAAAAAAAAATTTGAGGCATATATAAATGTGAAAAAATTGCATATTTGGAGACATTATAAACTTTTATGTTTTTTTTTTGCATAAACACTACATTTTAGCATTTTTTAGATTAGATGAGCACCCACAAATTAAATTAAAATTGTTAGTTATGTTTTTGTTTCCCAAAATATCCCGATTTTTTTATTTTATCCCCCATTTTTTATTTTGTTTCAAAGTGGTTCTCCAAAAATGATTTTTTCCCAAATAGTCTCTTTGATTTTTTTCATATAAAGTGCTGACGTGGCACGAAAAACAGATGGATCATTTGGAAAAATCGTAATATTTGAGGGGATTAGCTAGGAAATCGTGATATTTTATAGGGACTAGTTTGAAAATAGTGATATTTTTTAGGGACCATTTAGAAAAAATAATTATAAAAAAATAGAGGGACCATTTAAGAAAAAAAATCATTTTTGGAAGGCTAATTTGAAAAAAAAATGGGGGACCAAATGAGAAAATCGTGATATTTCGGTAACAAAAAACATAATTAAGCCAAATTAAAATTTATGCTTATATGATTATGTTCTCTAAATTAAAATTGATTATATTTTTAAACTCACGTTTGAGTTAATGTGATAAAGTGTAACTTTTGCATTGAATTGAAAAATTTATATCGAATTTTCTTGAAAATTTATTTTAAGAGAAAAATTTTCACATATAAATCAAATTATTTCAAACTCAATTTTAAGAAAAATCAATTATACAAAATCAAGTTTATTTAAACTCAAGTTTGCAAAAACACATACAATCAATCAAAAATTTAAAATAGCATTGAACAATTTCAATAAAAACTTTGCTATTTTAATATGAATTCTATAACTATACACTACTAGTGTGAAAAAGTTTTACACAGATATCCAATGATGCGTTGCCACATCATTTAATGAATTTAATATCAAATGAGGTATTATATTCATTAATTGATGTGACAACACACCATTAAATGCCTGTGTAAAATTATTTTATACTGATATTGCATAGTAAATACCTTATAATTCTTCTACGCGCTTATTTACTTATCAAAATAAGACATTACATGCATGACAGGAGGATGATGAATTGTTAAACGAGAAGATCATCAATTTCTTAAACCCAAGAAACCCATTAATTCGAAGCATAGGCAAATGTGTGCACGTACTGGATGTTTATAGAAAGAGCCTCATTCAACAAGGGCCCAGCCACAGAACACGCAAGCCCAAACCCAAAAATAGAAACATATTATGGTTCGGTTTGGAGCGTGGGGAGAACATTCGATCCGCTAGAGAGCTTCACGAGGCTGGAGTCCGTTTCAACAAAAGTAAAACACAAAGCCTCAGAGATGTTTCCTTTGATCGTGGGGTTCTTAAGCTCCCACCCATAGTGGTGGATGACACAACAGAGTACATGTTATTGAACCTCATTGCTTTTGAGCGTCTCCATGTTGGAGCAGGAAATGAGGTAACCTCGTATGTGTTCTTCATGGACACTATCATTGACAATGAGGTTGATGTTACACTCCTCCAGCAAAAAGGGATCTTAACTAACGGTCTTGGGAGTGATAAAGATGTTGCAAAACTGTTTAACTCACTGTCCAAGGATATCACCGTGGATCACCAAGGAGTCCTTGATGAGGTGAAGATGAGTATGAGGTACTATTGCAAGAAACCATGGAACAAGTGGCGTGCAAATCTCACTCAAACTTACTTTAGGAACCCTTGGGCTATTGTGTCTCTTATCGCTGCTATCTTCCTTTTTGCTCTTACTATTGTTCAGACCATATACACTATTCTTCAATTTTACCAAGGTTGAGGTCAAGAGAAAGAAATCATAAATGTATAACTACTTTGTACAATATATATTTTGTACAAACATGAAAGACACATGACATGTGATATATGGAAAGAGATAGGAAAAAGAAGTGCATGTGTTAAGGGCAGTTTGTATGAAACTTCTGCACAAGTATTTCTAGGTGAAAAAAATAGAATGAATCAAAGAGAGGTCAAATGCATTTAACTTCTCGATAAATTGAAATTAGTCTTTGTAACTCACTTACTCCAAAAGTTCTCCTATTTAACTTCTCCATAAGTAACTAATTTCAACTTATGATGAAGTTAAATTCATTTAACCTCTTTGATTCATTCTAATTTTATCTTTTAATTAGAAGTTCTTCTGTAGAGTGTACCAAACTGGGTTTATATAAATTTATGACTTCAATATATTTTTAGTCCTTCTAAATATATATAGCAAGATTTGATTTTAATCCCTATGAAATTTGTTGTCCTATTTTTATTCCTGATTTTTCCATAGTGAAGATTTTTAGTCCATATTGTAATTTTCCGTTAACTTGTACACATAACTTATTTTTACTCTTTTCGATACACGCACCTCTAAACACTTTACTCTACAATAAAGCAACTCTCTTTAATTGCTTTCCATAAATCCCAATCTATCATCCTATCATTTATTATTATTATTTTTAACCCATTTGATTGTTGCTTCCTAAAGCAATTGTAGTCAAGGAAACAATTTCCTTGAGTTACTTGTAATGCATAGATCCCATTAAGCACCGTTGCTTCAGTGGCTCGATTGGTTTCCCTTTGTGGATGCTCTAACTTGACATATTAAACATGATGCCACATAAATGTTATTATGGTAAAAATTGTTTGATAAAAATTAAACAAATTTAGAAACCTATTTGTTTTTTTTTTTCAATATTGAACAGCGCTAAGAATCTCGTCTCTTGTTGCATGCATTTAGATACCATTAGAAAATTGGAATTGCTTAAGGATAGGGTTCACGCATGTTTCTGCGACATGGAGATTACAATGAAGCCACGAAAAACCTCTAAATACAATCATGAGTGTTTGGACTATTGTTTATAAGCAAATGAAAACCGAATAAAAAATTTTAAGGGCTAAAATCAGATTTGATTATATTTAGAGGACTTAAAAATATATTTAAGTCTAAATTTATTATACAAATAATACAACTCTAAAGCTTATAGTATAATATAATATAATATTCAACACATTGTTTGTGATATACTTTATTATGTAAAATAAAATTGTTTTCTTTTTTTGGTCAACGTAAAATATAATTGTTGAGTCTTATTAAATTAGAAGGAGTGGGCTTCATGGAAACCCCATTGGGCTTGTGGGCCCGAGAAGAAAGGCCCAGACCTTTCTGGAACAAAAGTACATCTCGTAAGCCTAACCAACAAATCAAGAACAATATATAAAGAGACACGCTGTGCATTAAAACTTGATTCATATTTTTCATTCGCAAATCACAACTCCTTTCTTTTCTTAATCAACACGAACTCACCAACAGAGAGAAGAGAGAGATGGATTTTGAACTGAGAAGAGCGAGAGAGAAGCTAGAGAAAGAGCAGAGGGACAGGAAGGAGAAAGCGAGATTGAAACTGCAGAAGGAAAGAAAAGCCAAAGAAGAGGCTCGGAAACAAAAGGAAGCCATCGAAGCTGCTCAAAGATCTCGTCGTATTGATGCGGCCGAAGCCCAACTCAAGGTACCCCTTTTCCACTCCTTTGCTTACTTTCAATTGTTAAATCCATTCATTCATGTTCATCATGTTATTCCGTTTTCTTTCTTATGGGATCATTGGGTCCATCAGATTGATTTCTCTGTAGAAATTTGTTGAGAATAAGAGGTGTACAACTTATATTGTTCCTTAAAAATATTAACTTTGAAGAAAACATTAGTAGAATTGGACAATCTGACATATGAAATTGATTACATACTGTTTTTTTGCAACCGTGTATGGTATGGAAGCGTTAGGTTTAGACAATGGACGATGGGTGTTTTTGTCTTCAAGTTTTGCAGAAGTGGGGTTATCATAAAATACTATGGCCCTGCTTGGATACACTTCTGCAGAATAAATTCTAGGAGATAAAAATAGAATGAATCAAATAGGTCAAATGAATTTAACTTCTCCATAAGTTGAAATTAGTTACTTATGTAGAAGTTAAATGAGAGGGCTTTTGGAATAGGTGGGCTATAAAGACTAATTTCAACTTATGGACCTCTTTGATTTATTCTATTTTTTTTTTTTCACTCAGAAATATTTCTGCAAAAGTTTCATTCAAACTGGGTTTATGTACGAGTCTAGGATTTCATGTAGTCACTCGTTAAATGTAGCAATTCAGTTCAATTATTTGACTGTCCAATTTCCACCTTTTTCTTTTTGGTTGTTGGCTATTCGAATTTATTCTGTATGCGTTTTACAAGGATCAAACCGTGTCAGATCATGCTCTAGTGTGATTATCTCAACCTACAGTCTAATACATTTATGCTTCATGTCTTTAGTTTGCCATTGTTGGTTAGGGGAAGTTAAAGTTTCCCTTTTTATGTTTTTAATGTTTATGCAACAACACAGTTAATTGTATTTAATAATGTGCTTTTAACAGTTATGTTCATTAAAAGTTTTATCTTGGAAAATTCATAATTGTCCATACTGAGCCTATGCCCCATATTTATGCAAGCACCTGAATATGTTTGTCTTGTGGCGCCGCCCGTGATTGTCAAACCTTAGAAAGAAGTTTATTAAGAAAGAGTTTGTAGGTAACAAGCAACCATTTGATGCAAAAGCCTAAGTTGTTAGGAATGGTTTGATCTATGATGCAGCCCTTTGAGTAGTAGTCCTTTGTGGTTGAAGCAACGCATAGGCTCTCCTTATCTTGTGCCGAAATGTGATTTAACTGGAATAATAGGGCAGTGTATCAAGAATTGAACTCTAGACTGGTTGGTCAGAGTAGTCAATACCATGTTCAAAAACCATCACCCAAAAAGATGAAGCTGTCAAGTAGAGGTCCATGAATGGTTATTTATCTGTAACAATCAATCAATTTTATTATTTCCAACCAGCTGGTGTATTTTTTCCCCCATTTTTTTTTTACCTTTAATGGCATTGAATTTGAAACTTATTCTTGTATTACTTAATCCTACTACTGATGAAGATAAACTTGCCAATCTACATATACGAATGTTAACCATACCTTCCAGTGAAACATTTGTGACTGCAATAACTTCCTTTTATGCCTCGGTTTTTAATGTGACAATACTAAGTTTTCAATTCCTTCATTTACCTTGCTCAATTCAGGCTGAACAGCAGATGCAAGAAAACCTACTTGCTGGAAGAGGACTTGTGTTTTATCGTTTACTAGAAGCTGTACCTTATCAAGGTAGTGGAGATAAGATCAAATTACCTCCTTCATGCTTCACGGACTTGTCTGATCAGGGTGCTCTTGATAAGGGACCCATGTACTTTCAGTTGTCATTAGTTCACGAGGAAGGCTCTTCAGGCACCAAGGGTACTGATGAAGAAAAACAGGGGACAACCCATTCAGGAGTTTTGGAATTCACTGCTGATGAAGGTTCAGTAGCTCTTCCTCCTCATGTGTGGAATAATTTATTTTCTGAAGGCACTGCAAAATCTCCATTAGTTGAAGTCCGCTATGTTTGGCTTCCAAAAGGAACATATGCAAAACTTCAACCTGAAAGAGTAGGATTTTCGGATTTGCCAAATCATAAGGCTATCCTAGAAACAAGTCTTCGACAGCATGCTACTCTTTCTCAAGGTGACATTTTAACAGTAAACTATGGAGAGCTTGCATACAAATTAAGGGTACTGGAGTTAAAACCTTCTTCAAGTATATCTGTTTTAGAAACAGATATTGAAGTTGACATAGTTGATCCTGGTACATCCTCAGAAAAGACAGATCAGCATGTTTTAATTCCAGTTGAATTTGGAATGTCACAAATTGGAACAGTAGATGAAGGGAAGTTTGTGTACTACAAATTTTCAATAGACAATGGCACCTGGGATAAAATCTCTACTGGGAGTTCTAGTATTGAGGTAAAATTAGAATCAGAAACAGATGGGGGAGACACTGATCTTTTCATTTCTAGACATCCTCTCATATTTCCTACACGACACCAACATGAGTGGTCTTCCCATGATATTGGATCAAAGACTTTGATTCTTAGCTCCAAAGATAAAAACTTGAGTGATGGGACTTACAGCATTGGAATATATGGCTTTAAGGGAATGTCTAAGTACAAAATATCAGTCATGATCCAGGACAATTTCGACCAAAAATTGGGTCAGCAAACATCATCTTCCATGTCATCTATGGAAATGGATACTGAACAATGTAGAAATTGCAAGCATTACATACCCACTAGGACTATTGCACTGCATGAAGCTTACTGTAGCAGGCATAATATTGTTTGTCAGCATGTAGGGTGTGGAGTTGTTCTTAGGATTGAGGAGTCCAAGAACCATGTCCACTGTGACAGGTGTGGCCAAGCTTTCCAGCAGGTAGAATTGGAAAAGCACATGAAGGTTTTTCACGAGCCACTTCACTGCCCTTGTGGAATAATCCTTGAGAAAGAGCAGATGGTGAGTTGTATTTCTCCCACCCTTTCTAGTCTTGTGTTACTTTCATATTTTCCCTGTTATTATTCTTCTTTCTGTTTTTCTGCATCTGTGATTCATTATTTTAGTTTTCTTTTGGTGCCATTATGTCTGTCCAAACTTATATTTGACTGTTTTATGTGATTACTAAATGCCAAAAGCTTCATCTTTTTTGAATTTGATAATCAAACTATATATGTTAAGCAGTCAATAAACAATTATAATTATGCAGTTTCCAATTGAAAGTGTAGTGTTATTATTTCAGTAGAAAATTGGAAGTTTACTTGTTTTTTCCGAGGTTAGTTAACAGACATGATGGATCCTTCTAAAAGTTGGAACTCAAGTGATGGGAAATGGAATAGAGTTTAAAGCCTCTTCTAAGTCTTCCACTTTTCTGTTCATTACTATATTGGCCAGGTTCTTGCCTATCAAAAACTTATGGAATTAGAGGCTTGAGGAGGTCAATATATTTTAAATGAGCAAGTTTGGCATTTCCCAAGTTGGAAATGATAAGGGACAGATGGAAATTCGTTTTAATTTCCTAATAGAGTGCAGGGGACCTAAAGAAATTTTGTCCATTTTTTCAATTTACATAAACAATTAACATCTAAGTTTTTTTATC
This sequence comes from Sesbania bispinosa, assembly GCA_026901365.1. Taxonomy (NCBI): domain Eukaryota; kingdom Viridiplantae; phylum Streptophyta; class Magnoliopsida; order Fabales; family Fabaceae; genus Sesbania; species Sesbania bispinosa. The sequence goes on along the minus strand of QLOH01000045.1, from coordinate 2,507,396 downwards.
TCATTACTAACTATGGTGGTCTAGTTATTGTTTAAGTTAATTTAATCTCCCATTCAGTATGCAGTTAATGTCTAAATCAATAAATTGAAATATACAACCTGACAATCTGACTTCATATGAAAGATGTGCAGATTATTAGAAATATGGCTATCTAAAAAGGAAATTTTAACTTATTTTGTAGGTGGAGCACCAAGCTTCAGTTTGCCCCTTGCGGCTAATTTCATGCCGGTTTTGTGGTGATATGGTTCAAGCTGGAAGTTCTGCTATGGATGCCCGTGACAGATTAAGAGGATTGTGTGAGCATGAGAGTATTTGTGGATCAAGGACTGCCCCTTGTGATTCTTGTGGACGTTCTGTTATGTTAAAGGACATGGACATACACCAGATTGCTGTTCATCAAAAAGGCTAATTCTCATGTGTCCATGGTTTTTGCTTCTTTACAAAGAACATATTAAGGATTGCATCTGAGTAATAAACAGGAATTAAAAGAAGCAGGAAGACATTGTGTGGAGCTGAAACGTCTGCATATGTTCTACTATGAGTTATCAGCTGTGAATATGTGAATTTGTTGTTGATCTTGTCATTCAACCTGTACGAAATTATTATTATTATTTTAGATATCTTTCCAATTCTTTATATATAGAGAATGATTGTTTCACATTATATTTTGCATTACAATTCTCTTGAAAGATTTGATCTATGATTAGGAATCCCCACATTTATTTGGTGAAATCCTTTTTAAAGTGACAATTTTAAGATTTTATTTATCGAAGATCATTGGATTAAGAGATAGTCAAATAATTTTGTTGCTGCATTATGTACAAATATATATATATATATATATATATATATATTATTGAGGTGTTTCCAAGTCCACGTCCAATGGTTTTATTTTCTTCAGGTGCTTCCAATATTTGACCAAACTCTTTTGCAGATGCTATCATGTTAATTATTGAATATACATTCTTGTCATTTTAGCAAAGCTGTGTATCCCGTAGAAGTCTTCCAAATAGCTTGAGTGCTAGATACGGTTGAAGTTTGAACAAGTCCAATTGCCTCATGCCCTGCTAGAGTACAAGAGCATACCATCCAAGCCTATCTGATTGTAATCCTTTTTCTCTTTTCCATTTCTATCAGCTCCCCTCATTTTCTTATATAGAGATGATTAATTATGATTGATTTTTTGACTAGTTATTAATTAATTATTATATATAAATTCATTAACTGATTATTGAATTTTGGTTCCAATGATACAGGGAAATGGACCGTTCCTACCCACCCAAAGGAAAAATCAGTTGAAACCCTTTCATGTTGCCTAGCCTATATAAATACGCATCATGAGTTGGTTGCATCCAAAATCCTCACTTCTCTAGTTTCCTACTTCAAAAGAAGATTTAAGTTCCCAAAAGACACTCCATATTTCTTCTCCTGTTCTTATATGGGGTGGTTTCTATTGCCATATTTAATCTTTCACTTGCTATTGTTGCTTCTTCATTTTCCTTCTTACACTTTCTCATTGTGCAACCATCATGACAGCTCTGCCTTGCTACAATTCAAGAACTCTTTTACTGTCAGCACAGCAGCTGAAGATTGGTTTGATTGTCCCTTTTCTCCTTCCAAGACAGCTTCTTGGAAAAATGGTACAGAGTGTTGTGAGTGGGATGGAGTCACGTGCAACACAATGTCTGGTCACGTGGTTGGTCTTGACCTCAGTTGCAGTCATCTTAGAGGTGAATTCCATCCCAATAGCACAATCTTCCAACTCAAACACCTTCAACAACTCAACCTTGCTTTTAATAATTTTTCTAGCTCTCCAATATATTCTGGAATCAGTGATCTCATGAATCTCACACATCTTAATTTATCATGCTCCGCACTTAGTGGTGATATTCCCTCCACAATCTCTCAATTGTCAAAATTAGTATCACTTGATCTAAGTTGCCATTGGGACATAGGAATGGATATGAGACTTGATCCATCCACGTGGAAGAAACTCATTCTTAACACAACTAATTTAAGGGAGCTTATTTTGGATGGCATAGACATGTCTTCAATCAAAGAGAGCTCTTTGTCAGTGCTAATGAATTTGTCATCCTCTTTGGTCTCTCTTCATCTTTCAGACACTGAATTGCAAGGGAATTTTCCAAGTGACATCCTCTCCTTACCTAATCTTCAAGAACTAGACTTGTCTTTTAATCAAGAGCTTAGAGGTCAACTTCCAAAGTCCAACTGGAGCACTTCTCTAAGGTACTTGCATCTTTCTTCCACCGGTTTCTCTGGAGAAATTCCAAATTCCATAAGCAATTTGAAGTCTCTTAACCAACTTGATCTCTCAGCATGCAAATTTAATGGATTGCTTCCTCTGTCTTTATGGAACCTCACTCAACTAACAGATTTGAACCTTGTTGGCAACAACCTTACCGGTGAGATCCCATCATTAATTTCAAACCTCAAACATCTCACTTCCTTTGATCTTAGTGGTAATAATTTTAGTGGTCACAACCCAGATGTGTTTTATAAGTTTATCAAATTAGAAATTTTATCACTTTCTAGTAACAACTTAAGAGGTCAAATTCCACCATCATTGTTTCATCTAACTTCACTTTCACTTTTAGCTTTATCAGGTAATAAATTAGTAGGACCAATTCCAAGTAAAATCACTAACCTTTCAACATTAAAATATCTAATTTTGTCAAATAACATGTTAAATGGAACAATTCCTCATTGGTGCTATTCTTTGCCTTCATTGTCATGGTTGGAACTCAGTGATAACCAACTCACAGGGTCAATTGGTGAATTCTCAGTCTATTCTTTGAACTCTTTGTTTCTCTCTAATAACAAGTTGCAGGGTAATTTTCCAAATTCTATATTTAAACTTGAAAATCTCACTACTTTAGTTTTGTCATCTACAGAATTGAGTGGTATTGTGGACTTCAACAATTTCTCAAAGTTGAAAATTCTATTGTTACTCGATCTTTCATACAATAGTCTTCTCTCCATTGACTTTGATAGCAATGTTGACCACAACATTTTACCAAACCTTAAATTCTTATATTTATCTTCCAGTAATGTTAACTCTAATAGTTTTCCAAAATTCTTAGCACTACTTCAAAATCTACGGGTATTAGATCTTTCTAATAACACAATTCAAGGAAAAATTCCCAAATTTTTTCATGACAATCTCTTACACTCATGGAAGGACATTCAAGAGATTGATCTTAGTTTCAACAAGTTGCAAGGAGATCTTCCAATTCCACCTTATGGCACTCGACACTTTTCAGTCTCAAATAACAACTTCACTGGAGGCATTTCTTCAACATTATGCAATGCAAGCTCCCTCATTATACTCAACTTGTCTCACAACAACTTGACAGGCATGATTCCGCAATGCTTTGGAGCATTTCCTTTTCTTTGGGTGTTGGATATGCAAATGAACAACCTTTATGGAAGCCTACCTAGCTTTTCTGAGAGAAACACATTTGAGACTATAAAGTTGAATGGCAACCGATTGGAGGGACCATTACCACAGTCTTTGGTCAATTGCACATATCTCCAAGTTTTTGACCTTGGAAGCAATAAAATAGAGGATACATTTCCTAATTGGTTAGAAACTCTACAAGAGCTGCAGGTACTCAGTTTAAGATCAAATAAACTTCATGGTGACATCTCTTGTTTTAGCACTGAGCATCCATTTCCCATGTTGAGAATTTTTGATGTCTCCAATAACAATTTTAGTGGCCCCTTGCCAGTATCATGCATCAAGAACTTTCAAGGAATGATGAATGTGATGGACGATCAAACTGGTTTGCAATACATGGGTAAGGACAGTTACTATGATGATTCTGTGGTGGTCATAATGAAAGGTCAATATAGGGGAACTTGTGAGGATATTAACTACTTTCACAACTATTGATTTATCAAATAACATGTTTAAAGGAGACATTCCACAAGTCATTGGAGATTTAAATTCTCTCAAAGGTCTTAACCTTTCACACAATCAAATCACTGGTATCATTCCACAATCTTTGAGTAATTTGAGGAATTTGGAATGGTTAGACCTGTCATGGAACCAGTTGACTGGTGAGATTCCTGTATCTTTGACAAATATGAATTTCCTCTCTTTCTTGAACCTTTCACAAAACCAGTTTGAGGGCACAATACCTACAGGGAAACAATTTGATACATTTGGAAATTATTCCTATGAAGGAAATCCAATGTTGTGTGGATTCCCTTTTGTTAAAATCATGCAATAAGGATGAAGAACAACCACCAAATTCAACATTTCACCATGAAGAGCAAAAATCAGGATTTGGTTGGAAAGCTGTAGCAGTGGGATATGCTTGTGGGGCGGTATTTGGGATGCTCTTGGGATGTAATGTATTCTTGACTGGGAAACCCCAATGGCTTGTGAGACTTATTGAAAGTATGTTTAATATTAGAGTGAAAAGGACAATCAACAGATCTCGTGCAAATCGTAGTGGAGTGAATTAGTCAAATAACATGGTTATTTTTCAATGTGTTTATATAGTTTTATGTAATTTTTACTTCTATGTTTGGGGAATGATGTCTTATCTTTCTTAATACCATTGAGTGATCTGTTTCATGTTATGAAAATAAGAAAAATGTGTCAACAATTGATTTTGTGTTATTTCCAAGTAATTTATCACAATTGGTCTTAGTAGTAACCTACAAAAGTCATCATCAAGGAAATGAAAACACACACATTGAACTTTCAAGCACTGCAAAATCAACATTTTTTTAGAAACAATGTATTCATTTTTCTAGAAGAATTTTGTTTAAACAATTGAAAGTACAATAGTGTCATTTTATTTTAGATTATCCAAACTTTCTCTGTTATCTTTTAGTAGAAGCCGCGTTATGCCTCCTCGGTTCACAAAACAGTTTGGTCAAAGTCCCCTTGATAAAGGACCCATGTTAATGTTACCATTTGGTTCTTTCATTTTCTTTTTTGTATTAGCTAGTAATATTGGGACAATCCCTACCCTTGCCTCCTACACAGAGTGGTGAACCTTGATACAATGCAAAGCACTATATTTTGTCCCTTGTACTTTAAATTAACTAACTTATCCAATGATAAAATGTAATCAAGTAATCCATGCACTATAATAAGTTACTGTCTTTCTTTCTCTTTTTTTTTGTTAGTGTATCTAGTTAAATCCTATACACCATGTCAGGCATGTTCATCACATGAATTACGGTTGAAATTCTTACTTTATAAATTGGTTTATGTAACGTCCTAATTCCGAAAACTCAAGATTTATGCTTGTTGGAAGTACAAGTCCCAAATTTAGGGAATTATTTTTTGCAAAATTAATTATATCAATTAACATGTAATTGATATACTTAAGCAATCCAACATTTACATAAGTAGAATCTGAACAATTCAAATACATTAACATAACACGGATATTACAATACATGTATTCTCTATCATGGGTCTCACATGTATTAAATATCCACCAAAACAAATACAATATCAAATGTTCTACAAAAAACAACAAATAATGATAATCTCTCCAGCAACTCCAGCGCCCTCAACGACCATCCTGAGATCCTGAGAATCTAAAATGTAATCCACAAATTTGTGGTGAGACTAATGCCTTGGTGAGCACAACTAAAGCATGCAAGTGTAGGAAGTAAAGCAAATGCAATGCAACAATATATTCAAGATAACTTGAACATAAATACATGACCACATAATTGTTAACATGAATCATAGCTTAACATGAACTGTTATACCCAACAACAAGGGTCTAATCACTTTACATAAAGCTAAACCTGAGCTCAAATTACAGGGAACGTCTTCCTTGAGGACATATAGTCGCCACCATTACCTAAATTGATTATTATCGAATATGAAACATGATATTGTTTTCTTAATTTGAACATGATGGTCCTAGACCCGTGATGGCCAAAGTCGAACATGATATTTATCCATTATTATACTTGAAATTATGAAACTTGAGGGTCTTACTTGAAATTCATGACAACAATAAGGATATAATAACATGGTTTGAAAACAACATAATGAAGAACCCCAAATCTCACCCAAACCCTCATACAACAAAACCTTAGGTCTAGGCTTACAATTATAACTTTTAATTCTAATCAATGAGATAACTCAGGGCAAACATCAACCAATAGTTAATAATCATAACACAAGCAAGAATGGAAAGGGAAACTAGAGAAGAGGGATCATGGATGAGTAATACAAGCAAAATGGAGTAAGTGTGTGAGTTATACTCACCTAAAATCAAGCTCAAGAGACAAGGGGGAAGGTGGTGAGGTGTGGGAATTGACTCCTTTCTTCTCCTTCTCCTTCTTCTTCCTCAAACCAAAGCTTGGGCTCCCTCTCTCTAAACCCTCTCTCAAGGAAGTGTATTAATGGTTAGAAATGAGGGTAGTTGCCCTAACTTAAAGTTTTTAAAAACTGATTTCACGCATTCTCACTTAGGTGAGAATCTCTTACTTGAGCGAGATTGAGACAGAGGCTCTTTGGAGCATTCTCGCTTGAGCGAGACCTTCTTGCTTAAGCAAGAACACGTTTTTCGTCTGAGTGAGACCCTCATCGCTTGAGCAAAAAAACGTCCAGAGAGCACCCCCTCTCTGCCTCTTTTACACTTGAGCGAGAAGGTCCTCGCTTAAGCGAAAATATTAGTACCAAATTTTCCCATTTTAACTGATATTTTCGCTCAAGCGAGCCAATTCTCGTCTGAGCGAGCAAGGGGTAGTGTTATGTCCTTAATTACAGTTTTAAACCTCTTTTTACCTAGTTTCTTTTATAAAACTCTTTCTACTCATAATTTTATTTATATCTTGATTTATAAAAATCGAGGCGTCACAGTTCAACCATTATTATTAAAACCGCACGGTGCGGTTCAACCGGGAACCAGACTTGTGACTAGTCCAGTCACGGTATCGGATCCAATGTTATAAAACTCGGACTGGTGAGCGACTCGGTTGAGGTACTGAGTTAATTAATGGGACATTGGTCTAACCAGTGAGTTACTGGTCGAACCAGTTAAAATGATAATAATTTAATATTATATAAAAAACTATATGAAACTTTGATAAATATATATCTGTGTAATAATAATAATAATAATAATAATAATAATAATAATAATAATAATAATAATAATAATAATAATAATAATAATAATAATAATAATAATAATAATAATAATAATAACAACAACAACAACATTGCTTTATGTCAAGCAGGGATTGTTCTGTGAATTTTTCAATGTTACTTCCTCCATTTTTTTATTTGTAGTTTTGGGATCTCGAATTTGTTTTTAAATAGTGTCATTTTCATATATCAAGACAATGATAAATGCTATTTTTCCAATTTTACTCATATCCTATTCAAATTTTTTATTCTAAATTTATTATAAAGGTATATCATAAATATTTTAAAAGTTTAAAATTTTAATAAATGTATTTTTATGTTTTCAACAAAAAATTTATGGGAAAAGGTAAAATAATGTGAATATAAACAGATGGTGTAGATTAAAAATGGTAGGGAAAATTCATTTAATCAATTTCATTGAAAATAAAGAGATATTAAATGAATTAATGAGAGAAAGAGAAAGAGTATATTTGAACAAAATGCGGCTAAAAAGACATAGTTATTGCATTTATTAATCCTTGTGCAAAACCTTAAATGATAAATAAAGAACGGATGGAGTAATAAGCTACATGCATGCATGCATGCATGCATACATACATATATTTCAAAGTTGCATATTTATATCAAAGAAGTGATTTCGGTTCATGGCTAATTGGTTGAACCAGTATATATAAAAAAAAAATTTCTAACACGAGCAATATTGTACATGATAATAAATCAAAAGTGAAAATGTTTTATTAGAAAATGTAACATTTTATATTACCAATGCATTGAATGTTGTGATAGTTGTAATTTCCAAAAAAACCTTTTCACTTTTAATTTATTATAATGTGCAATATTACACATGTTGGAAAAATCAATATATAAATTTGTAAATATATAGTACTCAAAAGTATTAGATACAAAAGATTTGTAATTTTTTAAATATACAAATACTTTTAAATTTGAGTTTGATATAAAAATTATAATGACTAATATAATATATATTTTATATGATACATCCTTTTTTAATACATTTTATTAATTTTATATTTTTAATATTTTGTATTAATTAATAAATGATATAATTAAATTTAAAAATTTCAAAATAAAAAAACATTACAAAAGGAGCACAAATCCTAACCTAGCATTTGTGAAGTCTAAGGTGATAAGTAATGTGATCCATTCTTTTTAAAACCGGACCGGGCAGGCCGGTTTGATCGATCCGACCGGGAACCGACCTGGTGACCGGTCCGTTCAACCCAAAAAATTGGAGGAGCTTAGAACCGGTGAGAATCGGTCAAGAACCAGTCGAACCAGTCAAAAATAGGGTGAAAACCGGTTGAACCGGTCCTTTTTAAAAAATTCAATTTTTTATTTTTTATTCAATCTAAAATATTTTTAAGATAAATAAAAACATATATTTAAGGATTACACATAGATATCTATTATTTTATTAATCATTATTAATTTTTTTCTCTTATAAACCTTATAATAAGGTCATTTATACTGATTTACAACTTTATAAATCTTATTTTCTTATAATTTTGTGTTACTTTATTAATTAAAATATTATATAATATTAAATATATATATATTTAATTAAAACCGGTTCAACCACGGTTGAACCATTGAACCGTGAATCGGTGCCTTCACCGGTTCAATTACCGGTCTAATTTTTAAAACATTGATGTGATCTATTAACAAGCGTAAGCCCATGATACATTGCAGTCTTTCTCAATTCTCATTTATGATGCTTTAAAGCAATATATATAAAAATTAGCACATGTATATTGAACCACCTATATGGCATATCGATAATGCATTGCTTGTTGCAAAGTCACTACAAGAATGTGTGTTTTTAGACGTGAGTATTTAGCGAGACCACTAGCCATTGCTAAGTTGAATTTTTTTTTTTACTTTTTTTATTTAGCGTCGACCTGGCCGACGCTAACTTTATTAAATAGGGGCCAACGCCAATGGTAAAATATTTTTTTTAAGTTTATGTAGCGTCGGCCAAGCCGACGCTAAAGGAAAAAATTTTAGCGTCGGCCTTCGTAAAACTAGTGACGGTTTGACCGTCACTAATTTCTTGGTTTTTTTCATTATGTATATAATATTTTGCAATATATCTTTCAAGAAACAAATATAGCGTAACAGTAATGCTCCTTCTTGGTATCATGCAGGTTGTGAGTTCGATCCTCACAATTGATAAATTTGGGAAGAAAGGATATTTTTTCAGAAAAATTATGTCGTCGCTATGTTGTGACAGCCATGGAACTAGAGACAGCCATATCGACCGTAAAATTAATGTCGTCGCTACTGCATTAATGACGGGTGGTTGGCCGTCGCTAGGCCGTCGCTAATTATGAAAGAGCGACAGTTTTTCCCCTGTAGCGATGACGGCTTTTGGTCGTTGCTAAAAGTTTTTCTTGTAATGAGCGCGAGTTCGAATCCGGCTACCCAAATTTCTAACTTTAAGAGCTTGGTTGCTGACTTGGACCCGGATCGGTTCATACCACATTTACCGAGTCAAATGCTTAACTGATCCAATCAGTGTTATAAACTCGAACCAGACTGAACGATTCAATCGGTTGAACTGGAAATCGAACCCAAGACCGGTCCAATTAAGAGTTTGGATCAATTTTACAATCAAATCGGATCCTGGGCCATTGAACCGGTGATAAATTAGTCAAAATCGGTAAACTCAACCCCATAGTTATGAAACCCAGATTGGACCGACCAGTTAAACTGATTGGACCATGAATCAAGCTCATGACCGATCCGATCAATGATATGGATCGCTGCAGCTATGAAATCGGTAAGAACCGACCCTTAACCGATGCTAAACCGGTAAGAACTGGCCATCGAACATAGGGTTGTATACTTGCAAAGCAGTGCTTTACCATTGCGTCATTGCTCACTTTTGTATATTTAATATCAATATTTATATATAACCCATATTAATACGTGAATTAAAAAAAAATTCAATTTCAAGTACAACAATCAAATTCACATCTAAGAATTTCAATCTCAATTAAAATTTGTTTATTTTTTATTAATATTTTTCTATCACCGTTTTTATTCATAGTGCAATCGCGAATGAACCATAAACCATAAATCATTATTTTTACCTGTTTAATAATCGATCCAATTTTTAAAACATTGGTATGAAACAGTGAGATCACAATACAAAAAATAGGGAGCTAACCCCACCATAAACCAAAAAAAAATAGGGATTGGTGAATTATATATAATGTAGAAAAAAAATGGGTACATTGATGGAAGTGATTTACAAAAGTAAATGATAGTTAATAATGTTCAAAATATGTGATGAATCTTAGTTTAGAGTCTATATATGTATATTCCCTTGATGACTAAGGATTGGAAGTCAAGTCAAGTTAATAATGATACCGCCATCAAATTAGACCATAAAGATTAATTTTGTTTATAGTTAGTGGGAGACTTGGAATTCTTGGGGTTACAACAAAATCAATTCAAGGATCTCGAAGGTGATTGTAAATGCCAAGGCGCTTTTCACGCGGAAATAAAGCACTCAGGATAAAGAGTAAACATAGTCTTTTTCATAATATTCTTTTTTTGCAAGTAATTATACTATATTAATAATTTGATATTTATCTAACAAGCCTCTCTCTTTCTGGATTTTCATTAATAATGTTTTCAACTTTCTCAATGCCTTGTTATTCATCACTTTTTTCTACCAAAAAAACCAACTTCTTCTTATTTAATCATATTTTATTTTATGTACTTGGATCTGATTTTCCTAAAGTGATTTGGTTGAAATTAATTCTCTTATTTAATTTATTACCCATGATTAATACTCCCTCCGGACTAAATTATAAGCAAAAAAATACCCACCTATAGTGGACTAAAATATAAAGTAAAAGTTAACTAAATTTCACCCTATTAAATGATATAATCCCAAATTACTCTTTATTGAATTCATATTTTATTTTCCAACTACTCTATTTAATGCATCATGTACCAATAGAAAGAGAGTATGTCCAGTTCAAACAAGTTTCAATAAAGTTGAATGTAGGGTAATTTAGGCAATTACTTTTTAGATAAAATCAAGAAAATTAAATGAGTTTAATTAACTTTTTTAATAAGTGTAAATATAGTTGTTTTTGCTTATAATTGAGTCCGGAGGGAGTATCTCTCTTTTCTCACTCAAAAATAAATCTCTCAATTTAGAGAAAACGAACTCTTCATTCCTACACATTGCATTCTTTTAAAAAAAATTATACTGCAAAAACATCGTTGCTACAAAAGCATATTTTTGGTTTGTTTCCAAGAGAACTACTAGAAATAGAACTGATAAATATATTTTTGGTAACTCATGTGTTTTTCCTATCCATAAGACTTAAATTTAGTATATATTTTGGGTTGCTTTAATAAATAAAATTGAAGTATGTTAATTAAATTGAAATTTTAATCATTATACATAATAATTTTTTTTTTCAATTTCTTCCCAATATAAAATGATTCTCAATTTAATTTCAATTCTTATACAAGAAACAAAATTTTCAAATTACTTTACCATCAATGTGATAACACTTATCTACACTCATTTTTAGAGTGTTTATATCCAATCAAATGTAAACCGCAAAAATCGAATCGAAAACTGAACTAAACTGAAACTCAAAAAACTACAAATCGTAAAAATCGAAATTTTTTTATTGGATTGAATTGGTTTTCAGATCCGAGAACCAATATAATCCAATCTAAATCGAACTTATATATACATATATTATTACTTATAAAATAATCATATATTTATACTTTTTTGTATAAGCAAAATTCACTAAATAAAACGAGTACAAGATACTTCAACCCATTATAAAAAGTAAATTATAATAAAAAAAATCCTTCTAAAAATCAACAAATTAAACACCACCCTTTGACAAATGTCTTCCCACGTTTAACACATGAAAATACAAAAACCGAAACAGACTTAAACCAATCTAATATAAACCTCCTAAAATAACAAAAAAAAAAAAAAACAAAGTAACCAATTTAGTAGAACCACCAGAGAAGAAGTAAGCACTCATGAAGCTTTTCTAACAAAATCATGTATTCTTCAACTACAACCAAAACATCACAGCAGCTAATAGCGAAGGAATCAGAGCTGAGAATAACACCTTACAGGAAATTAAGGTAAATTAGGTGTCATTCCATTAGCGGAAAATTGGATTGGGGACTAATCTGACCGACGTTGTATAAAGTTAGGGACTAACAGAGGGATTTTAAAAAGTCAGAGACCAAATTGTCCGACCAAAAAGAAAGTCAAAGACCTACCTAACTGGTGGTTTACTCAAAAAAAAAAAAAAGGGTATATTGATGGAAGTGATTTACAAAAGTAAATGATAGTTAATAATGTTGAAAACTTGTGATGAATCTGTTGGAGAAGACCCACACGTTCCGGTCTTAGTACATGATTAGAGATGAGTCTATGGGTGTGTTTGGCAACACTAGCTTATAAGCTAGTTGGTAGCTGATAAGCTAGCTTCTACCTGATAAGCTGACTGTTAGTTGATAACCTCCTAATTTATAAGTTTCGAGCTGATAAGCTAGCTTATTGTCTTAAAAATATTTGGTAGAACTAGCTGATAAGCTAGTTGGTAAATGTAAAATGACATAACTACATAAATTTTATTATATAAATTCTATTTGTGATTTATAGACAAAAATATATTATTATGTAATTATAATTTAGATTTTTTAAAAAATAATTAAATTCTTATTAAAGTGATAAAATATTTAATTAAAAGTTAAGATAAATAATATAATATAAAAATAGTTTCATAAAATAATGAAAAAATAATAATTTAATTAATTCGTAAATTTTTAAATTATTTATTATATAGGTAATAGTAGGTAAAAAGAAATTGAAAGGTTTTTTTTCACTAAAATTGAAAATAAGTAATGATAGGTGAAAAGAAATTAAAGATAATTAGAGAAATGTATTAAAATATAAGGGATAATGATAGAAGAAAATTAAATAAGCTAGAAGTTAGGTGAAGTAGCTTGTAGCTTATAAGCTAGAAGCTCCTAAAATAAACTACTTTGATGTACCTTACCAAACACTTTTGTGTTGGTCAAACTAGCTTATAAGCTAGTCAAATAAGCTAGTAACTAGCTTATTGGCATTGCCAAACACACTCTATGTAAGGGTGTGTTTGGCAAAACTAGCTGATAAGCTAGCTTGTAGCTGATAATCTAAGCTCCTAGCTTATAAGCTTCGAGCTGATAAACTAGCTTATTGAATTAGAAATGTTTTGTAAAACTACTAGTTAGTAAATGTAAAATAACATAAATTGGCATAACTACATAAATTTTATTATATAAATTCTATTTGTGTTTTTTAGAAAAAATATATATTATTATGTAATTATAATTTTATATTTTTAAAAACATAATGAAATTCTTATAAAACCTTTTTAGTGATAAAATATTTAATTAAAAATTAAAATAAATAATGAAATTAATAAAATAAATAGTATAATATAAAAGTAATTTCATAAAATAGTGAAAAGAAAATAACAATTTAATTAATTCATAATTTTTTAAATTACTTATTATATATGTAATAATAGGTAAAAAGAAATTGGAAGGTTTTTGTTACTAAAATTGAAAATATATAATAATAAGTAAAAAAGTTAAGAATAATAAGGGAAATGTATTAAAATATAAGGGATAGTGATGGAAGAAAATTAAATAAGCTACAAATTACAAGCTAGAAGTTAGGTGAACTAGCTTATCTAGCTTATAGCTTATAAGCTAGAAGCTCATAAAATAAGTTATTTTAATGTACTTTATCAAACACTTTTGTGTTGGCCAAACTAATTTATAAGCTAGTTAAATAAGCTAGTAACTAGCTTATTGGCCTTGCATAACACACTATAAAGATTGGAAGTCAAGTCAAGTTAATAATGATACCGCTATCAAATTAGACCATACAGATTTTTTTTTTTTTTTTTTGTAGTTAGTGGGAGACTTAGAATTCTTGGGGTTACAACAAAATCAATTCAAGGATCTCGAAGGTGATTGTAAATGCCAAGTCGCTTTTCACGCGGAAATAAAGCACTCAGGATAAAGAGTAAACATAGTTTTTTTCATAATGTTCATTTTTTGCAAGTAATTATACTATATTGATAATTTGATATTTATCTAACAAACCTCTCTCTTTCTGGATTTTCATTAATAATGTTTTCAACTTTCTCAATCTCAAATAAAACCAATTTTAGTTCATTTGATCAAATTCATTGTTAGAAACAAAAAAGGTGGAAGAGAAGCAGGTTCTCATTTTGTTTCCAACATTATTTTAAAAATATTTTTGACAAATCAATATGTTAATAATAAATTATATTTCAATTTTTATTAACCTCATTTTAAAAATATATGTATTAATAACATTTAATTTGAAATATTTACTTCTATCATCTAGATTTTAATACATTTCAATATAAAATTTCTACTCAATGTCATGTAAATTTTTAAATATATAAAAATTTTAAAATAAAACATATATTTAAAATAAAATTTAATGTTGCATAAGAAAAATAAAAAGAAGCTCCCTAATCCTTTCTGCACTATCCATGGCCGATTGTTGTTAACAACTTCGATCTAAGCACATTGCCATGTTTTTGAAAACATAGATAAGAGAGCACTAACACTAATCAATAAAAGCCTAAGCCACCCAACTTCACCTAGAACCCAGCCCCTGCCGAAAATAAAATTAATAACCTTCAGCTTAAAGAGAGCAGCAAGAAGGTATCGACTGGATATATATAGCCATAACCATTAATCACAATTAAAATTTAAAATTTTATAATTTATTCATAGAAATAAAGACGTTTTAATAAGACATAGTGATGGTGTTAGCTGGAATATCCATATCATAATCATGATAGGATTAACTCTTTATGTGGAGATTTTTTTCAACTATAAGACTAGAACTCAAGACTTTATTTAAAGAAAATCAAATATGTACTACTTGAATAATTCACTTAATAACCACTAAATACTTATTAATAAAATCTCAACATAGATCAACAATGTATTTGATAAAGATTAAGTTGGCTTTTATTATTACATGAAAAAAATATTAAATAATGTTGATTGTGGTAATTTAGTAACAATTTTATATCCTAAAAAATCTGAAAGATTAATTTCAAATAAAATTATAATTTTATTAAATTATTTTAATTATATTAAAAAAACCTTATTTTATAAATAGACCTTTACTCTTACAATGTCTTTTTAACACCACTATTTGAACTATTACAGCAAAAAAGCAAACGTAAAATTACCACTTCAAACCACTACAAGAGAATGGTATTTAGCGATAGGTAAAGAGGAAAAATCGTCTATACCTTAATTAGTCACCTCACCTTTAATTTTCTGTGGTAGCTAAGCACTGATCAAATAGATGTTTGGGTATGGTCCACCTGTTATTATATTTTTATAAAATAATAATAATTGTTTTATGATTGTAACGTTTTTTATTTGATTGCAAGAATTGATTAGATTGATTGTGTTGTAAAAATCAACGTGCATATAAATCTCTATTTATTACTCCAGCTAATTAGAATCAATTTGAAACATTCAAATTGATATTATAACAATCAATCAAATTTATATACATTAAATAGAAACATTGAAAACATAAAACGGAAAGTATCTGTGTATTATCATTTACGTTTTTAATTCCAAAAATAATTTAATATCATTATCAAATTTTAATTTCTTAAACCGTTATAATTTTATAACAATAATAATTCTATTATATAATAGTTAGTCAGGTAACAGAGAGTAGTATCTCTTAATCTTCCTTTCACTCTAAATTATCTCTAAATAATTCTGGGCAATAGAAATGTGTTGGGAGTGGAACTCTGTCTCTATTCTGTGCAGGAAAAAAGAGACTAAATCAGTGATAGCTGGGCCTGGAGGTGAACGCGTCAAGACCTACTGCACCGTTAGAGGAATAACATCTCCCGTGGTGGCGTGAATCACAAGAGAGCGAAAACGCGCACCATCCCACTATCATTGTCAATTTTATTTTTTATTGTAATTTCTTAATTTATCTTCTTTTGCTGTAATTTATTCCAACAATTTTAAGGTGACTCATATTTTAAAAAAATGGAGAATATGGTGGAGGAGACACAGGAATTCCAAATGATGATTGCCCATGAAATGAAGTCTGAAGGTATTAACATTGAAGATACCTTGCTCGTGACTGCCATTATTCGTGTAGAAGAAAAAGAAGAAGTAAGTCAAAATGCTCTATGCACACAAAATGGAAGCAACACCTATGTTACTAAGGTAAATTCCCTTGGTTCTCATAATAAATTTTCCATAGGAGAAAATATGAGTAATAGTGCTAAATTAAAGCCTAAAAAGAAATTTTTCAAGATGAAAAAGAATCAATTTCCTTATAAAAAAGGGAACTTCACCCAAAAGAATTTCCATAGGAGAAAAATATGAGTAATAGTGCTAAATTAAAGCCTAAAAAGAAATTTTTCAAGATGAAAAAGAATCAATTTCCTTATAAAAAAGGGAACTTCACCCAAAAGAATATATCTCTCCCTAGAGTGGCCCAAATTCCAAATGAGGCATGTTTTGTATGTGGCAAGATTGGCCATGTTGCTAAATATTGTAGATTCCGGAAATGTGGGCCTGTTGTACAGGCTAATGTGACCGAAGAGCAATTTGTTGCTATGATAACTAAGATAAATGTCATTGAGAACTCTAAGGGATGGTGGGCAGATTCAGGTGCTACTAGGCATGTCTGCTATGACAAAGATTGGTTCAAAAAATATACTCCATATGAAACTCCAAAAGAGGTTATGCTTGGTGATTCTCATACTACCAAGATTTTGGGTGAAGGTGAGGTGGAACTTAATTTCACTTCTGGACGAATTCTGAAATTGACTAACGTGCTTTATACACCTCATATGAGAAAGAATCTCATGTCTTCTTTTCTTCTGAATAAGGTTGGTTTTAAGCAAGTTATAGAATCTGATAATTATGTTATTTCTAAGAATGGGATTTTTGTGGGGAAAGATTATGCTTATGATGGAATGTTTAAGTTAAATATTGTGATAAATGAAAATGCTTCAGTTTCTGTTTATATGCCTTCTTCTTTAAATTTTTGGCATGAACGTCTTTGTCATATAAATGATAAATATGTTTTGAGAATGAGTAATTTAGGACTTATTCCTAAACTTAATAAAAATTTTGAAAAATGTGAAATTTGTAGCAAAACTAAGATTACGAAAAAATGTCATAAGAAATTCTGAAATTTTAGATTTAATTCATTCTGATATTTGTGAGTTTGATGGAATTTTGACACGTGGTGGTAATAGATATTTTATTACATTTATAGATGATTTTACAAAATTTACATATGTTTATTTGATGAAACATAAAAGTGAAGCTTTTGAAATGTTTAAAATATATTTAAATGAGGTTGAAAATAATTTTGGAAGAAAAATAAAATGTTTACGTAGTGACAGAGGATGAGAATATATTTCTTCTAAGTTTGATTCTTATATTCAGTCTTCAGGGATTGTTCATGAAATTACTCCTCCTTATTCTCCACAATCTAATGGAGTTGCTGAAAGAAAAAATAGATCTCTAATTAATTTAACTAATTCCATGCTTGTTCATGCTCATGTACCTTTTCAATTTTGGGGTGAAGCAATTTTATCTGCTAATTATGTGCTTAATAGAATACCTCATAAGAGTTCTAATAAGACTCCATATGAACTATGGAAAGGTCATAAACCTAATCTAAATTATTTTAGAATTTGGGGTTGTTTGGCTTATGTAAAAGTTGTTGATCCTAGAAGAAGTAAATTAGGCTTCTACTTGTGTATTTATAAGTTATTCTCTTAATAGTTCAACTTACAGATTTTTTGATATTGATAATAAAACTGGGATTGAGTCAGTTAATGCTATTTTTCATGAAAATTGGGGATAAAGGAAATAAAATTTCTCATGAACCTAGTTCTTCTACTTCATTACAAGTTGAAAATCAAACTGAAATTTTACCAAGAAGAAGTAAAAGAACTAGAATTGAGAAAGATTTTGGTCCTGATTTTCTAGTTTATAATGTTGAAAATACAATTACTTTTGAGGAAGCTTTAGCATCACCTGACTCATCTTTATGGAAAGAAGCAATTGATGATGAAATGGAATCTTTAATTTCTAATAAAATTTGGAAATTAGTATATTTACCTCCTAGTTCTAAAACAATTGGTTGTAAGTGGGTCTTGAGAAAAAAGTTGAAGCCTGATGGTACAATTGATAAATTTAAGGCAAGGCTTGTAGCTAAAGGTTTTACACAAAAAGATGATATAGATTTCTTTGATACATTTTCTCCTGTTACACGTATTACTTCTATTAGATTATTAATAGTCATTGCATCTATTTATAATTTAGTAGTACATTAAATGGATGTAAAAACAACTTTTTTGAATGGAGATTTAGAGGAGTAAATATATATGGATCAACCTGAAGGTTTTGTTGTGGCTCGCCAAGAAAATAAGGTATGTAATTTAAATAAATCTTTGTATGGGTTGAAACAGGCACCAAAACAATGACATGAAAAATTTGACTCGTGTATGATTGAAAATGGTTTTAGAAACAGTGAATGTGATAAATGTTTATATTAAGAGTCAAATAAGGATTTACATATTATAATCTGCTTATATGTGGATGATTTATTAATATTTGGTTCTAATCTGTCTATAATTTGTGAAACAAAGAATTTACTTCATAAAAGTTTTGAAATGAAGGATCTTGGAGAAGCAAATGTTATACTTGGCATGAAAATTACTAGAAAATTTGATGGTATTTTTCTAGACCAGGCACATTATGTGGATAAAATTTTGAAAAAATATAATTATGAAAATTGCAATATTGTATCTACTCCTTTTATTCCAAATGTTCATTTAGAAGCTACTTTAGATGATAATTCTATTGTCAATCAAAAGGAGTATGCTAGTATAGTTGGAAGCTTGAGATATTTGACTGATTGTACTAGACCTGATAATGCATATGTGGTAGGTTTACTTGGTAGATTTACTAGTAAACCAAATAATGAGCATTGGCATGTTGTTGATCGACTTATGAATTATTTAAAAGGCACGAAAAATTATGGGTTATTTTATCAGTGATACCCTACTGTGCTTGAAGGTTTTTCAGATGCAGATTGGAATACTCAATCAGGTGATTCTTTCTCTACTACTGGTTATATATTTACTTTAGGTGGCTGTGCAATTTGTTGGAAATCTAAAAAGCAACAAATTTGTTGGAAATCTAAAAAGCAACAAATAATCGCAAAATCAACCATGGAAGCTGAATTAATTGCTTTGGCTTTGGCTAGTGAAGAGGCCAGTTGGTTGAAAGATTTATTGAGTGAAATCTCTTTTTGGGAGAAACCAATTCCACCTATTTTGATGCATTGTGATAATACTGCTGCCATTGGTAGAGTACAAAATCGTTATTATAATGGTAAATCGAGACATATAAAGAGGAAGCATAGTTTGGTGAGATCATATTTAAGTAATGGTACCATTCATGTGTCTGTGAATACAAATGATAATCTTGCTGATCCTCTTACAAAGCCTCTAAATAGAGAAAAAATTGTGAAAATGTCTATAGGGATGACATTAAAGCCCAAAGAATAGAAACTACCCTTGAGGATACCCAACCTAGTGATTAGAGATCCTAAAAGCTAGGTTCAAAGGGAAGAACGAATCTTGGAGTAGTTTGTAAAAGATGCAATATAAATCATTTTTTTTCATCCCTATAAGTAATATGCATATTTTCTGCAACGTAAAATAAGGTTGAGTTTTTCAAAAACTCTTAATGAAATTTGTAGCTCAATAAGAGTAGGATGTTTAAAGTTGCAGAGACATCCTCGACAAATTTCACCTATATGAGTATTGGGGTGGGGCCGCTCCTAAAGAGATATTGTGTTGATATATTCTCTTGAAAAATACTCATGAATCCAGGATGTAGCACAAAGGCCGAAATGTGTGAAGCTTATGAGTTCAAGATTGACACCGAAATATTATGTGCATGATATAACACTTGTTTCCTTTGAAGAAGCCATAGTTCAAGACTGTAAGATCACTACTTGCTCCGGACCAAGTATTATAGAATTGCTAAATGGAAGTTCAAAGCAATGCTACTTTCATAATGCATAATATTTCTTCTATGCCCAATAAAAATTAAACAATTATTTTATAAAAATAAGTGGGGAATTGTTATTATATTTTTATAAAATAATAATAATTGTTTTATGATTGTAACGTTTTTTATTTGATTGCAAGAATTGATTAAATTGATTGTGTTGTAAAAACCAACGTGCATATAAATCTCTATTTATTACTCCAGCTAATCAGAATCAATTTGAAACATTCAAATTGATACTATAACAATCAATCAAATTTATATACATTAAATAGAAACGTTGAAAGCATAAAACAGAAATTCCAAAAATAATTTAATATCATTATCAAATTTTAATTTCTTAAACCGTTATAATTTTATAACAATAATAATTCTATTATATAATAGTTAGTCAGGTAACAGAGAGTAGTATCTCTTAATCTTCCTTTTACGCTCTAAATTATCTCTAAATAATTTTGGGCAATAGAAAGGTGTTGGGAGTGGAACTCTGTCTCTATTCTGTGCAAGAAAAAAGAGACTAAATCAGTGATAGCTGAGTTATTGTATCCTGAAGGTGAACCTACTGCACCGTTGGAGGAAGAACATCTCCCGTGGTGGCGTGAATCACCTTAAAGAGAGCGAAAACACGCCTCATCCCACTATCATTGTCAATTTTTTTTATTATAATTTCTTAATTTATCTTCTTTTACTGTAATTTATTCCAACACCACCTGCCCATTGGCATGAAACAAAAATTTCAAAAGCCTCGGAGGTTGGGGTGCCTATAAATATACGTTTTATGAAATTGGTTGCATTCAGTTTCCTACTTTATCTTCTGTTTTGAAATTAGGATGTTTCCTTTTTTGTTGCCATATTTTATCTACAACTTTTCTTTTTGGTTTCTCACTTTCCTAATTCCTACACTTTCTCATTCTGCAACCATCATGACCACTCTGCCTTGCTACATTTCAAAAACTCTTTTGTTGTCAACACTTCAAATATTCTGTGGTGGTGGTCTCCTTGTAATTCCTCTTTTCCTTCAAAGACAGAATCTTGGAAAAATGGTACAAATTGTTGCGAGTGGGATGGGGTCAAGTGCGACGCCATTTCAGGCCATGTCATTGGTCTTGACCTTAGTTGCAGTCATCTTCGAGGTGAATTCCATCCCAATAGCACTATCTTCAAGCTCAGACACCTTCAACAACTCAACCTTGCTTTCAATGATTTTTCTGGCTCTTCACTATATCCTGGAATTGGTGATCTCTTAAATCTCACTCATCTTAATTTATCATGCTCTGTAATTGGAGGTGATGTTCCCTCCTCAGTCTCTCAGTTGTCAAAATTAGTATCACTTGATCTTAGCACTGACTTGGATATGATATTTGATGACAAATACGTGAGAATGAGACTTGATCCATCCACATGGAAGAAACTCATTCTTAATGCAACCAATTTAAGGGAGCTTCATCTGGATAGCATAAACATGTCTTTAATCACAGAGAGATCTTTCTCACTCCTAACGAATTTGTCATCCTCTTTGGTCTCTCTTCATCTTTCAGAGACTGGATTGCAAGGGAATTTGCCAAGGGACATTCTCTGTTTACCAAAAGTTGAAGAACTAGATTTGTCATTCAATGACAAGCTCAGAGTTCAACTTCCAAAGTCCAACTGGAGCACTCCTCTAAGTTACTTGGATCTCTCTGGCATCTCTTTCTCAGGTGAAATTCCCAATTCCATAGGTCATTTAAAGTCTCTTAACCATCTTGGTTTTCGGTGGTGCAATTTTGATGGAATGGTTCCTATATCATTGTGGAACCTCACTCAACTAATGTATTTGGACCTCGCAATCAACAAACTTAATGGTGAGATCCCATCATCGCTTTCAAACCTCAAACATCTAATTGTCAAGGTTGGATCTTGATGGCAACCAGCTCACCGGGTCAATTAATGAATTCTCATCTTATTCTTTGCAATGGTTATCTCTCTCTAATAACAAACTGCAAGGTAATTTTCCAAATTCAATATTTGAATTAGAAAATCTTACTTTCTTGGGCTTGTCATCAATTAACTTGAGTGGTCCTCTGGACTTTCACAAATTCTCAAAGCCTAAAAGTCTATTTTACCTCGATCTTTCTCAAAATAGTTTTCTCTCTATTAACTTTGATAGTAATATTGACTACACCTTGCCCAACCTTGAATATTTACATCTATCTTCCAGTAATCTTAGTAGTTTTCCTCAATTCTTAACACGACTTCAAAATCTGAAAGCATTAGATCTTTCTAATAATAAAATAAATGGAAAAATTCCCAAATGGTTTCATGAAAAGCTCATACACTGGAAGAACATTGTTATCATTGATCTCAGCTTCAACAAGTTGCAAGGAGATCTTTCAATTCCACCCAATGGCATTGAATACTTTTTAGTCTCAAATAACAACTTCTCTGGAGAAATTTCTTCAACGTTGTGTGATGCAAGCTCCCTCCATGTACTCAACTTGGCTCACAACAACTTGACTGGCTTGATTCCACAATGCTTGGGAACATTTCCTTTTCTTCAGGTGTTGGATATGCAAATGAACAATTTTCATGGAAGTATGCCTACAAGCTTTTCTAAACAAAATGCATTTGAGACTATAAAGTTGAATGGCAACCGATTGCAGGGACCATTTCCTCTG
Organism: Sesbania bispinosa; assembly: GCA_026901365.1. Lineage (NCBI taxonomy): Eukaryota > Viridiplantae > Streptophyta > Magnoliopsida > Fabales > Fabaceae > Sesbania > Sesbania bispinosa. The sequence goes on along the minus strand of QLOH01000045.1, from coordinate 2,484,386 downwards.
TCTTTGGCACACTGCAAAAATCTTGGAAACAACAACATAGAGGATACATTCCCTAATTGGCTAGAAAGTTTGCAAAAGTTGCAGGTTCTCAGTTTACGATCAAATAAGCTTCATGGTAAAATCACATGTGTCAGCACCAAGCATCCATTTCCCCAGTTGAGAATTTTTGATGTCTCTAATAACATATTTAGTGGCCCCCTACCAGCTTCGTGCATCAAGAACTTTCATGGAATGGTGAATATTGTGGATTACAACCAAAGTAGTCCGCGATACATGGGTAACAACCATTACTATGATGATTCTGTGGTGGTCATAATGAAAGGTCTATTTGTGGAGCTAGGGAGGATATTAACTACTTTCACAGCAATTGATTTATCAAATAACATGTTTGAAGGAGAAATTCCAAAAGTCATTGGAGAGTTAAATTCTCTCAAAGGGCTTAACCTTTCCCACAATGGAATCAATGGTACTATTCCACAATCTTTGAGTGAGTTGAGAAATTTGGAGTGGTTGGACCTCTCATGGAACCAGTTGGCAGGAGAGATTCCTATGGCTTTGACAAATTTGAATTTTCTCTCTTTCTTGAACCTTTCACAAAACCAGCTTGAGGGAATCATACCTACAGGTGGACAGTTTAATACATTTCAAAATGATTCCTATGAAGGAAATCCAATGCTGTGTGGACTCCCTTTGTCAAAATCATGCAATAAGGATGAAGGACAACCACCACATTCAACATTTCACCATGAAGAGCAAGAATCAGGATTTGGCTGGAAATCTGTGGCAGTAGGATATGCATGTGGGGCGGTATTTGGGATGCTCTTGGGATATAATGTATTCTTAACTGGGAAGCCCCAATGGCTTGCAAGACTTGTAGAAAGATTGTTTAACATCAGATTGAAAAAGACAAGTAACGAAGCTCGTGCAAATCTTAGAGGGATGAATTAGTTTTATTGTGTGGTTCTTCTTTAATGTTTACATATAGTTGTCTGTAATTTGATCTTTGATTTCTATTTGAGGAATGAATACTTATCTCTCTTAAATAGCTTTCGGTGTTCAATTGCTTTTGTGTTGTTTTCAAGTAATTTGCCATAATTTATCTTAGTAGTATCCTGCAAAGGCATCAAGGAAAAGTCATGCATTTAACCTTCAAGCATTGCAAAATCAACATTTTTATTATAAACAGTGTGTTTCAGTTTTTATCCTTGCACTCCTATTTAATTAATTTGTTTAATGATAAAATTTAATCATGTAATTATTCCATGCACTCCAATCCAACAAGTTACAATTTTTTTCTTTTTCCTTCTTAACTCTCTATATAGTTAAACTCTATACAAAGCTACCATGTTAGGTAGGCCTTCGAATGAATTATGATTGAAATTTTTATTTTATAAATTGGTTCACCATAGTTATATTTTCAAGTGCAACACAATATTCTTCCTCTCAATTAATTAGAGGAAAACACAAATACATACTTCCTCTAAATAGTTGAACCAAACAATTTGTGACCAATTCTAAATTAATTTTACTACATGAGGATCACATATATGCACCCAAAGCATAAAATAATTTTCAAAGCTCACATAACAATGGCCCGATTACAAATGCTCAAATGATTTGTGAGTTTCATATTTGAAAGTTGAAAAGTATGTTTGGTTTGGTGTTAAAATTGGTCACTCAAGTTTGGATTCCTCAACGTAATTATTTCTAATGTTGGAAATGTGTTTACTATATTCTTACATTAAACCAAACATGCATGAATTACAATACAATAATGTATATACCAGAATGTAAGCAGTAGAAACATGCAATTCCATATACCTTATTGGAAAAAAATAATGAGATTGAAATTAGTTTTACCTAGGAAAAACTAGAATGGAAAAATAATGCCCTAAGATTTTAAAACAACTATATTATCCTGACACAATATTCAGATCCAATTCAAAATGTATGGCTGAAGTGTAACCACAACTCCTATAATGGTTATGTAGAAACATCAATATATATGGAGTTAGTGAGGATAATTTCCTTCATAATTAAGGACTCATCATGTCTGCAGTCTATTATTCAATCTCAAGGTGACATTTTAATTGCATACTATATAAGACTTGCATACAAATTTAAGGGTGCTTGAGTTAAAACCTTCTTCCAAGTGTATATGTTTTAGAAACAGATTTTGAAGTTGATATAATTGATTCTGATCATAGAAGACTAATCAGCATGCTTTAATTCTACTTGGATTTAGGACATCACAATTTGATACAGTAGATTAAGTAAAGATGGTGAATTAAAAAATTTTCACTGATCACCCAATTGCATGATGTGAATTTTGTGAGGTTCCTACATAGGATTATAGCAGTGTTGTTACTTTTAAGCATGGTACCCCTCTTCTTTGTTACAGACCCTTCTAAAGGTTACAAGCTAGCACTTAGCTTTAGGTCATTCATTTAGTTTTCTTGTCTCTTTGTCTTGGCACCCTTTTCTCATATCCCTTTCCACATTCAATCATTTCTTCATCAAATGAGACACAATGGTCAACAACTTCATGAGGCCTGCCACAAGTTTAATTATGTGACTAAATTGGGCCTTCTAAGTCTCAAATTAAATCTCAATTATTGTAAAGGGCCTCCCAACTACTGAATGAAGAGGTCCCCTAGAAACCAATAATTCTAAACATATATAAATCATTGGACCAAAAAAACATATATTAATCAAATAGCAAACTTATTGGCCGGGAAAAAAATAGATTTGTGAAATCCCAATAGTTCATATAGTTTGGTTGGGTTAAGATTTCAATGTTAGCCCGATGTTACAATAATTTTTTTTATGTGTTGGATGTAATTAGAAATTGAAAAATGATGAAAATGTATCCTTTTGAATTTCTCACGACTAAAAGAAATTGAACTAAGAATAATCAACGAAAAGGTCAATAATACTTAATTAGGATATTAATTGCCCAATGTTGAGTATTATTGTTCACAATTTCACAGTATATGTTGAATTGAAGTGACTAAGTCCGAATAGGATTACCTCTAGTAATAGAGAATATCTGTGGTTAACAAAAAAAAATATGTTAAATTGAAGATTCTTATCAAATAGATTAAATTTATCAATTTTTTTATAAATTAAAAACTTATCGTCACTTCATTAACTACTTTAATATATAATATGTTATTTAAAATATAAATAAATATTCACTATTAAATAATATATTTATGAACTATTAAATTATATAAAATTATATATATAGTCATAAATAATATGATATTATTTAATAATTAAATTGATGAGTTTCACATTTCAAAAACAAAATATTGTTAAGTAGTGTGACATATTCCTTGCAAGTTGAAACACATGCAACTATATATGATGCAAAAGTGTAAGATTGTTTTGTTTATTCATCACTTTTTTCTACAAAAAAAACAACTTCTCCTCGTTTAGAGTGTGTTTGGCTTGCCATTTCAGCTAGCTGATAGTTGAAAATAGTAGCTGAAATCATTTCAACAGTGTTTGGGAATGTAGCTTTTTTGGTAGCTACAAGTTTTTCTTAAAAAGTTACTTGGGCTAGCTTTTTTAAAAAAGCTCCAATTTTCAGCTACAAGCTGAAAATTAATTACAAATTTAACTCTCAACCACCTCCACTTATCATTATTTAATAATTAATGTTGTCCTTAAAGGTCATTTTACCATTTTCAACTAGTTTTACTAAACACATTCAATAGCTTTTCATCTTTCAGCTAGCTTTAAGCTTTCAGCTAGCTTTAAGTTTTCAGCTAACTTTTCAGTTAGTTTTACCAAACACACTGTTAATCATATTTTATTTTATGCACTTATATTGGATCTGATTTTTCTAAAGTGATTTGATTGAAATTAATTAATTCACTTATTTAATTTATTATCAATGATTGAAATCTCTCTACCGTCAAAAAAATTGATTGAAATCTCCCTTTTCTCATTCTAAAATAAATTTCTCATTTTAGAGAAAACAAACTCTAGATCTTCATTCCTACTCATTGCATTTTAAAAAAAAAAAAAATTATACTAGAAAAACACCGTTGCTACAAAAGCATATTTTCGGTTTGTTTCCCCACTGAACTACTAGAAATAGAATTGATAAAAAATTTCGTCAACATCATGCGTTTGGTATATATATTTTGGGTTGCTTTGATAAATAAAATAGAAGTATATATGTTAATTAAATTGAAATTTCAATCATTTTACATGATAATTTTTTTCAATTTCGTTCCAATATGAAAATGATTCTCAATTTCTTAAACAAGAAACAAAGTTTTTTTATGATAGAAACAAAGTTTTCAAATTGCTTTATTACGATCAATGTGATAACACTTATCTATACTCATTTTACTTTTTACATGGCTAGCTATTATGATATGTCTCTTACTTGTGTTTTACTATTAAAATCAATTTTTTATTCCCTATACATGACTCTAATTTTCAATTGATCCTTATACGAAAATAGGGTTTAATCCATTTATAACATTAAATTAAATATTTTTAATTCATTCCCCCCCTCCCCCCTCCCCTCTCCACTTATGTATATATATATAATCCCAAATTACATGCAAACGGGGGATTGGTCCTAAAAAGTAGTTGAAACTATTGCACCAAGGAGTCAAGGACTACCTATACATCAACAGCTTCAATCCCCAACATTCTTTGAGTGTGTGTGTTTTTCTTTTTTGTTTTTTGAATTCTTTGAGTGTGTTTAGTTTATTGAAACATCATGTTTTAAATTTGGATCCAGATCAACGCTACAGAAAGCAACGTTACTATTGTCGTCATTGTCTAATACCGCCACCAATTCCTTCCAACACTCTCTACCACTACCATTGACGCTAGACATCTCTACCATTATTGTCACCGTCTGACACCTCTAGAATTGTCACTTGACACATTCCACCACTGTCACGCTTTATTGGTGTTCTTGTCTGACACTCTTTCCTGTCTAATGGGATCATTAAATTGCAAGTTTTACGGCGTCTATCTAAAGCTAAAAACCACAAAACTTGAAAACTAAAAGGGTAAAAATATGTTTTTAATCCCTTTAAAATTAGCTAGTTTTGTTTTTAGACCCTATAATTTTTTCAAACAAAAGCATCCTCCCAAATTTTGTTCAAAAATAGTCCCTGTTGTCTATTAGTGTGTGTTCAGCTGATGATATGTCACCCTATCTTTCCTAGTCACTCTTCCTATGTGGCAAATACCCTTTCTTACACTTGTAGTTTTGGTAAAATGAAACTTAATTATAGTAATACCCTAATTAACAAACCCTGATCTTTCCCATTTCCATATTCCCAAAAACTTTGAACAAGTTAGAAACCAACCCAAAAGCTTGGAGGGAGTTCCTTTGCATACGAGTGGTGCACGCAAGTAGCTCGAAAGTGAGGTGCGCCGGCGAAGTAAAAGACAATGGCTCTCTCGAACGAAGCTCTACTAGCACATGACATTGTATTGGGAGGGGGTGTGGAATCTGGTGGGGTAGGGAACTCTGTCATCTCTGCCCCAATCAATTTTTGTAGCCACCTATTTAGTCCTAGGTAAAATAGGATATCTTGGCGTAGGAGTTTCTTTTGCTTAACTTTTATATTATGGTTTACAATGGGTTTTAACGTTACACTATATATTGGTATAAACATTTTAGACAACCCGAGTTTGACCAGTGATTTGGTATTACAATGCTTTTCTAGAACTATTTTTATGTAAGCTTACTATGTCATTTAAAATTGAGTTAAAGGTAAAAATTCAAAAGATTCCTATATGTGAAAATCAGGATGCCAAGGAAAAGAAGCCAAAGTCACCTCGTACGCAGCAGATAATGTTTCAGTTGCACAAGGTGGATATTCTCTAGAGGTTCTAAGGGATGAGTGCTTGGTGGAGAAAAAGTGGGTAAGAGGTGGTACTATTCAGAAAAAACTTTTCTCTTCTCTGCTCTTTGCTCTTGCTGCAATTAATTTTTGTCACCTAAGATTAGAGCTGGAAAAATGGGCTGGCTAGCCCGAACTTGCAGTTTATAAGGGCCTGAGACTAAAATTTGAAGCTCAAATTTTTGTTTGGTGTTTTAGCCTGGAAAAAACAAGCCCTCTCTAAAAATAAGCTCGGGTCAGTAGCCCAGGCGGGTTTAGGGCTACCCAGATACATTAATAAAAATTGAAAATAAAAATCTAAATAGATAACACACCTACACCTCCCATTGTCTCAACTCAACCATGGACCTTTACATTCTTTATTTCAAAAACTAAAGCCCTAAGGAATTAGAACTCACCGACCGTATGCGGCCGCGACACTCATTCTCAGTCTCAACACGATGTCACGAGTCACCACCGCAACAAACATTGTTTCTGAAAAACGCAAGATGTCTACCATCACTAGATCTCTCTCTGAACAAGTACCAGGTTAGTAGAACTTGATTTTCCTTTTCACTGTTGTTTGTTGGTTTTGTGACTAACTGTATTGTTGTAACCCCTGGGTCTCTCTCTTGACTTGAGTCCCTATACGTTGTATCTCACTGGACAAGAGGGATTGATTTTCCTATTTCTTCTGGTAGATTCTCAATATAAGTTTTGGAATATTTGGGAGGCTAAAGGTGAAGAAAGCTCTATGCCAGAGTTGTGTGGGAACAAACCAAATTTGTGTGAAGACACGGGTTTAACAGAAGCTAAAAAGAGGTCTCTGCCATGTTCGTGTGGGAACATGGCAGGATCTGTGTGAGGACACGAAACTGACAGAAACTCTATAAATAGATATGTTTAGAATTTTAGCGGGAGAGTTAGTCATTTTTAGGACTTTTCAGTTTTGTAACCGAATTTTCTCTCATTTTCTCTCCTCCTCCTGAAGATCCAAACCAAGGTGGAAGCTAGGGTTCAGATCTAACGGAGTTCTTCATTGAGTTTGCATCTCTCTTCTCTCTTCTCTTTTATATTGTAATGAGTTTCTAAATTTCTTAGGTTAGGATTTGGGGAATTTTGATTCAAACTCCATGTAAATTTTGTTCTTGAATTCAATTCAGATTGTTATGATGCAATTACATTGTTTACTTCCAATCTTAATGCTTCATTGACTTGATCAACCAATTTATGATTTGAGAGTGATTCTCACAATTGGAAAATTGGAGAAAAACTTAGATCTGAAGTAAGCAACATGAGTGGTTAATTACTTAGAAATAAGAGTTAATTCGCATGTGATATATCTTTGTCAATTCTTGATACTAATGCATGTCTCAATCAATTTCACCTATGAAATTAGGGTTCTTGATTGCTGATATAGGGTTAATTCACCAAGGAATTGGGTTTTGACTATTATAGTGAATTAGATCATGAATTAATTCTTAACAAATGAGTTGAATATTCTGTTAACATGGAGTGAGAGTTGAAATTAACCAAGTCCTAACCATTTTACCGATATTGTTCTTCATCAACATTGTGTTTTTGCCTTATTCTTTGCATTCAATTCTATTTTTCTAGTTTAAATTCTGCATTATTTTAGATGTTAATTGTTACACTTATATTTCTCTTATCCAACTAGATAAATCCTCTGTATTTGGTACATGAACTTTCAATCACTGTGGATACGATACTTTACTTACTATTGAATACTTGCAATAACTTGGTACACTTGCCAAATATTTATCAAGTTCCTGTGACTAAAATTTGAAGCTCGAATTTTTGTTGGCTTTTTTAGCCCTGAAAAAACAAGCCCGCTCTAAAAGTAAGCTCGGGCCAGTAGCCCAGGCAGGCTTCGGGCTACCCGGATACATTAATAAAATAAAAAATAAAAAACTAAATAGATAACACACCTACACCTCTCATTGTCTCAACTCATCCATGGACCTTTACATTCTTTATTTCAAAAACTAAAACCCTAAGGAATTAGAACTCATCGACCCTGTGTGGCCGCGACACTCATTCTCAGTCTCAACACGATGTCACGAGTCACCACCGCAACAAACATTGTTTCTGACAAACGCAAGATGTCTACCAACACTAGATCTCTCTCTAAACAAGTAGTGGGTTAGTAGAACTTGATTTTCCTTTTCACAGTTGTTTGTTGGTTTTGTGACTAACGGTATTATTGTAAGCCCTGGGTCTCTCTCTTGACTTGAGTCCCTATACGTTGTATCTCACTAGACAAGAGGGCTTGATTTTCCTATTTCATCTGGTAGATTCTCAATATAAGTTTTGGAAAATTTGGGAGGCTAAAGGTGAAGAAAGCTCTCTGCCAGAGTCGTGTGGGAACAAACCAGATTTGTGTGAAAACACGAGTTTAACAGAAACTAAAAAGAGCTCTCTGCCATGTTCGTGTGGGAATATGGTGTAAGGTCCAAGACCCTCTTGAGCAAAGGTTTTAATGACAACAAACTTTCACAACAATATTCTAAGTGTTCTGAATACTTTGGTACTAATGTTTGCACTTGAGAATGCTTGAAAGAATACAAGAAAAGTTACAGAAGAAAGGTGTAAAGATCAAAAACATCATTTAACATCAGAACATGTGTCTAGAAGCATGTTACATAGAGCTTTCATGTCAAAAGTGATGAAACAAGTTCAAAAAGTAGTTTCTTAGCTTCAAGAAGGTCAAGATAGTTCATCTAAGATCCCATGAGTATTAAAATGAGTTGTATCAAGCTTCAGAAGAAAAGTTGAAGCTTTGGAAGGATCATTCAAGACCACTAGAAGCATGAGAAGGAGCTTTTCATTAAACCTGACACCTTCTGAATGTGAAAGATCATTTAAGCAATTCAAGCTTAGTTATTCCAAGTGTTGCTGATGCAAACAAAGAAATTGGAGAAGATCAATATCCATAGAAACACAGTTTTTTCCTTAGAAGCAAAACTTACAGTTTCTTCAGAAACATCAAATTCTTATTTCAAGTTGCAAACATGTTCAAAGTATCTTTAGAAGCATTAAACAAGTTCCCATACTCCTCAAGATATTATCCTTGAATATTTCAAGTTGAAGAACACTCAAAGAGCTTCCATAAGCATAATTACTTCTCTCACAATGCAAATAAAGCAAGAATAAAAGATTGGAAGCTTTACAAGCATATTTGAAGAAGAAACATTTTTGCACACTTCCAGATGATGCAGTTTGCTTAAGAAGAAACCAAATTTCTGCAAAAGAAACAGAATTTCTACACACTTCCAGAAGATGTAGTTTGCTTCAGAAGAAGAAACAGAATTCTGCACACTTTCAGAAGAAGAAACAGAATTTCTACACACTTCTAGAAGATGCAATTTGCTCCAGAAGAAGAAACGGAATTCTGCACACCTTCAAAAGAAGAAACACAATTTCTGCAGAAGAAACAGACACTCTGTAACTTCCAAAAGAAAGAAATAGGCAGAACCTGCTGCAATTTCAATTTAAAGGAGTTTAAGACATCTTTTGCTAAAAATGAGAAAATACCCAGTATTTATGCATGTCTTACTAACTACTCCAGAAGAAGGAAGCTCAAATAGAATGAAATTATTGGTTGCAGAAGATACACTTCAAAAGGATTGACTGGTCAGAGCTGAAGAAAGAGAAAAGTTGTCACATGAAAGTGACAGCTCCTATATGGCCAGCTGAGAGTTTGACTACCTCTCCAAGCAACTCCAACAGCTATTTTGATCCCCAAAATTCTATAAATAAATCCTCATTCAGCTGGGCAAAATCAAGGGAGAACAAAGGGAAGAAATCCAAAGAGCCATAATGTAGAAATCCCCTTCTAGAGTGAGGTTCTCCTTCAACCACTCCAATATGCAGAGTTGCTGCGCATAATTCTTAGAGAGTGTGTTTAGGCTCAGTTTTGTAATGACTAATCCACTCCATGAGTGTTTTGTGAGACATATGTAAAAAATCCATCTCTTGTTGAAGAGTGTTTATGATCTCCCAAGCTAACTAGAGAGAGTTAGTGTTGGATTGAAAGGGTGCAGATCCTGCAGAGCTTGAGCAAATAATACTGGTTTTAGAACCTGAAGAGGCTGCAAAATAATACTTGGAAAAGAGCCTGAGGAGGCTGTGGGAGCAAAGAATACCTTGTAACCATGATTGATTAGTGGAAAATCCTACTGAGGTAGGTACTGGATGTAGCCCAAGGATTGTGAGGGTGAACCAGTATAAAAATCATCTGTGCAATGTCTTTTACCCTTTCTCTCTTTAATTTTCTACACATACATCTATTGCTTTGCTAGTTATTGTTCATATTTTGAATATTTAGCAAGCTGTAAACCATATTTTGATAAACCTGGTTTTGAACTAATATTTTCACATAAATTACATCCATATAAGTTCAAATATTGATCTGGAAAGTTTCATTAAATTAGGAAACTGTTTGGTGCTTCAGAAGCACATTTCTTGAAATCTGTCCATTGTTCAACATTGAACTTTGGGTTCAAATTACCAGATCTTTACAAACTTGATTTTAATAAGATTTAACTTTATATTCTAGTTGTTTACTATTCAAATATCTGATCTGGAAAGTTTCATCAAGTTTCAAGTTCATTTGACCCTTCAGAAGATTGATTTAAAGTGACAGATTCAATGTTTCTCTTCTGCATAACTGCAAAAACTTTATACTATTCTTCTGAACAGTTTTTCTCACATAATCTTATCAGTTATTGGTTAAATAACTATTCTGGAAAGTTTTATTAAAAAACAAAATCATTTGACCCTTCAGAAGATTGGTTTAAAGTGACAGATTCAATGTTTTGCTTCTGCATAACTGCAAAAACTTTATACTATTCTTCTGAATAGTTTTTCTCATATAATCTTATTAGTTATTGGTTAAATAACTATTCTGGAAAGTTTTATTAAAATACAAAATCATTTGACCCTCCAGAAGAAAGGTTTAAAGTGACAAATTCATTGTTTTGCCTTTTCATAACTGCATAAACATTATATTATTCTTCTGAACCTTATTCTGAGTTGTATCTACATTAAATACACTATATGGAAGAATAAAATTTGATGATATCAGTCCCTATAATATTGCTTACCTTTAAGAAGATAATTTCAATCAACTTAATTGGCATTATACACTAACTACTATCTTCTAGAAGTAACTTCTGATAGCCAAGGTATTCCTTGAGCAAAGACCAGTATGTTTTTCAAAGTACTTGTAGGTTGGGCCAAAAGTTTTCAAGGGTCACAATTCAACCCCCTTCTTGTGACTCTCTAATTTACTTCAATTGGTATCAGAGCTCAGCCTCTATGGGTTGAGCACACTTAACCGTGTGAGAGGAAAAGATTCAGGAAGAAGTAATGGCCAACCAAGAAGCATGCTCTCAAAATGTTAATGCAGAATATTCAAGAAATGAATAACTTCAAGAAGGAGCCAATGATGCTAGAAATTGATACAACGCTACATGTGGCTCAAATGGACCTTAAGGTATGTACTGCTAAACTTGACCATTATCCTCCCTATGATGAGATGGATTTTGCTTATGATGAATTGAATGATGGTTTGATAAACCTTGAAAATAAGAATATGGAATGATTTTAAAAAAGAGGTCTTTTCTATTGAACTTCAAATTGAAACTTTGAAAGTTGAATATGATTTTCTTGAAGAAGATACATTGGTAATTTGTGAAACCTCAACTATCATTGAAAATCATTTTAATCTTGAAAATGAAGTTGAAAACTGATTTTCAACATTTGCCAAAACTGAAGTACCTACTTGCTCTAATTCCATGTTTTGTCAATAATGGGAAAATTGTTATTTTACATGGAAAACTAAGTAAAGTTTATGGCAAACAGATTTCAGAATCTTATCCCAATACCATGTCCATGTTTTTCAAAATGATCTTCAAATGATCAAGACATCATTCAGTCTCATTATCTGTAATTATTGTGAACATCATCGTTATATCTCTTATTTGTGCAATTTTAGAAGAAATGTTTATATGAAAGATAAGATGGTATGAGTTGCTAAATATCCTAAGAGTTCAACCACTAACATTCAAGGACCCAAGATGAAATGGGTACCAAAATGTCTCCTTAGTAATTTTGTTATGCAGAGATAGGACTATTGGCCAAAGGAAATACTTCCAAGGCTATGAGAATGTTCCATCCAAAGAAAGAACATGACTCTAGCCAGAGCTTCTCAAAATGCTTGGTGTGAAATCTCCAAGATTCATGACTTATAGAAAGAAGCAATGGGTAAGAAAAATTACAGTTCAATTGACCAAGAATAAGGTATCAAACATTTCTATCCCTAATGCATATTCATAGAGTCAATGAATTTGAAGCACATTCCTAATAGGTTTATGCTAAGGTCTTGAGTGCTTAGTAATTGAATGATTATCATTAATTGAAATTTATATGAACATTCTGTTTTAATCATTTTATTAGTCTTAAACATAAAAGAAAATGATTAGAAGATCAAAAGTAATATGCTAGTACTGCTAGATTAAAATTCTGATATAGCTACTTTTAAATAAGCATAATTTGGCCTACAGAAGTCTGTTTTAGGTGAAACCAATTTTTTTTGAAAGATTATTGATGGTAGTATCAAACTGGAAAATATGAGAATTTTACCTTAATCACAAAAGTCGTAGTAAAAGTTTGAATACAACTGTTCTGTAATAGGTTCTGATATAAACTAGTCAACTTCAATTGATCATATCTTGAGCTATAGAAATGCTTTTTGAGTGAAACCAGTTTTGTTTGAAAGCTTATTTATGATATTATTAAAATGGAAAGTTTGAAAAATTCATCTTAATCACAAAAGTCCCACTAAAATTTTGAATACAGTTGTTCTGTCATAAGTTCTGATATAAACTAGTACACTTCAACACATCATAACTTGAGCTACAGGAATGCTTTTTCAGTGAAACCAATTTTATTTGAAAGCTTATTCATGTTAGTATTAAACTGGAAAGTTTGAGAATTTTATCACAACTACAAGAGTCCCAGTAAATTCATGAATATAGTTGTTCTGCTATAAATTCTAACATAAAGCAGTCCACTTCATCATATCATAACTTGAGCTACAAGAATGATATTTGAGTGAAACAAATTTCATTGGAAAACTGATTCATATTAATTTTAGACTGGAAAGTTTCAAATTTTCTGAACATCTAAATAATTCCCAGTAAGTCATTAAAGTAGGTTGTTCTGTTATATGATCATATTTGAGCCTACTATTTTTGGATGTTTATAACTTGAGCAAGGAAAATCTTTTTTAAGTGAAACCAGTTGGATTTGAAAGATAATACTTAATAGTTTAATCCCATTAAGTATCTAAGATTTTGGTTTCATAGATTCGTATCAGTGCATAAAAAACAGAACTGTCCCATTCTGCACTCTGTGATAAATCAGTCAACTTAAATGCATCATATCTTGGGATAGAAAAATCCAAATTGCATGATCTTTGTCTTGTTAGAAAGCTTGAGATATCTAGTTGATTATGGTGAAATCTCATTTCTGTGTGAATTGAAAATAATTCACAGATTCAGTTTAAAGTGTATAAGTCAATGATATTTTTCTAATCTAATGCATTAACTTGGAATTAGAATATCTTTGGATGTACTAATCCAAATGAGATGATTTTTGTGGCCTTAGAATGATTGAATGATTCTTTTTATTGTGATAAATGATCATCTCTTAGTTTTAAAGTCCTTTAGAGATTGGACTTTGAGAAACTACTCAAGTCTCTAATATGTTTTACTCTCAACCACAAAGGATGATTCTTTAGAAGCTTCTGCAAGAATGTCCAAACTAAAAAAAATGATGCAATATTGCTTCTGTAAGCTGTGATCATGAAGGGGAGTTTGAGGACTCCTTATTCAAAGCCTTCTATGATGAGAATGACATTTCTCACAGCTTTTCATACCTTGAAACTCCATTACATAATGGAGTTGTGAAAAGAAAGAATATGACACTACAAGAAATAGCTAGAACCATTTTAAATGACTCTAGTGTTAAAAATATTTTTGGGCTACAGTTGCATGCATTTCATGTTATACTTTGAATATAGTCACTATTAGAAGCATGTGAGACAAGACTTTATATAAATTGTGGAAATGTAGAAATCTAAACATTTCATACTTGCATACATTTGGGTGTGAATGTTATATTGGTAAGTTTGATTCAAATGAGGCTATCTATCTTGGATATTCTCTAACTTTAAAAAGCCTATAGAAATCAAACTAATTGAGGAAAGCATACATGTTGTTTTTCATTGAATCTAATTCTTCTCTTGAGAAAGAAAGAACTACAGGTTTAGAAGGTGAAATAGAAAAACCAAATCTAAACCAGAAGAATAAATTTGACTTCAGAAGCAGAAGTCAGAAATTAGAAAATGATCAGAAGAAGGATCAGAAGCATCAGAAGAAGGATCAAAAGCTGATCAGAAGAAGGATCATAAACACATGGGAGCTGGAAACTAAAGTCAATGCTCACCCTTATGATCAAATCATTGGAGATACATTAGAAGAAGAACTTGAACATTTTAAAAAGAACAAAGTGTGGACACTAGTCCCCCTTCTCGAAATCAATCTATCATTGGAACTAGATGAGTTTTTAAAAGGAGATGGATGAGAAAGATAAAGTGATCAAAAACAAAGAAAGCAAGAAGATGATGAAATCTCCATTCATCTAGAGAAGTACATTAAGGATCTTCTCAAAAGATTCGAAATGGATAAAGCCAAGCCAATGGACACTCTAATGCAACAATCCACTTTGCTTGATAAAGATGAATGTGGTATGTTTGTTTCTGAAAAAGACTAGAGAGGTATGATTCATTCCTTATTATATTCAATATCAAGTAGGTAAGCTGTTGTATTTTCTATTGGATTATGTGCAAGGTTTCTATCTCATCCTAAAGAATTTCATGTCATATCTGTGAAGTGAATATTTAAATTCCTTGTTTGAGCTACTAATCTTGGCCTTTGGTACAAGAAAGGAACAAGTTTTGATCTTGTAGGATTCTAAGATGTTGATTTTACTGGAGTTAGGATTGAGAGAAAAAGCACAAATGGTGAATACCAATTTCTTGATGAATCTCTCATATCATGGATGTGTAGCAAGCAAAATACTATTGTCCTATCCACTGTAAAAGCAGGATATGTATCAGCAGTAAGATTATTCACAAATGTTGGGGATTAAACATGAAATGGAGGATTACTCCCTGAGGTACACTGAAATTCCAATCTTATGTGATGATGAAAGTTCTATGAACCTATTTATCAATCCCATGCATCACTTTAGATCAAAACATATTGATATCAAGTATTATCTTATTAGAGATCATGGTCATAAACATGACATTGAATTGAAATATATTGAGACAAAGTCTTAACTTGCTGATATCTTTTCAAAACATCTTTTAGAAGAAAGATTAAGCTTCATTAAAGATCAAATGCATATGTGTGTGATTAATTGATTGATATATTATGTGTTCTAAGTTTAACATGAATCTTCTTTACCTAATCTAGAATACTTAGAAGGTGAATTTCCCCATCCAGAAGCAAAAATCATGCTTCTAAAGAGTTAAAAAAGAGAGATGGAATTCTTTTTATAGGTGTTTGATATTCTCACATTCTTCAATACCTAGGAGGGAATTGTTGCCTTCATTTTTACTCGCTATAAATAGGAGCTATAACCCAAAGTGAAAGCTTCTTTTGCTGCAACTTCTAAGTTTAGGAGTGATGGTAAATCTTTTTTGGTGGAAATCAAGGGATATTCAATGTTACTCACCCATGGGTATATTTATGAATTTGTACATGTCTTCCATATGACATGTTTCTTACCAAGCCTTTTAGGTTTCACAACATATCCACTTGATGATGTAGAAAAGGAATAAGAACATTTCTTCTTTGCATAGAAGAATCTGCAGAAAGTGCTTCTCATAGGGTGATAAAGTGGAAGAAGAAAAAGAAAAAGGGTACATTAGAAAAAGATAGAGCCTCCATAGGCAAACTTTGGGACTAATATGGTAAACCAATTACATGTCTCTCTTATATTTTATTCTTATGTCCCATCATCTTATGATAAAAGTCCAAGCCCCTATTCTTGATGATTCAACTTAGTTTGGATAAAGGGATCTTGCCTTCAACATCTTAGTATTAAGAAAGTGTCTTAAGATTGTGTAATATACAAGAGAAAGAAGTAAGGATTGTGTAGTATCAATTCTGGTTTAACACATTTGTGTTACTAGAAAGTGCTTCTCATGTTCTACCAATGTCTTTAGCTCACTACCAACGTCTTGAGACATAAAGAAGACTGCTACTTGATCTTATTTAGATCATTCCTCACATTCCGAGTAGCCTAGGCTAGGCAATGATGAGAACTTATTCCTTCCTATCATTTTCATGCCCATTTTGATGGATGACAAAAGGGGGAGAATAATATAAAGATTCAGTCATAACAAATTTCTATCTGAATGGCACAAATTCATGGGGAGAAATAATTCTTTATTGTTAAAATCCCATTTTTCTTATCTGAATGTTATAAATGGCACAAACTCAGGGGGAGATTTAATTATGTATTGTTAAATCACTTGATTATTATTTCCCTTATTTAGGAAACTTAAAATTTGTTCATGAAAGTTTGTCATCATAAAAAAGTTGTAAGGTCAAAGACCCTCTTGAGCAAAGGTTTTAATGACAACAAACTTTCACAACAATATTCTAAGTGTACTGAATACTTTGGTATTAATGTTTGCACTTGAGAATGCTTGAAAGAATACAGGAAAA
Organism: Sesbania bispinosa; assembly: GCA_026901365.1. NCBI lineage: Eukaryota > Viridiplantae > Streptophyta > Magnoliopsida > Fabales > Fabaceae > Sesbania > Sesbania bispinosa. The sequence continues at coordinate 2,467,696 of QLOH01000045.1, read as the reverse complement.
GTTACAGAAGAAAGGTTCAAAGATCAAAAACATCATTTAACATCAGAACATGTGTCTAGAAGCATGTTACATAGAGCTTTCATGTCAAAAGTGATGAAACAAGTTCAAGAAGTAGCTTCTTAGCTTCAAGAAGGTCAGGACAGTTCATCTAAGATCCCATGAGTATTAAACTGAGTTGTATCAAGCTTCAGAAGAAAAGTTGAAGCTTTGGAAGGATCATTCAAGACCACTAGAAGCATGAGAAAGAGCTTTTCGTTAAACCTGACACCTTCTGAATGTGAAAGATCATTTAAGCAATTCAAGTATAGTCATTTCAAGTGTTGCTGATGCAAACAAAGAAATTGGAGAAGATCAATATCACTAGAAACACAGTTTTGTCCTTAGAAGCAAAACTTACAGTTTCTGCAGAAGCATCAAATTCTTATTTCAAGTTGTAAACATGTTCAAAGTATCTTTAGAAGCATTACACAAGTTCCCACACTCCTCAACATATTATCCTTGAATATTTCAAGTTGAAGAACACTCAAAGGAGCTTCCATAAGCATAATTACTTCTCTCACTATGCAAATAAAGCAAGGATAAAAGATTGGAAGCTTTACAAGCATATTTGAAGAAGAAACAAAGTTTTTGCATACTTCCAGAAGATGCTGTTTGCTTAAGAAGAAGAAACCGAATTTCTGCAGAAGAAACAAAATTTCTCCACACTTCCAGAAGATGTAGTTTGCTTTAGAAGAAGAAACAGAATTCTTCACACTTCCAGAAGAAGAAACGGAATTTCTGCACACTTCTAGAAGATGCAGTTTGCTCCAGAAGAAGAAACGAAATTCTGCACACCTCCAGAAGAAGAAATACAATTTCTGCAGAAGAAACAGACATTCTGCAACCTCCAGAAGAAAGAAATAGGCAGAACCTACTGCAATTTCAATTTAAAGGAGTTTAAGAAATCTTTTGCTAAAAATGAGAAAATACCCAGTATTTATGCATGTCTTACTAACTACTCCAGAAGAAGGAAGCTCAAATAGAATGAAATTACTGGCTGCAGAAGATACACTTCAGAAGGATTGACTGGTCAAAGCTGAAGAAAGAGAAAAGTTGTCACATGAAAGTGACAGCTCCTATATGGCCAGCTGAGAGTTTGACCACCTCTCCAAGCAACTCCAACGGCTATTTTGATCCCCAAAATTCTATAAATAAAGCCCCATTCAGCTGGGAAAAATCAAGGGAGAACAAAGGGAAGAAATCCAAAGAGCCATAATGTAGAAATCCCCTTCTAGAGTGAGGTTCTCCTTCAACCACTCCAATATGCAGAGTTGCTGCGCATAATTCTTAGATAGTGTGTTTAGGCTCAGTTTTATAATGACTAATCCACTCCATGAGTGTTTTGTGACACATATGTAAAAAACCCATCTCTTGTTGAAGAGTGTTTATGATCTCCCAAGCTAACTAGAGAGAGTTAGTGTTAGATTGAGAGGGTGCAAAGCCTGAGCAAATAATAATGGTTTTAGAGCATGAAGAGGCTGCAAAATAATACTTGGAAAAGAGCCTGAGGAGGCTGTGGGAGCAAAGAATACCTTGTAACCATGATTGATTAGTGGAAAATCCTATTGAGGTAGGTACTGGATGTAGCCCAAGGATTGTGAGGGTGAACAAATATAAAAATCATCTGTGCAATGTCTCTTACCCTTTCTCTCTTTAATTTTCTGCACATACATCTATTGTTTTGCTAGTTATTATTCATATTTTGAATATTTAGCAAACTGTAAACCATATTTTGATAAACATGGTTTTGAACTAATATTTTCACTTAAATTACATCCATATCAGTTCAAATACTGATATGGAAAGTTTCATTAAATTATGAAATTGTTTGGTGCTTCAGAAGCACATTTCTTGAAATTTGTCCATTGTTCAACATTGAACTTGGGGTTCAAACTACCAGATCTTTACAAACTTGATTTTAATAAGATTTAACTTTATATTCTGGTTGTTTACTATTCAAATATCTGATCTGGAAAGTTTCATCAAGTTTCAAGTTCATTTGACCCTTCAGAAGATTGGTTTAAAGTGACAGATTCAATGTTTTGCTTCTGCATAACTGCAGAAACTTTATACTATTCTTCTGAACAGTTTTTCTCACATAATCTTATCAGTTATTGGTTAAATAACTATTCTGGAAAGTTTTATTAAAAAACAAAATCATTTGACCCTTCAGAAGATTGGTTTAAAGTGACAGATTCAATGTTTTGTTTATGCATAACTGCAAAAACTTTATACTATTCTTCTGAATAGTTTTTCTCACATAATCTTATTAGTTATTGGTTAAATAACTATTCTGGAAAGTTTTATTAAAATACAAAATCATTTGACCCTCCAGAAGAAAGGTTTAAAGTGACAAATTCATTGTTTTGCTTTTGCATAACTGCATAAACATTATATTATTCTTCTGAACCTTATTCTAAGTTGTATCTACATTAAATACACTATATGGAAGAATAAAATTTGATGATATCAGTCCCTATAATATTTCTTACCTTTAAGAAGATAGTTTCAATCAACTCAATTGGCATTATACACTAACTACTATCTTCTTGAAGTAACTTCTGATAGTCAAGGTATTCCTTAAGCAAAGACCAGTAAGTTTTTCAAAGTATTTGTAGGTTAGGCCAAAAGTTTTCAAGGGTCACAATTCAACCCCCCTTCTTGTGACTCTCTGATTTATTTCACATGGCAGGATCTGTGTGAGGACACAAAACTGACAGAAACTCTATAAATAGATCTTTTTAGAATTTTAGCGGGAGAGTTAGTCATTTTTAGGACTTTCCAGTTTTGTAACCGAATTTTCTCTCATTTTCTCTCCTCCTCCTGAAGATCCAAACCAAGGTGGAAGCTAGGGTTCAGATCTAATGGAGTTCTTCATTGAGTTTGCATCTCTCTTCTCTCTTCTCTTCTATATTGTAAAGAGTTTCTAAATTTCTTAGGTTAGGATTTGGGGAATTTTGATTCAAACTCCATGTAAATTTTGTTCTTGAATTCAATTCAGATTGTTATGATGCAATTACATTGTTTACTTCCAATCTTAATGCTTCATTGACTTGATCAACCAATGTATGATTTGAGAGTGATTCTCACAATTGGAAAATTGGAGAAAAACTTAGATCTGAAGTAAGCAACATGAGTGGTTAATTACTTAGGAATAAGAGTTAATTCTCATGTGATATATCTTTGTCAATTCTTGATACTAATGCATGTCTCAATCAATTTCACCTATGGAATTAGGGTTCTTGATTGTTGATATAGGGTTAATTCACCAAAGAATTGGGTTTTGACTATTATAGTGAATTGGATCATGAATTAATTCTTAACAAATGAGTTGAATATTCTGTTAACATGGAGTGAGAATTGAAATTAACCAAGTCCTAACCATTTTACTGATATTGTTCTTCATCAACATTGTGTTTTTGCCTTATTCTTTGCATTCAATTCTATTTTTCTGGTTTAAATTCTGCATTAGTTTAGATGTTAATTGTTACACTTATATTTCTCTTATCCAACTAGATAAATCCTCTGTATTTGGTACTTGAACTTTCAATCACTGTGGATACGATACTTTACTTACTATTGAATACTTGCAATAACATTGGTACACTTGCCAAATATTTATCAAGTTCCTGGGACTAAAATTTGAAGCTCAAATTTTTGCTGCCCTTTTTAGGCCTGAAAAAACAAGCCCGCTCTAAAAGTAAGCTCGGGCCAGTAGCCCAGGCGGGCTTCGGGCTACCCGGATACATTAATAAAAATAAAAAACTAAATAGATAACACACTTACACCTCTCATTGTCTCAACTCATCCACCTTTACATTCTTTATTTAAAAAACTAAAACCCTAAGGAATTAGAACTCACCGACCCTGTGTGGCCGCGACACTCATTCTCAGTCTCAACACGATGTCACGAGTCACCACCGCAACAAACACTGTTTTTGACAAACGCAAGATGTCTACCAATACTAGATCTCTCTCTAAACAAGTAGCAGGTTAGTAGAACTTGATTTTCCTTTTCACAGTTGTTTGTTGGTTTTGTGACTAACGGTATTGTTGTAACCTTTGGGTCTCTCTCTTGACTTGAGTCTCTATACGTTGTATCTCACTGGACAAGAGGGCTTGATTTTCCCTTTTCTTCTGGTAGATTCTCAATATAAGAAAGAATTCTTGTGTAATTGGAAGTAGATTGATTATGGAAGCATCTGTTTAAGCATTGTGCGAGTCAATTTGCGAAGGTATATAAATGCTTGTTTGTATTTGATTTGTGTTGAACTTTTTAACGGCGATTTGTTGAACGATAAAGAAGTGATGTAGAGACCAACTATTAGCATTAGGTTTGGGTGTTGAGTAATTTCTTCTCGATATATACGTTTGTGTTATCTCAATTTTGATTTTAAACCCGAGTTTATCATAATTTATTCCTTTTTTTATCGAATCATAATTTTTTATTTAAATGTACAAATTTATAAATTAATCCGGGCGACTTGCACAAGCCCGCGTTGGGCTCAGGCTATTATTTTACAGGACTGAATTTTAGTCGGGGTTTAGTCCGGCCCGTAAAAGCCTGCTACCCGGGCCAGGTATCCCATTTTGACAGCTCTACCTAAGATTATATTAATAGCCACATAGGAAAAATAAGGTGATACATCATCGTCAAACACATGCAAATAGACAGAGGGGTGATTTGAGAAAAAAAATTGGAGGATGCTTTTATTTAAAAAAAATTATAAAGACTAAAAGCAAAATTCACTAATTTTGTAGGGATTAAAAACATATTTTACCCAAACTAAAGTTATAAAATTAAAAAACATTTTTATTTTTAAAAAATATTAAAACTTAAAACCAATAACCCCTAAAAAAAGCCCTTAGAAAATTAATAACCAATGGTATGACAAAGAAACCACCACATAAGGCTTTGTAGTGATTTGGAAGCTCTGACAACCACTTAGCAATCTGTATAATCATTTCACTAAATATAATATCATTTGGGGTACTTTACAGAGCCCATCAACTAACCTAGTATCGAAGGTAGTCTAGAATACCTAAAATATAAGGGGGGAAATTACATGGGAATGACTCCTCTCCAGTAGATCCACCGTATACCATGTGTCTTTCTCTCTCCAAATGGCCCTCTCCAGTACTGGAGAGGAGCCTGTTCCAAATTACATTATCCAAAGTTGTTCCTACCAATTGATTTAAATATAAACATGATAATGAAAGAGTGGGGTAACCTATCTTGAAATCTTGAGATTATAGTAGTAGTTGCAAGTTGCAACAATGGATATCATCCTGCCATTTGGGCCAATTGTTGCAATGATGAAAAGTTAAAATATTTGAGTCTAAAGCCATTAGAATTGTGAAAGACAAGAACTAGGGGAAAGGTGTAAGATCACATAATTAACCAAGTACCATTTGATGAGAGGAGGGGAAATTACAGTTAATTGTGGCTATGGATATCACAGCCAAAGTCCACAAATTCAAATAATGCAAACAAGGTGGGTGCCCTATCCTTCAAAAATATCACATCCCTCCTCCTTTGTTGTGATTTCATTTGAGAACTCTTACCATCTAATTATGAATAAAAATATGAAAACAATTAACTTTTTGAATCCAGAAGTGCATACCCAAGTAAATAAACAACTGATATATATTACTACAAACAAAATACATGTTTGAATGATTCTTTCACTTAGAGTATGGTGAAAATTCCAACTTGTACAGCATTCCAACTTGTACTGTTGTACAAGAGAGCAATCTAATTAAGTCTTGACAAGGTAGAAACTAATTAAGTAGTAAATAAGCCAACAATAACATTGAAGGAAGAGATCACAATAGTGATATTAAGCTTGCATATGGTGATATAAAACACACTCACCACTAACCCTCTAATCATCAAAGAGTGGATTGAAAATGATATCACATATAGGAAAGAGTTGGAAATTATTACTTAATTATAATCACATTTCTCACTTTCTCTTCCCATTTTCCTTTCTATTTCTCTTTTCTCCTTTTATATCTCCCTTAGTACACCTCCATGGGATATGTGAACATATAATTTTCTTTTTTCTTTTTGGATAAAATCAAATTGAAAATAAGTGTCATGTAGAGCGGTAAAATGAGTTAACCCAACCATGTCGATTCACAAAAAGTTCACAAAAATGTAGGGCTCGGACCTTTATTTTAAAAACTCGGATAACTTTCGAGTTTTTTTTAACCCAACCCGATAAAGCTCCACTATCCATAAAGCTCGTAAAAATTTACAAAAACCCACAAACCTGCAAAAAAAAAAAGTCAAGTTGCCTGCAATAAATCCATAAAAATGTAAGGTTGGAATCTTTATTTTAGAAATTTGAATAATTCTCAATGCTTTTTAACTCAACATGTAAAAATTCGCTAAGTGTATCATATCAAGCTAGACTAGATAGCTCCTATTGAGAGCTCTAGCATCAAGTGCAAAAGAACATAAGTTTAATTTAACTAGCTAGTTAAACTCACATGATATCATGTCATAATCCATTACCCACACTAGACTAGTACACGTTATTATTGTAGTAAATGATAAGGAATGATTTTAGAAAATTTTTCAAACAGGATTTAAATTTAAAATAACTTAATTTTTGTATAAAAATCATATTACAAATGAAACTAAAATAACCAAAAATGTAATTAACTCACTACAAATGTGAGTGTAAACTTGTTAACGGTTAGAGTAAAATTTAATCAGTTAACTAATTAATTATATTTTTAGATCACTTCTATGTGAAAAACTATCGAAGAATTAATTAATGCATGTTTATGAATTACAGTTAAGTATAATTAATTTTAAAATAAATTGTTAAAAATGAGTGATACATATTTTTATGAAACACGTTAAATAAAAATTATTTAAAATTAATTTTGTGGAATTGATCATGCACTGTATCACACGGTTAATCAAACGAACATTTAGTATTGAAAATAAAAATATTAGTAATGGAGAAAAAAGAAAAACTATTAAAGAGGGTAGGTAGGAGGAGCATAAAAGTTTTTGCTTTGGTAGGTAAGAAATGAAGAAATGGATCTCATTCTTGCACGCTCAATCAAACAAAGAAAGTTACAAGTACGTTGAAAATGGGTCCCTCACGTAGTGTTCAACTTTCTGTCTGCATATTCAATTTTATCACTTTTATCTCAGCCTCTCGTTTCATGTCTGTATATATATTCAATTTTCATAATTTGGGAAACCTGAATCCTCCACTTTTATGGTAGCATAATTTTGATTCGTTTATATGATAACCATACATTATTAAAAGGGAAATTTTGAATACTATGAAAAGAATCTGGGCATTGATCACTGATCTAATATAGAAAGTTTAATCATTTATTATTTATTTATTTATTTATGCATTATTTCCTTCCTTCCATCCGCTAAAATTTTTGTCTCTGACTTATAAATTTATAAAAAAAAAATCTAACATCTAGATTTTTTTAAAAATATATCTCGAATCAACCATCATTAATTTCGATTATCCCAATTTTTTTGTGAATTACTCTCAAATTTTGTGCAAAAAGATATGTATGATTTTCTTGATCTCGTTTTTTTTTCTTCCTAGGTGTATAACACACAAAAACACATTATATTTTATGCCTTGAATCAACTCTAGGATCATGATTGACTTTTGTTAAAAATGACTCCACTTAATAATTCTTTATAAAATATAAATTTAATAAATTCAATCATTAAATAATGTGATATTAATATATTGATTATACACATGAAATTTTAAATTAATTAAACATTTATAAATATATGATCTTTTAGTAAATATTTAAAAAATATATTATATTTTAAATTAAAGTTATCTGAGTGTTAATTAGTTTTAAATTATATGAATTTTTTAAACTTCAATCCAATTATTGGATTGATGAAGTTCAATTTTAACATATAAAGTTATTAAACGGGTTAATTTTAACGAGAGTTGTTTCTGAAAAAATTTGATTTCTACCCATATTTTATATTTATGATGTTTTTATTTTTTTATTGATACAAGTCATTCACACTATTATAAATTTATGATTTTGATAATATCAATATATACTTAGAAATGATATATATATTAATTAAGTATTAATGATCTCTTTCATAATTTTTAAGTATATATCATATTACATATTAAGCACTAATTGTCATTAATTAATTATTTTTATTATATAAAAATATTTTTACCACTATATTAATGACTCTCTTTAAATTTATATTCTTCTGTAACTTTTATACCCTCATTTTCTTCTATGTGTGGATTTTTCTTGCGAACTTTTTCTATGATTTTTTATTTGAAAACTTTTCCTAAAATGAATTTTTGTGAAATTTATTATGATAATAGCAAAAATATGATTATTTATTTAAATTCACAGGAAATTTTGATTTTCCTATTAATTTCTTGGCAGGCGTACCAATAGTCAACTATAGTATAATGATTTGTAAAGTAAGAGCACGAGGAACGAATTCAATTAATGTTTATAGTTAAACTCAAAAAGCATATATACAATAGTAATGAGTTGATTCATGATTGATTTTTATAAAACTAAACCAAACTTGCATAAAAGTAATATAAGAGTAATAAGAAAGTTAAGGGAAATTTCAATAAGAGAAGCTAGGATTGAATTTCATCTATCTCACTTGTCTATATTATGGATAAATACAAATACATAGCATTTGAGACTATCAATATTGATGCAACACACAATAATCATTTATATCGATTCCTCGAATATAAAATTCATAAGATTAATCCCCTGAATATTGATTCCTCTAAACAGATTATCCAACATTACGTTCAAGTGTTATAAGCAATCGATATATTGAAATCTATTCCTAGTATCACAATACATCGAGTATTTTCGTTCAGGTCGGATTTTCAAAAATACTTTCCAGTCAGATCTAAAAATCGAAATCAAGAATCTATTGATCAGATAGAATCAGGAATAAAGAACAGAACGACAATACCAATATTGAATAAAAACAAGACTACTATATATAAATATTACCAGAATACATCCGAGTTTGATTCGATTACATTCAATCCCAAGAGAAGAGTTTAGCTACACATGGTAGCTTCTACAACCAAGATTTTGAAAAGAGGTGAAGAAATTTTGCTTCCGCAGCTTTCGTTCTTCTCGTTCGTTCGCAGAGTTTCCACAAAAGGAAAGTGTAAGTTGTGAACTCATTAACTCCTCTTCGAACTCTGTTTTGTCCCTCGATGTGGATTCTCGCTTGAGCTAAAATTCTAGCTCAAGCGAGTAGAATACTTCATGGTGAAGAAAGATAATCTCGCTCAAGCGAAATCATCTCACTTGAGCGAGAATGGCACCCAAAATCCACTCTCTCTGGACAATTCTCGCTTGAGCGAGAAATCTTGCTCAAGCGAAAATAAGGCAGAGGCAATTCCTTCTTTTCTTTTCTTGCCCAATCTTTAATTCTCCTAAGCATCCTTACTTCTTCATTTCTTGATTTCCTGCAATTAAAGCACAAAATGGGATCAAATGACTTCAATTAAGTCAAGACTCAGAAAACACTTACTTGGATTCACAATTCTTAAATTGGGAGAAAATTAGTATGAAATAAATACAATTAATACCATAAGTGTCATAACTTCATATGAAAATTTACTAATAATTGGCACTTATCATTTCCCTGCAAATTTTTTTAATAAGCAAAATTTCATTGAATAGAGCACTAGGGGTGCTCAAACCCAATACAAAACTGAAAAACAAAGAAAGTACAATCCAAGCCACATTACACCACCCAAACAGGAACCTACTTACAAAACAGGACCAAAATCATATTAGCTAATAAAACCACAAAGTCCAAGCCCTTTAAATAAAACACAATATTTTACCATATCCCATCAAAAGGAGAATCCGCATGGTATGTTCTTGAAAAAGGTAGCACAGCAGCATAGTAAAATCATACAGAAAAATAGTCCACAAATAACATAACAGACCATCAGCAAGTAACCATGTCAGAGTTGAGACAGCCAACAGGTTCTCCGAACCAAGAGTACTGATAATAAAAATTGTGATCTTTGGCTTTAAGCCATTTCCATGAACGCAATTTTATTAAATCAAGTACATTTGAAGGAGGAAGAATTTTATTTGAAAACACTGTAGGAACACAGGGAAACACTAGAAGGGGGGTTGAATAGTGTTTCTAAATATTTTAGAAAGCTTTTTGTAAACAGGTACTAAGAACACGATTTCAGACAAGCTTTTAAGGGGCTGTCTGAAGTTTTCAGACGGCTTGTAAAAACTTAATTTTTAAAAGATGTTTTGTGCCTTTATAAAATATCAGATTAATTATTCTGACCCCTTGATTAGTATAAAGAGAATTGATAAGAGATAAGGGTAAGAAAACTTAGCCAAGGAATTTATCCTGGTTCACTCACTTCCACTGTGAACTACGTCCAGTCCCAATGCCAACTAGCAATTGGATTTTCTCTTAATCTTTCAAGATTACAAGTATTCTTTTACAGTCAAGCCTCTTCAGGCTCCACAACCAAGTATTCTTTTACAGTCAAGCCTCTTCAGGCTCTACAACCAAGTATTCTTTTACAGTCAAGCCTCTCCAGGCTCTACAACCAAGTATTCTTTTACAGACAAGCCTCTTCAGGCTCAACAAATAAATACAGAGAAGATAAAATGCTTAAGCTTACAAACTATATCAGTCTTGAAGCTTAAACAATTTCAGATGTACAGAAAAACTGAGGTATGCTCAGGATATTACAATATGTGTACAAAGATAAGTGTTATCAGAGTTGTTGCAGCGAAAAACTTGCAGAGTTTTTGTTCTTTTTTTTTTTAAAAAAAATTCTTCTCTTTAGATGGTCTTCAAAGGAGGGGTATTTATACCCAATCTTCAATCCGTTGAAATACCACCATTTAGAGATAGCATTAAATGCTATTTAATCCGTTGTGAGATATGTTTCTGAGAGCTCTGATATTTCTGACACGGTACAAGGTTGCTCCTGCCATAAAGCTGCTACAAATGTTGCTGCAGAGGCTGTGTTGCAGAGATTTCCTCAGTGGTGTATGAAATTCAAAATCACCAGGAAAAGTCTCTGTGTTCCTTGCTATAAATGTGTTTGAAAAAGGTACGTGCAGCAGAGGTTTAGAAAAGTCTTCACAAACTTCAGCAGAGGATGCCACGTCATAAATGAGACTTCAGACAACTTCAATACTTCAGACGGCATTGATACTTCAGACGGGTTGAACTACTTCAGACAGCTTCAACTCTTTAGACGAGTTCTGCTTCTTCAGACAGCTTCAACACTTAGTCTTTTTATGTAGGCTCATAGTGACTCTTGCTGAAATCATGGATAAAACATTAAAGCATGTGTGTATCTATGATAAGTAATTTAAGTCAAATTTGTCAACCATTAAAACTTTGGGAATCTAGTTGTCTTAAAACATCATAAACAACCTTATGATATTTTTGAGACTCAACATTCTCCCCCTTTTTAATGATGACAAATTTGGTTAAAATATACAAATCTGTAATCAGTTTTTGAGAATAAGATAGCTCCCCCTGAGATAGAAATGTCCTTTAACAGTTTCTGTTCAGGTTCTATAACAGATTATTACTTTATGTACTCAAAAGCTTATATACTCCCCCTAAGTCCTGTAATCACTTCAGATTCAGATTTGGTTAGTTTAATACTCCCCCTTTTTTCATCAATCAAAAGGGAATATCAGAGCAAAACAGTAACAGAGCAATAAATTCAGATAAAACATATATTATAGCATTAACAATCCACTCACAAAGATTTGAGATAAGCCACTGATTGTATTTAATGAATGTTCAGATAAAGAATCAGACAATTAGACACTTGTCATAAACATGAAAATAAGCAAAAGACAATGGCTAAATTAACAGTTTAATCTTTCTTCTTCAGCAAAGCCTCAGTCAGAAAGGAAATCAAGTCGTCCTTGGCCTTGTTTATTGCTGCTTCCACTGAGGTTTTCAATTCTTACTGACCAGATCTGATAAGCTGTTGTTCTTGAAGAATCTGCTCTTGTCTAGCAATTAGATGCTTAGTCTTCTGCTCTTGATCAGCATACTTCTTTTCAAGTTTCTTAACTTTGGACTTTAGCTTCAGATTTTCCTCAGTCAAGTCTTGCTCAGATTCATAGAAGATGAGCTGGATGTAGGGGCAAACAAATCTAAGCACTCCAAATCCTGGCTGCAATCTGTATTCAGATGGCCTGAACACAGGGCAAAAGAAGGTGCCAATAGGTTTCAACAGAACCCAATCTTCATTGAAAGAGTCAGTAGGTGGGGGAAAGTGATCTCTCAGATAGTGATATTTGACATTGGTTGACTTTCCAAGTCCAACTTCAGAATCAGCATCAGGACCAGTTGATCCCGAAGAAGATCCAGCATCTTCTCTGATCTTCCAGTAAGAGGACCACATCCAATCTTGAAGTAGATGATCCAGGCCTCCTCCTTGGTTTCTGATGAACTCTGGTAAAGATTCCCACTCTGATGGACTCATCATTTCAGACAGAGGTGAAGATACAGAATAAACTTTAGATCCTTTGAATTTCTCACCCTGACCTTCCTTTAAGGGATACCTAGGAACTATTCTATCAGGTTTCACCAAGATTTTAGTGGTTGGCCTGATTGAACAAGTTCTAGGTGGCCCGTAGCCTCTCATCCCAACTCCCTTGTGCATATCCCTCTGAAACAGCTCAGACTCAGTGTTCAGCTGCCTCACAAAACTCCATTCATCATTATTCAGCCTAAGGGAATCATTTGAGAATGGATTGATGGGAGCCCAAGTATGTGCAGGAGGGACAACACCCTTCCTGATCTTTTCTAATCCTCCTGAAAGAGCGCTGTATTGGTTTCTAGCTTCAGCAACAATTTGTCTAATTAATCCATGATGCAAGGATACAACAAGTGCTGGTCTGAAATATTGTAGCTCTTCAGACAGGGTGCCAAACTTGGGCAATGAGCAGGGATCCAAAGGAAGGAGAGATAACTGTAGAGCATCAGCAAGCACTTGCTCTTCTTCAGCAGAGAGCTCTTCTTCCAGAGAAGGTGTAGGTGATGGAGGTGATGAAGGTAAAAGTGGTATCATAGCAAGGTCATGGGTTCGTGGGGAAGGTAATGTAGGTTCAGAGAGTTGATTCTCTGAAGGTTGTGGTGAGGTAGGTTCAGAGGGTTTGGAAGGTTCAGAGGGTAGGTTTTCTGTTTGTGGAGGTGGTGATGGTTGTGATAGAGGTGAAGATGGTTGTTTTTCAGGTGATAGGGTTTTGGTGAGGGTTGTGGTGAAGGTTGAGGGGATGGTTAAGGTGTTTGTTTTTCTGGTGAGGAGGGTGGTGAAGGAGTTACATTATCAAATCTCACCTTAATTCTCTTGTAGGGAGGCTTGGTTACCTCAGATTCTTTTGCCTTTGCTTCTTCCTTCTCCCTTTGTGCTTGTTTTTCTTCCCTTTTCCGTTTAAAATACTATTGAGCTTTAACAAAATTTTGATACTTCTCAGCTTCATCTTCTGCTATCAGCTGAGAGGCAATACTTCTAGTCACCCTAGGTTCAGGTGCAGTCTGAAGTAGCTTGCTTTTGGTCCTCCTTCTCTGAGGTGCACTTGACCTCTTCCTTTTCTTTGCTCCCTCAGCAATGGTTGCTTGCCTATCATCTTCAGCATAGGCCAATTGTGAAGCAATAGCAAGAGCTCTATCAGTCTTCTCTTGTTCTGCTTTCTTCTCCAGTTCCTCCTGCTCCAAAGCAGTAGCCAATGCTGCCACCTAAATGAGTTCAGGATCAGATGGGCATGCAGCCAATGGCTCAGCTACAACTGCATCAGTTTCATCTGCCTCTTGAAGCTTGTCCTTCCATTTCAGAAGTAGGCTGTGGAGTCTGTACAGGTTCAGAAAACTGACCCACAATTTCAGACGGCCTTTGTGATGCCTTCTGAACAGGTTCAGACACCTGACTCTGCACAGATGCAGATGCTACCTTAGCAGCACTCCTTACAGGTAGCTTTCTTCAATTTTGCTTGAGGAGAGGGTTTTGATGGCTTGAACTCATGCCTTCCTTATGTCTCCTCTGAGTTCATTCTCAAGAACCTCCATTGTTGTCTTCCTTCTTGCAGCTTTCTCAAGAAGAATGCTCTCCTTCATGAACGGAGAGGGGAGTTCTTGGAGTCAGCTTCACTCCCATGCTCTTGAGGTTTGATTCACCAAACACAGGTTGTGAAAGGCGATCAAAAAGCCTCTCAATGGGGACTTTGAAATGCAGCAAGATCTTGGTGATGATGGTATTGTGAGGGAAGCTCCCAGCAGAGTCTCTGAGACGCTTCTGCATGTGGTACATTATGATGTTGGGGAGGTTCACCTTCTTCTTCTGCAGTAGGTGAATCAGAAAAAATCTCTCTAACTCAGAAACATGGTTTCTTCTTCCACTCTTAGGGATTACAGAGCACCCTAAGATGGCATGCAAAACCCTAGCCTTGTCTGACATATGCTTTGCATCCAAGCTTACTGGTTCAGAGGTGCCATACAGAAACTCTGTGAACTGCTTCTGTCCACCATTTCTTACTTCCCAGCCAGGAGTGAATACAACTCCTTCAGTCCTGACCTCACAGATGTGAGCAAGGATATCTTCATCAACAAAGACAGGGACACCACGTACTGTGTGGCCTTGATGCTAGTGTAGATACCCTGAGGATTGGGTATTCCTCTGGCAGTAGCCCAGAAATCCAACACACTCTGCTCATGCCACTGTGTCAAGTTGTGATTGAAATACGGAGTCCACCCAGCTGCATTGAACTCAGCAAATAAGTCCATTCCCAGAGATTGAAGATCCTCCAGGACTACACCCTTAGTCTTCACGATGTTGCTTCCAGCAGATTTCTTAGGAGCCATTGAAGAGTTTTCTGAAGAACTTGAGAGAGAACTAAATTGCTTGTAGAAGAAGGATCTCAAGAGATGAATACAGAATAGTGAACGGTGAAGTTCTGTGACCCACTAGCTTCTGTATTTATAGATCCATAAAGCAATGATGGCATGTACTGGCTGCGCAGACATAGGAAAACGTGCGAAGTGGAAGAGTACAAAATAAGTGGAATTAAACCGTCTCAGAAAGCCACGTCATTTGTTTACTTTCAGACAAGTGACAGATTTCAGACACCCATATAGATTTCAGACAACCCAAAATTTCAGACAAGTCACTTGTTTCAGACAAGCTGAAATTTCAGATACATCATTTTCAACAGATCAGATCACACACACTCAAAATGCATGTATGTTCAGATTATTTCTAATGAACTTAAATCTATCTTCAGTCAAGAGGTTTTATGAATATATCAGCCCATTGATGCTCTGTATCAATAAACTAATATCAAAAACACCTTTCTGAACATAGTCTCTAATGAAATGATGTTTTATTTCTATATGTTTAGCCCTAGAATGTTGAATGGGATTTTTAGACAAATTAATAGCACTTGTATTATCACACAAAACAGGTATAGCAAATATAGTAATGTTAAAATCTTCTAACTGATACTTCACCCATAACAGTTGTGAGCAACAACTGGCTGCTGAGATGTATTCTGCTTCAGCTGTTGATAAGGCAATTGTGCTTTGCCTTTTGCTTGACCAGCTAATCATATTTTCTCCAAAGAAATGACATCCACCACTAGTGCTTTTTCTTTCAATTCTGTCTCCAGCAAAATCAGCATCACAGTAACCTATTAACCTGCAATCCTTACTTTTCTTATAGCACAGACCAAGATTAGTAGTACCTTTAAGATATCTGAAAATTCTTTTTACAGCTTTGTAGTGAGTACTCCTTGGATCAGATTGAAATCTAGCACACAGACATACACTGAACATTATGTCAGGTCTGCTTGCTGTTAGATATAATAATGATCCAATCATTCCTCTATACAAAGTTTGATTCACTTGGTTCTTCCTTCTCATCTTTATTTAAAGATGCAGAGGGATGCATTGGAGTTGACATGGGTTTGCAATCATGTAAGTTAAACTTCTTAAGCATTTCCTTTGTATATTTTTCTTGATGGATCCATATACAGTCAGAATCTTGCTTAATCTGAAGTCCTAAGAAAAATTTTAGTTCACCCATTAAACTCATTTCAAATTCTGATTGCATTAACTCTGAAAACTCCTTGCATAATGAAGAGTCAGTTGAACCAAAGATAATGTCATCAACATATATCTGAACAAGTATAAGATCTTTGTTAGAATGTTTTCCTAAAAAGAGTTGTGTCCACTTTTCCTCTTTCAAAACCATTTGAGATTAGAAAACTGCTCAATCTGTCATACCAAGCTCTTGGGGCTTGTTTAAGACCATAGAGAGCCTTTTTGAGTTTGAAAACATGTTCAGGAAAGGCAATATCTTCAAAACCAGGGGGTTGTCTAACAAAGACTTCTTCTTCAATGAGACCATTGAGGAAGGCACTTTTAACATCCATTTGATATAGCTTGATGCCATTATTTACAACATAAGATAAAAGAATTCTAATTGCTTCTAACCTGGCCACTGGGGCAAAGGTTTCAGTGAAATCAATACCTTCTTGCTGGTTGTATCCTTGAGCAACTAATCTTGCCTTGTTTCTGACTACCTTGCCTTCTTCAGACAGCTTGTTTCTGAACACCCATTTGGTTCCAATAATAGTTTTCCCATGGGGTTTAGGAACAAGGGTCCAGACATCACTCCTAGCAAACTGATTCAGCTCTTCTTGCATGGCTAGGATCCACCCTTCATCATGCAGAGCTTCATCAATGTTCCTTGGCTCTATTTCAGACAGGAGAGCAAGAGAATTCAGAATCTTGAATTTTGATCTTGTCTTAACTCCTTCTGAAGTGCTGCCAATGATTTGCTCTTTAGGATAATGTGATTTGTATTTCCAATCAGGTTTCTGAGGAGGTATCACATCTGTTTGTTCTGTCTGAGACTCAACATTTGTCTGAAGAGGTTTAGTAATAGTAGGTACTTCAGACAGCTGCTCATCCTTCAAGCTGTTGTGGTCATTCAGCTCCATTCCTGCAAAATCATCCTCTAGATCTGATAGTTCCCTATCAGTCTCTTTGTTATCATTGAATTTAACATGAATAGTTTCTTCAACAGTTAAAGTTCTAGAGTTATACACTCTATAGGCTTTAGATGTTTCAGAATATCCAATGAAAAATCCTTTATCAGACTTTGCATCAAATTTTCCAAGATCATCCTTGGTGTTGAGTATAAAACATTCACATCCAAAGGTGTGGAAATATGATATGTTGGGTTTTCTTCCTTTCCACAGTTCATAGGAAGTCTTTTCAGAATTGGTCTTACCAATATTCTGTTTTGAAGGTAACATGTTGTGCTAACAGCTTCTGCCCATAAGGTTCTTGGTAAGCTGCATGAGTTGAGCATGGTCCTTGCCATCTCTTGCAAACTTCTGTTCTTTCTCTCAACAACTCCATTCTGTTGAGGTGTTCTAGCCACAGAGAAATTGTGTGAGATCCCATTCTCATCACAAAACATTTGAAAGTTTGCATTCTCAAACTCTCCACCATGATCACTTCTGATAACAGAAATACAGAATCCTTTCTCATTCTGTACCTTCTTGCAGAATATTGTGAAATTCCTAAAAGTCTCATCCTTGCTTCTTAGGAATAACACCCAAGTAAATCTAGAATAGTCATCAACAATGACCAAACCATATTTCTTACCACTAAGACTTTCTGTTCTAATAGGACCAAACAAGTCAATGTGTAAAAGTTCTAGTGGTCTGCTAGTTGAAACAACATCCTTACTCTTAAAAGAGTGTCTTGTTTGTTTCCCTTTCAGACAGCTTTCACATAAAATGTCAGATTTGTATGAAAGCTTGGGCAATCCTTTAATAAGATTGTGTTTTGCTAATCTTGAGATTAATCTCAAGCTGGCATGCCCAAGTCTTTGATGCCAAATCTGTTTTTCATCTTCAACAGAAATGAAACATTTTACATTTTGACTTGCTAGATCCTCTAGATCAATTTTGTACACATTGCTGTGTCTCTTAGCAGTAAAGAGGGTTTGCTCAGAGGAGTCTTTGACTATGCATCCTTCCTTAGTAAAGGATACCACATAACCACTGTCACATAATTGACTTATGCTCAGTAAATTATGTTGTAGTCCTTTCACTAGGAGTACATTTTTAATAAGGGATGAAGGAGATATACCTACAGTCCCTATTCCAATGATCTTCCCTTGCTGATTTCCACCAAAGGTGACCACTCCACCAGCTCTAGGTCTAAGGTTTTGGAACAAAGACCTTTCTCCTGTCATGTGTCGCGAGCACCCACTGTCCAGGTACCATTTGTGGGGTCTCCTTTGTCCTGTTAAACACATCTGCAACAGGAATAATTAAGTTTTTAGGTACCCATATTCTTTTGGGTCCTTTCTTGTTAGCTTTGGGCCTTGTTTTTCTCTTGTGTTTGCACTGAGCCACATTGTGTCCAGGCTTACCACAGTGAGAACACCCAGTAACCTTCTTTTTGACTTTAGAAAAATTTAAGACAGTATGAGGTTCAGACATGTTATGATCACAAAAGCCTAGTCCAGTCTTGTCAAGGGAATGCCTTTGATTTCCAAGCATTATATTCAGATTTTTAGTTCCTTTGACAAATTTGGCCAGATCTTTTGTCAGTTCCACAACCTGCTTCTGAAGTTTCTCATTTTCTTCAGACACAGCTTGTGAACTGCAGTTTTTAGTCTCAAGAATTTTTTCTTTGAGCATAATATGTTCTATCTCAAGTGCCTCATATTTGTTACACATTTCTATGTGGGCTTTGGATAGATTCTTATACTCTTGGAAAAGTTCTTGAGAACTTTCCATCAGATCATCATACATTTCTTGTAAAGTAAGAGGAAATACCTCAGCTTCAGAGCTGTCTGAAGATGGTAGACTTGCCATGAGACCCAGATTTACCTCTTCTGAAGTGTCTTCTTCTTCTTCTGAGGTTGATTCATCAAGGTCTTCCCATGTTGCCATAAGACCTTTCTTCTTCTTGAAGTTGTTTTTCTTTAGTCTTGGGCAATCAGCCTTCATATGCCCTGGTTGTTTACATTCAAAGCAAATAATTTTATCAGTGTTAGACTCCTTACCTGTCTTACCTGATTTGGATGATGAAGGTTGGTTCTTTCTGAACTTTCCTCTGTTCTGCAACATTCTCTTGATCTTTCTGCTTAAAAGAGCAAGATCATTGTCATCTTCTGAGCCGTCTTCAGAATCTTCATCTGCTTTTGAAGTTTCCTCAGCTTGCATTGCCTTCATGCTGCCATGCCTAGACTGTTTGGCCTTGGAGTTTAGAGCTAGAGACTTCTTCTTGTTGTCATCTTCTCCAAGCTCAAGTTCATGGACTTTGAGAGATCCCAACAGTTCTTCCATTCTCAGAGAGTTCAAATCTCTTGCCTCTTGAATGGCAGTGACTTTGGGTCTCCAGGACTTAGGTAGACTTCTTAGAATCTTCCTGTTGTTGTCTCCAGATTCATAGGTTCTTCCTAAGGACCTGAGTCCATTGGTTATGGTCTGAAACCTCCTAAACATTTGGTCAATGGTTTCAGTTTCTTCCATCTTAAACATCTCATACTGATGTATAAGCATGCTGATTTTGGATTGGTTGACAGTTTCAGTCCCTTCATGGGCTGCTGCAAGAGTATCCCAAATCTCCTTGGTAGAAGTGCATCCATGGACCTTCTCATATTCTGATTTATTCAAGGATCATATCAGATAGAGTTTGGCTTTAGCGTTCATCTGGACTCTAGTCTTCTGCTCCAAGATCCATTCAGTCTTAGGTATAGGCAGACCATTTTGCATAGGCACATAGTCTCCATCAGTGACCACATCCCAAACATCAATGTTGTTGCTCTCAATGAACAACTTCATACGATCTCTCCAGTAGTGGTAATCCACTCCATTGAATGCTGGGGGTCTTGTGATAGAGGCTCCTTCTGTGATGTATTGCATGTTGTTGTTAGAAGCTTCCATTTGGATCTTTCAGTCCTCAAACACTTGTTAGGTGCTTCAACCCTGAGTAGAGCTCTGGTACCAACTGTAGGAACACAAGGAAACACTAGAAGGGGGGTTGAATAGTGTTTCTAAATATTTTAGAAAGCTTTTTGTAAACAGGTACTAAGAACACAATTTCAGACAGGCTTTTAAGGGGCTGTCTGAAGTTTTCAGACGGCTTGTAAAAACTTAATTTTTAAAAGATGTTTTGTGCCTTTATAAAATATCAGATTAATTATTCTTACCCCTTGATTAGTATAAAGAGAATTGATAAGAGATAAGGGTAAGAAAACTTAGCCAAGGAATTTATCCTGGTTCACTCACTTCCACTATGAGCTACGTCCAGTCCCAATGCCAACTAGCAATTGGATTTTCTCTTAATCTTTCAAGATTACAAGTATTCTTTTACAGTCAAGCCTCTTCAGGCTCCACAACCAAGTATTCTTTTACAGTCAAGCCTCTCCAGGCTCTACAACCAAGTATTCTTTTACAGTCAACCCTCTCCAGGCTCTACAACCAAGTATTCTTTTACAGACAAGCCTCTTCAGGCTCAACAAATAAATACAGAGAAGATAAAATGCTTAAGCCTACAAACTATATCAGTCTTGAAGCTTAAACAATTACAGATGTACAGAAAAACTTAGGTATGCTCAGGATATTACAATATGTGTACAAAGATAAGTGTTATCAGAGTTGTTGCAGCGAAAAACTTGCAGAGTTTTTGTTCTTTTTTTTAAAAAAATTCTTCTCTTTAGATGGTCTTCAAAGGAGGGGTATTTATACCCAATCTTCAATCCGTTGAAATACCACCGTTTAGAGATAGCATTAAATGCTATTTAATCCGTTGTGAGATATGCTTCTGAGAGCTCTGATATTTCTGACACGGTACAAGGTTGCTCCTGCCATAAAGCTGCTACAAATGTTGTTGCAGAGGCTGTGTTGCAGAGATTTCCTCAGTGGTGTATGAAATTCAAAATCACCAGGAAAGGTCTCTGTGTTCCTTGCTATAAATGTGTTTGAAAAAGGTACGTGCAGCAGAGGTTCAGAAAAGTCTTCACAAACTTCAGCAGAGGATGCCACGTCATAAATGAGACTTCAGAAAACTTCAATACTTCAGACGGCACTGATACTTCAGACGGGTTGAACTACTTCAGACAGCTTCAACTCTTTAGACGAGTTCTGCTTCTTCAGACAACTTCAACACTTAGTCTTTTTATGTAGGCTCATAGTGACTCTTGCTGAAATCATGGATAAAACATTAAAGCATGTGTGTATCTATGATAAGTAATTTAAGTCAAATTTGTCAACCATTAAAACTTTGGGAATCTAGTTGTCTTAAAACATCATAAACAACCTTATGATATTTTTTAGACTCAACAAACACAACCTCATTTCTAGCCAACCAAAGACTCCAAAGGACAATTAGCCAAATAACCGACCACCTATACCGGGCTTTAAAATTACAATTGAAAAGTCCCAAAAACTGCTCAAAATGTGAGAGAAAAGAATTATTAAGAGTAGAGTGAACCCCACACAAGTTCAAGAAAAGTATCCACAATTGATAAGCATAAGAGCACTAAAAAAATGTGTTGTGAGGTTTCCAATCCTTGGCTACACCACAAACACCCAACATCTGAGTTTTATAATATATTCCTCTTTGCTAGATTAAGTCTTGTAGGAATCCTGTCTAGCATCACCCTCCAAACAAAACAAGAAACCTTTGAAGGCACCGACTTACACCAAATAAACTTATACAAATGTATCTCTACATAAATTGTATCATTAACAATAACTTGGTAAGCTGAATGAACTGAATAGACACCTTCAGGATGAGCTTTCCAATGCCAAGAATCATCAATCCTCTCATGAACCTGAATCACAGATAAGTCCAGCAAAAGCAAAGATAATTGATCCAACTCCCATTGAAATAATTGACTTCTCCAACTCCACTTCCACTCAACACCACTCTCTGTTGTCTTAAAAATATTTGTAACTGAAATCTCCTTCTTTGTAGTAATAGAAAATAACCTACTATAACGCTCACAAAAAGGAATAGCTTAACACCAGGCATCCCTCCAAAAAGAAGTACACCTCCCATTCCCCACAACCTTACTACATGTATTAGAGAACCCATCAACAGAGGAGTTCTCGCCTTTATCAATACTCCACAAATCAGTCCACCATCTAGACCTAGGAACCCTCCCCTCCTCCCTACTAACAGAAGACACTCCATAAATAGAGGTTAACACCTTATTCCAGAAACTACCCTTCTCTACTAAAAGACGTCTTCTCCACTTCCCTAGAAGAGCTAAATTAAAAGCTCTCAAATCCCTTAACCCCAAACCTTCATGCTGTTTGGATTTACAGATATCATCCCAGGTAACCCACGCTATTTTCTTATGTTCATCATCCCCTCCCCAAAGAAAATTATTAAATAAAGACTGAAGATGAGAAATGATACCTTTAGGAGCCTTGAAAAAAGAAAGAAAGTAGATCGGGAGAGCATTTAGAATTGACTTCAAGAGGACAAGTGTTCCGTCAAAGGACAATATTTTACCCTTCCACTTAGATAATCTCTTTTCCACCTTTTGAGCAACAGACAACCACGTCTTCAGCCTATGAGGATTTGCACCAAGAGGTAATCCCAGATATAGACAAGGAAAAGACCCAACTTTATAATTCAGAAACTGGGCCATGTACTCCAACCACATCATACCAACATTAACTCCCAAGAGTTTGCTTTTAAAAAAGTTAACCTTGAGACCAGAAGCCAACTCAAACACCTGTAAGATAGCTTTGATGGCCCAAACATTACTCAGAGATGCCTCACCCACAATAATAGTGTCGTCAGCATACTGCAAATGTGATACAAGAGCACCATCACAGCCAACTCAGTACCCGATAAATATCCTATCATGTACTGCTTTTACCATTAAAGAATTCAACCCTTCCGCAACAATTAAGAATAAGAACGGGGCCAAAGGATCACCTTGCCGCAGCCCTCGGCCAACCCCAAAATTAGATGAAGGACTACCATTAACAAGGACTGAAACTCAGGCAGTAATCAAACACTTTGCTATCCAAAGCCTCCATTTCAAAGGAAATCCCATTCTCTCCATGGCAAACTGTAAGAAATCCCAGTTAACAAAATCATAGGCCTTTTCGAAATCAACCTTAAAAAATAAACAAGGTTGTTTCATCCTTTTAGCCTCCTCCAAAACTTCATTTGCAACCACCACACTGTCAAATATCAATCCGCCTTTTAGAAATGTAGATTAACAGTCAGAGATAACATTACCAATCACCTGTCTCAATCTATTGGCCAAAAGCTTAGCCAATACTTTATACATATAACCTATAAGAGATATAGGACGATATTCCTCCACCTTTTGCTGATTGTCAACCTTGGGCACAAGTATAATAAAGGAATTATTAGAGCCTTTAACTAGCTTATCATTATAATGGAATTCATGGATGAAAGCCAGGAAGTCGTATTTCACTAAATCCCAAAAGTCTTTAACAAAAGTGAAATTAAACCCGTTAGGGCCAGGGCTTTTGGAGCCCTCACAATCCCACACTGTGCTCCTTACTTTTTCCTCAGAAAAAGGCAAAATTAATCCCTCAGCTTCTTGAGATAGAGACTTAAAATTTGATCCCAAAAGACAAGGTCTAGAATGAGAATCCTCTTGAAAATGCCCCTCAAAGAAACCTTTTACCACCTCTTTAAGTTCATTAGGGGATGTGTGACGTACATTAGCTACCTTCAAATTGCGAATTTTACTTCTAAGCCTCTTTTTATTAATGCAAGTATGAAAAAATTTAGAGTTTGCATCCCGAACTTTTAACCAAGATAACCGAGATTTTTGGAACAAAAGATTATCTTTCGAAGTTATGCAATGACACATTTTTGCCTTTCACTTAAAACCTTTGTTGAACTTCTTCCTCTTGAAGAAATGACACTTCATTCTTTAGATCCAACTCATTGACCTTATCACCAGCCTCTCTTATTTTACCATCCAAATCACCAAAAGATTCCTTATTCCACTTCCGTAAACAGATTTTTAACTGTGTGAGCTTTTCTTGCAAATTCTCTTGTACAAATTAAAATTTATTGGGAAAACTTAATGTTTTTTAGATTCTTTTACATATTTATTTAAAGAAAAAATCCTACATAAATACTTCATTTTTTTTGGATTAAGGGTATAAAAGTCATAGAAAAATTGAAACATGCATGAAGAGTTTCCATTAATAAAATAGGAAAATGTATTTTAAAAACATAATAGCGAATTAATTAATTAATGAAAAAATTTATTTAATATCTAATATGTAACTTTTGTGAAAGATGTTTAAAATCAATTTTATCAAAACTGTTAAATTGAAATTACCACCGAGCGTGTTGGATCGGCTGGGGTAAGAGGCTATTCCACCTTAATCGGTTATCTCGAGTTTGAGTCTCCCATGAAGAATACATGCGATCTTTAAAAAAAAAAACTGTTAAATTGAAATTAAATCAATATGCATGTAACTTCATCCTTTAATAGCCACTTAACAATTTAATAAAAATAAATTACGTGGTATTATTAAAAAAATATATGGGAAAAACACATTCGTTTGTATTGGGGCGTTATTGCAAATTTGCAATGGGTCCATGTGTATTAAAAAGGACAACTAAAACATATAATTGAAATTAATCCTTTGCAGTTGCCCAAAATGAAAAAGTAGAGGATAAAAGTGTTAATCACATTATTAAATCTTTTTTTTTTTACGAACACATTATTAAATCTTAATAGCATAAAATCTTATATATACTTTTCATTTTAATACAATCATTTTCACGATTAAGAATTTTTTTTCAATTTTTAAAAAATTGTGTATCCATCAATGAAACTTATTCATCCATTAAGGAATATCTCACTCTACCACAACTCCATTTTTTTACCATCAAATGTCAATAATATAATTTTCTTTTCAAGATATAGCTTATTCTCAGGAAAAAAAAACCCTCTTTTCAGAGAAAATACATGCAAAATTTATAAAAGATATGCAGATAATTTAAATTTCTTAAATATTATAAAAAACTAAAGTGTTAATTTAAAAACTTATATAAAAAATATATATGAAGTTGTGTAAGTACAATTATTATTCATGATAGAAAAATTAATTAGTTTTAAATTGTCATTTTGTTTGGCTGGCCAATGCTTCAAGCATTTAACTTATATCATGAATTAAAATAAAAAAAAAATGAAGTAGCCGTTAGAAAAAGAAAGAAAGAAAGAGACGTGGACAACGACAGTAACGCTATCTTCTCTCTCTCTCTCTCTCTCTCTCCCCAATCCTAACCCGTCGTCTCGTTTCACATGCTGCCAACCAAACACAATCACATTCTTGCAAATTTAAAATTCCTTCTTACAATTACCTATTCAACAATTCTTTTACATTCAATATCATATGTATTATATTATAAAATATAAAAATATCAAAGTATTTTTTTATTTAACCACATGTATTATCTACAGGAGACAATACTATTCGAGCCGGAAACATTTATATTATGGTGGAGTTTTTGGTGGAGCTTTTTTTCATCCATCTACAAAAATTCGAGATCTTTTTTAAGGGAAATCAAGTATTACCACTTGAACCAATTAATATGAAATGAATTTTAATTTATTTTTTTACTTTACTTGTCATGTTGTAGATTAAAACCCAAAGTAATTACTCATAAAAAAAATCCCAAAGTAATTATAGAAAGATGGATGATATTTTTTTGATATCAATGAAATAAAATTATGCCCAAATTAGCTTTTTACAGGTCAAACACTTCATTTTTCTGTCTGTTACTATTATTGTCTTTTTTGTACATTATTTATCAATAATAATAAAATTATAAATGAGGCATGCTGTGTGTGAGTAGGCACAAAGCTCACCTCACCTCACCTGACAGAGACATCCATGGCACACCCTTTGAAAAGAAATGTTATAAAGTTTGTAACTTTTGGTGATTGCTGACTTTTGGGCTTCTGGGTTTTCACTCTGTGTTCAGTTCAACTAACAGTATCATCTCATTTTGAATTTGACTTGAAGAACTACTCACTGCTCGTTTTCTCTCCTTTCTCTGCTGAGAATTGTTGTGGCCGGCAAGGTAAAATGGATCTAAATTCTACTGTATGTTAAGCTTGAAAGTTTTCTGCTTTTCTTTTTTTCGCTATTGCTGTGGTTCCAAATGCAGATTGTTGGTCAGTGTTGAATTGTGTTTGTTTCTGTCTTTCTAAAACATATTTTACAGAGCATTTTAGAAGTGAATTATAGTTTGTCACTTTGTCTACTGATAAATTATGGGAGAAGGGCTAATTTGTACTTTCTTTCATTTTTTGATGAAGAATTGGATGAAATTTTTGGGGGAAAGAAAAACGCTCAGTTATGTATATGACTTTTCAGCCCCTCCCCACTATTAATCTTATGTTTCTGTTTTTGTGTATACTATCATAATAAATGCAGTTAAAATAAAAACTTACTTCAGCTCTCAAATCAGATGTTAAATCTTTGTGTCATTATCTGTTTTGTCTAAAACTCTACCTATTACTGCCACAAAAGAAGGTTGTACCTTAAGATTCAAATCTTATAAATGAAATGGTATTGATGTTGACTTCATTCATAGTTGTAATTTTGCAGGGAGTAGCTGATTCTTTACAAGTTGATGTGTGCATATGGCTTCGCTTGGGGATATAGGACTTTCAGCAGCAATAAACATCCTTACTGCATTTGCTTTTTTGGTGGCATTTGCCATACTTCGGATCCAACCTATAAATGATAGGGTGTATTTTCCAAAATGGTATCTGAAGGGTTTAAGAAGCAGTCCATTGCAGGCAGGGGCATTTGTGTCCAAGTTTGTCAATTTAGACTTCAAGTCATACATAAGGTTCTTGAGCTGGATGCCTGCAGCATTGCAAATGCCAGAACCTGAACTAATTGACCATGCAGGCTTGGATTCTGCTGTATACTTGAGGATCTACTTACTCGGGTATGCTTTGATAGAATTTCACTCCTCTGAAGTGAGTAGTTCATTTTAAAGAGAAAAATGAAACATCTCAGCTCTTGATAAGAAAATCAAGAGAGTAGAGTTTAACAAATCCATGATTTGTTAGGCATGTGGAAATAGTATCAACTCTCACCAATGGTTGAGATCCTTACTTTTCCTTATTCACACTTTAGAGAAGCCAAATCTTCTCTCATAAGTCATTCTCTGCAGCATCTGTGGATGTTTATTTGATGCAAAGTTTTTTTTTTTTTTTTTAAACTTAAATATAAAGTACATATTGTCCCCAAGGCTCATGATTTATTCTTGCCTAACAAGTAACAACCATGTTTCTGCTTATTATTTGTTATAATAATTCTGAACAGGAACTCATGATAAAAATATTTACCATGAGTGGCTTTTTTACCTTCACATTAAATTGTTCCAACAAGAGTTTATTTTCAGAATTTTCCCTTTCTCTGTTCAAGATTACTTTTATCATTTTTTTTCCCTTTTGACTAACTGCATCCTCATACCCAATTGAAGTGCAGGCTGAAAATATTTGTCCCCATTGCACTCCTAGCATTCTCTGTTATGGTTCCTGTCAATTGGACCAATAACACCTTGGAGCGTTCAAATGTGGTTTATAGTAGCATAGATAAGCTTTCTATTTCAAATATTCCAATTGGATCAAATAGGTATGCAAGCTTTTTAATTGGTGGGATTTTTTTTCTACCATTTTTTTCTGTTTATACAGTTTATTATTTTATATGAACTTTCTATTAACATGATATATGTGTGTTTCTTACTTTCTTTATTGAAAAGAATAATACATATTAGTATGTTACTTTGAATCATAATTTTGTCCCTGTTGATGAGTATGTAAATTAGCTTTTACACCCAAATGCTCTCCCTTGTGAATCTTCTTCATTAATTGTTAGAATTATTTTTTTTCCTACCTTCTTACAGCTGTTTATTTATTCCATCATTTAATATGAACTTTACAATCAACACTTTCTATTAACATAATATCTGTGTTTTTCTTTATTTAAAAGAATTAATACATATTAGTATGTTAGTAATGTTACATACATACTTTTGTCCCTGTTGATGAGTATGTAAATTAGCATTTATACCTCTAAGCAAATCTATGTGAATCTTCTTAATCAATTTGAAACAAATTAATACCTCCTCTGGTCATTGGTTTTATGAAACTTTACTCCCTTCTTGGAATAACTGCCAAGTTTTTCATACAAACATGTTTATCTTCCAATAACTCATTGCCTGCATTGCAGATTCTGGACTCATTTGGTAATGGCTTATGCTTTTACCTTCTGGACATGCTATATCTTGAAAAGGGAGTATCAGATAGTTGCAACAATGAGATTGTCTTTTCTTGCATCCGAACGACGGCGTCCTGACCAATTTACAGTAAGATCAAGTTCTCACTGACAAATGTGATATTTTGATGATCATAATAGCACTACTTCTATGATAAGGATTTACATCCTAATATTATGACAATAAATTATGTCTTTACTGGCATGATTACTTACCTATCAAAAGTATTAAAGGTGATGAACTATAGTACTCCCCCCACCCCTCTTCTTTTCATAAATATCTTGTTCAATGATATGGGGAACCAAATCTTCTGCACTCCATAAAAGTAAGGTAAATGTGTTTAAATGCAAATTTTATGCTGATTAGTGAAACCATTCATTAATTTTATTTTTAGTTTCAACTTTTTCAAGTATTAATGATTAATGATTCCTAATATTTGTTATTTCTGGATATGCAACTACCTCTTATACAAAGTCACAGACTCACAGTGCTCTTAATTATGACTTTGCCTTTTCATCTTGTTCCCCCATGCTCCTTCAAGCTATTAACTGTACATTTGTGCAGGTACTTGTTAGGAATGTACCACCCGATCCTGATGAATCAGTCAGTGAGCTAGTGGAACATTTCTTTTTGGTCAACCATCCAGATCACTATCTCACTCATCAGGTTTGATCCTTTCTTACGACAACTACACATGCCTCATATTGTCTTGTTGTATGGAGCTTGTAATATGGTTGTGTAATTTGAACTATTTGGTTATTTATCAAAACAACAAAGTTTACCTATTATGACTTCATATTCATATTCATTTTTACTGAGTGTTCAAATGGGTAGTTTTTGCCTAGTATAAGAAGCAAATAATAAGATGTTTCTAAGAGAAGATTGATCTTCTACTAAGATTCAAGTTTAGGTGTGGTTGTGTTGTTTTCCAATATGTTGGGGTAAATTTTAGTGCAAAATAGTAGTTCGTAGTATGTTTGACAAGCTCTTTCTTTCTCTCATTTTTTTCCTGTTAATTATAGATTATAGATTGACAGAGTTTCAGGTGAAGCTTCTTTTATCGACTTTTATTTTTGTAGCATGATCAGGTCTATGGCCTTGTTGAGAGATTTTTGTTCAGTGCACTGTTGAAATCAATCTAGCTAGGCCTAGGATAGACCTTGAGCTCAATTAGATGATCTTTCATTATTAAATAGAACATATGATACCAGTTAGTTTTTTTAAAAAATAAAATCAACTTAGGATCCTGTTTTGGTTCAAATAACCCAAGTTATTATGACTGAAAAAAACCACCTTTGATCACATTATAACCATTTTTTGAAAATAAAATGGAAAGTTTTACATTAACTTGAAACTTTGATGGAATTCTCCCTTAATTTGTCATTATCCATACCATAGCCTTCATTTTATTTTATTATTATAATGATATCGGGATATCAAGCTCAACCCATTTTTAACCCTTCGAGCACATAGCATAAATTCTAATTGGTTGTTTATTGTATTTTATACTACCATGTTGTTCTATTGTTTTTTCCCCTTACTTTAAGAGATATTTTTCCAGGTTATTTATGATGCAAAGAAACTATCTAGTCTAGTTGCTAAGAAGAAGAAAAAGCAGAATTGGCTTGACTATTATGAACTTAAATATTCTAGAAACCAATCCATGAGGCCATCTAAAAAGGTATGCCATTTTCAATAATCTGGTTTTCTTTTCTTCTCTTAAGCATAAGCTCGTCATTTTTAAAAGTATTCCAATTCTATTTTTCTCTTGCACCATGTAATTTCAGTGATTAACATTATGGTAGCAGACTGGTTTTTTAGGTCTTTGGGGTAGTAGAGTGGATGCGATTGATTTTTACACTGCTGAAATCGAGAGACTATCAAAAGAAGTAAGCAGTACCTTCTATGGTTATTTACAATTTCCACCAGAACTGCATGTCCTTCCTTTATAATTTTATTACATATAAATGCTTGGTGGATTTCTTCCTCTTAGGAAATAAAGATCTTTAATATGACATGATTACTCCATATGTATTCATCATAATAAATTGTAATTTTTGTTGCAGGGAATAGACTCCACTTGTTGTAGGCCCATGTTTCTTCCATGTTTAGATTAAAATTACAATAACTATTTTTTTTATATTTCCTTCTAATTTCGACTGTAAGAATTTGGAATAAGTAAATTTCAATTCATGGATGTATATTATTTTAACAACTTCTACTATGAAAATCCTTTATAAAGACTCCACGGCAAGCACATATGGATTATATTAAGTGAAAAAGAAAAGAGAAGGAAAGAAGACAGATACTTGTTGTTCATATGAGGGAAAAAAGACACATGGATTCAGTTAAGCTAAATATCAAATAAATGGAAAGAATAGAAACAGGATGCGAGAGGTAAACATATCTTGACATATTGGTATTGGTGTTTAAATCTATTCTAAAGTTGTAAAGGCAACCTTGAGAAACAAGAAATAATTGTATTCCACTTTCACTTGTGAAAAAAAACAAAATGAAAGAGATGTGTACTAATTATTGTACAATAGCATATGCATGCATACTTTAAAATGGTTCTCTTACACCTAAAACAAAATAAGAAATCTTGTCTATCAATAGTAATTGCATTCTTATTGATGGTTTTCTTGCACCTAAAACAAAATTAGAGGTCTTTTCAATCAATAGTGTTTCTTCTATGATATCAGTGCAACAGAAATTATGTCCTCTTGTTTGAAACTCAAATCTTTGCTTATGTTCATCATTGTACATACTTTTTTTATGTGAAATATTTTTCTTGCATAATATTACTGCAAGGAATCATTGAGTTGCTCATTAATTTTTTAAAAAAAGTAATTGATTTAACTTGAGGTTTCTCTAAACTTTCAGATAGAGTTGGAGAGAGAGAAGATCAAGAAGAATTCTAAATCTATAATGCCAGCTGCTTTTGTTTCCTTCAGAACTCGTTGGGGTGCAGCTGTTTGTGCACAAACTCAACAATCCAGAAATCCAAGTACATGGTTGACTGAGTGGGCTCCAGAACCTCGTGATGTGTATTGGGATAACATGGCAATACCATATGTTTATCTCTCAATAAGGAGGCTCATAATTGCTGTTGCTTTCTTCTTTCTGACCTTCTTTTTCATGATTCCCATTGCATTTGTACAGTCACTTGCTAACATTGAAGGCATTGAAAAGGCAGCACCTTTCCTCAAGTCCTTTATTGAAATGTAAGTGTCATTTATTTTTACAATGTCATCTTATTTTTCCATTTTTACATTAACATTTAACACATTTATCTGTTTGTGTAAACAAAATTTATTGAGTAGTATGAAAACATTATTTTTATGATTGCAACCTAGTTTGATTACAGCACATATGTGTTGGAAGTTCTATGTCTTGCACTGGCAGAGTTTGATTAAGAAACAAAATGTTGCATATAACTCTGTTTTGTGGCTCTTTGATACCTTAAAGGTGTCCATGCTAGAAACTAACCTTATGCTTCATTTTCATTGCAGAAAATTCATAAAATCTTTTATACAAGGTTTCCTTCCTGGGATTGCTTTGAAGATATTCCTCATATTTCTGCCAACAATATTGATGATGATGTCCAAGTTTGAAGGATTTGCAAGTGTGTCAGCTCTAGAAAGGAGATCAGCCTCAAGATATTATATCTTCCAGTTCATTAATGTATTCCTTGGAAGCATAATTACTGGGACTGCATTTCAACAACTAGATAAATTCATCCACCAATCTGCAAATGAGTAAGTCCTCTTTGTGTATGCTCCACTATTGAATTTATTGATCATCGTTAACCATAGGAGACATTACAATTTTGTTTAGAATGGACCTTTCCATTTAATTTCCTTGGGGCAACTTCCCCTCCTCCACTAAACTTCTAATAACCAGAAATAAGATGGCATGAGGATAGAGATGTCACAAACAGAGTTGTCAATCCTAGATAACGGCGCGTAGCAGCAGGGGGCCGCTACGCCGCTATAGCTCCGCTATTTCCCGCTAAACTACCCTGATTTGTATAGCGGCAGGGGGCCGCTACGCCGCTATAGCGCCGCTATGGCTGCTATAGCACCGCTATTGACAACTATGGTCACAAATATGCTTTCAATGTTCCAAATTCTTTTAGCAATGCAAAATTGTGATGTAGAGAACTAGGCATTCTCATATCTCAAAGTGGTCTTTTTCCCCATAAACTTGTCAATGGTTGATTTACATGTACATGTTTTCTTCATAATGTAAACAACTAAACATTTGCTATGTATACAGAATTCCAAAAACAATTGGTGTCTCAATTCCAATGAAAGCAACTTTCTTCATTACATACATAATGGTGGATGGGTGGGCTGGATGTGCTGGTGAGATTTTAAGGCTGAAGCCATTGATATTTTATCACTTAAAAATTTCTTATTGGTGAAGACTGAAAAGGACCGTGAAGAAGCAATGGATCCTGGGACTTTGGGTTTCAATACAGGCGAACCTCAAATACAACTTTATTTCTTACTTGGCCTTGTGTATGCTGTGGTCACACCCTTTCTACTTCCATACATCATAGTGTTCTTCGGTTTGGCATATCTTGTCTACCGTCATCAGGTAAAAGTTGGCTCATGAAACTTCTCCTGTTTTGATACTTTCAGTATATGTTTGGTTTGGCGTTGAAAATTAATCAAACTCAAGTTCAGATCTCCCAAGACAACTATTTAAGGCGCTGGAAACATGAGTTTATCATGTTCCAACACTAAACCAGACATACTGTTTTTATTTTTTTACTTACGACGGACATGAAGTGACAATATATTTGTGATTACAAAGAAATTTTAAGGATGACTATTTATTTATATAAAGTGCAAGTCATGATTGCATGAAATATATACAAAGGACCAATTGATAAGGATTTGATAAAAGCAAAATCAATCTTAATTGTTTTTATTCCCTTACTATGGAATGGAGTTCAAGTGTGCATGTAATGGCAGATTATAAATGTCTACAACCAAGAGTATGAGAGTGCTGCAGCATTCTGGCCTGATGTCCATGGGCGTATCATATTTGCATTAGTGGTCTCACAGCTGCTGTTAATGGGATTATTGAGCACAAAAGAAGCTGCTAACTCAACTCCATTGCTCATCACACTCCCAGTTTTGACAATATGGTTCCATCGGTATTGCAAGGGACGATTTGAACCTGCTTTTATTAAGCATCCTTTACAGGTTAGTCCTGATGTTAAAATTGGCATACTCTATTTTATTCTCATTGCTTTGAGCAATCAAGGAAATGAAAAGTAATGTTTTAGGAATCCCTTTGTTTTGAACTTGTCTTTTACTCCCTCTAGTCCTTATTATAAGAGTCCTTATTATAAGGTATCTTTAACCGAATTTCACAGACAAATAAAATTAGTTAAAAAACCACCGATAAACAAATATAGTGAAAGACTTTAAGGGCAAATAAAAAA
Source organism: Sesbania bispinosa (assembly GCA_026901365.1). Lineage (NCBI taxonomy): Eukaryota > Viridiplantae > Streptophyta > Magnoliopsida > Fabales > Fabaceae > Sesbania > Sesbania bispinosa. The sequence goes on along the minus strand of QLOH01000045.1, from coordinate 2,433,812 downwards.
AAGAAAATAAATGTTTCATAGAAATTGTAAAATGTCTTATAAAAAGGAGCAGAGGAAATAAATTTCGAATCAATAGTCATTGTGTTCTACCCACATCAAACATGCATTTGTATTAGACATTTTATTATGACTTGTGCTAAATTTTAATATATCAATACTATCTTTTGGTTTAAAATTTATGTTCTTATAATAATTTTTTATTAATTTTATGTGTTGTATTATAGTAGCAATATGTCATCTCTTATCATTTTCAAAATTTACCATATCCTCCCCATATTTGTGCTTTCTATGATGGCATCTTAGTTCAGCTATTCCTTTATAAAATCCTTGTTAATTGCCTTGACTTGTGATGTGAACATCAGGAAGCAATGATGAAGGACACATTGGAGCGTGCAAGAGAGCCAAACTTTAATTTGAAAGATTTCCTTCAGAATGCATATATCCACCCAGTTTTTAAAGGTGATGAAGACAGTGACAGTGATGTAATGAGCCAAGAATGGGAGCAGGAGCCTGTGCTTGTCCAGACAAAACGCCAGTCTAGGAAAAACACACCCTTGCCCAGCAAACATAGTGGTTCATTTTCCTCAATGCATGACACTGCTGGTTAGCATTAATGCCTTTAGAAGGTTGAACAAGTAAATGACCAACTAAGTGTTGGAGTGTTTGATGAGATTGAGAAGTACAGGGTTAATTAATGCAGCATGATACAAAATTGCACAATGATTTTAGAATTTTTCTTTTGTATATAACATCAAAAGCAAGAAAATTTTGGGATGAGATAAATAAGAATTCAGGTCCTATTTAAATAGTTTTTCAAATCTTATATTTTTTGTGTAACAAATTTACTAGCATTTTTTCTTGCGTTGGCAATGAAACCACCTAAATAAGATCAAATTTTCTTTGTACCAAAAAGGAAAAATAAAATTTACATCAATATATCTCCTAAGGATTGATCAAGTGGAGGATGTGAAGCAACACAGAGTTTCGAATCTGATAGGTCGCAGGTTTGAACTCTCACTCGTCTTCTTAGAGCTGAGCTAGCAATTTAGGCTACCCAGCCCGGTTCGACTTGATGTAGATAGCAGACCGAGCTAAAAAGCCTAGTAGTTATTTGAGCTTCTAAAATAAATGTCTAAGCCCTATGTTTTTGCGGGCTTTATGTGGGTAGTCCGATTTTTTTTCGGATTTTGTGGGCTACCTGGTCTTTTGCGGATTTTTGCGGACAACGGCCTTTATCGGATTGGGTTAAAAAAAAATTGGGAGTTATTCAAACTTTTAAAATAAAGGTCTAAGCCCTACGTTTTTATGGGCCGACCCGGTCAGGTTAGCCCATTTTACCGGCTCTACCTTGGGGTGAGTTAAATATAAGTGTTCTCTGAGCCCGAAGATTTTTCCTAACCTGAATTGAAGCACCATCTCTCAACCTCAAAATTTACTTACCAAAACAAAATTTACATCAATATCAAACTCAAGATAAATTGCTTGTGTAAGTGCTTGTCAATTCCCTAGAGTTTCATTTATGATTGGGGCTACTGACATGGACAGGTCGAGAAATAATTCAATGACTCAAAAGAAGGCCAATATCATCAACTTTTCTTTTATAAATGATTTTTTCATAATACTCTTATGTTCTCATACTATAATATCATTGATAAAATTGATATTTAAAGTCAAATATGTATGAATTTAATGTTAGGCATTACCATAAAATAGATCTATAGAACCTTGTGATAACAATAAAATTGAAAAAAGAACAATATACACACGACCTTTTTCTAGGTGTATCGGTTTAAAAGTAATTATATCATGCACAATTATATTTTAAACTCAAATTAACAGCTAAAATACAGTTATGTACAGTATAACCGTTTTTAAATTTATGCACCCTAAACTTAACCTATAAACACTATACAATAATATTAGTTTAAAATTTATTTATCAAATAAATTAAAAATAATAAAATTTAATTTATTTAACCATAAAGTCACAATGTAAAAATATAATGAGAAGAAACTTAATAAAAAATAATAATAATTACTGTGTTAGGTCATCTTATTATCTCATGAAAAGATAAACCTGAAATAAAAATAAGAGAAATCAAATTTATAACGTAAAACATTTTATAAATCCAAATAAAAAATTACTTATATTATTACATAAAAAGTTGAAGGAACCTCGCCCTCCTAGCTTTTTTAGATGAAGAGCCAGCCCCATTATTGATGATCTTCCTAATCTCTATGCATAACTTCTTTTTTTTTTTTATTGACCAAAAAAAAAACCTTTTTTTCTACATAAAAATGTTATATTCCTAATTTTTTTTTTCGAAATTATATTCCTGATTTAAAGTGATCTACTTTTGCGCAAACAATCAAATCTTGAAATATCTGAACATAGGATTTTGTTTGACTTAGAAATAATGTTTTCTGTTTTTTATTTTTTAAATTTTATTTTCATTTTATTTTTTATTTCTAAGATAATTTTATACAAATATTTAAAAATAAGAAATAACATAAAAACAAGATAACATTTTTACAATTAAAAATAAAAACAAAAAATCTCAACTCAAATCAAACATTGTCAAATAATTAACATAACCACTACTTTATGTGAGTTTAATTAGTATACATCGACAATGTAAAAAAAAAAAAATTATACTGTCATCCAATAATGTGTTGCCACATCATTTAAAGAATATGACACTTCATGTGTTATTAAACTCATTAAATGATGTGACAATACATTATCGGATGACAGTGTAAAACTTTTTTACACAATCGGTATATAATCCTTAATTATTTTGTGCTAAAAGTTATGAGTAAATTAAATTTGGTTAAATGAACTTCAATGCAATTTGTGATATTGTATACCATCAATGACGTGGATCAACTGGTAAGAGACTACTCGACGTGGATCAACTGGTAAGAGACTACTCGAGATTAACCCGTGGTCTTCGAGATAGAAACTTATCTAAATGGCAATTCATTTATCTAATAGCAAATCCCTTTATTGTTATTGTAATACTATAACCCACCCTATAATTTAACCTCAAAATGTAGTGGAGCAGGACCAATGGCACACCAACAAAAACAGCTATATTAAGTGATAAAAATAAATCACCATGAAAATTTTACAAAATTCCTGACTTCAGTGGTATATTTAGAAAGAAAATATAAACATTCATTTCTAATGAAGCTGCTACAATTTTGTGTGATATCACTGACACGGACATTTAACATAAGATCAGATTTTGACTCATTTTATGCTTCAAAAATTTACGTGACAATGACATAATTGGAAGCACATTCAGAGAAAATAAAACTATGAACAATAAAATTGTTACAAGATCTTACAGATTTCAGAACAGATTGTTTTTAGATATAGCAGGTAATTAGCAGCTCATAGCCTTCTGGAATAGCCAGAACCTCCACATTTCTTGCAGAGTATCAATCCTATAAAAGGTGAATTAAACACAGGTATGAACAGAAAAAACTGTGAAGGCCTTGAATAATGCATATGCTATTCTTGAAAGGCAAAGAAATGTACAATCTCTCTCTCTTTGATTTTCACAGACCAAAAGTAAACACATGCCCTTAAAAATGGTAAAGAGAAGCTCCCCCATGATAATTTTGATTCATGTAAAATAAAGAATGCAAAATAAATGTAATTTTGTCAGATATCCAAAGCAATCATAATAATTTTTTTATGCATATAACAACAAAGAGAGATACCTGAGCCCTTGCACACTTTGCAATCAACCAACCCCATTTCTTGCTTCATCTTGCCATCGTTGCAAAAAACACATTTTGTCCCACCTGCTTGTCAACAGTGGTATTTAAAATTGTAAATATAACTTGCCCCTTGCTTCATATACAAAGCGCAACACATTAAGGAACCCTTGCTGGACTCATGTTGATTAAGGAACAAACAGGACCATGAGAATAATAAAAACATGAGAGAACAATGGGAGTGGAGCCTATAATTCTCATCCATAACACATAAGTGACCTTTCTCCATTCAGTGACCTATTGCCATATGATGTATCTCCAGTTACTGGGGGATATTTTATTGAAAGGAGAAGGCAGAGATGGATAGGAGTAAGGAAAACAAAAATATGGTAGTTAGTGGGATACTACAAAGCACCATCTTAATCCAAAAAATAATTGGTGAGAAATCCAATGCCACACATCATCAAGCTGAAATTCAAACATATTATGTTATCCACAAACTTAATACAGGTTACGCGGATTCATTGTCTACTCATGCAAGATTTTCTTCTTTTAGCTTTTCTAGTAAACAAACAAAATTCATAATGCACTTGCTAGTTGCCACTCACTTCCCTTTTGAGAATACAATTCTTGGGCATGCTATTGCTAGCAATATTTTTTCGAAACGCTCCTAAAGGTCAGCTAGGTGTGTTTGGTTCGGCGTTGAAACTGGCCAAACTCAAGTTTGGATTTCCTAACGCAATTATTTTTAGCGTTGGAAAAGTGAGTTTATCATGTTTTAACGCTAAGCCAAACATGCTCTAAGTTGAATAGATGGAAAATGAGAGGTGAAGATTTTAACTTGAAAAACACTCCACACTTGATAGGTATGACAAAAACAGAAGGTGGTAACTAAAAAATCCTCCTTTCAGCTCTAATCATAACTTGGTTCAAAATTGGTTTCACTCAGTCCTCTATTTTCCACCATCCCATTTTCCACATGCTCAATCAAGTAGACCCCAAGTATCCTCTGTCAAAGCAATCACTAACCCTCCTTGTAACTATAATTATCCAAGTCAAGTCAGTGTTTCTAAACACATGACTTGCCATATCCCCACTTCTAATATTATAAAATGTTCCTCACATTCTTGGCATAAAGCCTTAATAGTTTCCATAAAAATTCAACACAAAAGCACATCAATCTTGAAGTCCAATTGCAGAAAGATAATTACCATTGCCACCACAACGCTCACAAGGCACCGGATCCCCCTGCAAAACCCCATCACTCATTACCAAAACGAAGTATCAATGTAAACATGTATGCAATGCAAGTGAATCCTATAGTATAAAAAGAGTTGCATCCCCCCCCATCATACACACACAAATTCTCAAAACCAACAGGAATAATTGAAGCAGCAGAGTATGCACCTTTTTTTCTCAAAACCAACAATGTATGCAATGGTTGTGAATACTATGGTACATTTCTGAATGAGGTAAAGGGATACATTCATAAAAAGAGTTGCATTGAATCCACCCCCCCAACAAAAAAAAAAACCAGAATTGAAGCAGCGAAGAAAGTATGCAGAAATTGCAATCTAAAGACCAAGAATCATTATTAATAAAAGGGATCACTCAAATTGGATCCACATCATGACTAAAATGAAAATATTTCTGAAAGCATACACAACTAAATACACAAATGCATGTGGGTCTTGTAGTAGTAAGACATAGAAAATAATAACTGTTGCATTTAACACAGAAGGAGGAAAAAAAGACATTTTTATGAAAACTAACAAAATCACAGAATAGAAGAAACATAAAGGTAAGTGAACAGAAATTGTTACCTTAAGGCCAAGGAAGAGAGAAAGGGCAATGGCGGCCAAAACACTAACAGTGGCGAGAAGTGTTTGCGTATCAAAGTAGAAAGCACTACCGAAGCCGTTAAGCAGCAAAATGGGGTCGATGATCATCAAGAGCCTGGGCTTGGTTTGTTTGCGTCTGCATTTGGAGGGGAAGGCGAACTTGGATGGAGAAGAAGGTTGGGGAAGAGATAGAGAAGATGTGGAAGAACATGGAGAAAGATGAACCAAGCTTGAAGAAGAAGAAGGAGAAGGAGTGAGAGAAGCAGATAGAGGATGAAGAGTGTAGTAAGAAAGTGTAGCCATTGATAAAAAGAAAAAACAAATAATAATATTAGTATGTGGACTGGAGGGAGCTTGCTTAAGCCTACACTCTCTCAGACATGTCACGTCACTGTGTCCACCACATTTTTTCATAAAAAAAAAAAAAAAAAAAGTTACTTGATGAAAATTATTTATAATGTTAAAAGCATAAAATTATTTAATATTTATTTTTTAAACAATTTAAGATGTTTAATAAAGTATATGAAATGTTCGTTCATCCGTGTTATTAAAATATTTGTTAAAATTATTTTATCATTAACTTTACATTTTTATAAAATTAAAATAATATTACCAATAATGTATCAAGTTAAATTATATATTTTATTATAATCAATCTACATAAATAGTTATTATATCAATAATACATATATTTAATAATTTGTATCTTTATGAGTTGATTCCCTAAAAAATTCTTCATAAAATAATATAAAAAACCCACCTCAAAGTAATAAAAATTCATAATATATTTATCATATTTTAATGAAATAAATAAATTTTATAAGTATAACCAATGTATATTCATCTTTCTTATCATTGTTAGTTGTTCCGGACTCAATCGAGGTATGTCATGGTCAAGATTTTACCCATTACCACCTGATACCACTCTACCCTGATTATAACCAGATGTGTCATAGGCTGAGAAACTTGTCACATCTCATCTCGAACCTAACCTAAGGACCTTAGACTCAATACTAAAGCCCAACCTCATCACTTACCTAAATATAAAGAGAGACTAACAACATTTAATGCACCTCTCATCAATTTGGATGGACGACTTAGCCACTAACACGAGTTAGGTGGGTTGTATTACAGAGGACTTAGCCTTATTGCAATGTATTACAACTTGACATGACTTGCTCACTGTGGATAGGGCTGACATCATAAAGATTCTCACATTTTCAACTACAATAAATTGGAGCCTATAAATACCTCTTCCCGTGAAGGGGTATTTATAAGTATAACCAATGTATATCCATCTTTCTTACCATTGTTAGTTGTTCCGGACTCAATCGAGGTATGTCATGGTCAAGATTTCACTCATTACCACCTGGATACCACTCTACCCCCGATTATATCCACCTTTGCCATAGGCTGAGAAACTTGTCACATCTCATCTCGAAATTGACCTAAGGACCTTGGACTCAATACTAAAGCCCAACCTCATCACTTACCTAAGCCTGAAGAGGGACCCACAACATTTAATGCACCTCTCATCAACATGGATGGACGACTTAGCCACTGACACGAGTTAGGTGTGTTGGATTACAGTGGATTTAGCCATATTGTGATGTATTATAATTAGACATGACTCGCTCATTGTGGATAGGGTTGACATCATAAAAATTCTCACACTTCCAACTACAATATATTGGAGCCTATAAATACCCCTTCCAATGAATGGTGAGGTGCGATTTTTTCTATTCTTACATACACACTACTCAAATACTCTCTAACTTGAACAGTGGAGTGTTCTCTTACATGTCTCCCCCATCTCCATCACAGCAAACACTGTTAAGATCACCAAAGACCACTTCAAAAGAGATCGCCAAAGACCACTTCAAAAGAGACTATCATCTTGGATTGCCATCATTAACCACCCTGCTTCTTTTCAGTCACGATCATGAGTAATCTATGGGAATACCCATTGGGGTAGATGTATTTTCTATTTTGCCATTCTTAATTTAAGTTTAGTTTATATTACAAGCAACTTAATTGTAATCTATTGATTCACTGATTTTAATTCTTTTTGTTTTCCCATTATTTCGGTTGTTTCAGTGCCTTTTTCTGTTAAGGAATGACCATTACGGAGCTTAATTTTCTTTTCCACTATCAATCTTCGATATCATTTCAACTCGTTATTTTGGAAATATGTAATGATACAAATTGAAATAATAATGATATTTTCTACACCCTTAATTTATTGAGCTTTATGTGGTGACTCATGAAACTCCAGTAATTAGTTTTAAATTTTAATAATTAACTTCCAAAGATAATAAAAACTTCCAATGAAGTTTCAAGGTAAATAACAAATGGTATTCATCAAAACTTTATCTTCTAAATTTTTTAATCGAAATAACAAAATGCCTCTTTTTTCACATTATTTGAGACGCCGTTATTAACGTATATTGCTTTCCAATCATGTGCTAGGGTAGGTGACAGAAAGAAACAGCGATAAAAGGGAAGTAAAACAGCCACAAGTATGGACCAAATGGTGCTGCAGAAAATTTTATGCTAACAAGTTATATGGAGGCCGGCAAGTCTCTTCTACAACATTACATAAACTTTGCTACACCACTTTGCAGCCCTCACTTAAATTAACACTACTAACTGAACAAAATCTGGAAGCAATCAAGAAAATGACCATAAGAGTCAACCAACTATACCCTGTATACACTCGCTAATCCAAAAATCTTATGTACTGATACAATGCAGTGATGATGATGATCAAGGACCTCAACTTGAAGAACTTCCATATAAAAATGGAAGTGGTAAAAAGCTCAAGGGCTGGGGCTGTGGTGGGTAGATACAAAGTGTTGAGAGCAATGTCACTCCGTCGACAGAAAGAATTACATACCACAATTCTAATATAAAAACTTGCAGACACCACCTCGATTGCTGATCTCACAAGTTGGCCTATGCAGAGTTAGCCTTTCGCTATCTTCCCTGTTTTTACAAGCCCATAGATGTAGAAGAATGCTAAATTCATCCCACGCAAGATGAGAACTCATCAATACCGATTTCCTAATTATAAATCTTTACTGGCTTCTCAAATGTGTGGCGATTCTGAAAACAAAACCCATGTAATTTGAAATCGTGTAACAAACCAAGTTCTTTCAATCTCAACTAAGATCCCGTGTGGACAACAACCAAACAATCAAAGACCAAAATGTACTTTAAAAATCAATTCTTACAAGCTTAGTTACTAACCTGGTTAACAGCATATGACCTTTTAGGAGCATTGTCAGTATGCTCCAAGCCAAGATACTGCTCCCAAGCACCATAAACATCTCTTCTCTGTCACAAAATACAGTAAAAGGACAATGTAAACATAAATCGGAATGTTTGGAAATGGTACTAAATATCAATTGAAATAACAAAAAAAAATAAAAGTGAATCACCTGAAAACGACTGGATACAATGTCAGAGTCTTGAAGGTACTCAGGACGCCCTAATGAAAAAAAAGCAAACTTCCACTGGCCAAACAAGAAATATGATGAAAAATTAGGTAAAGTAAATCAAGTAACCAAATATTCACTCCATCAAATATCCATCACTCAAAACAAAATGACTCAAAATGGAAGAAGGCTAATATACCCCATATAACTCAGGAAGAAGAGGAAATACCTTGACAAACTCGTCATCAGGAACTTGAAGTTTCTTCTGTATTCGCAATTTAATTTCAGCCAAAGTCTCACCTTCACGTATGACCAAGAAAAAGGGTTCCCCAAAGTTCTGAATTTGCTGTACACATAAGATGCAAAACTAAATTACAAAAGGTTTGGCATACAGCAAATGCCAGCACAAGTATCATAGCCATCAAATACTACAAATTGTACAAAGCCAAATGAATCAACTAAAACTGTATACCATTTGGTTCTGAGTTGTGTCTTTAGTGAAATGATAGACATGGATTAGACGATCATGAGTTCCAAGATTTTTCTCTTCCTCTGGAACCTGTAAAAGATGTTTACAAAGAGACTCATTTATTTTTTTACAGAAACTGGAAATATAAAAGATGTAATTACGTATTTAGAAAGATCCACCGGTGCTATTATTTCAATAAATAAAAGCAGGAACACTTAATGGACTGAAAGCTGTCCTCTTCCCTTCCCAGCCCCACACACACACAGAAAGAAAAGAGACTGCTACCTCCTCTGCACGTAATGTCCAGTATTGGTCATTTATGTTTTCAATCTTTTCATTGGGAGGGAAAACCTGCACAGCAGAGGCAGGAAAAAATGAAATGTTTCAATAAGAAAAATGGGCTAATGTTCAATAGCTAATTGCATAGTCAGTAATACAAGTAATTGTATGATCATGGGTCAACAGTCAACACTAAATGTAGCACAGTAATTTAATCAGAAAAATAATCAATAGTAAAAAACCCGGTAGCAGTTAGCTTGAATGTAATGCCTCACCTTGTATATCTTGTGATAGAAGACTTCAAGCAGTCTAAGCTCAGCATTAGGATGAGATAATTCAACCTATAAAGAAGTAAAAATTAAGCCGAGACATATAATTAAGTAATTAATGAGAAAAAATCATAAATTGAGGAAAAGTTGACAACTTTATATCAAAAAATTGCTACATACACAACATTGCAGTAACAACTGCACAAAACCAGCAAATGTGGCTTCACTTAATTTTTTTTTCTTTTAAACTCAGATGAAACCATGAATGCAAGTTAGGTGCAGTTGTGATTGTAATGTTTGTAAGTAGAATTATACAATGGAGGCTATAGCAAAAGTCACGCAAAGGCACCTTTGTTTTAAGATCATCAAGGACATCCCCCACAGTGCTCTGTTTTGGGAGTCTGATGGTATGAATAACCACCTGAATCAACAATTTTTAAAAAATAAATATAAAATTAAAAAAAAAAAAAAAACTAGATAAAAACCATAAGAAAAATATATCACTATACTCACTTCATCCTTAGTAGCATGATGAAATGCAACTTTCAGAGTTTTCAAACCTTGTAATTCTGGCAGAGGGATGTCAAGTATTTCATAGTATAGTATATCTGAAGTCTGACATACACAAAAGGAATAAGATGTTTGGTTATAAAACAAGAGACATTAAGAAGGATAGAACAATAAATCAATAACTACCTGATTGTAGTGAACCAGCATATCAGATAAATGTTCCACCCCTCGGTACTTAATAGGCTGGGGTTTTGGTTGTTGAGAGTAGCAGTTGTGTGGGGTAAGTCTAATTTTGGATGGATCATCCAGACCAAGTTGTTGAGCTACTCTCTCCACCACATCATCATATGTGTAAAGCCTTGACCTAGAAATTAATATACAGAGTATATCCTAAGCACGATATATAAATTCGTGTGTTCTCTCAATTAAAACACTGCGATAGTATTAAATACAATGATTTACTCCCATAAATGCCACAATGCTTACATCTCCAGGCAGAAGTCATCTTCCTTAGGTTTTTCTAGAGATCGAAAGTGAACAACCTAAAATATATCAATTAAAAAAATTCAGCAAATGGCTTACAATATATACATAATGAAACTTGCAAGGCGTATTGGTTACACATACAGATACATGATCACATGAGCACAAAGGAAAGGAGAAAAGTAGAATAATTCAAAATAACATGAAAGAATAAATGAGTGGCTTTCATTTTTGCTTCACATCAAACGAAACAAATCCCTATAATTGAACCCCAAAAAGAAAATACCTGGCGATTGTGCACATATTCTAAGTATGAAGGCATATCTGGATAGCGGACATGTTCCTCATTATCCATAGCAGGGGCTTTCTGAAAGCATACAATATCTCCATCTTCTAGCTGCATTTATAGAAAAACTAATCAATAAGCCAACCAATGATAAAGTAAATCAAAATGCATCAATTGTGTGTATACTTTACCTGGCTTGCTCGAAATGTTAATTTCTTGTCAATAGGCTCACACATAACATTTGGTTCAAACTTAATTTCCTGCACAACAATAGGTGCAGTTAATTCATTAATGCCACTTGATTAAAGTCACTTGTTGAGATCAGAACCTGAAGATGCCATAAAAAATAAAGGCCCTCTCACTTCTGGTAGGGCATATGCAGGAGAGACAAATTTTAAAGGAACATTATGCACTTTATTTTCCATTAATCGCAAGCAAGCTTAGTTGTTAAACAACTGAAACCATGACCACTAGACCCAACTTAGCCAGTAAAATAAGCATATTGCTTCTGGCTTCAGATCATAGAAGTTGAACTACAGTTTTAAATTTATTATTTAGTTCTACAACAGATAAATATTAAAACAAATAAAACAAACCAACCTCATAAAGTCCAATCTCTTCATCAGGATCATAACCAGCCATTTCATTCAACTTTGTTAAGATTTCTGATGGCTTACCAGTACTCTTTACAAAGAGCCTCCCAACATAACTGCCATCAAAGGGAAGTGCATTTGATGTCAACCCAGGTCAACCTTTTACCACAGTAAATGTTTAAAAAAAAGAAGAAATCACTAAATACCGTAGCTCCTCTTTTTCAGGATCATATAACTTGAAGAAAAGTAATATATCATCCTTTGTCTTCTCAGGTGGTGCAACAGGACGTAAATCCTAAATAATAATGTAGTTTGTCAACAGGACTGTGTTCAAATATTAATGTTTCAAGCTATCAAAATGGTATACAACTTCCATAATACAAAGGTTACCAGCCCAAGCTCCACTTCCAAAAACAACTTTAATTCTGCATTGTGAACCTTGTTTGATACCTCTCTCAATTGTCCAACCTGCAATGTGAATCAGATTGAGAAAAAGACGAACTTCAGATCATAGGGAAATTGATGTGTCGCAAAATTAAGCACCAAAAGAAGGCAGATATGAATCACCAAAAACTAAGCATCCTCACAAACATAACTAGAAAAAACCATGGGATCCAAAAGAATCGGTATGAAAAATTCTCTTGTTGCATTTTATAGCAAATATATATATACATATATATACATATATATATATATATATATATATATATATAAAAAAAATAAAGACAAAGCTAACACAGAGAAGTAACTGCTGGCCAATCCCAAGAAATGGAATCTAGAAACCAGCTGAAAATCATTAAATTAGGAGTTTAACATAATATGCCATGAAGCATACGTGAGGGAAAAGAAGCTTTTTTGTTTGGACAAAATAAACATTTCCTTAAAAGCATGAAATTCGACAATCATAGATGAAAAAGTCATAGATAAGAAGCTTTAAGGGGTATATGAGCAAAGTAATAAGGAAAAGCTTCAAGCAAGCTCAAGAATTTACAGATTGCGTTTCCTCAACGTGTGTCAATGGGCGATTAGGACGATATGTATGGTTTTGGCGCTTTGCCCATAGCCAAAAGCGCTGGAATTGAACTGGTATGCCAAACTCTTTAGCAACCTCTTCCTGCATACCACAGATTAGAAATCAGACATAAAAAGCAAACTTATAAAAAAATAACACATCTTTTGAGTAATCATTATAATGAACTTCAAAAATTAAAATATAAAGTACAAAATCAGAAAACATAAGATCACAAATATTCATATGATATTTTTTTCTTCCAACTAAAGCATCAATAATTTTATATTTTAGTACTTTTTTAAAAATAATTGTTTTCTATGAGGATCGAACTAAAATAATGATTTGCTCTTTAGGAGTTCTCAAACTAAACTTTTGCTAGTTCCATGACTCTTGTCATATCTATGTATACAATGTGAGTAGATTCATGCATTTATCCAAAAAGTAAAATGACTAGCAACAAATGCACTGGCCAGAACCATCAGTGAATCAAATTTTGAAGTCGATGCTTGTCCATATTCCCACTTCCAAAATCCCTCTCGGATGACATTCATCCTTTGACGTTCAGGCAACTCTTTAACTTCTATCATCCACAGGGGAAAGAAAGAGTATATCTTATAGGCCATTAGATCCCTTGCAAGAAAAATACAAAATTAGAGTATGTGTTCCCTCTTTTAAAAAATTACTGAAAAAATACCCATGCCATGGAACTGCCAATTTAATCTATTTTGCAATTATTTCAACTCAGAAGTATCGACGATATAGTTTCCTGTCTATGGATAAACTATAGGTTACCTCCCTCTTGAGTGGATCATAAATGAATGGTTTAAGAAACTTTGTTAGAATATTTGTTATACATAAAATCATTCATATGCTTTTCATCTAACAGTTTAAGCTTATTGGACTGTTGGTTTACGAAATGGTATTAGAGCTCCTATGACCACATAGTCATGAGCTTGATCTTGTCACCCCCCATCCGTCTTAATAAAAGGGTTAAATTTCGATGCAAGGTTGAGTAGGTATGTGCATTGTCCACACTTCAAGTCCAAAAAGCTTTTGCATGAGGGGACATGTTAGATAAAAAACCATTCTTGTATTTTCACCTAACAGAGCTGTTGGGTTTGTTAGTTCATGACAATATTAATTTGTCCTGTATTACAACTTTTCAATGAAAAAGCAACAGTTAACAGGAAATATTCATCAATGAGCCCAAATAGAGTAAAAAAAGAAACAAAAATAGTTGGCACAGCATGCCAGTCAAAACACTTTTGGCAGGAGAACTAAAAGTGTGATTAATGATATACCTTGAAAAGGTTAAATGACATCTGCTTTTGGACACGGAAACTCCTCACTTTGTCATGGTCTACAAGATCAAAATATATATCCTTCCCAATCTGGTCTGCAAGGTCTTCATCTCGTGCCACCTAAGAAGTATCATATGTTATCAATAATATCTAAATACAATTTGATGGAGCAACTCACAGCATCTTTGTAAAGACACAAAAAAATACCCAAATCTATAAAAGCAAGTTAAGAACCTTTATAATAGTGTATAGGTGAGCCTCTGCCTTTTCTTTCTTTTTATGTTCTTTTTCTTCCTGTTCTTTCTTCAACCTTTCCTGCATTAACCCATTGTATAAAGTGAAAGTCAGTGCATACTTTCCAGAATAAACCAAAATAGTACAATAGAAATTGAAAAGACAGCAGCAAACTAAGCTTGGTTTGATTTTGGCTTTAAATACTCGCAAGGAACTTCTCATAAACAAATAAAAACTTATTGGTTTATGCAGAGTTCAAACCTTTAAAAAAAAGATGACATATATAGTTTCAGTTTAGAACAGTCATCAAGTTGATTGAAATAGCTGAATACGACATGCTTTCTTACATTTCATAAAATAAATTAGCCATCTGAATTTATTTTGGAAGTTAAACTTGCATGCAGAAGGCAAATATGCTACTAGCTAACTTAGCTTGATTTATTTTGAGCCCTAAGCTATGTAAGAAGAGCCGCTTACTCTTAAATGTTCAGCAATGTCTTTCTCATCCACATTGCATATTACTTTGTCCTTGTCAGCTTCACGTATATACACCAGCATATAAGCATTTGAATATTTGGTGAATTTAAAAGGAGTGTTATTGAATCCAGGATTTGTCTGAGGTAACTGTTAAATACAAGTAGTTGAATCATTAACTAGTATTCAAATGCTATAGGGATCAAATGCCACAGCCAATGGAAATGAAACAATTACCTCTTCCTCGCCACCATATTGCTCCTCTAATGCCCGTTTAGTGTCTTCTTTTGTCACCCTCTCATCATCAAATTTGTACCTGAGAGCCAGTAATCAAATCATGCAGTGAAGGGCTCAGTCAGTCAGCAATAAAAGCAGTTCAAACTAACAAAAAGAAGGTGAAGGGCAACTCAGTAAGTTGCATGTTACCCTAGCTAATTTACAACCGTTATTAAGAATTGTAGAATGTAGATCACCACCACTATAACAAAAAATTCCAAAGGAATAGATTCATTTCAAATATCACCTATGACACTCTTCATACAACTATCATATTGCTGCTCGCAGTTAAACACTCACTATA
The DNA here is from genome assembly GCA_026901365.1 of Sesbania bispinosa. Taxonomy (NCBI): domain Eukaryota; kingdom Viridiplantae; phylum Streptophyta; class Magnoliopsida; order Fabales; family Fabaceae; genus Sesbania; species Sesbania bispinosa. The sequence continues at coordinate 2,418,319 of QLOH01000045.1, read as the reverse complement.
ACTTTGTACAGAATTAGTACTGTTATAAATATAAAATCATTCATGTGTCTTCCACCCAACAGCTTAAGCTTTTGGGATCTTTGGTTCATGACATCGTATCAAAGCCTCTATGACCAAGCGGTCAAGAGTTCGATCCTTGTCGTCCCCATTTTTCCAATTAAAAGGGATTAATTTCAGCACAAGGTTCGCTTCAAGCCCAAAGGGCCCTTGCGTGAGGGGGTGTGTTATAAATATAAAACCATTCATGTGTCCTCCACCCAACAGCTTAAGCTTTTGGGATCATTGGTTCATGACAAGTACAAACAGCTGAATTCTGTAACTCCCATAATAACCTTATGTGGTATCAACCGAGTTTTGTAATTGCCAAAAACTGATCATGCATCACAACATCTGCATGATACAAACACACCTACACACACAATCTTCCTACTACTATCCACTTCCACACCCTCCCCCTCCCTGTGACAAATAGATACTTGTAACATAATTTGTAATGAAACAATGTCTATTCACTAAGTATAAGTTGTGTAGCTACTTAAACATGTTCTCTAGAAACTCCAAGCACCATAAAAGCATTTGATTTATGCAGCAATTAAGCAGATATTGTAACATGGCCCCTGGTCCCTGTCACAAGCATGCAAAATAGCATGTAGCTCATAAGGAAGTGAACAGTTCAGACCCGTGAACTCGATTGTACATACCACTGCTCAGAAAGAGTCGGCCTGATAAAAGCATAATAATGTCCACCATGCACACCACCGCTGTGTACCAAAACACTGGGGAAAAAATTCAAATCTATCAAATATTGAACATCACAAATTAAAATATGCATATGCATAAAAAAATTGCACAAAATAGACATCATCAGCATGGAGAAACAGAAATTACAAATTTTATGCATTTCCTTGATTAATATTTCGAATAAATGACATTTCATTATTAATGATCCAAGTTTTACTGTTCCGAAATTGTTTAAAATGCACTCTCTACTTAATTTGGAATGCTATCTCCTTCTTTCCATTCCCTATCCTCACATCATTTTCTCCTTGTTCTGCTTTGTCTCCTTTCTTCTATCATTTCACTGTAAAGTTCATCGGTTAATTGTAACAGACTCAAGTATATGGTTGTAAAAGAAATGGCAACATAGACTTCTAAACAAATAAATCAAAGACCAAGTTGGGCTTCATGCACCAAATCACAAGCCACTAGATAAAATATCACAAAGCAAGCAAAAATACAACAGAAGTCATGAAAAAGATCAGCAAGGTCACTAGCAGATCAGTGCCAATTGAAAAAATAAATGCAATCTGCAACAGAAACTGATGAAACTTCTACTACATTACCTATGAAGTGTATAAAGATTTCTGACATTCCTATCAGCCTCAGGTGATAAATATTTCCCATTGTCACGATCAAGGTCAAGTTGCAAGGGAAACTCGTATCGATCATTAATCTACATGGCAAGCAAAAAGATTAAATTAAACTTCCATGTATAGGAAGGAGTTCAATCTCTCCATCAAAAGAAAATAATTCAATGGTAGCTAAGTAGAAACTAATAATAATAACTAAATGCCAGTGCTCCCCCTAGCAGACAGTCATCCTACAGTGTGTTCATTACAATTTACAAAGGATGGAAATAAATAGAAATATTAAATATACATATACAAAATTACAAACAAACAAACAAGGAGACCTCCAACCCAGAGCAAAGAAAAAAACATGTCATCAGAAAAGCAATTTTCATATAAAAAAATATTAAGAAAAATGCCTGGCAGAAAACCTTTATGGTATTCAATATCACAAAGCACTATTTCCTCCAACACAAGATATGTGCCAAGTCACATTCTTGCATTGAGTAACAGTACTGTACTACTGTGAGTAAATGCATACTACATATAAACAAGGACATCACTGTACATTATCCAGCAATAGCATAACTAATTATTCAAATCAAAATCATCTTCAATGGCATTTTATAGTAGGGCTGGAGTAAACTATTATATCTTACTCTGGCCAAAAACCAATAAAACACTGGCATCAATTGCAACTTAATTCTGGTGGACTAAGTAGCAGAAATTTTAAAAAAAGTACCAAGAGAAGGAAATATGTTTCAAAGCAATGTGTCTATTTGAGTACCAACCTTTACCATAGTATCCCGCATAAAGTCATATTCAAATCTTTTCAGCTGAAGCTGCAGAACAGGAGGAAAATCAATGAATAGTACACCCTTCTTAGCATCCTGAAAATATGAAAAATCATCAGTTTACAAATGCAACTAGATTAAAAAAATACTTATATGATAGCACTGACAGTAAATATAAGAAACTTAAGGAAATATTATGAAATTGTTCCAAGCAAATAAGTTAAATATTTAAAATATATGGAAACAAAAAATAATATAACAATATTTGAACCCAAGAGGTAGGTAAATTAAATCATTCTAGTAAAAGAGAGAGAAATGAGAGGGATTCTGTGAAATCCATGTGCTAAGCTACACAGCAGAGAAAATATTATATACATAAGAAGTGATAAGTACAAAGATCACCGTATCCTAATTACTGTAATTATATCATTATGCTTAGCCTATATACAATGAATCTAGACACTTTTTACATATTTTCCAACACTCACCTCAAGCTAGAGCATATAGGCCTGCCATATACACCAGGCTTGTTACATATATCACTCACTGAAATATCCTAGACTTGATTAGGCATACATCATTTGTTACTAGATCTAAGGAGTACACTTCTTGATTGACATGCTGCGAATAGAAAATTGCAGCAAACATACAAAAGAGGGGGGGGGGGGGGGGGGGAGGACATAGAGGTAGGGGTGCGATAACAGATATAAGAAAAGAGCAGTGTAAGCCTACAAACTTGCAATTAGTTAGTTGAATAAATCAAATTAAGTAGCACTAACCAGAGTCCAGACTAACAACTCAACTCTAGAGGGAGATTTGGACTTCCAAATGGCAAATGGGCTTATCAAGAAGGAAACATGGCCATAAGGAGAATGAGTTAGAAACTGGAAAATGGGTTTTCTGTTTGTGTAAAAACACACCAAAAGTGAGAAAATTCTAAACCAAACTTTAGATCCTCCTATCTGGATTAATAGAACTTAGCAGAGTTTAGAACTACCACAACAGACTCTAGCTCTGGCTTCCCTATAATTCTCTCTAACTGAAATAGCTACAATTTTCACATTCAACTTTAAAAAACGCTATTACGGCGTTTCAAATTTTAAACACATGACACTGTCAATATTTCTTCCTCTCTCCCAGCTAATACATGCACACACATACATATCTCACAAGAAGGTTAGCTCCTCCAAGATGATTTAATTACAAGTAGATTTAGAACTTAATGTTTGCAACAAACCTGCAAACCATATTGTTCAGCATGATATTTGTTGTCCCCCTCAAGACGTTCAACTTCAACATACTTGTCAAAGGAAGCATAAACATCAGGACAGCCTTTGACATCAAGTTGAAGGTCTGCCATCCATAAGTAAAGCTAAATTAGAATCAAGTGGAAAGGTACAACTGAACATATAATTAACTTCAGCATGCATATGAAAGTACCATAAAATGACTCCTTTCTAGTTGACTTATAGTCCACATTGATGCACTCAATATAGTTCATATGGTGCCCTTCAAATAACTTCTGTATAGTTCCCTCAACAACAGTTCCCTAAAAAAAATAAACATAATTCATAATGCATATGAGATAGTACTTCACCAAAAAGAAATTGTGTACAAACATCTAAAGGTCTTTCTGTTACCTTCATTTTGTCTTCAAGTTTTTCACAAAGGACTCTATTTAGTTCTTGAACATCATGCTGCATGAAAGAATCATATGTATCCCATCCAAAAGATTTTGTCAGCTCCTTTGTTGCGACACTGGTGTCACTATACTGGAGTTTGTAGAATAAACTTTGCAGAGCCAAAGGGATGCTTCCAGAGGGCATATCATTCTCTGTTGTAGGCATATGGTATACAGCCTGAAATATAATATCGAGGACCCAACTTCCTCATTAATTTCCAGTCCAGCAAGTGAACTTCAGGCAAGAAGGAAAAAATATATATATGAGAAATAGTGCCTGACCTTCCGAAAATAAGGAATATGATACAGCGTTTGGAGTAAAGAATTCATATAACATGTAGCTCCCTGGTTCTTAAGCCCAACATAGCCAGTCTCCTTCTTTGAATCATAAGTCCAGTAATCAACAATCCTACGAACAAGAACCTCAGCTTCAACTACAAGAGTATCATTCACAAGATACCCTCTACTAGGATCATACAGTTCACCAAGTGGCATGAAGGACGTGAAACCCCAATCACTTTCTCGTGCATTGAATTGGTGCTGCGTGTCTACAAAGTGCAAAAGAAAGTTACAAAAGGACAGGTGGTTACGCCCAAAAATTATGTGCACTTTCACTTTCTTTCCCCTTTCCTCTTGTTTTATGGTAAATGTTAATGAGGGCTCTTAGGGCACTTGTAAAGAATTCAAATTCAAATATGAAAAGAATTGAATGAAAATTAAAAAAAATTAAGTTCTCAATGCATTAAATGCTATACTTTCATTAAAATATATTCATTTTTTATTTCATAACAAAAGCCCTAAGGACATTCGTTAGCAGAACCCGTGTTTAATTAATATAACCATATCCAGATTTAGATCCTTATAAGGGAAAGAATATATATACAAGTGGTAGTTTCAAATTAGTAAAAAGTTTAATTAAAAGAAATTTGGATGAGAAGACGAAAGGCATGTGAAAAGAAACCGGTTCTGCTATGTTTTGAATTTTTATCAATGATGACAAAAACCATTTTCCACTAGGTACAAAAATATTAGAGTATAGCAGTTTCTATGTTATCTAACTGATGTAATGATCTGTAGGTAGTTTGTCTGGACTCTGGAGTTCAGTTACACATTATAACTGAAACTCAACTGTTTCATAACTGATTCTCAGAATGAAAATATTCTATTTATAGTTGTGTTGTATCCAATCTCAGATTAGAATACACTTTCAATTTATCAAACAATCTCTCAGTTCTCTCTCTCTCTCTCTCTCTCGAATACCATAAACTCAATTAAAAAATAAATGGTTAAAAACAATCTGCCACAATCATTCAGGCTTCTCAGTTTAAAAATAGTATTGTAACAAAGATAGATTTTTAAGCATAAGATTCTCTTTCAGTAATTGCAACGAACATCTTACAACATTCTTCATTTTTTAATTCCAGCAATGTCATTTTCTACATACATGTATGGTACTTCATACTGTAACAGCTGTAAGGAACAAGCTGAATAGACTACCTTTTCTCACAGAGTACTTATTATGGATTTGATTAATTACTGCCAAGCTAAACTGTGCATATCTACTCCAACCATAGGGCAAATTAGCTGAATCTGCAACATCCAAATACATGGACAAATAGTCCACATTGTTCCCTTTTGGGAAAATAAGTACACGCCTGCTCAGTAAAAAAAAGGTTCAGGAGAGATCTCTGAAAATAAATTCAAGGAGGAACTAGTATAACAACAACAATAACAAAATCCTTTTCCACTAGGGCCAACTACATGAATCATTCGTGTCTAATAAACTAGAAAAATCCACAGCATGAATCAATTCAGGTAATGTGTAAGCACGATACCATTTATAACCACCAACAACAAATATTTCTGAATAGAGCTTTTTTGTATTCATCCTAGAGAAGTTGTCAATTCTCCATGTAAACCTTGATGATGAAGGATCCTCAACAGGCTGACTCTCCACAGTGTTGGCAGTTTCAGGTTGAGCAACAACTAATGTCCATCAAAATAGATAAAAAGAAAAATTAAGTATCATTCCTTAAATTAGCTGAAAACTTGGACGGAAAAAAAAAAGTGACCATAACTGAACTAAACACTCTACTTGATTGCCAGGAAAGATGAGTAAAACAAGAGAGATAAAAAAATAAAGAAATTAATAAAGACATAAATACACATATTCCAAAATGCAAACCAACAAGTAAACACTTTGTCTGGAAAAAGAAAACGGAAAACCTAGAACTCCTATACCAATTTATCACTGAGTTCTTTTCTTCCCTCCCTCTCTCTCTCTTTCTGTCTGGCAACCAAACAATGCATGAAGTGGTTTTATTAACTCCTAGAGCAATTTGATTAGATCATCTAAAAGGCAATAAATGGAGTGACAAAAAAAGAAGGTTTCTCCACGGATCAAAAGAGGGACAAAAGCAATATGCAGTACCTTCCATGGGTTGGTGGTTATTCTCAGCCAAATCCGTGTGTGGAACAAGCATCTCCTCGTCGTCCTGCTGCTGCAAAAGCAAAAGAAAAACCAAACAAAAATCATCACCTTACTTCGGATCCACCGAAGAACCAAACCTCAATTAAATCCCCAAAATCCAAACACGAAATGCATCGAAATTGAAGCAAATTCCACTCGCACAGATCAAAACCACACAACCCCTAGACGAAACCCCATCACTGCCCGCCAAAGCCCGAAACGACAATCAAATTAACATCAAACGCACCATTAGCCGAAAATAAAATAAAAAACAAGATAAAATCATGCAAAAGGAGAGATGAAAACTAGAAGCAAAATTGGAAAGGCACAAGTGATTGAAACACGCAAGAAAGCAAAAGAAGAAAGAGTTCGTAGAGTGAGGTGAGAGAACGTACGTCAATGGGAGCAGGAGTCATCACGGTCATGGCGATTATGGCAATTGACCTCGTTTAGCGTTGCTTATTGAGAAACAATGGAAGAGAGAGAAAGAGGAAGAAGGAGAAGAGAAATAGAGCACTGTGAGAAAACGAGATCACCAGAAGCTATTGCTCGAGACGAGAGGGAGAAATGTCTTTGGTCTTTATTATTTGGGGGTTTGGGCAATTTCGGTATTTCATCCTGCATTTCTAGACCGAATTTGTATTCTCTTCTCTTCTTCATTAATTAATTAGTATGATCGTATCAAGTATAAAGTTTGCTAATTATATTGAAAATTGAATATTAATAACTGTTTTTTATAAATATCAGTGATTGTTTTTAATGTACTTATAAATAATTTTAAAATATCGGTATAATAAATATTGTTTATAAACTATAAAGTCATTTATATTCTTTAACTCTTTGTTAAGTACAAACTAACTTATTAGTTAAGAAACTCAACAAATTTATTTTTTGATTTCCCATATAATTCTAGGAAAATATTTGATAATTACGGATTTCACGTAAATGATGCATCTTAAAAAATAAAAAATAAAATGTAAAATTATAATCAATGATAAAGAAATCATGATTGAATTTTTCATAACTTAGATAATTTATTATATGTGTAATCTATTTTATTGTAATTTAAAATGTTTAATCATTAATTTTCCAATCAACATTTTTTCTTATACTTTATCCTTTAAAGTGTATCTTTTATTTTAAAAGAATTAAATTCAAAAATAATAAATGCAACGGGAGTATGCATGAGTGTATTATTGCGTAAAAGAAACCATGTGAGAATTTTTAATATTCTTGGATAATAATGAGAAAATAAAAGTTTCTAATTCTAACATTTTGAGTGAATTTGATGTAGGTTAAAGAATGGTAAGTGATATAGTATAATATAAGCAGTAGAGTTACAACATAATTCTTTATTTTATTTGTTATTTGATAATCAATACATGATGTAAATAGGATAAAAAATGAAAATTTGAGATATGAATAAGGGGAATTGAAAAATAAAGTTATCAAAAATGAGTAAACTAACAAATCCGTCTTTAACATTTTAGAATCATGTAGTTTAGTCCCTAAGAAAATAGGATACCTGTAATCTGGAAGTAGTAAAAATTCTGACAAAATCTATTATCTATATCTATTATAATTTTTGAAGCGTGGGCTATTGCCCTGCCACTCCAGCAATTTCATTTACCATATTAGTTTTCAATTTTTGCCACATTATTATATTTGCTCATTTGACATGCCTTCATTGATTGTATAATTTTAACTCACTTATACTCACTTATCATCCTTGACATTCTTTTAATATTTTGAAACTATCATTCCTAATCATTATCTTATCATTATCCATCATCATTATGTCAATGTAAGTTACAGAGATAATTTATTACTTTATCTACAGCCTATTGAAGGAAATCAAATCTCCACCTACGATTAAATAACCTTTAAATTTTATGAAATTACAAATTATTGCAATTTATTACTCTGTCAACAATACTTCATCATTTTTATTTTTTTTTCAAAGATCACCATTTACCTTAGGTTTACAACTATTGCCATTACGCTAACTGAATTTTCCCATCAGTGAATGTATTATATGTTAAATGAATTGAGGAATCTAATAAATTTGCATTATATACATCGGGATAACTGATATAATGGAATGAACCAACAAAAAGATGACCAAGTTAGTTAAGTATGTGGCTTTTCCAAGAAGAAAGCTAGAAAGAAATGCTACCCGATAAGGGGGTTGAAATCTCTTCTAGTAACCCTTCCAACCAGCATGAGAAATTCAATATGTTTATCCAAGTTAGAAGTAAACAGGATAGATGAAATACTCGTCATACTATCCTTTTTAGCAATGTGAATACACAGAAGAGCACATTACCTCCATCTTCATAAGATAAACCTTCAAACTAAAAAGTAGGCAAATTGTTTCCATAATAAAAGCAAGAGTTCTAACCTAATTGTTATTTGCCTTAGTAACATCACCGATGAAGAATGAGTTAGATATGTTTGGCCCATCCTTTGATACTCAGCTGGTTGCCAACATTTGATTTGCTTTTCTTCTAAAATAGTTAGGGTTAACTCATTCATACAAATCATAATATAGATATAGGAAAAGGGTTTGCTATGAAGTTCTTGGTAAGAGCAAAGGAATGAAGTTTATTTCCATTCCAATTATGAAGAAGGTAAACAAAGAAGTAACACAAAACTTGATTAAGATGACAAATTGCTTAAGAAATTTGAACTCCTGCAAAGTCAGCATAAGAAGTTCCAATCAACCCAATCATATGCTTTTCCAACATCCGAGTTATAAACATCACCAAATTTCTTTTTAATTCTTTGAATGTTATGGAGGACATCTTGGAGAATTATGGCATTCTCTCATGAACTTCTTCCTAACATGAAAAATGGGTAGAGCCTAATGATGAAGACCTTAGAAATTAGTTTAAAAAGCATATTACAAAGGTTGATTGGTTTGAACTCTTTAAAGTTACTCGAGTGGTCAACTTTAGGAATCAAAGCAACCAAACTCCCAGAAAATCTCGGAGTTAAAATGACTCGAAGAAAGTGCTTATCTAGCAACATTCCACACATCACCAATGATGTGCCAATATCGTTTAAAGAAGATGACTCAAAAATCATCAAACCTATGAGATATATAAAAATTCATGGAGTTTAAGGCTATTGCAGCCTCATCCTTATTGATTGGTTTTAATAGATTGTCACATACCTAAATATTAAGAGAAAATGTAAAATATTTAGAACGCCATGGGGTTTGGCTGCTTCCATGCCGCAAAAGATCCTTTTAAGAAATTTTAAAGCTAAACATCCTTCAAAATGCCATCATCCTCACACCAAACTCTATAAGAAAGAATAAACTCATTCACTTTATTTTTATGCCTTATGACCATTATTTGGTTATTAAAATAATTATGTGTTTCTATTACCGAACCGCACTTGAAACCAGTGACGGATCTAGAAATTTGAAATAATGGGGCGGCATACAAATTAATAATATAATATGGTATTATTAAAAATATAAACATATATTATTCTCTAAGAGATTTCATATTTTGAAAACAGTGAATAATCTTTTCCTTAATGTCTAATAATATTTTACTATTTCTATGAATAAAAAATTAAATGACAAAGAAATGATAATTATAAAATGTTAGGGGCATTATTTATATATATATATATATAAAGGAAAATTTAAATCCTAGTGGGGGCAATTGCCCCTATAATAGCCTAAATATATTTGTCCCTACTTGGAACTAGTGAAGCTCCCATTGACATTGGATTATATTATATCATTTTAGAGAACTTTAAAAAGTATGATCAAGGAGGCAAATCAACTATTTTGAAAGAGCATTAAGTGCCTTTAATACGAGCTTTTAGCATTTTTTTCATGTAAGAAATATGACCAACAATGATTGTATTAAAGTGACTAGACTCATCTCTAACCTTGTCCAAACCCTAGAGGACATCATGATGAGAGGTATCCTAATTTCCATAAGGGTAAAGTAGTCTTCGTGATTGATTCGGCTAGACTCAAACCTAAAATGATGATGCCCCTTAACAATAGGTTATTCATGACAGAAGTTTCAATCCTATCAGGGGCAAATCCAGGGAAGTGAGGTCAAATGGGTCGGCCAATATTATAAATTTTCCCAATCAATAACCCCACCCAAAATGAAATTGTTATTATATATATAATTATGGATGAGGATTGAATAACTTCATGAGTAACTCTTTATAAAGTTACTCTGCTTAATTACTTTTTGTAAATATTGATTTCTTTCAATTCAACCATTGAATTGAAAGTTTTTATTAAGTAGATCAAGCCTACAAAGTTTATAAACAGTTTAATACTTAATCAAATAACATCAATCTAACATATAATATATGTTTTCAAAATATAATAAATGTTTATGGTAAAATTACATATCTATAAATGTTTAATTTATCTAAAATTTGATATACATTGTCATCATGCCAATGTCACATTATTCAATGGTTAGATTTGTGAAATTCCTATTCTATGATATTTTATTAAGTGGAGTAACATGATCCCCACACATAATTTATAATATTAATTAAGTGAATTAATTTAATTATTATTTTATATTTATAATTTATTTTAATTATTTCTCTACATATTTTAATTTTTAATCAAATGTTTTATCACTAAAAATTTATAAAAAATTAAAATTCATAAAAAGAAACTAAAATTACAATAGGGAATTTGGTGTCTTGTTTGTAGTATTGGTGTTAGTATCGAATTATAGAAACCTTCGAATAAGGTCTCTATTGAAATCAAAATATTGGTATCGAATTATAAGAACCTTCGAGTAAGGTATATAACAATATCGAACCAAAGTTAAATATTTGAAATATCACAAAAGAATTCAAAGGAAAATAATTAAGAAGACCCACCCAAATGTAAATCGAAAGTTTTATTTACTTCTCGAATGGAATTACAAAGGTATACAGAAAGAAGAAAATGCATAATATGAAAGAATAAAAAGACTCATAAGTTTGAAGAGGATGATCCTTCTTCTGCTGCCTCTTCTCCTCCCATTTCTTCTTCACCCTTAAATTGATAAGAAAGTCATCCTCATGATCGAATTGATACACTTGGGGGAAGAAGCGAGTGGTGCTTGGGGCGGAAATGAAGGAAACCTGAGGAGGAAATGAATAAGATTCAGTAGATATATAATGAACTTATAATTGGCTACCTTGTTCGACCTAAAAGAAAACAAGGTAAGGAGAATGTTGGAAAAGTCCATGGCATTAGGTATCTCATCGACCTGATCAATACTTTGAATGAGAAAGATTAGGTCGAACGGGGTTGCCAATATCAAGAACTTTGCCATTGAGATAGAAGAATGAAGATATGATTCCAAATGAACGCCTATTTATAGGAGTAAGGAAAAGTAGATGAATAAATGCGTCCCAAAATGGCCCAATCAGTAAAGCCTTAATAAATAAGGTTGAATGGACGGTGGACGGTGGTCAATGTGACCTTAGAATTGACCAAATGAAAACTGACATGTGGCAGACCATAGTTGTAGGTGGTCAACATAAAGTCTATGACTATTGAATAGGCTAAAATGTCAAAATAATGCTAAGTTTTGGAAAGTGCACAATCGAAAGGGCACGTTCGATTTCATATATTGTGGAAATCGAAAAAGAATTTGAGAAGGTCGAAAGGAGAATGAGTCTTTCAAGTAATCGAAAGAGAGATGTTCTAAAAAAGACTTAGAAGATATTTTTGAAGATAAGAGGCTTGTTCGAGAAAAATGAAGTCTTGAAGAAACGGTTGAAAGCAGTTACTCGAAGTTTGTTGTTCAAGACAGATTCCAGAATTATAGTGAAGCCTTATAAAAGTTCAAAAAGGGATAAAGCAGTTTGTATCCGTTAGAATACGTGTCAACCATGCATTGTGCCAACACATGTAAAGATTGTCGATGTGTCCTGTTGGTATTAGTTAGCCGTTAGGGCTAGAAATATATAAATAGGCAAACTTGTTATGTAATAGTGGTTGGATTCATTTGTATTGAAATTCTCTGAACACCAAACGTTCATTCTGTAAGTGACTAATTGGTTACAAAGAGACGATCAAGTATGTGATTCCACCCACATTTCAATTAATGCAATTACTTTTCTTTACAATTCTATTATTTTTTACTTGTTTAGTCTTTACTTCTTGTAATTCAATTTGTTATTCGTTTATTGTTTATTTTTTCTTGTTAAATGTTCTTCCTCTACTTCTGTTATTTCTTTCTTTTTTCTTCACTGCACATTGTTTTCGATTCTCTCATTGGATAAATATCAAGCGAAATTTGTTACAATTTCAGAATCAATACATTTTAGTTTTAAAAATTAAACACTATAAACCTACTTCTTAAAGATCCCCTTTTGAGGACTGGATTCAAAGTCCCAGATTGCTCTTAGAATCAAAAGGTTAAAATTTATCTTCTTTCGAGATCTACTTTTATACCACAAACAAATTGGCATGCCCAGTGGGACACATTGCCAAAAGTAGTATGTGATTGATAATATTTCCAAAAGAACTGATCTTGTATATGTGTTTGAGGAGTGGTAGAACAATCTCTGTTCAAATGGCTAATAATTAAAGACCGATAGGAAATGGAAATGGGAGTAGGAATACTAATACAAATATTGGAAGTCCAATGCCTCATGCAAATGAGTCGGTAAACATTAATGACAATAATGGCGTTAATGGTAACAATAATGTCAATAGAGACCAAATTGTTCCTGCTACCTTAACAGAACAACCTATCATGAGTCAAATTGTTTCTAGTATTCCTACTTCAAATAATACTTCAATGACACAGAGTGGAGATCTTGTTTATGGTTTCTTCCCAAGTACTGGGATGGCTCCACCAACAATGTCAACAGTTGGTCCAACAGCGACGCCTTTTCGCAAATCGTGGAACAATTTTTAATCCTTTTGTAGGGAGTTCATCTTCATCCATTACTAATTCTACTTTGCAAACTTTAAGGCAACAAATGGATGAGAGTAATCACGAAATGGTAAACATGTTGACACAACAAATGGCAACCGTGTTTAACTTGTTGGTTCAGACAACGAATACCAATTATAATACTTTAGCTGGGCAGATGGCTAGAATAGCCGATGTGTTTGGGGCTCCTGCATACCCAATTGTTCAACAAGTAGTCAATGTTAATGATAATCCTCCACTAAATCAAAAGGATCATAATAATCGAGTCATTGACCCAGTCATACAAATGGAGAATAGGGATGATAATTGTCCTAGAGTCATTCTGAATCGGAATCATAATGCTGATGAAATCCTAGAAAGGATAAGATTAAACAATATTGGGGGGCATCAAAATGTTGCTGGAATTGTTGAACAAGTTTTGAATAGGCATGGGTTCAATGTAGGTTTCACAAATCACTCATATGTGGTGTCTCCTTTTCTCAACTTGTTCTACAAACTGAATTTACCTAGGGGATGGAAAGTCCCCAAATTCACTAAGTTTGTTGGGGAAGTAGGTGAATCTACAGTTGAACATATTGCTCGATATCAAATCAAAGCAGGAGATTTGTCAAATAATGAAAACTTGAAAATGAAATATTTCCCAAGTTCATTGACAAAGAATGCCTTTACATGGTTTACGACCCTACCTCCAAATTCGATCCATACTTGGAATCAATTGGAGAGAAATTTTCATGATCAGTTCTTTTGTGGTGAGACTAAAGTTAGTCTCGTGGATTTGGTCAATATTAAAAGAACACAAAGTGAATCGATTGATGATTACTTGAATAGGTTCAGGAAAATGAAGGCCAGATGTTTCACTCAGATTCCTGAGTATGGATTAGTTCAAATGACCGTAGGTGAGTTAGATTATTCGATTCGTAAAAAGTTAGTCAATCAGCAACTTAGAGATATGGCTCAATTGGCTGACAAAGTGAGGCAAATTGAACATCTTAAAAAGGGAAAGAAAGATTCATGAAACTTGATAAGATTATGAGAAAAGATAAGATAGCATACTTAGAGGTTTCTGATGGAAGCGACGATGACGTCGACTTAGAGGATAATGATGTTCATGTAGCAGAACTGAAGTCAGGGCCTCCTTACGTTTGTTCATTCCTAAAACCATATAATAATGTTAATAATAATACTGGTAGTAATTTGAAAGATAAGTTTGCTAAGAAAACTTATGGTTTTGACATTTCGAATGTTGACAAGATTTTTGATATATTGGTTAAGGATAAACAAATTACTCTAAGTGATGATCATAAGATTCCTTCTCAGGAACAGAGAAGAGGTCAAAAATATTGTAAATATTATCATACTTATGGTCATTGGACTAATAGTTGTGTTCGTTTCAGGGATATTATCCAGGAAACTATCAAACAAGGTCGTTTGAAATTTGAAGACAATTCTACCACGATAATGAAGATAGACTCAAATCCTCTTCAAGTGAATGCTAACTATGTCGAACCAGTTAGCATTAACATGGTCGAAGTCCAAGATTCGAACTTCGTAAAAGAGGCCACTAAGATAGCCATCGAAGAAGTTCAGAAGGAAGTTTGAGATGTTTAACCAAAGGGAGGAGAGTCTCTCATTGAGTTTTTGAATAAGAAAAAACAAGATGCCTCGATTGAACTTTGTTTAAGGTGTCAAGCAATATTCGATAAATCTGCTGCTAAGATGTTTCAAGATTCTAAAATGAAAAAACCATGGTTAGCAAAACTGGACCGGACCGGCCGGTTCAACCGGTCCGACCGGGGATCGGCCTGGTGTCCGGTCCATACAACCCTGAAAACCGGCTGGTTTCAGAACCGGTGAAAACCGGTAAAGAACCGGTGCCAAAATACCGGTTGAACCGGCCAATTTAAAAAAAAATCAATTTTTTGTATTTTTTTATTTTTTATTTAATCTAAAATATTTTTAAGATAAATAAAAATGTATTTTTAAGGATTACACATAAATATTTATTATTTAGTCAATTATTATGAATTTTTTATCATATAATACATATAATAAAGTCTTTTATATTAATTTATAATCTTATATATCTTGATTTCTTATGATTTTATCTTATTTTATTACTTCAAAAATATTATGTAATATTAAAAAATATATTTAATTATTACCGGTTCGACCACGGTTGAACCACTGAACCGTGAACCAGTACCTTCACCGGTTCATTTACCGGTCCGATTTTAAAAACATTGGAAAAAACACTATCAATTTGTGGCCTCAAAGGGTTTTAATGAAGATGAGAAACAAGTCATGGCTGATTCTGCTAATGGGGGTAGATGGACTCAAAAATCAAGTCTCACGTTAGAAGAGAGAAAGTCATAAGGCATGAGTTCGGCTAATAAAGGAAAATATGTCATACATCCTAATCATCTCATGACAGGAAAACCCCGAACCTTTTTACCACCTTCGACAATTCCTCCGAACAAATGGGTTCGTGTAGGTAACTCCAAGGGACAATGACAACAGAACTATCAAGGGTTTCAGCAAAGGCCTTATTTCATGAATAGGCCACCCATGACTAAGACCCAATGGAGGAGGGTGCAAAGGATTAGGAAGGCAGCCTTCGAGGAAAAAGAAAAGTTGAGTAAGGTAGCTCAACATGAAAGTTTACAACCTAAACAAGTTCAAGCTAAGAATGCGCAGGTCATTCAAGTCCACGGGACTTCAAATCACCCCTAGTATGCTTAGGTGGTGAAGAAAAAGCCATTTCAGATAAAGGGAGGTTTCATCGAAGAAGAAGATGATCTCTTTACTGAAAATTTTGAAACTGGGTTCACGGATAGTCTGGAAGATATCTGCAGGGCGGTATTTGTCTTTCCTACAGAATATGCAGAAGAGCTTGAAAAAGGTTTGGAAGATGATGATTACGAAGATGATCATATTGGTGACGAACCAATATGTTATTCTTACGTTGGGAGGCAAATTTGCCAAAATGATTCAGCAGTCTTTGAAAGGCCCACAGAAGAGATGCAGTTATACATGAAGCCTTTGTTTATCAGGGTTTTGATCAATGAGGTAAGTGTGGGTAAGGTACTTGTAGATTCTGGTGCCTGTCAATCTGATGCCTAAGTTCATGATGAGAAAATTAATGAAATCGAAAACAGACTTGATGCCTCATCAAATGGTCGTTACGGATTTCAGTGGTAGAACATCGAAGTCAGAAGGAATGTTATGCTTGGAGTTAACTATGGGAACAATCATGAGACCAACTATGTTAGTGGTTGTTGATTCGAAAGCCAATTATAATCTTTTACTGGGCAGAGAATGGATCCATTGAGTTAGTGCGGTTCCGTCTTCGATGCATCAGAAACTTTGCTTATAGAGTAAGGAAGGTGTGCCCATCTATGTTGATGGAGATAAGAATTATTTCAATGTCGAAGAAGATGTCATTGACATTCAAAGTATGGAAAAGAAGGTAATGAAGATAAGGCCTTATGAGGTGATTGATAAATACATGTTAATGCCAACAAAGGTTCCTTATTCTTTAAGATTTAACACGGATTGTGGGTTCATGTTGCAGTGTGATGTTGGCCTCGAGAAGACCATGAGGATTTTGGAATGGACGGATCAAGAGTAAATTCGAGCTTATGGGCTCGAATTTCGGCCTATATGACCGAAAAAAAGAGTAGAAACGGTCTGCGAGATCGTGGACAAACAAAATAATTATGATAGTGAAATGACGGCCTCGAGGGCCGAATGGCAGGAATGGAGGTTGGTTATAGAAAAAATAGAAGAGCCATAAATTTCACCGCATCAAAAAAATATATTTCCTGACAATGTTAAGACTTCTGAAGAAAAATTCCTTGATGAAATGATTAGAAAGGTCGATACCTACGTTCAAGATCAAGAGGGGGTGAATTTGATAGATTGGATTGTATATATGATGATTCCCCTTTAAGTTTCGAAGAAGCGTTGTCTCTAGGTATAAAAAAGATGTAGGCCTAAGACCCTTTAGAAGAGGTTAATTTGGGAAAAGACGGTGAAAAAAGACCAACTTTCATAAGCAAGTATCTCGAAGGAAGTTTTAAGGAAAAGATGATCGATTTGTTAAGAGAGTATAAAGACTATTTTGCATGAGATTATCACGAAATGCCTGGTTTGATTCGAGAAATGGTCGAACATAGACTGCCAATCTATCCAAACAAACGACCAGTGAAGCAAGCTCCTAGAAGATTCGCTCCATAAATCATATTGAAGATCAAAAAGGAGATCGAGAGACTTCTAAGAGCTAAATTCATTCTAACAGCCAGGTATGTTGATTGGATTTCTAACATAGTTCCTGTTATTAAGAAAAATGTGACTTTAAAAGTCTATAAATTTTAGAGATCTTAATGCAACAACTCCAAAGGATGAGTACCCAATGTCAGTTGCTGATATGTTAATAGATTCGATAGCAGGAAATGAATTGTTAAGTATGTTAGATGGATATTCAGGGTATAATCGGATTTTCATTGCTAAGGAAGATGGGTCGAAAACAACTTTTCGATGTCCTGGGGCTATAGGAACGTGTGAATGGGTTATGATGCCCTTTGGCCTTAAAAATGCTGGTGCAACTTACCAGAGGGCCATGAATTCGATTTTCCATGATTTAATAGGAAAATTTATGCAAGTCTATATAGATGACGTTGTGGTAAAGTCTGAGTCAAAGGGCTTTCATTTAGATCATTTGAGACAAGCTTTCGAAAGAATGAGGAAACAAGGTCTGAAAATGAATCCTATTAAATGCGCTTTTGGGGTTTCTACGGGTAATTTTTTGGGCTTTTTAGTCCATAAGAAAGGTGTTGAGATTGATAAAAACAAGACTAAGGTAATCTTGGAAGCATCTCCACCTTCAACTAAAAAGAGTTGCAGTCTTTTCTTGGGAAAGTGAACTTTCTCCGAAGGTTTATCTCAAACCTATCAGGAAAGACAAAAGTGTTTTCACCTTTACTAAAGTTAAAGAAAGAAGAAAGCTTCAAATGACAGGATGAGCATCAAAGAGTATTCGAGGAAATCAATAGGTTTCTAACAACTCCTCCAATTATGACTCCTCATATGCAAGGGAAACCACTTAAATTGTATATCTATGCTTTAGAAGCCACGATAGGAAGTATGTTGGTTCACGAGGATGAAAGTGGCATAGTTAATAATTAACGAGAATTTGAAGGGTTTATTCTATTTTTTGGATTTTCCCTCCTCTTTTTAAATTATTACTTGGAATGCTAAGAGTCCGTCTTAAGAAATATCTCTTTCTTCAAAAGAAAACAAGTTAAACTTCTCGAAAGAGAATACTTTTGGGGGGGCATCTGTTGGTATCGAATTATAGAAACCTTCGAATAAGGTCTCTATTGAAATCGAAATATTGGTATCGAATTATAAGAACCTTCGAGTAAGGTATATAACAATATCGAACCAAAGTTAAATATTTGAAATATCACAAAATAATTCAAAGGAAAATAATTAAGAAGACCCACCCAAATGTAAATCAAAAGTTTTATTTACTTCTCGAATTGAATTACAAAGGTATACAGAAAGAAGAAAATGCATAATATGAAAGAATAAAAAGACTCCTAAGTTTGAAGAGGATGATCCTTCTTCTGCTGCCTCTTCTCCTCCCATTTCTTCTTCACCCTTAAATTGATAAGAAAGTCATCCTCATGATCGAATTGATACACTTGGGGGAAGAAGCGAGTGGTGCTTGGGGCGGAAATGAAGGAAACCTGAGGAGGAAATGAATAAGATTCAGTAGATATATAATGAACTTATAATTGGCTACCTTGTTCGACCTAAAAGAAAACAAGGTAAGGAGAATGTTGGAAAAGTCCATGGCATTAGGTATCCCGTCGACCTGATCAATACTTTGAATGAGAAAGATTAGGTCAAACGGGGTTGCCAATATCAAGAACTTTGCCATTGAGATAGAAGAATGAAGATATGATTCCAAATGAACGCCTATTTATAGGAGTAAGGAAAAGTAGATGAATAAATGCGTCCCAAAATGGCCCAATCAGTAAAGCCTTAATAAATAAGGTTGAATGGACGGTGGACGGTGGTCAATGTGACCTTAGAATTGACCAAATGAAAACTGACATGTGGCAGACCATAGTTGTAGGTGGTCAACATAAAGTCTATGACTATTGAATAGGCTAAAATGTCAAAATAATGCTAAGTTTTGGAAAGTGCACAATCGAAAGGGCACGTTCGATTTCATATATTGTGGAAATCGAAAAAGAATTTGAGAAGGTCGAAAGGAGAATGAGTCTTTCAAGTAATCGAAAGAGAGATGTTCTCAAAAAGACTTAGAAGATATTTTTGAAGATAAGAGGCTTGTTCGAGAAAAATGAAGTCTTGAAGAAACGGTTGAAAGCAGTTACTCGAAGTTTGTTGTTCAAGACAGATGGCAGAATTATAGTGGAGCTTTATAAAAGTTCACAAAGGGATAAAGTAGTTTGTATCCGTTAGAAGACGTGTCAACCATGCATTGTGCCAACACTTGTAAAGATTGTTGGTGTGTCCTATTAGTATTAGTTAGCCGTTAGGGTTAGAAATCTATAAATAGGTAAATTTTTTAGTCTCAAAATCAATTTAAGTATTCATATTGGATTCAAGACTCATTACCCTTGGTTTTAATGTTTAAAAAATTTGATTGCATAAAAATAGATTCTACTGAGAAAGGTAGTTTTACTTTGTATTTCAGCAACTATGAAATAAGCAACTCTCTGAGGTTGATCAACCTGCTGAAATGAAGAACTCTCTGAAGGACTTGGATTTACTAAAGATTATCCAACCCTTTGAAGATGTGTACCATCTGATATGCTAAGAAATCAACTTACTGATAACGTTCAATTTAGCATCTGTCAAAGTCAGAAGGCTTTCTATGCAAAGACTTAAAGGTCTCTAACGTCTTCTGCTATCATCTACAAAAGGGAAGTTTTACAGAGTTCCTTCTGTCGTTCCTGAAACATTGTACACGAAAAAGGAACCTCTGTACCTGCTGTGTGTCAGAACCACTATCTCTGCACACCTACTTTATTCAAGTTAAAAGCTATAAGAAGATTATCTCTCAACGATTACATGTTATCTTCAACGGCTACTTTTCTGGATTCTATAAATAGCTTCATGGAGGACTTTGAAGCTGGCAAACCGCTGGTGAAATTACTTTGAATTTCCTTGTATTTAGAATTTCTCATTTGTATCCTGAGTTATACTCAGTTATCTCTCTGTACAAAGATTACTGGTGTTTAAGTTTCTTCAGGAACTTAAACCAAAATTCATTGTAAACACTATTTAGTGTATGAGAGCCTAAAGAGGCTTGGAGGAACAAAGAATACTTGTGTTTAGCCTGGAGAGACTGTGTTCAGAGAATACTTGTGTTTAGCCTGGAGAGGCTCTGTTCAAAGAATACTTGTGTTTAGCCTGGAGAGGCTGGGTTCAAACAATACTTGTAATCTTGCGTTATTAGTGGAAAATTCAGTGGTGTTTGCCCTAGGACTGGACGTAGCTCACTGTGTTTGTGGGTGAACCAGGACAAATTTCTGTGGCTAAGTTCTCTCTACCCTTATCTCTTTATATTCAGTTTTTAACTAACCAAGGAGGGTTCTGAAAAGTGCGTTTATAAATCTAAGCAGAAAAACAATCTTTTCATCACGCAAAATCATTTCAAAAGGATTTTATTCAACCTGCTGAGTTGCATTAGCAAGTTGCTGAAGCTTCCTGTTTCGGAAGGTTGATAAAATATTTTCATAAAGTGTTTGTTTGTTTTAAAGGTTTTCCAAAAATCTGTAAAGAATTGTAAAACACTATTCAGCCCCCTTCTAGTGGTTCCTGTGGTTCTAACATAAACTTGTTATGTAATAGTGATTGGATTCTTTTATATTGAAATTCTCTGATGAACACCAAATGTCCATTATATAAGTGAATAATTGGTTACAAAGAGACGATCAAGTATGTGATTCCACCTGCATTTCAATTAATGCAATTATTTTTCTTTACAATTCTATTGTTTTGTACTTGTTTAATCTTTACTTCTTGCAATTCAATTTTGTTATTCGTTTATTGTTTATTTTTCCTTGTTAAATGTTCTTCCCCTACTTCTGTTATTTTTTTCTTTCTTCTTTTTCTGCACATTGTCTTCGATTCTCTTGTTGGAAAAACATCAAGTGAAGTTTGTTACAATTTCATAATCAATACATTTTAAAGTTAAACACTATAAACCTACTTCTTAAAGAGTCTCTTTTGAGGACTGAATTCTAAGTCCCAGATTGCTCTTAGAATCAAAAGGTTAAAATTGATCTTCTTTCGAGATCTACTTTTATACCATAAACAATTGGTTTAGTTATAGTTTTGGTTTTTCTCTTTGGTAATTTGTTGTTGGGTTGTCATATGGCTGGGTTCATTTTCCCAGTATTCATTTTTCTTCAATTTTTGTATCTTTTCATGGGTTGGAGACTTGGAGTACCCTGTGTATTCTCTATTAATATAATTTCTCTTCTTATAAAAAATGTATAATTACCTAATAATATACTTTTGTCTAAAAAATAAAGATAAAAATTATATAAATGTCTTTTTATATCATTTTTCAATAATTATTCACTTAAATCAAATACTTATAAATTTTGACAAAGGTTAACTTATCAACTTTCAATCAATTTATCAGTTAATTTTACCAAATATAGCATATGTCTCATTCTAACTAAGCTTCTACTATTTAATTTTATCCAATATTATATAATATATAAAATTACATAAAAATATAAAGGCGCATTTAATATGTACACACAAATATATACACATATATATAGTTTTGAAAAAAGCAAAAATTGAGGGGGCCCTCTGTCCTAACGGGCTTCGCCCCTGATTCCTATAATATTAGTCTTATTTTAACATTGGATTTGTTACAATGCATTTAAGATAAAAGAAATTGTTATTTAGCTGACGGTTTTGAGCTGCTAGATGTTGGCAATGGATATTTGTTTCAAAGTTTGATCTGGAAGAAGACAGAAGCAAGATGATCAATAAGGGTCCCTGGATGATATTTGATCATTACTTATCTATTCGGCTTGGACTCCAGACTTTGTCTCATCAAAGGTATCCATTGATAGTACAATGGTATGGGTAAGGTTCCCAAATCTTGGCTTGGAATACTATGATGAAAATACCCTTCTCGCTATTGCTGCGGTAGTTGGCAAGCCTGTTAAGGTTGACAGAACAACTCTCAACATTGCTAGAGGAAGGTTTGCCAGAGTTTGTGTTGAGATCAATCTTAATGAGCCTGTTATTGGCAAAGTTTGGTTTCAAGGGAATTGGTACCATGTTGAATATGAGAGCCTTCATTTAATTTGTTGGAATTGTGGTCTTTATGGACATGTTACTAGATCTTGTTCACAAATTGCTATCAAAGATCAACCTACTCAAGAGGTCAGTAATGAACCTAATTAACTGCTTATCCCCAGGATCAAAGGCTGCAAATATTGATCAAGTATTTAGGTTTCAAGGATTTTCATTCTAGGCCATCTAAAACTAATTTTAATCATATCATGGACAAGATGAATCACAGGCTTGCTTCTTGGAATGGTAAATTGCTTAATAAAGCAGTGAGATTGACATTAGTGAATTCAATTTTAAACTCTATTCCTACCTATACTATGCAAGTACATTGACTTCCTGAGAGCACTTGTAATGATCTAGACAGAATTTCTAGAAACTTTTTATGGAAAGGTAATAATTCTCCTGGGGGTCAATTTAGTGAATTGGGATAGAATATCTAATCCCAAAAAGTCAGGAGGGCTAGGTGTGAGAATAACGAGATTTCAGAACGTGTTCACTCCTTGGAAAATTTGCTTGGAATATTATCCAGAATAATGAGTCTAAGTTGTGGGTGCAAATTCTTAATGCAAAGTATGCTGCTGATCAAATTTTTAAGCCATCTGATGGAGCTTCCTTCATCTGGAGATCTATTCAAAAAACTATTGTTGTTCTTCAAGATGGTTTCAATGCTAGGATTGGTGAAGGTTCTTCCAACTTCTTTTTTGATAAATGGGTTCCTATTGGGGCTTTGAGTAATGAGGTTCCTTTTATAAATTCTCATGACATTGACTATAGAATCTGTGATGTCTGGAATGGAATCTGTTAGAATTTGGATATGCTTTGGACCACATTACCTCAATCCACTTGTCAGAAGATCCTCTTTTTAAAACCTTGTCTTTCTGTTGGTGTTCCTGGTGTCATATCCTGGGAGAGTTCTATTAATGGTATCTATTCAGCTAGGGATGGCTACAAGTGGCTTTTGGATCAGTATAGTAATTCAGAAGGAAAAAATTGGTCCTGGATTTGGAAGTTGCATTGTAGTGAGTTTGTTAAATTCTTTATTTGGCTTGCTGCTTCAGAGAGATTACCAACAAAGCATCTTCTGACTATTAGGTATATCACATCCTCTTCATTATGTATGGATTGCCAAGCTCATATTGAAGATGAAATGCATTGCCTTAGAGACTGTCCTTCTGCTTACAAATTGTGGGAGAAGCTTGGTTTTTCCAACAGTAACCAATTTATGTCTATATCTAATTCTTATGAGTGGCTGCTATGGGTCAACAAAACTTTTGGAAGTTTATCCTTGGCTGCTATTTGGGAAATTTGGTAAGCAAGAAACCAGAAAGTCTTTAAAGGCTCAACAATTCCTTTATCTCAATTGTACTGGAAAATTGTTAGTTTACATCATCTTTTCAAATCAGTTTTTAGTCCAAATTGTGAATCTGCAACGTCTAAAGTTATCCATATCAAATGGATCTCTCCATTGCCAGGGTCAGTAGCGGTTAATGTGGATGGTAGCTTCTTTCAAGATCAAGGTCTTGCTGGTTTTGGAGGATTGATCAGAGATAGTAATGATTCCTGGATTAAAGGATTATATGGATCCCCTATTAACTCTTGCAGTTTGCAGGCTAAACTTCATGCAATCTTAGTTGGTCTCATTCATGCTATTCAACAAATGATTTCTTTGAATTGATCTCTAACTATTGATCACATTCCAAGAGAAGATAACAAGTGTCTCGATGCAATTGCAAAGAAATTAGCTCTTTCTAGTTCTCAATCATTAACTATTCTTGATAGAGAGGAGGAGTTTCATAATCTAGTTTTAGCTGATGCTAGAGGTCAATCCTTCCCTAGGAGTAGAGTTACTGCTTAATTGTTGTATTTTCTTCTTTTTGTTTTTGTTTCTAATTTCCTTAATGTTACAAAAAAAAAGTATGAACTTCTCCAAATCTATTGCTACCCAAGAGACTTTCCTTCTCTATTTTAATTTACGACATAACAAAGAAATCAATTAATAAATTTAATCTTCTTATTATTACATAATTTTTTTTCTCATCATATATCATTGTTCCTTTTTCTTGTGATGTTTTTTTTCTTTAAAATTAAAATCATATTAATTAAGAGACACATTGATAATTTTCATATGACATATCTCTCATTCTTTAAATATTTTTATTTAAATATCATCATTTACACTTAATCATCTTATGAATTATATTACCTCTCTCATTCTTTAGATATTTTTATTTAAATATCATCATTTACACTTAATCATTTTATGAATTATATTACTAGTATTGATAGAATAGGAATGTTATCTCATATATTACATGAGTTATTAGAATACCAGTGTATAAATAATATTCTAATTACTAGACATATTTTTTATAAATACTTTTTAATTTATATATTACTTATATTTATATATCTACACGTGTAATGTAAAGAGTTCTAGCTTGCTAGTTTATATAAAACTCATGATCCACTCTAATTCATTTTAAAAAACTATTAATATTTTGATATTGAAATTTTTTATTTAATTATAAGAATAATAATTAATCATTACAAATGTTGTTAAAAAAATTGCCATTTCAAAAAGAAAGTTAATATATTCTTAGAATATTTTTAGTGTACAGAAATATAATTTAAAAATAGCTTTTTAATCACTCGTACTCGTGCAATGTATGAGATAACATTTTTATTTTTATTTTTATTTTATTTTTATTGTTAAAATAACAAAAACTTCAAGTATAAAAGATCATGTATTTTAAAATTAAAAAAAAACATTTAAAGGATAAGGAGATTATCATATAACAAATATTAATGTACTTCTCAATCAATATGTTTTTAAATTAATTAAATAAAAAAACAAAGGATAAGAAGAAATTTAAACTTCTACAATAATTGGAAAGTATTTTTTATTAATACTTTTAAGATAACAAGAAAATGATTAAGTATATCGGATAAGAGTTTTAAAATTTAAATAAAAACATCCAAATGATAAGTAAATTGTCATATGAAAACTATTCAATATTTTTAAATCAAATAATAAGATATTTAAAATTTATTTTATTAATTAAATCACACATCATTAATTTGTTTAGATTTTTATCTTTTTTATAAAATTACTTATACAATGCACAAATTACTCAATATTTAATTAAAAATGGCACCAAAGTATTTTGGATGGGGATCAAGAAGTGATAATTCAAATTATAGAGAGATTCAATGAGAGAAATTTTTTAGTGAGTGATTATGAGTGAACTCACACTAAAAGGAGAAAAATGAAAGAATATAAAAAAAAAATGAGCTAATTGACAAAGTAGAAACAGTCTTGCCAAAGTGGGTATTCTAATTTATAATTTAAAGGTAGATTTGTCAAAATGTATTTTGAGTTTAATATAACATTATTATAATTAAGCAACTTATATTTTGTGTTTTTATTGATTCGAGAAGACTAATTTTTGAATGTGTAATTTTTTTAAAAACTATACTTCATAGTATAACAAATAGGCGAACATATAAAGTTGTCTACCATGAGAGAATAATTTGAGCAACCATGACAAGTTTGGTTTAATGAAATAAAAAATAAGCCAATCGAAAAGTAAAACATGTCAATTGCAAAAACTATAAATTCTAATCTCATCATATAAATTGTCTATTGTTAATTTATTTGGTGATTTTTGTTTTCGAAATTGAAAGTATGTTGGAAGCTAAGAAGGAAATGGGTGGTTGTCATGAACAATATACATTCCTTTGCATTTTGTCCTAGCTCGCCAAAGTTGTTTATGTGATTGTCAAAAGAACAATATACTAAAGTTTACACTTTAGTTTTTTTTTTCTAAGCAAATGAAGAATTAAATAAATAGGAGTACAAAAGATACTCCATCCATAACTAAAATTTACACTTTAGTTAGCTACAAAATCACGAGATCATGTGTCATTTAGGTTGCTCAAGTTTTCTTTTAAGAAAATCAAGATCCTTTATTTTCAAAATTAAGCATATATAATTCGTTTATCAATTGTTTTCTATCAAATTTTTTATATTATCACTTAATTAATACTTAATATCTTCACAAATTAAATTGATTTAATTATTTTAAGTCATCTTAAGGTCAAAACCCATCAATAATAATATAAATGTCACCTAAAAAAACCTAACATTTCCCTCTTTAAACCCTATATAATCTCCCATTCGACAAAAATCCTCAATTTTTTTATTTTTTTATTTTTAAATCTTTAAAATTATTTCATACCTAAAATATGTCACAAATTATAAAATATTTTGATAAAAAAAACCTAAAGGTTTACGTAAAAGAAAATTAACAGAGAGACTATATTATTTTTATTTTGAAAATTGAGGAATTCAATTTACTGGGAAAAATTTAAGCAACCAAAATTGCATTGTTCAAACTAAAGAGACTATAATCGCAATTAAACCAATTATATGTTATTCATTTACAATTTTAAAATGTATTTTCTATTTTTAATAACAAAAGTTTAAAAAACATGTTTGACAAATGGTTTTAAAAACACTTTGGAAAAGTGTGATTTTTTTTTTGTTTTTAAAAACTAAAATCTTGAAACTATTATGAGATGTTTTGGAAAATTGTTTTTTTATTTTTATGATGAAAATGTTGTAAAAAAATTATTTCATTTATAAAAGAATTTAAAAAATTAAAAATCAAAACTGAAACAAACACAATATTCATCTACTCCTATATCAATCAAATAAAATAGTACAAGGGCCTTTCTTGTGGGCATGGTTGCTAATATGATCCAATGTGTTTATACTTTTTAATACGTTTCATATTCTCTTTGTATTTGGGATATGGATATTGTGATTTTATTTACTCAATTCAGGGACATGTATCGAAATTTGGGTGGCCTTTCTCCCGTTATTGATTGGTGTTGTGAAAGTGGAATGTGTTTATATCCTTAGTTTTATACTTTCTTTAATTTTTATAACAAAGCACCGTTTAGAAGGTTTTGATTATTTTTTATAAAACTCTTAGTAAAATAATATGGAGGAGGAGCAGAGGGATAGTAGGAGGTTGAAGATGAATACCAAGGGTTCTCCCATGTATCATCCCAAAAGTAACCAGAGGGAGTTGAGAAAACTCATTTGATATATATATTTGAAAAGATCATACAAAATGAAGAGGGTACAACAATTATTTATAGAACCATTCTAACTAAAGCTAAACTAACTATGGTAGAATATATATTCCACTAATTCTAATTAAAGTTGATTCCAACATAATAACATAATTGATTCTCCAAACAAAAATAGCAATTCTAATACCCTTCCACAAGTTGGTATTTGGTATCAACCAATACCAACTTGAAACCAGGAATATAACTTAACAAAAGAAAATAAAAGGAACAACAATATAATTGCATTAGGATTAGCAACAACAGCACCAATTGCAGCAGGCAATCCAAAACCCAAAGCACTAAATCCAAATCCAAAATCTATTGTTTTTTTCAAAAAACTTATGCATCTGATCATGACCTGCATCTGGCACTTGGCGGTAGGTTCCAGATCCAAGAAGATGACATTTGGAACGTGCTCGGCACCGGATTCACTTCGAATACTTTGAACAATCCGACCTCCTTCTTCAATCACACAACCGATCTAATCAGAAGGCACCAGAACAATTCGACCTGAACAATTCGATCTGTACAATCTGTAACATCCCGAAAATTAGAATCTAGAAAATACTATGGAATCCTTAGGCTGTAAATCCAGCCAAGGAAAGGTAGGTTAGGAGTAGTAAGAGGACTTGGGGGCTTGAATGTGAATTTTGATGAGAAGTAAGGAATGTATTAAGAGCTATGAGTTTTAAGGTAATTTAGAAGGGAAACCAGATATTAGAGCCAAGCACAACTGTAGAACTAACTTAGAAGAAATCACACCTTAAGACGGAGAGGATTATAGGTATAAAGATGAGACCAAAAGTAGGGGTGTTGAATGAGGGAATTAGGTATAGAAGGAAGGGATTAGTTACAGGACCGACAGTGAGGGAAGAGATTCAGATGAAAGGAACTAAGTTAGAAGAGGCTTAATACACTAGGAATGGGGGGAGGAAGGAGCAAGAGTGAAGGAATGAAGGATTTGAGTTCAGGTAGGCTCGCTCAAGCGAGCATGGGCTCGCTTGAGCGAGGGATAAGGCAGAGGGGGGAAGTCTCTGAGTTGAGGCTTGCTCAAGCGAGAACCCTTGCAGTATCAGGGGGTGCTCTCTGAGTTAGGGCTCGCACAAGTGAGCAGGTACTCGCTTGAGCGAGGGAGAGGAGAGCTCCAGGGGGTGCTCTCTGAGTGTGGGCTCGCTTGAGCGAGGGAGTGTTTTCAGCATTAATTTGTGTTGCTCGCTCAAGCGAGCATATCCTCGCTTGAGCGAGAGCGCGCATTCTCAGTTTTCAAAAACAGAGACCCAGGGCTTTTGCCCTTATTTTCTCTCTTTCTAGAGAGAAGCTAGAGAGAAGGAGGAAATTGAAGAGGGGAACTTGGCTTGGAGCTACCCACACCGTTCAAGGAGCTTGGATCTTCATCCCCTTCCCTCCATTCTCCCTATTTCCTCCATTAGAGTTGAGTGTGGTTCACCCACTCACTTTCATTTTTATTGAATACCCATGTATGCTCCCTAATCTCACTTGCCTTCCATATATTGTTGATTGTGGTTGATTAGAGTTGAATCTAGGGTTGTTAATTGGATTTATTTGGTTGTATATCATTATGGCTCAAACCCTGGGTTAGAGGATTTGGGATTTTGTGTATTTGTTGTATATTGATGATGAGACCTTAGAGGAGTTATACGTTCAAGCAAATGTTCATGCTCATGAAATTACTGTCATTTCTCATGGCCCTAATTCATTCATGTTAAAAGAAAAGGATTTAGGTCTTTGAACCTCATGCATAAAGTGAAATTTCATGGGTCTTCAAACCAAAGAGGGGTCTTCGGACTAAAGAGGAAAAAGAGGAATGAGGTAATCACATTTACTCCTAGGCCAAGGGGTAAACGGGGTTCCTCAATTAAAATGAACCACATGCATATCATCTTTGTTTGTTAATAAAACTTAAAGAAGGTGGCCCTGGACGACGGTCCTTGGTCACATGGCCGAGCGCTCAAAAGAGGTAACAGTGAAAAGACACCCTTGGTGTGGGTTTGACACTTGAGGTTCAATTTGTGATTGAATGCATTGGTGGTTTTCCACCATGGGAATTGTAATGTGCATTGTCTGACTGTCTGTTAGATCTGTGATGTGTGTCCAAAACATGTATCTACGTGTACTTATGTTGCATTTTCATTTGCTTGCTTCCCCACACTGTATGTATGATCACATTCACTGGGACGTTAGTCTCACCCCACAATGTGGGAATTATGTTCAGATGTTTAGGGTAACCGTCTAGCTGCTTGACGGAGAGGTTGGAGCTTGGAGTTGGACTTTTAGTCCCCAACTCTTTTTTGGATTTCTAGATTAGTTTGTATGGGCATAGGATACTTTTCTTTTGATGGGTTAAGCGTTGTACATGTGGGGCCCTCAGGGATATTCTTATATTTATAGGAGATATGGTTTTCCTAGCTCCCATTACGCCTATTTACTTGATGTATGTATGATGAGCCTTTGTGGGCAAAAGTTGACTTTATTTAATGGATGATTTCCGCTTAGGTAAGTGTTGGAATTACCTAAGTATTGTAATGTGTGTATGCCGATATCATTTATGCGTGAAGTAATTTCACGAATTCGGGAATGGCGCTTCCAACAAGCATTGTTTCCGGATTTAGAAATTAGGACGTTACA
Source organism: Sesbania bispinosa (assembly GCA_026901365.1). Taxonomy (NCBI): domain Eukaryota; kingdom Viridiplantae; phylum Streptophyta; class Magnoliopsida; order Fabales; family Fabaceae; genus Sesbania; species Sesbania bispinosa. Next base: position 2,387,948 of record QLOH01000045.1, on the reverse strand, counting down.
CAATCACACAACTGATCTGAACAATCCGACCTACTGCGTGGGGGGGGGTAGCAAGGTGAGGTGTGAGTGAGGGGATCAATATGGAGCCGATGTAGGCAGCCGATGAAGGTGAGGCAACCGATGTGGGTAGCCGATGTGAGTGCGGCAACCGATGTGAACAGTCGATGCGGAGCAAATATGTGGAGCAACCAGGCAAATGTGGAGGGCACCAGAAGACCCTACTTCACGAACTCCCTGCGCTTTAGAGCAATGACTTTGTCAATCTCTCCGAACAAATCGTCCTCGGCATCGAGAGAGGAGGAAGCGTTGTCGGGGGTGTCTTCGACTTCGGTGATGGCGACAAGGAAGGTGGTTTGGTTCCTTTTGAAGTCAGATTTCATCATCGCGGGAACGGAAGCGACGCCTGAGAGAACCTCAAGGTGGTGGCGGTTGACGGCGGAGGAATCCATATGTGCATCTCAGTTGCAGCGGAAATCGTCGAACTCGTCCATGGCTTCCTCTATTTTGAGGTTGCAGGAAGAGGAAGGATCCACCAATCTGAAGCTCCCAAAACTGAAACTATCAGATGACAATTTCCATTCCAGTTTTGCAGTGGTATCTTCGCCGGTTTCATGCGCAAAAAACAGAATAAAAAGTTTCTTGGACTCATTCTTCTCTTCCTGTGGTGCCGAAGGAGAGTCCGGTTGCGATTCTTGCGGCAGAGGAGAATGCACTGGTGGTGAAGGAGTGTCTTCCAACAGATGAAAAATGTTCTGGGTGATGTACTCTGTCTCCTTCACCATGGTCTGTTGCTTGCATTCGTTAAACAAATCAGAGACTTCCTTTTCCGTTTCCAGCACAACATTGATCAACGTCTTCTTGGGACGACGTCGAACTTTCTTGAAGCGTGGTGAGCTCCATAGATGGAGCTCTAATACCATCTTATAAAATAAGATGAAGGAGGAGCAGAGGGATAGTAGGAGGTTGAAGATGAATACCATGGGTTCTCCCATGGATCATCCCAAAAGTAACCAGAGAGAATTAAGAAAAACCCATTTGATATATTTGAAAAGATACAAAATGAAGAGGGTACAACAATTATTTATATAATCATTCTAACTAAAGCTAAACTAATTATGGTAGAATATTCCACTAATTCTAACTAAAGTTAATTCTAACAAAATAATGGAATTGATTATTTAAACAAAAATAACAATTCTAATAAAAATATTATGAAGCATTTATTTTTATTTTTATTATTTATCCTTATTAAATTCATTCACTATATATCTTCATTTATGGGCTTGTCATTAATAATTAACAAGGAATTATAAACATTCTTTTGCATGTAATAAGACAAGCAAGTAGAAGAGAGATTGATGTTAATAATGGGCAATAAAATCAAGCAATTCAAGACTTCAATATTACATATAGTATTAAATTTGTGGTGTGGCTATTCAATTTGCGGTGCAGCATTTGTTTTGGTATTTTGGTATTAGGTGGTGCTCTCCATTTCATTTGGTTTCTTTATAGTTATTTAATTTCATGCTTTATTTTGTTTCCCAAGTTACCTTAGCTTTTGGTCTATCGTTTTTTATTTATATATGGATTAGAATACCCTTTTACTCTCTTTTAATTAATTCTCTCTTGCTTAAAAAAATATAGTATTAAATTAAATGAGCATAAATTTTGAATATGGTATTATATTTTATAAAACCAATAATCCTAAATTCTGTTGAAGAAAGTGTCACATAGCAATATAAAGATCATAGGAGTATTCATTTTGAACATGGGTAATTTGATTGAAATTTTTAGGAACTTAGGGGCGTTCGGGGTAGTTACGAGTTTTCAGTTTTTTATGTTTTAAAATTTTTAATTATAACTCAAAATAAAAAATTGGAAAATTATTTTTGTGGTTTTCAAAACAGACACTTTGAAAACGACAAAAAGTGATTTTCAATTTTTGGTTTTGAGTTATAAAATCTCAATTCAAAATTTTTAAAAATAAAAAACTGAAAACTCGTAACCATCCCGAACGGGCCTTAATTAAGAGACATGTGTCAAAATTTGTGAGGAGTTGGGCATGAGATGTTTAAATACTCATTAAGTTCACACGCAGGTTGGTATTTATGAAGTTTCCATGATTATTTACGAACCCTAACAATACGCCTTTGCCTTGCATAATTTTAAATTTTTTATGATAAAATGAAACATTTTAGATATGTATATCACTTGTTATAAATAATATTTTTAAAACTGAATTAGTAATTGAATCAGCATTTATTCACGATTTAATGTGTTTCAATCATGATCAAACCGATAATAATTAAATATATATTTTTAATATTATATAATTTTTAAAGTAATAAAAAACGTAAAATTATAAAGAAATCAAGATATATAAAATTATAATTTAACATAAAGGACCTTATTATATATATTATAAGATAAAAAAATAATAATTGACTAAATAATAAATATTTATATATAATTCTTAAAAAATTATTCTTATTTATCCCAAAAATATTTTAGATTAAATAAAAAATATAAAAAATAAAAATAGATTTCTTTTAAACTAACCGATTTGACCGATTTTGTGACACTAGTTATTTATCTGTTTTAACCTGTTATTGACTGATTTCCACAAGTTCTGAAATCAACCCATTTCTTAGAATGCATAGTCTAGACATCGGTTCGGTGTCTGGTGTGACCCAGTTTTAATTACTATGATTATAAGCCTTAAATAAATATGGACATGTGTAAAGTGTTTTTTTCTCAACATACTCTGCTTTTTTAATTCTTAGTATACTCTTTAATTTAATTCATACAATCATGCACATATTATTAATTAATATTGATGTCAATGTGAATGAATATAAATTTCTCCAGCGGTAACTTAATGCATGTTAGATTATTTTTCCACAATTATGTTCTTCAAGTTTTATGAAAGTTCCAACATAAATATTTTTTAATCTTAAAATAAATTTATTCAATCACGTATTTAACCTTGACATTTTAGTTTTTCCTATTTTTTTTATTTGGCAAAAGACATAGCTCTGCAATTTTGAATTTGAATTATTTTATTGCTTGTAAGGAGTTCAATTCAAACACGCATCTAACTTTTGACTTTTTAGTTTTTACTATCCAGTTTTAATTAGCTGAAGACACAGTTTCTTGTTTGTGGGTTTGGATTTTTTATTGCTTGTAAGGAATTTATACGTGCTCTGTTTTATAGATGGGGTGTGACTTTATATTTATTTAAAAAGAATAATAAATGAAATATATATTGATTGAAATGTTTAAAACTTAATTTATAATGGAAAAATATGTGTTTTGTCCCTATAGTTTCAATCAATTTTAGTTTTTAATCATGTATTTTAAATTTTGTATTTTTTGTCCCTAAATTTTTTAAACTCTCATATTGTGGTCCCTGTCATTAGTGAGACATATTTACTTGATGAGGTGACTAGCAGAAATTACATGTAAGTCTCAAAAGTGATTCCCAAATAACTGACTCATCTAATTTATAACTTTTTTTATTAATTTTTAATTATTAAAATAACTCTAATTACTAAATTAGGATTTTCACCTCAACAACTTTACCCGATAAAAAAACCAAATTTAGTAATTAGGGTTATTTTAATAATTAAAAATTAATAAAAAAGATTAATGAGATGAGTAAGTTATTTGGAACCCACTTTTGAAGTTGACATGTAACTTGTGCTAACCAACTTATCAAGTTAATAGATCTCACTAACGGCCAACGACCGTGAATTGGGGGTTTAGAAAGTTCAAGGACAAACAAACAAATGATTTAAAGTACAGACACCGTTATCAAAGTTGACCGAAACTATAGGGACGAAAAATATATTTTTCCCATTTATAATTATAAAAGATGTGTAATGTAAAGATTTCAAAATTAATTGTTTTAACCAACCAGTGATTGGTTCAAGCGGTACATGTTTAATTCTCTAGCTCAACCATGACGTAAATTTCCCAAGCTGACTCGAGCGGCGTAAATTTCCCAAGCTGACTCGAGCGTGATTGTCTTTCATAGATATATTTGTGGTTGAAAAAAAAGTAATTGTTTTATACCCTGTCTACTTCATTTATAAAAAAAGATGTCCCTTGGTCATTGTTTTCATACTATATGAGATTAATTAATTGTCATTACCGGGACTTATCAATGCCTCAAGCCCTCAACTTAGTTTTGGATCTTTGTCACTTTGTGTATTCAACTATTTCAACCTCCTTGGTAAATATTGCATTCAAGTGTTGGTCTCTTTTTTATAATTTGTCTTTTCTCTTTCCTTAGTTATATACCTTTATTCGAGTGGTCTGAAGTTCTATTTGTTGAAGAATTTTTCTAATGTCAGCATATATACATAGGTGCTTTTATAAAGATAATTTTTTTTTTTACTTTCGGCCATTCAAACCCCACCTCAAAACATTAAAGTTAACAGATATATTGATCACTTTGTTAAATTAAAATGCTTTTCCAACAAAAAAATTAAAATGTATATGGAAGTCACCTTGAAAGAAAAGCATGCAACAAAAAATACTTTTAGCTGTGTATTATTAGCCAATCTTAAGAAAAATAAAATGTTCTTAGCTTGGAAAGCGTTTCATAAACATTTATGATTTATAACCTTGTTTACATATATAGTTGAGAGTAAGAGTTAGTAGTCATCAACTTATATCTCAAAAATATGATAGCATAAATATGGGATAAATCTATTTTTAATTCGTAAAAATAGTATATTGTATTTTTTAATTAGTTTATTTTTTATTTCTAATTCTTATATTTAATGAACTACTATATTTTTAGTTCCTTTTCAAATGGTTTTTAAGGGACTAAAAAACACATTTTTTTAATAATTTTTAAGGTCTAAAAATGATAAAAACAAACAAGTAAGAAGGGACTAATTTCACAAATATGATATTTTCAGTGGGTCTCAAAAATATATTTCTAAAAAATATTTATATGAAAATAATACAACAAGCTTAATTTTATAAATATAAAAATATATGTTAGTTTGAATTGTTTTTTTTAAGAAGTTTTAAAATTAGTATGAGGATGAAAATGAGTGGTTTAAATATGTTTTTAATCTCTCAAAATATTTTTTTATTTGATACCTCATTTTCAATTTTTTTCCCAACAAATCCTGTGACACCCTTCTACCCCAAACTCTTATACGTTTAATAAATTGAAGTGTAGAAAAGGTAACGTCCCACAATGGGTAAAAGGTTCACATAACTTCTTAATTAAAAACCTCATTATTTCAAAAACAACTTAATTAAAATAAAATATAACTCAAAGATATTCAAAAACTCAAGCAGCGGAATCTCCAAAAATATAAAAGTAACTAACATCCTACTTGCCGTGTAAGGCATCCAAAACAATTTACACAAAAACCTTCCTAACTAGAAACATAAAGAAAGAACCCCCAAAATTATGCCCTGATGTCACATATACCGGAGCACACTCCCTTTAATCAAAACTCGACACCAATCGTGTCATCATCAATACCTGTAAAAATATCCACAGTATAACGGTGAGGAAAAGAATACTACTCATACATACACATAGGAGGTTACCCTATCCTCACCCACATATAAATAACATCATCATTCACCACACCACATTCCCCAAACATCACATAATTCATCAGATAATAATCATCTATAAATCAACATATAACTATTCATCTATATCATCATATAAATCTCATACCATCATTCACCAAAGGAATCACATACTCTATTTTCACACATAATGCTCATTCATCATTAATACTCATGACATCTTTATTTAACTCAGTTTCATCATCAAATATACCTCATATATACATCCATCATCATAAGCATCAAAACTCATCAATATCATTATATAACTCAATTTCATCATTCAGTATAACGCATCATCATATGCACCAAAACTCATCACCTCACCTACCCAAAGATCATGACTTGGAACTCCGCACAATGGGTGCACCTTGTCAATCACTCTAGTTAGTACCAAGATAGTCTACCGGTGTCACCACACACCATCCGATAGGTTGTACCCCCTCTATGGGCCCGCACAACGACATTCGACCCTAGGTTGCACCCCCTCTATGGGTCAGTACAAATCATCCCTAGGTTGCACCCCCTCTATGGGCCCGTGCATTGAACGCCCCATCATGGTCCCCTGAGTTGTACCCCCCTCTATAGACCCGCACAACTCAGTTCACCTCTCGAATTGTACCCCATTTATGGGCCCGCACAATTCAGGTCTCATCACATATGCTCAAGGCATCTCTCCTAAGTTGTACCCCCTCTATGGGCCCGCACAACTTAGGTAACATCATCATCAAAAGGTGATATACACCATCATCATTATCGTGCATTATTATGCTCATCATTAAGCCCCATCATCATAAGTGATATACACTATCATCATTAACATCATCATCAAGAAGTGATATACACCATCATCATTAACATCATCATAACATTCACCATCATCATTAATCACATTGCATATTATGCACACCCAAAACATCATCAAGCACATGGCATATTCACCAATCATTATGCACACCCAATCATCATCAATCACATTGCATATTCATCGATCATTATGCACACCAAATCATCATCAACACCATAATCATAATAAAGCATTATCAAACAACATCAATCATCATCAAGCACTTAGGATCTCAAAATCCACTCTGGTAATCGATTACCAACCTCTAGTAATCGATTACCCACAAACAAGGTCTCCGGTAATCGATTACAATCACCTTGTAATCGATTACTTGCAACCAAACACTCTGCTGTAATCGATTACCTGCAAGCAATCTCTCTGGTAATCGATTACCACAATCCTTAATCAATTACCAGTGAACAAAAAACACTTATGGGTTTCCCAGAACACACTGGTAATTGATTACCACCCCTGGTAATCGATTACCCACGACACAGATCGCAGATTTCACGATTTCTAACACTTCTACATCACTCTATTCGACCTCTATTCAATCCTTTTCGATCAAACACCATTCATAATCATTAATATTCGTCAAACTCATCAAAATCATCAATCTTTAACAGTTTTACATGGTTTTCCCATCAAAACCCCAAATCATCAAACCCTTAATTAACCCCTTTTCACTATTCTCATTCAATTCACCCAAGATTAATCAAGAATCATTCAATCAATCATGCATCACAGTTTTCATCATTCATTCTCCATGTTAACATATATTAATACGAATTCATACTCTTAGATTACTACCCAAGCACCCCTACATGCATATACAAGCAGCACCCTCTCCCCCACCGTACCTTAAGCGAAGATCGATTAACCGCAAGGAAGTCCCTTTCTCGTTTCTTGATGCTCACTCTACAGCAATCCCCTCTTGAGACTCGGTTTCTCCCCTCCTTGGCGTTTCGCTCTCTGATGATCATACGAATAAGGATTAGGGTGAACTGATAACCCCTCCTTACTAGAATGCCTAATTGGGCTTGGGCCCACTCTCAACCCCCTTATCTTCTTTTTAAAATGAAGTAGCTTTATGACTAAAACTAATAATAATATTAATCATATTATTTATTCATCTATTTAATTAATTATTTTCTCTACTTGTTTATTTAATTTAATTAATATTTTACTTAATAAAATTTAGGATGTTAAAACTCTCCCCTCCTAAAAAGAAAATTCGGCCTCGAATTTTACCTGAAGCGAATAACTCTGGATAGGACTCCTTCATCTTCTCTTCAAGTTCCCAAGTAGCACTCTCGGGTGTAGGTCCTCCCCAGATTACCTTAACTAAAGGAATCTCTTTACCTCGAAATTGTTTCACCCTCCGATCCTCAACTCTCACCGGCATGGTTTCCACTGTCAGGTTTTCCTTAACTTCAAGATGATCCGACTCGATCACATGCGAAGGATCGTGAATGTATTTCGAAGTTGAGAAACATGGAAAACATTATGAAGGTTTGACAAGTGTGGAGGTAAAGCAATCTGATAGGTGTAACATCCTAAATTTTATTAGGATAAATATTAATTAAATTAATAGATTAATTAAGGAAATAATTAATTAAATAAGAAATAAATAATAGGAGTATTGCTATTATTAGTTTTATTTCGTAAAGATAGTTTTAATTGAAAATAGAATAAAGGGGGTGAGAGTGGGCCCAAACCCAATTGGTTATTTCTGTAAGGAGGGGGTAACAGAGCACCCTAATCCTTATTCGTATCATTCGTCAGTAAGCAAAACGCTAAGGAGGGGAGAAACAGAGTCTCAAGAGAGAGCTGCTGCGAAGTGAAAGCCAAGAATCCAAGAAAGGACTTCCTTACTGTGATCAAAGCTTCGCTTAAGGTACGGTGGGGGAGAGGGGTATTGCCTGTATATGCATGTAGGGATGTTTGGGTAATAATCTAAGATGTATAATTCGAATTTATGAATGAATAACTTAGAATGATTATATAATCTGTTGATTGATGATTGATTGTATGTAAATTGATGATTTTTGGATGAGATTAAAGATGATATTGAGGATAATGGAAAAAGGGGTGATTAGGGATTGAGAAATTGGGGGTTTTGATGAATTGGGTGTATAATATGTAATAGATTGTCGATTTAATGAGGATGGGATGTTTATAATGATTATGTATGATGTTTAGACGAAAAAGATTGATTAGGGATTGATTGGATGAGTTTAGAGAGGTTTGAAATCGTGAACTCTGCGATCTGCGTCGCGGGTAATCGATTACCAGGAGTGGTAATCGATTACCAGCGTGTTCTGGGCAACCCAGAAGCACTGTTTGCTTGCTGGTAATCGATTACAGGGATGTTGTAATTGATTACCAGAGAGTTTGTTTGCGGGTAATCGATTACAGGGGTGTTGTAATCGATTACCAAAGAGATTGCTTGCAGGTAATCGATTAGAGGGATGCTGTAATCGATTACCAGTGTGTTTGCTTGCAGGTAATCGATTACAAGGTGGTTGTAATCGATTACCAGAGACCTTGTTGCGGGTAATCGATTACTAGAGGTTGGTAATCGATTACCAGAGTGGATTTTGAGATCCTAACTGTTTGATGATGATTGATGTTGTTTGAGAGTACTTTATAATGATGATGTCTAATGATGAGCATATTGATGTATGATGATGATGATAAGTGTATATCACTTTATAATGATGATGTTTAATGATGAGCATATTGATGTATGATGATGATGATAAGTGTATATCACTTTATAATGATGATGTTTAATGATGAGCATATTGATGTATGATGATGATGATAAGTGTATATCACTTTATAATGATGATGTTTAATGATGAGCATGTTAATACATGATAATGATGATTTATGATGATGGTGTATATCACCTTTTGATGATGATGTTATCTAAGTTGTGTGGTCCCATAGAGGGGGGTACAACTTAGGAGAGATGCCTTGAGCATATGTGATAAGACCTGAATTGTGCGGGCCCATAGAGGGGGTACAATTCGGGAGGTGAACTGAGTTGTGCGGGCCCATAGAGGGGGTACAACTCAGGGGATCAAGATGGGGCGTTCGATACACGGGCCCATAGAGGGGGTGCAACCTAGGAGTGATTGTACGGGCCCATAGAGGGGGTACAACCTATCGGATAGTGTGTGGTAACACCGGTAGACTATCTTGGTAATAACTAGAGTGATTGACGAGGTGCACCCATTGTATGGAGTTCCAAGTCATGATCTTTGGGTAGACGATGGGAGGAGTATTGGTGTGTGATATTTCATGATGAAATGGTGTTATTAAATGATGTTATGAATATTGATGATGATGAGTATTATGTGTGAGAATAGAATATATGACTAATTGGGTGAATGATGGTATGAGAACTATATGATGTTATATGAATGAGATTATGATGATGATGAGCTTGATGAATGTATAAAGGATATATTTATGTGTTATGAATAGGAATGATGGTATGGCATGTATATGTTGATATAGATGATTAAATATATGATGAGTTTTAGATGAATGTTATTTATCGGTGATTAATATATTGTTGGCATGATATAATGATGTTGTGAGTGAGGATGGGTATTCTCTATGTGTATGTATAGGTAGTATTCCTTTTCCTCACCGTATTCTGTGGATATATTTTACAGGTGTTGAGGAGGACACGACTGGTGTCGACTATGATTGAAACGGTATACTCTGATAGATGTGACATCAGGGTGTATTCGGGATGTTTTAATATGTTTCTAGATTAGGAGTATTTTTGTGAACTTTTGGATGTCTTGTATGGCAAATAGACTATTAGTAGTTTTTTTATGTATTGGAGATTCTGCTGCTTTATATTTGAATTATATTTGAAAGTTTAATTTTTTTAATAAAGTCGTTTTCGAACTATGAGATATTATAAGAGTGATTGTGAACCTTTTTACCTAACGTGGGACTTTCCCTTTTCTAAACTGCAATTTCTTAAATATATAAGAGTATGGGGTATAAGGGTGTCACATTAGTTGGTATCAGAGCAGGTCGGTTCACCGGCCTTGAGTTATAAGTTTACTATGCTTTTGATGTGCTAATCTGATTGATTGGTTGAGTAATTGATTGATTGTTTGAGTGAATTGTGTTGTTTGAATTGGATTGTTTGTCTTGTTTCTTTACTTTTCTGCTTTACTTAGTATGTTTGCTTACCCTTTCTTTAATAACAAAGAGTAATGGCTGGGGGTAGAAACGATCGAGCAATGGTCGATGCCTTAATGGCTATGGCGCAGGCTGTTGGCAACCTTAACCAACATCACGAGACGAATTGGCTTGCACGGTTCCAGAGGAACCATCCACCTACGTTCCGTGGGGGTTATGACCCCGATGGTGTTGCCGATTGGATATACGAAATCGAGAATATCTTCAAAGCGATAGACTGCCCTATGCTACAGAAGGTGACGTTAGCAGCAAGTAGGATGCCAGTGGAAGCGCCAGTAAACCTAAGGCTACTGGGAGAGTCTTTGCCTTGAGTGGTACTGACGCTGCTCGATCCGAGGACTTGATCCAAGGTACTGGTTACATTGCGGGTAATCCTTTAGTGATTTTATTTGACTCTGGTGCGACTCATTCTTTCGTATCACATGCTTGCGTGTCTAAACTTAAATTGCTTGTTTCTTCCTTGCCTTTTGAATTGAGTGTGGAAACGACATCTAGTGGGTCAGTTTCTACTTCTGATGTTTGCTTAAACTGTTCTATATCTGTTAATGATAGAAACTTCCTAGTGGATTTGATTTGTTTGCCTCTCAGTCAACTAAATGTCATCTTTGGTATGGACTGGTTATCATCCAACCATGTCCTTCTAAACTGTGTTGATAAGTCTGTTATTTTTGGTCACCCTGTCGAGTGTAAGAGTAAGGATTTTATGACTGCCAATCAGGTGAAGGCGTCTCCAAGGGAAGATGCCCAGGTTTACATACTTTTAGCTTCTTTGAAATCTGATAGTAGCGCTGTGGTGAGTGAGATACCTGTAGTGTGTGAGTACCCTGAAGTATTTGCTGATAACGTGTCTAGTTTACCACCTGAGAGAGAGATAGAGTTTGCTATAGACTTAGTGCCAGGTACAGGACCGATTTCAGCTACATCTTATAGGATGTCACCCATAGAACTAGCAGAACTTAAGAAGCAACTAGAAGACCTGTTAGAGAAGAAGTTCATTAGGCCTAGTGTGTCACCCTGGGGAGCGCTTGTGTTGTTTGTTAAGAAAAAGGATGGTAGCATGAGGTTGTGTACAGATTACCGCCAGCTAAATAAGGTAACCATTAAGAATAGATATCCTTTGCCTAGGATAGATGACTTGATGGATCAGTTAGTGGGGGCATGTGTGTTTAGCAAGATAGATCTTAGATCGGGCTATCATCAGATTAGAGTTAAGGAGGAGGATATACCTAAGACCGCTTTTAGGACTAGGTATGGACATTATGAGTATCTGGTAATGCCTTTCGGTGTGACGAATGCTCCTGCCATTTTTATGGATTACATGAACAGGATTTTTCACCCTTACTTGGATAAATTCGTAGTTGTCTTTATAGATGACATACTAATTTATTCCAAAACTAAGGAGGAGCATGAGGAACATCTAAAGGCAGTGCTTCAGGTTCTTAAGGATAAACAACTTTATGCTAAGATATCCAAGTGTGAGTTCTGGTTAGAGCAAGTGAGTTTCTTGGGTCATGTAATTTCCAAGGGAGGTATAGATGTAGATCCTTCTAAGGTAGAAGCCGTGCTTAAGTGGGAGACCCCTAAGTCAGTGAGTGAGATTAGGAGTTTCCTTGGGTTAGCTGGGTACTATAGGAGGTTCATAGAAGGGTTTTCTAAGTTAGCTTTGCCTTTGACCGAGTTGACTAGGAAGGGAGTTGCCTATGTGTGGAATAGTAAGTGCGAGACTAGTTTCAAAACCCTTAAGGAGAAGTTAACTAGTGCACCGGTGTTAGTGTTGCCTGAACTTAGTAAATCCTTTGTGGTGTACTGTGATGCCTCTAAGATGGGTTTAGGTGGGGTGTTGATGCAAGAGGGTAAAGTGGTAGCCTATGCTTCTAGGCAATTGAAAATCCATGAGACAAACTACCCTACCAATGACCTAGAGTTAGCAGCCGTAGTGTTTGTGTTGAAGATTTGGAGACATTACCTGTATGGTTCCCGATTTGAGGTTTTTAGTGACCATAAGAGCCTTAGGTATCTGTTTGACCAGAAAGAGCTGAACATGAGGCAGAGGAGGTGGTTAGAGTTTCTTAAGGATTATGATTTTGAGTTAAGTTACCATCCCGGTAAGGCCAATGTAGTGGCTGACGCCTTGAGTAGGAAGTCTATCCATGTTAGTTCCCTAATGATTAGAGAGATGGATCTTTTAACCCAGTTTAGAGATCTAAGTTTGGCTTGTGAAGTAACATCTTCCAGTGTGAGGTTAGGGATGACTAGAGTAAGTAATGATTTGCTGAAGGATATTAGTAAGGCCCAGTTAGAGGATCCATTTTTGGTTAGTAGGCGAGAGGCTATAGAAGGAGGTAGTGGTGGAGAGTTTGTACTTGGTACCGATGGGGTAGTGAGATTTGGAGATCGAGTGTGTGTGCCTAGTGGACCTAGCATTAAGAGATTAGTACTAGAAGAAGGGCATAGGAACAAGCTTAGTTTCCACCCAGGATCCACTAAGATGTATCAGGATTTGAAGAAAGTATTTTGGTGGCCTAGGATGAAGAGGGACATAGAGGAGTTCGTGAGTGCTTGTTTAGTGTGCCAAAAGGCTAAGGTAGAGCATAAAAAACCTTCAGGATTGCTCCAACCCTTGAGTATACCTGAGTGGAAGTGGGATAGTATCTCTATGGATTTCGTAGTTGCCTTGCCTAAGACCGCGAAGGGACATGACTCAATCTGGGTCATTGTTGATAGGTTAACTAAGAGTGCCCATTTCCTTCCCATCAATATTAAGTATTCTTTAGAGAAGTTGGCTCAGTTGTACATCAGTGAGATTGTGAGGTTGCATGGCATACCATCTAGTATAGTCTCCGATAGAGATCCTAGGTTTACCTCTAGATTTTGGGAGAGCTTACAGCAGGCCTTGGGGACCCAGCTTAGGCTTAGCTCAGCTTATCACCCTCGGACTGATGGTCAGACCGAGAGAACCATCCAATCCTTAGAGGATTTTCTTAGAGCCTGTGTGTTAGATCAAGTGGGTAGTTGGGATAGCTTCTTACCTTTGATAGAGTTCAACTATAACAATAGTTTTCACTCTAGCATAGGTATGGCACCGTATGAAGCATTATATGGTAGGAGGTGTAGAACCCCTTTGTGTTGGTGTGAGCCGGGTGAGAGTCTTGCGTTAGGACCTGAGATAGTGCAGCAGACCACTGATAAGGTTAGGATAATCCAGGAGAGGATGAGGATAGCCCATAGTAGGCAGAAGAGCTATGCTGATAAGAGAAGGAAGGAGTTAGAGTTCAAAGAAGGGGATCATGTATTCCTGAAAGTCACTCCGTGGACTGGGGTTGGTAGGGCATTAAAGTCTAGAAAGCTTACACCTCGATTCAACGGTCCTTATCAAAACCTTAAAAGAGTCGGCAATGTTGCCTACCAAATCGCTTTGCCTCCACACTTGTCTAATCTTCATAACGTTTTCCACGTTTCTCAACTCCGGAAATACGTTCACGATCCTTCGCATGTGATTGAGTCGGATCATCTTGAGGTTAAGGAAAACCTAACAGTGGAAACCATGCCGGTGAGAGTTGAGGATCGGAGGGTGAAACAACTTCGAGGTAAAGAGATTCCTTTAGTTAAGGTGATATGAGGAGGACCTACACTCGAGAGTGCCACTTGGGAACTTGAAGAGAAGATGAAGGAGTCTTATCCAGAGTTATTCACTTCAGGTAAAATTTGAGGACGAATTTTCTTTCTAGGAGGGGAGAGTTGTAACATCCTAAATTTTATTAGGATAAATATTAATTAAATTAAATAGATTAATTAAGGAAATAATTAATTAAATAAGAAATAAATAATAGGAGTATTGCTATTATTAGTTTTATTTCGTAAAGATAGTTTTAAATGAAAATAGAATAAAGGGGGTGAGAGTGGGCCCATACCCAATTGGTTATTTCTGTAAGGAGGGGTAACAGAGCATCCTAATCCTTATTCGTATCATTCGTCAGTAAGCAAAACGCTAAGGAGGGGAGAAACAGAGTCTCAAGAGAGAGTTGCTGCGGAGTGAAAGCCAAGAATCCAAGAAAGGACTTCCTTGCTGTGATCAAAGCTTCGCTTAAGGTACGGTGGGGGAGAGGGTATTGTCTGTATATGCATGTAGGGATGTTTGGGTAATAATCTAAGATGTATAATTCGAATTTATGAATGAATAACTTAGAATGATTATATAATTTGTTGATTGATGATTGATTGTATGTAAATTGATGATTTTTGGATGAGATTAAAGATGATATTGAGGATAATGGAAAAAGGGGTGATTAGGGATTGAGAAATTGGGGGTTTTGATGAATTGGGTGTATAATATGTAATAGATTGTCGATTTAATGAGGATGGGATGTTTATAATGATTATGTATGATGTTTAGACGAAAAAGATTGATTAGGGATTGATTGGATGAGTTTAGAGAGGTTTGAAATCGTGAACTCTGCGATCTGCGTCGCGGGTAATCGATTACCAGGAGTGGTAATCGATTACCAGAGTGTTCTGGGCAACCCAGAAGCACTGTTTGCTTGCTAGTAATCGATTACAGGGATGTTGTAATTGATTACCAGAGAGTTTGTTTGCGGGTAATCGATTACAGGGGGTGTTGTAATCGATTACCAAAGAGATTGCTTGCAGGTAATCGATTAGAGGGATGCTGTAATCGATTACCAGTGTGTTTGCTTGCAGGTAATCGATTACAAGGTGGTTGTAATCGATTACCAGAGACCTTGTTGCGGGTAATCGATTACTAGAGGTTGGTAATCGATTACCAGAGTGGATTTTGAGATCCTAACTGTTTGATGATGATTGATGTTGTTTGAGAGTACTTTATAATGATGATGTCTAATGATGAGCATATTGATGTATGATGATGATGATAAGTGTATATCACTTTATAATGATGATGTTTAATGATGAGCATATTGATGTATGATGATGATGATAAGTGTATATCACTTTATAATGATGATGTTTAATGATGAGCATATTGATGTATGATGATGATGATAAGTGTATATCACTTTATAATGATGATGTTTAATGATGAGCATGTTAATACATGATAATGATGATTTATGATGATGGTGTATATCACCTTTTGATGATGATGTTATCTAAGTTGTGTGGTCCCATAGAGGGGGTACAACTTAGGAGAGATGCCTTGAGCATATGTGATAAGACCTGAATTGTGCGGGCCCATAGAGGGGGTACAATTCGGGAGGTGAACTGAGTTGTGCGGGCCCATAGAGGGGGGTACAACTCAGGGGATCAAGATGGGGCGTTCGATACACGGGCCCATAGAGGGGGTGCAACCTAGGAGTGATTGTACGGGCCCATAGAGGGGGTACAACCTATCGGATAGTGTGTGGTAACACCGGTAGACTATCTTGGTAATAACTAGAGTGATTGACGAGGTGCACCCATTGTGTGGAGTTCCAAGTCATGATCTTTGGGTAGACGATGAGAGGAGTATTGGTGTGTGATATTTCATGATGAAATGGTGTTATTAAATGATGTTATGAATATTGATGATGATGAGTATTATGTGTGAGAATAGAATATATGATTAATTGGGTGAATGATGGTATGAGAACTATATGATGTTATATGAATGAGATTATGATGATGATGAGCTTGATGAATGTATAAAGGATATATTTATGTTATGAATAGGAATGATGGTATGACATGTATATGTTGATATAGATTGATTAAATATATGATGAGTTTTAGATGAATGTTATTTATCGGTGATTAATGTATTGTTGGTATGATGTAATGATGTTGTGGGTGAGGATGGGTATTCTCTATGTGTATGTATAGGTAGTATTCCTTTTCCTCACCGTATTCTGTGGATATATCTTACAGGTGTTGAGGAGGACACGACTGGTGTCGACTATGATTGAAAGGGTATGCTCTGATAGATGTGACATCAGGGTGTATTCGGGATGTTTTAATATGTATCTAGATTAGGATTATTTTTGTGAACTTTTGGATGCCTTGTATGGCAGTAGACTATTAGTAGTTTTTTTATTTATTGGAGATTCCGCTGCTTTATATCTCAGGTCCTAACGCAAGGCTCTCCCCCGGCCCACACCAATACAAAGGTGTTCTACATCTCCTACCATATAATTCCTCATAAGGCGCCATACCTAGGCTAGAGTGGAAACTATTTTTATAGGTAAACTCTATCAAAGATAAGAAGCTATCCCAACTACCCCCTTGGTCTAACACGCATTGCCCTAAGCAAATCCTCTAAGGATTGAATGGCTCTCTCGGTCTGACCATCAGTTTGAGGGTGATAAGCTGAACTAAGCCTAAGTTGGGTCCCCAAGTCTGCTGCATACTCTCCCAAAATCTAGAGGTGAACCTGAGATCTCTATCTGAAACTATACTAGATGGTATGCCATGCAACCTCCCAATCTCACTGATGTACAGCTGAGCTAGTTTCTCTAAGGAGTACTTAATGTTAATAGGAAGGAAATGTACACTCTTAGTTAACCTATCCACAATAACCCAAATGGAGTCATGCCCCCGCACAGTCTTAGGCAAAGCCACTACAAAGTCCATGGAAATACCATCCCACTTCCACTAAGGTATACTTAAGGGTTGAAGCAATCCCGAAGGCTTTTGATGTTCTACCTTAGACTTTTGGCACACTAAGCAAGAACTCACAAACTCCTCTATGTCCCTCTTCATTCTAGGCCACCATAACACTTTCTTCAAATCTTGATACATCTTAGTCGATCCTGGGCGGAAACTAAGCTTACTTCTATGCCCTTCTTCTAACACTAAACGCTTAATAGTAGGTTCACTAGGCACACACATACGACCTCCAAATCTCACTACCCCATCGGTACCTATCACAAACTCTCCACCCTTACCTCCTTCTATAGCCTCTTGCCTATTGCCAAAAATGGGTCCTCTGATTGGGCCTTGCTAATATCCTTCAACAGATCATTACTTACTCTAGTCATCCCTAACCTCACACTAACAGAAGTCACTTCACAAGCTAAACTCAAATCCCTAAATTGGGTTAAAAGATCCATCTCCTTAATCATCAGGGAACTAACATGGATAGATTTCCTACTTAAAGCATCAACCACTACATTAACCTTTCCGGGATGGTAACTTAACTCAAAATCATAATCCTTTAGAAACTCTAACCACCTCCTCTGCCTCATGTTTAGCTCCTTCTTATCAAACAAGTATCTAAGGCTCTTATGGTCACTAAAAACCTCAAATCTGGAACCATATAAGTAATTCCTCCAAATCTTCAACACAAACACTACAGCCGCTAACTCCAGGTCATGGGTAGGGTAATTCCTCTCATGGATTTTCAATTGCCCATAAGCATAAGCTACCACTTTACCCTCTTGCATTAACACTCCACCTAAACCCCTCTTAGAAGCATCACAGTATATTACAAAGGATTTGCCAAGGTCAGGCAACACTAACACTGGTGCACTAGTCAACTTTTCCTTAAGAGTTTAGAAACTAGACTCACACTTACTATTCCACACAAAGGCAACTCCCTTCCTAGTCAACTCAGTCAACGACAAAGCTAACTTAGAAAACCCTATATGAATCTTCTATAGTATCTAGCTTACCCAAGGAAACTTCTAATCTCACTCACGGACTTAGGAGCCTCCCACTTAAGCACAACTTCTACCTTAGAAGGATCTACGCCTATACCTCATCTAGAAATCACATGACCTAAGAAACTCACTTCTTCTACACTGTACCCTCACTGACACCTCCAAACTTAGAGCCTCCCGTTGCACGAGAATACGGTTTGCCCTTGTTAGTTGATTGGAACTTGTTCTTATTCCTCATAGACCCTCCATTCTTGTAATGTGCCGCTCTAGCCCTGCTGTCTTCATCATAAATTCTACACTCGTGAAAGCGCGTCATCCCTTGGTAGTTGAACACTTGCTCGATCTCTAGACGAAGACCGCTGAGAAACTTTACACACTTGGACTCTTCATTGGCAGCTCCCTCATATGTAGGGCAGAATCGTACTAGCGCTTCAAACTTGGATACGTAGTCTGCCACGGTGCCATCCCCTTGCTTTAACTCAAGGAACTCGATTTGTTTCTTGTTGCGCACATCATGTGGGAAGTACTTCTCTAGGAATAACCTCTTGAAGTTATCCCAGCTCAGCGTTGTGCCCTCATCGATCATCCTCTGGCAGGTGCTCTGCCACCAGAAGCCGGTATCCCCTGATAACATAAATGCTACTAACGTCACCTTCTGTAGCATAGGGCAGTCCATCACTCTGAAGATCTTCTCGATTTCGTATATCCAATCGGCAGAACCATCGGGGTCATAACCCCCATGACAAGAAGGTGGATGGTTCCTCTGGAACCGAGCAAGCCAATCCACCTCATGATGTTGGTTCAGGTTGCCAACAGCCTGTGCCATAGCCATTAAGGCTTCAGCAATCACACAATCATTCCTACCTCTTCTAGCCATCACTTTTCATGATTCACAGAAAAGTAAGGGAGTCAAACAAACAATCCAACCAAGACAACACAATTCAATCAATCAATCATCACAATTATATAATTTAATAATCATATCATCATTCACACATAAAATCTTATTTAAAATTTTATTTATTAAAACTTTTTCACAAAGATTTTCTTCTAGCAATGTTATTGACAAAATACTCTCCTCAAGTTGTTACCTCTTCTCTTATCATGTTCAAATCATTAGGGTGGCCAGTCCCAATCACTTGAAGAAAGATAATCAAAGACTTACCAATCTTGCAGGACACTGAAAATCTAAAAAAAAAATTAATAATACACCTTACTCAATCTACATCATAATTTAGCACCACAGAAGCACAACAATACATAACTCAAGGTCGATGAACTGACCAATCAAACAAACAGTTAACTCAAAACAATATAATTCACTCAATCAACCAATCAGATTAACACCTCAGAAGCATAGTAAACTCATAACTCAAGGTCGGCGAACCGACCTGCTCTGATACCAACTAATGTGTAACCCTTCTATCCCAAACTCTTATACTTTTAATAAATTGAAGTGTAGAAAAGGTAACGTCCCACAATGGGTAAAAGGTTCACATAACTTCTTAATTAAAATCCTCATTGTTTCAAAAACAACTTAATTAAAATAAAATATAACTCAAAGGTATTCAAAAACTCAAGCAGCGGAATCTCCAAAAATATAAAAGTAACTAACATCCTACTTGCCGTGTAAGGCATCCAAAACAATTTACACAAAAACCTTCCTAACTAGAAACATAAAGAAAGAACCCCCAAAATTATGCCCTGATGTCACATATACCGGAGCACACTCCCTTTAATCAAAACTCGACACCAGTCGTGTCATCATCAATACCTGTAAAAATATCCACAGTATAACGGTGAGGAAAAGAATACTACTCATACATACACATAGGAGGCTACCCTATCCTCACCCACATATAAATAACATCATCATTCACCACACCACATTCCCCAAACATCACATAATTCATCAGATAATAATCATCTATAAATCAACATATAACTATTCATCTATATCATCATATAAATCTCATACCATCATTCACCAAAGGAATCACATACTCTATTTTCACACATAATGCTCATTCATCATTAATACTCATGACATCTTTATTTAACTCAGTTTCATCATCAAATATACCTCATATATACATCCATCATCATCATAAGCACCAAAACTCATCAATATCATTATATAACTCAATTTCATCATTCAGTATAACGCATCATCATATGCACCAAAACTCATCACCTCACCTACCCAAAGATCATGACTTGGAACTCCGCACAATGGGTGCACCTCGTCAATCACTCTAGTTAGTACCAAGATAGTCTACCGGTGTCACCACACACCATCCGATAGGTTGTACCCCCTCTATGGGCCCGCACAACGACATTCGACCCTAGGTTGCACCCCCTCTATGGGCCAATACAAATCATCCCTAGGTTGCACCCCCTCTATGGGCCCATGCATCGAACGCCCCATCATGGTCCCCTGAATTGTACCCCCTCTATGGGCCCACACAACTCAGTTCACCTCTCGAATTGTACCCCCTCTATGGGCCCGCACAATTCAGGTCTCATCACATATGCTCAAGGCATCTCTCCTAAGTTGTACCCCCTCTATGGGCCCGCACAACTTAGGTAACATCATCATCAAAAGGTGATATACACCATCACCATTATCATGCATTATTATGCTCATCATTAAGCCCCATCATCATAAGTGATATACACTATCATCATTAACATAATCATCAATAAGTGATATACACTATCATCATTAACATCACCATAACATTCACCATCGTCATTAATCACATTGCATATTATGCACACCCAAAACATCATCAAGCACATGACATATTCACCAATCATTATGCATACCCAATCATCATCAATCACATTGCATATTCATCGATCATTATACACACCAAATCATCATCAACATCATTAATCAGCATAACCATAATCATAATAAAGCATTATCAAACAACATCAATCATCATCAAGCACTTAGGATCTCAAAATCCACTCTGGTAATCGATTACCAACCTCTAGTAATCGATTACCCGCAAACAAGGTTTCCAATAATTGATTACAATCACCTTGTAATCGATTACCTGCAACCAAACACTCTGGTAATCGATTATAGCATCCTTGTAATCGATTACCTGCAAGCAATCTCTCTGGTAATCGATTACCACAATCCTGTAATTGATTACCAGTGAACAAACAACACTTCTGGGTTGCCCAGAACACACTGGTAATCGATTACCACCCCTGGTAATCGATTACCCGCGACACAGATCACAGATTTCACGATTTCTAATACTTCTACATCACTCTATTCAACCTCTATTCAATCCTTTTCGATCAAACACCATTCATAATCATTAATATTCGTCAAACTCATCAAAATCATCAATCTTTAACAGTTTTACATGGTTTTCCCATCAAAACCCCAAATCATCAAACCCTTAATTAACCCCTTTTCACTATTCTCATTCAATTCACCCAAGATTAATCAAGAATCATTCAATCAATCATACATCACAGTTTTCATCATTCATTCTCCATATTAACATATATTAATACGAATTCATACTCTTAGATTACTACCCAAGCACCCCTACATGCATAAACAAGCAGCACCCTCTCCGCCACCGTACCTTAAGCGAAGATCGATTAACCGCAAGAAAGTCTCTTTCTCGTTTCTTGATGCTCACTCTGCAGCAATCCCCTCTTGAGACTCAGTTTCTCCCCTCCTTAGCGTTTCGCTCTCTGATGATCATACGAATAAGGATTAGGATGAACTGATAACCCCTCCTTACTAGAATGCCTAATTGGGCTTGGGCCCACTCTCAACCCCCTTATCTTCTTTTTAAAATGAATAAGCTTTATGACTAAAACTAATAATAATATTAATCCTATTATTTATTCATCTATTTAATTAATTATTTTCTCTACTTATTTATTTAATTTAATTAATATTTTATTTAATAAAATTTATGATGTTACAAATCCTTTATAAATTAATTTTGTTATGTAATGATTCCTTTTTACGTTTCACTATTAATTGCTTACCATTAATCATGTGTTTTTTATCCCTTAAAAACGTAATAATTTATACATAAGTCATTTAAAAATTATATTTATGTATTAAATAGTCTTTCTGTTTGTATGAAAGGTGTGTACTTACTACTTAATGGTAAAATGTAACAAAATATTAATAAAGGGATCATTTGTTAAACAAAATAATTTATGGAGCAATTAAAAATGAAGGATTAAATAGAAAAATCACAATTTTTCAAATGATCAAGACGATATTTAAGACAAAATGAGTTAAAGTCGAAATAAAATTATTTAAAAAATGAGTTAAGTATTTTTTATTTTTTTTTGTATATTAGTGATGGTGATGTTCAAACGTACGACGTGTAAACTATTCATTTTCTTTACTACTAATTAAAATTTATGCTAGTGTCCATCACGTTGTGTGTAAACGAGTACATGAGACTAATGCAATGCAAATTAATAAATTTCGTGGAATTTATTACAAAAAGGTATTATACTTTGTTCTACTTCTTCCATTTTTCTAAAAACTAGTATTTTGATCACATCATAATGCATTCTTATTTTATTGATATTTTTTTATGACAACTATAGAAAAATAAAAAGTGTAAAGGATTATGTGTTTCAAAATTTAAACAAAAATATTTTAAGAATAAAAAGGTTTACATATTAAAATTATCAATGCATTTTTTTAATTAATGTGTTATAAAATTTAAACAGAAGTTCAAAATAAAATAAAAAACATGTTTCATCACATTTTAAACAAAAATAATGATTAAGTGTAACCAATTTTTTTGAATTAAGATATTCATCTTAAATTTGAAAAGTAGGAAAATGCAGGAAGTTTTTGAGATAAAAATGAAAAGTGGGAGGATATGGTCTAATAAGGGAGATTTGACGAAATGTTGAAGAAGTATTGCAAAAATATGTGTGAATAACACCTCAAATGAAAAAAATACTAACATTCAGTTTGGGGTGGAAATAAATGGGAAATGATTCCTCAATTAGGAGTTTTCCAATTTACAACTACAATAGATTTTGCAAAGTTAAAATCGATTTTTTTATCAACTTCTAAAAAATAACACTCATGAAAATTGATTTCTAGAGAGAAAAAACAATTATTATAAATATTTATGATGACAGCAATTGATAAATAGATAAATAAAATTTTTCTCCTATCACTTTTATGAAACCAAACAACTAAATTTTTCATTTTTCTTTTTATTTCTTCCATACTTTTCTCTTACCAAACAATTTATAAATCTTCTCCAACTCATTATTTCCATCTTCTCCATTAATTCTCTCCTCTGACCGAACAAAGTGTAAGAGGGCGAAGCTAGAAAGTAAGGTTAAAGGGGGCTAATATTATAATTTTTTAATTAATTAGTCAACCTCAAATGTAATTTTATTATATATTTTTAAATATATAGTAAAAATTTAAAACCGAAACCTAAATCAAATATTAAATATCAAATTAAGATAAGCACACATAATATATATTTATATAATATATATTTATATATATAGTGTAAGTAATATAAAAAATTTATGAAGTACTTTAACTATTATTCTTTTGTACTATTCATTTTAAATTTTAATAAAATATTTTATCATTAAAAAATAATAAAAATTTAAAATTTATAAAAAACCTAAAATTATAATTCCTTAATATTATGTTTTTGGCTAGAAAAAAATAAAATTTATTTAATAAAACTTATGTAAATATATTCTCTTATGTCATTTTATATTAATTAACCAAACACTTCTAATTCAATAAATTAGTTTATTAGTTCATTTGTGGTATCCCCTATTATGAAAGACAATATTTTCAAGACTTGGTCACAGTTAGGGGTGGAAATAGGCCAGGCCAGGCCAGGCTTTGGCAGACCTGAGCTTGGCTTGACTCGTAATTCTTAAGCCTGAGCCTGACCTGTTACCTGTTATAGGCCTTTTTGTAAGGCCTGGTCTGGCCTGCGAAAAAGCCTGACCTGACCTGTAAGCCTGTTTAGAAGCCTGTTTTATAACAAGGCCTACTAACAGGCCAACAGGCCTATAAGCCTATGCAGGCCAACAGGCCTTTTAAGCAGGCTTTTTTATATTATTAATTTAATATATTCTAATTTTTTACTATATTATAAATTTTTTAATTATATTTATAGTTATTTATATAATTAATTTAATATATTATATATTATTATATTAAACAGGCCGGCCTGTTAAACCTAATAGGCTTTTTCATAGGCCTGAAGCCTGGCCTATTTAACTAAACAGGCCTTTTAAGAAGCCTTAGTCTGACCTTTTTAATAAACGAGCCAGGCCAGGCCAGGCCATAAACAGGTCAGGCCGCAGGCCCCTGACAGGCCGGCTGGCCTATTCCCACCCCTAGTCACAGTTAAGACTTCTCACCGTGTACGTTTAATGGGGATCGAACCCGTGAGCTCTTCCAACAATCCCTACCTGCGTTGTCAACTGAGTCACAATTCTTAGCTAAATTAATTTATTACCTACCGGCTAACTTTTCTATATCTCTAAATTCTAATTAATTTTACCCAATTATATATATAGTAGAGTTTAATATATAACACTGTCAGTGTAAAGAAGTTTTACACAGATATCAAATGTTGTGCTGCCACATCATTTATTGAATTTAATAACATATGAGGTGTCCTATTCATTAAATAATGTGGCGGCACACCAATGAATGTCTGTGTAAAACTTTCTTACACTGACAATATATATTAATTAAATCCTATAGAGTGTATAAATATTTTAAAAAAAAAGTTGGGGGGGCCATGTCCATGAGTGGCTTCGCCCTTACATGAGTAATAAAGAGAGTGGAGAGCAAAAGTCTCTAAATTGAGGTTGCAAAATATTTATAACATAGGAGGTGTTTTTTTTTAATTCAACTGAGACAATTGGTTTAACCCACCAAATTAGGGTGAGTTTAGCATAAAAATGAGTCAGTCGAGTCTACTTACTTCTTTTTTTTATGAATGGAAGGGTCAAAAAGACCAAAAACAAAGAAAAAAAACTAACTAGCCCCTCTCTCATACCAAGATCCAACAACATAAAAAAGAAAGGGCACAATAGCAAAATTAGGCAAAGAGTCAAAAACTCTATAGCCATGAGCCAAATCAAATCCAGCCTTAGCTAAACTATCAGCAAGAGAATTTGCTTCTCTAAGGGAGTGATTCCACCTTACTTCTTCAAAGGCCTTAGCTAGCTCTAAAATCTGCTTTACCAAACCTGAGCTGGGATGGGTTGGGAAACAGCCTTTGTTAATCAGATCTGCAGCTAGAAGCGAGTCAGTCTGGAAGATTATCCTTGCACAACCTCTCTGTTTCGCCAATCTCGCACCATAAATCAGCCCCCACAGCTCCGCGTCGAGGACGGAGACATGCCTGAGGTTCGCGCAAAAGCCAGCAATGAAGGGCCCCCATTCGTCGCGAAGAACTCCACCGCACGCACCCAGACTTCGAGCTTGAGAAACAGCCCCATCAGTGTTCACTTTCACCCAATTCTCAGGGGGAGGATGCCACTTGATTAGGTAAGTCTCATTTCCCCGAACATGAGTAGATAAACCCTTACTAGGGTTACTGGAATTCCGGATCTCATTTACCTGAGCATGAAACCGATTTATCAACAATATTTGAGAATACCTAACATTGTTAAAAATTATATTGTTTCTGTGAAACCAAATTGCTTATAGGGCACACCCAAAGATAAGGGAGTGATTCACTCTGGAATGCTTGGAATGACTCGCCTGGAGATTGTTTAAGAGCCATTGGTGTAGATTTAGAGGTTGAAAGAACCTGGACTGCTCCTGATAGGTAAGGACCTTCTCCCAAATTACTTTAACTTTTGAATAGTCTCTGAATAAGTGTATAGAAGTTTCTGGTTCAATTTTACAAAAAGTGCATAAGTCATCTGTACCAATATGCTTGTTCTTTCTATGTACATTTGTGAGAATTGCAAAGGAGGCAATTTTCCATAATAGTAGCATAATTCGTTGAGGTCCCTGCCAGGACCAAATTCTACCAAAAAGGGGGTTATTAGTTGAACATGTAGTTGCAGTAAGATAGTTGTAAGCTGATTTGATGGAAAACCAACCATCTGAGGTACCTTTCCAAGCCATAACATCATTGTTGTTGTCTGGAATTAGGGGGTCTGGTTAAGAATTTTATTACAAATTTCCTCTGGTAACAAATGTTGAAACTGAGTTAAGTCCCATTCCCCAGCTACATTGACAAACTGAATAATTGGTTAGATTAATTCAGATTGATCAATAGTATCTTGAGCATAAGTAGAGAGGCTTTCCAACCCCTGAACCCAATTATCTTGCCAAAATTTAGCTTCTTCCCCATTATTGATTCTCCACACATAATTGGATAACAAATTCTCCTAGTTATCACAAACACCTTTCCATAAATTAGAGTCACCAGATCTTCTTCTGACTTTAGGAATGATTGAGTCACCACAACCATATTTAGCTCGAATAACCTGAACCCAAAGATCATTAGGTATCTTGATTAAGTCCCAACCCACCTTCATCATATAGGCCTTATTAACATCTCTTGCTTTTATAAGACCAAGACCTCCGGTTAGCTTAAGTGAACAAATTTTATCCCAATGAATTAAATGGATTTTCCTCTTCACATCTGTATCTCCCCAAAGAAATCCTCTGCAGCTTTTGTCAATTTCTTCACAAATAGATTGAGGAAGGTAGGCAGCTTGCATAGTATATGTATGAATAACATTTAACACTGACTGGGATAAGGTCAGCCTCCCAGCAAAGGACAGATTCTTTGCTTTCCAGGTGGATAACCTTTGCCTAGTATGGTTAATAACAGATTGGAAAGATCTCTTGGTAACTCTGTTATGGTGAATAGGAACTCCCAAATATTTTCCTAGGTCATTTGTCCTTTGGAATCCAAGAGCACTGGAAATTTCCTCCCTAACCTGCACACAAACATTAGGAGAGAAAAAAATTATAGTTTTCTCATTACTTACTTTTTGACCCGAGCTTTGACAGAAAACATTTAGGATAGTGTGGATAATCTGCACCTGATCCATAGAAGCTTCAGCAAAAAGAATTAAGTCGTCTGCAAAAGCAAGGAGAGAAATTTTGGGGCCCTTTTTACCAATTTTAAAAGGATTCCAAAATTTATACTCTACAGCTAGGTTAATCATTTAGAAAAGTCTTTCAATACATAACACAATCTGATAAGGAGAAATGGGATCTCCTTGTCTAATACTCCTAGAAGGGATAAAAGAGTCTAAAGCTTCCCCATTAAAAAACACACGAATTTGAGAAGTGGAAATACAGTGACAAATAATAGAAATAAGGGTTTCAGGGAGTCCAATATCATAAAGAGTATCATTGATAAAGTCCCAGTTAAGTCTATCATAAGTTTTTTCTAGGTCTATTTTTATAGCCATCCAACCTTTTTTTGTCCTTTTCCTCCTCATAGAGTTAATGATTTCTTGGGTAATAATAACATTATCCCTACTTTGACGACCAAAGATAAAACTGCTTTGATGTGGACCAATAAGGTGACAAATAACTTGTCTCAGCCTTTGGGAAATTAATTTAGTTATTATTTTATAAGAAACATTACAAAGACTGATAGGCCTGTATTGTTTCAAGTTAACAACAGTATCAATTTTAGGAATCAATGTTAGCAAAGTATCATTGAGAGAAGCAACACTAGAGGGAGAAATCCAAATATGTTTGATAAGTTTACAAATAGAAGGTCCAATAGTATCCCAATGGTGTTGGTAAAAAATAACATGAATACCATCAAAACCAGGGGCTTTAAAGCCTCCCATAGAAAACACAATATGTTTAATTTCCTCATTAGAAATAGGCTTGGAGAGACAGTTTACCTGATCAGAATTTAATTGAGGAATGTTATTAGTAAGATGAAAAGGCTTACACTCACCATCATCCTGAAATAACTTTCTGTAATAATCAGAACAAAAAATTTCTAAATCAATAGGGTTAGAAATCCACATACCTTCATCATTCTGCAGGTTTTCAATTTTATTTTTCTTTCTTTTAGCAATAGTGATACCATGAAAATATTTAGTATTCCTATCACCAAATTGGATCCATTTACTTATAGACTTTTGAAACCAAATTAATTCCTCCTGAGAAGCCAACTCTTCATATTCCTTCCACAACTTCCTATAAAGATGGGGAAGACTAGGATCATTAGACCAACTCATTTTTCTATCTATTCCCTCTAATCTTTTAATAAGCCTTTTTTTCCTATTAAAAATGTTACCAAAAGTTTCTTTATTCCAATTCTGCACCTTATCTTTAAAATAAGCTAGAGAAGTGGACCAATCAATATCTTTTTTCCAATTAGAATTAACAAAATTAGGAAAATCAGGGTGAGATAACCAAGAGGCAATAAATCTGAATGGTCTCCTATGTCTATTTGCAGTTTGCTGAGATTCAAAATTTACCATAATTGGGCAGTGGTCAGATTTGAAAAAAGGGAGGTAAACCATAGATGCATCGGGGAATCTCATACGCCACTCGAAATTAATAAGAACTCTATTTAATCTTTCATACATATTACCTCTTTTCCAAGTAAAAGGGCTGCCACAGAAACCTGCATCTAGCAAACTGCAATTATCAATCATTTTATTAAAATCATGCATACCACTAAGATTAGGGTTATTATTGCCCCCTCTCCTTTCATTGGTATTACTGATAGAGTTAAAATCACCTAGGACTAACCAAGGTTAATTAATATTTGAAGCAAGATCCTCAATATCATGCCATAAAATTTTCCTATTTATTTGGTGAGGGCTAGCATAAACTGATGTAACTAACAAAGGATCCAAATTAGAAAATTTTATAGACATATGAATATACTGAGAAGATGAAGATACAATTTTAATATTCCACCAGGAACTATCCCAAAGAATAATCATACCTCCAGATTGACCAATGGAATCCATGATATGATAGGAATCAAAACCAAATTTCTTAATTTGTTTAATAGCTTTAATTCCACTAGCATGAACTTCAAGCAAAATAATAAGGTTCACCTTGTATATTCTTCTAATGTCTTTAATAAGACTAGCAAATCCTTTAGAAAAAATGCCTCTACAATTCCATGTGATGTAATTCATAATTAACTATTATTATGGGTAGAATTATGTTGAACTCCCTGCATATCAGTGCAATCCTCTGAAACAGTTTCAGTATTAGCATGATCATCAATAATCATAGAAGTATCAGGGTTACCCGGATCAGGAGGTTTAAGGTCTATAGTTGTAGGCATGGTACCTTGGTTACTCTAGATAGTTGAGTTACTGGCTGCCCATACCTTTTCATACATTTGTAATTCCTTCTCTGAACCCATTTTCTTGATTAATTGCAAAACATACTCATGCTCATCTGTTTTTTGTTTAAAATTTTTTACTGGAGTAGCATTACCTTTCCTTTCTGGGAGGCTAGTAGTCGGAAGAGCAGTTTGGTGTTCCTTTCCAGGCATCTTGGGCACCTTAATAGTATCTCTAGATTGACCAGATTTTCCAGCTTCTATAACAGTATCTTTAGATTGACCAGATTTTCCAACTTCTTTAGAATTCTTGGAATAATTTAAAATCTTTTTAGGCTGCCCGGATTTATTGGACTGATTGCTCTTTCTAGCTTTAGGGTCCCTGACCCTAATAACTTTCTGTTCAGCAGGTTGCTCTCTCTGAACAGGATTCTCAACTTCCTGTTGGACTAACTCAACTGAATGCTCTTCATTAGCTAAGACATTAAATCTTGAACCTGAGTTATTTGCTGATTTATCTTCTTCTCTTTTCGAAATTTTCTTTCTTGGTGTTCTCTTAACTAACATCCAAGGTCCACAAGGGTTGGATTGGATATTTTGCTCAGAATTAACATTAATAGGACCTGACTCGGTAGGATTAACTTGGTGTATAGGAGTCTTTGAGACATTCTGAGGATTAAAACCAACTTGATCACCTTCTTGATTTTGAATATTATCCATAGGGGGAACAACATTGGTAGGATCTGGATTTTCTAGGCATGAATCATGTCGGTGACCATATTTACCACAGGTAAAACATACTTGGTGAAGCCTTTCTTATTCAACATTGAGTTTGTAACCCAATATGTTCACCTGAGGAATAAGTTGTCTTGATAAATCTATTTCTACGCAAATTCTTGCGAATCTTCCCCTAGAATGGATAGATGTAAGATGATATACTTTCAACATGGTTCCCAAAATATTACCCACCCTGGCCAAGAAATCATAGGTATAAAGCTCAATTGGCAGATTAGGAATACAAATCCATGATGCAATCTTCTTAACTTTTGTAGCTTCTTCCAAAAAGAAAGGTCTCCAACTTTGTACTATTAGGTAATGGTCCAAAACCATCCAAGGACCATCAAATAGAACATGCTTATAGTCTTCTTTGTCAGTGAAATAAACTAAATAGTAATCTTATGGCATGTCAATGAATTTAATAGGAGACTTACAAGCCCAATTTCTGCGCAGTCTTGATTCAAGAAACCTCATAGATATTTTTTCCCCATAACTTGTGCCACCAGTGAATTCTGCCAGGGTCTGCACCATTTAGCATACTCCTCTTCAGAGATTGGCACTCTTGGACATAGATCAAGATACTTAATCTCAGAATCTAGAAATAATTCTTTCTCATCCTCTGACTCTTCATGAGGAAATATAATATCATCCACCTCAAAGATTGGCTTCTGTTGAAGACCGATTTGTTGAAGTAATGACTCCTTGTATGATGTGACACCCTTCTACCCCAAACTCTTATATGATCAACGAAGCGGAAGACTTAGGAAAATAACGAATCACATTGGGTAAAAAGGTTCACATTTCAACTCAATTAAAACCTCAATTCTTTCAAAGTCAACTTATTCAAAATAGAAGTTGGAGTCAAAAGGTTTTCAATGTAAATAAAATATTACTACCTCAAAAGTTAACAGCAAAACATCATTCTTAGCCTTATAAGGCACTTAAAACCGTTTACACAAATCTCTCCAAAATAGAAATATAAAATAAAACTCCTAATATTAAGCCCTGATGTCACATGTATCAGAACGACACTCATCAACTCAATACTCGACACCTGAGGTGCCATCGTCATCACCTGTAAATAATAACCACGGATAGAAACGGTGAGGAAAAGAATACTACTCATACATACACATAGGAGACTACCCTATCCTCACCCTCATGTAAACAACATCATCATATAACTCATTCTATTAACCAATATAAAACATAGTCATCATCATCATATACACCAACCACATCAATATCACCACAATCATCATAATCATCATTATAATCAAAATCATCATTATCATCATACTCATCATTATCATCAACATCATCATACTCATCATAACCATCAATATCATCATAATCATCAATATCATTATAATCGTCATAATTATCATTATCATCATATCATCATACTCATCACTATCATCACAATCATCGTTATCATCATATTCATCCTAATCATCATATCATCATCACCATCATGCACCTCCCTGAGTTGTACTTCACCCACTCTAGGCTTGTACACCTCAGGTACCATATTCAATTTCATCATAATCAGTGTTCACCTCCTTGAGTTATACTCAGGTACAATCATCAACATTATCATAATCATTACTCACCTCCCTGAGTTATACTCAAGTACCATAATCACCAACATAATCAATACTCACCTCCCTGAGTTACACTCAGGTACAACATTCACCTCCCTGAGCTACACTTCACCCCTCACTGGGCTTGTGTATCCCAAGTACAATCACCTCCCTGAGTTACACCCCACCCCTCACTGGGCTTGTGTATCTCAAGTACAATCACCTCCCTGAGTTACACCCCACCCCTCACTGGGCTTGTGTATCTCAAGTACAATCACCTACCTGAGTTACACCCCACCCCTCACTGGGCTTGTGTATCTCAGGTACAACATCATATATGCTCACGCATCAATATATCGTCATCATCATAACACTCATCGTAAGCTCATTGCATCAATATATCATCATTATCACAACACACATTATATGCTCAATGCATCAATATATAATCATTATACACCTCATACCTCATACACTCAATACATCAATATATCATCATCACACATCTCATACCTCATCATCATACACTCAATACATCAATACATCATCGTTATCAACATACATCATAATAGTATAAACATCTATCATCAAAGGAGATATTCATATCATCACACTCACATCACAATCAATGTATAACTATCATCAACAAACACAAGGGTCATAAATCCACTATGGTAATCGATTACAAGCCTCCTGTAATCGATTGCCTGCAAGCAAAACCTCTGGTAATCGATTACACACCCTCTGTAATCGATTACCAGCAAACAAACTCTCTGGTAATCGATTACACACCCTCTGTAATCGATTACCTGCAAGCTAACACCCTGGTAATCGATTACAAACCCTTTGTAATCGATTACCAGCAAGCCAAATGCACTCCAGGCTCCCCATAAGGCTATGCATCCAATTTAATTTCATCAATAAAAACCCCAAATATACAGCTATAGTGCGAACTAAATATCTCCCAACCCAGACTTTGTATCGAAGATCCAACCGTTCAGAATGAAAAACCAGATGTTCCGGACCATCTGTCAAAATTTCAGCCCGATCCAACGGTGAACGAATCAGCAGTCGCTATTTTACAGTCGCTGCTCTGTGTAAAAACGGGAATGACTTTCCTCTACCCTCTTCTTCAATCCCTACTCAAATTCTCAAGTTCCTAATTCAATTAAACTCGTTTTTACCGATTAAATTCACCGAAATCCTCAATCATTCCTACGAATTACAATAAATTTAACATCTAATCAATTACGGTTCCTCATCTCTAAACCCTTATTTAACCTCTTTTCGCTATCCTCGCTACCATCACCCAATTCATCAAGGTCATCACATGCGTACATCAAATCAAACACATTCCAAACACACAACACATGATTCACAGATAGGTTCTCAAATTTAGAATTCTTAGAGGGTCTTATGGTTGCCCTCACTACCCAAGCACTCCCACATGCATATACAAGCAGCACCCTTTCCCCCACCGTACCTTATTGAAGATCGATCAATAAGCAGGGAAGGCTCTTTCTTGGTTCTTGATGATCAAGCTCCAGCAACCTCCTCTTGAGACTTGGTTTCTCCCCTCATTAGCGTTTCGCTCTCTGACGATTTGAAGAATAAGGATTGGGGTGAACTGAGAACCCCTCCTTAGATAAACACTTAATTGGGCTAGGCCCACTCTCAACCCACTTATTCTATTTATTATTCTTATTATTTATTAAATAACCTTATTCATAAAATATACTAATCTTATTAATATTATTATTTATTTATTTCTCTCATTTTATTAATTTTATTTTATTTAATAAAATTTGGGATGTTACATATGATACTGAATTTGTATCTGATTGATCCTGTTGAGAATCAGAATTCTCCCCTGGAAGCTTGGACGTACCAACAGGTAATGTAATCTCTGCAGTAGAAACTTTGATTTTCTTTGTGCTCCTGCTAATCAAATCCAATTCCTATGTTGACAGGTTGGGAATCTCCATAGTTGAGAAACTATGAGAAGTGAAGAACGGAAGAGATTCTTGGAGAATTCTTGAAGAAACTTTTATCGCTCTATTATAGTTAATGAATGATTTCAAGTCTACTTACTTCTTAACGAAGGCAAACCAAGGATTAAAATCCTCTGTCTCCTCTCCCTATCCCCAACTCTGTCCCCCCAATAAGCAACTGACAGATCACTTAAAAATTTCCACATCATTTTTCCATTAAGTTTAACGACGTTTTCCTCCATTTATTTCAGTATTAATATTTCTCGTACAAGGCAAGGCACTCCCTCTACACTTACGTTACGATGCCCAGTGAAGTCCATCCATGGAAGGCTTTGAGAGGAATTATGTCAAACCATTATCGCGTTTTGGTTTTTTTATATCCCTTACAATATGATTATTTTTCATCATCAGACACATTTTATTACCATTATTTTATATCCCTTTTCAAAAATCAAAACTCGCACAAGGAATGACACTCTCCCTCTACACACAGAGTTTGTGCTGTGGCACACCAAGTGTTCGATGTAAGTCTAAAGTTGATATAATAAGTTCCTATAAATAAGGGCACACCGTATTTGATGAAATTGATAGTTTATATTAGACACTGTCCTAATAGTTTAAAAAAAGCAAGGATATTACGTCTTAAACTAATATTGTTTCTCAAAAATATTTTCATGGTTTTTTGCGTATTTAGCTTTAATTTTTAGCATGTCTTGGCTCTTGAACTTTAAAATCTAAAGTTATCAATACTATACTTTTTTTTGTTAAATATGATCAATGTCAATTTCGTAGATAAATTTATTCAGAAATATTTACTTGCCATTTCCTTTTGTTTTTTATCTTGTACATTATTTTTTTGGTTGACTGTTTTGCTGGTTTTAAAAGCTATATTTTCTTGCAAGGATGGGCAGACCTATGGACGATCCTAGTTAATCAAAGATATAATAAAAAAACATTTATAGTTACTTATGAATTATGATACTTCAAATATGTACACGATGGCTTATGCTTTCCCAATGAGCCAATACATGGAACATATTCTCAAACTAAGGGAGATATTCTCATGGTTACTGTCAAAGGACCTGGGGCTGAAGAGGGAGTATCTCGCAAGCATAGAATACATGAAAAGTGAAGCAGTGGTGTGTCACTATTACCTTGCTTGTCCGAAACCAAACATGACATTTGGAACAACTAAGCATTCAACTGCTTGCCACATATATCCCAGCACGACCTGCAAATACAGACCAATAAATGAATTCAAATCCAATGAAAACCCACAAAAATACAGGGAAATCCATATTAGTGAATATCAATAGCTCCTTTTATTTGCTGCATAATGTTTTTTATCATTAATTTAACTTCAAAACCCTTTTAACACCTAAATGATTGGGAGTTCAATTGATTAGTAATTTCCTTTGACATGGATGGCACTTTGAGGGGTGCCAGAAGACAATAAATAGAAAATGAAGAAAAATCCACTCCCAGTTTAAGTTGAACTTTGATGTGGACCGCTATACGACTTTCTTTAATTTTTTTATTTCTAATTTTTTTTCTTTTTAATGCGAGGATTCGCTTGGTGTAAGGGTCTTTAGCAGTTCAGCAAAAAAAATACAAGCTACATGAGATTGTTACTTTAAAGTTTTATGTACTCATTTCTTCTATCACCAGTGTGCCTAAGGAGACTAAACATTCTGATGGTTCTATATTCTACTGAAGCTGACCGAACTAGTTGATGTTCTGAGATAAATGGGCAATTTGAGCATGTAAGCCAGGCGCAGAACATGCAAAGCCTGTGCTGCTGGATAAAGGATAACAAATATAATATTCTTAGTTATCGTCTCTCCTACTCATTTGTAAAGGCAGATTTAGGCTAGTTGTATTGTAGTGTCTGAATCAATTTTATTAGGTTGGTTGAAGTCTCTCAATTTGACATTTGCTGGTTTATTTATAACTTCCATCAATAAAAGAAAGATTCATTAACAATTATTATGCCATTGTACTCATTACTTTCAATAAAAACAATAAATCTGGAATCCATGTACAATTATATTAAATTTTCAAAAAGAGGAACAAAATAGTGGAATAACAGCAACGGATTATGATACCAACGAAAGAGAGGAAGTGGGGGATAGAAAGATGAATGTTTGACTCCTTATTTTATTATGGCTCTTCTTGAATTTCAAGACCCAACACTTATGTACATACCCAAACAATGAAATTATAAGAACAAGGAAAGAAGCAGCCAAGGAAAAACATATCACAATGAGGAAGAGTTGCACGTACAAGAGGCAATAAAAAGAGAGCAACGAGAATAGAGCACGATATGACGAAGAAGTTGCACGCACAATTAGGCGGCAAGTAGAAAACAGAGCAATGCGAGAGGGATTGCAAGGTAAACGTGTTTCTTGAATTACAGAATGGTGAATTGCAAGTAAATCAAATGCAGATTGTGAAACAAATTTGTAATCAAAACAAAGAATGATTATGAAACAAGATATGATAGTTATGTACAATAAAGGACGCACTGTTGAATGGGGTCGTTATGCATTAACAACGTTAATTTCAAGTGTTTTGCTGATGTATGAATATTAATTGACGTGTCAAATGGTTATTGGTGGGACATAAAGTGGGACATGAAATGGAGACGAGCAGATTTTGATCCGCAAAGGAAAATGGGTCTAAGTGAATTACTTTGACAGCTCTCATCGATAATGTGATTTGACTTATGCAATTTATTTCTATTTCTATTATTATTATTATTATTTTTGGTGACAAATTAAAGTTTCAAAATTAAAACTATCTTTTTAATACACAACTATATAGTAAAAATAATGTTCTCACCTTTTATACAATAATATCCCTTTTATAGCATCTTTCTCATTGAGATACATGATTTCGTTATTAACTAGTCATTTTTAAAAAAATAGTTAAATTATTAATAATTTTAATTTTCGTTTCATTTTAAAAAAATCTTTAAATATCTTTCCTTATTCCATACAACAATTATATTCATCAAAACTCTCAACTTATTTTGTTTATTTTTTATTTTACATTGAAATTTTCTTATTCCAAATATCAATTATTTATATTTATTTGATTAGCATGCTTTTTAATTTTATTTTATATTTTAAAAACATTCATATGATATATGAAATAGTTATTATTTGAATTAAAAAACTATTATGACTTTAAGAAGGTTTGTTTCAATACATGAGATTATATTCCCAGGAATAATATTTCAGAGAATGCTATAATCATGAATGTTATTTCTGGATAATATTTATAAAGATGTTTGATTAATACCGAATAATCTTTTTTAAATTTATTCAATTAAAAAGAAATAAAATTAAAATAAAGATTGTATGGTAAAATGAAGTGAAGCGGGAAGTTATATTTAAAATAAATTTATGTGTGATTGGTTTACTGTAAAATCACGCTTCAAACATGGATCCGGATCAACATTACTATTGCAGTTTGCAATCTCATATGTACCTTTGCAAACGCAAAATGCTTTTATGGGTAAGTTTGGATTTTTGTTGAAAATTGTGTTTGAGTATAATTTCCATGTTGAATCCACATTTAGACCAACATAACTCCATATTGCTTTTGCAAAAACTTAGGTTTGCAAGTGTATATTTAGTGTGTGTTTGGATTGGCGTTTGCAAACTTGAGATTTATTGAACGTGATTTGAAGGGAACTTGAGTTTGTATAAACGTGATTTTTTGTTTGGATAATTTGTTGCAAACGTGGTTTAAGAGACTGAATGTTGTTTGGATGATATTTTATAAACCCACGTTTGCAGGTATAATTACTAAAAAGGACATGTCTTTGTTTGTTGTATAGATTTCCATTTTATTAAAATAAAGTATATAATTGATTTTGATACTAAAAAATAAAGATATTTACACCAATTTTTATTTATTTAGAAGTATTAGGAATATGAATGATATTTTAACTATTGAAATAAAACATAACTTTGTTAAAAGCTTTGAAATAAAATGAAATAACAACATAAAAGTATTGTTGAGCATAAATATTCTTGAAACATAACTATGAAATATAACATTGAAACAACCATGAAATATAAACTACGAAGCTAGATTACTTTTTTTTTATAGTGGATAATCTGATCTCGAATTGTGTTTCGAATATGATCCATCTCTGCAGAAGAAACAATGCTGGGAACATGTGATGAATCAAAGTTGACCTGACCATGATAATAATCATAATCCATGTCAAGTATTATCCTCGATGAGTCAGTTACCTTTTTCTTTCCTTTCTCTTCAGCCTGAGTACTTCTCTTTCTCTTCTCTCCACTCCTTTGTGTACCGGTTCCTTGGTTAACGGTACCTTGTGAGGTGTTTAAATTAATACCACCAAAATCTTTTGTAGCTCCTATACTAGCATCTTCACTATCACATGAGCCTTCTTTCATATTTACACCAATCTCATCTAGGCTTGGGCGACACACATCATCACCATCTTCACCACCCCCATCAGGCATTCTTTGGGATGAGGGTGCCCAAGCAAATTCCCCAGAAGATGTTACATCCTTATAAAGTACAGTCAAATCATGAGCGTATGGAAGCCCCTTGTTCCTAAATCTTTCATAAAGAGAGTTCTCCTGCATGTGTTTATAGTAAAAAAATTATAAGAAGCAAACACTAAATATAAATCCTATACTTAAGCAATTACACATTTAGTAAAAACATACCAAAATCTTCTTATCCCACCACCCATTCGTTGCGTCATATGTATGCTTTTCATTATCCCACCCCAAGCCAGTCTCTCTCCGAAATAACTTATACCACACTCGCCAATCCTTCCTTAAATTGTCATACATATTCTTCAATTTTGGCTTTCCATAGTTACGTCCAGTTGTCTTATGAAATTGATCAATGATATTTTTCCATCCCTTCTTAGTGAAGCTAGTTCCACATCGCTCCCCATTCGCAACTTGGGCCAAGCATGCTTGGATGAAGCAATAAGTCGCTTTAAGATCCCAACTTGCCTTTTCTCCTTTCACTTTATCATTGATTACAGGAGGTCCATAGTAGAATTTTTCCTAATAGTACTCATAATCCTAAAATTCATAATATTAGATGAGTATAAAAATCTAACAATATAATAAACAATAATATAATGTATTTATGTTTCTGGTACAACCCTAAACGATAATATAATGTATTACACCCAAAAAAAAGTACCGGATGTATTATCCTAAACAATAATATATCACGTTTTTAAAACTAATGTTTGAAACAGAGTGGGTTTTATTCTTTGAATCACTATCTATCAAATTATATCATGTTTTTAAAACTAATGTTTTTTTAATGTGTTTTTCATAACAATATCATCTAATTATATTATTAATATTTAATAATTTATCACAAAATATAAACAAATGGATCATAAACTTAAAAGGCAATACATCAGAACTAAAAATTTCTTCAACATGGTTGTTAATTTATTCCCTTTTTAAGGTGCCTTCAGATATTAATATAATAGAAATAACGACTAAAAGGAGTTATAAAATGGGTAAGGTTGTATTGTCCCTTGCCATGCTTGATACTTGATAAATATACGTCTCTTCATGAAAGTAAAAATCGACAGTTGCAGTAATCCAGGCATGAAAAGATCAAAATATACCTCTCTTGAAGAAATTTTTAGTTTTGATGTTATATATTAAAAAAAGCGAATACGGTAGAACACTTTGAAATAATGCATAAAATGAAGAATATCATGCAAACAGAAGCAAATCAACCACCTTAGGACAAACAAAACCAACTCATATAACCATAGACTAGTCTAAGATCTAACAAATATTAGAGGACATGCAGGAAGAAAATAGTACCTGAACAAGAAGGAACACACAACAAGGAGTCCCAACTTCAAAGGTAGTCACGATGTTTTGTTGGGAGTCTTCACTCTTAAATAAAAATCTAGATGTGTAGTTAGACATAAGCAATAAATGGGTAGGTGGAGTTGTTCTTCAAACAATAACTATCACGTGCTCCCTTCCATAATTTATCTGTGTATAAAAGGAAACCGTGTTCAACTATGTATAATGATCCTAAAGAACCAAACCAAGTTACATGAAAGGAGAAATTTATCAAATAATATTAGTTAAAGCAACCTGCACAAAAGGGATATGGGTCATTGAAGGCTTTCAAATGTGCTACACCTGCAGCAAATGCTTTTATACTCCCACAGTGGGTATAGGATCCAGCTGCAACATATCCTTCTGAAAAAAAAAAATTGCACAGAGACTCTTTACTGCACGCCTTAGTATAACAACTCTTAATGATCACATGCAACCTTAACTATTTCCTATTTCACCAACCCCTCCAAACCTATAGAACCCGATTTGACGGGCCAACACACACCCACATCCACATACACACACATATACCATACCAATATCCCCACAGTCCTGTCCACATTAACCCACCCTCATGTCATGTGCCATTCACATATATGAAATTAACCCATTCTCACACATGTCTGTTACAATCACAGTGTCACTCTCTTCCTTTTCTTTCTTTTTTTTGTTTTGATTTGATATGAATTGTATCATTGCCTAATGAGTTATGATTTTTTGTTTATCATCTGTTAATTCGTGCCAAGTGTGGATGACCCTTTAATCCGTGTCAAGTGTATGAACGTGAAGAAAGCCTTGTTTGAGGAAACGAAAGTTGTGAAGCAACTAGACACTGAGCGAAGGGAATTGCTGATAGCCACTCAGGTCAGCAGATTTGTACCCATGTCAGCAGTCGCGCCCCAGACCGCCATCTCTAGCCATCCTCAAGCATTTGTCTGCAACCACAAGACCAAGTCGCGCCACCCTCACTTGAGCTTCACCTGGCCGTGCACAGCTGCCTAAAACTCTCCACAATAGCTACACCGTGCTTGCCCCGAAGTCGAGCATCACTTCTTCTCGCACAGCCTTCATTTGTCACCTTCTTCACACCCACCATGGCTGTGCATCTTCCCCTATCACAGAGAATGCAGGCCGTCATCAACATCATCACCGCGAGCTCCTCTACTGGAAAACCTGCAGCTCACGTAACTTGTAACGCAGTAGCGAGAAATTGTTGCATCTGCACAGACTCAAGTTTTCCTCCAAACTTGCGTTAACAATGCCAATCCAAACAAACTGAGAAATGTTTAACTCACGTTTAACATACCTTTACGCGTGTCCAAGCATATTGGACGCCAATCCAAACATAGCTTTAAACTCACGTTTGCAAACTTTAATCCAAACACACAATGAGTGCGTGTTTGAATAGTCGTTCAAGGTGTGGATCTGCGGTTTCCCAATGGGCATTTTTCAAAAGCAACTAATTGTTGCTTTCACTTTAATGTGGATCCAAGCTGCATCCAACTGCAATCCAAATATATATTGAGAATAGCGTTGGTCGGATCCACATTTATAACGTTGATTTTCAGTAAACCAAACACATCCCCATGAGAATAGAATATGCACACCCTCCATAACGGGAATAGGAGATAGGAAAGTCATGAGCAAATTAATTTTCCAGTAATGAATAATATCCGAGTATAATATTTAATACTCAAAACAGACATGAGAATGCTAGGTAGCATTTGGTAGACACTTCGGAACAGAATAGAACGGGACATGTGAGTTCTATTATATATTTGGTGTATTTTAAAAGTAGACTAGAACGGGACATAGTTGAAAGAGTGGAACATTTTGGTTCTATAAAAAAAGGTGGAACCAAAGAGAACAGAACATAACATCTCATTATTAATTTTTCATTGACACAACTACCACTAACTCTCCTAACATTCTTTCCAAAACTGTTATTCCCCCACTGTCACCTAACACATTTTACCATCACCATTGTCACTTGGCACCCTACACAGCCACCGCTATCGCCGCCGCCACCACCATTACTACCACCACCGTCGCTGCCGCAACTACCACCGATATTGCCGCCACCACCACCTTTGTCGTCGCCGCCGCCACCTAACACATTTTACCACCACTGTTGTCGTTGCCGCCACCACCACTGCCACTGCAATTGTCATCGCCATCACAACCACCATCATTTTTGTCGTCGCCGCCACTACCACCACCATCATTGTCTCTTGACACTTTACACCACCATCGTCGTTGTCGCCACGACCGCCGTCGCCGCCCTACACCCCCCACTACCACCGTCCACACACCCCATATTAAATTTTTTCAATACTTAATTAAATAATAAATAGGATAAGGATACATATGTAATTGAACACATATCATCATGTTCTGTTCTGTAGTTACTAAACACAACACATAAAATATTTTTTGTCCCGTTACATTATATTTTGTTCTGTTTCGTTCTATTTTATCTCATTCTGTTCATCTACCAAACACTACCTAAGGGTCGGTCTAGTTTGCATTTTCATTTCATGTTTCAATTTCCTGTTTTCATTTTTTCCTGTTTTTTGAAATTTTACAAAGGAAAAATTGGAAATGCTAAAAACATTACTTTGTAAAATTTAAGAAAACAAGAAACTAAATGAATAAAAATGGAAACAGAAAAATGAAAATGCAAACCAAACAGGTTCCCAAACCCACTTTCCCAATAATTTTTTTATAACAGAAGTGCTATCAACAGACTCTCTAACACGCTCCATGTGATTGGTTAAAATTCACATTGTCCCACTAAATAATGTG
Source organism: Sesbania bispinosa (assembly GCA_026901365.1). NCBI lineage: Eukaryota > Viridiplantae > Streptophyta > Magnoliopsida > Fabales > Fabaceae > Sesbania > Sesbania bispinosa. Next base: position 2,345,304 of record QLOH01000045.1, on the reverse strand, counting down.
AGTCCCACTCCCAATGTGGTGGGGCCCATGTAACTTTTGACCAAATCATATGGAAATTGTTGGAAAAAGTGTCAAAGAGTATATTGCTAGCACTTTTTATTTTTTTAAAGGGTAAAATAACATTTTAGTCCTTATAAAATACCCGAGTTTCGTCCCTGGAAAAATTTTCTTTTTTATTTGATCCTTATAAAATATTTAAGCTATTTTTTTAGTCCTTACTGTTGATTCCACTATTAATTACGAAAGTGTCGAACGCCCATCACAATTAGTAATCATATGTATTGTACCCTGACACATTATACAACAGTGTTAGTTTCTTTAAACACATTCAAAAACTATTTGTGATATATATGAAGGAGGAAATGTACAAAGAATTTCAGTTCAAATTGACCATGAAATTTGATTCTCTAAATGAGTTTAAGGAAACTAACACCCTTATATAATGTGTTAGGGTAATTCTGAAGTATTTTTGACTATTATGGACGTTCGACACATCCACAATTAACAGTAGAATCAACACCAGAGACTAAAAATATAACATAAATATTTTATAAGGATGAAATAAAAAAAAAATTTCGAGGGCCGAAAATCAAAACTCGGGTATTTTATAGTGACTAAAATATTATTTTACCCTTTTATAAACATTAAAACTAACACACTCTAAAAGTTACTTAAAAAAATATTATTATCATTTAAAAGTCTAATTACCGAACATTTTTTTACCTCTAAATTAGTACAACGGTAAGCAATACCTTTATTAATTTTTTTCTATTATCCTTAAGTATACCTTTTCTAAAAATATTTTTAAGTATTACTATTATTTATCTTTATATCTACGAAAAAGACATGACCAATTTTTATTAGTACTTATTAGCATTAGCATTATGTTTTTTTTTTTTTTTTTTTTTTTTTTTTTTTTTTTTTTTTTTACGGAGGCATTAGTATTATGGTTGGTTATTGATAAACAATTTTAATTTCCAAAAAGGACCAGAGAACAGCAGTTGCTACTAGCTAGGGTTAGGTTTAGGGATTGGGAAAAATTGGAAGGAACATGGGAAGAAAAGAGAAGATAAAGAAGAAGACAGACGACGAAGACGATGCGGCGATTGCTTCAACGTCGTTGACCGTAGCCAGCAGTGACGACGATGAAGAGGCAAACGAGGATCTCAGCCTCAAGATCGTGCAGAAGGCGCTTCTCATGCGTGCTTCTAATCCAGAAAACGACGACGTATTCGCTCGACCTAGAGGAATCGCTTCTTCGGAAGCACACAGTGAGGAGATTAAGACTAAGAAAATGAAGAAGAAGAAAAAGAAGAAGCTGGAATCTGGGGTTCAAAGTGTAAATGTTAGACCATATTTGACTTATTTTTATTGAATGTTAATTGTATAAAAAATGTTTTTTTTTCTTCTATATTTTCATGGAAAATTGGGCTTACTTAGTCTGGAACACTAAAAGGGTATGAATGATCGAAACACGCCCACATTGCACATTATGATTACACTGAAATGCTTTTAAGACAAATTGAATTGAAATAATGGTTTATTTATCCAAAAATAGTTTAAGAACATTGAGGATTGTGTCTTGAGTTTTTTTAACACAATAAATTTTCTCATGTAGGCTGATATAGTTGGAGAAGGAAAGGCAGTAGAGACAATCAAAGACACAGAGGAAGTGGAGCCTGCGGAAGCAGGGACGGTTCAAATGAGCGACAATGTTGTTCTGCGAAAGCTACTTGTGAGTTGAAATAATTGTTCTAAAACTGTGATGTTGAAAATGATATGCCACTGTCTCCAAGACTTAGTTGGATGTATATGTTTCTATTCTATCAGCGGGGTCCGAGGTATTTTGATCCTCCATCAGAGAGTGGTTGGGGAACATGCTATAATTGTGGTGAAGAAGGCCATGCTGCAGTCAACTGTACAGCTGCCAAGCGCAAGAAACCTTGCTTTATATGTGGCAGTTTGGAGCATAGTGTTAGACAATGTGCCAAGGTATGTGTTGTTTACTTTTCATCTTCTCCTTGCAGTTTGAAGGTGCCATGGATACAATATATGATATGTAATAGATGTCATCCGTGTTTGTTTTTTCATTTTATTGATTGGTCGAGTCTATGGTGCAAACTCTAATTTGGTTGTGTTGGTGGCTTGGTGAAACTTCCACTAGGGAAGTTTATGGATCATTGGAATGGATTAAATATGAGTTTGATTAAAAAAGTTATTTTTGGTAGATTCCTTCAGTCGATATATTCGGAAATGCTAATTCCACTGGTATAAATATGCAACAATATAATGAACATTGCCTTCTTTGTTTGTCAATGCTTGATGTGTTTTTTTTTTCATTGTTTATCTAGATTTCCTTTGTGTTTCTGTAGGCACGAGATTGCTTTATCTGCAAAAAAGGTGGCCACCGTGCTAAAGACTGCCCAGAGAAGCACAAGGGCAGTTCTAATAAAAGCTCAACAATATGCTTGAGATGTGGAAATTCTGGGCATGATATGTTTTCATGCAAAAATGAGTATTCACCGGATGATCTCAAGGTTGTTCCCATCCATTCCTTTCTGCTTTCCTTTTCGTTATTTTCTTTTATGGGAAACTCTGCATAAGGTTTTTGATTGAATTATCTTAAATATAGTGGGTACATTGGATATGGATCATGGAGTGTTCAGTTGATGATTGTTTATTTTTCCCTTCTGTTTAACTAGGAAACACAATGCTATGTCTGCAAGAGATTTGGCCACTTATGCTGTGTCAATACTACAGATGCTACGCCAATAGAAAATTCTTGTTACAAATGTGGTCAAACGGGTCATACCGGTTTGGTAAGTTTTTGTAATGGTATATTGCCATTACCTGCTATAAGTTTCTTTTTTTTCTTAATCTTTACTGTAGTTTCTGTATGGCTTTTTTCTTTCCAAAGGTAGTTAGGTTTGTTTTTTCATTAATTTCATCTATTTTCCTATATATTAGAAGTTAGGCACACTAAATATTTTTAAAATTTTTGACTGGACACATATAAAACCCTTTTCAAATTAAATTTTGAGTATATATGAGAATGAGGATCAATTGGTGCAGGCATGTTCAAGGTTGCGAACCGAGACTACTGATGCAGCCACACCTAGTTCGTGCTATAAGTGTGGTGAAGTAGGACATTTTGCCCGGGAATGCTTAAGTTCTGTCAAGGTACATTTTATTTTAGATATGCTATTTTTTCTGCTATCGTTATTTCCCCCCTTAATCTAAACCGTCATTTTTGCATTGCTCTTTCTTTCCAAGAGTAAATTTGGTTTGCTTTTTCATTGATCCCATCTTTTTCTAACTAGTAAGACCCGCCCTAAAGTCTAAACTGTTTTTAAAAACTTTGACTTGACACATCAAATGCATTTTTTAATTAAATTATAAAGTATATATCATTATGAGCTTCGATCAATGCAGGCAAGTTCAATGATTCAAACTGAGATCAGTGATGCAGCCACACCTAGTTCATGCTATAAGTGCGGTGAAATAGGACATTTTGCCCGAGAATGCTCAAGTTCTGTCAAGGTACATTTTAGGATATGTGTTTAAGGTTGTTAAAATTATTTTAGATAGGTTATTTTTTCTGCTATTGGTTATTTTCCCCCTTAATCTAGACTGTCACTTTTGCATTGCTCTTTCTTTCCAAGAGTAAATTTGGTTTGCTTTTCATTAATCCCATCTTTTTTCTAACTAGAAGTAACTAGTAAGACACACTCTAAAGTCTAAACTGTTTTTTAGAACTTTGACTTGACACATCAAATGCATTTTTTAATTAAATTATATAATATATATCATTATGAGCATCGATCAATGCAGGCAAGTTCAAGGTTTCAAACTGAGACCAGTGATGCAACCACACCTAGTTCATGCTATAAGTGCGGTGAAGTAGGACATTTTGCCCGAGAATGCTCAAGTTCTGTCAAGGTACATTTTAGGATCCGTCTCTAAGGTTGTTAAAATTATTTTAGATATGCTATTTTTTCCGCTATTGGTTATTTTCCCCCTTAATCTAGACCGTCACTTTTACATTGCTCTTTCTTTCCATGAGTAAATTTGGTTTGCTTTTTCATTAATCCCATCTTTTTTTCTAACTAGAAGTTACTAGTAAGACACACTCTAAAGTCTAAACTGGTTTTAAAAACTTTGACTTGACACATCAAATGCATTATTTAATTAAATTATAAAGTATATATCATTATGAGGATCGATCAATGCAGGCAAGTTCAAAGTTTCAAACTGAGAGCAGTGATGCAGCCACACCTACTTCATGCTATAAGTGTGGTGAAGAAGGACATTTTGCCCGAGAATGCTCAAGTTCTGTTAAGGTGCATTTCAGGATATGCCTTAAAGTTATTAAAATTATTTAGCAGTTGCTTTTTCATTAATCCCATCTTTTTTCTAACTAGAAGTTACTAGTAAGACACACTCTAAAGTCTAAACTGGTTTTAAAAACTTTGACTTGACACATCAAATACATTATTTAATTAAATTATAAAGTATATATCATTATGAGGATCGATCAATGCAGGCAAGTTCAAGGTTTCAAACTGAGAGCAGTGATGCAGCCACACCTACTTCATGCTATAAGTGTGGTGAAGAAGGACATTTTGCCCGAGAATGCTCAAGTTCTGTTAAGGTGCATTTCAGGATATGCCTTAAAGTTATTAAAATTATTTTAGCAGTTTGATCTCTTTTTTTGTTGGTTTATGCTTTCTAGTCACATATTACTCAGTTTTCATTCAGAATAACTGAATAAGCAGTTTCTTGTTTGCTGGGTTCTCCTCCACAGGTAGGCAAGAGGAAACGTGAATTATCAAGTACAAAAACTCCAAGATCCCATAAAGAGAATGGCTACATGGAATATAATTATGCACCTCATGATATGGCTAAGGGTCTTAAGAAGAAAAAGCCTCTTACAGAAGAAAGAGGCATTACAACTCCACAGAAATCAAAGCATACAGATAGTTGGATGATAGAACATCCTCGTGAATTCTATCCCTCCAAGTCCAACAGGAATAGTTGGAGGTCTCCAGTAACACCATCTACTAAAAGTACTAAAATTCATTCTTTTAGTAATGGAAGTCATGCTCCAAGTTCTAAATCTTCTAAGATGTGGAAGGTCCATGATGGAACCCCCCCTAATTCAGGAGGATCACCTAGGCCTTTTCATCATAGATTCTCAGCATCTAGATTTGGCAACACTGATAGTAATGGATTGGAGAGAAGTTACAACTGGTGGTAGCTTTCCACAATTCTGGATTAACCTGCCATCTGTAAACCAACAAAATTACCCTCATTTTCAAGTATTTAAATTTATATTCATTTTTTCCTTTTCAGTTATTCTTTCTACATTTTTGTGATAGTTATTTCAGTACTATCGTTCTTTGAATTAGGGGGTATGCAAATGCAACTGCCGCCCCCTTTGCCAATCAATTTTAGGATTCCGTGTGTAGGTTGTGTTTGAATTTAAGTCTCCTTAGTACATTTGTAACAAATGATGGAATTCTATGATTGAAAGAGCATGTTATTTATCTGGTGAAATTGGAAGGCATGTTATTGAAGACAGATAATTTAGATCTAAAATTTCATACATGTTGAGATGGAAGTGTAAATAGAAAGCAATTGTGAACAATTTCTTAGATCTATTTCTTAAAAGGGAGGTACAAATTCACATGTCGTCTTTTATGTATATGACAACCTAGTTGGCAAAAACTATATCAACCCAGTAAATTATTTTTTATTTGTTTGATAAACATTTTTTAATTAATATTATTTATCCATCTCTTGTAAGCTTAATCTAAAAATTAAATTGATGAAATTTAAAACTATTATTATTAGAAAATAATAATAAGAATATTTCAATATGGTATGAACGTGCCTGAGATCCAACAGGATAAGAAAAAGTTTGCTCACTCACTAATCAACAAATTACTAAACTAAGGAAGTTTTTCATAAAAGTGGTTTAGTAAAATGCTAGCCCATTGTATTCGCATGATTATGTATAAATTTTATTTTTATTTCTGTTACTGTATCTCAGCATTCAAGGTAACAGTGAATTTAAAGAAAGAATCGTCTTCCTTTCTCTCTAACACAACACACCATGACAAAAATGAATGAATTGGTCAATATGTAAAAGCTCATTTTAAAAAATCTAATAAATAATATTCTACTATGCTTAACAACAATATGTCACGGATCTATAAACAAACATTGAGTTACAATTAAACAAAATTTATAAGCAGTTTTGTATAAATTTAAAATTTATAAGCAGTTTTGTATAAATTACTCTCGAGGGTAGGTGTTGCTGTCTCATAAACCATGTCACTCTTGAAGTCAAGAGGTCTTCTCCCGTTAATAATCTTTCTCTTGGCCCATTGGCAACAGTGTTCATAGATCCATGTGAAACATCAGTCACCATACCTGATTTCAGGCATCAATTAATAATTGTTTCACCCATCAATCATTTTATTGTTGCCTCTTTCAATAGGAACTTTAACCTTCTCCCCCCTAATCGTCCTTCCATTTTTATTAATATTCATTTTGGGAAAGCCTTTCATTAACTACTTAATTAATTATATCTTTTCACTCTAAAAATCTAGATTTCTCAACAGATTCAATTCAAAGGTCCATTCTCATCTGAGAAGGTAAGAAAAAGCTATCATCACAATAATACCTCACTAGATTTAAGGAGCACCAATCTCACATAGCACACACTAAATCCTCATGTGTACATCTTAATTTTTTTCTCCCTATTTTCAATTACCCTTCTGCCATGGTCCCAAAAATTTCACCCATAGAAATTCATTTCCTCTGAACAAAACAACCCACAACAATTTCCAAAAAAAGAAAAAAGAAAGAAAAACCACTCATGCCCACACAGAAAAAAGCAGTCTTTAATACTCGCTTGTTTTGCAGTCATGCTTCCTTCTCTCATATTGCCCAATATACTCATTCTTCCCTCCCAAGCTTTTGATTCTTTCATCTCTTTACCAAACATCAAAACCCTAGATTCTCTATTTCCAATCAATTAATTCTCTGAGTTCTTCACCCTAAAGATACTCAAAACACTACCTTTTTGTGCTTTCCATCATACCCCATCTCAATTCTCTGACCTTTTGATTTCTTCAACTGTTTCTGCTGTTTTCCCTTTGCATAAATCCCTATTTCTTCACGTGGGTCTCCAAGAAATTGCCTCCTTTTGCTCTCTGATCACGAATGGGTATGGCCTAGTTAAACTCAACAACTTGAGTGCTAATAACAAAAAATGATTCTTTTTTGAAATGGGTTGAATTTTCTGGGGCTGTGGTTGAATGATTTGAGAAGCATTTTCTTTGTTGCCAAACAGTTTGCAGTTGCTACAACAATGTCAGATGACATGCTCGTGCATTTCTCGTCCAACTCTTCCAACCAATCGGACCAGTCTCTGCCTACAAAGATTGCAAAGCTGGAAGCTCGAATGGTGGGCAAAGGTTCTTCCACCGCTGCTCAGCCTCAGCAGTCAGGTTGGTCCTCTGTTCCTTCAGCTGGGAAATTCGGTGGAGCTGCTGAGGATTTGCCTGAACCATCCACATCCAGTGATTCTGATGATGATGTAAGTCTTGTCCAATTCAGTGCAATGGGTTTGGTGATTTGTCTCTATTTGTAAGGGATCTTATTATTATGGTTATGGATTATTTGCTTATGTTGCCAGGGATCTTCAATGTTAATTAAGAAGCTTATTTCGTTTAATTTATTTTGGTGGTTGACTGATTGTTTATCTGTTAATGGATTTTGATATAATGAATGTATGTGGTAATTTTATGTGTTTATTAATGGTCTGGAAAATAGTAGATGTTTGGATATATATTCCTTTGATGAACTGAATTGATTAGACTGTCTTTATCTTCACATCTCTATTCCAGAATGGTGGGGAATTCCTAATTCAAGCCAACACACAGAAGCGCCAGAAACTTCAAGAAGCTGATAACTCTAATGTTTTTGAACGTGTTGAGGTTAGTTTTCATCTGATGACTCAATATATTCTTTGCTATAGTAATAGCTACATCTCATGTTGAAAATACAGTAACTCACTGGATAAATTGCTTCCTTTTGGCTTACTTTTAAATTTTTTGAAGTTGTTATCTTCTGTTACTAGTATTTTGATGACCTTTGATGATTTCAAACATTTGTAAGAAGTGGTAATTTTGTCCCAGAAATTGGTTATCTAGTTGTTTGCAACTGAAAAGATTTACGTATCAGGTTGTTACTGAAGGAAGACAAACTAGTTTGGAGGCCATGGAGACAAAAGTTAATGTTGATGTGAACAGAAAGAAACATGGTCGTGGAAGAGGGGGTTCTGGTTCAGGTAGGGGCCGTGGTTCCAGGGTGAATGATCAAACCAGAACACAAATATCTCCTCCAACTGTTTTGGCTTCTAATGGTCAGATTGAGAATGTACACCATAAAGTAAGTTCCTTGCCATGAAACATTTGGTTCTTTATTGTTTGTCATTTGTCAGTTGTCCTTGTCAGTTTTTTCTAAACTGGTCTTTACAATTGCAATTATATCTGTTGTTTACACATTATCGCTTGCATAGTTGGAACTTTAAAATATTTAACCGATTATAATGGAGACTTGAAATTGAAACCTCTTTGTTTGGGATAAAGGACTACAGGAAGCTGATTGTATCTTCTTTCGACTGTAGCTGAAAGGAAATTGATTGCATTGGTCATTTGGTCCCGGGTGCTTTTTCTGATGCTTTGTTTTGTTGAATGGTTACTCAACGCCAGTGTAATGTCTTATAGATTATAGATTATTCTGTGTTTGGCAAGGTTTATTTGCCATTGTTGTCTGGTTGCATCTTTTAGCTCTCAGAGTTATGCAAATTGGAAATTTTCCCAATTATATAAATGGAAATTCATAAGTTTATGAATGACATAACATAGCTTAAGCAATCGGTTTTGCAGATCAAAACATTTATACTGTACTCTTTGGTTGTGGCTTATAAGGCTCATTTTTATTTGCAGGATGGCAGACTGAAAGATCAGTTTCATAGTGATAATTTTTCTTCATCAGAGGTATGGCTTCTGCTTAACTTTTGAGTTCCACTTATACATTTTTTGGCAAATAAAAGAATGTGTGGCTTTATATGAAAATAAATAGAAGTTTGATATAACCTATTTCATTTCTCCATCCACCCACCAGATCTTCAATGACATTGCTTATATTTTAACATTTTGTTATTGTTTTATTGGGGCATTAAAAGCTTTTATTTTTCAATTTTTTCTTATTTTATTTCATCTTCATCTTAAATTAGGAGGAGGTTGCATCTCTACGTGCAAAAGTTGTTGCATTGGAGGAGGACTTGCGTAAATCAAAGCACGAAGCCTCTGATTATCAGAATCTTTGTCGACAGCTAGAAAAGGTATTGTCAAACTGCTAGAAGAATTGTGAATCAGAAGGATGTTTTCTGAATCTTGAATTGTATTGAGTCATAAGATATCATCACAATTGATAAGTAGTTTCGGAAAGTATATCTATAAAATGAATGAAAATACCTATATACTCCCTCCGATCCTTTTTATAAGGCACACTTAACCGAATTACACATACCAATAAAAGTGGGTAAAGTTGGTTAATTTTATTGGAGTTTTAAAAAATAATTTAACTTTCTAGTTTTACCCTTATTTAATATCATTGACTAACTCCACTGCCATTTGATAGTTGGAAAGACATTAAAATTAACAAGGGTAAATAAGGAAAATGGTAATAAATGTTGCTTTGAAATAGTAAAGTGCCTTATAAAAAGGACCACAAAAACTTGTAAGAAGTGTCTTATAAAAAGGACTAGAGGGAGTAATAATTTTAACCCAAATTTTTAACTATATTAATATCAAATAGGGCATTTAATTTGTTATCAACAACTAATCATATGTCTTATATAAATCTCAAATTCAAAGATAATCAAGTCCAAACTTGAAAAATGGTAAACTAAGTTAGGCTCCATTGCATTTTTAGTCCCTCTAATACAGCCAGTGTGTGATTTTGGTCTCCCGATAATTTTTTGAAAGAATTTAATCTCAATTTTTTTTGTGACAATTGATTCCCTCTATTGCTTTTCTTCTACTTAAAACTCTCAAATTCTCATTTTTTATTTAAAATCTTCACAAGCTGAATCGATTTAATGATTTTAAACCTTTTTCCACTCATAACTCGTCAACCAAAACATCAATTTTCACACAATTGAAAAATCTTAGTTTTCTTCGCTTCAAATCTAATCTCACATCAAACTTCCACTCAATTTCTGACTTCTAAACTTTTAAAATTATTTCATATCCCAAATCCATCATAAGCCCCCAAATACTTGGATATTTGAGGCCTTTAGATAGAAGGAAATTGATGGCAGGAACGGCTTTGCTTTACTTTAAAAATAGAGGGATTTGATTGACTTGATAAAAACTTGGGGACCAAAATTGCACACAGTTCAGATTAAAGATATCAGAAATGTAATTAAGCCAATAATATTATACAATACATTTCCAATAGGAGATGCATTGGACCAGTTGGTATTATAGTACATATCTGTTTTTGATCCAACAATTGTTCTCCTATTCTTGTGTTCAGTAACATTTTCCAATATAGAAACCTCCCATTCTACCATTTCTATAAGGCTTTTGAAGAAAAATGCATTTAAATTTGAAACTAATTTGCATTTTTCTGTTTGGGTTGTGCAGACCTGAACCGGTCTGTTGCAACCTGACTGAAATACACTCAAATCTCACTTTGTAATCATATCATAAATTCTCTTATATGGCCTTCTAAGTACAAGTTTTGAAGAAGTGCAAAAAATTGAACAGTTCATGTCTTTTACCATTTGAATCTATACCTGATCTGTTGTGTCCTGGAAAAAACTGCTAGTGAAACGTACCAAATTGTTTCATGATTTTAACACTGGCTAATTGAACAGGTACTCACAATTTGAGGGACAAAATAACATTGATTTTATAGTCATTAAAATTGATGTGACAATTTTCTGTTCTTTAATGTTTGATTCTGGAACATGCAGGAACTTAATGACCTGAAGGATCAGGAACAGCAAATGAAGCCCAAGGTGTGATTATTTTCAGCTTTCAAATGAACAATAGTTGTAGTTAAAGTTTCCTTCTTGAATCTATGAAAGCACTTCATTCCTAATGATAAACATGTTATTTAAAATAGAAAGTGGCGGATGACCTTGTGCATGCAGTAGAGAGTGCACACTAAATCTTGCTTGTATGAAATTCTATATGCAAAAATGAACTAGAAATCTTAGATAGCTACTTGTTGATAGGTGCGCTGCCACCACCCCTCCGGTACTCCAAAAATATAAAAATGAGCATTCTCTGTGTCAAGCATCAATTGAGCCAGCACATTCACCTTTGATCCTTCTATCTTGCAGAGAACAAAAATAATATCTGATTTGCTGATATCAGTCTCAAAGTCTGAGAGACAAGAAGCAAGGCTGAAAGTACGACAAGACTCATTGAGACTTGGAAATGTCGGTGTAATCAGGTAAAGGTGGAATATTGAAAGAACCTATTTTTCATATCATCCTTTTTTTTATGATTTCTTATTAGTTTGATTATAAATTGTAGAGCCGGAACTGTCATATCTGAGACCTGGGAAGATGGTCAAGCATTAAAGGATCTGAATGCCCAGCTTGTATGTCTAATTTTCTTTCTTCCCCTTTTTGTTTTTTTCTTTTTAATTTTTGTACCATGCTGTTATTTATTTATTGATTTAATATGTACTAAGTGAATTTATTTCCAAATTATAATGATGGAGCACATAAGTTGTGTTTCTTAGCTATATAGTGGCAGTTTGCTTTTGTCTAAAGTGATCTACTCTGCGAGTCTTTGCTTTAGAGTTTTCACCACTTTAGCAATGGTCTTATATAATACTGTTTGCAAAGTCCTACTGGCCTTATTATCTATTAAGAGTTTTTTCCAAATATGTTTTTTTTGGTCCTGAATTAACAAGGTGTTGTAGCCTGATTCTGAGCTAGCATGAGTGTTTCTGTCGAATTACCAATATGGTTTGCGTCAAGGGTAAGCTTGGAGCACCATTATTTTTGGCTTAGGTACTGAATGGGCTGGTGGCATTCATTGAACATGACTTTTCGAGGGCGAAGATTGAGCATGACTCTTATAATGCATGCTACTGGCAATTGATCTTGATATTACATATTTGGGAAAGAAAGTGTCATGCAGATATGAGACCAATTTAAAGTTCCTATATTGCTTGAAAAGAAATGCCAAAAATGCAAAACACACTATTATTGGGTGGACTTCACATGTGTCCCACTGAAAAAAGAGTGGGCCAAGGTTTTTATTGGAGCCCACATGAAATATACCAAGTAATAGTGTTAGAAAGAGTGTGTTGGTAGTACTGCTCAGTGCTTGAAGTATAGATTTTGCACATAATCCATGAATATTTTCATGTATATTATGAAGACAAACACCATCCAAATTGGTTGTTTCCGATAGAACACTTAATTGTTATATTAAACTGTCAATCTCTGAAGATAATTTCATGTGTCATTTGTGCAACAGTGATTTTGCATGCCTTTTGTTAACCTTCTTAGGAGATAAATATTATCAAACTTGTGCCGTTTTGCTTCAGTTGGATAGAAGATTAAATACAATTATAAGGATAGTATTTTTGTTAACTTCTGCCTGTTAGTCTTTTTGCAATTGAAATGCTTGCCTATGATGGTAGTTTGCATTGTAAATTTGTAATACCATGAATTCCCTTATCTTTTGATTTTTTTCCCAGAGACAACTAATAGAAACAAAGGAGGCAATTGAACGGCAGCGCAAATTATTTAAGAAAAAACATTCTGGTAATATTCTGTTTCCTTTTTTCCATTTAGCAGTTGTCCTCCTAAAATATGGAAGAAGGGTTGAGTGGACCAAATCTGTGACTGTCCTTTTCACTTTCCCTTTCCCTTTCCCTTCCTTCTTAGTTTATACCAGTTGTCAGTATGAACATATGTATTTACTTTTAATAGCCTTCACTAGTTATTTATTTCCTAGATACTATACAAATCATGAATGAAATATGCTTCTTAAGATGGTCAATGGACAAATAAATTTCTGTTTCCTGCTATCAGATGCTGCTAGACTATCTTGTATTATATTATTCTGCTCACTGTGTTAATGGTTTGTTTGGGCCTTTTCTATGGTTGAAGATAAGGGTGATGGAACAGATGCAGAGGCTGGATTACCGGAAGATGTTCTCATTCATGATGAAATCTATAAATCTCGACTAGCTAGCATTAAACGAGTAAGATACTACTTCTGCCTGTCTGATTATTGCCTTTCCTCTTTATGTTTCTAATAGCAGAAAAATCTTCAGGAAGAAGAAACTATTTTGCGGGAGAGGGATCGCTATGAACTAGAGAAGGGGAGGTTGATTCGTGAGATGAAACGCATACGGGATGAAGATGGTTCACGGTTTAACAACTTTCAGATTCTAAATCATCGTTATGCGCTTCTAAACCTTCTTGGGAAGGGAGGATTCAGTGAGGTGTACAAGGTCTGAACTTTCATAAAGTACAATAATAATCATTTATCATATTGATATTATTTAGCAAATAAGATACAAGGTTTTGAGCTACTAAAACCAGAATCTAGACAGTTCCTTCGCCTATATTGGCAATTGTAAATATATACCTTTTTGCAGTGATTTGAAGTAAGAAATTTCCAGCAGGCTTTTGACTTGGTGGAGCATAGATATGTTGCTTGCAAGCTTCATGGTTTAAATGCTCAATGGAGTGAAGAGAAGAAGCAAAGTTACATACGGCATGCAATCCGGGAGTATAATATTCACAAGACGCTGGTCCATCGTCACATTGTTCGATTATGGGACATTTTTGAGATTGATCACAATACATTCTGCACTGTTCTAGAGTACTGTAGTGGTATATCCACTTAGTCCTTTTTATGAAGATCATTGTTTTGTTGATTTTTTTGAGATAGACTATAAGTATCACTTTAAACCTGAATGACTTATTGGTTTTTTGTTTGATTTATTGTTTTGTCCACCCCTTCTCCCTTTGATCCTCAGGTAAGGATCTTGATGCTATCCTTAAAGCAACACCTATATTGCCTGAGAGGGAGGCTAGGGTCATTCTAGTTCAGGTTTTTCAAGGCCTTATTTACATGAATAAAAGAACGCAGAAGATTATCCATTATGATTTAAAGCCTGGAAATGTTCTGTTTGATGAGCTTGGAGTTGCCAAAGTGACTGATTTTGGTCTTAGCAAGATAGTGGAGGATGATGTGGGATCCCAGGGTATGGAACTTACATCCCAGGGAGCTGGAACATATTGGTAAGTGGTGAAAATAATTGTTACTTGATTTCAAAAATTGACGTCGTCCAAATTTGTACTTATTAAGCTTCTCTCTCCTTAATATACTTAAATTTTGATGCTCCTTTCATGTGTCCATGAGCTTTCAACATTTACTTCAGTAAAACCTCTATGCCTTCTTTTCTGTTTTGAATTTCAGGTATTTGCCTCCTGAGTGCTTTGAGCTTAGCAAGACTCCTCTTATATCATCAAAGGTCAATAATTTTCTAAGTTGTAAATACATGGATAACTTTTCTTTTTGTTATCAATTATCACTTTCAGTCATTTTGGTCAAAGGATATTTCACTTTTTCGTTAGTGTCATGATGATTGGGGTTGTGCAAACCATCGAGTCTTGGATAATCATCTTATGATTGTGGTTTGGTTTGGATAATCACCTTAAATGTCTGACTTAAAGTTGTGGAAAACAGGTTGATGTCTGGTCTGCTGGTATTATGTTCTATCAAATGCTCTTTGGTAAACGTCCTTTCGGACATGACCAAACACAAGAGAGAATACTTCGTGAAGACACAATTATTAAGGCACGCAAGGTTGAATTTCCCCCTAAACCTACTGTTTCTAATGAGGCAAAGGTGAGTTGCACCCTTTTTCTGATAATTGCTGCCTATGGCTGATTGTTCTTTGACCATCTTTCATTTATTTATTTTATCCTATTATTTAGTTATGGACATGAGTTTTGCTTCTTGTATATGATATTTATGGTAATTAAAAAAAAAAAAAAAAACTATTCAACTTTAGTCCATGTGCCAGTGCGCATTTAGCCCTCATAATTTATCTGAATGTGCAATTTCCCCCCTTCATATCACAATGCTATTAAAATGCTGACGGGGTTTGATATTTAAGAAAGTAATTTGCACTGATGAAAAAGTATTATGGAGAAGAAGAGTTGTTTAAAATTTATCCTTCACTTATCAGTGCAAGAACCATATATATAATTCTTAGGCTTGAGCATGGAACTACAATTCAAACTGAGTTCTCCTTTGTTTTCTAATGAAAACCTTAAACCTTCCAGATGTTGGAACGTTATCATTTCCATTTTAAGACCTGAAATATACTCGTGCTTATATTTGGTGTGCAATTTCTATATTTAGCTTCAGTGTCCGTTTGATTTACAGTTGAGTAAAATTGATTCTGGAAATTAATGGTTGAGATGAGTGATGCACGTTTTACGAAGCACGTTGGACGGAAGTGATTTAAAATTAATTCCGCAAAACCATGGTTTTGAATTTTGGAATGCCAAACCAAACAGACTATTAGAAAGAAACAGTTATCTACAATTCTTACTGCCAAACCTGACAATTATCTGTTTTTTTTTTTTTTCTCAGGATTTTATTCGGAAGTGTCTAACATACAACCAGGTTGAGAGACCAGATGTATTAACCATTGCTCAAGATCCCTATCTCACTTACTCAAAGAAGTGATGATGTTCATTGACATGGTTTTGTTACCCAGGCTCCCCCAAAAAAGCATGGAGGATCTCATCTTCTAACTTCAGTTACTGATTATCTGCCAGATTTTGTATAGGTTGTAAAGATTTTGTAATCCTACCAATGAGGCAGAGAGAATGTTTCCCCACTCTGAAATGAAGTCCCGTTGTCTTCATGCATTTATCTTTTGGTTCAAAATATGGGAGGAGCCAAAAGGGCAAGTCAGGTTGACTTGACCTTCAAAGGGTTAGGATGTATAGATCCTCACAAGTGAGAAAGTTTTAGTGATTTTTTAGTACTCATGCCCCCAAATTATAGGATTTTAATGCTTATTGATTGGCTACTCTCTTTTTTTTCCCCAAGCTATTAAGGGTATGTTTTGTTTACTGTTGAATAGAATTGATTTTGATAGGTTTATAGAATCAATGGTAGGGAACGAATGTTGCATGATTTACGAAGCACGTTGGATGAAAGTGATTTAAAATTAATTTCGCGGAATTCTGACGGTTCCCAACTAGGAATCAAGAGGACACTAATTTGTAGAAAGAAAACAGTTTTAAGGATATTTTATTGAAGGGCTTGTATATTTGACATTTTGCATGCCCAAATGATATATATAATAGACAAGGAAAAAGGGGATTAAGATATAAGGGGCATAGGGAAGGATGTGATTGAAACACACCTTTGTACAATGAACAATGGAGCCTCACATTATTTTAGCCACATAAGATCATCTATATTCCAGCACCCCTGAAAAGTTTTTTAAACTAATATTTTATAATTTTTTACACTTTCTCATATTATTGTATTATTTTTATTACTTTAAACAACTCAAACACTTTTCATCTCCATTTCAACTTTATAAAATTTCTTAAATGGACCCCACAATCAATCTATCAACCAATCACATACTATATAACAATTATTATCTTTTAATGTTAAGCATGGGTACTAAAATAAGATCCATGTATGTCTGACTTCATTGTTATATCTTTAAGAAGGATGCTTAAAAATTTAAGATCTTGTATAGCATCTGTGATGCAGATGCCCTAATTAGTTATATAGTTTAGTTATACAGGTGTATTTTTCAAGTTTGAAACATCTTCCTCATAAGCACACAACCTATAATTTGATGTAATATTTATCTTTGTAGAGGCAATTCTTTATTAAATTTTACACCCTTCAAATTTGTTCCGTGAATAAATTAGAATTTCTGGTTTATAGAGGTGCAAAACCCTCTTAAGTTCACACTTCAACAAACCATCTATCGATAAAATTATTTAACTACTAGATAGAATTATCACCTAATTTGCTGACACCAAAGAAAGGTGAAAGTTTTCAACTTGAATAACAATGAGGATTTTCGTTCTTATCATAGAACGCCATTGGCAAATCAAGCATTTGGCCAAGAGTAAAACCATGGGAAATATCACAATGAAAAAAATAGTAAATATCATGGTTGTTAGTTGCAAGATTATTATTTTGGGATCATTTTTTCTTTTTTTCTGGTTTTAATTGTTTCTGATCTGGTCCCCAGTCGACCCTGTGCATGGAGGGGACGATCGTCGTCACCACAAGTCAAAGACATATTCTAACACTGCAGTCCGATCATCGATCAGGATGAATGACGATCGGAGTGCCCCCGGAGTCGCTCTCATAAGAGCTATCCCAAAACCCTTGAAACGATCGGGGGTGACCACATACCGCCGGCCCTTACTTCCTAGGGTCTCAGGCGTAGGCCACCTACCAAGTCTCATCGCATTTAATGCGCCCTACACCGCTCCCAATAAAGCTGGAAGGCTCTGACACACGCAACCAGAGATTACGGCTGGGGCAGGCTATTTCGGCGGAGGCATGCCTGCTCCACCAGCCTTGTCCCCTACAGCCCAAGCACAACATGGCTATATAAGGGGGACATCCCGCATGCCTCCAGGTAACTCTTTCTACAATCTTACTCTCCACATATTGAGCCCCTCCCTGACTTGAGCGTCGGAGTGCCTTTGCAGGTACCCCCCGCCACGCGCATCCGCACCGGAGCAATCACCGGAGAAATCTCGTCAGCTAATAGCACCCCTCGGACCACCACACCACGTACCTCGAACCACCATCCTCGATCTCGGTCACGATCATTTGGCGCCGTCTGTGGGGAACGTGTAACGAAACCCCCACCATCTCTACCCCTTTGCTGAGATCAGGTCCGTACACCCAGAAAATCAAAGATGGATGTCGCCACCGGCAACCAGCCACCGTAGCTCACCAGAGTCACACCAGAGACGGGAGCTGAAGTCATGACAGACCCCCGTCACACCCTGAGGACAACACCTCAAGAGCCACCCCCATCTGCACGCACCACTGGATCCTCCAGTGACAGTTACCACTTGAAGCCTCCCGCAGAACTCACCAGAAGGAGAAAATCTGCAAAAAGAGCCAAGAGGAAGGGGAAGCCCATCCCAGCAGTGGAGAGGAGACCCCCTCCCCCCCAAGGAGGAGAAAGAAGGACATAACGGTGAAGGAGCTGGAAAGGAGGATCAAGTACCTGGAATCCCTGCTTCCTGTCGCACCACGAAGGAGGTCCCGCCGGCGAGAGACCAGTAGGAGGAGCACCACATCCAGAAGAACATGTCGCACCAGGGACCTCACAAGAGACAAGTTACGCTTCCTTGGAGTCATCACCAGATGAAGTTTCATCATCGGAGTATCAAACCGAGCGACTGAGCCGGACGCATGGACGTAGTAGACGTGTGACGCCCTCGGCCCGCGCCGACACAAACAGGACGTCGGCTAGGAAGGATCGGGAGGGAACAATGAAGCCAATCATACCCGACCCCCACAAAGAGGCAGGGGCCGAGACACAGGCTACCCCGATCGCCCCACCAACAAACCCGGTCATCCTAGTAACTCCGACTGCAACCCCTGTTGCGGCCGCTGGAACGCCCGCCACCACACCTGCGGTCGCCGCAACGGCGGTCCCAAATCTCATAACCTTACATCGGCCCTTCACACACTCGTTCACACCAAGGCTCGCTCAAGCTGAGATACCCGATCGTTTCCTTCGACCTTTAGCACTATCAGTTTGTACACGGGAGAGACTGACCCGAGCCGACATTTAGATCGGTTCTTCGACGAAATGTTGTTCCTGGGAGCCCAGGAGGATATCATGTGCATAAGCTTCTCTCGGACACTGGATGAAAAGGCCTTAACTTGGTTCAGAACCCTCCCCCAGAACTCTGTGAACAAGTGGGACGACCTCGCGGCGGCATTTGCCAAAAGGTTCAGCATGGCCAACCAGATACCACGAGATTCCCATACCCTCGCAAAGGTCAAGCAGGGGGAGTCCGAAACCCTACGAGATTTCTTGGCCCGTTTTTACAAGGAGGTGGCTCTCACGCCGAACGTTGCATACGAGGTGCATCTGCATTGCGCGGTAGAAGCATTGCGCAAAGGAACACCTTTGGACATTTCGCTCAGAAGAATCCGAGTGCAAAACATGACGGCCTTCAGGGAACGAGCGACCCAGTTCATGAATGAGGAGCTACACTTGGAAGGCATGAACAAAGGAACGACCTCGAAGGAAACACGAGCCCCGGAAAGAGATGATAAAAGCAGAAAGGAACGACGAGAGGAGAAGAAGAAATTCAGAGGGCGATACGAGGGTAATTACACCCCTCTCAACAGCAGCCTTTCCAGAATTTGGCAAGAAGTGCACCACGTTGAATTAGCCGAGGTGAAGAGACCTCCACCTATCAAATCGCCCCAAGGGGACAAGAGCCGATACTGCGCCTTCCACAAAGGCCATGGGCATGACACTGACGACTGCTACCAGCTCAAAGATGCCATTGAGCAACTCATCCGAGACGGGAGCTTGGGACGATATGTAAGAAGAGACAAGTCGGAGTGGAGTAGCAGAAGGGAGGGCGACCGGAGGCTAGATCGTCATTCGCCGCCTAGGCAGGAAGGGAGACGAAACTGCCCACGATCGCTAAGAAGCCGTGGAGCATCAGATAAGAAACCAAGGGACAGATCCCCCCAGAAGGACCAAGATCAGTTGCCTCGGATTACCATAAACATGATCGCAGGAGGTTTCGGAGGAGGTGGATGCTCGTCCAACTCCAGGAAAAGAGCATTAAAGGAAGTGCAACATGTTGAGGACGACCACCGCCGATCTCGAAGGTACGGAACACCCCCTCCAACCCCAGCAATCACCTTTGACAGCAGTGATTTTGGGGATACTTTGCCCGGGCACGATGATCCAATGGTGATCAGTGCAGTGATAGCCAACGCTGAAGTGAAACGAGTATTGATAGATCAAGGAAGCTCGGCCGACATCATCTATGAAAATTGTTTTGATCAAATGGGGATCAGCCGAGGGGACCTCCTGCCTTATGATAGTGACCTTGTCAGCTTCTCGGGAGATCGCATCCAGCCCCTCGGATATATGGAAGCACTCGTCACGCTGGCAGGAAAGGGCGGCAGCAAAACAATCAAGTCCAAGATCATTGTTGTTCCATGCAAGAGCTCATACAACGCTATTATGGGAAGGCCGAGCCTTAATGCAATAGGAGCAGTAGTATCTACAGTGCACCTTGCCATGAAATTCCCAACAATGGAAGGCCGGGTGGCGACCGTCAGGGGAGACCAGCAGGTTGCCAGAAGCTGCTACAAACCTGAGCTTGAAGAAGAAACCCCCGCCGAACGCCAAAACCCCGGCCCAGAAGGTAAGGCATGATGTTTCCCTCATTGATCTAGATCCAAGGATTGATTCCGGGGAAGAAGGTCGAGGGATGGAGCGCCCTTCCCCAGAAGGGGAAACTGTCCCCGTAAACGTCGGGAAAAAGGAAGGACAAAACACCAAAATGGGAGACCACCTCCCACCAGAATTCAAGGAGAGGATGGAAAGACTATTGTTGGACAACGCCGATTTGTTCGCATGGACAGCAGCCGACATGCCAGGGATCGACCCAAATTTCTGCTGTCACAAGCTATCAGTCAACCCTCGGCTAAAGGCAGTTGCCCAGAAGAAAAGGAGGATGGGACCAGAAAGGCAACAGGCGATCAAGGAGCAGACGACCGAGCTATTAAAGGCAGGATTCATCAAAGAAATCCGATACGCCACTTGGCTTGCCAACGTCGTCCTAGTCAAAAAGTGGAGCGGCAAGTGGAGAATGTGTGTGGACTACACCGACCTTAACAAAGCATGCCCTAAAGACCCATTCCCTTTGCCGAACATTGACAGGTTAGTAGATAACTCCTCTGGCTATCACTTCCTTTTGTTCATGGACGCCTACTCTGGTTATAACCAAATCCCCATGTATGTGCATGACGAGGAAAAAAACGGCATTCCTGACGGACGATGGAACTTACTGCTACACTATGATGTCGTTCGGCCTCAAGAATGCTGGAGCAACTTACCAGAGGATGATGACCGAGGTGTTTGAAGGATTGATCGGGGAAGTCGTGGAGGTGTACGTAGATGACATCATCGTCAAAACCCCTGAAGGAGGAGATCCCATAGCCGACCTAGAAAAAGTCTTCCACCGATTAAGAAATCATAACATGATGTTAAATCCCCTCAAATGCACCTTCGGAGTTCCGGCCGGACACTTCCTCGGATACATGTTGACGAGCAGGGGAATAGAAGCCAACCTAGAGAAGTGCAAAGCCATCCTGGAGATGAAGAGCCCAGCGTCAGTAAAAGGAGTCCAGCAACTGACAGGAAGGATAGCGGCCCTAACCCGTTTTCTACCCCGTTCGGCACACAGGTCACTCCCCTTGTACCAGCTCCTGAGGAAAGGACATAAGTTCGACTGGACCCCAGCATGTGAAGAGGCTTTCAACAGCTTCAAAGAATCACTTACTAAACCACCAATCTTGGTGAAGCCCCACCCTGGGGAAAAACTGTACTTATACCTGTCGGTTGGAGAAGAAGTCATCAGCTCTGTGTTAGTAAAAGAGTCAGGGGGCAACCAAAGTCCGGTATATTTCACGAGCAAGAGCTTACAAGGGCCAGAGCTCAGATATCAGAAGCTGGAAAAGGCAGCATTTGCAATCATCTCAGTTGCGCGACGCCTCCGACCATATTTTCAAGCTCATCCCATTACGGTCAGAACCGATCTGCCCATCAGATCAGTCTTGCACAAGCCTGATCTGGCCGGACGAATGATCACCTGGGCGATCGAGCTCTCAGAGCATGATATTTCTTATGAACCCCGAACGGCTATCAAGGCACAGGTCTTGTCCGATTTCATCCTCGAGATGACGGAGAATCAAGCGGATAGATTTGGGGTCACATGGACGATATGCGTAGATGGGTCATCAAACACTAAGGGAGCTGGAGCAGGGGTAGTACTGGAAGATAGCACTGGTGTGACCATTGAACAGTCTCTAAAATTTGAATTCAAGACCTCGAACAACCAAGCCGAGTACGAAGCTTGCTTAGCTGGGCTTAGCTTGGCCAGGGACCTTGAGGCCGAGACGGTCGTCTTGTGCAGTGATTCGCAACTAATGGTTTCCCAGATCAACGGGGAATACCAAGCCCGCGAACCCATTCTGCAGCAATACCTCACTAAGGTAAAAGAGATATCAGAGGCCTTCAAGATGATCGAATTTCGTCACGTACCGAGAGAACAGAACACCAGGGCCGACGTTTTGTCGAGATTGGCAAGCACCAAGAAAACTGGAAATAACAGGTCGGTCATTCAGGAAACACTTGCTGAACCGAGCGCCAGTGAAAAGAAACAAATCATGCAAGTCGACCAAGAGATCAGTTGGATGAGTCCAATCATACAATACTTACGAAGTGGGGTACTCCCAGAGGACAGGAAGGAAGCAAAGAAGGTCGAACGCACCTCGGCATGGTACACCCTGGTGAACGATCGGCTCTATAAGAAGGGATTCTCGTGTCCCATGCTCAAATGCTTATCCCCCAGTGAGGCAAACTATGTCTTAGCAGAAATCCATGAAGGGAGTTGTGGCCAACACCTTGGTGGACGAGCACTAGCAAAAAAGACTTTGCGGGCTGGATATTATTGGCCAACGATGGAAAAAGATGCTGTGCAGCATGTCCAGAAATGCGACCCCTGTCAGAAACATGCAGACTTCCACAATGCCCCGGCAGAAGAAATGATGACCACCTCAACCCCATGGCCTTTTTTCAGGTGGGGAATGGATATTCTTGGACCATTTCCCCCGGCTCCAAGTCAAGTAAAATTCCTAATTGTAGCGATCGATCATTTCACCAAATGGATCGAGGCCGAGCCCCTGGCAACCATCATATCCGCTCGGATTCAAAGATTTTTCTACAGGAGCATCATCACCCGATATGGGGTCCCAAAGGCGGTAGTCACTGATAACGGCACCCAATTCACGGACAAAGGCTTCAGGGAGCTGCTGGAAGGTTTGAAAATAAAGCAGCACTTCACCTCGGTAGAACACCCCCAAACAAATGGGCAAGCCGAGGCGGCAAATCGGGTTATCCTGCGAGGACTAAAAAGAAGGCTTGGTGAATCAAAAGGAAGATGGGCAGAGCAGCTAGATCATGTCCTCTGGGCGTATCGAACAACCCCGCACTCGTCCACTGGAGAAACCCCCTTCCGATTAGCCCACGGGGCCGAGGCTGTCATTCTGATCGAGATAGGAGAGCCCACCTGGAGAACCAGCACCCATGACGAAGCCAACAACGATCGCCTACTCAGAGTAGAATTGGACTTCCTCGAGGAACGTAGAGCCATCGCCCATGTCCGAGAAGAAGCAGTCAAGATGAGGGTAGCGGCCAAATACAACAAACGAGTGATCCAAAGGAAATTCGAAGTTGGAGACCTCGTCCTACGAAGAGCTGACATTGGAGGGAGAAATGCACAACAAGGAAAGCTAGCACCCAACTGGGAAGGACCTTACCGCGTCGTCACTACAACAGGAAAAGGGGCCTACCGCTTACAGACACTAGGAGGGGACGGCATCCCCCGTCACTGGAACGCCCAGAACTTGAGAATATATTTTAGCTGAGAATATGTATTCGACCGACATACCCCGGTATGAAAAAGCCGAGGCTTTCAGCAACGAGCAAGAAAGAAAAATTTCCAGTACAACGCAAGAATTAAATGTCCGATCAAAACAATTTCGTTCGGATAATAACATACACGGCTACGATCGGATAAACACACAGACAATTTCGTTCGGCTAAATACACATACAATTACGGTCGGATAGATACCTACACGATTACGATCGGAAAATGTCTAAATGCGCATTTACGATTGAACGAGAATTAAAAACGCAAGAGGCCTGCGATCGAATATAAAGGCAAAGTTCAAAGAAAGCATTAACTAAAGGCATAAGGCAGTACCTAAAGTAAGGCCATAACCGACCATAAGCAAAGAACAAACTAAAGACCAAGGAAACTAGAAAAAAGAAACAAAAAAAGCTTTAAGCATCAGTTTGAGCGGCGGTAGCCACAGAGAGACCCTCGGGAGGAATCTCGATCTTCTTATCGCCATTAACTAAAACCACTGCGCCATCGATGACCTCGTATTCATAGGAAAGGTCGTGAGTGTCCAGGTTATAGGCCAGGTTGCGAACCTTCACCTGCTCTATTGCGACATCGAAGGCCTTCTCCACATATTTCAAGGTATCGGCCACCGACTGACGCTCACTCGCTATGGCTACCTCCAATTTTCTTTTTAGCTCGGTCACCTCGGCAGCATGCTCTTCCTTCTCCTTCTTCTCTGCTCCTCAGACGTCTTCAAATCTTTGCCAAGGTCCACTACCTTCTTCTCCAAATCAGCCTTCTCCTTCCCAATGGTCCCCAGCTGGACCGTCAGCTTCTCCTTCTCGGCCTTCAGCTTATCACATTCTTCAATGGCCGAGGTAGAAGCCTTCAGGGCCTTATCATATTGCTCCTTGGCCCTGTTAGCTGCAGGGACCATGTCCTTCTCCAGGAACTGCAGGAAACTGATCTGCTGCATATAGGTGACCTGGGCATCTCGGATGACCCCACCAATGTCAAATTCCCCCTTCGAAAACTTACTGCGAATCTCCTCCGTATAAAACTGAGAAACCACAGCAGGATGGTCCGGGGTAAACTTATCAAAAAATATCTCGGCTTTAGTAAGAATCGGACCGACCGCCTGAGAAGCCTCAGCATCCGAAGTGGCCCTAAGAAGCTCTTCTGTTTGGCCCTTCCCCTTCTTCTTCTTTTGCTCGGCCTCCTTCTGAGCAAGGGTAGGATCAGGCTGAGCGTCGAGATTGATGACAGGATCCGGGCTCGGACAGGGAGGAGGAGGAAGACTCTGATTGTTGGAGGTCGACGTACCGGACCCCTCAACAAGCCTTTCTTTTCTTAGTACCCTTTGGCTTTGGATCATCAAGACCGACGGCCTTAGCCTTTTTCAGGAGATCGGAAATCTTCATCTAATCTTCTTCTGCAGCCGAAACAAAATACGAAAAACATTAGTCCAGTATAATAATACAACACAAAAAATTAAGGTATCACGACAACAAACCTAAGGCGACGGTCAGCTGCCCGGGCAATGTGTCAATAAGCAACCGGGAGGAATAGCGATAACCCCCCTCTCTTTGATGGCCTCTTGAACCAGGTAGACCGCATCCTGCTCGGAATGAGCCAAACGATCGTACGCGGTGGAATACGTCTTCGTGCCCCAGTCGTAATGACGACTATCCTAGTAAATACTGATTGACGGCTCCTGCTCGTCCCAGGAATTCCTCCAGAAAGGGAGGACCCCGTCCTTAGGAATGACTCTGAAGAAATCCCTCTTGAAAGACAACCCCAGAAGATTTCGCCGAATCCACATACAGCGATAGCAGCGGCCGGCCGTTATGAGCTCGAAGGCTCACCCAACCCCTCGGCCCAGCCTTCCTCGGGCAGACGTCAAAATAATGGGTAAACACCCCAACGGTCGGAGCAATCCCCAGGTGAGCACAAAGAATCTCGAAGGCTTTGATGAAGCCCCAGGCGTTCGGATGAAATTGGCTCGGCGCCACTCGGTAATGTCTTAAAACTGACCGCTCAAACAACGTCAATAGCAACCTCACCTTTAGCCTATGCACAACAAAGGCATACAAAACATAAAGTCGGCGTTCGTCTCCCCCCTGTGACATACTCGATCGGAAGCCGAGGGAGGCGATATGGTGTACAACTCGTCATGGTCCGGTTCCAACACATTCAAACTGGCCCGAAGAGTTGCTTCGGTTTCTCCACAATACCGAGAGGCGATCCCAAGCACTTCAGCGTCCACCCAGGCGTATCGGTCTTGAACCCGCATCTCTCGGCTAGTGACCTCCCCCCCACTGGTACTCGCAGCATCCATGAAGCCTTACCTATCAGCTTCAGGAAAAGAATATAAATTAGAGATCTCGGCACCCTCGTCTTGCAATTCTAAATCGATTTCAGAAGAAGATGCGCGGAGATCTCTCACGAAGACCGACCTTTCAGCCGACGAGAGTCCACGAGCCTCTTCACGAGCCGATGCCGCCACAATTTCATAGCGACGGATCATTGACGGAATAGTCAGTATCCTGCGCGGGGCACGGCCGGTGGCCGGTACCCTTGCAGACCTCACCGTCGGCCAAGATGGAGGGGGCGCCGGAAGCACCTCCAGAGAGCCACTACTCTCTCCTCCACCATCCCCTCCCTCGGGAGGATCCATCACAGACCAGAAAAGAAAGGAAAGGAAGGGAAATGGTGAGGAAGGGAGCAGTACCTGAAGCATGCGGCGGCGAGACGGTGGAGGCACGACGGTTTGCGGCACAGGCTCCACAAAAACACGGTGAAACAGCTCTGCCAATGTTGGTTCACCACAAAAGTAACTTCCACAAGATGCCAATGACACGGGGAACACTTTAATCGGAGCAGAAATAGTGAAGAGGACTTCACGATCAACGTTAAATGGAGGAAGAACAGTGAAGAAGATTCAGTCTCAGGGAGCAATAAGAAGAGGAACAACGGGGAGAAGCAAGTGCGAGAGGAATGGAGGGAGCGGTTAACGCTTCCACCGTGTTATCAATTTAAACGAAGGATAAAATTGTCCTTCCACCCCAAACCCCAAAGGTCAAGAGCAAAACAGAAGGGTAACCCTGTCCTTTCACGTGTGGGCAAAGAAGGAATAAGCATACTAAGTCAGGGACACCAGGGGAATTTCACAGGTACAGGAAGGGCAAAAAAAGGAAGAGCGACTGAGACGTGCGTTATGCACGTCTCTACAATCATGCGCATTCAATAGCGCACGGCTCAAGGAAAAGCCCCCAATCAGCGCCAGCCACGTACCCCACCACAGCATAACGGTTAGAAGGGGAACAGCCAGCGATGGGACGGACGCAGACGAAAAGACGGGCGACAAGACAAGACATAGTAAACGGACTAAAACCCGTTCGAGGTTTGAGAAGAAATTTCTCCCCCCAACTGATCCGAACGGACCAGGAGATACCCCTAAACCAATTCATCGTTGACAGTGAGCCAATCGCTCACAATCACGCTAGGGGGCAACTGATCCGGTCCCCAGCCGACCCTGTGCATGGAGGGGACGATCGTCGTCACCACAAGTCAAAGACATATTCTAACACTGCAGTCCGATCATCGATCAGGATGAATGACGATCGGAGTGCCCCCGGAGTCACTCTCATAAGAGCTATCCCAGAACCCTTGAAACGATCGGGGGTGACCACATACCGTCGGTCCTTACTTCCTAGGGTCTCAGGCGTAGGCCACCTACCAAGTCTCATCGCATTTAATGCGCCCCACACCGCTCCCAATAAAGCTGGAAAGCTCTGACACACGCAACCGGAGATTACGGCTGGGGCAGGCTATTACGGCGGATGCATGCCTGCTCCACCAGCCTTGTCCCCTACAGCCCAAGCACAACATGGCTATATAAGGGGGACATCCCGCATGCCTCCAGGTAACTCTTTCTACAATCTTACTCTCCACATATTGAGCCCCTCCCTGACTTGAGCGTCGGAGTGCCTTTGCAGGTACCCCCCGCCACGCGCATCCGCACCGGAGCAATCACCGGAGAAATCCCGTCAGCTAATAGCACCCCTCGGGCCACCACACCACGTACCTCGAACCACCATCCTCGATCTCAGTCACGATCAGTTTCCACAAGACCTAACATGCAATTGAAGTTGTCAGCTTTTATGAATAACCATGGAAGCACGATTGAGAGACAAATATATCCTTCAATTCATAATATAGCACATCGTTATAACTTCGTTTTAGAAGGGAGTAAAATTTACGAAGATGCTAACTACAGTGCGACATTAGTAATAAAAAAACACCACTGATTTTAACATGTTTGGTTTCCGTTGGGAAAGTGGCCTTTACTTTTCCCACCACAGTTTTTGCTATTCCCACCCCTCAAAATATTTTTCTACCCAAAATACCCTCTCTCCCTTCCCCCTCCCCCGCCCCCACTATCCTGCTCCGGTGGCCCCCTTCCCTCTTTTCCCTTCCCTGCCCCCACCCCATTTCTCCTTTTCAATTTTACAAAAAAGTAACGTACGGACAAGGGTGTCTGGGAATAGCTCCCGGACAGCTTTGTCCGTGTTATTTTTTTGTAAAAGAAACAACGTACAGTCACCCTTGTCCGTACGTACAAAAAATAACGTACGGACAAGGGTGTTCGGGAACTATTCCCGGACAGCCTTGTCCGTACGTCTGTCCGGGGATGGTTCCCGGACACCCTTATCCGTACGTTGTTTTTTTTACAAAAAAACGTATGGACAAGAGTGTCCGGGAATAGTTCCCGAACAACCTTGTCTGTAAGGCAATTAATTGAGGGGCAGTTTTGAGTTTTACAAATTTTTTAAAAACATTTGGGGGGTGGGAATAGTACAAAGCACGGTCGGAAAAGTAAAGGCCTAGGAAAGTCCATAAACAGACATAGGCCTTGCTTTTCACATCCCTCACTTTTTATAAAAAGTCTAATTTCAAAAATACCTTTTAACTATTTTGGAAATTAATTTCCAAAAACTTTTAGAAACTAATTTTTTGAAAGAAGAAAAGGAAAAAGAGTGAGTAAAATGTCGGTGGGGAGTGGGTGGGGTAGTTTGGGACAGATGTTTTTTTAAAAAAAAGAGGAGAGGTGTGAATAGCAAAAAAGTGATGTTAAAAGCAACTCCCAATAAATAGAAATGCAAGGTTAGGTAGCCCAACGCCAGCAAATTGTAAAACTGGAAATTGCTATTCCCACCCCGTTTTTGCTAGTCATGGCGGCATAGTGCAGTTTAGCTATAAGAATCTGAAGACTCCAAAAATAAAGGAGTACCGGTACCGGGTCCGGGTGGATTTGGATACATACCAAAACAAATTTTCAAACAAAAAAAAAAAAGGTACAGCTCTGGGTACATCTGGGTACAGTTTTGGGTACTCCTATATCAAAACTAGGTATTTTATACTATGATGTCTGGGCTGTTTCCCCCCTCCAGAGTTGCGTGAAATTTCTAGCTGAGGATTGTAGTTTTGCTCTTGCTGCGAACCCTAGGCCACCTTAGTTCCCTTTATGTTCGCTGTTATTATGTCTTTCGGATCTAGTCTCTAGGGAGTGTACCTTTCTATCAGGGCTTTTGTCTAGAGTATCTAGTACTAGATTTCTAATGCTTTTATATACTGCTGTTTCCTTTGGGCCATCCTTTCGGGCCTTGCCCTGTATTTTGTTTTCCTGAAATGAAAGACTTTTTTACCCAAAAAAAAAAAATACTATGATTAAAATACTATGATTGGGTATCCGAAAACCTCAATTATAACAATCAAATTGCCAAATTGGCAAATAACTTCATACACAGATAAATAGGCTATGATAATCCAATTGTAGTTACTTGTATAAATTTTTATGGCAAAATAGAAACAATTCCGCTGCCATGCCAACATAGATTAAAATTTACTTCTCTTCACTCATCAGAAGCATCATACACACGGAGCTCTTCTATAACCTAATTTGTAATTAAAAATGATTCCTAGCTGCCTGTTTCGGCTGGCATTTGCCGTTTATGTGACCTCTTCCTTTTCCTACTTCTCTTCACTGTGTTGTCTCCTTTCGTTTCCTGTATAAGAATAACGATTAATGAGCACCTAACAAATCTCTAGGAAACAAAATTTAACTTTCAGCAGACTAATAGGTACCAGAAAAAAGAGAGCACAATAGAACTGAATATTCACTGTATTATTAATGGAATCAGAGTGATATCAATGCCTGAATCAGGAATGAAAATACAGAATAGTAGGAAAAATAGTAAATGTCCCTAGACAGTTAGAGAGTGCCTAGTCTCTCCCAAATCCCAGCCAATCAACAGTTAATTATATGGAAGGATCCTTCATATTCTCTATCATGTGATTATGATCTCCTACTTTGTCATTCATTCTATCTAACATACACCTTAGATATTTTGGGTTTGGGCCTAACTATTTCCAGGTTCCTATCAGACAACTCAATATATATAAAACTATAACACCATAGCTGAAGCATTCTAAACGTAATGGTACTGTACTAAGCAATTTGGAATTTGCTCAACATCAATGCTAAAACAAAACCAGAACAAACAGTTAAATAGGAACTAGCACCAACATCTAAATTGTTTTGCAGAGTTCCAAAATTACTAGTGCTATTAGCAGACAACTTGGTGCACCTTTTTCACATGTAATCGCTCCTTATCATTAAATCTAACTCAAAAACATTTATTTATATAAAACCAATTGGGTGCCCTATTTGGAGTCGTGTTCAGTGTCCATTGCCATGCCAAGGGCAGCTCAGAAAGGTAAATCTGAAGTACAACTTAATTGTTTAGCAGAGTTCCCATAACAAGTTTAAAAAGTGCTACATGCATGCCACTTCTACACACCTTTTAACATTCTCTCACATTCAAATTTGGTCATCAATGCTTTTATACACTACAGGTCAATTTGGACAAACTTCTCTAGAAGGATTTATGGGAGAGAAAAAAATAGAATAAATCAAGAAGTAAAATGAATTCAACATCTTCCATAAATTAAAATTAGTCTTTGCAACTCAATTTTTCCAAAAGCTCTCCCATTTAACTTCTCCATAAGTAAATAATCTCAACTTATGGGAGAAATTGAATTCATTTTACCTTCTTGATTCATTCTATTTTCTTCTCCCACAAGTCTTTCTAGAAAAGTTTATCCAAGCTGACCCTACATCAATGGTATTGGTAACAAGATGCCGGTGAAGGAACTTAATCAAAATAAATTCTTGAAAACTTGATCCAAACAAACTAGTAAAAAGAAACTTGCTTTTCAGAATTCAGATTTCCACGTTAGACAGTATTAAAACTATTAAGAGATATAAAAACCAATCAAAAGTCTTCACCTAGAAGCTTAAGCTTTTAGGAGATTTGGTCCTTAACATTATATTAAAGCCTCATGATCTCAAGTATCTTCAGTCTCTGTTCTTCTAATAAAGTTGAATTTTACACAAAGTGCAGGAATGAGTATTTTCCAAACTTTCAATGTAATATTTTTTTACACTCATCTAATAACATGCCAGAACATCATTCATGGAGTTGGACCTCCTAGGTAGCTGTAAAAGTCAAACCCATTTACCAATTTGGCAATATATGATAAAAGCTTTACACTGACCATGAATCAACAAAAATTATAAGGCAAGTGTTTGCACTTTACATGTTAAAATTGAAGAAACATTCACATTTTGCCAACCTACCTTGAAAGGACCAATATTTTGGTTTTCACAACTTTTCTTCTTCTTGCACGAAAGTGGGTTTGGACCCTGCAAAGTTTAAAGTAATATCATAAAAATGTGAAACAATACTAATGGGAACCATTAGCTATTAAAAACAATAAAGCTTTATTTAAGTTAATTAAAATTGTGTGAAATTTAAGTTTACTTGTAAATTAATGAGACCAATTATTTATGTAAACTACATAAAATATTGCAGATAAAAAAAAAAAGCGAAAATTTCGAAGAAATTGATTCCTGGCAAAAATATATCAAGTCTATATGAACAATCAACATTCAATTGGTAAACATTTAACAATATTCAAACAGTGTTTATCTAGTTGGGTTGTTAATTGTTCCTAAACTAATAATTTTACTGATAATTTATTTTTAAATTCACCGTAAAAAAGTATGATAATATACAGATGCCAAGATTAGCTAATCTTATGTGCACGACTTTAAGTTTACTTGTAAATTAATGAGACCAATTATTTATGTAAACTACATAAAATACTGCAGATAAAAAAAAAAGCGAAAATCTCGAAGAAATTGATTCCTGGCAAAAATATATCAAGTCTATATGAACAATCAACATTCAATTGGTAAACATTTAACAATATTCAAACAGTGTTTATCTAGTTGGGTTGTTAATTGTTCCTAAACTAATAATTTTACTGATAATTTATTTTTAAATTCACCAAAAAAAAGTATGGTAATATACAGATGCCAAGATTAGCTAATCTTATGTGCACGACTTTTGCCTACAGTTTCAGATATGACTGGACAATTTTTTCCCAACCAATGGCTTCACATTCAGAGTTTCTACTTTCTATACAGTTTTAATCTTGAGGAAGGTATGGTTTCTATCAACAAGAAATTTGGCATGACAGGTGACATGTCTTCTGATATACATGACAAAACCATATAATTGAACAAAGTGGCTATCAGAAATGAAGTCATGATGATTATGTTTCCTTAGGATTGTGGAACTAGGTTTTTATTTTTTTAGAAAATACAAATAGCAGATTTCCATCATGAACCTGGTTGAATCTAATTCCAATGGTTCAACACATGAATAATGTTTCAATATCAATGTACTGTCATTTTGATGTACAATTCAAATTGATACATGATTATGAAAACAAAAACAAAAAGGAATGAAAAAGAACTGGATTACAAAAGCAAGCAAGGCTTTATTTATTCAATTATCACAAATATGTGAACATGTCAGAATGTCTATGCCTCACCTTTTGAAGGGTCGATAAGCAATTTAATTTCATATAGGTTTCAATTACTTAAAAGTTAGCCACAATCACAAAACAGCAAACTATAAGCCTAGGATATGGTAATTAAAACCCAACCTAGCAAACAGATACAGCACAAAGTGTAAATTATAACCTTTGCTCTTTTTCTCTTGAACTGAGGTTTATCCTTGATGTCCATCCGATCCCTTGAAGTGATACGCCTTTGTTCTGCCTGCACATTTATGGTTTGTTCTTCTGAATCCCTGTTTTCCATTATTTCAGTAATGGTATTTGTAGCTCCCTCACCAGCCAATCTACTCATAGCCCTATCCCTAAATATCTGATACTCTTTCTCAGTCATATGCAATCGTCTTTCTTCAGAAGTTTTGACATATTCCCGCTGAAATGCAGATGGAGATTCAAGGAAAAGAGCATTTCTGAGACCAAATATGAGAGGCACACCAGGTACCTGCAACAAGCAGATAAAGAAGAATAAGTGTATGTATGAGGGAACAATTCTACACATCTTACATCATTATAACAGCTCTTTGACATATTTAAGACTTGAATAACCATAAGGAACGCACAGCAAGGTAAAATGAAGTGTGGCCATTTAAAATTCAAAAAGAAACAAGCCGAAGTTGAAAAGAACATTAAATAGACACCAAGACAACAAATTGGTGTTCATATCTACCAGCTCACAGTAACCAAGATTGTGGGATAAATGGCTTTGGTTCCACACTTGCTCAGTTTCAAGGAGCTTTAGGTGTGTAACAACTAACAACTGTGTCTAGATTATCAATATAAATCAATTTTAAACAATCAAATAACAATAGAAGTTCACTACCAAGAACATATTTTGAAGACAAAATGTATTCCAAGTCCAACATACAGGAGAGATTCTGACTGGATATCATTCAAACATATAGTTCATCAATTATGCAAATTAACATTTTACCATGTTTACAAGGAAAATATTAAAAAGAAAAGCACATCTAATTGTTGGAATCAAGATTATACACACACACACTGACCTCTTGCAACTTCTTCCGAAGGTCAGTGTCCTGACTAGCAACAAAGAAGTGCTCAGAATTCTTTTCTCCGACAACCTCCATGATGCAGGCTTCTGCACTCACACATTTATCATGCTCACATCTGCAAATTGAAGTTTAGGTCAAAGTAAATGACCATCTCCACAGCAATACTTGTGTTCAAATATCTTAAAACCCAAATAAACAAACAACAATGATCTCGTCCTGTCTAATCCTCTAATAGACTATCTGGTCATCCAATATCTTTCATAGTGCACATATATGATAATGAAACCAGAAAAGTTCAGGAACGAATTTGTTTGACACAATATGTGCTCCAGCAGTAAGGTGTGTGTATATAGAAAGAAAGGAAAGAAGACCTTGCAGTTATAAGTTTATGAGCTGCCTCAAGAGCCTCGGAATATGAGCTACCAAGTCGTTTCAACTCAGCTAACACACACCTGCATCATCTCCATCCAAAACCCAAATTAACAGAGCAAAATAAGGCCCAAAATGTAATCAAATTACGTTTTGCACCTATGAGATTGAGCAAAGAAAGAGATGTTAAGATATCTAATTTAAAAATAGAAATTGGAAGGAAAAAAGAACCTAGTTGTGTAGAGCTTGACATTAGCACTGAGAACATTGCTAAGTGCCTTATCAGCAGGGGTTATACGATTGGTGAGAAGGTGGTGCACAAATGTTCCATCACATAGAACTTTGAAAGGCTTCCGGAAACCAAAGCAAGCAGTGTAGAATGTCAAAATCTTCCTGTGCCTCTTCTGTTTTTTTACCTTCATCTACACCGGCACAGTGTCAGGGTTGTAGGGAGGGTGAGAGCAGAACGAGGCCAGAGCAGAAAGAGGCCGCGTCGTAGGGTGAGATGCTGAGTTAGTAAAGGGTTGCAGCAGGTGAGGAGGGAGGGAGGCGCAGGCGAGGCTGAAGAAGAGTGAGTGCAGCAGCAGCTAGGTGAGGAGAAAAAAGAAAGAGGGTCCGGGCTTAGGGTAGGGTTTTTAAAAAAAAAAAAAAAACAATTAGTGCCCGTTTGGTTTAAATTTTCAACCATCCAGAATCAATTCTGTAGAATTAATTTTAAATTACTTTCGTCCAACGTACTTCGTAAAGCGTGCATCATCCATCTCAATCATTTATTTCTAGAATCAATTCTACTCAACTGTAAACCAAACATATTATTGTTTTAATTTTTTTATTAATAAAATTAGAGTGTGTTTGGCTTGCTATTTCAGCTAGCTGAAAATTGAAAATAGTAGCTAAAATCATTTTAGCAGTGTTTGAGAAGGTATTTTTTTGGGTAACTACAAGTTTTTCTTAAAAAGTTACTTGGGGTAGTTTTTTTAAAAAAAACTCCAATTTTCAGCTACTAACTGAAAATTAATTACAAGTTTAGCTCTCAACCACCCCTACTTATCATTATTTAATAATTAATGTTGTCCTTAAATGTCATTTTACCATTTTCGGCTAGTTTTACCAAACACATTCAATAGTTTTTCAGCTTTCAACTAGTTTTTCAATTAATTTTACCAAACACACTCATAGAATAATAATTAACGGGTTCCGAATTCGGTGTGTATTTAATTTATCTCAAAACCACGTTTCTAACGTTACTGTATGTTTTCATATTTTGTATTATAAATTATAAATATAGACATGTTTTCATCTCAAAACTTATACAATATTTTTATATTTACTTAAATATTCTCACTGATCCCAATAATAACCAGTGGTTTGTTGGGATAACCTGACTTTTTATGTGTGACATCTTAGCCCAAGTAGCTAATCTTGGCCATTGGGATCTCTTACGCCCAATTACATAGGCCTAGCTTCCCCTCTCATGAACTTCACTAATGTATTATCTTTATTCCTGCTTTACTGTCTATTTTGAGAGACAACAGTTATTCCTATTTAACTGTCTATTTAGGAACCCAATGCAATAATAATTACATCTTTCTTCATATTACCTTTATGTTAATAAATGAC
Organism: Sesbania bispinosa; assembly: GCA_026901365.1. Classification (NCBI taxonomy): domain Eukaryota; kingdom Viridiplantae; phylum Streptophyta; class Magnoliopsida; order Fabales; family Fabaceae; genus Sesbania; species Sesbania bispinosa. The sequence continues at coordinate 2,309,500 of QLOH01000045.1, read as the reverse complement.
CAACTACTGAAAATTAATAAGACAAAATAGTACTAAGAGAGATAAAGGGTAAAATGAAAGATTAAAATTTATTTCCATGAAAACAAGAGTAATAATTACATTCCTTAATGTGTATTTTTTTTGTCCAAATGAATAGTCAAATAGAAACGGAGGTAGTATTTCGTAGTACCATCAATTGCCTCTCTTTAGTATACAATCAACTCTTTTTGTAAGACTCTTTTGCATCAACTCAATTCATTTAGGTTATTGTCAAGTCTCTACCAACATGCAACAATGTTATTCCAAGGGTCATACAATCACATCTTAGAGTCTTACTTGACATGTCACATTCAATGCAATTCACACCTCATAAAAGAATCCTCAACAAAAATGTAAATTTACTTGTCCAGTATAAACTTGGTCCATAAGTCAATCACAAATTCACTCAAGGGGTTACATAATCAAATTTCACCACCTTTTACACATAAATCGACCAATAATTTATCCTTAAGCCAGAAGGGCAAAAAGAGCTAATTTTTCATCTTCCCAACACTTTGAATTCTCAATTTAATTTATATTTTACAAGTAAGATAAAGATAATCATTTCAATGAGTTGATGTTTTAGAATTTTAATGTTGGAAAACCTAAAGTTTACTAAGTTAAGTAGCTTTGTAAAATTTTCACTTTTAACCTCTCTTATCCCACTCTTATTCTCGTTCCCTTTTCTTTATATTTGTCCATAACATTTCAAAATTTTGAATCGAGGCCCAACCTTAGCCATAAGGACCAAATTGCATATATAAACAATGAGGGACTAACAAATTTCTACCAAGTCATTAGTCCTAGTCATTAGATTCTCGGGTCCACCAATTTTAAGCTTTGGGACCACATTCATGAGTCAATGAGAATTATTAGGAGACTTGAATATTGAATCAAGATGACTTTCACATAAATAAACTAGAACATTAGATTAATTAATTAACATCAATTTCATCGCCTGCTTGTTCTTATTATGTCCAACCACTTATTTTAAGGTCAAATCATCAATTCTCAGAATTTATAAAGTATCATTTGGATTAATAACATGCAGGGCAGCAACTACACACTCAATTAAATAATACCTAATTTCATTTCAAAAAGAGTTTAGCTAATTCCTACATCAAGCGATCACATAATCCATTAAATACAACAAGTATCCAACAGTTTCAACCATTCCAATCCATCAGATGACATTTAAATCAACACAACTAGCCATAATACAATTTAAACACAATCAAACATGACACAAATTGGGATAGACCGTATTTGTGGGTTACGGTTTCATAAACCCTTAATCCATAACTCTAACCAAAACCCTACACCAAGAATCACGGGGTTATAGAGCCAAACCCCACCCTATAACCCTTGCCCTTCTTAAGCTCATGAAATCCCACATTCCTCCTTGCCCAAAGTGTTACGAGTAAGGAGAGCTCAGAGCTCCGAATGCAAACCCTAACACAAAAATATAGGGAGAGTTAGAGCCATTAGGAGTGTAAATGAAGGTGGAGTGAAAGAATGGTTCATGGAACATATGAGGAGGGGGAAAAAAAAATTGAAGTCCCCTCTTCCTACGTTACAATTGAATTTGAAGATAAGTGGGGGAGATTATGAGTGAACTTGAGTGGAACTCCTCAAGAAATGGTGGAAAACTTGGATTTTGACTAAGGTTTCCTCTTTAAAGAGAAATTGAGTATGTGTGGAGAGGGAGATGAAGCCGAGTGAAAATGGGGAAGAGGGCAATTTCTGATCATGAGAAATGAGATGGAGAGGGAGAGGGAAGCTTGATCTTAGTTTTTAGGGTTTTTGACTCTTGGTCAAATAAAAAAGAGAAAACGAAGAAGGTAAAAGGGTCTTGTTTTATCCTCTCGTGAATAAAGAATAATTTTTTTATATGATTTAAATTTAAAATGTGAAAGTGTGAGAATGTGTCCCTTCCAATGGAGATGACACGTGAGATGGAGGAAAATGGATCAAGGGTAAAATGGTCATTTCATACTGAAAACCCAAAAAAAAATATATTATATTTCCTAACCATTTTCAACCCTAAAAATATATTTAAAACTTATAATTACCTCAAGCTCACTAGTTCTTTACAAACACACACATATCACACAATTAGGCACAGAAGAAACTGAGGGTGTTATAACAAGAGGAGAGAGATGAAAAAGAAATAGAGTAAGGAAGGGATGAGATTGCACAAGAACAATTTTGAAATAATGAGAGGTGTCAATAGAAAGCAACGTAATTATCTTTTCTTTTTTTATGAAGTGTTTTAAAAAGCAAGAATAATGACATTACTAGAAATACAAAATATTATAAATAGCTAGATGGTCAACACATGAAAGACAAATTAAACTGCTATGCATGTCAGAAATAAATGTTTAAAAAGCAAGCTTGTAAAATAATTGTTGCAAATCTATAACAACAATAGACAGGCAACTACAATCACAAGGGTTAGGTGCCGCAATAGTAAGGGTGCTAAGCACGAATTGAATATTTTTGTATGTGGGCTGCACAGGAAATAGGGATTGTGTCGCAACAAGGGATTTGGCGAGGAAGAAGAGAGGTCCAAGAGAAAGCTCTAAGCACGGTAGCCTAATTGTGAAGTTGATGTGGATTTTTTAATTGAGTTGTCAAAATATGATTGGAGGAATATGAATGTGACACCATTTCGTGATTTTGATCCACCGTTGATGGACAACTTCCTTTCCCTTTTAGGTATACCAAAAAAAATATATATCTAAAAAGTCTAATAAATTTAGGCAACAAATTATCATTATTGTATTTTTATTATTTATCTAATCGAACGACCTTAGAGGAACATCGTAACATAATTACCCAAGAAGCGAATGTTCATTCGATCTCTCTCTCTCTTGGTAGTAAACAAAAACCAAAATAATTTTCTGAGTAAAGCCCCAAAATCGTCCCTAACAAAACATGGTGGAACACATCGGTCCTTAACAAAAAAAAAAAAAAACTCATTTTGAAGTCCTTGACAATTATCTCCGGGGGCACACTCGTCCTCATGTTAACCTGTGTCCGTTAGAGTTAATAAATGTGCACACGTGGCACGTTAAATTATCTACGTGGCACCTGGTCATGTAACGTGGCTTGTGTTACAATTTATGGCCAAATTAGTCCCTCACAAAACCATTTTTTGGGACAAATTAGTCCTTACGCACTAAAAATAAAGGAATAATAATCTTAGGGTTTCCTCATTTCCTAATATTTTTTTTCATACTTCATTCTTCCTCATTTGAGTCTGAGAGATGTTATTATTTTTCTTCTTCTTCATCTAAGAATTGTTCTTCTTCTTTTGCTGATATAGTTTGATAATGAATGGTGGAGGAGGAAAGGGTTCAAAAGATGCTCGATCAAGACCAAGCATGTATGATGTAAGTTGGAGTAGCAACACTTCAAGCATGAATTCAGGGCTTTTATAATAGGGCAGTTGTCCATGGTGTGATTGTGGGTTGAGGGCAAAAGTTACACCTCAAAAACTCAAAAGAATCCAAATAAAGCATTTTATGGGTGTCCAATGTTCAAGGTAAGTGTACCATTAGTTGATTTTTTTGCACAAATGTTTCTTCTTTAGATGTAGTCATTAAATGAGTTAAAATTCAGACTGCTTTTCAGGGAAGAAAAGTTTCATGTGGCTTTTTCTCATGGTTGGATGATGATAAAGACACCGAGATAAGACATTCAGAGATGAAAATTGACAGATTTGGTATGCATGACATGAAAAATTAACAATGGCATGCAAATAAAGATTGATGAAATGGATATGAAGATGAGAAGGAAGCTTGATGAAATAAATTCTGACATGAGGCAATTGAAGATGTATACTGGGGTGTTAGGGATTGTATTGGTGATTTTCATCACTATAGTTTTATATAAGTGGTAACGAAGGTGGAGAATTATTTTGTCATGTAGTTATAAGCAGTAAAAACTCTCATTGATATGTATTGTACAATGCAATAAGCATTGAGTTTGTAAAAGAATGGAATATTATTCTCTGTTAAATACTACGATTTGAGCTTTGCACTTTAAATTTAATAATTTGTTATATATATATATATATATATATAATGGAATTGTAATCGAAGAAGCATAATAATGACATTTCATTAATGTTGGAGTTGTCCACACAAAAATAGCAGATTTTGGGAACTGTTAAACTGCTCAAAATATACACTGACCAAGCTATTATTATCATTGCCTCAATACAGATAATAAAAAGAAACAGAACAACAAAAAGATGCAGAGACTATGACTATAATTGCCTCAATACATGACAAAAAGAAGCAAAACAACTAAGAGGCCTATGGTTAGCGGTGAACCTTGGCTTTGACGGGGGGAGCCACAACTCCCCCAAGCTTTTGTCAATTTTCTCTCTCTCTCTCTCTCTATATATATATACTATATACTATATATTTATACTATTACATTAATATGATATTATTATTTAACTAATTTACTTACAATTTGAAACTTTAGCCAGACTTTTTTTCGTGCTAAAAGCTTTAAGAGCTAGTTTCCTCACTTTTTCTTTTGTATTTGCCTTGCCTTCCTGCACATGAAAAGTCCTCATTTCTCAAGCAAAATTTGCGCTCGCCTCCCATTCTCCCTCGTTTCCAACTTTCTCTTCTATTATTAGCTATCTATTTTTTTTTTCAACAAAAATTTCTCTTGCTACCTTCTGCACACAGAGGACAGCGAAGCGGACAGACGTCGACAGCTGGAAGCAGAACGACCATTATTCACGGTTCATCACCTTTGTGGCTGCACTTAGGTAGTGACACCCCTTCATTAATGGTTAGTGCCTAAATGCTATAAACAAGCTTATACATTCCAAATTCCAATAAAAAACCATGCTTGCAATCTGTAATTCCTACATTAACTTAAAATGTTACTTGCATATTGGTTTTAATTTTAGGGACAGGGGTCAAGTTTTAAGGAGGCGACTTGTCGTAAATTGTTGAACTAGGAGGAGAGCAGTGTGGTATTAAGTAATTATTTAGCTGTCTGCCTATATTTAATTGTTTTGAAAATTAAGGTTTAAAAACAAATTAGAATGTTGGGCAAAAACATAATCGATAAAATTTGTTTTAAAAATATAAGGTTTATAAAAAAAATTAATGAAATTTCTTAAACTAGTAACTTAACAATTTCAGCCCTCCATCTAAATCATTTATGGATCCGTCCTTGTCCACAACCAATAACACAAATAGGGACCACGACCAGTAAAGAAATCCACAAAATCCACCATTAACATATAAAACAAACAAGCACCGCAACCATTACATCCATGAGGACATAGACTACACAAAGATTTTGCGATTGACAATGAGGAATATAAAAGATTACATTTATATTTACATAGCTTCAATAGTTTGCAATGGCCTTTTCCTTCTGCGTTTTTTGCCTTTGTTTGTTTCTTCCGTCATTTCCTTTCTTCCATCGTTTTCTTTCTTCTGCTTCGCTTTCTTTCTTCCCGCAATTGCTTTCTTCCTTTGCTGATTTCTTTCTGCTTCGTTTTCTTTCTTCAGCCTTTGTTGTTTTCTTTAATCACACACAAAAATTGTAGTCTATTCAATTGATTCAATTGAATGGGAGGAAAATAAACAAAGTAAATTTTGGTGACGCTAACCTTTCAATATTTTTCCTCTTCTGTGTATGGACTAATTTGTCCCAAAAAAAGGTTTTGTGAGGGACAAATTTGGCCATAAATTATAACACAAGTAATGTTGGATTACCAGTTGCCATATAGGTAATTTAACGTGACACGTGTGCATATCTGTTAACTCTAACAGGCGCAAGTTAATAGAAGAACAAACGTGTCCCACGAAGATAATTGTTAAGGACGTCGAAATTTTTTTTTTGTTAGAGACCAACATGTCCCACCGTGATTTTGTCAGGCACAAATTTGGGGCTTTACTGTATTTTTCCCAATTTTTGCCGCTTCTTTTTTTCCCGTTCCCTCCACGTCCGCACGAACCACGTGATGCTAAAGTTCACCGCTGTGGCGCACGACTTATCCTTCGCACCTTGAAACACAGTTAACAATAACCAGAACAGAAAGCTTCAGCTTCAACTTGGTCACTCATTTGTCACCGAACTTTCTCAGAGGTAACCTTCCTCTCACTCTTGAACTCCACTCTCCATTTACTTCAGTTGATTGCTACAAATTCTTCATATGTTCTGCTTCTCTTTCATTTTTGCTTTTTCAATTTCCTGAAAATCACTTGAAACCCTAAAACTACTTATGAGATGGATTTTATGTAAATTTCTTGCCCAGGTGCTTGATTTCGCTGCTAAAACGCGAAAGAACACTTCATGCCATGATTTCGAGCTTGTTTTTCCATCGCGGAAATGTGTTTTCTGGCTTGAAAGTCAAAATTGTCTTGTTGTTGAGAGCGTGCTTGCTTATGTATCGTTATTGAGACTGCTTTAGAACCGGGGCGCGTTAGAAAATTATATGTTTTCATTTATGAGTTTACAATAGGCAATATCTTCACTTGGTTCTGTGAATATGCACTACTATGAAGGAAGTGATTTTCGAATTCTATTGTGATGACACCTTGTCTTCTGTTTCACGTATACACTGCTGCTGTGTCTTGAGAAGCATGTACAATATTTTGGGTTTTGTTTCTAATATGATCATGCTTATGGGCATTTATTTATTTGCTCTTGCAGGTACGGTTATGACAGATTCAACATGTACATTAAGCAGGTAATTGCGCTTTGAAATGCATTGATCTTTTATTTTTTATGTTTTGGCAAAATTATATTTGTATATTACTAACATTTCCCCCTCCTTCAGCCATCCTGTATTATGTTTCTATTTGCAGCTGGTTCCTTGTTAAATGGACTTTTGAAGTTTTGATGTATTTGTGTGTATTTTCTTTTTAAGGTTGTAATTGAAGGTTTTAAGAGTTACCGAGAGCAAATCGCCACAGAGGCTTTCAGTCCTAAAGTTAATTGCGTTGGTAATAATTTTATCGAAAAGCTTTTGGATGCTTTCTTCTATTGATTTAGGAAAATTCTTTGAATTTGCATGATGGCAACTCAACGAAGTATAAAATTGAGGCAATATGGAATAAACTGTTTAGTCAAATTATGTTTGTATACAGATATATATTTGTGTAGACTGCTTACACATGTATCTTGTAGAAACCTATTAGTGGTTTCATAATAATAAATCATATTTGTCATCATAGTTTGTAAATTATTTTTATAAAGAATTGCAAATAAACATATAATATTACTCCTTATAAGATGGGAAAGTAATTTTTATATATGATCTTATTTACTTTATTCTTGTTTTTTGGATAAAAGGAAAATTTCTTAGAGGGTAAGGTATTGTCTAGAAGAAGAGAAATCAAACAGAAAAATTCATGAACAAAGCAAAGCCTGCCAATTCCATTGTTTGACCAAAGGAGCCCTCTAAAACAACCCATTAGCTTTTCACAATAAAGTAACAACTTGGTCCCATACAAGGGACAGCGGATACTTATTCTTGTAAATCATGCCTTTTATCCCAAACCAAAAACACCCAATTACTGCAAAATCTGCATGTTTCTTTAAAGCATTGCCCTACTTTTACTTTGCAAAGTCTTTGGAAAGCTACGCTACATAGATCTAGCATCGAAACTATTTAGGAACTGTTGCAGGTCTTTTATGAGAAAATGTTTTGTTAAGATTGTGGTCCTGGAAAAAACCATATTTATTAATCCTCTTGATTATTGCTATTCAAAATCGAAATGAAAGACTTCACGTTAGAAAAAACCTTTCATTTCTTATTCCCAGGGGGGCTACTGAAGGGATTTATTCATATTTGAGGGATGAGTTAGAAAGTCAGATTTACTACAAGAATAAGAACTAGTCAAATCAAAGGTCCAAATCCTTATATTCTTTGAAGAAGAGGCATTAATTGAATCTAGGAAATGAAGAAGGGACTCCAACTCAAGGTTTATCCATGAATTTTTCTTTTGGGCATTAGAAAAGAATTTAAGACAGAGGTGTAAGAACAGAAGGATCAATATGTGTGAGTTGTAAACCAGTTCTATTCATGTCTAAAATAAAGAGGGTCGGGGAGACTTAAAGCAGAATTTCACTGTGAAACTGAAACCATTTTATGATCTTGCCTGACTTGATGGCTTTGCTGCTGGGTATATAAATATTTTTTGGCAGAAGTTCATTCTTTGCTCACTCTGTTGTCTTTATTTTCATTACTTCTTTATACTCTAATGCATTTTTTTTCATTACATCTCATTTAATGCAAAGTTGTTTGAAAAGATCAATTTCTGTGTCTTCTGTTTAGATCGAATGAATGTTTCTTGATTGCATTTGTTAGTAACATGAATAGTATTTGTTTAATTATTTATTTTTGTAGTTGGTGCTAATGGATCTGGGAAGACAAACTTTTTCCATGGTAAGAAAACCACCGTTTCTTTTTTGCCTGGCACTATTTATTTCTTGACTGGTTTTTATACTTTGGGAAGTAACTGAAATTGGATCACTCACATTCAATTTGCTACTCCTTTTCCCCCTTTTTCTTTGTATCTAGCCATTCGTTTTGTGTTGAGTGATCTCTTCCAGAATCTACGCAGCGAAGATAGACATGCACTACTCCATGTATGGCACAATTCATATTTCCTTTTATTCATACTTCTGGTTCTTATCCATTTTAATCAAATATAGAATTTGACGATTCTTAAATAAATTATTCTTTGTACAGGAAGGAGCTGGACACCAGGTTTTATCTGCATTTGTGGAGATTGTGTTTGATAATTCAGACAATCGTATCCCGGTAATATTTTGAGAATAATAACTTCTTTTTCCAGTAAGGGGCATGAGATTATTTTCCACTTTCTTTAGCTTACTTAGATTTAATTGCATTCTCAAAAATTTATTCAATCACTTAAACATATTTAATTTTAAGCTTACAAATAAAAAGAAATGCTATTTTCTTCTTTTGCTGCATGTAAATCTTATTTCATGATTGCCATGGTGATGAAAAAATGACTTTATTTGGTAGTTGGTACTTCTCTTAGTAAATGGATAAATAAATTATCTCCGAGGCTGTTATATAGCATATTCACATGGATTCTGCTTAGCAGTAACCTCTTATGCTATTTTTGATTTTGATCTATCAATCTCTACCTTTGTAAGTGGTGGATGGTTGGGTATTTATCCTGTCTTGTGCAATGGATGCATATTATAGGTTATGCTGCTCAAGTTATATAAGGTGTCTGTAGGCAAAGAAAAGAATCTAATTGCAGATAGTTTTGAATATAGCGAAATGAAGACTTGTGATTAGGGGATGAGTACCATGTATTTCATTTGCTCTTTTAACTTTACCCCATTTTTAACTTATTTGTTTTCAGTATTAAATAAAGTTCTCATTTCATTTTTGAAAATCTTTGGCATTGATCTTCTGGATTCTAACAGTGCATACTTTCTTTAAGTTCAGAAGTAATTTGATTAACATAGTGTGTTCTGGGTTGGTTAGAGTTTTGATTAGAAAAACTTAGACTAATACTATTTCAATTTCCTAAAGTTGCTTTATATCCAATATCCTTTTTTCTTAGTCATCAGCAAAATCTTGTTATTAGTGCTTGTTGATGTTTTTTTTTTGTTACTTCAGAATTGCTTTCTTTTCACTTTATTTATTAAGACTCGAAGTGCTTTATCTTTGATAATGACTTATTTGTGATATTTGTACCTTTACACTATCTTAGCATCTATTTGTGCTGGTGAGTAGGTTGACAAGGAAGAAGTGCGGTTGCGCCGGACTATTGGTTTGAAAAAGGATGAGTATTTTCTAGATGGAAAACACATAACGTGAGTATAATGGATTAACAGTTGGTGTATGTACTGTACAATTATTTGTTTAGAAAGAAATGACATATTTTATCCTATGCTTGGTCATATGAGTATTTCCTTGGCCCTAAAGAAAGATGATAAATGATCTGCAGTAAAACTGAAGTGATGAATTTATTGGAAAGTGCTGGGTTCTCTCGCTCAAATCCTTATTATGTTGTGCAACAAGGAAAGGTATTGATGCATGACAATGATGCTTAAACTTGATTTGGAATTAATGTTGTTATATTGATATACTCTGAAGCTGATTTCTAAACTTGTTCCTTTCTTACTATTGCATAGATAGCATCACTAACCTTGATGAAAGACTCTGAACGACTGGATTTGCTGAAGGAAATTGGTGGTACTAGAGTGTATGAGGAACGGCGTCGTGAAAGTTTGAAAATAATGCAGGAAACTGGCAAGTCTTTCCTATTTATTTAATCATTATTTATTTTTTAAGTTTATCTTATGATTCATAATTTTTTGTTTTTTATTGACGTTATTTTCATGCATTTTCCTGTTAGACAGGTAATAAAAGAAAGCAAATAATCCAAGTTGTACAGTATTTAGATGAGAGATTGAGGGAACTAGATGAGGAGAAAGAGGAACTTAGAAAATATCAGCAGCTTGACAAGCAGAGAAAATCCTTGGAATATGCTATTTATAGCAAAGAAGTTCAAGATGCTCAGCAAAAACTTACAGAGGTTATCTATTTTAATATGTTATGGCGTTTATAATTATTTGCATAATTTCTTACTGTCATTTATTACTGTTAGAATTAGTCACATGTTGTTTTTAATTAGTAACAGCTAAATAATAATCAGTTGTACAATCCCTAATTAGCTGCTAATTAGGATTAGATTTAGCAATCATATTCTTATGTATTTATTGCATACATATTATAAATACAGCATGTGTGATCTGAGTAAGACACACAGAAACACAGAATTTCAAACTCAACAATTACTAGTTGCACTTTTTTCCTTTCTTGATGATTGGATTGTCAATCACAATCGTTTCAGTGAAGAATGTATCTTTTTTGTTCGTAATTAGTGTTTACTTTAACATCAATGCTATATTACTGGAGATAAGACAACAAAAGTTCAATGGAATTCTCACGCAAACCTTGTTTTTTTGTTTTCAATTAATATTAGTACCTGAGAGGCAGTCCTGAGAGAGCACAAGCAGATACATTGTTGTCAATAGTTTGCTTGAAAGCTGGAGAGAAGTGATGGCTGTCAAATAGGAGCTAGCTCCTATTGAGTATGCGCTTGATAATGTAGAGGTAGCAAATTCATGATCTTCCAAGTTCCAACTTAGTTGATCGCTATAAATTTGCCATGGTATAGGGACTGCTAAAAACATCTGGTTCTCAAAGCGAGTTTTAGGGTAAAGATTACTTGCATTCTTCTCCTAGCAAAGACATTATAAAATAGCATACTAAGTATCCTGCCTTAGCACTGGGCATTCCTTACACTTGGCAAAGCTTCTGTTCTTACTCAACTAGAAATGCTGCAAAATCTCTTACCTTGTGTTTGGATGGAAAATTTTAGAATTATGAAAGTTGTGAAATCAATAATGGGTGATGATTAAAAAGAGAGTTAAGTATGAGAGGGGTTGTAAATGGTGATCTAAAGAGTTAAACATAATAGAGATATGTGTCATTTGAAATTCCTCCAATTTATCATAAAAATCTCTCCTATTTGTCTTTTGAAATTATTTCTTTTACTATCCTAGGCCTAGCACATGTAATCTAGTAATTTAGAATTATTCTATCCAAACACAAGGTTAAGTTTCAAGAAAATCTCCAAAACTCTGTTATTAGTTAGACACTTTAAAACAAAATGTGCACCTATTTACAAATTTACAGCAAATTCTCTCACATATCTAATGTAAAACAGTTTTCAGATCAACAAATATGCAGCTTTTTATTAGTGTAAATCTGATAAAAACCTTGGGAGAACCACACCTCAAACGCTAGCTATTGTAGTTGGACAACCCAAGGCCTTATAAACCCCACAATGGAATCCCATACATCTGATGTGGGACTCAAGTCCCATACCTTGCAATTGGATCCTAACAAAATCCTATCATGTATGACCTTCCTAATGAAAAGACCTTAGAGGGAGGTTTGGACTTCCAAAGGATCTTACCTAGAATGAATGACTATTTATTTATAACTGGGATTGCTCTCTCTTTGCTTCATTCTTTACCCTGCTGTTTCCTTAGGAAATGTCATAAACAGATAACTCAATTTTTGGATTACTAAATCTTGCACAGATTCTTGCATATTTCATGTTATGATGTGGTTACTTTCTGTAAAGAAATACTGTGAGCATGTGTGCATTCACTATACACGTGTGAAACAATTGTGGAGTAGTGTGTTGTTGATTTTATTTGGTTCATATAAAGTTAAAAAAAAAAAGAATAATTATAGTCCTCAATAATCAAGGTGAGTACCGTATGCATATGGTTTGTGCTTCACATGCTTTGCTGTTATTTGTTATAAAAGACGATAAAATGCAGAAGAAAATGATATTGTATTCTGAAATATTTTCTTAGATTAATACAAGAGCTGAGAGGTATATATATACAACTCAGGACAGCAATAGCCTAATAACAGAATGCTGAGTCAGCAGGAATCTAATCTATTCTAGAATCAGAATCTGATACACAATCTAAATATAACTAACCACATGGGTAAACACCCACGTGGCCCGCCTGAGGCTAAAAGAGAAAATACAAAAAGGAATAATAAGAAACATAATCAGCTATTACTAATATTCACCAACATTCCCCCCTCAAACTCAGGGTGGTTGTGCAATAGTCAACTTGTTAAACACCCTGAGTTTGGTTCTAAGAGTCTGAAAACGAAGAGGGGACAAGGCCTTGGTGAGCACATCAGCAAACTAAAAGTCAACAGGAACATGAGAGACCACAAGACTTTTGTTGAGGACCTTTTCACGAACAAAGAAAAGATCAAGTTCCATATGCTTGGTCCGAGCATGAAGAACAGGATTATGGGACAGAGAGACGGTACTAAGGTTGTCACTATATAGGATTGGAGTCTGAAAGGAGATTCTGAGTTCCTTGAGAAGAGACTCCAGCCATAAGATATCAGCAGCAGTAGAGGCGAGACTTTTGTATTCAGCTTCGGCACTGGAGCGAGCAACAAGATTTTGTTTTCTAGACCACCAAGAGACCAGATTGGGGCCCAGAAAAATACAAGACCCAGAGGTAGATCTTCTGTCATCGCGGTCTGAAGCCCAGTCAGCATCAGAAAATGCAATCAGAGGCAGAGAAGAAGAAGTACAAGGTTGCAGCAGCAGGCCATGCTGAACAATGCCCTTAAGATACCGAAGAATCCTCTTGACATCTTTCCAATGAGCCTCAAGAGGTTGAGACATAAATTGGCAAACCTTATTAACAGCAAAACAGATCTCAGGACGAGTGATGGTAGCATATTGAAGGGCTCCAACAATAGATCTGTACAGAGTGGGATCTGCAACATAATCATCACCATGTTTGGACAGTTTAAGATTAGCAACCATGGGAGTAGAGATGCTGTTGGCATCAGACATCTTAGCTTTGGCAAGGATATCCTTAATGTACTTGGATTAGGAGAGAAGAAGAGAACCATTAGAGAGATGCTGAACCTCAATACCCAAAATGTAGTCAAGTTTTCCAAGCTCCTTAAGAGAAAATTCAGAATTGAGAGTCTTGATAAGCTGCTGAATATAGGACAAAGAGCTGCCAGTAATAATTATATCATCAACATAAACTAAGATGTAGGTGCAGTGAGTAGATGAGTGATGAATAAAGAGATAAGGGTCACACTTGCTGGAAGCAAAACCAAGTTTGGCAAGAGTGGAGGCAAGTCGTTCAAACCAAGCACGGGGGGCCTGTTTTAGACCATAGAGAGCTTTATGAAGCTTACAAACAAGGTGGCTGTTGGAAGATTCAGACCCAGGCGGCTGCACCATATAAACGTCTTCCTCTAAAATGCCATTAAGGAAGGCATTGTTAATATCAAGCTGTTGAAAAGGCCAGCCCTTTGAAATGGCCAAAGTGAGGATAGTCCGAACTGTTACAGGCTTGACCACAGGTGAGAAGGTTTCAGTATAGTCAAAGCCTGGTTGTTGGTGAAAACCCTTGGCAACCAGGCGCGCCTTGTACCTGTTAACAGAGCCATCAGGATTCTCCTTAATTCTGAACACCCATTTACAGCCAATGGCCTGCCAACCTGCAGGAAGAGGAACTAAGGACCAGGTCCCATTTTTTATTAGTGCAGTATATTTATCATTCATAGCAGAAAACCAGTTAGTATAGTGGGATGTTGTCTTGTAAGGCTTCACCATCAACAGTAACATGGTGAGATGCTCCAGAGTCTGGATACCAGTTCAGGGAGGAGGAGGTTGATTCAGAACCTGTGACAAAGGCCTGGGGACGCATAGGTCTGGGAGGCCCAGAAGGTGCTTGAAACTGATGAGAAGAGCTAGAGAGTGAAGCTGGAGCAGTGGGATAGTGAGACGGGACTGAAGGAGCTGAGAACTGAGGGTGAGAATACGGAGTCCAGTTGCCTTGAACCCACGGCTGAGAAGGGTGAGAAACAGACCCCATATCCGGACCAGAGTGTCTGTGGAAACAGATACTGGCATCATGACCATTTTGTAGCAAATATGACACTGCACATTGTAAAAACGACCACCACCGCGTCTGCCACGACCTTTGGAGCCACCATAACGACCAAGACCTCGGAAATTATTATTCCCTTTGCCAGAGTAGTGATTAAAAGAAGGATGAGGGTGAAAGGGAGGAGCAGAATCGTGGTCAGCAGAATCAGAAGAGGGAAGAGGATTATCTGGAGCCTTAGTCTGGGTGAGGTTAACAGTGAAAACATCATTCAACACAGATTTCTTGTTCTTTTCTATGCGCAGCTCCCGAGCTAGAGGCAAGGACTCAAGTTCATCCATAGGACAAAGGTCACCTTTGCTATTAACAACATCAACGACAGAGTCATATTCCTCCGGTAGAGCCTCAAGAATGATTTCGAACTGATCACGGTAGGGAACTGGATCCCCAATGGACAGGAGAGAATCAGAAATGGCTCTGATTCGAGCAAAAAATTCAGTAATGCTTCTGTCACCCTTGGAAATGGAGCGAAGCTGTCGGAACGATTTTTAACTTGGTTATCGAAAAATTTGTGAACTTTCTCCCATACTTGCCAAGAGTGACGGCAAACGACAACCTTAGGGAGAAGAGAATCTGAGATAGTTGATAGAAGCCAGGTACAAAGGAGTGAGTCTTGTTGATCCCACTATATATAAGCAGGATTTTCAATATTATGATCCCTATCAGATTCTGAAAGATACTTCAGGGGAATGGCTGGGTTTGTGACAAAACGGTGAAGTTTATGACCACGGATGACACCCTCTACTTGCTGCCTCCACTGCAGAAAATTGTTTGTCTAGTTTGACTGAGATTTGATAAGAGAAGGAGGTTGCAGACCGCTATCAGAGAACGGATTTGCAAGACCGGAAGCCATGGATCAAGCTCTGATACCATGTTATAAAAGACGATAAAATGCAGAAGAAAATGATATTGTATTCTGAAATATTTTCTTAGATTAATACAAGAGCTGAGAGGTATATATATACAACTCAGGACAGCAATAGCCTAATAACAAAATGCTGAGTCAGCAGGAATCTAATCTATTCTAGAATCAGAATCTGATACACAATCTAAATATAACTAACCACATGGGTAAACACCCACGCGCCTGCCTGAGGCTAGAGATGAATCTTTTAACCATGTTAGACAGTGTCTTAAAACCAAAGTGCCCACATAATTACTTCCCTATATTGTTCTTTTGTTCTAGTTGATATCTAACATAGCATAAATGACTAGAAGTTTTTGAACATTTATGCATGTTTAAAAATGTAAATTCTGTATGTGCCTAACACATGGTAGTCAATTGTGTGAAATAGTGCTGCAATTGCTGCATTACAGAGTGGAATGGCCAGTGGTCACTACTGAATTCTTGTTTTTTGTTTTGGCATTGTGCCTGTTGTAGCCTTGATAGACGATGTTCATGTGGAAGATTCAGGCTGTAGCGGCCATGATTCTTCTCAGGGACAAAATCTCAGTTTTGCCCACACTAAACCCTCACCTTGTTCAGTATTGAGGGAAAATTTGCGATTCTACACCTATTTTAGGGTTAGATCTTCACTCATCTCACACCCATCCTTCAGCTCATGCCTCTGTATGAATATCTGCCCATCTTTTTTCCAGCCTAGCCCATCCCTTTTCCAGTCTCTATATTGTAGTCGAGTCCCTGTTGCTTTGTCTCGTCAAGTTCTCACTCCCTAGCCCTTGCCCCGTTTTCTGCCAAGCATCCTTCCTTGTACCTTGCAGCTTCTCTTTGATCCTTTTGATTATTGATTATGGTTTCTGTAATCAATGACTTTCAAGCATTAATGATGAATATGTCTACAAAGTTGAGTATTTTTTGAGTTTTGAGTATAGTGTTTTTGGTGTCTGGGATTAATTACTCTGGCCGTACAGGTCTTAAATGTGTTGTTTGTCAAAATGACATGCTAGATTGGGACAAATGTAGGTAAATGGTATGTGTAATTTTCCTTTTCTAATTTGTATTTTATTTTTTGATCTATTAATACCCTAGATGTCTATTATTTTTTAGAGTAAGTTAACATCTAGGAGTTAGTTTTTGTACTGGGCACTTAGTATATGCTGTGAAAAAGGTTCTTTTTGTGTTTACAGTGCTTTGGTGTTAAAAATTCAACAAAATAAATTTTGATAGAACTTGGAGTAAGAGGCCTATCAAATTCTCCATTCCATTATTTGCAGTTTGTAATTGCACACACTGATTTCCTGTTGGTCTATATATAGATCCATCATAAATTTGGATGTCAAATATGTGTTCTTTTAAAGTTTTTTAATTCCACTTTTACTATATTGAATTTCTGATGTCTAGTTTAATGCTTGTCACCTTGTTTTAGATAGAAGAAGCTCGGACCAAGGTTTCTGAAACATCAGCAAAGAAGTATAATGACGTTCTTGACGCACATGAAAAATCCAAAGATTTAGAGAATACATTGAAAGATGTAACAAAAGAACTCCAAAACTTTAACAAAGAGAGAGAAGTTATTGAAAAGCGACGAACAGCGGCATTAAAGAAGCACACAGAGCTTGAGCTTGATGTCAAAGACTTACAAGAGAAGATCTCTGGAAATATCCGAGCCAAAGTAATATTCTGATGAAATCATCGTGTGAGTTTTTTGAATGGGATGGTTGTGTACATGATTCATCTCTTACCTACATGCTTTCAGGAAGATGCTGCAAGACAACTTGAGATACTGGAGAAAGAAATTCAAGATTCAATGGATGAGCTGGACAAAATCAGTCCATTATATGAGGATCAAGTTAAGAAAGAAAAAGACATTACCAAGCGGTACGCTGTGGTTGTATTTGTGTACTAAAATGCTTCAATACAGTTTGTTGTGTTTATCTCTTCTTGTGTATGTGTTCTGACTTTTAGACATGGTTCACTGTACTCTATTATTACAGGTCAATCTTTTTTTAGTGTTTCTCATTTAGCAATAAATTTTGGCTTAGTTAATAGTTAGAATAGCGGATGGAGAACTATCTTTTATCTTTGACATGTTTGCACAGCTTTCTACAGATCTTATATAGTGTTACATGTTTTACAGCTTGTATATGTATTGGCTTGTATTTGAAGCAATGAAATTCATTCTATAATTCATAGAGGATATTCAATTATTATCATATGTATTTCTCACAAGTATATGAATTGTTAGAATAATGGAGCGTGAGAAGAAACTTAGTATACTTTATCAAAAGCAAGGACGTGCAACCCAGTTTTCGAGTAAAGCTGCTCGTGATAAGTGGCTTCAAAAGGAGATTGATGATCTTGAAAGGGTGCTTTCTTCAAACACAGGGCAGGCAAGTGTTCATTTATCTTCATGGGCTATAATGAATTATGTCCTAAATTCTCCTTTTTAGTTGCATGAAGTTGGATGCTTTTCATTAGGCTTTTAACCTTGTTTTCTATTAATTTTAAGGGTGATAGCTAAATCATATCTCTCTGCTCTGTTGTATATGTTTTTTTTTTTTTCTTCATGTTTTTCTGCATAACAGATTAAATATTACTAGAGAATAGAATATAAGAAACACAAGATTAGAGGATATGATATCTTAATAGAAGAAACCATAACATGCAATCACTGTGACAGACAACATCATCTGAACTTGTCAGTCTATCTGTATATTTAATTAAGGAACACATAATATTGCCATTGTCTAAAGCACTGACCATATTAAAGATAGAAGACAGTTTATCCCATAGAAATAGGAAAATACTTTACCTTTATTCATATTGGATTAATTCTCCAATATGCACATCTTCAATAACTATGCTTCAGTGCAATATTGACATCCTTCCTAAAACAACGCTCAGTTTGGTCTCGTGGTTGCTTTTCAGAAGCTGCTTGTACAAGCTAGCTATATGCTCTAATGAATAAATGTTGCAATGGTTTATCTTTGAATATTTGGGAGAATGTTTTGATGTTTATTCTTGTTTGAAAAACAAATAGGAAGCCAGCTAACTTGTGCTTTTGAAGTCTACTTTCCTATGAATAGCCCTCCTAAAACACTGTCAATTTTTTATAACAGGTTTTTGAGCACTTTTGTTCATGCATATAGTTAGTAGAAGCTTACTTGGCTAAATGGAAGTTTGAATGCTGCTGCCTTTAAAAAGAATTGGGTTATACACATTTACATTTTTTTCCACTTCTTGAATCACATAAGTTATGTTCATAAACTTCACTGGTAGTTAAGCCATCAGATACTTAGATGATTAACATTGGTATATGAAATTATATCTGTCTAAGTAGCAAGTACAATATTTTGTAAAACCCTGATGTGATCAAATAGCCCTTAGTCCCTCACCATGGCTTCCAATATTTCTTTGGGTATTTGCATATTGCTAATCACTGTCTCTTTCTTGTACTGTTATATATACTCTGGTCTCTTCTACATTTCTCTCTTCCATAATTTTGATTGTTGTTTTGGGTCACAGGAGCAAAAGCTTATGGAAGAAATTGACCGGCTTAATGGTGAACTACGCGATTGTGATGAGTACATTAAGAGCCGTAAATCAGATATTACCACTTTAGAATCTCTCATTGCTCAGTCACGTGAAGGGTTTAATTATCATAAAGTAGAAAGAGACAAGTTGCAAGATGAGAGGAAGTGCGTAAATCATTTCTTTTTTTTTTTTTTGTAATTTGTATATATTTTTTCTTGGATGAAAGAAAAATATTATTAGAGAGAAGAAATAAAAAGTACAATGGTAATGTAGGTGTAGGATGGGTCTTAAAGCTTTAAGGAGAAACATAGAAAAAGTATATTATTTCATACTTTTTGTCAAGGAAGCAAAGGGATATTATCTGACACATACATGGGTCGGATATTTTATGGACACTTCTTATTGCATTTTACAATTTTTTACTTCTATTTTTTTTTGAAATTTTATACCAATTAAGATGGGAATATCACAATAATTACAATGGCTCATTCTGACTTCTAAAATATTCTGTCTTTTGATTTAAGATTTATACTTTTATATTAATTATATTCTAGTTTTTCTGTTGTATTACAATTGTGTCATGGCCTATAATTTTAAACTTGTATCCCTGTGTCAGTGTCGTGTCCCATATATTCATACTTCTTAGGTTTTCATAGTCAAGAAAAAATTTCTTATAATTTTAAATTGTTATATTGTAGGTCCCTATGGGGCAAAGAGAATGAGCTTACTGCTGAAATTGATAAGCTGAGAGCAGAAGTTGAGAAGGCTGAAAAGAGTCTTGATCATGCAATTCCTGGTGTGAGTGATCCCTCTTTCTAGCTTCTTTTAACATCTCATTTCTCAATGCCATTAAATTATCAAGAATCCTTGTCATGGTACTTTTGAGGCATAGAATCTTTCACAGTGAGGTACTTTTGTGCTTGTTTAGATTAGAATAGAAATTTATAATAATATATACATACCCTACCTGGATTAACACAGTTGTCATAGATGTAAATTGATATCACTCTAAAGTTTAGGAATGATTTTGACTTTGACCTTTAGGGCTTGTTTGGTAGTCAGATAGGATAAGATAGGGAATGATAAGAGAGTTGGATAAGGAAATGATAGGATAAGTGAAGGATATAAGAGGGTCGGGAGAGAAGAGTGTTGAGAGGCTAGGGCAAAAAGAGATAGAAAAAGTCTATCCTATCCTGTCAATATCTAATCCAGATCCTTCCTAAGGATAAAAATTACATTGGTAGGATAGCCCAACATGATAAGACTTATCTTATTCTATTGCTGCAACAAACACTGGAAATAGAATTACATAGGATATTAATATTTTATCCTGTCCATCAAACAAATTTTTAAAGTTTTTTACAACTTTCTATACAAATAGAGGCAGCGAGCCAGCAATTTCTGATCCAAAAGAACTGCAGAAATGCTTCACCCCCAGAAATGCTATAACATTTAAAATGATAAAGGATATAAAGTGATTTTGTTCTGTGGTGAAAGTCTTTTTTTTTTAAATTGGTAAATGAATTTAGTAATTTCTATCATTTATGATATGCAGTAATAAAATGAAACTATCAAGTAATGAGTTGTCAAAATAGAAAGGGGGAAAAGTCAAGAACTTGAGATTGATGTTGGTTAAGGATGTGATTACTTTTGTTTGGTTCTTATTCTGAATATGAAGTTTTTGGGTGTTTCTTGGAGTGAAGGCATAAGTGCTCTGCAATCTATATTGAGATGAAGAGAAAACGAGAGACATATGATAGAATCCGTGTGTCTAGAATACACAACGGAAAATAATATATATACATAAGTGTATTTACAAATATACATAGTGATAGGCCCAAGCCCACATCTATTATATGATACACTAACAATCTAACACTCCCCCTCAAGCTGGAGCATATAAATCATATGCACCAAGCTTGTTACATATATATTCAATTCTAGGACCCTCAATGATTTGGTGAAGACATATCATTGGAATTAACAAACTGAGTAGTAATGTCTCAAGATAAAATCATTTCCCTGATGAAGTGGTAATCGATCTCAATATGTCTAGTCCTCTCATGGAATACTGGATTAGAGGCAATGTGAAGGGCAGCTTGGTTATCACAAATGAGAGACATTTGTGTAACCTCCCCAAAGAATACTCGTCTGGGAGCCCATACAATGACGTTATCACAGATGAGAGACATTTGTGTAACCTCCCCAAAGAATACTTGTCTGGGAGCCCATACAATGCCATCAACATAAAGAAAGTTTGGTGTTGCTCCAGTTTTTGGGCTGGAGTGGAAGCTGAGGGCAAGAGTTCATTGAAGTCATGTAAAAGACCATGAACTTTGCCCAAGTACTCAGCCATGGATCCATCAATACGTCTAGGGGCAATGGTACTCAAGAGATTTTGGCAAACACCATAGAGGCGTTGAGTATCATTGGTGTAAAGCACCCTAGCGGCCTAGCCTGCTCCCAAACCCCAGCACATGTCTCATGGGCTTGAAATATCTGCTTCAGGGTAGGATGAATGGCCGACTTAAGACCACTGCAAATCTGAGCATCAACTTTGGACCAACAAGGGCGATCTTTTTCGTCGATGGAATCAGCCTTCTGAGTAAGATGACCAACATAATCCTGTCCCTTTAGCCAGAGCTTGATATGGGAGGCTCAGGTATCATAATTACTGCCATCTAACTTGTCAATAGAGAGTGGGACATTGACATAGTGAAGATGGGAGTCTCAGACTTATTAGCAGCAGGAGCCAGGAGTAACCATGGGTCAACCATAGGAGAGAGAAACAGCCACAGGAGAGAGAATATTGTCCAAAATAGGAAGGACCCGCGAGTCCGGCGAGGGTGGCGGCGGTGAGGGTGGCCGGCTGGTTGCGCCTCCATGCGCGGCTAACGGCGGAGGAGAAACGCACCAGTGAAGAAATGATGCGTGAGAGCGCGTCCCTGCTCCGATGGACGCGGTTCCGACGGCGTTGGACTCGTTTAGACGGCGGGAGTCCGATGGTGGGGGCACCGGCGACAGAAAAGGGGGAAAGTGGCCGGAAAAATAACACGACAACACGGGCAGACTGGAAACCGGAATGAGACACGGTTTCTAGAATAAAAATTGACACCAATGGACAGTGGGTCCACTGACCACTGGGAAGGCATGGATTATGGTTATCTCTCGTTAGGCTCTAGATACCATGTTGAGATGAAGAGAAAACAAGAGACATATGATAAAATCCGTGTGTCTAGAATACACAGCGGAAAATAATATACATACATAAGTGTATTTACAAATATACATAGTGATAAGCCCAAGCCCATATCTATCATATGATACACTAATAATCTAACAATCTGCATTGATATATGATATTTGTGTCTCAATGTTTAATTTCTTCATCTAATAATGAGCAATGGAGAGTACTTGGCATCTGGGAAGAGAGTGTATGCTTGTGTTGGCTGTCCAGTTTGGGGATGGTCGGTCATGATAATGTTTTTGTAGTTATTTTTGGGACAGGTTGACATTTTATCTGTCACCATGTTTGACACACTGCTATAATGTTCAGGATGTGAGAAGAGGGTTGAATTCAGTTCGGAAGATCTGCAGGGAGTATAACATTTCTGGAGTTCATGGTCCGATTATTGAGTTGCTGAATTGTGATGAGAAATTTTTCACTGCAGTTGAAGTTACTGCAGGAAACAGGTAATTTTCCCTGATGGTCTTTTAAAAATATGAGCTTCATCATGTGTCACATCCATAGAATTTTTTATTCATTTTGGGGGGGGGGGGGGGGGTTGTTTGGCACATCTATCCATCTCATTTTACCTGTAGTCTTTGTTGTTGGCCTGGCCTGATCTCATGACTGGTCCTATATTTATGCACATTTTGCTTAATATTTTTATTTAACGTCTTTGTTTGAACAGCTTATTTCATGTGGTTGTTGAAAATGATGACAAGTCAACCCAGATAATTAGACATCTTAATTCACAGAAAGGTGGCCGAGTTACATTTATTCCACTTAACAGAGTAAAGGCTGCACACATCACTTATCCACAGAGTTCTGATGTCATACCTCTTTTGAAGAAATTAAATTTTAAACTTGAGCATACTCCGGCATTCAGTCAGGTTAGCTTTTAATCAATTGCTATCTTTTATTTACACACGTGCATGATATCATCTGGCAAAAACATAATTCTAAGTAAGGATTTGGTTTAGCTGATTTCAACTTGATGTGATAAAATTGATACAGAATGGAGAAGCATGTTGATTTAGAAAAATTATTATATTTAAAGATTATTGTTTTATGTTTTATTTAGGTATTATTATGTTATTCTTTGTAATTTTAGGATTCTCTCTTATTTTTAGGATCTTTTCCTATTTTCAGGAATTTTATCTTTAATGAGTTATATGCTTTTAGGATAGCATTATCATGTTAGGATTTCCTATTTAATTTGATCTTGTTTGGATTTTTGTTTTGGGGCTTATAAATACCCTTTTGGTATTATATGCTATTCAGACTGTTAATATTGATTATTACAATTATTGAGTTGAATCTGGATTTTGTATTTTGGAATTCTGAGAATTCATAGTTGTTGCTAGTTTTCTTCCTCTACCATTCTACATTAAGAATATAAATGGTTAGAACATTCTATTCTTTTTGTTAAATGCATATCTTGTTTCAATGAACTTTAGTTCAGTATTCTATTTAGGAGTTAAAGTTTCCCTAGCATATTTTGTGGTGTTACTATTTCTGCCATGCTTATTTTTATTAAAGCTTCATATGTACATCAATTTGAAACATTGGTATTTCCTTCCACTTCCCCCTTTTCTTTTGTGTGCTTTTAGAGGACACAAGTGTAAATGTTTTTTTTTTCTCTCCTCTAATAAAATTTCTTTTTTTGGGTAAAAAAAAAAAAAGAAGTGATTGGCAGTTTCCAAACTACTGTAACACATAACACAAGCATTTAGAGACAAGTCCTTGTGTTGCCTTAGGGCCTGCATTAGGTTATTAGTACTGATCCTGATTTTTCTTCAATTAGACTCACCTCCCAATCTCTTATAGATTTTCACAAATAAACACCTATTAGAGTATACAATAGTGTGATAGTTCTAGACAATCCTGTGTTAAGTTAGATCATGTAACTAACTTCCTGTTATTCTGTTATGCTCCTACTTTATCTATATATAGTTGTATTGCACACAGATCACAGATATGAATAAACAAGCAGTTTCAGATTCATACTTCTCTCTCTCTCTCATGAGTTATATCATAATTCTAATAACACCCTGTTTAGATATTTACCAGACTCATACACTCCTTTTACACAGGTGAAAATTCAAAAATAAGGGAGTTTTGTGCTGGTTCTGCAACTAGAGGAGAGATCTGTATAATATTAAAATTTTCAAATATCTCATTGGAGTTCTCAATAAATTTATAAACGTAAATATTATAGTTAACAAGATATTTGATCTTTGAATATTAACAATCAACAAGATGGGATTTTATAATTGATTTTTAATATGTTTGAGTAAATGAGAGGCGTCCTGTCATTTTGATGTAATAATGGATCTACAATGTATGTCTTTGGTACTTGGTTTGTGCAAAATTTTGGCCGGGTAAATTAGAATTATGCTTATGAGACAGAAAAGACATTTGAGTTGAACACCTTTGTAGAAAATTTTGGGAGATTTTTCTTATGGGATTGTCATAGAAGGTTAGGGCTTTGCCTTGCTTGTTTCTTTCTGTTAGAGTCCCACATTGCCTAGAGATAAGGCCAAATTGTGGTATATAAGCCTTGGGCAGTCCTCACCTTATAAGCTAGCTTTTGGGGTGGAGTTAGGCCCAGGTCTAAAATCTAATATTGTATCAGAGCCTATCCTAGATGATCCTTTGTTATGGGCTGCCACCCGTATAGTTGTCCATGCTCCAGATGTTCAGTCCTGGGCGTGAGGGGGTGTGTCAGAGTCCCACATTACCTAGGGATAAGGCCAAATTGTGGTATATAAGCCTTGGGCAGTCCTCACCTTATAAGCTAGCTTTTGGGGTTGAGTTAGGCCCAGGTCCAAAATCTAATACTTTCAAATAAGAAGGAATCTTAGATTACAATTGCATATGCTGATGTAGTTTAAAAATTACATGACAGTATCCTCTTAATTATATAGTTGCATTGACATCCCTAAACATCACTTGTGATATTTCTCTTAGGTATTTTCTAGAACAGTTATCTGCAAGAACCTGGATGTGGCTTCAAGGGTTGCTCGAACTGATGGTCTGGACTGCATAACACTGGAAGGTTGGCCTGGTTCTTTATATTGTTCGTCTACATGAGTCGGGCTGGTTCAGTGTTTTGCCTTGACAAATTGTTGTCTGTCGCATTACAGGTGATCAAGTAAGCAAGAAAGGTAGTATGACTGGAGGATTTTATGATCACAGGCGATCAAAATTGAAGTTTATGAATATCATTAAGCAGAATACAGAAAATATTCGCAAGAAGGAGGAGGAATTGGATAAAGTTAGATTTAGTCTACAAGATATCCTTTTATGTTTATAAATAAACACTGTTTATGGACATTCCATTTTTTAAGGTGAGAACTCATTCTTTATAACAGGCATATGAAAAAACTGAGGAAATAAAGGAAAGTAAATGCAAATGATCTGAATCACTGGATCAAATGTTTTAAAAAATAGCTCCTGGAGTGAGGAAAAGGAAACCATTTGGTATCATGTTCCCAATGTTCATATCGTGTTTTTGCTTTTGATTTATTCACCTTATGTTATAATACATGTTTTGGCATGCATAGATGGACATGATAATTTTGTCTGAGTAAGTAATTTTCTCTTGTTAAATGCAACTTTTCAAACATTAATATTATCCTGGTTTGCCAATTACTTTTTCTTGTTTCTTGAACGTATTCATGCTGCTGTCTTTGAACAATGTTTTTTAATGTCGTGTTTGGTAGCATTTGGTAGATGAACATAATAAAACAAAATAGAACAAAATAGAACGAAATAGAATGTAACAGGATATATAATGTCTTGTGTGTTGTGTTTTGGACTTTTGGTAACTACAAAACAAGTCAGGATTATGTGTTCAATTGCATATATATTCTTACCCTATTTAGTATTTAATTTGAGTATTGAAGAATTGAACAGGGGGTGCAGGGTGGTGGTGGCGGTACCGAATGGTAGTGACAATGATGGAGGGTGTCTGGTGGGAATTGAGGGTGTCGAGTAGTGATGGTGGTGGTGGGGGTTCGGTTTGTGATGGAAGGTGTCAAGCGGTGGTGGCAGCAATGGATGGTGTCAGTTGGCTACGTCAGTGGTTGAGGGTGTGACCAATTGCGACAATTAAGGGTGTTGAGTGGCGGTGTAGGGTGCAAGGCGTCAATGGTGGTGGTAGAAGGTGTCAGGTGGAAATGGGGGGATTGCAATTTTGGGAGGAAGGTTAGAAGAGAGTGTGGTAGTTTTGTCAATAAAAAAATAATACTGAGATGTTCTGTGCTGTTATCTCTAGTTCCTCCCTTTTTCAAGGAACCAAAGTGTCCAACTTTTTTAATGATATATTCTGTTGTGTTCCACTTTCTAAATATACCAAACATAGAATGGAGCTTATATGTCCTGTTCTGACTTGTCTACCAAATGCTACCTACATGTTTTGACATGCATAGATGGATATGATGATTTTGTCTAAGTAATTTTTATGGTTAATTTTCTCTGGTTAATTGCAACTTTTCAAACATTGATTTTATCATGGTTTGCCAATTACTTTTTCTTGTTTCTTGAGCGTATTCATGCTGCTGTCTTTGAACAGTGTTTTTTAATGGATGAAGGTGCATTGCTTCATAAAGTTGCTTTACCTTGGTTTTATAATGTGGATTGTGGACAGTTGGTACAACTTGTGTGTTACTGCACTTAGTTGGTTCCATAAGCCTTCACAGAAGTTCAGTGGTTCTTTTGGGCTCTATTATTATCTGGGGACATCTTTTATTTACTGTGCCTACGTTTTGTTCATTTGTTGTTGATGATTGATTTTCTTTTAGATAATTTATTGCTTCATCTTATGCTAAAATTTTGCGAGAGCCTCAATTTGTTTTTAACCGGATAACACGAAATATCTTGTAGTTTTGTCAATGACTTGTTTGATGACTATGCTATTCCATGTCCTGAAACCATGTCCTCCGTCGTTTTTTTTTTTTCACTTAACTAGTCTCACAGATAGATCAAAAGATTAATGAACTTGTTGCTGAGCAGCAGAAGATTGATGCCAAGCGTGCTCATGACAAATCAGAGTTGGAACAGCTTAAGCAGGACATTGCTAATTCTAACAAGCAGAAGCAATTGATTTCTAAAGCAATTGCAAAGAAGGTGTCATTGGATTTCTCCATTATACACAATTATCCCCAGGGAGCTTCTTTTCTGTTGGTAGTTGCTTCTGGGTTTTTTCACGGTAAATTCTTTATCAGCTTTTCCTTTATTGGTTGTAGGATAAGTCACTTGTGGATGTCCAAAATCAGATTGAACAGCTTAAGGCTAGTATGGCAATGAAAAAAGCAGAGATGGGCACAGAGCTCATTGATCATTTAACGCCAGAGGAAAAAAAACTTTTGTCAGATTTGAACCCTGAAATCAAAGACCTTAAAGAGAAGCTTGTTGCTTGCAAGAATGATCGCATTGAGGTTATTGAATGAATTGTCTTGGTGCTTATAATCTTCATAGGGCCAGTATGCTTATTTTAACTTAAATTTGCAGACTGAAGCACGGAAAGCCGAGCTGGAAACTAATCTAACTACTAACCTTAGGAGAAGAAAACAAGAGTTGGAGGCTGTAATATCATCTGTGGATGCTGACTCTTTGGTTGTTGATGCTGAATTGAAGGGGCAGGAACTTAGTGATGCTAAAATATTGGTTGATGATGCATCAGGGCAGCTCAGAAGTGAGAACTTCAATCAATATTGTCTTTTATATATATCTTGAAGCTCAAATTATAGTTCCTTGTTTGACCGAATCTTCGTCTTCAGGAGTTTCTGAAAGTATAAATGATCGAACAAGGCAAATTAAAAAGATCAAAGATGAAATGAATAAATTGAAGGTAGTGCTCTTATAAATTGATTGCTGGTTATGTGTTGTTACTCCATAATGATGATCGCTTTTGGCTGCAGTCTTTGGAGGATGAGTATGAAAGAAAGCTTCAGGAAGAAGCAAAAGAATTAGAGCAATTGCTTAGTAAAAAAAATATATATTCTGCTAAAGAAGAGGAATATACCAAGAAAATAAGGGAACTGGGCCCATTGTCGTCAGATGCTTTTGAGACGTAAGGCTTTTCTTGTGACTTGTTCTTCCTTTTATGATTATGTTTTTTTTTTTGTTTGCATAAGTTGATTTTTTTAGAGGGATAGGGAAATTAGCATATTTTGGGAAGATCAAGAAATGACAGTTAAATTATACAGAAAGCACTCCATTCTCTTGACATAATGTGTCTGTAATTAGTTTAATATTCTATTAGCAACATTTCATGTTAAGAAAAGTGATAATCTTCACTCACAACAAATTTGATAGCATCAGCTTCTTAAATAAGTATTGTGCTCTTGTCAAATATCCCAAACTTCAGCAATGGCATATTTTCATGAAAGGCATATTTTTCTTGTCATGAACCAACTATTTCAATAGCTTAAGGCCTTAAGCTATTAGATGAAATCACATGAATAATTTTATATCTAACACTTATCTCTCTGATGTCAATAAATGTGGCGGCTAGGCAGATAAAAATTGTCCAAGCAAACAACCAAAAGCATAAAATCTTAACTTTAGTGTCTGCAACATGTCATCACACATGGTTTTCCTTGACACTTTAGGTGTGATATTTTAGTTATTTTATTTTTTAATTAATATTAGGTGTTTAATATTTTTTTGGGATAATTTGATTACTATGCCATGATATTTTTAATCTCAATAAGATAGGAGCTGTTGTAGTTTATGGTTTGCTGTGTTACAGCTCACCATTTATTTTACCTTGGTCATCTAACTTTGTTTAACTCCTTTACTTCTGTTATTGGAAATGGCAGGTACAAACGGAGGAGTGTTAAAGATTTGCAAAAAATGCTGCATAGGTGCAATGAGCAATTGCAACAGTTTAGTCATGTAAACAAGAAAGCACTTGATCAGTACATAAATTTTACAGAACAAAGAGAAGAACTTCAGAAAAGGCAAGCTGAACTTGATGCAGGAGATGAGGTACTTTGCTAGGATTTCAGTTAGGAAGGTCCTTTATAATTGATTTCAATGAAACAAGAGTTTTTGATGGCTAAATTGCCCGATGTGTATTGCTAGTTTTGCACTTTATTATCTTAAGGGTTTGGAACAGCTGATCTTTCATGGCTCTTAACAATGTTGTTTCTTTATGTCTGTGAAGTATGTCTTGTTAACCACTCACCACATGTGGAATAACCTATTTTCATGATATTTTTCTTGTTGAGTTTCCATTTTCTGGTGTATAATGGAGTATTAATGTGGGTTTTGGGTTTTAAGCTTGAATTTTAACATAGGACTGATTCCAACGCCAACTTTTTGCATTTGTGACATTATTGTCTTCGACATCATTAACTGATCTGACTACTTTGTCATTAAATAATTGCAGAAAATTAGAGAACTAATATCAGTGCTAGATCAACGGAAGGATGAATCAATAGAACGCACTTTCAAAGGTGTTGCTAGGCATTTTCGAGAAGTATTTTCTGAACTTGTGCAGGGGGGCCATGGTCACCTGGTTATGATGAAGAAGAAGGTTTGTAATGGTTAAATAATATCATAGATTCTTCGTTCAGTTCTTGTGATTGCATTGGATGGAAAGAGATGATATTATATAGCTTGTTATGTTGGTTTCATGTTTTAAAATAGTTTCAACTTTTAACATTATTAATTTTTTAATGTTTTCATGTTAAACTGATTTCTTAATTCTTACTCCTGTTTTTATGCTGTGCTTAATTATTGCTTTTATGTTTTCTGTATTTGCAAATTTGTGTGAGAATCTCCTGAAGTTATTTTCCTGTTTTGGTTATTGTAATTGATATGCAAGTGGTATTTCCGTATTCTGTTTCCTTTCGTACAGGATGGTGATCATGATGATGATGATCAAGATGAGGATGGTCCTCGTGAAGCAAATCCAGAGGGGAGAGTAG
This sequence comes from Sesbania bispinosa, assembly GCA_026901365.1. Lineage (NCBI taxonomy): Eukaryota > Viridiplantae > Streptophyta > Magnoliopsida > Fabales > Fabaceae > Sesbania > Sesbania bispinosa. The sequence continues at coordinate 2,279,322 of QLOH01000045.1, read as the reverse complement.
AGAAGTACATTGGAGTGAAAGTGAAGGCAAGTGTATTCTCACTGTGGCTTTTTTTTTCATGTAATGTTTGTGGCAGAATGTTTGACGGCTTGTTTTTCAAATGTTAAGATTAAAAGAAAATAGCTTGGCATGGGGAATATTATTATTCACATTTAGAGATATATTTTCCTTTCGTTTTTTTTTTTTTGCTAAGCAATACTTTTCTTTCTTTCATTTTCTGGTTAAATTTTAGAGTGAAGTTACATTACTTTCATTACCTAGCACAACCATACGAAAGCAAAATTTTATATCATCTGACAAAGAAAACTTTATTAAAGTAACCGTGTCCTGTTCTCCAACCATTTACTGATTGTAAAGCCCATTCATGTGTTTTCACTCTGCCACATCTTGGTTGGGGAATGCAGGCTTCTTCAGTTGCTCTCGCATTGCTCCGAAAAATTGGTGGTTTGCATTCCTCCTACAATAAGTATTTAACATTACTTCTGACATTCCTGGACATGTCTTGCAGGTCTCTTTTACTGGGCAAGGGGAGACACAGTCCATGAAGCAGTTGTCTGGGGGTCAAAAAACTGTTGTTGCCCTAACACTTATCTTTGCCATACAGCGATGTGATCCTGCCCCCTTTTATCTATTTGATGAGATTGATGCAGCACTGGATCCACAGTACAGAACTGCTGTTGGAAGTATCCATTTTATTATGTTCACTACCCCGTCATGTCAAATGACTGGTCCTGCATTTCTTCCATCCGTATTTACTGCATGCTGCATCTACAATCTTCACTTTTCTTTTTTATTTTTTTTCAAGTATTGCCTGCATATATTCCTCATAGCATGAGTTACTTTATTGCATTGGGTAATCCTTTCTATTCGGAACACATGCACATGAGAATAGACAATTATGCTTGAGAAATACTAATTTCAGGTGAGTTTCAAAGACCAAAGTTTCATCTTTGATTAATTGAAGTATATTTTAGCTCTGGTCTTGTAGAATATGGTATTTAGACATGATCTGTGATATAGGACATTATGGCATCTAGATTTCTGTTTATACTGCTGTCCCTTTTGCCATCCTTAACTTCCCTAGATATGATCCGACGCCTAGCAGACATAGCGAACACTCAATTTATCACGACAACATTCCGCCCTGAGCTAGTGAAAGTTGCTGACAAGATATATGGAGTGACACATAAAAACAGGGTCAGCCGGGTTAATGTTGTATCCAAGGAAGATGCACTAGAATTTATTGAGCATGATCAGACGCACAATGCTGAATAAGGTTAACCTTATAACTCCTACTGTTTCTCTTTCTGATGTTTATGGTTGTGATGAATGCCCACTTTGGGCCAGGCGAAAAGAAAGCAATTAGAGTAAAAGGACAGCAAAGCAATATAGGAAAAAGGACAGAAATTTTATAATAGCTGTGGTTGTAGGTCTTGCTGTTGCAGGGACATCTTGACTCTAGGAGTATCACATTGTTTTGAGGGGAAATGGAAAAGGAGAAGTTGAGAGAAGAGAAAATGAGGGAATTATACCATTTTTAGTTGAGAAGAGAATAAGGAGAGGAATAAAACATAGTTTTCTGTTAGCGTGAGAAGAAAATGGAGCCAAATGAAAGCTTGTTAAAATGACCAATTTACCCACTCACCATTTTATTAAAATGATATAAAAGTCATTTGACTTGAATATAATTTCTTTTCGCTTCTTTTTCCAACCAATTAAGAGGAGAGAAGTTTCACACTTCTTTCTTTCCTTTATTTCTTATAACATCATCTTATTTTCTTTTCATTTTCTTTTTGTTCATTTTCTATCCTTACATTTTCTCCATATGCTGCCACTTAGTAGTAGTATTCTGCATTTTTGCTTGATGGACTTGACTAGTCTAACTTTTCTTTTAAAATGAGTATATATTAGAGAATATGTTTGAACTGGTTGTTTCCATTTTTTTAACTTTAACCTGAAACAATTTTTTAATCAAATAAAGACTCAACTTTAAGTTATAAATATTTATTTATTATGTTTATGGGTCGTTATTATATAGGTTTTATTATTGATTATCTTGCAAAACATAATATGATTATTTTATGTTATTTTTTTTATTTTCAATTTTGTTTGATTTCTTATAATTTTGTTACTTTATTACTTAATACACACACACACACACTAATACATACATACACACACGCCCACCCACATATATACAATATACATGTATATAATTATTATGGTTGAATCATGCTATGCTAGTACTAGAGACTTATGAATGTTGAGCTTAAAATACGTTTTTCGTCTTTGTATTTTCGGTCAATTTTGGTTTTGTACCCGATTTTTACCTTCGTTTTATATTCCTATACTTTTAAAACATCTTAATCATAGTCCTTGATGTTAATTAACTCTGTAAGTTGCTACTGAATTCAATTGCATAATAAAGTGACTAAACATTCATATGGATTAAATGAGACTTAATACTAAAAGGTAATGTGGAAGTCTATTAAACAGGTCAACAACTTAACAAAACTAATTAATGTCATGACTATGATTAAGATGTTTTAAAATTATAGAGATATAAAACGAAGATTTTAAAAGTAAAGACGAAGACAAAATTGATAAAAAAAATACAAGGACGAAAAATATATTTTATCCAATGTTTAACAAGTAACAACAACCCTAGTTGTAAAATATTGGTTATAAGCATAATTATTAAAAGAAGAGTGCTACAAACACACTCTCTAACACATTTCTTTCAACACACTCCATGTGATTGGTTAAAATTCACATTGGTCCCGTCAAATTATGTGGGTCCCACTCCCAATGTGGTGGGACCCATGTGACTTTTAACTAATCATGGGGAGTATGTTGGAAAGAGTGTGTCAAAGAGTGTGTTGATAGCACTTTTCTTATTAAAATCGGATTGGATCAATTCGTTTGATAGGTCTAATCGGAATCGATTTGGTGACCAGTTCACTCAACTCTAAAAATTTGGTAGATTTTAAGAATTGGTGGAAAATAGTTGAACCAATAATCCGTAAACTTCTGTCTTTACCAATTCAATTACTGATCTAGTATTTAAAACATTGGTTGGAAGTGCAAAATCTTGTAAACTCTAGATGAGTTTATTTTCTCATGATATCACAAGTTTGTAACTTGTTTGGCCAATGGTATATACTAATTTTCTGTTGTACTGTAGTTGGCCTGTTGTGTCTATTTTATATGTTTTGAAGTTGTACTTCTGTATTGTTAGGTGATTCCGATGCCCTTGATCTGATCTAAATTAGTCGGCTCCAGGCACTCTTTGATTTCGTCAACAACAATGTAACGTAGATTGCAGACTAAAGTTCAGTCAAATTCTTCAACCTACACTTCGTATGATGTGTATTAACTGGTGTGGCGCCAACCTAGGTCTTGTAATCCAAAAGCTTGCTCACCCTTTATTTCTGTAAATCCTTTCTAGTTTGTTTATGTCAATAGCATGTGCTTACTGTAGTAGCCGCATGTACGTGGAGATAATCTTGGAATACTGTTTGATAATATATGAAATAAGTTCTAAATATCAGAGTTTTATGTACATTTTGATTGTGGCAGGTGAATCTATTTGATCCTTATGCTTTGAATTTATGAATGAAAAATGGGCTTGGTGGTTCTTCGGAAACGAGGAAATACGCCTGTATGAATGTCAACCAAGTGTGAATAAAGATCATTTTTCATTTTAACTGTCCTTAAAATTGAACAATTGCTCTTATACATAATACATCATTACTGTTGTGCCAACATGAGACATTCCCTGTGAGGCTGTGATATCACTGATATAAATTATAAAATTTATTTACTCGAGCCTGGACCATGTTTAAAACACTTAACTATCATTAGTGATGGTATTTAAAAATAACTCAGACGATGAGAAGTTACCAAATAACCACTTGTTATGTGAACTTTGTGGGCATTCAATCAGTTGAGAGTCAGGCTCAATTGAAGATGAAAGATAGGTCCAGCTCCTAGTTGGAAAACTGCATACTTTTTCAAATGGAGCAGATACGAAGTGTATGACAAAGACAATGACCGGTGGTGTTAGCGATAAAATATACTTACAATAAAAATGTTAGGAACACACTCTTTTGAACACTCTCCCTAACACACTCCATGTGATTGGTTAAAATTAACACGGGTCCCACCGCTTGGGAGTGGGATCCATGAATTTGGTGGGATACATGTGAATTTTAACCAATCACATGGAGTGTCTTTGGGACAGTGTTCAAAAGAGTGTGTTGCTAGCACTTCTCATAATCACAATAGTATATTTTGATAAAGACATTTCAACTATATGAAAGCTAAATTTAGTTGTTGAAATTATTTTATCAATATTTTATGAGGTGATTTTTTTAAGTAGTTATTAGCTTTTTAATATTTTTTTAGAACTTATTTGAGATAGTGTTTTTTTTTAAAAGTTTTTTTTATTTACCAATTGAAAATTTATTATAATTTTATCTTTCAACAATTTTTAATTATCATTGTTTAATAATTAATGATGTTCTTATATATATCATTTTCCTATTTTTAGTTAGTTTAATTAGTTTTATCAAATACTTTTAATTAAATTAACAAAATTTTCACCTTTCAATCAATTTTTAGTTTTCAGTTAATTCTACTAAACACATTCTTAATAATATTTAAAGTGAATATTTTTATTAATTCCAAAATATATTCTTTGAATTATTAGCAATTGACTCTTTTCGTCAGATTCATCAATATCAATTATTTGATAAATGGTGAGAAGTGGCAATGGGAAGGGGAAAAAGAAAAGAAAAGAAAGGTGAAATGTGATTTTTAATTAAAAATTATAATATAAACTGCTAATTTTAATCTAAATTAAATGTTCTCTTTATTATAATAACAACGGCTGTTATTTAATATGTTACTTGTACATATATATTTGTGTACAATAGTAATAATGGAGTTCGAATTTATAATTTCATGCAAATTATTTAAATATCTTATCATTTTTTAGTGGCTTTAAATGAGTAGATAGAAACATGCATGTTGCGTGGATATCTTACAATATTTTTATTGTATCAACTAGTGAAATAATTATTTATCAAGATAGAAACAAAATAATTCTTATCTTTTTAGCTCAACTAATTTTCTGTGGAATCAAGGAGGAGAAAAATGTTTTTCATAATATTATATTCTCTATATTTATATTAATAACTATTTATAAAGAAAATATTAAGACATGTAAATTATATTTTCATTGCCGATTAGTATGAATAAATGACTTGAATAATGTATCATTTTTCCTTACATTTTCTATCATAAAAAAATGATGCAATTGTATAGGCATAAATAGTAAAATTTGTAACATTTATGTTAGTCACTCAAAAAGTCATAAACTAAAATATACCATGTTTAAAGAATTAAAATAGCAGAATAAATTATGTATGAGTGAATTGAAAGAAAAGAAGGATTGAGCAAAAGTTGGGAAATCAGAAAATATGATCAAAATAATGATGGAAATTTTCACGTGTTGGCATGACAACACTAAAATCCAGTCCACCTCTCGACTTTTATATATTATAAATAAAATTTATTGCGAAATGTCAAGATTTAATAAAATAATTTACATAAAAAATATAAAAACAGTATTGCTATTATTAAATTGACAGTTTGAGAGAATGATAAATAAAAAAATTAAATATAGAAATTATAAGGAACATAAACATGACTCCTCAAAAATCTCGCTTTCTTTTCTCAAGAGTTTCAGAGACAAAATCACCCCTTCATGACCAAAAAAAAAAGAAAATCCCCTTTACAAAAATTAGTCCTCTACCCGTGCGATACACGATGCAATTTTAATTGTGTTGGTAATATTAAGGTTTTTTTTATTAAAATAGGGTGGATAGCATATATATGCAAATAATTGCAGATTAATATATAGTAAAATATTTATGTTCCTTGATATTTATTTAAAATTAATTAGAAAAAAATTTAAGTGGTACATGCTTGATTTTCCTTAAACAAGGTATCAGGTTTGAGTCTTATGGATGGAAAACATTTTTGTTGGGAGAGCTAATCCCACTATGATGTGAATGTTCTCGGCTTAAACAATATTGTCTCCCATTGAGGATACATGTGGTTCAAAAAAAATGTCATGATATATTAAATTTTAAAAAATGAGAAATACATATGCGTTAAATAATTTTAAATGAAAAAAATTATGTGTAACTTATTTATATTAGAATGTGACAGACATCTGTGGCAAATCCAATAGAAGCACAATATGAAACATTTCCTTCACTGTGAAATATAAAGGAAATGAATATGTTTTATTTTTTAATATATTTGAGTAAGATAATTTTCAACCGCACAACAAAATATACATGATATAAGTATCTGCAATAATTATGAAATATTATTTTAAGGAACTAAAATAGTAAATGTTTGGTAATTCAAAATACTAAAAAATTTAAAAAGAAAATATGAAAGGTATATAACTTTATAGTAATAAAAAATGACTAAATTACATGTAACTTATTATGTTCCGAAACTCTTTAAATGGATAAGAAGTGTATAAAATATGTTCCTTACTCTGACATATTTATCTTTATCTTTATATATATAAAAGTAAGGTAGTGAAAGTAGTCAATGAAATCTAAAGTGAGGATATAATAGTAAATTCATTTTAACAAAACTTCTAAAAATAGAAAGTAACTTTTACATTATAAATGATTATTATCATAAATCACAATTAATTAATTATAGTAATTATATTAGTGTAAATATCACTATAATAATAAAAATAATTATAATTATAAATACAAATAATAATATAATGATAATATTTAGAACATATCTAATTATTTTAAAAAATAAATAAAAATAATAAAATATGAAAATTAAAACATAATGGAATAATTTAGAAAACGTAAATATAATTTAAAAAATATGTATTATGAATTTTAAAACATGTTCAAACACTTAAAAATCATTTTATAATTGTTTTAATAATAAATATAGTAATTATTTAATTTTAATTATTTGTATTATATTGAATATTGATATTAAAGCCTATTGTAACAATTTCAATATTAAAAAAATTTTAAAACTTGAATAAAAATATAATATAAAATTTAAAATATAATAAAATATTTAAAAAAAAATCATTTTGCAATTATGTTAATAGCAATTATTTAATTATAGTTATGTTTATTATAACAAATATCAATATAAAAGCTCATTTTAACAATTTTAATATTAAAACAATTGAAAGAATTAATGTATGAGTATACGAAAAGTGGCTATGGAAGTATCCGTTATGAAGCTATACAGACTATCATATTTTAAATTCCAGAAGTTATATGGTCTTATAGGAATTATATTAGTGTAAATATCACTATAATAATAAAAATAGTTATAATTATAAATACAAATAATAATATAATGATAATATTTAGAACATATTTAATAATTTTAAAAAATAAATAAAAATAAAAAATATGAAAATTAAAACATAATGGAATAATTTAGAAAGCGTAAAATATAATTTAAAAAATTATGTATTATGAATTTTAAAACATGTTCAAACACTTAAAAAAATATTTTATAATTATTTTAATAATAATTATAGTAATTATTTAATTTTAGTTATTTGTATTATATTTAATATTGAAATTAAAGTCTATTGTAACAATTTCAATATTAAAAAAATGTTTACAACATAAATAAAAATATAATATAAAATTTAAAATATAATAAAATATTTTTAAAAAATTATTTTGTAAATAGCAATTATTTAATTATAATTATGTTTATTATAACAAGTATCAATATTATAGCTCATTTTAACAATTTTAATATTAAAACAATTGAAAGAATTAATGTATGAGCATACGAAAAGTGGTTTGGAATTATCCGTTATGAAATTATTCGGAAAGCTTGTGAATCTTGTTATTTTGGATCTTGCTCACAATAACTTGGAAGGTCCTTTGCCACCCCAGCTGTCAAATTGTACTAAAATAAAATGGATCGTTTTGATGTGGGATTCAATTTCCTAAATGGTTCACTCCCATCAAGTTTGAGTAGTTGGACATGGATAACCACACTGATTTTAAGAGAGAATCATTTCTCAGGGGGTGTCCCGGACTTTGGCAAAATTTAACAACCTTCGTGAGTTACAACTTGGTGGAAATTTGTTTGGAGGCAAAATTCCTCAATCAATAGGAACACTGCAGAATCTGTTCTACGGATTGAATCTGAGTGCTAATGGATTGAGAGGTGACATACCTGCAGAAATTAGCAATCTAAAACTGCTGCAAAGTCTTGATATATTCTTGAACAATTTGACAGGAAAGCTAGATTTTCTTGGAAGTCTTATTTCATTAATTGAGGTTAATATTTCTTACAATTTCTTCGATGGTCCTGTACCAACAGGGCTAATGAAGGCATTGAATTCCTCACCATCATCATTCATGGGTAACCCTCTCCTATGTGTTAGTTGCATTAAAACTAGTTATGTGAAGCCTTGTGTCTACAAATCAACTGATCACAAAAGTATCAGTAAATTTCAAATTTTGGTAATAGAACTTGGATCCTCAATATTTATTTCTGCCATGCTAATAATATTTATTTAACTTGTAACATGTTTGCATTGTCACCTGTGACAGAGAATGCTTATGCAATAGTTCAGAGCAGAAAGTCTGACGTATATAGCTATGGGGTTGTTTTGCTTGAGCTAATAACCAGAAAGAAAGTATTAATTCAATCTTTGAATAATGAGGCAGAGGTGACCACTTTAGTACGTTGGGCTAGATCTGTATGGCTGGAAACAGGCAAAATTGAGATGATTGTTGATCCATATCTAGCAAGTGAATTTCCCTATATACTATCACTAGTCAAGCAGGTCACTGAAGTGTTTTTGTTGGCATTACAATGCACAGAGAGGGATCCACGTCAGAGACCCACCATGAAAGATGTTATTGGCTTTTATACAAATATAAACCAGTACATTTGTGTATTAATTTAAAATTTGAGTATATAAAGTTAGGTGAGAGTCTTCCTAAATAGTAGTAGCTTCTGGCTGTTGAGATTTAATCTCCTTTCTGTCACACACCCCAAACTAAGTGATGTTGATATGCATTAGCATTAACATTTCTTGACAGCAATCTTGAATTCATTGATGTGTCAAGTTTTTGCAATGGATGTTTTGGCTTTTGCTTTCTGTATTCACAGCTACCATTGAACCATGTGACTTATTTTTATATACAGATTTATCTATTTGGCCAACAAAATATGGAAAAAGAAGAGATCATCATCAATTAACTTATATTTGGTGGTCTTTTTGTTAGAAAAGTAATGATAAATCAATAGCCTATGATGTGTTAAGGACAGTAACATTGTTCTAAAGGATTTACTCCACTCCACATCCTGTGAAAATCTCCTAGCTTGAATGTATTTTGTAAGGCATCTGTGGTAAAGGTGAGCGTTTAAAAGACCAAGATCAATGTTTGTTTCTCGCAATGTACAACGGTTAAGAGCACTCCAACTTGGTCAAATATCATGGTGTTTACCTTTTACATAAGAGGCAGAACAAAGAGATGAATAATCACCTTTACTTTTGGAGAAAACCCAACAACGACTTATTTAATGGAGATCATGATGCTTTGACTTTTGCTAGGAGAATCACCTTGGCCAAATTGGTTTTAGCATCTTTATCAAAAGTGGTATATACATGTTTGACTAAAGACTAAATGTGTGTTTGGTTTAGCGTTGAAATTGACCAAACTCATGTTTAGATTTCTCAACGCAACTATTTCTAGCGTTGGAAACGTGAGTTTACCACGTTTTAACGTTAAACCAAACATGCTGTAATTATCTGCACAACCGCACATGCACTTACTATTGCAATATAACAGTCATGAAGAGACCCCCCTCTCTATATATATGTGTGTGTGTGTTCAGTTTGGAGACTGCATGCATGCAAGGTCTCTGTGGGAGTTGGTGCTTCTCAAGATGGCAAATTGGCACATGTTGTTTGGTATTATTATTATTATTATTAATTGGCTTATATAATGTAAGCACTGAAATTTCCTCTCTATACACCCTTATTTTGTGATGTGTAATTTTATTTTACGTTTTATTAGATATTTGATATGTGTTCTAACTTAGAGTGGGTAAAAAAACTAACTTGAAGTGGGTAGGAAAACCTCCCAGGGAGGAAGAGAGGTGTCCTAAGGGAGCAACACTTCTATCTTGGTTAGGGTTTGTTCTTGAGCAAGTGACACTAGGGAGACAACAATGTTTTCCAACACTAGCACTAGCAAGGTGATGGCCGAAAAGGAGGAGAGAGAGATGGTGGTGGCGAGATGGAGGAAGGAGAAAAAAGTGGAGAAAAATTCTCATTAGAGAAAGGATAACCCACATAGAGTGGGTAGGAAAAGTCACCTTTGAGTAGAGGACCCCATGGAGGGAGAAAAGCCCCCCTATTTGTTCTCTTGAAAATGACAATAAGGAGACAACATTATTTTACATATTTTAGCCCAGGTTCTTTATAGATTGTAACCCAATGCTAAATAAAACATGCCAAAATACCTACATTAATAAATATAAATGTCCAAGTGATATAATTTCAGCGCTTTATCTCTCAACCCAAGTTCAAACTCATAAATGTTCTTATTCAATTGAGTTTTAGTTTTCCATTTTTTAAATTAATTGTATTATGACATAGTCCCTTCCAATTCGAATATAAGAAAAAAAATATAGGTGTGGTAGTCAAAAAAATAAATAAATTTCATCTTATTTCACCCTTGTTAATTAATGATATCATTTGTAAAATACTATTTATTAATTTAGATTCTATTTCTCAATGAGCCCATTTAATGAATTATGTATCTTTTTATAATAGAGAGAATATTCCTGTTTAAAATAAGTTTTTAATAAAATTAAAGTTTTCTATAAAGAGTCGTTTAAGAAATCAAATTCATTTTTTAAATAACATTAAGAAAACTAAATAAAATTAACTAATATTTTTTATTAATGTGATTTTTTTTTTAAATTTATATAGGTGTTTGGAGGGAGTGAGTTCCATTTTTATTAAAACTTATTATTTCAGTAATTAAGAATTTGATTTTTTCATTAAAAAAATTGAGAATTTGTATCTTTTTATTATTTTTTACGATAATAATTAAATATCTATAATATTATATTTCTTTAGATTTTTGGCAACTGTTCATTGGGAGATTAATTTTTTTGGTCACACATGTAGCTGATCCGTAAGCATTTTTTTTTTATATCAAGTGACACCTTGGTGGGAAAGGTTGAGTTTAGCACGTTAGGTTAGTCTTGCAGGGCTACTATTCATAGGTGTCCTCTCAACTTTGTGTGATAGACGATAGGTAGTAAAAAGGTTTTTTTTTTTATATTTTCACTTGAAATTTGAAAAAGAGAAAAAAATGATTTATTGAAAAAGAAATGCTGTTTGTATAATAACAACATGTACAACATAGAGAGATATAGAGATAAAAGAGAGAGAAATGTGGATGTGATGAAAAGAGATAAAGAGAAAAATGTGTTATATAAGTTGTATATTTTTTGTTGTATGAAAATGTTATCTCTTATTAAAAAGCTTCAATGAATTCTCCATTGGCACATTCAAGTTTTGGGTGTAGTATGTGGATGTTGTTATTTGTATATTAATTATATCTAATCATCTGCTGACACTAAAATTTTAAAAATCTTAAAACATATACTTATTTCTTAAATACTATTTGAGGAATTTACATCCATATCTATTTTGAATATATACTTAATTCATTTTAATTAGAAACATGTCATTGATAATTTTTTTTATATATATAATTTTTCAATAAAAAAATGGTAAAGTATTAACGTTAGGCTTCTATCAATAAACTGAATGTTTTATTTAGTGTGAAAAATTCAGACTTCACGGTTTAAAGTTTATATTTTTACAACAAGATTAAAATTTTACATTAAAACATATTAATACATAAATCAAAGTGTAGGGGCCGTATAACGCAAACGTTTATATTATCAAAAATAAAATTTTATATAGAGCTTTTATAATATATTAATAGTCATATGGATACAAGAGATACAGTATTAATGATTTAGTAATTTAAATGTATTTTAATAACATATAATACTATTTTTTTCAGAATTATTTTTTCTTTATACTTTTTTAAGTAAAATACCGCATCTTTAGTTTCTTTATAGGATATCTTTGATGACTAAAAATGCATTAATTTTATATTTTTCACAAATTTAAAATTAAAAAAAATTAAAAACATTAATTTTAAGAAACATAATATTTTTAAAAATAAAAAATATATTAAATCTAATTTATTTTTCTTACAATTTCTTTATTTTATGATAATAATTACTATAATATTTAAAATTTTATATGAAAATTAAAAAATTACATTACCCATGGAACCAAGGTCCTTAGATCTATATGTGTTAACATTATTTTAAAAATATTTTTTGTGTTATATTAACCATGTAATAATATTCTATTTTATTTATCTTTTTGTTTGATTTTTCTTCATTCCATAAGATTATGTGATACTCCTTTCCAATGCTTCTTTTTTTTAATGAAAATTTTTTATTTTATAATAATGGTTATATGAGCTTTAACTTGAAATGATACCAAACTTTTATAATTGTGGTCACAATTAAAGACCATATATGTGTCTAATATATACATACACACATGTATGGTAAATTTGCTTCTAAATTATTTATATCTATTTACTTATTGTTAGGTGTTAAATATTTTTATTTTTTTAGTTACCACATTAAATTCCAAGTATTTAAAATAGATAAATATTTTATTTTTATATTGAAATAATTTTAAATGTAAATTATGAAATCAACGTTTGATTATATATATATATATATATATATATATATATATATGAATTATTAAATTTATATTAAACGAGAATATATATCATATTAATATTAGCATGAATTGTTAATAATATAAAAAAATATTATAAAATAGAATATAAGTCCCCACTAGTTCTTAAGTAAGAGGCTAAGAGCTATATAAATAGGGGGAAAAAAAAACGAAAATTATTATTACTAGCTAAAACCCTCAGCAATACTGCAATAGTAACTAGTAAGAGCATCGCGTTCAAGCACGAGCCGAGAGGCACTCGCGATTCGAAGAGTGATCCCCGTTCGTTCAGTTGATTTTGCCGGTATGATGCTGAAACCCCAAATCTCCACACTCTCTTGAACTATCTGCGCATGATAGCGAGTTCATTTTACGTGTTTGATGAAATGCTTGAGATGGGTTTTATTCATTTATTGTGTGAATCGTGTTTATGTTAGCGAGTTATGGTGTTTATGGGGTATCAGGAACCAACCACTCTTACCCTTTTTACTCAAGATACGATTTTTGCATAAGGGTCATTCACCATTTCATTGCGTGAGTAATACCAGTATTGTAGTCTGGGATTTTGGGTCATTGGATTGTGATTGCAGGGTAGAAAGGACCAGAGAAGAATATGAATAAGGATAAGATATTCAAGCTAGCAAAGGGGTTCAGAGGGAGAGCGAAGAATTGCATAAGGATAGCAAGGGAGAGAGTGGAGAAGGCATTGCAATATTCCTACAGAGACCGCCGCAACAAAAAGAGGGACATGAGATCCCTTTGGATCCAACGGATTAATGCTGGCACTCGCCTTCATGGTGTATGTTCTCCTACTTAGTTTCTTCTCTTACTAACTGATTATTTTTACAAGCCAATACTTGAACAAGACATATAAGGGTTTAATAATGCCACCTTGATTATACATGAAATGATGAAAATACTATTTCTATTACAAATATCTGAAAAGAAGTAACAATGTGACATTTTTGTAATTATTAGTGAAAACTAGAAATAAAAATAGGAAATCCTACTGTTTTTATCAAAATTTAATTTTTGATTAACATCTTGGTCATGGAATTGTTATGATTATGTACCTTGTTGCAGAATTGTAGCTCTGATATCTACATGTCTAACTTAAGTAATATATCCATTTGAAAGCCCTGGCAGGAAAAACTGTGCTCTGTAGGTTTAAATTATTGCGCTTCTAAATTAGCTGCACACAAAATATGTAGTGATAATTGTAGTACTGTTCCAAAGGAAAATTTCTGATTTGTCATGTTGTTACCTGAGATTCTTTGCTTTATCTGGAAACTTAGGGTTGGTTTCTCCACTCTTCAGTTTTGTGCTTATTTATTTTCCTCCTATTAGGCATATTTGAGTTGCTAAATAACTTTTAATGAGTGCCTTCTGTCCCTAGTCTTGTGTATCCAGCATCCTTGAAAGTGGAATGTGCTTTGTTTGCCTGTCTATTGCTCTCTTGTCAATTCCTTTTTGTTAGAAGCTTTTTTGGTTTTAAAGGGTGTAAGGCTGTAAGCCTTAACTGATGGTAAATCAGGGAAAGGAGTTGTAGTCTGTTAACAACTTTTCTTAATTGAGCTTCATAGGGTAGGATTTGGATGAGCAAACAAGGAATTTCTTTCTTCAGAGATGGATTTTGTCTTTATTTGATGCGTGATGGAAGGAAGCTATGAAAATGAAAATGAGCTTCTTAGAAGCAAGTTAGTTGACTTAGAAGGAAGTTTGGATTATTAAGTGAACATGCGTCTGGATTCAAGTTAACCATATTCCCTGTACTAAAATGACTATGGACTGAATACAAGGTGTGTTGATGATTCTTTTTCAACCTCAAATAGGCTGTATATTATTATTAGGTGAACCTGTGTTTAGAATCTGTAAATTTTCTCTTATGTGTTAACTTCTCCATTGCTCCTCTTATTCTTGAGCTATATGTGGAGCATGAACCTATTCTTCTGCATACACTGTGAGGGGTCTAATCTTCTGCGATTTCCTTTGTAAATTGATTTTTTTGCTATTATTTGCCAGGTCAATTATGGGAACTTCATGCATGGGCTGATGAAGGAGAATATCCAACTTAATAGAAAGGTTCTGTCAGAATTATCTATGCATGAACCATATAGTTTCAAGTCACTGGTAGACATATCACGAAATGCATTTCCAGGAAACAAGAATGTGGTGGTCCCTCCAAGAAAGGTGGCCTTTTAGAGCATTTGGCACTTAGCAAACATTTAAAGCTAGTTTATATCAGAATCGTTAAGTATCTTTGAGGATTTCAGATTTAGTACACTACAGTTGATTATCGATTTTGTATGCCTGTAATTCACATACTTTCGAGTACTTTCTAACTACATGATCTTCCTCCTCTTATCTCCCTTTCATAGTTTCACTTGTTTCAGTGTCTGTAATATTATACAATAATAAACTTGGTGCCTAGGAATGGTCGACTATTTGGATCATTTTAAAGATTGTTTTTTAACATTTACAAAATTTCTACTTGTTCTAAACCCAAAATTACATGTTAAAATTAACGTTCATATTCATGTATCTCCAAGGTTTTTCTGAATTGTACCTTAAATGTGACAAGAAGGTGCAAAATCACGAAAAGCCATTTCCGGATAATCTTGTTTCATAAGATCCTCTTCAACAATCACTATTATGAAATTATCTGAAACTATTAGAGAATTAAATTTATGAAATGAAATTGCCAAGGAACCTCAGCAACTTTTATTTTACATGATGTTCTATTCTAGTGTTAAATCTCATAATTATAGCGTGTTTGGTTTATATTGGATCCTTGTATCAAATGTGGATTTGAGCCATAACATTAATCCGAATTCACATTTGAAACGTAATTTTGACGCCATAACATTAATCCGAATTCACATTTGAAACGTAATTTTGATGGAAACCAAAAGCAAAAGACGGTTGTGAGTCTCCTTCCTTGTATAAATGGAAATATGACTAATCTTTTAGATTAGTTATCTAATATGGGGTTTTAGGATTTAGTGGGATTTGTAGACAATCCAAATCCAAATGAAAATAGAGGATCATAATATTTATCACCAACATTCATTGGGAGCTGGTTCACTGTCTTGAACCAAGTTCTTGCTAGCTTGCCAGTGAATCCATAGTCACCAAAGAGAAGATCAGTGACACCTTGGCCTTCAGTCCCTGGAAGCCATGCAGCCACAAGTGCATCTATTTCTGATAGATATGGCTGAATTACAACTGGACGGCCAGTGATGAGAATTACTACGCATTGGATAGACCCACATACATTGGCTATGGTGCTTGGACCTGGCTCAGCTATAGTTAGATTCAAGCTATCACCAAATGTTTCTGCATAAGGGTGTTCTCCTACAACAACTATGGCATATGAAAACTTGTTGGACTTAATAAAGTTTGTGTCAGGATTTTCACTGTAGACAAGTTGAGTAGCAGGATCAATTGCTTGTTTCACAGCATCAAGGATTGTTGTACCTGTTAGGAAAATGGGATTTTTTTATCAGATATTTTGTAATAATCCTACAAAAGGAAACCATGATCAAATATCTCAACTTGCAGTGTATATGATTGTCTTTCATGTTAACTAATACAGGTTTTATACACGGTTAAAATTAGTGTTCTTAACATGTATTTAAATACTAAATAGTCACTTCTGTAGACTTGAAGTAATCATATACACGCACTCCTACACACACCCGGAGAGAGCTTTCTACAATGGTAGCTTTCAGAGTAATTTTACTCTATGTTTGGTAAGACATTTCAGCTAGATGATAGCTGAAATTAGTAGCTGAACCAATTTCATCAGTGTTTGGTAAGGTAACTACTAGCTTTTGAGAAGCCACTTGAGGTTTTTTTTTTTTTTTAAAACATCCACTTTTCAGCTACTAGCTAAAAATTTATTAAAACTTTTTCCCTCAACAACTCTCACCCATCATTATTTAATAATTAGTGATGTTCGTAAATGTCATGTTACCTTTTTCAACTAGTTTTACCAAACACTTATCAAATTAACTAGTTTTTCACTTAGTTTTACCAAGCATATTCTTAAACACACACACCAAAATTAAGCATGTTTTCTTACCCACTGTGAGATTATTGCCACTGACCCCCTGCCAGGTAATTGTCCATCCTCCACATTGATAACCCAGATTGTCAGCATGACTTCCTGCCACCAGTATTTTTGAAGTTTTCTTGGGAAGGGGAAGCAGTGGTTTCTCAGCAGATTTACCATTCTTTAGCAACACAAGTGATTTCCGTACAGCTTCCCTTGCTAACTGTCTATGTTCCTGTTTAAGGCACACAACTTGATCAAGAAACAAACTCTTTCCATTTGAAAGAGATGGATAAGAGTATCCAGCATACATTGAAATGACATTCTTGAGAAAATATACCTTGCTACCAAGTTGATTAACCAGGCTTAGATCAGCAAGTGGATTCTCAAATAGGCCCATGACAAATTTTACTCTCAAGATTCTTGCCACAGCATCATCAATCCTACTTACTGGGATAATATTGTTCTTCACTTGATAAGTCAGCTCATCAATGAACTCAGTAAAGTTAAAGGGAACCATGATCTGTGAAATAATGTAAATGTTAAATAAAATGAAAAACCATGTATTAAATTTCAGACTAATCACAATATTTCTTCCTTTTTGTTACCATATCAATTCCAGCACTAACACCAGCTTGAACTGAGTATGAATAGTTAGAATGAGGAGGAGAAGTAATCTTATCAATGCCCTGAGAATCTGATATGACAAAACCCTGAAAGATGCCAAAAAAGGTACATCACAGGAATGTTCACACATCTTCAATGTCTTTGTTTATCAGACTTGTTCACTTCAATTGCTTTATTAGAGAACTAATCAGATAAACTTTACCCTGAACCTCAGTTTGTTCTTGAGGTAACCAGTGACAAGTTCATGATTAGTATGCATCTTCTTGCCATTCCAGCTAGAGTAGGAGACCATTACAGTTGAAACACCTTTTATGATGGAGTCATGATATGCAGGCATGTGAATGCTAAGTAATCCACTATAACTAATCACAGTATTGTTCTCATTGATGCCCTTGCTTGTGCCACCATCTCCCACATAATGCTTAGCACATGCTGCAACCTTGTTCCTGGTCAAAGTAATTAAAATTATTAAGGTATTTGTATTCACAAAAAGATGAAGAAGTTAAATAGTTATTTCAAACTTCAATTTCAGGAAAGTAGTTCTCAAAACAGCACAGGTCAATCTGCAATGGCTAATAAGATAAAGAAAAGAAAGGGTTAACTGTTAGCATTCAGATTAGGCTTTTACTGTCCTTAGGTTTTGGTTTTTGGCTAGACCTCATAACCTTCAAAAAGTATCTATACTGAAGGCATTTGTTAGACATGTTTCATGCATATGAAAAGTAAATCAAAATAGGACAGGTAAAAAAATGTTATATTTTGGTTTCACTAAAAAGATGGAACAAGCTATATTTGGTAGACATGCTTATTCATATTGAACTCAATATTTTATTCTTATTTTAATTTGTTTGCAGTATTAAGCTACTAACAAGATTCTTACTTTCCAGCAACAAAGGGAACTCCCTTTCTGGAATTGTTACCAATGTCTCCTTGCAAACCAGGAATAATTTCAGTCATAGCTAGAACAATCTGAGGGTCCTCACTGTAGCTTTCATAGCAACGTCCCCATCTAGGATCTCTGCAGACCTGTGGAATAATAGGCCATCAACATACTAAGACACTAGCACTAGAACAATGTTATACACTTTTATGTGATCTAAAATACAGAATAGATAATGCCTACTTAATTACCGCAATACATGGAGCAAAAACATAATGAATTCCAGTAGCTCTAACTTCAAGGGCAGTTGCATCTCCAATCTTCTTTATCAGCACCGGGTCCCTAATAGCCAGTACAAATTATTATAATTATGACTATTTATTCAGTCAAGCAGCTAGAATGCTAGATAATGATAACAGAAAAATGAAAGAATAATTCATTTTAAAGATCTCAAATTGGGTGTTTTCAATTCACACTTAACACCAATTCCAATTTCTTCAGTCCAATTTGCTTTATGTCTGAATGAAGGAACAATTTATTGAAGGGATTACTGAAAATGTTAACATGTTGAAACATAGCTTTCAACAGTATGACTTTGTTAGTAGGACATTATGGCATCATTTAATTCATGTAGCTGTGGTTGTTGTTGTTGTTGTTTCTTTTCACTCTATTAGGATTTGTAAAAACCAGGTCTTCAAATCACAAACAAATAAAGAATGACTATATAGGGGAATGAATCACATGACTACTCATTGCAGTACAATGGTACATCTATACTTGCCTGGTAACTCCTAGCCCAACATTGTGAGGAAAAATTGTGGCATTGTAGACATTATTGTGGCCATGAACTGCATCTATGCCCCAAATCATTGGAATCCCAAGGCGGGTAGACAAAGCTCCATTTTGAATCCCATTCACCATTTGGACCCAAGTTTCAGCAGATGCCTTTGTAGCTGGAACACTCCCTCCCCCACTCAGCACACTCCCTGTCCATCAATGATCAGGTCAGATGTATTTCTATAATGTAACCTCCATTATAGGAAAAAAGTATGCCCTTTATAGTTTATACTATCCAAATAATTGTCAATATCATACACTAAGATAAGGAAAAGAGAACATTATTAGACCCAGTTTGGATACACTTCTACAAAAGAACTTTTAGAAAATAAAAATAGAATGAATCAAATAGGTCAAATGAATTTAACTTCTCCATAAGTTGAAATTAGTTACTTATGGAGAAGTTAAATGGGAGAGCTTTTTGAGTAGGTGAGCTACAAATACTAATTTCAACTTATGGAGAAGTTAAATGCGTTTGACCTCTGATTTATTCTATTTTTTTCACTTAGAAGTACTTCTGCAAAAGTTTCATCCAAACTGACCCTAAGCATAGTAGCATATAAAGCACTAGCATAAGTATTTAAGAGATTGGGTGACTGACTGCTTAGTTACCAATGAAGTACTTCTTCATGACATCAGGGGTGGCAACACTCCGTTCAATCTGTGTCATTTGGCCTATCTTCTCCTCCAGGGTCATTCTCTTCAACAAGTCTCTGATTCTAACATTTAGTGGCTGTTTAGGGTCTTTGTACTTCAAGTATTCTGCTTCTGAATCAGAAACCAAGCAGCAAAATAGCAGGATAATACCCAAAATGGGTGTTGAAGTTCTCCCCATTTTAACACCTGAAATTGAACCAAAACCCATTTTAAGTTTAACACCTAGATCAGAAAGTCAAATGGACAATAGAAATTAGAAAGCATCATATCATAGACATATGTACTGATGAAATATTTGCACAACAACCATAAAATTAACATGTGAATCCCATTAATTAACATATCAAGAATATTCAACACAGAGAAGGCAAGAGGAAAACATGTCACTTTTAAAACACAATACAATGTAGTTAGTATAAAGGCATTAAGGAAGGTTACTCATCAGGCACTGAACTGACCTGAAAAATTGAATATGGCTTGCAAAAAGCTAGGAAGGAGATAATCAAGTTCGGTTTGAGAGTGAGGTATGTAATGTATATTATATATACTGTGTATAGAGAAGAGTGAAACAGCTGTCTTTATTGTCATGAGTGAGTGAGTGGTCCCAGTGAACTAACACTAACGTAGGGGCAAACTGACATGACATCGTGTGCTTCCCAACTAGATTCTTGTTTTTTTTTTTTTTGATATAATTCTCAGCTAGATTCTTTAAATGCTGTAACTTTTTTGTGTTAACCATAGGCCATCATATGGTAATCCTATTCAGAGTTTAGTCACAATTACTCCTCTAAGAGGATGTTTAGTAGAGATCGAACCTGAGAGTTCTTCCCACAATCTCAGCATGCATTGTCAACCGAGCCACAACTCTTTGGTTATATGATGTAACTTGGTTATATTTGTTTTTGTTTAACCACGGGTATCCTCCACGGGAGGCAATCCTGTTTGAGCCGGGAACATCCACATTATGATGGAACTAGCTTTCTCAGCATGATATTTTTCATCCACGAGACTTGAACCCGAGACCTTATATAAGGGGAAAGTACTTGAACCAACTCTCGTTGATTAATGTAACTTGGTTATATGAATTGCTATTCACTTTTAGTATTTACGCACTAACAATAACAAGTAGGCAATTAACATAACGCATACATTCATTACAATCTGCAATAAAAGAAGATTTTACTTTTTTTTTCATTAATTATTTGGTAAAGTTTTCACATATTTTTTTTAATGAATAACGGTATTCACATTTTACATATAAATAATTTTATGTTTATATAATTTTTATTATTTCATTATAGTTAACTTCATTTATTATTTTTTATATGCTTATGTTATGATTTTATTATTCATGGTCATGCGAGAAAATATAAAGACTATTAATTGAAAAATCAAAGGATATGATTTAAATAACATGATAACTTATTATACATGTACTTGTATATAATTATCATTTTCACGATTAATTTTTCAATCAATGGTTATAACTCCTTATTTTATTTTACCCTCTAAAATGAGTTACTTACTTTAGAGGAGTCAAATCCAAGACCAGGAGTGCGCAACATGTATTTTTTATTTTCTTTTGAATTTAGTAAAAATAACCATTCATAATAAACTTATGATATTTACAAAATTAATTTCATTCAAAATGGCTTGACAAATTTGATATTCGAACAATTGCATCAAGTTTCAATCCCTAGTGAAATTCAATTTAGTTCTTCTAAAATTTACTTGCTCATCTGATGATTAACAATTTAAAAGAATTAAATTATATAGATTATAAGGAAGATAAAAATGGATAACCAACGTATGAAATTGTCAAATTGTAAATTTGTATAAAAACTTGTTTTCTTCTCATTAGTTTTTGTCTTCAATTTAATCATCATAAACATGTACTATTAATTTATTATATATATATATATATATATATATATATATAAAAAGAGAGAGCGAGAATTTGAGGTTGACAATCATATTAATTATATATGATTTTCTTTTCCTCTTCATCATTCTGCCAACATATAATGTGATATATGTCTATCACTTTAGATGACAAAATGTCATCATGCAAGCAATATTAATGAAATAATATATATACAAAGGATTCTTATCTTGGAAAATGTACCCGGATTCTCTCTAGTTGAAAAAAAAATATGGACAGGATCTTGGCCATTCAATTTTTTCATGCAACAATTAAAAAAATCAAAAAGTTGGAAGATTAATTTATGGTCGTCGGATCATGACTGCAGAATCTACAGTACTGCAGAGGATCCCGGCCCTAAAATGTTGTATGCATATACTATTGGATAATTGTTCTCGTCCCGCAACACAGTGTTACCACAAAAATCCCACACCTTTTTTTCTTTTTGCACCCTTTTTTTAAATTCTTTTATTTAAAACTGTTTTTTACCTTTTTCTTTTATTAAAAAAAATAATTTCTATATTTTTATTTTATTATTATATTTAGTTTTATTTATTTATCTCATCAAATAAAAATATAGATCAAGAAAGTACAATTAAATGATCATATAAAAATTATGTTAATTAACATGAGGTTAATTATGTGTCACGAAACGGTGAATATATTAAAAAATGAGGTTAATAGTGTTTCGGTTTGTGGTTAACAGAGTAGGATTTTTGGTTAATTGAATTTGTGAGGTTAATTATGTGCACAGAAATGGTGAATGCAGTAGTATATTTGGTTAATAAATTAAAAAATAAATAAAAACTATTTAAAAAATGAGGTTAATGGTGTTTCCGTTAGTAGTTAACAGAATAAGATTTTTGGTTAATTGTAACTCATGTTAACACAGGATTAATTTTGTGTCCAGAAACGGTGATCATATTTTTAAATAAGGTTAATGATGTATACATTGACGGTTAACAGAGTGAGATATTTGATTAATTGAATTTATGAGATTAATTGTGTACAGAAATGGTGAATGAAGTGGTATATTTGGTTAATAAATTAAAAAATAAATAAAAATTATTTTTTTAAAAAAAATAACTTAAAAAACAAAAAAAAAGCCGCACACAGTGCGATACAATCAGTGGCCGCACTATGTGTGATACGTAAATCAGCTTTGTATACTATTACGGTTTAATAAGTAGTTTCGAGTTCAAGCTCTGTGACTGCGTTAAATATCCACAATCATGGTATATATATATATAAATGTTGTGTGCATATACTATTACAGTTTAATAAGTTAATATTTCTTCCACCATTTTTTTATGTGAACACTTTAACCATTTCATTTAAGTATAACTATAGTACATAACTATCCGGCTAGTCCTATTCCTTGTTGCAAAAGCTACCCATCTGAGCTAGCCTGTGTCTTTTTGTAAATATACCTTATGCAATTTCAATACACAAGGATGATCAATATGTGACATTAAAAACACCACCACTTATTCTTTAGCTAAAGCATTACAAGATGAAGAATAATAAAATCACTCTTCTGAAATTTCTAGGATAATGAACACCTTTACGCCTTGCCCATTTTCCATTTCAAGTATCTTTCCACAACATCCAGTCCACAGAGTTCCTTTACCACAGGCATGGTTGCAGGGACCCCCAACTGAAATGTTGAATCTGATCCATCCAAGTTGCTCCATGAAAGAAGCTGTTTCCTTGCTTCTCTGATAGCTGCTCTTGTTGCACAATGAACAGAAGCTACTAGAAGTAGTGGTGGCTCACCAGAAGCTGTAGCAACAAATTTCATTTAAGAATTTTAAATTGGATTAAGTGAAACTTTCTCACTCTTACTAACACACTAAATAACATGTCTACCACAATCCAATTTTTTAAACTATTATTTTCAGACAAAATATAATAAACTCTGACTGTTTCAAGTACAAATGATATGCATTATAAGGAAAAGTTATAAAATGATCAATATGCTTACATAATTTAATAAGTACACAGAATTTTGAGAAAACTCCTTGGTCATACCTTTTGAAGAGAGAACACGATGCTGATGATGTCCACTGTTGAGGATTTGAATATTAAACTGTTGAGGGATAGTGTCTATTGTAGGGATTTTGTAGTTCCATGTCCCATCTTGCAACAAAGATTTGTTTCATATTCTTCAAGCATGAAAAACCCCAATCCCTGAACAAAAGCTCCTTCAATCTGCAGGATGAAATCATGTTGCTATAAATTGAGTTTTTCAGATTTGATAACCAAGTAAGCTGACAACTTCAGGAAAACAAACCAAACAAGTCCATCCCTTCTGCATTTCACCTAAGAAACGTAAATTTTATTGTAACTAAACAAGAGAATATAAAGGATCAGGCTAAGTGAAGTAATGGTGAAAAAAACTTAACAATAGTTGTTGGAGACCATAATTTTTTTTTTGGTTTAGTTGGTTCTTAACAAGATATTTTTAGCATAAGGAATCACAGCCTCTTCGGTTCTTAAGTGAGAGGTTGTGTTAATAAAAACTGTTCTTGGGCCTCCAACACTTGTGTAGAGTTAGTCTTTGATTAGGATTGAGAATGCAAAGCAAATATGTAGTCAGCTTACCTGTCCTAAATCCACAGCAGGGTTGAGACTCTGTCCACAATCATAGAGAATATCTGTTTGAAGAAACTTGGTTTCTCCAGTCAGAAGATCTATTTCCACCTGAGAAGTAATTTCCATTGTTTGGTAATTTGTTGTGAAAATATGACATAAGTACGTAACATTCAAGATAAATAACTTCTTCAATGAAATACCATTTTGATTTGAGATATTGATAAGAAAAAGCCTTACCTCACTTACTGCAGCACCATAATTAAGGTAACTCATGGAGTTATTACTGGGTACATAAAATGAAGATGCTGATAAGTTCACAGATTGCAAGTATGCCTGTAAATTGGTAAATTGTCAGCAACATGGTAATTAAATGTTTTGCGTGAGGACTAGGAAAATAAGAAGAAATTCTCTGCCCTCAACTTCATTTTCACAGTTTACTCCTTCAATATTTTCCTAAATAAAAAGGGTTAATTATGCTCTCATAGATTGTGGACATGCTAAGTGCCATCTATTGGAAAACAAAGTTCCACATTGAATAAAAGTAAGAAAAGTAAATATAAAAGTTTGGAGTGTACTAGTCCATTGGGTCTTAGGCCTTTTGGATATCGTAGAAACTCAAGTATACAATCGTATAAGAAGACACTCTCCCACGTTAAAAAATTTTACTTACATGATTATGTAGAGAACTGGCTTTATCTTTTAAGAGCTTTCTTCTCAAGGGGAAAATCAATCAATTTTTAAAACTAAACTATTTCACTTTATAGTATCTACCTGAAGAATAAGCATCTCCCACTTGATAGAGCCCATTTCCTCCTGCAGCTTTTCCTCGAGAGGTCTTAATCTCTCAACCAAGATATTGCAGCTAAGCCTAACTGCTTCGCAGCTTGACTCTGATGTAGTGCTCCCAGCAGTGAAACCACCTTGAATCAAGCTCATGGTATCAGATTGCACAACACGCACTTTTTCTAAGAGATCTCCAGTTCCATCACATTGAATAGCACTGAGAGAAAATGCAGCCATCTGTTTCACCTTTGTCCAGAGACCCTGACCCAATTCAATTCCTCCAATTTCAACAACAACAGATCCATCTGAAAAAATACTTACTTTTCCAGGAGTTGGTCTTATAGTCAGATGAAACACAACAGGCACTCTAGAAATTCCTCTTTTTTTCCAAGTGCTAATCCTGTTAAACTCTTTCACCATTTTAGTTCTCTGGTCATAACTTGCAGAAACAGCTAACTTACTCCATATTGAAGGCAAGGTATACTCAAAAGGTTCACCAAAACAATCCTCATAGAAATACTGAAGACTTTTGTGTGTGTGAAGATTAATGCATCTGACAGAATCTACATCCATTGAAAGGGTAGCTGCAATATTTTCTATAACAGCTTCAGCAATAAATGATCCTTGAAGTGCGCCAGGGCCCCTCATTGCGGATCTACTAGGAAGATTTGTTCTGCATACCTTTATATCAAAAGATAGTGCACCCCAGTCATACTTTTTAAGTCCAGCAATTATGTGCTCTGGAATCATTACACTTACATCCTCATATATACCAGCATTGACCAATATCTGAAGTTCTAATGCAGTTATCTTCCCATCATTCTTAAACCCAACACTGTATGTTACCTTCATTGGATGCCTTCCTCCAGCCATTATCATATCAGTTTTTCGATTTAGATAAATCCTGACAGGGCGGCATAATTTTTGTGCTGCAAGTGCACATGATGTAGCAATCTGCAAGATCTGGTTTTCAGTACTTGCACACACACAAGCAAAAAATAACTAATTCATGCTAATTAAGAATATTAGTTGAACTTATTAAATTTTCTCAGACTCACATAAAAAGTGAACAACATTTACTAAATTATCCTTCTTAATAGTTATTGCAAAGTGGATCATTGAAAAGGAAATGTAAATTAAATAAGGGTATTGTGGGGATAGTAGCATTTAATAGGGTGGAGGTAGTTAGATTTTGCTTATATTTGAGACCAACAAAATTGAATTTTGAGTTGCTTATATTTGAGACTGGAGTGGTTACATATATATAGAACTTTACTACTGAAACTTTTCTGCCATCTCAAAGGATGGGGTAGAGGAAGGGAAAGGCTAAAAGCACATAATATTTTGAAACAAGAAGGAAATGAAAATGATGAAAGTATAAAATGAATTTTATGCTAATTCAAATCTTAATGCGGACAGAAATATCATGCAAGATATAGTGGAGCTCATATTTATAGCAAGTACTAGAAAGAAGCTGCTGACATATATGGATATCTTGAAAGGATGATGCTACATCTAATACAACCTTCTATTCTAAGTTTTCTGTAATAAGTCACCGGAATAAATTTTTTGAATAGATTCAGAAATTAGCTCAAAAAACTAAAAGCACACATTGCATTTGTCTACATCCAGTATGGTAATAGTATTCTGCAGTAGAAACATCAGATATCTTTGATCTAAGTTTAAATCATGTTGCAAGTATACATGCTATCAGATTTCAATGACTCAATGTGAGTTCTTACATAACAAATTACAAAACCTGTATTTTTATATACTCAGGTTCTAGAAATGGTTATAGAGATTCTTTCAGGCTTCTCTACTGATGACCATCACTTCATCATTTTCACAAAAGCCTTATGATTATGAAAAATGCATGATATTCAACTTTAATAATAAAAAAAGGGGGTACAATATAAAAGTTACATTATATTCCGCTTTTACTCTGAACCCCAACCCTGAGACCCATTTGACTATGATCTGTTAAACATATTGCTACATCTTGGTTTCTTTCCGATACATGTATTGTCTTTATAACTTGTAAAAAATTCTTAATTGTGCTGTTCTCTTTCTTCTTAGTTTCTCAGCCTCTCAGGGTTTTTCTTCCTGCTCAAGCCTCAAGGATCTCCATTAAATTGGAAAATTCTCTTATTTAGGAATCTTAATGGCCATTGGGATTCTAGTTTGATTTCAAGGCTAGGTTTCCTATATTCTTTCACTTTTCTATTTTTCCTGACTAGCACACATGGATCTTAGATGCTTCTAGAATGTCTACATGTAATCCACCTTTAATCTGGGAACCCTTGGACCCATAATACTGCCCATGCAACCTGTTTTTTATAGGTTAAAAACAGAAGTGTGAATTGGGAATTCAAAGGTTCATGTCTACACTCTACAATAATTATAAGCTAGTTATACTAAAAAAGTGAAAGAGATCTAATAAATTATAAATTTTCTAAATAATTTAAAAAATTAATATACAACTTAATACTTACAGTTATGGCTTTTATGGCCTTTCCTCCAAAACCTCCTCCAACCCTTCTTGTAATTACACGAACATTATTTTCGGGAATACCTAGGCATCTTGCTATAGTAGAATGCGTAAACTCAGGGCATTGGCTTGAGCAGTAAACTGTAATGCAATTGTCTTCGTCTGGTACAGCAAGTGCAGTCTGTGTCTCCAAATAGAAATAGTACTGAGACCCAAGTTTCACCTGGATTTCACAATGAATTTGATAGATGACAATGAATATGTTTGATCAATATAACCATTTCAACATATATTATTCAGCAGAAAACATAAACATTACATCAGACGCCAAGGTAGATGACCACAAAGGAGGTGTGAAATGAGAAGAAAAGGGGAAACAAAGGACAACAATAAATACATTCCATGTACCTCAGCAGAAAGAATCTTGTGATCTGCTTCAGCCATTCCTTTAGACACATCACCAACTTGTTTTGGACGAAGAAAAGGAGGAACTTCAAAAAAGCTAGATCTTTTAACAGCATCTTCAACAGATAGAATAGGTGCTTCAAGATTTTCAATATCATAATCAACAATTGCTGAGTTTGCTGCCATATCTGCAAGTATCTGAGTATCTGCAACCTAAAGAAGCTACTTCTGTGACTAAAAGAAATGAGAGAATCTCATACATTGTTGGATCAGCAAAATGAGGGTTTTAAGAACTCACCACAAATGCCAGACGATCACCAACACATTGGGCTATCTCTTCTGCAAATAAAGGTTCCATACCAAATATAGTCTTAGATCCAATGTTTTCCCCACCACTGGGAATGTCTTTACTTGAAATGATATCCCTCACTCCATCCAGCTGCAATTCAGGGCTGAGTTTTATACTCGTTACCCTTGCCAAAGGTTTCGAACTATATATATATGCACCATGTAGGCAATTTGGTGGTGAAGGAATGTCATCCACAAACACAGCCTCACCTACATATGATTTATTAATAAATTTGTACTTGCTACTGAACAGGAATTAAAACAATTGATTGTGAAAGTCATAATTGACAGGCACCAAAACAGGATAAAATGACATTGTTACACCCACAAAAACAAGTCTAAGGCCTGGAAAGTGAATTTTTATCTTAGTTGCCTTGACAACAGTTAAATGGTAACTAGAGACTAATGCTTAATATAGATACCGAATTGATTTGAACCAAGAGAATAGGGAACAAGTTTTCTTTCAGCTATGTAGTAATCAGTTATAAGATGCCACAACAAAATGAATATAAGAATTCTACAAAGCTGTAGAACAAGAAGAGCACAGGGGGAGGGTTCTTCAATGATACAAAGCAAACCTGAAGCTTGTAGTGCAGCTCCAGATTTCCTGATTGGCTTTCCAATGGGGTGACACTCATTGCCTGCTTCAAGGATTTGCTTGCCAGATGACAGTAAAGTTGGAAATTTGTCATGATGAGTCTGCTTCTGATTCTCTTTTAATTCAAAATCCTTCACAAAAGGCATATTAGAATATCCATTTAAATAACCGTTCGTTATTCCAGCAGGACTTTCAATCAATGGGTTAAAGCACTGAAAAATAAAAGCAGCTGCTAAACTTGAATAGTAAGCTGCTTTTGAGTTTTCATCATTAGGTACAATAGTAGCTGTAAGATATTTGAAAGCTTCATACAGAATGCTAACACTTAATAGCTTTCCTGCCAAAAATTCCTCAACATTTTTCGCTCTGATTGCATGCTTAGTCCCATAAGCACCAAAAGACAGCCTACAAGTGTCTATCATGGTTCCACCAGAATCCTTGCATGAAGACACCTTAACAAGGAAAGCAGCATTTAAGTAGGGAAGGGCATTTCCAAGTGGTCGAGGAGAAGCTCGGTAAGTTTCAAAGAGGAACCTACTTCTTGGCTCTGAAGATTCACTTTTATTGAGCTCCAAAACAGGAATTTTAATGCTTAAAAGCACACTTTGCAAACCTAATGGTGGTCTCTC
Organism: Sesbania bispinosa; assembly: GCA_026901365.1. NCBI lineage: Eukaryota > Viridiplantae > Streptophyta > Magnoliopsida > Fabales > Fabaceae > Sesbania > Sesbania bispinosa. Next base: position 2,249,599 of record QLOH01000045.1, on the reverse strand, counting down.
CAGAAATTCCTCCAATGCAATCCATTCAAATTGTGTACCAGTCATTATGTGAACCATTGAATCCACAGCAAGAAGTATAGTAGCAATATCTGATGGAAAATTATTCTTCTGTGCCATCACTAAATTTCCACCTACACTGGCTGTGTTCCGAATAAACCCTGAGGCAACTTTGCCCATATGGTCAGCAATCTTTTCAAGTATCATTACAAAATCTGATAGAAAATCACTTCTGCTCTCTTCCCTTAGTGCTTCAATAGCCTTAGATATTGACACTGCTGCTCCAATTTCAATCCCTGTTGGATCCTTTCTGATCTTTGAGAGCTCGTAAATGCCACTTAGATCAATATGCTTATCATAGCTTTCTTTATCTTTGTAATATCCCATACCTGTATTACTAACAATAAGTTTTATCCTGGTTTCATTGGCATGGTTTAACTTCAATAAGCTCTGAAGCTCCTTTAAACTAGTAGGTCTGTGCCAAGTGTGTTTCTCAGAAGCAATGAACACATCATGCTTGATTTCCTTCAAAAACATAGGAAATCTAATATTCTTGTGATGATGATCATATTGAGGCAACCTACTAAGCTTTAAGTCTTTGCTGTCTCCCTTTTTCCAGAAAGAGTTTAACCCCAAATCCTCCATATCAACATCAGCAGAAAAACTTTTGCAGGCATCAGCAATGGGTCGATAGCCAGTACAGCGACAAAGGTTCCCTGCAATAGCCTTTTCAGCCTCAGTAACAGTTACTTTTGAGAACCCAGAAGGTGGCTCTGGACGATTAGTCTTCTCAACATTGACAAGAGTCCCAAAGAGTGAAACACACATTCCAGGAGTACAAAAGCCACATTGAGTAGCATGAAATCCCACAAGTCTTTCATGAATTGGGTGGAATCCTTCTTTACTATTTCCAATGCCTTCACTTGTTGTGATTGAACAACCATGTATGCTGCAAAGTAGTGTGAGACAAGAACTTGCCGTAAAATCCTCAACTTTTTCATGCACAGGATCATATTTGGAGATTAGAACTACGCAAGCACCACAACCACCTGAAAAGCAACCATGTGAAAGCATGAAGTACCAAATTGAGAAAGAAATTGGGGATTATTAAAAGTCAACACCTTCTCCACCTTTACATTCATGACCAAACCATAAGGAAAAAATAGAAAGTAATAAGAGGGAAAAAAATTTCTTTAATGTTGTTGTAAAAGAGCTTCTTTTCCTTTTGTTTTAAAATATGACCAAGAAATTATTGACATAGCTGCTGAAGAAATATAGGAACCAGTACAGGCTGGTATATCCATACTTACTTAGGCCTCAAACTATGATCACAGTAATCCAAAATTCTACATGCAACTCTTCTATCATATCTGCTTCTCTCTCAGGAAAGTAAGTAAAAGTGTACTAGACAATACAGTGACCCATAAAAGAGAAAAAAAGTATCATACACACGCAGGTCAATTTTCAATTAACTCCATTCAGTCTGGAACTGGAGTGGAAAATCATTCCAAGACCATAAAAACTCATTCAGGATTACACCAAGTTAGCATTCAAAATCATAAAAAGTATGATATGAAGATATTCTTATTTAAACTTTCGTATAATTAGTATCCAAACTACTGAAACTAAACTAAAAAAAAAGCCAAACATAGAAAGAAAAGATGATCAAGTCAGTATCAAGCTTATGGATGATAAGAAAAATCCAGAATTGAATGTAGGCAGAAGAATCTCTCCATTCCCATGGAGGGAAACAATACTTAAAAAAAACTAACTAATTCAACAATCAAGTGAGTCAACTACTTGACACATACCTTCACCACAACCAAGTTTGACACTCTTGAAGCGAGTGTGAGTACGCAAGAACTCAAGCAAAGTGGTTGATGGGTCAACGTTGGAGAGCTCAAACCTCTCACCATTAACAGCAAAAACTAAACTTGTTGGTGTCACACTTCCACTGTTCCCCTTCACCTCCATGGTTCAGTAACTGCTTTTTCAGGTGTTGGACAACAGAACCTCAATTCAAATTCTCAAAATGTCTGCATTCACTAGCACTCAACATGCACTTGAAAAAAGTGATTTTTTATAGATAAAGGAAAATGGGGGCAATAAGATAATGAAGAGTTGAAGACAATTCAATCAATTTGGTCCACCGTCTCAATCAGTCATTTTCATCATGAGAACATTTTCAAAACACATGCACAGGATTGGTTCTAGTAGTTTGACTCTGAAAACAAGAGAGCTAGCTCGCCACTTAAAAAACATACGTGCATCATACATTCCTCTCATAATAATATCCTTTAATATTATAATTTTTCTTTATTTTTCTTAAAAAGATTTTAGTGATGGCATGTGTGTGGTAACAGATACTTCTATTAAGAGGAAAAGTACAAATTCTTCTGTGTGTTTGGGTTTGTATTTTAGCGAAAAGAAGTATATTTTAAATTTTTTATATAAATATTTATTTGACCCTAAAAAATATATAAATATTCATTTGAAAATCTTAAAAAATATATTTTAATGTTTTTAATAAACTAAAATAATAAATTTTAAAAAATCATTAGAGATAAAAAAAAACATGCTCAATCCTAACAGAAAATTACAATAAACACTTTGATACTTTGTAATTGAAAAGCAAAGTAGAAAGATTGAGGATTCATCTTTCACAGCCAATAATGCTACCAAATTGAACTACCCAGTACCCAACCACCAATACTATCCTCCCATACACAAGAAAAGAATGAGAAACAGAGAGTAATCACCCTCAGCCGTGGCCGCCGCCGTGGCACCACATCCTCCACCGCAGCAGCTGCATTCAGCTCGAGGCCACCATAACTGTGCCGCCTCATCGCGCCGCCGCGCGCGCCTCCCCCAATCTCCGGCGAACCACATCGCCTCCTCCCTTGCTCAAGCTGCCGCCGTCGCGGCCACAAGAAGCCACCCCCATCAAGCTCCGCTGCCGTGCCAGTGCCCATCAGCTGCACGCGACGCACAGCGCACAACCATCCCTAGCCGCGCGCGCATCTCCAGCCCAGCTCCCGGCCGCCTGCGCATCACCCCCAATCTTCCATTGCGGCTGCGCGAGCTCCTGCAGCCATGGCCGCTGCTCCCCTTTCCTCCTCCTTCGCTCGTCCTCTTCTCTCCTCTCTCTCTTCTCTGTTCCTCACTTTATCATTCTTAGCTTATGTGTGTGTGAGAGTAAAGTGGAGGGGCGTGATGAATCCCGGCCTGCTTCATTTGCATTTTTGGTTTATATTTACTGTCTTCATTTTGTTTACGGTTTTGTGAAGTTTTATAAAAGAAAAACCGTAAATGTTGGAAATGAGAATTTTCATTTCAGACCATTCTAGTTTTTCTTTTTAAAAATTTAAAAAAATGAAAAACAATAAATGGAAACACTAAATGAAAATACAAACTAAATATGTTTCTAATTTTGATCCCCCTGTTTTTTTTTTTATATTTTATTTCATTAATGCAATTCATTAAATTTGAATACTGTATTGGCTAACATATCTCATTTTTCTGGTCTCGTGGCTTAATATCCATTCAATATATATTCATGTGTTCATATGTTGGATTTGTATATGTAAATATTAGGTCTTTGTTTTTTTCACCGAGATTTTTGCTATTCTCACGTTCTTTATTTTTTGAAAAATTATAAAATCTTAAACTACTCTTCATTTAATTGATTTACGGACAACTTTGTCCGCGAACTAATTCCGGACAACGGTGTTCGTAAACATTTTTTACAAAAAAAAAATAAATAGACTTACGGATATAAGTGTCCGGAACAATTCTCAAACAATCCGTACAAAATTGACTTAAATACACAGTTGTCTGGGAACCATTCCCGGACAGCTGTGTCTGTAAGTCTTTTTTTTAAAGAAACTCACGGACAATTGTGTTCGTAGGGTGGGAAGTCATCTGCCACATTGAAAATTGTCCTTGGGGAAGCACTTGGTTATGGACCTGCACTTGTGGAATATATAATATTAGATGCTAGCTTAATCCCCAATGCAAAAATTCCCAAAGACAAAAACGTGGGATGATGCCACTGTTCAAGTTTTAGTCCAAGCTGTAACGAAGTTTGAAGATTGGATGCGGGATATTATTTCAGGTGAAATAGTTCTTGAAGGATACATTTTGATGCAGAGCAAAAATTTGGGGAAGGATTCTTCCAAATCTCAACCAGAAGGGGTAGGGGAGGGGAGGGGTAGGGGTAGGTTGGGGAAGGGAAAAAAATAGGGGTAGGAATAGCAAAAATTATGGTGAGAAAAACAATGGCCTAAATATTACTTAATTTAATTTTAACTAGTCTTTCATTATTGTAAATATTTGTGACTGAGACTCTCCTTCATTTTGTAAATATGTGATGTTGTAATATTTGTTTGGAATTGTAAAATTATATTTTCACTCAAAATCCAAAATGAATTTCAAAAGTAAAATAGAAACATTGATGCAATGATTTGGTGATATTTACAAATAGTATTTCTATCATTAAATATTATTCATATCATATAGACTATGGAGTTAAAAAATACTATGAAGTATAATCATTTGCTAAGGAAGTAGTCATACAAATTGTAAGTTGTTTTCAAAATAAAGAAAAAATAACTTTTTTAACAATTAAAAAGGTTAACGAGTAGCATTTCTACCATTAACAGGACTATGGAATCATTTGTTAACAAAATAATCCTCACACATGTAAATAAGTTTTTTAAATATATCTTTCAAAATCAACACCTTTAATGCTTTGTTTGGTGGGAGTAAAGAAATAATGATGAAATAGAGGTGATTTATAGGTTGTTTGGTGTGAGAGAAATAGATAAGAAATAGAGGAGAAATAGAAAAGTTAGTTGTTTGGTTTGATAGAAGTGATATGAGAGAGATTGAGTTTATTATTTTTCTTTGATTATTTATGCACATATTAAACCAGCAAATCGGTCCCTGACTTTTTTGGGGTCATGCAATTTAGTCCTTGAGAAATAGAAAACCCCAATATAGTCCCTTTGTTTTTTTTTTTCACTATAGTCCAACTGTGTGTTTTTTGTTAAATTTTTCAAATGTGTCACGCTTAGTGACACTCTGTCACACTGTTTGTCACTAAACTATCCACTATGGTACAAAAATGATGTAATTTTGTCAAATTTATAGCTTGAAAGGTTGCAACTCTAACTGTCATGTGTTTCATTATTCTCCCCTTTTCTCTCTTCTCCCCCTTCTTCATTGGAAGGTCTCAACCCCAATGACATTATTTTTGTGTCCCGATGGCAAATAGTGTGACACAGTGTCACGAAACATGACACATCATTAAAAAAAATATCGGAAAACACACAGTTGGACTATAGTGATAAAAAAAGCAAGAAGTCAGGGACTATATTGGAGTTCTTTATTTCTTAGGGACTAAACTGCATGACCCTAAAAAAGTTAGGGACCAATTCGCTAGTTTACTAAAAAATAATCGACTTTTTATATCCAAAAATTGATTTCCATAATTTTTTTTGCATATGTTTAGAATTTATTTTGAAATTGCAGCTGCAATAGTGCTTCAGCCTTCACGCATAACTCTTCACTCCCTACATACACAGTTCGTTCCTAGCCACCATCGTGCAACAGTGCACCGCTTTGCCAGCACTGCGTCTTCGAACTCACTTGTCCCAGCACTGCGTCTTCGGTCAATGTCCTTGCCGCCGCCACCTGCGACCTCTGACACCGTAGAAGCACTGTGACGCGAAGTCACTTGGCCTCTTTGCCTCCACTGGCAAGCTCACACACCATTGTGGGGTGCCGGAGAATGAGCAATAGAAAAGGGGGGAGTTGCTTTTAGAACCCCCCTTTTTCTATTCACACCCTCATCCCATACCCAATTCCCCATACTACTCCTACCCCTACCCCCACCCCATGGCCCACCCCCTCCCCTCCCCTGCAAGTGCAGCAACCCACCCCCCTCCCCCAACCCATCGTCTTCCCTTCCCCACTCCCCCACCCCCTAGGTTTTGGTTTAGAGACGGAATTTTTCTGTCTCTAACCAATGTTTTTTTAGGTCGACATCCGGAACCTCCCGAAAATTAAATTTTCGGATTTAAACCAACTTCCAGAATCTTTCGGACATTAATTTCCGAAAATTAATTTCCGAAAAGTTCCATAAGTTGTTTTTTAAAAAAAATTGGTTAGAGACGGAAAAATTCCATCTCTAAACCAAAGGCTTCAACAAAAAAAAATTAAAGGGGTGGGGGAACGGGGATGGGGGACGGGAGTGAGGGTGGGGAAGGGGGAGTGGGGGGTTGTTGGGAAGGGGGTGGAGGAGTGGGGGGTGGGGTTGTTGGGAAGGGGGTGGGGGATTGTTGGGAAGGGGGGAGTGGTTAAGGGGGGGTGGGGAGGGGGAAGTCGGTGGGTTGGGGGTGGGTTGCTGGCTTGCTGCACTTGCAGGGGAGGGGAAGGGAAGGGAGGGGGTGGGGTGGGGGTAGGGGTTAGGGATGTCAAAAAAACCCGCGCCCGCGGGTAAAACCCGTTGCGGGGTCGGGTTCGGGTACTTAAATGGGTACCCGCGGGTTGCTCTAAACGAGTATTTTTAAAACTCGCGTATAAACGGGGTGGGGGGCGGGTATCGTGGTACTCGTGCCCGCGAGTACCCGTATATGTGAAATTACATGTATACCCTTATATATACAAAATTTATGATGAAATTCTCTAAACCTAACACAAATCTAAACCTAGTCGTTCCTGCCTGCGTGCGCCTCCTAAACCTCCTCCCTTCATTGTCCCATTTCCTCCGGCGTCCTCCGCCGCGTCTTTGCCTCCGTCTGCTGTCCCTCTCACTGTTGTTCGTCCTCAACTTCGTTCGTCCGTCGCGTCTGTGCCTCCGTCTGTTGTCCCTCTCGTTGTTGTTCGCGTTCGTCTCCGGAGTCCGCCCGCCTGCATCTCCGGCCACCGCATCTACTTCTGCCTCTGCCTCGTCTGCTTCTTTCTGGTATGTTCACTGTTCACTGTTCATCCCCTTTTGGATCTGTGTTCTAAATTTATGTTTGTTGTCCTTACAATTTACTGCTCATAACTAACAAGGTCTGAAAACTAGAGTGGGCGAGAGTGGGTTGATGTGTGTGTTAAGTAGCAGACACTCACTCACATCACACATGACTAATAGTAATCTGTAAATCTGAAACTTTATTCGCTTTCACAAATGAGTTTTAGGCTTAAAATTGTGGGTTTGAGAATTGAGATTCAAAATATGCTAATTGATATGTAAATCTGAAACTTTATTCGCTTGCAGGAGACTTGAGTTTATAGAATTTTAGATGCCATCTCCTTCAAAGGAGTACTTTTGAGTTTTGAGCTATAAAACTGTGGGATTGAGAATTGAGATTCAAAATATGCTAATTGATATGTCAGATATTTTGCTTTTGCTATCTATTACTTTTCCTTCAAAGGACACTTGTTACTTTTGTTGTCTTTGAAAAATCATTGTCATGAAATAAGTTTTTAAAACTAAATAAAATGTTATTGATCTGTGGGTATTTTGAGTGGGTGATCCAACGTAATGGGGAGTCTGACAAGAAGGCAAAGAACAATTTGAAGAAGAAAGTAGCTATTTATGATAATTTTAAATTACAGGCTACTAGTAGACTATTAATTTTCATTATGTTTAATTTTTTTTTGTAATGTGGATAAGAGATAGACAATATCATTGATGTAAAATATCTGACATATCAGTGTCACCAAGTGGTTTTATAATCCGGATTTATTATTCTAGTTATTTCTATTTCTTTTTAAATTTCTATAATTTGAACTACTTGTTCCTTGCTGATTGGAATGTGGCTTTTTGAGTGTTCTTAATAACTATATATCTATATTTCACTAATGTTGTGTAACAGGGTGCCAATTTTGAATCTAATAGTGAACTTTGAAATTATTGTGGCATGTGAACTTTGAAATTATTATGGCACGTGAACTTTGAAATTATTGTAGGATGTCTCATGAGCAAGACACTACTCCTATCCCTATGAGTGATGAGAAAGAGCAAGTTCCAACACCCAATATGGATGAATCAAATGTGGGTGGATCCCAAGACATCTCTATGAATATTGAATTAACTCCTAATCCAAATGAGTCTCAAAGATCAATGCCAAATGAAATGGAGCTTAATCGGAGAAAACAAACTTCAGATGTTTGGAACCATTTTAAGAGGCAAAAAATAGATGATAAATGGAAAGCTATTTGCAATTATTGTGGCTCAAAACTTTTGGGTGAAGCAAAGCAAGGAACAACACACTTGAGAAACCACTTCAAGACTTGCAAGCTTCGAACAACTCGAGATATAAGGCAAGCATTTCTCAAAACCGAGAAAAAAGGCAGTGAAACAAATCTTGTTGGTTGTTTTGCATTTAATCAAGAGTTGGCAAGGAGTGTACTTGCAAAGATGATTGTTGCACATGAGTACCCGATGGCCATGGTTGAGCACAAGTTCTTCAAAGAATTTCTATCAATTGTTGCACCTTCATTTAAAGGGGTTACTCGTAACACTATCAGGAGTGACATCATGAAGATCTATAATGGATAGAGGGAGAATACAATGAAGCTATTGTCAAGGAATCAAAGTCGAATTGCAATCACCACTGATATGTGGACTTCTAGTAATCAAAATTTAGGGTATATGACAGTCACATCTCACTTCATTGATGATTCATGGACCCTACAAAGTCGAATTGTCAGGTAACTTCCCTATATTCACATTAGTTGTGACAATTCTTATTCTTTATGTTATATATTTAGTGATCCTGTTATTGAAAATTTCACATGATTGTTAGGTTCATTTATGTGCCTGCTCCCCATACAAGTGAAGTTCTTGCTAATGTCTTGATTCAATGCTTGTTGGATTGGAATTTAGATAGAAAGTTGTCCACATTGACTGTTGATCATTGCACCACCAATGATGCTATGATTGAGCTGCTTGTAGATAAGCTTTTGCCTAGGTCACTTATTTTGGGTGGTCAAATGTTTCACATGCGTTGTTGTGCTCATATATTAAATCTAATTGTGAAGGATGGTTTGTCCCTAATTTTTTATGCTATAGAGAAGGTTAGGGATAGTGTTAATTTTTGGACAGCCACACTTAAAAGGGAAGAGAAATTCAAAGAGACATATGGGCAAGTGAACATTGTGTATGGTAAAAAGCTTGTTCTTGATTGCAAAACTAGGTGGAATTCTACGTATTTTATGCTTAATGTTGCTATACAATACAAGGATGTTTTTGTTCGATTGTCACAACGGGAGAGTCGATATAAAACCTTGCCTAGTGAAAATGAGTGGGAGATGGCAAGTGAAATTTATCAAAAGTTGGAGTTATTTTATAATGTGACAAAGTTGTTTTCTGGTACCTCATATCCAACTTCAAATGTGTATTTTCCAAAAATATGTGCGATTAAATTGGCTTTACGTGAGTGGCTTGGTTCTCCTAGTTCTGTTATTCATAAAATGGCTTCATGCATGATTGCCAAATTTGACAAATATTGGGGTCTGATCAATGGGGTGATGGCTATAGGCATCGTGTTAGATCCTAGGTATAAGATTCACTTGTTGGATTATTTCTTTCCTCTCATTTATGGAGAGCAATCTGATCATGAAATTGAACGGGTGAAAGCTATTTGCCAAGATTTGGTGAAAGAGTATGATACAAGAGTCAAGGGTAAGGAAACTATTTCTTCCACTCCATCTGTTAACCCAAGTGTGGAAAATGTTGGTGTTGATACAATGATAGAAGAGTGGAGGTCAAATTTTGCAAAGCATATGGATAAAAAAATAAATCCAAGGTTACTTCTAAGTCAGAGCTAGACTTTTATTTAGAGGAGGATGCATTGCCTGATAAAGGAGAAGAAGTTGACATCTTAAATTGGTGGAAGGTAAATGGGTTAAAATACACAACATTGCAAATGGTTGCAAGAGATTTCCTAACAATTCCTATCTCCACTGTTGCATCAGAGTCTTCATTTATCACTAGTGGTCGATTTGTCACTCCCCATCGTAGTAGATTGCGTGCAAATACTTTAGAGGCAATGATGTGTCTCCAAGATTGGATATGGAATGATGTGAAAGGTAACAAAGTTTATTATTTTTAATTTATAGTCTATATTCATTCATTTAGTATTTAATATTTTGAATAAACTTGTTTCTCTTTTCATATTTCAGGTTCTTCAACTTCAAAACTATAAGACATTGAATTTTGTAATTCAATATTAGCAAATCTTGATGCTGACAATGTTAGTGAACTTTTTTAAGTTTTCATTTCAAATTTCATAAAAAAAAAATGGGTGTTTGAATTCTTATTATTTTTATTTTTTGCTTTGTAGGAACCAAGTGAGAAGAGTGTTGTTATAGATGTTACCAATCCAGATGGTTAAGGAAAATGGCTAAAGAAAATGACATATTTAATGTTGTTTGAACATTATTTGGATTTAAATGTTATGTAGTTGTTGTTATTTAGACATTTGGGGACTAAATGTACTAATTTATTTTTAAGTTTGTCTTTTGGGAAATGTACTGAATTTATGTTTTTTTAAATTCCCTGGATTATTCACAATCTTCAACTTTTTTTTTTTAAGTTTTCTGATTTTTTTTTACATTTTTAATAAGTACCCATGGATACCCATGGGTATCCGCGGGTATCTAATACCCGTTTAAAACCCGTTAAACGGGTACCCGCGGCGGGCATGGGGCGGGCACGGGTTACATTATTTCCCACGGGGGCGGGTAGCTACTATCCGTGCCCGCCCCGCCCCGTTGACATCCCTGGTAGGGGTAAGGGTAGGATGGGGAATTTATGTAAGAGATTGGGGGTGTGAATAGTAAAAATGGGTGTTCTAAAAGTAATTCCCCAAAGGGGGTCTTTCATCGATGGTCTGTGGATGTAAAAAAAATAAAGTGGGAGCCAGTCACGTATGAGGCTGCTAGTTCCTTCCATTTTCTTCTCCATATCTCGCCTAAATTATAGAGAGATTATTTTCGCGTGGGTCCCACAAATGGTTGCCATCTCTTTGTTATTTCATTGCAGCTCTAAACGAGAGAAGTAGCGGATCTCTTTCCCATTTCAATACAACCAAACAGAGGCTAAGACTAGCATTTCTAGCAATGACGTTGTCCTTTAAAAATAAGAAAAAGAAAGCTTATTTTTAAACTCAATTAAAAATAAAATGCTTTAAAATAAATATTCACTCAATGATCAAGTTATGTTAAATGAATAGCAATTTTATTGTTTAATATTATTTGAATCAGAAGGGTTCACTATATAGTCATTTGCTAACAAAAACTCTTCAAGAGTGAATTCTTTCGTCAAAATTAATTCTTTCAAAAATAAAATAAATAAAAAATAACATTTTAAAAAATATCATCAAAATCCAAATTCTCAATCAATCAACAAGTCAATCATTCAGAACTACGTGACTTTGATTTCCCTATTGCAGCTAGGGATGCATGGGAGCGGGAACCGGTCCCTTCAAGTCCAAATAAATCTTTTTTCTAAATTTTCTCATAATTGAAAAAAAAATTGTGGATATATTTGTAAATAAACATTGTAAATAAAAGCATGAAATTCTTTTTAGGGGTAAAATAAATATTTTTCAAAAGTTAACAAGATTTGCGCAATTTATTAGAGGTAACCGTCTTAGGACGGATGTCGTAGGGTACTAATACATTCTCTATGCATAATCGACTCTCGAATCCAAACTTGGTTTCAAATACCATGTTTTTCCGATATTTTTCCCTCAAAAATAAATATTGGTGACGACTACATTAAAATGATTTTTTTCAATACCTCGTTTCACTGTCCTATCATGACCTCGGTTTCGACAAGCTAAATTGAGTTAGTAGTTTATATTTTAAAAAAATGATTCTGAGGATATAATGTCAAAGAATATTTTTTTTAAGTGTTTATATTTCATGTATTGTTAGTGTAGATTTTTATATTATTATCTGATAATGTATTTATACAAAAGGTTGATTTTAATATATTATTAAAAGTTTAATAAGTATATATTGTTAGTGTAAAATACTTTTAAACTATCATCTAATGATGTGTTATCTCATCATTTATTAAGTATGATACCTCATGTGTTATTAAGTATGACACCTCACCCGATGTCATGTTTGTTGGAGATTTCCACCAGTGGGGTATATGAAAATGAATGTAGATGGGGATATTAAGAATAATTCCTTTCTGGCTGCCTATGGTGGGATTTTGAGACGTGATGATGATGCTTATGTCAAAAGCTTCGGCCACAATCTTGGTTATTGGTCTCTAGTAAAAGTTGAACTTAGGCTTTGCTTTATGGTATAGGTTTGGCTCGGGACACTAATTAAGTTTAATTGTCAAAGTTGATTCTAAGGTAGCCCTTACCTTAGCAAGGAGGGGTTGCTCTAGCCAACACCATTGTTATTATTTCATTAAGAAGATCCAACGCCTTATAGAATCCAATTGGATTGCAATCTTAGGTAACATGTATAGGGAATGCAACGGATGTGTCGACTATCTTGTCAACTCAGACCATTCTTTATCCTTTGATTGTCAGGTTATGCCTTTTCTATTCTTACCCCCTTTTTGCTATTACCATCACCCTTGTTTTTTTAAATTTCTTCCATACCTATACCCTCACCCTTCCCTGACCATTATAACCCACTCCCATCCCCTTTTTCTTTCTTCTTTCTTCCACCTCATGTGTGTTCGGAAGCCATTTTCAGACATGTATGTCCATAAATCAAACTAAAAATTTGTTGTTCAAACATACATGCCCAAAAGTCAAAACTAAAAAATTGACTTCCTGACACACATGTCCATAAGCCAACTTTATGAAACAATAACTTTTAAACACACATAGTGGTGGGAGAAGAGGGAAAGGGAGAGAGGGTTATGGTGGGCGATGGTGCCCATGGTTGTGGATGGGGGTCGGGGCAAAGGTAGTGGTGAAGGAGAAAGGGAAGGGGTAGGGGTAGGGGTAGGGGTAGGGGTAGTTAGAGAAATATTTTTTAAAAAATAGGAAAAGGGTGGGAATAACAAAGGCATGCTAGATATTTGATACTTGTCCTTTGTCCTTAGTTTAGTTTGTTAGGGAGGATATCCAAGACAGACTCTTGCTATTCCCACCCTTTTCTTCAATTTTCCCTAATTACTCTCACCCCTTCACCTTCACATTCACCCCACCCTAACCATTGTAATCACTTTCACCTCCCCCCACCCCTCTTATTCTACCCCCATATGTTTGAAAGTCATTTTTTCTCCAAAAATTTGGTTTCTAGCCAATTTTTTAGATTAGCTTCCATACTCACATGAGGGTGGGAGAAGAGGGAAAAGGGAGAGGAATGAGGTGGAGGTTATGGGCGGAGGTGACAGTAGTTAGAGAGTTTTTTTAAAAAAGTAAGTGGTGGAAATAGCAAAAAGGGGGGTGAGAATAGCAAATGTCCCCTGATCCAATATGTCAGGGTAGTTGTTTTCTTTTGTGCTTAGGAGTTAGGCCCAATCTAATTGCAAAAATAAAAAAAAATTACTCTGTTTTACAATGTAATATAAGACTATTAAATAATTAAGAAATCAAAGGATAAGATTTAAATAACACCAACACAAAAAAAAAAGGATAAGATTTAAATAACACAAGAATTTATTATACATGTATTTGTATGTGAATACCATCTTTACGGTTAATTTTTCGATCAACAGTTATGACTCTTAATTTATTTTCTAAAACGAATCACTTTAGAGGAGTCAAATCCAAGACCTAGAGTGAACAACAGGTATTTTTATTTTCTTTTGAATTTACTAAAAATAATCATTTATAATAAACTTATGATATTTACAAAATTAATTTCGTTCAAAATGGCTTGACAAATTTGATATTTGAACAATTACATCAAGTTTCAATCCCGGATGAAGTTCAGTTCAGTTCTTCTAAAAATTACTTGCTCAATCCGATGATTAACAATTTAGAAGAATCAAATTATATAGATTATAAGGGAGATAAGAATAGATAACCAATGTATAAAATTGTTAGATTGTAAATTTGTATAAAAACTTGTTTTCTTTTCATTAGTTTTTGTCTTCAATTTAATTATCTTAAACATGTACTATTATTTATTATAATATATATAACGAATTTGTGGCTGACAATCATATTAATAGGATTTTCTTTTCCATTCATCATTCTGCCAGACATATGATGTGATATATGTCTATCACTTTTTATGACAAAAATGTCATCATGCAAACAACATCATTGAAATAATACACACACACACACAAAGATTCTTATCTTACAAAATGTTATATACATGTACTATTACGATTTAATAAGTAGTCTTGAGTTCGAGCTCTATGTGACTGTATTAAATATCCGAAGAGAAAGTTTTGCTACTCATGGTGATCCTATCCGAGTCTGTTGGAAATAGAAAACTAATTGTAGGAAGATAATGAGATGAAAACTGAAACTCATATTTCTCATTCATACTAATCATATTTAAATACAAGAAAGACAACCAGAAATTATAAATAATAATAAATAAAAAACTGCCCATTAATTTGTAACAAGCCATAATTAAAAACTTAAAACTGTCATAACAATAAAATTCTACCATAAACTCTAAAACAGGTGTTGATTCATATTCTCAACACTCCTATTTGCATCAGTAGCTATTGACTCCAAGCTTTTCTCTCAAGTTCTTGAATCTTCCTTTTGAAAGTGCCTTCGTAAAGATGTCTGCCAGTTGGTCTTCTGTCTTGCAATATTCTAATAAAACTTCTCCTTCCTTTTGAACTTCTCTAAGAAAATAGAGCTTAATATTAAAGTGCTTAGTCTTACCATGAAAAACTGAATTATTAGATATTGCAATTGCTGCTTGACTATCTACGAACACCTTAGTTGAATCTGCTTGAGCCATTTGTAGATCAACTAGAATTTTTCTCAACCACAAAGCTTGATTAACAACTGCAGTAGCAACAATGAATTCTGCTTCAATAGTTGACTGCGCCACAATATCTTGCTTCTTTGAAATTCAAGAAAACACTCCAGAACCAAATGTAAAGCAATAGCCTGAAGTGTTTTTCATATCATCCAATGATCCTCCCCAATCACTGTTAGAGAATCCATGAAGATTAAATTCTTGATTATAATTAAACAAAACTCCATAATCAAGAGTTCCTTTGATATATCTAAGCACTCGTTTAGCAGCTTGAAGATGCACTTCGCTTGCAGAATGTAAGAATCTTGAGAGAACACTAACAACATGCAAAATATCAGGTCTTGTTGCTGTAAGACAACCAACAAGACTTCTAAAATCAGTCTCATTAACCTTTTCTGCACCATCTTCCTTGCAAAGCTTTAACTCATGAAACATTAGAGTACTCTCAAGTTTACAACTCTCCATTTGAAACTTCTTCAAAATCTCTTTTGCATATTTCTTCTGACTAATAAAGATCCCCTTTTCATCTTGTTTGACTTCCATTCGGAGAAAGAAAGCCATCTCTCCACAGTCCGTCATTTCAAACACCTTCATCATATTTTGCTTGAACTCCTCAACAAGCAGAATATTGCTTCATGTTACTAAAAGATCATCCACATACAGAGAAACAAATAAAATATCAGAAATCAAGCATTTCACATGAAGAGTTGACTCACTGAGACTTTTTATAAAGCCAATACTCAACAAGTACTCATCAATCCTACTATACCATGCCCTTGGAGCTTGCTTCAGACCATACAAGGCCTTTTTCAGCAAATACACCTTGTCTTCCTACCATTTAATTACAAACCCTTCAAGTTGCTCAATATATATCTCATCCTACAAATAACCATTGAGAAAAGCAGATTTCACATCTAACTGAAACACCTTCCAACCTTTTTGTGCTGCCAAAGCAAGGACCAATCTGATTGTATCAAGCCGAGCCACTAGAGCAAATGTTTCATAAAATTTAATTCCAAATACTTGAGCATATCCCTTCACTACAAGTCTGGCCTTGTGCTTATTAATGGAACCATCTGCATTGAGTTTGGTTCTAAACACTCATTTCATACCAATAACATTTTGTATTGGGGTCTAGAAACCAATTCCCAAGTTTGGTTCTTCTCGATCATGTTAAGCTCCTCCTGCATTGCACATATTCATTTTGGATCTTTTTCTACTTCTGAAAAATTTTCAGGCTCAAACACAACAATATTACATCTTTCATAAATATCAGAAAGTAGTCTAGTTCCTCTAACAAGAGGATCATCAACATTTTGATCATTTATAAAAGAAAAATCAGAAAACTGCCTCTATTCATCTTTCTCCTAGTTCCATTGCTTATCTTCAACAAAATGAACATCTCTGTTTATTAGAATCTTACCAGTTTTTGGTTGAAAGACTCTATAAGCCTTTGAAGTTGTGCTATAGCCAATAAAGATTGCTGCCTCTGCTTTTTTATCTAACTTATCTCTTTTCACCTTTGGCACATAAGTAAATCAAATGCATCCAAAAACTTTAAAATTTTGAACAAGAGGTTTATAGCCATACCATGCTTCAAAAGGACTTTTTCCTTGCACTGCTTTGTAGGAAGCCTGTTTAGCAGAAACACAGTTGTATTAGCAGCTTCGACCCAAAATTTCTTTGGAAGTCCTTTCTCATGCATCATACATCTAGCCATCTCCATTATCGTTCTGTTCTTCCTCTCACTCACTCCATTTGTTGTGGGAGTGTATGGAGTAGTAAGTTGGTGCTCAATCCCACCATCTTCACAAGAAGAATTAAATTGATCTGAGATGTATTCTTTCCCATTGTCAGACCTTATAACTAGAATTTTACAATTAGATTGATTTTCAATCCAAGCCTTGAACCTCCAAAAAAACTCTTGCAACTTCAGACTTGAATCTCAAGAAATAAATCCGACACATTCTAGTAAAATCATCAATAAAGGGAATGTAATATCGACTTCCCTTTAAAGATAATTCAGGTTGTGGTCCTCCAAGATATTGTATGAATCAACTGCAAACTCTGTGATGCTCTCCAACTTGATTGTGGAAATGGTAGCCTAGTCTGCATCCCATATTGGCATGCACTACAGCTACCCACACGATCTTCCAATGGTGGCAAACCTTTCACAATATTGTGCTTTTCATGTACAACAATGTAGCATGGTTGTAATGACCTAATTTCTTGTGCAAAGTTAAGTACCATTAATTGAGCTTGAAACAACAGCCCTGCACCTCCTCCATAAGATCCAAAGAGAAACTTTTCCCTTCATTTGACCTTAAAAAAATCTTGTCCTTTTGCATCTTTAATTAAACAACATTTTGTCTTCAAACAAAACTTTGTAGCCCTTTCAAGTAACTGGCCAACGCTCAACAAATTTTGATTAATATCTGGTACATAAAGCACATCAGTAATGAGTTTAGTACCTGAACAACTTGCAATTGCAACAATTCTCTTTCCTTTAACAACATGCACTCTCCGTTGCCAATTCTGACTTTTGAAATATTTGTTGTGTCCCAGCTCCTTGAACAACTCTTCATCATAGGTTCATATGGTGTGTACATCTACTGTCAATCAACCAACTTTCACTATTGTTGCTGGTTGCAAAACAAGTTGCTGCAAATAACTGCTCCTCCTCCTCTTGTTGATAACTACTTGAGCTTCGGATTGTGGTTGCCTTTTGTTCTTGCAAATTTTTGCAATATGACTAAGCTGGGTGCATTTGTTGCACCGTATATTAGGCCTCTTCTAGCAATCTGAAATGAGGATGGTTCCATTTTCCACAATGTTGACATGGAGGATGATTTGTCTTTCATCTTCAGCTTTAGTCCCTTTGTTGGAACTCTTTCCTTGCTTAAAGCTGCTCCCCTGGGGCCTTTTTTTTCTTCCATTTTTTTACCTTGATTGAGTTTCAATTTGGCTTGTAAAGCACCTCCAATCATGCCTTCCTCCCTCATAAGTCTCCTTTGTTCTTGGGCTTGCAAAGCATACAACAATTCTGCCAAAGTAATAATAGACAGATCATTGGAATTTTCCAGAGAGGAAATAGTGGATTCAAACCTCTCAGGAACAGTCACAAGAATTTTTGAATAATTCTCGTGTCAGGAAATTCAGTTCCAAGCAACCTTACCTTGTTGACAATGCTTAGAAGTATGTCAGAATATTCCTTAATTGTTTCTGACTCCTTCATATCCGCTGGCATCTCAAACGCTCGGATCAAATTCAACACTTTCATCCCCTTGACCTTCTCATTTCCTTCATACTCCTATTTGAGAAAATTCCATATGGCCTTTGTTGACTTCAGAGTCATGATTATGGTAAAGATTGCTTGAGAGACACAGAAAATAAACATGACTTTGAGTTCGATTTTCGCTGTTTTCTTTCCTTATGATTCCTGATCTGAGCAACTCTTGGATTGCCCGGTAATGGATCACCCACATAATCCTCCTCACAGCCTCCCAAAGATCACATGCATCAAGATAAGCCTCCATTCTAATTGCCCATAGTGATAATTCTCACCCTAAAAAATAGGCAGTGTTATAGCTGAGTTATCAGATTGCATTTTCAACTCTCAGGTTAGTGTTTGGTGGAACTCTCAACCTACCAGGTCCCTCAAAAACAATAAAGCTCTGATTACCAATTTGTTGGAAATAGAAAACTAATTGGTAGGAAGATAATGAAATGAAAACTGAAACTCATATTTCTCATTCATACTAACCATATTTAAATACAAGAAAGACACCAGAATTTATAAATAAAAAACTGTCCATCAATTTGTAACAGCCCATAATTAAAAACTTTAAACTGTCATAACAGTAAAATTCTACCATAAACTCTAAAACTGTGCTGATTCATATTCTCAACAGAGTTGAGTAAGATTGCCTTCCTTAAAGGATAAATGTAGTATCGTACAAAAAAATCTATGTATATATCATCTTGCTTTTAGTAAGAAATGATAAAATTATAATGTAGTATAAAGAATTTGATAAAATAAGTATAATTAAATTACAAAAGTGGGTGGGAACAATATTACTGTTTTCGTATGATGTATTTATTTACGTTGCATCTTGAAACAATTTTCTATGATACTATAGCAATAAAAGGTCTAGAGCAGACACATAGGTTTAAGGGGTACGTCTAGGGTGAACCATTGCACGGGCGACACACACCGGTGATTCACCTCTTATCTGTCGTTAGATCTAGTAGATTTTAAACAAACGGTCCTGATTGATTAAGTGTGACCTGAAGAACCGGTTTTTAGAAAATAACTATCTGACACTCCGTCCATGTCCCATTGTTTGAAAGAGTTCAAGAAAGCATCTATAACCACGAAGACACAGTGGTTCGAGCAACACCGCTTCCTACCAACTGAGAGCATTGCATCTGCTGCTGCTTTCTCTCCTTCTCCGGCGATATAGCATATCGCACAGCAACAAGGGAGGAGGAACGTGCACGACCAAGCACTGCCTTTGTGCCCACCGCTTCCTACCACCCAGCGACTGAACAATTAATACCCCTTCACCAATGATGGTGTCATCAATGGAGGTCCTATAGACCGCGTCAGCACTTCCGGAGATGCGACGATTGGCAAAGAGATTCGCTGCGGCGGTTCAGGTGAATGGAGGTTTCTTTCCTTCTCCGGTGGCAAAGCAGATCGCGCAGCAACTATATATGGAGGAGGAACGTACGGTGCTTGGGTTTGAAATTTTAAATGGCATGCAGAACTAATAGCATCTTGAGTTTGAAATCCTCATAATTAAAAAGATCAAGGTGACATCCATTATCAGCAAATTAATAAAAAAACATTATTTTATTTAAAACCGGTCATATTCCCTGCTATCACCAGAAAAAGAGATGAAACAACTGGTGTGTCACCCATGAGGGGTGGCACACCCTAGACGGACCCATTAGGTTTAAAATCAATTTTCATACTGGGCTGTTTGTTTTTCCTTCATTATTTTATTCCTTAAATAGGTTTGGTTAATAATTAAACATATTTATGTCAGTAGGGCATTCAGGCAAAGATTGACTCACCTTAACCTATTTCATTACAATAATGATACACATACAGCAGAACAGTGCGTCCTGCATTGCACCGCACTGTGTGCGTCCGTTTTTCCTTTTTTTAAAGAATTATTTTATTTATTTTTTAATTTATTAACCTAATATACTATTGCATTCACCGTTTTTTGTGTACACATTACCTCACAAATTCATGACCAATACCCACTCTTTAACCACCCAAACACCATTAAACCTCATTTACAAGTACGTTCACCGCAAGGTTATTACGTGTCAAAAAACGGTGACATATTAAAAAAACGAGGTTAATGTTTTTTCCGTTTGTGGGTAACAGAGTATGATTTTTGGTTAATTGCACACTCCTTTTAACACGAGGTTAATTATGTGGATAGAAACGATGAACATATTTGTAAATGGGGTTAATGGTGTATACATTGGTGGTTAACAAAGTGGGATATTTGGTTAATTGAATTTGTGAGGTTAATTGTGTGCACAGAAAGAAACGGTGAATACAGTAATATATTTGGTTAATAAATTAAAAAATAAATAAAAACAATTTTAAAAAATGAGGTTAATGGTGCTTCCGTTTGTGGTCAACAGAATAGGATTTTTGGTTAATTGCAACTCCTGTTAACACGAGGTTAATTATGTGGCAAAAAATGGTGAGCATATTTGTAAATGAGGTTAATGGTGTATACATTGGTGGTTAATAGAATGAAATATTTGATTAATTTAATTTGTGAGATTAATTGTATACACAAAAACGGTGAATGCAGTAGTATATTTAGTTAAAAAATTAAAAAATAAATAAAAACAATTTAAAAAAATGAAAAAAGGACCGCACACAATGCGGTACAATTGCATGCTGCACTGTGTGCGGTATGTGTATCATTACTCTTTCATTTATGTATTAGTATAACTATAGCACATAACTGTGTCCAGCTAGTCCTTTTCCTTGATGCAAAAGCTACCCAACTCAGCTAACCTTTGTGCCTTTTTGTAAATATACCTTATTTCAATCCACAAGCATGATTAATATGTGAAATTCAAAACACAATTTATTGTTGGGAAATGCTAATGAGTGCCCTAAGGACACTTATTAAGGAACTAAAATAGAAAGTTTTATTGGAGCGTGTGTCATTTAATACTACAGATGTAATTAATATCGTGATTTCCAATAAAAACTTTCTATTTATGGATTCTTAACTAGTGTCCTTAGCAGGACCCTTTATTTTTTACCAAAAGGATTAAAGATGAAGAATAATAAAACCACTCTTCTGAAATTTCTAGGATAATGAGCACCTTTACACCTTGCCCATTTTCCATTTCAAGTATATTTCCACAACGTCCAGTCCACAGAGTTCCTTTACCACAGGCATGGTTGCAGGGACCCCCAACTGAAATGTTGAATCTGATCCATCCAAGTTGCTCCATGAAAGAAGCTGTTTCCTTGCTTCTCTGATAGCTGCTCTTGTTGCACAATGAACAGAAGCTGCTAGAAGTAGTGGTGGCTCACCAGAAGCTGTAGCAACAAATTTCATTTAAGAATTTTAAATTGGATTAAGTGAAGCTTTCTCACTCTTACTAACACACTAAATAACATGTCTACCACAATCCAATTTTTTAAACTATTATTTTCAGACAAAATATAATAAACTCTGACTGTTTCAAGTACAAATGATATGCATTATAAGGAAAAGTTATAAAATGATCAATATGCTTACATAATTTAGTAAGTACACAGAATTTTGAGAAAACTCCTTGGTCATACCTTTTGAAGAGAGAACACGATGCTGATGATGTCCACTGTTAAGGATTTGAATATTAAACTGTTGAGGGATAGTGTCTATTGTAGGGATTTTGTAGTTCCATGTCCCATCTTGCAACACCAAACCATCAAGATTTGTTTCATATTCTTCAAGCATGAAAAACCCCAATCCCTGAACAAAAGCTCCTTCAATCTGCAGGATGAAATCATGTTTTTACTTGTTATAAAATGAGTTTTTCAGATTTGATAACCAAGTAAGCTGATAACTTCAGGATAACAAACCAAAAGGATCAGGCCAAGTGAAGTAATGGTGAAAAAAACTGAACAATAGTTGTAAGAGACCATAAAGATATTATGGTTTAGTTGGTTCTCAACAAGATATTTTTAGCATAAGGAAAAATATGTTTTTCGTCCCTATAGTTTCGGCCAACTTTAGTTTTTGTACCTGTATTTTAAATCATGTGTTTTTTGTCCCTAAACTTTCTAAACTCATAAACCGTGGTCCTTGCCTGTCAGTGAGCTGGCTAACAAAAGTTACATGTCAGCCTCAATAGTGAGTCCCAAACAACTGACTGATCATCTAATTAACTTTTTTATTAAATTTTTAATTATTAAAATAATCCTAATTGCTAAATTAGGGTTTGCACCTGAGCAATTTTACCCGATAAAAAACCTAATTTCATAATTATGGTTATTTTAATAATTAAAAAATTAATAAAAAAATTAATTAAATGAGTAAGCTATTTGGGGCCACTATTGAGGCCAACATGTAATTTTATTACCCAGCTCATCAGGTTAACAGATTTCACTAAACGGCTCGAGACCATGGTCTAGGAGTTTAGACAGTTTGGGGACAAAAAAACAAATGATTTAAAGTACAAGACGAAGACCAAAGTTGACCGAAACTGTATGGACGAAAAACATATTTTTCCCTAAATTAAATTTTCACCATAAGGAATAGTGTGCCAGTTCCTTGTCAATCTTTCCCACAGAGAGGGCTTTTAAGTGAGAGGTTGTGTTGATAAAAACTATTCTTGGGCCTCCAACTCTTGTGTAGAGTTAGTCCTTGGTTAGGATTGAGAATGCAAAGCAAATATGTAGTCAGCTTACCTGTCCTAAATCCACAGCAGGGTTGAGACTCTGTCCGCAATCATAGAGAATATCCGTTTGAAGAAACTTGGTTTCTCCAGTCAGAAGATCTATTTCCACCTGAGAAGTAATTTCCATTGTTTGGTAATTTGGTCTGACAATATGACATATAGAAAAGTATTGTTGAATATGTTGTGGTCTAATGCAGACCACACAGTATGTATTTATACTAATTTACAGAATCAAATACGTAACATTCAAGATAAATAACTTCTTCAATGAAATACCATTTTGATTTGAGATATTGATAAGAAAAAGCCTTACCTCACTTACTGCAGCACCATAATTAAGGTAACTCATGGAGTTATTACTGGGAACATAAAATGAAGATGCTGATAAGTTCACAGATTGCATGTATGCCTGTAAATTGGTAAATTGTCAGAAACATGGTAATTAAATGTTTTGCATGAGGACTAGGAAAATAAGAAGAAATTCCTTGCCCTCAACTTCATTTTCATAGTTTACTCCTTCAATATTTTTTCCTAAATAAAAAGGTTAATTATGCTCTCATAGTTTGTGGACATGCCAAGTGCCATCTATTGGAAAAAAAAAAAGTTCTACATCAATACATGATTATGTAGAGAACTGGTTTTATCTTTTAGGAACTTTCTCCTCAAGGGGAAAATCAATCAATTTTTAAAACTGAGTTCTTTCAATAGTATCTACCTGAAGAATAAGCATCTCCCATTTGATAGAGCTCATTTCCTCCTGCAGCTTTTCCTTGAGAGGCCTTAATCTCTCAACCAAGATATTGCAGCTAAGCCTAACTGCTTCACAGCTTGACTCTGATGTAGTGCTCCCAGCAGTGAAACCCCCTTGAATCAAGCTCATGGTATCAGATTGCACAACACGCACTTTGTCCAAGAGTTCTCTAGTACCATCACATTGAATAGCACTGAGAGAAAATGCAGCCATCTGTTTCACCTTTGTCCAGAGACCCTGACCCACTTCAATTCCTCCAACTTCAACAACAACAGATCCATCTGAAAAAATACTTACTTTTCCAGGAGTTGGTCTTAGAGTCAGATGAAACATAACAGGCACTCTAGAAATTCCTCTTTTTCTCCAAGTGCTAATCCTGTTAAACTCTTTCACCATTTTGGTTCTCTGGTCATAATTTGCAGAAACAGCTAACTTACTCCATATTGAAGGCAAGGTATACTCAAAAGGTTCACCAAAACAATCCTCATAAAAATACTGAAGACTTGTGTGTGTGTGAAGATTAATGCATCTGACAGAATCTACATCCATTGAAAGGGTAGCTGCAACATTTTCTATTACAGCTTCAGCAATAAATGATCCCTGAAGTTCCCCAGGGCCCCTCATTGCAGATCTACTAGGAAGATTTGTTCTGCATACCTTTATATCAAAAGATAGTGCACCCCAGTCATACTTTTTAAGTCCAGCAACTATTTTCAATGGGACTGCTGCACTTACATCCACATATATGCCAGCATCAACCAATATTTGGAGTTCTAATGCAGTAATCTTCCCATCATTCTTAAATCCAACACTGTATGTTATCTTCATGGGATGCCTTCCTCCAGCCATTATCATATCTGTCTTTCGATTTAGATAAATCCTAACAGGGTGGCATAATTTGTGTGCTGCGAGTGCACATGATGTAGCAATCTGCAAGATCTGGTTTTTAGCACTTGGGAATATATTCATATATATATATAGAACTTTACTACTGAAACTTTTCTGCCATCTCACAGGATGGGGTAGAGAAAGGGAAAGGCTAAAGCACATAATATTTTGAAACAAGAAGGAAATGAAAATGATGAAAGTATAAAAAGCATTTTATGCTAATTCAAATCTTAATGTGGATAGCAATATCATGCAAGATATAGTGGAGCTCATACTTATAGCAAGGACTATAAAGAAGCTACTTACATATATGGATATTTTGAAAGGATG
Organism: Sesbania bispinosa; assembly: GCA_026901365.1. Lineage (NCBI taxonomy): Eukaryota > Viridiplantae > Streptophyta > Magnoliopsida > Fabales > Fabaceae > Sesbania > Sesbania bispinosa. The sequence goes on along the minus strand of QLOH01000045.1, from coordinate 2,224,767 downwards.
GTGCCACATCTAATACAACCTTCTATTCTAAGTTTTCTGTAATAAGTCACTGGAATAATTTTTTTGAATACATTCAGAAACTAGCTCAAAAAACTAAAAGCACACATTGCATTTGTCTCTGGCAATATGGTAATGATATTCTTCAGTAGAAACATCAGACATTAAATCATGTTGCATGTATACATGTTACCAGATTTCAATAACTCAATGTGAGTTCTTAGATGACAAATAAAAAAACCTGGATTTTTATATACTCAGGTCAGGTTCTAGAAATGGTTATAGAGATTCTTTCAGGCCTCTCTAGTGATGACCATCACTTCATCATTTTCACAATATTTGTTACCTAGTTTACTAAAAAAGTGAAAGAGATCTAATAAATTATGAATTTTATAAAAATTTCAAACATTAATATACAACTTAATACTTACAGTTATGGCTTTTATGGCCTTTCCTCCAAAACCTCCTCCAACCCTTCTTGTAATTACACGAACATTATTTTCAGGAATACCTAGGCAACTTGCTATAGTAGAATGCATAAACTCAGGGCATTGGCTTGAACTATAAACTGTAATGCAATTGTCTTCATCTGGGACAGCAAGTGCTGTCTGTGTCTCCAAATAGAAATAGTACTGAGACCCAAGTTTCACCTGGATTTCACATTGAATTTAATAGATGACAATGAATATGTTTGATCAATATAACCATTTCAACATAAATTATTCAGCAGCAAACTTAAGCATTACATCAGACACCTAGGTAGATGATCACAAAGGTGTGAAATGAGAGAGGAGGGGAAACAAAGGAGAACAATAAATATATTCCATGCACCTCAGCAGAAAGAATCTTGTGATCTGCTTCAGCCATTCCTTTAGATACATCACCAACTTGTTTTGGACAAAGAAAAGGAGGAACTTCAAAAAAGCTAGATCTTTTAACCGCATCTTCAACAGATAGAATAAGTGCTTCAAGATTTTCAATATCATAATCAACAATGGCTGAGTTTGCTGCCATATCTGCAAGTTTCTGAGTATCTGCAACCTAAAGAAGCTACTTCTGTGACTAAAATGGTAGTATGTTATGTATCAATCTCCAAAGAAATGAGAGAATCTCATACATTGATGAATCAATAAAATGAGGTATTTAAGAACTCACCACAAATGCCAGACGATCACCAACACATCTGGCTATCTCTTCTGCAAATAAAGGTTCCATACCAAATAGTCTTAGATCCAATGTTCTCCCCCCCTGGGAATGTCTTTACTTGAAATGATATCCCTCACTCCATCCAGCTGCAATTCAGGGCTGAGTTTTATACTCCTTACCCTTGCCAAAGGTTTCGAACTATATATATGCACCATGTAGGCAATTTGGTGGTGAAAGAATGTCATCCACAAACACAGCCTCACCTACATATGATTTATTCATAAGTATGTACTTGCTACTGAACAGGAATTAAAACAATTAATTGTGAAAGTCATAATTGACAGGCACCAAAACAGGATAAAATGACATTGTTACACCCACAAAAACAAGTCTAAGCCTGGAAAGTGAATTTTTATCTTAGTTGCCTTGACAATAGTTAAATGGTAACTAGAGACTAATGTATAATATAGATACCGAATCGATTTGAACCAAGAGAATAGGGAACAAGTTTTCTTTCAGCTATGTAGTAATCAGTTATAAGATGCCACAACAAAATAAATACAAGAACTCTACAAAGCTATAGAACAAGAACACAGGGGGAGGGTTCTTCAATGATACAAAGCAAACCTGAAGCTTGTAGTGCAGCTCCAGATTTCCTGATTGGCTTTCCAATGGGGTGATACTCATCACCTACTTCAAGGATTTGCTTGCCAGATGACAGTAAAGTTGGAATTTTTTCATGATGAGCCTGCTTTGATTCTCTTTTGATTCAAAATCCTTCACAAAAGTCATATTAGAATATCCATTTAAATAACCATTGGTTATTCCAGCAGGACTTTCAATCAGTGGGATAAAGAACTGAAAAATAAAGCAGCTGCTAAACTTGAACAGTAATTTGCCTTTGAGTTTTCAACATTAGGAACAATAGTAGCTGTAAGCAATTTGACTGCTTCATATAGAATGCTAACACTTAATAGCTTTCCTGCCAAAAATTCCTCAACATTTTTCGCTCTGATTGCATGCTTAGTCCCATAAGCACCAAAAGACAGCCTACAAGTGTCTATCATGGTTCCACCAGAATCCTTGCATGAAGACACCTTAACAAGAAAAGCAGCATTTAAGTAGGGAAGAGCATTTCCAAGTGGTCGAGGAGAAGCTCGGTAAGTTTCAAAGAGGAATCTATTTCTTTGATCTGAAGATTCACTTTTATTAATTTCCAAACATGGAATTTTAATGCTTAAAAGTACACTTCCCAAGCTTAATGGTGGTCTTTCCAGAAATTCCTCCAATGCCAGCCACTCAAATTGTGTCCCAGTCATTATGTGAACCATTGAATCCACAGCAAGAAGTATTGTAGCAATATCTGAAGGAAATTATTCTTTTGTGCCATCACTAAATTGCCACCCACACTGGCTGTGTTCCGAATAAACCCGCTGGCAACTTTACCCATATGGTCTGCAATCTTTCCAAGTATCATTCCAAAATCTGAGAGAAAATTACTTCTGTTCTTTTCCCTTAGTGCTTCAATAGCCTTAGATATTGACACTGCTGCTCCAATTTCAATCCCTGTTGGATCCTTTCTGATCTTTGAGAGCTCATAAATGCCACTTAGATCAATATACTTATCATAGCCTTCTTTATCTTTGTAATATCCCATACCTGTATTACTAACAACAGTTTTATCCTGGTTTCATTGGCATGGTTTAACTCCAATAAGCTCTGCAGCTCCTTTAAACTAGTAGGTCTGTGCCAAGTGTGTTTCTCAGAAGCAATGAACATCATGCTTGATTTCCTTCAGAAACATAGGAAATCTAATATTCTTGTGATGATGATCATATTGAGGCAACCTACTAAGCTTTAAGTCCTTGCTGTCTCCCTTTCTCCAAAAAGAGTTGAACCCCAAATCCTCGATATCAACATCAGCTGCAAAACTTTTACAGACATCAGCAATGGGTCGATAGCCAGTACAACGACAAAGGTTCCCTGCAATAGCCTTTTCAGCCTCAGAAACAGTTACTTTTGAGAACCCAGAAGGTGCCTCTGGACGATTAGTCTTCTCAGCATTGACAAGAGTCCCAAAGAGTGAAACACACATTCCAGGAGTACAAAAGCCACATTGAGTAGCATGAAATCCCACAAGTCTTTCATGAATTGGGTGGAATCCTTCTTTACTATTTCCAATACCTTCACTTGTTGTGATTGAACAACCATGTATGCTGCAAAGTAGTGTGAGACAAGAACTTGCTGTAAAATCCTCAACTTTGTCATGCACAGGATCATATTTGGAGATTAGAACTACACAAGCACCACAACCACCTGAAAACAACCATGTCAAAGCATGAAGTACCAAGTTGAAAAAAAATTGGGGATTATGAAAAGTCAACACCTTCTCCACCTTTACTTTCATGATCAAACCATCAGGAAAAAATGAATATAATAGGAGGTAATTTCTTTTCTTTAATCTTGTTGTAAACTCCATTTGTTTTGAAATATGAACAATATAGGTATTACCATATAACTAATTACTAGTTAAAGCTAGTTAGTTTAGTTAGCTGTTATTAGTTCCAGTTAGTTGCTGATCAGTTTTCTGTTTTTCTTCTGTTATTTTCCCTCCTCCTGTTTTTGTTCAGTGACTATATAGTCACTATCTGATTGTAAGCTCAATTCAATTCATTCAATGAAAGAATTCTCACTTTCTGTAAGAATAGGTACCAGTACAGGCTTGTATATCCTTACTCCCTTCAGGCCCCAGACTATGATCACAGTAATCTAAATTTTGACATGCAACTCTTTTATCATATCTGCTTCTTAGGACAGTAAGAAAAAGTGTACTAGACAATACAGTGACCCATAAATAAAAGTATGAGAATATTCTTATTAAACTTCCTTATAATTATATCCAAACTACTTTTTACTAAACTAGAAAAAAAAAAGCCAAACATAGAAAGAAAATGATCAAGCTTATGGATAATGAGAAAAATCCAGAATTGAATGTAGGCAGAAGAATCTCTCCATTCCCATGGAGGGAACAATCAAGTGAGTCAACTACTTGACACATACCTTCACCACAACCAAGTTTGACACTCTTGAAGCGAGTGTGAGTACGCAAGAACTCAAGCAAAGTGGTTGATGGGTCAACGTTGGAGAGCTCAAACCTCTCACCATTAACAGCAAAAACTAAACTTGTTGGTGTCACACTTCCACTGTTCCCCTTCACCTCCATGGTTCAGTAACTGTTTTTTCAGGTGTCGGACAACAGAACTTCAAATTCTCAAAATGTCTGCATTCACTAGCACTCAACATGCACTTGAAAAAGTTGTTTTTTTTTAAAAGATAAAGGAAAATGGGAGCAATAATAATATAATATAATGAAGTGTTGAAGACAATTCAATCAATTTGGTCCGTCTCAATATCATTTTCATCAGGAGAACATTTCAAAACACGTGCATCATACATTTCTCTCAAAATAATTCTTTAATTTTACAATTTTTCTGAAAATGATTTTAGTGATGGCAACATATACTTAATATAAAATTGTTTTGACTTTAAAATGACAAGTAAAAGTTCAGTTTGTTTTTTTAAAAGCAAAAGTATCTTTCCCCCGATGCAATCTTGCTTGAGTCGGGAACATTTACATCATGGTGGGACTCGCTCTTTCAGCGGAGAATTTTTTCATGCACAAGGCTCAAATTAAAGGGAGTACCACTTAAACCAACTTCCGTTTGTTCAGTGAGTAAAAGTTTACATTCTTTTAAAAATAAACGTTTTCGACAATAAAATGTAGAATATTTTTTAAGTGTTTATATTTCATGTATTGTTAATGTAGGTGTAACTCTTAAATTCTCATTTTATAAAAAGTTTAAGAGGTGTAACTCTTAAAATTTGACACTTTGTATCAACGGATCATGATTCATATAGATGTTAGAGAATGGTTCAACTTACACCCGGTATAAGTTATCTATCCAACAACACAAAACGATTATTGATATTTGAAAAAGTAGTTATTGCGGTCTCATTTTTATCATATCTCAATTTCTTAGAGAAAAAAAAAACGGTTACTCCACCCCAAATTAAAATAATAACCACCTACACAATATAATACTACCACATTTATAATATTATTATATTCTCTTAATATTTTTTTACACAATAAAAATGTGGACAGACAAGCACCGTGACCTTCTTTCCACTAGTTATCTAATAATGTATTTATATAAAAAATTGTTTTAATATACTATTAAATCCTACTGTTAATTATAAATTCTATAAATTTATATTATTAAATGATATATTATCATATCATTATGAACATAATATTTCATATATAGTAACTATTTATATAATTAAACTAATTAAATGAGGTACTGATAAAAAAATAATGACATGAAAAGTTTTTAAATTTAAACTCTTTACATATAATAAGCTAAAATTCAAGAAATACCATCTAATTTGTATAAATAGAAGGATTTAATGATATATATTATTAGTGTAAAAAAATTTGCAATGTCATGTGTTATCACATTATTTATTGAGTTTAATAACATATAAATTGTCATATTCATTCAAGATCGATCCAAGATCAGGCTACTAAAGTAATTGTTTTACTCCTCTCTTATTATAAGGCCTCAAATTTTCTATAGATATATATCTTATATATTCAAATTAACAGATTTTTTATATCAAAATCAACATAAAATTATTATTGATTATTAATATTTTTCTCATTAAAAATAAAAAATACTACTGATTATTTAGTATAGATAAAATTTAAAATAATTTTCCTTAAAATAACTTTCTCAATTTAACATATATTTTCAATTTTTTTTTAAAAAATAGATATCACTTTAGGCCTTAGAAATAAACCCCCATTTTTTTAATTTCTTTAGGCTTATAATTTATTAATGATTTAAAAACCTTAAAATAACAAGTAAAATGGGAGGAAAGGAATATATTAGTGCATATAAGAAATGCTACCAATACACTATAACACACTCTTCAATATTACTTATCAATGAGACTTGTAAGTTCCCCTTAGGTTACTCGTCTGGAACATTGAGAATCAATTCCAATTTAAATCATTTTTTCAATGTGCTTCGTAACCGTGCATTTTTTTTTTTTTTGTTGATTCTATACATCTATTAAGAGCCCATTTGTTTAAAATTATTTCTTAAAAGAATCACTTCTTTTTTTTAAAAACAAATCACTTATATGAATTTTTAACATGTTTGTCTAAACTTTTTTCAAGAAGCAGAATTAGAAAATAATCACTTTTCTGCTTTTTTACATAGAAGATAGAGAAAGCTTTTTAACAATGTGAAAGCATTTATTGTGGCAAATAGAGTGCTTTTTATGATTGTAGTCAACGAAAATTTATTTCTGATTATACAAGAATCTCTAAAATAAAATCAATTTTTTTAACAATTTAAAAAAGTACCTTTTTAAACACAACAAACTAGCCCAAAATTAATTCTACCCAAAATTAATCCTTGTAAGATTCATTAATGAGACTTATTCGCTGTCATGATGGTTAGACATTAATGATTTGTTTGATGGGAGTAGAGAAATGGAGAGAAGAGAAATGGGTGGGAGAGAAGTGGGAATGAGAGAAATAGATGAAGAGTAGAGCTGATTTTAAGGTTTTTGCTGTCGTGGCCTCTGTGCGCCTCGCCGCGCCCTGTACCCTGTGTTGTTTGTTTGTGCGCTCGCCGCACTCGCGCCCTCTTTCTTTTTTTCTTTTTGCACTTTTCCCGCAATCTAAGAACAAAATCGATTTTCAGGCCAAGAAATCGATTTTCTTGTAGTCAGAATATATGTTCCTTATTTTTGGGACCAAAAAATCAATTTGAGGTAAATTGGAATCGATTATTGACAAGTTAGAATGTGTGGGACCAGTTATTTAGACCATATAATCGATTTCCTTGATTAGAAAATCGATTTTCTCAGAAGTCAGAAATGATGTGGCTGTTATTTGAGAAAAAAAAATCGATTTCCATTGAACTAGAATCGATTTTATACAAGTCGGAGGAGGTGATGATGTAAGGTGCACAATGGTTAGCCTAAGGTCTTCCAAAGCAACAATGACCTTTATCAATTGCCCAGGTCTCCTCTTGCATTCAATTTTCAGGTTCACATGGGTTTGAATCAAGGTGACTTTTACGTCTGCTGCATCTGACTTGTTTTCTGCCTTCACCTCATCTTCTTCAGTGGATGATGACCTCATTCCATAACCAGATGATAGTGATACTGATGATGATGCCTTATCAATCCACTAGAGAACCACCCTCTTCATTTTCCTTATCCTTTTTTGTGCTTCAAAGGGATTGAAACAACTACTCCAACTCCTTCACAAAATCATTGCACCTCCAATGATTGAAGCTTTTGGTCACCCTGTCCCATGAGCAGTGGCGGAACAGCCTGGAGGCCATGAGCAGTGGCACCACTGGTCGCAGAGAAGGGGGTGCCATTGACAGTGGCGCTGCAATAAAGGAGGGGACGACAGTGGACCTGGGCGGCAAGGTTGTTGTTAACTCCTAGGCAAGTGTACCTATAGTCAACCGTAGTATAATAGATTAAAGTACGAGTGTCGAACCCACAGGAATAGGTCAATTAAAGTTGTAACTAAATTCAAAAGCAAGTATATACAAAGGAAAGTAGATTGGATTCATGATTGGTTTTGATAGATAAAAATGATTCTAATAAGCGGTTAGAAAAGAGTAAAATTGATTTGAAATATCGGTTTGAGAAACAGGGATTGAATTTCATCTATCTCCCTCTCTATATTCTGGTTGTATATCAATATATAGATTCGTAACTACCGATATAGATGCATACACAAAGATCATTTATATTGTTTCCTTAAATAAAATTCATAAATTAATCTCTTGAATATTGATTCCTCATATATTCAATAGATTATCCAGCATTAAGTTCAAGTATTAAAGCATTCGATACATCGAAATCTATTCCTAGTATAACGACATATCGACTATTCGTTCAGATCGAATTTTCAGAAATACTTTCCAGTTAAATCCAAAATTTAAATCTAGACTCTATTGATCAGGTAGACAAGACATATAAACGGAACGAAAAAACAATATCAATAGAAACGAAATTACTATAGAGAATATAACAGAAGAACCAGAATATATCCGAGTTCGAGTCGATTACATTCAATCCAAAAGAGGATATTAGCTACTCATAGTAGCTTGTACAATCACAAAATATGAAGGAGAAGATGAAGAAATCTGATTCCGCAGTTTTTTCTTCTTCGGAGTCGTCGTTCTAATTTTAGAAAGTGTATGAACTCCCGAAAAAAACTCCTTCGAATTCTGTTTTGTGAATGCTGAATAAGTGGAAATTCGCTTAGCTAAATTTAGCTTAAGCGAATAGCTTCTTCATGGTGAAGAAAAATCACTTCACTTAAGCGAATGGAATTCGCTTAAGCGAATTCAGCTCCAAAATTCATCCCTCTCTGGTCATTATTCACTTGAGCGAATTGGTACTCGCTGCAAGCGAATCCTCAGCACTCTCTTTCCTCTTTTTCTCTCCTTGCTTTCTTCAATCTTTTGCTTTGATTGATCCCCTTTATCTATCCTGCAATTAAACACCAAAATTTGGGATTAAAAGCTTTCAATTGCATCATTACTCAGATATTACTGCAAAAAATCACAAGTTCTAGTATTTGGAAGGAAATCACTAAATAATTAATACAGTTTTAACCCAAAAATGCCATATTTCTACATTAAAATCATCCAATCTTTGGCACTTATCAACTCTCCCCAACCTAGAATCTTGCTTGTCCTCAAGCAAAGTAAACAGTCATACTCAATTAATCATGCTTTGGAATCCTGAAATTGGTTAATTGGAAATCATTTTCATGGTTCTTCAAGAGACAAACCTCACATCAAACTACAGATTTTGAATTAAGAATACATGGAAATTCCAAAATCAATAGAAGGCAGGACACTAGTGCAGTCAATTACCAAAAGAAACAATTATAATATGATATGATTTTAACCAAGGAAATTTAGTCTCTCAAGTCTCATTGTGAGTGTTTCTCTCTAATTTCGCTGAAGTTTCACAAATCAACATTGCTAGTCATTCCAATTCAATCACAATTACACAATTGAATGGATCTTAGGTCTTAGAAGGGATGTAATGAGGTTAGGCTTTCAAAACATTGGGTTTTTCAGGTTAATCAACAAAGCACATTTCAAGAAAAGAGAGCATAAGCATTTAATTCAATTTGTATCAACTCTTATCTTAACACCTCAATGCACCAATTCTTCATTCACAATCTATCTACTCCCTTTTTATTTTCATTGTCTTCTTCTTCTTTCTCTTTTCTTTTTTTATTTTTTTATTTTTAGGGAGTACATTATATAACCAAACCGTTTTTCCTTTTGCTAAACACACTTTCTTCACCAACCAACTACCATTATAAATGATAATATGCACCTATGCTCTCCTTCCTTTAATATGCAAAGTAAGGGTGAAATTTTTCAATTAGGTTCAAGGTGCAATATCAAAAGAATAGTTAAGCTCAAATGGGCTAGCAAAAAAAAAATGTTATTTTTTAGGTTGGCTTTTGGCTCTAGCTTTATTATGTACAACACAAAATTGCCTTAATTATTTCCATGCCTTTTATGCAATGTTATCAAGGGAAACTCAAGCAATATCAACTGGTCAATCAATAGTGAAACTCTCAGCCTGTTTATGAATTCACACACTCGCTGGGTTATCTATGGCTTTTTCCTTGATTGTATCATCTATTGTTATAATTATTTATCTTGGTCCATCATTATCATGCACAAATGTCCTAGTCCTATTTGGTTAAGCAATTCACCACATTTTCCTTTTTTTTTTCTCTTCCTTGTTCAGTTTGTGAAGTTGTTCTATTCTTAGAACACTCACTGAATCCTGATTTCTTTTTAACAACCAACTTCCTCAAGAAGGATTTTTCATTAATTCCCTCCAAACAATGTATCTCTATGTATCTAACAGTATTATATCTATACTATTAACAGTATTGAAACAAAGCGTCAATACTACTAAACAATAGAAACAACCAAAAATGCAAAGTAACTACTACTATAATCATCACAGTCATAAGTATATTAATAACCACACCAAAATATTCAGTCTAAGGTTCTCTGTCAAGAATAACCAAGTAAACCGAAGAAATAGTAACACCAGAAAACAACAATGAAATAGTATTAATCACACCAAAACAGTGAAACCAAGTCATAATCATAGAAAACATATCAATAAGGTGAGTCAGGTCTCCCTCATGATCCTATCAAAGTTATGCCTCAAATCTGCATCCTGAAGTCTACTCCAGCTCCATCACCAAACAATAGGTGGCATCTTCATCTGCTACTCCAGATGTCACTTCTTCTGGAATGTAGTCACCTCCAGGTGCAGCTGCAAAGGCATCCTCTCTATGCATGTCACCTCCAAAAGCACTATCTCCATATGTAGCATCTGCTCCAGCTCCACTCCCCCCCCCCGGAAAAACCTGGGCTGTCCCCAGGCCACTGAACATATGGAAGGAATTGTTGCTGGTTCCATACCTGCATAAGGACCTTTCAATTGGGTGTAAGCCTGCAGTTGAATTTTTTTTCTTCCCATTTCTTGAAAATGATAATCAACCAACCAAGGATCCATTTCAGTCATAGAATTTAAGTTATAAAAACAAGATCCATTTCATTGCACACACTTCATTCCAAAGATTCCAATCAAATGGTGTGTTTCAAGTGAATGTACACATTCATTTTACTATAACATTTCATAGTGTAACATTCAAAAGTGCAAGCTATATACCTTGTTAAGCACTAAACATCACTAGTTTTCTAATAAAGGTACAAGCCAAGTTCCCAATAAATTTTTTTTCAATGATACCCAATGAATAAAATGATGTTCACTTGAGTAAATGACACTTGTGTATATTGTACAATTCCAATAAGCCCAAAGTATGGCTTCCACAACCTCAAATTTGCATAAACAAGTGCTCAAGTTATTCAAACATTTCATCAAACAGTGTGTGTGCACTCAAATACAAAGAAAATCTCTTGAATCAATTCCTTCTCATTCTTTGCTCTCTTGTCTTTTCTTTTCAAACAAAAAAAACAATTCGAGCATTCTTTTTTCAATCAAACATCATGAACTTTCAATCCTAGGTAGATTACTAAGCCAAAACCCCGAATTGCTCACAACAACCCACATGGCTACTACCCTAAGGTTTTGATAACAACCATAAAAACCTTGAACATGGTTCGGTGAAAGCAAAGGAACACGGAGAGGAACTGACCTCTTAAAGAGCAATTAGAGGAAAGAAGATGAGATTAGTGAGTGAAATGGAGTGAAAACTTGGTGCCCTAGGGGAGGAGTTGCTGGCGCGCGCGAGAGAAAAGAACGATGTTTTGAACAAAATGAAAGTTTTCTCTCTGTTGCTGTCAAAAAGGGTGCGCACATTGAAAAAATTCGCTTAGGCGAATTGGAATTCGCTTAAGCGATTCCGTCCAGAGAGACCCTATTTTCCCCCGAAATTCGCTTAAGCGAATAATGTACAGAGAGCAGCCATTTTTTCTTCAAATTCGCTTGAGCGAATTTGACAAATTTTTTTTTTTCCTTTTTGTCTGCATAATTCGCTTAAGCTAATGGATTAGCTTAAGCGAATTTTCTGGAATTTGCCTTCCATTTCCTTTACACTTTGCAAAATTTTCTACCAATTTCAATCACTCAATTCTTGATTATTGCTCTCTTTTAGACTTTAATTCACACTCTAAGTCACTCCCTACATGATTTCTATGATTGAGCATGGTTTCACACTTTTCTAACCAAAATCTAAGATCAAATACTCAAATTTCACATTGACTACTTTTAAGGCAATTTGGAGCATCCACAGGTCTCAATTTTGCATCAAACTCTTTTTCATGCAAAACAAGTTCAAATAACTTCAAAACACTCAAATACACTTGTTTGGCCCACTCGAGACAATGAATTGCTAAAAATTGACTTAAAGCACACAAACACACAAACATGCATAAAAACACACATACACACAATTATGTACCAACAACACAAACACACCAAAATTGAAATTTGAAATGTAAAACAGAATTAAACACTGGGTTGCCTCCCAGGAAGGCTTGTTTAACGTCACTTAGCTTGACGCCTGTTTTTCGTCATGGTGGTTGGAATTGAAATTTTGTGGTGAGCCTTGATGCTACACACCATTGATCTCTTGTGGCAACAAACCCCCAAATATCATTGCTTCATGCAAATTTTTGACAAGGACTGGTTCTGAACATCTTGACCTCCTTCTGGACTTGGACCCACCACTAACTTCTTTGGTTTGTCTTTTCTTTTCGCTGGTTTCTTGTTATGATCTATGTGAATCTTTTTCTTCTGAAGCCTAAGACATTCATGACAATCATCCTTCAATTTCTCAAACTCATGCAGTTGTAGCTTGCTTTCAACATGAAAGACTCCTTCGGTAGAGTCTACCTTAAAGCACTCTTGCTGACTTTTTTGTTGTGGAGTGGCTTTAAATACATTGAAGGTAACCTCATCATCTTGTGCTCTAACCTTGAGTTTAACATTATCGACATCAATAATCACCTTAGCAGTTTCATAAATGGTCGACCCAAAATTAGAGGCACATCACGATCTTCCTCAATGTCCATAATCACAAAATCCACAGGAAAACAAGTTTATCCACTCTTACCAAACATCTCCAGCTATGCCATAAGGGTGTGTGATGGACCGGTCAGCCAATTGAAGGTTCATTTTTGTAGGCCTCACATCCAAGTTACCAATTCTCTTGAGCATAGATAAGGGCATCAAGTTAATGCTAGCTCCAAGATCAAGCATAGCCCTTCTTACTGGCAAAGCACCAATAGTGATAGGAATGGTGAAGCTACCAGGATCTTTTGATTTTAGTGGTAGGGGCTTCTGAATAATGGCACTACAAACCGGCCTTTAACTCCACTGTTTCTTCTTCTGTAAATTTCCTCTTCTTAGTCAAGAGGTCTTTCATAAATTTTGCATAGGTAGGCATTTGCTCCAATGCTTCAAGAAATGGCATGTTGATCTGAAGGCCCTTGAAGATACTCATGAAGCGAGCGAATGCCTTTTCTTTATCCTTCTTTGAGGGTTCAAGAGGATAAGGCAGGTTCTTCAATGGATGCACCTGTTTCTCACCCTTCTCCCTCTTTTTCTCTTCCATTTTATTTTCTCCCTCTTTTTCTTTTCCTTTTCTCTACTCTCTATTTATAACCTCATCTTTATTTGTTCTTCCTCTCCCTCACACTCATTTTCCTTTTCTTTCTCTTTTTCTTCCAATACTTCCTCCTCCACAGCTAGGTTGTCACCAATCCCTCTCCCTACAACTCTTCCACTCCTTGTAGTGATAGCATGGCACTGCTCCTTGGGATTGGTTTGAGTGTTGGCTGAAAAATGTCCTGCTTGTTGATCTGATAATTGTTTAGCCAACTGTCCAACCTGTGTTTCTAAATTTCTGATTGAAGCTTCAGTATTCTTCTGATTTGATATAGAAGTTTGCATGAATTTTCAAGTGTATCCTCCAATTTTGATGTTCTTTCATGTACAGAAGGATAATGCTGCTGTTGCTGTTGATAAGGAGGTTGTCTATTGGAAGGTCCAACTTCCTGTCTCCATCCAAAGTTCTGGTTCTGATTGTTTCTCCACCCCTGCGAAAAATTGTTAGCATAATTATTAGCATTGGTAGAGAAATTACCTGGTCTCCTTGGATTGGCCATATAATTAATATGTTCTTCCTGTTGATTGCCTTGATAAGAACAGTGACCATTTGGATGGTCACCTCCACAGAAATCACATATCATCTACTGCTGTTGTGATTGACCAGGATTGGATTGTACAACATGCAATTGTTGAGGTAGTTTAGACATCTGTTTAGTAAGTGCCTCAATCTGCTGAGTCAATATTTTGTTCTGAGCCAGAATAGCATCAGTAGTGTTCAGATCAAGCACTCCCTTCCTTTGAACATTGTGCCTACTATGTTGAGCCTGCTGGTCTGTAGATGCTAATGCTTCAATTATTCTTGTAGCCTGCTCTGCATCTACAGACATCATAGTTCCTCCTGCTGCTGCATCCAATATCATTTTAGTGTCAGGTTGGAGGCCATTACAGAAAATATTCAGCTGGGCTATGTCGTCAAATGCATGATTTGGGCATCTCCTCAGTAAAGATTTTAATCTTTCCCATGCTTCACAGAATGGCTTATCTGGCCCCTTCCTGAATGTTGAAATATCTGATTTAGCCTTGATGTAGCGGGAAGGTGGAAAGAATCTGTTTAAGAACTTTTCCTCTACTACACTCCAGCTGGTCAGACTCTGGTTTGGATGTGACTTAAGCCATTCCTTAGCTTTCCTGCCAATGAGAAAGGAAATAAACGTAAGTACAACATTTTCTAAGTCCTCTTCCTCAAATCCCATTGTCCCTATCAATTCATAAAAAGTGGAAAGGTGAGTGTATGGATCCTCATGATCCATTCCAGTAAATTGATGGGCACTGATCAAGCTAAGGAATGCTGGCTTCATTTCCAATGTTTTTGTAGCAGCTGGTATTGCTATGCTTGAAAAATGTCTGGGACCCTGTTGCATAGCATAGTCTCCCAAAGTCCTCCTTGGTGGATTTTGTCTTTCACCAGCCATGTTTTCAATTCTTTGCTCTGTTGGAATTGGTGTGTTGGGAGTGTTGGAAGATTCACCTATGGTTTGTCCCTTCTTTTTCTTTTTGTTCTTACCCCTATTTTTCCGAGCCGTCTTCTCAATTTCAGGGTCAAATTCCAATTGATCTTTAAGCACCTGACCTCTTAATAACATAAATCAACACAGCTCAAACAAGGATTAGCACAAGATGCAAATATAATTAAAACTATCTATACTAAAAAAATATTCACAATACTTAATGAACTAGCTAAAACTTTAAATTGACACTGATTCCCCGACAACGGCGCCAAAAATACTTGTTAACTCCTAGGCAAGCGTACCTATAGTCAATTGTAGTATAATAGATTAAAGTACGAGTGTCGAACCCACAGGGAATAGGTCAATTAAAGTTGTAACTAAATTCAAAAAGCAAGTATATACAAAGGAAAGTAGATTGATTCATGATTAGTTTTGATAGCTAAAATATGATTCTAATAAGCAGTAGAAAAAGTAAAATTGATTTGAAATATCGGTTTGAGAAACAGGGATTGAATTTCATCTATCTCCCTCGTCTATATTCTGGTTGTATATCAATATATAGGATTCGTAACTACCGATATAGATGCATACACAAAGATCATTTATATTGATTCCTCAATTATAAAATTCATAAGATTAATCTCTTGAATATTGATTCCTCATATATTCAATAGATTATCCAACATTAAGTTCAAGTATTAAAGCATTCGATATATCGAAATCTATTCCTAGTATAACAACATATCGACTATTTTCGTTCAGATCGAATTTTCAGAAATACTTTCCAGTTAAATCCAAAAATTTAAATCTAGACTCTATTGATCAGGTAGAATCAAGAATATATAAACAGAACGAAAATAACAATATCAATAGAAACGAAAATTACTATATAGAAATATAACCAGAATATATCCGAGTTCGAGTCGATTACATTCAATCCCAAAAGAGGAGATTAGCTACTCATAGTAGCTTGTACAATCACAAAATATGAAGGAGAAGATGAAGAAATCTGATTCCGCAGTTTTTTTTCTTCTTCGGAGTCGTCGTTCTAATTTTAGAAAGTGTTGAACTCCCGAAAAAACTCCTTCGAATTCTGTTTTGTGAATGCTGAATAAGTGGAAATTCGCTTAAGCTAAATTTAGCTTAAGCGAATAGCTTTTTTCATGGTGAAGAAAAATCAATTCACTTAAGCGAATTCAGCTCCAAATTCACCCCTCTCTGGTCATTATTCGCTTGAGCGAATTGGGACTCGCTCAAGCGAATCCTCAACACTCTCTTTCTTCTTTTTCTCCTTGCTTCTTCAATTCTTTTGCTTTTGATTGATCCCCTTTAATTTATCCTGCAATTAAACACCAAAATTTGGGATTAAAAGCTTTCAATTGCATCATTACTCAGATATTACTGCAAAAATCACAAGCTATAGTATTTGGAGGAAATCACTAAATAATTAATACAGTTTAACCCAGAAATGCCATATTTCTACATTAAAATCATCCAATCTTTGACACTTATCAACTCCTCCCAACCTAGAATCTTGCTTGTCCTCAAGCAAAGTAAACAGTCATACTCAATTAATCATGCTTGGAATCCTGAAATTGGTTAATTGGAAATCATTTTCATGGTTCTTCAAGAGACAACCTCACAATCAAACTACAGATTTGAACAATTATTAATGACAAACCTTTAACTTTGTTTTCAAGTGAACAGGTGGTTAATACCATATAAGTTTGTGGTTAACTATGTTATTAATCTAGTTAACTTTGTTATTAACCACTCGAGCAACTTATTTAACCACATAATAACTCACAGTTAAACCATTTTTTGCCTCACTTATAATTATTAACCAGATTATTAACACAGCTAACCACCAACTTATATGGTATTAACCACATGTTCACTTGAAAACAAATTATTAACCAAATTAATAACACAGTTAACCACCAACTTATATGGTATTAACCACATGTTCACTTGAAAACAAAATTCATCTTGAACAGTTATTTGATCATAATGATTACTACACAAATAATCACTAAGAATGAATTTATGGTTAATGCTATACAATTTTTTGGTTAACTGTGTTATTCAGTCTGGTTAATTGTAGATTTTAAAAAAAAAGTCACTGTTCATGAAAACAAAAAAATTACTGTTCATGCCAAAAAAAAAACCAAAAGTACCGTCCATGCCAAAACAAAAATCACCCAAGTGTACAATGGGTGTGAAAAAAAACTTTCCCTTACTTCTATCCTAATTCACCCTCACCAAACAAGGGCTAATATCTCTCTTGACTTGGTCGTTTGGGTGACATTATATTTGGTAAAAATAGTTAATAAATTAATTGAAAATGGATGGATTAAAGTTGATGAGTTGACTTATTGAATTAGAATTATTTAATGAAATTATCTATTGAATTGGTTGAAAAATATAAAATGATATAAAAGGACATATTAATATAAGATTTTTATATAAGTTTTAATTTTATTTAATAGATAAAATTATACTTTTCAATAATTATAATTTTAGATATTTTAAAGATGAATTGTTTTATTTACACTACTTTTCAGTTTCAATTTTTGTAGACTAACATAATCAGTCTATTTTTTCATCTTAATTATTTAATTATATTCATAAATTAAATTTGGAAAGAGTTTATAAAAGCTTTTTAAAAAATAAGAGAGATAAAAATGAAATTATATATTAACATGCATATTGAGGATAAAAATAAAAAATAATAAGCTATAAATTTAAATGCAACATGAAGTAACGTATGAAAAAACACTATAAATTATTAAAATAAATTTATTTATTAAAGACATGTAATTTAATTAAATCAACTTATAAATTAGTCAAATACTTTATATTTATCTTATAAAACACACGCATCCTCACCATGATGTGGATTTTTCCCCGGCTCGAACAGGATTGCCTCTCGTGGAGCATACAAGTGGTTAAACCAAAAAAATAAAACACACGCATAATTTTATTTCAAGATTGCTGCTCTTCTTTTGCTTCGAGATTCTTTAGCTGTTCTTGTTTCTTTTCTTTATTTACATCCCTGACAAAAAAACAAAAAAACTTCCTTAACAATTTTACTTGCACTTCTCATTTAAAATTATTATTCAATCCAATAAATTAATGAGAACATAAACAATATTATTTAACTTCTATACGTCTCTTTGAAACAGCATTAGATTTGACTAAATAATTTCAACCTATTGAAACAATATATAACTTTTTTTTATGTACATTTGAATGAACAATATAAAACATATAATTCAAAATAAAAAAAAAAGCGACATATACTTTTTTTGGCCTACAGGGTATAATTAAATAAGTTTAAAATATATTTTTAATCTTTATAAAATAAATGAGTTTTGATTTTATTTCATATAAAAATTTTCTCTTTCATTTACATACTCTTTTATTTTAAGAAAATATTTTTTATTTTCATTTCCCGTTTTTAGTTATAATTAAAATAATGTCAATTGTCATTTTTCATTTTATTTCATATTTCATTTTTTCAAAAAAAAAGAGAAATCAATACAAGTTATTTTCATAGTTTTTATTATAAAATTTTAAAAATAGGAAATAAAATATTGTTGATATGCTAGCAAAAGGATTGACTTTGTTGAGGATTGGAGGTAACACTTTGTGATTTGAGTTAAACCAATATAAAATATTGTTGCAATTCTCTTTTACCCTTTAACTCCTATTTTATTAAGTTATATATATATATATATTGTGCTAACAAGGATTAAGTGTGCAATATTGTGCTAACAAGGATTAAGTGTGCATTTCTAAAATCCTTTAATAACCAAGTTTTTAGTCGATGAAATTGTCTTTGAACTTTATTTCCAATGGATTTGGATTCTGTGCTGTCCAAAATGGGTGTTGTTGGTGCTGTTAAAAAATACGGGTCGTCCGATCTTAATCGGACGGCTCAGATGCCGAGATGCTAAATCGGAAATAAAAAAGCATCTCGGCATCTGAGCCGTCCGATTAAGATCGGACGGCCTAGATTTTTTAACAGCACCAACAACACCCATTTTGGACAGCACATAATCCAAATCCATTTCCAACGCCTGTCAAAATCTTCAAACGCCACCTATAAAGACGCTAGTGTAGAGCTTTCCTAAAAGCTTTTCATCCCCTTAGCTTCTATTCATCAAGGTTTTTCAAAAAAGTTTTAGAAATCACTATTCGACCCCCTTTTTTTTATGTATTTTATGTGTTCTTACAGTTGGTATCATAACTCAAATTCAAGGATTAAGCACCTAACAAGTGTTTGAAGAAAGATCTAACGTACACAATGGCAGAAGCTAATCCAGTAATATGGTATTATCATGCATATAAGACCTTTTTTACACTGACAGTGTATATATATTAAACTCTTTCTCTATGAATTTAATTAGTGTACATATATTATCATGCATGGGAGTTTCCTTGGGAGTGTGAAATGATATCTTCGTCTAACCCCTCCATCTTCATTTTGCACCATCCCTCCAAACCTAATAATCACAAACAATATGGAAAAATAAAAACTAAATAGTGTCAATATAATTGAAGGAGAATATTGGCTTCAACATCAAAATGAATAGCAAGCATAACAAATAATAATTGATGGAAAGCATTTGTTATACAGCAATCCAACTTTAGTTTTGACAGTAAACATAAATTCTGGACAGCAAATAGTTTTGCCAGCAAACATATATAAATTTTAGATAGCAAATAGTACTTTTGACAGCAAACATAAATTTTGGACAGAAAATAGTTTTGATAGAAAACATAAATTGAAAGCCAGCATAGCAAATAGAAATTAATGGCTAGCACTTTTTGCATCAAATTGGTTTTTACAGCATTCTGAATTTGTTATCTACATATAGGAATTTACATAAAGCATTCTTGACAGCAAATAACAGGAAGCATAACATCTTGAAAGCAAATAGAAATTGACAGCATGCAAAAATTTTGACAACAAATAGAGTATTGGATAGCATGCGAAAATTGACAGCAAACAGAAACTCTTGACAGCAAAGAGAAATGCTGGATAACAATCAATTATTGACAGCAAAGAGAATTGGAATAGAAATATAATTACTTCAGTACTCACTTTGTGTTGTTTGCGTACAATCTAAATATAAGATTTTCCAACAATTTGTGCTTCAAAAGAATGCCACCAATAACTTCATTGTTGAGACCATCTTCTTGCTTGGGCTTCAAGAGAAATATGATGTTGCATAAAAAATATCTTGTTGTTGTGCAATCAAATAAGAAAGATAAGATAAGATAAGAGAAAGGTGTGGTGTGACAATGGAAAGAAGACAATGAGGAGAATAAGAAAGTAGCGGAAACCTCTGATTGTGCAATAAAAAAAATGATACAGAAACAGTGTGCATGGGAGAGGAGAGAAGAGAAAAAGGAGGTGCAGAAGAAGAGAATGGAGAAAATAGCAAAGCAGTGAGAAAAAAACAAAGAAAGTCACGTGCGGTTTTGGCTCAGAAGCCTAAAGAAAAGAGAGAAAACTCTCACTTTGTATTGAAACACTCAATTGTATTTGATGATTCAAAACATACAAACTTGGTACATATTTATAGGAGATATAGCTAATGTGAATGCAAGCTGGTAGCTGTTTTTGTAGCCAACAAATTATGGTGGCTTTAGCATGCTTCTATGTTCTATTAGGCTCTCTTGTTTTATTAGGCTATGTTTAGGAGCATTAGGCATGCATTGGGAGCATTAGGCATCCATTGGTTTATACGGCTGATTCATCCTCCCCGGATTGGATTGGACTCGCCCTCGAGTCAAGTTCTTCTTCATCATCAAAGTATGGCGAAAGGTCTACAACGTTAAAAGTGGCAGAAACTCCATAGGAACCTGACAGCTCTACTTTGTAAGCATTATCGTTAATCTTCTGCACAACTTTGAATGGACCATCAGCTCTAGGAGATAACTTGGCATTTGATTGATTCGGAAATCGTTCCTTTCGCAAGTGAATCCATACCAAATCTCCGACTTTAAAAGTTTGCAATCTTCTATGCTTATCACGCTGAGCTTTGTACCTCGAGTTTTGTTTTTTAATCCTTTCACGAACTTGCTCATGAGCTTTTTGATTTCTTTTGCTCTTTGTTCTACATCTGCACTGTACTTACGACTATCAGATGAAGGGGTCAAGTCTAGTGGACTAAGTGGACGATTGCCATAGACCACTTCAAATGGGCATTTCCCAGTAGCTTGATTGGTAGAATTGTTGTAAGCGAACTCAACCTGGGCAAGGATGAGATCCCACTGCTTTAAATTCTTCCCAACAAAGCTTCGAAGTAAATTTCCCAAAAGCCTGTTAATTGCCTCGGTTTGCCCATCTGTCTGGGGATGACTAGCACTACTAAATTATAGCTTAGTTCCCATCTTCTTCCATAGAGTTCTCCAGAAATGACTCAGAAACTTGACATCTCGGTCAGAAGTAATGGTCTTTGGAATCCCATGAAGACGAACAATCTCCTTAAAGTATAGGTCTGCAACTTGAACAACATCATTGGTCTTCTGGAAGGGAATGAAATGAGCCATCTTCAAGAATCTGTCTACGACTACCATTATAGAATCTTTTTGTCGCTGAGTTCGCGGTAGTCCAAGGACAAAGTCCATGCTTACATCTTCCCAAGATGCTTCTAGAACAGGAAGAGGTAAATATAAACCTGTATTCTGGCTTTTGGTTTTGGCCAAGTGGCAAATTCTACATCTTTGAATATGCCTATTAACATCTCTTTCAAGCTTTGGCCAATAGAAATTTTCTTTGACTAAAGCCACGGTTTTGTCTCGCCCAAAGTGACCTGCTAATCCCCCATCGTGAGCTTCCCAAATAATTGCTTCTCTCAATGAACATTGAGGAATGCACAGTACTTTGCCTCTGAATAAGAATCCTTCATGCATGTGGTACTGCTGAAAAGGTTGAACACCTGTAGAATTCCAGATGTTATGAAAATCAGGATCATTTTGATACAACTCTTTAATAACTTCAAATCCAACGACTTTGGTTTGAAGAGTTGAAAGTAAGGCATGACGACGGCTCAAGGCATCAGCTACTGCATTTTAAACTCCCGCCTTATGTTTGAGTAGGAATGGATAAGGCTGTAGGAACTCGATCCAAGCAGCATGTCTGCGACTGATCTTTTGTTGAGAGTTCAAGTGTTTGAGGGCTTCATGATCGGAGTAGAGAATAAACTCTTTATTCAATAAATAATGACTCCAATGTCGTAGTGCACGAACAATGGCGTAGAACTCCTTGTCATAAGTAGAGTACTTGAGTTTGCCATTGTTTAGTTTCTCACTGAAAAAGGATATGGGATGTCCTTCTTGACTTAGAACAACACCAATTCCAGTGTTGGAAGCGTCACAACTGACTTCGAACACTTGGTCAAAGTTTGGAAGAGCTAGCACAGGTGCTTCAGTCAAACGTTTCTTTAGCTCCTCAAAACCTTTCTGAGCTTGTTTTGTCCATTGGAACTTGTCTCCTTTCATGCAATCTGTGAGTGGGGCAGCAATGGAGCTAAAGTTCCTAATGAACCTCCTGTAGAAGGAAGCTAATCCATGGAAACTCCTCACATCATGGATAGATCTTGGAATGGGCCAATTGTTAATGGCTTCAATTTTGCTTGGGTCAACTCGAATGCCTTCAGCAGTAATGATGTACCCAAGAAAAATAACTTCATCAGTCAAGAAAAAGCATTACTTCAGGTTGGCATAGAGTTTTTGTTCACGAAGCGTCTGTAGCACTTGTTGGAGGTGCTCTAAGTGTTCCTCTTTGCCTTTGCTGTAGATTAAGATATCGTCAAAGTAAACAACAACAAATTTACCAATGAAGGGTCGAAGTACCTGATTCATCAGGCGCATGAATGTGCTAGGGGCATTTGATAACCCGAAGGGCATCACAGTCCACTCGTATAGGCCATCTCTGGTTTTGAAAGCAGTCTTCCATTCATCTCCTGGCCTAATTCTGATCTGATGATATCCGCTACGAAGATCAATTTTGGAAAAGATTGCAGCTCCATTTAACTGACCAAGCAGATCATCGAGTCTTGGGATCGGAAACCGATACTTGATGGTGATCTTGTTAACAGCTCGACTATCAACACACATTCGCCAACTTCCATCCTTCTTCGGTACTAAAATAGCTGGTACAACACAAGGGCTAATACTTTCTTGGATCAACCCTTTCTTCAACAGCTCTTCAACTTGACGTTGGATCTCAACATGCTCTTATGGACTCATCCGATAAACTGGTCTGTTAGGAATTACAGCTCCGGGAATGAAGTCAATGGCATGTTGGATGTCTCGCATTGGAGGAAGTCCAAGCGGAATCTCTTCTGGTATCACATCTGGATATTTAGCGAGCAGTTGTTCAATCTCTGGTGGAAGGATAGTACCCTCAGTTGATTCAAGTAGTAGTATGAGGCTCATGGCTTCATCTTTCGACACCTTGAATTGTTCCTTGGCGACTAAAGACACCAATGGCTTTGTTTCCTTCTTTCCTTGGTTGAATTCATTGGGCGGCAGAGGTGCTAACTTGATCTTCGCTCCATCTTTCACAAAGGAGTAAGTATTTGCATGACCATCATACAAAGCACGGCGATCATATTTCCAGGGTCTCCCAAGAAGAAGATGACATGCATCCATAGGAATAACATCACACCATACTTCATCTTGATATTTCTTTCCTATTGAAAAAGACACAAGGCAACGTTTAGAAACTTTTACCTCACTTCCCTTGTTGAGCCATTGTAACTTATAAGGGTGTGGATGACTTTGTGTTGGTAGTTTCAACTTCTCCAACATGTAGTTTGATACTACATTCTCACAACTTCCACTATCTATGATAACATCACAGACTTTTCCTTGAGTAGTGCAATGGGTATGGAAGATGTTGTGCCTTAACCAAGGTTCTTTTGCTGGTGCGGTGTGTAGACTTCGTCTAATCACCAATGATTCACCATGATCAGCGGAGGCGAATTCTTCATCATATATTGGCTCTTTTTCATCAAACACCAACTCTTCATCTTCTTCAGATGCTTCATGGACTTCTTCAATAATAGTGACAATTTTGCGATTTTGACAATCAGAAGCTATATGGCCAAATCCTTGACATTTGAAACACTTTGTTGCTTTTTGGTTGGTTTCTTTGATGGGCTTAGGAGGGGTTTTGTTGGATGGGATAGGTTGTTGGGTTTGTGGCTTACGGGTGTTTGTAGGGTTCCAAGAGGAGGAAGGTTGGTATGAGGATTTTCTTGTTAATTGTTTTTCAATTCGGATGGCCAGACGAATAACATCGTCTAAAGTCCAGTATTGCTGAAGTTGGACTTGGTGGGCAATGTCTGTGTTCAATCCTCCAAGGTAACGAGCTATTGTTTGCTCTTCATTTTCTTGGATGTCACACTTCATCATGAGCTTTTCAAATTCCCTGGTATACTCTTCTACAGTCTGGGTCTTTTGCCGCAAGTTCTGCAATTGAATAAAATTATTTTGATAATAATGTTCAGGTAAGAACTTACGTGTAAGCTCGCGACGCATTTTCTCCCATGTCTTGATCTTACTCTTTCCTTCACGCTCACGCTTCTTCTTAAAATTTTCCCACCATATGGAAGCATGCTTTTTCAGCTTAACTGCAACAATCTTGACTTTTTGGTCCTCAGGGACTTCCTTAAATTCGAACACTCGTTCAACAGTTTGAAGCCAATCAACAAACTCATCAGGTTGGAGTCTACCTTCGAAATCTGGAATCTCCACTTTAATGTCACTACTTCGGAATTGTTGTTTCCGAGAGTGATGGTTGTCAGCGTATGGGGAATCACTTTCATCTGATTCTCCTTCTAAATGTTTTCTTTGTTCTTCAATTTGGGCTTGTTGAATTTCAACAGTGGCTTGAAGTTGTTGAAGTTGACGCCTTAATTCCTCCATCTCAATTTCATGGTAAGGTCTTTGTCTGGGTGGCATTTTGTAGGTTAAAAGTAGGCTAGGTATGTATTTGGGGTTTTAAGGGTAAAATAAAATTTGGGAAATTTTGGGGCAAAAAGGAAATTTTCAAAAATTTAGGGGCTAAAAGGTAATTTTGAAAAGTTTGGGGGTAATTTTGTAATTTCCAAAAAATTGTGGGGAAAAATTGAAATTCATAAAAGTTATGGGTTGAAATGGAAATTATTGAAAATATGGGGGTATAATTGAAATTACCAAGAGTTTGGATGATGTGGCAAGTGGGACAAGTGGCAAGATGTGATAGGGCTGACGTGTCAAAAATTGACACCTCAGTGCTGACGTGGCAGCTGACGTGGTCGTCTTCAACCTCTGATTTTCCGGTGATCGGAAAATAGTTTTCCGGCGGCGACACGGTGGTTTCCGGTGAAGGCGAAACTCACCATTCCAAGGTTTTTTCGACCTTCTGAACACGATGGCGATGTCAGTTTCTTCAAAAGATGACCGGAAACTGGACTTTTAAGGGTGGCAGCCGTGAACACCTCTTAAAATTCCAAATTTTCACCAATTCCGGACACTCTTTCTCACTTAAACTCAACACCGAAATTCGGAACCTTGCTCTGATTACCAAAATGGCTCAGAAGCCTAAAGAAAAGAGAGAAAACTCTCACTTTGTATTAAAACACTCAATTGTATTTGATGATTCAAAACATACAAACTTGGTACATATTTATAGGAGATATAGCTAATGTGAATGCAAGCTGGTAGCTGTTTTTGTAGCCAACAAATTATGGTGGCTTTAGCATGCTTCTATGTTCTATTAGGCTCTCTTGTTTTATTAGGCTATGTTTAGGAGCATTAGGCATGCATTGGGAGCATTAGACATCCATTGGTTTATACGGCTGATTCAGGTTTTAACAAGGTATTTAATCTAAGCCATGATTTTGATCCAATGATTACTATCTAATGTTCTCACCTCTCGGAATAAAAAAAAAAATCCTCTCACCTAATATGCCCCTATATATATATATATATATATATATATATATATATATCATACTGTCATGTATGTGTGTGCCACTGTGTTGCTAGCTCTAGTCTAGATATCTAAAACACAAAAGGTTCAGAGACTTGGTGTGTGTTTGATTTAGCATTAGAACGTGATAAAATCACGTTTACAACGCTACAAATAATTGCGTTGAGAGGTCTAAACTTGAGTTTGACGCTTCTCAACTCTAAACCAAACACACACATAGTTGCTTGTGTTGACCTGATACGGCTGTAAGTTTTATTTGTTATATAGCTGAGGTCATTTAAAAAGGTAAGGGTGGCTGAAAACTATAATGAATTAAACCTAATTGTTGAATTAAATGAATTCAACCGCATCACAAAAAACCTGAATTGTATAAACCAATTTTCACACTGAGCTGCTTCTTTTGCTTTTTTTTTTTTTTTACCTGAAATAGGTTTGGTTAATAATTAAAACATATATTTACATCATTAGAGCATTCAGGTAAGATGAACATCACTTTAACCATTTCATTTATGTATAACTAGAGTACATAACTGTCCAGCTACTCCTTTTCCTTATTGCAAAAACTACCCAGCTGAGCTAGCTAGCCTTTGTGTCTTGCTGTAAATATACCTCAAATATTTTCAATCCACAAACATGGTTTAAATATAGACAATATTTGGTTTTAGTCCCTATATTATAAAATTGGTGGTTATGATCCTTCAAAAATTGAAAATATATCAATTTAGTTCTTACCGCATAGTTTTGCTACAGATTAGCTACGAATTTTATCTATAAATATTAAAAAGGGGTATTTTCACTTTTTGAGGGACCAAATCCACCAGTTTTGAATTACAGGTACTAAAATCAAATACAGATTATCTTTCAAGAACTAAAAACATATTTAACTCATATGTGAAATTAAAAAACATTTTCTTTAGCTAAAGCATTAAAAGATGAAGAATAATAAAACCACTCTTTTGAAATTTCTAGGATAAAGAGCACCTCTATGCCTTGCCCATTTTCCATTTCAAGTATCTTTCCACAACGTCCAGTCCACAGAGTTCCTTTACCACAGGCATGGTTGCAGGGACCCCCAACTGAAATGTTGAATCTGGTCCATCTAAGTTGCTCCATGAAAGAAGCTGTTTCCTTGCTTCTTTGATAGCTGCTCTTGTGGCACAATGAACAGAAGCTGCTAGAAGTAGTGGTGGCTCACCAGAAGCTGCACAACAAAATTTCATTTTCTTTTTTCATTTAAGAATTTTAAAGTGGATTAAGTGAAGCTTTCTCAATCTTATGCACACACTAAAATAAGATTGAGCTGCAACATGCCTACAAGTCTACAACCACAATCCATTTTTTCCAAACTATTATTTTCAGACAGAAAATGAAATTGATCAAAAATTAAACTCCTTGTTTCAAGTACAAGTGATAGGCATATATGAGGGAAAACTATAGAAAGATCAATATGCTGACATAATTTAATAAGTAGATAGAATTTTGATAAACTCCTTGGTCATACCCTTTGACGAGAGAACGCGATGCTGGTGATGCCCGCTGTTGATGATTTGAACATTAAACTGTTGAGGAATAGTGTCTATTGTAGGGATTTTGTAGTTCCATGTGCCATCTGCCAACACCAAACCATCAAGATTTGTTTCATATTCTTCAAGCATGAAAAACCCCAATCCTTGAACAAAAGCTCCTTCAATCTGCAGGATACAATTATATTGTTATAAAATGAGTTTTTCAGATCTGGTAACCGAATAAGCTGATTGCCTGATCAGGAGTCAATTCTTGCCATTTCCTTTCTTTAAATTTTTACCATAAGGAATAGAGTGCCAGTTTTTTTTTGTCCATCCTTCACACCCAGAGGGCTTTAAGTTAGAGGTTGTGTTAATATAAACTGTTCTTGGGCCTCCAACTCTTGTATTGAGTTGGTCCTTGATTAGGATTGAGCTTGTGTAAAACATATGTAGTCAGCTTACCTGTCCTAAATCCACAGCAGGGTTGAGACTCTGTCCACAATCATAGAGAATGTCTGTTTGAAGAACTCTGGTTTGTCCAGTCAGAAGATCTATTTCCACCTGAGAAATAATTTTCATTATTTAGAATAATGGTCTGTGATAATTTTGCTCCGTTACTTCAGTAATATAACTTGTGTGACAATATTACATAAGTACTTAATATCCAAGATAAGTAACTATCAATGAACTTATACCATTTTGATTTGAAGTATGCATAAGAAAAAGCCATACCTCACTTACTGCAGCACCATAATTAAGGTAATTCATGGAGTTATTACTGGGTACGTAAAATGAAGATGCTGATAAGTTCACAGATTGCATGTATGCCTGTATGGTGATAAATTGTTAGCAACACAGTAATTACATACTTTTCTTGTAGGCTAGGAAGATAAGAATAAAATCCCTGCCCTCGACTCCATTGCTACAGTTTACTCCCTGAACCTAATTAAAAGTGGTTCATTATGCTACCATAAACTCTGGACATGCTAAGTGCCATCTTCCACAGACTACAAGATCACAACAGGAGAAGCTCGAGGTAATATATCTCATGCACAACTAGAAATTCTAAGATACATGCATCAATATGCAATGAAAAAAGCAACTTGCTAGACCTCTCTACAATCAGCAGTGAAATTTAAACACAGTTTGTCCCTATGGATTTAAAAAGAGAGAACACAGTTAAAATACCACTTCCTTCATGTTACTTGAGAGAACTGGTTTTATCTTTTAGGAACTTTCTCCTCAAGGGGAAAATCTATCAGCTTTTAAAACTGAGCTCTTTCACTTTATAGTATCTACCTGAAGAATAAGCATCTCCCACTTGATAGAGCCCATTTCCTCCTGCAGCTTTTCCTTAAGAGGTCTTAGTCTCTCAACCAAGATATTGCAGCTAAGCCTAACTGCTTCGCAGCTTGACTCTGATGTAGTGCTCCCAGCAGTGAAACCCCCTTGAATCAAGCTCACGGTATCAGATTGCACGACACGCACTTTGTCCAAGAGACCTCTAGTTCCATCACATTGAATTGCACTGAGAGCAAATGCAGCCATCTGTTTCACCTTTGTCCAGAGACCCTGACCCACTTCAATTCCTCCAACTTCAACAACAACAGACCCATCTGATAAAATGCTTACTTTTCCAGGAGTTGGCCGTAGAGTCAGTTGAAACACAACTGGTATTCGAGAAATTCCCCTTTTCTTCCAAGTGCTAATCCTGTTAAACTCTTTCACCATTTTGGTTCTCTGGTCATAATTTGCAGAAACAGCTAACTTACTCCATATTGAAGGCAAGGTGTACTCAAAAGGTTCACCAAAACAATGCTCATAGAATGACTGAAGACTTTTATGTGTGTGGAGATTAATGCTTCTGACAGAATCTACATCCATCAAAAGTGTAGCTGCAACGTTTTCTATTACAGCTTCGGCAATAAATGATCCCTGCACTTCCCCAGGGCCCCTCATTGCAGACCTACTGGGAAGATTTGTTCTGCATACCTTTATATCAAAAGATAGTGCACCCCAGTCATACTTTTTAAGTGCGCCAATTATGTTATGCGGCATTACTACACTTATATCCATATATATCCCTGCATTGACCAATATCTGAAGTTCTAATGCAGTTATCTTTCCATCATTCTTAAACCCAACACTGTATGTGATCTTCATCGGATGCCTTCCTCCAGCCATTATCATATCTGTCTTTCGATTTAGATAAATCCTAACAGGGCGGCATAATTTGTGTGCTGCGAGTGCACATGATGTAGCTGTCTGCAAAATCTAGGTGTCAGTGTGAGTGCATATAATTTTCATCCATAAGTTGTCTACTACTAAATCTTTTCTGCCATTTCACAGGACGGGATAGAAAAAGGGAGAGGCTATAGCATATGATATTTTGAAACAAGGAAATGAAAATGACAAAAGTATGCAAAACATTTTATACTAATTTAAATCTTAGTGAAAACAGTTATATCATGCAAGATAAAATGGAGCTCATATTTACAGAAAGTACTGTACTGGAAAGAAACTACTGATACGGATATTTAAAAATGGTAACATTCTATTCTAAGTTTTCTGTAATAATTCATTTAAATAAAATTTTGAATAGATTCAGAAATTAGCCCACAGAACCAAGAGACACATTACACTGTCTACAGCAATATGGCGATAATATCCTGCAGTAGAAACATCCAATATCTCTGATCTAAATTTAATATCCTGCAGTAGAAACATCCAATCTCTGATCTAGATTTCAATGACTTAATGTTAGTTCTTACATAGAAAATTACAAAACCTGGATTTTTATATACTCAGGTTCTAGAAATGGTCATAGAGATTCTTTCAGGCCTTCTGGTGATGTGTTGAAAGATTTCATGAAATGCCAATCATCTCTTTAAATATTGTGAGGCTACTAGGCAGATTTTGGCCAAGTTGTTTGGCATATTTGGTGGACAGGGGACACATGGAATGGTTTTATACTTTTATAACATCTCTAACACATGTAAGTTAAAAGTAAAACCAAATTTTTAGATTGCTGAATACTATAAATAAAAAAAAGTAATGAAATGGCTATAAAACCTTTTTTAAAATTATTAGTGACATCTACAAACCACAGAAAATTCAAAGGTTCATGTCTACACACTACAATATATACTAGTTAGTTATATAAAAAATATGTGAAAGAGATCTAATAATAAATTATAAGAATTTGCAAAAACTAATATACAACTCAATACTTACAGCCATGCCTTTTATGGCCTTTCCTCCAAAACCTCCTCCAACCCTTCTTGTAATTACACGAACATTATTTTCAGGAATACCTAGGCATCTTGCTATAGTGGAATGTGTATACTCAGGGCATTGGCTTGAACAGTAAACTGTAATGCAATTGTCTTCATCTGGTACAGCAAGTGCAGTTTGTGTCTCCATATAGAAATAGTATTGAGACCCAAGTTTCATCTGCATTTAACATTGAATTTTATAGATGACAATGAATATGTTTGATCAATATAACCTTTTCAACATTAATTATTCAGCAGCAAACTTAAACACTACATCAGAAACCAAGGTAGATGACTACAAATATGTGAAATGAGAGGAAGAGGGAAAACAAAGGAGAACAATAAATATATTCCAGGTACCTCAGCAGAAAGAATCTTGTGATCTGCTTCAGCCATTCCTTTGGATATATCACCAATATGTTTTGGGTAGAGGAAAGGAGGGACCTCAAAAAAGCTAGATCTTTTAACAGCATCTTCAACAGATAGAATGGGTGGTTCGATATTATCAATATCGTAATCAACAACAGCTGAGTTTGCTGCCATATCTGCAAGTTTCTGAGTATCTGCAACCTAGAGAAGCCGTCCAGTGACAAAAACGGTAGTATGTCATGTATCAATCTCCAAAGAAATGAGAGAATCTCATATATTGTTGGATCAGCAAAATGAGGGATTTAAAACCCACCACAAATGCCAGACGATCACCAACACATCTGGCTATTTCTTCTGCAAATAAAGGTTCCGCACCAAATATAGTCTTAGATCCAATATTTTCCCCACCATTGGCAATGTCTTTACTTGAAATGACATCCCTCACTCCATCCAGCTGCAATTCAGGGCTGAGTTTTATACTCCTTACCCTTGCTAAAGGTTTTGAACTATATATATATGCTCCATATAGGCAATTTGATGGTGAAGGAATGTCATCCACAAACACAGCCTCACCTATGTATGATTTATACATAAATATGTACTTGTTAGTGTTACTGAACAGTAATTAAAACAATTAATTATGACAAGCCATAATTGACAGGCACCAAATCATGTATTTGCATGTTTGTTTGCTACAAGCTTCTAAAGAGAAAGAGAAACATATTATATTTTGAACTTGACAAAGAGACTGAGGCCACAGATCAAATATTAGTTAATAATGAGCAGTCCAATACATGAGTCTGCTTGCACTGAAGGATAAAAAAAAACTTGACAATACAGTGGCAGCAGTCAGTAACTCAAAATTTGATGATATAAAAACAAACCTGATGCTTGTAGTGCAGCTCCAGATTTTATGATTGGCGCACCAATGGGATGATACTCATTGCCTGCTTCAAGGACTTGCTTCCCAGATGACAGCAAAGTTGGAATTTTGTCACGACAAACCTGTTTCTGATTCTCTCTTAATTCAAAAGGTAGATTAGAATATCCATTTAAATAATCATTGGTTATTCCAGCAGGACTTTCAATCAGTGGGTTAAAGAACTGAAAAATAAAACCAGCTGCCAAACTTGAGCAGTAAGCTGTTTTTGAGTAATTATCTTTAGGAACAATAGTGGCTGTAAGCAAGTTGACAGTTTCATACAGAATACTCATACTTAACAGCTTTCCCACTAAAAATTCCTCGACATTTTTCGCTCTGATTGCATGCTTTGTCCCATAAGCACCAAAAGACAGCCTACAGGTGTCTACCACAGTTCCACCAGAATCCTTGCATGGAGACACCTCAACAAGGAAAGCTGCATTTAAGTACGGAAGGGCATTTCCAAGGGGTCGAGGAGAAGCCCTGTAAGTTTCAAAGAGGAACCTACTTCTTGGCTCTGAAGATTCACTTTTATCGAGTTCCAAAGCAGGAATTTTAATGCTCAAAAGCACACTTTCCAAACCTAATGGGGGTCTCTCCAGAAATTCCTCCAATGCAATCCATTCAAATTGTGTACCAGTCATTATGTGAACCATTGAATCCACAGCAAGAAGTATAGTAGCAATATCTGATGGAAAATTATTCTTTTGTGCCATCACTAAATTGCCACCTACACTGGCTGTGTTCCGAATAAACCCTGAGGCAACTTTGGCCATATGGTCAGCAATCTTTTCAAGTACCATTACAAAATCTGAGAGAAAAACACTTCTGCTCTCTTCCTTTAGTGCTTCAGTAGCCTTAGATATTGTCACTGCTGCTCCAATTTCAATCCCTGTTTGATCCTTTCTGATCTTTGAGAGCTCATGAATCCCACTTATATCAATATACTTATCATAGCCTTCTTTATCTTTGTAATATCCCATACCTGTATTACTAACAACAAGTTTTATCCGGGTTCCATTGGAATGGTTTAATGCTAATAAGCTCTGAAGCTCCTTTAAATTATTAGGTTTGTGCCAACTGTGTTTCTCCGAAGCCATGAACATATCATGCTTGATTTCCTTCAAAAACATAGGAAATCTAATATTCTTGTGATGATGATCATATTGAGGCAACCTACTAAGCTTTAAGTCCTTTCTGTCTCCCTTTTTCCAGAAAGAGTTGAACCCCAAATCCTCCATATCAACATCAGCTGCAAAACTTTTCCCGGCATCAGCAATGGGACGATAGCCAGTACAGCGACAAAGGTTACCTGCAATAGCCTTTTCAGCCTCAGACACAGTTACTTTTGAGAACCCAGAAGGTGCCTCTGGACGATTAGTCTTCTCAGCATTGACAAGAGTCCCAAAGAGTGAAACACACATTCCAGGAGTACAAAAGCCACATTGACTAGCATGGAATCCTGCAAATCTTTCATGAATTGGGTGGAATCCTTCTTTACTATTTCCAATGCCTTCACTTGTTGTGATTGAACAACCATGTATACTGCACACTAGTGTGAGACAAGAGCTTGCTGTAAAATCCTCAACTTTGTCAAGCACAGGATCATATTTGGAGATTAAAACTACACAAGCTCCACAACCACCTGAAACCAACCATGTCAAAACATGAATTTCCAAGTTGAAAAAATTTAAGGATTAGTCAACGCCTTCTCCACATTCATTTTCATGAAGAAACCATCAGGAAAAGGGGAAAAACTCAAGAGGAAATAATTTTTTTCTCATTCTCAAATCTTGATGTAAAAAAAGGCTTTACCTTTTCCATTATATTACAATAAAGTGACCCATAAAAGAAAAAATTCCAATTAACCCATCCAATCTGAATCTGGAAAATCATTCCAGGACCATAAAAACTCATTCAGCATTTCACCAAGTTAGCATTAAGAATCATAGAAGTATGAGAATGTTCTCATTGAAACAGAAAACAAAATATTTTTCCTTATAATTAGTATCAAAATTATAGAAACTTCAAAAAAATAAAAAATAAATACAAAGTCAACATAGAAAGAAAAGATGATGAAGTCAGTATCAAGCTGATTGAAATTAAAAAAAAAAATATCCAAAATCCAAAGCAGGCAGAAGAGTCTCTCTCTCCATTCCCATGAAGGGAAACAACAATGAAAAGTAACTAATTCATAGTAAAATCTAAGTGAATTAACTACTTGATCCTTAAAAACAGAGAGAAGCTTGAACAAACAGTGAACAGAAAATACCTTCACCACAACCGAGCTTGACACTCTTGAAACGAGTGTGAGTACGCAAGAACTCAAGCAAAGTGATTGATGGGTCAACGTTGAATAGCTCAAACCTTTCACCATTAACAGCAAAAACTAAACTTGTCTTTGTCGGTGTAACACTTCCACCGTTCCCTTTCACCTCCATAGTTCAGTAACTGTTTTTTCAGGTTTCAGATAACAGAACTTCAAATTTTCTCATAATGTCTACATTCAGTAGCAGCTATGTTGTCCCATTGTTGCGTAGTTTGGATTATAGCTTGTTTCGTAGGAATAAAAGTGTGATTATTTTCTTTCTCTTTTTTCCAAAAACGCAATAAGAAGATGATAATGGATGAGATGTAAAAGTTGAGACGCAAGGTTTAAGGTTGTTTTATTATATAGTATCTTCTTGAATTATCTTTATTTAATTACTCTTCGATCTCTCCTCGTAAATTTGGTATATTAATATTACTCTTTAAATATCTCTTATAAATAAATAATTTTTTTAAGGGAAAGTCTTTCATTGACCAAATAACCAAATTATTTACATTATCATGGATGAGATTCAATATTTATATCACTTGATAGTGCATCAATTCATATATGATGGTGGAATTGGAATAAAAAAGTAAAAGATGCCAAGTAATTTGTACACGAATTGGATTTGTTGTAGTTTGAAATTGGTATTGGATTTGTTGTAGTTTGAAATTGGTGTAGTCAGTGTCGTCACTGATTCTGGCCATTCGATCTTGATTGGATGTCTCAAATGTTGAGATATTAAATTAACATTAAAAAAATATTTCGGGTTCAAAGTCTATGATTATATTAACTGTGTCAAAATCTGACTATAGCAAATCCAAGTCCTTCTATATAATTATAAATAAGCTCGGTGTTAGTAAAACACTTGACTCTTTAATACACTACTCCCTTCCTAGACAACTTCATTAAAATAAGTGTGATTTCTTTTGATGCTATTCCATGCTTTATGTCTATAGAGAGACAATATGTTTCAAATATTGCTCATGCAAAATCCAATTCAATTGTGAGACTCATGCCCAACCATTTTTTAATATGTTTTAAGATGAGGAGACTATTATATATAAAATATTTCTTAATCAAGCATAATATTGGATAAGAAAAAATTCACCAATAAAAAGAAATTAACTCACCTACATATTTATTTGAGTAACATTATATCCTCCTAATTATTCTCCTATAAATCCTCCTACATGCTAATTAAAGAAAGTATTAAATAAAAATTGAATGTATTTAATATTTTAAAAACATAAAAAAATATTAAATAATTAGAAAGATTTGTAGGATGAGGTTTTAGAATTATTCAATCAAAATATACAATAATTATTATAGAGGATTGCACATTCTCTATTTACAAATAATTACTCTAAAAAGAGAAGGGAGGTGACGTACACTTTTTTGTCTACGGTATATATTTAAATAAATTAATTTAACGCCCTCTTCTTCTCGATACATACATGTAGTACGGTGCATTTGGATGTATTACAATAATTAAATACACAAACAAAAGAAGTTGGGAAAGAAGTATATATTTTATAGGTGCATTCTCGTGTGACTCGAGCATCTTTATTTTCCATCATTTTTATAGAGTAGTAGATCAAGATATCCCTTTCTTAAACTAAATTATTTATACATTTGGTTTCTTTATTGTATTAAAAAACTTCATTAATCTGGGTTTGTTGAATCGGTGTATAATAAAGACAATTAGTTTTACTTGTTAAATAAAGTAAACATGTAATGGGCTTAAAATAGTTATTAAACAAAATAAATATATAATTGATTTGTTTTACAAAATTTCTCTATTTTTAATATCTACACCTGTTTGTTTCTAATTGTAAACTTACTCCAAATAATTTCAAAATCTTCCAATAGCATGATCATCATGTGAAATCAAAACAAACCACTTATTTTTCACCAAAAACATAACAGGATTTGTGTTTGTACAAAAAAATCACTGTTCTATATTTTAAGAGGAGTAATATTATTATCACATTCTTTCACATGCTATATATTTTCAACATATTTATTGGCCATTTTGTAAGATAATTAATGAGGTGATTGAGGTCCTTCACTTATTGGCCATTTTCCATTTCAAGTATCTTTCTACAATATCCAGTCCACAAAGATCCTTTACCACAGGCATGGTTGCAGGGACCTCCAACTGAAATGTTGAATCTGGTCCATCTAAGTTGCTCCATGACAAAAGCTGTTTCCTGGCTTCTTTCACAGCTGCTCTTGTGGCACAGTGAACAGAAGCTGCTAGAAGCAAGGGTGGCTCACCAGATGCTGCAGCAACAAATTTCAATTTTAAAAAATATATATTAATTCAAGATTTTTAAACCAGAATAAGTGAAGTTTTCTAATTTTATTAATTAGCAGTCTAAAATAACACATATGCTGCAACATGCCTACATCCACCCATGTGATGTGACTTTGTAGTTGTTGTTTGTCTTTTTTTGAATTTTTTACAGAAAAAGTGGAAGGAATCTATCAAATTAAAAGTAGTTATTTTGTGGGGGAATACATATTACAAGAGTATTAAAAAATTTCCCTATCAAATTAAAAATAGTATTACAAGAGTATTAAAGTTACTGTTATGTGGAGGTATTACATCCCATGAAGAGGCTAAATTATAACTTGTTAGTTTACACCAGAAAATATTTGTTTTTTTTTCTTAGTAATCCCTATTTAAAATACTTGTTAGCATGGAAGAAGATGAGGGTAAGAATTTCATGTGTAGGAATAGTTAAGAAAATAAATAAACATTAATTGTCTAGGGAACTCATGAAGCATGCACCTATATAATGAACATGATTAGTGAGTAAAACAATACTTGTGGAGGATACTGTTTTGCTGGGTAAAACTTGTATATTATGCCGTTTCTCTCATTCATTCTATCATATTATGTTTAGATCAAGTTAAACCATTCATTAACCTATGATGAATTGATGGAAGAGAATGCATAGAACTCCATATTTCAAGTATCAGTGACATGCATTTATGAGGGGGGAAAACAAAAATGCAGACTTAGTTTAATACTTTAAAATTTTGAGAATTCCTAGGTCATACCCTTTGAAGAGAGGACACGTTGGTGGTGATGTTCACTGTTGAGGATTTGAACATTAAACTGTTGAGGAATAGTGTCTATTGTTGGGATTTTGTAGTTCCATGTCCCATCTTGCAACACCAAACCATCAAGATTTGTTTCATATTCTTCAAGCATGAAAAATCCCAACCCCTGGATAAAAGATCCTTCAATCTGCAAGATGCAATTATATTGTTATCAAAGGGCCATTTCAGATTTGGTAACTTTAGTATGCTTGGTCCTTGATATTAGTGTTAAGCTTGCATGGCAATATATGTGTGTGTAGCTTACCTGTCCTAAATCCACAGCAGGGTTGAGACTCTGCCCACAATCATAGATAATATCTGTTTGCAAAAATCTGGTTTCTCCAGTCAGAAGATCTATTTCCACCTGAGATATGATTTCAATTATTTAGTGTAGCATTATATGATAATTCGGTTCAATTACTTCAGTAATGTGGCTTGTGTGACAAAATGCATAAATACTTAACATTGAAAGTAAGTAACTTCTAATGAACTTGAGAAAAATTCATTTTGATTTATGCATAAGAAACAATCTTACCTCACTTACTGCAGCGCCATAATTAATGTACCTATTGGAATTATTACTGGGTACATAATAAGAAGATGCTGATAAATTCACAGCTTGCAGGTATGCCTGTACATTAATGAGTTGTCAGTAACATGGTAATTAAATAATTTTGGTTGTGGGCTATGAAAAAAAAAATGTGCTTTTAAGTTTGGCTATGCTAATGCATTTTGAAGAACAATTACTTCCTCTTTAAGAGGAAAATCTATCAATATGTAAACTAGAGCTCTTTTATTTTATAGTAGCTACCTGAAGAATAAGCATCTCCCACTTAATAGAACCCATTTCCTCCTGTAGCTTTTCCTTGAGAGGCTTTAACCTCTCAACCAAGATATTGCAGCTAAGCCTAACTGCTTCACAGCTTGACTCCGATGTAGTGCTCCCAGCAGTTATCCCTCCTTGAATCAAGCCCAAGGTATCAGATTGTACAACCCGTACTTTGTCCAAGAGATCTCCAGTTCCATCACATTGAATTGCACTGAGAGCAAATGCAGTCATCTGTTTCACCTTTGTCCAGAGACCCTGGCCTAATTCAATTCCTCCGACTTCAACAACAACTGACCCATCTGATAAAATACTTACTTTTCCTGGAGTTGGTCTTAGAGTCACCTCATACATCACTGGAACTCTAGATATTCCCCTTTTCTTCCAAGTGTTAATTCTGTTAAATTCTTTCACCATTTCTGCTCTCAGGACATAGTTTGCTGACACAGCTAACTTATTCCATATTGTAGGCATGGTATACTCAAGAGGTTCACCACAAGTGTCCTCATAGAATGCTTTAAGACTTGTGTAAGTGTGAAGATTAATGCTCCTGACAGAATCTACATCCATTGAAAGTGTAGCTGCAACATTTTCTATTATAGCTTCAGCAATGTATGTTCCCTGCACATCCCCGGGGCCCCTCATGGCAGATCTACTAGGATTGTTTGTTCTGCATAACTTTATACCAAAAGAGAGAGCACCCCAGTTATACTTTTTGAGTGCACCAATTATGTTGCGTGGCAATATTGCACTAACATCCGGATAAAGCCCTGCATTGACCAATATCTGAAGTTCTAATGCAGTAATCTTCCCATCATTCTTAAATCCTACACTGTATGTTATTTTCATAGGATGCCTTCCTCCAGCCATTATCATATCTGTCTTCCGATTTAGATATATCCTGACAGGTCGCTGTAATTTGTGTGCTGCAAGTGCACAAGCTGTAGCAGGCTGCAAATGACATGACATTAGGTTAAAACATGTAGTATTTTGAAACAAGAAGTAAATGAAAGTTATAAGAACCTTTTATGCTGCAAGGTAATATTATGCTACACATAATGAAGAACAGAAAAGTACAGGAGAGAAGCTATTGATACAGATGCTTTATAAGTATGACTATGACGCCAAATCTGACTCAAGCTTCTATTCCTCATTTTTCTTGTAATCAACTAATCATTCTCTGGCATAAATTGTTAAAGACATTCTTTTTAGGCCTATCTGATGATGGTCATTCCTTCATCACTTGACAAAAGCCTTATGATTATGAAAAAAAAAATAAAAACAGCATTCCTTTAAATGAGAAAACAGGAAAAATAATTTATATTTATATTTATAGAAGTTACCCTACATTTTACATTGATCATACTAGGATCCTGTCTATTGCCCCCATACCCCAATCCTTAGGTCCATTTATTGCTTTCCCAAACAGAGCTATTTGTTGCATTTCAGAATTATGGTCAGTTTATAAACTGTTACTTCTTGGTTCTTTTCCAACACATGTATTGTCTTTCTACCTTGTAAAATGCTCTTAGTTGTCTTGTTCTCTTACCACCTAGTTTCTCTCTTTTTTTTTTCTGCTCAAGGTTCTCAATCATATTGGAAATATCTCCATTTTAGGACAATGAACTTCTGGGATGATTTCCATGCCACGTATCCTTTTATTCTTTCACCTTTCTATTAAATTACATTCAAAACACACAACACTACAAGGGAAAATGATAATTGCTAGGTAACCTGTGAACAGTAATGATTGTGAATCAGAACAAATATGCCACACATCTGAAGGATCCATCTAAGTCAAAAACTAGAACTAAATTGTTCTTATTGCTGAATATTATAAAGATTAAACCAGAACTTTAATGACAAGACAAAAAGATTATCTTTTCGGTTTAGTAGTGATTTCCCCAAATCACAAAAAAATTAAAGGTTCATGTCTACACTAAAAGATTTATATCAGTTAGTCATACTAAGAAAAGTGATAGAAATCTAATAATAAAGAAGAAAGAATGTCCAAAAAAAAAAACTTACAGCTATTGATTTCTGGCCCTTTCCTCCAAAACCTCCCCCAACCCTTCTTGTAATAACACGAACATTGTTTTCAGGAATACCAAGGCATCTTGCTATAGCAGAATGCATAAGCTCAGGGCATTGACTTGAACTGTAAACCGTAATGCAATTGTCTTCATCTGGTACAGCTAGTGCAGTTTGTGTCTCCATATAGAAATAGTATTGAGATTCAAGTTTCATCTGCATTTCACATTGAATTTGATAGATGATAACAATGGATATGTTTGATCAATATAACCATCAACATTCATATTCAGAAGCAAACTTAAACATTACATCAGGAACCAAGGTAGATTGACCACAAAGATGTAAAAGGAGTGGAAGGGGGGAAACAATAAATTTATTCCATTCATGTACCTCAGCAGAAAGAATCTTGTGATCTGCTTCAGCCATTCCTTTTGGTACATCACCAACTTGATTTGGATACAATACAGGAGGAACTTTGAAAAAGCTAGATCTTTCAACAGCATCTTCCACAGATAGGATAGGTGGTTCAAGATTTTCAAAATTGTAATCAACAATAGCAGAGTTTGCAGCCATATCTGCAAGTTTCTGAGTATCTGCGACCTAAAAGAAGCCATTTGGTGATTAAATGGAAGTATTTAATGTATCAATCTCCAAAGAAATGAAACAGAAGCTCATACTTTGTTGGATCATAATGAGGTGTTTATAAACTCACCACAAAGGCAACACGTTCACCAACACATCTAGCAATCTCTTCAGCAAATAAAGGTTCAGTACCCAATCTACTCTTTGCTCCAATGTTCTCCCCACCATTGGGAATGTCTTTACTTGAAATGATGTCCCTCACTCCATCCAGTTGCAATTCAGGCCTGAGTTTTATACTCTTTATCCTTGCTAAAGGTTTTGTACTATAAATATATGTTCCATGTAAGCAATTTGTTGGTGATGGAATGTCATCCACAAACACAGCCTCACCTATATATGATTTATTCATAAATATGTACTTGTTATCAAACATATATAGAACCATTAAAAAAGAAAAGTAATAGTTGACAAGTGTCAAAACAGGATAGAATAACACTGTTTGACAGACAAACACTACTCTAAAGCTTGGAAAGTGAGAGTTATGTCAACTTTCCAATCACAGTTATCACAACTTCAGCTAGGTAGTAACCAGTGACATGAAAAGTTTTGAGCCTAGCCAAGCAATAGTTAAGTGGATTTGTTTTATTCTTTGTTGTCTTCACAGTAGTTAGATGGTAACCACTAACCAATGACGGTAGGATGCAAAATATGGATAAAAATTAAAGTTTTCCACTTTGAAATGTCAACAAAAATGCAAAGTAAAGGAGGCTTTTAGTTGCTTAATTCAAAACATATTGCTAGACAAACCTGAAGCTTGTAGCGCAGCTCCAGATTTCATGACTGGCTCACCAATGGGACGATACTCACTGCCTGCTTTAAAGACTTGCTTCCCAGATGACAGTAAAGTTGGAAATGCGTCATGATGAACCTGCTTCCTGTTCTCTTTTAATTTAGAAGCCTCCACAAAATGTGGATGAGTGTATCCATTTAAATAACCATTGGATATTCTGGCAGGACTGTCAATCAGTGGGTTAAAGAACTGAAAAATAAAACCAGCTGCCAAGCTTGAAATATAAGCAGTTTTTGAGGCTTCATCTTTAGGTACAACAGTGGCTGTAAGCAAGTTGATAGCATCATACAGAATGCTAACATTTAACAGATTTCCTGCTAAAAGTTCCTCAATATTTTTTGCTCTGATTGCATGTTTATTCCCACAACCACCAAAAGACAACCTACAAGTATCTATCATGGTTCCACCAGTATCCTTGCATGTAGACACCTCAACCAGGAAAGCAGCATTTAAGTAGGAAAGGGCATTTCCAAGGGGTCGAGGAGAAGCCCTGTAAGTTTCAAAGAGGAATCTACTCCTTGGTTCTGAAGATTCACTTTTATTGAGTTCCAAACTAGGAATTTTAATGCCTAAAAGCACACTTTCCAAACCTAATGGTGGTCT
Source organism: Sesbania bispinosa (assembly GCA_026901365.1). Lineage (NCBI taxonomy): Eukaryota > Viridiplantae > Streptophyta > Magnoliopsida > Fabales > Fabaceae > Sesbania > Sesbania bispinosa. The sequence continues at coordinate 2,182,507 of QLOH01000045.1, read as the reverse complement.
CTCCAGAAATTCCTCCAATGCAATCCATTCAAATTGTGTACCAGTCATTATGTGAACCATTGAATCCACAGCAAGAAGTATAGTAGCGATATCTGATGGAAAATTATTCTTTTGTGCCATCACTAAATTGCCACCTACACTGGCTGTGTTCCTAATAAACCCTGAGGCAACTTTGCCCATATGGTCAGCAATCTTTTCAAGTATCATTACAAAATCTGAGAGAAAAACACTTTTGCTCTCTTCCTTTAGTGCTTCAATAGCCTTAGATATTGTCACTGCTGCTCCAATTTCAATCCCTGTTGGATCCTTTCTGATCTTTGAGAGCTCATGAATCCCACTTATATCAATATACTTATCATAGCCTTCTTTATCTTTGTAATATCCCATACCTGTATTACTAACAACAAGTTTTATTCTGGTTCCATTGGCTTGGTTTAATTCCAATAATCTCTGAAGCTCCTTTAGACTAGTAGGACTATGCCAACTGTGTTTCTCAGAAGCAATGAACACATCATGCTTGATTTCCTTCAAAAACATAGGAAATGTAATGTTCTTGTGATGATGATCATATTGAGGCAACCTACTAAGCTTTAAGTCCTTGCTGTCTCCCTTTCTCCAGAAAGAGTTGAACCCCAAATCCTCCATATCAACATCAGCTGCAAAGCTTTTGCAAGCATCAGCAATGGGTCGATAGCCAGTACAGCGACAAAGGTTCCCTGCAATGGCCTTTTCAGCCTCAGAAGCAGTCACTTTTGAGAACCCAGAAGGTGGCTCTGGACGATTGGTCTTTTCAGCATTGACAAGAGTCCCAAAGAGTGAAACACACATTCCAGGAGTACAGAAGCCACATTGAGTGGCATGGAACCCAGCAACTCTTTCATGAATTGGGTGGAATCCCTCTTTACTATTTCCTATGCCTTCACTTGTTGTGATTGAACAACCATGTATGCTGCAAAGTAGTGTGAGACAAGAATTTGCAGTAAAATCCTCAACTTTGTCAAGCACAGGATCATATTTGGAGATTAAAACTACACAAGCTCCACAACCACCTGAAACCAAACATATAAAAAACATAAAAGAGAAATGTTTGGTTTACCGTTTACAATCGAGTGGAATTCATTTTGATAGATTCATAGAATCAATAGCTAAAAGTTGGACACTGTTCCCAACTGGAAACTGAAAAGGCACTTACCTACCAAGTTGAAATTTTTTTGGGATTATTAAAAGTCAACGCCTACTCAATTCTTGTTGTAAACAACATTTTATGAAATCATTCATATAGCTAAGTAATAATTGGAATTCAAAACCAGTGTAGGCTTGGATATCTTAGGCCTCAAGCAATGATCGGAGTGATCCAAGTTATAATATTTAACCATTATCTCTGCTTCATTGGACGAAAACAAAAAGTGTATAGAGAATTTGAAGCGTCCAATAACAGAAAGGTAACACAATTAACTTTTAAATTTGAGCACAATTATTAACATTATTGAGAAATTTTTAGAGACATACCTTCACCACAACCAAGCTTGACACTCTTGAAGCGAGTGTGAGTACGCAAGAACTCAAGCAGAGTAATTGATGGGTCAACGTTGGAGAGCTCAAACCTCTCACCATTAAGGCAAAAAACTAAACTTGTTGGTGTTATTACACTTGCAGCGTTCCCGTTGACCTCCATAGTTAGAGTAACTGTTGTTTCAGGATTCAGACAGAGAAGAGAAGTTCAAACTCTGAGAGTGTCTGTCTGTGTTATTCATTATCATTGGTGAGTTATCTTTACCAGATAGGTACATATAGTCAAACGATTTGTGTGTGTGAAGAGGGACCGCTTGGCACGCATGAAGATGATGGTTCTGCTGCCTTCATTCGCTCGTTCTTTGCAACACGTGGAAGAAACTCATATCCATTGGCAGGGGTAGCCAAAGGGTGGCTGGGCCACGACCACAAAATTTTAGTCCTGAAAGTGTGGTCAACTATCAATTTAGTTTTTGAATTGAAAAAATTGTCAATTTAGTCCTTTTGTTATTGTGCATTAGTTAACAAAATGTGAAACAAAAGGACTAAATTGATTGACGTTTAACACTCTCAGAAACTAAATTGACAGTTTTTTCAATTCATAGACTAAATTCACAGTTGATCACACTTTCAGGGACTAAAATGGTGGTTTACTCTATATATAATATTTTGTAACATTTACTTGCAAGGTTAGGGATTCGGAGTCACCACCACTCTTGGAAGGGTTTTACCTAACCACCACCCCTGACCGAGTGGGGGATTCCCGGTCAAAGACAAAAAAAATTGTATGTCTCTCTCTCTTTTTTTTTTGTTGATATCCTAATTGTAAATCAAACTTTATTTAATTCTCAACATTAACTAACCTAAAAAATGGAATAAAGATGGAAAAATTAAATATTTCTAAAATTTTATAAAGAGATTTAGAAAAATGACTTAATAAAGTTATCAAAAAGAATCATGTAAAAAGAACTGAAAGGACTATTTTATTCTGGCCCCTAAATAAAAAACTTGGATACGCCTTGTCCATTTTTTTTAACACATTATTGTGAAGATGAACACGACACGAGTAATGAAATGATGACACTCTTTATAACACACTTTTTGTCGTCCATTAAAATTTATATCTTGGGTATTTCACTAGGCAAATATGTTAACTAAACTATAAATATCACCGGTGCGTTGCATGGATTTATTTAGAATCGATAATTATAATATTATATGAGTAAATTTTAAATACACACGCGCGCACACACACAGATATATATATGTGTGTGTGTACTAATTAATTATTTTCTCTGTCATATGTTGAGTATCATATATTTGTGAAACTTGTGTTTTCATTTTTCAATCATATATTGTGAAAGATTCATTATTGTTAATGGGCATCCTCCTAAAAAATGTCAATATTATATAAGTTTATAAAAGTAAATTTTTTATACATGATTTTGTCAGACTATTTTTTTCCCTCAATTATAAAGGTGTGAGTATGAGTATTGTTTATATATACACAGAGTAGTGAAAGGACATGATGGAAGGTGTAATGTTGTAAGTGACCATGTTTGTTTTAATAGGTTAACAAATAACATTTAAATATGCTAAATTATTTTTTATTGTTCGTGTTATCTAATAAATATTTTAAACAATGAGCATAATTTAATAGGAATCATAACATATTAATTAGTCGTCCAATATATATGAAATAATTATAATTATGTATAGATAAGTGGTTATATATACACACACAGTTACATATTGCATAAATATAAGTCTTATGAATATGAAAGAAAATAACCCCCTCCCCCCCCTCCTCCTCCTCCTCCTCCTTATCATCATCATCTGTTTAATGTAATATGTTATTAACAGAAATAAATGACTATAATATTTATTCCATAAAATTAAAAAATGATATTTTTGGTACGATATGAGGCATTAAAGACCTTTTCAGCTTATGTTTTTCTTGCTATTTTATCTATTCAATATATAAAGCAAGATAAAAATGGTTTGAATTGTCTAATCGTCACATTTATTTTTGTGATGAAGTGTCTTTTGCCATTATTTGTGAATATAGTTATTAATAATTAATATAAATGTTCTTATACATAAAATTTAAATATTAAAATTACTTAAACAATTATTATTATTTAAATTTAGGTGTGTGGTTATGTATACACACACTTATATCACACAAATATAGGTTTTAATTGTAATAGGTAGTATATGATATGCTTTTAAGTAACAATTATGAATATGAAATAACCCTCCTCTTCCTCCTCCCCCTCCTCCTCATCATCATCATATAAGCTCTTTAATGTAATATGTTGAAAGTACTCAATGGAATACAAAGAGGTGAAACTACGCATTTATCATTATAATTTTTATGTAAATTAAGCTATGCATTTAAAAGAATAATTCAATAGGTATTATAATAACTATTACATATACATTTAATGTATGGAGTAAATTAATATTATACAATTTTTCCTTCTCAAATAATATAATATAATTTAAGATTAAAATCCAAAAATGAAAAAAAAATGACTTAATTATTTTAAATTAAACATATTTATGTATCTTGTAATTTTTAATTTCAAACTCATAAAAATGAAAATTTATATGTATGAATATTTTTTTATATTATATGTATGAATAAAAATTAGAAACATAACTTAATTAATTTGATATTTTAATTTATTTATTATGTAAAAGTAAAAAAATGCATAAGAAAAATTGATAAAAGTATAAATTGTTAAGATATAAATAAATTATTGAAAATACTTAATGGAATACAAAGAGGCGAATTAATTACGCATTTATCATTATAATTTTTTTGTAAGTTACACTATGCATTTAATATTTAATGTAAAATTCAAGTAGATTATACAATATATATAGATAGATAGATACGTTAACTATTTGTCTGTACTTGTTATGGTACACAAATTTTAAACTTGTGTACTAATATACAATTCATTTTACTTGTAGGAGCATAAAATTTTGTATCATAATTTTTTTTATTTTGATCAATATTCAACAAATTCTATTATATATGGATTTCTTTAATTTGAAACCATTTTTCATCTCTCCTTCCTAAAATAACTTTTTCTAAATTTTCCCACTTTGATTCTTTTTTTACTTGACTTTTCAGTATTTTCATAGTAAAAAATTATAATAATTACATTTTATGAAAAAATTACAAAAATTGATTTGGAATTTAAGGATGGTTAGGAAAATTCATTGAACAATTTATGGTTTGGAAGTAAGCATTATCGACTAATCTTATATTTGTATTTTACTTGTTTAAAATTGTAATAATTGGTCGTCTAAATGATTTGATCACCACATATAAAGATCTATACCCTTCCTTTAGGACAACCAAACGTGAGTTAAAATGATATTTTTCAAAGTTTTTCACAGCGGTGCTTTTCTTTTCAATATTTTGTAGTAAAAATCATAATAATTACAATTTGTGAAAAAAAATCACCAAAATTAGTTTGGAGGCTAAAAATGATGTCATCATGGTCATGGATAACTCATGGAATAAATAATTCATGAACGGGAAGTCATTGTGATCAATTGATCTCATGGTTTCTATAAACTTAGGTTGGGGTTATTAAACCCTAACCTTTTATTTTGATCTTCAAAAATCTTGATCATTCAAATAATTTCATCACCTCATATTCCTGGGAATAATGTTCACGGGAATCCTATTATTAGGAATGTTATTCTCGGGTAAAATTTTTAAACATGCTTTGTAGATATTTTATATTCCCGGGAACATTTATTTATTTCAAAAATAAAAAATAAAATAGAAAAAATATAGTAGAATAAAGTGGGAGTGAAAAGTTATTTTAAAAATAACTTCCCATCACACCCCTCATCACGGGAATAAAATGTAACTAAAACATGAGTAGATCACTTTCCTGGAAATACCTGGGAATATGATTTTTAAAACTTATACCAAATATGGGAAAGTAACATTCCCAAAATCACTTTCCCGGGAATATGTTTCTATAACTTGAAACAAACTCCCCCTAAAATTTTCCACATTGGTGGTTTTTTAATTTAATTGTTAATGGTTGGATATGTTGTTCAAAATATTTTTAAATGTTATACTATCATTACTAAGTTTTACTCATATCATGTTTTCTTTGGGATTTCCTAGCTATCATATCTAGGTTGCTAGAAGAAAACCTTTGGGTTTCCCTTATGAACCCTAATGGTAAGAAAATACAAGTTAGTCTTGTCAGATTGTGTCTTTTCAATTTTTTTTCGTATTTAATTATTGTTGGAGAGTCTCATATTGACTAGTGATAAGGCCAAGTTAAAGTATATAAGTCTTGGGCAATTCTCACCCTATAAGCTAGCTTTTGGGGTTGAGTTAGACTCGGATCTAAAATCTAAGAATTATAAAATTAAAAGTATAGTTTAAGTTGCAAATATAATAATTTGTGAAAATATCTCCTTAAGAGTTGGAGAATTTTATTTTATTTTAGAAATTATTTTCTCCCATCTTGAATGTATTTAAGTTTAGAGACAAGATTTTCTTCATGGTTTTATTTTAGGCTTAATTACACTTTTCATCCTCAAGTTTAGTGTTGGGACGATTTTGGTCCCCAAATTTTTAATTGCTCGAATTTAATCATTCTATTTTTTTAATTGTGAAAAATATAGTCCTACCATTAAGTAACCATCCAATAGCTAACAGAAACTTATAACGTTGTTAATGTGTCTCACCTGGATTAATGAAATTACTATATGACCTAGATTTTTAAATTATTTAAAAGAAAACTTAAACAAATATTGATATTTTTCTTTACCCCTTTTATTTCATGTATCCCTTTTTTCCCTTTGAAGATTAGGGTTATGGCTCCAATTGCTCATTAGAAAATGTCTCAAAATGCTCACATTTTCTAATGAAACAATAATATTGCACTGAAAATCAATATTAATAAAAAAAAAAAATATAAAAACAACAACATAATTAAAAGAAACACAAGACTAAAATAGGACTAAAAAGCAATATCCAATTGAAAATTAATATTTATCATAATGTAAACAACATACTATAACGTCAACAACTAGAGTGTTTTTAAACGCTTTAATATGCTTAAAAACGCTTTAGAATGCTTTTTTTTTGTTATGGTGTCATAATATTGTTGTTAAGGAACATAATTATAATAGGGGTTTGGAAATGTGAACTATAAGAACACACAGTAAAATACTAGAATGAGTGTTGAATAGTATTTTTATAAACGTAGCGTTTTTATGGAAACCTTTCGCAAAACTAAGTTTGAGGAGCTTTCAGACAGTGATTCAGACACAGTCTGAAGTATAAGTCTCTGTCTGAAGCTTTTAGATAGAGATTTTCATAAAGCTTTTAGTAAATAGTTTTCCCAAATGACCTTATAAAAACTTAGTTTAAAAATCCCTCTTCTTGTTAGAATAAACTGAAAGCAAAGAGTTAAGGGAAAGAGAAAGTGCTCAGCCAATTTATCCCGGTTCACCCACAACCCTGGGCTACATCTAATCCTCACACACCATGAGATTTCCCACTAACTTATCAAAGTTACAAGTATTCTTTGTTATCAATTGCCTCTTTAAGCAACACACCAAGTATTCTTCTTATAAGGAGTCTCAGGCTCCTAAGTAATCTTTGTTATCAAGCCTCTTCAAGCTTTTACAACAAGTATTCTTTTCTCACAAGCCTCTTTAGGCTTCTTACAACAGAATGAATACAAATGAAGAAAATAGAACTTTGAACTCATGTTCTCAGTTCCAGTTGAACAAATAAGATAACAGTGTAAAACACTGAATTTACAAATCAACTTAAGATCCCTTCTTTGCTTCATTCTTCTTTTCTTCAATGATACTTCAAGCTTGTAGTCTTGGTGCTTGCTTTGACTACACACATATGAGATCTTATAGGAATGTGTCTTAGCTTGAGTATCTTCTAAAGTCTTCTTTCTTGGTGATTCTTGCAGCATAATATAATTTTTTATTTTCATCTTCTTTAGATCTGTTGTTCACCATTTCATTCTTCTGACTTTTTCTTCATCTTTGTAACGTCCTAATTTCTCAACTTTAGAATAGTGTCCGTTGGAAACACCATTCCTGAATTTCTGAAATTATTTCGTTCAATTTCGATATCATCAAACAAAAGCTTAGGCTTTCCAACGATTTGCTTAAGCTGTTACTAATACATACATCACAAACTTATACAAACTGAAAATCTTAATTAAACTTAGGGAAAGAACCTACACTTGGAGTGTCGTGGTTCATAAGACTCATACAGGAATTCCGGCAGAATCTCCCCTAAAACTGGAGGTATACCAATTCCAAACTTAACCTGAAACTCAATAAAACCACCAACACAGTTTAATAACATGAATTCACTAATATCATAATAGGGCCTCCGTGGCTAGAACAGAATATACATACACATATACATCAATATTTAACTACATATCATTACATAAGAACTAATTCAACTAAATGAGTCTTCCACTGGAAGTAATACTCAACTTCACCATTCCTTTCCCTGCTTTATCATCACCTGTGATCACCTGCACAACTAGAGTATATCCTCAAAACATGGGGTGAGACTACAGCCTCAGCGAGCACAACTATGCAGACGCAGTGTAGGAGAAAGCAATCATATAAGATGCAACACCTAAAACATGCTAACATATAGTTCATAGCTAAATTATGATTCTTTTCATAATGAAAACTCATTTTAGCTCAAGGTAAAGATACATGTACAATTCCAATACACAACGGTTATGGCCTAAACTCATGTTTCACAATCATCTCAATATAAATGCAATTATGATGCAACTCACTGCTGTGCCCAACAGGCATGATCTTATCACTTAAGCTGGAGTTAGAACTGAGCTCAGACTACGAGGAATGTCTTCCCCGGGGACAAATCCCACTCATTACTGGACCGAAGTCAAGTTTTCACATAATAACTTATTTTTAACTCACGGCCAAAGCCGGCTTATATTAACTCACGGTCAAAACCGGCTTATATTATCTCAATGCTCATAATCTCAATGAATTATCAATTAATAAGAATCATGTTGACAAAATACTAATTCAATAGATTACATACATTTCATGTTATTTCAACTTGCTAATTTCATACATATAACCCTGAATAGCATTTTTAAACAATTACATCAACATAATTCCTATTTTCATGCTCTAAATCTCAATAATTATAAACTTATCAATCAATATAAGAACAAAACCCTAACTTCCCTAAGTATCAAACCTAGGTTCTATAAAAATCAATGCATGTACCATTCACAATCTACAAAACATACATAATCTCCAATAACCAATATTTGCAAACATAGAGAAAGGGATTAGAGAGTAGGGATCATGCCCAAGCACACAATCAAAGAAGGTGAAAGTGGGTGAGTTGTACTCACCTCAAAGGTACTCAAAGAGAAGGCAATTGGAGTTAAAGAGAGGCTTGAAGTGAAGATCCAAGGTCCCCTTCCAAGCTTTCAAGCTCCAAAACACCCATTCCTTACAAGAAATCCCCTTCCTCTATCTAAACTCTCTAACTTCTCTCTAAAAGAACGGAAGAAGAAGAAGAAGAAGAAGAAGAAGAAGAAGAAGAAGAAGAAGAAGAAGAAGAAGAAGAAGAAGAAGAAGAAGAAGAAGAAGAAGAAGAAGTGAAGAAATCGGAAACTAAATGAAGGGTTTTGAGCCTATAAGTGAATTCTCGCTTGAGCGAGCGTGTCGATTGCATGTTTTTTTTCACATTCTCGCTTAAGCGAGAATGATCCAGAAAAAAGCCCTCTCTCTGGACAATTATCGCTCAAGCGAGATATGCAGAAACTCAATTTCTTCCCTTTTTGCTGCATAATTCGCTCAAGCGAGATATTCTCGCTTGAGCGAGAATACGCTTGTTTGAAGGTGCAAAATAGATTAGAACCCTATCATATAGCATATCAAACTGAAGCCCCAAATCTTAGCTTTCTACCTCAAGTGGAATCACCTTAATTGGACACTTATAACTCTACATATTCTCGAATTAGTGAGCAAAGGTCATAGAGCTTAAAACTCAAAATTGAGTAACAACCTTGGTTGAAGCCTAACGGGGCACACTCCACATGAACCATGATGTATCTCATCAATTGACTTTAATAAGACTAAGACTAAGGGCCCTAATTGTTCATGAGGTTGTGCTCCTCTATTCCCTTATTTCCTTTGCCAAAACACATTCCTAACTTAATTACTCTTTTAAATCTACCCTTAATGCCCATAAATTCTCATTATCCTCATAATCTTACTTAAAATCCTTCCTTTTTCCTCAACTTCTCACTCCCTTTCTAACTTACCTTTAGTTGGACTTAGGTCCTATTTTTCCGGGATGTTACAATCTTCATCAGCAAGATTTGTTGAGTAGAGCTATTCCAGTTTCTTCTTGTTGTGACCTGTTGCTCTTATGGAATGAGTTGCTTTGTTGCTATTTATCTTTTCAACATTTCAGTACTTCAACTCACATTTTTGCAAGCACACCATGTAGCTTCACTGATATTTGTATTTATAGGCTTGAGTCTGATCTATCCGTTAAAATGAGACGTTTAGAGATAGCTTCTGTCCGTTGAAAAAGCTTTCTAACAGGAGTACACTTTTGCATCATTTTTTTGACTTTTGCAACTCTCACATGTAGTGTTTCCTCTTCCGTTCTTACTTTTTGAAATACATCCAAAATGTTGTCTCTCTGACTTGCTTTTCTGGTGAACTGAGGTTACGTGTAGTTTTGGTACAAGTTTTTACTTTCCACGTCAGATGCCTTTATACTTCGGGCAGTGCTTGATCTTCAGACCAAGAGTCTTCAAAACCTGATCAACTTCATATCTTGGCTTGATTTCAGACAGGCTTCCTTCAGATGCTAGGGTGACTTCAGATTGTTGCAAATCTTCAGACAAATAGGTTTCGGACAATTCTTTGTATGATCTATTTGTATATCTGAAACATCAACGCATTTGAAAGTCATTCTGTGAAGTTATTACTTAGTTTATTTTTGGTTTACATTCATCAAAACTTGAGACTTAATAATCTCCCCCTTTTTTATGATGACAAACTTAAATAAACTATTTCTTTAAACCCGACAAAGGGTTATAAACAGAATAAAGATTTATAATAAAATCTCCCCCTGAGATAGACATCTTCTTTGCGCTTCAAACTTAGGATCTTTCCTTGGATCAAATTTCTCTTTGATCATGCTACATCCCTTGAACTGCATATTTCATCTCAGATTTAAAGTTAGTTAGTAATATTCCCCCCCTTTAGTCATCAATCAAAATGGTGATAGCCAATGTTTGTATTAAACAATGATCAACATAGTGAAGGTTAATGTATGAAAAGAAAATATTCAACATAAACATTTAATGCGCAACATGACAAATGATATAAACATAATTCATAAAAGATGTTTCTGAAAATTCCATTTAAAGATCAGTAGCCATTTGTACATTTGCGGTATTCACTTTTTGAAGGTAGACATAATTGTTTAAACTAAATTGTCTTTGACCTTTGCAATTTCATCTAGTACTGTAGCCTTCAATCCTTCATTGTCAGTTCTGATTTGTGCAGTTTGTTCTAAAAGCTGATCTTGTCTTCTGATCATATTCTCATGAGCGATGTGCATGTGTACTTGATTATGTTCCATCTCTACTAGTCTTATTCGAAGTGCATCATTCTGATCAATTAAATCAGCGTATGGTTCTTTGAAAATGACGGTCATGAAAGGAGAGATGAACTTGAAGTAGGCTACTTCTTTAGGAAGACCAAGGTCTCCTGGCTTCTTGATGAACCAGAAGTTACAGCCATTGGTTTTCTTTAGAAGCTCCCATTCTCCTTCATGTAAGAAGTCTCCCATAGGAAACTTTCCTCTATGAAATCTGAAGTCCATCCACTATTGAGCAAAATGTCCTTTGCTCACTGCAACTGATGATTCCTTCAGACTCATAAAGTCAGCTCCAGGTACATCACTTTCAGGATCCGGATAGGAACAACTTCCAACTTATTCTCTAACTTTCCAATAGGATTTCCAAGCCCAGTAAATCTTAGTATGATCTAATCCCTTTTTCTTCATGATTAGTTTCCATTGCTTCAGAGTGAGAGGCTTCAAGGGACTTAGCCTAACAAAGCCAGTGACAAACTTCTTTTCCTTCTGCTTAAACAAGGTGTCTATAGGAATCCTTGGTACTATTATTTCAGGATGAATTAACATAGTATTATTATTGGAGATGTTGTAGGGGAGAGCATTGTCGATAGGATCTGGACCCAAAGTACTTGTTTCTGTGATGTGTAACACAATCTCATTCGACTTCTAACATCTTCAGAATCAGCCAATCTTCTTCAGAAATAGACTCACCATCAGATGCATAGGGATCTATCATTTTCAGTTTGTGTTGAGGAATGGGTGCACCATACTTTATATTTTGAAGTTCCAGATGTGTATGTGATTCTTTCTCAAGCCAATCAGCAAACCACCTTTCATAAGTCTTCACTATTGGTTCCATTATCAGTCTCTTCTTTATGTCAAACAGTGATGGTTCATGTCTGAAGAAGGCTAATTCATCCCTCAAGCATTTGAATTTTGGAACTCGCACCCTGTCCTTAATAGGTACTGGATAGGACTTGTGAGGCATTTTTTGAGATAACTCTAAAGTCCTTTCAGAAGTTGGGGGTAGAGCGAGCTCTGAAGTTGTTCTAGCAAACTCTAGGGGTACATACTCAGATATATATATATATATATATATGTGTGTGTGTGTGTGTGTGTGTGTGTGTGTGTGTGTGTGTGTATGTATGTATATATATATATGGAAGTCTGGTTTTGGTTCCTCCAACAATACAAGGGATGTTCTCAAATAAGGAGTCTGAAAACTGACCAAATTAAGAATTGACGTAATGTGAGGTGCTTTACCAATCAAGCAAAGTGTTTTATCATTAGACATATTATTTATTTTATTTATGAAAGGGCAGGATTAATAACCATTTACTTGGTGATAGAAGGTTTTGAAAATTATGCTAAACTCCCATGTGCTTTCCAAATGTTTTGGGAGAAAAAAAAATTCAAAATTGTTTCATGGTTCTCAAGATTTTGTTTCCAAGCAAGCTTTTTGTTCAAGGGTCAATCATTGCACAATCTTTTTTTTTTCTTGGACAAAATCGAAAGTTGTTGACAATAAAGTTGATAGGTTGTTATGACCCCAAAAAAGAGTCGATAGGTTGTGGACTCGTGGTGTTAGGCAAAGAGTAAGGGGGTTTCTTATTGTAGTTGTTATTTACATGGAAAGAAGAGAAGAGGTGTATTATCATCTCATTACTGATTTAATAATGACAAATTGAGAGTTGCATGGTCACGTATATGCTTAGAAAAGTTGTAAATCATATAATTTGGTAAATATAATAGAGGAGATACATGTTTGGATGAAAATTTTAAAATTCTTAAAATTATAGAAAATGTTGAGTAAATTATAAGTATGAGAGAAATTATAAATGATAATAATATAAAATGTGTCATTTGAAATTCCTCTTATTTATCATAAACATTTTTCATATTTATCATTTGAATTTTTTTCTTTTATTATTTTAATATTCAGAATCTAATAACTTCAAATTACTCTACCAAAACACAAGTTAAAGGAGTTTCATTATGCTACTCAAGAATAACACACTCCTGTTTCTTATAAAGCATAGGAGACTAGAGGTATATTTTTTTGCTATCATTTATATATGGTTGTTGGAATACTTATTACGGTTTTTTTTCTTCCTCACTCGTAACCTAATTAGAAACTAAATTCAAAAGAACCGAGCTGAACCAATTTTTGGATTTGGTGAACCGGTTCTAAAATTTCCGAACTGAACTGATTCACTGAGATCTGGTTGCAAATATTATATTCACAGTAGTATGTCCTCTCTCGTAGCCAGCTAGTTTGAAAATCGGAACAAGAATGGACCTCCGTGAATCAATCAGCAACCAAACCGACGTTGCCCTAACCATCGCCAAGCACCTATCCTCCAAAGAATCTCAGGAGAAGAACAACCATGTCTTCTCGCCCTTGTCACTCCACGTTGTTCTCAGCATCATCGCTGCCGGTTCTGAGGGTCCCACACTCGATCAGCTTCTCTCTTTCCTCCGATCCAAATCCACCGATCATCTCAACTCCTTCGCCTCTCAGCTCGTCGCCGTCGTACTCTCCGATGCCTCTCCCGCCGGTGGCCCTCGCCTCTCTTTCGCCGATGGTGTTTGGGTTGATCAATCCCTTCCCCTTCACCCTTCCTTCAAACAACTCGTGACCACTGATTATAACGCCAGTTTGGCTTCTGTTGATTTCCAAACCAAGGTAAATTAACTTTCTATCCCTTCCTTTTATTAGCTATTATCTCACAAACATGCAGATTTGATTTTGGACTTCATAAGAGTTTTCCCTTATTAGGGTAGTGTCTCCTTTTGGTAAAATAGAAGTTAACTTTAACACAAATTAGGTGGGATTGTGCACTGTGTGTCACAAAAGTGTGAATGTTTTGCCATCCTTTTGACAGGTGTTTGATATTGGAGTTATGAATTGCTCCATATTTTGATAATACAACTTTGCTACTGCCTACAAAAAATGGCATTCATCCATGGGCCGGACATCATTAAAAATTTTATATCTTTGTAGTAATTACCGATTTTAAATTGATCCAAGCAGCTTCATGTATATGACATTGACATACCTATATAATATTCAAATTCAAATGCATTAGACTTTACCTGTTAGTCTTTTCTTCTTGAATGTGTGATCAAGCGAAAAAGAGTGTAATGAGAATATGAGATGTGGAACAAGTGCTGCAACCTCTTGGAATAGAAAAGCCAGTTTCAACTTTTCTAGTAATGAAGAGAAAGAAACTCACCTGATCCTTTAGCATACTACTAAAATGATTTTTAGAGGAGCAAAATTGTCAAATGTTGTGTACACAATTGATGGCTGCCTTGCCAAACTAGATGTTCTGGTTTGCAGCTCTCTGTCTCTTCTTCACTGTTGTCTGTTATATCTGTATTTGATCCTTACTGTAATAAGATTAGCAAAAAGATGAAATGTTTATGGAAAAAACTCAACTGATCTATTTGCAAAATTGATTTAAAATTTTATATGGTTTTAAAGGCTGTTGAAGTGACCAATGAAGTGAATTTATGGGCTGAAAAAGAAACAAATGGCCTTATTAAAGATGTTCTTCCTCCTGGGTCAGTTGACAACTCCACCAAGCTCATCTTTGCTAATGCACTATACTTCAAAGGAGCATGGAATGAGAAGTTTGATGCTTCAATGACGAAAGACGATGATTTTCACCTTCTTAATGGCAGCTCAGTCAAGGTTCCCTTCATGATAAGCAAGAAGAATCAGTTTATTAGTGCTTTTGATGGATTCAAAGTCCTTGGTCTTCCTTATAAACAAGGTGATGATAAGCGTCAATTCTCTATGTACTTTTTTCTTCCAGATGCAAAAGATGGGCTGTCAGCTTTGGTTGAGCGGATGGCTTCTGAATCTGGATTCCTGGAACGCAACCTTCCTCAACAAAAGGTGGAAGTAGGTGACTTTAGGATTCCAAGATTCAATATTTCTTTTGGGCTTGAAACTTCTAATGTGCTGAAGGAGCTGGGAGTGGTTTTGCCTTTCTCTGATGATGGAGATTTGACAAAAATGGTGGACTCTCCTGAGGGTCAACTGCTATATGTTAAAAGCATATTTCACAAAGCTTTCATTGAAGTAAATGAAGAAGGCACTGAAGCTGCAGCAGCCAGTGCTGCAGTTGTACAATCAAGGAGTCTGCCTATTGTGACTAAGATAGACTTTGTAGCTGACCACCCTTTCTTGTTCCTGATCAGAGAAGATTTGACCGGAACGGTACTCTTTGTTGGGCAGGTACTCAATCCTCTTGCTGGGTGATATTAGCTGCCACACTGGACACAACAACATTGTTAGTGAAACTTACGCCCTTATTCTGCATTCTTGTTTTATTTCTTATGGTCTGATTATCCGATATATGTGATGGTTTGACAAGTGAGTAAGAAAAAAAAAATACATAAGGATCAGGGTTGTATATTTTTTTGTTGCTAACAGTTGTTACTTAGGAGTATAGGGGTATTATGTAGTTACCTTTTCTAAGGGATCTGCGAATAGCTAAATATTGAACCTTAAATGCAACAGTAAAATTGTAATGAAGTTGATAATGTGTTTTGGAGTTGAAGAAAATCTACAATTTGTTGATGAATATTTTTACCTGTCCTCCTTAATATTGTTTTTGCTTCACGAGTTAGATTTTGCAGCTTATCTCTCCCTCTTCTGCTTTTCCTAAGAGCTCTTCTTCAATTGCACGTTTCACTTATATGGCAATGAGGCGTTAGAGAGATTACACGTAAAACAGGAAGGCTATGCATTTCTATGAAAATCACACTTAATAGAAGTCACATTTGGCCCTAATTATGACAAAGCGATTGTTTTAATGCCTACTCAGGAATATCAGAGAATGATAATAGTTCGAGCTTATTGCACAAATCAAACAATGTTCGTTAAATGTGAGGAACTGAGTTGAGAAGACTAACATATTTGCTAGCTCCTTCTGTAATATGCTTACAAGATTTTCATTGTATCACTAGCAAGCAATATTGATACCTATATGGGCTAGGAAAGACCATCGCCTATTCATGAGGTATCTTATTATATATTTATTTTTATTTTCAAAAATTGGACCAAAATAATGATAATATTCAATTTTTCTAATTTTTTATTGCAGAAAAGAATATTTGAAATAGACACTTAACCCTAAATCCTTTTGGATGAATTACATATTCCTGTTGATTATAAAAGCTCACACTAGATGGTTTAAAATTTGTCATAATTAAACTTATTGATATTGATGAATTAATTGAATGAGTTGAAAGTAATTTCAATTAGTAATAATAACTTACACAAAAGACTTTATCATATATATTGTTTAGCCTGATAAGGCTTTATTTAATTTAGACATTTAGAATTATGGACATCTCTTTCTCCATGACCCAAAGATTGGAGAGTATTGGCTTTAAAGAACCTTTCCTTTGGAATTCTTCCATGGCTACTCACTGAGTTGGTGGGTGGCCTTGATTTGGTGTTTATAAAGTATGATTTGGGCTGTGAATACAATGCTTTCTGCTGGTGCATATATTGAACCCAACGTGAGAGGAAAAACCAATTGAAGGCTGTGGTAACTACTGGACCAGTGATGGAGGGAAGGTAGAACCACCAAGACCATGCATAGGTTATTTTTGGAACAATTAGAGCAGCTACCACTACTTTTTCAACCTGAATCTTACCGCTGCCCATTGGTTTAATTACAAGTCCATCAATACCGGTTGCAGGTCTAGACATGAGTTTCCAATCATCCCAAGGAAAGATTCCAACATTAAATGTAACTTCTCTTTGTCTCAGGGTTGCAGCACTACTACTTTCAGTTTCACCATGGAGATGCTGGTCAGCACTGACAACTGGAACATCAGATAAGAGATTAAGAGAGTCACATGGTTGTGGTGCTACATCAACAACAACTTCATCACCATAAACCACATCATCACACCTCAACTGGAACACGTTATAAAAGCCAATAACATCCTTCATGGTCGGTCTCTGATGTGGTTCCCTTTCTGTGCATTGTAATGCCAACAAAAACAATGCAGTGACCTGCTTGGCTAGTGCTGCTGAATTGGGGAATGCACTTGCTAGATATGGATCAGCAATCTTCTCAATTTTGCCTGTTTCCAGCCATACAGATCTAGCCCAACGTATTAAAGTGGTCACCTCTGCCTCATTATTCAAAGATTGAATCAATACTTTCCTTCTGGTTATTAGCTCAAGCAAAACAACCCCATAGCTATATACATCAGACTTTCTGCTCTGAACTATTGCATATGCATTCTCTGTCACAGGTGACAATACAAACATGTTACAGAAATTCTATCTTGCTCAACCTAAAGCTATGTTGAAAAATAAAATTATCATCACATCCTATCTAGCACAAATTACTATCAGCTATGAAAGGGATGTGTAAATCAATAGTAAGTGTAGATGAAGAACTAATTACCCGGTGCAATATAGCCAGGGGTACCAACAACGTTGGATGAAAGCCTTCTCCTGGTTCCAAAATAAGTATTAGAATCCTCAGACAGGTTCCTGTACAGGGCAGTGCCAAAGTCAGCTATAAGAGGCTCCATATCAGCATCAAGAAGTATATTCTTTGGTTTGATGTCTCGGTGCACTATGGGTGGGATACAATCATAATGCAGATATGCTAGTCCTTGAGCAATTCCAACAGCTATGTTAAACCGGACATTCCACTTTAAGGGTGGTGGGGGTTCCATTTCATGTAAAATATCATGAAGGCTTCCATTTTCTATGTAATCATATATGATTAAACCATAGTTAGGTCCAAAGAAGAAGCCAAAGAGTTTGACCAAATTTCGGTGCCTAATAGTCCCAATGGTTTGAATTTCATTTTGCATGGAACTTGCGCGCTTCTCCTTGTTTCTTCCAAATGAAACCTTCTTTACAGCAACAACATGTCCTGTAACCAACTGGGCTTTGTATACAACACCATAGGCTCCTATGCCGATAATATACCTGTCATTTAGGTTCTCTGTAGCCTCCATTATTTGGTCATAAATGAGAGGCGTGTTCCTCCAACTAAAACTCTGAAACTTAAGAGGGTGGTTCGTTTTCAATTCCTTTCTATGGTGCTTAAGAGGGTAGTCTGTTTTCAATTCCTTTCTACGGAGATACATTAGAATTGTTATTAGAAGCATGGCAGAAACAAATATTGAGGATCCAAGTTCTATCATCACAATTTGAAATTTACTGATACCTTTGTGATCACTTGATTTGTAGACACATGGCTTCACATAAATAGTTCTGATGCAACTCAAGCAACTAACACATAGGAGAGGATTTCCCATGAATGATGATGGTGAGGAATTCAATAACTTCATTAGCCCCATAGGTACAGGACCATCAAAGAAATTGTAAGAAATATTGACCTCAATTAATGAAATAAGACTTCCAAGAAAATCTAGCTTTCCTGTCAAATTGTTCAAGGATATATCAAGACTTTGCAGCAGTTTTAGATTGCTAATTTCTGCAGGAATGTCACCTGTCAATCCATTAGCACTCAGATTCAATCCATAGAACAGATTCTGCAATGTTCCTATTGATTGAGGAATTTTGCCTCCAAACAAATTTCCACCAAGTTGTAACTCACGAAGGTTGTTAAATTTTGCCAAAAAGTCCGGGATACCCCCTGAAAAATGATTCTCTCTTAAAATCAATGTGGTTATCCCTGTCCAACTACTCAAACTTGATGGGAGTGAACCATTTAGGAAATTGAATCCCACATCAAAACGATCCATTTTAGTACAATTTGATAGCTGAGGTGGCAAAGTACCTTCCAAGTTGTTGTGAGCAAGATCCAAAATCACAAGATTCACAAGCTTTCCAAACTGAGATGGTGTTGGCCCAGTAAAATTGTTCATTGACAAATTAATGTAAGTGAGGTTTCTGCAATTTCCCAAACTTGATGGAATTAGTCCACTGATATTGTTCTTGCTTATGTCCATGTATATGAGGTTTGGATTACTTTCAAAATCCGGAAGAGACCCAGTGAAATTATTTTCTTTGAGAATCAACCTCCTTAGAGTTGCACATCTCCCTACATCAGAAGGTATGCCACCTTGAAGTTGATTAATTCCCATATTGAGCTCAATCAATTGCTTTCCAAAGCAAAGATTGGGTGGGATATTACCAGTGAACTTATTATTCATACAGTCCAACTTCACTAAGCTGCTGTTGATTCCCAAGCTTTGAGGTATGACTCCGGAGAACTGGTTGTCAAACAATGAGATGTTTTTTAGATGCTTGAGCTTTGTCATCTCCAAAGGTAGCTCCCCAAAGAGGCTGTTGTTGTGAACCAATATGTGCTTAAGACTTGTAATTCTCCAAATACTGACTGGAATTTCACCGGTCAACAGATTAGAAGACAAGCTCAAATACTGTAAATTTTGCAACTTCTTAAAGCTATATGGTATCTGTCCACTGAAGTTGTTTCCAGAAAGGTCTAAATACTGGAGCAAACTACAGTTGCTTAACTCTGAGGGTACTTTTCCTGAGAAACCATTACCCAACAACACAAAGGTCTGCAAGTGATACAAGTTTCCAACTTGTGGTCCAAGTTGACCAAAAATCCCTTGATGAGTGAGGTTAAGAGAGATCACATTGTGGGCATGGTCGCATTGAACTCCAACCCATGAACATGGAATGGAATCAGAGGCATTCCAGCTTGAGCTGATGATAGAAGGAACAAAGGTCCAGCTTGTCAAGAGTGACAACAGGGTCACCCCATCAGAGAGCAGAGCAGAAGCACCATACAAGAAGGAAATAGCCAATAATAAAAGTGTGGTAGTGGTACTCCTAATCATTGAGACGAGTAGAAGTTGAAACAAGGTAAGAAGTTGTAAAGGAATAAGAAGCACTTGCCTTATCACCGCTTACAAGGAAAGAAACCAAGTTGTTGGAATTGATGAGTGAGATTTTCTTGTTCCTTGAGTTGTGTAGTTTGAGATTGAAACCTGAAGGAGTAATATGGTAAACGCGTTCATCTTTGCGCTTCTTTGCTTCCTGTACATAAAGCGTTCTACACCTTTTTTTTTATTTACCTTCGAGTAAACCCTTAGAAGATCCATGAGAGATTGGTCATCTGTCAATTTGATGTCTGACAGAAGGAAAATTATAAAGAGGTTCATTACAGATGTTAGTTAAGTAAATTGGTCATTCCATTAATTCAAATTTGTTAAAGTTAATAGAGTTGATGTGGCATTGTTTATACACAGTAAACACTAAAAACTTAAAATTTTCGTTTTGATCACTGAACTGTCGGAAAAAAAAAATAGAAATCAATCAAATTGGTCCCCTATGTGTGTGTGTTTGTCTCGGCACATTTCCCCAACTCAATTGTTATTGCTGAAAATGTTCTATACCTTTAATTTGTGAAGGAAGGTACAAGTTTTAGTGGCTTACAGCGATGAGCTTTGAGCACCTAGTCCAAAAGTAATGGAAGCGAATGTCCTTCTCAAGTCTGAAGGAAATTAGAGGAGCTAGTAAGCACTGTTATGTCTCTTAATAGTTTCAAGATTTTGAAGAAATCCAGAAATATGATTGATGGTGGACCTTGCAAACAGAGAACTGACTCTTCTCAAGCGCCATAACCGAAGCATGTTAAGAACTTTGAAGCCAATCTCACTGCTGTGATTAGTGAAGACGTGATAATATAATAAAATGTATTGATGCATTTTTAAAATATTATATTAGTTATTTTATTATTATTATTACTTTTTGTTATCAAAAGTCGTGTTATCTTTTTTATTTAGTGTAAAATTGTTTAATTAGTAGATATTGATACACATGAGTACAAATATATTTGTTGAGATAGATACTAAAGTTTGTATGTGGTAATATAATAAAATGTGTTGGCGCATTTTTAAAATATTTCTTTAGTTATTTTATTATTATTACTACTTTTTGTTATAAAAAGTCATGTCATCTCTTTTTTTCAAAGTAAAATTATTTAATTAGTAGATATTGATACACGTGATTATAAATATATTTGTTGAGATAGATACTAAAGTTTGGATGTGGTAATATAATATGGATTTTTAAATGTGTCGGTGCATTTTTAAAATATTTCATTAGTTATTTTATTATTATTACTACTTTTTGTTATTAAAAGTCGTGTCATATCTTTCATTCAAAGTAAAATTATTTAATTAGTAGATATTGATACACATGAGTACGAATATATTTGTTGAGATAGATACTAAAGTTTCGATGTGATTATATAATAAAATGTGTTGGTGCATTTTTAAAATATTTCATTAGTTATTTTATTATTATTACTACTTTTTGTTATAAAAAGTCGTGTAATCTCTTTTATTCAAAGTAAAATTGTTTAATTAGTAGATATTGATACACATGAGTACAAATATATTTGTTGAGATTGATACTAAAGTTTGGATGTGGTAATATAATAAAATGTGTTGGTGGATTTTTAAAATATTTCATTAGTTATTTTATTATTATTACTACTTTTTGTTATCAAAAGTCGTGTCATTTCTTTTATTTAAAGTAAAATTGTTTAATTAGTAGATATTGATACACATGAGTACAAATATATTTGTTGAGATTGATACTAAAGTTTGGATGTGGTAATATAATAAAATGTGTTGATTTATATCAAATTTATTGTGTATTTTCCTAATATATTATTTTGGGGTGTTCATTGGTTTGGTTCAATCCGATTAGCTCAATGAACCGAACCGAACCCAGTGCATTGCTCAGGCTGCTTAAAGTCAAAGAAAAAGTTACACTAACATATCTCGGTTTCACTACCAATGAGTGCAAAATAAATTATTATCTACTATGGTTTGCATCCTTCACTCTATAGTGACATTTTGAAATTTGCACCAAACATTTATCATCTTCATTATATTCAAATCCACATAATATTGTAATTGTAATTGTAATGGTACTATATAATCTATCTATAATTATACAATTCAATAGGTATTTTAATAATTTTTCACTATTCATTCGATTTAATCAAAATTTTTATTCTTCATTGGGATTCTAAATGTCACTTTTTCCATCTTTGCTCCACATTTGCTTAAGCTCGGGTGCTCTGCTCGGAGGCCCCATCTCGGATGATCTCTATCTTTATCTATATATAATATGATTATACAATCTAATAGGTATTTTTAATATATTTTTTCACCATTCATTCGATTTAATCAAAATTTTTATTCTTCAGGGGATTCTAAATGTCACTTTTTCCCACTTTCTCTCTCTCCACACATTTGCTTTGTGCTCGGATGCTCACATTTTTTTCTCCACATTTGCTTAACCTCGGGTGCTCCAAATCAGATGATCATTATCTTTATCTATCTATAATTATACAATCTAATAGGTATTTTAATTTTTTTTTACTATTCTTTCAATTTAAACAATTTTTTATTCTTTATTGGAATTCTAAATGTTACTTTTTCTCGCTTTCTCTCTCTCAACACATTTGCTTTGTGCTTGGATGCTCTGCTCGGATGCTCCAACTTGGATGCTCACATCTTTTGTTCCACATTTCTTTAACCTCGGATGCTCTGCTCGAATGTTCACTATCTTTATCTATCTATAATTATACAATCCAATAGATATTTTAATAATTTTTCACTATTCATTTGATTTAATCAATTTTTTATTTTTAATTGGGGTTCTAAATATCATTGGGGTTCTAATTGTCACTTTTTTCCACTCACGTTGTCCTCTTTTTGCTTTTGTTTCCGTTCAAATTTCTTTCCTTTTCATCTTCTTTCCCTCTTTCTCTCTTTCAACACATTTGTTTTGTGCTCGAATTTTCTGCTCAGACGGTCATATCTTTTTCTCCACATCAAATACTCACATCTTTTGCTTCATATTTTCAGAATATTGAGCTCGTGTATAACACGAGCTCTTTACTAGTTTATCTACAAAATAGCAAGGCATTAATTACACTAATACTATTGATCATACAAGATGGAAATCAATACCTCTACTATTCTAAACAATATATAAAAAGTCATCTAACTACTTAACCCTAAGGTAAAAAATAAGTACCAACTACCAACAAAATAAACTCAAATATCATTATTACATCATTCACCCAATTTAAAAATTGACACACATTTTTAAGTTTAAGATTCAATTAAAAGTATCAGATGACACTATAACAATAACATTGACAATATTTAATTAAGATGGACAGTCATTACTTAACACAATAAAATTATCTCTTAGCCTATAAAAAAAAATGCATGCCATAAAAATTATAAAACCTATAACTTTATCAAACTATACAAATATAATATCAAAATCAAATAATCTTTTTATTAATATCATGTTTCAAAATGTATTGCCCTCGTTATATTTATACAAAAAAGAAACCTCACTTCTTTATCAACATTTGATTGCACACGTAATTTTATATATATATATATATATATATATATATATATATATATATATGAACTAACTTTCGTTGCACAGGTCACAATTTAGTGTTCGTTAAATGTGAGCAACTGAGTTGAGAAGACCAACATATTTGCTAGCTCCTTCTGTAATATACTCTCAGGATTTTCATTGTATCACTAGCAAGCAATACCGATACCTATCTATATGTGCTAGGAAAGACCATCGTCCATTCATGAGGTATCTTATTATAAATCTATTATAATAAATTAAAGTTGAGTCGCGGAATTTAACACTGCCACATCACATTCACAATTGCCACTTCAACCTATTTTTGTCACATCATATAAATTCTGATGTGTCACTCTCCAGTATTTCGAATGTCTTGAATCCTGCAAATATATTCACCCATCCTTCCTAAGTTGTAAACAATTTGTGTAAACCTATTTTCATTGTGTAATTAAGTTGGTTCCCATATCTATTCCCATTCCATTCTTATGCGTTTTCTCGTCTCTTAATTACATACCATCTTCGTAAAACGTTTCTGTCCTACCACTAGGGGTGGGAATAGGCCAGGCCGCCGACAGGGGCCTATGGCCTAGCCTAATTAAAGCCTAGCCTATTTAATAAAAAGGTTAGGTTCAGACATTTTAAAAAGTCTATTTAAATAAAGAGGTTAGGCTTAGGCCAACTCACAAGCCTACAAAGCCTAATAGGCCGGCCTATTTATATTTAAAAATTAGTAAATATATTAAAATTATATAGATATTAATTACTTATAACTCATAAGTTATAATGAATTTGAATACACTTAATATTATTATATTAGTATATATGTATAATTTGTAAATTGCTTTTATATTTTATTTGTTTGTATTGGTTTGGGTTAAGGATTTTGCAGGCCCAATATCATGTATTTTAGTATTGAGTATTGACTAAGATGTTAGATAAGAAAAATTAGGATACATGTAATTTTTGGGCTTAGTTGTCCCTTTTCATATAAAGGCCTTTAAATAGGCTAACAGGCCAGACCAGATTTTAAAAAAGGTCAGACCAGACCTAAAAAAAAGCCTATCATAGGTAATAGGTCAAGTTTAGACCTTAAATTTATAAAATAGGCCGGGTCTATTTAATCAAAGCTTGGCCTGGCGTAGCCTATTCCCACCCCTACCTACCACCCGATTCAGTTTTTTTTAACCCCACCTCACACACATGCCCACTATGTTTCTCTTACATATTATCACCCGGTTGGTTCACAAAAATGATCATTGACAACTCCAATTTGATCATGCCCATTGGCGCTCTGGATTCTTGCAGGGAGGATGAGTCAACGCAAGGTGAGCCTCTGGAGTTGTCAGCGCTTTATTGTGGTGTGTTTTTTCGTTAATGAAGATGTTTTATGCAATATCTTTTTTTTTTCGATTCTTTCTGTCGAGTTGGAAAAAGTGCAAAGCCATAGTACCTATTCAACAATATTCAATGTTACAGGCGGTTACTTTTGTGTGGATTCTGGAAACCTCAATAGCTATTCTACCATTTTCATCGCTATTCCTTTTGCTTACTTTTGTAGGAAAATGGATAAGCAATGTGGAGTTTATAAAAGGAAACACAATTATCATTGGATCTGATGGGTTTTTTTATAATGTTTTTTATCATGAAATTGTTCAATCCAAATATGTTGCTGAGGTTGGTACCATCTTCCTTCTTCATTGATCAGTTTGAGGAATTTAGATTGACCATGAGTTTCACTAACTAGATATTCATTTTAATTAGCAAGCAGTCATCCAATGGCTTCAAAATTTTATTCTCCGGCCTATTCATATTGGAGGTTAAGTCCAAGGTAAGGAGAGATATTAATAATTAGACTTAATTTGCTTTAGAAAATGTTAGTAATTAGACTTAATTTGTTTTACTCCTATTCATGACTATTATTTTAAGCATGATTTGCTTGCAGCTTCATTTTGTCTTTGAAGAACCGAGGTAGAATTTTCTTGGTAGGTATAGTTCATTACACATGCTCATTGTTCAACATCTCTGTATCAAGATGTCATTTATTTTAATACTAAATTTGAATCTATATACACTTAAATACTACATTCATTTAATTTTTCCTTTTGCATTTTCATGTTTCAGTAGTAATGGTTGCTTAATTATACAAAGGGAAAAATATGATATTAGTCCTTGAACTTTTGGTCAACTTGGGTTTTAGTCTTTGAAAACTTTAATTCCTTGGTTTTATATCCCTGAACTTTTAAAAACCCGTAACAGTAGTCCCTGTCGTTACTTTGGTCCGTTAAACCTATGACGTGACATGCTAGGCAATTAACACGTGGCATGCTAGGTAATTGACACGTCACAGGTTTAACGGACCAAAGTAACGGCAGGGACTAATGTTCAGGGTTATAAAACTAAGGAATTAAAATTCAGAGACTAAAACCCAAGTTGACCAAAAGTTCAGCGATTAATAATGTATTTTTCCCTTATACAACAAGGTAGCAAAAATAGGGGATTTGTAGTTTTGGCATACTGAAGATGCATGCATTTCTATTTGCAGAATTCCTTTAGATTTGATGTTTGAAGAGGGTGTGCTTAGAGAGGCTGCCTACAATTTTGCGAAGGACCAATAATATATATTCTGTAGACAAAAAGGTAGCTCTAACTTTTACTGCTGAGGTAATCTAGAATTTTTCTATTATTTTTCTTCATGTCAAGCCTTCTCTCTAGCTATTTAATTATACCATTGACTTTTGATTGAAGAAAAATGGTAAATTGGGTTACAACACAGAGGAGGAAACATATGATTGATGGAATAAATCGACTAAGAAGACCTTTTATTTGCTTAAACAGTTGCACACTTTGTACATGTTATTTTTACATAAATAGAGTAGTCCTATAACAGAATATACACATTAATTTGGGCTATTAAAGCCTAAAGTAACAGTAATTTGTTTTTCCTTTGAAGAACAGCATGGGACCTCTGCAAGAGGCAATGCTTTTACATTCCATAGCCTTAAGGTGCTCTATATCCAAAATGAAAACATTTCATTGCCTTTAATCATTTTTAAAATACTATTGAGGACCATTTTTGTTTAGTGAGAATCACAATACCTTTTTGTCATGCCACTGTTTTTTGGTATTCATATTATTTTTCTTTAATGTAGTTATGCTAAATATTTTCCTAACACACCCCCAAACTCGAAGTTAGTTTTTCTTTTTTGCATGATGCGATCTGTGTTGAATGGTGGCACAACAGCCATTTTCATGTATATATGAGTATTGTATCTACTTTTATGTGAGATCAACTATGAGTGGATTCTTATAGCTATCAATCTTTATCGGCTAAAATGCATGCATATGCTTTGCTTTCTTAATTTCTAATATTTGGAACCAATATTTTCCGAATTTTATTGCTATTTGTTCGCCATATTATTAATTACCAATTACCATGACGTTAAAACAGAGTCCCCTATATCAAGCACAAAGCAATATTGGTTACATCATTAATAGACTATCAATGGACTCTAACGTAAAAAAATGAAGTCTACACGGTGTGATATAAGGGTTATAATTTTTAAATATTAATATAAAATTTATAAAAGAAAAAAGTTTGCATGCATAAAATTAATTGAAATTGTAACAAAAAGAATTAACTGGAATTCTTTATTTTTTTATAAGCAAATAATAAATTAAAAGGAGTATAAGAGGTAATCCAACCCATATACAAAATATCAAAAATAAAGAAAGTTACACACCAAAACATAAACCCACCCAAAGAGACTCCAAAAATACAAGCAGAGCACCGGTACCAAACCACAACTTAAACAATTATCAATTGTCAAAACCAACTAAAACCATAAAAGTGCACCAAATATTAGTACAAAATAATCCAAGCCATTAACCAGAAAAGTGCACTAAACTGGATTTCTTTACTAACATTAATTAAATTATAAGAATAAATGAATTATTCACTTTAATTCAAATTCACTAGATTTATTAGTATTTCAGTACTTATAGCAAATTAGAAGCTAACATTTACGTAATCAATACTTTTTTAATGTTGTTATTTATTTAGATTTTAATGTATATACACTGCTGTAAAGTGTTTTACATTCTCATCCTATGATGTGTTGTCATATCATTTAATGAGTTTAATAACACATGAATTATCATGCTCATTAAATGATGTGGCAGCACATCATTAGATAACAGTGTAAATTTTTTTACCTTGTCAGTATATATATACTAATTAAACTCATTTATTTATTATATACATGTTTTTATGTATAATTAAGGGTGGAAATAGGTCAGGTCGCTCGACAGGGGCCTACGGCCCAGCCTACTTAAGGCCCAGTTTGGCTCGACTTGTTTAATAAAAAGACCAAGTCTAGGCTTTTGAAAAAGCCTTTTTAATTAAATAGGTCAGGCTTAGGCTTTTTAAAAAGCCTATTTGGCTCGACAGGCTAGCCTATTATAAATAATATTATTTTTAATAAACATATAAATAATATAATAATATATAATTTTTTAAATTCTTTTGTTGGCCTATTTAGAGATAGGCTTATTTTCCTATCTAAACGTATATGTTAGTGACATATTTACATCATAAAAAAGTAAGTATTAGTTTGTAAGTGCACAGACCTATTTAGAGATAGATTTTTTTGACCTGTTTAAATGTCATAATATGAAATGAGCTTTTAAACAGGCTAATAGGCCAAAACCAGGCTTTGAAACAGGCCAAATCAGGCCCAAAAAAATGGCCTATGACAGGTAACAAGCCAGGTTTGGGCCACAAAAATATAATGCAAGCCAGGCTTAGGCCCAGCAAAGCCTAACTCGGCTCGGCCTACTTCTACCCCTATGTATAATGGATAATTGAGGGTAAATGATGGTTAATTACTTCCATTTTATTCAAAATTATTTTATTTAATAAATTAAAATTTTAAATTATTTTTAAAATTTAATTCAAACATAAATATTTAATTTTGCTTAATTTAAAGTTTATAGAATAAAAATGAGGATAAACAGAACTTATTTTTATAAAATAAATCAATGTTCTATTTAAATGTTGGAACCTAGTTTATTTTTATTTTCAAATTTAGGACCAACTAATGAAAATATTCAATTTTTTTGTTGCAGTAAGAATATTTGAAATAGACACTTAACCCTAAATCCTTTGGGAAGTATGTCCACCACATATTCCTGTTGATTATAAAGCTTACACTAGATGGATTAAAATTTGTCATAATTAAATTTATTGATATTGATGTATTAATTGAATGAGTTGAAAGTAATTTCAATGAGTAATAATAACTTACACAAAAGACTTTATCATATATTGCTTAGCCTGATAAAGCTTTATTTAATTTAAACATTTAGAATTATGGACATCTCTTTCTCCATGTTCCAAAGATTGAAGAGTTTTTGCTTTAAAGAACCTTTCCTTTGGAATTCTTTCATGGCTACTCAGAGTTGGTGGGTGGCCTGGATTTGGTGTTTATAAAGTATGATTTGGGCTGTGAATACAATGATTTCTGCTGGTGCATATATTGAACCCAACGTGAGAGGAAAAACCAATTGAAGGCTGTGGTAACTACTGGACCAGTGATGGAGGGAAAGTAGAACCACCAAGACCATGCATAGGTTATTTTTGGAACAATTAGAGCAGCTACCATTATTTTTTCAGCCTGAATCTTACTGCCGCCTATTGATTTAATGACAAGTCCACCAATACTGGTTGTAGGTCTAGACATGAGTTTCCAATCATCCCAAGGAAGGATTCCAACATTAAATGTAACTTCTCTTTGTCTCAGGGTTGCAGCACTACTACTTTCACCATGGAGATGGTGGTCAATACTGACAACTGGAACATCAGATAAGAGATTAAGAGAGTCACATGGTTGTGGTGCTACATCAACAGCAACTTCATCACCATAAACAACATAATCACACCTCAACTGGAACACTTTCCGTTTATAAAAGCCAATAACATCTTTCATGGTCGGTCTCTGATGTGGTTCCCTTTCTGTGCATTGTAATGCCAACAAAAACACTGCAGTGACCTGCTTGGCTAGTGCTACTGAATTGGGGAATGCACTTGCTAGATATGGATCAGCAATCTTCTCAATTTTTCCTGTGTCCAGCCATACAGATCTAGCCCAACGTATTAAAGTGGTCACCTCTGCCTCATTATTCAAAGATTGAATTATTACTTTCTTTCTGGTTATTAGCTCAAGCAAAACAACCCCATAGCTATATACATCAGACTTTCTGCTCTGAACTATTGCATATGCATTCTCTGTCACAGGTGACAATGCAAACGTGTTACAAAATTACTATCTTGCACAACTTAAAGCTGCTTGAAAAATAAAATTACCATCACATCCTAGCAAGCACAAGTTACTATTAGCTATGAAAGGGGTATGCAAATCAATAGTGACTGTAGATGAAGAATTAGTTACCTGGTGCAATATAGCCAGGGGTACCAGCAACGTTGGATGATAGCATTTTCCTGGTTCCAGAATAAGTATTAGAATCCTCAGACAGGTTCCTGTACAGGGCAGTGCCAAAATCAGCTATAAGAGGCTCCATATTAGCATCAAGAAGTATATTCTTTGGTTTGATGTCTCTGTGCACTATGGGTGGGCTAATATCATAATGCAGATATGCTAGTCCTTCAGCAATTCCAACAGCTATCTTAAACCGGTCATTCCATGTTAAGGCTGGTGGGGGTTTCTTTTCATGCAAAACATCATGAAGGCTTCCATTTTCCATAAACTCATATAAGATTAAACCATAGTCCTCTCCAAACCAGTAGTCTGCATAAGTGATCAAATTCCGATGCTTAAACATCCCAAGGACTTTAATTTCTTTGTGCATGATACTTAGGCACCTTTGCTTGTTCCTTGCAAATGCAACCTTCTTTGCAGCAAAAACCAGTTCACCTAGTTGGGCTTTATACACAATACCATGTGCTCCTATGCCAACAATATACTGATCATCTAGGTTCTTTGTAGCCTTCAACACTAGGTCCTGAAGGGCAGATGGCTTCTTTTCAGCTAAGATGTTCACTTCACGCTCATACATGAATCCAATCCTCCGTCCTCCTCCTCTTTCAATAAATGACTCCGGGTAATCAGAGGCAGAATCAATCCCCCATTTCTCATTGAATTCCTGCTTATATCTTCCGAGGAGATACATTCGAATTATTATTAGCAGCAGGGCAGAAATAATTACTGAGGATCCCAATTCTATCATCACAATTCCAATTTTACTGATACCTTTGTGATCAGTTGATATGTAGACACAAGGCTTCACATAACTAGTTTTAATGCAATTCAAGCAACTAACGCAAAGAAGAGGATTGCCCATGAATGATGAAGGTGAGGAATTCAATGCCTTCATTAGCCCTGTTGTTTCTGGTACAGGACCATAGAAGAAATTGTAAGAAATATTGACCTCAATTAATGAACCAAGACTTTCAAGAAAATCTAGCTTTCCTGTCAAATTGTTCAAGGATATATCCAGACTTTGCAGCAGTTCCAGATTTCTAATTTCTGCGGGAATGTCACCTGTCAATCCATTAGCACTCAGATTCAATCCATAGAACAGATTCTTTAATGATCCTATTGATTGAGGAATTTTGCCTCCAAACAAATTTCCACCAAATTGTAACTCACGAAGGTTGTTAAATTTTGCCAAAAAGTCCGGGATACCCCCTGAAAAATAATTCTCCCTTAAAATCAACGTGGTTATCCCTGTCCAACTACTCAAATTTGATGGGAGTGAGCCATTTAGGAAATTGAATCCCACATCAAAACAATCCATTTTAGTACAATTTGATAGCTGAGGTGGCAAAGTACCTTCCAAGTTGTTGTGAGCAAGATCCAAAATCACAAGATTCACAAGCTTTCCAAACTGAGATGGTATTGGCCCAGTAAATTTGTTCATGGACAAATTAATGTAAGTGAGGTTTCTGCAATTTCCCAAACTTGATGGAATTGGTCCACTGATATTGTTCTTGCTTATGTCCATGTATATGAGGTTTGGATTACTTTCAAAATCCGGAAGAGACCCAGTGAAATTATTTTCTTTGAGAATCAACCTCCTTAGAGTTACACATCTCCCTACATCAGAAGGTATGCCACCTTGAAGTTGATTAATTCCCATATTGAGCTCAATCAATTGCTTTCCAAAGCAAAGATTGGGTGGGATATTACCAGTGAACTTATTATTCATACAGTCAAACTTCACCAAGCTGCTGTTGATCCCCAAGCTTTGAGGTATGACTCCAGAGAACTGGTTGTCAAACAATGAGATATTTTTTAGATGCTTGAGCTTTGTCATCTCCAAAGGAAGTTCCCCAAAAAGGCTGTTGTTGTGCACCAAGATGTGCTTAAGACTTGGAATTCTCCAAACAGTGACTGGAATTTCACCTGTCAAACGGTTGAAAGACAATTCAAGGTCCTCTAATTTACTGCAATTACCAATGGATGAAGGAATAGTCCCTGACAACTGATTACCATATAGATACAACCTCAATAGTTTGGTCAAGTTCCCAATATTGGTTGGGACAGGACCACTAAGAAGGTTACTATGCAGGCTCAGTTCTTCCAGAGAAGAAATTTGAAACAAGGAATCTGGAATTTCACCAGTCAGCAGATTAGAAGACAAGCTCAAATACTGTAAATTTTGCAACTTTTTAAAGCTATATGGTATCTGTCCACTGAAGTTGTTTCCAGAAAGGTCTAAATACACAAGTAAACTACAGTTGCTTAACTCTGAAGGTATTTTTCCTGAGAAACCATTACCCAACAACACAAGGGTCTGCAAGTGATACAAATTTCCAATTTCTGTACCAAGTTGACCAAAAATACCTTGATGAGTTAGGTTAAGGGAGATCACATTGTGGGCATGGTCGCATTGAACTCCAACCCATGAGCATGGAATAGAATCAGAGGTGTTCCAGCTTGAGCTGATGTTGGAAGGAACAAAGGTCCAGCTTTTCAAGAGCGATAACAGAGTCACCCCATCATCAGAGACCAGAGCAGAGGCAATATGCAAGAAGGAAATAACTAACAAGAGTGTGATAGCGATACTCCTAGTTCTAGTCATTAAGACGAGTAGTAGTTAACAAAGGTGAAGCAAGTTAAGAGGTTGCAAAGGAATAAGAAGCACTTACCTTACTATCGCTCACAAGGAAAGAAACCAAGTTGTTGGAGTAGATGAGTGGAGATTTTCTTGATCTTTGAGTTGTGTAGTTTGAGATTGAAAAAAGAGTTGACTTGAAGGAGTAATATGGTAAACGCGTTCATATTTGAGCTTCTCTGCACCTCTTCTTCCTTTCCATCATGTATTCCGATCGATTTGGATCCTCTCCACCTCTTTTCCTTTCCTCCATTTCTACTGTAAATTCCGATGGATTTGGATCTCTATAGCTATCTAGCTCTCTTCACCAATTTTAGCTACCAGATAGTTAAAGAATTAGCTTAACAATCACTAGGTAGGTAGTAGAAATTCAGGATCTAACAATACTTCATCTGTTTTTTTTTTTATTATTACTTTAAGGTTTTTTTATATAGATTAAGGAAGGCAATAAGTGTATTTTTTTAGCTCAATTGTTTATAAATATACTTTTTCTCTCTTTCATTAAAACATTTAAAGTTCTCTATCATTTTTAGTCATATGCAATAAATACTCCACTATTTAATAAATTTAGAATGGATAAAGTTGGAAAATTAATATTTATTATTGTCTTGGTATGTGAAAATGACACTTATTTAAAAATAAATTTTATACTCTAAAATAACTATTAAAAAGAATCAGAGGGAGTAATTCCTACCCATTTCGTAATTGAGATTTAATGCAGCACATCTAGAGAGGTTCCTTTACAATCAGGTAGGCCAAACGTTTCTCTTTGTCTGAAGCGAAATTTATGATCAAACCTTTTTTTATCCTTTAATATATTAGCACATATTTATTAGGATAATTTTGAAAAAATATAATTATTTATTTAAATAAATAAATCTATGTACACTGTAATAGAGTCTAATAAGTAGTAATGTGATATATATATATATATATATATATATATATATTAAAGGACAGATTTTTACACTCAATCAAGTATAAAAAAGAAAAGGAGAGTAAGAGTAAGGTTTTGCTTGGTTCAAACAAGGGGAGGAGAATTTTAATGAAGGAGATGGGATGATATTTTATTTTATTTGGTTCGATGAGAGGAGGTGAGGTGAGGAATGGAGTCCTTTTTTTGTTTGGTTCACGAGGGGAGGGGAGGGTAAATAAAAGTAATTTATTTTTATATCTTTATACTTTTATAATATCCAACTTTATTAATTTGAGTGGAGAAATATTTAAATAATTTTAATTGTTTTATTTTAAACCTCTTCCCCTCCCCTCCAAACCCCCCACCTTTGGAGGGGAGACAAAATGCTATTAGGAGGAATTTTGGCCCCCTCTCCTCTCCTCACCTCCACTTCCCTCCTAAAAAATTGAACCTAACATAATAACCCTTTTAAAAACCCTTCCCTCCCCTTCCCTTCCCTCCAAATCCCTCAAACCATAATATGTAATATTAATGTAACACAATCTGAAGAAGAATAGTTACACAAAAAAAGTAAGTGATGAGACAAATTAATGTTAAAAATGGATATAATCAATTATTAATAATTATTATTTATTAGAAGAGAGAAAGTTGTAATAAAATGATACTTTTTTAAGGAAAAGCTTTAGTTACTCTTAATAATTTAATATTACTTACTAAATAATTATTAGCTATTTTTTATTTTTTAAAAAATATTAATAGTAAATAAAATCTGTTTTAGGAACCTAAAATAAGGGTATTTTTTGGGCCTAAAGTTGGGTTTTTACCCGCCTTAGGGTTTAGCCAGCCCTACCTACATGTATTTCGATATTAAAACTTGAGAAAATGTTTGTATACAAGAATTATGTACAAAAATCATGTATAACTATTTTTTGTGCAAGACCACGGGTATTTTCCACGGAGTCGGGTAGAACTTCTATAGGCGACAAAACTCTCCTTCCAATTATTTAACGCAACTGCATACCCGGGACTCAAACTCGAAACCACTAGTCAAATTGGAACAGCCTCTTATAAGTTGATTCACACGCTTGGTGGCCATGTATAACTATGAAAGAAATAGAAAAAAAAAGAGAAAAATGTGAGATGTGTTGAGTGATGAGTGATATGATAGAGAGATAAAGAGGAAAACATTATTGTATGAATATATTATCTTTTAAAACCTTGACAACAAAAAAAAAAGAAATAAAAAATGTAATAATTAATTTGATAAGGAAAAATAATAAAAACATGAGATATGAAAAAATGTGTGAAAAATAAGAGTATAAAAAAATCATCACTCCTTGTATTCTTTTATAATTCCTTTGTTATCCACTTTTTTTTAATTTCTCTTCCTTCTCTATTAGGAAAATACATTATTCTTCTCATTTTTTAAAGATTTGGAATTGGTTATATTTTTTTTAAATAGAAATTACATTTTTATCTCTAAAAGATGAAAAGTTGTGCAATTTAGTCTTTTTCAACTCATTTTTAACATAAATTTAGTATGAAAAACACTAAATTGAAGGACGTTTTAATCTTTTAGTAAGGAAAAATACAAACAATTTTCCTTTGACTAAAACATAATTTTGGTCCCTAAAAATTATGGGTCAGTCAACTTAATCCTGAAAAAAAATAACAAATTAATTCCTGAAAGATAGTGGCATTGATCAAATTAGTCCTCTCATTAGTTAAAAATTAATTAAAAATAATCTTTCAATAACTAATTTTATAATTATCACAATCTTTCACTGGTCAATTTAACTTTTTATTATTTCTGTTGCTAGGGTCTAATGTCAAATTGGTCCTTGAAAAATCATCATAACTATCAAATTAGCTTTTAAAAGATTATTTTAATTAGTCCTTAACTAATTGGGGAGACTAATTTGACCAATGTACACTATCTTTTAAGAACTAATTTGTTAAAAAACATTAGGGATTGATCGACCTAATCTTTCATGACCTAAATGACGTTTTAGTCATTTTGATTTTTAAAGAACTAGCTATTGATTCGTGCGATAAGTGTGTATTTTGTTGCACATACTTACACAGGATGATATATTAGCTCTAATTTCAAAGGAATTAAAACACAAATATGTGTAAAAGGACCATGAAAATGGTATATATGACAAATATGAAGTTTTTTTTTTTATCAAAACATAGATTTTTTTTGTCTGTTGATCTACATATTACATATTTATCAACGTAAATGATATAGCAATGCATTCTATCTAAAAAATCACAATATGCAAATGAGATTATAAAAACACTATAACACAATCTGACATAATGACTACAAAAAATATCAAATGCAAACATGCATCTAACTGTTGATTGACATGGTAAAATTAAGTTAAAATAATAGTTTTCTACTTAGCAAGCAAAGGAACGGGGGAAGGGAAAAGTGAAAAAGAAAATAAAAAGAATGAAGTAGAAGAAAATATTTCCAACATTGTGCTTCTTATTCTGCATTTTTTCATTAGGGAAAGGAAAAGCAGAAAAATCTAATTTCTTTCATTTCTTCCTACCCCTCTTTCTCTTTCTCTCTCTCTCTATATATATTCTAGCTTTACTCTAACACTTTCTTAAAATTTTAAATCTATTCATGTTTTAGTATATTTGATTTGTGTTGAGATTGACTAAACTTAAGTTTGGATTCCCAAAACAATTATTTATAGTATTGAAAACTTTAATATATCATATTTCAACGCTAAACCAAACATGTTCTTAATCGATTCCATAAATAAAATCGTCCAGATTAAACCAAGAGAAGTAGAGAGAACCAAAAGAGCCGGAAAAAAAAAGTAAAAAAAATAGAGATAGATGTGAATTGTACCTCACACTAGAAAATAATCAGAAGTCGAAATGGGAAGCTCACTAGTTTTCTTCATAAACGAAGCAAGTGAGATTAAGCAATAGATTGACAAAGAGCAAACTAAGCATGTTAGAAATAAGAAGAAAACAGAGAAAAAAGACGGGACAAGGTAGAGAGACTACAACATAGCTCTCCTAAGATTGTCCAACCAAGGAAGGAGACTTCTCTTGTTTCTTCTTTATGGAATTGGAACCGTTCTTATTTTAGGTTTAGAAAAGTTTTTATCCCAGCATCTCATTCTTTTACTATTCACATATCTTAAATGGGTTTCATTAGTACACACCATCAAGTTCTTATTAAATATATCTTATCTATAACTCAACACATCAATATTTTACTATTCACAAATCTTAAATGTGTCCCATTACTACACATCACCACATTTTTAATTTTGTTATTTTAAGAAAATTAATTAATAAATAATAAAATAATATTAAGTAAAATTTTTTGCGGTTTGAAATCACCAAAAAGTGCAGGAAAATAAAAAAGAACACTTTGTGGCGGTTTTAAACCGCCAATAAATGCATCAGAAAAGTTGTGTAGTAATGCATCAGAAAAGTTGTGTAGTGCAACAACTTTTCTTATGTGTTTACTAACCACCAAGAACGCAAAGAAACAAAAAAGAAAAATAAATCATTAGTGCTCAATATGCACCTCATCTTATTTTTGCTCTAGTTGCAATTTCCCATAGAGCATTGATGTTTATTGAGCAAAATGCTTATTAAGCACCCCGTTAAACTTGCCCTTACAAAATATTGCCTTAGTACAATTAGCTCAACATTATACAATGGAAAAGAAGAAAAATTGTAGAAGAAAACGGGAGACCACTGGATATTATACATTGGTGCATAGGTTTGAGATAAAAAAGGAGATAACAAATTCATACAATAAAAACATACAACAACTCATACAACACTTTTTTTCTCTCTATATCTCTCCATCACATCACCTATTACATATTACATTTCTCCCTCTTCTCCCTCTTTTCTCTCTTTATCTTTCTTTGTTTTATGTTTTATGGTTGTACAAGTATCATTTCTTAAAAAAAAAAATAGACTTTCAAATGTGTATCTACATCACAAACAATATAAGAAAGAGGGAAAAAGTTATCAACTTTATTGTTAAAAAATGAGAAGACAACTTTTTGAGAGATTTTGAGAGGGAAAAAAAACTCAAAACACAAGCCTATATTCAACCTTTTTGGTTTTCTATCAAATCAAATTAAAAAAGATGGATCTATCTATTTATACCTATACATTGGTACAAGAAACACTTTTGTCTTTACATTATTCATTGGTGCCCTCTCTATTTCTCTCTCACTCTCTTCTTCAGCTTCACTTGTGGATAAATTTGTGTTGGTTGGACCTAAAAAATTTGTGTTATCATATTAGCTTATATTCAACGTGTTTTTTTTTATCAAAATCACATTAAAAATGTGAATCCAGACCAATGCTACTGATAGTAATATTGGTCTGCATCCACATTTGTAATATAGTTTTGATGGAAACTAAATACATATTGTAACACTATAAACTCACGATTACAAGTTACATTATGGTAATTTACTTTGTTTTGAATATTAACTTTTGGTTAAGCTTTTATGAAATTACTTATAGAAACTATTATACAAAATATAAAAACAATATGTGCTTTTGAATATTAATTTTTGGTTTACTTTTTTATGAAATCATCGATAGTAACTATATTATAAAATATAAATCAATATATGAAATAACATAACTTTTTACATTTCTTAAAAAATAATGATTATTATTAAATCATTTGTTACTTGCATGAACT
This sequence comes from Sesbania bispinosa, assembly GCA_026901365.1. Classification (NCBI taxonomy): domain Eukaryota; kingdom Viridiplantae; phylum Streptophyta; class Magnoliopsida; order Fabales; family Fabaceae; genus Sesbania; species Sesbania bispinosa. The sequence continues at coordinate 2,144,148 of QLOH01000045.1, read as the reverse complement.
ATTATTATTTATTAAAATAGTAAAATCTTTGTTAACACATGCTAATCTATTGATACGCTTAATATAACAAGAGCTAATAATATAAGGAATAATTAGTATAGGTGGTAACTTTCATGAAAATATTTTCTTTGAAAATTTTTAACTTTTTATTAATAAGAACTATTTGAGCAATGAATAATTTATTGCTAACTTTTAATCAAAGATTATTGTAAAAAAAAAACAAAGATTATGTATTTATTATTTGACAACAAATTCACATAGTTAGTCGAACATTTTGTTTTATTTTAATATGTATTAGAAAGGAAAAGCATCAATAAATTGTAATATTTTGTTTTTGATCGAGAATTTCTGTCACTCCGAGATTTGAACTTCTGACCTTTCAGGTAAAGTCCACTTGGGTTTAGGGGTGGAAGTAGGTCAGGCCGTTCGACAGGGGCCTATGGCCTGGCCTGTTTAGGCCTGGCCTGGCCTGGCCTGTTTAATAAAAAGGCCAGGTTCAAGCTTTTACAAAAGCCTATTTAAATAAACAAGTCACGCTTAGGCTTTTAAAAAAGCCTACTTAGCCTGTTAGGTCGGCCTGTTTAAGTGGCCTATTATAAATTATAATATATATTCTTAATTTCATATATATATATAATAATAAATTATTTTTTATTTTAATTATTCATTTATTCTATTATGATTATTTTTTTTCTGTAAAATTAGAAACCTACCTTTAGAATTTAGATCACTCTCAGTCTCTCACTCTCTCAGAACTCACATAGCCTTCAGGAAAGGAACCCTAGTAGCCGCCGTTCACTCCGTCTCTGCCTTTCAATCTCATAATTCCATCGCCGGATTCGCCGCCACCGTTCTGAAGAGTTGTCTCCACCTCCGTCGTTCGCAGTCGCAGAGCAGTCGCCACCTTCGTCGTTCGCAGTTGCGCCTCAGTCGCCACCCCCGTCGTTTGTAACACCCCCATCCCATGACGGGTATTACTCGACTAACTCGATTGCGATTTGTTAATTCATCTCTTAATAAAATGAGGAAAGTTGGTGATTTTTTTTTGAAGGTTTTGTAAAGCATATTAGTAAATTATATTTGAGATAAAACAAGAAGAAGTACATTGGTACTAGGTATATCATTCCGTTACTAATTGAAATTACAATGGAAATAACATACATCTAGATTGGGATTTTAGTATAGTACATTACAAAAAGAAATGGGGCTTTCTATTAGGCTTTGACCTATCCTTACTGTATACTGCTACTCAAATATGTCCCTAAACACTACGACCTGACTCAACAAGATCCGGTTCCACCTGAACGCCACATCTATCTTTAGGACAACGTGCATCCTTCCAGAGTCCATGCCCTTTTAGGTGCCAAAATAATAACAGACAACAAAAGAAAGACAAGGGGATGAGAACACTTTACATGAACTCACAAACATAGGATATGATGCACTAGAGCACACACACAGAAATTCCACACAATTCAATCAATCAGTGAATATAATTCATATCATCACAATGCATACAGACTAATGCGTACTTTGTACTATGATGCCATAACTAATGCATGAGGGCCCGGGGAAACATCACCATCCGCAGAGCACACAGCAACTGCTCCACCATATATGTACAACGTATCAGGAGTTAGAGTCTATACTAGCAATCAGTACAAGGAGCATTGCTCATTCATTTTCTTTTGGCCAAATTCTTTTATGTGTCCTTCCAAACAATCTCAACTGACCCCGAAACCATGAGAGCGACAGGATAGCTAAGCTTGTACCCCTTCGGACTCGACAGTAAGGAGCTAGCCTACGTCTCATGATGTCCTTTCTGTAACTCGACTATCCTCAGGGTTGGCGTCCCATTCGAGGACCCGCTGGCGTTCTTTGCAAAACCCAGTGCACCCTTCCCAACCAGTTTCACACTGTACCAAAGCGTCACTGCCATATTATGGTCGTAAGGTTTTCAACCTTGAACATTATCGATGCTTTATGATGCATGTCACACAATAATGCTTTCAACATACACATCCTTACAGGAAAAGCCCATCGAATCATTCTACGTCACCACTTACCCGTGGTACGGCCTGATTCAATGTCTTCCCTTTAAAGAAAATCAAACAATGCTTTCTCAGCATACTCAGTCCTTACAGGCAAAGCCCATCGAATCATTCTACGTCACCACTTACCCGTGGTACGGACCGATTCAATGTCTTTCCTTCAAGGAAAACCAAACCCTGTCTTTGGGTTGAAACTGCACTCTCTCACTAAGCTTCTCAAGTCTTATGTAGAAAGAGTGTGTTGGTTATAATCTTTTAAGGTAATTTTTACTAATGTTCTTCTTTAAATCAATATTCATTTCCACTTGAGGCCTATAATTTACTAAGACTTATGATTGTGTCTTATGGATAGTATCACTTACCCTAATTTGTCTGGTATGACTAATTAAGATTAGGTTTAACACTCAATTGTAATTAGTCTTCATTAACTAAACTATAATCAATCCTAATCTCTTTCTTAATCTTGAATTAAGCTTTTTAATTTCATTTGATTAAGGTTAATCATAATTAATTAATTCTTAATCATCATTAAGGCTTAATTACTTAATTAATGCCTTATTAGTAATTAGTGAAAAATTAGTCTTCCTTAAGGTTAATTAATTTTAGCCTTAATTAATTATTCTTTACTTAATTAACTTAAGTGAATTAGATTAATTAACTCAGATAATTAAATTAGCTAATCCCACTAATTTAAATTTTAAGCTTTAATTTTAATGGTGGATTAAAGTTGAAGTCCAACTCTAATCTATGCTCAATTTCATAAATTGTTTTGGTTGACTTTTAATGAGTCTTTGACTCTCTTTTTGATAATTTTGGGCCTGAACCAAGTGCCCAAAGGTTGAATGACTCTTAGGAGCCCATTTTTACACATGACAAGTCAAAATGTTGACTTTTGTGATGACTTTTATTTGAATTACACTTGAAATCCGAATTTAATTCTTTTGGTATTTTCCAAAATTTATTATTTAATTAAAAATCTTTTTTTTTGTAAATTTAGTGTTTTGACCTATTGGACCATTAAGGCCCAAAAATATGTTTTCAACTTCACTTGACCTTTTTAAGATCAAAATGAATTCTTGATGAGTTTCATCAAGAACGACCTCAAGAACACCTTGAATGTTCACCAAAACACCAATTTTTCCAACAACATCCAAACTTTACCAAATTTCAACACAATCATCAACAAGCATTATCAACAACCAATATCATGCTAATTCATCCAAAATCATCCATACACACATTCAAGTTCATAACTTTATTTCTAAGCTCATAAACACCATTTTTCAAGAATCAAACATCCAAAACAAATTCATAAATCCAAACAACCTCATGCATGTTCATAGATCCATCATCAAAACACATTTCCATCATCAATTAAAATTTTAGAAACATGCAGCCTTTTTAGTTCAAAATAGCCGAACCATATAGGGAGAAAAGGAGAGAATTTTTTTTCAAGCATCAACAACAAATTAGAAACACCATGCAAGGCTATAATGAAATAGTTGAACCATATCTCCCAAGAGATAGGTTCCAACAACCCATTTTTCAAGAGAAAAACAAGATCAAAGACAAGGATCAAGGGCAATCCTTGACTCTAGTCACCAATCCTACTAGAGTTCAAGTTCCCCCCCCCCCCTTACCTAAGGAATTTCCTCAAGAATAAGGTGCAGCAACAACTCACAAAACAGCTCCAAAGATCCCTTCTTTGATCACCAAACTCGAGCTTTCAAGGCTTGGAGGCTTGGTGCTTAAAGCTTTGGTTCAAAGATGGAACCTTGGCTTGAAAGTGTTTGATGGAGATTGGAAAAATGTTGGGAGAAAAGAGAGGGAGACTTACGGCTTTGTCTTGGAGAGAAAGAGAGAAATGAGAGAAAAATTTCAAGCTTGCATGTGTGGAAGAAAGGAAGAATAAGTGGTTTTAGTGTTAAAATGCCATAAGTGCTTGACACATGTCTTGGAAGGAAGAAAGAAGGAGACAAGTGTCTCTCATGCAACACTCTCACGCATGCACGGCTTGCATGAGAAGCAAAAGGGAAGGTTTGTGTAATTTTTTTCTGGCCCGGATCAAGAGTATTTGGGGGAGTTCAAGAGACAGTAGGGGTAAAATGGGAATTTTGCACCAAAATTCCCAAAAATTCTAGAAAGATTCCTATAATTGCTCTAACATATTTTAAGCCTAAAAATATGATTAGAACTTACTTCTCACTTAAACTTTCTTGTTTCCCAATTTTCCCAGTTTTCGCACACAACGATTAATTATTTTAATAAGAGTAAGCAGATAGAAAATTATGGTTTTACATACAAAAATTCTATAAAGTTATAAATATCATTTTCAATCCACCTTTAAGGTTCAAAGTATATTTTCAATATTATTACATAAAATTTCATATGTTGGTTAGAGTTATACTGCTAACCAGGGGCATTTTGGTCTTTTGCCCAAAAGCGCTAGAAAATTCTAAATAGTTTTCTAAAATTCATTATTAATTATATTAAGACTATTTTGACTAAAAATATGGATCCCTTTAAGTTTTAGCTATTTTTCATAATTAAATTTATATTTTCCTTAACTGTATAATTACTAAGGGTATCTTAGGTCATTTTCTCAAACACCTCTCTTGAAAAATTTTATTTATAATTATGGTTGGATAATTTCAAAAATAAAAATTTGATTGCTTATTAACAGCTCCCAAATACTTCATAATTAAATTATTATTATTATTTTAAAACTTTCTTTATTTTATTTATATACCGGTAGGGGAAATTGTGGGTGTTACATCGTTCGCAGTCGCCTCAGTCGCCACCGTTTCCCTCGTTCGTCCCCGATCGCTCCCTCCTCGTCACAGTTCTTCCCTTGCGGTGACAGTGAGTTCTTTCGGTGTGGTCTGGATCTGTTCTGTATTGTGATATAGATTGTTAAATGCTTCAAGTATTGTGATATAGATATATTATGTATTGTGATATAGATTGATCTGTTCTGTATTGTGAATTTGTGATATAGATCTATTCTGTGCATTCTGCTTTGTCCTTGGCTAAATCTGCCATGGCACTACCAAGTATCATTGATGCTAGCAATAGCAATTGTTCTAGGGCTCTTGTGTTGTGGCAGAACATTTTGTGTAGTGTTGATGAAATGGGTGGGGGGGAGTGATGGTAAGTGGTTGAATTGAAGTGAGAGAGATTGGGAGTTAAGAGTACTTCAATATTCAGACAGTAGTATGGATTGGTGTTGGTGAAAAATGTTATTATTTGCTATTATCTCTATAATTCTCTAGTTTCTGGTTTGATTTGATTTAATTTAATTTATTAACTAATTAGTGGTGGTGCTTGAGTACTCTTCCCACTTTTAAATGGGGTTTTGCAATGTATTATTACTGTGGTGGTTCCAAAATGATTCCAGCTGGTTTTATGAATTATGCACAGTTGTTTTTTTTCATGTTAAATAGACCAGCATCAATGATTAATTGATTATACAGGTTTTAAAACAGTGTTGTTGTCTTGCTGAAAATAAATTTTAGGCTGTTACAATGGCCTATTTAGAAGTATAAGCATATTAGCCCGCGACCTATTTAAGAATAGGCCCATTGGCCTATTTAAAGGTCTTTTTAAGTGGCTTAGTTACTTGGTTATTTGGTAGGCCTATTAGCCTACAAGCCTATATTGGCCTGCTAAACGATAGCCCTATTAGCCTATTTAAAGGCTTGGACATGAAGTAGGCTTTTAAATAGGCTAATAGGCCAGGCTAGACTTTAAAACAGGCCAGGCCAGGCCAGACCTACAAAATTGGCCTTTGACAGGTCATAGGCCAGGCTTAGGCCACAAAATTATCAGGTAGGCCAGGCTCAGGCCTTACAAAGTCTGGCCTACTTCCACCCCTACTTGGGGTCACAACCCACTTCCACTACAACTAACCATTATTTGGTAAATTAATTGTAATATGAAAAGAGGAAAATTTTATGAAATATAAAAAGTAACCAATAATATATAAAAAATAGTTTAATATGTGAAAAATATTTGAAAGGTAGTAAAACTGAATTACAATATAGATGTAGGTCCTTAATATTTTTATTTTAGAAGTTTCTAAAAATCATTCATTTGATATAATTTATCTCATACATTACACTTTATATACATTTTTATTTAAATTTAAAACTTTAATTAATTTTATATAGCAAATATTTTTGTCACATATAACAAATAAAAGGTAAAATATGTTTTTAGTCACTGTAAATTGATTAAATTTTATTTTTAGTCCTTATAAATGTTTTTTCTTTTACATCCTCACAAATGCAAATTTTTAAAAATTGGTCTTTGTCATTAAACCCCTAGTTAACTTAACGGTTCTTCTCCCCCTCCTCCTCCCTTTTTTCTGCACCATGTTTTTTTTTAAAATAACAAAATTAACAAGAGTTTCTCATATAGACACAACTTTAAAAATGAGCTCAAGTTAAATCATACCTAAAATAGGAGAAGTAGGAGCAAAAGGATGAAGAGGAGGTGATGAAGTGGCAAAATGACAAGTAGAAGGAGAAGGAGCAGCACCTGTGACGATAGAGAAGTATTTAAAAAAAATCATTTGCAAGGATGTAAAAAGAATTCATTTATGAGGACTAAAATAAAGCCTAAATCGTTAGCCATTAGTAGAATTTAAATGACAATAATATATTTTAAAAATTAATTTATTAGGACGTAAAAGAAAAAAAACATTTATTAGGATTAAAAGGAAAGCACAGTTCATTTACATAGAATAAAAACATATATTATCTAAAAATAAATGATGAGATACACGTACACTAGTAACTATTATACAGAGCTGGCAATTGAGACTGCCCGACCTGGTAAGATATGGATAATGGGTTTTTATGTGTCGAATCAAAAGTCCGAAGTTATTCGGTCTTTTAAAATAAAGGTTTAAGTCATACATTTTATGTGTGTGGATCCTTTCCTGCGATGCTACCTTTCTAGCAAAGTTATCTACATATTAGCTAGAAAATAACTATCGAATTTAACTATGGAATATTTTTGTAGCTATTTGGTAGCTATAATTGTTGGAGACAAATGGCCAGTCGGAGAGGATCCGGATCCATATTTTTGTGGGCATTTTGCAGATAGTCCGATTTTTTGTGGGTTTTGCGGGCTATCCGACCTTTTTTGCGTGTAACGGACTTTATCAAACAAGACTAAAATGTCTGGAGTTATTTGAACTTCTAAAATAAAAGTTAATTGCTACATTTTTTCAGGTTTTTATATATCGGACCGATTGAGATAACCCATTTAGTGTGTCCAAGGCTTTTGTACACCGGGGTTTTTTTTTTTGTTTTAACACAAGTATCCCCTATTACCAAAGCTTTTGAGCCTTGTTCAATAACAAAAAGAAAGAGTAAATTAACACTTTAGTCCCTCACTTTTATAGCGTCATCCAATTCAATTCCTGAGTTTAGGAAAACCCTCTGTTAGTTCCTGACATTACTCTTTATATTGCAATTAAGTCCAAAACGTTAAATGGTGTTACATTAAGGAATAAAGTGAATTATTTTTATGAAAGCTAGGGACTAATGTGAATTAAATTATCACTTAAAACATTGTCGGAGGTTTTGTATGTGGCATTTATGGTAGAACTTTACAAAATAATGGAAAGATAAGGAGTTCAAAAATAAATACAATAATATTCTACTTAATTAAACAATTACACTATAAAAAAAAATTCTAATTCTTCCACCAAAATTCCACCATTTAAACATGATAACTTATCACGTAATCAATATATTTTAACAATTTGAACTTAATTACAAAATAAACTATATCTTCCTAATAGAGGATTTTCCATGACTCAAAACTAAAAAAATCGGGGGAATAAAGTGCTAATAACTATTATGAGCCAAGATCTTTCCGGACATAATGGTGTACTAGTTTTCTCTCAACTTTGGATTCCGTGTAGTTGATTTCATTGCATTTAGGGAATTCGGGCCTTCTGATGGAAATTGGATGGTCCAAAGACCGAGATAGTGTAATCAGACGGTCTGGATTCGCTGATTGCGTGAATGCATGGGAAAATCGACTGCAGGAGAGACCAGCTATTATCCTATGCTTGGGAGAGAGTAGAGATAGATAAAGTAGTCACCTTCAAGAAAGTGTTTGGCTGCACCCATTCAATTGAGTTGCGTTGCGCACAAACCCTTATAGTAAGGAATTCGCTCGCTGGTAGTGCTATCTTCTCATTTTGATGAAACTCGCTTCGTAGCTGTATAGTATAGTCTCTCAGTTTCATTTGCTCTGTATAGTATTATTCCTTTGAGCATGGTCTTCTTTTCATTCTTTCTGTTTCTAAAAACTCTGTGTTTCTTGTTTTCTCAATAGACGAAGCTCTGTTTTAAGGGGCCACTGTTATTTAAGGATTTGGGGGTTTAATTTCTACGCCTCCGAACTGTTTGATAAAATGTTTGTGTTGGTTACTGTTGTGTTCAGGGGTGGCAAAAGATTGAGGGCTAAGCAAAAACGATTAATAACAACAGATCACTTAGTTCTTCCTAATGGGATGGAGGTCATTCTCTTACAATAAGAGCCTCTTTTCGTCTCTTCTAAGGGTTGCAAATCCAAAGCCACCTTGGATACCACTCTCCCAAAGGTTAAGAATTAAGATTATTCTCATTTCTGTCATGGATACTTGACTTGTTTCCAGATTTTCATCTTGTTGAAGAAATGTTGGTTTTAGATAATTTTCCATTGACAATAGCTGTGAAATGACTCATCTATGTTGCTCTTTCAGGTCAAAAGTATTCTATGATTCAGGTCCAGGTGTTGCACTACGGAATTGTTGTAAAAGTGCCTCTTTGGTGAATTTTCAAGGTTACCTTTTAGATAGATTTTTTTGTACTTGAATTGAACTGGTTATGGTAGTGTAATTATTATTAAAACTAAAACTACCAATTTGTCATATTCATCATTGAGTTTGTTGAGAGAAAACAAAATTCCTGGTTTAACATAGTAACAGAAAACATATTTTATGATTTTTATGTATTTCCTCTAGGTTAGGAGGACTTAGAAATGTATATCCTTATTGATTTCCATGTGAAATCAGGGTTGTATAGTATACTTCTATTATCATTTAACATGATTTTCATTGGTGAGGTTTTGTAGAAAATCATTAACCTAATTCATGTCTTCTGCAAACATGGAAATAAAAATAAAAGGAGCATTCCTTTCCATTTCTCTACCCCATGATGTGATTTACTGACACAGTTCAAGATCCTAATTTTTTATGGCAACTAATTTTCTTAAAAAAATATCTTAAGGCAATAGGCTTCTTTTATATTCTTCATACATACAATTAATGTGTTATCTAGCGTTAATTCCTCTGTGCTAATGAATTTTGATTTGCAGCGTTGAGATCATATGCGCGTGGTGCACGCAAGGCCTATGATCTCTTTGGCAGTGGAAGACCAGGGGATGAAGAGTTCAAGAAAGCCTGGGCAAAGGAGATGGATGAAGATAACACTCTATGGACAGGAAGTGAGGATGAAAGTGATGAAGAGAAGGGTTCAAAGAATCATTTTCATAAAGAGATTAGGAAAGCAAGACAGCAAGCTAAGGAACATGTAGACCTGATTGATGCTGATGACAGTGATGAGCTAAGAAGTGTTTGGTCTGACAGTGATGAGGAGAAGACACTGTGGACTGGTGATGAAATGGATAGTGATGAGGATATTCCTACAGAAGCTTACCCAAATGAAAGAAGTGATAAGTACATAGATAAATTGTTTGAGTTTGATGAAATGCCTAAATACAGAACCATCTCTGAGCTGTTGAAAGCTGAACAAGAACCTGAGGAGTTGTCACCAGGAAAGAAAGCTAGGAAGATTGCAGTTGAGAATGCTTTAAAGAAATTAAAGAAAGGTCCAGATGGGAGGTATACCAATGCATGGGAGGTTATGAGTGATTTAGATATTCTAATTGGAGCATTTGAAAATATTGTCTCAGGACCAGAATATGCAGAGCTTAGACAAGGAGGGCCTAAAAAACTAAATATTGAGTTTTTCAAGGACATACAAAAACGTATGAGAGATCCAAATTACAAATTCTCACCTGAGTTAAAATTGAAACCAAAGAGTAAACTGGTTTCTAGAAAGAAATGGCAAAAGGCAGAGTCTAGAAGGAGGAAAGCACAAAAGAGATAAAGCTAGTCTGTTTCTCAACATCAAAACAGCAGTTAGTTTTTGTGCCTTTGTACTGTTTCTTACACTTACACCTCTTTTTATCTCTATCTCTCTCTTTCTTTTACATCATATCAATTATCACATTTCCATTAAGTTCATTAAGTTGTGAAGGGAAGTGTAAAAAAAGTAATTGTGAAAAAATCACAACTCAAATATGAAAGGCTCTTGCTTTAAACTGTTAATAGGTAGCAGTAATGCATATGCAAGCCATCAAGATGCAGAACAGTAGTGGCTTCTGATGTTATTATTCTGTATTCAAATCTTAAATGCTTAAATAGGGAGTTGCAAATTTGTTAACCGAGAGAATATCTTATTGTTTAGACAATATCAAAAAGAATAATGCAAAACCCTCACCAAGGAACAGTCCGAAATCCTTGTCTTTGCACAATAAAGAACTTGATTACATGTATATTTTTGGGAAGGGGCATGAAACAGAGAAAGAAGCTCACGTTGCCTAGCATATAAGTAAGGTATTCTTTCTTTGCATAGGAAAACAGAGAAAGTCATTGACATAAATCAAACTTTGCACGAAAAGGAAGAACTGAATTCGAAGAAAATACAACCAATCGATGTGTATATAAGTAACATAACTAGAGATTTCATTCTCCAAGAGAAGAGGTAAAGATAATCTCTTAGAACCCAAAAGCAAAAGAGAAACAAAGGCACAAATGTCATTGGATCAAAAGACACCTGCACAACCACTAGCAGATCGTGTATTTGAAGAATTTGAACCACCCTCTGATTGGGATCATGACGAAGGAAGTCATACGCTAATTCTTATGCTTCCAGGTTGGTTCAGTTTATTGTCAATTATTCCATTTTTCTCATAATAATATTTTATAAATTAGACTAAAATAATTTACATAGCTCTAATTTCAAAAGCTCGGAAATTACCAAAGGAAAAAAAATCTATAAGGAATTAATAATCAAAGATATAAAGTCACCACTTCTTGATACACATTCGGAAACTTGTAAGAACTTGTTGATTTAAATAGGAGTAAACTAGCACATCGGTCTCTGACTTTGGGGGACCATGCAGTTTCGTCCCTGACTTTTTAAAAAGCACTTTAGTCCCTGATTTTATTGAATAAAGTGAAGGACTAAAGTGCATATTTTTTTAATAAAATAAGAACTATAGTACATGTTTTTTTAATAAAGTATGGTGTTATCTTATCATGCAACATACTCCACCCATATAGACAAGTCTTGAAAGTTGAAATTAATAACTGAAAAGCGTTATAACATTTCACCTATTTTGTAGAGTAATTTTGAAGTAACTACTGACGTTTTTTTAAACTATTCTTACATTTTTATCCTTAAGTTTGTTATAATTATCAAATAAAACGGTTTTTTCTAATATGTGCAATTTTGCACTGGATAATAAATTAAAAATGAAAATGTTTTATTAGAAATTACAACTATTACTATTACCAATGCATTGAATGTTGTGATGGTTGTAATTTCCAATAAAACCTTGCACATGTTAGCAAAAATCGTTGATAAAAATAACAGATAAACTAGCTAAAAGTTGAAAAAAAAAGTTGAAAGTTGAAAGATGAAAGATGAAATCAGACAAACTAGTTTTTTTTGGTATTAACCACTGACATCTCCTGTTACAAGTGATAATTCTGTTTGGGGTTTAGTCACAGCTAAAGCTACTATGTGTTTAGTAGGGATCAAAATCAGACAAGTTAGTTGATTGAATTGACGGTATTTAATAAAATTCATTGATAAGATCATATTAATTACTAAATCACAACTTAAAATTTGGTAATTATAACAAACTTAAGGATAAAAATGTAAGAATAGTTTAAAAAACGTCAGTAGTTACTTCAAAATTACTCTACAAAATAGGTGAAATGTTATAACGCTTTTCAGCTATTAATTTCAACTTTCAAGACTTGTCTATATGGGTGGAGTGTGTTGCATGATAAGATAACACCATATTTATTTATTTACCCTTAAATTAAAAGCATTGAACTGTAAACAATTTGTATATATGTACTTCAACTTTAATTTAATTACAGGATTTAAGAAGGAGCAAATGAGGGTCCAAGTAACCTCAACCCGCATCCTAAAGCTAAGTGGTGAAAGACAGATCAGTGAGAACAAATGGCGTCGATTTCACAAAGAATTTACCATTCCAACTGATTCTGACACCAGTGGGATTAGTGCCAAGTTTGAAGCTGGTATGCTTTATGTAAGGCTTCCAAAAATGATCAAAAAGCTGCAGATTCCAAATAATAATGTTCCAAAGCCTCAGCAGCCAACAACAACTGATCAGAAGCCAACACAACAAGAAGCTCCAAAGCCTCAGCAACCAATTACAACTGTTCATAAGCCAACACAACAAGAAACTCCAAAGCCTCAGAAACCAACAATTGAGAAACCAAATGCACAAGTTGTTGATGATCAGAAAAGGCCAAAAGTTGAGGACAAAGTTGTTGAATCCAAGGTTGAGGCACAAAAGCCACTGCTCCAGGAACATAAATCAGATGAAGATTCTCAGAAGAAGCCATATAAGGAGAAGGGCAGAGTAGAAACAGATCAATATGCCAATAACAAAGCTGATAAGGAGAGAGAAGAAGGTGCAATATTAGCCTCTAAAGTTCAGGAAATGCATGGAAGTAGTTCTGATGGGTTGGGTAAGAGAGGAGGCAAGATGGACAAAAGGTCACTGACCATGGAAATGCTTTCACAACAAAGTCAGGAATATATGAAGGCCCTTTCTAGTTTGATGGAGGAGGTTAAGAAGCAAAAGAAATTGGCCAACATGCTTGTTGTTGTCTTTTTTGTCTTGCTATTAGGGCTCTATGTTAAGAATGCAATCAAGTCATAGAACCCAAAAGCCAAGAGTTGTAATTGCTTAATTTCCTCATGCTAATTGATGCCAATGTGGCACAAAGACTTTTATCTTTATGTGTAAATGCGTAAATTCACAGAGAGAATAAAAATGGCATTTAAGAGGTTTTTAATTAATTATTAGTAATTGTTGATGGCTTCTAATAATCATGACTCATGACTAAGATATATATATATATATATATATATATATCTCACATTTTCAATATTCATATTTTCATATGATCAACAGATATATCAAGAGCCTAGTATTGATTCATTTAGTCTATACATGATATCATGTTCAGTGAACAATGTTTACAGCAGGTTGCATAGATATGGATATAATACTAGTATTTGAATCTAATCTAATATAGAACCAACAAAGCTCGACACAATTGATAGGTAGCTGGGTCACTTAAGCATCTTGACAAGGGTTCGATCCCCGGTGGTGTGTATAGAAAAGACTTTATTGGGAGAGGCAAAACTCATTTCGGTGATCTCTACACCTCGAAAGGGATTAGTCATTGGTGAGGGATACCCTTGATTCACATATGAATTTGACATAGATGGATTCAAAATTCAGATTCATTGCACTAAGAATCCATGTCGTCACTAAGTCATTAAATCTTAGGCGTCCGAAGATCGAACAACTCAGATGTTAAAATGAGATTTTAAATCCGATTTAAACATCTCGATATTTGAGTCATCTGATTTTCGTCGGACGTATATGATTTGATGATTGTAGTGGTTGTGTGATTTTTTACTACACCCAATCCCGATTCATAGAAGGGATTCATGGTAAGTAAAAGTTCCAAGTTAAAATAGAACAAAAGTATAATAAAAATGCTAAAGGGTATGGGATGAATCATATACTCTGCTGTTATTTTGTAATTGGTCATTGTGTTTTTTTTTTTTTTGGTGAGTTATGGACCTAAAAGGCCAGGAACAAAAAGAAAAACCTAAAAAACAACTCAAACTCTGGACCTAGTTTCCAGAGCTATTAGCAATAAACCGCAATGTAGCAAAAGAGGGCAAGCTCTCAAAAACCCTAAAATCACTTGGTTGCTCAAATCCATGTTTTGCGAAGCTATCAGCAAGAAGATTCCCTTCCTTGGCTATATGGTTCCAAGCGATCTCCGAAAACTCCATGGCAGCCGTCCGAATGCGCTCGACCATATTACAAGCAGGATGAAGATTAGGACATCCACCTTCAATGAATCGCAAAGCTTGCAGGGTGTCTACCTCCACAGAAAGATTCTTCCAACCTCTCTGAATGATGAGCTGAAGACCTTGCAATATCCCCCATAGTTCCACCTCCAGTACCGAACAAGGCCCCAGATTTTTAGCAAATCCTACTAAAAATCTACCCCAGTCATCCCTAACCACACCACCACAAGCTCCAATGGATCGCATATGGGAGAAAGCCCCATCAGAATTCAGTTTCACCCAACCCGAGGGCGGAGGGTGCCATTTCAGCTGCACAGCTCTTCCCAGGTGAGAAGTAATTTTGGTACTCGGATTTCTCATAGCAATCACAGCAGAATGGATTTGCGCTGATATTCTGTATTTTGTGGACTCTATGGATACACGAATGTTATTGAATATAACATCATTTCTGTGTCTCCAGATACTTTCAAGGGTGAAGCCAAATACAAGGTCTCTTCGCAGAACATCTTCATGCCAAGGGCGCTGTTGAAGAGCTTGGAGGAGCCAATTGTATTGAAAAAAAATCTTGATTGACCATTTTTCAAATTTTTATTCTTTCATGTATTGTGCTAAGTCGAAAGAAATTCGGAAATGGAAGGAACGAAACAAAAAGAAAAAAGATACATCGAAGAAGATCTTTCTGTTTATCTTTTTTCTAAAAAAGATAAAAATTTGTACAAAATAGACGAAGATAAGAATATCTTCGGATTTAAAAAACCTCTTGTAACTATTCTTTTTTATTATAATTGATGGAATCGTCCCCAATATGCTTTTTTTATCTCATGTCTTTCTTCGTTCATGGTTCGATATTTTGGTGTCCTAGGCGTAGAGGAACCACACCAATCCATCCCGAACTTGGTGGTTAAACTCTACTGGGGTGACGATACTGTAGGGGAGGTCCTGCGGGAAAATAGTATTATATGAATTTTATTTTTGGGTAAAATATGTTTTTTATCCTTATGTTTCTAAGCAATTTTGGTCTTTGTTCCTAATTTTTAAAACTTTTTATTTTATATCCCTATATTTTTAAAATATCTTAATCGAAGTCACTAATGCTAATTAGTTTTAGGGAAAAATATGTTTTTCGTCCCTGTAGTTTCGGTCAACTTGGGTTTTCGTCCCTATACTTTAAATCCTTGATTTTTTGTCCATGTACTTTCTAAACCCCATAAACATTAGTCCATGCCGTTAGTTTGAACCGTTAAACCTGTGACCTATGACGTGTCAATTACCTAGCATGCCACGTGTTAATTGCCCGACATGCCACGTCACAGGTTTAACGGTTCAAACTAACGGCAGGGACTAATGTTTAGAGGTTTAGAAAGTACAGGGACAAAAAACCAAGGATTCAAAGTATAGGGACGAAAACCCAAGTTAACTGAAACTACAGGGACGAAAAACATATTTTTCCCTTAGTTTTATTAAGTTGTTAACATGTTTAATAGACTTCGAATTTACCTTTGAGTGTTGATGTCCGTTTTTTGGTAAAGTGGGTGGTCCGTGTTGAACGACCGGGTCAGGTGTATCCAACTTTTCCACCCCATACTCGTTGGTCAGATTGGCCTTTGACTGGTCTGGTCCAATCTCCAGAACAAATTCTTTTATTGGATTTAATCAAAACAAAACCATGATATTGGTTTTTTTTTTTGTAAATTATAAGTATCATTTACAGGAGGCAATTTTGCTCGAGTCGAGAACATTCACACCATGATGGGGCTAGCTCTTCCGGTGATAATTTTTTCCATCCACAAAAACTCAAACTCGATACCTTATTCAAAGGAAATCAAACATATAGCACATCAACAACGTATTAGTATTTAATAGTGTGGATAGGCTATAATGATAGCTGTCATTTCTTTTTGTTTTGTCTATAAATATTAAATGGCTTAAAACAATCCTATTATTAGGTTCAATAAATTTGCCTATAAAAAAATTAGTTAATTGACTAACAACTTTTTTCTCAAACCAATGTACCTGAATCAACCATTGGCGGCTCCTTATTAAAGGAGTCTCATGCACCGTTAATTAAAAAAAAATACATTATCATCTAATAATATAATTTTCATGTTATTTTAATGATATTACTTTATATATTATTAAATTTAATAAATAATATGATAATACATTGTGGGATAATAATATAATTTTTTTACACTAAAATGTATACACATAAATTTTTTATTAAAATATGTGTTATTATAAAATATATAGGAATAACAAAACTAAAGAAATTGGGTTTTCTTTAATGATTCGATTCAATTCAATAAAAATTAAAAGAATACTCTAAAAAGAACAAAAATTGAATAAATCAAAAATTGAAATTACTAGAAACTAAAAAAATGATATTTTATATCAGATTGAATTGGATATTATATTTAATTTTAAAAATTTATTCAATTCAATTTAAATAATATATATATATATATATAATTTTATTTATAAAGTTACCATACCACTCATACTTACATATTAATAACTTTTTTATTTATTTATGAAAAAATATATTAAAAGAAATATATATTTTTTGTAAGTAATTAAATAAAAATATATTTAGTTAAATAAACATAACTATAATTTATTAGATTATAAATTTTTATTAGTTTGAGTTGAAATATAGATAAGTTATGAAATTGTATGAACTTTTTTAATAATATGATTTTGAAGAATTTTATTAGTATTAATTATGTTTCGACTTATAATAATATATTTGATATTTTGAATTTTTTATTGTATTTATGATATATTTTAAATTTTATTTAGTATCTCTTCAAGGGAAAGAATCCAAATTAAAATAAAAAAATTTAATTCAATTCCAGTCTATTTAATTAAATTGAATTGAAAAAATTAAATTAATTAGACGATAAAATAAGAAAATTAAAAAGATTAAATCAAATTATTATTTTCCTTGAAAAACCGATCCAGTCTGTAGAAAACTCTAGTTCTTAGTTTCTTCATATAATTTTTAAAAAATAAAATAGCCCAAAATCCTTATCTTTGCTCAATACTGACTCACAATCAGAAATCACGTTGAGGTTTTAGCAATACCAAAACAAAAGGTCACCTCCTTCATGAGGCCAAAGCATATAATCTTCCTTGCATCAGAGCCTTATTAACAGAGAAACAATGTTTGCACGAAAAGAAAGTAATAAAGCAAAAGAAATTATTCAATTTGCGTGCTGCAAAATATTGCATATATAATAATCTGTCTCCTTGAATAAAAAGCATGTAACACTACTTCATTCTTCAACTAAACAAAAAATAAGAAAGCAAGATCAGCAACAGTTAAAAGGCAACTAGATATGGATCCAAAGGCACAATCAGCAGCTAATCGTGTCTACCAAGACTTTGAACCATTTTTTGAATGGACTGAAGATGAAGGAAGTGCCACACTCGTTGTAATGCTGCCAGGTATAACTTGCTTTTAATTATATATGCCAACTTAAAAATTGAATTCATTCATAAATCATTTATTGTACACACACATATATATATACTTAATATTGGACTGTATATGTCAGCTCCATAATTTGTATAATAACTCAATTGGGAGAGGTTTAATTTTGTTATAATGAATACAATTCATATCTTGAAAGGGTCTTTTTCTTTTTAAGTCGTTTGGTTTGCATTTTTATTTATAATTTTTTGTTTTTTGAAATTTTATAAAAAGAAAATTTAGAAATGCTAAAAACAGAAAAATGTCTTTTTCTAGCATTTCTTGATTTCTGTTTTCAACATTTTCAGTTTTTCCTTTATAAAATTTCAAAAAATAAGAAAAAAAATTAAATCAGAAAATAAAAACAGGAAATGAAAATGCAAACTAAACATGTCTCAAAACATTGCATTTTCTTGTATGTAGTGACTGTTTGGTTCCCAATTGTGAACAGTCGGAATCAATTGTGTGAAATTGATTTTAAATCACTTCTATCCAATGTGTTTCATAAATCGTGCATAAATCATTTCTGACCATTGATTCTATAAATCTATCGAAATCAATTCTGCCTAACTGTTAACCAAACAGACACTTATATCTTATGTATCAACTATACTAAAAGTTGAAGCTATAATGCATAAGTCCACCTAACTTACGCTGAAATTAATCCTTTTTATTAAATAATGGGGGCAACAGAAATCGAACTCTAAACCACTTGGATATAAAAACTCTAATACCATATCATAAACCGGCTATCTAAAAGCTATTGGTGGGGTGAAATACACATGAATTACTATATTTCTAATACTTTCTACATTGATGCACTATACAGGATTCATAAAGGATCAATTGAGGGTGCAAGTGACCTCAACTGGTGTCCTAAGGATCAATGGTGAACGACAAGTCATTGAGAATATATGGCGTCGTTTTGCTAAAGAATTCTCCATTCCTTCCTATTGTGACACCAATGAGGTTGGTGCCAAATTTGAGGGTGGCATTCTAACTATCAAGTTTCCCAAGCTGATCACCCCTGTTAAGCCCCTGGAACAAGAGGAAACAATTACAAATCCACCACCTGAAGAAGCTCCAATGCCACAACATCAAAGTGCTGAGCCTCAGGCACTACCACAAGTGGTTGATCAACAAGAGGAAAAGGAAAAAATTGAAAAAGTTGTTGATCAGAAAGAACCAAAACCAACCAGTGATGAAAAAGAACAAGAAAAAGAAAAGAACAAAACAGAAGAAGTAGCACCTGATAAAAATGTTGCTCATGAAAAGGTGGGGACTAATGGGGTGTCAGAGACAACAGAAGTTAAAACCCCTAAATCACAAGGAAAGCCACAAGCCAAGATGACTCAAAGATTGAAAACAAGGCTTTTAGATTTCAATATCAGTTTGAGATCAGCAAATGATCAGAATGTTAACCAAGGCATTAGTGGTAGTTGTAACACAGGGCTTGAGAAAAGGAAGGTATTGATGAATGTGATTGTGGCCATCTTATTGGTTATGGTAATTGGGGTGTATGTCAAAAATGCATTTAGGTCATCATCATCATCATATCAGGGAGAACCAAAATTCCAGTAACTTTAATTCCTATATGCATATTCATTCTTGTAATTGCATAAATTCAATAAAGCTGTAAAACAAAAGGTTTGATATTGAATTGGACTTGAAAATAGACTAATTTTTATGTGTGAGACAGAGTTTTAAAAAATATGATTTATATAAAAAAGGAATTATATGTAACTGTTGGGTGAATTAAATCAAAATAACTACACCTACCACAGTTCATTTAGACTGAGGGTTCAGAAACAATTCGATTGAGACATGCATGTTAGTTTCTAATTTTAATTCAAAGTGTGGTTATATTCTCATGCCAAATTTTTATTATACCTCACTCCTATCTGAATGAGGGGAGGATGTGGTTATTCGGTTATTCCTTTGAGTTTAATATATATAGACCGTTTAGTGTAAAGAAATTTTATATAGACATTTAATGATGTGCTGTCACATTTTTTATTAAATTTAATAACATATAAGGTGTCATATTCATTAAATGATGTGGCAGCACATTATTATTGGATATTTGTGTAAAATTTCTTTACACTTATTGTATATATCAATTATATCCTATTCCTTTTATGTTTCCTTGATGATGGTATAAATGAGTAAACTGTCAGATCCGTCCCTGACTTTGTAAGGGCCTTTCACTTTAGTCCCTTAGAATTTTAAAACCCTCCCGTGGTCCCTCACTTTAAACTCCGTCAATCACTTAAGTCCGAAACACTAACTTCTGTTAAATGTTAGATGAGGTGGCAGTTTCTTTGCTTAAGTGTCACTTCTGAGAACCAAACTGAACGATTTTATACATGTATATACTTTTGTTAAGTTGGTTTACAACGACCATCTCCTTCCCTTCTTCTCCTTCAATCTCCCCTATTTTCTTTCTGTAAATTAAAGTCGTTTTACCTCTTCAACCAAGAGCAACCTTGTACAGTCAGGGACGCCGCCTATGCCGGAATCGAAGAACATGGCGTGGGATTACTTTTTTCATGATGGAGAATATGCCAGGACCTTCGTTGAATGGGGAAGAGGAGAATGAGGAAGGTGAAGGTGAAGGTGAAGAAGAGAATGTGGATGGTGATGATGATGGAGGTCACGTAGAAGATGAGGTTGAACCTAAGACACCGGAGAAAGTACAGGTGCAGGTGGAGGAGCATGAACATGAGCATGAGAATGAGGAGATAACAGAGGCAAAGCACATTGAACATTCCAAGACTGCTCCAGCTGAGTTTAGAAGGGCAATAAAGGTGGTTCCCAGTGTTACTCTGGTGCAGATTCTCAATTCCCTTGATGATCACTTTTTGAAAGCCTCAGAAAGTGCTCAGGAAGTTAACAAGTTGCTTGAGGCCACTAGGTTGCATTATCATTCCAATTTCGCTGATAATCGGGGTAATTTCTTTTCCTCAGAGTCAATGTAGTTTATGCGATCTGTTCAGTGTTTGTTTCCTTTTAGAGTTTCAAATTCATTTCATTCAAGTTGATAGTGTGCCAGTGTGGCAGCAGTTAAAGTTGAACTTTTTAGAGTTGTTCCTTAGAATGGTTGAGCTAATTTGGATTGATGTGAGCAGGTCACATTGATCGTTCTACTAGGGTTATGCGTGTGATTAGTTGGAATAGGTCTTTCAGAGGTGTATCCAATGGTGATGGTGGAAAAGATGATTTTGATTCAGAAGAGTATGAAACACATGCCACTGTTTTGGACAAGTTGTTGGCCTGGGAAAAGAAACTTTATGAAGAGGTGAAGGTAGGTGTCATCTTCCATTTTTGACATTTATACATTCAATGGTATTTGGTTTTGTTAGCTTTGTTAGTTGTCACTCGTCATTGATCTTTCATGATGTTTTTATCTTATCATTCTTGTTGCAGAGTATTTTTTGTCTTTCTATTTTGTAACATGTACCTCTTAATAAAAACTTACACCTTATTAAACTTCATTCATTGTCAACAGCAAGGTGAGCTTATGAAGTTTGAATATCAAAGAAAAGTTGCAATTCTAAACAAGCAGAAGAAACGTGGTGCCAGTGCTTAATCATTAGAAAAAACTAAAGCAGTTGTAAGTCATTTACACACAAGATATATTGTTGACATGCAGTCGATGGATTCAACAGTTTCAGAAGTAAACCATATACATGATGCCCAGTTGTATCCAAAACTTGTTGCTCTTGCTATTGAGTAAGTATTGCCAGTTGTATCCAAAACTTGTTGACATGCAGCGTCCCTGACTGTACAAGGTTGCTCTTGGTTGAAGAGGTAAAACGACTTTAATTTACAGAAAGAAAACAGGGGAGATTGAAGGAGAAGGGAGGGAGATGGTCGTTGTAAACCCACTTAACAAAAGTATATACATGTATAAAATCGTTCAGTTTAGTCCCCAGAAGTGACACCTAAGCAAAGAAATTGCGACCTCATCTAACATTTAACAGAAGTTAGTGTTTCAGACTTAAGTGATTGACAGAGTTTAAAGTGGGGGACCACGGGAGGGTTTTAAAATTCTCAGGGACTAAAGTGAAAGGCCCTTACAAAGTCAGGGACGGATCTGACAGCTTACCCTGGTATAAATATTTGCGCCCTGTGATATGTGGGGTCATATCCAACAGAGAGAGATTCCTTTTAATTAGTATGCACCTTTTATAGATTTCATCCAATAAAGTAACACGAGGATATGTTCAGCTGGAAAACACGTGACTGAGATACTTTAGCATAAGATTATGTGTGTTTGGTTTGAGTTTTAAATTGATGAAATTTTAATTTTAAATTTCCCTATGAAACTATTTTTAACATTGAAAACGTGAATGTATCACATTTTAACATTAAATCAAACATGTATTAAGCTACCTTATAATAATCACACCAGTAGGTCCAATGAATTGATCACATGCTTGTCCACCCAATAACATACAAAAAAGTACATTGATATTCTATCACTACAAGATCTAGGTAGATTAATTCATCAAGATCATTTCACTACAAGATCTAGGTAGATTAATTCATCAAGATCATTCAAAATAAATTAATGCAGATTATAGGACGAATTGCAATTCAGAACTATATCATGCAATTCCTAGGCTTTTTGACAAAAAAAAATAAAAATAAACTTAAATACCAAAATAATATAACAAAAAAAACTATTTACCCCGTTGGGGTGGTTTTGTACATACTAAAAAGGGGACAGTGCCAAGGCGCAAAACCAAACAACGCAGTGCAAGAAGAGCTTATTGTGCCAACCAATGTTTTTAAAACCGGACCGGTGATTGAACCGGTGAAGACACCAGTTCACAGTTCAATGGTTCAACCGTGGTCGAACCGATAATAATTAAATATATATTTTTAATATTATATAATATTTTAAGTAATAAAAATAACATAAAATTATAAAGAAATCAAGATATATAAGATTATAAATAAATATAAAGGACCTTATTATATATTATAAGATAAAATATTAATAATAATTGACTAAATAATAAATATTTATGTGCAATCCTTAAAAATTTATTCTTATTTATCACAAAAATATTTTAGATTAAATAAAAAATAAAAATTTAAAAACTGACTGGTTCAACCGGTTTGATGACACCGATTCTTGGCCGGTTCGACCGGTTCTTAACCGATTCTAGAACCAGTTGATTTTAGTATGATATGGTGACCGGTTCTTGGTCGGACCGGTTGAACCGGCCGGTCCGGTCCGGTCCGGTTTTTATATCTACGGTGCCAACGACTTGCTTAAAAAAAGGCATATTACAAGAGACATCAACAATTTAAGCAACTTGCATGAGGCGACTTTCAAATTGGCGCCATCCATGTGGCGCAATCTGGCATTTTGCAAGAGGCGCCAATTGTTTAATGCCTACATGGTGCGTCACACACTGAGAAAAGGGTCGGGTTATGAAAGAATGATGATTTTAGATTTATTTTTTTTTTTGCAATTCATTTATAAAATTGAAGGGAAAGTGACAATCTTCCCCCAAATGAACCCAAGTCAAATTATTGAAGGATAAAGCCCCATGGAGATTGAAGAAAAAAGACAATGAATGGGGTGCTTAAAGTTAGTGATTCAATTCATATGCAAATGTGTCTATAGCAATTTTTTGCCATTTAATTTAGTAAGAAGTTTTTTATTTGTCCAAATGTTGAAATTAGATGATGAATATTGAAGGGGTTTAAAATCTCCTACTTATCATGGGGTGGGTGTATTTACTTGAAAAGGAAGTTGTTGACAACATACATGCAAGTTTGGAGAAATACAATACTAGATGAGGAGGGGCTACACTTGGTTGGATAGATGGAAAACGTAGGTCATTGCCAATTTTTTTGTTAATAGTACTAGTGGGAATGTTTTGTTAAAACTTGTTGATACTAGTAATGTGATCAAGGATATATACTAAGCAAATGTTTGATTTATTGGAATTCATGATAGAAGTAAATGAGGAGGACAATATAGTGCAAATTGCGAAAGATTGATGGTGCTAGAATGTTATGGTGTCCAAAAAGATATTGGAGATGAAGAGAATAAAATTATTTTGGTCCCCTTGTGCACCTTACTACTTTAATTCGCAAAAGCCCACAAGAGCTGCAAAAATGTAGTACTTGGGTCTTTATTTTAAAATATTCTTGAGCTTTTATCTCAACCCGTAAAAGTTCGTTACCCACATTAGGCTAAGTCGGGTAGCTCGAATTGACAACTCCACTTTATATATCTAAGATAATCAAGAGACTTTTTAAAAAAGAGCATAGCAATAGACACTAGGGATAAAAAGCAACTTTATAAGTTTTATATTAATTTTCATGATTTTGGAAATAGCATGGTAGCCTAGATATTGTTTTGGTTTTTACGTTATCTTTTTCTTTTAACTATTTGGTGGGTAAAGTCACAAAAGATAGCAATGACAACTTTTAATCTCACGTGTATAGTGTTGTTGGGTGTGAAAGAAATTGAAGTACATTTGATCAAGTCCATACTAGGATAACAAGTCTCTTATAGTAACAAAGATTAAATGCTCTTATACTCATTAACTAAAATTTTTAATTTGAGATGAGGAAAAGTTTAGATAGAGAGGAGAATAGAGATACATTCAACCCTAAAATTTTATCTATGTTTTAGAAAAATAGGTCTTGCAATTTACGACTTAAATCTTGATTTGATGCACAACATATTAGACATAATTAATAGGATAATACATTTTGATTTTACTAATTAGTTAGTGTGTGGGGCATATATAATAAAAAAAAATTATCAAACCTTTATGCATTAAAATTATGAATAACATGTCAAGCTTTGATTTTGGAATGGACTTAATCTTGATTAGATTTCGATGTAAAAACTCATACAAACTTTAAAATTTTAAAAATAATTTTTTTAATTTTTTAATACAAATTAATTAAATAAATAATTTAAAATTAATCTTACTAGGCTTTATAAATTTTATAAATAAGTAATGCCAAGTTTGCTGCAGAAAAATAATGACGTGATTTAAAGGTATGAGATGGGGAGAACAAGAATAATTATATATACTAGATAGCTAGGAATGTTATAATTTTATAAATTCATTTTTTACTGAAGGGAAAAAAGTATGAGATGGGGAGAACAAGAATAATTTTTAATTTCATACAATTTATATGTGATTTAAAGGGAGGTGGTGGCTTGATTTTTTTTAATGGGTTGTACATAAAGTAATAAATTATCTTTACAACTTATATTGACATAATAATGATAAAATAATGATTAGGAATGACCGTTTTAGAATATTAAAAGAATGTTAAAAATTGTAAGTAAGTATATTATAATGAAAAATATATATTAAAAATTGTAATTTGATCACTCCTCTAATAGATATAATATATGATAAGGAAAGACAAAATATAGACACCTCATATTATTATCAATATCAATGTGGCAAAATTAAATATAAATAGTGATTTTAAAATTAATGTAACAACTCGATATAGTTCGCAATTCAACTTTAATATATATAATAGGATGATCACGCACAACATAAACCTTAAATATTCAATGAACTCACAATAGGAAAGGATCTATTACATCTTTAGTAATGTGAACTTCTGGTCATCAAAGAGATCAAAGTTTAAAAACATGAATCTTTATTTAACATCACGAGAATACCTTTCTTTTTCATTTTTTTAAATTTTGTGAAACACCATATCTAAAGAAAATGAGACTTTGAGACAAGAATTCCATGAATGGAGACCTATAGGCTATACTCTATCTTGTGGTGGAGGGAAAAGGTTTAGTTTGTCAGGATAAAGATTTGCACTAAGAACAAAATTCTGCTTTTAGGTTTTAGCATTACCATGGCAGGAGGTCACCTCCTCTATTACTAAAGCATATTATTTTTCTTGCACCACACAGACTACAGTCCCAAACAGAAATTAACATATATTTTGTTTGCACGAAAAGAAAGTAATAAAGCGAATTAATAAAATACAGCAATAAGAACTTGCGTGCAAAATGCATGCTAAATCTCTCTAATCAATAAGTATAAAAGGAACACCACCACGAGGCACGACATATTCAATAAGCAAAGATACGCAAAAGCTAGAGAGAAACTAACTAAACAAATTAAGGCACCAATGGCTACAGGGACGCAACAAGCAGCTGATCGTGTCTATGAAGACTTTGAACCATATTATGAATGGTCTAGAGATGAACGGCGTTTCAATGTCATGCTGCCAGGTAAACGTTGTTCCAACTTTTTGTGTATGATTGATTTAGTGTGTGTCTAGTTTAGCATTGGAACTATTTCTAGCGTTGAAAACATGATTTTATCACATTTTAACACTAAATCAAACATGTTTTTAATATGTTTGGTTTACTGCAAAACCACGTTTCAAACGTGTATCCGGACCAATGTGATTTTGTGATAAACTAAACTCGTTATTAATGTTAAAAACTAACCAAATTCCAAATCTCTCATTTATTTATAACTTCAGAAACATGAATTTATCACATTCTAATACTAAATCAAATCTAGCCCAATGAAATAGTCTCAACTAATTGAAATATTAACATTATATTTTAGGTAATAGGAAAAATATTTCTGTATTTAGCTTACTTGTAATTTTGTCCCATATTTGATTGCATTTTAGAGGGTAAAGTATATAATAATACTCATTAATGTTGAGATTTTAGAAACTTCTTGGTAATATACATTTAGATGATGATGTAAAATAACTTTTACCTTATATTAAAACTAAACTCCATTTTTTCTCCAAGACTATTGCACCAGATACTTAGACTTGAAATTAATTAGTGACCATGTAAAAAGTAAAAACCAAACAAAACAGAATTATAAAGCCTCTTTACTTTCTACTAATTTGCAGATGCATTAAATTTTAGTCTATACGTTTGTATAAAAGAATATAAACATTTCATATACTTTCAAATTTTAACATGCAGGATATAGAAGGGATCAATTGAAGGTTCAAGTGACCTCAAAACCTGCTCTTAGGCTATTGGGTGAACGACAGATCATTGGGAACAGATGGCGTCGTTTTAGTTTAGAATTCCCCATTCCTTCTGATTATGATACAGATAATGTGACTGCCGCCTTTGAGGGTAGCAGATTATCTGTCAGTTTTGGCAAACTGACTAAGCCTAAAGAAACAACAAATCCACCAAAAGAAACTTCAAAGCCTGAGGAACCATCACAAAAGGTTGTTGATGAGCAAAAACCTGTTAAAGAGGATACCCCAAAAGCAAAAGAAGACAAAGCAGAAGCAAAGACTGATGAAACCTCTGATCAAAAGACACCACAGAAGGAGAAAGAGCCAATTGATGGAACAGAAAAGAGCAAAACAGAAAGAGAAGCTAGCATGGACAAAGTGGCTGAAGAGGTTGGGACTAATAAGGCTTAACTGAGACAACAGAAGCTGCAATCTCTAAGGCTCCTAAACCCAAAGATGCCAAGTCTGTTTCAAGGTCCAAAACAAGGCTTATAGATTTCACTCTTAAACCATCTAATCTGGTTGACGATGAAACGATTGGAGATTCAGCAGCAGGGCTTAACAAGTGGAAGATATTGGTCAAATGGGTCATGCTAATCTTATTGGTTGTGGGACTTTGGCTTTGTGCTAGAAATGTATTCAGATCATTTCATTCTCAAGGAGAATGGAACTTGGAAGAGATGTTCTTTCCTTACTGAAGCACTTGTATTCGTGAAGTAACACATTATATTCATTTTCGTGTAAATGCATGAATTCAATAAAAGAATGCAATTATTAATTAAACTAAGACTTCTGACAACTATATTTCAGCTCAATTATGTACTGTAGCAATATTCTATTCTATATTTTTCATATACAATTATCTACATTTTAATAAGACAATTCTGCCGTGTCACCTTAAAGATAGGTGCCGGCAAGGGGGAAACTAAAGAGAAAATAGAATTTTTACTTTCAAATGCAAAAATATAAGAATTTAATTTATATCAGGTCATTTAATGAGTTTATCAATACATAAATTCTCAAACTGTTTATTTAATGTGTCATATTATCAGATGGTAGATTTTTATTTTTTTTTTCAAAAAACAAAACTATAGTACATAAAAAATTACAGCGTGTTTTCACATCGAATTATGTTCGACACAAACATTATGCATTCACATCGATCATGGTTTCAACGTAAAAACACATGCTTAAACTCAATATAATTATCTTTACTTGCAAATGAGAAAACACGTATCACCCCCATGTCTTCATTTCTTAAAGCCTTTCTCGTTGTATGGTAGCCTAATGAATAGTGAAATAAAATTAAGTTTCATTGTTTATATTGTTTAAAATAAAATAACTAATGAATGATTGATTCAAATGATACACACTCAGTTCCACTAAAGTAAGATTTCACGTTTAAGTATTATGTCATTTCTCAAAAAATAAAATGGAATAAAACTAAAAAAAATTGGGAGATATGAGATTAAACTAGTTTTTATTCATTGCTATTTCATTATTAGGGGTGATCTCGAGTTGGGTCGGTGCGGGAGGGAAAAAATTTATGGGTCAAACCCGACCTGAGGATACATAGGTTGGGTCGGGTGGGTTGAGCTTTTGTTTTGGCCAGAAAAAAACAGTTTTTTAAAACAATTTTTTGACTTGACAAGCTTCTTGGGCTAGAAAAAAAATATTTGACAAAAAAAATAGCTTCTTGGGTAAAAAAGAGGCCCAAAACAACTTTTTTTTGTGTATATGTCCATGTTTTGGTGAAGGGAAAAAAAAAAAACCCCTTTACTCAGGTCGGGTTGGCAAAACCTAAACCCGTTACCCAAATCATCCATACTCGGTTCCATTCGAGAACTCGGACCCGTCAAATCGGGTCGGGTTGGCCGGGTTGGGCCCAACCCATGATCACCCCTATTCATTATATCACAAAAATATTCAAATAATAGCATAAAACTTTTATTTCATTCAATTTTATTTTGTTCTATTTCACTCATTTATTTCATTCCATTTTATTTTGTTCTATTTCACTCATCATTAGATATCTAAACATAGCCGGTTTACTCTACAGATACACGGGCAAAAGGGGGAAGCAAATGAGAAAATATAAGTTAACTTTACTTGCAACAGGAACATGACACGTCAGAGCCACCAGTGGCTAACTTATAACTCTGTTCCCAAACATTTGCAGGAACTGCTTCAGCATGAGGAACGTGACGAGGATGTTTTTCTCGCTTGTCTCCCCTGAGCTGCTTTAGACCATGCTTGAGTGCTGGCAATAAAGCTTCCATACATTCGGCAACAGCATTTGGGTTTCCAGGCATGTTAATGATCTGAATATCAACAAATCAAGGACCATAAATTAGCCAGTAAATAAAAGTCTAAAAGACATTCAGATTATATGTCTAGATCCAGGGTGTACTATTCACAGCAAAAATCAATTAATGCAAGACTTTCCCTAGCTAGATATGATGGACGATGCAGCGCTAATGCAGCACCAGTTAGAAATAAAGGGCACATGGATACCAGAGCTATATAATTGAAGATGGTCGTCAAAGAAACTTAAGTAACTAGGCATATTTAAAATCATCATATATGAAAAGTAGAAGTGGAGAAAAAAAACAAAAGCTTCAAAGACAATAAGATGATTTTGAGTTTCCTGAAATTAGTAATCATGTTATAGTATAATGACCCTACTGCAAAGGTGAAGACTGAAAAGAGAATAGGCAATTCAATTTAGTCATCCTGCACGTCTTTCATCATAATAATGTGTCAGTCATTTAATTAGCTTATGACTAAAGGGAATTTCTAGCTGCAACAGTTAATATTTGTTGCTTCAGTAGAAGGTTTTACAGATGGGAGGATAAGATATTTTCCTAGAACAGCCTACATAAAGAAAAGAGAACTCTGCAAAACCAATAAACAACATAAAAAAAAATTATTCGATGAAATATTCTTTTACAAATTAACATGGAATTTGAGGTGCTAATTCACAATCACTCCGGAATATGTGTGTTTTAGAGGGGGAGCAGCAGAGGAAGAGAGGATCCTTGACATATTTACTTTCTTACATGAAATCATACTACATTGTTATGTAAAGAAAATTTGTAAGATGCATAAAAAGATGGTCACAAAGCATTGAAAGCAATACCAGCTATACCAATTAAGTGATGGGGAAAAAACCGTGGAGAGCCAATGCTCAGCTTCCATACATTACTCTTTTGGTACATTCCATACATTATACTATTAAAGTAGATGTTAAAAAAATTGGCTTTTTTGCCTTACCAAGGTTGATCCCCTGATTCCAGCTGTAGAGCGTGATAGCATTGCAGTTGGGGTCACCTATTTATGCAAAGAAACCAATAAGAAAGATACTTGAGAATTCTCTTTCACTGGAAAGAGTTAAATGACATAAATCAACAAACACCGAATCTGAACTTACCTGAGAAGCAGGCCAGTAAATGCACAGGGTATCAACATAATAAAACATGTATAAAATTGCATACTCAAACAGACTCAATAGTAAATTAAAAAAATACAGTTATTTTTGTTTAAACATAAAATAAATATGACTATTCATACTTGCATAAACTTTTGTACACAAATTGTACACAAGCTCTTGACAATATATGAGTAGTCCTTATAAGGCTTAGGTAATCCTCATTCCTCACACCTTGAGCTAACTTTTGAGATATAGTTAAGCCTAGCCCAAATTCCAAGTGGTATAAGAGCCAGTGATTCACATAGCCAAGTATTTGGACACGGTGGTTAGTGTGGGCTTGTTAGTTGGAAATCCAAGTGTGAGCAATAAAGTCCCACGTTGGTTAGGAATGGGATAAATGAAGATAATATATAAGAATAAATTCATATACCCAAATCCTTAAAATTTTAGGTGAAGATGTAGTGTCACATTTACTCTTATGATTTGTTGCTTGACCCATTGATGCAGATCCCCTGCTTTGGGCTCTCTCCCTGACCCTAACAAGAACTAATGTGACTAACATAAGCATAGTTGTCAATACCTTTAAACTCTCTTGCATCATTACATGCAGCAGACCAGGTGTTTCTTTCTCAATCAACTCTTTTGTAGCTTCTGGTGTTACATCTCGTGAGGTAAAGCCAGTCCCACCTAGATTGGCAAAGCAAAATGGTAGACAATTCAGAACAACTACAACTTTTTAAAATTCTTTAGAGAAACCGATAAGTTAGATAAAAATAGAAATGTACCAAGAGTAATTACAAGATCCATTTGTTCAATATCACTCCATCTTCTTAGAATGTTCTGAATTTTCGGCACATCATCTGGAACCACGGCAGTTGCTACAACACTTGCTCCTCCTAGCCTTTCTGAAGAAGAATTAATAACAGAAACTGCCCTGGGACCACTGTTAAATTGTAAAGGAGTTAGCACACTTTGATGCCAATACCAGTGTTTTAAAAACCAGCCCAGACAGCCTGGTTGAACCAATCAAACCATAAACCAGTCCAATTACTCCTTATTACATTGTCTGGTTCAATCATGGAGTGACCACAAGTTTAACTGGTTGAACTAATCAAACCATGACCCAAAGATCTCACCAGTTCAATTTCTGGTTTGGTTTTTAAAACATTGGCAGGCAAGCATACATAAATAACATCAACTTGTTCACTTTGAAAAGATCATGATTTCTAATAAAATCCGTTAGTTTTAATAAAAATAACTTTATGTCACAAACTAACAGCAAACTTAAAGTCGTTTTTTAATAATGTATGGACAATCCTTCCATTCTATCCCACTTACTTTGATTTTAGCAAATCTCTAGAGGACCTTCACTTTAATAAATGCAGACAATTCACAGCTGAAGACCACAGGCCACAGGCCCACAGCTCTACCAGTTTACATGCATATTTTTTTTTTAAGGATTCAACTCGAAACCAAGAATTCCAGCATAAAGGGGTACTACTTTGAAATCTAGTAGTAAAATGCATGAATAGAAAATTAAAAGTTGGAATGCCTAACCCTAAGGGAAATTCAATAATATGAAACCTCAGTCTGATACCATGTAGATAAGGCTATGTTCTGAAGTGAACAGTACACTCTACACTACAATAGATCCACCCCTAAAACAGAAGAAACAAAACAGAATTTCTTATCTTCAAACACTTCACTTTGAGACTGTTGCAGAACACTCAGTACAACCAATGCCCCTTTTGGCATTGACTCATATCAAGTTTGCTCTTTAGTTTGGCATCAACTTTGTGACCTCTTTCAAATAATGATTCAAAGAGGTGTATCTAGATGCCATTCAGCATTATCCTACTGGGAAGAAGATGATTTAATAATTATGACAATATTTCTAGATCTAGCTTTAATGAGAACAGATGCTATATTACTCCACTCCTTCAGCGTCCATAGAAATTTTTTTCTCTGGTTTGAAAGAGTAAATTAGATGCACTCAATTAACAACATAACTTCCTAGTTAATTAACTTTGTAGGACAAGAACAAATATGTTGAATATGGCCAGTATCTCATTAACCTTTTTATAATCTTGTAACCTAGCAGTTTCATGAAGAAAAAAGAATGTGTGCTGTGAAATTTCTGCTTTTACGAGATTTCATTAGAAGCATCTGCAAGCTGCTTTGGCTAGAAAGTGCAGAAACTACTGTTTTACTCATAAATATTCCTCATAAAATTGGTCACACGCCTCAAAACTCAATTAAAATGCTCAGCTTGTTCAACAATCAAATCCAAATAGGCTATAAAAATGCTTTAGTCTTGATCTTCCACTCTATTATGTCTATTTGTTTGCATGCACCCATATAAAATATAAAATTAAGATAAATACCTTCGATCTGGGCCAGCCCCCATAGCAACTGTATCACTTACTGTAAGAATAGCCACTCTGAACTCAGCATCCCCCGAAGAATCTGTAGTTATTTTATGAGATTTAATTCCTGGCAAAGCAAAGGCTGAGTCTGGTGATATATGATTTTTGCCAAAAGCCATGGATCTTAGGTCAGAAATTATGATAGCTGATACGGGGGTCCCTGCAGAAACTACACTGCCTGTTGCTGGAAACTCCAACAAGGCATTAGCTGACTTCATACTAAGCAGTCGACTGCTCCTCTGGTGACCAGTGCTCTCAGCAACAAAACTGATATTCATAGACAGCAAATAAAGATCATTCATTAGAGGGACAGATCAAATATAACAAACTAAGACTTTGCAAGACAAGTACACAAGCACTCCCCCCCTCCCCCCCCCCCCCCAAAAAAAAAAGAAAGTGCGCCATAAAGAGAAGTAGAGAGCAGATCTGTATCTATATTCTTCGGGACTTGGATCACATTGCCAATAAAGCAATTCAAAATCAACTTACCCAGGACTGCCTGTTCCATCATTTTCGTTCCATACAACAGTGGCACGATGATATTCTGGTCTAAATGGATCTGTCTTTATAGGCTGTTGAAGCCGAGCTTGTACCCTGCACAGAAAAAAAAATGAAATGAATCAGAGAGAAAGCGAGCAGGCCATCTTAAAAACAATTATACATTAGAAGTTTATGTAAAACCTCAGGTGATGAGGATTTGTCCACCCTGCAAGCTGGCGTAGTGCAGGGACCACAAAGAGATGGAAACAAACTAAAGAGCTGACAGGATTTCCCGGAAGCCCAAAAGCTAGAATTTTACTTTCTGTTGATTGGAAGTCAATCTCTGCAAATGTAAGTGGTTTGCCTGGTTTCATAGACACCTGGAAGATAGATAATTCCTAAACTAAGAAAACATGGTTGATAAAATCAAACTCACCAAAGCATTAGACAGAGAAATATTTAATTTTAACTATTTCTATGACTACAGAAATACAACAAACACAACGCATCCATGACCCATATAACAGAACATCAGAATAACTAACATGAATCAATCAAAAGCATGAAATTACCTTATTGAAATGTACTTTTCCTCGCTTTTCAAGCAAAGGCTTGATAAAATCTTTGTCTCCCATTGAAACACCTCCTGAAGTTAGAAGAATATTAATTCCAGAAGCAAAAGCCTTATCCAAGATCCTTGCTTGACATTCTTCATCATCCTTAGCAATACCAAGGTCCAGAACTTTGCACTGATGCTGTACTGCAGCTGCCAGCAGCATGGCACGATTAGAGTCCCTAATCTGCATAGGGTCTACATTAGACATTCATTTTAATTACATTTACGAAACAGCTCTTGTAAACTATGGCACAAATCCAAACAGATAGCCCACAAAAGGGTAGTTGAATAAGGTGGTAAAATAAGTGCTATGTTGTCCAACAAAATTTAAATAATATATACACAGTAATAAATATACAACCAAAAAACATATATTTATTAGAACCAAGTGCCATAACAGGTTTAAGCCTCAAACGCTCAGCTTCAAGTTGAGATGATTGAACATTAAGTCCCATGTATATACTAACAATTCCACTATAATATGTGTGTGTGTGTGTGTATAATGGCTAGTTAAACCCTCATTCACTGACAAACTACTGATGCAAAAATCAAAGCCAGTGGCCAAATTAATGCCTGTAACATCTCTAGGTTGATTCAGAAAAAGATTGGGTAATCTGGCCCAAATTATGACATTATTGTTTGATGAATCTAATAAGTATTAGCACCTAAAAGTAAAGGCGGTGGGGAAGGCTATGATGAACACCAAACACACATCAGCAAGTTAATGATCTATTAAAGAATGTCTCCAAAATGACAATCTTTGCCAGTTTATTAAAAAGCCATTGTCTCCCTTGTCCGTGTTCTTTTAAATGAAATCTATTCAGTGACAAATTGACAATGTCCAATTTAGTTAATCTGTAGTATATTACATTAATAATCATATGAGGAGAAGTCCTGGAGTTGGCATAAAATTTTAATCAAGTCTAACCACCAGCTTCCACATCATAGTTTTAACAGCTATAACATTACTGTTCCTTCTAAGCATCTTCAGGGAAATTTTATGAACTCATATTGCCAGCCCTAGTCCTCCATAACAATACCTGACCACGATTCAGCTGCCCAGTAGTTGGCTCTACAAGCTCATCTCCAGTGGAAAGAACAGCAACTGATGGAGTAGGATACACCTGCATCAAAGTGTGGTTTCTCCATTACATATATCAATAGTAAACCATGTAAACGTTAAAGTGCATATGAAAGTTCCTCTATACAAGGAATTAAACAAAAACCATGTGCCATTATGGAGAGAAGCCTGCTCGACTACAGATTCCAGGAACTCTCTAAAAGCATACCTTGACCATAGTCACACCAACAGTAGCAAGCAAGCCAATCTCTGAAGCACCTAATCTTTCTCCAGCTGTTAGGACAATTGCATCTTTCTCAATATCAACTCCCTGTCAATGAATACTTTTTGTATGAACTACAAAACCATAGATCATCAAATACAGAAAGGTAGTGAACAGAACAACAAATTCTCAATATTTTATAATACACAAAAAGGAGAACTTAAAATTAATGGACAATGAATTGGTGTCAAGCTTGATGCCACTAAAATTGTCACATATGTGTGTATACCAGTTTAATATGGACCATTTGAGAGGTCTGGCTCTGGCATTGTGGGGGAAACAATCATCAAACAATTTGTGTTATATACCCAATATTATCAGAAGAATTACTCTAGAGGAGTGATAATAAGTAGTAACATACCACTGGACGTATATCATTGCCTTTGGTGGTTTTCACCAATATTTTCACTCGCTTAGGCTCATCTAAGGCATTGTCCACTTTTTCAGTATCCTCAACCTGAACAACTGCATCAGCGCCATCAGGTATGGGCCCTGAGCCAAGCAAGAGAAGAAACATCACAAGTTAGAACTGAATATATGCAGCAACATCCAATTCTATTGGCACATTAACAGAAAATTTGCATTTAATTAAAAAATATAAAACCTAATTAGAAGCAGGATCCATGGTACAAATAATAAATTGAGGATAATTATGTGAAGAGAAAACCTCCAGTTGTTACATAGGCGACAGTTCCAGGAGTGAGAATGACACCAAGTCCATCATTTCCAGCTCTGGATTCAGTAACTATAGGGTATTCACCGGGCCCATCAGCAGACACAACCGCATAACCATCCTGCGGCAAAAGCCGAGCCCGAGCCCGAGCCCGAGCCCGAGCCCGTTTTATTTTAGTCAATGAGTCAAAAGAAGATAGGAAAATGAAGGGAAGGGGACAGGGGAATGAAAGAAAAACCTTGAGAGAAGCCGGGTAAGGAGGCAAAGGGTCAGGGGCGTGAACATCTTGGGCCAAGACCTTGCCAAGGGCATCGTGAAGGGGCACAGTGACCGGGGGAAGACGCTTTGAGACGCTTAGGACCGTTTGGAGAGCGTCAGCCACCGAGATCATTGCTATATGTGTTAAGTTACTCAAACTCCTGATAGGTTGCGCGTCGTGTCGAGCGTGACAGATTGTGATAACACTGTTGCTCTCTTTTTATATTTGTTGTTAAGCAAAGAGCCATGCACCAGTGTTGGAAAAAACCGCTTAAGCTTCTGCTTGTCCCTTCATAGTGCAAGGGGTCAGCAAGCAAACTAGGGAATTATCCGGGGATTATTTTTTCTGCTCTCGCGGTTTGAGTTTGGAAATTTTTTTATTGCGACAATAAATAAATAAATATGGGTATAAAAATTAACGCCGGAGTTTTATTTTGTGTAATTAAAATAATAAAATTATTTTTAATCATATAAAGAGATAAAATCAATTGATATTATTATATGTTAAATTTATATATTTAATCATTTAATAATATTTTTATAAAATAAAAATTAATTGATTTAATTGTTAAATTATAAAATTTCATATATGAATAAAACCGATTGATATTGCATTCCACCATTATATTTAATATATAATATAATATTATATTTAAAATATAAATAAATATCTATTATTAAATAATATAGTTAAAAATATCTAAATTATTTAAAATTTAATATAAATATATAATCTAAAGATAATATCGAATGATTCAATAATTTTATTTATTAATGTTTCATTTATTAAAAAAATATTAGAGTCAATAAATAGTATATCTAGAATATATAAACATCTATACCAAGAAAGCAAATTAGAGTCCGTGTAATGTTCTCTCACAACCTCATAAATTATTAATGCCTAAACTAGAGAAAACCTTTTCAAATAGATAAAGAGTATATTAGGGAAGACTTTGGAGCTTAGTGTAATAAGTGTAGAAGAGATTGTTTTTTCCAAATTTTGAAGAAGAAAAAAAAAAAAAAAAGAGTTTAGAACATTATTCTATCAGTACCTATCTTCCTCTACCGCTGAGGTTCTAATTAATCATTTATCTATATAGTCTTGTATTTATATTTTACATCATTCTAAATATTGTCAATTCATTTATATAGGTTTTGCTTTTGTTGAAATACCATTTTCATTAAACCCTTCTTATAATAATACTTCATAATTTTTATGATTCCAAAGACTATTGGATTTTGTTTCATAATTTTCTTTATCTATTTTTCTTGATATTATTGTCATTTTGAATTTTAATTAAATAAATCTAATATAAAATAATAGAGGAATAAAGAAAAACTCCTAACATTCAATTGTTACACAGTGTTAAAGTTACATCAATGGTTATATTATGAATACATTTTTAAAGGATAATTGTAATCCTAAATCCATTATTAGATTGAAAGTTATTATCATATGTCACACCTATAAAAAAAATTATTGACCTATAATTATTTAATACATCGTTGAAACGTGTTTATATTAGGTTAACATCATATATATACTTTAAAAATGTATGAAATTAGAATAATTTGATTACCAATTTATTAATGCTAAAATTTTACAAGATTTGATAAAAAAATAATCAAGATAATGAATAGTTACAATTCAATGATTGTTAACAAAAATCATATTCTATTTAAAATTAGGGTCCTGCTAAGGATCTATATAAAGAAAGTTTTTGTTAGAAATCACAGCATTGATTGCATTTGCAATCAATACTGCACATTCCAATAAAACATTTTTATTTTTGAATCCTTAACAAGTGCCCTCAGAACACTCGTTAGCATTTTTCTTAAAATTATCAATGATGTAACTACACGTGTAGCTTAGCTTGATGTAATTTAATCCCTTCCCATTTAAATTCGTTACTCTATTATAAATTTGAGATATACTTTTGGAGAGTGTGATAGTGAGTGACTCTTACTTCAAAATGCACAGGGAAACACAAAAGGGGATAGAATTCTACTCATGGAGTGGTTTGGTTTTAGAAAATAATTTCTATTTTTTTTAGTTTTAATTACAAAAATATTTTTAATTTTGATTACAAAAACATCACATTATTTTTATTTAGTTTCTTGTTATCAAAGTTTTGAACAGAAAACGGTAAAAATAACTTTTTATTTTTTTTCTATTTCCCTTAAAAAACTCTGAAATATGAAATAAGATGGAAAAAAATCAAGTTAACATTGTTTTGTAATTAAAACTAAAAAATAAGAAATAAAAATGAAAAATCTTTATAATAATAAAAGGAAGGAAGTCTGGGACTCCATTTTCCCGCCCAAAGTAAGGGTATTTTTGTAAGTTATTTTAATCTGATTTTCTAATTTTTTAAAATTTAAAAGTTGAATTTTTAAAATATCTGAACATTTAACAACCCTTTCATCTTCCAATGTATTTCTTCAACTTCCTATGAAACTCCACTCAGATTTTTTACCTCACTTATTCTCTTTCCTACTTTTTGCCTTTTAATCTCTTTCCTACTTTTTGCCTTTTAATAAATATGACGTTGATCGTCTCCATGACAATTCACATTTATGTTATTTATTTAGACTTCCATTTTTTAGGAATTAATTAGTAAACGTTACAGCTAATTCTTTCTTGCCTCTTCTCTCTGCCCGAGTAAATGGTGGAGGTTTGGGAATTGCAATTTTGTCATTCAAAGCATCTTTTGCTATTCCCGTGCAAC
Organism: Sesbania bispinosa; assembly: GCA_026901365.1. Lineage (NCBI taxonomy): Eukaryota > Viridiplantae > Streptophyta > Magnoliopsida > Fabales > Fabaceae > Sesbania > Sesbania bispinosa. The sequence goes on along the minus strand of QLOH01000045.1, from coordinate 2,105,428 downwards.
ACTCCTTCATCCCTTTTACTGAAGTGCGATTCTTCTCCCTATATTCTTCTTCATCTTGATGCGCCCCCTTCTTCTTCATTACATGCTCTCCTCCCCTCTCCTTCTGCGTGAATATGCCCCTTTTGCTTCTTCATTTCGCTGTGACCGCTTCTCCTCGCCGTCGTTGTGGCTGTCTTTTGGCTCTTTGCCGCGGTTTTTGGTGGGTTTATGTTGTTCTATTCACTGTGCATGTGGTTGAGTTCTTTGTCTTCTCCACTTCCTTCTTCGTTGTTGCTTCTGTTGTGGGTAAGCGGTGCTCATACATGACTGCTCCCTGTTATTTAGAGTTTATAATTGAATAGATATAACATATTAAGAATTTGGGTTTTGTCTTTGTTTTAAAGATCTTTATTCAATTCAAACATTTTGTAGAAAAGAAATTAGTATAATATCGCTATATTTAGCATTTTAACTCTCACTGTGCAGAGCCATGTTATTTTATATTAATTCAATTACCCATTTCTTTGTAAACCTATAGATTCAATAAACGTGAAGATGATTTCCAATCTTTGAGAGAATACAATGATTATTTGGAGGCAGTAGAGGACATGGGTAAGCTTCTATTACCATGATTACAGGTGTTTGAGTTCATCATTTTTGCTTTATTTTTATTATTATTTCCCCTTTTTTTGCCCTTGCAGCATTTAACTTGGTTGAAGGAATAGATGTTGCTGCTATTGAAGCAAAAATTGCTAAATACCAGGAAGAAAATGCAGAACAAATAATGATTAATCGAGCCCAAAAGGTACTTCTGAGATTGGTCTCTCTGTGCCCTTTATAAACTTATGCAAGTTCTGATTTCCTGCTGTATTTTTCAATGTGTTCTTATGTTGGTAATAATTAAACAGGCTGAAGAATTAGCTGCAGCTCTGGCAGCAAGCAAGGGACAACCTGCCCAAACTGATAATGATGTGGTGAACAATTACTATTACTATTTTGGCACAGTATGTCAAACTTAACTGAGCTTGATCTATTATTTGAGATTGAATCTATTCTTTTTTATCATGCTACTGCCTCTATTAGCATTTATATTTAAGAAGCATGTAACAGATTATGGACATAAATATATCCTCTGTTTCATATGTGATGCGAGTGGTGGCTTGGATGCACCGTGACTGAACGAACAAGATGTTGCAGCGAGGAAGGTAATGGTTGTTTTTCGCCCCTTTTCATCCCTTTTGTCTAGCATACTATATTCAGAATTCTCCCCTGAATCTATAATTTTTTGGCTTTCAATGTCCTCTAATTTTTTGATACATTATGGTTATTGTAGATAGCAGTGACTTATGTTCTGAAGTTGTGTTGAAAAATATGGTTTTTGGCTTAAAAGGCTGTGTTGAAAATTATATATGGTGACTGAATATGTTTTACCTCAATCACCTCTGTTTTGCCTTTGGGAAAATATTTTGGTTTTTTCCTTTTCCTCTTTGTTCTTTGCCATTGCAGCATTTTTCATCATGTACCGATTGGGAGGCTATTCATTGTTATAATTCCTTCTTTATTTGTGTTTCATCCTTATCTTCTCTTTTTACTAGGTTTGTGTAACCTGGGGTTTTTAATTTTTTTTTCTATACTTATAATTAACTAATTTCATTTGTTCTCTTTTTTTATGTGAATTGTTTCATAGGTAACTAAATCCCCCAATTTAGTTTCCATCAAGTTAGCCAACCTCTTCGCTGTTCATACAATTTTATCTTTTTTTAAAAAAAAAATTGTCTTTTATTTTGAGATCTTATACATCTCACAATTCTACTGAACATGTATTTGACCTGGTGTTCATTAAATTGTTTATGATCTTACATTGAACTTTAAAATAACAATTTCTATCTTATGTCTCTATGACAGAGAGTTCTATTTGATACCTTTTACACGTCTCATCCAAATGTTTTACATTTGAGTGAGATTAATTTATTTGAATTTGCTTTTTATTAGCATCAAACATTAATCATGGATTTTCTAAAAGTAAATGTAATACTCTGTTTTTGTTTTCATGTTGGTGGAATGGAACCTGTCTATTGAGGAGGGTAACCAGTCAAGTCATTTTATTGGTAGGATAACATGTGTTAAGACATGTACAAATATTGGTTTTACATACTCTCCATTCCACATATTATTATTGAAATGGTTTTGAAGGAGTTATATGAGGACTATGTTGAAATGTATATTGAAATGGCTACACGCTACCGTGCTACCACGTGGTTGCTCTGATTTTGCAAAAATGAGCGAGATTAGTTATTTATAGATAAATGACCATAGTATTGAATTCTCTCTTCTTTCCCCTGTGTTGGAAAATAAACAAATTCAAAGAATAGGTTGACAATACTTAGAGGCATACTGTGACCGTTTCTATGACGCCTCTATAAGAACAAAGGCTACAAATATCTTCTTTATTGGGGCCTGCAGGGTGGCTATCGATATAAAGCACATTAGAGGAGGAAAAATGAGAATGAGCGGTTCATAATACGAGGTTGGAAAAATGAATGTTGCCACTGAAACTAAAAGGGAGAACACTACATGAAACAGATGAGTTCCATGAGGCACACTATTGGCTGCAGTGAAATAGTAATGATATAGTGGAAATAGTAATGAATGTTTTTCATTGTCTTTTTTTAGTTATTTCTGAGTCTTTAATAAACCTTTTATGTTTTTATGCATTGATCTTACTCACTCCATATCCTTTTTTGAGAAATTTTTTATATATGCTCTATTTATTCAGTTTTTTTAGTTTGAATTAATCTTTTAGCTGCCTTTATATGTATGTATTTTTTGTGCATGTAATTAAGTTGCTGGAATATCCTTGAGATTTTCCTTAATATTACTAAGGTATGTTCTTTCAACTATTTATAAATCATTTTTGTGAAGTATGAGTGCAATGTATGGTTCCAAGTTGACAATTTATCTTTGTTTCATGTCTTCATCCTTCAAATATATTGTACTAAGGTGAGTGATCTGGAATTTTATTCGACATTAACTATGCTTTTTGCATATAAATACTTCTGTTTCCCTTTTGAAATCAATGAAACTTTCAAATTAAGCCTTGATTTTGTTCCTTTGTAGTAAAAGTTGATTGGTAAATTTGTATTATAGAACAAATGTCTGGGATACATAGGAGGATATCAAAGGTCACTTTGATGTAACAAGCTGGTTAAATTATGGTATTTTAGTTTAGAATAGTATCAGTCCTTAGAGTACCTTGCTATTTTTTATTTCTCAATCTGTGATTTGTTATTCATACTATGTCATATTAATTTATATCATTTAATTATGAATTAGGGATTTTTCAATTGCTAATTTTAATAGGGACCAGAGAGTTGAATACAAAGATTGGCAAGGCTGATACATTTTAAGGTGAAAGTGATAAAAATTAAGTATGTAAAGGAGGTAATATATATTAGAACTTTTAATTTTTCTCCATTTGGATATTCTTTTGATAAAATCATGTAAGTTAGATCAGTTCTCTGTTGTATTTAAAGTGTGTTACAGTATTTATTAGCTCAAATCAATTGAAGTTAGAACTCTACAAATGGTAAATATAATTTGCCCAACAATGAAAAATTTACTTACAATTGATCAATATTTAAATTTAAATTATAAGGATAAATATTCATTGTTTTTATTTATGTTTTGTTATTTTTTATTGCAAATTTTTCAAAAAAATTGAATAAAATGGCTATATTTTTTATATTGAATTATGAGTTCATTTTTCCTTTTCTTATAATATTTTTTATACTTCACGGGGGAATAAATCTTTACATAAAGTTTATAATATTTTTTCCTGCATCGCACGGGCACAGGTCTAGAGGCATGGGTTCAACTATGACCCAAACATTTAGTGCATTATAATGTGGACTTTTTTTTACGGCATATAAGGTGGACAACATCATTACCAAGTTGCTATACAATTTTCTTGGTAGATAAAGAGGTGAAGAATTCATCCATAGGGGATGAGGTGCACAAGTTGCTTCATTAATGGGAGTTTAAAAAATTGTCTTTAGATTCAGTATTTTGAGTAGAAAACTTATATGTTGTTATTGCCTATATTTGAGTAAAGGACTTATGAGTTATATCCTACCTACGAGTTTCTATCACAAGCAAATTGGAAGTCTGCCTCTTGAGAGTGAAACATAATTTTTTTTTCATATAAAAATATAAAGTTGGAAATACCCTTCCATATTCATTTACTATAAGATTTTGCTCATGTGAAATGAAAGCTTGCAAACATAAATGCCATGAGGATTCATTCAATATATATGTTGAGATATTAATATCACAATAGGGAAGCTAGGAGTTTACCAAAGCCTATTATTATTTACGGTGTATAATCAACATAATAATTTTATTGCCACACTCTTCTTACTTAACATGCTTTGCATAAAAGTTCAATTATAATTTTATGAGTAATTTAGTATCTAATATCTTCATTTTTGCATTTTTTCATTTTTCTTCCTTTTTTTAAACCCTAAACTAAATCATATATTGTACAAATGATTTATGAAATATAAAAAATTGAAAATATAAAGTATAGAATAATACAAAATTATAAGAAATTAAGATATATGAAGTTATAAATTTCAAGCTGAGACACAATATAATTCTGTATTACTAATACTTAATATCAACATATTTTAATTTGTCTTATATTGTCATTTTATTGGTATACTAAGACACTTTTCATGATTACTTATTGAGTTCACTGAATTTTCTCATGTTTGTATAATTATTTGTTAATATATTTTATTTACTTAAATAAATCATTTTCCGTGCAACGCACGGGCACAGGTCTAGTATATTCTAAAAGTAAACAACCCCTTAACTTTCTCTAATTTTCATAAAACATTTTCAAAAACTAAGTTTGAAATGTAACGTATCAAATAAATTTTAAAAGAGATGTTTGAAGATTAACCACTCGTCTAGGGCTTTAGACAATTTCTTTTCATAAGCAAGATTCACAAATAATTTTCACAACCAAGTTTAGATTTCATGCTTTAACCCTCAATTAGTTTAAACAAATTAATTTAATGTAAACTAATTAATTGAAATATAAGGTTAAGAGACTTTGCACGTATATTTATCTTGGTTCATTCACAACCGTAATGAGTTACATCTAGTCCCTACAACACTTGACAGTATTTTTCACTAACTAAAACACAAATACAATTTCTTTTTTTCCATAAGTCTCTTCAAGCTTAACTTACAACTAAGTATTCTTTTCTCACATAGCCTCTTTGGGCTCTTACACTCACAAAGTGTTTGAAAGAAAAATATAAGTTTTTGTCAAAGAAATTTCAAGAAGAAAAACTTATGTTACAAAGAATAACAAATGTATTTGGTATAGAACATAAAAATTTAGTACATATATAGTACTAATGAATAACAGAGAGACATAGTTATTGGGCAACACGAATGTTTTTCTTATTCTTAAATGTTGTTCCTCATCTCCTATTTATAGTGTTGAAGGTTTCTCCCTTAAAAGGTAACTTTTCTAGGATGCATTCAATGCATCGGAGCCGTGAAAATGCTTTTATGTTCTCGTGGTATAGTACAATACTCGCACAATGCTTTTGCATGGGTCTCTATACTTATGTATAATGAAAATTCTCTTTTTGTGCTTTACTTGAGTCTACAACATGTAAGAATTACCTTTGTGTTTGCTTTACTTGTCTTAGATTGACTTGTTTGGGAGTAATGTCTGTTGACTTTAATAAAAAATGAAATTTAAATCTAGACGCGTTCCTTCAAGGTCTTTCTTAAGTTTATTCTTTAAAGGGGTTGTACTTTCTTTAGAGAAGTAGTCTTTCATATAAGTATATCTCATTTTTTAACACTAAGGCTCTTGTCATAAGTTGTTTCTCATATGAACCATTTTGTAACAGATTAATTAAAGAAAATTTTAAGGGTTTATTTGTTATCATAAAAACCTCATGGTAGTGTCTTAAGGTCTTGGAACCTTGAGACTTAACAATGCTCTCTTTCATAGCCACATCATCATTCTCTTTTTGAAATTGATTATGCATGGCTTTTCACGCGTTGTTCATCTATAATTTCTTTCAAATAAAATGGATTGTTTCACCTCAAGCTTCTTGAATTTTTTGTTTCCTTCGATCTTTGCAAAGAAATCACCTCCCCTCTACCTGATCCCTAAATGCCCGTTGATAAAGATCACCATTCTCCACTCCATGAACTCTTAATCATCTACTAATGTTAATAAATTATCCACTCTGAGAATCCTCAATATAGTTTTTTTTTTTTTGGATAAAAGGAGGCCAAAAGCCAAAATTACATAGAAACTAGTCTAGGAACAGAATTCCCAATGAAGTAAAAAAAAAAGACAAGAATGAACATAAAAAAAGGGGAACAAGAATAATATGGATCCCATCATTCTGAAAATGAGCCGCATTAGCAATCTTATCTGCAACAGAATTAGCTTCTCTCCAAACATGAGTAATAAGCACTTCCCAATCATTAAGGAGCAGATGGGAAATTCTTCTAATAATGGGTGAAAGAGGATGACAGGAAGGTGCTCCCTCTTTAATGAGCTTGACAGCCACAGCAAAATCACTCTCAATAATCAGCTTACGGACACCAAAATCCCAAGCCACTTGAAGAGCATTGAGGATACCTCTCAATTCAGAATTTAGTACTGTAGATGAACCTAAATTCTGATTAAAACCAACCAGCCATTTGCCCAAATGATCCCTAAGAACACCACCACAAGTAGCATAGGTCCCATTAGATTTAACTGACCCATCAGTATTAAATTTACACCAACCATATGGGGGAGGTTTCCAACCCACTAACACCTCCTATGTCTGTCTAGTCTGTGCACACTTGGCTGAATGAGATAAAACTGATTCATGTAACATAGACCGAATTTTGTAGACCGTGTCCATAACTTGGGGCACCACATTTTGGAAAGTATGCTCATTCCTACTGCGCCAAATATACCAACAAGCAACTGCAAACTGCATCGGCCAATAGCGATTGTGCACCTCCTGAACAGCGTCCAGGTTATTCACAATCCACTCCCAACTGTCCTGAGTGTTACAGTCAATGGATAGAGGTGGCCGAAGCTGCTCCCAAACAGCCGCAACAAAAGCACAGTCTCTAAAAACATGGAGAACCGATTCATCATGTCTGTGACAGACTGGACACTCTGCAGAATCACCCAGATGGCACCTGACTCGGTTCACATTCGTTTTTAGGCCTCCTTTAAGGACAAGCCAAATAAAGCTTCTAACACGACGGGGAGCATCTGAGTGCCAAAGCTTTTTCCAAACAGAATTAGTGGAGTCATCCCCATCAATATGCTCAATCATATTATAGGCTGACCGAGTGGAAAAGGATCCATCTCCTGAAAAAGCCTAGCCAATTTTGTCATCCCCTATGTTAGGATGAGGAGGAAGGATCCCTGTAATTTCTCGAATAACCTCTAGAGGCAATAAGTGTGCTATGTTTCTAAGGTCCCAACCACCATTATCCGATACTAAATCAGCCACAGAGAGATCAGTTAAGTCATTCTGGATGTCTCCAAGAACTACATCTCCAATAATAAAGTTGGAAGGGAACCATCTATCAAACCAGAAGGAAATGCTTTTACCATCACCAATTTGCCACCTGAGACCCTGAGCAAAGTCTTGCCAAATAGCCATGATACCACGCCAAACATTTGAAGCATTTTTTCTTACAGAAATTTGTGGAAGGTAACTGTTTCCACACTTATACTTGCTGCGAAGAACATGGACCACAATATAGTCTATTGATGTTGGTAGAAATCTACCATCATTTGTCTTCCTTCCCACATAAAATAAATAATTGGTAAGCCCCAAAATCCTTATTTTTAGTTTTTAAACGTTACCTAATATCTTGCCATTTTTTTTCTTCGATACAAATAAATTGTCATTCTCCTATTATCGATTTTTGAGACTTTTTAGGATAAACATCCATGGATAGTCCTAATCCCCCATATACTAGTATTTACATAGTCGTTGCTCCCATCCCCATCGCCATCACACACGACCACAAGGTTTGTGTGTCAGTAATCAACACTGTTTCCATGGAAACTATTCTTGCAGTCCAACACCACCCACAACATCGCAACAAATTAACTTGGTGTAAAGAAGCTCGAGATACTATTTGAAGCATGCATCGTTTAAATTAACAACACATTGAACAAGCTACATATAATATATAGCTCCAGTGTATCTCTTTTGTTCTTTTTTCTGTGCTTAATCTTTTTTTAACCTTATTTAGTTTTTGTCAGTTTCATTGTATCCATTTTGTTCTTCATCCTTACCTTCCATTCATTCCATAGATTGACAAAAACAGTTAGGATGTTATATATGAATTAAAAGATGCTAATAGACATATCTACTATTTTACTTTGTCAGTTTGTCCTATCCCTGGGAACTTTAAATCTTGAGAACTTGGTTTCCATAATATTTTACTACATGGATTTTTCCTGAACGGAGGGCCTTTTGTGTGTTTGGTTTGTGTCTTTTTTAAAGACAAATGCATATGTTTGCAAAAACTCTAGTTAGTTAAATTATCTTAATTGTGTTAAGATGAAGGTTTCACTCGAGATATGACATCTTGCAAGTGGCCCATGTTAAAAAAATATTAATTTATTACATATGTTGATTTATTTTAATAAAACTTTATTAATTTATTAAATTTTTTAGAAGTAAGTGGCCCATGGGCCAGATCGTTTGGCTCGCAGTTTGTAAAGGGTTGGGTTGGGCCAACAAAATTCCATCTTAAGGGGTTGATTGTGTTTACAGTTTGTGTTAACTAAACATACGTTGAAAGAACAAAACATTTGAGTTGAGGCAAGTAATTGTGCTTGGGTAAATTTTTTCGTTGAGGAAAAAAAATCAAGTGACCAAACATACATTTGAGAGAAGTAGAAATTTCTCACTTTTCTATTAAGAAGAATTATATATAGGTGTAAGACCCACAACATATAATTACAACTACACATTAAAAGTAATTTTATTTTACCATATAAATAAAAATAATTTTCTTAATCTTACTTTTACAATAGCATTCTTAATAGAGCTCCATATGTGTTGGGTACACCCGATCAACTCGACCAATCCAACCCAACCACGGGTAGAAATGATGGGTCGGTTAGGTCATCAGATTGAATCGGGTTCGTGGAACCTAATTAATTCAGGTTGGATACCGAGTCTCCACATCTCCAACCTAAAACAACTCAACCTAACCCGATCATAAATAAAAATAATGAAAAAACTAAAATATCTAAAAAAATTCCCAATCAAACCCGATCCAATCATACATATTGTTTTTGTGTTTCTTTCTATTTTTCTATTCATTGTCATTTTTTAAAATTTTTATGTGAACCCAATTATCCAACATAATTCAACCCATCCAAACGTAATCGGGTTGGTCCGAGTCGGGTTCAATCCAAAAAGCAAAGAAACCCGACTCGATCTGACCTTCTTTAATAGGGTTGAGTAAAGCCGGCAAAATGGGCTAGGCCGACCCGTAAAAGCCCGTAAAAATGTAGGGCTCGGGCACCTATTTTAGAAGCCCGAGTAACTCCCGGGCTTTTTGGCCCACCCGATAAAGCTCACTATCCGCATAAACCCGCAAAAAAACCAGGTAGCCCACAAAAACCCACAAAAAAATCGGGCTACTCGCAAAAAATCCACTTAAGGTAGGGTTCAAGCACCTATTTTAGAAGCCCGAATAACTTCCGGGGCCTAGCCTAATAAAATTCACTACCCACATTGAGTCGGGCCGAACGGGTAGCCCGAATTAACAACTCTAGGGTTGAGTCCAAAATACCTCTAAACCTGACCAGATTCATATGTAACTGTAATTCTTAAACACAAATTCATTTTCTCAAATTTAATTTTACATTACCAAACTCAATTCTACCAAGTTTTAAAACATAAATTCATACATCATTGACTTTCTTAGAATCTAGGGTCAGACTTTCTTTAGTTCTAAGATAGAATGCAAATCTAAAGCATTAATCTTGTCAAAAATAAGGTCCAAATGAACCTAAAGACTATCGTAATATGCTGTTGACACTTGACATGTTTTGCTGCTAGTCTCATGTCAATTTATGTATTTGCATGATGGATCCTCCGAACCTTTAATAACCATTCGCCTATTGCCCATCTTGTCTCTTGATCACAAGTCGTCGTACAAATAGATCACAGATGCAATTTGGGAATTAAACATTTCCTCTTATATATAACATCGTGATAGACGTGTGACGTGTGGTATATCAATCTATCCTCAATAGATACTCCCTCCTCATCTTTTTAATAGTCGTTTTAGAATATAAAATTTATTTTTAAATAAGTGTCATTTTTATATACCAAGGTAACAATAAATGTTAATTTTTTATCTTTATCCTCTTCCAAATTTATTAAATGGTGAAGTATTTATGGCATATGACTAGATATGGTAGAGAACTTTAAATGCTTTTAATGAGAGAGAAATGATATATTTGTAAATAATAGAGTTAAAAAGACACACTTATTTCTTAATCTATGTGAAAAACCATAGACAAAGAAATGGAGGGAGTAAATCAGATACGGCTACTGCTGCCACTTGTTAGCACTAGGGGAAATTCTAGGACACTCTCTCGTGAGAGAGGGTTTTTGTACCTTTTTTGATCATTTAATTAATTTCTCTCAACTTTCTTAAATGATCTTAGTATTTTTATACTTATAGGACAATATTTAACTATTAGAATTTGTATTTTTAATTTTTGAAAATACTTTTTGACCCTCTATAACTATTATCATGTATTTTTTTATTGTATTTCCTCATTTTTTCACATTCTCATTTGTAATACACATGTGTCTCATTTAAAATCTATTTTATGTCTTCGAAATAATTTAGGACAGAGTACACGACTTGTTCCTACGTAATTTAGGCCTATTCAAGAAAAAAATGACAAGAAGGTACCAAAACTCTCTCTAACGTGAGGGTACCAAACTGCGACCCTAGAACTGGAAGTTACTAGAACAACGCATCTAGACTCCCAATAACAAGCCGCCACGTCAAGATACCACAGACACATTCCACTTTCCGCAAAACTCAAGGGCACGTGTGACATTTCACATCCCCTGACGTTATCGAATGTTACCGCAGCACACTAACCTCAAGCCCGTGACGCACCCTGTGTCGTCGTCTTTTTCCGTCAAATCCCAACGCTTCTTTGCCTAACCCACCCTTCACCTCTCTCTCTCTATCGCTTCGCACCACTTCAAACACCCCAAATTAAAATTAAAATCGAAATTCAGATTCCAATTCCAGATTCCCTAGATTCGCAAATTCATTTTTCCTTCAAATTCGCTTTCCAGGGGAATTCCTTTTCCGTCGTATGAACTTCGTATTCCGATAAGGTCACCGCCATGGCCGGAACGGAGAGGGCGACGACGGTGTTGTCGTCGCCGACGAGCTCGAGGTCAGTGACACAGACAGTGAACGGTTCGCACAAGTTTTTAATTCAGGGTTATTCGCTGGCGAAAGGGATGGGAGTGGGAAAACACATTGCCAGCGATTTGTTCACCATTGGAGGGTACCACTGGGCGATCTACTTCTACCCTGATGGGAAGAATCCTGAGGACAATTCCGCTTATGTCTCCGTTTTCATCGCGTTGGCTAGCGAAGGCACCGATGTGAGGGCGCTCTTTGAGCTCACGCTTGTGGATCAGAGTGGACAGGGGAAGCATAAGGTTCATAGCCATTTCGATCGATCGCTCGAGAGTGGTCCTTACACGCTCAAGTATAAGGGTAGCATGTGGTAGGGTTCCCAATTCCATGCCTCGAATCTCAATTTGATATTATGTTTCTCTATTTTGATTTCTTTTTTTTTTTGTTCTCCTTCTATGATTTGAAATTTTGAATGTTTGTGGTTTAAGTTTACCCCTGAATTGTGGTTTAATCATGTCAAATTGCGATTTTTTCTAGCCTGAATTTCATGTGATTTTCCCTTTAAGCACAAGGTCTAAATCAGATTTTTTTTACTGAAGCACAACATCTATAGGCATTAGGCACAATGACAAAAATTCAATATGATATTAAAATAACTTCAGAATAAGTTTTAATGTTCCTTTTTATTGTTATTTTAGTATATGTTAAGTTTTTGATTGGTTGCATAGTACTCACGCAAGAATTGCTCTCTAAATTAATTCACTAGATCAGTATTACTCCTTTAGGACACCATAATTTATCTTTGTTTTTCTTTTTGTTAATCATACCTGTCATGTCCTCATAATTAGCTCACCAAAAGCATTATATAGGTCAAGTAGCAGGTTTGTTCCTAGTTATATTCATGGTAGATGTACAATTTAGCTATATTACGATATGATACATGAAGGTTTCACTGACAAAAAGCCTCTATCTTTTTAATTTTAAAAAAATTAGGGGTTTTTAATATGTTTCCATTTTTGTTTGCAATTGCTCTTTATTTCTCCTATGGACAATGGATGGTAGATCAATATGAATGCACCATATTGTATTCAGATTTGTGAGATGTTGATCTTGTTTACATGTTCTTATAGGGGGTACAAGCGGTTTTTCAGACGGTCTTTGCTTGAAAGCTCTGATTTCCTCAAGAATGATTGCTTGAAAATCAACTGTACAGTTGGAGTTGTGGTTTCTGCTATTGATTGTCCACAACTTCATTCTATTAATGTTCCGCAATCTGACATTGGATCACACTTTGGCGCGCTACTGGATAATATGGAAGGTTCAGATGTTACTTTTGATGTAGCTGGGGAGAAGTTCCCTGCTCATAAGTTGGTATTGGCTGCGAGATCACCAGAATTTCGATCTAAACTTTTTGACGATTTAAATGCAGAAAAACAGGAGATTATTGTGACAGATTTAGAGCCTAAGGTTTTCAAGGTAAAAACTGTTTTCTTTCCTGGGTAGCATTAAGCTTGGTTAGGATTTACTCTCTGTTGTTTTGTTACTTCTCTGCTGATTTTTCTTGTTGGATTTGTTTTTCTTGATAAAAAAAAAGATTCTATAGGAGTTAAGAGGGAAAGTACAACTAGGGAGGATGGATGTCCTGATTTACCTCTTACTTTTACAGGCCATGCTGCACTTTATCTACAGGGATACCCTTACAGAAGAGGTGGACATGGTTCCATCAACCACATCTAGTGATTTTCCAGTTTCTGAGACATTGACAGCAAAATTGTTAGCTGCAGCAGACGAGTATGGCTTGGAGAGGCTTAGACTGATGTGTGAGTCTCGTCTTTGCAAGGACATTTGTGTGAGTTCTGTAGCCGACATTTTAACTCTGGCTGACGATTGCCATGCCATGGAGTTAAAAGCTGTTTGCCTAAAATTTGCTGCTCAAAATCTAGCAGGTATACTTAATTAGTATCACTTGCTTGGTTAGCATGAGCAATCATGCTAACACAAAGACTGATGTTTTCCTTACAGCTTTTGTTATTGACAAGTGACTAAAATATAGAAAAGAAAGATGAATTTAGATACATGCATCCTCTGCTAATTGAACACAGCTGTCTGACATACATGACTAGGTACCAAGCAGAAAAGGTAGATTACATATTCCAAAAGAAAACTTAAATTCCTTAAGCATAAAGACAATTCAGTACAAATTTGCATTTTGGTGATCATCCTTCTCAACTTGGCCATCTAACAAGATATGGAATTCATGAGATAGCTAATTCCATGGAGGATTTGACCAAAGTTCACTCGGTGTTAGTGTTTCTCATGCTCCAAATTCAAACTAGTAGGAATAACTGATATATCAATAACACCATGGTAATGCCAACAAGCACTCAGAATATTGAGAAATTCAGACAAAACTGAATCTGGCAAATTAGCTTAGGATTTAATTTTGATGTGAACTATATGATGCCAGCTGTTTAATAAGTAGTTAAAACTTCAAAGTTTTTACTGGAAGTGAAAGACCTTAGTTTAGTTGCAATAGTGATGCTGCACTTTATTGTTGATTGATAATGTAAGAAAGTTTTACTGATAGTGTCCGTTTGCAATTGCATTATCTCCTTTCTGGTCTCTCACCATGTCTCATAGGTTTTGTTCTCTTCCACTCTTAATTATGTGCGATGCTGTTGGATGGTTTTCTTTGTCTTTCTCCTTTCATTTTCTCCCCTTTTTGAACCTTCTGTGACATGATTTATGATAGGACATTATGACGTCATTTGATTCATATAGTTAACATCACCTAGAGAAAAGGCATTTTGCTATTGTCATTGTTTCAGCTTAGGGATGGCACCCGCTCGGGCGGGGGCGGGGAGTACCTCCCCACTCCCCGTCCCCACCTCTCAATTATCTCCCCATCCCCACCCCCATTCCTCGTCTCGAGGCAATATTTCCCCATCCCCATTCCCCGTATCCCCACGGATCCCCATAACTAAATTAATTATTAAAGAAAATGCTAAAAGTCAATTATATATATATATATATATATGTATAAATAAGGATAATTTTGTTATTTTAATTATTTATGGATCTTGTGAGGCAAAGGGCATGATCTCATCATATCCCCAAATATACTTGGAGCGATTTTCCATACTCAGCCCTATTCTTATAGTGGAAAAATCTCCAAACACAAAGTTCTAAATGAGGTAGGTCATATAACAATCCTAAAATCATAGGTGAAATTGTCAATCTTACGCACATTAATTATTTTACATGTGTTAGGGGCGGGGCGGGGGTAATGATCCCCACCCCCATCCCCAAATATGCTTCGGGGAAAATTTTATCCCCGTCCCCATCCCCACGGGGAAAAATTCCCCAGTCTCGGGTCCCCAAATGGGGCAGTCCCCACGGATATCCCCAAACTCGATTAGAAATTGTCATCCCTATTTCAGCTTGCTGTGCATTTTGGCACATTTAGACCCATAAAATCCCCTCTCTTGTTATTTTCTTTCTGACGCTTTCTTTTTTTATGACTTCCTTTTCGCTTCCCAAATGTTTGGTCTTTTTTTATATTTCTACATAAAAAAAGCATAGGCACTATGAAAGTTTAATTGTACACCACCAGAAAGAAAATGATTGTGTGATTTATCCTGGACATGCATGGAAATATTTAGCATTTATCTATGTCATTCATATCTGGACTATTGCCAAGTTTTTAGTAATCAAGCAAGTTTCTTATGGCTTTTGTGTCACTTGAATACAAATAAATAAATGCTTTTACGGGTACTCATAGAGGTCAGAGTTCAGACCATTTAGAGGGGTTTGTATTTATGTTTTTCCTTTTCCTGTGCTGTAATCTTAAAAGATAGTAGATTATAGATTGGTTGGCCAACTTTTGTCCCCCTGTTCTAATTCCAGATTTTTTATAATGATTCTATATTGTAACTTTTGGGGTATAACAAAAGAGGAAGCGGAAGTAAAATTCACCTCCGGCTTGTCTATGGCCTTTATAAACAAAGGCATACTACCATGATATTGGTGCTCAACTTATTCACATTTTATAGCATTGGCATTCGTGAAAGTAAACAATAAGCTTAGGTTGCGGTGATAGTAATGTTCTTTTTAAATCTTTGGTTCAAATAGTAATATATGGCGCCTTATTGTTTGTCCAAATATACAAAACATTCAACAAGGGTATGCATTAGTTTTGTTGCTTTGGTTCAAAATCCACAAGATGCAACAGTCATGGGACATTGATCATCTTCATAATTCATGTTCTGAAATTTCTATTTCTTTTAAAAACACAATAGGTCATTCTCTAATGTATATACTTGTATAGAATTACAGAATAAAATGAATATGTTGACTTTGGGCATAGAAAATTATAATTTCCCCTTACCTTCAACCCTATACATGCTCGATATGATGGTTCTTTTTTGTTTGGACTTGTTGCAGCTGTCATGAGGTCAGATGGATTTGTGCATATGAAAGAAAAATGCCCATGGCTACAGTCAGAGATCTTGAAGACAATTGCTGGCTGTGAGGGTGATAGTTGCAGTGCAGGGGAAAAATCACAGAGTGTATGGGCCCAGCTTTCAGATGGTGGTGACACAAATGGTAGGAGGGTCAGGCAGAGAATCTGATATCTGTTGTGGCACTGGTGTCTCTCTGATTCTTTTGTAAATGCAGGTCATAATACTAAAAAAATGGGGGATAAAAATGAAAAAGGCAAAGGAGAGGGAAAATCCTCTTCTGTCCAACTTCTTCATGTTTCAATCAATGGAAAGTTCTTTAGAAAAAGCAGGTAGACTAGGTGTTATGCAGGTTTTTAATGTAAATGTCTCCGGTGGTGTGTATGTTGTTAGTGCAGAGTAGTCATTGAAAATGAGCTAATCTGCAGTAGACTTTTGACACTGACTATACTCTGGAATTGGATATTTTGGTTGCTGGACTTGATGTCTCCCATCTGCTTTGTCCTTTGCTGTCGTAGTTCAAGCCTTGTGTTTGTAGATGTAGGTTTATTAGGATTGTTGTATTACCATGTACAAAATATTCATTTGTAAGAAATGTTTTTTTCATGACACACCATACAAATGATATAGTTAGGTGGTCTGTCTTGGATTGACGTTTGATGTTTCTGGATGACATTAATGTAGCTTGACAACCTCATTCCCCTCTCCCTCCCCCCTTTGGCTAGAAGGAAGGTCTAAGAGGATGTCAGGGAGGGAGAATGTTGGATAAAGTTAAGGAAAAGGAACCTCGGTTACAAAGACCCAAGTATTGCATTGTTGAAAAACTGCCGAACTGGCAGCAAAAGGGATGATGAGATGTTTCTGCAAATAGATTGGCTGCGTACTGATCCTCTTCTGTCCAACCAAATGGGGATAAATAGTAATGGATATAGATATAGATGGATATCGTCAACTTTGTAAATTTTCGGATTGGTGCAATTAGACTTGAATTGATCCATGGGACCATAACTTAAGCAAATTTTAGATACTATTTTGAACGTTAACAATGAAGAGTTAGTCTATTTGGTTTCAATCAAAATCATGTTATAAATGTGGATTTTGAGCAAACACTTCTCTCAATTATATGGGTCCGATTCATGATTATAATGTGATTTATAGAAATCAAACATGTTATGTTAATGAAATCTGTCATCTAAAGCAGAGCAAGCTCTCTTTTTCTCAAAGAATAGGCCTCTATATCCACATGCTGCTTTTATAGTTTTAAGCTTTTATAAACCATCCGGTTTATAAATTCAACTCTTCTACATAAATAAAAGTTTAAGAAAAAAAAAAGGAAAATGTTAATTTGTTTAAAAGGATTTTTGTTAAATTTTTATGAATATGTTATGACAATGTGGTAGTGAATAATGAGTGTAATAAAGAAAAAGATAAAAGAATAATAATTAACATAATAATGAGTTCCTTTTATAAAATAAATATTTCACTAATTTCACTGTTCACTTACATAATATTTGTGAAAGTTTTACACTAGTTTAAAAATATTTTTTTTTAATTTATCTTAAATTGAAAGTATAATAAATATTAAAAAATATATTATTCATGATTTTAGGTGGGTATTAAATTACTCGAGGAGGAGTCTCACTCTCATGTAAAAATTACTCCATTTAATAACATTTTATAAAATATAAATTTAAGAAATATAATGTTTAATAATATGATATTAAAATATTAATCATGCACATGAAATTTTAGATATTTCAAATATGATAATCATATATATGTAATTTTATAATCATTATTTCTTATATTTTTAAAAATTATATTATATGTTTAAATAAAGTTAAACAATAGAATAGAGTGTCAATAGTGTCAACACGTATATAGAGCTTTTAATCTAAAGATTAGATTGATAAAATTTAACATTTATAGAAAATTATCAAATGGATCAACTTTAACAATAGTTACTCCTAAAGCAACTTGATCCTCAACTTAATTTTTATATATAACAAGAATAAATAAAAATACATGATCATAATTTTATGCTTGCAATCATGTTTTATGATACAACTATAAATTGATTATAATAAAAATTTCATCCTAAAAAATTATTATGATAAAATTCTGAATTTACACTTAACTAATAAATAATTGTAAATAAAAAATTAATTAAATGAGTTAAATTCTGTTAACATTGCATTTCTGGATATAGATATATAACTATTTATGAAAAATAAATAAAAATGCTAAACCATTTTTATATTTTAGCCATTTTTTATAAAATGTTATGAAATATATTTTTTGAATGTTAGATGGAGTCATTAAAAAAATGTTGGGCTTAGTTTATATGCTGATTGGTTGACCCAATACTTAACACTAATAAGCCTAAAAAAATGAAAACCTAACTAACAGCAACACAACATAACATATAGCATACATACATGGGAATCGAGTCAAGCGAAGAATGAACGAAGCAGCGAATAAGAAGCCGAATGTGAATGAATATTAAACCTATTCAAATACCATTCATTTGATTACTTTTCAAACCCTATTTGTGCGTCACTCACAAACTGATCACGCAATACTTGCCATGGAGGAATGGTGTGATCACTGCTTCAGGTCTTGTCAAATCGAACTTCTAAAGATCTCTGGCAAACATCACAGGTGAACAAATAAAATTGCACATTTTTTTTTTCTTTTCTTGCTTCTAAATTTATATTCTCATTCTATTAATCCATGAAAATGATTTTGAATGATATGTAACAGTGCTTGTAATGACTGTGGGAAGCTCCTATCAGAACTAAATCCAATTGAGAATACAAATAACGAATCAGACTTATCTTCTAGTGAGAGTACAGATAAAAGTTGTACGAGAATGAAGAGTGGGAGAAAGAGCAAACATGTGAAAAAGTTGACAAAAAAGAATGTGAAAATGTAAGCAAGCACTCTGTCTTCTTCTCAGTTTTGTTCTTATTATTATTATTTTTTTTGTCTGATTTGATTGCAATCTGTTGAAAGTATGTTCAGTATTCATGATAAGGGAAATAATGGGAAATTCAAATTTAGGATTGCAATAAGAGAACCATGATTTCATAGTCATTAAATTTTAGATCAATTGATGGCTTGATCATCTTCCAAATTGTGGCTTTTTGTAATGGTGGTTTTATAGCAGGATTCTATAGTCTGTTAGATAAGTGTTGAAGAATGTATACATGACACCCCATAGGGAAATTTCTGCTGCATTGTCTCTGTGCTTTTACATGTATATATGCTTGTGATAATTTTTTCTTGCATATATGCCCCCTTTTGTAATTTTGTTCAATTCAGCTCTTGAGCTCTGTTATTTCTTCTTTATTTTTTTTTGTATTCTAGCTATCTTTTTTTCTTTTAATTGGCAATATGTTGTGTGGACACTCCTTGCAGGGTATAACTTCCAAAGGTGCTGAGCTGATATTACGGAATATGGAATAGATGCAAGCAACACAACCATTGGAGAAACATTGTTCTTTTTGGCTGAGTATGATATAGATTAACTAGCTAGTTTGTTTGACATTATTTAGATGGAGGTGACTGCTCCTAAGAAAGCTGATACTAGTTGCAATAGGCTAATTGATTACGTTAGGTATTTTTTTGACTCTTTTATTTAGCTTTCCTATACAAATCTACATTCAATTTTATAGACCGTAATCACATAAGTTTTAGGATGATCACCATTCTTGTTTCCTTAACACAATTTTGGATGAAGAATTTGTCTTGTGATTTATTCTTTTCAAGGACTCTTATAAATGATGTATCATGCATTTAAGGTTATAAGGTTAACAGGTATATCAATTGAGAGCTTCATATATATATATATATATATATATATATATATATATATCAATTGGTAAATATATCAGTTGGGAGTGTGTTATTGATTGAGAACCACATACATGAGTCATACTCAATAAGCAAAGTCATCAGCTAAATTTGATAAAATTGCTAGAAACAAAAATGAAGTTACTTTGGTATATGAAAGGTTAATGTACACTCTGGTTTACTATGAACTTATGTATATGATAGTATATTCATTAAATTACTCAAAAGTTATAAAGATATGCCTGTTATGAAATTTAATAATGGATATGCTACAACATATAAGCTGCGTCCATTGATCAGCGATAAATCATGTCAACTGGTTCTTTAATATTCATACATACCTTACAAACATCGAAGAAAAAAAAAAATGAAGGACTTTCTTAGAGGTTAATTTTGTCGATCGTTAATGACTCTAGATGTTAGTATGCTACCATTTTAACAGCTTATGCTCTTTGGACACCCCATGAAAATGTAAAGGTTGCAGGCGAAGCAAAAGAAATTCAAGGAGAACTAGACTTCTAACAAACCGAGCAATACTGAAAATTGAACTTCTTGTTTTTCTTCTATCAATGTATAATTATTAAAATAGATTAATGAAACTTCTTCATTTTGATTATCTAAAATTATTAATATATACCAAAATTGGAGATTGATTTTTCTCAAGTAGTTAATCTTGAGTTCAAGTCTTTTAAATAGAAAATAAAATATTGATAAAGTTGTCCCTTAAATTATTATATCAAACTCGAGTAGAAGTAGTTGAGATTTACGTATTGTTTGGTAGAGTTGATTTACTGGAGAAAGAAACTCAGAGCAGAGAAAGTCAGAAGAATGCTCGTTTGGTTTAGAAGAGGCATGGAGGGGAGAGAGAAAAAAAAACCTATGGGTCTCATGCTTTTCATAATCTCTGCAAATCGGTGGAGAAAGTGAAGAGAGAGTGGTTGAACGTTTTTATTTCCTTATATGCCCCTATAATTAATTGCACAATTTTGTTAAGAAAGTAATATTTTAACATGGGTATTGTGGTCTATTTGTAAAAAAACTACTTTCTTTTTTCTTACTTTCTCTCATGCTTCTCTTATACCAATCAACCGATAAATCTACTTTATTTTTCACATTTTTTTCTCTTCCCTATTCCTCTCATCAAACCAAACATAGCTTTAAAGTGATTTTTACAAACCAAGTCATAAATATAAAAAAAAAACATATTTATGTGTTTGAATACTTGTGGATAGAGATGTTTATAGATTGGGTTGGTTTAGTTTAACTTTTGAAAAGTTTTTTAATCAATCTAAACTAACATAATCTAACTAAGCTTGGCTTAATTTAATTCATATCATCAAATTAATATATAATTTTTTTTTGAAATTTCATCATATATTATATTTCTATCTAAATTTTGTAATTTTACATTATTACATGTTAAAAGAGTTTCTTTTTCTTTTAAGTTGCTAAATAATAATAATTAATTTCCTATTAGCAATGTAAAACCCATCTGATTTGCTGGGTTAGCTTTTATTTGCAGGGGTCAATGTTGGGTTTAGCCTATTCAGCTTACTTTGATAGGGATTGTTATTCACGCAACCTTTTTTAACCACACCACCCTCACTTTTTTTAAAAACTATTATTAAAATATCCTTATTTTTACTTCAGAAAATTGATTTTTTGGAATATAATTCTCCAAAATCGTATTTTAAAAATCTGATTTCCAGAATATAATTTCAAAAAATTTAATTTTAGAATACAAATTATACATTATTTTTTAAATAAACTCAATCTCTAAACTGTAATAGAAAGAGATGAGACTACAACATCTTTATATAAAAAAATTGTGTAATTTGTATTCCGAAAATTATTTTTATGGAATACAAAGTAACATGTATTCCAGAATCTAGGGGTATTTTTCTTTATATTTTCCTAAAGAGGAAGGATGATGTGGTTAATAAAAGTCGGTGGTGCGGATGGCAATTCCTATTTTGGTATGCTACATTGCTACACCAACCCATTTTAACCTTCAATCTAATTCAAAAGCTATGCCGGCCGGGCCGAGCTCGGGTTAGCCCATCAGATTTGTGTTTTTTTTTTCCTTTGTGATTTTTTTAGCCCATTATATGGTTTGGGGGGAAAAAACGCTAAAAGGGCAAAAGCTGCCTTCCTTTTGTTTTTGTCGAAAAAAGCTACCATCCTATTTTTGAATGTTTTGGATATTTTTTATGGGCTCAAATTCTTGGCCCAAAGCATTCCAATGCCATTTTTTTTTGTTACTGTTATGCTTATTTTGATTGACCCAATTCTTATAAGCAGTGTCTTCTCCCTCGTTGCTTCTTTCGGAAACTGAAAACCTAACTGTAACTGAGAAGCAGAAAATGGCAATCGTTGAAGACAATGAAAATGGCGTAACCAACGAAGAGCCACCGAAGGAGAAGCGTAAGGGGAAGCACGACAAGCCTAAGCCATGGGACGACGACCCAAACATCGACCACTGGAAGGTCGAGAAGTTCGATCCTTCATGGAACGAAGGTGGCATGCTCGAAGTGAGTTCCTTCTCTACTCTCTTCCCTCAGTATCGCGAAAAGTACCTCCAAGAAGCCTGGCCCATGGTCAAATCCGCTCTCAAGCAATACGGCGTCGCATGCGAGCTCAACTTGGTATGCTACTAACCCTAATCCTAACCCTCACCTCTTTCTAAACCCTAAATCCACATTACAACGCACCCTTCAATTCTTTCATTCACGATGCGCACAGGTTGAAGGTTCCATGACAGTTTCAACTACCAGAAAGACTAGGGACCCCTATATTATTGTCAAGGCTAGGGATCTTATCAAGCTTCTTTCACGAAGTGTTCCTGCTCCTCAGGTCATTACTGCATGATAATTATCATCATTATTTCAGCCATAAAATAAAATTAGATACTGTGTCTATTTATTTATATATGTGACTTGAAAATTTTGGTACAATCTTGGTTGTTTTATTTGAGGTATTATGTGCAACAGCTTGCTCATTTAGGTTTTTGTTTGTTGTTCTGTTGATTCTTCTCAGGCAATAAAAATACTTGACGATGAAGTGCAATGCGACATCATCAAAATTAGCGGGTTGGTTCGTAATAAGGTAACATTTTATATAAGCTGCCTCTACGATTTTATTTGAGTGCATTTTCTTAATTTGATGCAACACAATGATGTTAAGGTGCCTGTATTGCACATGATTCACTACCCTGAAAATCATGTTAGGAATTATACACACTAGTAACCAGACTTGTGGAGCAATAATCATTCACCTTAATAGAAGTAGAATTGTCGCTACTCCAATCATTCACCTTCTTCCTTGGCACCTAAGACCAGAGTAATAAAAGTAGAATTGTTGTTACTCCAATCTTTCATTGCAATGCAATTCACTAAACACTTTCAGGAGAACGTCATTGATGAAATCCCAATAATTTTGAAACCATCCGACTTTGGGGGGTTTAACCTTATTCATGCCATGCGCCAATCAGCTCTTTGAATTTTTCTATTCAGCATATATGCTTGTATGATTTTTGTAATTAGTCTAATCTAATATTTTATATAGTGGAAACATTTCAAAGAAATTAGTTTGATCATAGGAATCATCTTTTTATTTTCTGACTGCAGGAGCGATTTGTAAAAAGAAGGCAGCATCTTGTGGGTCCTAATTCTTCCACCTTGAAGGTATTTTTTTGTGAAGACTATTTTTTTTAGCTCCGGGAATGGACTCCATTTCCATTATCTTTTCTTGATTTGGAAGTGCATATATTGATTGTTTATTCCGCTTTGTTACTCACTTTTCTCCAACTATAATACTGATATGCAGGCTCTTGAAATACTTACTGGCTGCTACATTCTCGTTCAGGTAGTTTTAATTGTTGCTTCAGATTGTGAAGGCTGGACATTTACTTACATAAGATTTGGGTTGGATTCCTGAATGAGCTGACTTTCTTGAAATTTTGCT
The DNA here is from genome assembly GCA_026901365.1 of Sesbania bispinosa. Classification (NCBI taxonomy): domain Eukaryota; kingdom Viridiplantae; phylum Streptophyta; class Magnoliopsida; order Fabales; family Fabaceae; genus Sesbania; species Sesbania bispinosa. Next base: position 2,081,696 of record QLOH01000045.1, on the reverse strand, counting down.
TGTATTCCACAGGGAAACACAGTTGCTGCTATGGGTTCCTTCAAAGGTTTGAAGCAAGTCAGAAGGATTGTTGAAGAATGCATGCTGAATAAAATGCATCCTGTTTACAACATTAAGGTTCATTAATTTGTATTTTCTGCAGCATATTTTATGGTATAGATTTCAGGTGTAGAAAATAGCTCAGTACTTTTAATGTTGTCAGATTCTTATGATGAAGAAGGAACTTGAAAAGGATCCATCACTTGCCCAAGAGAACTGGGATAGGTTTCTTCCGAAGTTCAAGAAGTAGGTCTTTTAATATTTGATAATTTGTATATACAAAGTACGCACCCTATGCTTCAGTTTTATTGATGCTTCATCTCTTTTTCTAGGAAAAACATTAAGCAAAAGAAGGTTAATGCTAAACAGAAGAAGCCATATACTCCTTTCCCTCCTCCTCAACAGCCCAGTAAGGTGAGACAACCACTAATATCTCCTGTCAGGTTATATTGCTTCCATTATTTAATGCAGAGTCCCCTCTACTCATCCAATCAACCCCCCCCCCCCCCCAAAAATATATATATATATATATATATATATATATATATATATATATATATATATATAAACAATTATCAAGAAAGAGGGAGGTTGGGTGGTCAAGAAGATGAGGGAGCTGAAATTCTTTTTTGTTGAAGATTTACTTAATGGTTCTTATAGAGGAATCATATTTCAATAGTTCTCAAGTAATCAGTTGATTGCCTTGTTCTGCTTTCTAGTAGGACCCTACTTAACCAACCTGCACTTTCTTTGTGATATTTCAGGTTGATATACAATTAGAAACTGGGGAGTACTTTTTGAGTGACAAAAAGAAATCAGCAAAGATATGGCAAGAGAAGCAGGAGAAGCAGGCAGAAAAAACTGCTGAAAACAAAAGAAAAAGAGAAGAGGCCTTTATCCCACCCAAGGTAGATTTTCACAACAATTAGTGTCGTGCATGTTGCTTTATAATTTCCTTCATGGTATTCTATAAAACTTTATTTGTACTCTTCAGGAACCTGCAAAACTGGTGGATAAACCTGAGGATGCTAATAATAATGTAGCTGACATGGCAATGTCCTTAAAGGTAAATGAGGTTCTAGCAGAATTTTCATTTGCCAAGATAAGACACACATTTTCTTGTTTGGCCTGTTAAAATTACAAGTTTTCTTTGTCAAACTTCAATGAATCATCATCTCACTTGAATCCAAAATGGTTCGTCCACAGAAAAAAGCAAAGAAGTTTGCGAAGCGCAAATCAGAAGAAAATATAGATGCTGAGGCATATATTATAGGATCTTCAGAACAAGCATCAGGTAAGAAATCCAAGAAGCAGAAGTCTTAGCATGATATTTATTTTGGAGATGGAAGTTGGGCATTTGATGTGAATTCCATCCAGAAATTTTGTAACCAATGAGTCTTGAGTAATTGTTTTAACACTAATGTATAAGGCTTTGTTGTTCGTTCCATCTGTCATGAAGATGAGTGCGTGGCATTGTGTATCTCTCTACTTGCCAATTAGACTGTAACATGTGCACTTCCCGTCCCTATACAACTGCTGCTCCCTTTCAAAAGCATCGCTGGGATCACTACTTCTATATAATTATGCTTCTTGAGTTATTGATAGTTTGATACTACATTTAGTTTTAACTATATTTGATTCATTTGCCAAATTTGGCCCAACCCCAAAGTGGGGGACATGAATCATAGGTAACAGATATGAATCGAGTTTGAAACTTGGAAGTTTTTTTTTTTTAAACGAAACTAAAATGAAGTCCACAAAATCACGAAAGTGCGGTATTATATAATACATCTAATTTTCCGTAAGCAAGGCCTGTAAAAAAAATGTTTACAGCACCCTGCAATTGAGAGGATCCAAACTAGGGAGGATAATATATAACTGAGTTTGGGGGTATTAGTGGGGATTGCCCCATTTTAGCCCCGAGATTGAGGATTTTTTTCTCTGCAGGGATGTGAAGAGGATGAAAATCCCCTTGAGTCACGTTTGGGACGGGGATGGGGATCATTCTCCGCGCATCATAGGGTTTCTGTCTCGTCTCTAGGGGTATTCAAGACCCGGTCCATCCTTTTGACTCGTCCCAACCCGTCTTACTCGGGCCGGGTCTGCTCCTGTCCTACAAGAAAGCATAGAACCAATCGGGTCTCACCGGGTCTCATTTTTTGACCCGGCATCGGGTTGAGGACGAGTTTTGGTTAACCTTCGGGTTACTCAGCCCGTCCTTTATATATAAATATAATATTTATTACTTATGATTTTCTATTATGTAAAGTCCTAACCTTATTTTTTTTCACTTTAGATGGGGTTTTGAGTCTAAGTTTCCTCTATTTACCTTTAAAAATACATTCTATACATAAAATTATATAGTGATATAATGTTATTTTTCGTTTAGTAATGTCCCAAACTTTAAAAAAGTAAAAAATATTGCATATATTAAGAGATATTTTATTGTATGCAATATATTTATTAATTGTATGAACTATTTTCTTTTGAACATTGTTATATGATCATTTCATGATTATATTTAGGTTATATGTCGGGTCAACCCGGTACTGTCCTACTCGGACCCGGTCTTATTTAGACTCGCACATCATTGGGTCTCTTCGGGTCTATGGACGGGTTCGGGTCCATAGAATTGACCCGGTCAAAAATTAGGGCCGGGTTAGGGACAGGTGAAACTCGTCCCAACCCGTCCCATGAACACCCCTACTCGTCTCTAACATATGTAAAAATAATTAATATGCATATAAGATTTGCAGTTTTCCCCATCATTTGAGGATTCTCGTAGGACCTACTCCATTTAGAATTTTGTGTTTGGAGATTTCTCCATTATTAAAAAAGAGTATGAAAACATTTAGAATATTTTGTGTTTGGAGATTTCTCCACTATTAGAAAAGAGTATGAAAACATTTAGAATCTTGTGTTTGGAGATTTCCCCGCTATTAGAAGAGAGTATGAAAATTCACTTCAAGTATATTTGGGGATAAGGTATGGATCATGGTCATTGCCTCGCAAGTCTCAAGGTCTCTAAATGTTTAAAATAATAAGATTGTCCTTAAAAATTCGCTCCAAGTATATTTGAGGAAATAGTGTGGATCATGTTATTTGCCTCGCAAGATCTCTAAATAATTAAAATAATAAAATTATCTTTAATTTCATATGGGTGAGTATCAAATTACTCTAAGAGTAACTCTGGGAAAGTTACTTCGCTTAATAACTTTTTATAAACATTGACTTTTATCAATCTAATCTTTCATATTAAAAGTTTTCATTAACTAGATCAAACCTACAAAATTTCATAAAATTTAAAAACTATTTGATGTATCGTCAAATCACTTCAGTTTCACGTACAATATACTTTTTAAAATATAAGTAAATGTCTACTCTAAGATTGCATACCTATGAATGTCCAATTGATGTTCATTATCGTCATATTAATAACAAATTATTCAACGGTTAGATTTGTTAAATTCACATTCTACAAAATATTACTAAGCAAAGTAACTTTACCGTAGTTACTCTTGGAATAAGTTGATCCCCACCCATTTTATGTGTGTGTGTGTGTGTGTATAATTAGCTTTTAACATTTTCCTTAATAGTTAATATATGGGGATCTCCATGAGGAGTTGTAGGGATATGAGGAACGAGGACGAGGAAAAATATTGCAACGAGGCATGGAATTGGGAGGGGAGATAATTGAGAGGTAGAGATCGGAAGTGGGTAGGTACTCTCTGCTCCTGCCTCATGCGGGTGTCATCCCTAATCAATATTTATTAAAAAAATCCTATAATGAGATAGGTGATGGAACTAATTATGTGGGATCAGGTGGACTTAAAAGAGTAGGAACTAGAAAACATATTTTGAATAGGATTTAATTAATATACACTGTCAATGTAAAGAAATTTTACACAGACGTCCAATGATGTGTTACCACGTCATTTAATGAATGTGACACCTTATGTATTATTAAATTCAATAAATGATGTGGCTGCACATCATTGGATGTCTGTGTAAAATTTCTTTACACTGACAGTGTATATATATTAAACTCTTTTGAATATATTGAGCTATTAAGTTATGAACTTTAGTAGAGCTAGATATATTTTTGTTGTTAATCACATGTATTCCCTATATAACTTCGGGTAACCCTGCTCTAGGTTTAGTCATAGTTAAGAATTCTCATCCCTCTATAAGAGGGTTTTATGGTGATTAAATTTGGGAACTCTTTCCATAATTTATTTCCATTTTAATTGGAAGGCTTAAAAAGATTAAAAAAAAACAAAATTGTTGAAAAGGAAGATAAACTCAAATCTCATTTAATGGAATTTGGTGAAAGATAAGAGATTATTCAAAATTAGAAAAACAAAATGATAAAACTGTTGAGTCTATGGAAAGATTAAGATAAGACCTCAATAAATGATAAACTCTTATCGTAATTATTTTATTTGTTTCAAACTAGAGAGCACTCTTGTAACTTTTTGAATACTTTAAGATCATATTAGGAGACAAAAGTAAAATACAAAATAAAAACATTGAAAATAATAAAAATACTTAATTTGAATTTATTTTTTAAAAAGACCGTACTTATCTTTTAAAGAATTATGTGACTTTTGAATTTATTATTGCATAAAATTATTTTTTCTTTCATTTATTTATTATATTATTTATTCACTTTTAAAGTTGAAAAATATTTTTGGGATCTTTAAATTTACACAATTAACTTAATGAAATCATTTGCAATAGGAATTAGGATAAAACTAGACTCTGAATCTAGTTTTGTTTCATAAACCATTTTAGTTTTTTAAAATTAAAATCAAGTTTGTTAATTTTTATTTCAAAAATATTTGAGAAAGTATTTTATTTTTGGGTTAAATATGTTTTTGGTCCCTCCATTTTTTTTTGTTTTTTAGTCCCTCCAAAACATGAAATACCCCAAAATGGTCCCTGCCGTTAGTCTCAGCCCGTTAACTGCTGATGTGGCAAACGGAGCTCCACATTAGCAGTTCCACGTGGCAAACTAATTTCCAACATGTAATTCCTTTTTTTTTTTAATTTCGTTTTTAACAGGTCACATGCACTACATGTGATCTTCTTCCACATGACCCATTAAAAAGGTAGGACATGGTGCCCTAGTATGTAACGACAATAGAGAACGGAGAAGGTGCGAAAAATTTCTCAGTTGCAGAGGAAGGAGAAGCTGCGCAAACAAATGAATGCCCAAGGTTCATGGATGGATAAGAGATATGGGGCTTCAAAATAATCATCAACGTCTTCCATTTCTCGCAGCAAGGTGTGTGGGTGTGGAGAGGAGTTGATATGTATAAAGTCGAAAACTGTGAACAATCCCAGGAGAATGTTCTGGAGATGCCGTAATTGGAATGTAAGCTACCATTGATTTATTCATCTTGGTTGAAATTTATTCGTTTTCTTTGATTTCTTCAATCTGTTCTTGTTCTTCGTTTTCTCCGACTTTTTCATCCAATTTAAACGCCCTTATTTTTGTTGCAGAAGGATGATAGGTGCAATTATTTTAGATAGGTTGATGACAAGATTGTTGAGCAATCTGTGAAAGGTGTTGGAGGCCAATGTCAGGAGCAAGAATTGGAGGTGCTAAGGAAGAAGATTGGGAAACTACATAAGAAGTTGGGTGCTGAGAGATCTAGGGTTCAGTTTTGTGGTTATGTGGTCTTTTTTATGTTGGTTGTGACTTGTGGGGCTTGTGTATTTGCTTCCATGAAGTGTGGTGGTGTGGGTTAGTTTGGTGGTTTATTGGCTTCCTTTTAGGCTGACAGTAGTTGTTGGAACCATGCACTTATAATCTTGCACTTTGTATCACATTCCTTAATGAATGAAATGGATGATGCATTTGGTCTCAAGTCGATATTATTTTATATACACTTTGGATGGTTGAATGGTTATATAATTGGTAGTTTGTGTTTTTAATTAAAGCAAAGTAGCATGATTATAATGTAAAGTGAACATAAAAGATAACTCATTCTCACGATTAAAAAAGGCATTACTTGCCATACTCATAACCAATATCAAATGGAGTGAAGATTCTGTGTTGAAACCGTTACAAACCAAAACCAAAATACCAGATAAGAAACCAACTAAACATGTACCCCTGTCTTCAATTATCCATACTGCACACAGACCCAAAAAAAAAAAAAAACAAAGTTCCCCACATAATACTATCCAAAACATTATAAAACAAAACCCACATCAGTCCCACGATACAATGCTTGCACAAGGTGTCTGTCTTGAGAGTTGGACCCTTGTGGGATGGACCACTTCCATATGGTCACTTTTTGGTCTGACTTGACTGAGATGGGAGGGTTCCTTCCATGTGAGGTTCACTATTTGCAGATTCTCAAGCTGGCCTCACTGCAACATTAATAGTGCTTAAGTCTCTGGACACCTCATCCCAATTATCCACTTGACCAGAAGTTATGTTATCAATAATGCCCTGCCAAAGTTAGGTGTGCCAACCAAAAGTTATTGGGGTCATGATTATGTAAAGTAAAGAAAGTTCATTTAAGGGGGGAGACATACCATCAGTTTCATATGAGCAGCAACTATGTCTGAAACCCTGGGTATAACGACTTCACTTTGCGACTGAGAAGGTGTTAGAGAAGCTGTTTGCTGAGGGTTTGGTGTTGAGCTTGAGGTTTTTCCTTTCTTCTGCTTTGCAGCATCTTTGCTTTCACCTTTTTTTCTGTGTTGCAGGAGCTTTCTGTTTAGCTGATTTGTGGCTTGATCCAGATGCAGGTGCAGATGAAGTTACTTTCTTAGATCCAGCTGCAGGTGATTTTGGTGGTGCAGATGCTTTCTGTTTTGCAGATGCAGTTGCAGATGGAGGCCCTTTCTTAGATCCAGGTGCTTTATGAAGTGCAGGTGTTTTCTCTTTTCCCTGAATTTTCATCATATCAGTGATGCAATTTGGTCTAATCTTTTATGGAAACATGTAAAGATTCAAAAGCATAATGATAACTTCATTTGTTTTCTTTGTTGATTATCTGAACCTCCAGCCTCCATAGATGCAGCTTGCTTAGAGGAGCTCCTAGTCTGGACCTAAAATTCCATAAGGTATGAAAATTGTTAAATACACATAAGGTCAATATTCTTGCAGATACAAAATAGTTAATACCAGTACCCTGTTTGTTTCAGTTTGAGTTTGGGTGGAAGGTTGCTGGGAACCTTGAACTCTAGTAGCTCCATGGTCTCCATTATCTCCATTAGCTCCAGAAGCACCCTCATCAGTAGTTTCAACAACAGGGGGAGGCAATGGACACTTTCTGCTATTATGACCACCTTGCTGACATCTTCCATAAGTATATTTTGTGTGAGACCTCTTTAGTTTGGTAGGATTAGGATCCTCATCAACCTCCCTCCTTCTTAGCTTTTTTGGCCTCCCAGGACCAGCTTTAAAAATTGGAGGCATAATATCTATGTGGTTAGTTTTAGGCCACTTGTTATGTCCATTTATAGGGAAATAACCTGCTCATAAGTATCCTCATATGCTGCCCTCTTATAATATCTGTGTACAAAATCCTCTGGATTTTTCCTCTATAGCTTATTGCAGAAACTGCATGCCTACAAGGTATGCCAACCAGTTCCCAGAAATTGCAAGTACATGAATGTTTTTCCAAATCCACTATAAACTTGTCAGCCATAACACTATGAGTAACCTCAAACTTATGCTGCCCTGCCCAAGTAGGGAACCAATTTGCAGACTTCTCCACCTCCCAATCCAATCTCTTTCTAGGTTTAGGCATAATTTCTCCAGGATACTTATCAAATTTTTCCTTAAGTGAAGCAAATCTATTCATTAAGTAGGTCCTAATCCACTCAAACATTGTTATTATAGGCTTATCTCTAGCTAAGAGGATTGTGGCATTAAAGGACTCACTTAAATTATTCATCAAGACATTGCACCTAGGATAATAGGAAAATGCATGCTTACACCAGGATTGTGTAGGGACTTCCATCAACCACTCCCATGCTTTCACATTTGCTTCCTTGATCATAGTCATCTTTTCATCCCATGCTTCAAAGTAGGTTGCTTTTGCAGTAATATTTGGGTGTGCAATCATTGCTAATGAAACAATTGATACTTATAAGTGGGTGCTAAGGATGTTTTCGGAAGCAGTGTTCAACAAGAATCCAGCTGCAGTGGTGACTAATGGAGATGGTGCTATGAGGGAAGCTATTAAGGTAGTATTTCCAAATGCGTGTCACATGTTATGTGGGTGGCATTTGAATAAGAATGCATGTGAAAATGTTAAGAATCCAAAATTTTTGGATGATTTCAAGAAAGCAATGTATAGTAATTTCACTCCAAATCAATTTGAAGAGTTTTGGGAGGAAATGGTAAGCAACATGGTCTAAAAGGTAATAGGTGGGTTATGAAAACCTATGATATCAAGGAAATGTGGGCGTCTGCCTATTTACGTGACAAATTCTTTGCTCGCATAAGAACGACATCTCAATGTGAAGGCATTAATTCACTACTAAGGCTTAAGTTAGGAGTAAGAATACGATTATTGAATTTATTCATAATTTTGAGCATTCTCTCAGGGAATATAGGTACAAAGAATTGTTCTGACTTTAATTCTCTTTATTTTGAACCTATTCTTACTACCTCACTTCAGAAGATAGAGCGTCAAGCTTCTAAGGTGGCACTTTAGATATTTTTAAAGATGTTAAGTATGAGATTGAAAGGGCCAGTGGTTTAAATGTAATTGAGCGTTCACTTGAAGGGGATAATGTTGTTTTTAAATTAAATGAATATTGTAAACCTCTTAGTGAACGCTTTGTTGTTTATGATAAAGAGAATTCTAAATTTGTTTGTGATTGTCGGTTGTTTGAATCTTGTGGCATTCCATGTTGACATTTTTTTTGTGTTATGAGACTGGAGCACATAGATGCTATACCCCCATGTATGATTTGCAAACGATGGAGGAAGGATGTTAAGAGTGACTTGATGATATCAGATGGTTTGGATGAGGTAGAACCTGACATGATGAGGGTTTGTCGTTTTGTGGTTACTAGTTCTCATTGTAACAGTCTTTGTGATATGGTTTCCCAAAAGCGTGAGCATTTTAAGGAGTTTATAAATGACATTATGAAGCTGAAACAAAAGTATGAGAAATTGTGTTCCACTAGTAGCGTAACTAATGTTGAGGTAAATGTTGTACATGATCCCACTGTTGTGAAGACGAAATGTGCTCCTATGAAGACAAGGAAGACGCGTAAGAGTAAGAGGTGTTCAAACTGTAAAATTTCTGGACATGTTTATCACTACCTGTCCTAGACTGGTTCCACCAGAAGATGATGAAGTCAACATTAATGACGAAGACTATGGTCCTGAATCACAAAGTCTTAGTAGGGATGCAGTCCAAGTAATTTCCTAGTTATTTTTATCATTCCAAAATAAATGTTTGTAAGTACATTTATATTATATATAAATTTCCTATTTTCCACTGTCTGATGCACCTTCATTTTTTGTTGCAGAATCATGATGGAATTTCATCAGATGAAAATTTCCTTGACAGTAGCTCTAATCACGTGTCTGGAAGCATTAGTCATAGTCAGAGTGTAATGTTTAGTGTTTAAGAGTATATTTTTTCACTTTTTGATTCTTTTACAGTGGTGTTTAATGTTTTTTTATAAATTTGTTTAAACAGATGGAGAATCGTCCAAGTACTGAAAAAAGGAATTTTAGGAAAAAGAAGATGAAGTCCCTTTCACAGATTTCATACACGGTTTGTGTATATAGTTGAATATTTGAAATGATTAGAGGGTCATTCTAGGGTGTTTCACCTCGCGGGTGTAACACCGGTGTTTCACTTTTTTTTTTAGAAAAATGACCTGTTATCACAAGTAAGATGACCTGTTAATTATTTTCTAATCCATGTTTTCATATTTGTTAACAGGGGTCTTATATTTACGGTTAGATTTCTGCAATGGACTGTAACTCAATTTCCAACCGCGCATACCTGCAACTGCAATGGATCATGACAATTACATTTCAACTAAGCTATTCCCATTCACAAGTTATTCTAAATTAAATATAATTAAGTATTTCAAAAAATTTTGCAATATGAAAATGTTAATTAAAATACCTCTAAGTCACGTAGTTATATTTCAAATTAAATATAATTAATCATTTCAAATAATAGATTCAACTCTATTAACTTATTACTACATTTAATATTGGTTTTCCGTTAACGTCAATCAATAACATTACACTAAATTATTTTCAAAATTCAATTTAAAGTTAATTAACCCTATCTTAGTTCAGTGTAATTAATTGAAACATTAAAATGCATGAAGTTAATAAAAAAATTATATTTACAATTCAATTGTCAGATAAGCATTTTCCGAGAAGACGTTCCAATTGTCAAAGTAAATCAGCCACTGAGTGTGTTATATATGTTGAAAGGCAGTAGGAAAAATCAATGGAATGATTTACCCAATATATTATATATCAGTTTTAAAAATATATATAATCATATATAATTTTTTAAATAATTATTTTAACAAACCTAATGGATCTGTTAATAAATTAAATATTTTAAAAAAAGACAGAGGGACCGACTGATAATATTCATAAGTTATAAATAACAAGTTCCAGGTAATAAATTTGGACCCTTAATTAAAAAACTATTAAATCTAATGGTTAAAAGGGGGTGAAACACCGGTGTTACACCCACGAAATGAAACACCCTAGACAAAGCCATGATGGAGAATTGAATCACTGGTTCTCCTATTGAAAGAATTTCTTCATCTGTTGAACTTTTATGATTATTTTTTTTATTATTTTATTTACAGGAAGTTAAACCTAGTCCCACTGAATGCAAAACAAATGAAGTTTTGAATGGTCCCCATAGAGTTGGGGGAAATACTGCAGGTCCATTATCCACAGCAAAGCAGGAAGTTCAAGGAGGGGTTTCTGTGAATCCCCCTGATCAAAATGGTACATTTAGTTATGACTATCCAAACATTGTATATGCACCATTTTTCAGCTACCAATTACCAATTGTGGGACCTTCTTCTGATGGAAACATACAAATACGTGAGGGTATGTCCATTACGTTACCTTATCCAAATTCATCCCATGTTCCTGTATTACCAAGTCAAGGGAGTTCTATGCATCATGGCTTATTTCCTTTGTTCCCAAATCAATGAACAGTTGGTCTCAATTCTCAACAGTCCACGGTTAGTATTTTTTTTGGAAATTTTACAATTATGAAAATAATTTCTAAGTTAGACTTATTAATAAAGTGTTTTATCCACAGCATGTAGCAGGAACTGAAGATGGTAGTCAGCCTGGTGTTTGGAATGATCTACTCCAAGAAGTCATTAGAAAAAGTGTTGGTCCAAGTGACAATACTGGAAAAAAATGATGAAATCATTGTTAGATTGTTGTTTTGAAGAGACAAGGCTGATTATTGTACATTGATGTTTAATGAAATGATTAAATTTTGTGTTGGGTTTAAGATACCTTGTATAAATTAATTTTGAGAACTCTGTATGGCACTATTTGGTTTTTTGTTTTGTAAACCTTGTATAAATTAATTGGTTTTGTGTTATATGCAGTATACAAATATGGAATGAAGCATTTGATGAGTTTGATATTAATATTTGTTTTGTCACAGGTTTTTTTTCGTCAATGGTTGACACTGTAGTCCCACATTGTATCGCATGAATTAAAACAATTAACAAGCAAGTTATATAGACTCAGCAATGAGAAGTGGCAAGCATAATCAAATGTCTGAAAACAAATTAAAACAGAATTTAACAATACCCTGTGAAATCCATCACATTTTAGCAAAGTGCAGTAAATTTAAGGTGAAGGGAAAAGATTGTGAAGAAAGAAAGCAAGTTTTAGTTTATTATACTACTTAAAAAGAATTAATGCAGGCTAAACCATCAAGTAATAATCAAAATAGTTTTTGGATAGTATTTTATTAACACAATCTATCTAAACTTTGCTTTCATGATAGCAGTATCAATCATTATCTTAAGACAGGTAAGCACTTAATATTGAATTTTTTGGTAGAAACACATGGATAATTTCCTTCTCTAGCGGAAAACAGTTTAAACAAATATGGGTCACCATAGGATTGAAAGGCAAATTACTTCTTCAAAAGTAACAAAGTGAGTAAAAGAGATTGAATCAGAATTCCAAGATATCTGAAGTTCAATAGAGTTGATTTCCTTAAGTCTAAAAAGTAGAAAGAAGAGGAAGTAACATACAAAGAAATGAAGTCATAACGGAAGGGAAATGCTAAGGATGAAGTAATATAACATGGATTTTTAATAACATATAATTTACATATAATAGTGCATTGCACAATTGTCATGATATATAATGTCGCCTATGGGCAAATAATATAGATGGGTTTCATTACATCCCAAAAAAAATCCCAATTAAGGGCAAAAAATTAAACTGTTATTTAAAATTTAAATATCATCAAAATTGTTCCAACCCTCAGTAAAAACTTTGAACTTCTGATGTGCCTTCTGGACTGTCTCATTCCTTATCTGATTGTGCATATCGAGCACAAGGTCCAATGCTAATCTCATACTACTTTCAGCATTGACCTACAAAATAGATTTATTCTATACAAGGTTCATTTTAAAATATAAATATTTTATGGAAAAAAGTAGTAACAGTTTAACAACTTACCCCTATACTCTGATAATTATCATTGGAGATGCATTCCATCATCCATCTAGAAACTTGAACTCCACAATCATTGCTACAAAGTACAGATATATTCATGTACAATATTTACAATTAAATGGAGTTTGTACTGAATTTCATAGAATGTAATATGACACAAAAGAACGTGATATGCTTACTATGAGGTTAAATGTTGCGACAGTCCTTCAAGCTCAGTTAATGTAAAATTTGATATAGCAGGGCATTCATAAGATGTTAATTCGTAGAAGGTTCTGTCCATTAACATATCTTCAATAATAATAGCCTGTAAATTTATTAAAAACCAATTTCAGTAACTATTGAGGACATTTTAGGTTAGAGGTATCTTAAAGAATTTCATAAGTTGAATCTGGGAGATTGTAGCAGAAATTAACTAACCAGATTTTTCACATGAAGCTTGTGCCATTTATTTCTGTCAGGGAAGGGATTAGAATCCAGGAGCCAGACATTTTCTTCTTCCAGATCAAAGACTACAAGGTACCAATGCGTGTCGTTGTCATTCACGAATATAAATGTCTGCAATTAATACAAATAAAGGTACGCTGTTAATGAAGAATTATTAAGTAAATAGTACACGTATAGTATTATACTCACTTTCCTTGTTATTCAGTGCAAGTTCCTACAAATTAGTGGTGAAAGTGAGTTCAAGTTCTGATGCACTGCTTTTTTTTTCTCCTAATATATACAAAGATAAAGGATGACCTTACCGAAAATTGTGGAGGTAAAAACCAGCAAGTGGCATATTCACAAATCATATTTTTATAGTGAGTCAGCATGCATACAACCATCATTATGAACTGGGTGGACACGTTTTTTGTTGGCATGATTGTTCTTAGGGTCTACCGATCCGCAATCGCTAAACCATCAAGCGATAAGACTAAAACTTCCTTGCTACAGAATAGAATTGTAAGTCAAAGACATAGAAGCCAATGTTATAACTCCCTTTCATGTCACTTACTTTATATTAATTTAAAAGACTAGTAAATTGGAAAACAATTGAAGAAATTATTTTTCTTAAACTTACCCATCCAAGACATGAGAATTCATAAATATGTAAACTGCTACCTCTGCCTCAATGTCATTGAGTGACATGTCTGAAGGGGGTCTAAAAAGAAGAGGCATCCACTGAAAAAAATAAAAAGAAGAATGACCAAATAATATCAAAAGCAATTGTATAAATAAGTTTAAATTAGATACTTATAATTTTCCTACTACTGACTGTTGGAATCTTAATGGGAGGGGGAGGTACTTGAGGATTTTGTGTTTGAGATGAAGATGGATTGAAGCATGGAGGTGATACAGTACTTCTTATAGAGCGTCTATTCAATAAAGACACCATCTCAACAGTATAATTGGTAAGGGGTTTGATTTTTTGTGTCAGCATTACAGTGTGTAACTGTTTGAGGCGTTCCTTCATCTCCATATCTTCATTAAAAACAACCTATATACGTATAATTCAATATTCAATAATATACTAATTTCCCTAATTATACGCAAACAAACAGCCGAAGAATTAAAATCTAAGTTATAAAACAACTGACCTTTTCAGCCTTTGATGAACATTGGCCATTATCATTGTGAGTTTTTGTTTGTCTGTCAGTTGATGGTATTTGGTTACTGAAATGTAAAAACAGTAGAAACATTAATGTGAGTGACTAATGAAGTGGCATATTCCAAATATAAGTACTGATAATGGTTAATATGTGACAAAACATAAATTCATTCTCTGGTTCTAAGAGGACAAAAATCATAACATGCTGTTGAATGGGGGCCATTATCAGAAAACTTGCCATGAGTAGAAAAATCACATTTTTTATACAAATCGGGGACGAATGAGGGGAATCGAATGGAATTACTTTATGAATTACTATAATTACAAAATCAAATGGGATTATGTGTTTCAAAATTTCAATCGAATATGTATGATGGGGGGAAGAACCCTAAACCACTAAACCCTAAAATGACATAGTGAAAAGGGGGGGGGGGTACCTGGAGGAGGTGTCTTGAACTTCAGTGTAGCGCCTACGCTTTGCCTCTTGGATTTCTTGCACACGTTTGTTTCCTTGTGCACTGTTTGTCATTTTTTCTTTTCTTCTGAACTGGAGTACAAAGAGCGATGCGAGAGCAATGTGAATTTCGTAGTGAAGAAAGTCAATGAAGGGATTGGAAAGGTAAGAGAGTGATTTTGTCTCTATACTGGTATGTTAGTCTTAGAGCAAGGTAATACAGTGTGAGAGAATCGAGAACCGTAATGAAAAATCGCATAGGGAATTTAAGAACCATGATTGGTTGTGTTGAGGAAAACGAAGAGTTGTCAGCCACCAAAATGAATGGGTGCGTTCAGGTGAGAGGAATACGAAAGGGTGGGACTGTGGGGGGAGACTACAGAGAGAAGGAACTCAAGTTTGGAAGGGTGAGAGGAATAAGAGTACCCCTAGGTCAGGACATTACTTTTGAGTAGCAATGTTGGTTGGGAGTAAACACATATGAACTATTATTACTGTTGATATTGTTTACAGGAACTCTATTATTATTATTATTATTATTATTATTATTATTATTATTATTATTTATATATTTAAATATATCCAGAATATTATAACAATATAGTAATAATAGTATTAATCTAATAATAATGATAAAATTTATACATGTTTATTTTTACAATATAGCATTTATTATTATTATTATTTATATTTATGTTTATATATTTAAATATATCCAAAATATTATAATAATATAGTAATAATAGTATTAATATAATAATAATGATAAAATTTATACATGTTTATTATTACAATATAGCAGTAGTTATTATTATTATTATTATTATTTACATTTATATATTTAAATATATCCAGAATATTATAATAATGTAGTAATAATAGTATTTATATAATAATAATGATAAAGTTTATACATATTTATTATTACAATATAGCAATTATTATTACAACTAGTAAATATATAATGTATATGTAAATATTTAATATTAATAATAAACTTAATAATAACAATAAATATACAAATTTATTAATGGAATATAGTAGTTATTATTGTAGAAAATAATTGAGTAAATATAATATTAAGAGTAAGATTAATACATTATAGTGTGATTGACTTAATAATTTATAGTATGATGATGATGATAATTGAGTTAACATAGTATTAGAATGGGTAATAAGATTATGAAAGAGTAGTATTATGATTTATGAATAAGATTAAGAAAGAATAATATAATAAAATTATTCTTTTTCTTCACAGACAGAAAAATATATTAACTGAGCACAAGGGGGGGTACTCAAAGGAAAGAAACGTTAGTGCTCAAAGAGCCTGGGGGTTTTCCCTAACTTTAAATACACCAAAAAATACTATCTCTTTAAAATCACACACAATCAACAACACTTGTTCAGAAAAGGGAGATATATTAACTAATAACGAGGTTCTGAAATTTAAAAATTGTTTAATGGGCTATAACAAGTAGCCCAAACGAAGAATTACACCACTCTAAACAAAAAATATCTGTAGATATTATCAAGTAGCACCGACCTTGAAATTTTCTTTCTTTCAACTATCTTAATCTTCAAAAGTTGCCAAAGCACCAATAAAGGTGGTTAATGTCCTGTGTGCAATCTTTACAACTTCATCTCTAATGTTGTTGTGACTATCCAGGACCAGATTCAGAGCTAACCTGATCCTGCTTTTAGAATTGAGATGTGAAAAAATGTAAAACACGAGTTAGTCAATCTATATAAGGAAGAGATAAAAAATTGTAAATATAGGCATGTTAAGAATACAAGTATATATGACATACAGTTATCCGCTCATAAGTGTTCTCATCTTTGCTATCCATCATCCATTTTGCAACCATGACACCGCAATCATTGCTACCAAATGAAAAATTAATGGTTAAAAAATGAAGAAACTGATTATAAGAAAAATGATTTAATTATATTTACTATGAAGATGGATGTTGAAATAATCCTTCAGGCTCCACTACAGGAAATTCAGCTATTCTGGGGCATTCACTGCTTCTTAGCTCATAAAATGTCCTGTTCATAAAAATTTCTTGAAAAAAATAGCCTATATTTTGGTTATCATTGACAAAACCATTAGGGAAACATAATTGATTTCCTATATGAAATGCAGTAATAGGCAAATCATGAACACATTCACCAATTTCCTGGCCTGTAGTATGCGCCACTCTTTCCCATCTGGGTTGGGGTTAGAGTCCAAAAGTATCACTTGTTCATCTTGCAGGTCAATAACAACTAGGTACCAATGTTCTTTTATACTAACCTTGGTTATTAAATCAACGTATCCCATGAAACAGGTTCGATAACGATGAGAAAGGGAAATCGGAGTTGCCTTCCACTCCAAAGCTCTTGTTGCTACAAATAAATTTAAAACATACTTTCAATCACACTTTTGTCAGCATACAATTTTGCTTAATTTTAGTGCTATAATAATGTCAACTAAACATACCATAAATTTTGGAGGCAAATACCAACAGAAGGCATAATCAGACATCAAATATCTATAATTTGTCATCATACATACCACCAATGAAATGACCTAATAACGATATCAAAATGAATACAATTAAAACCTCTTCAATTGATTCACTTAGAGCACTCAATTTATAACTCCTGACCTCATTGGAGACATAGTGGGAAGGCATAAGGGTCTGCAGAGATCGCCTATCCCCAATTCCAAATTTCCCTCCATATCTAGATCTTGCCAAAATTTCTTTCCTAAAGTTTTAAAAAGCACATTAAATTTAATTCCATTTATTAGTATATGCAATGGCAGTAATTATGAATTTAATAGTTTAACTACATTAAAAATATAACACTATTACCTTTCAAGTATCTCTGTTGACATAAATATATATGCCGCAACCTCTGACTCAGTGTTACTGACCCTCATTCCTTGTGGTGGTTTGAATGACACAGGCATCCACTATAAATTTATTATTAAAAATTGTAAATACTAGATTAAATCCAAATGAACAAAATAAAGTAATGTACAGAATTGAGGTCATATCTGTTACAAACCTTTGGTATTTTACTAGCTAAACTACCCTGTTGCACAGATTCAGGTTCCTAGTCAATCTCCTTTCCCTTTCTGAAGTCTTGTTTGGGGGATGAAGATCCTAGGATAGGCAGCGCTGACACAGTTTTTCTTGGAGATTGAGAAACTAACTTAGTCATGAGGGAACTGGTGTTGTTTTTTAGCATGCAAGTGGTAAGCTGTCAAAGCCACTTCTTCATATATTCTACTTCTCGAATAAGTGCCTACAAATTTTATAATAAATTTACAATAGGATTAGTTAGGCAGAAATAGTAAACCGTGAATAGTTGTGATTTATGCTGATGAAAATAAAAGGGATATGCCTTACCTTCTCAGTCTTTGTGAAGAGCTCAAGATTAGAACCCTGAAATATTGTTTGTCTTCTGTCACCAGTTTTTGGCAACTGAAATACAAAGAGTTTTTTTGGTTAATAATACACATATCAGATTAAAAGCATTAAGCAACCCCTAAACTACATTTTAATTTTATTTGGTTAACTACTACACACATCAATAAGTTATAAGATTTTACAGAGATAAAACAGAGTCCTTTAGAAAATTTTCTTATTAAGTAATCCCTATATTCGAACTGCATAAAAGTATTGATAGATAAAAGTAACAAACGTAATGAACACCAGAACATAGCGTACCAAGTCGAGGTCTCCACTATTTCCACATATCGTCTTCGTTTTCTCTCAGGGTCCTCTACCAGTCGTTTTTCCAGCCCCCTCTATGCCTTCCGTGTACGAAGCTTTTTTCCCTCGCCGTCACCAGCCATGTTCTCTGATGTTTGCCAGACATCTTCTT
This sequence comes from Sesbania bispinosa, assembly GCA_026901365.1. Classification (NCBI taxonomy): domain Eukaryota; kingdom Viridiplantae; phylum Streptophyta; class Magnoliopsida; order Fabales; family Fabaceae; genus Sesbania; species Sesbania bispinosa. Next base: position 2,063,051 of record QLOH01000045.1, on the reverse strand, counting down.
GTACAATGGAGTAATGGAATGAAAGAGCGATAGTGTTAGGGTTTTGAATGATTTGAAGTGACTTTTCGTTTTGTTTGAGTTTTGGTTCGATAGTTTACGAGAGTAGAAGGTGTAATTGAAAAACAAAATTGGGAATTTAAGAACCATGATTGGTTGCGTTGAGGAAAACGAAGAGTTGTCAGCCTCCAAAATGAATGGGTGCGTTTAGGGTAGAGGAATACGAAAGAATGGGAGGAGACTACAGAGAGAAGGAACTCAAGTTTGGAAGGGTGAGAGAAATAAGAGTACCCCTAGGTCAGGACATTACTTGAGTGACTATGTTGGTTGGGAGTAAACACACATGAACTATTATTACTGTTGATATTGTTTACAGGTACTCTATTATTATTATTATTATTATTATTATTATTATTATTATTATTATATTTACATTTATATATTTAAATATATCCAAAATCCAAATTATTATAATAATATAGTAATTAGTATATTAATATAATAATAATGATATAATTTATACATATTTATTATTACAATATAGTAGTAATTAATAGTGTTGTAAATAATTCAGTTATTAAGTATTAAAAATGAGATAAATTCGTAACAATTTAATTAAAAATTTAAGATATAATTGACTTTAAAAACACGCACTAGGGGTACTCTTATTATACTATCAATATTATTTACAACTAGTAAATATAAAATATAATATAAATAATTAATATTAATAATTGTTTGTCCTACGATTTAGTCCAAACAAATGTATCTCAGAGCAATCTAGGATAAGATACGTGTCCTTAATTGTGTGGGTTCTACCTAGTGTGAAATCTAAGACAGAAATGGAGAAGAAGACAGAGCAAGTGGAAAGAGGCCCCTGAACGGGCCTTGATCTATATTAGAAGTGAATAACGTACAACAATGATAAGTAACTTGAGCAATTACAACATCATAAAGCCTAAACTAAAAAGCATGAAAATGAAAATGAAGAACATAAAGGGTGGTCTGCATGATCCCTACTTCCTCTTCGCGTGCTGGGTGCCTTTGATCTCTGAGATGGATGCTACGGCTTTCAGGGTGCTAATGAGTGTTCAGGTTGCGGACCCTTGTTCCCTCTTCTCTTCTCCTATTTATCCCTGTCTCAGGTAACCGTCTCTGGGTTGCTTTAATTGCCCATCAACTCTCCACGTAACTCCCATGAACCCACGTTCTTAACATGCTCTTGTGGGAATTTATCTCTGATAACTGCCTTTGGTGACATGGAAAACTCCTAAGTCACTCTGAACAAGGGAGAAATGAACCCCTTCGAACTGACAGGAAAGGCCTTCTTCGAACCACAGTAAAGAAGTCACTTCGAGCCACAACAAAGGCTCTTCCTTTTCGAATCATGACTTTCCTCGAATTCATCTAGACCCTTTCTCGATCCTTTCTTTACATCAAGGGACTTCGATCCTTTCACGGCTTACCCATGCCCTTCTAAGCAAGATGCACCTGCCGGCCAACTTGACTTTCTTGACCACCATCCGCCTTGGTCAAAGTGAGTAAGACTTTCTCTCATTGGCTCGTTGGAGTGGCGTTCTTAATACCTTCATGACTTTAATCCTTATAAAAGGGTGAAACTTCATTTTGATTCATCATTCCTTCTCTCAATAATGGAGAGATCTCTGATATTGGTTGCCCTGTACGACCTGATCCTTACATTACTTTTGGATTTCAGGTCGACAGGGTGTCCAACATTAGTGGTCACTTCACCATGGACCTTGACTTCAGGTTGAACAGCGCAGCCAACGTACAAGGCCTTAGTCCCATGCATGGCCTGGTATTACTCCCACCGCCTTAGTTCCAAGCTTGAACCTAAGGCAATGGGTAATCTCAAGGCCCAACGCACAGTCTTCTGATCCTTGGAAGAAGAAGAAGAGGAGGAGGAGGAAGAGGAGAAAGAGGAGGCAGAGGAAGAAGATGAGGGTGAAGGATTCGTGTTCTTGGATTATTTGGAAGATCCAAGGCTTCGAACCAATCCCCTCTCGAGGCTCAAAGTGCAACAACACTCCTCCTCCTCCGAGGACATGACACTGACTCGAGGGTCAGGACAACTCCCTCTCGAAGATGTAGCACTGGTTCGAAGAACGAACATCCCTGAAGGAAAAAATGTAATAGAAAGGAAAACTTTAGGCTCGAATAGGAACTTTTTGTAATCTGATTCGATCTATTGTAACCTTATTGAAATATTTAATAAACATTTCTTTTCCTCACTGTCAGCATCCTCGAACCATAATTTTAAATTTATGAGTAACAAATGCCCCCCGAAATGCATATCTTTGATTCTTTTAGAAGCTTTGCATTTTTACAGGTGGCAGATTTCTACTCCATTCAACGCCATCTGCATGTCCCTTTCTCTCTCCCACGATCACGTGGATTGAGGACTTGAGCTTTCCACTAACATCAGTTGGGCTTGTAACTGCCAATGACTCTTTGGTTTCCCTTTCTTAATTTTGTAACAGGGGTTTTAATACTCATCATCTTCTCCTTAACTTTTTTACCTTCTCCTTCACGTCTCTTCCCACTCTTGCTAAAAAAACCCTTGCTTTTCTTCTTCCTTCAGTTGCCTTACCTTTCATTTCCATCCAGCTGTTCCAAATGGAAACTACATTGACTAATCTGCTCTTCTCTAGTGACAAATACCAAGTAACTTGCCCTACCCCTCTCGCGGAAGTAAATGGCAAAACCATTATAAGAGATTATGGCACCTTCATGCCGGAGCTGGAAGCTACTGAAGAACACTTGAAAGTGTGGGGTAACAGTGTTATCATCCCCACCAATATCAATGGTCTCCGTATGGGTTCTCTTGGCCCCTATGAGTTCCCTCCAAAAACTCGGCAGTTTAAGGATTTCCAAGCATTTTACTCTATGGAGAAAGTGTTGGCTTTTGACAACCCTGTCAGAGCTGATTTCGTTGAACAAGAGAAGTACGTTTTCAAAGCTGCTCCAATGGTCCTCAAGAAAACTTATCTGGCTTGGTTAGACAAGGTCCAATCGAAGAAAGGGGACTTCTGGAAGAGGATGGGCATCTTCGATTTGATCCAGTTGTCTCGTGAACATCTTCAATACAACAATGACCTCATACTTGCAGCTCTGAACTTTTGGGATCGAGGTACTCGTACTTTCTTTCTCCCATGTGGGATGATCACCCCTACTTTACTTGATGTTTGTGTTATCACGAACCTCGATCCTTGTGGTGAAACCTACCTTCCTAGTACTAAACCTTCTAGGACTGAGTATAAGGTCAATACTTCTAAAATGACCTTTCAGGCCTTTATTGTCTTCTGTGCTCGATCCCTCCAAGTTCCTCACGGTTTATTCCCTTTAGCTGTTTGCCTCCATGAAGGTAGAAAAATAAACTTGGCCAAATTGCTCCTTGGCCATTTATACATGTGTATTTCTGATGTTCTGAGCAACTACAAAGTGCTCACACCTTTGGGTGGTTTTTATGGTTCCTTTTGGCTCATTGACTTCTGACTCCGACCCACCTTCCCAAAAGATGCCAAACTCAAGAAGAGTGTCTCCAATGCCTTCGAACCCACTGTTAAAAGCCTTACCTATACTCATCTTTGCCCTACCAGGGTCACTGCATATGATGGACTAAAGGCATTCATGGAGTACTTCTTCAAACAACAGAAATATGAGGACACTCTCAACCCTTATTCTGAAAGGAACTTAGGTCCTCGATGGGTTCAGCAACCTATTGTGAGTGTCAACCCTGATGAGCAAGCTGAACAGGATCGGAGATGGAGTGAGATCCTTCGTAATCAGCTTATTTTTTCCCACTATAATCAGTCCATACCTTGTCTCATGCACTATCAGCCAACTCTAGTGGCTAGGAAATTTGGACTTTGCCAAGATATCCCGATCCCTTTCTTCAAAGGGCAAGATATTGCTCCCTGCACGTCAGTTGATGAAGTAATGCAAAGGATCACAGAGTTCGAGGCCACCAAACCTGCCTATGTGCCTACTGACTTCATCCTTTTAATTATTGCACCGCTGCTTACGACCATTGATGGTGTAGTTCCTATCTAGAAATGGCATGCTCTGAAGAAGAGTGTTTCAGCCGAATTGTCACCACCATGGAGTACCCAGAGGTCGAAGGGAAAAAGAAGCAAGGTATCCAAATAAATCTTACTATTTTTACTTTCTTTTGTTACCTGTTCTATATGGATTTCTAAATTCCCTTTTGACTTGTGCAGCCTCTAAAGATGCTGGTGAAGCTTCCAAACCCAAGAAACAAAAGGCCCCTAAAGGAGATAAGGTATGACTTGAAACAACACTTAGATTTCTTTTGCACTCATGTTATTCTGACCTTTGTATGCTTCAAATTCTTGTAGAAGGCTTAGCCCAAGAAGAAACCAGCTTCGAAGCCTCCTGCCAAGAAAGTTGCAACCACTTCGAGGAAGAGGAAGACTCCTGCTTCTGCTTCATCTGAGCCATAAGCTGAGGCCACTCAGTCCCAAACTCATTCTACTGGGACTCAGGGTGAAGGTCCTTCAAGCACGAAGCAGACTGAGGAGCAGGTTGCTACTTCTGATTCTGAGGCAACTCCTTCTGAGTTGGCTAAGACCATTGGTGGTGATACCAATGAACCTGATTCCTCCATAAATCCTAATGCCACTGAGGTTTGTGTTTTGGAGTCACCTTTCAATTTTATCTTGTTTTAGGTTTCTGACCCAGACCTCTAACTTGCAGGGCCTTGGTCCAAAGAAAAGAATCAAGCATGTGGCAGCCAATATTCAACACACTTGGAAAGCCAATAGGGTGGTAAGATATGATCTATCTTCAGCTTCTTTTGTTTTGAGCCAATCCATCCTGAATCGAAGCTTCATTCTTCAGGTACTTTCTTCAGATACCACCAACCAAGGGAGAACTACAGGTTCGAGTTCCTCAAGCCTTGATTCCTTTTTAAATTATCTTCCTCTTGCTGTTCAATATCCTGGGTCGAACGGGATCATAAGATTTCAAGTTGCAGGGGATCAAGCTATGACTGAGGAGCCTGAAGTTAATTCCCCTGTTCATTCTGATGACCCCATTCTTGAGGAGAAGCAAGAGGGAAACAAAGGAACTTCTGAGCAAGTTCAAGGCGAAGGAACTTCTGGGGTTCAACCTGATGATGATATAATCATCCTCGAACAGCATGAGACTGAGGCTTAACCTGAAAATGAGGTTCCACCCTCTGAACAAGATGTGCCTGGGGCCCAAATTAATGAAGCTGTTCGACCAGGGTCAGGCTCAGGCAGATGAGAACGAACAAGTGCCCCAAGATGACTTGCCTTCTACCCCTTCCTTCACTGTTCCAGAAGGTGACAACGAAGGTCATGGACAAGCTCCCCCTGAAGATATCATTATGCAAATACCTTCGACAGAGCCAGTGGTTCAGCAGATTGCTCTTTCTTCTACTCAAATGCAGAAAGATCCTCGAGCTCAGTCACCACCACAGGCTCCTGCACCAGTTGTGGATTTAGATGCTCTTAGCAAACAAACTCGAGGACGACCCCTTCTCGATCATAAACAGTTTTCTAGCAGGGAAGTGCTAAGACTTTAGAATCGAGCACCCATCAACAAGTCCAAGCCTTGATGGGTAGACTCCGTCACTTGGTTTTTTCACAAGACTTTATGGAAGTTTTGGGTGATGACATTAACAAGAAAATTCGATAAGTCTTAGCTGAACTGAAGAAAGTACCTGAAAGTATTCCCTCTGAGTTGGATGAGGCTCTTGGAGTCTTCTGTGCATGGTATGACACTCTAACTCTCACTCTGGACCGGATACATGTGAATGAGACCTAACAAGATGAAATCCAAGGCCGAGAAGGGACCTTGAAGAATCGACTCTTGGAGCACAATACTCAGTTCAAGGCTGCTTCTGAGACTTTAGAGCAAGGAGCGACTCAGATGGGGGTCTTAGACAGAGAAATCGAAGAGCTGCAAATGCAACTAACCTTGAAGACTAACAAGCGAAACGTTCTTGCTGCGACAATGAATCAGGGTAAGAAACGTCAAGATCAACTGAAAGAAGTTGTGAAGACTGATTATGCCGAACTTCTCAATTGCCTCAGAAATATTGAGCAGGCTAGAAACGAACACGCTACGCTCGAAGCAACCATGGCAAAGATCAAGGAGGAGTACCTCGAGTTTAAGGCCAAAGACTTGTTTTAGAATTTTCTTTTAGGCCTTTTCTTAGATTTTATTATTATTTGTAATGACCATTTTTGGCTTCAGACCTTTTCATTTCAAACGAATTTTTACTTCATGCATGAATGGTTTATATTTCTTCAAATATTTTCCATTTGTGGCTCGAATCACGCAATTAGAAGTAACATCTCGAATAGTATATGTGTTGCTCGATAGTACTCCTTCCACTTCGAATGGTCCTTCCCAAATGGGGGTCCACTTACCAAACCTTGGTGATTTCTTGCCTAGAGGCAACTGAACTTTCCACACCAAATCTCCTTCCTGAAAAGTTTTATCACTGACCCTTCGATTGTAGAATCGAGCTACTCTCTCCTTTTGCTTAATTATGTTTTCCAACGCTACAAGTCTTTCTTCATCCAAAATATCCAACTCATCGAACATCAGGCTGAGATAATCCTGTGTAGGCAATTCATGTTGCCTCTGAATTCGAAGGGATTGAAGGTTAATTTCTAAAGGCAAAATGGCCCCATGTCCATATACCAATTTATATGGGGAAGCTGCAATAGCGTCTTTGGGAGAATTCCTACAAGCCCACAACACTTGACTAAGTGTTTCATGCCAATTTCGATGCTTCTGCCCTATATGTTTCTTTATCAGCCTTATCAAAACTTTATTAATGGCCTCAACTTGGCCATTTGCTTGAGCATAATAAGAAGTAGAAGTGAGTAATTTAATCTTTTTTGACTCTGCATACTGTGTAACCTTTCTTCCTGTGAACATAGTCCCTTGATCTGTCGTTATAGTCTCAGGAATACCAAATCTATGAACTATGTGTTCCTCTACAAAGTCAATCACCTCTTTCTGACCTACATCCTTTAGGGGAATAGCCTCAACCCACTTAGTGAAATAATCTACTCCTACTAGGATGAATTTATGCCCTTTTGAAGAAGGAGGGTGAATCATATCTATTAGATCGAGGGCCCACCCTCGAAATGGCCATGGTTTGATGATCGGGTGCAGTTCCGCTGTAGGTGCATGGTGTATATGTCCATGCCTTTGACACTCTTCACAACTCTTAGCATATTCATGACAATCCTTGAGCATAGTTGGCCCAAAATAACAATACCTTAGCAGAGTCTATTTCATCTTCTCCCCTGCTTGGTGCGCTCCACAGATTCCTTCATGTACTTCGGCCAGTGCTAGATATGCTTCTGCTTCTCCCAAACATCTCAATAGGTGCCCCCACTTGACTTCTTGTACAACTCATCTCCCAGAATAGTATAGTTCAAAGCTCTGAACTTAACTTTTCTGTCAGTTGGCTTCGATGGGTTCCTTAAGTAATCTACTAAGGGTTTCCTCCAGTCTGAGGGCATCAACGCATCTATATTCAGAGCCATTTTCTCTTCTATGGTTAAGAGGGGTTTGGCTTCGATCAGACTTTCGAACAACTCTGGTTTAACTTCATAACCAGAGACTATTTGAGCTAGTTCGTTTGCCACTTCATTTTCTATTCGAGGTACGTGTTCTAACGTTACTTCCTCGATGGTGCCTATTAAACTTTTAGCCCTGGCAAAGTATTTTGCCAACTTCGAGCTACAACACTTGTAGACTCCTTTCAACTGATTAATAACCAATTGAGAGTCACCTTTCACGTGAACATAAGTAGCTTCAAAACTGATCAAGAGTTCGAGGCCAGCAATCAGTGCGTCGTACTCCATTTCATTGTTTGAACATTCTCCTTTAATTCTAAACATGACCTTAGTTATAACTTCACTGGGGGATACAATCAGCATCCCTATGCCATTCCCTTTACCATGTTTAGAACCATCGAAGAACAATTTCCAAGGTTTAATTCCAACAAAATTAACCTCTTTAATTTGAACCGTGGGTTGTTCGGCTAGAAAATCAGTAAGAGCTTGCCCCTTTATTGCTTTTAAAGGCATGTATTTTAATGAAAACTCAGTTAATGCAAGAGCCCATTTCCCAATCCTGCCATGAAGTATTGGCTTGATTAAAATGTACTTAATTACATCGAAATGTGAACTTACAAAAACTTCAGAAGGTTTCAAATAATACTTAAGCTTCATACAAGAGAAATACAAGTATAAACATAACTTTTCTAAAGTCGTGTATCTCTTTTCTACATCACTTAGGCTCCTACTTAAGTAGTATATCACCCTTTCGAAGCCATTTTCATCCTCTTGGGCCAACATGCTACCTAGAGTTTCCTCAGATGCAGAAATATATAGCGTTAAAGGCCTCCCATGCACAGGTGGAGTCATCACTGGTGGATTGGCTAAGTACTTCTTAATTTATTCAAAAGACATTTGATGTTCTTCACTCCACTCAAACTTCTCTTCCTTATTTAGCTTGATTAATGGGGAAAACACTCATGTTTTTCCTGACAGGTTCGAAATGAACCTCCTTAGGTAATTGATCTTCCCTAGCAAGCACCGCAATTGCTTCTTTTTTCAGGAGGTCTTGCCTCGATGATGGCTCGTGCTTTGTTTTCATCTACTTCGATTCCTTGTTGTTGCACTAAGAATCCCAAGAAATTGCTTGCAGAGACCCCAAAGGCACATTTTAAAGGGTTCATTTTGAGCCCATGCGCCCTCATCCTTTCAAATGAACATCTCAAGTGTTCCAAGTGTTGTGTTTTGGTCTTCGACTTGACCATAACATCGTCTATATATACTTGCATGAACTCACCAATGAAATCGTGGAAAATTAAGTTCATGGCCCTTTGATATGTGGCCCCAGCATTCTTAAAACCAAAAGGCATCATTATCCATTCGAAGGTACCCAATGCCCCAGGACAACGAAAGGCAGTTTTTGAAACATCTTCTTCTGCAATAAAAATCTGGTTATAACCAGAATAGCCATCAAGAAGGCTTAACACTTCGTTTCCCGCTGCTAAATCTATCAGAATGTCAGCTATAGGCATTGGGTACTCGTCCTTTAGAGTAGCCTCATTCAGGTTTCGAAAGTCGATGAATACTCTTAATTTTCCATTCTTTTTAATAACTGGCACAATGTTAGAAAGCCAATCTACATACCTGGTGGTTCAAATGAACTTGGTTTTAAGGAGTCTTTCTATTTCTTCCTTGATCTTCGAGACCACCTCTGGGGCAAACCTTTGAGGGGGCTGCTCCACTGGCTTCTTTCCAAGCAAGACGGGCAATCTATGCTCAACTAATTCTCGATCTAGACCTGGCATCTCATCATTGTCCCAAGCAAAACAGTCTTTGTACTGTCTTAATAACTCAATCAGCTCCTGCCTGATTGTTGAATCCACTTTAGTGCTGATGAAGGTAGGTCTTTTATCTTCGATCGTTCCAAGGTTCACTTCTTCGAGTTGATCTTGTGCCTCGAACCTTGGTACTTTCTCTTGGTCGTACCCTACACTTGATGCTTCATCATAATATATACAATCCAATCTACTTGAGTCTTCGTTTGATTCAACCTTTCGAGCCCGAGTGGACTCATGCTAGTCCTTATCTCCTTCCATTATCTTTTTAACTAACTTCGAAGGTGATTCGGACCTTCTTTCAGCCACATAGGTCGTTATTCTATTCATAAGTGCTTTTATGCTTTCCATGAGGCACCAAGCATTTCTAGGGCCGTATCAAGATCGGCCTCCCTCTTCAGGGTGAAACCCTTGATGGGGTCCAACCTTACTGAGTAAGGAACCTTTGCTGAGTGTATGGCTAATTTGGAGTCCAACTCATAAGGGCTAATGTGGGCAAGGTTCTTGTCGAAGTCCATTTCTACCAAACCTTGCTCAGCAGTATATATACCTTGGTCAGCCTTGACCACCACTGGATTACCTTCTTGATCCCATAAGAATAATTTCTGATGTACAGTTGATGGGACAGCTCCTATCCCATGGATCCATTCCCTCCCCAGTAGCATGTTGAAGCTAGCCTTGGTTTGGATTACCACAAAAATAGTGGTTCTAACTTGTCCACCCACTACCAAGTCGAGGGCCACAACACCTTCTGATCCTGATGACTTCCCAGCAAAATCAGTAATTACAATGTTGTGTGGGAGTAAATCTCTGTTGGTCTTCCCAAGTCTATCGAAGGTCGTTCTTGGCAGTAGGTTAATTGCTGCCCCACCATCGATAATAACCCTATTAATAGGACTACCTTCGACCACTGTTTTGATGTACAATGGCTTCATGTGAGCCATGTCCCCTGGAGCTGGTTTGGTCAAACTGACCACCTCATTCTTGATCTCCTCTTCTGTTAGGTTCAACATGACAGCACTTTGAAGGTTATCATCTTCAAAGTCTTCTTCATTCTCCAATCTTTGTACCCGCTGGGCAAACTCAGCTGGTAAGATCGAAATAATACCACATATTTCTTGGATTGAATCAGGGAACCCTGATTCGAACTCCTCAGATAAGAGATCATCTTCCTTCATCTCTTTTACCTTAGCAGCATTGATTTGCTCACGTAAGTCACGTTGAGACTTTAATGAAAAAACCTCAAATCTCCTCTTGGGCCTCTGGGGCAACCTTACGCATTCTGCCTGAATCTGTTCCATTCGAGCCCTATACATTCTCTGGGCCCTACGCCATTGAGTTCTTGTCATCGAACCTTTGGCCTTGGAATACTGGCCAAAGTGGTACCAACTCTCATGAGGAGGTTTCATTTCTTTGGAAGGTTTCACCATTACTCCCTTACCCTTAGCAGAGTCTGAGGCTCCCGCCTTTTGTGCAACTGGTTGCCATCTTGCTTGGACTTTTGGCTTTGCAGGCACTTACCTCACCCATTGATTCGAAGGTGTCTTGGCAGGGGGAACGAAGGTGTTATCCTAAATGGGCATACCGCTTCCTACACCTTTTAGGGCCTTATACATCTTCTGACCCTCTTCATATTTCTGATGGCCCAACACTTTCTTCAGCTGATGTTTCCTGTTTGAAGTCTCCTCGAAAGTCTTGGCTGAGTCAACGTCGAAAACAGCACTGCATCTTGGGCACAACATCACATTTCTGTCTTCATTCTGCTTCCTGGTTAGGTATTCGAGAATGCTTTCATCAGCAGAAGGATAGATATCCTTTACCTCTTTTTCAAACTCATCAATGGCCACGTCAGTTGCCCTGGCATCAACTGGCTCCACTTCGACCATATTGATCTCAAAGGGCTCAGTATAATGAACGTTGTTGTCAAATGGGTTGGCGTCCACCTTCATTGTGTTCTTCATCTTCTCCTCGAACTTGAGTCTCCCTTCTGAGATTGCCTTTTGAATCAAGTCCCTGAAACAAACACAATGATTAGTTAGATGACCATAAACACTATGATATTTGCAATATTTCTTCCCCTTCCTCTGCTCGAGAGTGGGGATCTTATGATCATCACTCAAGATGATCTGTTTATCTTTTAGCAAAATATCAAAGATTTGGTCTGCCTTTGTGACATCGAAACCATATGATGGTTTCTTAAATTTTTCATTGTTAGAGGAGTTTGAATCCTCTTTTGCTGGTCTCAGCAGAGAACAAACATAGGAAGGCCCAGGCTTTAATTCAGCCACATTAACCTCATTTTCTTCATTATCACTATTTGGTTATGATATTAAATAAAAATCCTCTTATATTTAATATCATAAATAGTGAGCGGTATCTAGCAATACATCACTATCCAAATATTGAGATTATCAACAACTTTGATAAATCCTATTTTATGATAATAATTTATATGACCTGTCCCTTTGTCTAAATATCTAATTGAACACAAGGGCATGGATTGTGTCAACCTTGTATAGTTCAATTTATATTTTCTTGATCCCCAAGTAGACTGTACAGAAAATAAATCTCATATTTATCCTCCTGAGCATGGCCATGCATTTTGCAGTTTCACTTTATCAAGAGGTCTATAGATATAACTCCTGTTACATAGGAGGGACAAATCCCATCTAGGGCACTCACATTCCACCACACAATTTATTATATGTCCAAAAACCAACTTTATTATTACCCTGTTACAGGTAACGTTTGATGATAATTAAAACATATAATGCCTTATGTAGGAATCGTAGTGATTTCAGGTCGAAGGACTTCATATAACATCTATCAATTTAAGAAACGTTCATGACACTTATGTAACAATCCATGCAACGTTCTTAAGGTGGGTCTGTCCAGTACATCATTACTCTTAATGTGCACCTATGTGAGAACATGATATCTCATATCCATGATCTGTGAGATGTGATCATCAATGAACTCACATACTAGTCTAAATGCATCTTTGTCTTAAGATGATACTTGACTAGGGACTATTTAAGAATAGTTCTTCATAAGATCTCACGATTAAGTCATCTACTTGATTTCTTATGAAGTTTAAGTTTACCATTCTAAGGACAATAATTATATTCTAAAAGAATAAGTTTGCCTTTATAAAATAACATGATACAAGTGATGGATGTTCATAAATATATAAGTCTCTAGTGCATATTCCTAACAATCTCCCACTTGTACTAGAGACATTTAGACATAACCATTATGCCTAATGATCTAGTGTGCCCTTCATGCTTCTGCTGCACAAGGGGTTTAATGGGTTTGTAACAGCGACTGTTTCTTGCTTCGAACTTTTCTAGCTCACAGCGCCACCATTCAAACAAAACACAACCTGATTGCGATCTTCAATCATCTTTGTCGGTTTGGATGCTAGCATCAGTGTAACCCTTTACAAGTAGCTCTTCCTCTCCTCCATATATCAAGAATGAATCCCCAGTTCTTCTCAAGTACTTAAGGATGTTCTTGATTGTTGTCTAGTGATCTTCACCAAGATCAGACTGGTATCTGCTAGTCATGCTTAAAGCATATGATATTTCTGGTCGAGTACATAACATGGTAAACATGATAGACCCTATAGCGGATGCATAAGGAATCTTACTCATGTGACCTCTCTCTTCTTCACTGGAAGGAGAATGAGCCTTAGATAGGCTTATACCATGTGACATAGGTAAAGATCCCTTCTTAGAATCTCGCATGTTAAACCATTTTAACACTTTGTCTATGTATGTACTTTGACTTAGGCCAAGTAATCTTTGAGATCTATCTCTATAGATCCTGATACCTAACACATAGGTTTCTTTGCCCAAATCTTTCATAGAAAACAATATCTTAACCAAGTCTTTACAAACTGAAGGGTAGGAATATCATTTCCTATGAGGAGTATGTCATTTACATACAAAACCAGAAAAATCACAAATGTTGTCACTAACCATTTTGTAGACACAAGGTTCATCTTCATTTTAATGAAACCAAACTGCTTTACAGCTTCATCAAAATTGAAGATTCCATCTTTTAGAGACTTGCTTTAATCCATAAATGGATCGTTGCAACTTATATACCTTTAGGTACAACAAAACCTTCAGGTTGTATCACATACATATATTCAAGAAGGCTTCCATTTAGGAAGGCTGTCTTGACATCCACTTTCCAGATTTCATAATCATGGTAAGTTGCAATAGCAAGCAAGATCTGAACAGATTTAAGCATGGAAACTGGGTAGAAGGTTTCATCATAGTCTACACTATGAATTTGCGTGAAACCCTTTAGCCTCCAACCGTGCTTTAAAGGTACTTACATTACCATCCATGTCAGTTTCCTTTTGAAAACCCACTTTCACCCTATGGGTTTTATCCCTTCGAGTGGCTCAATCAAGGTCCATACCTTGTTAGTGTACATGGAATCCATTTCAGATCTCATGGCATCAAGCCATTTCTCAGATTCTGGACTCAAAAGAGTTTCTTGGTAAGTCACTGGGTCATCTTGATCCATTAGCAATACATCGCCTTCCTGAGACACATGGAACCCATATCTCTCAGGTTAGTGACGTATCCTGTCTGACCTACGCAAGTCTTGCGCTACTTGAGCAGGTGGCTCCACAACACTTTGTGGTATCTGCTCTTGTTCCATTATTGGCTCATTGCTACTCTGTGGTACTTGAATTTCTTCAAGTTCTACTTTCCTCCCACTCATTTTCTTATAGACAGATTCCTTCTCTAAGAATACAGCAGTCCTAACGACAACCACTTTGCCTTTGCTAGGATTATGGAAGTAGTAACCCTTAGTTTCTTTTGGGTATCCCACAAATAAGCACTTATCTGATTTGGGCCCTAGCTTATCTGAAACTTGGAGTTTCACATAAGCTTCACAACCCCAAATCTTCATAAAAGACATACTAGGTCGTTTCACAGTCCATATCTCATATGGTGTATTTATGACAGCCTTAGATGAAAAACAGTTTAGTGTGAAGGCTACTGTTAACAAAACATGACCCCAAAAGGAGTCGGGGAGATCAGTATGACTTATCATAGATTGAACCATATCTAATAGAGTTCGATTTCTCCTTTCTGAAACTCCATTCCATTGAGGTGTTCAAGGAGGAGTGAGTTGAGATGTTATCCCACACTCTTAGATAGTCATCAAATTGTTGGCTTGAGTATTCTCCACCTCGATCTCATTGAAGTGTTTTAATAGTCTTGCCAAGTTGGTTTTATACTTCATTCTTAAATCCCTTAAACTCTTCAAAGGATTCAGATTTTTGTTCCATCAAATACACAAATCCATATGTACTGAAATCATCAGTAAAAGTGATAAAGTATTGAAAACCTCCTCTAGCCATTGTGCCCATGGACCTATATACATCACTATGTATGGGGCAAAGAAGATCACCGACCCTTTCACCCTTTTCCGGTGAATGGGGTTTTGGTCATCTTCCCAAATAAATAAGATTCACATGTCTCAATTGATTCAAAATCAAATGAGTCCAAATAACCATCTTGGCGGAGTTTGGATATGCATTTCTCATTTATGTGGTCTAAGCAACAATGCCAAAGATAAGTCGGGTTCAAACCATTTATTTTGACCCTTGTGTTATAGATAGACACTTCCATGTCAAGAACATATTGTTCAACTTTGCACAACCATATCATTCAAATAAATTGAATTGTTCTTTATAAAAACACTCTTTTCTAAACAAGAAACGGAATTAAAATTCCCACTAATGGTAGGCACAAAATAACAATTATTTAGTTCAATAACTAGTCCAGTTGGCAAAGTTAAATAATAGGTTCCTACGGCTAAGGCAGCAACTCTTGCTCCTTTTCCCACACGTAGGTCGACTTCTCCTTTAGCCAATGACCTACTTCATTTAGATCCTTCACATTCACATTAATGTGAGATTCACATCCGGTATCCAATACCCAAGATACATAAGTAGGTAAATTGACTTCTATAACATATATCTCTGAAGCGGAAGTCTCACTTCCCTTTTTCTTGATGTCCTCCAGATACTTTACACAGTTTCCAATGTCCTGATTGGCCATAGTGGAAACATTTTCCTTCCTTAGCTATCTTGCCCATAGGTTTCAAGAATTTCTTTCTTGCCCTTGCCTTTTTCTAGGTTGGACCATCAATATGGCCTTCCCTTTACCTTTATTAATGTTTTGCTCAGTTGTTCTTAATATGCTTAGCAATTCTGGCAGTGGTTTGTCAAATTCATTCAAGTTATAGTTCATGATGAATCGACTATAGCTGTCTGGCAATGATTGCAGGACAAGATCAATGGCCAACTCTTGGCCTAATGGGAATCCAATCCTTTCTAGGTTTTCAATGTACCCAATTGCTTTGAGTACATGAGCACCAACAGGGGTTCCCTTTGCCAGTCTACATTGATAAAGTGCTTTTGAGACTTCAAATCGTTCAAGCCTAGCTTGTCCTTGATAAAGTCTTTTAAGTGTACAATCATATTGTACGCCTCCATGTTCTCATGCTGTTTTCAGCATTCATGGTAGTAAGCGTAAGGCAACCTACATCGAGAGTAACATCCTGATGCTTTCTAAAAGCATCCTTGTCAGCTTTCGAAGTATTTGCAGCGGGTGTTTCAGGAATAGGCCCTTCAAGGACATACAACCTTTCCTAAGGACAATCCTTAGGTCTTATACCGGTCTAGAAAGTTAATTCCAAACAGTTTGTCCTTCTCAAGGATAGATCGCAATAAAAGTTACTTGTTGTGCTTGTTGCTATGCACGTAAGTATCATATAACAAACATATTTAATAAGGTCTTTAAATAAATATGTCTCCCACTATTTTGATTCAAAACAAGTACCCTCAATATAAAGAATTAGAAAATCCCATCACCAGATTTTCTAGTGGGCCAAGATCCATATTTCACCTAATTTTAAGTCAGCTTTAGCTGATTGCTTAAGAAAAGGTTATTTAGGTAGGAACACACTTCCAATTGCATCTCATACAACTCTTGGACAGTCAGGTGAATAACTCTTATTCTAATTCATCTTATGAATTAATGCCTAACTTAGTGCCTCTAGGTTTTTCAATCCTATTGAATATACCTAGTTAAGTCAAAACCCAATGGCTGACAGTTGGATATTACTTTTATCCCATCGCACCTCACCAAAGTAGATAAATACACCCTGCTTTAGCAGACCCACATTTAATCGATTCTAGCCTTGACGAGTGCCATACATTGGAAGGCAAAAATGACTTAATATTAGTGCCTTTAGGTTTTTCAATCCTATTGAATATACCTAATCATAACCCAATGGTTGACAATCGGATATTACTTTTATCCTATCACTCCTCACTAAAATAGATAAAGGTACCCTGCTTTAGCAGACCCACTCTTCATCGATTCTAGCCTTGACGAGCGTCATTCATTGGAAGGCACACGAGCATTGAGGGATTTGATCGCTTTAATTTTATTCGTTGTTAAACCATTTAACATACAAGCATGCATCTCATACAAATACATGATATGGTTATGGCCTCCTAAAAACAAATACGAAATTACATCAACTATATAATCTTGTATATAATCTTGAGCTCTCCAAATCTCCCACTGAATCCATGCTCCATGTCCTCCCGGTTACATTACATAACAAGAAGAAACCTCGTTTAACATACGAGGGGATAAAGATGAGAAAAGAATTACAAAAGGAATATAGGAGGTAAGGCACGACACGCAGGTCGTATTTAAATTAAAACAATTAAGGCCATAACCAATCATCATGCAAACTCAACATCCAATGATTGTAAAACGAGTGATATAATAAGATGTATATATTAAGCGAGGTTGGATTACGCGCGTACAAAATAAAACATTACGCAGTGTATCAAAACAAAAACTAGATTTGATAAACACTCAACCAATCATCAATAAGTGTCTCGCATCAAACGAATACTTCACGAACCGATAAACGAGTAAGTCCCTCGTATCATTTGAATACGCTCTTGTCAGCAAATTGATAAGTGGCATGTTTATCGTAGCCAATATTTGAGTCAAGACAAGGTTTCAACAATTGAACCCTTTGATGCCCAAGACATGAACTCTTTCATGTTCCTTGGGACCCTCCAACATTAGAACATATAAACATATATATACATCGCACATAAAACAATCAATAAGGGAACAAAATAAAATGATTCTGAAAGCCGCGCTTCACTTGCGCTACAGCGTAGGTGAAGCGCAAGTATCAGAATCAAAATACGTAAACTGCGCTTCAGTCTGCGCTGCAGCGCAGGTTGCAGCCCAGATATCAGCGCTACATTTTTCAGCAGAAAAACAACAAAAAAATCATAATCTTCACAAGATTAAAAGCCTAAAACGTGTTTATCACAAACCAAAGCTCTGATACCAATTGAAGGGAATCAAGCATGTGGTCAGGGTGCAGTGGAAATAAATGGATTCCCTCCCTTATTATAATCGTTTTGCGAAAAACACGAATCAAGGCATAAAAGGTATTAAAACGAAAGGTCGTACCTTATTAGGATTACAAACGAGGCAAGAGTAGCCACGTCTCTATTGGTATCCACTCCAACAGCCGGACTAGGAAACCCTCCTCAACTCTGCTAGTAGCCTTAGAGAGTAAAAAGAGATTGCTCATATGTATAGGGTAGTGCATCTTATGCTCTATTTATAAAGTGGTGGCTAGGATTTTACTCCCTCACTCACTTAACCCTCACACTTATGGGCCTGGCCCATTATGTTATAATTCTAATTAAATTAAATTAGAATTATTTTCCTTTCCTAGTGGCATGTTGTATGCGTGTGACCCAATAGGCTTTTAATATTTGGTTATGATATTAAATAAAAATCCTCTTATATTTAATATCATAAATAGTGAGCGGTATCTAGCAATACATCATTGTCCAAATATTGAGATTATCAACAACTTTGATAAATCCTATTTTATGATAATAATTTATATGACATGTCCCTTTGTCCAAATATCTAATTGAACACAAGGGCATGGATTGTGTCAACCTTGTATAGTTCAATTTATATTTTCTTGATCCCCAAGTAAACTGTACAGAAAATAAATATCTCATATTTATCCTCCTGAGCATGGCCATGCATTTTGCAGTCTCACTTTATCAAGAGGCCTATAGATATAACTCCTGTTACATAGGAGGGACAAATCCCATCTAGGGCACTCACATTCCACCACACAATTTATTACATGTCCAAAAACCAACTTTATGATTACCCTGTTACAGGTAACGTTTGATGATAATTAAAACATATAATGCCTTATGTAGGAATCGTAGTGATTTCAGGTCGAAGGACTTCATATAACATCTATCAATTGAAGAAACGTTCATAACACTTATGTAACAATCCATGCAACGTTCTTAAGGTGGGTCTGTCCAGTACATCATTACTCTTAATGTGCACCTATGTGAGAACATGATATCTCATATCCATGATTTGTGAGATGTGATCATCGATGAACTCACATACTAGTCTAAATGCATCTTTGTCCTAAGATGA
This sequence comes from Sesbania bispinosa, assembly GCA_026901365.1. Lineage (NCBI taxonomy): Eukaryota > Viridiplantae > Streptophyta > Magnoliopsida > Fabales > Fabaceae > Sesbania > Sesbania bispinosa. The sequence goes on along the minus strand of QLOH01000045.1, from coordinate 2,044,076 downwards.
TACTTGACTAGGGACTATTTAAGATTAGTTCTTCATAAGATCCCACGATTAAGTCATCTACTTGATTTCTTATGAAGTTTAAGTTTACCATTCTAAGGACAATAATTATTTTCTAAAAGAATAAGTTTACCTTTATAAAATAACATGATACAAGTGATGGATGTTCATAAATATATAAGTCTCTAGTGCATATTCCTAACATTCTGATCCTTGGAAGAAGAAGAGGAAGAGGAGGCAGGGGAAGAAGATGAGGGTGAAGGATTCGTGTTCTTGGATTATTTGGAAGATCCAAGGCTTCGAACCAATCCCCTCTCGAGGCTCAAAGTGCAACAACACTCCTCCTCCGAAGACATGACACTGACTCGAGGGTCAGGACAACTCCCTCTCGAAAATGTAGCACTGGTTCGAAGAACGAACATCCCTGAAGGAAAAAATGTAATAGAAAGGAAAACTTTAGGCTCGAATAGGAACCTTCTGTAATCTGATTCGATCTATTGTAACCTTATTGAAATATTTAATAAACATTTCTTTTCCTCACTGTCAGCATCCTCGAACCATAATTTTAAATTTATGAGTAACAATAATAAACTTAATAATAACAATAAATATACATATTTATTAATAGAATATAGTAATTATTATTGTAGATAATAATTGAGTAAATATATAGTATTAAGAGTAAGATTAGAACATTATAGTGTGATTGACTTAATAATTTATAGTATGTTGATGTTGATAATTGATTTAAAATGAATTGGGACCTCAGACAAACTTTATAAACAAAATATATTAAATGAATTTCATATATTATTATTAAGGAAAAATTGTACATAACAATTTAATATAGCTAAAATGTGATATAGGAGATAATTAGGAAAAGTGAAAAAAAAATGGGGACCCCACCTAGGTGCCCCTCATGTGTTGGTATGGTCACACTCTCCGTATCGTGAAGTAAGGTGGTACCTCACCAAGTAAGAACTCAACGTGCTTAACTTAGATCATAAACTATAACCATAGGATCGTACCACTATAAGGAATGAATCCATAAATGTCCATGAATGTGATTCATGCATGCGGTGACCACATCAATGGGTACTTTTCCTATTTTTATCTTAATTTTATGACTAGATAAATCACCAAAAAATAGGAGATAATTAGGATAAATGAAAAAAAATGGGGACCCCACCTAGGTGCCCCTCATGTGTTGGTATGGTCACACTCTCCGTATCCTGAAGTAAGGTGGTATCTCACCAAGTAAGACCTCAACGTGCTTAACTCAGATCATAAACTATAACCGTAGGATCATACCACTATAAGGAATGAATCCATGAAAGTGCATCAATGTGATTCATGCATGCGGTGACCACATCAATAGGTACTTTTCCTACTTTTATCTTAATTTTATTACTAGATAAATCACCAAAAATAAGAGATAATTAGGAAAAATGAAAAAACAAATGGGGACCCCACCACGGTGCCCCTCATGTGTTGGTATGGTCACACTCTCCGTATCGTGAAGTAAGGTGGTATCTCACCAAATAAGACCTCAACGTGCTTAAGTTAGATCATAAACTATAACCATTGGATCATACCACTATAAGGAATGAATCCATGAAAGTGCATGAATGTGATTCATGCATGCGGTGACCACATCAATAGGTACTTTTCCTATTTTTATCTTAATTTTATTACTAGATAAATCACCAAAAATAGGAGATAATTAGGAAAAATGGAAAAAATAAAAAAGGGACTTGACCAAGGTGCCCCTCATGTGTTGGTATGGTCACACTCTCCGTATCGTGAAGTAAGGTGGTATCTCACCAAGTAAGACCTCAACGTGTTTAACTTAGAACATAAACTATAACCATTTGATCATACCACTACAAGGAATGAATCCATGAAAATGCATGTATGTGATTCATGCATGCGGTGACCACATCAATAAGTATTTTTCCTATTTTTATCTTAATTTTATTACTAGATAAATCAGCAAAAATAGGAGATAATTAGGAAAAATGAAAAAAAATAGGGACCCCACCAAGGTGCCCCTCATGTGTTGGTATGGTCACACTCTTCGTATCGTCAAGTAAGGTGGTATCTCACCAAGTAAGAGCTCAACGCGCTTAACTTAGATCATAAATTATAACCATAGGATCATACCACTATAAGGAATGAATCCATGAAAGTGCATGAATGTGATTCATGCATGCGGTGACCACATCAATAGATACTTTTCCTATTTTTATCTTAATTATATTACTAGATAAATCACCAAAAAATAGGAGATAATTAGGAAAAATGAAAAAAAATGGGGACCCCACCAAGGTTCCCCTCATGTGTTGGTATGGTCACACTCTCCATATTGTGAAGTAAGGTGGTATCTCACCAAGTAAGACCTCAACGTACTTAACTTAGATCATAAACTATAACCATAAGGTCATACCACTATAAGGAATGAATCCATGAAAGTGCATGAATGTGATTCATGCATGCGGTGACCACATCAATAGGTACTTTTCCTATTTTTATCTTAATTTTATGTCTAGATAAATCACCAAAAATAGGAGATAATTAGGAAAAATGAAATAAAATGGGGACCCCACCTAGGTGCCCCTCATGTGTTGGTATGGTCACTCTCTCCGTATCGTGAAGTAAGGTGGTACCTCACCAAGTAAGACCTCAACGTGCTTAACTTAGATCATAAACTATAACCATAGGGTCATACCACTATAAGGAATGTCTACTAAATAAAAAAAAGATAGTTGACACTTGAAAAAAATAACAAAATAGTGGGAGGTATCCCACAGAGAGGGTAGCCATGTGTTGGTGTAGCCACGCTTAAGTTTCCTTGAAGTAGGGTATCACCTCTCTAAGGAGGCCCTATAAGTACATCTAAACCCTAATATCCCTAAGACCCTAACTTTTGGCACTAGCACTAACACATTGCCCACGGAGGGGTTACCATGTGTTAACATTCTATGTGATGTGCAAAAAAATTATTAATAAAATTACTATATATAATTATAACTGATATTATTTATTATATATATATATGAGTACGAGTATGGGGCAGGCTGGGCATCATAGTCCCCGTGCCCACGCCTATACACGTTTTGTTGGTTTTTACCTTGCCCGTTGCGGGTAATTTTTGCAGGTACCCATTGGGCTTGGCCTCAATTGCCATCCCTATATACAATTAAAAAAAACCTAAAAATGGGAGGGACAAAAATATCATATTAAATAGGACTTAGTCACACTTTTTTAGCTTAGTTAACTAAAAAAAGAAGATAACCTAGAAATTAATATTTCGGCTGAAAACTTAAATGCATCAGGATTTGCTATTGTTTTTTAAATTAATAAAGTCTCTTTTATTAAAAAAAAAAGGTAGACATAGAAGTAAAGAGAGTGCTCTTCCAACAACACTCAACCGCGGGAGAAACACTACTGTCAAAACGTTTCATCTCCTCCAGACGTGACCTTCTACCTTTGTCTCGAGAATTTGCAACCACTCTAGCAAAGCAATTATTGTGTTCGGTGAGTCTCTTTAAGCACTGCTAAAGCGAACTCTATATAATCCCTACCATGACTACTCATCTCTTACATCTGCTCAATACTTTTCGTCATTATCTCCTCCTTAACGACAAAAATTATCAAAAACAATGTCTCGAACCCCTTCTCATAAATGTGGTTCTAAAACGAAAAAGAATGACTCGACAGAGAAATCAACGTAAATTGTACTTAGGAGGAGTACACGATTGCATGCATTCCCGGCTTCGCAGATAGGTTGCAGAACCGGATCATCTATAATTAAAAAGACTTCGAAGGAAATAATTGAGATTTCATCAAGGTATTGTATCTCTGAACAAATTTCAAAATCACACAAAACTCTCATTGTGTTAAAAGTTTGAAAGTTTATTGTTAACCCTAAGTGAGATTTTAGTGATTTATCATTTAGGTAACTAATTGATTCTTCACTGTTTTTGTTTGTGCTTTCCAATAATCATCACAACATTCTGAATGATGTAATGACCGAAAGAGACTCAAGAAGGACCAATCTCTGCCCAAACTGTTGAGTCTCAAAATATTATTAAATGGTTAATAATGATTAAGTCTCATAACCCTAAGTTTTAATGAATAACAAATTTGGCTAATATTCCTTATGAGAAAGAACAGTTTTCTGCTGAAGGTAGTTTCTGTGTTTCAAAAGATGTCTGATACAGCAACCCTATGAAATCATGCAACCCTCTGATGTGGTGCAACCTGCTGAAGTAGAGGAACCTGCTGAGTGATCAGGACCTACTGAAGCCAGAGAACCTTCTGAAGATGAGAGACGCGTACTGAGACTTGTACCTCTTTGGAAAAGTGCTTCTTTGCTAATTCTCTTTGAAGACTTAAGTCAATCGTAGCCTTTCTCAGTTGCTTGTGCCTCTTATTCTTCTGGAAAGTCAGAACATTTGCTTTTTGGCATATTTCAAATTTCTAGTCACCAAAAAGGCAATGTCTGCTGTGAAGTACATTGTGCCCAGAAAAAGTAGAGTCTGTGCTGCTGACACCTACTACCTGCTGCACCTGCTACTGCAAGCTACCAAGGCTATGTGTCTCAACGGGAGCATTTGCATTTAATGTTATTTCTCAATAGGAATCATATGGAGTTCAACGGATTTCTTTTCAAACCCTATATATATGAAGTCTCATGCAGAAAAGAGAGAGAGAACGAGCGTACTTGCTGAAACGCTGCTCAAATTCTTTGATATTCATACATTCATCTGTTTCATTTGTACAACAATTTCTTATCCTGAGTTATACTCAGTTATTTGTACATCTTACCCAATTTAGGCTTTGAACTCGTGTAGTTTAAAAGCTTAAGCATTTTTCTTTTTATACATTGGTTGTGTATTGAGCCTGAAGAGGCTTGGTGTTTAAACAATACTTGGGTTTGAGCCTGGAGAGGCTTGTCTGTAAAACAATACTTGGGTTTTAGCCTGAAGAGGCTGTGGATAAAAGAATACTTGTAACTGTGCTTAGTTAGTGGAAAATCCTTTGCTTGTTGGCATTAGGACTGGACGTAGCTCACGGTGGATGTGAGTGAACCAGGATAAATCCTTGGCTAAGTCTTCTCAACCCTTATCTCATTATATTTGTTATTTTAACTAACTGGAGGGTTCTGAATAATCTGGTTTATAAGCTTAAACGTTAAAACTATCTCACGCTTATAAAACAAGTTTATAACACTGTCTTTTGAACCTGCTGAAGTACCACAGTAAGTCCCTAAAAAGCCCAGTTTCAGCAAGTTGCTTAAAACTTCTGTTAAACACTTTGCTTGTGAAAAGGTTTTCACAAAATCTGTTTGAAATTATAAAACACTATTCAACCCCCCTTCTAGTGTTTCCTGTGATTTCTACACAAACTCCCCCCAAGGACAATAATGACAATGCATGCCAGTCACCCATTCCTGAAAAAAGTGATCCAAAGGTTGCTCAACCAACAGAAAAGGATGTCGTAAGTTATCATTATTCGTTTGTCATTTCTCGTTAATGTTCTACTTTGTATTTTACTAAACCCTAAATTCAACGACCTTTACTTTTTAATTTCACTAGGAGCTTGAAGAAAAAGTTTCAAGGATTGGGACATCTGTTGAACAACTAACATCTGTTGTGCATGGACTGACTGCGTTTTTCAACCACAACACAGTAGGACAGGTTTTCCCAAATTCTTCTGGATTACCCTTAATCATCAACACTTTACCACCACCAGTTACATATTCTGCTGATAGAAAAAAAGGAACTACCCCTTTACAGCCAACAGTAACTCCAAACACAATCAAGATTCCCCTTACTTCTAACAAGAGTAACAGTACCAAGACCTCTAAAAAAGGAAAAAAAACTGAAATATGGAAGCACCTCCAAAATCTTTTCTCTCAACCTAGAGGAGACAATAATAGTTCTTACTACATGAATCTCCAACCTCTTCACTCAGCAAAATATGATGGAAGGACAGAAGGAATTCGTATACCATGGGTAAAATCTTCATTATACTTCACCTATCAACCATACGTTTTTTATTACTTCTACCTTATATGACTAATGTTATCATTGTCCCCCTTTTTTATTTTTTATTTTATAGTGGATGCCAGTTTTGTTTAGGCCACCAAATGAGATGGTTCTGGATGAGATAGAGGCCTCTGTTGTAGCATACATCTTTGGACTCAAATATGAAGAAGATTTAAAATATGAGTAAGATGGTTAAATGTTCTAAAATTTATATCAAATAATACTATTTTTCTGTATTTAAATAGTTGACTTATCTGAATGTCTTTCAGGTACGAAATCCTGGTCACATCTCGCCTTGGAATATTTGGTGAGAGATGTAGGGTGAAGGCTCTCATGCCTAGGCAGCAACTGCACCAAGATATAAGTTTGTTATTTACATTATAAATACTTAATTTTTTTAAACTATGAATCTGAATTTCAAAACATGGGTAACTTTAATAATGTCAAAATATTTGTACTGCACAGGTTTTGTATTTGGTTGTTGCAATGCTCATTGATCATGTTAGAGCAAATTGTGCTTACTCAATCTGTTGGTTTTTACCAATAGAATTTTCGGTAAACATTATACATAAATGTCCTCCTATTTTATACATATATTTTTCATATTTCTTATAATATATATGTAAGACGTATTAGAGATTTTGCTTGGGCTAGATGAAGCCTCCTAGTGCTGCAATGAATAGTTACAATGACGATTACATGAGTAAATTTGAGTTCATGTCCAAGGTTTGTTTTTCCTAAATTAGTAATTTCCATTATTCGCTATTATGATTGCCATATGAATGACCAGAACAACCATTGGTATTTGCTTGTGGCTGACATGAGAGCTAAAAACTAGTTTTGTTAGACTCAGCTCCGTGTGAACTCAGAAATGAAGCAAGGCAGTTGCAAGCAAAGAAAATGGTACATGATTAAAAATGTTTCCAAATAACTGAAAGTAACATAAAAATTAATGTAAAATATTAATTTATAACCTAATTGTAAGTGTGTTTTTTGGATAGGCTGTGTATCTTGAAGAAACGTTCCAGCATGAGTCCTTCTATGAATTCAGTGACACAAACAAGCCAAGGGTGACAGAGTTTCCTCTTCAGATCCCATCAGACATAGGAAGACATGCAGCTGGATCGTAATATCATTAACCTAACTTTTTAGTATTAATTCCAACAACCATGCAACTTCAGAAATTAGTAACCATGAATTTATTTATTAAACTCAGAAATGACTATGGCGTTTGGGTGTGCAAATGGATGACTGACTGCACTTTAACCGATAATTATAATATAAAGGTAAGAATTAGTCAGCCAATTCTTTTGTTATTTCTCACTTACAGAATGGAATTAACCTTTAATGTATTTAATTTTCATTTTAAGGTAGATAGGGAAAGCTGCATGAGACTCGCTATTGATCTCATAATCAAGCCTTTCAACATAAAGAAGGATCAAGTTGTGAGTGAAGCTTTAAAAGTTTGGAAGGAAATGCACGAGGAAAGGAAGGCTTGAAGAGATGTAGGCTGAAGCATGCGGTCTCATGTGAACAAGAATATATTATTAATCCCCCCTCCTTTATGATGAACAATATTTTGTTAGTTAAGTGGTTTTTGATTATGTAATATGGATATGTCCTACGGGACATGGTTTATTTCTTGGACAATTTTTTATGTTGGATAATATGTCCTTCGGGACTTAGACAATTTACTTTAGGTTATATGCCCATAAGTATTGGTTTCTTACTAGTTTCTGTCATGATTTCACCTTAATTTTACTGCTTTAATATTCTCAATGAATGAATGTCAGAATTTATCTCCCATAGAGATAAATGTTAATTTATGGAACTACGGTAAGGGAAAAGGTAAAAAAATTCTCATCCAATACTTTACTTATTTATTTGTTGAAATTGGATTTAACCTAAACTGTATTTACTGTATATTTTCTGGAAGAAAGGGGAGCTTGCATAAGATTGGGAATTCATCTAAACTTGTGTGTGAAACTTCTACAAGTTGGAAGCAAATGCATGAGCAAAGGAAGACAACAGAGTACATAGCTGACCAACGTTGTCTCATGTGATGAACATAAAATTCTTAATACCCTCCCCTAATATCATGATCAAATTTTCCACAAATATTTCATGTGGTTATGTATTTGGATATGTCCTAAAGGACCGGTTAACTTTGACAATTTCAATTTGGTTCAATGCCCATCAATGTTTCCTAATATGTAACTTTGACAATTTCAATTTCGTTCAATGTCTATCAGTGTTGCTATCACCAATGAAAATTATCTTCATAAAATCTATTTTTTCAGCAATTACTATCATATATAAATTTCCAATATTCATAGTTTGTAATACTTCACCATTGTCTAGGACTCTGCATGTTTCCAAAACAGTGTTACTAAATTTTTAAAATTCAGAATAAAGCTTGTTGTCTCAGTTAGTAAATCTTAGTTAGTAAAATTATATTGAGATGAAATAAGTAACAAACACCACAAATGCTATAACATATTCAATTAAACAAGCTATTGTTATAAAAACACCAAACCTTTAATCGTTTAATCCTTAAATGATATAATTTTTCAGCGATTATTATCATATCTAAATTTGCAATACTGATAGTTTGTATTAATTCACCATTGTCGGATCAATGACAAGTTTGGATCACTTCTGACTTCTTTAACAATGTAAGACAAGGAGTGTATAAATACTCATTAAAATTTATGAAACAAAATATATGGTTAGGACTCTGCATGTTTCCAAAATGGTTTTCTACATTATCTTTTTTCAGAATAGAACTTTCTATCTCAGTTAGTAAAGTTAAAGGGGAAATGAAGCAAGCAATAAACACCACAAATACTATAACATTCAATTACACAGTTTTGTTATACATAAACCAAGCACAAAACAAATTGGAAACTGAATTAACAGAAACAAAGGAAATAAGTTGTATAAACAAAAATTGACAATTTTATGGGTATAGAATTAGGCAACCTGAATTATGAAACTTAAATCTTTTCCATTGTCTAAAAAACAATATTACATTAATCTTGAACTTTTAAGGAACAAAGGAACATATCAATAGTTCCAAAATTACCACTTATTTATACAAAACTTATGACAAACTAATAATATTTCTGATAAGCAATGTGCAATAAAACAGAATGGAAATTTATAGAAATTGAAATTGCTCAAGGTACATCAACAGTAATCCAATGATGAAATCAAATGAATTTAGAACATCAAGCTCCATTTGATAGCAAAGATTATAACTACAAAAATTAAAAATAATCTTAAATTCCTATTATGGTTCTTATATGACTCAACAATTTTTCTTATCTCCACCACTTCAGCAGTCTTTGATTCCAGTTCCTCGTTTAATGCCAACACATGTTTCTTATGTGCTTCTAGTTCACAAACCAAGCTTTGTTTTTCTTCAATAAACCATTCATTACTTTAGTCGATCTTTCACAAGTAGGTGGATCAACCCAAGAAAAATATTGACAGTGATGCAACATCCCATAGTTTCCACAGCCACAAAATCTTCTTCCTGAGTTCTTCTCAGTCCACGAAGTCTGTATCTTGCAAGGTACACCACACATGCAAAACTGATTCGAATCAACAAAACTGGACGGGGTCACAGTGCTAGCACCTGATGAAGCAGAATTCTCCATTCTGATTGTTTCATAAAATGAATTCAATCAGGACAACCAAAATTAAGCCACATAAATTAAAAACACATATGCCATATAACATGATTTAATTCTCAAACTTGGCCATTTCATCAACTATGCCCCTTAAAAAAAGATTCTAGCATACCAAAAGCAGAATTAAATCACAAAAACCTGTTAGAACCACATGAAACACTAGAAAGGGGGGGTTGAATAGTGTTTTGAGCTTGTTGATTGTTTTTGGAAATCTTTAATTTAAATCATGAAGATGAGCAACGTTCAAAACAAGTCTTAAGATCAGAGATAGTTGAAACGTGCGGAAGATAAGAAAAACAGAGTTTCTTCTAAAGCTTAGATTGTTTTAAACAAAGGCTTCTCAAAGTATATTCTAAAGATATTACAAAGAGTATTTTCAGAACGGTTTCTGAAATACTTCAGACCGACTAGAGGTTGTCTGAAGTCTGTTCCTGATTTCTGAACTGATCTCTTTCCAGACTCACTTCAGAGAATTTATTTTCAGAAGTTCTTCAAGGAACATTCTTTGTAATGCTTCAAATGATATAGAGACATCTCATGTTTTGTTCATATGAAAGATCATTTTATTGAAATAGTTGTGTTAAGTTTATTATAAAAAAATACTTTTCAAACCCCAACATAAATATGAAAACTAGAAATAAAGATATTAAGGGAAAGAGAACTTAGGCACAGAATTTATCCTGGTTCACCCACAAACCCGTGAGCTACATCCAGTCCCAGAGGCAAACCACCACTGGATTTTCCACTATCTGAATCCACAGATACAAGTATTATTCACAGCCTTTTCAGGCCAGCACAAGTATTACATTGTTTTCAACTGCCTCTCCAAGCAACTCAATGAGTATTCTTTGCTTATCAACTGCCTCTCCAGGCAACTCAATGAGTATTCTTTGCTTATCAACTGCCTCTCCAGGCACAATAAGTATTCTTTTATGTCAAGCCTCTTCAGGCTCTACAACAAGTATTCTTTTCTGTCAAGCCTCTTCAGGCTCTACAATAAGTATTCTTTCTTGTCAAGCCTCTTCAGGCTCTACAACAAGTATTCTTTCTTGTCAAGCCTCTTCAGGCTCTACAACAAGTATTCTTTTCTGTCAAGCCTCTTCAGGCTCTACAATAAGTATTCTTTCTTCCACCAAGCCTCTCCAGGCTCTCAAACACTTATCCAAGTGTAGAGTATTCTTTCTTCCACCAAGCCTCTCCAGGCTCTCAGACACATAAAAGTGTTTACAAATTAAACTAAGTTTAAGTTTCCACGAAACATAAACTTAATTTTTTCCTGTACTAGAGGTTAACTGAGTACTACTCAGGATACAATGAATGAATTCTAAGTACAAGGTTAAGACAGTGATACAAGTGTATAAGTTTAAGTACAATCCCTGTCTCTGATATGAGGAATAACATCCTCTGAGAATTGGCTAGGTAGATACTGACTTTAAGCTCCAGCCTTGTTCTCCAGCCATTGGTTCCATGGGCTACATTCTCACTCGTATCATTGGAAAAAAACCAAGGCATACTTGAAGCTTCAAACCATTCTTGGTTCATATGAGATTAAGCACAGCCTGGTTGGTTGTTCAACTGGGACAACTACAATTTTGACTAACTGATCAATAGATCAGCAGCATGGTTGATTCAAGTAAGCATGGTCAACAACCAATAGGTTTTTCTGATACATCTTGATCAACTGATTGAACCAAGTGAATGAGTTCAACTACTTCAAATTCTTCCTTGAGGCTATTTATATGTTCTGTTGGAATATAGCCGTTTGAAGATGATTCATAATACCGTTGAGATGTTGATGATGTGGCTCATATAGCCGTTATGTAATAGTGTCTCAAACGGTTGCTTCTTCTTAAGCAAATAAGTGTTTCAGACAGTCCTGTTCTGACACTTCTGTAGATGAGCTCTTTAGAGAGATTTTCTTGATATTATTTGCATGTTCTCTCTCTTGATATCCTTTTGCTTTTCTTCAGCTGTCTTGTGATTTCTTCTGCATTCCTTCAGCTGACTTCTGATTTCCTCTGCTTTTCTAGGAGTGTATATGAGGAGGTATCCGTTGGATTTGTCCTTTTGCTTATTTTGTATATGCTCCTTTTCTGTTGCTTCCTGACACCATTTCTTCTTTCTTCTTTGAGTGAGGTGTCTTGTCAGATAGCTGTTGTTGCAGTTTCTTCTTTGAATAAAGATATATTATATTATAGTCGTTGTATCATATAGTCTTAGCTTCTGTATTGATTTCTTCAATGTTGAAATCTGTTCCATGAACTTAGAGAGCTTATATGTTCAGACAATTGATTTCTTCATATATACTCAAATTCTTGCTTTTATCTCATTGTAATTTTATCAGCTTCAACATGTGCTCACGTTATATAATTGTTTCAAGCTTATGTTAATTCTCCAGCTTGAGATGCTTTCAATAAGCTCTTTTCTTCAGATAATATATTTCTTCTTTTCTTTAGACGATTGTTGCTCTGTTCTTCTTTGTATTTTCTTCTTCTGAGATATAGATGAATAAAGATGTTGAATTTTAATATGTTTTATTCAAACATCTTTCTGGTTGCTTTTACTCAGTCTTCTGATCAGTTCTGGGCAGCCAGCAGGTACAGGTGCAGGTGCAGTAGGTCTGCGCACACAAAAATGCCTTTTGTTGCAGGTGCACCAGGCGTTGCAGAAAGTCTTTGCAGAGTTTCCTTATTTGTGCAAGACTTTGATCGAGGCATAAAAACATGTTTAGCTTTTATACTGAAATAAGTGTACTATCCATTTTGGTAGAGTGTGCTTTACACTTTAGCAACGTCTTCAAGAGATCAATTCTTGATTCTGTTTGTAGACTTCTTCAGATAGTCTTCACGTCTTCAGACAGTCTTCACGTCTTCAGATGGTCTTCACGTCTTCAGACAGTCTTCACATCTTCAGATGGTCTTCATGTCTTCAGATGGTCTTCATGTCTTCATATGGTCTTCACGTCTTCAGACAGTCTTCACGTCTTCAGACGGCTTGCGCACTTCAGACAGCTTCAGCACTTCGGACGAGTTGCGTTCTTCAGACAGCTTCTATGCTTCAGACGAGTTGCTTACTTCAGACAACCTCTTTATATTAACTCCTGCATTGTTCTTCTGATCCTGATCTATCTGATTCTGATTTTGTTTATCAAATCTTCTTCTTCTTCTGATAAATATTTCATCCTGAAACACAATCAACAAACCCAATATCTTTCTCAGTAGAATCTGTTTATATAACCTTATTGTTCTTATTATGTTCTTATATTTTGTTAATATTATGTTCTTATATAATCTTATTTTTTAATCATTAAAACTAAGGATATTAAGTCTTTGAGTCAAGTTGAATGCTCAAACTGATTAATAGACTTCACAAAACCTTCAAAGAAGACATACTATAATGTCTTCACATAAAAAGGGAGTATTTAGCAAAACCATAAATCATAATGTACAAAATAAATTTGCATTTAGAGACATACCATAAACTGTAATTTCAAACTTACCCTAAAATGAAATTATCAATAAAGAGATTCAACAATCAGAAAAAAAGTTCTGTAAACCCTAAACCCTAATTTGAACACTTCCCCTACAATGAAATGATCAATCCACAGAATCAGTTTTCAGAAAATAGTTCTCTAAACCCTAATTTCTAAACTTCACCTAAAATGAAATGATCAATCCACAGAACAGAATTCAGAAAGAAAGTTCCCTAAACCATAATTCTTCTGGAGTACCCTTAATCATCATACACTTTACCACCACCAGTTACATATTCTGCTGATAGCAAAAAAGGAAACTACCCCTTTACAGCCAACAGTAACTCCAAACACAATCAAGAGTTCCCCTTACTTCTAACAAGAGTAACAGTACCAAGACCTCTAAAAAAGGAAAAAAAAAAACTGAAATATGGAAGCACCTCCAAAATCTTTTCTCTCAACCTAGAGGAGACATAATAGTTCTTACTACATGAATCTCCAACCTCTTCACTCAGCAAAATATGATGGAAATATTTCTTATAAATAATCTAAATAACAAAGTTTTTTTAGATTATGATAATAAGAAATAGGTAAAGAAAGAATCAATTTTATTTGAGGGCTAACACAAGGCGCAAGGGCCTTAATAAGAACAAAAATCAATATTGTGGACTGAAACATCCAAAGCGGTTGATGAAAAGACAAGATTCCAAAACTGATGTTGAACTCTTGACTGACAGCATGTTGGACTGATATCGGGCTGTGTGAGTAACCGAGTGCCGGTCCGATACCGGGGCTTTGAGACAGAAAAGTAAAAAGGGTGCCAGGCCGATACCGGGCTTTGAGACTGAAAGTAAAAAGGGGTGGTCGGGCCGATACCGGGGCTTTGAATGAAAAAAAGGTGTGCAGAGTAGGTGCTGGGATTTTGACTGAAATGGGTGCCGAAGTGGGTCTCGGACTTTTGACTGAAATAGGTGCCGAAGTTGGTCTCGGACTTTTGACTGAATAGGTGCCGAAGTTGGTCTCAGACTTTTGACTGAATAGGTGCCGAAGTTGGTCTCAGACTTTTGACTGAAATAGTTGCCGACGTTGGCTCGGACTTTTGACTGAAATGGGTGCCGAAGTTGGTCTCGGACTTTTGACTGAAATGGGTGCCGAAGTTGGTCTCGGGACTTTGACTGAAATGGGTGCCGAAGTTGGTCTCGGACTTTGGACTGAAATGGGTGCCGAAGTTGGTCTCGGACCTTTTGACTGAAATGGGGTGCCGGAGTTTGGCCTCGGACTTTTGACTGAAATGGGTGCGCAGTTGGTCTCAGACTTTTGACTGAAATGGGTGCCGAAGTGGTCTCGGACTTTGACTGAAATAGTGCCGAAGTGGTCTCGGACTTTGACTGAAATAGGTGCCGAAGTGGTCTCGGACTTTTGACTCAAATAGGTGCCGAAGTTGGTCTCGGACTTTTGACTGAAATAGATGCCGAAGTTGTCTCGGACTTTTGACTGGAAATAGATGCCGACTTAAAAAGTCCAAGACATGCAATGTCATGTAATGCATGAATGATATAAAATGTTATGATGCAAGATTACCTGAGCGATGATTTTCCTTTTTTTCTTTTTCTTTTTCTTTTTCTTTTTTTTTATTTGGGTATCCCCGTCCCTACAGCATCAGGCATCCTGAGTCAGGCAGATGAGTGATCCATTTATGACTTGCTTTTCCTTTTTGGATGATCAAGTATCTGGATGTGAGTGAGAACTATTATGGAATTGTAATGCTTTGAATTTGTATGTTAACACTAATTCCTTTTCAATTTATGATTATAAAATGCTACGAGAAATTGACCAGTAAATGAAAGGGAGATATTTATTTAAGAAGAGATAAGATTTACAAGAATGGTTATTGACAAAAGTTGTATGTACACAACTCAACAAAGGTAAAAGGGTTTAGATTGGTGAAGGTTTTGGACAACTGAATCACGCTTTTCGATGATAATGCAAGCATCACACCGTGTGAACTTTGACTCCCCACTAATAAGCTGTCTGAAAGAAGGAATTTGCCCTAGTTTAGACCCTGATCTGCGATTGCCCCGGTTTGTTTTCTGGCAAGGTTACTTGATAACACATCCTTTGGCCCAGAGACTGCCTCCACATATCATCTACCCTGGTTGATGACCCTAACTTTTGCCTGAGTTGCTATTGCGAGGTTTTCAACTCAACGGGTTGCTCTAACTTTTGCCTAGGTCGTCCTTCGGATTTTCAACCTAGCGAGCTTTTCTTTTCTCCTTTTCTCTCTCTTCTTCCTCTTCTTCTTCTTCTTCTTCTTCTTCTTCTTCTTCTTCTTCTTTTTTTTTTAAGCAATTATACTTCTTTACAGCATCGGAATTCACAGGGTATTGAAGCTCTTTGCCATCCATACTTGTGAGGATTAGGGCTCCTCCAGAGAAAAGCCTTCTTTACCACATAGGGACCTTCGTAGTTGGGCGACCATTTACCAAGGTGATCCTTTTGGGCTGGTAGGATCTTTTTGAGCACCAAATCACCTTCTTGAATTCTCGCAGGCGCACTTTCTTTTCAAATGCTCTTTTAATCTTTTCTGTATAACTGACCATGACATATTGCATTCAGTCTTTTCTCTTAATGAGGTTCAATTGATCAAAACGAGCTTTTACCCATTTCTGCTTCTTCCAACTCAGTTTCCATCAATATTCTTAGGAAGGGAGATCTCAACTTCAATAGGGAGGACTGCTTCCATTCCATACACCAATGAAAAAGGTGTTGCCCCGGTTGAAGTACGAACAGAAGTACGTATCCGTGCAAGCGAAATGGAAGCATTTCATGCCAGTCCCTGTATGTCACAACCATTTTTTGAATGATCTTTTTTATGTTCTTGTGTTGCTGCTTCAACTGCCCCCGTTCATCTTTCGGGCGGTATGGGGAGGAATTATGATGCTGAATCTTGAAGTCTTCACACAATTCTGTCATCATCTTGTTGTTCAAATTTGTCGCATTGTCTGTGATGAGTTTATTGGGTAGACCATAGCGACATATCAGCTCCCTTTTGATAAACTTTACTACCACACTGCGAGTCCATGGGCATAGAGGTGGCTTCAACCCATTTGGTGAAGTAGTCAATCGCAACTAGGATGAAGCGATGGCCCATTTGATGCCTTTGGTCAATTGGGCCAAGACATCCATTCCCCACATTGAAGAATGGCCAGGGTGATGACAAAAACATTCAAGGATGTAGGTGGAGCATTGATGTTATCAGCATATGTTTGACACTTGTGGCATTTCTTCACATGATTGAAGCAGTCATTCTCCATGGTCAGCCAATAATAACCAGCCTCAAGATTTTCTTTGCCATAGCATGCCCATTTGTATGGGTCCCAAAAGATCCTTCATGCACTTCTTCAGATGCATTTACACACCTAAGAAGTACCATGTCATGGTTCTTCTTATATAGCACGTCCCCATTTAGAAAGAAGCTCATTGCCAATCTCCTCAGCGTCCTCTTGTCATTATCTGAAGCACCTGAGGGGTATTCCCTATCTTTGATATATTCCTTGATGTCATGATACCAAGGTTTTTCCATCTGATTCTTCTTCTACAGAATGACAGTATGCTGGTTGTTCACGATACTGAATTTTATGAGCGGCATGTCTTCTTCATTATTTAATGCGAACATTGATGACAGTGTAGCCAATGCATCTGCTAACTGATTGTCTTCTCGGGGTATGTGATCAAAGGTGATCTCATCAAATTGCTTCGTTAACTTCCTTGATGTGAGCTGGTAAGGAATTAATTTGGCATCTCGAGTTACCCATTCGCCCCTGAGCTGGTGAATCACCAAGGCTGAGTCACCATATACTACAAGATTCTTGATCTTTGACTCAATTGCTGCTTGAATTCCAAGGGTGCATGCTTCATATTCTGCCACATTGTTCGTGCAGTCAAAACACAACCTAGCTGTGATAGGGACGTATTGTTTTTCAGGGGAAATTAGGATTGCCCCAATTCCATGCCCCAGTAAATTAGAGGCACCATCAAACATCATGGTCCACTTGCTTTCTTCCGATGGCTCTTCAAACAACGCCATTATGTCTTCATCAGGGAATTCACACTGCATTGACTGATAATCATCCACTGGCTGGTGTGCTAGGTAATCGGCAAGAGCACTGCCTTTGATTGCTTTCTGAGTCACATATACGATATCATATTCTGACAACAGAACTTGCCATCGAGCGATCCTCCCAGTGAGTGCAGGCTTTTCAAAGATGTACTTGATCGGATCCATTTTAGATACCAACCAAGTTGTGTGACTTAGCATGTACTGCCTTAGACGACGGGCTGCCCAGGCCAATGCACAACAGGTTCGCTCCAACAAAGAATATCTTGTTTCATAGTCAGTGAATTTCTTACTCAGATAGTAAATAGCATGTTCTTTCCTTCCAGAATCATCATGTTGACCTAACACGCATCCCATGGACTCATCAAGTACCGTCAAATACATAATGAGTGGTTTTCCAGACACTGGTGGTACTAGAATTGGGGGACTTTGCAGATATTGTTTGACTTTCTCAAAAGCTTCCTGACAATCTTCATTCCACCTCATGGGTTGATTTTTGCGTAGCAATTTGAAGATTGGCTCGCAAGTAGCAGTCAACTGGGATATGAATCTAGAGATGTAGTTTAATCTTCCCAGGAATCCTCGAACCTCCTTCTCTGTACATGGTGGTGGCATTTCAAGAATTGCTCGCACTTTACCAGGGTCTACTTCGATTCCTTTTTCGCTGACCATGAATCCCAACAACTTGCCAGATTTCACTCCAAATGTGCATTTAGCTGGATTTAGTCTGAGTTTAACTTTCTGAGCCGCTCAAATAACTTCTGCAAATGAATTACATGATCTTCTTCATTCTTTGACTTTGTAATCATGTCATCTACATAAACTTCAATCTCTTTGTGCATCATATCATGGAACAAAGTTACCATCGCTCTCTGATATGTTGCCCCAGCATTTTTCAACCCGAAAGGCATGACCTTGTAGCAGAAGTGCCCCAGGGAGTGATAAATGTAGTTTTCTCACGATCCTCTTCAGCCATTCTGATTTGGTTGTATCCTGAGAATCCATCCATGAAAAAAGAAAGAATGTTTGGCTGTATTGTCTATCAAAACATCAATATGAGGCAATGGAAAATCATCTTTAGGGCTGGCTCTGTTTAGATCACGGTAATCCACACACATTCGAACCCTTCCATCCTTCTTGGGTACTGGCACTATATTGGCAACCCATTCCGGGTAATTTGCGACAACAAGGAAGCCTGCGGCGAGCTGCTTCTTGACTCTTCTCTGATCTTTAGGGACATTTCGGGTCTCAACCCCTTAACTTCTGTTTGACTGGGGGGTATTCAGGCTTCAGTGGCAGTCTATGCTCCACTATGGATGTGTCAACCTGGCATGTCTTGGTATGACCATGCAAATATGTCATGATAATCATGTAACAACTTTATCAACTTGAGGCGTTCTCACTTTTCATGAAAGTGCCAATTTTAACTTCCTTTTTCTCCTCCTCCGTCCCCAAATTTATTACTTCAGTTGGTTCTTCATGAGGTTGGATTTGCTCGGTTTCTTGTTCAACCAGCCTTTGCAACTTAGGGTCAAATTCTGAATCACTATCATTTTCCTCATCTGCTTGATTAATGGGATCATCAAAATTAACTGATGTGGTACAAGCATTATCACTTTCAAGCGTGTTACTTTCAGATCTGCATATATTTTTTTGTTTGGGCAAGAAAAGGAATAAAATGAACAATAATTCAAAAGACAAGGGCTTGAAGAAAAATAAAGAGGAAAGAGATATTTACTGGAAAAATTCAAAATGCATTTTATTCATTATAAATGAAAAAGGAACAATGTCAGCCCTTATTGAAAAGAAATCCTAAGGCCTTGGGCAGAGCCATAAGATCAGCATTACAAAAAATTACTTGAAGTTAAAAATCACAGGTAGCTCAACAATTTCCCAGTTGGGGAGCTTTGCATCTGGTGGACCCACACGAACCCAATTGTTGTTCACATCTCCTTGAGTATGCCCTTCTGCAGCAGCTATCAGGTTTGAGTGCTCAAATCCAGCACTTATAAAGCTTTCTCTAATGTCGCAGATAGGGACCCCTCCAGTTCTGGGCTCTCTTCCCCCTAGCCTGGCCAACCTCTTTTCCTCCTTTTCTTCAACAAACATCTTCACATCAGCATTTGAGGGTTTGTAACCCAAGCCAAATTTGTCTTGCTTTCCCATAAAATCGGGCAGCCGGCTCACCCCCTGCCCATACCTTCCTAGCCCTCGTCCGTACTGATACCCGTTCTCCAGCATGACTCTCGCAACCATCATTAAAGCATCTGATGGCTGGGATTCGACAATAGGCTTCTCATAGGTTGCATGGGCAATCTCGAGAGCTTGGAATGAAGTCTCAAGAGCCTCTTCAGCAGCTTCGATGTAGGGAGTGGAGGAAGGTTTACTGATAAGCAAATCATCCTCAGCAGAAATGATAATCAACTTGTTATCAACAATAAACTTCAATTTCTGGTGCAAGGTGGAGGTTACGGCTTTTGCACTGTGGATCCAAGGTCTTCCCAAGAGGCAACTATAAGCTGGTGCGATGTCCATTACTTGAAATACTACGTCAAAGGTTACAGGGCCGATTTGGAGAGGTAGACTGATTTCCCCTATCACTTCTCTCCGGGAACCATCGAAAGCTCTAACCACCATGGAACTTGGTTTCATTTGCGACCCATTAGATGGTAGCTTTGCAAGTGTTTCCTTTGGCATCACATTCAACGAAGACCCATTATCAACCAAAACCCTTGCCAAGATGCAGTCCATATACTTCACTGAGATATGAAGGGCTTTATTATGATCTGCCCCACCTGCTGGCATTTCCTCCTCTGTAAATGTGAGATATTATTGGCGGTAATGTTACCAATAATACCCCCAAGTTGCTCGGTAGAAATGTTGTGGACCACATGAGCTTCTTTCAGTATATTCAACAAGATCTTCCTATGTGGTTCCGAATGCATCATCAGAGACAACAAGGATATCCTGGCGGGGGTTCGATTTAATTGGTCGATCACCCTGTATTCACTTTGCTTGATAAGTTTCAAGAACTCACAAGCTTCTTCATCGGAGACAGTCTGCTTCGGCACTTCCTTCCTTGTTTCCTCAGTGATTTCCTTCTGACTGGTCATCTCCTTTCCTTTCTCTTTCTCCTTTATGACCTCACTTGATTGAGTGGTTCTGAACTCGTCAGGTGTATAGATACGGCCACTCCGAGTCATTCCGCCCACTCCCGCAATATTTGTCACATTGGGGGTGTCCACATTAGTTTCCCCTACCTGTCGGTCTCCAACGAGAACTTCCACATCATATCTCCATGGTACGCCTTATTATCCTTGTAGGGAAATGATGTAGGTACTTGGATAGTGATGGGTATTGGTCTATTGGTGGTTCTAACTGCTGCATCCCTGGTATAGTGGACGACCAAGGGTTTTGGGGAAGTTGAGGCTGAATAGTCGATTACAGATACATCAACTATATTTCCACCACAGCCTATTGCACCAACTTTCTGTCCATCATGTCCTGTAGCATTCGTTTGAACTCTTCGCAGTCTTCGATGGTGTGATTTGTATCGGAGTGCAGTCACACATGCCATCTCCAGCGATGTTCCCATTAACCCAACCTGCTTTGCACAACTCCTTGAAAATAACCCTCAACGGGGTTTTCACCTCTTCCACTCTCCTCCTCATACATTGTTCTTCCTCTTCAACTACACTCACCGATGGCCCCCCATGTCTTGGCAGCGGATTCTTGCCCACATTAGGATTATCTTCCTTGAAGTTTAGCCATCCAGCATTAACCAATTCTTGCACTTTGAACTTTAGCGCCCTGCAATTTTCCGTGGAGTGGCCAATGGCTCCCTTATGATAGTCACATTTAGCATTAGGGTCATATCCCCTAGGAAACGGAGGCTCCATAGGTTTCATCGGGTAAGGCACCACCAATGAGTTTTGGATCAAGATAGGAAGTAATTCTGTATAAGCCATGGGGATGGGATCAAACTGGACTTGTCTTCTGTCTTGGTTATTTTCTGGTCTTGGTTGGTTAAGATTAGGGCTTGGGTTCCATGGTCGGCCTTGCTGGGGAGGTCTTATAGGGGCTTGAGGGGTAACAGGTGTGAATGGACGAATGGGAGATTGTGCGATGGTTGTGACCTGTGGGTAAGGTAAAGGGGCATGAAAGGTTTGTTGAAAGTGAGGGGGTCTATAATTAGGCCCACCAAAGGGTTGGTAGGTTACTGCATTTGTCTCCCCCTCTCTTTTTCTTTGTGGCCCAGATGCAGGTTTCTTTGAATTATTCATTGTAGGGTATCACTGGCGATCTTCCCACTCTTCAAACCATTTTCTACCCTTTCTCCTATAATCACAAGGTCTGAGAAGCTCGATGTCATGCTTCCAATCATCCTATCATAGTAAGGAGCTCGTAGAGTATCGATGAACAAGGTCACCACTTCCCTATCAGACAATGGGGGTTGCACTTGTGCTGCCAATTCACGCCACCTCTGGGCGTATTCCTTGAAGGTCTCATCATTCTTCTTGGACATTGCTTGTAGCTGCAATCTATCCGGCGCCACTTCCATATTGTATCTATATTGCTTAAGGAAAGCATCAGCCAAGTCTTTCCAACTCCGAACACGAGCTCGCTCCAGGTGCACATACCAACTCAATGCAGCTCCAGTCAAGCTATCTTGGAAACAATGGATGAGCAGCTTATCATCATGGGCATAAGAGGCCATCTTTCTGCAATACATGGTCAAATGACTTTTTGGGCAGGTGGTGCCCTTGTATTTGTCAAAGTCTGGCATTTTGAATTTTGGTGGGATGACCACATCTGGTACTAAGCATAGATCTGCTGCATCTCCGATGTCATAATTATTGCCTTCCACCACCTTTAGCCTTTCTTCCAACAGCCGCAATTGTGTTTCCTCTATACTTTTGCCTTCACCCGTAGCAGCACCAAAGACCATAGACTGATTCGGCATGCCAAAATTGGTGGCTTGCTGCCATGGAAACCATTGTACGTTCTGTGCAGGTGTAACTCCAAGGACTGCTGCAGCTGAACCCTTCTCTTGAGAACTTGGAGTCACAGAATTAAAGACTTGTTGTGCACTGGGTGTAGTTGTAACTCCCACAACATTTGTTGCCGAACCCTGTGGTGGGGTGTTTGAGAATCCGCTACCTTCGCATCTGATCCTTGTGGTTTAGCAGTTTGATCCGATGCGTTATTGACAATTGGTGGTGCATAGTTGGGAGGAAGGCCATACAGAGGCCATTGGACTTCTGGAGGATCTACTTGTTGTACGGGCTTGTTCAAGTGCACTGTTACGGGCATCAACCCTTGGGTAAAACCAGGTGGATAATCAGGTGTAGCTGCTGTTTCAGTAGTATCCACCATAGACCTTTTTTCTGCACTCTTTTGCATTGCTTCGAACATCTGAGTCATTTGCTTCACTGTAGAGGTCCCTTCTGCATTCTGCTTTTCCATTATCCGCATGGACTCACTCATTTTGTCCATCTCCGCCCTCATTTGCTTGATCTCCTTTTTCAGCTCTTCATTTTCCAGTGTGAGATCTGTGAGATCTTCCATCATCCTAACTTGGTACCGAGTCCTGTAGGGATGCCGGGGATACACTTTGTTTCACTGAACTATTACCTGTTTTATACAAAGAAATTTGTGAGTGAAACAGAAAAATATTGGTTATGAGAATATCGCAAATGGTCAATAACGAAGGAGGTTCCCCACATCTCAAATTGTGATGCGGTTGACAGTTATTCAAGTGAGAATTCTCCCCTCAATAAATAACGTCTCGTTGGCTGCTCTTGTCGTCTACTAGCAATGCAATGTAACACCCCACATTTCCGGTAGAAATGGGGTTGACAGTTATTCAAGTGAGAATGCTCCCCTCAATAAATAATGTCTTCCTCAAGATAAAGAGTGAGTGAAATTCAAACGGCTACTTTTATTCCATACCAATTCAAAATGAGTACAAGCAACGGTTTTAAAGCAGAATGATTACATCCCTAACTCAATTTCCACTAAAGCTCCTAGATACATCTTGACAGAATTTTACAAGCTTGAAAATCTTCCATGGGAGCTTCATTCCGGGACTTGAATCGATTTCCTCATTTGCCTCACGAACTCGTGCTGTCAAGGTTGCCACATGATCTTGAGTAACTTCAGCCATTTTTTCACAAGTCTGCATCAATTTTCTCTTTTGTTCTTGCTCATGTTCGGCGCGCACCTTCCATATATCCTTCTGTAGTTCTACTGGCTCTAGCTTCTTAATCTCCCTTTGCAGATAATCACGCTCAATCTTTAACTCCTTGACTTGAACTCCAAGAGACGCTCATTTTTCTTTGTCTTCATCAGCTCAATAGAATAATCTCTGGCTAAGGTCTTGTGGCTTTCCGCTTCTGCTTGTGCTTGCCGGAGTTCTTCTTGCAATTGTTCTATCATTTGGACTTCCGCTTGAGCTTGTTGAAGGTCTTCTTGCAGTTGCTCGATCACTTGATCCTTTTCTTGTCCTCTTACTTCTAGGTCTTCTTTTTCAGTCCGAAGCTTGGTTGTTTCTTCCTCTATGTTTTTACTTTGTCTTGCAACTTTTTTACTTCCGCTGAAAGGTTTTCAACTTCTTTCACATTCCTTGGCCTTTTTGCCAGACGCGTATTGGCATCTGCACACTCATTTCTCTGGCGCTCAATCAACTCATCTTTCTTCTTGCATTGGTTCCGCAACGATTCAATTTCTGTCATTGCCCGATCTTCCCTTTCTTCGATCAGCCTCATTTGCGCTCTCATTATCTCCATTTGGGCAGTCATGTCAGTCAATGCACGAGATGGATCCTCATGCTGCACCTCCATAGGAACTGGAATAGCGTCCCCCCTTCGCTCATTTCTCCACTCTAGATACTCTGCTGAGGCATATGCACGTGCCCTCCCGAGCTCTCTTTCTCCCTTTTTGTGGATGTGTTCCCAGGCTTTTCTGACTCGCTCATGTTGCTCATTGTTTGTGCCATATTGAAAACATACTCCTCCCAATAATTCCTTGTCGGGCACGAATTGGGTCCACTTAAGTTGCCGGAGAGCTATAACTGGAGTGTAGGCTATACACCCTCTTGACCCCATCAGTGGCACATTTGGGAAGTCTCCACAACTAAATATGGTGTCCCTGTGGTCATACCATGGACATACCCAAGGGAAGTGTTGCCCCTGGTATCTTGCAAAGTCATTCTTCCACTGTTGGGCGGTTTTTTCTGGTATCTCAATGCGGCTGAAATCCGGAAGGGATGTGACGAGCGACCCAAACGACCTGATGCATACAAATGGGTTACAAACCATACATAGAGCAAATGATTGCAACACCTCAATAACCCTTTGTTGTTTTTGTGACATACTTCCATGGACATAAGGGTGTCTGCTAGAATGGCCATGACTGGGTTTGTTCCTTGCGTCTCGTAGAAGAAGAAAACATCCATTGCAGCTTGATCGACTACACCCAAGGTGAAGGGGAATAAAACTAAACCGTACAACAGTAAAGCAAGGGTTGTTTTAAAGAAGTCCCATTCCCCTTGCTCAGCTAGAGTCTTTAGATGGTCTTCTAGAAATGTCTGTTTCCATCCTTGGACTGAACCCCTGGTTTCGAACCCTGTTTGGCTTGATGGCAAACCAATCAACTCGCCCACTTTCTTCATTGACACATGACTCCCCTTGTATGAATATATTGGCCTCCCTTTTTACTGGTATACCCAACATTACTGCATATTCTTCTATCGTTGGCACTAGATCCAACTGAGGTAGCTCAAAGCATCTGAGGTCTGAGTTCCAAAACTGAGCTAAAGCGCTTAAAACTGATCCTTGTACTGGGATGAGCAGCAAGTCTAAAATCTGGCCATACCTCCTTTCGAAATCCGAACAAACTTTCTTTGGCACTTCTTCACATATGGCTTTCACTCTCTTGAGGTTATTAATCAAAGCAGTGATCTTGATATTCCTTGTGAACCCTGATGCATTGCTAGTAGAACCTTGAACCTCCTCCATATTGTTATTGGACAACATTTGACCCTTCTCACTCTGAAAGTGAAGTGAAAAATATTAGGACAGTTGAGCATCAAAGGGATGCACCTTATTCCTATATGAGCATACCAATATGCAACCTATTACTATGTGCATGAACATACAATATGATCGTGTCCTATATATCATCTAATGCATGAGCATACAATTATGTAACCTATTACTATGTGCATGAACATACAATTTCTTTCTTCTTCCTTTTGCATGAGAAATTTGGAGATTAAAGCAATTAATGTGCATGGGATGCATGAGAATATGTTGAAGAAAAGAGAGAAGTATGTCCCCCCGTGACCTATAACAGGTAAAACCTAGGGTAAGGTATCCTTAAAGTTCATGACTCTAACTTGGGTAGTCACTAAGCTTATTTAAGTGCATAGTTTGCATGGACTGATCTAGACTCCAAAGGTTATCATGGTCCCCAGATTGCCCTTACCAACAAGGATAAGGACCCAGTTTATGAATCAAATCACAACTAGGGATTATACCCTCTCAATATGATTGACACATAATACTGGTAACAATCTGAGTGGTAACTCAACAACCACCAAGTGAGCATCAAGCCCCTCAATGGCAGTCGTCGAGGTACCCCCTAGGCTTGCACAGGCTCGGGTATAGAGCCCCAAAAATGTGTGTGAGGTGAGTGAATGTGAAGTGTGTGCGGGGGACATACCAACCTGTAGTCCTAACCACTACCCAATCTGCAAAACAAGGCAAACAACAACACATATATACAGATAACAAAGTCTTCTACCCTAAGGTTGAAGCAGAAATATTTACAGTATAAAAGATATACAACAAATAATGTACAAGACAGAAGAGAAAGGGAATATTCACAATGTTATGAATAAAAATATTTACAACAACGTAAACAAGAAAAGCAAAATCAAACAAAACAAAAAGGGGAAAAATAAATACAAAAGTTAACAATTTTGCACAGTTAATCATGTTAGGCTTGACTCAAATCCCCAGTGGAGTCGCCATCTGTCGAACCGGGGTCACGACGGGACGGCGAAAAATTGTTTTCAATGGAGTCGCCACCAATATTTATTTTGAGGGAAAATACGGAAAAACCCTTTAAAAAAAAGGTCTTCGAAACCAAGTTTGGATTCGGGAGTCGATTATGTGTAGGGAAGGTATTAGCACCCTACGACATCCGTCCTAAGACGGTTACCTCTAATTAATTGTGCAAATTTGTTAACTTTTGAAAATATTTATTTTACCCCTTAAAAAAATCTTTTTGTTTTATTTACAAATTATTTATATTATTATTTTTATGGGAAAATTTAGAAAAATATTTATTTGGGCTTGACGGGGCCGGTTCCCGCTCCTACGTATCCCCAGCTGCAATGGGGAAATCAAAGCCACGTAGTTCTGAAAAAGTTTGATTGATTTGGATTTGATTTTTTTTTTTTTTGGAAAGATTGATTTTTATTTGAAAGAGAAATTGAAAATATTTTTTTCACTTGTTTTTGTTATTTTTGAAATAAAATTTTGGAAAAAAAATTGTTTGCACGGGGTTCAAATCAAACACTTTTGCTTAATAACCCTTACGATCTGAATAATATTAAAGTCAGCATCCACTGCTCAATTAATATTATTAGTCGTTGCGAAAATTTATTTTTTATTTTTTTATAATTTTGAAAAGAATTTTTAATTTGAAAAGGATTTTTGTTTTTATTTTGAAAAGAAATTTTGATTTTGAAAAGAATTTTTAATTTTAAAAGGATATTTATTTCGAAAAGAAATTTTAATTTTAAAAAGGAATATTTATTTTGAAAAGAAACTTTTAATTTGAAAAGAATTTTTATTTTGAAAAGGAATATTTATTTTGAAAAGAAATTTTTACTTTCCAAAAGGAATATTTTATTTTGAAAAGGAAAGAATTTTTAATTTTGAAAAGGAATATTTTTATTTTGAAAATAAATTTTTAGTTTTAAAAAGAATTTTTTTTGATTTTTTATAATTTTGAAAAGAAATTTATAATTTTGGAAATGAATATTTGGTTATAACATATTTTTGCACGGGGTTTAAGTCAAACACGTGGTTTGTTTAATAGACCCTTACGATCTTAATAATATTAAGTCAGCATCCACTGCTCAATTAATATTATTAGTCGTTGCGTATATTTTTTTTATTTTTTATAATTTTGAAAAGAATTTTTAAGATTTGAAAAGGATTTTTTTTTAATTTCGAAAAGAAATTTTATTTTGAAAAGAATTTTTTGTTTTTTATATTTTTGAAAAGAATTTTTTATTTGAAAGAAATATTTTATTTAAAAAGAAATTTTTAATTTTGGAAAGAAATATTTTATTATAACCTATTTACGCACGGGGTTCAAGTCAAACACTTGGTTTGCTCAATAAACCCTTATGATCTAAATAAAGTTTAAAGTCAGTATCCACTGCTCAATTAACCCATTTAGTCATTGCATAGATTAAAATAAAACACTCCTAAATTTATTAAAGCATTTGAATTAATATTTATTCACAAAGAGATATAAAATAACAAATATGTACAATCAAATACATAATATTCAAAAGCGTAAAACACATGCTCAAAAACAAAGGAACCAAAGCAATTTTACATTTATGTAAAATTTATTTTATTTATTATTTTTATTTTATTATATATATTTTTATTGTTTTTATTATTATTTTTTTATTTTTAAAAGAGAAAGAGGAAGGGATCAGGTTTCCTTAGAAACCCTCACGCCCCTTCCTAAACACACACACAATTAGAATTAGGTTTTTAGAAAAGAAAGAAAGAATAGAAGGGGGGAAAGAAGAAAGGGGTGTGGCGGCAGAGAGAGAGGAAGAAGAGGGGCGACGGCCAAGGGAGCTCGACGGTAGCTGGAGGAGAAACGGCCATGGCCGCGGTGCTAGCTGCGTAGCGGATCGGAGAAGCAAGCTCCTGCAGAGGCTTCGCGACGGCGCGGTGGTGGTGGCTGTTAGCAGGAGGGCGCGCAGCGGGAGCTGGGCTGGACGCGCAGTACAGCGACGGCGGACGGACAGTGGAGGTGTTGCCGCCGTTCAGAGATGGAGGCTGCGGCTAGACGGAGAAACGGGACAGCCGATGTGCTCGCGCTGGGTTGCAAGGAGGACGGCGGCGACGGTGAGTCTGGCTCTGTGCGCGAATGAGGTTGGTGTTCGGGGAAGAGATGATGGCTGCGGGGAAGGAGACGAGACAGTGGCCGGAAGAAGAAAGGTGGCTGGACGCGGTGCTCGTTCGAACGGAGGAAAACGACGCGGTGGTGCTGCCTCCTTGCTGGTGACTGAACGGAGGATCAGAGGGACTGAGGTCTCACATGAACAGGGGTATTATTTTTTTTTACTCTGTTTCTACTACTCCTTACAGTAACAGTATTCTCTTTTGTTCAGACTTAGTCCTAAATTTTTTTCTCCTATTATGCTTTTGGACTGTAAATTGAACTGGACTTTGATTTTACTTGTATCATTCTATTTACACATTGGGTATATTGGATTTCTGTATGTGATTGAATGTGATCATCCTATCTTCATTATGCTACCCTTCTCATCAAAAACTAAACTAATAAATCAATCATACAGAATCAATATAAAAGAACAACAATGTGATTAACATAACAGGGGTAAAGAATGTGACAAAGAACCTCAAGATTGAATCTGTATCGTGCACTTTCTGCTTCTCTTTCTTGCAATCTTTTCTCTCCGCTTCTTCTACCTGCTGGTTTGTCTTTTTTCTTTTCAAGCTCTCTGTTTTTCTTCTCTGCTACTGCTGCGTGTTTCCTTTGAGTCCGTGACTGTGAGTTTGTTTCAGAGTAGATAACTATGTTGTTCTTTCTCCGAATGAGTAACCCCCCATTCACTGTAACTCTATTCTTTTTATAGAGCTGAAAATGTAACTACCCCCCCCTCCCCTTATTCTATTTCTTCTCCATATAATCTGCAACAAATGCCTATACTCTCTCCCATTATCCCCCAATCTCAACAAACTTTTCCTCAACTCATCTTTCCATTATCTTTTTAACAATCTGTTATTTTATTTTTTTGGATTTTATTTTATATGTTTATTTATTTTCAGATTTATTATATTTTTTTTGAATTTTTGTATTCTAAAATTTTCAGAATTTATTTTCTGATTTTTATGTTTCTATTTTAACAAAAACAATTTTAAATATTTTTTTAAAAAACTGAAATTGCAACTTTTTTTTCTTTTTATTATTATTTTTTTATTTCAAGAATTATTTACAAACTAAATTCAAACAAAAATTGAAATTAAATAAAAATTAGCCCGGATAAAATTGGGTATTCACAAAGGACAGAAGGAATTCGTATACCATGGTAAAATCTTCATTATACTTCACTATCAATCATACGTTTTTTTATTACTTCTACCTTATATGACTAATGTTATCATTGTCCCCCTTTTTTATTTTTTATTTTATAGTGGATGTCAGTTTTGTTTAGGCCACCAATGAGATGGTTCTGGATGAGATAGAGGCCTCTGTTGCAGCATACATCTTTGGACTCAAATATGAAGAAGATTTAAAATATGAGTAAGATGGTTAAATGTTCTAAAATTTATATCAAATAATACTATTTTTCTGTATTTAAATAGTTGACTTATCTTAATGTCTTTCAGGTACGAAATCCTGGTCACATCTCGCCTTGGAATATTTGGTGAGAGATGCAGGGTGAAGACTCTCATGCCCAGGCAGCAACTGCACCAAGATATAAGTTTGTTATTTATATTATAAATACTTATTTTTTTAAACTATGAATCTGAATTTCAAAACATGGGTAACTTTAATAATGTCAAAATATTTGTACTGCACAGGTTTTGTATTTGGTTGTTGCAATGCTCATTGATCATGTTAGAGCAAATTGTGCTTACTCAGTCAGTTGGTTTTTACCAATAGAATTTTTGGTAAACATTATACATAAATGTCCTCCTATTTTATACATATATTTTTCATATTTCTTATAATATATATGTAAGACGTATTAGAGATTTTGCTTGGGCTAGATGAAGCCTCCTAGTGCTGCAATGAATAGTTACAACGACGATTACATGAGTAAATTTGAGTTCATGTCCAAGGTTTGTTTGTCCTAAATTAGTAATTTCCATTATTCGCTATTATGATTGCCATATGAATGACCATAACAACCATTGGTATTTGCTTGTGGCTGACATGAGAGCTAAAAAACTAGTTTTGTTAGACTCAGCTCCGTGTGAACTCAGAAATGAAGCAAGGCAGTTGCAAGCAAAGAAAATGGTACATGATTAAAAATGTTTCCAAATAACTGAAAGTAACATAAAAATTAATGTAAATATTAATTTATAACCTAATTGTAAGTGTGTTTTTTGGATAGGCTGTGTATCTTGAAGAACGTTCCAGCATGAGTCCTTCTATGAATTCAGTGACACAAACAAGCCAAGGGTGACAGAGTTTCCTCTTTCAGATCCCATCAGACATAGGAAGACATGCAGCTGGATCGTAATATCATTAACCTAACTTTTTAGTATTAATTCTAACAACCATGCAACTTCAGAAATTAGTAACCGTGAATTTATTTTATTAACTCAGAAATGACTGTGGCGTTTGGGTGTGCAAATGGATGACTGTTTGCACTTTAACCGATAATTATAATATAAAGGTAAGAATTAGTCAGCCAATTCTTTTGTTATTTCTCACTTACATAATGGAATTAACCTTTAATGTATTTAATTTTCATTTTCAGGTAGATAGGGAAAGTCGCATGAGACTCGCTATTGATCTCATAATCAAGCCTTTCAACATAAAGAAGGATCAAGTTGTGAGTGAAGCTTTAAAAGTTTGGAAGGAAATGCACGAGGAAAGGAAGGCTTGAAGAGATGTAGGCTGAGCATGCGGTCTCATGTGAACAAGAATATATTATTAATCCCCCCTCCTTTATCATGAACAATATTTTGTCAGTTAAGTGGTTTTTTGATTATGTAATGGATATGTCCTACGGGACATGGTTTATTTCTTGGACAATTTTTTATGTTGGATAATATGTCCTTCGGGACTTAGACAATTTACTTTAGGTTATATGCCCATAAGTATTGGTTTCTTACTAGTTTCTGTCATGATTTCACCTTAATTTTACTGCTTTAATATTCTCAATGAATGAATGTCAGAATTTATCTCCCATAGAGATAAATGTTAATTTATGCAACTACGGTAAGGGAAAAGGTAAAAAAATTCTCATCCAATACTTTACTTATTTATTTGTTGAAATTGGATTTAACCTAAACTGTATTTACTGTATATTTTCTGGAAGAAAGGGGAGCTTGCATAAGATTGGGAATTCATCTAAACTTGTGTGTGAAACTTCTACAAGTTGGAAGCAAATGCATGAGCAAAGGAAGACAACAGAGTACATAACTGACCAACGTTGTCTCATGTGATGAACATAAAATTCTTAATACCCTCCCTTGATATCATGATCAAATTTTCCACAAATATTTCATGTGGTTATGTATTTGGATATGTCCTAAAGGACCGGTTAACTTTAACAATTTCAATTTGGTTCAATGCCTATCAGTGTTGCCTAATATGTAACTTTGACAATTTCAATTTCGTTCCGTGTCTATCAGTGTTGCTATCACCAATGAAAATTATCTTCATAAAATCTAATTTTCAGCAATTACTATCATATATAAATTTCCAATATTCATAGTTTGTAATACTTCACCATTGTCCTAGACTCTCATGTTTCCAAAACAGTGTGTACTAAATTTTTAAAATTCAGAATAAAACTTGTTGTCTCAGTTAGTAAAATCTTAGTTAGTAAAATTATTGAGATGAATAAGTAACAAACACCACAAATGCTATAACATATTCAATTAAACAAGCTATGTTATAAAACACCAAACCTTTAATCGTTTAATCCTTAAATGATATAATTTTTCAGCGATTATTATCATATCTTTGCAATACTGATAGTTTGTATTAATTCACCATTGTTGGATCAATGACAAGTTTGGATTACTTCTGACTTCTTTAACAATGTAAGACAAGGAGTGTATAAAATATATGAAACAAAATATATGAAACAAAATTTATGAAACAAAATATATGGTTAGGACTCTGCATGTTTCCAAAATGGTTTTCTACATTATCTTTTTTCAGAATAGAACTTTCTATCTCAGTTAGTAAAGTTAAAGGGAAATGAAGCAAGCAATAAACACCACAAATACTATAACATTCAATTACACAAGTTTTTGTTATACATAAACCAAGCACAAAACAAATTGGAACTGAATTAACAGAAACAAAGAAATAAGTTGTATAAACAAAAATTGACAATTTTGTGGGTATAGAATTAGACAACCTGAATTATGAAACTTAAATCTTTTCCATTGTCTTAAAAACAATATTACATTAATCTTGAACTTTAAGGAACAAAGGAACATATCAATAGTTCCAAAATTACCACTTATTTATACAAAACTTATGACAAACTAATAATATTTCTGATAAGCAATGTGCAATAAAACAGAATGGAAATTTATAGAAATTGAAATTGCTCAAGGTACATCAACAGTAATCCAATGATGAAATCAAATGAATTTAGAACATCAAGCTCCATTTGACAGTGATGCAACATCCCATAGTTTCCACAGCCACAAAATCTTCTTCCTGAGTTCTTCTCAGTCCACGAAGTCTGTATCTTGCAAGGTACACACCACACATACAAAACTGATTCGAATCAACAAAACTGGACGGGGTCACAGTGCTAGCTAGAGGTGTCAAAATGGTCGGGCCGACCGGGCCGGCCCGCCCGAACCCGCAATATGGGAGGGCTTGGGCA
This sequence comes from Sesbania bispinosa, assembly GCA_026901365.1. Classification (NCBI taxonomy): domain Eukaryota; kingdom Viridiplantae; phylum Streptophyta; class Magnoliopsida; order Fabales; family Fabaceae; genus Sesbania; species Sesbania bispinosa. The sequence goes on along the minus strand of QLOH01000045.1, from coordinate 2,010,871 downwards.
CTTAAATTAGAGGCCCGAATTTTTGCCGGGCTTTTTAGCCCGGAAATGAAAAAGCCCGATCTTAAGCGGGTTCCGGCCGGGCTACCCGATCGGGCTAACGGGCGGCCGTTTTTTTTTAAAAAAAAAAAAATTGCCTTGCTTTTGAGTTATGCTTAAGTTCGCTGGCATGGCTCATTTTTTTATTTTTCTTCCATCTAAAATGTTTGAAGTTCTGAAAATTGAAATTTCTACTGTGAAGTCAATGGATATGGTGAGCAATTATGATTTTCTTTTGATAGATAACTAATTAATTAAAGCAATTATGATCGAGTATATTATTATATTAGTGCATATATATACTTCCTCAAATCCAAGTTTGTCAAATATGTATTTTATAATCCTATTTTGAAGAACAATTTTTGGAACAAGTGCAGTATAGGTTTATTTAATTTAATTTAATTTAATTACATATCAATTGAGTACTATTATAAAATGGGAAAATCTTGGAACAATTTAGAATCAATTTTGAAGAACAATTTTTGGAACAGGTGCAGTATAGGTTAATTTAATTTAATTTAATTACATATCAATTGAGTAGTATTATAAATGGAAAAATCTTGGAACAATTTCGATTCATCGAATGCAAATTCATTTTGCTTTTCCCCTTTTAAATGATTTTTATAACTAAATTGTAATTTTTTTTAGTTTTGTAAAAGTATAATTGTTTACAATTTTTAATGAGCAACATTTTTAAATAAGTTAATTTTTTTTTAACCGGGCCGGCCCGCACAAGCCCGCTACCCGCATAGGGCCGGGCTAGGGCACTAAGTTCACATGACCGGATTTTAGCCGGGTATTTTAGCCCTGTCCGCACAAACCCGCTACCCGATGCGGGCCGGGCCGGGCCGGGTAGCCCATTTTGACACCTCTAGTGCTAGCACCTGATGAAGCAGAATTCTCCATTCTGATTGTTTCATAATAATGAATTCAATCAGGACAACCAAATTAAGCCACATAAATTAAAAACACATATGCCTATAACATGATTTAATTCTCAAACTTGGCCATTTCATCAACTATGCCCCTTAAAAATAAGATTCTAGCATACCAAAAGCAGAATTAAATCACAAAAACCTTCAAAGAAGACATACTATAATGTCTTCACATAAAAAGGGAGTATTTAGCAAAATCATAAATCATAATGTACAAAATAAATTTGTATATGGTTAGAGACATACCATAACTGTAATTTCAAAACTTACCCTAAAATGAAATTATCAATAAAGAGATTCAACAATCAGAAAAAAAGTTCTGTAAACCCTAAACTCTAATTTGAACACTTCCCCTACAATGAAATGATCAATTCACAGAATCAGTTTTCAGAAAATAGTTCTCTAAACCCTAATTTCTAAACTTCACCTAAAATGAAATGATCAATCCACAGAATCAGAATTCAGAAAGAAGTTCCCTAAACCATAATTTCAACACTTCCCCTACAATGAAATGATAAATCCAACAATCAGTTTCAGAAAAAGGTCCCTAAACCAAAATTTCAACACTTCCACTACAAAGAAATGATCAAGCCAAACAATCACAATTCAGAAAATAGTTCCCTAAACCCTAATTTCAAAACTTCACCCTAAAATGAAATGATCAATCCACATAATCACAATTCAAAAAATAGTTCCTTAAAACCCTAATTTCAAAACTTCACCTAAAATGAAATGATCAATCCACAGAATCATAATTCAGAAATAAGTTCCCTAAACCATAATTTCAACACTTTCGCTACAATGAAATGATCAATCCACAGAATCAGTATTCAGAAAAAGGTCCCTAAACCCTAATTTCAACACTTCCCCTACAATGAAATGATCAATCCACAAAATCAGTATTCAGAAAAAAGGTCCCTAAACCATAAATCAACACTTCCCCTACAATGAAATGATCAATCCACAGAATCAGTTTTCAGAAAATAGTTCCCTAAACCCTAATTTTTAAACTTCACCTAAAATGAAATGATCAATCCACAGAATCAGAATTCAGAAAGAAGTTCCCTAAACCATAATTTCAACACTTCCCTTACAATGAAATGATAAATCCACACAATCAGTTTTCAGAAAAAGGTCCCTAAACAAATATTTCAACACTTCCACTACAAAGAAATGATCAATCCAAACAATCACAATTCAGAAAATAGTTCTCTAAACCCTAATTTCAAAACTTCACCTAAAATGAAAATGATCAAATCCACATAATCACAATTAGAAAATACGTTCCCTAAACCCTAATTTCAAACTCACCTAAAATGAAATGATCAATCCACAGAATCATAATTCAGAAATAAGTTCCCTCAAACCATAATTTCGACACTTCTCCTACAATGAAATGATCAATCCACAGAATAGTATACAGAAAAGGTCCCAAACCATAATTTCAACACAAAAAGGTCCCTATAAACCATAATTCAAACTTTCCCCTACAATGAAATGATCAATCCACAGAATCAATATTCAGAAAAATGGTCCCTAAACAATAATTTCAACACTTCCCCTACAATGAAATGATCAATCCACAGAATTAGTTTTCAGAAAATAGTTCCCTAAACCCTAATTTCAAAACTTCCCCTAAAATGAAATGATCATTCCAAAAAACCACAATTCAGAAAATAGTTCCCTAAACCCTAATTTCAAAACTTCCCCTAAAATGAGATAATCAATCCCCAGAAATCACAATTCAGAAAATAGTTCCCTAAACCCTAATTTCAAAACTTCACCCTAAAATGAAATGATCAATCCACAGAATCATAATTCAGAAATAAGTTCCCTAAAACCATAATTTCGACACTTCTCCTACAATGAAATGATCAATCCACAGAATTAGTATACAGAAAAGCGTCCCTAAACCATAATTTCAACACAAAAAGGTCCCTAAACCATAATTTCAACACTTCCCCTACAATGAAATGATCAATCCACAGAATCAATATTCAGAAAAAGGTCCCTAAACAATAATTTCAACACTTCCCCTACAATGAAATGATCAATCCACAGAATTAGTTTTCAGAAAATAGTTCCCTAAACCCTAATTTCAAAACTTCCCCTAAAATGAAATGATCATTCCAAAAACCACAATTCAGAAATAGTTCCCTAAACCCTAATTTCAAAACTTCCCCCTAAAATGAGATAATCAATCCCCAGAATCACAATTCAGAAATAGTTCCCTAAACCCTAATTTCAAAACTTCCCCTAAAATAAAATGATCAATGCACAAAATCACAATTCAGAACAAATTTCCCTAAACCCTAAACCAAAATAAGAGTAAAAACCATCACGAGATTAGACTTACTGGGTAATAGTTTCTGATCCGCGATGACAGAGGAGAATCGGATCAACGTTCGACTAACTTTCGGGCTTGAAACCTCTGAATACTTTCGCCTGTTATCAACAATTAGAGGACCGTTATCGCTTGCGAAGACACCATCCGCTCAAATCATGATGAAGAAAACAAATAATGGATACCACGAGATATGAGACTATCTGTAGATACAATAAATATTGAAACATGAACGATAGGAACCAAAAAAAATGGGATTAGGGTTTCTCTTAGAAATCAAAGATGGTTCAGAAAATTGAGAATGAGAACTAGAGAAAGGGGAAGACGAGATATAATGAAGCACGACGAATGGAACGAAAAAATTAGGTTTAGGGTTTCGAAGGAGGAGAAGAGAGGAATAGTAGAAGCAAAGAAGAAGAAGAAGTAAACTGTGAACTCGAAAAAGACCATTGGGGTCTTTTTTTTTCATTATTTGGTTTTTTTCTTTTCACAATATATTTCATACAAAATTAATGTTACATTTTTACTGAGGTGGAAACAAATAAAGAAAAGAATAGGGGGGTCAAAAGGAAATTAAGGGGGTTAGAGGATAAGTTCAGGACTGGACCAGAGTGAAGCTCCTAATTTGTGATTGGTGAGTCAGCATGGGACATAAGTGCTCACCCTCACTACAATGCACCATAGCATTCAACAAAAAAACAAAGCGTAGAACGCTTTATGTAGAGGAAGCAAAAAGCGCAAAGATGAACGCGTTTACCATATTACTCCTTCAGGTCAACTCCTATTTCAACCTCAAACTACAGAACTCAAGGAACAAGAAAATCTCACTCATTAATTCCAACAACTTGGTTTCTTTCCTTGTAAGCGGTGATAAGGCAAGTGCTTCTTATTCCTTTGCAACTTCATTACCTTGTTTCACCTTTGTTAACTACTACTCGTCTTCAATGACAAGGAATAGGAGTATCACTACCACACTTTTTTGTTGGTTATTTCCTTCTGGAGTGGTGCTTCTGCTACGGTCTCTGATGGGGTGACTCTGTTGTCACTCTTGACACACTGGACCTTTGTTCCTCCTCTCATCAACTCGAGCTGGAATGCCTCTGATTCCATTCCATGTTCATGGGTTGGAGTTCAATGCGACCATGCCCGCAATGTGATCTCTCTTAACCTCACTCATCAAGGGATTTTTGGTCAACTTGGACCACAAATTGGAAACTTGTATCACTTGCAGACCCTTGTGTTGTTGGGTAATGGTTTCTCAGGAAAAATACCTTCAGAGTTAAGCAACTGTAGTTTACTTGTTTATTTAGACCTTTCTGGAAACAACTTCAGTGGACAGATACCATATAGCTTTAAAAAGTTGCAAAAATTACAGTATTTGAGCTTGTCTTCTAATCTGCTGACTGGTGAAATTCCAGATTCCTTGTTTCAAATTCCTTCTCTGGAAGAACTGAGCCTGCATAGTAACCTTCTTAGTGGTCCTGTCCCAACCAATATTGGGAACTTGACCAAACTATTGAGGTTGTATCTATATGGTAATCACTTGTCAGGGACTATTCCTTCATCCATTGGTAATTGCAGTAAATTAGAGGACCTTGAATTGTCTTTCAACCGTTTGACAGGTGAAATTCCAGTCAGTGTTTGGAGAATTCCAAGTCTTAAGCACATCTCGGTTCACAACAACAGCCTTTTTGGGGAACTTCCTTTGGAGATGACAAATCTCAAGCATCTAAAAAATATCTCATTGTTTGACAACCAGTTCTCTGGAGTCATACCTCAAAGCTTGGGAATCAACAGCAGCTTGGTGAAGTTGGACTGTATGAATAATAAGTTCACTGGTAATATCCCACCCAATCTTTGCTTTGGAAAGCAATTGATTGAGCTCAATATGGGAATTAATCAACTTCAAGGTGGCATACCTTCTGATGTAGGGAGATGTGTTACTCTAAGGAGGTTGATTCTCAAAGAAAATAATTTCACTGATTCTCTGCCTGATTTTGAAAGTAATATGAACCTCATATACATGGACATAAGCAAGAACAATATCAGTGGACCAATTCCATCAAGCTTGGGAAATTGCAGAAACCTCACTTACATTAATTTGTCCATGAACAAATTTACTGGGCCAATACCATCTCAGTTTGGAAAGCTTGTGAATCTTGTGATTTTGGATCTTGCTCACAAACAACTTGGAAGGTACTTTGCCACCTCAGCTATCAAATTGTACTAAAATGGATCGTTTTGATGTGGGATTCAATTTCCTAAATGGCTCACTCCCATCAAATTTGAGTAGTTGGACAGGGATAACCACGTTGATTTTAAGGGAGAATCATTTTCAGGGGGTATCCCGGACTTTTTGGCAAAATTTAACAACCTTCGTGAGTTACAACTTGGTGGAAATTTGTTTGGAGGCAAAATTCCTCAATCAATAGGAACATTGCAGAATCTGTTTTATGGATTGAATCTGAGTGCTAATGGATTGACAGGTGACATTCCTGCAGAAATTAGCAATCTGAAACTACTGCAAAGTCTTGATATATCCTTGAACAATTTGACAGGAAAGCTAGATTTTCTTGGAAGTTTTATTTCATTAATTGAGGTCAATATTTCTTACAATTTCTTGGATGGTCCTGTACCTACAGGGCTAATGAAGTTATTGAATTCCTCACCATCATCATTCATGGGTAATCCTCTCCTATGTGTTAGTTGCTTGAGTTGCATCAGAACTATTTATGTGAAGCCATGTGTCTACAAATCAAGTAATCACAAAGGTATCAGTAAATTTGGAATTGTGATGATAGAACTCGGATCCTCAATATTTATTTCTGTCATGCTAATAATAGTGATTCTAACGTATCTACGTAGAAAGGAATCAAACATGGCCTCCACTGAGCGGTGGAATTTTATTGGAAGAGGAGCAGGGAGAAGGATTGGATTCATGTATGAGCGTGAAGTCACCTTAGTTGAAAAGAAGCCCTCTGCCCTTCAAGACCTAGTGTTGCAGGCTACAGAGAACCTAGATGATCAGTATATTGTTGGCAAAGGAGCACACGGTACTGTGTATAAAGCCAAAACTAGGTGGACTGGTTTTCGCTGTAAAGAAGGTTGCATTTGCAAGGAACAAGCAAAGGCTCCTAAGTATCATGTATAAAGAAATTGAAATCCTTGGGACGTTTAAGCATCGGAATTTGATCACTTATGCAGACTACTGGTTTGGAGAGGACTATGGTTTAATCTTGTATGAGTTTATGGAAAATGGAAGCCTTCATGATGTTTTGCATGAAATGGAACCCCCACCAGCCTTAACATGGGATTGCCGGTTTAAGATAGCTGTTGGAATTGCTGAAGGACTAGCATATCTGCATTATGATATTAGACCACCCATTGTGCACAGAGACATCAAACCAAAGAATATACTTCTTGATGCTTCTATGGAGCCTCTTATAGCTGATTTTGGCACTGCCCTGTACAGGAACCTGTCTGAGGATTCTAATACTAATTTTGGAACCAGGAGAAGGCTTTCATCCAACGTTGCTGGTACCCCTGGCTATATTGCACCAGGTAATTAATTCTCCATCTACACTCACTATTGCTTTACACATCCCTTTCATAGCTGATACTGATAGTAACTTGTGCTTGTTAGGATGTTATCATAATTTTATTTTTCTAACACAGCTTTAAGTTGTACAAGATAGTATTTTTGTAACATGTTTGCATTGTCACCTGTGACAGAGAATGCTTATGCAATAGTTCAGAGCAGAAAGTCTGACGTATATAGCTATGGGGTTGTTTTGCTTGAGCTAATAACCAGAAAGAAAGTATTAATTCAATCTTTGAATAATGAGGCAGAGGTGACCACTTTAGTACGTTGGGCTAGATCTGTATGGCTGGAAACAGGCAAAATTGAGATGATTGTTGATCCATATCTAGCAAGTGAATTTCCCTATATACTATCACTAGTCAAGCAGGTCACTGAAGTGTTTTTGTTGGCATTACAATGCACAGAGAGGGATCCACGTCAGAGACCCACCATGAAAGATGTTATTGACTTTTATAAACGGAAAGTATTCCAGTTGAGGTATGAGTATTTAGTGAGCACATAGAAACTAATAGCGCAAAGTTTGTGAGCCATGGACATGGATTGGTCTCAGTGGTGTGATCATTGTGACAAGCGTTGTCAAACAACATTGGAACGAACCAAATGCGGAGTGATTATAAGGTGAAGTAATATTCCTCACATTCTTTATTTTTCTTTTCTTTTCATCCCACAGTTGCCATAGAACTAATGTAATATTAAATAATCAAAATTCTTTTGTTACAATATTAAAAAAAGAGTCTTTGATTTGTAGGATGGTTAATTAGTCGGTCTTTTTATTACCCTTTACCTTCTAATAGCAAGATTCTTTGTTAAGATTATAGGGTTTGAAGAAAAATTTATTTATTTTTTCTCATTCAAGTGATTTTCAATTATCTGTTTACAGTACTTGTGATGGATGTGGGAAGGTTCTATCAGACTTCTCTCCAACTGAGAGTACATTTTCAGTTACCAATGAAAAATGTGTATCAGACTCATCTTCAAGTGAGAGTACAAACAAAAGTTCCAACAAAAAAGTATGTTTAAGCACTCTCTCTTCCCCCAATTAGTTTTATTAGTGCTATCTTTTATCTGATTGATTTTTTTGTTAATGTTACTTCCTCTGTTTGAGCCCTTATGGTTTGGAATCTCAAATATATTGTAATTGATTGCAATCGGTTGAAAGTGTGTCTAATAATTCATGATAAGGGAAACAGTGAAAAATTCAAGGTTGGAATTGCAATAAGAGAACCATGATTTCATAGTCATTAAAATTTTAGATCAATTGAAACCTTGATCTTTGCTGCATTATCTGTGTGGTCATATTTTCTTGCCCCTATGCTTCCTGTTAGTGATTTTGTTCCATAATCCATTCAGCTCTGAGAGTTAGCTCTAAGAGTTATTTGTGTGTGTGTGTGTCTATATATATATATATATATATATATATATATATATATATATGATTGTATAGAATATATTTAATTGTTAATTATTATTTTTTATTACATTTAATTAATTTTTGGCAGTAATCAAATATATTTTGCCATATTTTATTTTTTTTAATAATTTAAGTTTTTATCTCCACATGATTCATGTAGGTATTGTTGTTATTTTGATATTTATATTTTTATGTAAACTTTATCTCTTTCTGTGATATAAATATTTATTTCAATGATTTATAAATTAAACTATTTTATGCAAAGTTTACTGTCACACGTCAAATATATTTTCACATATAAGATATATAAATTTATCTATGTCTTCATATTTGTTAAGGGATGCCTATGTATCAAAGGATGAAAATGTAAGGGTTCTAGGGTGAATCAAACTCAGAAACAAACCTGACAATGCAGAAAAAATGCTGAACTTGTCCATGTATAGTTATTTAATTAAATATATAAATAAAAGTTTTCTGGTTTGAATATGATTATCTAAAATCATTAGTATGTGCCAACTCGTTAGTCTATTTTTTTTATTGGTAAAAGCTTAGTCTAATGTGAGGAGTGCTAGCAACACACTTTTTTAAACACTCTCCCAAACACACTCTATGTGATTGGTTAAAATTCACATGGGTCCCATCAAATTCGTGGGTCCCACTCCCAAGTGGTGGGACCCATGTGAATTTTAACCAATCACATGGAGTGTTAGGGAGAGTGTTCAAAAGAGTGTGTTCCTAGCATTTTTCTTACGGAGAGTCCCATTTTGCTAAGTGTATGATTGGTTTTTTGAAAATTTTGTCCATCCTCGAATCAAACCAAACTAAAATTAAGTGTGGATTTGGTTTTGATATTCCGGTCAAATTTAAATTTTTAACGTAACTATTTTTAACATTAAAAATATAAATTTATCACATTTTAATACTAAATTAAATATACTCTAAATTAGTTTAATTTAAGTCATTCAATTAATATAAAAATAAATTATTATATATCAACCGTGTATTTGATTTTACATTGCGTCAACTTGGATGCAAGTTCAATCGAACATAATTATTACTAGTTTCTAGGGTTTGTGTGAACTTAGACGCAAGTTTAATTGAACATAATTATTACTAGCTTCCAGGTTTTAAGTGAATTGGAAGAGCAGTAAGGTGAATTCAAACACTTACTAAATTACTAAAGGACTATTGTACACATCAAGTTTAAATTCACACTTATAGTGTCTTTGGTTTAGCTTGAAACCACATTTCAAACGTGGATTTGGGTAAAGTTATTTTGTTTTGGATCCATGTTTGAAGCATAATTTAGGGGTAAATCAAACACACACTTAGACGTGAAAGACAAATTTACATTTTCTTTCTAGTTAAACCAGCTTAACTTGGAGCAAAATCTACCATTTATTTTTTTTTCATTTTTAACAGAATCGATTTTGGTTGCAGTTAAAATTAGGGATGACAATGGGTACCATCTGGGCAGGGTATTATAGTGTCTGTCCCATACCCGCGCTTTAAAAAAAAAGCCCGTACCCGCGCCCATACCTGTGTAAGCAACAACTTCAATGTTCGTCCCCGTACCCACTGGGCACCTATATGCCTATACCCGTGCACGTTACCCGCAATTTATTTGAGTGAAAAATTAATAACTCATTAAAAAAAATATTAATTAAAAAATATTATAACTCAATTGAAAAATTATTCCAAAATCATCCAAACATAATTATTAAATATCAATGACATAACAATTTAATTAAATCGAAATACAATACATTAGTATTCTAAAACACAACACATGATTAATGTTATTAAGCGGAGTAACTTTGTCAGAATATAATTACTCTTGGAGTAAGTTGATTCCTACCCATTTTATGTGTGTGTATAATTGACTTTTAACATTTTCCTTAATAATTAATATATAGGGATCTCTGTGAGGACATGTGGGGATATGAGGAATGAGGATGAGAGAAAATATTGTCCCGGGTGGGGAGCGGGGGTGGGGAGATAATTGGGGGGTGGGGATGGGAAGTGGGGAGGTAATCCTATAATGAGACTGGTGATGAAACTAATTTTATGGGATCAGGTGGACTTAAAAGAGTAGAAACTAGAAAGCATATCTTGAATATTTTGAGCTATTAAGTTATGAACTTAAGTAGAGGTAGATATATTTTTGTTGTTAATCTCATGTATTCATTCCCCGTATAACTGGGGGTAACCCTGCTTTGGGTTAAGTCATGGTTAAGACCCCCCACCTCTCAATAAAAGCGTTTAGTGTGGATCAAATTTCGAGATTCTTTCCACAATTTCATTTCATTTTAATCGGAAGGCTTAAAAAGATTAAAAAAAAGTAAAAAAAAAAAAAAAACAAAAGTGTTGAAAAGGAAGATAAACTCAAATATATCGTTTAATGGAATTTGGTCAAAGAAAATAGATTCTTTAAAATATGAAAAAAAAATATGAAAATATGATAAAATTGTTGAGTTTATGGAAAATTAAGATAAGACCTCTCAGTAAATGATAAAACTCTTATCGTAAATATATTTTATCTTTATGTTTATTTATATATATATATATATATATAGAGAGAGAGAGATGAGTCTGAATTTATTTATTCCCGCCAAAATTGGGGCTAAAACTGTAATTCTATATTTAATTAATTTTTTTAAATTAAAAAAATCAGAATTCAAATTTTGAATTAGTGATAGTGATTTTGAAAAATTAAATTGAAAGTTAATGTTGATACACTTTCCCATATTTTGCACAACAATATGAGTAATTAATGGAATCCAGAGTAATTAATGATTTTATTTCCCACTAAATGTTTGGATATTTTATTTCATATGCTTACTGTGTCTCTCTTTTCACTAATGCTATTAACCTGTTGTTAGCCTCCCTATCCTTTCATATTTTCTGCACAACAAACCTTTCTAAAAGCCTATTTGCCTCCCTGTTTTCCTTTTTTTCTCTCACTATCTCGCTGTCTTTTTCTCTCTACCCACAAATCTGAAGCATGTTGTTCCTTTTTCTCTCTACCCAACAATACAATTGTCTCCTTTTTAATCCATGATTTTATCACGTTTTTAAATATAAATTCAAAATTTGAATTTAAATATTTTTATCTTTATCTTTATATATAGATATATAGATTCCAATTAAAACATGGAGCCTATTATGGAAAGAAAGAAAGCCAATTAAAATCCTCACTGAGTGAATATTGCATTTAAAACGTGGAGGCTACTATTATAATTTTAAATCTAATCCATGAGTGAATATTGCATTTAATGAGCTTATCATATTTCTATATTCCTTTCAAAATTCAAATTTTGAATTTTATATCTGATGGTTTTCTTCATTGTATAAAACTTCTTTATCTTCCCCATCAAATCAAAATTTAAAATTCAAATTTGATGGCTTTTTAAAACCTTCTTACTATTCCGTTGATTTATCTCATTTCATTTTTCCATCAGAATAGAAAGTCTGTGTGCTCTCTGTGTCATTTATTTGGTTCCTTTATTCACGTTTTCCTTTCATTTTTTTTTTCTGCTTTGAACCTTTTCATGCAATTTGTGTTCATTGTATTACTTCTCACTTCCATTGACGTTTTATGTTGCAGGTTAGCACTTATACAAAATTATTGTGCCTTATTCATCTTTGTTCTCTATACAAAATTGTTTACTTGCAGGTTTTGATTTACTTGCAGGTTTCATTTTCTCGGGTTTTTTCTTCGTCAATCTGTGGGAAAATTTTCTCCATGTTTTTCAGCGATTTCATCTTCATTTAAATGCACGGGTAATACCTTCTACAATCATTTCTGCATCTGAGTTATTTCACTTCATTTACTTCAAAAGCTATTGCATCCTTTGTATTAGACTTTTTTATTAGTTTTAATTTTTTTGGGTTTCGTTCTTCTGCTTTTAATCTTTCTTCGTTCTTCTGTGTTTTTTTTTATTTGTTCGTTCTGTTATTCATTTCTATCGTGTTAAATTATTATATAGTGTTTTGCTCTTTGTTGTTTTTTACTTTCATTCCTATTTTGATTTTTTTTGCAGGGCTATTTTTTCTAAGTAAGTTGTCATGTTATCTACATATTTTAAATTTAAATTCTTTCCCTTAGTGGGTTACCTAATTCATGGTGTTTGGTGTATTGATTTTTGCTAACCTTTTGTTATCATTTTTTGAATTCCCCTTATTTTAATATCTATTTTAATTTGAATTTCAAAATTGAAATGTTACGTAACAAATTATTTTTCTCCTTCACTTCTTAACCTTTTCAATATTTTAATGTATTTTTCAATAGAAATTCCTTCTTTTATTCCCCTTTATGGTGCATTCATCTTTGTTCTCCTTCTTTCATCATTAATTGTATTCAACGTTTTTTTCATTAGATATTTGAAATTCAAATCTTCCAGATATGATTTGATATCTTTTAATCATTTTTTATCCATTCCTATCTAAAGAATGAGATGATAAATCATGATTTTTTTTCATTTTTTTAATTGAAATTCTTTCCCTTATTGGATTATCTAATTCATGATTTGTGGTGTATTTGTTAATTTTTTCATTTTTCAATAGAAATTCCTTCTTTTATTCCCCTTTATGTTGCATTCATCTTTGTTCTCCTTCTTTCATCATTAATTATATTCAACGTTTTTTCATTAGATATTTGAAATTCAAATCTTCCAGATATGATTTGATATTTTTTAATCATTTTTTATCCATTCCTATCTAAAGAATGAAATGATAAATCATGATTTTTTTCATGTTTTTAATTGAAATTCTTTCCCTTATTGGATTATCTAATTCATGATTTATGGTGTATTTGTTAATTTTTTCATTTTTTAATTTAAATTCTTTCCTCTTTTTTCAATATTGATTTCGAATTCAAATTTCAAATAATCGAGAAGGTATTGCTTTTCTCCATGAGTTTTTAATCTTTTATGCATATTTGATTACATAATTTTCATTTAATTCAGTCATTAAATGACTTTCCTCAGATTTCAAAATTCTTTTCAAAATTCATATCTTGAAATTTTAAATCTGATGCTTAAATAATGTTATTCATTTTTTTTAATTAGGATGTATTTATTTTATTCTTACCCATTAAGATGTATTATTATTTGTTCTCTTCTTTCATCATTAAACAGAGATTTATTTGAATATCCTCCACGGGGGCAATCCTGTTCGAGTCTGCTATAAAACCTATGTTCAAAATTGTTATTGTTATGTTGATTTAGATTATTACTTGCTATCAATATGAATGTGACGAGATCCATATATATTATTGAAATTGATTTCAATAATTGCTAAATGTAAATTTATGTTTCTAATTCAAACTCATTTAATGTTGATATGATATTAGTTTCAAATTTCAAATTATATATTACTATAAATAATTGGTTATAGTTTCTGATGATTTACTTAGAGATTGCACGGGGATAACCAAACGATTTATTAACAATTTGGTTATAATTTCTAATAATTTTAGAGCGAAAATATCTCACACCGGGAAGATTATTCTTTATGAAAATAACAGTAATCAACTTTAATTGATTATATAATTACTGAATATATTTTCAAATAGAGTGATTTTGTTTAGACAATTATCATTTTTTAAGAAATATATTGAAGGAAGTAATGTGATAAGCATTTTAGAAAATTGAAAAAATGAAGAACTTAATAAACAATTATATTTAATTATTCATAAATTGGAAAACAACTTAATAAACAATTGAGACAAATTTATTAAATTTATAAGTTAACCTAAAAATAATAATTAAATATTAAACTTTAAATATTCGCTAAGTACTATAACACTAAAATTATTAATTACTAAAGAAATTAATTTTACAGAAAAAATATTTATTAAATGTGAAAATTATAAAGAATTAAGTAAAATTTGATAAAATAAAATGAATGACTTTTTAAAATTGAAAATGTCACACGGGGGATGGCCATTCTTTATGAAAATATAATAATTTAAGAGCAAAAATATATCACATGGAGATGACCATTCTATATGAAAATAACTATAATAAACTTTTAATAACTCATATGAATACATGGGTTTTGGAAGCAAGCTTCATATCAAGAAACAATGTTGTATAAAATGTCTTTTTTATTGTGTGTGAACCACAGGTATCCTCCACGGGGGCAATACTGTTCGAGCCTCCTGGTGGGGCTAACTAGCCTGTCGGTTTCAAATTCAAATTTATTATTGTTACTATAATTAATTTTTAAATTTAAAATTTATTTAGATTTGATTTGATTCTAATTTTTAAATTTCAAATATATTATTGTTACTATTACTATAATTGATTTTTTATGGATACTATAATTAATTTATTGTTATGATGATTTAGACTATTAATTTCTATCAATATGAATGCAACCAAATTCATATATATTATTGAGATTGATTTCAATAATTGCTAAATGTAAATTTATATTTCTAATTCAAACTCATTTAATGTTGGTATGATATTAGTTTCAAATTTCAAATGATTTATTACTATAAATATTTGGTTATAGTGTCTAATGATTTACTTAGAAATTGCACGGGGATGGCCAAACAGTTTATTCACAATTTGATTATAGTTTCTAATAATTTTATAGCAAAAATATATCACACGGGGATGACTATTCTTTATGAAAATAACAATAATCAACTTTTAATTGATCATATAATTGCTGACTATATTTGAAATAGAGTGATTTTGTTTAGACAATTATCATTTTTTAAGAAATATATTGAAGGAAGTAATGTGATGAGCATTTTTATAAAATTGAAAAAAAATGAAGAACTTAATAAACAATTATATTTAATTATTCATAAATTGGTAAACAACTTAATAAACAATTGAGACAAATTTCATAAATTTATAAGTTAACCTAAAAATAATAATTAAATATTAAACTTTAAATGTTCGCTAAATACTATAACACTAAAATTATTAATTACTAAAGAAATTAATTTTATAGAAAAAATATTTATCAAATGTGAAATTATAAAGAATTAAGTACAATTTTATAAAATAAAATGAATGACTTTTTAAAATTGAAATGTCACACGGAGGATGGTCATTCTTTATGAAAATATAATAATTTAAGAGCAAAAATATATCATATGGGGATGACCATTCTATATGAAAATAACTATAATCAATTTTTAATAACTCATATGAATACATGGGTTTTGGAAGCAATTAGCTTCATATCAAGAAACAATGTTGTATAAAATGTCTTTTTTATTGTGTGTGAACCACATGTATCCTCTACGGGGGCAATACTGTTCGAACCTCCTGGTGGGGCTAACTCTCTCGAGCCTGTCGGTTTCAAATTCAAATTTATTATTGTTACTATAATTAATTTTTAAATTTAAAGTTTGTTTTGATTTGATTTTATTCTAATTTTTAAATTTCAAATTTATTATTGTTACTATTACTATAATTGATTTTTTATGGATACTATAATTAATTTATTGTTATGATGATTTAGACTATTAATTGTTATAAATATGAATGCAACCAGATTCATATATATTATTGAGATTGATTTCAATAATTGCTAAATGTAAATTTATATTTCTAATTCAAACTCATTTAATGTTGATATGATATTAGTTTCAAATTTCAAATGATTTTATTTTAATATAGATCAATATGTTTTATAAATCTGATTTGATTCTAAAGCTTATTTGATTTGAATATAGTTGTATTTTCTAAATTTGATTCTAATTTTGTATTAAAATAAATTAAAATCATGGATAAAAGCAATAATTTGATTTGAGTATAGATAAATTGATTTCACTTTATGTGTATAGACCTGTTCTGATTCTAAATCTGATTTAATGTGAATATAAATACATAGATTTTCTAAATTTGGTTTGATTTGAATATAGATGAATATTCTAAGTTTTGATTCTAAATATGATTTGATTCTAAATTTGTATTATAATAAATTATAATCAATGATTTAATATGAAAATTTATATGTTTGCTTTTAATTTGTTTGTATAAATTCATTTTCATTCTAAATTTGATTTTATTTGAATATAGATAGGTAGTTTTTCTACATCTGATTTGATTTTAAAGCTGATTTGATTTGAATTTAGATAGGTGTTCAAATAAAGATTGTAAATTCGATTTGATTTAAATTTTGATTATAATAAATTAATATATGCAAAGTTGTGTTTTTGTCAATAGGTTAGAGAGACGTGATTTAGATTTAGAGAGACAGTATTTTGATTTTATTTGAATATAGATCGATATGTTTTATAAATCTGATTTGATTCTAAAACTTATTTGATTTGAATATAGTTGTATTTTCTAAATTTGATTATGATTTTGTATTAAAATAAATTAAAATCATGGATAAAAGCAATAATTTGATTTGAGTATAGATAAATTGATTTCACTTTATGTGTATAGACCTATTCTGATTCTAAATCTGATTTAATGTGAATATAAATACATAGGTTTTCTAAATTTGGTTTGATTTGAATATAGATGAGTATTCTAAGTTTGATTCTAAATATGATTTGATTCTAAATTTGTATTATAATAAATTATAATCAATGATTTGATCTGAATTTTCTGATAGTGGATCATTATTTCAGATTTTAATTTATGTACCTGCTTAATGCTTTGATTATAATCAATAGGTTAGAGAGACATGATTTAGATTTAGAGAGACAATATTTTGATTTTATTTGAATATAGATCGATATGTTTTATAAATTTGATTTGATTCTAAAGCTTATTTGATTTGAATATAGTTGTATTTTCTAAATTTGATTCTAATTTTGTATTAAAATAAATTAAAATCATGGATAAAAGCAATAATTTGATTTGAGTATAGATAAATTGATTTCACTTTATGTGTATAGACCTGTTCTGATTCTAAATCTGATTTAATGTGAATATAAATACATAGGTTTTCTAAATTTGGTTTGAATTGAATATAGATGAGTATTCTAAGTTTGATTCTAAATATGATTTGATTCTAAATTTGTATTATAATAAATTATAATCAATGATTTGATCTGAAAATTTATGAGTTTGCTTTTAATTGTTTGTATAAATCCGTTCTCATTCTAAATTTGATTTTATTTGAATATTGATAGATGGTTTTTCTACATCTGATTTGATTTTAAAGCTGATTTGATTTGAATTTAGATAGGTGTTCAAATAAAGATTGTAAATTCGATTTGATTTAAATTTTGATTATAATAAATTAATATATGCAAAGTTGTGTTTTTGTCAACTGGACTAAAATGAGCATGACCAGTTATTGTCTAAAATGACTTCTGAGCAACGGGAAATTTATAATAAAATCATGACATCTGTGTATGACAACAAAGGAGGATGTTATTTTTTACATGGATATGGAGGGACTGGAAAAACTTACATTTGGAGAACCATTTCAGCAGCTATTAGATGCAAGGGAGAAATTGTGCTTAATGTGGCATCAAGCGGAATAGCTGCTTTACTAATCCCAGGTGGTAGGACAGCTCATTCAAGGTTTTCTATTCCGATTAATGTGGATGGGCACTCTACTTGCAATATTAAGCAAGGAAGTGATTTGGCAGAGCTGATTGTCAAAGCAAAATTAATCATTTGGGATGAAGCACCAATGACACACAAGAATTGTTTTGAAGCGGTAGACAGGACATTTCGTGACATAATGCGTTTTTCCAATGAAAATAGCTTAAATAGACCTTTTGGTGGTAAAGTGATTGTATTTGGTGGAGATTTTAGACAAATACTTCCTGTAATACCGAAAGGATCAAGACAGGATGTTGTTCATGCCAGCATTAATGCATCATACCTTTGGAAGCATTGTCAAGTCTTGACATTAACAAAAAATATGAGGCTTCAAACTGGCTGCTCTGATCTGGATGTTGAAGAAATAAAGTTATTCTCAGAATGGGTGTTTAGCATTGGAGATGGAACCATTGGGAAACCAAATGATGGAGAGGTCAGTATTGAAATTCCCAATGATTTGCTTATATCAGATACTGTTGATCCTATTGCTTCAATTATGGAAAATACTTATCCATCATTATTACAAAACATGCATGATCCATTATTCTTTCAACATCGAGCTATTTTAGCTCCAACAAATGACATAGTTTTCAACTTGAATGAATATATGTTGTCATTGCTTCCTGGAGAAGAAAGAACATATCTCAGTTTTGACAGTCCGTGTACAGAAAGTGTTGATTTCAATTCTGCAGATGATATTCACACTCCAGAATTTTTGAATACAATTAATTCATCTGGTCTTCCAAATCATGTCTTAAAGTTGAAAATTGGTGCGCCAGTAATGTTGTTGAGAAACATTGATCAGTGTTCAGGTCTCTGCAACGGTACAAGGCTCATTATTACTCAATTAGGAGCTTATGTATTAGAAGCAAAAGTCATCTTTGGAGTAAATGTGGGGCACAAGGTATTCATTCCTAGACTGTCATTGACTCCTTCAGATAATAGAATTCCTTTTAAGTTCCAGAGAAGGCAGTTCCCTATCGTTGTTTCGTTTGCAATGACTATCAATAAAAGTCAAGGTCAATCTTTGAAGCATGTTGGAATTTACTTGCCAAGGTCTGTTTTCTCCCATGGCCAATTATATGTTGCAGTTTCCAGAGCCACCAACAGAGGAGGATTAAAATTACTCATAACTGATGATGAAGGATATGTTTCAGATTCAACTTCAAATGTTGTATACAAAGAAGTCTTCCAAAATTTACAATAGGTCTGAGCTTAAATCTTTTCAATAAAAATCATTATTATTATCATTGTTGTTGTTATAATTATTATTATTATAATCATTAATTATTATTTTTAAATTATTAATATTATTCTTATTATGATATGATATGATATGATTATGATTATGATTATGATTACTTTTTTTATTGTTCAAATATTTTTATTTCAAATTGTCTTCGATTTATGACTATCATATACTAATTACCTTTATAACTTTTCAACCTATTTTTTGCAGGGCATCCACGAAACTTCTTTCAATGTCTACTTACTATTTTTTATGTAGTGGAAAACTACATATTTTTGGACCAATATTGTTTTATATGACAAATGTTATGCAAAACTGTTTACTGAAATTTTAGTTAATAAGTCTTTTCAATCAAGTTTACTATTAATATTAATTGTTATTATTAATTAATCATGTATTCTTAGATAAATCTAACACTCCACTCTCAATCGTTTCCGTCATATTCTCGCCCCGTGCATCGCACGGGTTCCCCACTAATTTTTATAAATATCGGGGCAAAAGGCCTTCTTATCATAAATATTTGTTTCAAACTAGAGAGCACTTGTGTAACTTTTTGAATAATTTTTTTTTGGTAACAATTTTTTGAATAATTTAAAGATCAGATTAGGAGATAGAAGTAAAATATAAAATAAAAACTTTGAAAATAATAGAAGTAAAATATAAAATAAAAACTTTGAAAATAATAAAAATACTTAATTTAAATTTATTTTTAGCATCACTATTTAATTATCATTATTGATTATTGTTAAATTAATATAGTTTTTATTCAACAAAAAATATTTTAGCACAAATCACAATCATTAAATTCAACGGAGACAAGCAGGACAATAAGAAGTCAAACAATGATTTAGCAAAAATACATTCATGTGATAAATAAAATTAAACCAAATAAACTGCCCAACTGCTTCTTTTTTACATATTATCATTTACCCCCTTTTTTTGAATTTTTTACTACTCTTTTAACCTTCTCACGTTTGTATGAAAAAAAAAAAACAATTTATTCAGTTTAAAACTCATTCTACTTAAATCAACCTAAAACTAAAACCAATTTTTCCATTTTTGTAATTTTCGTACTTTTTTCTTACAAATAATTTTCGTACTTTTTAATGTCTTTTCAAGTAAATAAAAAATATATAAAAAATATTTGTTAGTTGTTTTTTAATTTTTAAATAAAATTTAAAATGCATAGATTAAAACAAAAATTGTCCTTAACTATTAATATTTGAAATATATATTAAAATAACAAGAAGGTTTAAGATAATAAAAAGATAAGTATGAATATATCAAATTATTTTAAATTTTGAAAGAATCAATATCGTTAACGAAGATAGTATATCTTAAAAGATGTTGAGTTGCTCTTAAACTCTAACTAACTAATTTATATATATAGGTCCATAGCGATATCAAAGTCATTACTTGCTTTCCAAGGAATTAGGACGCTCTAGCATAGCTATTTAGTGAGGAATCAAATTAGACACTAATAGCGTAAAGTTTGTGAGCCATGGACAAGGATACTCAGTGGTGTGATCATTGTAACAAGCGTTGTCAAACCACATTGGAACGAACCAAAAGCGGAGTGATTATAAGGTGAAGTAATATTCCTCACATTCTTTATTTTTTTCTTTTCTTTTCTTTTCTTTTTCATTCCACAGTTGCCATAGAACTAATGTAATATTAAATCATCAAATTTCTTTTGTTAGAATATTAAAAGACGAGTCTTTGATTAGTGGGATGGTTAATTAATCGGTTTTTTTATTACACTTTACCTTGTAATAGCAAGATTCTTTGTTAAGATTATAGGGTTTGAAGAAATTTTTTTTTTTTTCTCATTGAAGTGATTTTCAATGATATGTTTACAGTACTTGTAATGGATGTGGGAAGGTTCTATCAGACTCCTCTCCAACTGAGAGTACAGGTAGCAATGAAATATGTGAATCAGACTCATCTTCATCTTCAAGTGAGAGTACAAGCAAAAGTTCCAACAAAGAAGTATATATGTTTAAGCACTCTCTCTTCCCCCAATTAGTTTTATTAGTGCTAGCTATCTTTTATCTGATTGATTTTTTTTGTTAATGTTACTTCCTCTGTTTGAGCCCTTATGGTTTGGAATATCAAATATATTGGAATCAGGGCCGTATATAGGAATTTCAGAGCCTTAGATAAAAATTAAGATAGGGTCCATGTTAATATAGATTAATAATTTTTATGTTATTTTTGTGGCTTTTTGAGCTACAAAATAATTTATTAAAGGTTTATAATCAAGTAATTATAACACCTCACTCTCAATAGATAATATAGCTAACACATTTAATCTATCTTATAGCATAGTTGATCTTAAATATGATTTAATCAATTTTAATTTTGAAAAGCTTCTTTTAGTGGTCGCGACAGTTACAGGTAATGTTAATAATATTCTATAAGCAATGTATGTATTTGGAAAAGAACCTAATCTTTTTATATATTTCAATATTTTTAATGGTGTGTTAATTTCATTTGTTATAATTTCTTTTGAATAACTTTAATTCTAAAAACAAATCAAGACCATCAATATAAGAATGGGTCTCAAAACTCAAAATCTTTTCAAGATTGATACAATATTTTTTCAATTTATCTTCCCCTAAAGTTTTAAATTTATTTGAATCAAATAAAAAACCAAATATGTTTTCATATTCTAAAAGTTGTTCAAATCGACTTTTAATAGAAGAAATAGATTGATCTAATATATACAAAAAAATAATGAGATAACTCATTTTTTTCTATGATATATGGGCTCAGCAATACTAGAGATACAAGGAAACTCACTGTTGAGTGTTGAGTGACTTTTCATTTGCAAAAATTAATAAATGTGTTGTAGACTTTTGAATAGTTTAAATGATAAGAAAAAAAAGATATAAAAAAATGTAAGATATGGGCTTTATAAAATATTTGACCTTATCTCAAACATTATTAGTTTTTTAAAAAATAATTTATATCAATAATATTACTATTAAATATTGGGGGCCTTATAAATTTGGGATTCTAGTTAGGCAATGGCCTAATTGGTTTGTTAAATGTCCGAACCTGATTGAAACTGATAGCAATCGGTTGAAAGTGTGTCTAATATTCATGATAAGGGAAACAGTGAAAAAAATTCAAGGTGGGAATTATAATCAGAGAGAACCATGACTTCATAGTCATTAAAAGTTTAGATCAATTGAAACCTTGATCTTTGCTGCATTATCTGTGTGGTCATATTTTCTTGCCCCTATGCTTCCTGTTAGTGATTTTGTTCCATAATCCATTCAGCTCTAAGAGTTATTTATTTATTTGCATTAAAGCAATCATTTTCTTTCATTTAATTAAATCGTTTAATTTGCAATATGTTGTGTGGATGCTCCTTGCAGGAAGTAGGTTTCTAACTTCTAAGGGTATAAGGAATAGATGCAAGCAATAAAGTCTGACACAAGTCAAATTTCTGATAACCATTGAAGATCCGTAGTTGTGTGGCTTATTATGATTTAGATTAATTTGTTTGTTTGACATTATTTAGGGTGAGGAGACTCTTCCTAAGAAAGCTTATACTAGTTACAATGGGTTGTATAGAATATATTTAATCGTTAATTATTAATATTTATTACATTTAATTAATTTTTGGCATGTGATCAAATATATTTAGCCATATTTTATTTTTTCTAATAATTTAAGTTTTTATCACCACGTGATTCATATAGGTATTGTTGTTATTTTGATATTTATATATTTTTATGTAAACTTTATCTCTTTCTATGATATAAATATTTATTTGAATGATTTATAAATTAATCTTATTTCGGGTTTTGTATTTTTTGGTGTGTAACCCAAACTGAACCAACCCGAATATAGTCGGGTCGGGTCATCGGATCATGAACATTTTTTTTTTAAAAAAATGTGGAAGATGAAAATAAATTAAAATATAAAATGAAAAAAAGAAAAGAAATAGAGAAAAATAAATTGAGAGAAGCATATGAAATAGGATTTGGGGAGCCACCTCTGCTTGTATTGCTGCTGCACCTAAAAT
Organism: Sesbania bispinosa; assembly: GCA_026901365.1. NCBI lineage: Eukaryota > Viridiplantae > Streptophyta > Magnoliopsida > Fabales > Fabaceae > Sesbania > Sesbania bispinosa. The sequence continues at coordinate 1,987,723 of QLOH01000045.1, read as the reverse complement.
GAAATAAGATTAGGAGCTTGTTTGGATTGGTGTTTGCTAATCCCAAACTCACGTTCTTATGAGTAAACTCACGTTTCATATTTTTCATGTTGTTTGGCTTCACTGATCAAAACGCACGTTTGAGTTCTGAAACTTGAGTTTGCAAAACGCAGGTTTTTGTAGCTTCTGCGTGTGAAACTTGAGTTTCCTCAATATTTACTTTCTTAAACTCACATTTGCAGTAAAATATACAAACATGAAATCATATTTACTTATACTCAAGTTTATCATAAACCACGTTTACTAAATCCACGTTCATTCAAACTCAAGTTTACAAACGCTAATCCAAACACACACTAGGACCTTTTTATCTAGTTTGGTTCGAGTTAGGTTTATATGGTTCAACATAGGCAAATCCGAACCCGAACCGAACCAGTTCGGGTTTGAAAGAAAATGTCCGAACTGAACTGAATAGCCAAACCGAACCGTTAAATACCTTCGGGTTGTGTTGGATTCGTTGGGTTCGCGGGTTGGGTCGGACCCGCTTACACCCCTAATTTTGAGCTATTAAGTTATGAACTTTAGTAGAGCTAGACATATTTTTGTTATTAATCACATGTGTTCCCTATATAAGTTGGGGTAACCCTGCTCTGGGTTTAATCATAGTTAAGAATTCTTACCCCTCTATAAGAGTGTTTTATGGTGATTAAATATGAAAACTTTTTCCATAATTTATTTCCATTTTAATTGGAAGGCTTAAAAGATTAAAAAAAAAATTGTTGAAAAGGAAGATAAACTCAAATCTTGTTTAATGGAATGTGGTCAAAGATGAGAGATTATTCAGAATTGGAAAAAAAATGATAAAATTGTTGAGTCTATGAAAGATTACGATAAGACCTCAATAAATGATAAAACTCTTATCGTAATTATTTGCTTCAAACTAGAGAGCACTCGTGTAACTTTTTGAATACTTTAAGATCAGATTAGGAGATAGAGCTAAAATATAAAATAAAAAAATTGAAAATAATAAAAATACTTAATTTGAATTTATTTTTTTAAAAGACCGTACTTATCTTTTAAAGAATTATGTGACTTTTGAATTTATTATTGCATAAAAATATTTTTTCTTTCATTTATTTATTATATTATTTATTCACTTTTAAAGTTGAAAAATATTTTTGGGATCTTTAAATTTACACAATTAACTTAATGAAATCATCTGCAATAGGAATTATTAGGATAAAACTAGACTCTGAATCTAGTTTTGTTTCATAAACCATTTTAGTTTTTTAAAATTAAAATCAAGGTTGTTAATTTTATCTCAAAAATATTTGAGAAAGGATTTTATTTTTTTAAAAATAAATCCATTACTGATTATGATTTAAGTTAATATGAAATTATATAATAGTGGTTTGGGTCCATACACTTAGAGAGGCAAACTATGTGACTGATAGTTTTGCCAAACATAAATTGGAGTCTAATTTCTATTTTAGACGATTTGAGTCTTTACCTCCATTTATTACTATTCCCTATATTTTTTTTATTGTTTTGGTACTCTCGTCCAGACAGTTGTAGTTTATAAATTGTCTTTAGCCTTTATTTACTCATAATTCATAAAAAAATATAAAATTATTTAATAAATCATTTTTATTCAAATAATGTTAAAAATAACATCACTATTTAATTATCATTATTGATCATTGCTTAAATTAATTTAGTTTTTATTCAACGAAAATTATTTTATCAAAAACACACAAACATTAAATTCAACGTAGACAAGCAGGAAAAATAAGAAGTCAAACAATGATTTAACAAAAATACATTCATGTCATAAATAAAAATAAAACCAAATAAACTGCTCAACTTCTTTTTCTTTTACATATTATAATTCGGTGCCTTATAATTCACCATTTTCTTTAAAAAAAATTTACTACTCTTTTAACCTTTTCAAGTTTGTATGAAAACAAAAAAAAAATTATTCAAAGTTTAAAACTCATTCTACTTAAATCAACCTAAAACTAAAACCAATTTTTCCATTTTTGTAATTTTCGTACTTTTTAATGTCTTTTCAAGTAAATAAAAAATATATAAAAAATATTTGTTAGTTGTTTTTTAATTTTAAAATAAAATTTAAAATGCATAGATTAAAACAAAAATTGCACTTAACTATTAATATTTGAAATATATAATAAAATAACAAGAAGGTTTAAGATAATAAAAAAGATAAGTATGAATATATCAAATTATTTTAAATTTTGAAAGAATCAACATCGTTAACGAAGATAGAATATCCTAAAGATGTTGAGTTGCTCTTAAATTCTAACTAACTAACTTATATATATAGGTCGATAGCAATGTCAAAGTCATTACTTGCTTTCCAAGGAATTAGGACGCGCTAGCATAGCTATTTAGTGAGGAATCAACTTAGAAACTAATAACCTAAAGTTTGTGAGCCATGGACAAGGATTCTCTGTGGTGTGATCATTGTAACAAGCGTTGTCAAACCACATTGGAACGAACCAAAAGCGGAGTGATTATAAGGTGAAGTAATATTCCTCACATTCTTTCTTTTTCTTTTCTTTTTCATCCCACATTTTGTCATAGAACTAATGTAAATTAAATCATCAAATTCTTTTGTTAGAATATTAAAAAAAGAGTCTTTGATTGGTGGGATGGTTAATTAATCGGTCTTTTTGATTACCCTTTACCTTGTAATAGCAAGATTCTTTGTTAAGATTATAGGGTTTGAAGAAAAATTTAATTTTTTTTCTTCATTCAAGTGATTTTCAAATGATCTGTTTACAGTACTTGTAATGGATGTGGGAAGGTTCTATCAGACTCCTCTCCAACTGAGAGTACAGGTAGCAATGAAACTTGTGAATCAGACTCATCTTCATCTTCAAGTGTGAGTACAAGCAAAAGTTCCAACAAAGAAGTATGTTTAAGCACTCTCTCTTCCCCCAATTAGTTTTATTAGTGCTAGCTATCTTTTATCTGATTGATTTTTTTGTTAATGTTACTTCCTCTGTTTGGAATCTCAATTATATTGGAATTGATTGTAATCGGTTGAAAGTGTGTCTAATAATTCATGATAAGGGAAACAGTGAAAAATTCAAGGTTGGAATTGCAATAAGAGAACCATGATTTCATAGTCATTAAAATTTTAGCTCAATTGAAACCTTGATCTTTGCTGCATTATTATGTGTGCTCTTGTACTTGTATGTGTTGTCATATTTTCTTGCCCCTATGCTTCCTGTTAGTGATTTTGTTCCATAATCCATTCAGCTCTAAGAGTTATTTATTTTTTTGCATTAAAGCAATCATTTTCTTTCATTCAATTAAATCGTTTTAATTTGCAATATGTTTGTGGATGCTCCTTGCAGGAAGTAGGTTCTAACTTCTAAGGGTATAAGGAATAGATGCAAGCAATAAAGTCTGACACAAGTCAAATTTCTGATAACCATTGAAGATCCGTAGTTGTGTGGCTTATTATGATTTAGATTAATTTGTTTGTTTGACATTATTTAGGGTGAGGAGGAGACTCTTCCTAAGAAAGCTTATTAGTTGCAATGGGATGTATAGAATATATTTAATCGTTAATTATTAATTTTTATTACATTTAATTAATTTTTGGCATGTGATCAAATATATTTAGCCATATTTATTTTTTCTAATAATTTAAGTTTTTATCTCCACGTGATTCATATAGGTATTGTTGTTATTTTGATATTTATATATTTTTATGTAAACTTTATCTCTTTCTGTGATATAAATATTTATTTCAATGATATATAAATTAAACTATTTTATGCAAAGTTTACTGTCACACGTCAAATATATTTTCACATATAAGATATATAAATTTATCAATGTCTTCATATTTGTTAAGGGATACCTATGTATCAAAGGTTGAAAATGTAAGGGTTCTGGGGTGAATCAAACTCAGAAACAAACCTGACAACGCAGAAAAAATGCTGAATTTGTGTTTGTCCATGTATAGTTATTAAAATATATGAATTAAAGTTTCCTTGTTTGAATATGATTATCTAAAATCATTAGTACGTGCCAACACTCGTTAGTCTAATTGTTTTTTTTTTTTTTCTAAAAGCTCGTTAGTCTAATTTGAAAGGAAGTCCCATTTTCATAACAAAAAAAGTCCCATTTTGCTAAGAGTATGATTGGTATTTTGAAAATTTTGTACATCACCTCGAATCAAATTAAACTAAAATTAGGTGTGTGTTTGATTTAATATTGAAACTGGTTAAATTTAAATTTAAATTTTTTAACACAACCATTTTTAATATTAAAAACATGTTTACCACATTTTAATGTTAAATTAAATATGCTCTAAATTAGTTTAATTTAGGTCATTCAATTGATATAAAAATAAGTTATTATATACCAGCCGTGTATTTGATTTTATGTTGTGTGAACTTGGACGCAAGTTTAATTGAACATAATTATTACTAGCTTCTAGGGTTTAAACGTGAATTAATTGAAGAGTAGCAAGGTGAATCCAAACACATATTAAGGGGTTGTTAGGAGGGATTGCAAGTTTTGAGTTTTTGATTTTTAAAACTTTTCAATCAAGTTTTTACAATTCAAAACCAAAAATTTGGTGCCGTTTGGAGTGATTATGAATTTTTAAATTTTGGTTTTCAAATAACTTTAATTAAGTTTTTACAACTCAAAACTGAAAATTAAAAATAATTTTTGTGGTTTCCAAACAAAAAACTTATTTTCATGATTTTTTAAAACAGACATTTTAAAAACCACAAAAAGTTATTTTTAATTTTTGATTTTAAATTGTAAAAACTTAATTCAAAATTTTTAAAATCAATAAATGAAAACTCACACCCCACCTTAAGTGTGGCCTAAATTACTAAAGGACTACTGTACACATCAAGTGCAAACTCACACTTTGACGTGATAGACAAATTTATATTTTCTTTCTAGTTAAACCAGTTTAACTTGCAGCAAAATCTACCAATTTTATTTTTTTCGTTTTTAACAGAATCAATTTTGGTTGCAGTTAAAACATGATAATCATTTCTCCAAATTTACCTAAAATAAATCATGTTAGAATTGATTCTAATGCTTCACACGCGATTCTAGTCCTTGCAAAATTTTTAATAAGTAAAAGACTTCTGCCACTTTTCCACTTGCTTCTCGCTCTTTACCATAACCTAATGTGAAATCGAAGTATAATTTTGTTATTCAATCATCAGTTTCATCCCAACATTCTATCTCCAAAAGCATTAGTTTAACGGTTGGCGGGATAACGGCTAACAATAACAGTTAAGAAGGGGAAAAAACCATGAAAATTAATTTAGTAAAAAGTCTAGGACAAATTTGACAGAATCGAAGTCTAATGGATATAATTTAAAAGTAACACCCCAGATTATATTCCCACCAAATCACAGGGGGGGGGGGGGGGGGGGGGGGGGGGCTTCAGAAACTCAGGGAAACTTTTCCACGACCTTCTTTCTATTCATATCAACTTCAATTCCCCAGAACTTGGTAGCAGAAAATTGCGACTGCAGCAGCAAGTGTTCCCTTCTTTTATGCTAACTACCAACAACAGTTTCTACACAGCTTGATGGTTTCATACTTCAATAGTATTTCTTTTCATAAGAAACCAGCCCATGTACTCCACCTTCAACCTGTGCTGCTCCAGTCCGGACCTGGGCAAAACATATAAATATTAAGAACAACGTAATTGAGTGATAACACCGCATTTTGGTCGTGAAAAGACATTCAGAACATTAATTGGGTCCTTAAAAAGATGACACCAATTGGGTCCTTGAATGACATTTTTTATCACATCAAAATAAACCAAAAAGTTTTTGTTACTGGGACCAAACTGCTATTATTTGATGAACAAAGATAATCATTTGAGGAACAATTTGATGCTATTAATCTTTTGCAGACCAAGTTGGGAGTTTACTCCAAGGCAAGCAAGGTTACATGCACACAAGACATTTATGGCTTCTAATATAGCAAATAGCAGAATCAAACAAACAGGAGAATCACCTTGGACAAGGACAACACAGTGATTTATCCTCCTGTTTTTCAATTCCAGATATTTATAGGACCAACAACATAGATTTATTTCTTAATCTTGACTTCCAATGGATTAATCCTTCCCAGCACTGGCAGAAAGCAATCTTATCCCAAATCAACCCTAATAAAATACCATAATTTTTTTACCCTTTGTTCTTGGTTTAAGAATGAAATAGCAAACAATACAAGGCTTTTCTTTTCAGAGAACTACTGTATCCCCCTTTTTCCATTAGTAACACTCATGAAAATAAAAAAATAAAAAAAACTAGTGAAGAAAGTTAAATAGATGAGTTCAATGATAGATTTGGCAGTCAGTCAACAAACAGCATCACATATTTTGATCGCACAAATGAAGCAGCTTCAGTGACAGCTAATGCTAATAACCAGAGCAAGAAATAAACAACAAGAAGACCTGGTCAACCATACCTCTAGCCTTAACACCCTGGATCTTAGAAGGTCATGAGCAGACTGCAGAGAGGAGGCACCAATATCTTGAAACCCTTGCCTGACTGCTTGCAAGGTGTATGGAATGAACTTCAAGACAGAAACCTTATCTTTAACGGCTCCAACAACACCTTGAGCAATTTTTAGCTTTGCTGTATCCCCGAGGTACCTTGCATCACTGCCTTGAGTCATTGCTTCAAGGGAACCCATTCCTCTATACTTTTTGACACGTTGGCCATTCTGATGCAGGAAAAAGTAGTTATGAATATAATTACCATATTTATTCTTGCTTAAGCATGTAGCCATGTACAAGTCATCAGCCAAAGAAAGGGGCATGAACAAAATAGTGAAACTAAAGGACAGGAAAGAAAGAAAAAGAGTGAGAAATGTAAAACACATTTTTATAAATGTTACAAACTAATTACATATTGCTCCTCCTAGAAGTATCATACAAATATTAGAAGCTTTTATTTTGTTCTAATTTTTCATGCATCCAACATGTAAAATGGTCAGCTATTTGTTAAAATGAACAAATCCAACAATATAAACAACACGATCCTTTACTTCTTCTACAACAAGAGGACCTCTATACCGAATAGCATCGCAGTAATAATCATAGTAAAGTGTTTCCCAAATACTCCCCCTTTATATCAGTATATCCACACTAGACACTAAATCATTTCTTTCACTATAGCTCGAATCCTATTCCCATTGGTCGTCTATTTCTAACCAATATGTTTTTCACTTCCATCGCATTAACACACCTTCAACCACAGGCATTACACAGTCCTCTTCTGCTCTCTATTAGGCTTTCTCTAGAACACTTTCATCCACACACATGGCACAAAATTTTAACCGCAGAAAAAGGCAATCACAATTCACATGATTCCATCAAGCTTGCATACCTGATATACATAAGCCCCAGGAGCCTCAAGGCTACCAGCTAAGAAGCTTCCCATCATAACAGTAGAAGCTCCCAATGATAGAGCCTTTACAATATGACCAGAGTTTGAGATTCCACCATCAGCAATCACAGGAACAACCACTTTTATAAGCAATGGATGAGACCTTGTAAACAGCTGTTGCCTGAAAGCACAAACTCAATATTAAGAAATTGACCCCTACCAAACACACACACACTTAACTTAAATCAAATCAAAACACATAAAATCCAAAGCCAAATGCAACAAACTGTTTAAATTTGATTGATTATACCTGACCACGCCCAACAGCACAAACCTCTTGAGTGGTGCATATAGAACCAGACCCCATACCAACCCTCAAACCATCAGCACCAGCTTGAATGAGATTCTCAGCCTGGTACATAGTAACCACATTCCCACCAATCACATCCAACTCAGGATACACTTTCTTCACATACTTAATCATCTCCAATTGATAAATAGAGTTTCCCTGAGAACTATCAAGAACCACAGCATTCACCCCAGCCTTCACCAAATGCTCCAACCTCTCCTTATCTTGCTCCCTCGTCCCAATCGCCGCTCCAACAATCCACTCACCATCCGCACCCACAGAACCTCCCGTAACCAACCGAGGATACCCTTTCACCCTCTCCACCTCCTCTTTCGTCACCAAATCCACCACCTCATCGTCATCCTTCATCAAAGCCACAACATTCGCCTTCTTCTTCTCCAACTCCTCCTCAATTCGCGCCAGGTCGGAGTTCCACGTCACGGCCACCGGCGGCGGCTCCATGTAGTTGCTAACTTTTATGCCTTTATCGCTTTGATTCGTCCACTGAAACTTGGAGACATAGCCGAGGAACCTCCCCGTGGGACTGCCGGACTCCGTCACGAGGACGAAGGGCGAGCCGGCGAAGTCATCGTCGGACTCGAGAGTGGCGGAGGGGGAGACGAAGACGGGGTCGGAGAGGATAGGGACGCGGCGGGACTTAGCGGCGCGGACGAAGGAGGCCTGGCGGGAGGAGGTGGTGTTGGAGTGGACGATGGCGATGCCGCCGAGAGCGGCCATGGCGGCGGCCATGGAGGACTCGGAGACGGTGTCCATGGGAGAGGCGACGAGGGGAGTGGAGAGGGGGATGTTGCGGGTGAGGCGAGTGGAGAGGTCGACGGCGTCGGCGGGGAAGTCGATGTAGTGAGGGAGGAAGATGACGTCATCGTAGGTGTAAGAGAAGCCTTGGTTGAAGAGCTTCTCCGCCGTGAAACCGTCCTCGAAAGGCGGCGGAGTGAAGTCCATTGTGGCTGTTAGGGTTTACCGGAAAATAGAAGAGAATCTTTTGAGTGGGAAGGAAGTGGCGTGTTTGTTTCTTAGTTAGCAGTGGTGCGAGTTCAGAGGACTCTTTTCACAACAGGATGTGACATCATGTAGCATATTTTGTTTATGTTAATTGTTTTATTATTGTTTTATTCGTCCTTGTTGAAAATATTTGAAGGCGGCGTTTTCGAACTCTATCAAGTATCAATTCCCGTTTTTCCAGGTTGCTTGCGTGGCCTATAGGTGATTTGGATTGGAGTGAGTGTGGCAGGTTGGGCTAAAGCTATGTCTTTTTTTAATGATCGTTCGAGGGTATTGCTATTCACATAATCTTTTTTACTATCCACACCATCTCTATTGTTAAATTTTATGCCAATTCTAAAATACGCTCTCCATTTCTCTTCCTCCCTCGTTATTCTCCCTCCATTTCCCTTAACCTTTATTCTAGTGTTATGAAATTCCGATCGGTCAATGATTCGGTTGATGTAATGAATCAATGGGTCATTAATCGAGTCAGTGAATCACTAGTTGAACTAGTTAAACCGGATCTATAATTAAAACTATTAAATATAGCACACATACATTATTATATTATAAAAAAATATCAAATGAGATTTCTAATTCATGTGAGTGTTACGGTAGGAAGATTTTCTAATTTCAATAACTTTTCAATTAAAATAATATTAAACTATTAGCCCTCTCGACATGTGAAAAGATCTATGACTCCTGTCCATAAAGCCTGTACTCGAACTGTCAGACTGCTATGATAAGACTTAGGAGTAAAAAAGTCCCTCCCTTTTTCTTTAAAACCCCTCCCACTTTAAACTTTATGACTCAACTTTTCTTTCCTTCTTTGTTTCTTCGAGACAATTTTTCTTTCTTAGCATGTATGAGTTTGCATTTTTATTTATTTATTTTTCACATTCCTCCTCTTGCCTTCTTCATCCTCAGGAGCCCTCAACCGGAACGACTCTCCACCAAGTTGTCACAAACACATCTTGTGGCTAGGGGGAAGGGATGGTGGCGTGAGGAAAATGGCGTCCCACAACGTGCAACTCGATTTCGTATGGTTTAGGAAGTTTTAGGGAGAAACACATTCATTCCAAGATTCTCATCCAACCCTCGTCCTCCTTCTTGTTCTTTTTTTTTAAAAGTAAAATAACCGGACTGGTTGACATAAATTGTCGGGTCACCGGTTTTTATGAAAATCGACCAAGAGAAACCGATTTTTATTGGGTTATTAACATATCCGATCCGATAAGGAACTCGAATCGGTCACAATACCGGTTTCCAGCTAGACCGATTGAACCGACCGGTTTGAGCTAGATTTCGTAACACTGCTTCATTCCCTTTCCCATACCCTTATAATGCAGGAACAACGCGATGTGGCCATTTCTCACTTTTTTTTTACTTTCTGGAAATTAAGTTTCTGGATTGTATACTGAAAATTTAGAGTCTATTTGTTTACAGTTTTTTTTAAAAAAAAATGAAAACTGAAAAACCTGTTTGACAAACAGTTTTTAAAAATAATTTTGAAAAATGTGACTGTTTTTTAGTTTTGAAAAAACTAAAATTCTAAAACTACTTTGAGATGTTTTGAAAAAGTGTTTTAATTTCTTCAGTTTTTGTGTTAGAAATGCTGTAAATAAATCATTTTATTTATAAAAAACGGTTCTTAAAGACTATTTTACAAAATCAATTTCAAAACTAAAAAACAAAACTGAATCAAAACACACTTTAAGTTTCGAGTTTGTCACGCTAAAAAATTAACTTATGGAAACTTAAGTATTCGGTTTGTCACACTAAAAAAATCTCTTTATGTGTACTTATTGAAAATTAAAGCACATAAAATAAATTTTAATTTAATGCAAAAATATATTTTATTTTTGTAGTCAGGGTAATTTTGTCATTTTAATATAAGTAAACCTATAAATTGGTCCCTGCCTTTTTTTTGCATAGGTCAATTTAGTCCCTAACATTTAAAAATGACCTCATTAGTCCCTCACATTCTTCATTGTCCATCAGTTTAGTCCAATGCCACATTTTCCATTAACGGAGAGTTGAGTTATAATGTCAAGTCGCGTGTATGACCCATAAAAAATGACAAATTAATCCCTAACTTTTTTAACATCAGGCAATTTAGTCCTTGACACTTGAAAATGACTTTGTTAGGGATTGAATGTTGTAGAAAACATGTGACTCTCTTCTGAACTCTAAAAAATCTCTCAAAATACAATCATGTCCATTCAAAAAGTGACCAATTACTCTCTCAAGGACCAAATACAGGTCTGCTAGTCTGCTTAGGGAATAGGTAGCCCTAATCGGTAGGAAGTGTGCCGACTTGGTCAGCCGGTCCACAATGACCCAGATGGCGTCATACCCTGCCAGGACCCTAGGTAGTCCCACAACAAAGTCCATGGCTATGCTCTCCCACTCCCACTCCGGGATCTCTAATGGCATAAGGGTTCCTGATGGTTTCTGGTGTTCTATCTTAACATGTTGACAAACTGAACACCTAGAAACGAACTCTGCTATCTCGCCCTTCATACCATCCCACCAAAACATCTTCCTCAAGTCTTGATACATCTTGGTGCCAGGATGTATTGAGAACTTGCCCCCGTGGGCCTCTCTAGGATCTGATGTCTCAAACTATCCCCCTTAGGGACGCAAGCTCTCCCTTGGAAGAGAATCATCCATCATCTGACTAAGAGAAACTCGACCGCCCCTTCCTAGCTTGGAGGTCTAGGTATTAACCTTGTGCCTCCTTAATCAGAGCTCTAAGCTCACTGGTCACTTCTAGCCTATAGAGCCTCAGACCACCTTCTCCAACCTCAATATTCAAGATTAGGTTCCTAAATTCCTCAAGCAACCCCATCTCTCATGTATCATCATGGATGACACATGCAGGGACTTCCTAATGAGGGTGTCGGCCACTACATTAGCCTTGCCCGGGTGGTATATCAACTCAAAATCATAGTGCTTCAGAAACTCCATCCACTACCTCTGCCTCATGTTGAGTTCCTTTTGATCAACAAGGTATTTTAAGCTCTTATGATCACTTCTCTTGCATCAGCACACATCCTAGTCCCTTGTCATATGCATCACTATAGACCTCAAAAGTCTTAGACAGGTCCGAAAACACTAGTACCAGGGTGGTATTCAGTCTCTCCTTAAGCTCCAAAGAGCTTTTCTCACCCTTCTCGTCCCACACAAAGGTTTGTCCCTTTCGAGTCAACTTAGTGAGGGGCAAAACTGGCTGGGAGAATCCCTTAATGAATCTCTGATAGTAGCCCGCCAATCCTAGGAAACTCCTAATCTCTGGAATGGTTTTAGGCATTTCCCATTCAAGGACGACTTCTATCTTGCTAAGGTCAACTGACACACCCTCCTTGGAAATAACATGACCTAAGAAATGGAACCTGTACATCCAAAACTCACACTTCTCTAGGTTGGCAAATAGCCTCTTCTCTCTCATAATCCATTGGACGACCCTAAGGTGTCGCTCATGCTCCTCTAAGGTTTGGGAGTATATCAGGATGTCATCGATAAACATGACAACAAACTAATCAAGGTAGGGATGGAAAATCTGGTTCATAGTCCATGAACATGGCTAGAGCATTGGTTAAGCCAAACATCATCTCCAAATACTCGTAGTGCCCGTATCTGGTCCTAAGGCAGTCTTGGGTACATCCTCACCCTTAATCTTGATTTGGTGGTAACTAGATCTCAAGTCTATCTTAGAAAAGACCGAAGCCCCTCTAAATTGGTCTATGAGGTCATCTATCATAGGTATGGGGGTATCTGTTCTTTAAGGTAACCTTGATCAGCTGCTTATAGTCCATACACAACCTCATACTTCGATTCTTCTTTTTCATTAGGAGAACAGACGCTACCCATGGTGACATACTTGACCTAATGAACTTCTTGGCTATAAGTGAAGGGAATCAAGCATGTGGTCAGGGTGCAGCGGAATAAATGGATTCTCTCCCTTGTTATGATCGTTAATGCGAAAATACGAATTAAGGCATAGAAGGCATGAAACATAATGACATACCTTATGAGGATTGTAAACGAGGCAATAACAGCCACGTCTCTAGAGGTGTCCACGCCAATAGCCGAACTAGGAAACCCTCCTTAACTCTACCAGTAGTGTTCAGAGAGTAAGAGCGACTACTCGTGTGTTTAGGGTAATGCATCCCATGCTCTATTTATAGAGTGGTGGCTAGGGTTTTACCCCTCACTCACTTATCCCTAACACATATGGGCCTGACCCATTAGGTTATAATTCCAATTAAATTAGAATTATCTTTTCCTAGCGGCTTGTTGTATGCGTGTGACCCAATAGGCTTTTAATATTTGGTTATGATATTAAAATAAAACCCTTTTATATTTAATATCATAAATAGTGAGCGGTATCTAGCAATACATCACTACCCAAATATTGAGATTATCAACAACTTTGACGAATCCTATTTTATGATAATTTATATGATATGTCCCTTTGTCCAAATATCTAATTGAACCCAAGGGCATGGTATGTGTCAACCTTGTATGGTTCAATTTATGTTTTCCTTGATCCCCAAGTAGACTGTACAGAAAATAAATATCTCATGTTTATCCTCCTGAGCATGGCCATGCATTTTGCAGTCTCACTTTATCAAGAGGCCTACATATATAACTCCTGTTACATAGGAGGAACAAATCCCATCTAGGTCACTCACATCCCACCACATAATTTATTATATGTCCAAATACCAACTTTATGATCATCTTGTTACAGGCATGTTTGATGATATTTAAAACATATAATTCCTTATGTAGGAATCGTAGTGATTTCAGGTCAAAGGACTTTATATAACATTTATCAATTTAAGAAAACGTTCATGACACTTATGTAACAATCCATGCAACGTTCTTAAGGTGGGTCTGTCCAGTACACTATTACTCTTAATATGTACTTATGTGAGCACATGAAATCTCATATCCATGATCCGTGAGATGTGATCATCAACGAACTCACATACTAGTCTAAATGCATCTTTTGCCCTAAGATGATTCTTGACCAGGGACTATTTTAAGAATAGTTCTTCATAAGATCTCACGATCAAGTCATTTACTTGATTTCTTATGAAGTTTAAGCTTACTATTCTAAGGACAATAATTATATTCTAAAAGAATTAATAATGAATTGCCTTTATAAAATAATAATATGATACAAGTGATGGATGTTCACAATAAAACATATAGGTCTCTAGTGCACACACTAACAATAAGGTCCTCTAATTGTGCCTTGAGTTTACTAAGCTCTAATGGGGACATCCTATAGGGTGCCTTGGATATGGGCCCTGTGCCCGATACCAAGTCAATGGTAAACTCTATCTCTCGGTCCGGAGGTAAGGTGGTTACCTCACTAGGGAAAACATCTTGAAACTCCCTAATTGTGGCTACGCTGCTCAAATAAATACTAGAACCTAGAGTTGAGGAAAGCATTAAAATAAAACAACTACTCCCATCAACCAGGCATTTGGACACTTGGGTGACACTAGACAAGAGTACAGGTGGCGTATCCCTCGGAAGAGACAGGAAAACGGGGGAAAAACAACCTTTTATTGAAACAATCAAGCATGAGTTGGTTTTGAGATAACTGATTCATGCCAAGGATTACATCCATGCCCCTCATAGGCAACGAATCAAATCAACCTCAAGGTCCTCCCCTGTATAACAATGGGGCATTTAGAACATATAAGGGAAGTGGGGATTGCCTCTTTGGCTAGGGTGATGACATTTAGGTTGTAACGTAATAGGGTAGCATGCAGTTTCAACTTTTCCACACAATCATATGCAATGAATGGAATGTGTTGCCCCGAATCATAAAATACAATTAAGTAATGCCTCCTATAACACACGTTACCTCTCATCAGATTATCCGTTGAGGCTACTGTCTTGCCACTGAGGGTAAAGACTCTTCCAGTGGCTTGGGGTCTGGTGGCCTCCTTCCTCTTGGGGCATTTGTTTCTTCATGTGGTCTGGCTCATTGCAGAAAGAAACAGAGACTCTGATCCGACAAGCACTTACCCCGATGCCCCTCCCACACTTAAGGCACGAGGGCAATCCCCCTTGCCTTAACGCAGGGTCGAATGATCGACAGTGGCATTGCCTACACTTAGGCCTTGAGCCCCTGCCCTGACTAGGGCTCCTCAACTTCCACTTCCATTTCTGATCAGCTGACCTGGGAGTTTCCTCAGCTAAACTCTGCTCTACTAGCAAGCATTTGCTCACTAGGGTGGGGAAGTCCCTACAACTCCAGAGCGATGGTGCTCCTCTTCAGCTCGGGCTTTTAGGCCCCCCTCGAAGTGGTTGCACTTCCACCCCTCATTTGGAACGGTCCTGGAAAAGGTAGAGTACTTGGCTAAGTGTTCAAAACTTGGCCGCATATTGGCCCACATTTAAACACTCCCCTGCTTCAAGTGTAGGAACTCTTCCTCCTTCAGCCTACAGACAGTAGCAGGGAAATATTTTTCCAAAAAAAAAAAACCAAAAAAAACCCGCCTGAAAGCTACCCAGGGAAGCACAGACGGGCCTTGGCTCCCTTCCAACAGTCCTCGTATCTCCTTGGAGCATGAATGTCGCGAATCGAACCGGAATCATCGAGACAACACATGACCTCAAAAATATTCTCCATAACATTGAGCCAGGAGTTCAGCTGGCCTCTAGATCATAATTCCGGAAATGGTTGGGGGATGATGTTTCCTCCAGAACTCTGCTAGGCCTTGTACAAATGGATTCTTGGCCACAATGGTGTAGGTGGCGGTGTCTCCCTCGGACGCGCCCGTAGCTCCTGGAGAAAGGTCGTACTGGCAGAAGTTTGCTCCCCATGCTCGTCCGTAAGTGTGACACCCTTCTACCCCCATATCTTACATATTTAAGAAATTGCAGTTTTTAGAAAAGGAAAAAGTCCCACGTTAGGTAAAAAGGTTCACAATCACTCCTTATAAATAACTCATAGTTCGAAAACGACTTTATTAAGAAATTAAACTTTCAAATATAATTCCAATATAAAGCAGTGGAAATCTCCATAGGAATAAAAAACAATTAATAATCTCCCTACCATACAAGGCATCCAGAAGTTCATAAAAATACTCCTAATCTAGGAACATGGTAAAACCCCCAAGCACACCCCTATGTCACATCTACCTAGAGCATACCCTTTATTCATAATCGACACCAGTTGTGTCCTCATCAACACCTGTAAAATCTATCCACAGAATAACGGTGAGGAAAGGAATACTAATTATACATACACATAGAGAATACCCATCCTCACCACACAAACATCATCACATCATGCCAACAATACATTAATCACCGATAAAATAACATGCAGTCTAAAACTCAACATATATTTAATCAAGCTATATCAACATATACATGCCATACCATAATTCCTATGTCATAACACATAAATATATCCTTTATACATTCATCAAGCTCATCATCATCATAACCTCATTCATATATCATCATATAGTTCTCATACCATCATTCACCCAATTAATCATATATTCTATGCTCACACAAATACTCATCATCATCAATAGTCATAACATCATTTAATAACACCATTTCATCATGAAATATCACACACCAATACTCCTCTCATCGTCTACCCAAGATCATGACTTGGAACTCCACACAATGGGTGCACCTCGTCAATCACTCTAGTTAGTACCAAGATAATTCTACCGGTGTTACCACACACTATCTGATAGGTTGTACCCCCTCTATGGGCTTCGCACAACGACGTTTGACCCTAGGGTTGTACCCCCTCTATGGGCCCGTACAATCACTCCTAGGTTGCACCCTCTCTATGGGCCCGCCACAACTCAGTTCACCCCCCGAATTGTACCCCATCTATGGGCCCGCACAATTCAGGTCTCATCACATATGCTCAAGGCATCTCTCCTAAGTTGTACCCCCTTTATGGGCCCGCACACAACTTAGATAACATCATCATCAAAAGGTGATATACACCATAATCATAAATCATCATTATCATGCATTAACATGCTCATCATCAAACATCATCATTATAAGTGATATACACTTATCATCATCATCATACATCAATATGCTCATCATTAAACATCATCATAATAAGGTTATATATACACCGACATCATTATCATCATCACACTCATCATCAATTATCATCATAATACATTATCACACTCATCATCAAATATCATCATATTCATCATCATAAGCATCGCAAATCCTCATCAACATCATTAATCATCAACACCATACTCATTATAAAGTACTCTCAAACAACATCAATCATCATCAAACAGTTAGGATCTCAAAATCCACTCTGGTAATTGATTACCAACCTCAGGTAATCGATTACCTGTAAACAAGGTCTCCTGGTAATCGATTACACAACCACCTTGTAATCGATTACCTGTAAGTAAGCTCTCTGGTAATCGATTACAGCACCCCTGTTAATCGATTACCCGGCAACAAACTACTCTGGTAATCGATTACAACACCCTTGTAATCGATTACCATAATCGATTACCAACAAGCAACAGTGCTTCTTCGGGGTTGCCCAGAACACTCTGGTAATCGATTACCCGCGAACGCAGATCGTAGAGTTTCACGATTTCAAACCTCTCTAAACTCATCCAATTCAATCCCTAATCAATCTTTTACGTCTAAACACTATACATAATCATTATTAGCATCCATACTCCCGTAAATCAAACAATCAATTACAGATTATACCATCAATTCATCAAAACCCCCAATTTCTCAATCCCCTAATCACCCCTTTTTTCCATTATTCTCAATATCATCTCTTGATCTCATCCAATACTCATCAATGTACATACAATCAATCATCAACCAACAGATTATATTCATTCTAATTTATAAAATTCATCATTCAAAATTATACTCTTAGAATTACTATCAAACATCCTTTACATGCATATACAGGCAATACCCTCTCCCCCACCGTACCTTAAGGCGAAAGCTTTGATCACAGCAAGGAAGTCCTTTCTTGGATTCCTTGGCTTTCACTCCGCAGCAACCCTCTCTTGAGACTCTGTTCTTTCTTCTCCCCTCCTAGCGTTTCGCTTACTGACGAATGATACGAATAAGGATTAAGGTGCTCTATTAACCCCTCCTTACTGAAATAACTAATTGGGCTTGGGCCCACTCTCACCCCCCTTATTCTATTTTCAATTAAAATTACCTTTACGAAACAAAACTAATAATAATAACACTCCTATTATTTATTTCCCATTAAATTAATTATTTTCTTAATTAATCTATTTAATTTTGATTAATATTTATCCTAATAAAATTTAGGATGTTACAAACTCTCCCCTCCTAAAAAAAAAATTCGTCCTCGAATTTACCTGAAGCGAATAACTCTGGATAAGCCTCCTTCATTTTCTTTTCAAGTCCCAAGTGGCACTCTCGGGTGTAGGTCCTCCCCAGATCACCTTAACTAAATGAATCTCTTTACCTCGAAGTTGTTTTCAAACCCTCCGATCCTCAACCTCTCACCGGCATGGTTTCCACTGTTAGGTTTTCCTTAACCTCAAGATGATCCGACTCAATCACATGCGAAGGACCGTGAACGTATTTCCGGAGTTGAGAAACGTGGAAAACGTTATGAAGATAGACAAGTGTGGAGGTAAAGCGATTTGATAGGCAACATTGCCGACTCTTTTAAGGATTTGGTAATGACCAATAAATCAAGGTGTAAGCTTTCTAGACTTTAATTGCCCTACCAACCCCCAGTCCACAGAGTGACTTTCAGGAATACATGGTCCCCTTCTTTGAACTCTAACTCCTTCCTTCTCTATCAACATAGCTCTTCTGCCTACTCCTGGGCTGTCCTCGTCCTCTCCTGGATTATCCTAACCTTATCAGGTGGTCTGCTGCACTATCTCAGGTCCTAATTGCAAGACTTTCACCCGGCTCATACCAACATAAGGTGGTTCTACACCTCATACCATATAATGCTTTCATAAGGCGCCATACCTATGCTAGAGTGAAAGCTATTGTTATAGGTGAACTCTATCAAAGGTATAAAAAGCTATCCCAACTACCACCCCCTTGGTCTAACACCACAGGCTCTAAGCAAATCATTAAGGATTGGATGGTTCTCTCAGTCTGACCATTAGTCTGAGGGTGATAAGCTGAGCTAAGCCTAAGCTGGGTCCCCAAGGCCTGCTGTAAACTCTCCCAAATCTAGAGGTAAACCTGGGATCTCTATCGGAGACTATACTAGATGGTATGCCATGCACCCTCACAATCTCACTGATGTACAACTGAGCCCAACTTCTCTAAAGAATACTTAATATGATGGGAAGGAAATGGGCACTCTTAGTTAACCTATCGACAATAACCCAAATGAGTCATGTCCCTTCACAGTCTTAGGCAAGGCACTACGAAATCCATAGAGATACTATCCCACTTCCACTCAGGTATACTCAAGGGTTGGAGCAATCCTGAAGGTTTTTATGCCTACCTTAGCCTTCTGGCACACTAAACAAGCCACTCATGAACTCCTCTATGTCCCTCTTCATCTAGGCACCAAAATACTGTCTTCAAATCCTGATACATCTTAGTGGATCCTGGGTGGAAACTAAGCTTACTTCTATGCCCTTCTTCTAGTGCTAATCTCTTAATGCTAGGTTCACTAGGCACACACTCGATCCCCAAATCTCACTACCCACCCCATCGGTACCAATTACAAACTCCCCACCACTACATCCTTCTATAGCCTCTCGCCTGCTAACCAAAATGGATCCTTTAACTGGGCCTTACTAATATCCTTCAGCAATCATTACTTACTCTAGTCATCCCTAACCTCACACTGGAAGATGTTACTTCACAAGCCAAACTTAGATCTCTAAACTGGGTTAAAAGATCCATCACTCTAATCATTAGGGAACTAACATGGATAGACTTCCTACTCAAGGCATCAACCACTACATTGGCTTACCGGGATGGTAACTTAACTCAAATCATAATCCTTAAGAAACTCTAACCACCTCCTCTGCCTCATGTTCAGCTCTTTCTGGTCAAACAGATACCTAAGGCTCTTATGGTCACTAAAAACCTCAAATCGGGAACCATACAGATAATGTCTCCAAATCTTCAATACAAACACTACGACCGCTAGCTCTAGGTCATGGGTGGGGTTTCCTCTCATGGATTTTTCAATTGCCTAGAAGCATAGGCTACTACTTTACCCTCTTGCATCAACACCCCTAAACCCATCTTAGAGGCATCACAGTACACCACAAAGGATTTACTAAGGTCAGGCAACACTAACACTGGTTGCACTAGTCAACTTCTCCTTAAGGGTTTTGAAACTAGTCTCGCACTTACTATTCCATACATAGGCAACTCCTTTCCTGAGTCAACTTGGTCACAGGCAAAGCTAACTTTAGAGAACCCTTCTATGAAACCTCCTTATCAGTACCCGGCCCAACCCAAGGAACTTCTAATCTCACTGACTGACTTAGGGGACTCTACTTAAGCACGACTTCTACCTTAAAAGGATCTACACCTATACCTCCCTCTAGAAATTACATGACCCGAAGAAACTCACTTGCTCTAACCAGAACTCACACTTGGACATCTTAGCATACAACTGTTTATCCTTAAGAACCTAAAGCACTACCTTTAGATGTTCCCCATGCTCCTCCTTAGTTTTGGAATAAATTAGTATATCATTTATAAAGACAAACTACGAATTTATCCAAATAAGGGTGAAAAATCCTGTTCAAATAATCCATAAAAATGGCAGGAGCATTCGTCACACCGAAAGGCATTACCAAATACTCATAATGTCCATACCTAGTCCTAAAAGCGATCTTAGGTATATCCTCCTCCTTAACTCTAGTCTGATGATAGCCTGATCTAAGATCTATCTTACTAAACACACGTGCCCCCACTAACTGATCCATCAAGTCATCTATCCTAGGAAAATGATACCTATTCCTAATGGTTACCTTATTTAACTGGCGGTAATCAGTACACAACCTTATGCCCTACCATCCTTCTTCTTAACAAACAATACAGGCGCTCCCCAGGGTGACACACTAGGCCTAATGAACTGTTTCTCTAACAGATCTTCTAGTTGTTTCTTAAGTTCTGCTAGCTCTATGGGTGGCATCCTATAAGGTGTAGCTGAAATCGGTCCTGTACCTGGCACTAAGTCTATGGCGAACTCTATCTCTCTCTCAGGTGGCAACTAGACACATTATCAGCAAATACTTCAGGGGTACTCACACATTATATGTATTTCACTCACCACAGCGCTACTATCAGATTTCAAAGAAGCTAAAAGCATGTAAACCTGAGCATCTTCCTTAGAGATGCCTTTACCTGATTGGCATTCATAAAATCCTTATTCTTACACTCGACAGGGTGACCAAAAACAACAGACTTATCGGCACAAATTTAGAAAGGACATGGTTGGATGATAACCAGTCCATACCAAGGATGACATCTAATTGACTTAGAGGCAAACAAATCAAATCAACTAGGAAGTTTCTATCATTAACAGATATAGAAACATTTAAGCAAACATCAGAAGTAGAAAACTGGCCCACTAGCTGGCGTTTCCACACTCAATTCAAAAGGCAAGGAAGAAACAGACAATTTAAGTTTAGACACACAGGCATGTGATATGAAAGAATGAGTCGCACCAGAGTCAAATAAAATCACTAAAGGATTACCCAATGAAACCCATACCTTGGATCAAGTCCTCGGATTGAGCAGCTTCAGTACCACTCAAGGCAAAGACCCTTCCTGTAGCCTTAGGTTGACTGGCGCTCCCATTGGCATTCCCGTTTGCCGCTACCGTTCCCTGCGTCTTTTGAGGACAATCACGAGCGATGTGTCTTTTCTCTGACAGGTATAGCAGGTGATCTCTTTGTCTCCGCATTGGTTTGCTCGGTGACCCTCCTTTCCACACTGAAGCAGGAAGTGTAAAGGGTGTGGTGAACCAACACCCCACCCTTTGACGCTCGACCAGCTGCTGGAGCATAACTCTTCTTTTATGTTGTGCCTTCACTGCCACCTCCAATCTTGGGGTTTCCGGTTGCTCGAGAGTATGGCTTGCCCTTACTAGTTGCTTGGAACTTGTTCTGACTCCTCAAAGGCCCTCCACTTTATAATGTCTGTATTTGCCCGGTTGTCTTCATCATAGATCCTACACTTGTTCACCAGCTCGTGAAAGCGCGTGATCCCTTGGTAGTTGAACATTTATTTAATCTCGGGACGAAGGCCGCTGAGAAACTTGACGCACTTGGCTTCTTCATTGGCTGCTCCCTCATATGTCGGGCAGAATCGTGCTAGAGCTTCGAACCTGGATGCATAGTCTGCCACGGTGTCGTCCCCTTGCTTTAGATCCATAAACTCTATCTGTTTCTTTTTGTGCACGTCATGTGGAAAGTACTTCTCCAGGAATAACCTTTTGAAGTTGTCCCAGCTCAAGGCGGTGCCCTCATCAATCATCCTTTGGCAGGTGCTCTGCCACCAGAAACCAGCATCTCCAGATAACATAAAGGCTGCTAAGGTCACCTTCTGAAGCATAGGGCAGTCCATTGCTCTGAAGATCTTCTCAATCTCGTAAATCCAGTCAGCCGCTCCATCCGGGTCATAACCTCCTCGGAACGTAGGTGGGTGGTTCCTCTAGAACCGTGCAAGCCAGTCCGTCTCGTGGTGTTGGTTAAGATTTCCAACAGCCTGTGCCATGGCCATCAAGGCATCGGCCATTGCTCGATCGTTTCTACCCCCAGCTATTACTCTTTCTGTATTTAAGAAAGGGTAAGCACACATACTAAGAAAAGTAGAAAAGCAAGGAAATCAAACAAACAACAATCAACCAAGCAGACAATTCACTCAAGCAACCAATCAATTACTCAACCATCAATCAGATTAGCACATCAAAAGCATAGTAAAGTCATAACTTAAGGCCGGTGAACCGACCTGCTCTGATACCAACTAATGTGACACCCTTCTACCCTATACTCTTACATATTTAAGAAATTGCAGTTTAGAAAAGGAAAAGTCCCACGTTAGGTAAAAAGGTTCACAATCACTCTTATAATAACTCATAGTTCGAAAATGACTTTATTAAAAGAAATTAAACTTTCAAATATAATTCCAATATAAAGCAGCGGAAATCTCCATAGGAATAAAAATAATTAATAATCTCCTGCTATACAAGGCAACCAGAAGTTCATAAAAATACTCCTAATCTAGGAACATGGTAAAACCCCCAAGCACACCCTGATGTCACATCTACCAGAGCATACCCTTTTATTCATAATCGACACAAGTTGTGTCCCATCAACACCTGTAAAATATATCCACAGAATACGGTGAGGAAAAGGAATACTACTTATACATACACATAGAGAATACCCATCCTCACCCACAACATCATTACATCATGCCAACAATACATTAATCACCGATAAATAGCATTCATCTAAAACTCAATATATTTAATCATCTATATCAACATATACATGCCATACCATCATTCCTATTCATAACACATAATATATCCTTTATACATTCATCAAGCTCATCATCATCATCATAACCTCATTCATATATCATCATATAGTTCTCATACCATCATTCACCCAATTAATCATATATTCTATTCTCACACATAATACTTACCATCATCAATATTCATAACATCATTTAATAACACCATTTCATCATGAATATCACACACCAATCTCCTCTCATCGTCTACCCAAAGATCATGACTTGGAACTCCACACAATGGGTGCACCTCGTCAATCACTCTAGTTAGTACCAAGATAATCTACCGGTGTTACCACACACTATCCGATAGGTTGTACCCCCTCTATGGGGCCGTACAATCACTCCTAGATTGCACCCCCTCTGTGGGCCCGTGCATCGAACGCCCCATCTTGATCCCCTGAGTTGTACCCCCTCTATGGGCCAGCACAACTCAGTTCACCTCCCGAATTGTACCCCCTCTATGTGCCCGCACAATTTAGGTCTCATCACATATGCTCAAGGCATCTCTCCTAAGTTGTACCCCCTCTATGGGCCCGCACAACTTAGATAACAACATCATCAAAAGGTGATATACACCATCATCATAAATCATGCATTAACATGCTCATCATAAAACATCATCATTATAAGTGATATACACTTATCATCATCATCATACATCAATATGCTCATCATTAAACATCATCATAATATGGTGATATACACCGACATCATTATCATCATCAATTATCATCATAATACATCATCACACTCATCATCAACTATCATCATTATTCATCATCATAAGCATCGCAATCCTCATCAAACATCATTAATCATCAACACCATACTCATTATAAAGTACTCTTAAACAACATCAATAATCATCAAACAGATAGGATCTCAAAATCCACTCTGGTAATCGATTACCAACCTCAGGTAATCGATTACCTGCAAACAAGGTCTCTGGTAATCGATTACAACCACCTTGTAATCGATTACCTGCAAGTAAGCTCTCTGGTAATCGATTATAGCACCCCTGTAATCGATTACCCACAAACAAACTCTCTGGTAATCGATTACCAGCAAGCAAACAGTGCTTCTGGGTTGCCCAGAACACTCTGGTAATCGATTACCCGCGACGCAGATCGCAGAGTTCACGATTTCAAACCTCTTTAAACTCATCCAATCAATCCCTAATCAATCTTTTACGTCTAAACATCATACATAATCATTATTAGCATCCAATACTCCGTAAATCAACAATCAATTACAGATTATACCATCAATTCATCAAAACCCCCCAATTTCTCAATCCCTAATCGCCCTTTTTTCATTATTCTCAATATCATCTTTGATCTCATCCAATACTCATCAATTTACATACAATCAATCATCAACCAAGAGATTATATCTTCATTCTAAGTTATAAATTCATCAATTCAAAATTATACTCTTAGATTACTACTCAAACATCCCCTACATGCATACACAGGAAATACCCTCTCCCCACCGTACCTTTAGCGAAGCTTTGATCACAGCAAGGAAGTCCTTTCTTGGATTCTTGGCTTTCACTCCGCAACAGCTCTCTCTTGAGACTCTGTTTCTCCCCTCCTTAGCGTTTCGCTTACTGACGAATGATACGAATAAGGATTATGGTGCTCTGTTAACCCCTCCTTACTGAAATAACTAATTGGGCTTGGGCCCACTCTCACCCCCTTATTCTATTTTCAATTAAAATTACCTTTACGAAACAAAACTAATAATAATAACACTCCTATTATTTATTTCCCATTAAATTAATTATTTTCTTAATTAATCTATTTAATTTAATTAATATTTATCCTAATAAAATTTAGGATGTTACAGTAAGCATCCAGAGAACAGCTGCTATAGGGTCGGGCTCTTGCCCCTGTGGTGGAGAACCTCGGGATCCACGACCACGTCGTCCACTAGCCACAATCATAAACACATTATCGACAAACATTGAGGTGGTTAGTCTCCATATTCACAATAATCCATGTAAGATTACAATTAACTTCAGATAATTCTAACTTTCCACAGTCCAATTGGATTGAACTACTGTGATATCAAAATGTAACGTCCTAATTTCTAAATCCAAGAATAATGCTCGTTGGAAGCGAAATTCCCGAATTCCTGAAATTATTTCCCGCCATTTAGATATTGCACATACATACATCATATAACACTTAAGCTTCCAACAATCACTTAAACAATATATGAACACACCAACTAAATACATAAAAGGTGGTGGCCAACATAGTTATCCAATACATGTTCATCATTTGGGATACCGCCATACATGTGCCCTAAAAAATAGAGGGCCCGGACTGCACATGTACAATCATATCCCACAAAAGAATAAACGTACAATATGTATAACCAATCATAAATAGGGTCTACCAACTAAATACATAACATCGTGGACCCAAAAGCAAAATATAAGCACAACATCTCCCAAGCTCTATTTCTCACTGACCGGTGTGGGGAGAGACTATGCAACATGCAGTGTGGGTAAGCAGGAAAATGAAATGCAACATGATAAGCACAACAAATCATGACATACTATCTCAACTGAACGTAAACATGACATGCATGACCTGCATTACCCGGCAGACGAGGTCTTATCACTAATTGGGGCTAGACCTGAGCTCAGACTACAAGGAACGTCTTCCTTAAGTATAACACCGCCAAATTTACGGGGGGGGGGGAGGGGAACCCATGTTTTAACTGGGGAATGAAGTCTATTATTACTGGGGACCAAAGTCTAATTTTTCTTAAGTGGTAACTGGGACCGAAGCCAAAATTGGGGCCGAAGCCATTTTTATTGGGGCAAAAGCCAAATTCATTTTCTGATTAACTGGGCCCGAAGCTTAAATGTAAAGCTCATACATAATATGTATCACATGTTCCATGAAATAAAAATCCACTAACATATTTATTATAGAGGACCCTAACTAAACAAACCCTAACTCATATTTCTAGTTCCACACAACCATACAAGGACACATATAGGGATAATATACAACCAATCGTCCAAACACAATGATAAGTGAAAATCATATGATAAATTAGAGCACTTTTTAGTTCACTTATCAAGGATAAAATGGTATTTTTGCCCCAGTTTAATCCCTTTTTATTAAATATTAGATAAATTGTATTTATTAATCTTAGATTTGAATTTGATGCTATTTTGATATAAATTGTGCTGATTTTTGCAGAATATTGCAAGGATTTGATTTGAAGGAAAGATAATAAATAAGGGAGATATCTGCAAGATTTGAAGTTTATTTGAAGGCAATTAATGAAGATTGGAAGATTATTTGTAAGCAATAATGAAGATTTGAAGATTATTTGAGAGCAATTAATGGAGATATCACTGCCAATTAAACAAGGATTCTGCAGACAACCTTCCCAATTAAATCCAAGATGCTCAATAAATGCAAGATCTCAGCAAGGAAAAGGGAAACAAGGAAAGACAATCAACTAAAACCAGTCTCGGGGAGAAATCAAGTTAAAAAGAGAAAGATTGAAGCTGTGCAACTCGTGTCGCGCGCTTCACCTTGAGCTGCAACGCAGGTGAAGCGCAGCCATTCTGACTTCTGCGCTGCAGCGCAGGTGAAGCGCAAAACGTGATTA
This sequence comes from Sesbania bispinosa, assembly GCA_026901365.1. Taxonomy (NCBI): domain Eukaryota; kingdom Viridiplantae; phylum Streptophyta; class Magnoliopsida; order Fabales; family Fabaceae; genus Sesbania; species Sesbania bispinosa. Next base: position 1,960,768 of record QLOH01000045.1, on the reverse strand, counting down.
CTTGCTAAGTTGCCATTTTTAGATAGATTTCTCCCCAATCTTCTTTGTCTTTCCTTAGCCTATAAATAGGACCTCATTGCACCAGATCAAGGTGTGCACGATTATTGTAATTAAGTCATATTTCAGTGATAATGCACCAGAGCTAATTTTAGAGTAGGAGAGGAGGAGCGCTTCACAAGGATTGAAGATGGTGACAGCATCTTCGGTGGTTTGTATGGCTACCTTGTGTAGTTAACTCTCCATTAGGATTGGATGTAATTGATTCTATCCCCAAGTGTATGTAAACTCTATATTATTATTTCCTGAGCTCTCTGTCTATAATATTGGTAATCTTATTCTGTGCTTAATTCCTAACTTCCGCGCTTGCGCCGGAGTTATAGGCTAGTTTCGACTAGGATTGAGGATGGGGAGCGGATTCTGAAGAAACCCATTCTCTGAGTGAATAAGAGGACTCGTAGCCAGTGAACCGAAACATGGGCGTTGCTAGTGATTAATGGGTAGTGTGAGTACTCTAATGAAGGGCATCTACAGGATAGGCATGGTTATTAAATTACCGATAGCAAAGGTTAGTTGATTGTCAATCCAGGATGCGATGCAAGGATCTATCTAATGAGTGATGGGTAGTGACAGTACTCTAATGAAGGTGCGTCTGTAGCTTTAGGCCTCGTTTATCAACTAGTTCTTTTACAAACGGAATAAAAAAGCAAAATAAGTCGAGGGTAAGTTGTCGCCTGGGAGAGCCCGCATGGATTACCTTTGAGTGTGTGAGGCCGCTGGTAACTCGGGGTCTTAGCAATATAGTTTTCTACAGTATTATAGAGTAAACCTAAAATAATAGATAGTTTTTACATGCACGAAGGGTGTGATGATATGAAGTCCAATCCTAATCCAAGTAAAGTGTCTCTAACTCTTCCTTTCTAATTCAATTGATTATTAATCTGTTATTTACGTTTTTCGCACAACAATATTCTCAAAACCCGTTGTTTCCCTTGATAATTAGATCACGAGTTTACGTGAATTACCGTTCCCTGTGGATACGATACTTTTCTTACTATTATACTACTGGATTTTGGTTCGCTTGCCAGAAACCCATCAAGTATTTTTGGCGCCGTTGCCGGGGAACGGTTTCCAATTTCGTTGTAGGACCTTGGCGGATCTAGTATCAAGTTTTATTTTAGGATTTTGTTTATTTGTTTTCTTAGGATTTCTTTATTTATTCTTATTATTTTTAGGATCTATTATTATCTTAGGAAATTTATTGTTTTTCTATTATTATTAATCCTCTTCAACACTTACCTTTTTCAAAGTTTCTTGTTTATACTTCTGAGAGGTTAGACATCCCCCAATCAATTACAGTTCGACCCGGAACTAGAAAGGACATCGCGAAGAAACAGAGGTAGAAACGGGAGAAGAAGAAGAAGGATAATTGTTGAAAAACCCAAAAACATGGCAGAGGAAGCTCCAAGAAGAACGCTAGGAGACTATATCTCTCATCAAGGACCACGTCACTTCTCAAGCATTGGGTTACCGCCAAATGCCAGAGCTTTAGAGTTGAAGACTGCACACCTTAATCTCATTAGTGCACATCAATTCGCTGGATTGGATCATGAAAATCCAAATGCTCATCTCTCTAATTTTTATGAATTGATTGGTACTATGGGTTTCGAGGAAGGTAATTTAGAATCTGTTACTTACGCTTGTTTCCTTTCTCTTTGATAGGTAAAGCTAAGGAATGGCTGCAATCACAGCCAAATCAAAGCCTAACCAATTGGGGTGGTTGAGGAGAAATTCTTGACAAGATTCTTCCCACCAGGGAAGCAGATAGAAGCCAAAGCAGATATTTCTACCTTCAGACAAGGGATTGATGAGCCACTTTGTGAAGCTTGAGAAAGATAAAAGTCTATGCTGCGCAACTATCCCAACCATGGCTATGAGGATATAGCCCAACTCAACATATTCTACAAGGGACTTCGTTCAGATTCAAGGTCATTCATAGATGCGGCAGCAGGTGGAACTATCTTATCCGCAGAAGTTGATCGAGCGCTAGAAATCATCAACCATTTGCACAGAACGATCAACAAGCTCAAAGTGGAAGACAACTCGCGCAACTGGAACTCAATCAAAGTGATGCTCTGTTAGCTGAGAACAAGCTCATTAAACGTCAACTAGAAACACTCACTGAGACGTTGAAGGCACTCCCTCAACAACTCAAAGCTGTCCACTCACAACCCATCCAAGCCCAACCATTGATTTGTGACTTCTGTGGAGGTGACCATCTAAATGGTCAATGTGCTAGCCAAGGAACACAACCAGAACAAGTCAACTTCATGGGTAACCAGGGGAAGACAAGGGAATACTCCAACAATAACAACAATCAATATTCATAAGGTTGGAGAAATAACCAAAACCAACTCAGGTTGGAGTCAGAATGGAGGAATAAGACAACCACCTTACCAACAGCAGCCCTTAACATATGATAAACTGAACACTTTGGAAGGTAAGATTGATGACCTTGTGCAAGGATTTAGTGGTTTCAAGAAAACTACTGAGGCATCAATCAAGACTCTAGAGTGTCAAGTGGGTCAGTTAGCAACTGAGATGGCAGAGCACAGGCAACAACACTTCTCAGCTGTGACCCAAACCAATCCAAAGGAACAATGCAACTTGATTGCTACTGATGGCAACAAGTCAGAGGAGGAAGAAATCATCATTTGAAGAATAATTGCTTCAAAAGGAAGTTGTTCAAGATGAAGAAGCAGCACAAAAGGAACATCATGAAGAGAAGGTCTTAGTCACAAGTAAGTCACTTGGCCCAGGTAGGTTTACTATACCCATCTCTATTGGTGATCTACCTCCTACTCATGCTTTATTAGATCTGGGAGCGAGCATCAATTTGATGCCGCTATCTTATTTTAACAAGTTGAGTAATGTGAAGGTCAAGCCTGCAAATGTGAGGTTACTACTGCAAATAAATCCGCTCAATGCCTTCATGGGATTAGAGGATATTCAAATCAAAGTGGATAAATTTGCATATGTTGTAGATTCTACATTGCAGAGACAGAAGAGAAGGATACTGAAGTCCCCCTAATTTTAGGAAGACCCTTCATGAAAGCTGCTAAGATGATCATTGATATTGATCGAGGAGGAAAATGTGAATTGAGCTCAAAAGATGAAAGTATTACATTTCATAGAGGTACGCCCAACTTACAAAATTGATGTTATTTCCAAAAATCAAGCAAAGTTGCCAGGCTCCGAATTTCTGAGGAAGCCTAGGATGAGGATTAAAGCATCCATAGTCAATATGGGGTTCAAATTTAAGAGGAGAAGGAGATCAACATCGGATACTGAGGAAGACAGTGACAGTGATGGAAGAGTCAAAAATTGGCATGGAGGATGGGAGCTCAAAGGAAGAATTGGTATGGAGTCAAACATCATCCTCCACTTGAGGCCACCATAAAAGGGTTGAGTAACCAGGCGTCGAGCTAAAGGACGTTAAACAAGCGCTTCCTGGGAGGCAACCCAGTCTTTGTAAGTTTTAATTTCATTTAATTTTCATTTTGTTAATTTTTAGTTTTAGGATTTACCTGTTTAAATAGGAGATTGCTAAAATGAAGGATCTAAATTTTAAAGGAATGCATGGAACCAATTAGGAATAGCAGAAGCAGAAGCATAAAAATACTGCAGATCTGTGCTTCAACCTGCGCTGTAGCGCAGATGAAGCGCCGAATTAAAATAAAATAAAGTAACTCTCTGACTTTTGCGCCTCAATCTGCGTTGTAGCGTAGGGTGAAGCGCAGCGGAACGCTTCAACTTCTGAGATGGTACACGCTCCACTCTGCGTGTAGCGCAGGGTGTAGCGCAGGAAGCGGAACTTTAAATTATGAATTTTGAATGAGGGTTCCCCTCGTTCCTTCCTTTGCATTTTCTCTGAGCTCCTAACCCTTGCTTTGCTTTTTTCACTCCTATAGCCTTCATTTTCAATTTCTGAGCTTATACCAGGTATGTTTTTATAATTTTCTTTCTTTTTAACCGATTGAAATTTTGAATTTTTTATTTTATTTGAGCATGAACTTAGGATAGGAAACTTAGGATTTTAGGAATCTTTAGGAAAGAAATAATTATCCATAGTGCTTTAAACTAAATTGCATGTGATAGGATTCTTTGTGAGTAATTCCTGTTTGTTTAGGTGGTAGTTTCTGAGTGCTCAATAGTTTCTGCAAATTATTTGTTGGTGCATGTATGCTTAATTAATTGCTCTGATATTTTTGCATGACATACATAAATGATTGTGCAATATTGCATGTTACTGATGACATGATTTTTGAGCAAGAGTTTTGTTCTCACTTGCATGTTTAGAATTGTTTAAGACCTGCTTTAACTGATCACTTTAGCATGTCTTAGTTAATTAATTGGCATTTATTTGGTAATATTTAAAATTAAAATTTTTATGCACAATTGTTTGGTTAATTGATTGCTCTGATTATTGAAATTAATTGGCCATTTATTTCATAATTATGAGCAATTAAATATTATGATGCATAAATAATTTTGAGTTGCTTTTGCTTTGCAGATGGTTCGCACGAAGAATGTCAGTGGTGCTAGTTCCTCTAGGAGAGGCACAGGAGTGCCAAGAGGAAGGCCCCCCAGAGGGAACCTGAGTTCGACCCTCATCGCTTCAAGGACGTCAAGTCTTTTGAAGCATACACTGACATTGCTGATTGCAAGTTCATCCTGGAGCGACCAGTCATCCTCTAGGAGGGGGAATATGAGGAGTTCTCTGCTGAGATTCACAGGAGGCGATGGGACCGCCTCAGTCGCCCTGGCAACTATTTTGATCCAGACATCGTCAGAGAATTCTATGCCAACTCCTTCGGGGAACACGACGTTAACTGCAGAAGGGAGTCCTATGTTTGAGGACAGATTATCAGATTTGATCGCGATGCAATCAATGCACTTCTAGGATATCCCATAGAGGAGGATAGAGACCTCGTGGAGTGCCAATACACGAGAGGAAGCAGGCTGTGGGGCTTCATGGCAATGATCCTCTTGATCTCGAGACTGCTCAGCTGCTTTGTTTACCAGCGCGTTCCTTTGAAAGGAATGCATATCAGGAGGCTGCTAGGATCTACAGGAAAGATATGAGGAGCATAGCTCAGATGTGGACAGTACTGATACTGGCCAACATTCATCATACAGGGCATGTTTCTGATGTAGTTATGCCCATGGCCCACCTCATCTACACTATCCTCACCGACGCCGTTATCGATGTCTCACGAGTCATCACCCAGAAGATATCAGACTTTGCATCTGCTGTGGGGCGTAGGACCCCTAACTCTAAGATCAGGCTTGGCTTCCCCACTCTTATCACAACACTTTGCAGATTTAGGGGTGTGGGTGTACACCCTAGGGTTCGCATCGCACTTCCCATGACCAGAGCATACATTGAAGCCAACTGTATCCCGGCTGAGGAGCAGCAGCAGGCACCACCACCACCACCAGCAGACACAGACGTTCCTGTCTGGGCCCAACGTCTTGAGGCCCAGCACACTCATTTGATGGCTCAGATGTCCACTATTCACCGAGCAGTTGATGCCGGAACTGAGAATGGAGCTGCTCACATGGACCAGGATGATTGAATTTTTCTTTCCTATTTGGTGCTTTTCCTTCTTTTCTTATTATTTTTCTTATTTTTCTTTTATTTTCCTTTTGATATGTACTGTATATTATTGCCACCGATACATTATCTATATTATGCAGTACTTATTCTGTTATTTTCTGTTTTTCTGCTAAATCTTTAAATTTTTAGGACTTTTTAGGACCTTAGGAAATTAGGATTTAAGGCAACTTTTTCAAAAATCTCGTAATTAAGTAGTTTAACTAACCAGATTAGGAAAGATGATAGGGTTTCGTGATTAATTCCATAATCAGTTAAGTTAGGATACTTATCAGGAGAACCTATCAGGATAGTTAATTAAAACCAGTAGGTGCTTTATCAAGGAATTTTAGCCAATAACCGGTGAGCTGTGAGCCCAAACACTGAAATTGAGAGCTTTTCACCGCTGCTTATCAACTGTTATTGCTTGAGTTTCTGAATTTTGTCTTGCTAGTGGAAGATATGGAAGTGACAAAGGCATGTTTTGTGATTATAATATTTTGCTTAGTGCCAAATAGCCAACCTTGATTAAATGTTTCCATTTATTGATTGCCCATTTGAGCCTTTAATATTTCTTTTGATGCACCCTAGCCATACTTAATGATTATATCCTGTCCCTTCACACTTGGGATAGAGAGCAAGGTGCAACACAACAAGATGGGACAAAAGGTTGGTGAATTGAAGGAAAGAAATTCAAAGAGTAGGCATAAGAAAATAAAAAAGAAGAGTACACCCTCATGAATAAATTCTCTATGTTATTGTTTCAAAAAAAATCTGCACAAAGATGTGGATACTGAAAGTTGGGGGGTACTTCTTCAAACAAAGAGGCCAACTGAAAAAGGGTGACAGTTCAAGAATAACATGGTGAATTGAGAGAAGTTCCAAAGCACAACCACAAGATGCTCTCTATTCAAAGTGTTCTTTGCATATCTAGAAAAACCATGATTTCTTGATAGCTCAGCCTCATTACAACCAAAGAAAAGACCTTTTGATCCATAATTAACTGCTTGCAGGTTCAGATATTGGAAACGACTATCAATTTTAGTTGTTCAACAGTGGTGAAAAAGATTGACGGAAACACTTACCCGTGAGAATGAAAGATTTCCTTGGTTTATCACTTACTGCTTTAATTGCTATTTGTGAGAAGTTTGATGATGTTTGTGTTCAATTCTGATTGAGGATTGGTAACATCTCTAATCCTGGTTTTTCTTATGTTTGGAAAGTGACTGCTGCTTAACAAGGAGATGATGAAGAGTTCCTTGAATTTGTTTTTGAATTGTTTGAATTACACAGGGGATAGAATTGATTTTTTTGATTGTAAAGAGGTCTCTTGCTTGAGGACAAGCAAAAAGTTAAGTTGGGGGGTATTTTAATAAGTGAAAATCATATGATAAATTAGAGCACTTTTTAGTTCACTTATCAAGGATAAAATGATTTTTGCCCCAGTTTAATCCCTTTTTATTAAATATTAGATAATATTTATTAATTTTAGATTTGAATTTGATGCTATTTTGATATAAATTGTGCTGATTTTGCAGAATATTGCAAGGATTTGATTTGAAGGAAAGATAACATTAAATAAAGGAGATATCTGCAAGATTTGAAGTTTATTTGAAGGCAATTAATGAAGATTGGAAGATTATTTGTAAATAATGAAGATTTGAAGATTATTTGAGAGCAATTAATGGAGATATCACTGCCAATTAAACAAGGATTCTGCACACAACCTTCCCAATTAAATCCAAGATGCTCAATAAATGCAAGATCTCAACAAGGAAAAGGGAAACAAGGAAAGACAATCAAAAAACTAGTCTCGGGGAGAAATCAAGTTAAAAAGAGAAAGATTGAAGCTGTGCAACTCGTGTCGCGCGCTTCACCCTGCGCTGCAGCGCAGGTGAAGCGCAACCATTCTGACTTCTGCGCTGCAACCTGCGCTGTAGCGCAGGTGAAGCGCAGAACGCGTGATTACTTGCTAAGTTGCCATTTTTAGATAGATTTCTCCCCAATCTTCTTTGTCTTTCCTTAGCCTATAAATAGGACCTCATTGCACCAGATCAAGGTGTGCACGATTATTGTAATTCAGTCATATTTCAGTGATAATGCACCAGAGCTAATTTTAGAGTAGGAGAGGAGGAGCGCTTCACAAGGATTGAAGATGGTGACAGCATCTTCGGTGGTTTGTATGGCTACCTTGTGTAGTTAACTCTCTATTAGGATTGGATGTAATTGATTCTATCCCCAAGTGTATGTAAACTCTATTATTTATTCCTGAGCTCTCTGTCTATAATATTGGTAATCTTATTCTGTGCTTAATTCCTAACTTCCGCTCTTGCGCCGGAGTTATAGGCTAGTTTCGACTAGGATTGAGGATGGGGGAGCGGATTCTGAAGAAACCCATTCTTTGAGTGAATAAGAGGACTCAGTAGCCAGTGAATCGAAACATGGGCGTTGCTAGTGATTGATGGGTAGTGTGAGTACTCTAATGAAGGGCGTCTATAGGATAGGCATGGTTATTAAATTACCGATAGCAAATGTTAGTTGATTGTCAATCCAGGATTCGACGCAAGGATGTATCTAATGAGTGATGAGTAGTGACAGTACTCTAATGAAGGTGCGTCTGTAGCTTTAGGCCTCGTTTATCAACTAGTTCTTTTACAAACGGAATAAAAGAAAGCAAAATAAGTCGAGGGTAAGTCTATCGCTGGGAGAGCCCTCATGGATTACCTTTGAGTGTGTGAGGCCGCTGGTAACTCGGGGTCTAGCAATAAAGTTTGTCTACAATATTATAGAATAAACCTAAAATAATAGATAGTTTACATGCACGAAGGGTTGTGATGATATGAAGTCCAATCCTAATCCAAGTAAAGTGTCTCTAACTCTTCCTTTCTAATTCAATGATTATTAATTCGTTATTTAGTTTTTCGCACAACAAATATTCTCAAAACCCATGTTTCCCTTGATAATTAGATCATGAGTTTACGTGAATTGACCGTTCCCTGTGGATACGATACTTTTCTTACTATTATATACTGGATTTTTGGTTCGCTTACCAGAAACCCATCACACAAGTCAAAGGAAAAGGAAACAAAAGAATATGGGATGGAGGGAGATTCTTATGAATGAGTGGAGGTGTGTTAGTTATATTCACCTGAATAGAACTCAAATGTGAAGGCCGGATGGGGTGGGGTTGAGGGGGGTTGGGGTGTGCAATCCTTGACTTCCTCTTTTCCTCTTGGCTCCAGTGGCTCCCTTCTCTCTAGAAGTGAAACAAGGGTAATTAATGAGGGTCTTGCCCTAGAAATTATCTTTAAAAGAAACAGAAACGCGCATTCTCGCTTGAGCGAGGAAAAAACTAAATCCTGGAACATATGCATTTCGCTCAAGCGAGAGGATGCTCGCTTGAGCGAGACAATTCAATATAGCATTTGTGGAATTACCTCCGAATTGTGCTCAAGAGAGGGGTTCCTCGTTTGAGCGAGAAAACCCTATTTTCCTAGTTTCTTTTAATAAAAACATATTTCTAACCTTATTTTATTTATGAAAATAATTTAGGAAGTTTGGGATGTTACAATGACACACTATAAAAATTTGTTGTGTGATTATGCCACTTGTTAGTTTTACCACCAAAATTTGGTAGTTTCCTTTTTACATTATAGCACTTAAAAAATAATATTAAGAACACTATATTAATATGACATGACTGGTATTAATTTTTTTAATTAATTTCTAGGAACAAACTTTAGATTCCAAACACACTCCCTGTCACCTTTCTCAGAACTAAAGTTAATTAGGAAGGTGTGTGTGTAGTACTAAAGTTGAAATAATGTTGGTGTATTTTACTATTTGCACATACATTATTGCACTTAATTAGGAAGGTGTGTATAGTACTAAAGTTGAAATAATTACTTCGTTACGAACTTGATTCTTTGACATATTTCTTGTATACGTGCCTCTGACATATTTTCTTGTACATGATCCTCTGACATATTTTTTTGTACAGATATAATATGCTCTTCCACAAATATATCACGTTCACTTCCACCATTATCACTGTAACTTAGATCCTTATCACCATTCATGTTAACAATTGAATCCTCATTATTTAATCTATAAAGTCTTCTATGCCACCTAAGAATGGAGAAATTATGATAGAATGAAATGTCATTTAAATAAATCTATAAAGTATTTACTATTTGCACATACATTAGTGCTTCGTAATTTTTTCTTTAAATAGAAACAAGGCAGAGAGAGTGAACAATTGTACTATACAATGCATAATAGACAATGATGTATACAGCTTGACTAAAATATACAATTTTGAGCTCCTAAATTAATTATACTAAAGCAGAATAAAATAACAAATAACTAAAACATTTTCAAATAAATGAAAATTCAATTTAAAATTTAGAACCATTAATGCATTATATAAAATTATTCAAATACCTGATACAAGCAACTAGCTAGTTGATTTCTACAACCCGTGACCTTCAATTGACAGCCTTTGGCGCCATAGACCAAAATAATCAGTGATTTTCAGTCTCCCAACTTCGAATTAAGCCCCTAAGTAGCATGGCAACGGGGGGGTCAGGGGCGGGTTTTGCTCTCTCCATCCCCACCCTCGTAAAAAGTCTGGGCGGATTCGGGTCGGGTTAGTTTGTAAAGAGAGCGGGTATGAAAGTTATGAAACCCAACCCACCCCGCGGGTCCCGTCGGTTTGGGGAGGGAACCCGTGTGAATTTCAACTTTCTATATTTTGAATAAAGAACGAAAGAGAGGGGGGACAGAGGGAGGAGAATAGAATAGACGGGAAGTCAAATAACATGTAAATAAAACATGTTGATAATCCTAAAAAAGTAAAAACTTAAGAACTATATTATATTTAAGAAAAATATATAAATTACTTTTATTATTTAACTATTAGTATATTAAAATTATTTTTATTCTGTCGGGGCGGGTTCGGGAGCGGGGGCGGGGCGGGGCGGGTTCTTACACTCCCAAACCTCCCCCGTCCCCGTTAAAGGTGGGGCGGGTTCGGGGTCGGGTTTTCCACGTCATAGTCGGGGCGGGGACGGATATGTACCCGCGAGTTCGGGTTTGTTTGCCATGCCTACCCCTAAGTCACAGTTGCAAGCAACTTCGAAGATTAACCAAGGTCAGCGAGCGAATGTCTCTTCGGGTTAGGGTTTCAATGGAAGGTTGTAAATGCAGTTGAAGAGGAGAGAAGATAATGAAAAGGGAGTAGAAGAAGATGATCTTACACACGAACAAGGAAATGAATTTTATGTGTTAGGGATTCAATTTGATGGAAGAATGAGAATAGTTGCTAAAATGAGTCTTTTATTGAAATGTAGAATAGACTTTTAACATTTGTAGTTAAATAAAATAATAACATAAAGGGGCGGAGTCAAAACCAAATAGGAAAAAATCAGGGGACCTATTAGAAACATAATAGGAGTTTGTCGGTCAACACAGGGCATATATGCACTCTCTCACTAAGGGGCCACCGTAGTAATCACCTTAATCATACACTTTTATTCTCTAATTTGTTTTGTGTTTGTTTTATGTGTGAAAATTGAAACTCCTCAAAACATCCACTAATCAACATAACTGACTTTTGCTTTTCACGTTTAGAGCAGTCGTGTTTCTTTTCATGTTTGAATCCCTCAAAATATGCATTCAACTAACAAAGCTCTATTTCTCTCGTGTTTATTTGCTTCACATATAACTTGTGTAAATTCTTTAACCAATACGTGTTTAGTTGTTAGAACGCTGTTAAAGTATGCACATCTTCCACTATCAACTGCTACCAGAACTAATCATATTTAATGTACGTTTGCAAAATTATTTGCATGAGACAAATGTGTAACTTTATGTTAGGATGAGCAATTGTGGGTTTGCAACAAGTAAACAACCATAACATTAATCAAGTGCACAACAAGTAAACAATCACTAAATAAATATTCTATTTTTCATGTAATACTTTAAAAAAAATTAAAAAACCTACCTTTTAATAAGAAATTTTACACCATATATAGTGTGTGTTGTTTTCCATTGTAATCTTTGTAAACGAAAAAACACATATTCTTTCCAAAACTCATTTTTTCAAAGCAACAACCCCTTTTATTTGAGAAAAGCACATTTACTCATGATGAGACGATAAAACAACATACCATATAGTATAAGAAAAAGGTCAACGAAATTTTAACAAAACAAAAGACATGCTACAAGAAATGATATCATTGAAAATATTAATGAAACAATAGACCAAAGTCATTTTCCCCTCCTCTTGGCAAGACAATCCATGGTTTTTTACGAGTGAATTCCATGAATTTTTTTTGTAAGAGAAGGTAAGAGACAATACTGTTATAACTCCTTTGAGCTCAAAACAATACACCAAAGAGACCAACACAAAGGGGAAATAATTCTTCTACTAATTTCACTTTTTCTTTCTAATGTCAGGGATCTCAAAGTTGTCTGAATTTGATACAACCTATTCATGAGTTTATTGAGGCCAATAAATTGGCTGATTTTCATGCAGTCATGCAATTAATGCCTATGATTTTATTTTAGTTTTGGAAGGTTCTATTTATTTGCCGTACAAATAAAAAAAACGGATTGTATTAAAACAAGAAGGACAATCACAAATTACTTGTAATGAATTTTACAAGAATCAATTGGTAATTTTAAATTTGTACAGTAATCATTTACATTAGAAGAACTAAATTAATCCATATTTAAGATGAACTAAAATATACATATTGGCTAGATGACACATGAAATGAAAAATAGATAAATTATGACTGAACATCCGCGCGGAAGCAAATTAGCAATCTTCAATAATCAATCACAACGTAAGTGCCATGACCAAGAATGAAGTGCGTGCTTGTATTGCCGTTTGCAATATGATTTTGCGCCTTTCTAAGGTACATTTTTAAAAGAATGGGTTGGAAGTATCACTAGAATTTGGTTGTTCTTTCATGAATGTCTTTAGTTAGATGATGACTCCTAAAGCGTTTTCTACAATTTCAATTTTATGAAGTTTTTTTCTTTTTTTATGCAAACAGTTGCATTTGATGCAACCAAATAAACTAGTTTCACATGACTGAAATAAAATATGCGGAAAGAGTAGGCCAACTCTTGAAACATCCCAGCTGTTAGGTGGTGTTCATTTGTTGTACCTGTATGTGGGCCGCGAAAACGTTTTATAAGAAATTAAAAAAAAAAAATAATAAAAGGAAATCACCTTTGCCTTGAACGTTCGAGTCTATTCTCAAGCGCTGCATAAGAAAAATAAGAAGGCGTAAATACCCTTGAAAAAAAAATATAGTATTATATTAAATGATATCCCCAATCCTTATCTGGGGACAAATTTTCCCTTGTATTTTTTATTAAAAAATAATAATTTATTAGATTCCTTTTCAACAATAATAAAAAATATAATTAAAGCCTGTCCAAGGATTTGATCTATAAGATATCAATATCAAGTTTAAGTCACTTTCAATTAAATTAATTGAGATGTGATTTTTAGAAGTGAAAATCAAGGTAAATTATTTTGATTTATTGAGATAATAAAGGACATTCATTAAGACATTAAAAATAATTTTTTATTAAAAAATATAATATTTAATTTTATGATTTGATAATATTAATTTTTAGTGTCAAGAAAAAAACATAAGAAATGATTTTTTATTAAAAAATATTTATTACACCTTTATATTTTTTAAGTAATTTTTTCTTTTATTAAAACTTTTTTATTTTAAACATTTTTATTATCTATTTTCAACCATAAGAGTTGATGTTATTAAAACAGTTAATACTATAAGTATAATCCACTCTAATATTCAAATAAAATTTTCTATTTATTACTCCTTCCACTTTATATTGAGTGTTATTTTGGTAATTTTTATTTTATATTAATTACTAATTTACAATATCAATAAATAATTAAATATATTTTTTTATACTCTTAAATCATTATTATGAGAGACAAAAATTGAGAAATCAATAATATAAAAAATAAATTACATAATAAAAATTAGTTAACAATAAAAGCTAAAATGTGAGATATGATGAAAAAAGATAGAGAAAAAATATATTGTATAAGTTGTTATTTTTTTTTCGTATGAAAATATTATCTCCATAACAAAATACTACTATCTGACATATCATAAAAAAATAATTAGTAAAATAAATAACAGAAACTTTGAATATTCAAATATAGAAAAGAGAAACAGCAAATAGCAACGCAGCTGGGTCCGGTGGCAGCGTAGCACCTTCGCTGGCACACACAACACAACACTTTCCACCCTTCATTTATTCATGCTTTCTCCTTTCTCGTTTTCTTAACCCATCCTCTTCCGTTTTTCACTCTCTCCCTCTCTCTCTCTCTTCCAATAATGGAAATCATCGCCGGCCGCAACCCACCGGCGACGACGCCACCGCTGCGGCCAGCCATCATCCCCACCGCCTCAAGAAGCCGTCCTCCGCCCCCTCTCCTCCTTCCCCAAAAGCCTCCGACGCGCTCCCTCTCCCTCTCTACCTCACCAACGCCATCTTCTTCACTCTCTTCTTCTCCGTCGCCTACTACCTCCTCCACCGTTGGCGCGACAAGATCCGCAGCTCCACTCCTCTCCACGTCGTCACTCTCTCCGAGATCGCCGCCATTGTCTCCCTCATCGCGTCCTTCATCTACCTCCTCGGCTTCTTCGGCATCGACTTCGTCCAATCCTTCATCTCACGCGCCTCTCACGATGTCTGGGACCTCGACGATGACTCCGTCCCCGGTGATCGCCGCGATTTCACGTCTCCGACCAGCCTATTCCCAAATTGACCCCGCCGGAGCCCTCGATTTGCTCCGAGGAAGACGAGGAGATTGTGAGATCAGTGGTGGATGGCGTCACGCCGTCGTACGCGCTGGAATCGAGGCTCGGTGACTGCCGTCGCGCTGCCGCAATACGCCGTGAGGCGCTGCAGAGGTTGACGGAGAGGTCGCTGGAGGGTTTGCCATTGGAAGGGTTCGATTACGAGTCGATTTTGGGGCAGTGCTGTGAAATGCCGGTGGGTTACATTCAGATTCCGGTGGGTGTGGCAGGGCCGTTGTTATTGGATGGGTTCGAGTACACGGTGCCGATGGCAACTACAGAAGGGTGCTTAGTGGCAAGTACCAATAGAGGGTGTAAAGCTATCTATGCCTCTGGTGGAGCAAGCAGCGTCGTTTTGAGGGATGGCATGTCAAGGGCCCCTGTTGTTAGGTTTTCCACTGCCAAAAGGGCTGCACAGTTGAAATTCTTCTTGGAGGACCCTCTCAATTTTGAAACCTTGGCCGTTATTTTCAACAGGTTAGCATCATTTCGCTTGATCCATGTAACTGGGAAAAGTTTTAATTGTTTGATGTTGATGTTGATTTTGTAGGTGGTGAAATTATTATGAATAGTACTTGTAGATCCTCCTAATCATTCCGTTTAATAATTTTCCTACTTACTTTTTTAAATTTTAAAAATATTTGATGCATCTACTTTTTTTATTTAATATATGCTTTTTAAAAAGTTGGAGGAAGGAAGATTATTAGAAAAATGTTTAATAGGATATAGCATTACTCAATTATTATTACTAGTTTTTGTGATCAAATTACTTGAGTGATGAAAATCCTGAGTATGTATTTGTTTTATTTTTTTTGGATGAATATTAATCAGTTAAATTAGTTTCTAAAATACACACATATATATTTTATCGTTTAGGGACTTAAATGACCGAAATTTGAGTACTTACTAATGTAATTTATCTCAATAGTTTTGTTTGTTATTTGTATTTTCACTTTTTTCCCCATTTTACTATTTTTTTATTGGATATTGGTGTTTAAAATTTTTATTTGTTTCTGAAAATTGTGAAAAAAATAAGTGAAGAAAATAAGGAATATAGAGGACTGGAATTTGGATTTCTGGGAGTTTTTTTTTTTCTTTTATTTATGCTAAGTTTTGATGTTTGTTGGCTTTGGTTCCAGGTCAAGTAGATTTGCCAGGCTTCAAGGTATTCAGTGTGCTATGGCTGGGAAGAATGTCTATTTGAGATTCACCTGCAGCACGGGCGATGCCATGGGGATGAACATGGTCTCCAAAGGGGTGCAGAACGTTCTTGATTACCTTCAAAATGATTTTCCCGACATGGATGTTATTGGCATCTCTGGTAATTTCCATGCCCTTTTCCACTGTAATGGATGGGATTTCCTGGATCGTTCTTTAGTAAACCTGCATGATGTCAATACCGTTTAATTTTGTATATCCTTTCAATTATGAACTTGTTTCTTTCATCAAAGTGGTCCAATTACATTATCTTATTTCTTTCCGTATCATCTTTAACATTTTAGCCTTTTTATATTGTTATGTTGGTTTGGTTTTTATATTGTTATGGGTGCTATCTGTTGAGCAGGAAACATGTGCCGTACAATGATGTTATTGTATAGGTCAGTTATGCGTTTGGAATTGTCAAGTTGAATTCTTTATCTGACTTTGATTTGTTTGTTCTATCTGCTTTTTGAAAAAAAGGGTTACTGTAAAAGTCATATGTACGTCATTCAATCCTATTTGTTAGAGTATTCAACTATTCATGTTGTATTCATTAGTTCCTATTGTGTACTAGTATTTATTTCATCATGACAAATTGAATTTGGCAGTTAGTCTCGCAGTTTATCTATTTTTGAAAAAAAAAGGTTATGTAGTGATCTGTACGCAACCTACTCTTATTTGTGAATAGTCATATTTTATTCATTTGTTGCATAATTATGAGCTATTGAGTCATGAAGATGATGCAAAAAATGGAAGTATGACACCACTCTCAGCTCATCACCAATTTATTTATATTACTCATTTGATCGGATTCCTATTGTGTACTAGTATTTATTTATTTCATCATGTCAAATTCAGTTTGGTAGTTAGTCTTTCAGTTAATTTGCTTGCGTCCTTTGAATGTCACTATTAATATCTTTGTTTTGTTATTTGATGCCTATAGTCAGGGCATGCTGAAATTATTTTTATGGGAATATTCGATAAAAAATGTGATGGTTATGTACTGACCTGATCCTTTAGGAAATTATTGTTCGGACAAGAAACCTGCTCGTAAATTGGATTGAGGGACGTGGGAAATCCGTTTGTTTGTGAAGCAATTATCAAAGAAGAGGTGGTGAAGAAAGTATTGAAGACCAATGTGGCTGCCCTGGTGGAGCTCAACATGCTCAAAAACCTTACTGGTTCTGCTGTTGCTGGTGCTCTTGGTGGATATAATGCTCATGCTAGTAACATTGTATCTGCCGTTTTTATAGCCACTGGTCAAGATCCAGCTCAAAATGTTGAGAGTTCCCATTGCATAACAATGATGGAAGCCGTCAATGATGGGAGAGACCTTCATATCTCAGTGACTATGCCTTCCATTGAGGTGATTTTGCATCCCATCTATAAATACATTTTACTCTTTCATAGTTGATTAATTTTCCAGTTTAATAGCTCTAAGGTTTTATATGATTCGTTGTCCTCTCAGGTCGGTACAGTTGGGGGTGGGACTCAACTTGCATCTCAGTCTGCTTGCTTGAATTTGCTCGGCGTGAAGGGTGCAAGCAAGGACTCACCAGGATCAAACTCAAGACTCTTGGCTACCATTGTTGCTGGAGCAGTTTTAGCAGGAGAGCTGTCTCTGATGTCTGCAATTGCTGCAGGGCAGCTAGTCAACAGTCACATGAAATACAACAGATCAAGCAAAGATGTATCTAAAGTATCATCTTGATTCTTGAGGATGAGGATGTGGTTCAAGTCATTATTTGTGGCGTCTAAAATAAAAACACTAGGGTCTTTGAGCGCAAAAGCCGGAATTTAGGGAGGAAAATGGAAGGGCATTAGATTAGATTGTTGGCACTCACTTTTGGCTCTGTATTGCCATGTGTAATGTTTTGTTATTTGAACTGAAGAAAGTAGAGTTCTACCTGTTTGGTGTCTTCTCTGACCCTTTACATGTTTGGTAGGTTATTCTGCTGAGCCATTGGATGAGTGTCAACATTCTCCTTCTCCTTAACCGAGATATTTGATGTTGTATTTATAATTCTTTTCCTGATATAATATGCTTAGTATATGTACCATTTTTTTCTGATAAATCTTTTCTGTGAAGGGGACCAGATAGCCGAGTGCTTCCATGAATTTCCTCCTCTTGTCGTATTGTCTGCTAGTACATATGAATTGAATTTGACCATGTCTTTCCTATGATTTCCCATTTAGTCAGTGTGGATATTACACAGATCGTTCTTGTCTTTTTCATTTGCCGTTTCAAATTTGTAATATGCTTGACGTATACAATTGGTACATTGCTTCTTCTGTATTAAAGCATAAGAATCTTAACTTACTCTCTTGACGTATATAATTGTGAATTGAGGTAAACATTTTACCGGTTGACTGCTACTCTTGGCGTCTCAACTCCAAGGGTGGGGGGTGGGTAATGCTATTATGCATTTTGTAGAGTATTATTAATTTGATTTAAAAATGTTTGTGCTCCTTACATTTTTTTTACTACTTCCTCTGAACTTTTTTCTTTTCTTTTTTGGTTTACATAATTTGTTTTTTAGTAATTAGATGTTTTGATCCCTATTATTAACAGAGTGTCACATAAACAGTTGTCAAATGTTCATACTGATTCCACATGGTTGTTGGATGCCAAATCAGATTTTTGATTCCACATGGTTGTTGGATGCCAAATCAGATTTTTGCATGAACTAAAATAAAAAACACACATAAAAGAATGGACTGAAAACATGTTTACATTAGTCATGTGTGTATGAGTCTTTTTCAATCTCATTAGCAATCCTTAGCTACTGTTAGTATTTGAAAGAATCTCTTTGGTATTTTGCTCACTAGTCAAATGGTTTAGCTCTTCCTATATTGCCTCACTAGCAAATCACAGGGACAAATTCACGTAATTCTTACTACTAAAAGCTTGTGCATTTGCCAACAAATTGGTAAAGAATAAACTAAGTTTGAAATGCTTTTTAAAGAAAATAAACAAATGTTTGCAGAATGCTGATTTAAGAGATATTGCACATATAACATATACTTTTTCAATGAAAGAGCTAGATCCAACAAATTGAATCAATATTCATGATATGATAAATTGCCCATGAATGTTTGAGAGACCAAATTGGTGGTCCATTAATAGTATCAACGTACCGTTAGTGAGGAAGAATGGTGATGTTCAATATAATGCTGTTAGTGAGGATGAACAATCTCAGTTCTATAACACACTTATTGAGGTTGGCCAATCACATTATTGCCCGTTTGGGTGGGCGTTTCAAAAACAAAAAGTTTTGCAGAATTGATTTTAAATCACTTTCGTCCAACATGCTTCGTAAAGTGTGCATCACTCATCTCAACCATTCATTTCTAAAATCAATTTTGCTCAACTGTAAACTACACAATTGTATACCGTGGACAACACAATTAGTCTTGCCATTTGATTCATATAGATGTTGATATTGAGAATATGCATCTCTGTGATGCACACAACACACCTTGATGTTGGTTGATCAGAACTAGGTTATGCAGTTGGTGAAGAAAATAATGAGCCAAATGATGTAGTTGTTGAGTTTAACCATGGAGATCTGAGGCATGGAGCTCGTGAGGCAATATAGGAAGAGCTTAACTATTTGACTGGTGAGCAAAATATTGGGGATCTCTTCTATTTATTAACAATAACTAAGGTTTGTTAATGAGGATGAAGAGACTCATACACACATTACTAATCAGGATATTATTTTTTTTATTATCCCTTCTTTATGTGTGTTAATTTTATTTTAGACCTTGTTAAAATCTAATTTGCATTCAACAACCATATAGGGTTAGTATGGACACTTGATAACCGCATATGTCACACTTCATTAGTTATATCATCATTTAACATAAATTTGTTAATAATAGGGACCGAAATATCTAAATGTTAAAAAACAAAAGATGTAAGAAAAAAAAAATGTCAGAGGAACTAAATAAAAAAAATCATAAAAATGTAGGGATATTTGAGCCTATTAATTAACTAATGCTTATATGAATTTCTAACACTTTGACATCCTGAGTGTTAAAATTCGTTTGTACTTATTACCTCTCCTAATTGAATCCACTATTTCTAAGACTAGGAATAATTTTCAATTTTCAGTAATACATTAATAGGTATCACTTTCATTTAAATACAAAAAATATATATTTTATTTTAAATTTCTTTTTAAGAGGAAAATAGAAGAAAATTATGAAAATAAGGTATCCAAAAAATTAGTAATGAAAATTTGTTTCCAAAATCATAGTATAATAGTATGTATACACATATACATATTCCAGCATTAAATATTTAACCATTTGCTCTACTAAATGAGTTTTTATTTAAAAGTGCAGTTTTTAGAGGTAAAAAGTACAAGAAAAATTATAGATTACATGATTAGGAGATTTCAATTTTAATAATTTATCATTAAGAAAACATATAACTAATCATGATTTAATGATGAAACTAAGCAAAAAATATTAAATAGCTGAATTGTATTAATCCTTACCAATGCAAATCGTTGTACGAAAAATGATTGTAATAAATATATAACAGTTTTGGGAACTAAAAAACGCTATGGGCTAAAAGGCCCAAACCATGATAAAAATGGAGCTTCGGACTTTCGGTTCGAAATAGATACCGGTACCAGTGTCCATCGCTCACTCAAACAAACACTCACTGCGAGAGAGAAGGAGCCAGAAACTTCTCCTTTGAAGTTCAAACTTAAACCCTAGTTCTCTCTCACTCTCTCCGTCGTCTTCAACCATGTCAGCCATGCTGGTACGCTCTCTCTTCTCTCTATGTGCGTCTGTGTGCTTTTTATGTGTTTCACAAACTTAACCTAACTGATCGTTATTGCTTGGAAATGATGCGGGAGAAAACAGCAACCTCAGATCATACTGCTGAAGGAAGGCACTGACACTTCGCAAGGGAAGGCGCAGCTTGTGAGCAACATCAATGCCTGCACCGCCGTCGCTGACGTCGTCCGAACCACCCTCGGTCCTCGCGGCATGG
Organism: Sesbania bispinosa; assembly: GCA_026901365.1. Lineage (NCBI taxonomy): Eukaryota > Viridiplantae > Streptophyta > Magnoliopsida > Fabales > Fabaceae > Sesbania > Sesbania bispinosa. The sequence continues at coordinate 1,940,043 of QLOH01000045.1, read as the reverse complement.
ACAAGCTCATCCACGACGACAAAGGCTCCGTCACCATTTCTAACGACGGCGCCACCATCATGAAGCTCCTAGACATCGTTCACCCTGCTGCCAAAATACTCGTCGACATCGCCAAGTCTCAGGACTCTGAGGTAACTAAATCCATTCCCTTCGATCTACTCCCTCGCCATCTTTTGCATTTCGAATGCAAGTGTTTTGGTGGATCGTTTTTCTGAAACGTGATTTTTTTTTTAATTTTTTTGTTTTTGCTTTTTTGATGTGGTTACTTTGACAATTGTCTTTTCTTGATTCAGATTCTTGAAACTGTGGAATTGCGTGTTTGTTAATGATAAGCTATTGAATTGTTATTCTTGTTGTGAATATGAAGGTTGGCGATGGAACCACCACTGTGGTATTGCTCGCGGCTGAGTTTTTAAGAGAGGCCAAGCCTTTCGTTGAAGATGGTGTTCACTCTCAAAATTTAATCCGGAGCTATAGGACTGCAAGCTCCTTGGTAAACACTTTTATATTTTTTGCCTCAATCTCAAATACTGTAAGTTTGTAAGTTTAGCTATGTTCCTGACTCGTTCTGTTATTTTGTCATTTTTTATCATTGATGCAGGCAATTGAGAAGATTAAAGAGCTTGCTGTTAGCATAGAGGGGAAAAGTTGGAAGAAAAGAAAAGCTTGCTTGCAAAGTGTGCTGCTACAACACTTTCTTCGAAGCTTATAGGTGGAGAAAAAGAGTTCTTTGCATCCATGGTTGTAGATTCTGTAATTGCAATTGGGAATGAAGATAGGTTGAACATGATTGGAATAAAGAAGGTACCTGTATTGCTTTTTTTTACAGCCTTGTACCAGAAAGCTGCATTCTCTCTTTTATATTGGTGATTGTGTGATATGTTTTTCAATTGAATAAATTTTATTGGCAAAAGTAAGAGTGCAAAAATGGAAGATCAAAGATACTCTTAATCTTAAAGGCACTATATTAAGGCACAAAAAAAAAAAAACTCATCAGTGTGGTAAAGCTCTTGAATCACTTTGCATTTGTGTGTAGGCATGCCTCTGCAAATGAAGTTAGACTTAGATATTTCAGTGTGTGTATGTAAGTCTCAGGTTCAAGGTTTACGATGACTAAGAGAGTTGATTAAATCTTTTCTAAACAATTTGACACTTTGGAGGAAAATGCTGATTACATGTAATTTTATGGCTGGTTTTATACAACCTTGCTAATTAGGCTACCTAAACGCTTTTAGTGCAACAAAATTTTTTTGCTTCCTAGAGATCCTGATTTTTTTACCCCTTTTCTTTCTGATTTCTTCTTTTGGGGTATGGCAAGTTTTAATGCTGTAGATGTTGTTTTTATATACATGCAAGTGGGTGTTGAGGTCTTGTAAAAGCTTGTGCATATATACTCACATGTCATATAATCATCATATGACAGCCTCGTCATGGAACCTGTAATGCTACCTGCCAGTTCCAATTTCCCAATGTTGAGAATGAAACACACTCCAAAACATTTTTTCCTTATTTTATGTCATATTGACAAGAATTTAGCATTTTTGTTGTGGTTGTGTTTTGTACTTATAATTCAAAGTGGTTGTTATTACTAAGTTTTCCCATTTAGTCAAACTAGTTTTAGTATATATTTCTTGTTCTTTAAAAGGATTTATTTGCTCTAAGAGTAAAACAGCATTGTGAACCCTTGGCTTTTTTTTAAATAATTCCTGCCTTTTCATATTGTTGTAACTTGTAATTAGATGTTTAAGCTTCCACTTTCTTCACAGATAAAGTAGGTATGTTGTAGTTGATTTCCATAATAGTGTTCGTGGAAATTTGTTCAAAAGAATATTTGATAATTCAAAAGATGTGATAGTAAGTAGGCAAGTCATAATCAACTAGCCAAATAGGAGTGTTGCTGTCATGTAGGTTTTGTTTTATGGTTAATATTTAATTACATGTAATTCAATTTATGTTATTTTGCTTGTTTTGGAAATAATGTGATGGAGATTCAGTTATATTCTACAGGTTCCTGGTGGTACCATGCGGGACTCTTTTCTAGTCAATGGTGTTGCCTTCAAAAGACATTTTCATATGCTGGGTTTGAGCAACAGCCCAAGAAATTTCTCAACCCAAAAATACTTCTACTTAATATTGAGTTGGAGCTAAAATCTGAAAAAGAAAATGCTGAAATAAGGTGTGAATATTCAAAATTTATTCTTGCATTTGTTGATACCGATATCCAATAGAACTGCTTAGTTCACCTGTCTTCCTTCTATTTCTCTTGTTCTTCACAGATTATCAGATCCATCGCAATATCAGTCAATTGTTGATGCAGAATGGAATATTATTTATGACAAGTTGGATAAATGTGTCAAAAGTGGTGCCAAAGTTGTTCTTTCACGATTGGCTATTGGTGATCTAGCTACACAGGTATTAATTATCTTCTTTGTTGTTTTTATTGAATGTAATCTTATTCTATATTCTTGGATTCCTTTAAGCTATCCTCAAAATGTTGAACCTTTCTAATAACTAAAACATGCAATGCAATATATGCATTGTCTCAGATGTTACACATACATGTTTTGCATGATTATGGGTTTCTATTTTTGTTGTTGGATAATGATAGAAAATTATTCTTTTAATCGGTTTCTTCAGACACAGATATTCATGAATAGTTTTTATTTTAATGACTTTTCCTCGAAACAGTATTTTGCAGATCGGGACATTTTCTGTGCTGGACGTGTAACAGAGGAAGATCTTAAAAGGTTGCTTGCTGCAACTGGTGGAACTGTACAAACATCTGTCAATAATGTCATTGATGAGGTTGTGCATTATTTGTAGGACTCTAATTGTTTGTTCACTTGTTATTTATATATTGCCAGGCTGAATTCTCGTGATTTATTTGCTTTGAAGGTATCTTGGAACTTGTGAGATTTTTTGAGGAAAGGCAAGTTGGGAATGAGAGATTCAATATATTCAGTGGATGCCCATCTGGCCAACACCACAATAGTTCTTCGTGGTGGAGGCCGATCAGGTCTGTTATGAGCCTTAGAGGTTGTGCAATAACTGTTTATGTAGCTTGTAATTAAACAAATTTAATAGATCTGCCATTATGGGCTCCATCTTTGATTTTTGTTATTGTTTAATAGTTTCATAGAGGAAGCAGAGCGGAGTTTGCATGATGCTATCATGATTGTTAGAAGGGCTTTGAAGAATTCAACTGTAGTTGCCGGTGGGGGTGCTATAGATGTAATGTCTCCTAAATATGTTGGTAGATCTTGTTGAATTATGTTAGGAGCCATTCGGGTGGTTGCGAGTTTTCAATTATTGGTTTTTTAAAAACTTTAAAAGTTTTTACAACTCAACCAAAAACTGAAAAACCCACTTTTTGTGGTTTTCAAAATGTCTGTTTTTGAAAACCACAAAAGCAAGTTTTTCAATTTTTGGTTTAAGTTGTAAAAACTTGATTGAAAATGTTTAAAAACCAAAAACTGAAACTCGCATTACCCCGAACGGCCCCTTAGTTAATGTGTTAGACATTAAAATGTGGTTATGTTGACAGATGGAAAATAAGCCGGTACCTGAGGCAGCATGCACGTACAATAGCTGGAAAGGCTCAGCTTTTCATAAACTCTTATGCAAAAGCTCTTGAGGGTGTGTGGAAATTAATTATGTTCCCTAGTTGTGAGTATACGAGTCCAAATATTCTATTATTTTAGTCATATAACTATGAAATTATGGGATGCAACACCTGTTTAACAAAAGTGGCAAAGAGTTTATTTTCTTTTGCACGAATGGTACTTCTAATGAAGAACTTTCCGGAATAATGGTCTAAAGTTCAAACTAATAGGATACCAAATTATCAGTACTATGTTTATTTACAATTTTTTTAAATCAAACATTATGCCATTATTCCTAGAACAAAACCCCCCCCAACATTATTCTTCTAAATCTTCAGGATGCTTCTAAATCTTCATAGAATTATTCAATGGTTTATTCCTTGTTATTGAATTACTATGGGGAAAGGGATGGAAGCAAAACTACCCTTCTTGTGCATATGTTTTACATGTTGGAATTCAAACTGAAATTGTTGCAGTTTGATTAGAGGCCAGTGAGCATAGAAGTATGGAATACTGTTGGCAGGGATACACACACACAAACAGTTGGGTCATCTTGAAATTACATTGCTAAGTATCTGGTATAACATTACATGAATACTAGCTTAGGAATTGTAAGACTAGTGTTATCAATGGCGAATTGCGGTCCATGGCGGAAAGCCAAAATTCTACCATAAAAATATGGCGGATGCCATTGCGGATTATGGCGAAAGTATGCGGGCCATAATAAAAATACAATAAATATATAGAAAAAAACCTAAAATCTGCATAATTTAACAAATTGATAGAACAAGAAGCTAAATTGATATAAAACCATCAAAGAAACTATAAAAGGCAGAGACAGAGACGGTGCATAGACTGTAAGTGGAGAGGGTGCAGAGAGCAGAACCAAAAAACAGAAAAAAAAAAACAGCACCATAACAGAAACTGTAAGTGGAGAGGGTGCAGAGAGCAGAACCAAAAAACAGAAAAAAAAAAACAGGCAGAGACAGAGAGAAGATGATTCACCAGAAAATCTGGTCGCCGGAAGAAGGAGCTCACCGGTAGAAGGAGGTCGCCGGGAGAAACTGGCTGTGGTGACTGGTGAGAATGAAACGGAGAGGGGAGCTAAAAAATGCAGAGGAAACTAACATGAAAGGGGGAAAGAAACACATTTAGGGTTATATTTGAACCGGGTCACCCTTAAACCGGGTCGGGTCATGAGGGTCCAAGCCCTTTTCTGTTAAAAAAAAGGCTGTTTGGCGGCCATTTCTGCAATTTTCGCCATGCTGCCATGGTCATGGCGGTCGCAATTGCACCGCCATCGAAAATCCGCCATAGCAAGCATGGCGTATGGCGGTTTGCCATAAAACCGCCTCGCCATTTCCGCCAATTTGATAACACTGTGTAAGACGTGAGACATGAAGGGTTTGAGATCTTGTTCTTTGGTTCAAAGAGTATAGTTACTTGATTGTATTTTGATGCTAAGAGTTGTAGTGTTATTGCAGGTTATACCTCGGCAATTATGTGACAATGCTGGTTTTGATGCAACTGATGTGCTGAACAAACTAAGGCAGAAACATGCACTTCCTTCTGGTTGGTCGCCAATCATTTATATGCACACTTGGAGTTTTCAAAATCACTTTCATGCATATTATGACATGCTTACATTCAGAGCCACTGAGAAGTGGGCTTGATTTGAGCCAAGCCTAGCTGAATATAAAATAGTCAGGGTTGTTAAATTAAAGAGCTGGAGCTTTATTTTGTGTTGTGTTAAGGCTTAAAGCTTGCCCTGTTTAATAGTTGAACCGAGCTAGGTGACTCATGAATAATAATAATAAAAAAAGAAAGAAAATTTGCATACTAAGACACACACACACACACACATAAACACTTACAGAAAGAATTAAGAGAATTGTATTTTTTCCTAAAATATTGTTCATTACATTGTGGGTCTCCTAAGAAATAATTGATAGTAGTAATTAAGCTCCATGTGAACTGAATGCACAGAGCATCTATATTCTCAGGTTCTGCTCAATTAATTAAACAAGTTCAAGGCTTCAAGCATGTTTGTCAAAAATATATGGAGAATGATTGACCCAGAGTATTAGACAATTGTTTTGGAGTTAGTATTTATTAAAATTTCTTCCACATAATTAACTAGATACTCGTTCAGAATATCTTAATTAACTACAAATTAACATGAGAGCAACAGTGTTAGTCTGATTAATCACTGTATTTTTTCCTCTTAATCAACTTTGCTTCATTCCATCTGTCTAGAAAATTTGCTCAAGGAATTCCTTTTAATATATAAACAACTGAGCCAGGCTTTTCCCTAGTCTGGCCCCATTAGATTACAAATAAATTCATTGAAACCCCCACTCAAAAGCAACAATGTAATTTGTTGTGCAAGAATGTAAGTAGTATAGTGCAGTCATAGTTAGTATTTTCTCTTTGCTAGTTACTGTTTCAGTCTCCTCAACACTTGGGCAGCTTCAAGTGTGTAGATGATAAAATGTCTAATTGGGAGATTCTTCTGACTTGAATTCATGTTTGCCTGAGTGTTTGGGCACATTTGCCAATTTAATGCATCTGCTATAGGAAATTGTAAAATTCTTTTGATAGGTTAGAAGTTAAAAAGTCTTAGTATTGCCTGCTTGTTACAGGTGAGGGGGGGCACCATATGGGGTGGACATAACCACTGGTGGAATTGCTGACTCTTTTGCTAACTTTGTCTGGGAGCCTGCAGTTGTAAAGGTATTTGCCTGCATTTATCTGAATTGTTTAATAATCTGATTCTAATGTTTTAGGTGGATGGTGTATAAGTAAGTTAATGAATTTGTAGATTAATGCTATAACTGCTGCTACGGAGGCTGCTTGCCTTATCCTAAGTGTGGATGAAACAGTTAAGAATCCCAAGGTAAACTTCGACTAGTGCTGGAGATTGTGCTTTTGTTCTGTAAAATATTTCTCATTGCCTTGCTCAATTTGAAGGAATTACTGATCTATTATGTTGGGTATATTCCAATTTAATTTTATTCTAGTTTCCTCCTGTTTGACTCAGCTCTTTTGGTTGGGGATTTTGTACTTTAAAAGGGAATGCTATGTGAATTTTTTACCTTTGGCTATGTATGGTGTCACATTCAACACTTTTCTGCATAAATCCATATCCAATCCAATTGTTCTTCATCTTTTTTGGTCTCTTTTAAACGTTGTTTCATGTACTATAATGTGTCGAGTAATGACTACTAGATGTCAAATTTCAATATGTCACGGTACTTAGTTCAAGAGTGGATCAGGAATCTTTAGTATGGTAAGAAAAAAGACAATGGTGTTTCCATCCTCACCGGGATTTTTTTAGAGGCAGGGATCAAATATGTATTCTCTCAAGATGTTGGAATGCCATTATTGGTATGAACTGGAATGGGACATTTTTCCTTGTCCCAACTTGCCCTTGGTTCTTTTTACAAAATAACCAAAAGTTCCCTTAACGATGTAACCCAATTGTTTTTTAGCAGTGTTTCAAATATATGTGCCCAGCTCCTCAGTTTCCTCTTTTAATAATTGGTTCGGTATGATACTGCATTGATGAAGTAGCTGTACCATAGACTCAGGTCTCTGATATACTTCCAATTCCCATTGATAATATCTTGTTATCATAACCATCCAATTCTGTTGATAGCTTTCATGTATCACCCTCAAATTATGTATTTAAAGGCCCCTTTGTTGCTTGTAATTAAAAATACTTCGGTGTCCATTCAATCTTCATTAATTATGCCATGTACATAGTACAAATGAAGTAATCTTTATATTTACCTAATGAATTATTGCATGTTTAAGTATACACAGCTTGTGGACAATTTTGGTTGATATTCTTATGATTATTCTACTTGGGTCTATTCATTTGACTTTTGAAATTTACACTGATTTGCAAACTTATGTTGTTATTAATGTCTAATATGTGCCTTTTTTATTTATGTGTAGAGACTAGAGAAAAATTTCCAGCGTTCATTTATTCAATAGCTTGTTTGTTATTAGTAGTTTTTGTTTTGAGTGACCTGAAAAAATCTCTCTACCTTTAAATCATCTGTACCCTGCTTCCACAATTATATTAACCATCTTCCCAATCTCTAATTAGAATAATGTGTATGTGATGTCATATAAAAAAAATTGAAACCTTTGTTATGCAGCTGATTTTGATTGTTTTATGTATTTAACTTTCATAGTCTGAGAGTGCACAAGGAGAGGCTGCTGCAAGTGCTATGGGAGGCAGAGGTCGTGGAGGTGCTTTCCGTGGTCGTGGACGAGGAATGCGTAGATGATGAGAAATGCATTCCAATGGTTCAGCGTGTCTGGTGCATTGTGTTTGTTTAATACACAGAAGGCCACTGCAAGCATGTTTCTGCTATTGGTGTTATTAGAAGCATGCTATATTTTGGAGTTACAAATGATATGAAATTGTAATAGGGATTCTGGGAACATCATATCAAATTAGGATTTGATGGTAGCAATTTTTAGGCATCGTCTTCTTATGTTTGTTCATTTTATAAGTTGGGGGGGTTGAAACTATGAGATGGTTGTCAGTGGGGACTACTATTGTGTGAAATTTTGGGTCACCTTGTTTTGCAGTTCTATTGTTTATTACTTCATATTCATATAAGCATGTGATTTATGTTGTTTCACTAGAACAGTCATCTGTGAAGGTGTATGAAATTGCAGAAACATTTAAACAGAGCAAACGATTTATTTCTGTTATTAGGAAATTAGACCACACTAATATTGAGAATTGATCGTTAAATAGTTGTAGTAGGGATAGGCCTTGATTACTTTGTATTTTCCATGATTACTTTTATTCTGTGGACTTCATTTTAGATCTGTTTTGTGCAGTGATCACAAAATAGTACTAAATTTTTCGAGTAAAAGGAATTCTATGCATCCAATTCTACTTTTGAAGTGTAATTTTGAGTCTTTTGCTTTCAACGGTTTTGGTTTCTTTCTGTGTTATCTAATGCCAATCTATTAAACAGTTGTCCATGTGGGCTGTAATTCTACGTTATTTATCAGAACTTTGTCAAGAAAACGGAGAAAAAATTTTCAGGAGCTTAATGGATCTCTCCGGAATATACGAAACAAATGTCAGTAATCCTCAGGTAAGGATCGGAAAAGAAGCTATTAGTCAACTCTAGGTGATGCACAGTTAATGCCTTTCAAGGATATCGGAAATTGCCCTCAAATTAGTCGACTCTGGGTGCACATGAACATGTCAAAATTGGTCGCAATAGAAGTCAGACTCTAACCGCCGGACCTAAAAAATTAGGGTTCAAATTTTACTTTTAAGAAAGTTTAGTTTTGTCTAACAACCACCCCGGCCTGATCAAAGACCATAAAAAAAAATCAGATCAAGACCATAAAAAGAATCAGATGGACCAGAAGAAAAAGAAAAAAGAAGTTATTTGTGTCAAAGATTCAGACGAAAAAACAAGAATCAAGGTCTGCAAAAACGGAAGAGTCAAGGTGCGGACCCTCCTAATATCAATACTGTCGTAAAACATTATTTTGAACCATTTGTTGGTCCAACTAGCAAGAATTTTCATTCTCATTCAGAAGTATGTATTTTGAGAATATAAAGAAGTGTTTGTAGAATCTTGTCCCGAGTGAAGTCCACTTACTCAGATTAGTTAGTGTTCAAGTCACTTCCAAATAAGAGTCCTGAAGAAAAAAAAAAAAAACTAGCAGATTTTTGAGGCCTCAGCATTGCTGTGTATGAACTAGATATGGAACTCTTGTCTAGAAAGATAGTCAATGACTCATTTGAGACAATAAGAAGGAAGCCAGCAAAAATAGAACAGCAATATCAAATTCTGCAAGATGAAGATTCTGGAAAAACAAGTATTCCCAGTACGATAATCTAGAAATGATTACAAATATCCTACAAAATACTGCTTCAATAACTTGGAAATCAACTTCATAATCAAAAGCATTGAAAGACAAATTCATATGCAATAAGAATAGATCACTAAAAATTCATTAAGCTACAATTCTAAATCTCAGAATCCTGTGAGCACAGAGTGGTGACCTCATCAGTGGCTTAGGCTTCTACAGGAATGGGGGCAATATTACCCATCGTCGAGGATACCTGGGTCTCCCTTCCTTTCCATCAAATAACTGCAGGTACATCAAAGATAAGATGCAGAATTCATTATTAAAAGAAGCAAGGAGAGGAATACATTAACAGTGTTGGTTCATTTTTATAGTATTTGTCATTTGATAAGGTTTCGTCCTATACAAATGATAAATTTATCCAAACAACACAAGAACCAAATTTTGTTGACATAGCATAACCAAGCAATAAACATCAGACTTTTATGTGGAGCAGTATTTTTCAATCCACATGTTCAATGTAGCAGAAGAAGGAACTAACATCATGATAGAGTCAGAAATCAAGTTAATCATAAACCTTTCAAATCCTTAAAATCTAAAATGCTACCTTACTTAGTACAAGACAAATTGCATGTGAATGTGATAAGAGAGAGAAAAACACAACTCAGAGAGAAAAAAGGCAGGAGAGGAAAAATAAAAGTGAAACATTCCGTAGCAACTATGGCCTAGTTTGAATTAACTTCTCTAAAAGGGAGAAGAAAATAAAATGCAGTAAAAAGATAAAATGAATCCAACTTTTTTTACAAGTCTTTGTAACTCATCTTTTTCAGATGCTAAATGGGAGAGTTTCTAAAAAGTTGAGTTGCAAAGACTAATTTTAACTTATGAAAGAAGTTGGATTTATTTTACCTTCTTAGTTCATTTTATTTTCTTCTCCTATAAGTTCTTCTAGCAAAATTTATCCAAACTAAGGGGAGGGGAGGGGAGGAATTTTAATGAAGGGGAGGGAATGGGAGGTGACATTTAATTGTTTGGTTCAAAGAGGGAAGAGGAGGGGAGGGAAGGAAAAATGACCCTTTACGTGTTTGGTTCACAAGGGGAGAGGAGTGAAAATAAAGCTAATTTACTTATATATCTCTTTACTTTTATAACACATAGTTTTATTAATATGAGGGTAGGGGTATTTAAGACTTTTAATTATTTAATTTTAAATCCCCTCCCTCCCTTCCAAATCCCCCCATTATTGGAGGGGAGCAAAAATAGCCTTACGAGGGATTTTGGCCCCCTCTTCTCCCCTCCTAAAAATTGAACCATACATGAAAACTCATTTTTAAAATCCCTCCCCTCCCCTCCCCTCCCTCCAAATCCCTCCAACCAAACATAGGCTAAATGTTTGTGCAAAAGTTACTAATTGCCTAATGAGGATTATCCTATACATTTTGCTCCTACATTTATATACTTATATTTTTATAAAATGAAGACTGTAAACTGAATTAATGAACGGCAGAAATAAAAGGTAAGCAAACAAACCTTCTTCAAAACGCCTGTGCTTTGCCAAAGCCCACTTGGTCATGATAAAAGTAGCAACCACAAGAAAGATATAACCTGCAACAGTTTGTGTTGCAATGTGAAGCCCAACCACTGATAGATCTCTGTTGTATAATTTGCACAGGTAACAATATTGAAGAGAAAGCCACGTGGGATCTGATATCCACATTCTCCCCCCAGGTCCACGGAGACTCCTCAGTATAATATGGCAATAGAAATTTGAAACTTGACAGAGTATCCCAAATGCAAATCCAATCTTTATTTGGAGGTCATTTACAGGGGTATATAGTGGATGGTTCACATAATAAGCAATGTAAGAGCCAAAGGTCCAGTAATAAGCAACAGTTGCGAAAAACATTGGAAAGGGGTGAGGTTGCATGGCTGAAGCGATGCACAAAAAATGTTTCCAGAATTCTTTTGGCATAATGGAAACACCAATAGTACATAGCATATGTTTGCACAGGGTGGATGACACGTTCACCTTTGTAACCAAAATACTGGTAGACAGGAAATAGTAGAAGACTGGATAGAGAAGCAAAGGGCCCAAATACTCCCAGAAAAAAAGGGTACGGTAAGAAACTTGTGGGCCTAAGTCCTTAAATACTACAGTTAAGGTTTCTGAATTTCCATCTGTATAGTCCTTCAGACTCTTTTTGTAATTGAGAACAACAGGCCTTTCCTTTGATCCTGGTTGGACAGGAAGTGTCAAGCGCTGCCTTGATGGGTACTTCTTGGCTGTTGAAGTGAAACATATAAATCATGTTAATGATCTATGAATCATGTTACAGACAAGCATTTTTTTTTCTTCTGAGAGGTAATAAGATGGAATAACAAACAATAAAATATAAATAGTAGCAAGAGTTTGATGCAATAGATTGAACTAGTGTTGTCACGCATAATTCCTTTTAGTTCACCAACCCAATAAGAACTGAGTTAACTTTCACCAGACAAGAAGTAGTTTTCATTCTAATATTTCAAGTTTCAACAACCTAAACTAGGTTTTTAAATAAGAATCTATTGAAAAAGACTTGCCAGATGTAATAAACAATACTAAAACTTCTTGGTTATCTTGCAGTGTGAGAAAATGGGGACTGCGCTTTATTTACCCAAGGCTCAAAGGACACTTTAACAAGTGTATCTAAATAACAAATTGCAACTTAAAGGACAACCCAGAAGCTTATTCAGTCACCACCTATGATGCATGTATACAGGTATGGGTAGCGGAGGCAACACTGGTAAAATGAAGGGATACAACTTCTGTAAAATATCAAGATACTGGTTCAGTAGGTTATAACATAACACAGAAAAATTAATATATAGCATTCATCAAACCTAAACCACCATAAAGATACACATGAAACCTCAAAACAAAAATAATAGATGGGCCACTCCATGATTGAGGGAAAAGGTGGAAAAATAAGTTTTTTATTTTTGGTTTAGACTGAAAATAACTCATGGACCAATTTATCATGAATCCAACTATTTGGTATGATATTGGTATTATATGTATCCACACCAGTGCATAGTGTTATAATCATCAAACAGAAGCAATATCTTAAAAAAATACTAAATAGCAAGAATGGCGAATATCAATGAACCTATGAGACTGTTATCAATATCATACACAGTATACAATAGTTAAAAAATCATATATAGATACATCCTAACACCATCAAGATATAAGCTGACAACGAATTTAGCCCATTTTCGTCTCAGATATCACTTAAAAAAATTGTTATAATTTATACATAAGAATAGTAGAGTAAAGACAGACGTTCACTTACTTCGTTTATGAATTGCCCTCCCTGCAGATCTGCTACAGTAGCCTATGGCGAATAAAGTGATAACCATAAATCATTAATTACACTTGAAAACAAAGCTACCACTACCATTTCCCAATTTAAAGCTACACAAAAAGGGGGGGGGGGGGGGGGGTGGGGGGATTATATAAATGAAATCCAAGTGTCGGAGATTAATCTAAGAAATCAAAACTACCTTTTTGATAACAACAAAGATAACAAAATATGCCAAAAAAGGAGAGAAATCTAGAGAAATAAGACATACAGAATCGCTGAGCTCAATGCCCACCTTTAACGATTTCTCTTCCACTCCTAGTAACAAAGTGACCTTCATCTTTAAAACCGAAAACAGACCCACTTCACCAAACAGTGTTAGCAACAAACTTTTGCGAATCACTGAAGGATAATATGCAAGATCCAACAGAAGCAGGGGCTGAAACTCCAAACAAAAGAAAAAAAAACGGAGATTCACATCAGGACTCCACGTATATATCAGCAGCCAAAAAAATACTATGCAAGGAGTATGATTTCTATGTGAAGCTATCGAATTAAAAATCACGCAATTCAGCATAAAACCCCACATTTAATTTCTTCGAACTGTAACGAAATATCAAATCTTCGAAGCAGCAACTGCAAGTTCCAAGCTTTTTTTGAGGAACTAATAGTGGGGGAACAAGAAACTAGCAAATTAAAAAAAAATGGCAAAGAAATTGGGATTCGATGATAACAAAGCAATGTGAGGAAGGGGAAAATCAATCAAATATCAATGACCCCACTTGGACGAAAAGAAGCAAGAAGAGAGAAATGGGAATTACCTCAATTGGAGGAAGAGAGAGTGTGTGTCTGTGTGTTTGCTCTCAAAAATCCTCAGAGACACTACACCACGAAAAGGGCGGTGTTTTCCAAAATTTCAATATATTATTATTAATATACTAATAAATGGGATGGGAAGGATAAATAAATGTGAAGTATGGTCAGTAGGAGATGGGCCATGCATATGCACACATTAATTGGATACAGTTAGGGTAGGAGAGCTAACCATTTGGGCTGTCATCTATAACCCACCAATCACCATACCAAATTCCCATTCCAAAAATATTGAATTTATAAATAAGGGTAAAATTCCCATTCCAAAAATAAATTTAATAAAATCCTATATAATATATTACTATATTATATTATAAAGGGGATATAAGCTTTTTTATTTCCATATTTTTTTTCTACTACATCCTGACTTTTTTTAAAAAACCCAAAAAAACCACCGCAGCCATTGAAATGTTAATTTAACTTAATTTAGCATGTTATATGTAATTTTAATTAATTTATGAAAATTAATTATATTTACATTTAAATGTATATAAACAAAATTTACGTTTTTAAAAAAAAAATAAGAAATGTGGAATAGACAGACACTTCCATTAATATACTTAAGGGTGTGTCCTGAGGGCACTTATTAATGAATTACAATAATATAATAATTTCATTGAAAATCATGACATTAATTGTATTTATAGTAGTATTAAATATTTCATAATCTAATAATCTAGGAACATCCGGTTCATTGAATTTATTATGGCTGAGTCCTAAACAGTCCCTTCCCTTTGCGCAAGTTTGTCTGAGAGTTGTAGGTGGATTGGATGATGAAATGGTAAGCATTTACTAACTAACTACTACCCACTTATGCTTACCGGTGTCTGATCTGATTGAATTGATTCAGAATACGAGTTGGACTTGATTATGGACGATGAGAAATATTATAGAAAAATACATTATTTACTATTAAATGAAATATATATATATATATATATGTATGACTTATTTCTTATATATTTAGTGGAATCATTCTCTAATTGATAAATTTTAGATAAAAAATAAGACACACAATTAATAAAAGCCACATAAATCTAAAGTAAGCTTCGATAAATGTGTCGGAATAGGATGAATAAAATAGTATGTGTTGTGTTATAATTTAGTGTATGTTAAAATAAATTTGAAACAAACTGGAATTTGGCTTTTTTTTTTTGGGTCAAAACTGGAATTTGGCTTAGCTCCTTGAAGCCTGCATCCCTCGCATTTTGGGGCTCGATTTGAAGAATCCGAATTTTTTTCTTATATTTCTTTTTGGCCACTAGGGGAGTTAGAAGTTAGAGTAGATACAGACGATGAGTTTACTTAATATTGTATGAATTTTGATATACTAGAAGTACACACTACCCCAAATCCCAATATTTCCCCTCCAAGTAAGATTTTAACCCAATGGGTTGTTTCAGGTAGAATAGGTTTGATTCCCTTTAAGTAAGATTTTGGGTTTGAGTTTTTGAATGGAATAATCTCTTATGATGATACCTGTGATTTAAAAAACACTAAAGATTTTAGAGTATGCAGGTTTACTCCTAGAACTTAATAATGTATAGATTTGAGTATTTGAGCGTTTGTAAGATATACAATTCAGAAATGTTAATTTTACAATATGATTGTAAAATAATACATATAATAAATAGAGAAAAGTGTGGATGTAATGAATGATTTTAATAGAGAAAGATAAAGATAAAGAATGTATTATATGAATTGTCATATATTTTAGTTGTATGAATAATGAATCTCTCTACCAATTTGTGAGATTTTTTTATTTGAATCACATATATTTTTCACGGGAGGCAATCCTGTTCGAACCGAGAACATTCACATCATGGTGGCGCTAGCTCTCCCCTGCGAGTATTTTTTACCATCCATAAGATTCCAACCAAAGACCTTACTTAAGGAGAATCAAACAGATGTAACATTTAAAACTTGATTATACAATTTGTGAGATCATGGTGATTGAAGAATTTAATAAGATTTTTTTTCCTGTACTAGTTTGTACATGGACCCGCTATATATGGTTATGCACTCATTGTTGATATGCCAATTATATTGCTACAAACTTTGTTATGTGTGATGATAATCAAGTGCAAGTTTTACTAGTTTAGAAATTTATTTTTAATATTTTTTCACTTATAAGAATTATTTAAACATAAAGAATGGGCAGAGCATAAATTTAATTTTGTTGTACACTAAAATTATTAAATAAACTAGTATTTTATCTCAATAATGCATAAGTTAGCGTTAGTATTTTGTTGATATTTCTAAAAGAGGATGACAACTCATAAAAAAACTAGGTATACATAATGGTATGTTTTTAAAGTTCAAATAAAAAATCTAAAGGATAGAGATTGTCAAATTGATAAATGTTCTTCATAATCAATATTCATTTCTCATATATGTAAGGCGCGAAAGATTAAAATGTTCTTCATAATCCCTATTTTTTACAAAATTATGTGACTTTATATCTTTATTACAATTAATATATAGGAGTTGGATTTTCCCATTAAGCTAAAATAAAGTTACATAATTTTCACTTCTATTTCAAAATCAAATTTTCTTCTTTCACTGTAATTAATAAATTGACAAAGATTTATTTCCTCTTTAAATTTTCACTTTAAAAATGATTTTTCATAAAAATATTATTTGGAGGTAAAATAAATAATTTTGAAGTATTGAATTTTACATAATTAATCAATGTCACAACCATTAGACGGATGTTATAAGGTATGAAAACTTTCCTTACAATACACATGGCATAATTGACTCCCCAAATTTTGATTTTTTTATTAAAGGTCAATTTTCAAAATTATTTTTGGATACATCCAATTTTTACCACATTAAGCCTTTTATTTTTTTTTTGTTATTGCAATTTCAATTGTGACAATCAACAGAGGTTGGTTCAAGTGGTAAATGTTTGATTCCCCCTTAAGCAATTTCTCGAGTTCAAGTCTCTTGGATGGAAAAATCCTCCGTTGAGAGATTAGTCCCCACCATGATGTAGATGTTCTCGACTCGAGTAGAATCGCTTCTCATGAAGGATACCAGTGATTTTTAAAAAAAAATTCAATTGGGACAAAGAGTTTAATAATTTTTTTTATAAATTTTAAAATTTTAATGATCCAAATAAAATTAGGCGTTGATAACTTTCACGTCACATTCCTCACTTTTTTATAAACGAGTCATTTGATGCAAGACCACTTGACGAGGCAGCTCATCATATTATAGAATCTACTAGTGCACCCTAGAATCTACTTTCACATCACTTTTTCACCCCTTTCACTTGTATCTTTTTTAAGTTTTTTTTATTTCCCTTCTATATCTCTCTCTTCCTTTCACCTCTCTCATACTCTATAATATTTCGGAAAACATTTGACTCAACCTAAAATGGGCCGTGACAGGTGAAGAAAGAAGGAATAGAAAGAAATTTTAAAGAACCACCTATCATTTGCTCAGCTTTACATCTCTTATAATTCTCGTCCTTCTCTCCACATTTTCTTGTTCATTATTCATTTTTTGTTTTTTCTCCCATGGGATTATAAACTCTTGATTGGCAACTTGTTACCCTCAAGTGCTATGAGTATCGTAATAGCTTACTGTATAGTTTTTCTATCCCAAGTCCTTTGTAATATAAATTACCTTTTATTGAAAATAAAGTATTCTTTTCATTTTTATAGTGCACACAATGATTTGCCAATGTTGCCTTATGCTTGATAAGTGTTGCATGCATTTAGGGATGACAATGAATACCCCTCTTCATGTCACATCCCTAGGGGTGTTCAATCCAATTGGAACCGCAACAACCGATCCAAAAAATCGAAAAAACCGCAAAAAATCAAAATTTTTATTGGATTGGATTTCGGATCTGCCTTTGAGAACCAATCCAATCCAAACCGATTCCAAACTTTTCTAAACATTTTGATATATTATCATTATTGATATTATTTTTCTGTGATGATGTAAAAATATTATTATTGTGCAACTATATTTAACGAATACCATTCAATCATGGGATTGAAAGCCATCAAGTAATTTGTATGTTATAGGATAGGATAAGATAATTGAATATTTTTATCATGTTGGATTTACCATAAGCGAGTACTGTTATATGGGCAATGGAATTGGGATCCACCCTCATATCTAATTAAGTATTTAAAGTTACAACTTATTTGTTCAAGAAACATAACAATTTGACAAAGCATAATTTTTGGCTTTAAATTGGTAAATGATTAACGATTTCAGAAACTAGTAATGATGTCATAATTTTGTTTTCATAACTTCATTTTTTAGTTTATTTGAGAAACCGAAATCCAATCCAATCCAAACCGATTAAAATTGGATTGGATTGGTTTGGATTTGAAAAAAAAAATCAAAACCAATTGGATGATTAAATAAGAAAACCAAAATTATTGGATTGGA
Organism: Sesbania bispinosa; assembly: GCA_026901365.1. Taxonomy (NCBI): domain Eukaryota; kingdom Viridiplantae; phylum Streptophyta; class Magnoliopsida; order Fabales; family Fabaceae; genus Sesbania; species Sesbania bispinosa. Next base: position 1,921,958 of record QLOH01000045.1, on the reverse strand, counting down.
TGATTTTTCCCTCAAAATTGATCCAATCCAATTCGCGAACACCCTTACACATCCCTAACTTTTTATAAGCAAGACATTTGATTGAGGACCACATAACGAGGTAGTTCATTGTATAAAATCTATTAGTCCACCCTAGAATCTACCAATCCACACCACATAAAAGTTGGGTTAGATCTATCAACTCTTATATTCTCACACCCCTCTTTTTCTTTTACGGGGAATTCTACGGTGAGGTACCTTAATAGGTGCCTCACCGTGTACCCCTTGATTTAGGGGTATGTAAGCAAAAAAATAATTAGAATTTGCAATATGATCCTCCTGGAGGACCATATTGTAAATTCTAAAAATATTAGGAGGATCATATTGTAAATTCTAAAATATTTTTTTGCTTACATACCCCTAAATTAAGGGGTACACGGTGAGACACCTATTAAGATACCTCACCGTAGAATTCACCTTTCTTTTACATCAAAATTTCACCTCTTTCACTTTATACCTATTGCTTCCTTTCCCATCATATCACCAATTATATCTCTAACTTTTTTTTTTTATGTTTTTTTAATTTTCTTTCTATCTTTCTCTTCCTTCACCTCCCTCATATGTCCATAATTTTGGAAAATATTTGTCACACACTCTAAAATGGGGGTACACCCTAAAATGAGGTGTAAGAGGTGTAGAACAGAGAGATATAAAAAAAAAATTAAAGGACCACTTTTCATTTGCTTAGTTTTACATCTCTTTATTAATTCTCCTCCTTCTTTCTGGGTTTTCTTTTTCTCTTTTCATTTTGGATTTTCTCCCATTAGATTATAAACTCTTTAATATTGTGTAGCTTGCTACTCTCAAGTTTTGTGAGTATAATAAGACCTTATTGTGTAGTTATGCTATCCATGTCCCATCCAATGTAATTTACCCTTCATTAAAACTAAAATATTCTTTTCATTTTTTACTCCACATATAATTTGCAACGTTGAATTTACACTTGATCAATTGTTCATACATTATAAGATGTTATTGTATAATTATGCAACTGCAATGTGGATTATTTTCCAAAACAAATTCATATTTTCAAGCTAAAATCCTTTTTTAAATTATTTTTTCTTAGTCAAAATGATTTTCCAAAACCATTTCTTTTTGAGATTCAAAACTATTTTTAAATTAAATTCTTCAAAAATTAAAATAAACTAATCCATAATAATTTTCTATAAAACCACGTGACTTTGATTTTCCATTGTATCTAGTAATGTGTAAGAGTGAGATTCCCCCATCAACTAAAATAAAGTTTCATAATTTTCCCGTTTATTTTAAAATTAATTTTTCTTCTTTCTTAAAATAGTGAATTTCAATAGTATTATTTCCCTTTTAATTTTTATTTTAATAATAAATTTCTTAAAAATATCATTTTAGGGGTACATAAAATAAATAAGGTTTAAATATATTTTTGGTCACAACATTTTTATGATATTTTTATTTTAGTCCCTTTAAACTTTTTATGGTTTACACACCTCATTTTTTAGCAGCTAAATGTTTTTGATCTCTATTACTAATAGAGCTTTGTTAATGATGATGTGACTAACAGGGGTGTCATGTAATTGATATGTATGGATCCTCTTATGCGGTGCTGCCTCTCCAGTAACATTAGTTTCTGAATAGCTAGGAAACAACTATTTATACGAAATATTTTCGTTGCTATTTAGTAGTTAAAATTTCTGGAGAGAGATTGCACAACTAGAGGGGATCTGGAGGCTGTAACTAATAGGTGTTAATACTAATCCAACCGTGGCTTTTGGATTGTTAAATCAAATTTTTGTAGGGACTGATATAAAAAACACTCATAAAAGGAGGGACCAAAAATATATTCAAATAAGTAATGTGTGTATGAGTCATAAAGAAGCACATGAGGTCTTCTCTTTTTAACCTCACTAGTGAACCCTATATCATATGCTACCATTATTTGAAAGAAGAAACTGCTACTTCAGAGGATTCAAATGGATGAAAGTGAGGCATTCTGCAAGTTGAGTATCACCTAATGCAGGATTACCCTCTATCGCAACACTTCCATCAACATTAGATGTACTTTGAACTAGTTTGAGTTTCTTTTTTAATCACAAATATGAATGTTGTAAATTAGCTTGAACCTTGAGAATCAACACAACCCCCTCATTTTCTTCCCTTTTCCTCCTTGCTATTTACTTATTATTCACATAGGAAAAAAATTCAAAAATAAATTAAGAGAGGTTGTTTCAAAAATCAAATTAAAAAAAGTTTCAAAATCAAATTAATTCAAAAGAATCCAATTAATTTTAACATCAATTGAGAGATATGTTTCAAGTGATCAAAAACAAAAATAAAAACTTTCGCATGGGAGAAATTAAGGATGGAAGAAATGAACTTCGAGTTCTTCTCATCCAATTAATTTAGAACCAATAATGGCAAAAACATATCAATGGCACCAAACTTACTATCAAAATTTTACAAGGAACAAAAAACAAATGAAGCAAAGGAAACAAAGAGAACAGAAGAAAAAAGTGTTTACTATGTCTCATGTCCAAATTACCAGTGGAGGAGAACCATACTTGAACGAATATAAGTCCGATATGAACAATGGAAAGAACTCCGATGGACACCAAACAACTCACAGTCAAACAGAAGAAGAAAACAACAGGAACTGTCAGAGAGAATGAGCAAAAACCCACCAAGCAAAGTGAAGGATAGGGTCGCCAGAGAATAGTCATAGAGAGAAGAAAGGGAGTGAGTGAAGCAGAAGCCAGAAAGAAGAAAGAGAAATTTCAAATTAGGTGAGTCTAGGTGAGTGTGAGTAGGGGATAGTTCAGTTACCTTATGCAAGTGGGGAGGCTTCCCCTTATATAGGTGTTTTCCGCTGAAGTCATAGGGGGTGTAGGCCTCATAGCTGGAGGGAGTAGGGATGATTACGCCGTAATCCCTCTGCTGTGGCCGTAAATCATGGTTGCTTGTGTCAATGTTAATGTCGCCATTGGCAGGAGGCATGGGCGCATTAAATGCGATGAGACTTGTTAGGTGGCCTAGGTCTGGCTACCTAGGGCTGATAGGATCGAGGATAGGAGTGTAGCCATGAAAACCTCGCCCGGGGCTGACATTGAGGCGTATCTCGGATGGGTCTCTGATAATCTCGTCTGGAGCGGATAGTGGGGCGTACCTCGGATGGGTCTCTGATGATGGCATCTTTATGGACCGTGTGGAACATATCGGTTTGGTCCAGATCAGTTGCCCCCCAACTCGATGGTTAATGATGTTAACTGTCGAGGTGGTGACAACATGTCGACGGGCCGATAGTAAGCTACATCGGCTAGGTCCGGATCAGTTGCCCCTCAGCTTGATGGTTAACGATGTTAACCGTCGAGGGTGACAACATGTCGACGGACCGATAGTAAGCTACATCGGCTAGGTTCGGATCATGTATAAAAAAAAACACTTGCTGGTGGACTTGCTCAAAATTTTAATAAAGCTTCTTATATCAATTTCACCTAGTAGAAGCATGGACCTGGCCCATCTAAATAGATAATATTGAAGTTGGCAAGCTCAAGGTTATGAATTAGTCCTCTAATGACACTATTGATGAAGTTGTGAGAAAATCCAGTCTGCAAATCAAGGAAGTGAAACTTCTAGGAATTTATGTGGAGGAGTGCTTATAGATCAATTATATATGATTGCACCAGAAGACTTGAATATATTCTTAATTCACTCAATTGTAATTTTCTAATGCATTGACAGATGTGTAAACTTATTACATAATTGCAAATAGGTCCGTGGAAGTTAGAGAATGGCAAGGAGAGAATAAAAACATTACTTACAGAATTGCAACATTGGTGAAGGGGATGAGAGTAGACATGGCAACGGAGCGGGTCGGGGGTCAAGTTTTGCTCTCCTTGTCCCCGCAAAAGTCGGGGTTTGAGTTCGAGTTTGGGGAAAACAAATATGAAATTATGAAACTCAACTCCATCCCCGCAGGTCCCCCGTCGAGTTTGGGGAAACTCACAAGGATCCCGCATTCTCTATTTTTTTATTTTTTCTTTATTTTTAATAACTTAAATACATATTTTAAAATAAGTCATATATATCTAATATATTCTAATTCAAGTAATATATAAAAATAGATATTGAAAATCCTAAAATAAAAAGCGTAAGAACTGTATTGTATTTTAAAGAATATATATAAACTTACCTTTATGATTTAACTATTAATATAATTAAAAATATTTAATTATTATATGGGGTGGGTTTGGGAGCAAGGCAAGTTCTTGCACCCCAACCTACCCCCACCCTCATTAAAGACGAGGTGAGTTCGAGGTTAAGTTTTTTTTAAACACGGTTTTAAAGCGTTTGTTTTTCCCATCAAAGTCGGGGGGCAGGGCAAGTTACTACCTGCAGGTTTGGGTTTGATTGGCAATGCTTATATGAGAGGCTACTTGTGGTGCAATTTGAAGACAAGGAAGGTGGCGATTTGGACAACGAGACATGATGGTGGCTAATAGAGCAACATGGTGACAGGAGACATGAAACTGAAGAAGTAGAAGAATAGGAGTTGCATCTTCAACTGTTTTTCTCAGTAAATGAATACCTTCCTTTCATTACACCCCTCACTCGCAAATTTTTGAACCCACTTGCAAAGAAGAAACCCTAAACTCAGAGATGGAGGAGGATGAGAGATTTGGGAATTAACCTAAAAAAGTTTTTCGAAAACTAATTTCTAATATAAAAAATATAGCTATCGGAAATTTGTTTTTGGAATTAACCTAAAAAGACTTTCTGAAAACTTATTTTTAGACACTATTAAGGTGAGGATATTGAAGTAAAATGACTTAAAAGTAGGGGTATTCAAGACCTGGTCTGTCCTATTCACATGATCCAACCCGTCCTACTCAGACCGGGTCTATTCTTGTCTTACAAGAAAGAATAGAACCAAATCGGGTTTCATCGGGTTTCATTTGTTGACCCGACATCGGGTTGAGGACGAGTTCAGGTTAACCTTCAAGTTGCCCAGCTTGTCCTTTATATATAAATGTAATATTTTTACTTATAATTTTCTATTATGTAAAGTCCTAACCTTATTTTTTTCCCTTTTAGATAGGGTTTTTGAGTCTAAGTTTCCTTTATCTATCTTTAAAATACATTTTATACGTAAAGTTATATAGTGATATAATGTTATTCTTATTTTATAATGTCCCAAACTTTTAAAAAGTAAAAAAATATTGCATACGTTGAGAGGAACTATATTGTACGCAATATATTTATTAATTGTATGAAATGTTTTCTTTTAAACATTGTTATATGATTGTTTCATGATTAATTTAGTTTATATATCAGGTCAACCCGGTCCTGTCCTTCTCAGACTCGATCTTACTTAGACTCGTACATCACCGGGTCTCTTCTGGTCTATGGACGGGTTCAGGTCCATAGAATTAGTCGAGTAAAAATTAGAGCTGGGTTAGGACAAACAAAACTCGTCCCATGAACACTCATACTTAAAAGGGAAAAGAGAAAGGTTGGTATTAGAGAAATTTAGGGTGGAGTTAAAAAAATCCAGATGCCTAATTGTAACTTATTAGAGGTGACAATGATGTGAGAGTTTAAATGTGTAGGATAATGTAAAATGCAATTTGTGAGATTATATTGATGGTAGAGGCAATGAGTACTCCATCCGGACTCAAATATAAGTAAAAGTAACTAAAATTCACACTTATTAAGCAAATTAGTTAAAATGATTTAATTTTCTTGATATCATCTAAAAAGTCATTACATTACCTAAATTACCTACATTTAATTTTATTGAAATTTCTTTCAAGTGGACATTCTCTATTTTTATTGGCACATGATTCATTCAATAAAGTGATTGAAAAATAAAATCTGAATTAAATAAAGAATAATTTTGAATGATGTCATTAAATAGGGTAAAATTTATTAAGTTTTACTTATATTTTAGTTCGCCATATATAAGTGTTTTTTTTTTTTTTTTGCTTATATTTAAGTTTGGTGGGAGTATATGCCAATATCCCTTTGGATGCCATTTACATTGCACTCGAGTGGGTGCAATTGTTCTTTTCAACCATGAGAAGCTCGATGGCAATTGGCACCTTTGCTGCATTTTACTTTCAGAATTTCTGCTAACAAGTTTTGCCCTTTATGATTGTTCTCAACATCTATATTGTAATTAATTTCTATGAAAATCCAAGCACTTGGAATTATTTTTTTAAATTAACCTTTCCCAAAACTTTCACACGACAGAACAGTGACATTCACATGTTATTTTTCACAGAAGGCAAACATATGCGAAGCAGGTCCCACACCACCAAAAAGTTAGTTGGATGCATAAACTCTGTACGTGGAGTGTAAAGTGATTCACATATTTTTGCCTGACACCCTTACTACACTATGCTACTTTATGATATCTTTATTATAATGCTTTCATCCATACACTTATGGACCGAAAGAAAAGAAATTGCATCTTTCATTTCTAGATAAAAAATTATTCAATTTAGTTATTGTATTTCCCTCCCAATTGGGCCGACCGAAGTAGGCTCAATATTGACATTCCTCCCACTCTTTGACAGGTGATTAACTAGGGGCATTTAGTGGGCAGGAGAGGTGGAGGTTTGGCGGTTAAGGAAATGAAAGTTTAAAGAGGCACACGGGGAGTAATCAGCCCTGAGTTCCCATTTGGAGAGTAAAGGTACAGGGAGATTCCTTGAGCGAGCATATACCCGGTTAAGGAGTCGACCGATCTTACTTCTACCGAGAACAGTTATTAAAAGATGAAAAGTTATTCATTTTAGTTCTTAAAAAAATTTAAATATCAATTTAATCTTTAAAAATGACTAGATTGAATGATATTTTCAGATTTCAGAGACAAAAATATAATCTCTATCTTTTAATAGTAATGTGACCGAACTCAAATCATGGACCAAATATAGAGTTTCCTGAGTTAGGAGAAACTTAAATAAGAAGATAATTCTTGTGCCAAAAGAAGATCACTGAGCTCCAATGGCAGGGACTGCAAAGAAGGAGGGACACATCGTGATGGCACCTTTCCTTGCACATGGGCATCTCATTCCATTCCTAGCACTAGCAAGGCAAATCCAAGAAAGGACTAGCTTCACCATCACCATAGCCACAACACCTCTCAACATTCAATATCTTCGATCTGCCATTTCCCCCACTTCTTCCCCCAATGATATTCGCCTTGCTGAGTTAACATGAATTCTAGCCAGCATGGTTTACCACCCAACATAGAGAACACAGAGAAGCTGCCTCTAACTGAAATCATCAAACTTTTTCATGCATCACTGAGCCTTGAGGCTCCTCTTCGCTCACTCATATCCCAAATCACAAGGGAAGAGGGTCACCCTCCACTTTGTATAATATCTGATGTTTTTCTTGGGTGGGTTACAAATGTTGCCAATAGCTTAAGCACTAGGAATATAACCTTCACCACTTGTGGTGCTTATGGAACTTTGGCTTATATCTCTATTTGGTCCAACCTCCCCCATAGGAAAACAGACTCTGATGATTTCTGGGTTCCAGGGTTCCCTCAAAACTACCGATTCCACCGCACCCAATTGCATAGATATCTAAGAGCAGCTGATGGCAGTGATAGCTGGTCCAAATTCTTCCTTCCACAGATTGCACTTTCTATGAAATCTGATGGGTGGATTTGCAACACTGTTGAGGAAATAGAGCCTTTGGGGTTGCAACTCCTAAGGAAGTATCTTGAACTTCCTGTTTGGACTGTGGGACCTCTTCTGCCACCAGCTACACTCAAGGGGTCCAAACACCGAGCAGGTAAAGAATCTGGCATAGCTCTTGAAGCATGCATTGAGTGGCTAGATTTGAAAGATCAGAACTCTGTTCTTTACATTTCTTTTGGATCACAGAACACAATCAGTGCTACCCAAATGATGGCGTTGGCTGAGGGGTTGGAAGAGAGTGGAAGATCGTTTTATTTGGGTCATAAGACCACCTTTTGGTTTTGACATTAATGGAGAGTTCAGGGCAGAATGGTTGCCAGAAGGGTTTGAAGAGAGAATGAAGGACAGCAAACAGGGTCTGTTGGTGCATAGATGGGGACCCCAATTGGAGATTCTATCTCACAGATCAACAGGAGCGTTTCTAAGCCATTGTGGGTGGAACTCTGTGTTGGAAAGCCTTAGCCATGGGGTTCCCATCATTGGGTGGCCTCTTGCAGCAGAGCAGGGATACAATGCAAAGATGTTGGTGGAGGAAATGGGTGTGTGTGTGGAGCTCACACGAACTGTGGAAACTGTCATTTCAAGGGAAGAGGTGAAGAAGGTGATAGAAATAGTAATGGATAAAGAAGGGAAGGGAAAGGAGATGAAGGAGAAGGCACATGAGATTGCTGTACACATGAGAGAAGCAACAGCAGAGAATGGTGAAGAAAAGGGGTCTTCAGTTAGAGCAATGGATGATTTTGTAAGAACCATATTAGAATCCAAGGCTTTATGAGTTGTTGCATTTGAATTTGAATAATAGTTTCTTGTGTAAACATACCTGTAATTAACTGCTCAGCAATCTCTTAACATAGGATTTTAATAATATTATTACTATGAAAATAATATGTACCCTAACTTTAATAAAAATTTGAAAACAATATAAAATGTGAGTGAGTATTAATCCAATAGAGAAAATAACTCTAGATTCGCTTACTTCAGAAATTACAGAATATTAATAGCACTGTAGTAGATGTAGGGGAACCATACACAGGTAGCAGTGGAATAACAAACCATTGTCCAATAAAAAAAGAACAAGGATAATATGAAATTCATTTCATACTGTTAAGTATTTTTCTTCTATGTAGGTATGTGTTAAAAGTTTCATTTCTAAAATTACCGATCAGATTTTTCAGGACATGAAAATCACAACGAAATAATGACTATCCTGTTAAAAATTCTATAGCATAAGTTTGTTGACGTGATAGCCTAATAATCACATTTTAATTATGATTATTTGTGAATAATTATTATTCATAATGTAATTTTGTCATCGAACTGGAATATGACTCCTAAAATGACAAAACATTATGCTTTCCTTTTCATTTTTTTTTGGTCATATTCTTGAACCCATTTCTACTCATTATCAGTCGTTTTGGTCCTTTTGGAGGATCTCCCACCCGGGTGGAGGAGATAGGATGTCCAAATGCTTCCTATTAAATATATCAGATGCCTGCTATTACACAGAAAGAGACTTCCCAAAAAAAAAAAAAAAACACTACATTGTCTAAGTCATTTTTGTGTAGTAAGTTGTCACCGCAATGCCATCAAGAAGACAAGTACTCACATAAATACCCAACTGGGTATCAAATAAAATTGATGCTTCACTTTCGATGCCTTTTCAATACAGGATCTGAGTGCACATCGCCCCTGCCAAATTTTCATATAAATGAATATTAATATCCACAACATTGTAGCAAGAGATTTTAGGTTAAACCTAGGTGAATTGTAATAACAAAATAGATACATACTGATAAATCATTCTTAAATTACAATGTAAAAAGTAACATACACACTAGATCTTAACATGATTATTATGTCTCCAGATCGAAAACTAAATAGTTTTCTTGTGAGATAGTTAGGATGGTTAATACCTTTACTTTTATGAACATACTGGTTTGTGTGGGTGACACTTTCATATTTAGATTTAGGTAACAGAGGAAAACTTACAGTACAAGAAAGTTGCTCACGAATATAGGCCATCGATCGTAGCACAGCACCTAATGTGTCCCGGGACACCTGGAACTTAATTTCAGATTCACCAGAATTTGTCTGGATTTCTTGAAGCTGAAACAGTTAAAAGAATTTAAACAACCTTAAAGCTGGTCAAAGTACATAGGTAAAAAAAAATCAGTTCTCAGAAAGTGGCATTTCCGAAAAGTAACAATTAAATCGAGAACCATGCATCCTCCCCTAAGGGTGGGATGGTTCAGTAACTGAACCAAACTGTAATTGAAACAATAGTAAAAACTGGTTCTCAAACCACGTTCTATGTAAATTCAGTTTTCTGAACTGAAATTAAAAAATTGATTTTCAGGTTCAGTTAACCAATGTTACCAAACTGTAAAATGAGACGTGATGAAAGAAGCAAGAAAAAGGCACTGCTGAAGGGAATTTGGAAGGGGCCGATTTGAGATGGTTCCATTGTGATTTTGATGTGGTGAAAGAGTCTAACTTGGAATATTCCATTGCGATTTAGATGCAATAGTTTTGTCATCACAACCTCATTGTCACTGCAGAAGATCCATTTTTGCAATTTTGATGCTACACTAGGCTCCATCATTGCTAATAGAGAGTTGTTTGAGCTTGCTCAATGACATTGATTCTTCTTGGAATATCGCCTCAATGGGCAATGGCAGAGTGGACTGCACATGCATGGGTTGTATAATTTTTAGCAAATATGTGCTTAACTTTGACAGTTATTGTGGAGGTTGCATCTCTGTCAGTGGTTGTGTAAAGTGTTTGGTTTGGTTGTGTAAAGTGTTTGGTAGAGGTTTTCGTGAAGTGATTGAATGGTGCTGCACACACACACAAATTAATACTACCCCAATCCTTTTATAAAAGACCAATGAAAATCATTTATTGTCATATATTTAAATATTATTCCAAAAGTACTCATTAATAATGAATACATCTACTTGCACAGGGAATGAGTGAGTGTTTTGTTAACATAGAACCCACAATAAATTAAGGGAATAAAAAAATAGCAATTAATACATCTGAAGATGGGTGTGTTTTTTATAATTAGGACAAAATACACCTTTTTGTTACTTATACAAAGGACCAAAGGTAGTAAAAAGAAAGAAACATGATACAATGACGAATTATGACATGTATTTTTGCTTTGTTCTCTTTTCCTTTTCTTCTATTCTTTACAGGAGAGGAGAGACAGAGGTCAGTGAGAGAAGAAAGCAAATGCACACTCTTATATAGACCTAACAATGAACAGGTCTTACATTATATCCACAAAGGTTCCACCCAACCAACCAAAGAAAAATGTCTGACATATATCCACATTTGACACAATTAGTACTCCACATAGATGGTAGTAGCATCAAAATATAGTTTCCAAGTTAGAATGTCAATTACTGCTCAGTCTTGAGATACAAAGGATGAAAGGAATGAAGCTCAGTATTTATCCCTTTGTATGTTGTTTATATTTTAAGTTGAATTTGCTGAAAACCATTTACAGGATAAAGTCAAATCCAAGTTTAATGCCTTGCCATAATGTTACAGGTTATTTGCCTTAAAATCACCATTTTCATTCTATAAGGTTACATTCTCAACCGCATCTTGTTTTACACAATTACACTTCATTAATAGCCAACAAGACACTCATCTATCAATCTCACCACCCTATACAATCAGCCTCTGAAAATTAGTTGACTTGTTCTGTTCCCTTTTTATAATTTATATGTTACCAATTTGATCAAAATTAAAATTCTCTTCCTTAGTAGCATAATCAATAGCAAGTGCTCCTCATCACAAATTTTAACCTTTAAATATAAATCAACATGTGAATACCCCCCTAAGCCATTTAATATGAACTATGAAGAGAATTGCATTGATCTCTGCTTTTACAGTACTAGAATAATAAAGCAAAGGGCATACAGACAGAGCATATTTGAGAAAGATAAGTCTAACAAACAAAATCACATACCTTGAGACTTATTACAGCAACCTTATGAGCTGTTGAAAGCTGTTCACTGATCTGGGTCATGGACTTCAATATTGGTTCCAACGTAACTCTTGAGACCTGAAACTTAACCTCAAATTCTGTTGATGGAATCCTGCTAGAATGTTGCAACTGCATTTGAAATATGTTTAAATTACTTAGGATCTTCACTAGTTGTTATTTGTTAAAATTTGTGCAAGAGGATAAAAGCAAAGTACTCTCACACAATTAAATGTTGTGTTATGCTTGAGTAGTTCATCATAACAAAGGTATGCAAACCAACTTTAAACTAAATCATGAATACTATAGCAGTGTTTCGTTGTTGAGATTATTATGAGCATACCTTAAGATTGATATTAGCTACTCTATTCCCTGGAGTTGAGTTTGTGTTCTCCATTCCCCATGTCATTGATTTCAGACGTGGAAGGACCACCTACATGACAGAAGCCAAGGGCCCAGTTTAATGCCATGAAGTTGATTCCATTCTCAAGAACATATCAAATATAAGCAACAAAAACAGAGAGGTGTTTTAATCACATACCATATTTTCATGTGGACCATCATCTTGGTGAAGAGACACTGGGGCCATTCGTGGTAAATTTAGATCAGCAACTGATTGAACAGGAGCACCAACATCATTAAGATTAAACCTCTTTGTTTCATCTTGTCGCGGCCATAAAAGAGGGGTTGTATCTGATGTTGGAGTAGGGGATTTCCTGTTGTCATGAGCAGTCCCACTGACTGGATTACTAGGTGGTACAGCTTTGGCAACACTTCTCTTCATGACAGCAATCTTTTTTCTAGCTTCTCTAAGAGCACTTACTGCAACCTCATAAGTTTCCACAGCTATTGCCCCTTCCTCAGCACATCTGATGGCTTCCTGACAAAGATTGGCATACCGTGATGTCAGAGATTCATTTCCATGTGATTCACCAGCACATTCATCTGATCCGATGCCGCTTTTTGCATTCCTTGTCCACCGTTTTAAGATGTAATGGGATGGTAATGTAAGTACATTAGTCACAGTGAAAACAGTCAAAACATGCCTGCAAAGAATGCCTGAATACTCAAACATTTGGCAACTACAGTTAGCTCTCAACTCAGAATGGTTTAATGTGACAATATATGACTTTTGGTCATCCTCAAATTTTGCAACCCTGAATATACTATTTTCTCCATCTTCTTCAAATCTGTTGGCAGTATAAGCAAAAGTTTCAACTAGCTCTTCTTGAAACTTCAAAAATATTTTCCGTGTATAAAGATCAGCAGCCTGCTTCTCCATTGGTGAAGGTGTCTTTAGAACTGGTGAGGTGCAAATTGTCTCAAAATCTGCTTCTATTTCCTTTTGAGACCAGCTCTCCAAAGCTTGTTCATACTGCCTAAAGAACATGGGTAATGTTGTCTGCTGGTTGACAAAATCATAAAAAAACCATCAAATCCATGATTAGGAGATATTACAGCAAAAATGAATCACGGAAATATGCTGGAACCCATTTAGCACGAGCACTATACAAGGACTGAAGCCAATCATTTTTTCCGAGTTCATATTTACTGATGATAGAATTCCAAGATGAATCAAACTCCTCAATTGTCTCTGTCAGGTTAATACAATTATAAAGTTCAATCTGAAAATTTGGATGCATGTGACATACATGGGCCAACTTTTCCTGGCCTTCTCGCAATACATTCCACTTGCTTAGACAGTGACGTGCTCGAGGAAAAACTTGTGCAACTGCGGTCTGTATGGCTCTGTTTTGATCAGTAGTTATAGAGACAGGGTGATGGTCATTCATCGCTGTCAGAAATGTCTTAAAGAGCCACACAAAAGAAGCCTCAGAATCATCCAAAAGGATTGCACAACCAAACAAAATCATCTGACCATGATGGTTTACCCCAGTGAATGGAGCAAACGGCACTCTATATTGATTTACTTTGTATGTTGTGTCAAGAGTAACTGCATCACCGAAATGACTGTATGCTGTTCTTGATCTGGCATCTGCCCAAAATACATTAGACATGTGATTATCTTCATCAAGTTGTATTGCGTAGAAGAAACCAGGGTTCTCAGCCTGTATTTTCTTAAAATAATCCAGCAGGTTCCGAGCATCCCTCCCTAACGTCCTCTTTTGAATAGGTGGCTTGACACTGACAGTATAATTCATTGATATGGGATTTTTAACTGGGTATCTAGTTTCAGCAGTAGCAGCTGCAGGATTATTCCTAATCCCATGAATATTAACTGGGTGACTAGTTTCAGCAGTAGCAGCTGCAGGATTATTCCTATTCCCATGAATATTCTCAGTCGGCATGTGATTCCCATCTAAAGATATATACATGACACCACTTGGAACGAGCCCCACTCCTTGGTAAGTATCAGGCATAGTTCTTCCAACACTAGAAAAGTGCTTGCGTGGTTGAAGTTTATTCACCTTACTATGGCTCACCATGGAATGGTTATGCTCCTTCACAAATTTTGTAACAAACCACTTACTTTGACCCTTTTTCTCTATCCTAATCATTGCGTTACAACTTTCAGTAAGCTTTCTTTTTAAATCTTCCCCCCTGCACACAAATTCCCAGTACATATTGGTCCCATCAGATTTAAGCTGACCAAGTGAGCCAGCTTTGGAGCTGAAACCTGCACGTCTGGCATAGTCATTGCAGAAAGTTTTTGCAGCATCTTCAGAATCAAATTTCATTCCCAAATATGGCTCAGAAACCCCAACCTCAACATGAGATCCAGAGTTTCCAGCATTATTAACTTCACCTTCACTAGGTTCAGCATCCCCACCATTTGCCATAGCTCGATGGTCACTGCCTTCTCCCATGTTTATCACTTGAACATCCATCACAAACAACTGATAGTTTTATACTGCAAAGTCATTGCGCGCCTATTTCAAGAATAACAGTACTTAGCAAGAACTGCATGCTTTAATCCCATCAAATAGAAAGTTGCATAGGCTAAGTTTCCTATGCGCCAAGTAAATGCAAAATCAAACATCACAGCTCACGAAGATTATAACATGATCTTTAAAACACTGCCTAAAAACTTCTTCAATGAAATGATAATCTCAGATCCTCTCAAGACATGTTAAATCAATTTTTTTACCTCAAATATTCTTATTAATGTAATGTAATGTATCAAAACAAAGAAAAGAACCAGAAAAAATGAAACTTTTCAGATTAAAACATAAAAATAAACAACTTAAGCTCATATGAAGTAGTGACATAAAATAACTCTGTCTGATCAAAACTCATTCTCCTTCAAAGTGTACGTTATCAATTCAAAACTGACTGGTATCAGAAATTTGATACAGAAGAAGGGTTCAATGTCAAATAGGTGTTAGCAGCTAAACATCACAATCAATTAATCATCATAATTTAAAATTTTGATTCAACGTCAAAACACGCACCTGAAGTAACCCACACAAGTTGCAAAACTTAAGAGTAAAATTCACTAAAAATAAATAATCCAATAAAAAAAGACGGTACAGAATACATTGTACAGATTAATACGGGAAATTGAAAACCCTAACTTACAGTAATGAAAACTAAGTGTGGCGTTAAAAGACCCCGCAAATTAATCTCACGATCTTCCAATGCCAGGGTTGAGGAAACGCAGAACCCTGAGGGTGACAGAAACACGCGAGAGCAATGCGAGAGCAATGCGAGAACAAAACGACGGTGCTTTGAAGGGAGTTAGGATTTCTGGTTCAGCACCACCGGGCGGTTGGAGAGTACGAGATTCGGAAGGGAGCGTGAGAGTGCGATTTGGCGGTCTACTTTACAGAAGAAATTCAGAAAATAAGGATTTGGTTTGGGGAAACCATTTTTTATTTTAAATTAATATTATTTTATTCTTTATTTAGTTGTTTTCAAATATTTATATTCAAATTAGTTTTCAAAAACATCTTTAAAATCAGAAAATAAATTTAAAATAAGATCATATTCTTACCGTTAAACTTAAAAGTGAAAAATTAAAATTAAAAGTAAAAGATAAAAATTATTTATCATTCATTAAATCAACCATTAATAATAAATAAGGTATTAATAGGAAAGGATTGAATAAAATGTTCAGGGCCAAAATAAAATATTATTTTATAATACTATATATAAAAAATTTAAATCCGTCAATATATATATATATATATATATATAAATAAAATTTAAAGTGTAATGTTAATACGAAATGAATCACAAAATTTGTTTGGTTTAATGAGAGAAATAGGGAAGAGAGAAATAGGAAAGAGAGAAATAAGGAAGAGAGAAATAGTAGAGAAATTAAGTAGAAATAGAGGTTGTTTGGTATTAGAGAAATGAGAGAGATATAAGATAAATTAATTATGATAGTTGTTTGGTTGTTAAAAAATAAGAGAGAGATTTGTAAAAATATAAAAAGACTAAACTACCCTTACAAAACTTCAAAGCTTTTTTTGTAAAGACAATGACCAGTATGGTCATTGCAATAATAATACACCAATCTATCCACTTTCTTTGCTGTTTAGCAGAGAAATCTCTTCCTGTGGGACTCGCGTCTTTTATCAACTCTGTCTCTCTCTCTTGGTGATAACAAACACAGTGGTATGAGAATTTCTTCACACTTTCACTCTCTCTTAACTCTCTCTCTCTCCCATTTCTATAATAACAAACAGAGGGTCTTTATTAAGAGACACCAATATATATATATAAATAAAAGAATTTAATAACTATACATTGTCAGTGTAAAGTTATTTTACACAGTCACTCAATAATGTATTGATACATCATTTAATGAATTTAAAATGCATGAGGTGTCATGTTTATTAAATGATGCAGCAATACATCATTGGATGTCCGTGTAAAATTATTTTACACTGGCAATGCATAGTAATTAAACCCTATATATAATTTTAATAATTCTTTTTACGAGACATTTTACAATTTTTATGAAAATTTAGTTTTTTTTCCTCATTTATCCTCATTAAGTTTTTTCACCATCTTTGGTTGGTTGTTTATTAACTGGTGTGTCACCCGTGCTAAGCACGGGACACAGATTCAATTATGAGTTTTTTTTATTGTTATGGACATGGAGTAACTATTAATGTCAAGAACAATACTGAAAATAAAAAAGATGCCACTAGACGTTTTCTGTAATTTGCGGGGACGAGGCGACAACATCTGCAAGAATGAAATAATTCATGATCTGTTAATCATTGAGTTAACATATTAATATCCCAAAAAAAACAGAGAGTAGAGAAATAAGTTCAACGCAAATTTGCAAGTACATTATCGTCGTGTTTGGTTTATTAGGGTCCGTTTGATGCACATGATAGGATAGGATATGAGAGTTGGATAGTGACATGATAGGATAAGAGCAGGATAAACTCTTATCTTATCCTATGTTTGATGTACACCGATAAGAAGACAAATATGATTATTTTATATTATCCTACGTTTGAGATGGACAGATTATGGTAGGATAGGATATAAAGAATATTAAAATGGCAAAATTACCCTTATTACAAATTTAAATTATTTTTTTACTTTTCAGCAAGCACACACATAAATAAAATTTTATTTTTTATTAAAAAATATTTAAATTTATTTTACAAAAAATAAAATTGTTTAAAAATATTACAATTAATATCAAAAATTACCACAAAAAATCGTTTTATATAGAGAGAGAGAAGAGGAGAGAGAGAGGGGAGAGGAGAGGGAGAGGAGAGAGAGGAAGAAAAGAAAGAGGAAAGAAGATAGGAGAGGGAGGGAGGAGAGAGAAAGAGGGGGGAGAGAGGAGAGAGATAGGAGAGAGGGAGGAGAGAGAGAGGGAAGAGATAGGAGAGAGAAAGAGGGGGAGAGAGGGAAGAGATAGGAGAGAGAAAGAGAGAGAGAGGAGAGAGGAGAGGAGAGATAGGAGAGAGAAAGAGGGGGGGAGAGAGGAGAGGGAGAGGATGAGAGAGGGAGAGAGAAATAGGGGGAGAGAGGAAGAGAGAGGAGGAGAGAAAGAGGGAGAAGAGGAGAGAGGAGAGAGAAAGAGGGGGAGAGAGAGGGGAGAGAAAGAGGGAGAGAGGGGGAGGAGAGAGGGAAGAGAGAAAGAGATAGGAGAGAGAAAGAGGGGGAGAGAGGAGAGAGAGAAAGAGAAGATAAATGAGGAAGAAATTTTTTTATCTTATTTTATAATATCCTATCACTCCCTAACCCAGCTCCCACCTCAGGATAAGAATTATACTAGAAGGATATGATAGGATAAGCAACAGGATAAAATTATCATATCATATTGGTGCAACAAACACATGATAAGTGATAGGATAGGATAAAGTTATCATATTATGTCTCTTATCATGTGCACTAAACGGGTCGTTATAGTTGTTGGCTCTGATCCATGTTAAAAACGTGATTTTAGGATAAATCAAATGCACTATAAAAAAGTTTTTTTTTTCATAAATACTATAAGATTACAAACATAATACTATTTTAAATTATTTTAATTATGATTTTTTTTATACCTTTAATTTATGGCTTAAATATGTTTCAGGGTCCCAACATTTTAGCGAGTTTTTTATTTTAGTCCATGTCCACTTTTTTTATGCTTTTAGTCCCTACTTAATATTTTGTTTATGAATGAAATAGGTCTTACTTGGACAACAAAGTTAGAAGATGACGTGAGAAAGTCAGTGCTAACTCAGCTAACACAGTACCACGTCATGGACTAAAATAAAAGCTCAGCTAACACACTTCGGTGATGATTTCTACGTCTCGAAGGGATTAGTCTCTAGTTATCGACTGGGGGATACCTTTGGTTCACACAAAAAAAATATAATAGTGTAAAATATTTTTACACTCCAAGAGGATATCCATTAAATTCTATTTACCTAAATTAGTGGCTAAATTTTATGTTAAATCAGTAAATTGAATGATATATTATTTAAAATTAATTTATTTATTGAAAATATCATTTTGTTAATTACCAAAAGATGTTAAAATGGAAAGTCATTTTTTAAAAGCAAACAAATGAACAAAATGATAACATGTTACACTAATATGGGAAAAATATTAACATACATATAGGAAGTAAATAATAATAATAATAATAATAATAATAATTGATGGTACGGCTTAGGAACACGGGATAAAACATTAGTTATGATAAATATTTAAAATTTAAAGTAAATTAATAATATTAATGTAGAATTCATTTTATGTAGCTAATATAGATGTTACATTTTCTTGGCTACATTTAAAATTTAAACTCCATCCTTTATTTTCCGTGCTTTGCAAGGGATAATAATATATTAACTATAAAAGAATAATAAAAAATGGTAAATATGATAAATACATAGTTTTAACAATTTTTAGTTAAAATTTTGTCTATTGATCTACATTTTATAGACTTATCAACGTAAATGATATAGCAATTTATTCATAGCTAAAAACATGAAAAAATCACAAGGTGCCTGACTTTTTAATTAACATGCCAACCATAGCGATAGTGATAATGAGAACATGAATTTTAACATACAGGTTGTTAGTACCTTATTCTGAAATGTGATGGATTTTAATAATTTGCTTTACTTGAAATATACCATTGTTTGAATATGTAAGAAAGGAAGATTATAAATTGTAAAAGAACAAAGATAAAATAATTTAATAAATTATAGATAAAGGGGAAATGATTTAAAATATATAGGTACATTAAAAAGAACAATAATGCCTAAAATATATCATGTTTAGTGATTCACTAATGAAGTAGTTAAATAAGCTAGCTACACTTTCATGAGAAGTTATTAGCTATAAAAAATTCCTTATTAAAATAAAATTAAGAGATCTATTTTAATTAGATGTGTAAGAACACAATCATTGGACTGTACCTTACAAATATAGTTAAATGACCATCTAAAATTATAGTTAAAGGTAAATGAGATACACTTTGATTATACATATAGAGATAGATGGATACAGATACACACTTTCACTATACTTTTTGAAGTAAACAGGTAGCTTCTCTACTCACTGATATGACATTTGCAATTATTGGGCTACACTACAAATTCAGCTAGAATTATCCATGATATACAAATTGAATTCTAATGTTAAAAAAAATACAAATTGAATTCTGAAATTAATAACAAAAACAAAACACGGTACATGCATATATATAGTGCACAAAGCTTAAGTTGAGCTACTCAATGGCATTAATTGTATGTATTATAAATCTGCCTTATTAGAAGGAAATACAAAATATTCATAAATTTCCATGGTCATTGTAAATTGCCACATATTAAAACAACAGGTTAAATACTATGTGGCACCAATGCATATCGCCTAGAGTCAACAGCTAATCCCAATTCCCCATTAGCTTATACAATATCCAATTCATCATCTTGTGGCCCAATTTGATATCTCGTTCATGTTCATGTGCAGAGATATACTGATATACTCCTACCATCTCAAGCTACTGCCTTGAGGTTGCAAGCCGATTTCCATATTCATTTGGCATATCCAAATATGTCTCATATCCAACACTATGGCTATCCTCATAGAATTAAACCTAAGCAGCATAAACAATGACAAAATATGATACAACATCATTAATGGTATCCTTTTTTCCTACATGATCTAAAAATTAGAAAAAATTCAATAAGAAATATTCATCAGCTTATGTTAGCACCTTTGCTACTTATAGGGTAACTGATTCTTTAGACCATAACTTGTATTGTTATTGGTATCCTTGTTGAAGAAGCAGTCTAATTCATTAAACCATAGCTTCGATTGTCATTAATGGGATACAACTTATCCAAGCATAATGGTCACTCACTTCATTAAATTCATAATGATTCAAACGTACATAGAAAAAACAAATCTGGAGGGATGGATAATGGTCGCTCACAAAAAGAAACACCTATGACCTTGGCTAAAGACTTACAAAGAGAGCAGCATGTTGCAGAAGCCAAGCTGTGGGGGGAGACATGCAGACATAAGAGACCTACTTAATTGATGAGGTGATTAGAAACCTAATTCAGCAGTAAAACATTTAAGCATTATTCGAAGTGTAATTTACCACTCTCCCCTTGTGACTTATTAGTCAAAGACTAATATCATGTTGGGCTATAATTCAAGTATGCCTTGAAATTCATGCCTGCAACACAAAAAATTGAAGTAAAGTCAAAGTAAACTAAGAAAGGATAAAGAATAAACTATGAGAAAAGAATATGCAAGCACAAGAACACATGTGTTTAAAATACTAATCAAACCATTCCAACACAATGATCAAAATACTAATTAACCCATTCCAACACAATAATCATCATTAAGCTCATAACCAATTATATATGAAACCAAAGTGAACTTCATAAAAGCAAAATCTTATCTATAGGAGTACTAACAGATGACAGATTAAAGTTTAATCATCATTAAGCTCATTTCAAAATAGTGAAAGAACCAAATCAATCTATTACCAAATCAATAATTGGGACTAACACAACAATATGACATGAGAAAAAGAAACATTCGCTGCAGAGAACAACTTTCAAAACTGTGTGCATTTGTGTGTTTGGTTCAACATAAAGGGTAATTAGATTCCATTTGAAAATTAGATTCCAATTTCTTTGTCACAGATAAACCAAATTAAAAATTTCTGTGAAAGCCATCGAGATTTCTTTTATCTATGCATCAAGCTTACAGTATAATAGAACTGTGTGAGAAATTATGTGCAAAAGACATCTTTTTTCCCATAGAAAAACCACCTCCAAATCAGTATGAAGTCAGAGATGAAGAATGTATAATAAGGACTCTCCCCAAGAATACAGGTGTTTGAGAGATCTTGTTCTCTCCCTCCTCTCACTTTCTTAACCTCCCAAAAATGATCCACACCATTCCTTAATTGCCTTATAACTACCCCTGACAATATCGGTCAAAATTGTAATGACAATTATGATTCTATTATTATTTTTATCGACAATAACTTCTGTAATTGATGCAACACAGTTGAATGTTAGATGGCACCAAATCCTCACACAGAGGTCTTCCTTATTCAAGCCAAGAGAATAAAAGCAAATTGTGGAATCAACTAATTAGCTCGCAAAAGCTTGCATTGTTTGAGATGGAAAGAGAATAAAAATCAGAGCAGTGAAAAAAAAGAAACTACTGCATCAGTAAGTAGAAATAAGGAAGTGGGATAGAATTTCACATAAACCTGCCAAAGTGCCAATATCTCCATACTTTGATAGGTTGAGAGAACAAAGAAACACAAAGAATAGAACCCAATAAGGCTGGGGATTTTCCAGATGCAGTAGATCTAAACACTTCAATGAAATCCAAGCAAAGAAACCTTACCTTTTATTAGGGTCGAAAGAAGATGAAAATGGAAAGTGAAATCCAAAACTCTTTATCCATAGAATTAATGCTTGGGTAGATATTACCATTCTTGATAATGGATTTGGAGCCATCAGAAAATGTCTCAGTTCCTTTACTTCAGGTTCCAAGTTTGAATCTTCACTATTCAAGTTCAGGCATCCATTAATCAAATCATTGGGGGTACTCTTCTTGTTGTTCTTCTTGCAAGGTTCATGCAACATATAATTTGTTGCAAAAGGACGAAAAAAACCACTCATCACACAGATTTGGTTCCATTAAAATTCCTTTAAAATAATATATAAAAACTAACTTGTTTTCATGAAAAAAAATAGCAAAGGGAAACTTTAAATAACCCCTTTTTAGTTGATAAACAATAAACATTAACACTCCATTCATCTTTTTACAATCCTGGTAGTTAAACAATGCTACGTGGGCTAGCAATCCTGGTTCACACAATTATAATAATATATTTTTCTATTCATAAACTTATGATTTCATTTCTAAAAAACCAATCAATAGAAACACAAAAAGAAATAATCCAAAACTCGGAGATCAAACCTGAAGTGAGTGTTCCAGCAAGTAAATCTTCCAACAACTAAATATGAAATCTGTAGAATCAACAAAGAAGGAAGAATGTGGAGGTTAGGAATGGAAAGAAATAAACTAAATCATAAAGGATTAAAGAAAAAGGATGGTAAACTAACCCAAACTAAAAAAAAGCCAGAGTAATAGCAGAAACTCTGTAAGCCCTGAACTTTTTTCTTCTGTCCAACATCTTCTCAGCGAAATCATCCCTTTCTTTGTTGAGAGAATGAAAACTGTTGAGGTTAGGATTAGTATGAAACAAACGATACCCAAAGTGTTTAATCAAATAGGATGCTAAAATAAATCAAGTTCAATAAAACGAAAAATCAATCGTTCAATTCATGAAAAAGTAGCCTTCCTTCCCCATGCCCTCACCTTTTTTCTTCTGCCCAGCTTCTTGCCACCAAAAGCTCAACCACAAAATCAATCCTTCAGTTCGTGAAAAATTAGCAGCCTCAAGTGAGAAGAAAGTCTGGGCTTTCTGTGAGAAGATTTCGGCTTTTTAACCCATTTAATATTAAAAAAAATTACTATTTACCATATTAATATTGTTACTACACCAAAAAATATTAATATTGTTAAAAATCTATTTACTCATTTGGGGTAAATTTGGCCACGTAAGCAACTGCTGTGATTTTTAAAATTTTTTTTGTCCAACTAATAAGTGGCGCTAATTGCTTTAGCGCCACATGACCGTGCATGTCTCCGTCAGGTGAAACACAGTTGTGCAGGTGTTGTGTGTGTGCAGGTTTTTGTGTGTGTCTATTGAACGTGGAAAAAAAACAGTGAGTGAGTGTGTGAAAACGTGAGTGTGTGTGAAAATCTGAGTGAAAGTGATTGGGTGAGAAGGGAGGTGATTGATCGGACAGAAACGCGTGTGAGAGAGAGGAATCTGGTTTTTTTTGGTTTACGCATGCATGTGGCAAGGAACCAATCAGCGTAACAGCTGCAGTGTGTCGCGCATTAAAGCAGCGCCACATGTGGCGCGTTTTTGCTCAGCGCCATGCTTTGTGTGCTGCTCCCCCCTGCGTGACAAGACCAAACGCTGCAGGATTCGGAGAGAAAGAGGACGCGTGAGATTCTCGCCATTGGGAAGGAGGAATGCAGTGCTGAAAAACGCAGAGATTTTGTATGGGGAAGGAGCAACTTAGCATGCAGGCACGTTTTTTGTATTAATTTTTTTTTTTAAAAAAAGGAGGAAGGCTGTGAGAATGATCCGAGGCTATATATGTGTGTGTGTTGTGTTTGAATCACTAACACTTGCTCTCTTCTACTCTGATATTTTTTTTTCTGTTTCTAAACCTCTTAGATATGGCTGCAGAAAGAATTGTTCATCCCGGTCCAATAGATAAGTCTCTGTTGTATTTGCAAGAAATTCATGTTTCTGAAAATATATGGAATGGTGAAGATGATAGAGTGCTATATGTTAGACGAGTAAGTGCTCCAAAAGACCGTGGGCTTCAAATCCCGGAACAAATTATACCTCTTCTAAGGCAAGCTGGCTTTTTTGGTGTTGCTCAACTTGAATTTTTCCAAGTTGAGCATACGTTGATATCAGCTTTGGTAGAGCGATGGAGGCCCGAGACACATACATTTCACATGCCGCTTGGAGAATGTACAATCACACTACAAGATGTTGCTGTACAAATGGGGTTGAGGATTGACGGGGAAGCTGTTACTGGCGAGACGTTTACCAATTGGCAACCTCTAGTGCAACATTTATTGGGGGCGGCACCAGATGAGGCGGAACTTCATGGTGGAAGACTGAGGATGAAGTGGCTCAGTGATCATTTTGGGGATTTCAATGAACATGCACACAATGAGCTGTAAGTGCAACGATACACGCGAGCTTACATTTTCCGGTTGATGGGTGGACTGTTGTTTCCAGATCATTCCGATAGATATGTACCACTAAGGTATTTATCGTTGCTTGAGGATTTTGAGGTAGCTGGCACATACAGCTGGGGGTCGGTAATGCTTAGTTATTTGTATCGTGAATTGTGTAATGCAACGGATTATGCTCGCAAGGAGATTAGCGGGGCATGTGTGTTGGTACAGTTATGGGCCTGGGAGTGTTTTCCTTCTATTGCACCTGATGCCCCTGATATTTTACATAACCGACCGCTCGGTGCACGGTAAGAACATTGATTAGTGTTATTCATTATTTAATATTAATGTTTATTCATTTTTTATATTGATGTTTATTCATTTTTAATGTAATTTAACAGGTGGTGTGGTGGACAAACATTTTCGGGGAGAAAATATACAATAAATTACTATCGACATCTTTTTGACAAAATGGAGATGAATGATGTGAGTGCCTTTTATTTTAGTGCTTCAAATTATTATTCTCAATAATATTTTATCTAACTAAGTAATTGATAATTGTGTAGATTGTGTGGCAACCCTATACAGTTGATGTTTTGGGTCAACTACCACCATTTTGTGTAGAGTCTCCAGAATTATGGAGAACTGTTATACCATTAATTTGCTTTCATATGGTTGAGTGGCATCAGCCGGATCGATGCATGCGTCAGTTTGGCATGCAACAACATATTCCTCGTCCTCCATGCCAACTCAACAAATTACATGATATTACTTTAAAGGGGAAAAGTGTTGAAAATTGGCGTATGAAACACGCCATATATGTCAACCAATGGGATCAGAGGTGGAGTTACATATGTGCAAATGCAGTCATGGAAGGACATCTAACAGGAAATTCAGAGTATATGGTCTAGTACAAGTTGCACACACGGCGTTGGATTAGTCAAGCAGCTGCAAAGACGGGCAACATGATAATTTATTTATAATTTAATTTTGCGTAATTGTTCTAGTTTTTTATATTAAAATTGAGTTCATTTTTTTGTTATAGGTAGAAAGTTTGGAGCGTATTTACTATACAACTACATCTGAAGGGAAAAGCACATTTACTTTTGACAATTTGAGATCAGAGGTCCAACACTATTTGCAAATAAGTCATGAAATTGATAGAACCACAATCCCTGCAGTGTCTGCTCCTGCGCCTACTCAGCATGCACCAGACCTATAAAATGCTGAGGAACTTCCTGTGGGACGAATAGAGGGACGAGGTCTCAATCGTCGTCGTAGACGAGTGGTACATGAGCAATTAACAATCCCGCCACCACCGGTTCCCCAACCAGGGATGTATTATGTTCCTCCCATTGCTCCATTAGATCTAACAACTACTTATTACTACCCATCCAATCCTTTCAACTTATATATGCATGCTTCCAACAATGACATGTTGTTCAATATTGAGATGTCGTCTCCTTTTTCAATGGGGGACCGTTATGTGCCTACTCCTACAATTGATAATACACCACCATTTTTTCACCAATCTCTTACTACCCCAGGAGCACCTGCGAATTGGGAACATCTTTGGCAAAATGCACCATTAATGTCTCCAACATCTGTTGGGATGGCATATGAAGGTGCATCTTCTAGACCTGATTCTGCACCCGGGCTTGGGTTTAACTTAAATGAGTCATTTGCAGGAGAGGCTGGTGCATCCCATGCTCAAGAGGAAGGTGAAGACGTTGAGCCTAGAAGAAACCCACCTCGTGATGCTAGGAATAGGCGTCGTCATTGTATACTATCACCATTTCCACAAAATGATTGATTGTATGTAGTTAACTTTTATGAGTATTGTATCTAGTTAACTTTTATGAGTAGTGAACGTAGTTAACTTTTATGAGTAGTGACTGTAGTTAACTTTTATGATCAGTCAAAATAGTTAACTTTTATGAATAGTCACTTGTGTCAATAACATCATGGATTTTAAATCAAAATGAAGAAAGTTAACAACTTCTTGGATTTTATAACAAAATGAAAAAAGTTAACAACATCATTGATTTTTAAACTAAATGAAAAGGTTAACAACATCATGGATTATGCTCGTTGTCTTCCTTATGAAAAGGATCTTGGGATTCTTTTAGATAATGTGGACAAAGTCGACGATTATGACCCTCGCGATGGCAGTGACTACATCTTTGCTTCGATTGAGACTCCCTCCAATCCATTTCATTTCTTATATGAGTCGACTTTCGCCGACCTTTACCACGAATTATGTCATCATCTGGAACAATACAAGGACCGTTATACAGGGGCATGTTATCTTCATTATCAATTGGCCACCACTCTCCAGAATATGCATCAATAATATTTTGAATTGAGTAGGCAGGATCCACAAATTGGTAAAAATCAATACTCACGACAGCACATGCAGCTATAACATGCGAGCAAGGATATTTGTACGCTTGAAATACACCACACTCACAGTAGCGCCTGTTTAAGATAATTGCCCATGTGTTACCACCTCTTTGTGTTGCCGGATTGAAGACCTCCTCAACCTCGAATTTAGTGGACTGGATGTCATATCGTTGAACTTGGTGCGAACAAGCCTCTTCTTGATTTTTCCTAATAATATCCATTATCTTCTTACTATACCTAAGACCAGCATGTAGATCTGACCTTGCTTGTGCGCCTCTCTGAACAAAATACTCTACAAGTCTTCCATACGTGCACTTCACTAAGGCTGTGATCGGCAAGTTCTGAGCACCTTTCAATATTTTGTTAACAGCCTCAGATAAGTTCATGGTCATGTGCCCATATCTTCGCCCTTCAAAGTCACTAGCAAGACTCCATTTTTCTTTTGAAATTCCATTTATCCAACGTTGGATATCCGGACTAATCTCTCGAAATTTCTGAAGATTCCTTTCAAAATAATGTATGCACGATGTGTAACCTGCAGAAATATCAATAAACATAATTTTATTGCGTATTAACTTTAAAGTAAGTCACCATGAAAAAGTACAAGTGTAGGATATTTACCCAATTTTAAAAGATCTTCCTTCAATTTGGAATTTTTGAATTTATGGTTGAAGTTGATTGCAATATGGCGAATGCAATAAACATGATATGCATTTGGAGGCTGCCATCCAGAGTTAGCTCTTGCCACAGTTGAATTAATGCTTTGATGTCGATCAGAAATGAGACATATTCCCTATTTTTGAGTAACATGTTCACGTATATTGGCCAAGAACCACGACCATGCACTCAATGTCTCTCCTTCTACAATAGCAAAAGCAATTGGTAACACAGAACTATTTCCATCTTGGGCTGTGGCAATTAAAAGCGTGCCTCTATATTTGCCATATAAAAAAGTACCATCGATCTGAAGTATAGGCTTGCAAAAGTTGAAGGCATCACAACATTGCTTGAATGTCCAAAAAACTCGATGAAAGGTACGAAATCGAGGATCAACTTGATTGTCGAAAATAAACTCCTTTTGTCTCGATTTTATATGCAGATCCAGGAGAGTACAACATTATCTTGTCCAACCATTTAGGGAGTAGTTCATAAGACTCATCCCAATCTCTAAAGACCCTTACTATTGCTTTTTGCTTAGCCTTCCAAGCTTTGCGGTATGAGATGGTATAACCAAATTGACCGCTAATCCTCTCTTGTATCAATGAAATTGCTATTGATGGATCTTTGCTAACCATTCCTAAACACATCAGTGAAATGAATTTTATATACTAATTCAACAAATAAACATAATTTCAAAAATATTAGTGAAATGCATTTTATATAAAATTTATTCGTACCTAAGATGCAGGAGGAGACAAATTCAGAGTCCAACTTTTTGTGATCTTGAGACAACATTGGATTCATACACGTGTGTTGACCACCCCATTTAGAGATCACCCATTTATTTGATTTCTTACCCAACATAGCCCTCATTCGCCATGGACAATCTTGTGCATGGTTTGGACACTTCAAAGTCAAAATTGTTGGCTTTGATTCGACCACAAAAAAATGACTGATGTTTCTTCATTGAATAGTGCTTAACAGCCATTTGAACATCATGTTTGCTATTGAATCGTAAGCCAACATACAATTCATCTCCAACTCTCCAAGACCCAGGCACATCCAAACCAGGAAATTCCATCTCTTCATCGGGATGGTCCTAATTTATAAACCTATAATGTGGACTTACATTCCAAAATGGACCGTGCATTCCACCTAGCCACATAAAAAGATTACATTAATAAACTAGCATGACTATATATAAAAACAATCTTACTATTACTAACCAGTTTCTTGTGGTTGGGAGTCACCATGAATTGCAATTGAATCTGGTGAAGCAGCCACATATGTAGGGTGTATGGAAGGATCAACATTGGCATCAAAGTCACCCTCAACCTCTGTATCAGATGAATCTCCCTCAGGGACATCACCTTCATCATCCTCCTCACCACTTTCACCATGCATATCCATACCAATATTGGGCATATTATCATTATCATCATGCATACATGGATCAATGTTCATATCCACCTCGACTCTTGGCGCTCCAAACTGATTTGTACATTGATCAGGAATGCCCATTGACAACTGAGTTTCAAATTGATAGGATGGCACAGGTAATGATGAACTGCCAGCATTATCAATGTCAACATATAATTCAAGCACAATCATCAAAGATTGTTGCTCAAAAGCATGGATCATACACTCAACATCTTCATCATCACAAATTTGAAGACCTGTATATGTGGTCGGGTTTTGGGAAATTAAAAACCGACAGGTCAAACCAGAAATAATTTCATTGGATGTAAGATTCAATTTGTTATGAATCTTCCTCTTTAAAACACTAAAACCAATGCCGTGTTTTATTCGAATAGATCTTTTGTCACCTTCAAATGTTATACCTTGTAACCCTTCATATTTTCTACCATTCCAATAAATAAAAGTAATAATTTGACTCATTTTTTTCAAAAATAAATAACTAAATAACACAAACAACACAACACAACGAATGAATGATAAAAAAAGCAACACAAATTGATAACAGAATACAAGAGAAAAACACAATAGATGAATGAAGAAGCAAAAGATATGAAGAGAAGAAGTGAAACACAAGGAAGAAATTATCTAAGTTGTGAGAAGAAGTGAAACACAAGGAAGAAATTATCTGAGTTGTGATTGAAAACGGGTTATATAGGAGTTTATTGCGCTAGGGGAAGTAGCGCCATATACACGTAACGCTTCCACAAACAGCGCCATAAACAGGTAATGCTAAAACAAACAGCGCCATACACATGTGTCGCTACTTCAACTAGCGCCATAACTTGTGTCGCTTCTTCCATCTGCGCCACAAAGTGTTGTACGTTTGTCTTATTATGTGGCTCTAAAGCAACTAGAGCCACATAATAAGACAAAAAAAAATTTCAGATTCCTATATGTCGCTGCTTAAAGTAGCGCCATAGGAGAGTCAGAAAGCACTATATCAACTAGCGCCATACGTCCTCTCTCCTACGTGGCAAAAATCACCCCAACTTGGTAAAATGTTTTTTAATAATATTATTTTGGTAAATAGTAATTTTTTTAATATTAATTAAGTTAAAAAGCCAAAGATTTCACTTTTGGAGAGTGTTTCTCGGTACAAAATCTTTGAAGACTTCAACACGGTAACTCAAAGTTCGTGGCCTCTAACCAAAATGCAGCAGGGCTATAGGTAGGCTTTTTGCTTTTTGCTCAGTACATTCAGACTTGGAGATATAAAAGTAATTGCACAAATAGTACCAAACCGGGTTTTTATTTTATTCCTATGACACGACCTATATTTTCAAGGCTTGCGAAGCTTGCAGAGATAGATTTATTATTATTTTCAGGGCTTGCAAAGCATAAAGAGAGCACGACTTGCAAGGCTTAAAAATGAGGAGGGAAAACAAGTCACTCAGCAGTATGCCACATGTAATTATGTAAAATAGATTAATGGTAGGAAATAGATAGACATGTAATCATGGGTGATTTTCATTGCCTAAAACTGTGCTGAAAGCAAACTTTATCAGGTTGAAAGCAATTTGCATCGATCCACTTTCCATATTTCCTGAACAAACCATGTGGAGGGAAAACAATTCAAAATTTTTTGCCGCCACGTTTTACATTTAAAATCATTGGAAAAATCAATGTAATAACTTCTTTAAAACTGGAAATCAATAATTTAAACATAATTAATCCATGAATAGTGATTATATTATTATTAAACTTGTTTCTTTGTATAGTTTTAGATGACCATAGAGAGATAATAAACATTTTTTACATATTACATATTCACCAAAAAAAAAATATTATTGTCACATACCTTTATTTGTGCCACATCAAGAATAATGTGATGTGTTAGCATCTCCTTACAATTCACTAACTCATTCTAAACCATCCAAAATCTTCAAATACACACGTCAATGCCCTTTTTCCACGTTAATAACACATGTTAATAAATTAATATATCACAAAATAGTAACATATGTGATATCCTAAAAGACGCTCATCATATTACAAAATTCCTCCTTTATCACATTTGTATTCCTATTATTCCTATTATTTATCCACTATAGACATTAAATTTAATTTAATATATTTAATCATATTAATTTAATATAAAATTCTTAATTCAATTATAATTTAAGATAAACATACATACACATTCATAAAGCCAAATATAACAACTTCTACAACAAAACCAACATTACTATCATACTCTAATAAACAAATTTTATTTCACAAGAACTCAAAAAAATCTCATGAATTATTTAAATTTCTATTATGTTTATACTTTGAAAAAAGATAAAAAAAACAAATAAAAAAATTAGACGATCATATTATAATCGTATAATAATTAAATCAAAATTATTTTAAATATCATGAAATGAGTAGAAATAAAAAATAAGTTCAAAGCATGATTTATAAATTTAATAAATAATAAAATTTTAATCATAATCCAAACCCATTATAAATTATTATACTTCTATTATAATTCAGTTGTTTAAATTGTTTGTAAAAAATATACTAATAATCAACTTTATGTGTAATTATTATTTTATAATTAATCAATTAAATTGAGTTTATATATGCTAAATATGTTAATTGAAAAAGAAATTTAAATAATCAATTTTGTTTTGGATTGTGTGAAAATTTAAACACTCTAACTCAATAAATTACTAAGGAGCCTTCCAAAAAGAGATAAAATTATAATTTTAAACAAAATATTATAAAAATGCTTTAAAAAAACATTTCAAAATATTTGTTTTCAATATAATAAAAATGTTGCTTATATTATAATTAACATAATCGATTCTTCCTTAACATTTCATAACATATTACACTTTTGTAACATCCCAAAAATTAGACTTAAATTAAACTAGAGGAAAGTTGGGAGTGGGTTGAGAGGCTGAGTAGGAGAGGAAGAATTACAAGAAAGAATATGAGGATTAGTAAGAATCTATGGGTATTAAAGGCGTGATTTCAGAAGAATAATTGACTTGAGTATGAATTATGGCAAAAGGAACTAGGAATGATAGAGTAGGTGAGAGTTAGGAGAGTTAAATTTAAGAGTTTAAGTGTTAAAGTTCTCATTCAATTAACATCCCGATAATTAAGATCTTTGATGAATTAAAAGTGATTAGAATAATGATAGTAAGTTCAGTAATTAAGAAAAGAGTAATTAGGAAATTGTAACATTCCGTAATTCAGAACTTCTATTAATTCATAAGATTAAGATAGGAATTTATATGTTAATAATTAAGGAAAGAAAGTTTAAGAAATTAGGAGATAAAACTTAGGTTAAAAATCAAGTTCCAAGTTTTTAAGCAAATTAGGGAGTTAGGAGTTTCTGGTAATCGATTACCAGCATCTTGTAATCGTTTACCTGAGGGCTGAATTTTGGGTAATCGTCTGTCAAGGATGTGTAATCGATTACCTGAGAGTTGTTCTTTTGGTAATCGATTATGTAATCGATTACCTGAGGGCTGAGTTTTTGGTAATCAATTACCAACGGATTGTAATCGATTACCAGATTCCCAGAAAGGTTTTCTAGTGTATTTTCGCCTCTGGTAATCGATTACAGTATGTCTGTAATCGATTACCGTCGCTCCAGTATATAAGGTCGAGAACATGCAAAATCAGATTTCTCATTTTTCTTCCTTCCCCTTCTTCAACCTAGAGCGAGAGAGGGTCCTAGAGAGAGAGAGTTCGTTTTGGAGCTTAGGAAGGAGATTGAAGCAAGAATCATCAAGTGGATCACTCCTATTCCTCATTCTTCTCTTGGTTTTCAAGATTGGGTGAGTACAACTCACAAACACTCACTCCCCTTTGATTTTGAGTTTTCCCCAATGTATGAACCCTACTCTCTAATTCCTTTTCTATATGAATATAGTGGTTAGATTAGCGATGCTTGTACATGATTGAGTAATTTGGTGAGGTTTTTCATTGAAAATCTTAGGGTAGCGAGATTTTCGAAATTTTCGAAATGCTCATTGTATGAACCCTATCCCTTTAATTCCCTTTCTATATGGTTGATTGATGTTATGATTTACTTGGAAAATCTTTGAATGTCGAAAGTTACGAAATCATAGAAATGCTTTAAACTTCAGCTTTAGTAGTTGATTCATGTTAAGCCGGTTTCGACCGTGAGTTAATTCAAACTGTCCTTTGCGCAGTGAGTTAAAAATTTAGTAATTATGTAAAAACTTGACTTCGGTCCAGTAATGGGTGAGATTCGTTCCCAGGAAAGACGTTTCCCGTAGTCTGAGCTCAGTTCTAACTCCAGTTTAAGTGATAAGTTCATGCCTGCTGGGCACAGTAGTGAGTTGCATCATTAGTGCATTTATTTGTTTTAGTTATGATCATGATTATGGTTACATATTAGTTAATAATTGACTTTCCCACACCGCATGTCTCACCTATTAGTTTATTTAAATTATGTTCTAAGAAGTTCGTTAAATTATTAATTGTCATTGATATATGCTCCTTGCAGTCATGCATGTGATTGTATTCACTGGGATTATTATCTCACCCCACGTTTCGAGGATATATTTAGTGATGCAGGTACTTTTGGTGAGGTTGAGGCAGCTAAGGTGAGGGTGGAGCTGAGTCTTAATTCAGCTGGGAGATTAGTTTAATAGAAGTAGTTCCTGATGTAAATTGTAGAAGTGTAATTATTCTGAATTGGCCACTGAGGCCTAGCTTTAATGCTATGATAGGTATGATATTGAATGTATTGGTTTTGCTGATTTTCAGGTTAAGCAGTTTCTGGTAATTGTTCGGTTTTTAGGGGAGTCTCTGCCGGATTTCCGGTATGAGTTCTTTGAATCACATTTCTCCAAGTGTGGATTCTTCCCTAAGTTTAAGTAAGATTTACTCTTATTTTAGGGAATTTGATGTTATATTGTGATTGCTTAAGCTAATCATTGGAAAGTTTAAGCGAATATATGACGATATCAGAAATTTAACGAAATAATTTCAAGAACTTCAGGAATAGTGTCTCCAACGGACATTATTTCTGAGTTTAGAAATTAGGGCGTTACATTTTGGTATCAGAGCAATTCAATCCTATTGGATTGTGGTTAGGTTAGTTGCCCGTGACTTATTATAATCTTCTAGTACATGTACTCATTATAGGGACTGATCACTCCTATGGTGTGTAATGTATATGGAGATTATGGTCAGTTATGTGAGTAGGATGCTTTGGTCTGGAAGTTAGGATACTTCCTTAACAAAGTTAAAGCCACCCATTCTTGTATTAGAAAGAGAGTAACTTATGTCAATTTTGAAAATGGAACCCTTACCTTAGGAACCTTAGAGAATGTGACCCTGGAGCCCTAGTAAGCATTAGGCACTCTTAAGGCAGTTAGTTAAGTTTAATTCGTTATTTTTAGAGGATGGTTGTTGTTTGACTTATAAAGTAGTTCTGATTGTGTAAACTGTATAATCTGAATGTATTGTGTGATTTGCTATCTCTTTGTGGCATTGGTTTGTATGAGTGATTTTATGTCTCATTATGTTAGAATGTGTGTGTACTTGTTAGGTAGTAATTCACATAGTTAAAGTTTCTTATGAGACAAACCCTTGTGAGGTCACGTTAGAAGGAATGCGGGACTGTAGTCCAAGTTAAGATAGAAACTCTACTTAGGGTAAACCAGAAGTCGCAGAGGCACCCAAGGGGTTTCCAAATCATTGGGAAAGTGTATAGAAGATTATAACTTAAGTAGGCTTAAGACCTTACCTAAAGTCAGCAAACTTAGCAGAGACATCTAGACATTTAGACCTAAACTTAGAAGGGTTAGGAAATTGAGGTTTCTTTTGAGATAATGTAAGAAGAGGTGTTTCCCTAGGCCACCTTGAGGGTAGTCAAGAGACTGTCAAGTGAGCGATGATTCTTTCAGCCACCTTACTCTTTGCCTTATCCATGGATTACATGGATAGAATCCTTACGCTTTATCAGACGGGTAGGTAGTCATGGTGGCTACCATCTCCTCACCTTTTCATCTCACGTTTAGAGAACACCTAGTAGCCCTAGAGGCAATGTCTTGTGACCCTGACACTCTAGAAACCTTTAGGTGAGGACTGCACCATCAATCGGTAACCCACAAGGAGTTGGGGGCATGTTTAGGAGATGAATAAGGTAGAGATCCCTAGTAAAGGTAGTGAGATTTCAATTATCTAATATTATTACCCTCCCAGGACTTACAATTAGTAACATCTTTTCATCCTACCGAGGGAGTAAGTTGTCACGAGAAAACTATACCTCCGCTCTTTCTTTTCACCTTTAGAAAATACTTAGCGATTTTAGGAAGTAATGTTTTATAACCCTAAGAATCTAGAAATTTTCCAATGTGAACACTTCATTCATACCTTCAGTCTAATCATACTGGTTTTAACCTCGAGGACTTGGAGAAGTACTCGGGAGAAGAATTAGGTAAAGGCCTTTAGTCAGGATACTTAGTATGAAAATAAATAAATAAATAAATAAATAATTTCTTTTTCGGAAATCCAACTCAGTAGTTTAACCATCCAAGATCACCCAATTCAACTTATTAACACTAGTGGAGAGAAACTTTAGCCATAACTTTCTTAAGGGAAAGGAACCTTAATCAAGGAAGTTAAGAATTCTAGTATAGATTGCATAAGGTAGTGTAGATTTACCCACAACCCAAGTAAGGATAGGAAGTTCCCAATTAAGTCATATTAGGGGTAGTCTTGTAGAAAAGAATTAGGAATCACCTGAGAGAATTATTAGACAGAAAGTAAGTGAACCAAATACCTTAGTTAAAGATAACAAAGTAGCGGGAATAACTTAGACTTTTTAGAATTAATTAGGAAAGGGGAGGAAATTATAGTTGAGGTCCTAATGGGAAATGAGTAGAACAAGTAGATTAACAGACAACTCTAGAGCTAGCCAAGGATTTATCAAGTAGTTGTAGATGTTCTCCCGGCCACCCAAATACTTAGCCTCATCCATGAATTCCATGAGGGAAATTCTAGAACTTTAAACCTAATATCTATATGTTGTAGTCGTGACCATGTTTTCATAGGTTCACATTCCAAACAAAAATAGGAAATTCCTTTTCACACCATAATAGTAATAACTCTGGAGTTTTTGAGAAGGGGAAACAAATTAGTTAGGTACCTAGATGTAGACTTGATGTCTCTAAGAGAGAAATCAAGATTTAGGACACTGAGAAATATTAGAAAGAGCCTGAAGCCTGAAGGGGGGTAGTCTTATAGGCAGGGCATGTGAGGCCATAAAAGGCACTTGGTACCCGAGCACAACTAAGTTTTATTCAACCTGAGAGTTAGACTTGACTGTGTATAGTTAGGCCTGGCTAGGGTATTAGGAAGGATTGAGAGGTGGTTAGGCACAATCATTAGGTTAGAACTCTAAAGCTTTTAGAAACCCTTACTTATAGGAGGAACAAGGTGTGGATGACATTAAGTCACTTTCCTTTTTCAGTGAATCTTAGAACCAAACTAAGTACGAGCCCTGACCGGTAGGGTGGGGTAGAAAAGATCCCATCATGGGAAGATAGGAAATTAGGAGAGTTTATTGTGTTCATGCTGTGACCAGTAGGTATTTCACCTACGATTATGGCATAAGTTTTGTTAGAATTCCGATGTTTTCTTAGAAAAATGAGTGACTTTCCTCACACCTGGGTTCGGTGTTTGTCTATATGATTTTATGAACTTAATTCCTCGAGCATGACGTGAGTGTTGAGATAACTCATCAACACAAACTCAGTGATTCGAGGGGTTAAGTAGTTATGTGTGCATGACTTATTGTTGGTAATATAGCAGAACTTAGAATATAAACTTGTAAATCACTTGGAATTTTCTTAAACCTAGCTAGATCATTAAGAACATAATACTTGAAACCAACCGGTGGTTGATGGGATTGGGCATTGAATTAGAATCCTTACTTAGTTGTTGCGTGAAATCTTTTCCTATCATTAGATTTTATCAAGTGAGTTGCCTAACCAGACCAGTGGAGTATACTCAAATAAAGTAGAGAGTGTGAGAACCTATTAGAGAAACCACATCATGGGATTCGGGGAGAGGTATAAGTTTAGGTACTTGTGTTCCGAGGAATCAGGAGATGGGAAGTGAATTGGTGTTGATATATAGCCGAAGCGAATTTTGGGGACAAAATTCCTTTTAAGGGGGTAGAAATGTAACATCCCAAAAATTAGACTTAAATTAAACTAGAGGAAAGTTGGCAGAGGGTTGAGAGGCTGAGTAGGAGAGGAAGAATTACAATAAAAATGAGGATTAGTAAGAATCTATGGGTATTAAAGGGGTGATTTCAGAAGAATAATTGAGTTGAGTATGAATTATGGCAAAAGGAACTAGGAATGATAGAGTAGGTGAGAGTTAGGAGAGTTAAATTTAAGAGTTTAAGTGTTAAAGTTCTCATTCAATTAACATCCCGATAGTTAAGATCTTTGATAAATTAAAAGTGATTAGAATAATGATAGTAAGTTCAGTAATTAAGAAAAGAGTAATTAGGAAATTGCAACATTCTGTAATTCAGAACTTCTATTAATTCATAAGATTAAGATAGGAATTTATATGTTAATAATTAAGGAAAGAAAGTTTAGGAAATTAGGAGATAAAACTTAGGTTAAAAACCAAGTTCCAAGTTTTTAAGCAAATTAGGGAGTTAGGAGTTTCTGGTAATCGATTACCAGCATCTTGTAATCGATTACCTGAGAGCTGAATTTTGGGTAATCGCCTGTCAAGGATGTGCAATCGATTACCTGAGAGCTGTTCTTTCGGTAATCGATTATGTAATCGATTACCTGAGGGTAAGTTTTTGGTAATCAATTACCAAGGGATTGTAATCGATTACCAGATTCCCAGAAAGGTTTTCTAGTGTATTTTCGCCTCTGGTAATCGATTACAATATGTCTGTAATCGATTACCGTCGCTCCAGTATATAAGGTCGAGAACATGCAAAATCAAATTTCTCATTTTTCTTCCTTCCCCTTCTTCAACCTAGAGAGAGAAAGTTCGTTTTGGAGCTTAGGAATGAGATTGAAGCAAGAATCATCAAGTGGATCACTCCTATTCCTCATTCTTCTCTTGGTTTTCAAGATTGGGTGAGTACAACTCACAAACACTCACTCCCCTTTGATTTTGAGTTTTCCCCAATGTATGAACCCTACTCTCTAATTCCTTTTCTATATGAATATAGTGGTTAGATTAGCGATGCTTGTACATGATTGAGTAATTTGGTGAGGTTTTTCATTGAAAATCTTAGGGTAGCGAGATTTACGAAATTTTCGAAATGCTCATTGTATGAACCCTATCCCTTTAATTCCCTTTCTATATGGTTGATTGATGTTATGATTTACTTGGAAAATCTTTGAATGTCGAAAGTTACGAAATCATAGAAATGCTTTAAACTTCAGCTTTAGTAGTTGATTCATGTTAAGCCGGTTTCGACCGTGAGTTAATTCAAACTGTCCTTTGCGCTGTGAGTTAAAAATTTAGTAATTATGTAAAAACTTGACTTCGGTCCAGTAATGGGTGAGATTCGTTCCCAGGAAAGACGTTTCCCGTAGTCTGAGCTCAGTTCTAACTCCAGTTTAAGTGATAAGTTCATGCCTGCTGGGCACAGTAGTGAGTTGCATCATTAGTGCATTTATTTGTTTTAGTTATGATCATGATTATGGTTACATATTAGTTAATAATTGACTTTCCCATACCGCATGTCTCACCTATTAGTTTATTTAAATTATGTTCTAAGAAGTTCGTTAAATTGTTAATTGTCATTGATATATGCTCCTTGCAGTCATGCATGTGATTG
Organism: Sesbania bispinosa; assembly: GCA_026901365.1. Classification (NCBI taxonomy): domain Eukaryota; kingdom Viridiplantae; phylum Streptophyta; class Magnoliopsida; order Fabales; family Fabaceae; genus Sesbania; species Sesbania bispinosa. The sequence goes on along the minus strand of QLOH01000045.1, from coordinate 1,883,158 downwards.
TATTCACTGGGATTATTATCTCACCCCACGTTTCGGAGATATATTTAGTGATGCAGGTACTTCCGGTGAGGTTGAGGCAGCTAAGGTGAGGGTGGAGCTGAGTCTTAATTCAGCTGGGAGATTAGTTTAATAGAAGTAGTTCCTGATGTAAATTGTAGAAGTGTAATTATTCTGAATTTGTCATTGAGGCCTAGCTTTAATGCTATGATATGTATGATATTGAATGTATTGGTTTTGCTGATTTTCAGGTTAAGCAGTTTCTGGTAATTGTTCGGTTTTTAGGGGAGTCTCTGCCGGATTTCCGGTATGAGTTCTTTGAATCACATTTCTCCAAGTGTGGATTCTTCCCTAAGTTTAAGTAAGATTTACTCTTATTTTAGGGAATTTGATGTTATATTGTGATTGCTTAAGCTAATCGTTGGAAAGTTTAAGCGGATATATGACGATATCAGAAATTTAACAAAATAATTTCAAGAACTTCAGGGATAGTGTCTCCAATGGACATTATTTCTGAGTTTAGAAATTAGGGCGTTACAACTTTTATCGATGAAAGTTTATTTATAGGAAAAAATAATCTTTCTTGAGCAATCATATAAATTCGATGTACATAATATATTAATGCGTTTTAATTTTGAAGAATTTATTATTTGTTTTAACCAACTATTCATTGACTTCAATATGCCATTTTCATTCTAAAAATAAGGCAGTTCTAATATTGTTTTGAAAATATCAACTAATAATTAAAATATATACCAACATATCAAGGGATTCACAACTACAAAAATAACATCAAAGTGTTTTTTTATTTATAATTTCATATGACAATTTTATTGAATTTAATTAATTTATTAATATCTAACAAAAAACCAAATATAATTAATTATTTATTTTTTATAGTTACATATTTTAAAAACAAAGTAACAAACAAAATCATTTCTAATGCAAAGTTCAAATTTAACACAAACTATTTTATTCTTAAATAGTACTAAATTAAATTTAGTGTTATTGATTTCACTGGCATAATTATAGGCACGAAATAATATTTTTATTATATTTCATTTTACATTTAATATATTATTATTTTCTTCCACTATATATTATATTTATATCATACCCTATATTATTAAATAACAATATAGTTCAAATGTAAATTTTTAACCTACATTAATTATTATAACTTTTCTCAAACATAACCAATTACATCAATTGACTCTAACACTATATTCATATTTAATATTATCATCACAATTAAATATTTTCTTCTAACAAATTCAGTTTGTGTTGTTCTTATTTGTTTTTCCATGGGAAACTCCACTTTGTATGGTTATTTTGAATTTTCTTTTTCCAATTTCAAGCACATCATACAAAAAATAAGCATATACATAATATGAAATATGAAAATTAACTCAATAAATTACACATATTAAATTACACATATAAATCGGTCAATAGCCATTACATATAGTTACTTTAACTAAAATCAATGACTCATGTCTCATCTATGCAACAATACTAATATCTATATATTTTATAACAACAATACTTTTATATACCTTAATATCTTAAAATTGATCCGCGCTTTACACCGGTCACAGTCTAGTTAAAATTAAATTCAAACTTTAATGTCACAATTATCATATTCTAAGTAACTATTTAGTGAGAGTATATTAATGGTGTTAAATGAGGACAAAATTGAAATGTTATACTTATTTAAAAAAATCAATTACTTTAACTAGTCCTTTTAATTTGTATAATTTGATTAAAAATACTTTATAATAAGAATGTGGGAGTATAGTAAAAAATATAATAATTAAGAACATGAATAATTCTTGATATAGAGTTTAATGAATATGTATAAATATATACTATATTTTTAAAAAAGTTAGGGGCCCCTTCCTAATGAAGGTCCGCCACTCGATGAACTTAACAATCAGACTCATTAAGCCTAATTTTAAATTTTATATATCTTTAGTTGATTCCTTTTATGTGATGTTACTAAATATCTTTGATGATGTTTCCTATTTAATTTTAGAGTTTAATACATATACATTATCAGTGTAAAGAAATTTTACACAAACATTTAATAATGTGTTGTCACATTATTTATTGAATTTAATAACACATGAGGTTTTTTTCAATACCTTTAATTCTGAAAACAAATCAAGACCTTCAATTTCAAAATAGTTATCAAAACTTAAAATCTTTTCAAGATTGATACAATATTTTTTCAATTCATCTTCCCCTAAAGTTTTAAATTTATTTGAATAAACAAAAAACCAAACATGTTTTCATATTCTAAAAATTGTTCAAATTAACTCTCAATAGAAAAAATAGATTGATCTAATATATATATACAAAACAAAAAAAACAATGCGAAAAAAATCTTTAGCTAAATGAGCATCACTAACACTTTCATCAAAATGTTTTTTCCTATGAATCTTACGTTTTTTATTGAACTTTGGCTCTTTATTCATTTCAAAAGTCATTCCTTTAGTGGATTCTAATGCATAGAGCTGTCAATTCGGGCTACCCGACCCGACCCGACTTGATGCTGGTAGCGAGCTTTATCAAGCTGGGCTAAAAAGCCCAAAAATTATTCAGGCTTTTAAAATAGGTGCCCAAGCCCTACCTTTTGCGGGCTTTTTGCGGGTAGCAGACTTTATCGGGCTGGGCTAAAAAACCCGGTAGTTATTCGGACTTTTAAAATAGGTGTTTGAGCCCTACATTTTTGCAGACCGACCCAGTCGGGGCTAGCCCATTTTGCCGGCTCTACTAATGCATATGCAAGACCATTTTCCCTATAATTTTTTAAATAAATTATAAGACATCTTAAGTAATCTATAGCAACATCTATATGTATATCTTTAGATTGCATGATCTTACTTATGAAATTAACGACAAAAAGTATATCATACCAAATATTCATTCCTAATAACAATTCAAAATTCTCCATCTCATAAGTCGTTAAACATATGGCTTCACTCATTATCTTAGGAGCTTCACTGGTTTATGATAATTGAATAAGTGCATCCCTCATTTTTGGTGCTTGAAACTTTATGGCTTTGACACTTTTGATTCTACATTCCCATCTAGTTTGAGATAGTGATTTAACTGGAAACTTAGATACATTTTCTTATAAGATTTTCCACCGTTTAGTGGAAGAAACAAACAAAGAATAAATGCGTTGCAAAACTCCAAAAATAACTCTAGGACATGAATTGGCCATATTAATTACTTACAGCTAAATTCTAATTATGAAATCACACGGAGTATAATATGCTCTAGGGTTTATGACCAATGATATCTTTTGTACTCCTTGATTTTTACCTTTTATATTAGATCCATTGTCATACCCTTTCCCCCTTATATCATTAACATCAAGGTCATATTTTTTTAATAAACGAATAAGTTCATAAAAAAGACATTTTCCTGTTGTATCATTGACTTGTAAAAACTCTAAAAACTACTATTCTTTTATTTTGACCGGACAACTCAAAGTATCTACACATCTCAAAATAAGAGTCATTTTCTCTTGATGGCTTGCATCCCAAGTACAATCAAGAATGGTAGAAAAATATTTTACATCTCTAACTTTTTTTAGTATAATAATTTTTATTTGAGAAGCTAACAATTCTATGAGTTCATTGTGTACCTACTCAATTGATGATTATGAAGTTTACCATTCTTTATACGCTTAACATGCTCTTGTCTAACTGGATCAAATTTCGTTAACATCTTAATCAAACTCAAAAACTTTTTGTTGCCTTTTTGGTATATTTTTTCATTTGTCCCACGGAAAGCTAAATTGTTTTTAGAAAGATGTTTAATCAACTCTCTATATTATAATTTTGAGATCTCACATTGGAGAGAGACACTCACTCACTATACTCTTCCTCTAATGATTTTTGACATTCTATCTCTTTCTCTCATTAAATGGTGAATTCCACTCACACTTGTGAGAGTGAAATTCTCATTCTCAATCATTAATACTAATTTTCTCTCCCTCTTCCTATTTGAATTTTTAAATGCTAATTGTAACGTCCTAATTTCTAAATTCAAGAATTAAGCTCATTGGAAGTCAAATTCCCAAATTTCTGAAATTATTTCGCCCCATTTTAAATATTGCATTACAAAACCACATAGCGTTTAAGCGTCCAACGAATACTTGAACAATATATGGAAACAAGAACTGGATACATAACGTCTCAAGGGGCTCAAATAACATAATCTGCATACATCCACTGGGATACCCCATACATGTGACCTAAGCAAAATAGAAGGCCCGAAGGCTACACATGTACAGTCATATCCCTCAAAATAATACAAATATAATTCTAGTCATCAAAATAATTTACTAAATACATGAGTATCTAAATACATCAAAGACTAAAGTTCCTGCAAGCCTCCAAGCTCACTGTCCTGACCGGGGTGGAACCTGTGCATCTATAATATATATAACCACAAAACGTGTGGTGAGACTAGGGTCTCAGTGAGTAAAGTATGCAGCAGACAGTGTAGGTAAACAAGCAGATGCAATGCAATAGTCACAAGATAAACATTTATGACATATGCATGTTCTGCAGTTTCCGGTAGTACGGGGTCTTATCTCTATCTTTGGGGCTAGACCTGAGCTCAGACTACAAGGAACGTCTCCCTTGGGGTTACTACCCGCCAAATTACTCTGGGGACCGAAGTCCAAGTTTTACTCTGGAGACGGAGTCCATTATCTCTGGGGTCCGAAGTCCATTATCTTTCTTAATCTCTGGGGGCTAAAACCCAAGTGTCTTATTTATTCTCAGTATATGCACAACATGAACCAAAGTATACATAAACATTACAATTAAGGCTATGATAAAGAAAACCCCCAAATCAAGCCCTAATTACAATTTTCTAAGGATACACCCAATCAAATCCTCATACATTAGCAATAGACAAAATCAATCACATAAACATTTACATACAAGCTCTAGAAAGGGAAGACAAGAGGTAGGGTTCATTGGAGAGAGCATACACGAGATTGAGTGAGGGTGTGTGTGGACTTTACTTTTCGCGTTCTCGCTTGAGTGAGAATGCTCCAGAGAGTATTCCCCTCTCTGGATGAATTTCGCTTGAGCGAGCTCCTTCACGCTTGAGCGAAATTCTTTTAGAGAGCACCCCTTCTCTGGTTGAATTTCACTTGAGCGAGAATCTTCTCGCTTGAGTGAAATTCTTCAAGAGAACACTCAATCTGCTCCCCTGTTTCTCGCTTGAGCGAGAGCCTCCTCGCTCAAGCGAGAAAACCAGAACAAAATTTTGTAACTTTTAGAGCCATCCTCGCTTGAGCGAGAATATCAAAACTCAAAATTCTGATTTTTCTCCTTTTCTTATTCTAACTCAATTCTTCCCTCTCATTCCTTATTTCTTTTTACAAAATCATTACACTACACATTTATCTCTATAAAATGGAATTAAATTCTTGGGATGTTACACTAATAAATGTTAATATTAAATTTTAAAATTGATTAAGATTCAAAATCTCATCCTATTATTTTCTATTCAATTCCAATATTTTTTTAATATATAAATATTTATTTTTATCTTTTATGATTTTATTTTTTTTATTATATCTTATTATTAAATAATAATGTAAATTAGTTTTTAATAATAAAATATAATATATTATTAAAGTTTAAAATTCAAAAATTGTTCAAAATATTTTCTTTTTCTTTTTTAATATTAATTTATTATAAATTCAATTTTTATTAAATAAAATATACATTTATCCGCGTATTACGCGGGTTAATATACTAGTTCTAGCTATAATCCTTACCAAAACTTTCTCCCAATGTTCCTTCTCCTTATTATTTTGTTCTTGGATCTCTCTATCAATTGTATTTTTCTTTCTCAATCTTGTTTCTAATTCAATCCATTAATCCATATTAGTTACATGTTCATTTCATGACTCCTAGGCCTGGAACCAAATATTTTTCCAATCTCTCTAGTACATTGATTAACTAATTGATTAGTAATACGAGCAGTGCTTTCTGAGCAAAACAACTTACAACAAAAGCAATACACTTTATCTATATCCTTTGAATAAATTAGCCATCTTCGATTATATTTTTCTCCGTTTGACATTACTCTTTGGTAATTAAATGAAAAAAAATGTCTATTATTTTCATCTTTTGGATACTGTATATCATTATATCTAATTGGACCATTTTCAACTATTAAATCTCTAAAGTTTTTATCAATATTTTCTCGTTGTCCTTGATCATAAATATTTTTAGAAACTTCATTTGATGTAGTATTAGGCTCTGTATTTGTTTCTAAACTATCTTCTTGTAAAATTTCATTATCCTCTTGTTCTTGATTACAATTAAGACTATTAATATTGTTAAGATTTTCTACTTCTTAAATGTTTTAATCATTAGTATTTTGTTCCAATGTATTATTATTATTATTTGGAATTTCCAGTGGATAATTTTATGTAATATTTGCATCTATTGAACTAATTGTAGCATCTTTTTTATGAATAGTAACAAATTTATGAAGAGTGCCTTGTTGAGATCGAATTAATTTTTCAATTCTTCCCTTGTTTTCAAATTTTCAAAACTAGATCCATACCTTCTATTTGACATATTTTATTGTTTTATAAAATATCGACCAAAATATAAATAACAAGCAAACTAATTTGTAAAAAATTAAAAAGATAATAATGAAACAACAAAACCTACAAAGTGTAAAATTGTATCGGTTGATGAAAAATTATATTGGCTATCGCATTGCCACACAAAACTACATGCTTGTAGTCAAGTCCAAATAAATTGCCATAATAACAAACACTTTGGAACCTACAACAATAAACAATACAAAAAATAAGATCTAACAATTAAAAATAATTTGTGAAATGTTCAATTGCTTTATAAAAAGCAAATGACCAAACCTGAGCAATGTGTATGGTCTTGGACTTTTGGTTTGTCACTTCTCACTTTTGCAATTGGCAACTGTTGATGTGAGGTAGTGAATTTTTGTACAAATGAGGAAACTGACGGAGTTTTAAGTAGACAAGTAATTGAAATGATAGGAAAAATAGAGATATAAAGAAATATGGACCTTATAAAATAGTGGGCCTCTTAAAAATGATTTTTTTCTAATAATTTATATTAATAATATTATTTAAAAAATTGTGGCCTTAGGCAATGGCCTTACTTGCCTAATTGAGTGTACGACCTTGCCTCCCATAGAGATCTTACCCGGCTCGAACAAGATGGTCTCACAGGGAGAATACATGTGGTCTTGCACCAAAAATTTATTTCCATTAAACGTGCATCGTAACTTGTTCATAATTCATTTTCAGCCATTAATCTTAAAATCAATTTTATCAAATTACTAACCAAAATGGACACTATATTTACAATTCAAAAGTCCTACTCGTTTAAACAAAATTCTTTCTTTTAAACTTATTTCTCCATTATTTTTCCAAAACACATATCATTCTATCAAAATATATTCTTTCAAAAAAATTTGAAACAAATTATAAAGAGCATTGTGCTAGGGCTGGATGTAGGAAAATCTTTAGCGGGTGTTTCACTCGAGGAAGAAGATAACCTTGCACGTTGTAACAAAAAGGCCAAAGTGCTTTATTTGGAAGGATCCTCCCAAGACACATCCTTTGTCCGGGAAAAACCAACAAATTATCGTAATGAGTGTAATGAGCATAATGATCATGATGGGGAAAGGAAAGACTTGTTTGACACAACTACGAGTCATGCTTTGTGAAAGAATATTAGTCTCCTATAAAGATACCATCTTGGGGATTAATGAAGGGGTTTCAGACACTTCCTCTGAGGAAGATCAAGCTTGGTATGTGGAAGAATCTAATGAGTCTAGTGATGGGTTTAATGTAGATGAAGATACTAATAAAGAGGAGGTGCAGATAAAACAAAAAGACATTCTCTGTCCAAAGCTGCATGTTTCTCAAAAGGAGTCATGATTAAGCTATGAAATACCTATGTTATTATTAAGCTGTTAGGAAAGAGAACGAGGTTGTGCTTTTTGCAGCTTTGCTTGGAAAAGATATGGAACCCTTTCGGAGATATGGAGCTTATTAGCATGGAGAACGAGTATTTTCTTGAACAATTTTCCAATACTAGTGATTATGACACGATTTTCTAGGGTGGCCCTTGGATAATATTTGGACATTATCTTGTTGTGTCATGGTAGCCATGGTTTTTCCCTTTAAAGAATGAATTCAAAGAAGTAGTTGTATAGGTTGAAATTCCAGCCTTTCCCATGGAATATTTTGATAGATCAATATTGTGGCGCATCAGTAATGCTTTAGGAAAATCGGTTAAAGTTTATTCAAACACCTTAAAGCCAAAAAAGGGATATCGGGGCCAAACAACTACTAAGTGTGAAAAGTTTTCCCATTTATGCATTGAGGTCAATTTGCGAAAGGTTTTGATCTAAAAATTTTGGCTAAATGGAAGAACTTTTCATATTGAATATGAAGGCTTGTACCTGGTATGTTTTACGTTTGGAAGGTGAAGTGGTTCAAAATGACACAAGAAGGGGGTTGAATTGTGAGCTTTGAAAACTTTTGGCTCAACCTGCAAAATAGAATTCCTTAATGATTAGCTGCTCAAGAGAGTTCTTAGCTATCAGAATGTGTCTTTAGAAGATAATATTGGGTTAAATCAATTATTAACTATCACAAGTATACTTCCTAAAGAAGCTTAAGTTCACAAGAATTTATATTGTAAGTAAGATTACCTTGACAATGTATGGAAGGTATCACATAATGATTAGAATATCAAGTATATACTACTGTTGTGATTGGAAGCAAGAATAGTGGAAAAAAATTAACAACTTACTTATAAAGGGTTAAAACTTGTTAGAATTTTATGAAACGTTCTAGAACCCTTATATAGTCAATATATAATTATTGTATAAAGAGAAATCTATTTAGAAGCACCTTTAAGTGGATTTGGTAAAATACACCCAACATATGAAATGGTCTTATGTGTAGTATGAGTAATTTATGTTTCTAAAGGACCTAACCAGTTTAGAACTTGATGAAATTTTCCAGAATATATCCGAGTAATGAGAAAGCTATTTGTCAAGTTATTTATAAAAGATATATATATATATATATATATATATCAAATATTGATTATGGTGAAACTAGTCTTGTGTTAGAAGTATGATACTGATGTAAATCAAGTAGGATATTCTACAATTGTTGTATCATTGATTACCAAATGGTTGTGAGCATTCTCGTCCTTGTTACCTAATTCTACAGGCTATCTGTTTGATGCTAGATCAGTCTTGCAGATTCATTTCTCCCATACTTATAGAGATGGGAACAAAGTTGCTAATTTCTATGCCTTTTCTTCTTTTTGGAACTCATATTATTGTTAAACATACCCTTGGGGGTTTAGTTCCCTTATTTAGAGATGATTTAGTTGGTGTAGCTTTCCCCTATAAATCTCTTTGTAATTGGGGCTTTGCCCCTCCATCTTATAAAAAAAAAATCCTTTTTTAATTTAATTATATAAAAAGTTATTTTACTCAACCTCAAAACAAAAAGATTCAAGAGAAAGGAAGTGCCTCAACCCGTCCATCGCCGCTCCAAGTCATGTTACATTTCCTCATTGCACCATGTTTACGATTGTATTCACCATTGAGTGTCCTTTCACTTTTCCTTTAAGGGTATGTTTGCGAGTTGATTTTTTGAGAGAAAGGGAGAGAAGTGAAGTGAAGGGTTTATCGGAAACCCTTCCCCCCCTTTTGTGTTTGGGAGTTTGAGTATTTTGCAAAGTTTTTCCCTCCATTTCTCCCCATCCCTTCTCCCTCTAACCCTTCCCTTCCCCTCCCTTTTGAATCCAAAAACACACCCTAAATGTTTTTATTTCCTTGGACCATGGATAAATGCTTTTATATCATGTTTGGTGCTATTACATCATTTCCTAATTTATTTTTCAAATATTATTATTCTTTAAATAAAAATTAATGAAAATTTGATATAATTTATATCTATGTATGTATATATATGTGTGTATGTCTGTCTATTTGTCTATATGTATGTTATTATGGAGAGATTTCTTCATTTCATTACATTTTTCAAAATATTATCGTTATTATTAAAATTAAACATAAAATATTACAGTAATATTTAGGGTTTTGCTTTGTACAATTCTCACTCTTTCACATTCTTATAAACCTTCGTAGTTAATTATATTTTTTTATATTCCTAAACAAAATGCATATCAAGGTAAGAATGTTTAAATTGGATATATATATATATATATATATTATCAATATAAGAAGAGGTATCTTAACATAAAATCTCAAAGCAAGGAGTTTTTTGAATAACCATCAATTTAAATTATAATAATAAATTTAGTCATCTTTTAAATTATAATAATAAATTTGAAATTATTTTTTGTCTCAGATAATTAATGTATATTTCACTTGTATAATTATCACTTAATTTTTATTTATAACTAACATGAAACGTCACTTAACTTCCGTTGCTGATATTTTTAATTTAATTTATGGATGTATATGTGTGCGTGTTTGGCTTGCAAAGGCCAACTAGAACTCATCTATATATGTACACAATTCACATACATATACTTGAAAGAGCTGAGAATGAGGTTTTCATGTCAAAGAAAGACAAGCGTATAAGAGTTATAGGAAAAAAACCACAAGTTTTAGATTGACTATATTCATACTTTAAAATAACTATAAGTTTGGTTTACATGTGAAATTATCAATGAAACATGAGTCGTGACGAAAGAGTATAGTCATGTGTTTATCAATGCAAAATAAGTGAAATCTAATGACAATGAGATAACTTCTGAAGAATACCATCAAGTTTAGAGATCCAAAACGAGTAATAATTCTATAAAAATGATATATTCCATAAAAAATTCAACTCGAAATAGGCCTACATTCCCTCTTACAAAACAATTTCCAATAATGGTCATTTTCCCTGTTTAATTCAACTATTCTCAGAGTTATCAAGATCACAAGGCTACAAAATTACAAAGAACCTAAAGAATCATCAAAACAACATAAAAAAAGCAGCCTAAATAGTAATAACATCAGTCACTGGGAGCTCAGTTGGATCAAAATCATCTCCCATGACACTCTTGGAAAGCCTTAACAAACTCCTCATCGGCAAAATAGCCTTTGGATCAACATCATGCATGGCCCTCGCAAATAAACACCTACACGCTTCATTCGCTGCCTCAAACAACTCCATATCCTTCTTGTTATTCGGTCCTAACAAACAATGAGCCAAAATCCTCAAAATTGGTTGCAACAACTCCCAAGGCAAAGGAACTCTCCCTTCTACCTTCACCCTCTCACTACTTTTCTGTTTCTCTTGAATAACCACTTCACCAGCCCCATTCTCTTCTTTTTCTTCCTTTTCCTTTTCTTTTTCTTCTCCTTCTTGCTCACCATCCTCACCCTTTTCTACTTCTTTTTCACCATCCTCACTCATTTTCACTTCCTTTATTTCTTCTTCTTCTTCCCTTTTCTCTTCTTCTTCTTCAAAGTTCTTATACATGTCACCATATTGGCCAACCCAAACCTTGCAAAACTCGCAAAATTGAATCTTTGGGGCAACGGGGATTTGTGAGATCTTGCTATAGAACAACTCTAACGCAACACCAACGATGCGAGCCCTTCTAGTGGAGCGAACGGTGCCATGTGGTTCAAGAGCAGGGGACACAACAACAGCGTTTAGGTCAGTGGCGTTGTTCTTGATTGGCGTTTTGGATTCATGATACACGCTGGGGTGTGACATGTCAGGGATCGTGATGGTCACGGGTTCGCCGGTGCGTGAGGTTGTTTCGTGCGCGTAGAGGGCTAAGAGCACCGCTTCGAATCCCGCTTGTGGCTTCCGGTCGGCGATGCGAGAGAGGTAGACGCCGGCGATGACAGGGAGGAAGCGAAGGACGAGAAGTTGGAGCTCTGGGACGCCGGATTGGAATGTGTCATAGAGCCAGCGACAGAGGTTGTTGTCACCGGCGCCAGAGTTGGGTTGCCGGAGGAGTGTGGATATCTGGGTGTAGATTTCACCGTCAGGGTCTTGGAGGAGAGAGAGATGGTTGATGGTGGAGGAAATGAGGGATGGGACAATGGAGGAAAGGGATTGAATGGCAGATTGGATTTTTTCTGGTGAGTCTGTGACAATGGCAGTGGTTGCGACGGCGGTGGATGCGGTGGCACTAGTGTTGGTTTCGTCGTCGGACATTGTATAGGAGAGGGAAAAAGAAAAGAGAGAAGTTTATGCGTTTGAGATCGAGAAAGGCTCTCTAGCAAAAATGAGATGTGTGTGTGTGTGTCAAAGTTAAAGAAGCGTAATAGATGGAGCAAAATTAGGATCTTATTATATTTTGCTGCCACTAATCAATCATTGGACTACATGAAGAAGATTCAATCGCAGAAAAACAAATGTATTATTTACTAACCATGTGAACGTTTTCTTATGAAAAAAAATAAAAATAAAGCAAAGTTAATTAATGATCTTCCACAACTAATAACGGAGGAGAGTAATCTTTAGCCCATATGTAACTCATGCTCGCTTATGCAGTTGTGAATACAGACATGTTGTTTATTACTATTATATGACCCGTGAATCAAAGTAATATGTTAGCCGATATATATTTCTTTAATTAGGATAAAAGATTTCAACACTCAATATTGGATTGTAATAAATGTAGGAAGAAAAGAGATAGATAAAAAAAAAGAAAAAAGTTAAAAATATGATAAGTTTATAAAATCAAGTAAAATAAGATTAGTTAAAAATGTGAACTTCATGTACTCAATGATGTTTTTGCTCTTGGAGTATCTTTAATCTAATATCTATGGATTTACCCAAAAAAAAGAAAAAAATTAAATGAATTTCTTAGTAATAAGAGCAAATACGTAAGCATATTTTCATATTATTGACTCCCGATTCTTGTAAAATTTTCTAATGTCATATCAATTTCACAACCAATATTGAATGCATTCTTCCTATCCTTATTTTCTATTGTTAATGACCCTTGATTCTCACTATAATTTAAGGAACTTATTTTCTTATTTATTGTTATCATATCAACTTCAAAATTAATATCTAATGCAGTCTTTCCCCCCTTTTTCCTTAATAATCTTGAAATTAACATCATTATGTGATTCTTTCTTTTCTTCCTTTTCATAATAATGTCGCAACCATCAATATCATTAATAAAATTTCCCCTTATCTTCCATATCAATCTCACAATTAATATCATTATCGGAATTCAAATTGTGTTCCTTGTTATGCCCTTTAAGCCGGTAGATAGATGTGAATACACACACAATTTGTTGCAAAATGTAAGGAATGCTTATGAAACTAGTGGTTTAATGAAGAGTTTTGTTAGTTGGTTTGTTGTAGGAACATAACAAGTAATAAGAACTCAATGACTACCTTTTTCTCGAACAAAGTGATAGTTAAGCTCAATATGCTTGGTGCGAGTATGAAACTCCAAGTTAATTATCATGATAAGAGAATTAATATTTTCACAAAATAGTTGTGGGGCTCGAGGGAGAGACACCAATGTCTTATAGAATATAAGTAATCCATGCTACTTATATAATGGTGTGAGCCATAGAATGATACTCTGATTTAGTGTTTGATCGAACAAAAATGAGTTGCTTTTTGGAGGACCAAAAAGATACAATTGGCACAAAAGATATGCAATAATCACCGATACTTCATTTAGTGATAGGGAAACCAACCCAATTAGCATCATCAAAACCATAAATGGCTTTAAGAGAAAACTTAGAGTAGTTGAAGCGTATTGAAAGTATTGGATGGTGAATAAACTTTTTACTTGACAAAAGTCTCTTATAAAAGTTAAAGAACATCAATTTTATAGGTTAACTTGATTTCAATCTATTAGGCACGACTCCATTTTTTTTTCAAATGTTTTGAGTCCCATTAAATGAATTATCTCATTGTGATTTGTGATAGCCTCCATTTTTTCTGGGCACTATTGCATGTACTATTGCTTTTCCTAAAAAGGTTATACTTGCATTCTGATTTTTGTTCAAAGTGGTTGACTTGTACATCCTTGTCTTACTTTTTGTACCCGCTATGAAGCCTTTATTGCTTCGAGTCAGAAAGCACTTGAGAGACTTTCATTAATGTGGAAATCATTCTCGAAGTATGCACGCCGTTATTTGAAGTTTGCATCTTCAATCTTTGAGCTTTAATCTAATGGGGCTTCTTGAACCTTGGGCTTTTGACATTGAAAGTTGCTTCAAATTGTGTCTTCCTCATACTCTCTCTGAGATTTTTCATAATTTTTTTACTAGGCTTAAATATGTTTTTGGTCCCTCTAAAATACACGCGTTTTCATTTTCATCCCCCTAATTTTTTTTGTCTTTTAGTCCCCCTAAATTTTTTTCTTTTCAAAATAGTCATCACCGTTAAAATAGTTAACAAAGTGATGATGTGGCAGTTAACAGGGAGACTAAAATGAAATAGAGGGAATATTAGAGGGACTAAATTGAAAATAAGTTAACATAGATGTTAACTGCCACATCAACGCTCTGTTAATTATTATAACGACGATGACTATTTTGAAAAGGAAAAATTTTAGGGGGACGAAAATGAAAATGCGTGTATTTTAGAGGGACCAAAAACATATTTAAGCCTTTTTCACTAAGTCTCGAGGGATCGTCCTTTCTTCATTACCTTCATACTTATACAAACACATTCGATAACAACAATCATCTAATTATTTTTTTGCTAGGCAAACAAAATTGAATTAAAAGCGAGTACAAGGGGTACTCCAACCCATACAAAATTTTAATACAACCAAAAAAAATAAGCCATATGCAAATTACCCAAAGAAATAGATTAAAACTCCTAAAAAGCAAAAGTCCCAAATTAGCTTGATAGACAAACAAAATACCAAACCAGAAACAACCAACACGAAAACCAATGCCATTAATTGTCTCCAATAAGAAGTCTAATAAGATCAACGACATATCTCCTGATTATGTAGAAACCGAATTTGAAGAGGATAACTGTACTAACTGACCAAAAAACTCCAAAAATAGGTACCAAAGCATGTGGTGGAAAATGGACAAGACCAAAAAAGGAATTGAATGAGATAATCCAATCAGTGCAGATGAAACCTCCAAAAAGCCTGTGAAAACTTGTACCAGGAAACTACAAAACCACAACAGAAAAACCACAACCAATGCAGAGTAATGAAATTCCATAGAAGAAAAAAAGCACTGCCGAGACCCGAAGCATAACAACTATAAAAATACCGGGAGCTGCATAACCAGTTCAAGAGAATGTCACCAGTAGTTACAGATCATAAGTTTAAACACACACCGGGTTGAGCTGCCCAAGAAGAGTAAGGATAGCAAAAACATAAATCCTTTGCACCAAGCCATTTCCAACTCCTCAATTTAACAAGATCTAATAAATCAGTTGGAGTATAGATGACATCTGAAAAATTGAATCATTTCTCGCTAACCAAATAGTCCAAATTATAGTCAATCAAACTACAGACCACCACAGACGAATTTTAAAAGAGCAATTTGGGAGTCCCAAAAATTGTGCAAAATGATTATGACAAGCATTATGCTGCACATAAATAAAGCCAAACCAATCTAGACAAAGTTTCCAAGTTTGAAATGCAAAATAACAATCAAACAGAATATGAGACATTGATTCGACATCAAGGCCACACCAAGCACAACTAGATTCAGAGCTTTGTAAAATATTTCTTTTTATCAAATTCTGCTTGGTAGGGATTCTATCTAGCATAACCTTCCATGCAAAATCGGAAACCTTAGATGGAACAAATTTTCACCAAAGGAGGTTGTGGAAAGGAAAATCAGCACAGATAAAATCATTAACAATAGCTTTGTTGGTTGACCACACTGAAAATTGCCCGCTATTATCACCTTCCCAAAGCCAAGAGTAGACTCTTGATTCATGAATAAGAACATCATTCAAAACCTCCAAAAGAAAAGATAATTGTTGCAATTCCCATTGAAAGAGACTCCTTCTCCAGCACCATCTCCAATGAATTACACCATCTAGCCTTATCACCAAATCAGCGACAGTGGCATCTTTATTAATTGTAACTGAAAATAACCTTCTAAACCGGTCACATAAAGCAAAAGGCCCACACCAACGATCCTTCCAAAATAGAGTATGTTTCCCATCCCCAATCACCTTAACACATCTACTAGAAAACCACTCGCTTGTAATTTGAACACCATGTTCAATTGACCATAGATCATACCACCACCTAGACCCACTCACCCTCTCACCCTCTCACCATTCCCCCTCAAGAAAGACTCACCATAGAGTGACAAGACCACCCTATTTCATAAACTTCCCCTCTCAACTAACAATCTCCATCTCCACTTTCCTAACAAGGCTAAATTGAAAGAGGACAACTCTCTAATCTCCAATCCACCATGTTTTTTCCTTACAAGGTATTTTCTTATTCTCATAATCATCACCCCACAGGAATTTTTTTTTAAAAAAAAAGATTCAAGTTTAGAGATTATACCTTTAGGAGTCTTGAAGAAAGAAATATAGAAGACCGGATTTGAGTGTAGGACTGATTTCAGCAGGACAATTCTACCACCAAAAGACAATGACTTACAGTTCCATCTTGATAACCTTTTAAGGATCTTCAGAATAACCGGATCTCAAGTCTTCAATCTCCGTGGATTGGCACTAATGGGAATCCCCAAATAGGTAAAGGGGAGGGATCCAACTTTACAATTCAGGAAAAGGGCCATGAGTTCCACCCACCTCACATCAACATTAACACCAACCAATTTGCTCTTATAAAAATTAACTTTGAGGCCAGCCACCAACTCAAACAATTGTAACACAACTTTAATTTCCCAAACATTTTTCAACGAAGCCTCTCCTATGAAGATTTTATCAGCAGCATACTGAAGATGTGAGACTAGGACTTGTTCCCTACCAACAAAATACCCTTCAAATAGCTGTAAATGAACTGCTTTACTCATTGAGGAATTGAGGCCCTCTGCAGCAATTAGAAATAAAAAAAGGGCCAATGGGTCTCCTTGTCTTAATCCCCTAATAACATGAAACTCACCAAAAGGACTACCATTTATCAAAATCGAAACTCTAGCAGTACTCAAACATTCAGCTATCCAACACCTCCATTTTAAGGAGAATCCCATCCCCTCCATCACAAATTGTAAAAAATCCCAGTTGCCAGAGTCATAAACTTTTTCAAAGTCCACTTTACAAAATAAGCACAATTTTTTTCATCCTTTTAGCCTATCCAAGAACTTCATTAGCAATAACAACATAATCAAAGATACACCTATCTTTCACAAATGCTGATTGGCACTCAGAAATCGCCTTATGCAGCCTGTTTGCCAAAAGTTTGGCCACCACTTTATACATACACCTTATTAGGGAAATAGGTCTATATTCCTCCACTTTTTTAGGGCAATCTGTCTTTAGCACAAGAACAATGAAGTAGTTGTTAAACCCCCTTATAAATTTTCCGCGAGAGTGAAATTCATTAACAAAAGCCAAAAAAATCATTTTTCAGTAAATCCCAAAAGTCCTTAATAAAATTGAAATTGAAACCATTCAGACCTGGGCTTTTTGAACCCTCACAATCCCAAACCGTGGACTTCAATTCTTCTGTAGTAAAAGGCAAAATCAGAGATATACCTTCCTCTTGTGACAAAGATTTAAAATCCAGACCTTGTAGACTTGGCCTTTTCCACCGCGAATCCTGAAAGTGACCTGCAAAATAACATTTGACTGCTTCCTTAACAACACAAGGATCAAAGTATCTCACCATTCACCTTCAGACACCTTATTTCATTTTTTAGCCTCCTTTTGTTGATAAAGCCATGGAAAAATTTGGAATTTCCATCCCATTCTTTCAGCTAAGTAATCCTTGTCGACTGAAACAATAACTTCTCCTTTAAAGACATAAAAAAACCCAGTTGTGCATTACATCCGTTTCTTTTTTGCACTTTATCAGGCTGTAAAACAGTCACCTCACTTTTAAGATCACAAGTATTTACAGTTTCTTTGGCCTCATTTATTTTAAGGTCCAAATCCCTAAAGACCTCCTTATTTCACCTACGCAACCTATTTTTCATTTCTTTAAGCTTTTCTTTTAAAACTTAAAGGTAACAAGTTATCATATAAGACTCATCAAACACATTTTTATTTTGAAATTTGCTTTTAGAAATCCCAAAATCTCACAACTACCCCAGATGAACCCTAAAATACTAATCTTTAAATTATTTTTTAAAAATTAAAATGAGTTTAAAAAATATTGTAAACATGAAAGAAACTAACAAAAAAAATTCACAAGAAAGATTTATTTTCAAACAATCGTAATCATAATTTTAAAATTAAATTTTTTTACAATTGTAAAATTTTAAAACACACTTCTTCCACCTAGGTAGAAGTGATATGGAATGCATATATAAGTTTAATAAGGACATATAAATTCTACCCTAGAGTTGGAAATTGAAGGGCATATAATACCAAAGTCTTATGTTTAAAGTACTTTATCGGTCCATTATATAAAATGATGAGGATATATTAGGAGATATCAAGCACAAAATCCAGATATGTGGATGAAATAGAATAGAGAATTCAATGTGATATGTGATAAAAAAAATACTCGAGTTTAAAAGGAAATTTTACCGCACATGTGGTTATAAGACATAATGTTGTATGAAGAGATTGAATTTGAGCAAAAAAGA
Source organism: Sesbania bispinosa (assembly GCA_026901365.1). NCBI lineage: Eukaryota > Viridiplantae > Streptophyta > Magnoliopsida > Fabales > Fabaceae > Sesbania > Sesbania bispinosa. The sequence continues at coordinate 1,864,384 of QLOH01000045.1, read as the reverse complement.
AAGTAAGTTTAATGTTGTAAACTTGAGAATGTTAATATTAATTAGTGGTTATACAAAATAAGATATATAGAATTAAAAATACAATTATCAAAAAGAAAAAAATGGTAAAGCCCCATCATAAATGTTGTAGAACTTTGGATGCACACAAAAAAGATCAATGGAAGCTAAATAGTTTACAACTTTAAATACACAAAAAAAAGATCAATGGAAGTTAAACAGTTTACCAAATGATAAATAATCTAATAGTTAGAGTTAGAGAGAAACCAAAACAAATTATAGATCAATTCTTTAAAAATTATTTAGAGATAAATTGTCTATTATTACACTTAATTTGTAATATAATAATATATTATACCCGGACTGATTTATATAAGTGACCTTATCTAGGAAAAGAAACTTATGATTATTGTTATAATTAAAAAATAATTTTATAATATTAAATTGTTTATAATACAATACTTATTCAAATAACTTATATTATTATTATTATTATTATTATTATTATTATTATTATTATTATTATTTCTTGATTACTCGTCTTCAAAGGCTAGCCAGGTGGTTCGCATATTCCCTTTCCAACCAGTTTGGATCTCAATCCCATTCTTTGTCGTCGTCGTAGACCTAGCCACACAATCCAACCCTACATAGTTTTTTCTTTCAATCTTCGCTTCTGCTTCGCTTCATCAATCATCACTCATCTTAAGGTATTTTCCAAACTCCATCTCCTTCACCGGTTCTCTATTTCCCCCATTTTCTTTCCCTTTAATTTTGTCCTCTAAATTCTATTAGGATCTCATCAACATTCGATTAGTCTTATTTTATTGTGATTCTTTCAGCAAATTTAGGATTCCTCTACCCTTTATTTTGTCACCAATTGTTGCTAAGCTTAGGGTTAATTTGTCCTATTAGGGTTTCGATTATTTCCCAATTCATTGTTTTTCTTGGCTGTAGTTTGGGAATTTTGAATTTGTTACCTCGGGGGTTTGAACTTTCAACCCTTTTGCTTCATAGCTTAGGATCCCATTTTTTTATGGCATTTGAGTGCCCACAGAGTACTAAGGTTTCTCAGAATTTGGTAGAATTTGCTGCAAATACAGACATAGGCATAATTAAACCAAATCAGCTTAGTCCAAAACCTAATACCGAAGGAACTGCAATCCCTAATCTCGTTCCAAATACCAAACGTGAACCTGGGAAGGGTGAGAACATAAAAGGAGCATCCAAGTTTAATTCCAAGAAAGGAATCAAAGTCTCAGCTAATAATCTGAACCAATCATCAGTTCCTGGTGATGTGGTTTTTGCTTCTCATCGGTCCATCACTGACCTTCCTCCTGCATTGATATCTGAGATTCTCAATTGCCTTGACCCCAAAGATCTTGGCATTGTTTCATGTGTTTCAACAATTCTCCGTAGTCTTGCATCTGAGCACCATGCTTGGAAGGAATTCTATTGTGAAAGGTGGGGGCTTCCAACAGCTCCAGTTGCCCTGGATTCAGTGGTTACAGATGACAAGTCATGGAAGGATATTTTTGTGGAAAGGGAATTTAGGACTAAGACTTTTATGGGACGTTATAGTATGGATGTGTTGTATGGCCATACTGAAGCGGTTCGGACTGTTTTCCTGTTGGCTTCTGCAAAGCTCATATTTACCTCTGGGTATGACTCTGTTGTGAGGATGTGGGACATGGAGGATGGATTGTCAATTGCATCATCAAGACCCCTTGGCTGCACCATTCGTGCTGTTGCAGCTGATAGAAAACTACTGGTTACTGGCGGCACCGATGGATTCATTCATTGTTGGAGGGCAGTCGAAGGACTACCCCATCTGTTTGAGCTTAGAGGCTCACCAAACCAGAATACTGAGGTTCGACTTTGGGGACATGAAGGTCCAATAACATCACTTGCTTTAGATTTGACAAGGATTTACAGTGGTTCATGGGACACAACTGTTCGAGTGTGGGACCGTCATACAATGAAGTGCACTGTGGTGCTGAGGCACAGTGACTGGGTCTGGGGACTTGTCCCTCATGATACTACAGTTGCCAGCACATCAGGCTCAGATGTGTATGTTTGGGATACTAACAGTGGTACTTTGCTGACCATTGTTCCTAATGCCCATGCTGGTAATACTTATGCCTTGGCACGAAGTCGCACTGGGGACTTCCTTTTTACTGGAGGTGAAGATGGTGCAATACACATGTATGAGATCATAAATGATAGCTATGAGACAAAAGCTTGGCATGTTGCTGCTTGGGTTCCTCACTCAGGTCCTGTGCATTCCCTTGCCTTTGAGTTTCCATGGCTTGTTTCTGCATCAAGTGATGGCAAGCTGGCTCTAATTGATGTGAGAAAGCTGCTGAGGACTAGCAGGCGTGCTCTAGGGAAGAGAACTGCAAAGGTAAAGCATTTGGGTGAAGCCACAATAGAGCCTCCACAGAGGATGTTGCATGGATTTAAGAGCAATCTTTACTCTGTAGATATAGGAGCTGATCGAATTGTCTGTGGAGGTGAAGAAGGTGTAGTTAGGATTTGGAATTTCACAGAAGCTTTGGAAATTGAGCGTAGAGCCCGCGCATTAAGAGGTATACGATTAGAAAACAGAATGAGGCGGCGTAAGCTCCAAACGGAGCTGAGCAGTAAAGGTGGTCGGAGTGATCAATGTTCAGTTGCAGCCAAGAAGAATTCTGTGAGTTGTGTTTGGCCCAGTAAACGTGGGATGAGTGGGAAGCTGAAGGCGTAGTGACTGATACCATCTATCATTTTGCTTCTAAAGCACCAATTGCCTATCGTTTTATGTTTTTGCAAAATTGATGTATACGGTATTTTGGTTTTAAACAGGTCAACTGACAAACTAAAGTTTCTCTTTTGTGTATTAGTAGTAGTAATCAGATCAGACCATTTCCATCAATATCTCAGGTAAGATTATGAAAATGGTAGTATTTCTTTCAGAGAATTGTTTTGCACAAGGTAGTAAACGTCTGGTATTTTTTTGAGTTTTTTCAATTTTACTAGAATGCTGTACGTGCGATTCATAACGCCAATCAGATTCAGTTCAGGATGCTAATGTCTTTAAATACGCAATGGGAAGCAGTGGTAGTCATTTATGTTCTTGAATTGTTGAGCTTGCGCATAGCTCTCTGAAATTCCCTTATTTTTAAGCTCATCTATCTATCTATCTATAATTTTAAAACCCAAAATACAACCCAAAGTATGTAATGGGCACACCAATATTTTATCCATTTATCTAATTTTGTCTTTCATATTTATTATAAGTAATTTCTATATTTTTTAAAAGAAAAATCTAAATTTTACATTACACACTATTCATTAAAAAAAAAAGAAGTAATATTGTAATGTGTAATGGTTTATATAAAATAATATTTTGATATTTTGAGATATGATTGGAAAGAAAAAGAGAGATTAAAAAAAAAGGTGTGAAAGAAATTGTAAAATAAAGGAGTGATAATTGATCATTGATGTAATAGGAAAAGTAAAATGTAGAAAGAAAATTGATGTAATAGGAAAAGTAAAAATGTAGAAAGAAAAATGAGATGTGAAAAGAGATGTATCATAAAAAAGTGAAAAAATCATTACTTTTTTTCAAAAGTATTAAAACTTTTATAGATATTTTTGAGGTGTAATAAGTGTAGGGAGAAAAGTAGATAGAAAAGGTGAAAGAGGATATGGAAATGAGGTGAGATAAAGTGGCAACATAAGGTGTCAAAAGAAACTTAAAATAAAGAACGAAAAAAATATCCAACTCAATAATTTGAAAATATAAATTTCAAAAAATGATAATAATTAAAATTTCCGCCAAGAGAAATATACTCACAGAAATTTAATTCTCAAATTGACATGTGAGGGGTCTTAAATAGTTTTGAGAGTTAATAACTAACACATTAACCAATATTTAACTCATTAGTTATTAGCTAACTTAGTAGCTATTATGTGTGTGTTTGGAAATAAGTCCGGGAGGCCAAAATGTGGATCTAATGCGGTCAAGTGTGACATATTGCTCTGACTCACATATTTGGCTGCAAGCCACATACGTAATTTTGAGCAACTTACACATGTACGTGTTGAAGCGATTTGAACTAGCTTATGGATCCATTCTCAAGCGAGTTTTTGCTTATTCATTAATAACTTTTTTACCCCTCTACTTCATTTATACACACACACACACAGAGACATATGAAAACAAATCATTTGGAGATGAAGTGCTCACCAAACCTCTTCGCATAAGTTCTATGGGAAAGTTTAGAGACTATCTAATTTAGAAGTTGCAACGGGTACGAATCTCCGATGAGTTGTGTGATGACAAGGTACTTGTAAAAGGCACTCCGACGCCCTGATAAGCCTATGTCATAGGAGAATAAGAATCTTTAGGGAACAATGCATACCTGACAAATGGTTATTGGTGGGATATTTAAAGAAGTATTAAATGCTACTGGCCTCCTAATATGGACTGATTTGGTATAGTTGAGGTGCAGCGAATGCTTCTTACGACTTTTTTTTTTGTCAACAGAGCACTGAATTAAGGCCAAAAGGCTAGGAGAAACAAATGGGCCACGTCCAATACAGTTAGGACTTACGCAAATCTAGCGAAAGATCTAGCAATGAGGCATAGATTTGCTCCCAGTACAAGCAGAAGTAAAAGCTAGAAAAGCATAAAGAAACCCTAGAAAATAGATAAAAACAAAAACAAAGAACCGAAGCGAAAAAAAAAAACTCCCATAGAAATTTCAAAGCTTCTCCAGACACAAACAATGGGTAGAAACAAGCAAGCAGAGAACGGGAAAACATAGGGGCCAGGTTGCCTAGCAGCTACGGTGGGGATCAGGGTGATCTGCAGGCATGACATGAAACTGATTTCGTCTAGTTGATGACGAATCTTGAAGGAGGACCGCTTTAATGGGGTCAGGGGGCCGAAGCATCCAATCTGAGGAAATATTCCCACTGAAAGCTAAAGTAGCCACGGTGTGAGCAGCCTTGTTGCCTTCTCGGCCCACCCAGGTAAAGCCACCTGATTGGAAGCTATCCTTTAACTAGATGATATCCTTGATGATGTGTTGTATTTCACCTATTATAGTGTCCCCTCTGCAGGCTTGGACCACCCGGAGGCAATCTGTTTCCATAATAATGTTATCCACACTAAGGTTGATGGCCGCTGAGATGCCCTCCCTGAGCGCCATAGCTTCTACAACAAGAGCTGAGGGCACTGGAGCATTCGAGGTAAGTCCAAATTCCATCATTCCTGTAGTGTTTCTAGCAATAACTGCCAAAGATCTCCAATCCCTACCTTTGTGGAATGCAACATTTGTGTTGATATTAGCGACTCCTACTTTTGGAGGTCTCCATGAATGAGTAGGGGGCCTAGGTGCAGGGCTGGGGGCAGTAATAGTAGAAGGGGGGGATAACCTTTAGGCAGTAAGAGATTAGGGCATTTGTTCGTATAATAGTTGCTTAAGGGTTGGGATTACAGCCCTGATGAACAACCTCGTTTCTCACCCTCAAGATATTCCAGATTGTGCACCCAATTTGGGCCTTGGCTAACTTCCCTTTATATGGTAGGCTTTGAAAGCTATTGAATTGGGAGAGTAGCCAATGTGGGACGGATGGATGAATATTCTGGGATGGAAGATTGACATTCTGAGTGGCAAACCATACCAGTTTGGTCTAGTCACAAAAAAGGAAGGCATGCTCAATTGACTCAGACTCCTGATGGCACATAGGGCAGATGGGGTCATGTACTATCTTCGTCCTAAAAAGCTCTTCCTTAACTGGAGCAATTCGGTGGATTAATTTCCAGAGGAAGATTTTTATTTTTTGGGGAGTATTAATAGACCATATTTGTGTCCAGATATCTGTGGGAATAGGGGAGGATGTAGTTGTTGCCCGTTGGAGTTCTCCCTGACCTTCCTTCAATTTGAAGTAACTTGACTTAACTTAGTATTGACCATTATTGCAGTGGGGCCAGAATAGGGCATCATCCTGATTAGTCCAACTTATTGGGGTTTGGAGTATAGCCTTGATTTGGGTGGGATCAAAGTTCCTTCTGACTTCCTCAGTGTTCTAGGTATGATTAGCATGATCTAGCAGGTCTTCTATAGTGGAGACATTGCTACCTCGGACCAATTTAGCCTTTTCACCCGAGTAGATCCAATTGTCTTCAGTGACATCCACATTGCTCCCTGACCCCACAAGCCACCTACTTTCCTTGCGAAGAAATTCCTTGCCTTGGATTAGGCTAGCCCATGACCAAGAATCTCCTCTAGCCCTTTTAACTCGAAGGAAATTAGAATCTGGGAAGTACAACCCCTTCAATATCCTTACCCATAGGGCAATTGGGTTTTGGGTTACCCTCCATGCTTGTTAGGCTAACAGAGAGATATTTGTTAGGTTGGATTCCTTGAAGCCCAAGCCCCCAACCTTCTTGTTGTGAGTGAGAGATATCCAACTCTTCCAATGCACTCCCCTTTCACTGTTGCTGGATTTCCACCAAAATTTTGCTACCATAAAGCACAGCCGATCACACACCTTTTTAGGGAATTTAATGATAGTCATAGCATAGGAGGGGATGGCTTGCAAAACAGCTTTAATTAGAACCTCTTTCCCTGCATGATTTAAGAGGTTTTCCTTCCATCCTTCAATCTTGCACTGCATCCTTTCCTTAATCCAATTCAGCCCATTAACTTGTGATCTCCCCCAATCACCCGGAAGGCCTAGGTAGCGCCCTGGATTAGGCCATTCTTGAATATGGATGAGGTCTTGCAGCTAGTGCCTGACGATAAGGGGAACTGTAGTGCTGAAAATCAGTCCGGATATTTCTAGGTTCAACCTTTGACCCAATGCAACTGTGAAATTGTTCAAGATTTTTGATACTTGAGATATCTCCTTTGACCAAATGCCCAAATGCCTTAGTAGTATGACTGACTTTCTTGGACTGGCTTCATATCCTTGTTGTTGGGAAGGTGTGCGACCCAATGTGAATTTAGATCCGGTCCAAAACAATACTAAAAATCTTTGGAAAATTAAAAAGCATAAACGTCTCACTTGTAATCTTAACATTTTTTAAATAATATTAATATACAAAAATATCATAATACATTTTTATATATAGTGAAATCTAAATTAATTTTTTCTTATTTATCTACGGAATGCAAATATCTTCGTCTAATTAATACTTCTTCCGGTCCTTTTTATAAGACACTATTAACCGAATTACATTTACCAATAAAAATGGTTAAAGTTAATTAATTTTATTGTAGTTTTAAAAAATAGTTTAACTTTTTAGTTTTATCCTTATTTGATATCGTTAACTAACTCCACTACATAATTGGAAAGATAATAAGGGTCAATATGAAAAATGATAATAAATGCTGCATTGAAATTTTAAAGTGCCTTATAAAAAGGACCACAAAAATTTATAAAAAGTACCTTATAAAAAAAGACCAGAAGGAATAATTAATAATGAGTGATGCTTAACCGCATGAATCGAAAACATCACAAAATAAAAAACATCCGATTGCGGCTCAAGAGAAAATATAGGAAATTGATAACAAATATGGAAGTATTTGATGCCATGTAGTCATGTACTCTTCACTCTTTATTTTGTTTCGTGCACAGTGATTTCGACAGTTTCCATTACTAATATAAGCAATAAGTTACAAATCATTAACATATAAAGAAAAAAATCATCAACACAAAAAAACGGATAGTGGAGAATTTTTTTTAATTTTATTTTTCTTGAAACAAAGGAAGACCATGGACAAAACCAAGAAAACAAATTGAAATTACATAGAACCAGCCACGTGGGGCAGAGCGAACCCAGAGCCATCAGTAGTACTAGTAGTTAACATCAATCTGCAAAATTGTTAACCTCAAAGTAGCATTAACAAAACACGTTCAAGGGACCACGACCTCTATTATAGTATCAAACCTTCCATGCGTCTTTCTACAACCTTAGACCTCACTAAGCTCCCAATTGTATTCATCAAAAGCTTAGCATCATCCCACACTCTCCCACGAGCCAACTTCTTATACAAATAGCTCTCAAACGTCATGCGTTGCACGTACTCATCCCCACACAGCTCCACCAAAGCCTCCCTGGACGCGTTACTACCGTAAAATACCCTCTGCAACAGATCCAAAAACCTAAATGTGCTAACATACTCCGCGTCCCATACTTTAAGATACTCCCTCCTAAGATCACACTCGTCTATCATCCTCTCCCCACCTTCAGAAGCCTTTACGACAGCGTTTCCACATACCCGACCCGATTTCGCCGCAAAGTAAATACCCTCACCCGAACACTTCGTAACGTAACCCGCAGCGTCCCCTACGAGCGCCACGCGTCCTCTAACCCGAACCGGGCGCGGGTGCTCCGGAATCGGGTGGGCCTCTACTTTCACCACTTTACCACCGTTGATCTTGGGTTTCACTCTTTCCCTGATCCCTCGCTGGTACATTTTGATATCATGCTTCGACCGCACTGTACCAGTGCCTACCGCCACGTGGTCGCACTTGGGGAAAACCCACGCGTAGAAATCTGGGGACACGTCATCGCCTATGTACATCTCGGCGAGATTTTCGTAGTACTTCATTTTCTCGTCCGGCAATTTGATTCTCTCCTGAAACGCGATGGCGGTAGTGTAGTCACCGGCGCCGATGGATTTGGCGACGCGGCTGTTGGCTCCGTCGGCGCCGATCACGACGTCGACGGCGAGGGAACGCCGAGAGGAGTTGTTGGTGGCGGTGTAGTGCACGGTGTATGGCGCGTGAGGCGAGAGAGGGAGGTCGAGGCCGGTAACAAGGCCGGCGAGGAGCGTGGCGCCGGCGGATTCGGCGCGGGAACGAAGGAAGGAGTCGAGGACCTCACGGCGGAGCATGGCGATGAACTCGTGGGATTTTAGGGTTTTGCCGAAGTCGACGGCGATGTTGGAAGGGGAGAAGATGCGCATGCGAGTGACGTGGCGGTCGATGAGGTGGCGAGGGATGTCGAACTCTTCGAGCATACAGAGAGGGATGGCGCCGCCGCATGGCTTGGCGACGGACGGCGGGTTGCGCTCGAATAAGAAGGTTTCGACGCCACCGGCGGCTAGGGCCTCAGCGGCAGAGGATCCGGCGGGGCCGCCGCCGATCACCGCTGCTCGGAGCTTGCGGCCGGCGATGGATGGGCGATTAGAATTGGAGGCGGATATTGTGAGGGAGTGGGAGTGGGAGTGGGGTTTGGGTTTGGGTTTTGAGGTTGGACTGGAGAATGAGGGTAAATGAGCTTGGAATTTTGCAGCCATGGAGAATGGAGAACGAGTTTTGGGGATTTAGGGTTTTGGGTCAATAATGTGATTGAACTCACTTGGCAAGTATCTTTTTCAAGTTAATAATAGTTTACATTTTTTTACTAAAGTGGTGGTATCTTTTCCAACTTTCAAGTTCTAATTTAGTATTTGTTAATGCATGGTTTAGATCAATTTCAGAGGACAAGGACAAGTGATGTCAGCAGCAAAACCCATTTTAGTACAGAGAAAACAGTTCTTGTGTCTGTAGTATTCTAATATAGAAATGATTTCCAAATCAATCCTAGCAGTAGCACCTTTAACTCTTATTGGATTACAAGGTATTTGTATTATAAAAATTTGCAACTCCAAATTGTTCTGAAACTTCTAATTATGAATCTTGTACATCCATGGGGCAATAGACATTTGACATTTGACATTTGACATTTGACATTTGAGAGAGTTCTAATGTAAGTTTTGTAACATCAAAGCTAGCCAGCTATACACTGTCAAGAAGTGTGCTCAAGCAACAGGAATGGGAGTTAAATGCTAAATTGTCATGTTCACCAATTCATGGATAGTGATTGGATGGCAAAGACCAGGGATTGGTTGGCCAGACCAGGCTGCATCAGCTAGGATGGAGTTCACTGCTGGTGTAGGGTTGAAATATCCCACCAAACATGAGTTGAAGCTTGATGGCAGGACATGTTCATGGAGATACACCCTATGACTGCACCATTCAGACCAAGTCCACAACATGCACTCTCTACATCTTCAAAACCTGGACATTGAAATAACACTTAATACAATTTCTACACCTGAATACATGTTAATTTCATCCATCAATCTATTGTATTCCAAGACCCACTCATTGACATGTTCCACACAACCGGTTTCCACCATAATCTTCAGGTGATGTGTAATTTGACTCCCAGGCTATGCGTGGGGTGCATCCCAAAGGCAGGATTCCCAAGCATATGATTTTCCTCACATTTGCATTATAAAGATACCTCACAGCATTTATAATTTGATTGACCAAAATGGTAGCATGATGGGCACCTTGGTTGAACATTTGGTTACCTAGGAATTGATCAATGTAATCTTTCCCAAAAGAGAGGAAAAAGATGGAAGATCTGGTAAATTGGAGAGCAGTGTCCTCTTTCAGCTGCAATTGCAACAGCTGCATGCTCTCAGAAACTTGGCGTAATTGTTGGTTGAGAGATTGGTGGCTGTAGCTTCCTTGGTTCATGAATGTAGCTTGTGTTGACCCAAAGTTGAGACCACCAAGAACCTCCTCAAGAGATCCATTTTGACCATAAAATGGCCGGATTGATGTCAATCCAATCTTCTCAGCTACAACAATGATTTCATTATAGAAATAATGTCGAAGGATCAAGGAAAAATATTAATATCTAATGATACAAAGTTATAGGAATCACAGTTGTTTATAGGAAGGTCAGTTCCTTAAGCATATGTCTCCCTTAAAGTCATTCTTGATATTGTTTAGCATATGTCTCCCTTTCTGGTTCTTTTCCTGATACCACCATAGGAAAGCTCAGCAAACTTCAAACTTTGGATCTTAGCCACAACAACATCACCGGCTTGCCTTCAGATTTCTGGAGTTTAAGCTCTCTCAAGAGCCTTAACCTCTCCTCCAATCAGCTTTCTGGTTCACATGGTAAGGTGTACCACATGAACTGTTATTTATTTGGTAAGGAGTTTAAGCTCTCTCAAGAGCCTTAACCTTATGAATGAAAACTGAGCTTTGAATTTAATTGTTTAAAAAACATGGTAAGGTGTACCACATGTCCACACGGGTTATTTGATTGATAAGGAACAAAATTGTAGAGATTGTAAGGGATTGATTGCTGATCAAATTTTACAGGAGGAACATCATGTTTACTCAGATATGCTGATTCTGTCAGCTTTTTAGGTAACTCTGATCTGAGCATAATTTTGTCACTTTTATGGGTAATTTTTATAAGGTCTGTAAGAAGCAAGTAGTACACTTGATTTGAATTACCCATAGTCAAATCAAAATGACAAGTTTATCTTGAAGCTTCCATTCAACATGAAACAATTTATCTTTAAGTAGTATTGGTTCTTGTTCTCACTTATTTTTTGTTGTTGAAGTCTGTGCAAATCTTGAGCAGTGTAACTTGCCTGATGTAAACATATTTAATAGGATGACAGTGTACTCACAAGTTTGAATTTAAGGATTTACAAGGAGACTTGTGTTTTACCATTGTGTTCTACTTTGGTTGAGTCATGTGCTCTTACATGTCATTCATTATTAGCCTCTCTTTTCAACTGCAATGGACTCCTTTTGCTATATACATCCTGTCATAAAATTTGAAATTTTCAACAATTTGGTAAAAAACAAACTGTCCAGTATGATCATTGCTAATGTTGCTGTACATATGATTTGCTGTTCTTAGAAAGAAAAGGCCTTTGCATGTTAGCTGCAGCTTCCTTACTTCCTTGTTTTTCTTTTCGCCTCAGGCCTTGCTAGTGACAACACTCGTTAATTAATAGGACTTATCAACTGTTGAGTATAATGAACTTTTTTTTACCAAATTATCTTGAACATTCTACAGTCCCAAATTATTTGCTAATTAGAGAGACTTACTCAATATACTATATTGCTTGTCTACTAAATGAATGTAGTAAAAAATTTTGAAATCCTAGAATATTTCAGAATCCGTAGAATAAAAAGGGTGTTTGAACCGTGCTTTTTTATGTTTTAATATATATATATATTTTCGCTACATCTTGAATTTGTTTTGAGGCCAATGGATGGATTTTGCAGAATCCCTTAACTTTGTTTAACATGTCTACATGAGTAGTTTAACAAGTGTGTCTCCTTTCCTTTGTTTGATTTGTCCTTCCCTCATAGGGCAAGGAATACTATTTTGAAGTTTAGCTTATCCTTTGAAGTTTTTGTTGAAAATGTTCTATTTTGTTTCGTTGTATAAAAACTGTTTTTGATTAACCCGTTATGTTAAGAACTTTGGAACTGGGCACTGTGGCATAGTAGGATCCATGGGATGAAATAGGCTAGCCCATTTTTTCAAATAGTGGTCAGTTCAGGCATAATTGGCTATCAAATTAGTGAGTGGTCAGTTTTTGATTAACCTTTTTTTGATCAACCAGGTTAATCAACATGGTCAAGCAAATTATCATTGTTCAATCTTTCTGAGTGAGTTTTTGAAATAGGCCAAGGTGAGACTGAGACACTCTTTCTATCATCAATTGTGTCCTGACATAAATGAGAAGGACCACTAGAATGGGGAGAAGATAGCCAACTTCCTTCTGTTTGATTCCTTAATATACCATTGCAGCTGTTTTTACTATTATCAGTATGCTTATGATGCCACATATGGTCACTAAGTTGTGTTACATCTGATTATGTCCTCCCAGCATCCCAGAAAGTTGAGGCACCTAATGTTGTGTCTAATTTGAGGGTGAAATGTAAGTGTCAAGATGAATTAATTAATACAAGAATTGGAAAGAGTGAAAAGAGATAGTTCCTTACCAAGCTCTGGAACCTCACTGGGTAGTGTAAGAAACTGAATCAATTGCTGATTTATTTCACTGAATCGAAAAGAATACACTGCTATTATCAGGAATTCGAGAGCCTGATCTCTCCTACCCAGTCCAGACCTATTTTCCTGCCTACCCCCTATTCCCCCTTCTCTATTTATTTACAAGTAACAGTAGCTGATAACAGAATAAGTTATTACAACTGACATAACTACCTAACAGAATTAGTTATCACTTCCCTTTTCTAGCATACACATTCTTAACTGGGGGCCTTTTACTAACAATACTCCCCGCAAAAGTTTCACCTTGTCCTCAAGGTGAAATTGAGGAAATTGTGCTTGGATAACATCAAATGGTTCCCATGTTGCTTCAAAGGCAGGGAGATCCTTCCATTGCATCAGGACTTCAACATTGCCTGATTGGTTGTTGCGGGCTGCTAAGACTCCAACAGGTTCAACTTGTAATTCATAATCTTCTGATAACATAAGAGGTAGAGGTTGAGGTGTGATATTAGGGCCAATAGCTTTCTTGAGAAGAGATACATGGAAAACTGGATGTATGCGGCTCTCTTCAGGCAACTGCAGCTGATAAGCAACCTGTCCCACCCTTTTAACCACCTGATAAGGCCCATAGAATCGGGGACTTAATTTCTCATTGATCTTCTTTGCAAGGGACCTCAACCTATATGGTTGTAACTTGAGATAAACCCAATCTCCTTCTTCAAAATGGATGTCCCGTCTATGTTTGTCAGCATATTTTCTCATCTGGTCTTGTGCCTTTACAAGATTAGCTTTTAAATCATGTAGCATAACATCCCTTTCCTCTGTTAACCTGTTCACCTCTTCTACCACTGAAGGTATAGTGGTACCCTTTAGAAGGAGTGGTGGTTCGCGTCCATATAGGGCCTTGAACGGTGTGAATTTGGTGGAGCTATTGTAATTGGTGTTGAACCAAAATTCGGCCCAACTTAACCATTTAGGCCACTGCTTGGGCTTGCTCCCTGTTAAGCATCTTAAGTATGTCTCCAAACACTTATTCACAATCTCAGTTTGTCCATCAGACTGGGGGTGATAAGCTGAACTGAATTTAAGTTTAGTACCTGCCAATCTGAATAACTCAGTCCAGAAATTGCTAAGGAAGATCTTGTCTCTATCTGAAACAATGGTGGATGGAAATCCATGCAACCTGACTACTTCTTTAAGGAAATTTCTGCTATGTCATGAGCAGTATAAGGATGGCATAAGGGTAGAAAATGGGCATACTTTGTCAGTCTGTCAACTACCACTAGTATGCTATCCTTACCTTGAGCCTTGGGAAGTCCCTCAATAAAATCCATAGAGACATCTGACCAAACTTGTGTGGGAATTGGTAGAGGTTTCAAGAGACCTGCAGGTGTTAAAGTTTGGTACTTATTCTGCTGGCAAACTGCACAAGCTGACACATATTGTTGAATATCCTTTCTCATCCCTTCCCAAAATACAAAAGCTGAGATTCTTTTATATGTTCTGAAAAAACCTGAATGACCTCCCATTGCTGAGTTATGAAATTCAGATAATAACAGAGGAATTCGTGGAGAACCCTTTGGCAAAACCAACTTCCCTTGATACAACAACTTGCCATTTTGTATAGAGAACCCAGGATGAGCATTTGGGTCCTGTAGGAGATCTTGGGTAATCATCTTTAGCTTAGGGTCAGAATGTACCTCGTTGATCCACTCTTCCAAATCTTGAAATTGAACAGCAGAGATGGCTGCATAAATCATTTTTATGGATAATGCATCGGCTACCCCATTTTCACTACCGGGTTTATATTTGATCTCAAAGTCAAACCCAATCAATTTAGAAGTCCATTTAAACTGCTCATCATTCAGCAAACGTTGATCAGTTAAAAATCTGAGGCTCCTCTGATCTGTTTGAATAATAAAGTGCCTTCCCAGTAAATAATGTCTCCACTTCTGTACTGCAATGACGATTGCCATCAATTCCCTTTCATAGACTGACTTCATTTGCGCTCTATCTGACAATTTCTGACTAAGGAAAGCTACTGGTCTCCCTTCTTGCAGTAAAACAGCCCCTAATCCTTTACTAGATGCATCTGCCTCTATAAGAAAAGTTTTTGAAAAATCTGGTACTGTGAGAACTGGTAGTTCTGCCATAGCTGTCTTTAATGTGTCAAAAGCTTTTTGAGCCTCCTCACTCCAAAGAAAATTATCTTTCTTCAACAATTGTGTCAAAGGTTTGGCAATGCTACCATAATTCTTCACAAACCTTCTATAATACCCAGTGAGTCCTAGAAAATCTCGTAGTGCCTTGACATCCTTAGGAGTTGGCCAAGACAGCATGACCTCAAGCTTTTTAGGATCTGCTGCCACCCCTCTAGCTGAGATGATATGGCCCAAATATTCTATCTGACTCTGGCCAAAACTGCACTTCTTTCTGTTAACAAACAATTTGTGATCCCCCAATACTTGCAAAATTGTTCGAAGGTGGTCTTTATGGTCCTTTTCTCCCTTGCTGTAAATCAATATATCATCGAAAAATACTAATACAAATTTCCTCAAGAAAAGCCGTAGTACTTCATTCATTAATGATTGGAAGGTTGAAGGGACATTAGTTAACCCAAAGGGCATTACCACGAACTCATAGTGCCCCTCATGTGTCCGGAAAGCAGTTTTAGGAATGTCCCCTTCTTTCATTCTGATCTGATGGTAACCGGATTTAAGATCCAACTTGGAAAAAATGGTGGCTCCACCTAGCTCATCCAGCAGCTCATCAATGACAGGGATTGGGAATTTATCCGGGATTGTAATCTTGTTTAAGGCCCTATAATCAACACAAAACTGCCATCCTCCATTTTTTTTAACAAGGATAATTGGGCTAGCATAAGGACTCACACTGGGTCTAATAACACCTGAAACCAACATATCATTCACCAATTTTTCGATCTCAGTTTTTTGATAATGCGGATACCTGTATGGCCGTAAATTAGGAATGTCAGCCCCCTCCTTCAGCGTTATAGCATGATTTTGCCTCCTGGATGGTGGTAGACCTTGAGGTTCCTTGAATACCTCCTTGAAATCCTCTAAAACCTGTTGTATTTCATGTGGAGTGGTGTTTTCTTCAACAGAGTCCTTAAGTAACTCCTTACATTCCAAGAAAAAACCTCGACCTTCATCTCATAGAGCCTTAACTATTGCTCGAAAAAGAAGCTTCAGTTTTGGACAGCGCTGATTCCCCTTTCAACACCATGGTTCTTGTACTAGTAGGCAATTTCAAGGTGAGATCCTTGAAGTTGGCTATGATGTCCCCCAACTCGGCTAACCATTCCATGCCCAAAACCACATCCACACCTCCTAAATCAAATATGAAGAAATCCTGTTGAATTTTCAATTTCTGAATTTGAAGTATCAGCTGTTGACACACCCCTTTGCACTTAATTTTTCTTCCATCTCCAACCTCGACTATGTACGCTGCTGTTTCAGTCACAGGGAGCTGTTTGTCTCTCACCAGAGTAGAAGATATAAAATTGTGGGATGCTCCACAATCCACTAACATCATCACCCTTTTTCCGTATATTTCACCCCACATCTTGAGGGATTTCTTGGAAGTTAGGCCTGTAATGCTATACATGGATAGTTGTAATACCTTATGCTCCAACTCCTCCCCCTTGTCCGCCATTACCTTCTTCTTCCTCCTCAATGCACTCTTCCTCCAAGATTAATACCTGTAGCTGCTTATTTTTACACACGTGTCCGGGTCCAAATTTCTCATCACACCTAAAACACAATCCCTTCCTGGACTTTTCTTGGAATTCAGCATCTGTCAGTTTCTTGAACCCCTCACCCCTGAATGGTCCAGTCGTTTTTCCGCTATTGGATTCTGCTGTGGATATGGCTCCCACGTTGTCTGCTTGAGCCTGGTTTCTGGTTCCAGCCTCCCACATTACTGTTCTTGATGAAGGATAGTTTCTTGATGCGCTACCTCCCCTGCTATTCCACGAACTTCCACTGTTCAGCACCCTGTTCTTCTCGTCAATCCTCTTGGCATAGTCCATCATTTCAGGTAAAGAGCCCCATTGATGTAACTTTTGATTAATATTCTGCAACATCTCCAAGATATTCTCGAAGCCCCTCTCCAAATTGCAGAACCTGTCCTCGAAACCCTTCTCCATATTGTTGAATCTGACCTCCAGATTATCTATTCTTGCATTGAACCCCTTTTCCAGGTTATCTAATCTGGCCTCCATTCTTGTATGCACCATGAACAAACTCCCAGAGTCGAGAGCTTTGATACCAGTTGTAAGAAACTGAATCAATTGCTGATTTATTTCACTGAATCGAAAAGAATACACTGCTATTATCAGGAATTCGAGAGCCTGATCTCTCCTACCCAGTCCAGAACTATTTTCCTGCCTACCCCCTATTCCCCCTTCTCTATTTATTTACAAGTAACAGTAGCTGATAACAGAATCAGTTATTACAACTGACATAACTACCTAACATAATTAGTTATCACTTCCCTTTTCTAGCATACACATTCTTAACTGGGGGCCTTTTACTAACAGGTAGCCTGAGGCCTTTTATTATTTACAACAGTAGGTTGAACTGAAGATGTATTAGAAGCCAGAAGATGTAGGAAAAGATGCAGGCTCATCCCATTGAACCTGAGAATAGATGACAAGAATGGATGAATATTGAACACCATACAATAAGATCATTGGAAATAAGGTGGACAATCTCAAAGTCAAAGATGAGGATACCTTAAGAGAGTTTACGTGATAAGATCACTGGGAATAAGATCACTGCATAGCTGTTTCACTACTTGATCAATCCTATTAAAATCAATAAAAAATTGTGTTGCTCATATCCTACATATATTGCTATATTATTTTATGACATTCTTTATTGGTAAAACTGTAACAGATGCTTGCAACGAACTCACTACTATTGGTGCTGGAGCGGCAACAACTATTTCTACAAATCCATTGTGAGTTGTTAAAACAAGACTTCAAGTAAGCTAGTCCTTCAAATGTCTCTAGTCTCGGTAAAATATATGTAAAAGTAGGAGTCAAAGATCTTCTCTTTTATTCTTCTTGTTCTCTGTCCTTTTCACTATAGATGTTTTCTCAATCTTCAATTCATGCATGGTTATGAATCTTTCACCTTATTTTTTTTATGCAATTTTGAGTTTCTTAGCTGTTCCTAATGTTTTTGTTATCCTAGCTAATTGGTTAGATTGGAAAGTTTCTGACATATATGTTATATATTTGAGATTAGGTCTATAATACATCTCTATGCATGCCTTGGTTGTACCTCTTTCTGTTTCAATGAAGTTTATTCTTAAAATACTAATTCTATATTTATTTATTCATTGATTCTGATACGTGCTCTTGTTTTTATTATATTGGTTGGACATTAATTCATTTTTTCTCCTGATACTCATTAGACACAAGGAATGAGGCCTGATGTTGTTCCATACAAGAGTGTTCTATCTGCTTTGACAAGGATTACACATGAGGAAGGCATACGAGGACTATATAGGTCAGTTTCTTAGTTCAAATTTTTAAGGTAGATGATTTGGTCTAATATTTTATGAAAATGTAAAGGGTTGATATGTCTAATATTTCCAATAGTAGTGAGTTCGTTGCAAGCATCTGTTACAGTTTTACCAATAAAGAATGTCATAAAATAATATAGCTAGCTAAAATGGAAAGGTGGAGTGATGTGATGCAATTTGCTAATTAATACCTGTCATCGTATTTTCACTCCACTACTCTATTTTCTTATCTACAAATCATATTTCTTGTTTCTAAAGCTTACTTGTCCGAATAAATAATGAGTCAATGTTGTGATGGAACTTTTGCTCATTAAATGATTAGACCTTACTGTATTTCAGTTTCTCTTCCCTTGATTCTGTTGTTGATTTTCTTGAAATCTACATCTCAGCTGTGATGATGATGCCATGTTTATTGATTGATCCCCATAAGCCAAGTTTACACTTAATCTTTTTTTCCATTTTTGAGAACAGGGAAAAGTCGTGGTTCTGAACTCACTATAAGCAATATTAGAACAACAATAATTAGGATAATAACAGATTGTCTTGACTGCATTTACAAGAACTCAATTGGCAAGACAAACAAGTAGGTCAATTGCTTATTATATATCACTGGGGTGAAGTAGCTCTGAGTATAACTATGTTTTTTTATTGACTCTGTTGAATGCATGGAAGGATTTGATTAGCTGTGGACTACTGATGAGCTGAACAGTCTTGTTTTTTACTAGCTTTGGTTTCTCTTTACAATTGAACTTTTGATATAGTCAATAATGCATTTTAAGAGATGAAGTTTGAAATATAAGTTTGGTTTCGTTTTTTCTTTCTGCCATTATGTGAAGCCTCTAATTTCTACTGTTGTTTCCAAGTGCAATTTGTTGTATAGGACGACTTTTAGCTTATGTTCGAATGCCAAATTATTTACTCTTTTTTGCCCCTGTTATCATGGTTTGGATCGTTGTTCTTAGATTAATATTACTTACAAAGGTCCGGATTAAATTTCATGATCTTATAAAATGGTAATTATTGAGAAAGGCAAAATTATATAGTTATTAAAATTTGAATTATTAATTTTAATTTTAATTCTGTACATTATATCTTGAATTATATCTCTATTTAGAAGAATAGTCTATCAGAAAAAGTCGGGAGAAGTGACGAGAGAATGGACCAAATAAAACCGGAGTCCTGTGCAGCTATTAGTTTGTGGTTAATATTAATAGATGCGGATTCGCTACGAAAATGTCGTAGCTAATAACTTCAGAAAATTAAAAAATTACAATATAATTTTTAATCCATAAAAGCACGTGGTTTTAATCTTTAATGAGGTCTAAAATATTTTTGAGAGTTCTAGTGTAAGTTTTGTAACATCAAAGCTAGCTAGCTATACACTGTCAAGACTCGAGAGGTGTGCTCAAACAACAAGAATGGGAGTTAAATGCTAAATTGTCATGTTCACCAATTCATGGATAGTGATTGGACGGCAAAGACCAGGGATTGGTTGGCCAGACCAGGCTGCATCAGCTAGGATGGAGTTCACTGCTGGTGTAGGGTTGAACATATCCCACCAAACATGAGTTGAAGCTTGATGGCAGGACATGTCCATGGAGATACACCCTATGACTGCACCATTCAAACCAAGCCCACAACATGCACTCTCTACATCTTCAAAACCTGGACATTGAAATAACACTTAATACAATTTCTACACATGACTACATGTTAATTTCTTACAATATAAAAGAACAGATTGATTTTATAAATCCTACTAGCCCCATTACATTTTTAAATGCTTGAAGAAGAACATCAATCAAGAACTTCAATGAAGTTACATGATTGGAATTTGCAGCTAGACTTTCAAGAAAATTGGTTTAGTACTCTGCATTATAATTTTGTGTCTTATGTCATTTTGGTATATATAACTTAAACATGAAGTTGTAAAGGGTGATAAAAGCATACCATAAAGCATTGGATTGTTTATAATCTCCATTGTTCCATTGTATACATCACAGAACACCAACTTAGCATCAGAAAATTCCGTATTAAGCTTGGCCATATGTTCATCCATCAATATATTGTATTCCAAGACCCACTCATTGACATGTTCCACACAACCGTTTCCACCATAATCTTCAGGTGATGTGTAATTTGACTCCCAGGCTATACGTGGGGTGCATCCCAAAGGCAGGATTCCCAAGCATATGATTTTCCTCACATTTGCATTATAAAGATACCTCACAGCATTTATCATTTGATTGACCAAAATGGTAGCAAAATGATGGGCACCTTGGTTGAACATTTGGTTAGAAGAGTTACCTAGGAATAGATCAATGTAATCTTCTTTCCCAAAGGAGAGGAAAAAGATGGAAGATCTGGTAAATTGGAGAGCAGTGTCCTCTTTCAGCTGCAATTGCAACAGCTGCATGCTCTCAGAAACTTGGCGTAATTGTTGGTTGAGAGATTGGTGGCTGTAGCTTCCTTGGTTCATGATTGTAGCTTGTGTTGAACCAAAGTTGAGACCACCAAGAACCTCCTCAAGAGATCCATTTTGACCATAAAATGGCCGGATTGATGTCAATCCAATCTTCTCAGCTACAACAATGATTTCATTATAGCAATAATGTCAAAGGATCAAGGAAAAAAGAGATAACAGAAGAAGAAAGAAGAGTACCTAGAAGCTGAGGAAGAAGGGTGGAATCTGAGCCATTACATGAATAGAGAGAGAGACGACCATGAAATAGAGGGTAGAACAGAGTGTTGTCTCCACAATCAACAGAGGAATCCCCTAATACATAAAATGCTGATACATGTGAGCCATTTCTTCCATTAGCAGAGGCATTGGAAGTGAGCACCTCTTTGTATTGCCCATGAACTATGCTGAGCATACCCATTAGCAGAACAAATGCATAAAGAGAATGAACAATAGACCCTCTTCTTCTCATATTGTTTTCCTATTGTTCCACTTTGTTCACTCAAATTGCTTTGTATCACCTTATAATGTTGGTGTTACAACTAAACCATTCAAGTAAGAGTAAGGGAGCTAGTTTTAGGCCCAAATTTGGAAGAAGCCAATGATTTGCAGTAACAAGAATTAAAAAAAGGGGAGGTTTTAAATTAAAAATTGATGATTTTCTTAGGTACTTTCCTATTTCATTATAAACGAAGGAAAACAACTTCGTCCATAACATATGTAATTGGAGGTGTGTACTAAAAAAAAAAACTCGCCACATTTTTGGCATTTCTCAACAAACTTCATCAGCAAAATTTATGTTTTCATTTTATTTTTGTGATTTTATTGAAGGTAAAAAAACAAGAGAAGAATGGCAGTCATTATGCTTTGCAAATTGCAAGTTCACCAAAACTCTTGATTGAAAAGCTTTTAGCCTCAATTTTAAGTTTAAGATTATTTTGGACCGGTATTTTATCACACAGAAAAATATATATTTTTATATAGTTAATATTTTAAAATATTTTTTTAATAATAAATATATTAAAAAATGAATTAGATATTAAATTTAATATGTAAATATTATAGTTTAAATTATGTATATAATTTAAAATTTAATATACATGTATTAAGAGTTAATTAGTTTGAATTAGAGATTTTATTTCAATATATAGTAAAGGATAATTGCTTTTAATTTTGTATTATTAATTTATAAAAAATAATTATTCCAACCATACTATTAAACCAGTAATATTTCATATAATTTTAAATCATTATATCCTTTTATATAATTTAAATTATGAAACATAATCAATATTTGTATTATTAAATTTTTAAAATCAATGATTCATTGCTATTATCGTTATTAATTGAGGATTGTATATTATTTAATAATAAAAATTTGAATTCAAATTAATAAAAAGATTTTGAATAGAAAAACAATAGTTTAAGAATTAGAATCATATATTTTTAGATATCAAAATATCTGCCTTTTGACAAATTAAGAGAGATTTGAGGGAATGTTATTATGATAAAAAATTTCTACTAAAGAGATGTGTCACACTCAATGATAGTAAAAAAATATAAAAAATGAAAAAGAAGTTGCTACTACAAGAAGCAATGAGAAAAAGAAGAAATAAGAAGAGGAGAAGAAAAATTGGAAGAAGTGGAGAAGACACGAAGAAGAACGAAAGGAAAGAAAGAACTAGAAAATGAGGTGCTTCCACAAGCCGAACCTACTTGTGAAGTAATAAATGAAGAGGAATATGTTGTTGATGCATATTTTAGTGCTTTTGAAGGTGATGAAAGAAAAGAAAGGAAAGGACTGAAGAAATGTTTCGGTTTTCAGTTTTTGGTTTTTTTTATCGACTTTTGGGATTTGCATCGAATTAGATTAGATATGAACACTCCTATTAGCCACCACATGAAGCTCTAGTTTTGGTGTTATGCCACCACTAAAAGAGGTATCATCTCCATCGTAGTGCTTGATCAAGTCATTCTAAGGTTCTTTCAGAACATTTTTGTGAAATTCAGGTGATATTGGGATTTTTTTACAGTTGATTGCTCCTATGATGAATTTGTGTATTTGGGGATTGTTGGGCTTTGGACTAAACAATGAACCCATATTATTTTTATAATTGGAATGAATTTTTAATTTGGGTTTGACTTTAAAGATTGTTTCATAAGATTAATGATATTGATACTTGGGCCGAGTGAATATGGGTATGGATAACTCAATAAGATTTCACATAAGTCTTAGACCTAATGGGTTGGATTTGGGTCCAGTAAAGTGTGATCTAGTGAGCCCAACTTATTGTTTTGTGTTTGAGTGCAATATTATGATTTCGGGTGGTGACCAGAGGTGAGCCTAATTGATTTTCTTTTTTGTGTTTCATTACAATATTATGGGTTCAGTCATGATCATTTGTGAGCTCAATTTTTTTTGTTTGGGATGCAATTTTGGAATATTGGGATGTAATCTAGCTACAGCCTAAACATTATGCAATGTTTGTGATTTTTCTGGGCCGTGATATGGTGAAGGCACAACTTTGTTTTTTAATTAGGGTATTGGTCCAAATGATGATACCTCCTAATGGGCCAATAATAAATTTTATATATAAGAAAAGTAATTATAAATTATTAAAGATAATAAAAACTCGAAATTAAATATCGATTATTAAGAACTAAAAATTAATAAAAAATAAAGAAAGCATAAAATGCAAAATAAAAAATTGCGTGATGAGTTACTTGATTATTTCAGGTTTTGAAATGGTTGAATGGTTGAGATGATGTGAGTATGCTTATTTGAATTGTGTTGTTTCTTTAATTAAATAATTTTCTCTGATACAGTTTAAAGAATGAGTGAAATGAAAAATGTCTTTTAAATCCGTGCAATTACCTATACATTAATGTGTATTGTGCTCACTCTTAATTGTTGTAGAGTTCCTAAGAATTTATTATATAGTTTGTTATCCTAAGTCCTATGTAATGTGATTTTTTTTAAATAATACTAATAATATGAAAAAGAATAAAGATGTTCATAAAAGTGAAAAAATTGAAGTATTGTGATTTGGGAGTGAATAAAAAGTTGATACATAAACGTGTTCCTAAGATCAACTTCTGATATAAAATCATCATTTGAAGATAGTTCTTTATCTCATAAGTTAGATGAGTATGATGGTGGTCAAGAGAAGGTAAGGTTTGACGATGATGGTTGTTGGTGGATGTGGGTCTTGTTAGTTCTACTAAGGTGTTTGGTGATGTTTCGAATGGTGATTAAGAGATTTGGTTATCGCGAAGGTTGGATACTATGGATGGGGTATAATAGAGGATGGTGGTGGTGGTTCTATGGTGACTTGAAGGATTTGGGGTAAATTGGCATGGTGGAGGAGCAAGATGATGGTTATGGAGGATTCCCTTAAAGATGGTGATGAGTCCAGAAAAACTTTATCATATGTAGGCTTGTTAATGATGGGATGGGAGAGAAGGAGAAGGGGTATTTTGATAAATAAAAAAGGATGTACAAAAATAAATTTCTTTTTTATTATTCACCCGAACTCAAAATTGACCACTAGGGCATTGCGACCCAAATTAACTCAGAAACCCAAGCCACCAGGCAATTGTGGCCTAAATTAACTCAGAAACCCAAACTATTCATGAGTCTACTCTCAACCCAAAAAAATGTTTACTCTCGATTGATATACACTTTAATTTCTCAGGTCGATATATACTTGTTAATGTTTACTCGTCATTTTCTTCTCCATCAAGTGTATAGTGCACAAATGATAAAAAGTTAGTCTAAAGTAAACATGCAAGAGAATAATCATAAGACTAATTCTTCATCCACAATCTTTTTGTAAAGAAAACAATAATGGAAATTATCCTAAAACTTATGTGATTAAGGTTTATAAAATTGAATGTATACTTCTAGGAAAACAGAATAAGTGTAAAAAAACCTAACATAATTAATTAATTTGAACTCTGTCCTACCTATTACAACCAGTGTTATAAAACTCAGATCGGTCATTGACTCGGTCGAGATACTGAGTTAATGGGTCCCTGATTGAACCGATTAAACCAAATTTTTGAATTTATATTAAAAATTATTAAGAACAATACACAAAATTATTGTTATTATTATTATTATTAAATAATAAAATAAAAAGAATTCATGTGAGAACCAGTCAAAGCAGTTTTGTACTTTTGTTCAAGTTTCAAAATTGTTTAATTATTTTATAATAAAAATATCAAATCAAATCCGTGAAAAGTGACATATACCGCTGCTATCCTCCTGTTTTGATATAACTTATAGCCTGCATTGAAAAGACTTAAGAGAAAATCTCTCTTTAGCTTAAAAAAGCTAGCTTTTTTTTTTTTAAGTTAAGTATACATATTTCCCTTCATTGTTATATTTTCTTACGAGCCTTTAGCAAAATCCCACTGTGAACTTCAAGGTGTTGCTGACGGTGGCTTTGCGTACAGTTGAGAGGAGCCGTGGTGAGAGGAAAACAGTGTTGCAATGTTGCTGCAACATACTCCACATTGCAATGCTTCTTTTTCTTACTATGTGCGTGCGACGGAGCCCATTTGCAACACCTCTTCTTTATTCTTTTGTTTCTTTCAACAAGTAACTGAACTCGGTTGGTTGACCCACTGCTGAGTCACCGCTTTTACAAAAACCGACCGAGTTAAACTGATTTTTACCGGTCCAGTTACATATCCGATCTAATACATAACTCGAACCGATCACAGTACTAGTTTTCGGCCAGACTGGTCAAACCGGACAGTCCGAGTCGATTTTTATAACATGGATTACAACTCTAAAAAGAGTCACTTTACTCTAAATAACGTAAAAAATACTAATTAATCTAAATCTTCTAAATCAAGCAGAACTACACCTAGTCACGTTGCCTTAGTACCCTTGGCAATATCCTGCAAGGAGTGTCAACACAACATATTGTAAAGAAAAAGATTGCTTGAATATAAAAAAAAATAACTCAAGAGCTGAATTGAACAAATTCACAAAAAGTATGCATAGAGGGGAAGCGTACTAGTACAAAACAGATTTAAAAAAAAATAACAAAACTAAGCAAAATATATAGTGCCCGTTTGATTTACATTTGAGTAGAATTGATTCTAGAATCAATGGTTGAAAATAATATTGATACTTGGGCCAAGTGAATCTGGGTATGGATAACTCAATAAGGTTTCATATAAATCATAGGCCCAATGGGTTGAATTTGGGTCCAGTAAAGTGTGATCATGTGAGCCCAACTTACTGTTTTGTGTTTGATAACAAAATTATGTTTTTGGGTCATGACCAGAAGTGAGCCTACTTGATTTTCCTTTTATGTTTTATGGCAATATTATGGTTTCAATCATGATCATTTGTGAGCCCAAATATTGTTTGTTTGGATGTAATTTTGGAATATTGGGATGTAATCTAGTTGGAGCCTAAAAATTTTTGTTTGGATGCAATGTTTGTGATTTTCTGGGGCTATGATATGGTGAAGACCCAACATTTTTTTTTAGATTAGGGCATTGGTCTAAATGATTATACCTCCTAATGGGGTCAATACCAAATTTTATAAATAATAAAAGTAATTATAAATTATTAAATATAATAAAAACTTGAAAAAAATCTATAATTAAGAACTAAAAATTAATTAAAAAAAGCCTTAAAATGTAAAATAAAAAATAGTATGATGAGTTACTTAATTATTTCAGGTGTTGAAATGGTTGAATGGTTGAGATGTTGTGAGTATGCTAGTTTGAATCGTGTTATTTCTTTAATTAAATAATTTTCTCTGATACAATTTAAAGAAGAGTGAAATGAAAAATTATTTTTAAACCTGTACAATGACCTATGACATTAATGTGTGATGTGCTCACCCTTAGTTGTTGTAGATTTCCTAAGGATTTATTATATAGCTTGTTATCCAAGTCCTATGTAATGTGGATTTTTTTAAAATAATAATACTAATAATATGAAAAAGAATAAAGATGTTCATAAAAGTGAAAAAAATTGAAGTGTTGTAATTTGGGAGTGAATAAAAAGTTTGATACATAAACATGTTCCTAAGATCAACTTCTGATATAAAATCATCATTTGAAGATATTTCTTTATCTTATAAGTTAAATGAGTATGATGATGGTGGTCAAGAGAAGGTAAGGTCTGACAATGGTGGTTGCTGGTGGATGTGGGCCTTATTAGTTCTACTATGGTGTTTGGTGATGTTTCGAATGGTGATTAAGAGATTTGGTTCTCACGAAGGTTGGATACTAGGGATGGGGTATAATGGAGGGTGGTGGTGGTGGTTCTATGGTGACTCAGGTGACTTGAAGGATTTGGGGTAAATTGGCATGGTGGAGGAGCAAGATGATGATTATGGAGGATTCCCTTAAAGATGGTGATGAGTCCATAAAAGCTCAATCATAGGTAGGCTTGTTAATGGTGGGATGGGAGGGAAGGAGAAGGGGTATTTTGATAAATAATAAAAGAATTGATGTGTGTAAGAAAAAATGATGTGCAAAAATAAATTTCCTTTTTATTATTTACGGCCACTCAAAATTGACCACTAAAGCATTGCAACCCAAATTAACTCAGAAACCTAAACAATCATGCCATTGTGGCCCAAATTAACTCAGAAACCCAAGCCATTTATGAGTCTACTCTCGATAATGAGAATTATCCTAAAACTTATGTGACTAAGGTCTATAAAATTGAATGTAGACCTTTAGGAAAACATAATAAGAGAGTAAAAAAACCTAACATAATTAATTAATCGGAACTTTATCCTACCTATTACAACTCTTAAAAGAGCCACTTCACTCTAAATAACGTCAAAGATACTAATTGATCTAAATCTTCTAAATCACGCATAACTACGCATAGTCACTTTGTCTCAGCACCCTTGGCAATATCCTATAAGGAGTGTCAACACAACATATTGTCAAGAAAAATATTGCTTGAATACGAAAATAAATAATAAATAACTCAAGAGCTGAATTGAACAAATTAAAAAATAATGCATAGAAGGGTAGGGTACTAGTACAAATCAGATATAAATATAAAAAGATAACAACACTAAGTTGAATATATGTGTGTGTGTGTGACAAGTGAGTAGAATTGATTCTAAAATCAATAGTTAAAAATGAGCGATTCATTTTTTTTACAAAACGGAAGTAATTTCAAATCAATTATGTAAAATTGATTCTGGCATATTTCGAATTTAAACCAAACATGCTAATAGTACCTACATATTCTTAAATTTTTTTGCCACCTTTTCCGGGCTTGGTCCCTCTCCCTTTCATTCTTCTACTAATTTCATTTTCCATATCACTTGGAGATAAGTTTGTAGACGAGTCTGATAGAAGCTTCCCACAATCACTACAAACGCTGTAAACGGAGCATGGAAAATTACTTGGATGAAATGAATTAATGGAATGATAATATAAATGTTTGCTCAAATAAACTCTACAGTCTTAACAACAAATCTTGTTATTTTTCCCCATTTATAAGGTCAAGAGTAATAAAAAAGGACTAATCAACCATTACTAAAAAAAGACTAATCCATGACATTTCTGAATATTCTAACAAAATAAATTTGATTGTTTAATTAATAGTTGTGGGGGAGAAAAAGAAAATATGAGCAACTTCACCTTGCATTATTCCTTTCACGAGCTTGTTTGGCTACGCGTTCCACTATGCTGAACGTGCGTCCATTACTTTTAAACGTGAGTTCGAAATTTTTTATCATGTTTAGCTCGGTGTTTCACACTCAAGTCTGGAGCTGAACTCACGTTTAGCTAGATGCAACTTCAGATAGCTTTTGCGTCTCAAATGTGAGTTCAAGCATACATGAATTCACACTGCTTACAATTTTATCCTTCACCACTTCCTAGCTTCCATCCATATGCCATCCCACTGGACCATCTCCTTCCTCTGCAACACCCGCCTTTTCAATGTCTCCGGTGCCAAACCTTAACCGAGACCATCACTCCCCTCTAGGAGACTGTCACAATGATCCAACTTTGCCTCCCTCACCTCGTTGGAGCGAGGACCACTAAAAAGACTAGGCAGAGCACTGTCACTGTCATTGTCACAGTGATCCAACCTTGTCTTTGAGCATTATCAACTTTGCATTTGAGAATTACTTAATAATTAATGACTTACTATTGCATGAGAATTCATTTGGTCTTTGTCCAAAATGTATGTGTTGCTTTGATTTTTCATGAGGTGCACTTTAATTCAATTCTAACAGTGATAATTTTATTACTTATTTCATCTAATTTATTTTTAAGCTGTTAATAGAGCTATGTGTTGTTTTTTAATAGTTAAAATATATTATGCATATATTTATTTTTAATTAAAAAATTGTCATGAAATAAGAAAAGGTGTGAATATTTTTTATTAATAATGTTAATATCAAATATATTTAATGTCAAAAAAATAGGAATCTAGATAACAATGAATATCATGTCCGTTTTAGTAATTACATCGCTAAACATGATTTAAATTGATATAATCCAAACAACATTAATTTCATAAAATCATGTTTGTAACAAATTATCAAAACATAAAATCACATTTAAACAAACTCAAGTTCACCCAAAATTACGTTCAATAAATCACGTTAATCCAAACTCAAGTTTATAAACGCTAATCCAAACACACACCACGTCTAATTCGGCAAGACCTATCACAATGATCACACCACGACCTAACTCCTATGTTTGAACTCTCACTATCGGATATAGTCTTCCTCGCAAGTTCATTATTTGTACTCTCAGATAAGTCAGCTAGAACCTTCCCACATGAATTACAAGTGCTGTAAATAGATCAATGAAAATCAATATTGGATGAATTAATAGCATGAGAATGTAATTTTTTCCTCAAAACCTACAATCTTAACAATGAATTATATATATATATCCTGTTAAGGACTACAGAGTTGTGACCCAGTTGGTAACACAGAGTGAGATTGTGGGAAAAGCTCCTGGGTTCGATCTCCACTAAACACACTTTTCGGGAGGGTTGAGGAGCCTCAATGTGACTAAACCTCGAACAAGATTGTCGCTGGTAATGGGGGATACCTGTGGTAACACCCCAAAAAATATATATCTGGTTAAGGGATGACACCGTGTGGGGAAAACATTAACAATATTACTTCATCTGAAATTCTAACTTAGAAACCCACTTTTTAACGACGTCTGAGTCAACGAAGTGTCAACAACCATCGTTAAAAGCCTTTTTAATCGTCGTTAAAAGCTCAGTTTGCAGTAGTGATTCAAAATACTTATCACAATAATAGGAAGAAATATAACTTTATAAGAAAAAGAATAATGGGTTTATGAGAACTCAAATACACTCTCTATAGAGTGAGACATACATTTGTAGAGTGAGATGCTCACTTTCTCTATTCTCTTAACTTGAAAGTAACATGCCACTTTTTTTTTTAATTTTCTCGGTAATTTCTTTTAAGAGTGTTTTTCACACGCCTCCCTTACAGATATTTTTTAAAATCCCTCCAATCTCTCTCAATCTCTTGAAAGATTGATATTCAAAATCTCAATTTTTATGATTCTAGTAATCTTTCACATCACTACGCCAAATTTAGGATATAAGAGCACCTACTTTAGGGCGCTTCCGTGTTGATTAGTGCTTAAATTGATCGTTTTAACGTTAGGGCGCTTCAAATTTGGGCCGGAGCGCCCTTACCATTAAAAGTTAGGGCGTTTTATTTGAGCGCCCTGAATTCGTAATTACTTTCTCTGATCAGGGCGCTCCAAGACGTGCCTTTATGAGCGCCCAACTGAGCACAATTTTTTTTAATACGCTGATGTTGAGGGTGCTCCATGAAAGCGCCCTCCCAATAAGTTTTTTAGGGCGCTTTATTTGAGCGACCTACTGAACACAATCTTTTTTTTAATAACCTGGTATTGAGGGCGCTCCAGGAAGCGCCCTCCCAATAAGTTCTTTAGGGCGCTTTATTTGAGCACCCTCTGAACACAGTATTTTTTTTAATAAACTGGTGTTGAGGGCGCTCCAAGAAGCGCCCTCCTATTAGGGTGCCCCGGGAAGCGCCCTGCTCCATAATACTTATGTGAAGATTACATTTTTTTCCTCCGGCGCAGTAGCATCTCTCCCTTCTCTCTCTAAACCCTAACATTTCTCTTTCTAAACCAGAACCCTCTCTCTCTCCCTCCCTCCGCAGAAGCCCGCCGCCGCTGCCTCCATTCCCCTCCGCCAAATGTCGCCGCCGCTGCCTTGCGTCCGTCTACCGTCCCCGTCGCAGATCTACGAAGTTCCTCCTCTGCGCGAGCAGCTCTTTCCTCCGCGCGAGCAGCCCCATTCTCCGCCGCGAGAAGCTTCGTCCTTCGCCGCAAGTAGCAGTGCAACAACTCCATTCTCCGTCCGCGAGCAACCTCCGTTCTCCGTCTTCACGCGGCTGCAGGTAGGTTGTTTTTTTTTTTTTGCTGAATTAAAGTTGTTGTTGACACCACATTTTCCACTATTTGCACCTCGTATTTTTTTCCTGAAATGTAATTGCTTCCTGCACCACCGTTTCTGCTATGTGCCACCATGTTTCTGATGTATGTGTGTTTCTACTAATTGCAACATTGTGTCTACTATCTGCACCACTGTTTCTGCTGCACCATTGTTTCTGCTAGCTGCACCTCTGTTTCTGCTGCACCATTATTTCTGCTAGCTGCACCACTGTTTCTGCTTACTGCACCACTATTTCTGCTAGTTGCACCCTTTTTTTGCATCCTATTTTTTATTAAAATGATTGTGTTAGAACTTTTATTATTCATATTGATGTAGCTTGTTGATATTAGGGTTAGAAATATGTTTCATAAATTTGTGATACTTAAAAAAATAGGGGAAATTGATAAGTGCTAAATTAATGATAAATTTCTATATAATTACAACTCTTATCAAGGGCAAAATGTTAGATTTATACCCTAATTTATCTCTTTTTAGTTTAACGTGCAGATCTTGTGATTATTTAATTCAAATTTGAACTTGATGCTATTTTAATAAGAAATCTGTTGATTTTGCAGATAAAAAGGAAAGTTTTAAATGGAGTAACAAGATAGCAACAAATAAAGATAAGATCAGAAAGAGATCAAGCTAAAAAAGAGGGAAATCAGGAAAGCGCAGCAAATAAGTATAAGATCAGCAAGAGATCAAGCTAAAAAAGAGGAAATCAAGAAAGCAAAAAACGGAGATCTGCGCTCCACCTGCGCTGAGCGCAAGTAGAGCGCAGGTTGGAGTGTAGGAACACGGAACCGTAATTTCCAATGGGCCAAAGCAAGGTTTCAACGGGCTTTCCAAAGTTCTATTTAAAGGACCTTTTGCCAAGATCAAGAGGAAGAGACGGAGAAGCAGATCTGTAGCTAGAGAAAAGTGTGACAGTTTCTGTATTGGTTTGTAATGGCTACCATGAGTAGTTAAACTCTCCGATAGGATTGAATGTAGTTGATTCAATCCCTAATTGTATTTGAACTCTCTTTGATATTTATGAATCCCTATTTTTTTTTTATAATATTTGTGTTTTTATTCTGTTCTTAATGCTTAGTTTCTGCCTTTGTGCCGGAGTTATGATATGATTTTATGGGGCGCACTGAGAAGTGGTTTTATGAAATCAGTCGTGAGTTCTTGGGAGCCTAGAGATATGGATCTTGAACTCTGATTGGTAAAAACACTCAATTCACGACTATGGAGACCACGCTGAATTGATAGCTTTAACAAATAGATCTTTAATCCGGGGCAATTTACGACTGTGGAGACCAGGATAGATTGTTTCCGAGTATTTAATATTTGTGGAGACCTTTGTGAAATAAATTTAATTTGTGCTTCAATATTATGATTACATATTCATGAATATCCTTGGGTTCCAAAAACAAAAGGGGTGCGATAGATGAAATTCAATCCTAGTTCTAGTAATTTGCTCAACCTCATCTAATTTTCTTATTCTTTATTTACTATTGCAATCTACACAAACAACCATCTTTTCATACTTGATAAGTGTGACCACTAGAATTTACATTGTATCGTTCCCTATGGATACGACAACCCCTTTTACTTACTATTATACTGCTGTGATTTTGGCACGCTTGCCAGAATTCCAACAGAAATGCTGCTCAAATTTTTAGAATGATTTAGGTAAGCATGTAGTGAATATGTCATTACATCTAAATTATGTGTTCCTTTTCAAGCTAATTATAAATGATTTGATGTTATGTTGGTAGAATATGAATTGTTCTTGGATGTTTGCAAACCGTTTGACAAATGAGTATGAAGAAGGAGTGGAAATGTTCATAAAGTTTGTTGTTGACCATGCAACAAATCCTAGTAGAATTGTGTGTCCTTGTATGAAATGTTTTTGTTCTAAGCGAGTAGGTGAAGCAGAGTTGAGGAACCATCTTTTCTGTTTTGGAATTGATCGGAGTTACACATGTTGGACATTTCATGGTGAGACTAGAAGTGAACATAGTGATATAGGAGAGAATAATGTCAACGTACAACCTAGTGATGATGAATTTGAGACAGGATGGGAGGATTGTGACAGAATTGATGGGATTCGAAATGTGGTTGAAGAATACGTTAAAGATTGTCCCCAAATGTTTGATACTCTAGCTAGTGATGCTGAAAAACCACTGTACAACGGTTGCTCCAAGTACACGAGGTTGTCCGCTGTGTTGAAGTTGTATAATTTAAAAGCAACAAATGGATGGTCTGACAAGAGTTTCACAGAGCTACTCACATTATTGAAGGAGATGTTGCCGAAGGACAACGTGCTACCTAACCGAACTTATGAGGCAAAAAAGATGTTACGTTCTATTGGTATGACCTATGAGAAGATACATGCTTGTCCCAATGATTGCATTTTGTTTAGAAATGAGCATGCACCATTAAGTGTGTGTCCTAAATGCAATGTGTCTCGTTATAAGAAAGAGACCACACCAGCAAAGGTGGTTTAGTATTTTCCCATAATTCCAAGGTTTCGAAGGATGTATCGTAGTGTCATTGATGCAAAGCACTTAACATGACATGCAAATGAACGAGTCAAGGATGGCATGTTGAGGCATCCCACTGATTCTCCGCAGTGGAGGAAGATAGATGATTAGTACCCCTCTTTTGGGGAGGAAGCAAGAAATCTTCGACCTGCATTATCAACAGATGGAATGAATCCGATGGTGTCCAATCTAGTAGCCATAGCACATGGCCGGTGGTATTGATGATATATAATCTACCTCCATGGCTTTGTATGAAGCGTAAATATATGATTTTGTCTATGTTGATATCGGGGCCCAAACAACCGGGTAATGATATAGATGTGTACTTGGCACCATCGATTGAAGACTTGAAGCTGTTGTGGGATACTGGTATGTGAAGTATATGTTTATTTCTCAATATTATTGCTTTTAAAAAAATGTACGTTGACACATCTTGCAATATGGTTGTAGGAGACATTAGGTTCTTATGGCCTTGAATTTAAGGGATTTTGGCAAGGTTTACTTTTTCGACTCCTTGCGCAAAGATCCTACACATTATGAACAGATTAAGACTATGATTAATAGGTAAGTATTCCATGTCAATTAACTTTATACTATCACACTTACATTGTTTAGAGTTCTCATACACATTATTTGTTATATTGGTTTAGATCTTTTGCTGAATATCGGAAGCTAGGAGGTTTTCCGCGAGCAAGGAATAGGATTATCCCTGATCCCACTTGGTGCCGCATACAGGTAATGTTGCACGAACTCTTGTGTTCCTTCGTAACTTATCATCACGTAAGTGGATTTGATTATAAATTATTTTTGTAGTGTCCACGGCAAACAAACAACAATGACTGTGGACTTTTTGTTATGCGTTTTATGAAGGAGATAATCAATCAAAATGCACTCATTATACCAAAAGAGGTAATTTGGAATTGTTATAACAAGTAAGTATTTTTCTCCTCATTTAGTACTTCTTTTATTGAAATCAATTTTTGGCTTTTATAGTACTTTCCTCAACACCGATGCTCGACTTACACTATGGAGCAACTTGATGAGGTTAGAGAATAATGGGCAAAGCATGTAGTAACCAATTGTATGTGATTGTTTTGTATTTGTTGATGGTAAGTAAACACGTGTACTTGTAATCTGAAAATGTTGTACAAAGTTGTGTATTAATGATAAGTTCTGTAAATTTTGTATACTTTAATGTTCTATTCTGAACCTATTATAACTCTTTGAATGATAAATTCTAGATTTTGGCTGCTGGTATGGAGTTTTACAGGTGTTTGTTAAATTGGGAAATGTTGAAAAAACAGAGGAAACTCTGCCGAAATTTTTATAGGTAAATTTAGATGAGTAGCTATCTAGTACTGTTATGAACGTAAAAATCTAGGTAATGGATGTTGTTAAACATATTCTATTCAAAACTTTTTAGATCTGTTTGAATGATAAATTCTGGCTGCTGGTATGGAGTTTTACAGGTGTTTGATAAATTGGGAAAACTTGAATAAACAGAGGAAACTCTACCAAAATTTTTATAGGTCATGTAAGTTATATATTTACCAATTGAGTTGGGTATTGTTCCATGTCATGATTTGTGGTTGCTTCTATGTAGTTGTATAGGTATTTCATACTTTCAGAAAAGTTAAAAATATATATAGGAAACTATTCAAAGTATTACATGTCTTGAATTCTTAATATGGAGTATTGATGATAACCTTACTTGTGTTTGTGTTGTGAATGTGTAAATGGAATGAAATTCATACATCTAATAATTGTTTGAATGATAAGGAGTATGCATGGTTTTAGAGGTACCTCATTGGTATGAAAACAATTAAAAATAATATGCTAAAAAAATATGAGGATTAGAATGAAGTAGCCCGAAAAAAAAATAGTACGAGGGCGCTCCTAGAAGCGCCCTCCCTAAGAAAACCAGAGCGCTTCCTAGGAGCGCCCTTGTTAACCAAAAAGAAACGCTGAGGGTGCTTCCATGTTTTTTTTAAGCGCCCTAAATGACTTTCGTCAGGGCGTTTCGAGACACGTCCTCTTCTCAATGACCACACAAGAGCAGTTTCTATTAGTGCGCACGGAAGCACCCTTTTATGGTGTACTGGAGCGCCCTTAATTCCCTTTTTTGGCATAGTGCATATTTTTCTTAAATTCAAATTCTTATCATCATCGTTTAATAATATATATAATCATGAAAAAATAATTATATAAAAAATCATCAATCTAAGTTAAAATTTTCAATATAATAATTGATTAGTATCACAAAATGTAACAATGTATAAGGATATGATAGTTTCAAAATTATATTAAGTATTATTGATTCAATAGTATGTTGGAATAATTATTTTTTATAAATTAATCATTCAAGTTGAAAATAAATGATTCTTAATTCTTTAATACATATACATTTAAATTAAATCCCTGATAAAATTAATTGTCTCTTAATATTCATATATTGATTTTAATTTATATACATAATTCAAATTTAATATACTATAATATTTCAATATTAAATTTAAAATTTTAATTTTAAATACAAAATATACCTCACAAGTTTAAATTTAAAGTTTTCACCAATTATCTCTTTATATATTTTATTTTATTTTCCCTAGGTTGCATGAATTTTATGCAGAGATCTAGAGTCTAAAAAGGGAGTGGTAAAATAAATAATTATGGTATGATTCTCAATATTTTAGAATTCAAACTTTTTTTATATAAATCTTATAATTTTTTTTAAAAAGATTGCATGTTTAAATTAAAAATTTTATCAATTATTTTTTTTATAAAGAATATTGTTTGAGTAATTTTTTAAAAATATCATAAAAATTATAACACTGATATTTACATATTACTATTTTAAATCCTATTAAAGTATTAATTATTAAAAAACATTTCATAATTTAGCTTTCTAAATGAGTCCCATATTTACTTATATAAACGATATTTTTTTTGAGAATGTTTAATTGGAAACGACATATTCATATCATTCATTTGTGGACGATTCAAAACTCAAGGAATTTAAAGCAAGTTAATTAACACTATTGAGAAACTAATTGCTTATCATTATCAAAATATCAGTGTTGCTAACAATTAATTAAGTTTTGTATATATAGTACATGACTCAACTATTTTTTATCATACCAAATAGTGGTTGGTCGTAGTGGAAGTGGACTGTGACCCAGACGGATTTTATCTGTAAGGTCAGGGGTTTGAATCCTGGAGTTGCCACTATTGAGAGAGTTTTACCTAACCACCACCTCTGACTCAGGGTTAATCCCGCAACTATGTCTGTGGAGAATTACTAGTCAAAAGATTAAAAAAAACTATTTTTTACGGTATTTTACGCTATTTTTAGTCTTTTTTGTATTGATAACATAATCTATACCTATATATACGTGATATTTTTTTTCAAATTAGCAAGAACACAAAGCCTTTGTTTGTTTCTTCCTCCTCAATTTTTTACTATTCTAAACCCTATTAATATTTTTTTTATCCTTTCTTGATACAATTTTCTAAATGCCTCACATATTCACTTATATCAACGATATTGTTCTTGGAATGATTGACTTAACAAGATGGCTATGACTTCGGTTGGTTACCCAAAATTGTGACCCACCGGTGAAACACACATTTACGACCGTTTGATAAAATAATATTTTATTCGACGGATTGGATTGATTACCGTCAACTGGATGTGGATTTCATCAGAAAAATTGAATTTCCTTCAGAAAAATGTTTTGGTATTTCTTGTTTCATCCTTTTAGGGGTGGGAAAGTTGCAGCGCCATAGACAGTGTGCAAGCACCTCCCATGGTGAGGTCTGAAGCAGAAACAACTTTTGTTGATGTCGATGTTAATCGGGTATCTGAAGTGAAGTTAAGTGATTGTATAGATTTTATGTTGTAAATATCCTAAATATTGAGTGTAGTGATTTTGAATTGGGTCTGCGTGTGGGGCTTTGGAGACACTGATGTTGCTGAGTCTGTTCAAGTCATGGACTCTGATGGAGATGGCTTCACTGATTTTAAAGTTTTGATAGAAATGTTAAAGGGATCTGAGAGGGTAAAAGAAAGGGAGACTAAGAATTATTTTTAAGTATTCATTTTGATTGGTGATGAGAATATTAGCGCAAAGGAATTGTCTCAATTTGTCAAACGCTTAGGAGTGAGTTACAACCTTAGCGTTTGTAAAAAATGGTGATAGGGGTATATGGTTTTATGAGGATGATGGTTGTTACAATGGCGGTCTAAGTTTTAAAGTATTTGTTATGTCCGGTTTGTTATACTATATTTGTTCCCAGTCCTAGATTTTAAATTCACGCCCAGATCTACTTGCTTGCCCTACCCTTGTTTAGCCACAACAACACAGTGAATGGAAGACACTCGCCACGTTGCCGGAGGTTGAGTGTGTACTCTTTGTCTCACTTCAGGTTTGGTAGCATTTATTCTAACCCAGCAGCTCATTAAAGTGGATCTTAGGGAGGTTGGGTACAATGACAAACACGCTTTTAGAGACGTTGGACAGGGGCAACATTCAGACACTAGGGAGTAATTTTAAATCTTTCTTCACATATTATTTTATTAAAATTTAAGAGCCTTTAACAGGGAAGACACAATCTGTAGCAAGTCAAATTTAATGATTCACGGGTGAATCACATCTTGAATAACCCACCGTAGCATTCACCAGACAAGATTGACATATGTTCAACATATCGGGAAGGAGGAAGACTAGTACCAAATACCAAGATTACAAAATTACCAACATTTAGAAAGAGAAAGATAATTAAAGATTTCTTCAAGTTTTGCAAGGATAGTTTTCAAATAATTGATAAATAGCTAGATTTCGACTGTTTAAATTGATTTTGAGTGTGTTTGATAAGCCATTTCAGCTAGGTGAAAGCTTAAATTAGTAGTTGAAACCATTTCAGCCGTGTTTGGTAAGGTAGCTTTTTTGGGTAGCTACTAGCTTTTCTTGAAAATCTCCTTGAGGTAGCTTTTTTAAAACAACTCCCATTTTCAGCTACTAGCTGAAAATTAATTACAAGTTTATTGTAACATCCCAAAAATTAGGGCTTAGAAAATATAGTAGAAGTATTAGGTTGTGAATTCGGCCAAGAGAGGAAGGTTAGGGGTAGGAAAAGAATTTAGGGGTTTGAGTATGAATTAAGACAAGAATTAGACAATGTATTAAGAGCCATGAGTTTTAACAAAACTTAGATGAGAAGCCAAGTGTTAAGTCACACACAACTGTAGACCGAACTTAAAAGAATCAAACCATGAGACAGAGAGAATTATAAGGTATAAAAATGAGGAATGAGGTTAGATGAAGAGGAACTAAGTTGGAAAGGTATATGTCAGAAAGAATTATGAAAAAGATAGGTAGAACTAAGTTAAAAGTGGTTAGAAGTGAGAATCAAGATTTCAAGTTATGATGCTCTCGCTTAAACGATAAGAGCTTGCTTGAGCAAGCATATTGGTAAAATTTTCAAATCTGAGTTCTGGTTTTCTCGCTTGATCGAGGAGGCTCTCGCTCAAGCAAGAAACAGGGGAGCAAATTGAGTTCTTTCTGGAAGAATTTCGCTCGAGCGAAGGGTCTCGCTCAAGCGAAATTCATCCAGAGAAGGGGTACTCTCTGGAAGAATTTCCTTTAAGCGAGAAGGGTCTCGCTCAAGCGAAATTCATCCAGAGAGGGGGGATGCTCTCTGGAGCATTCTCGCTCAAGCGAGAGGTGGGAATGGGCCGAGCCGAGCTAGCCTTTCCAAGGCCTGAGTCTGGCCTATTTACCTGACATAGGCTTTATTTTATGGTCTAAGTCTGGCCTATTTAAAGCCTGACATGGCCTGAAAGCCTGTTTAAAAGCCTGTTTTATAGTAAGGTACTTGAATATATCATATGCATATATATAAATAGACTTATAGGCTCAAGTTTTTAACATACTTAAATGTTGATACAAGTTAAAAAGTATATAATTATAAGGAAAAATAATAAAAAATCTTTATAATAATAATAACAATATAAAAATATTAGTATTTTATTTATATTTAGTTAAATAGACCAACCTGATAGGCTTAAAAGGCTTTTTCAATGGCCTGAAGTCTAGCCTTTTTTGCTATATAGGTTTTTTGAAAAAGCCTTGGCCTGATCTATTTAATAAATTTGGTTGGCCTAGCCTGGGCCTGATGTAGGCCGGGTAATAGGCCCCTGACGAGCGGCCTGGCCTGTTCCCACCCCTAAGCGAGAGGCTTCTCGCTTGAGCGAGAATGCAAATTCAGAATTCTCTCTGTGCCCTCGCTCAAGCAAGAAGGGCTTGAGCGAGACCACGCGTTCTAGTCTTAGAAACATAAATTAGGGCATAACTTCCTCATTCTTCCTTCTTCATCTAAAGAGAGAAGGGGGGGGGGGGGTTCCTAGTGAGAGAAAGTAACATTGGAACTTGGAGAAAGAAGAGAGAGCCAAGGATCTCCACCTCGACACTCCCCAACCTCTTTTCCCTTCTACTTGAGCTCCCTTGAGGTGAGTAAAACTCACACACTCTCACCCAATCTTGTGTGATTACTCCTCCCTGAACCCTACTCCTTCCTCTCCTCTTCTAAAGCTTGTATGTGGTTATTTATACGTTTGATTTTTGCTTATATTCAATATATGAGGATTGTAAGAATTATGTGCCTAGAAACCTTGATTAGGGCTTTGAATTAGAGATTATACTTTATTATTGTCTTGAGTGTAATGCTTGTGAATATTATTGTCTATATGATGCATATATTGAGAACAAACACTACAAGAATGGGCGTTTTTAGACGCGAGTATTTAACGATGGCCACTGACCGTCGCTAAGTTGAATTTTTTATTTTGTTTTTACATTTTTTATATAGGCCGACGCTAATGCTAAAATATTTCTTTTAAATTTTGTCGGCCAGGTCGACGCTAAAGGCAAAAATAATTTTAGCGTCGACCTTCGTAAAGTTAGTGACAGTCACTAATTTCTTGTTATTTTCACTATGTATATAATATTTTGCACTATATGTTTCAAGAAACAAATATAGCATAACGGTAATGCTCCTTCTTGGTATCATGCATGTTATAGGTTCGATCTTCACAATTGATAAACTTGGGAAGAAAGGATATTTTTTTCGGAAAAATTATTAGCGACGACCAGACCGTCGCTATGTTGTGACGGCCATGGAACTAGCGACGACCATTAGTGACGGCCATGCGGACGCTACATAGCGTCGGTCGTAAAATGTTTTTAGCGACGACTGGTTGGCCGTCTCTAGGTCATTGCTAATTATGAAATAGCGACGGTTTTTTTCCCCTGTAGCGACGACTTTTGGCCATCACTAAACCATTTTGCTTGTAGTGAAATAAGACACTTGGGCTTTAGCCCCTAGAGATTAAGAAATAGATAATGGACTTCAGTCCCCAGAGTAAAACTTGGACTTCGGTCCCCAGAGTAATTGGCGGGTAGTAACCCCAAGGGAGACGCTCCTTGTAGTCTGAGCTCAGGTCTAGCCCCAGAGATAGAGATAAGACCCCGTCCTGCCGGGAAATGTAGATCATGCATATTATTAGGGATGTTTTTAGAGATTCAATATGGTAGAGCTTATGTTTATACATTAACTTGCGTATGTTGTATTGCATTTGCTTGCTTACCTACATTGCCTGCTGCATGCTTTACTCACTGAGACTCTAGTCTCACCACACGTTTTGTGGTTATCTTTTAGATGCACAGGTTCCTCCCCGGCCAGGGCAGTGAACGTAAAGATGCTCAAGATTTTTAGTATTTTGATGATTTTTAGACCTTTTTGTACTTAGATGTTCATGTTGATGATCAGAAATACACTTGTACTATTTTGAGGGATATAGATATGTTTAAATTATATTATGCTGCATTAGGTTAGAAATCATATATTTCTGGATGAGGTTATTTTGAGCCGCTGAGTGGCATCTAATTAGGAGATTTGTGAGGTATGGACTGACCATGTTTAGGCTTACGTAATCGTTGGAGTTACTTAAGCAATCTATGATTGTGTATGCATAGATATCGTAATGGCGCGAACTAATTTCAAAAATTTGAGAATAGTGTCTCCAACGGGCATTATTCTTAAATTTAGAAATTAGGACGATACATTTATCCCTCAACCACCCCCACTTATCATTACTTAATGACTAATGATGTCCTTGTATGTCATTTTACCATTTCAGCTAGTTTTACCAAACACCTTTAATCAAATCAGCTAGTTTTTCAGCTTTCAGCTAGCTTTAAATTTTCAGCTAGTTTTTCAGCTTTCAGCTAGTTTTTCAGCTAATTTTACCAAACACACTCTTTGTCACACATGGGGTTAAGATGATGAATTGTATCCTCGAGGAATTGATTCCTTCAAAGAAAGAAGGTTTTAGTTTAAGGTTCAAGTCATGTTACAATTCTTCAGTTATATAAAACAAACTAGGGTAAAATATGTTTTTGGTCCATATAAAATTAGCGAGTTTTGCTTTTAGTCTCTATAATTTTTTTTATTAAAGCATCCTTCCAAAATTTTTTGTTTGCAATTGGTCCCTCCCATGTATCAGATGCTGATGTGGCACTTTTTTCTTTCCTAATTGTCCATTGTTGTATTTTTGGCAGTTTTAAACCTCCAGAAAATATGCTTAGACCGCCACAAAACCCCCCACCATTTTCCCACTCTCTCTTCTCCCAAACCCCTGTAGCCCATCCCCACCCTCACCCCCTTCTCCCCCACTCCCTCTTCTCCCCTCCAACCAGAAGCACCCACTACGCATAAAACCTCCCATAAAAAATCCATGAGCACACTCTTTATTTTCAAAAACCATCTTCACGATCCAGGGTGCATGCAAGACTTCCTAGAGTCTAACCTTAACCATAACTTTTGGTGAAAGACATAAGGATCAGAGGACGAAAGTTTACTACTTTCTTTGAGTATGGAAGTTTTATTGTATTTTAAGCATAATTTCTTGTAACGAACACAACATATTGTGCGAGAAACATTGCAAATATGTTACAAAGACAATAATGAATAACTCAAAATATCAAAAGAATAAACTTCTTTGTAAATGGAGCGTATGATAATACATGTCTTGATCAACCGTAAAGCATGAGTCCTCCTCCAACGACAGCAAGGCGGATCCAGCAACTGTGGCTGCATTTCGACCTCCGTTGGTTCTGCCGGTGGCGGTGGAGGAACCAACTGCTGCATAAGTTTGAAGACAAGCAACAAAAGTGGGGGAAAATGGTTTTTGAAAATACAAGAGTGTGCTCATTTATTTTTGGTGATTTAATTAATAAATTTTCAAAGCAGCTTCTCTGTTGTTCCTAGTTTCTACCCGTGCAAACAGTATGCTCCCAAAAAAATAGATTTTTTTTATTGCTTTTGAAATTAACAAATTTGAAATCTTTTTCTTATTTCTCATATGGGTTTGGATCATACTTTTCTGGGTTTCTCTTGAATTCTTGAATTCATGTTTATTGTTTTTTGTAATTTTCGTTTAGGATGGAAGCGAATCCTACCCGCGACGGTGATTTCAGCGAGGAGAAATACCAAAGTCAGGAGAATCGATTTGGCAACAAGAATCCTCTGCTGAGAGAGTATGATTGAGGATAACGTGAAAATTAAAGGGAAAGCTTTTGAGACTTGTTTTGGTGAAACTGAAAAGGGTCTTTGTAAGAAGGGGAAAAGAGGAAAAAAGAGAGTGTGAGGAAGAACGAGAGAAGGGAAACGAGGAAGGAAGAGGAGGAAATGTTAATAATTATGTGGCTGTTAAGCATTTTCTGGCGGTTTAAGACCGCCAGAAACACAATAATGGCCACCTAGGAAAGAGAAGACGTGTCACCTCAGCTCATGGCACACGCTAATTAAAGAGAGGGATTAATTGCAAATAAAAAATTTGAAAGGACGTTTTAATAAAAAAAAATTTATAAGGACTAAAAACAAAACTCACTAATTTTATAAGGACCAAAAATATATTTTACCTAACAAACTAATATTACTAATATTTAAGTGTCCAAGTTGCGTTTTGATAATACCATCATCACAACCTTCATACATAAATATAATGTAGAGAGGGTTGGTTTTGGTCGATTGGCTGATTTATAAAGTGTACATACTTTAACCAAAGCACCCGTAATAAAGTCGCTGATTATCTAGCTTCATTAGCTTTTACATATTTCAATACTTATTGGGTTGAAGATTTTCCTCAAGATATTTCTCAACTTTTACAATAAGATGTAACCTATGCAATTTCATCCTTTTCATATATTATCAAGGTTTTCCTTTAAAAAAAATTGTTGGCTCCTTTGCGAAATATTAACATACTCT
This sequence comes from Sesbania bispinosa, assembly GCA_026901365.1. NCBI lineage: Eukaryota > Viridiplantae > Streptophyta > Magnoliopsida > Fabales > Fabaceae > Sesbania > Sesbania bispinosa. Next base: position 1,820,222 of record QLOH01000045.1, on the reverse strand, counting down.
AACCCAGAACTAACCCAAGGGTAAGGCGGCTCAAACACTTCTTTAGATTTGTAATTGTCAATAATATCTTTTATAAAAAAAATATAAGCATATATTATCATTATTGGGCCCATAACATTTGTTTAGAAATTATTCTTCACCTAAAGGTTGTTCAATCCTTGCTAGTTGAATTTTAACTTTTAAAGCAATATTTTCACTTCTTTTTGTTTTTTAAAGAAAAAAACCTCAATATCAATATGTTTGCCTCCAACCTTATTTTAAGCCCTTGTGTTGGTTACTTTATATGTTGGATTGTTTATTTACTACTGATCATTGGAGGTAGTGTCCTTGATATTGGGCTTTTAAAAAGAAGTTTAAAATATTTTTTCTCAAATAATTAACATTATTATTAACAAATTTTAATACTTAACATTATTATTATTATGCGAAAATTTTACATTTAAAATTATATAGTTATTTAAGTATTTGTAAGCTTTTTTACTGAAGTTATTATCAATATTAATGTTGCCATAAAGTAATTTTATATTTTATATTTTAACTATATACAAGTATTTTATATTAAAATTAATATATTTAATAATATAAATTATTATAAATGTAATTAAATTTTTTTCATTCAAATAGTAATCAATTATTATAAATATTTTCTTCAATAACATTTATTAACATAAATATATAAGAAATTCTATATTTTCTAATTAATATATTCAATAATATAAAGCATATCATTAAATATATTAATTTTTATAACGAAAATAGTATTTAATTAAAATAATTAGTTCTTTCATTGATTTTTTATTAAAAGAATTTTACTAATATAAAATAATTACTTTTATATTCAATAATTTCTAGTATCATTAATTAATTTATATTGTCAATAATATTTACTTAATTAATAATTAAATCATAATATTATTAAAAGAGTTTGACTAAATTAATATAATCATTTTCATATTTAATTTTTATTATATTTAACAAATATAAATTTTATTAATTAATCTTAGCATTTAAATTTTTAAATTCAAATATTAATTAATTTATACTGAAACTAATATTTACTTAAGTTAAATTTATTAATATGATGCATATAGTATTATATTTTAATAAAAAGTATATTAGTAATATAAAAATATAACTAAATGAATTTCAAATATTATCAACATAGGTAGTAATTAATTATTACTGTCATCAATATTTTACAAAATGATGTTTACTAATATAATTTAATCAATTTCCTATATACTAATTAATATATTTCGTAATGTAAAGTATTGTTAAATACATTTGATTTGTTATATCTCAAATAGCAATTGTTTAATTTTATTATTAATATTTCATCAAATGAATATATATAAGTTTTCCATTTAATAAATTTCATATTAATTTTTTAAGAATTGTTTAGTGAATTTATTATTTATAAATATTTTTTTTCATAAAGTAATTTTAATATATAGTATTTTATTTTTCATAATTAATATACTTAATATTAAAAATTATCATTAAATTTTTTTAATGTTTTAAAATTCATGTATTAATTATTAATATTATTATTAATATTTTCTTCAGTTAATTTAACTATTAAAATAATATAAGTTGTATTGACATTAATATTTATAAAATTTAATTAGTATTGTCATTAGTCTTTCCTGGTTTAGGGTTTAAGTTAATTTTTATAAATTAAATAATATTTAATTATTATTGTCATGTGTCATTAATCTTTCCTTACGCGAAATTTGCTATATATTATTATATAATTTTTTTATATTAAATGATTGATATATAATATATTTCATAATATAAAGAATGATTAAATGTATTTAAGGAAATATTTATCAGAAATGATAAATAATTATTGCTATGGTTATTTCTTTAAATAAAATTTACTAATATAATGTAAATAGTTTTATATTTCATAATGAATTTATTTCCTTAATTTATACTGTGACTAATATTTACTTGTGTGAATTTTGTTAATATATAGCATAAGAAATATTATAATTTATGATTAATATATTTCTTGAAATAAAATATAATTAAATGCATTTATAATTTTTTTAACTCAAATAGTAAGTAATTATTACTGTCATTCATATTTTATTTAATGAATTCTACTAATATATACTACAATCAGTCTCGGATTTAATTAATCATCAGTATATTTAAAAACTTCTAATGTCATTAATTATTTTCAAGCATTTGAAGCTTTTTAATTCAAATATTAATTAAATTTTTACTGTCATTAAAATGTACTCAAGTGAATTTTATTAATATAATAATACAAGTAGTTTTACATTTAATAATAAATATATTTAAAAAATTTATAATTGAATTAGTTAATTTATATTGTCACTAATATTTACTTCATAATTAATAAGGTTAAATATGTTTTTAGTCAATGAAAATATAGCAAAATTTAGTTTTGTTCCGTCATTTATTTTTTCTTTGGTTTTGCTTCTTCATTTCTTAAAATCACATGCTTTTAGTCTTCATTATTAACTATACTACATTAAATCACTTTTACAACTCCATTACAACTTTTTTCGAATAAAAATTTACAGAAAATTTCTTGCGATTTTTTCTCAAGAAATATTATCGGTAGTAGTTTAAAATAAACCACAAATTGTGTACATAAAAATGCTTGTGTGAGGTCAATTTGTTTTGCTTTAGAATAATCTATAGTAAATATACCTCAAATTTTAGAATCTAAATAAAATTATCGTTGAATTTCGAAATCGGAAAGAAAACTGAAGGAAAATTCATAGAAAAATATACAAAAAAATATCGATATGTCATCACTCAGTAAAATATAACTAAGCATGAGGACTAAAATAATGTGATTTTAAATAATAGAGTACTAAAACCAATGAAAAAATAAATGAGGGTCTAAAAGCAAATTTTGATATATTGTCATGGATAAAAACATATTTAATTCTAATTAATTTTATACTTAGATAATTTTATAAGTATAATATAATTTTTAGCACACTACATAATTAATATATTTCATAGAATAAACTATCATTAAATGAATTTTAATTTTTTTTAACACATAGTAAGTATCTATTACTATCATCAATATTTTATTAAATGTATTTTACTAATATAATATAATTAGTTTCTTATTTAATAATATAAATTTAATAATATATAATGTCATTATATATTTTAATCATTTGATGTTTTTAATTAAAATATTAATTAAGTTATAATATATATCATCATAGAGTAAATTATCATTAAAAGAATTTTAAATTTTCTTAGCACAAATAGTAAGTATCTATTACTGTGTCATCAATATTTTATTAAATGAATTTTACTAATATAATATAATATAATATAATAAGTTTCTTATTTAATAATATACATTTAATAATTTATAATGTTATTATAGTTTTTAATAATTTAACGTTTTTAATTAAATTATTAATTAAGTTATAATATCATAAATATTTACATAAGTGAAGTTTCTTAATGTTATAATGTAAATAAATATTTAATAATTATTATATTTATTAATAAAGTCTCATAAATTGAATCTTAATTTTTTAATTAAAATATTAATTAATTAATACTGTCATTAATATTTTATTATATGTATTTTACTAATATAATATAATAAGTTTCATATTTAACAATTAATATATTTCAGTATATCAAGTACCATTAAATACATTTGATGTGATAACTTAAATAAAAACTAATTAATATTTTTTTTAATATTTTATCAAGTGACCTTTAGTATATATATAATATAAAAGATAAGATTTAAATTTAATAACTTATAATGTTATCATATTTATTTAAGCATTTGGTATGAAGTTATTTTTAATAGTTAATGTTGTTATAGATTAATTTTAATTTTAATATTAATATTTTAATTATATATAAGTATTTTATATTTATAATTAATATATTTAATAATATAATGAATCAATAAATGTATTTAAAATTTAAATATTTAACCTAAATAGTTAATAATTATTAATCTCATTGAATTTTTCTTAACTGGAAGATTTAACTTAAATGGATTTTACTAGTATAATATAAGTAGTTTTATACTTATTGATAAATATATTTAACATTTTAGAATAGAATTAATTATTTTTAAGGATTTAAAAGTTTTTAATTATAATATTAATTAATTTATTCTTTCAATAATATTTCCTAAAGTAAATTATTAATATAATATAAGTAGAATTTTATTTAATAGTTATTATAATTAATTATATAAATATCTTTAAATTCATTTAAATTTTTTAAACTCAAATAGTAAGCAATTATTAGTGTCATTAATATTTATGAAATCAATTTCATATTTAATAATTTATGATATCATGTTATTATTTTAAAGAACTTTTATAAAGTTATAATTAATAATAAAATTTTTACAAAGTAATTTTAATATTTATTATTTTAATTATAAATAAGTATTTTTATGTTTCATAAATAATATATTTAATAATAATATAAATATCCATCAAATGCGTCTAATTTTTTTTACTTCAAATATTAATTAATTAATATTGTTATTAATATTTTCTTAACTAATCTTTAGTAATATAACTAATATATTAACCCGCGTAATACTCAGATAAAGATATATTTATATAATTAAAATTAAATTTATAATAAATTAATATCTTTAAAATTAAAAAAATAGAATCATTTTAGACAATTATTCAATTTTAAATTATAATAGTGTTATGAAAATAATGCTAGAATATATATAAAAGTGAAGAGTATAGAGAAAGAAAAGAGAGCTGAAGAGATTAGGAGTTGTCGTGTCTTCACATAAGAGGTATTTATAGAAGTAAACGAGAGTTAATAAAAGGAAACTAATTAACCTACAATTATACAATATATTTTCACGATCATTCATTCTATTAAAGGAAATAGGTATGTTATATCAAATTAAATTAAATATGATGGACATCCATCATATCTTAATTATTCATAATAAATAATAAATTATATTTTATTATTAAATCTAATTTATATTATTATTTGATAATAAGATATAATTAAATTAATTAAAATGACAATGATAAAAATAATGATTTATATTAAAAACCCTAAACCCTAAAGTTTATTTTAGTAACACACACATATTCTTGTTTTCTTTAATTGAAAACCATTTTGTTAGTAATTTCCACACTTTATTATTATAAAAAGTTTAAATTAATAATATATATTATTAAAAATTATATTATTAAATTTATATTATTTATAGTAAAGGTCTATCGTAAACCTTAAACATAGGGAAGTCCATTCTAAAATTCCCCTTATTTTGAAATAAACAGATTTTTATTTTGATATTTATAAAAACTATCTTTTTATTTATATCTTCCCAAAAAATAAAAATAATTAGAATGATAAAAAAATCAAAATTCACTTATTGTAGAAGTATAAAAAATATATTTAACTGTAATAAAATTAGAAAGGGACGTTGAAGAAAGAGATACTTGTGGTGCATCAAGTGCTTTTGCCGCGGCAAGGCAATAGAATAGCACCTTTATTACATTGAATATGTTTCCATCATATTCAAAATAAAAGAGCATTATTATCCAATATTTTACATATTGGTGACATAATTCAAGGGCTCAATGGAACAATTACATAAATAAAAATAAAAATGAACTCATTTGTCCATCCAAATCACACATCGAAGACATTGTCCTTTAATCAATAAATCAAAAGCTTTATTGATGTCCTTAAACTCCACCTCATGTGTGACAAACTCATCCAACTTCAGCTCCTGTTAATAATTGGAAAAAAATTTAACACAAAAAAAAATCCCAAAACTTGGTATTTTTTCATTACTATTTTTGCTTATTACTAATTTTACAACATATATCAATAGAAGGGGACAAAGAGCATAGACTAAAAAAAATCAAATAAAAGAAATTGCACACATTACCTTATCCATGTAGCGTTTAAGGAGAATGGGTACATGAGACTTAGGTTTAAGTCCTCCAAATAAGGATCCCATGAGACTCTTCCCTTGAACAAGGACATCACTACAGCTAAGGTTCAAGTTCGCCCCTGGCTTGTCCACTCCTAAAACAATTGTTTTTCCCCAACCCTGTATGCAAAACATCACTTTCCAATTAATGCTTTATGAAGAATATGGAATTTGGAATTAGTTAGAACACAAATGAAAGCTATTATTATTTTTAGTGGATTGCTTTAATCATATTATAGTTATTGCTTTAGTGTTATTTTGATTTAAATTTTCAACTGTGCTGAATCAATTCCACATAATTGATTTTAAATCACTTTCATCTAATATATTTCGTAGAGTGCGGAAACTCATTTTCAATCATTGATTTTTAGAATCAATTTTATTTTATCTTAAACCAAACAAATAAACACTTAATCAATTTTTTTCTGCCTGTCTATATACAATAATGCAAGGATGTGTTGGGGAACACTTTAAAAGAGAAAGAGACCTTTCTACAAGAAGCATAAGCTTCTTGCACCAATGATGCCATACCAACACATTCAAAGCAATAATCTGCTCCCCCACCAGTCATCTCTATGATAACCTGCTCCACAACCACATACAAGAAGGAAAATTTCAGAACTTAAAGGCATTTAAATTAAAAATGAGGATTATTGGAGCCTTGAAGAGGGTAGACCTGGCTCACAGATTTGTTTACACATTCTCCAGCATGAACAAAGTCTGTGAGTCCAAACTTCTTTCCTGAGTAAAGGAGAGGAACAAACCATTTGAAATCAAGTACATAATTTAAGCATAATAATAACATCAAAGAAAATCATTGATAGCTAATTTGGATAAACGTCTCTACAAATACTTATAGGAGAATTCAATAAAATAAATAATAAAATAAATAAAAAAGTAAAATGAATTCAACTTTTTTTCATAAATTGAAATGAGCTTATGTAACTTATCTTTTTTTTAAAAGCTTTCTCATCTAATTTTTTCATAAACACCTATAAATTTATAAGAATTTTTTTTATAAGTTTGAAATCAATCATTCATCTTAATTGAAAAATTCCTATAAATTAGAAATTAATCCAAACTGAGCCTGGAACATCATTATTTGACTTAAAGCTTGATGTGATGTTATTGAACAGACAATGCATTACCAATTTCAGATTTTTCTGGGTTGACATCCACACCAATAATCCTAGTTGCTCCACAAAGTCTAGCTCCCTCAGCAACCTAGGAAACCAATCAATTGCAATGAGCATTTCAGTATACAAAACCACAAAGTACAAAACAAAACAGAACTATATGGAGTCCTTACTGCTAATCCAATGCATCCTAGTCCAAAAATAGCAACTGTAGACCCTGGCTCCACACCTGCTGTTCTCCAAGCAGCACCTACCCCTACAAATGGAGGTTTAATCAAGAGATTGAATGTTGTTGAGATGTGAATTGAGATGTAATAACAACCTTGTATTCATTTATGACAATAATTAATTACAATTGATGTAGTTCTTGTATTTTCTTTTACTTAAGGTTTGCATCTTTTAGGCAAATTACCTGTTGATACACCACAACTGAGGAGGCATGCCTTGTTGGGAGGAATTGCTGGATCAATCTTGGTTAGATTGGCAATGTCAACCACAGTGTACTCACTAAAACTAGAAACAAACAAGAAATGGTGTATGATCTCTCCTTTTAGATCCTTGAATCTAGTGGTATCATATCTAGGCATCCCATGAGACACCTTGAAAGGAAACTTTGAGCAAAGGTTACTCTTGGTTGATTTGCAATCTATACACTCCCCACAATCAGCAATGAAAATTGGGATAACCACATCCCCTTTTGTAACTTCAGTTACATCCTCTCCTACACTTTCAACAACCCTGCAACACATAAAAATTGGTTGGAACACATCATCAACTCCTATAGTATATCAAATGCCTGAAACTTTAGAAGAACTACATGGTGGCAGAATGCAGATCATAGGAACCCAACATAAGACAAATGAGGCAAATATATGTTCAAAAAATGAAACTCTAAAATCTGTCTAAATAGTTATTCAATCCACTCCCTAAAAATGAATATAGAAAATTAACTACTATTGAGAGTGAGACTACAAAAATTGCTCTTCAAAACTTCAACACATGTCACATAGAATATCTAAGTACAAGCAATCAAACAAAGTGGCACTATAGTCAGGAGCAGAAACAAATTTATTTATTTATTTATTTATTTTTTCAGAAAGACAATACAAACAGGGCAATTATAAATAGTGGAATGCATATACTCACCCAATTGCCTCATGCCCCAGAATTCTTGGACAGATTGCAGGGGGTTCCTTCAAAACACACAAAAGATCTTTTAAAAAATCATTCAGAACTTTCACCAGGACCCAAAAACAGAAAAGAGTAATCTACATCAAAACAAATAGTGTGAAGAAAAAAAATTAGTATGATTTGACTCATGAAAAGTAAATGATTCACTTAAAAAAAGTAAGATATCTCAATTATTTCAGGAGAAAATCAAGAGAGGACATTTTAATAAATCTATGATTTGTCATGCATCTTTAGAGTTTAATAGAAGCCAAATCCAAATCAAAACATTTAAAGAGAAAAGACAGTGATGGTAATTAGTAATTACCTTCATCTTCCAGAAAGTGATATCACTGTGACAAAGAGAGGTGCATATAATCCGAATCCGAGCTTCATGAGGCATTGGTGGTGCCACAATGATCTCCTCAATAGTCAATGGCTCACCTGGTTTGCGACAAACCGCAGCTATATACAGTTTCCAAATAAAACAGAACAAATAGCATTCATAGTTACATAGGAATTATGAAATTGAAATATATCAACTTCAAATGGCTAAGAAAACTATATACTTAATGAAAAGAATAAGACCAAAGCAAAGAACTTCCATTTTCATGAAACATGGCATACCTTTACATCTTATGGGTTGTCCTTCAGTTGTTCTTTCTAGTTTTTCTTCCATGGCAACCCAAAATGCAAGATAAGTCAAAGCACCCTGTTTAGAAAGGAGTTGGGAACTGATATATGAGTGACAATTTTGGGGCAAAGACAAAGGGTAATCATATAATAACGTGGTGCATGATAAGGGAAATGACGTAGAATATGCAAAATTTGAAAGCTCAGATAAATTAAATATAGAAAAGTCAGATGGAGACTAATGAGCAAACCAAAGACAATGACTTGAAGCTACCTAACAAGGTTGGTATATCATATTTGGAGGTCACCCTCAACCTTAGGAACATGATTTTTCAAAATATAATTAAGTTCATGAAATATAGTTACTACCAATTACCACAAAATTTAAAAGAAATGGACAGGTTTTAATTGTTAATTTTTGTATTTAATCACAGCTATATAATTTGTCGAGCCAGAAACATGCACATTATGGTGGGGCTAACTCTCCCAGCGATAATTTTTTTTTTCCATCCACAGACTCGAACCGAGACCTTGCTTAACAAGAATTAAACATGTACCACTTGAAACAATCGTTGTTGGTTTTTAATTGGTAATTGAGCCTACGGTTTAAAATTTGAAATAAATTGGTTCTGGATCATATGCAGAGGATCTCAACCATTAAATTTTTGTTGTGTCTTTGGATCTGAACTGCAGGAGCCAGGAGGTGCAGTGTTTTATAAATTGTAGCCGATCTAATTAATTCATTAATTTGAGTTATTATCGTGATTATTATGTTTTGTCATTTCTGTACATGACAGTAAGGAATCACATGCCCAAACTGCATATTTATCTTAACTGATTAACCCTTTATATATGGTTGAGATGCAATTTTCATAAACATAGTTCTTTATATAAAGGGAAATACGATTTCTCTTTGTTTCTATTTGTTTGGTACGTGTGACTAGTGAGAAAATGATGCAAAAGGTTAACAAGTAAAGGGGAAAAAATATAATATCATATAGATATATATATTCCTTAAAAGTTGAACTCAATCTTAAAGATTCCTTAGTCATTCTTCCATGTGCATTGCCTTGTTGACTTTAATTTGATATTTATGATTACAATCTTTTTATTTAATTTTTTTTGTCCAAATAAATTTTTTATTTAATGAATAAAAATTAATGCATTGCAGGTTTGGATTCTGTCACAAATGAATCGCCTTGGGCGTTGGGCAGGCCTTGTGTCACTACCAGGGCTATATTTGATTGTGCTGCATTTGGAAATTGCTTCTTCTTGCTACGAAGTGACTATGACATGGGCTGCAAAGCGAGGCGAGTTGAAGCGTTAAACCTTCATTGGCTTGTAAGAAGGCTGTTGATTTCACTAGCAAATATATAGTAGTTTGTGACCTTTTCTAGAGGTTGAGTTATGTATATATTATATAAACCCATGTATTTTTTATGAGAAATAATTTTACTCGACTTGAAAATATTCATATAATTGTGGAATTAATTCTTCCATCCAATAAATTCAAAGTGAAACAACTTATTTAAGAGAAATCAAATATATATATCAAATCTTCAAATGTTTTTTTATTTGCACTGTTTGGGCTGAGTCAGTTTCTGTTTATTTTATTATTGCTACTGTGCAAAACTATTATTTTGCAGAATTGATTTTAAATCATTTTCGTCCATCGTGCTTCATAAAACGTGCATCACTCATCTCAATCATTAATTTTTAAAATCAATTATACTCAATTGTAAACTAAATGAACACACAGGCTATCAATCCTTATCTATAACATTAACATTACATCAGCGGTATTTGTCCATCAGGTCGTTTGCACGTTGGCAGAAGCTGGATCTGGATCCTCTCTTATTTTTACAATCGCTCAGCAAACTTTAGTTGTAGAACCAGTGACGGACGCAAAAATTTTAAGTTGTGGGGCAATATACATATTAATAATATAATATTTATATGGTATCATTAAGAGTATGAATATACATAGTAGATGTTCTCTAAAGGTTTCATATTTTAAAAACATTTAATGATTTTCTTCTTAGTGTCTAATGATCTCTTATTATTCTTATTTCTATGATTGAAAAGTTAAGTGATAATGAGGTAATTAACATAAAATGTTGGGGATATATAACATTATAAATTGACACCATGACTTAAACTTGTAGAGTTAGTATCTGTTTGGTTTATAGTAGAGTAGAATTCATTCTAAAAATCCATGGTTGAGATGAATGATACACGTTCTATAAAACACGTTAGACGAAAGTGATTTAAAATCAATTCCGCGAAAGCATGGTTTTGCACTGTTGAAATGTCAAACTAAACGGAGGCTTACACCACTCAATATATTTTTTTATAAAATGAGAATTTAACCAATCTAACCGTTGAATTATATTATATTATGTTCATGATCATATAAATCAAATTTAAGATAATTTGGATATTTGTAGGTATGTTATCTAATAGTGAACTTTTACTCATATTTTGAAAACATATTATACGTCAAAATAAATTAATTTGATGAAGTATCAATTAGTTTTTATTTTTATAAAATTTTATAAACATGATCTACTTTATAAGAACTTTCAATTCAATGATTGGATTGATTAAATTATTATTTTACAAAAAATTATTGAGTAGTGTAACTCTACAAATTTAACACCCAGTATTAAGTGATCATGTCTTTTATATATGTGAAAAATTTAAATCCTAGTGGGGGCAATTGCCCCCACAACACCACAAGTGCATTCGCCCATGTGTAGAATGGGAATGAAAGCACTAGATAATCACCGTAGTTATTTCGTAGCTAAACTTTCATGCACGTGATATTAGCACACTTGACCAACCGAATATAGTGGACCATCTACCCAAATAATACTTATTATTTATATGTTATTTTTATTCAACCTTTACTGCTTCAGCCATTCTTTTTCCTAACCTTTCGGGCTTTCTGAAGTCAAGAGTGGATTGGATCAACACTGCAAATTATTTATTTTTTCATGAAGATGAATTGTTAAACGCCTTACTGTTTAATATTTATATTTATCAATTTTAAAAATATTTATTATAAAGTTTTCCATCACTTGCATGCTTGAATAATAGAATAGTTTACTTCTCTTAAATCTCAGTTAGGATGTATAAATTATAATTTTGAGTTTCAATCTATGATTGAAGTAAAAAAAAAAGAACAATACTTTCTCGTTAAATCAAATTATAATTTGTAAGCTTAGCTATTTATCCAACCATGCTCCATATATAGTATTTTCTATTTTAAAAATATTTTACTATTTTCTATGCATTTCTTTTTTCTTTTCTTTTCTTTTCTTTTCTTTTTCTCCTTCGCCTTTTTACATTATATTCTCTCCAAATTTATGGTAATGTTTACTTTACTTTACCCTTTTGAATTCTCTAACAGGATCTGCAGTTGCGGAGTTCCCGTTCATAGATCTTAGCATAAAGTTTCTATTTTTGGTGGTGACTGCGTAATGGGTAGTTTCACCGCCGAAGATCTATCCACAATCGGAGGAATCGCCACTGTGTCGATTCTGCATTCGTTTATTCCCACACATTGGCTTCCTTTCTCCATAGTGGGTCGTGCCCAGAAATGGACTCTCTCCAGAACCCTCCTCGTCAGTACGTGCTTTTCAATCCCCTCTTTCTTTCAGCTTTCTGGGCAGGCACCCGCAACATCCTGTCAAATAACAGAAAAATAATTTTTTTTGCAAGTTAGATCGTTGCTGATATTTCAACTTGTATGCATCTAATATTTGAGCATAACATTGTTTGTAGTTTCAAGCTTTTATATTTATAAGCTTCATAATTTTGCTTTTCAATGGATTTTCCCATGTTGAAATATCTTAAATTGATTGCCTCAGCTGAGTTTTTATGAATCCAGGGAGATTTAATGAGGAAGCTATTAGCATAGTGGTATCCTTGCTTCTAGCACTATCAACTCAACTAGGGCAATTAAGGATACTAATAAACTTTTCCAGCACTTATTGTGGTGTTTGATGTTACCTTTATATTTCTAGTACAAAAACTAATCTTCAGGAGATTGTTCTAGGATTATCTTAGTAGAAGTTTCTAACTTTGTTCATTTTTTTATAGGAAACAGAAAAATAAATGAGAACAGTGTCAGAGTTAGTTAGGCAGATGGATATTCATTTAGTTAGTTATAGTTAGAATCTATCAAGAATCAATGGGATGGGTAGTTAGGTACTTTGGCTTTTTTATTGTGAACCACGTGTCCTTCGTGGGAGACAATTATGCTCTAGACGAGAACATCTACATCCTAGTGGGGCTAGTTCGCACCAAGACTTTGCTTAAGAGAAATCAACCATGTACCACTTAAACTTGAACCAACCGCCTGTTAATAGGTACATGGCAGGGGAAAGGTAGAAGTGAGGGATTTGGGAATTTAGATTAGAGAAATAAAAGTGGAAACCTTTTGTTGAAGGAAGCCCCTTGGAGGATAATAATCTCTTTAGGTTCTTTGTTATAAACACTATCAAAGCATTCTTTTTCCTTTCTTTTCTCTGTTTTCCCCATTTTTCTCTCACAAAGCGCAGAACCCATTTATGGTTTCTTAACATTTTTCTTCATGCAGCTGCACTTGGAGCAATTTTGCATGTAATATCCACTTCACTGCTTGGGTTAACAGCAATTACCATGGCAAACACCATTGCTGGTGAAGAAACAGTTCATAAACTTGCATCACTTTTGCTTGTATTTCTTGGTGGTAGTTATGTTCTGTTGTTTTTTATGGGAAAGGGTGGCCATAGTCATTCTCACAACCAACCCATGGAGAAAATGGCTGTAGCTGGACTTATTCTTGTTCCTGCATTGTCTCCTTGTGCTACAACACTTCCAGTCTTTCTTGCTGTTGGAAATTCATCTTCTATGATGGTGCTTGCCATCATAGTGCTGCTATTCAGGTATTAGTCATTTTTTTGCATTAAACATTAAGATTTTTTTTTATTACTCCAGATTTTTTGTGCTTTTTTTTTTCAAATGTGCAAAAATTGCTTCTGCTTTAATGTGCATGTGTGGTGGTTCTGTGTTTGCCTATAATAATTTAAAGTGATATTGATTGGAAAACTGTATCAGTGGTTATCAAGATTAGGAATTCTGATGTTGGCCATAATATTGAATGCAAAGGTCCTTTAGAAATGTTGGCCATAAGCCCATAACATTGGTTCAACTGGTTTGAAGTGGCTTTGACTGCTCAAAAGTGATTTGAGCGGAAATCCAGTTTTGAGACTAAACCATAATTGAACAAGTGTCTAATTCATTTGCCTACAATGTAAAGAAACACTTGGAAGTTGGAACATTAAATTGTAATAACAAGACTTTATGTGAACCCATTTTTTGTAACAGCTTCTGGTAAAGCTTTTTTTTAGAATTTGTGAAGCTTGGCGAGCTTAACAAAGTGTCCGTTTGATTTCTAATTGAAAAGGTTCTAAACGTACGTTAGGGCAACAGAGACTAGTTGTTACTTTTGCCTTAAGGTACGTTTGGAAGAAATCCAACTGTAAAATAAACAGGCTCAGAGATGGTTAACAATCCAGCTTGTGAGCTTGATACTTTTACTATTTTTGCATAATTCTGGTTGGTTGATACTTGATAGAACATTTCTTGATTTCTGTCTTCTATTTTGAATCTTTGAAGCCCTGAATTTCATCTTACTCTGGGTTAATGCTAGTTTGGTTTTAGATGCCAATTAAAATTGTTATAGTTTTTGTTTGGAGATTTGTTATTGTTACCTGGCATCACACATTGCACATTTTGCATCTACAGCACAATATCTGTGATGACTTCGCTAGTAGCATTGTCATTTTATGGGGCCAGTCAGCTGAAGTTTCACTGGGTGGAGCGGTATGACAAACTTCTTGTTGGTTCAGTGCTGTGTTTAGTAGGAGTTTTGACCTTAATTTTTCATAATCATGATCATGATCATGGAGAAGTAGGTTCTGTTGGAGAGCATTTGCATAGGAAGATCATTTCCTTGTGAAATATATAAATGACCTATAATGCTACACTTTTTGAGCATTGTCACAGTATTGTGTTTATTTTGTATAAAAAGAATGTTGTTGCTATTTAGGGAATTGATCTTGGTCTTGTTAAAGTGGGTGTATACCAATGTGAAGATAATGAATATTCAAATTACTTTTATTTTAATTTTTGTTACAGAAATTACTTTGATTAAAATATTAAGTAAATCACCAATTTAGTTTCTAAATAATTGACTATCCATCACTCATTTCACTATAATCTGATAGATCACAATGTTATCTGGATTTTGTTGTTTCTTTTGTTTTATGGTAAGAGTATGCCGAGGGAAAACTCAAATATGTAGCATAATTGTCCACCATCATCATTCAAATTAATTGAGGCATCGAAGTGTAAAATCAACCAAAAAGATTGAAATCGCTTTGATCAATTCCTCAGCACTAGCATTTGCAAATGGAACTTGTTTGGTGTTGAAACTGGTCAAACTCAAGTTTGGATTCTCCATTTAAAAAAAAAAATAGATTTTCTAATACAATTATTTCTGGCATTGGAAACATCAATTTATCACGTTTCAAAATTAAATCAAATATGCTCTCATCTGGCTTATCAAAAAAAAAAAAAAAAAGCTCTCATCTAACATTGATTCTCTGCTTGTTGTATTGGACCAACAAATACAATTAAATGGGGACCCTTGCAGTTTTGGATGTTGTGTTAGAGATTATTTTGGCAATGTTGGGTGTTTGTTCATCCTTTGTTAATCGTGTGCAATGGAGAATGTGTGCAGCAAAGCACAAGTTTGAGCATTATTCAGAAGAAATTGGGATAGAATAGATCTTTTTAGAGACTAAAGGAGAGAAAGGATTTGGATCCTCATCAACTGTCCAGCACTATCCAATAAAATTGGTTATGAAATAACTACAAATTATCTGCGGAATTATTCTGTAGTTAATATCAGCAACTTATTAGCTAAAATTGCAGGACTGAATATTAAGTAAATTCATACTTTTATATTAAGTAAATTCACCTTATTTGATTTAAATTAATAAAAATTCTACATAATTAGATATCGATCGTTTCAAACTAAAAATATATCATTCACGCCAAGATGTATGAAGGAGCTAATCATATATGTAAGGATCCTCTCCATTTAACTACGGATTTTGATTTCCTAGTTATTTCATAGCTAAGCTTGGCTGAAAGACTAGAGAGCTAGAGATGATCCAGATCCCTAATCATATGAAGGAAAGTTAAGAAAATTGAAAATACAAGAAAATATGAATTTTTTTTATAAAATCACGTGTATTCTTTACTAAAGATAATATTAATTAAGTCGAATAGGACCATTTATGGATCCTAGAGCTTTTCCTCCCAGTATAATTATAGAGTTACTTATATGTATATTAAAGTTAAGAATAAAAATTGTATTCTTTTAATTATTTGATTATTGATTATATCTAATAATGCTACATGAAATTCTAATAACTTTTAAAATTTTTAAATAATTTCAATTTCAAAATATATAAACACTAAGCCTGTTTGGTTTACATTTTCATTTCCTGTTTCCATTTCCTGTTTTCATTTTGTTTCTTGTTTTCTGAAATTTTATAAAGAAAAAACTGGAAATGCTGCAAACAGCAAATTTTTGTTTCCAGCATTTCTAGCTTTTCCTTTATAAAATTTCAGAAAATAAAAAATAAAAAATAGAAACAAGAAATGGAAATGAAAATGAAAATCAAACAATCGGTAGATTTTGTAGCTACCTCCATTTTGTGCTTCAACTGAAGATGTGCTCAAGAGGGCGTAGGTGTCACTTGGACTCATAATCCAATAATCTGCATGCTATGGTCCCGCACCTCTTCTCCCGCCAGTTGTCAAATTCAATTCATACCTTGAAAATTAATTGAAAGCACAGTGAAAAATGGTTACGGGTATTAAGGCTAAGGCTAAGAGTTGTTGAATGAGCTTGTCAGAGTCATTGAATGAGCTTGTGAAATGTGGCTGTACTACGCAAACACTTGTTGATTACAATTTCCCAAATACGGATTTTTTTCCCCAGATTTCTATTGAAAAGAATATGGTTGAATTGAGACTTTAAAAATTTTACACCTAAAAGATTTTGAACCTTTTTAAATTCTGTTTTGAGACCTTAACTTGGAGTTCAAAATGGTTCCTACGAAGATAGAAAACAATTTGTAAACAGTAATGAATTATGTTTAGTGAATAAGTGATATTAACTGTTTCCAAAAGGTATAATTTATGATAACTTAGATAAGAGAGAAAGTGATTCTTAAGATATTTTCTTGAGACTGTAATCATTCATAAGAAAATAGGTTATAATGCAACATTTTCAATGTAATAGTTACAACACAAAAATAGAAGAATATAAGAGAAGGAGAGGGTACAATGTAATTTTATCCTATTCTTCCAACCAATTATATATAGGCCACCTTCACAACTTGTAAGATTTTCTACAATCTTATCAAAGATACAACTATTTTTCAATAATGTAATAAGCTTAATATACAGTAGGTTGAGGGTAATTGGTTGATGATATACTATGAAAGGAACACAATAAACTTGATGAATAAATGAGATTTTGATTTGCAACATTTTAGCACTATTTGGTTCAATTATTTTCATAGTTTTTAATCCTTAGGTCCTTTTATAGCTTCCTTTATCCTTTTAGTCATTTATGACTTTTGGGACTATAGTGGTTCTTTTTAACTACTATTGTTTGTACTTCTTTCTTCTAGCTTAGCAAAGTATGGTACTGTCGTTCTCATTCTTAAGTAGTTCCTCCTCAAGTCGTTCCTTCTTAAATCATCCTTTCTTAAGATTTTCTTTTTTAAGAATGCAGAAATGATTCTTAATCACTTATTTTTCTTTTTCTTGGATTAGCTCCTTAATTTTGAGGTACTTTTGAGTCAGTTTGGAATATCATCCTTGAGATCCTTTTCTTCATTCTTATAGCATTGGTGATCTTCCTTCTTCAATTTGCTTTCTCAATTAGTTTATAATTTGATTTTGAGTTGTGTAGTACTACTTTAGACTCGAATATAAGTAAAAAAAAAAAACTAACTCACACTTATTAAGAATGTTATTTAACCTGTTTAAATTTTCTTAATGTCATCTAAAAAATGATTGTATTCTCTAGATTGCCCTTCATGGAAGACTTCAATTTTATTGAAACTTGTCCAAATAGAAATACTTTTTCTCTACAAGGCTCATCAAATAGTGTTATTGGAAAATAAAATATGAATTTAAATAAAGGGTATTTTGGTACAGTGTCATTAAATAGGGTAAAATTAATTATGATTTACTTATATTTTGGACCACCATATATGAAATTTTTGTTTATATTCGAGTCCGGAAGGTCTACTTCTTAATACAATATAATATGATCTTTTGAGATCAATTTCAAGTTTTTCTTGGTCACCTTTCTACTTTTCTTGAGACTTGATCCTTGTACCCTGAGTTGTTTTCATTTTAGAGAATTAAGAATGATTCTTATAATCATTTTTTAATCGTGATACACACTCAAGTAAACTAGTTTGATCAAAAGCAAGGCTCGAAAAGACTTATAAATTTTAAAAGTCCAATAGGGGTTTGTTGTTATTAAAACTCATAATCTCTCAAAGGGTTTGTCTTAACAACCACTTCCAACTAATTTACAAACTCATTAGCTTACTATCTCAGTTTCTCAATATCCATGATTATAACGACTAAATGATGATGAATAGCTCTATAAATAATTCAAAGAGTGTATAAAAACCATTAAAGCAAAAGAAAAATCTACACTTTATTTTAGTTAAGACAACCTAGGAAGGTAGTGAGAAAATAGAAATAGAGGTGAGAATAGGTGCAAAATGAATTTTTCTACTATGATCAAAACCAACTTTTCTAACATCTAATTTTTCCTATTTAGATCCTTTTATGGACTTAGTAAGCTGGCAGTTATGATTATGTGAATGATTTTATGTTATGGGCATAAACTAGTAATTAGTAGCTATTATTTTGTCTTTTTCAACATATTAGGAAAAATTGCTTGAAACCTTGGTAAGAACTTAGAACGACTTTGAGGTCTTTATTCTAAGGTAGTTTTTTTGTTGTCATTCTTAGGTTGATTATGAGCTAGATGAACAATCTATTATTGATTGTATTCTTTGTAAATCTTGAATCAACTCAACTTTCTTTAACTTGTGATACATGACATCTTAGAATGATTTTCACCTTGCTCTCACAATCTTCACAACCTACTATCTTGAAACTTGATTCCTTCAAGGAAATCTTCTTTTATGGAATGCAAGATAGTTTCCCGTTTCTTCATTATAAGTGAGTAGTTTATAGTGATTTAATTTTGCTTTTAGTCCATGAGTGAATGTGAATGTTCTAATCTTTTTGAATTGCTTCTAAAGTTGTTTTAATTTGAGCAACTTCTAAGTTGTTTTTGAGCAAATGCTTCTAAGTTTTGAAAGTGATCAAACGTCTTGAAAACTTAAAGCTTCTTCTTTTTGGACTTCATGTGGATAATTTGTAGTGTTGTAACTCAAATTTAATAATTAGAAATACACTCTTTTCTCTTGATAATCTTTTCATAATGTTTTCCAAGGTTATACTTTTTAATTTGCAAAACAATCCTATACTTGAAATTTTTCAAGAATCTTCTTATAGCCGGTTTGTTTTAAATTGTAGTGGAATAAAATCATGGTTTTGAAAATTGATTTTAAATCACTTTCGTCCAACGTATTTCGTAAAACGTGCATCATCCATCTCAACTATTCATTTCTAGAATCAATTCTACACAATTGTAAACCAAACGGGTACTTAGTAGAATTTTGAAAACTTCTTCAGATTCCTTGTGTCATCATTCTTGTCTTCATAAGGATGTGATCATATAGAATGCAATTTTTAGATTTATTTTAATATGAATTTTATGAGGTGTGCATCGTAGTTGTTCTAAAGTATTTCTTTAGATATGCTTGTATCTTAGAATCATTTTGATGGTTAACTTTTTTAATAAAGAACCTTTCTGTTGTTAATTATGAATTCCTTCAAGGATATATTCTTGAGCTTTGAAAAGGAATACTTGATATTTTTAATACTTGATATTTTGGTGTGACATGATATGCTCAAAACCTTTTTTTCTATCAAATTTCAAAATTATTTGTCTTACTTTTCTGGTGAAGGATCTTTCAAAGGTCTTTTAAAATTTACTTCAACATGTAAAACATTCAAAGCTTTGACCTTTATGAACTTTCTTCTTCAATCATTATGACATTCGATCCTTCTTACACATCATTGTTCTGGTATTTCTAAGTTTTTTACTCGGTATAAGGTTCTTGTTTTTTTTAGATCTCACACACAAAACATTGTCGTTCGGGGTGGTTGCGAGTTTTCAATTTTTGATTTTTAAAAATTTTCAATCAAGTTTTTACAACTCAAAACCAAAAACTTAAAACCACTTTTTATGGTTTTCAAAATGTTTGTTTTGAAAACCATAAAAACAAGTTTTCAGTTTTTGGTTTTGAGTTGTAAAAACTTGATTGAAAATTTTTAAAAACCAAAAACTGAAAACTCGAAACCACCTCGAACGGCCCCTTAGTAATTTAAGAATAAAAATCTTAAAGTTTGATCAAAGTTTGTTATCATTAAAACTATATCACAATGAGGTTTCACCCATGGGGATAAGTGTAAGGATCACATTTCTCACTCACACGGTCCCCTTTGAATTAAAATTACAAAATTGCCCTTAATTATATACATGATAAACATATATATATATATATATATATATATATATATATATATATATCAATGTCTATTAGTCTTTTCTTCAATAATGAATATTTTTATATATTTTTAAAACTAAAATCCTAAATTTTTTTTTTGTCTCATCTTTAGTTTTTATTTAGTATTGCCTTATTCCAAATTTAAAAACTTCTTTTATAATTACTTTTAAATATTTTAAGTTTTTGTTATAATTTCTTTTTTATTATTTTTACAATTATGGGATTCTTTCCTTATTCTAAATTTAAAAACATCATTTATAATTACTTCTAAATATTTTTAATTTTTTGTTATAATTTATTTTTATTATTTTTACAATTATGGGATTCTTGCGGAGACTTGTAGGGATTTGGAAAATGGAGACAAAGGAAAAATTATCTCGTGATAATGATCAAAGACAAGGATAAGATACAAGATAATAGGAAGGTGAGGACAAGGAGCATATAGATACTCCTCGTTCTCACCTTGTGTAGGTGTCGTCCATAATTATTGTTTATGCTTTATAGGCCTAACACACTAGGATTTATCACCATCTAACTTTTTATAGTGTCTTATTAGCATCTTTCAATCACACCATATATGCTTGCATACTCTAAGCACATTGTCATGCAAATTCCTTATCATAATTATTTTTTTGCATTAAATATAAATAAATAAGACTCTTAAATAATTAAAAATTATTCACTAAATTTTTCATTTAAATTAAAATATTTTTGAAAATTTAACCATTTCCTTAATATGTATTAATACTTTTCAATATCCTATAAATTTTATTCAATTGTACTATATATTAAATGCTTGACCATTTTAGTGGCTCGGTAAAAGGTTATGGATAAAAATTTAGAGTTTGTGATTTAAGAAAATGTTTTTCATTTTAATTTCCTACAAGTATGAATAATTTGAAAAATGTCATCTAATTTTCATTTTCCTTTTTATTTTAAAAAAATTGTATCAAATACATTGTAAACAACTGTGACTAAGTCTTGAATAGGATTGTCCTGGTAATAGAGGATACTTATGTTTCACAAAAAAAATACATTGAAAACAACATGAGCGTTTCACGATAAACCTATATTTCTTTGCATTGGTCAAAGTCAATTCTTCTTTCTATTTTCTTCAACCTTTTGAAACCTTTTAATTGGTAAAAGCACTCACGAACCAATCACCAATTTCCTTCTGTATAAGTATTTGTAACCCTTTTTTTTCTTATTAGAAATAAAGAAATGTGCGCTTAGGACAGATTTTTTTTAACGGAAGTTTTTTAAATTCAAATTGCATCATGCTATTCTCATGAACAAAAAGTTGAGCTGCTTTGATTAATAAGTAGTCAACAACAACAACAAATCTTTTCTGGATTAGATGGGGTCGACTGCATAGATCCTATGATGCTATAATATTCAATCATGTATTAAACACAAAGATAGACCATTTAAAATTAAATCTTTTGGAATGATTGGACCTATTGTAACATCCCAAAAATTAGGACCTAGAGAATACATCAGAAGTCTTAAGTTGTGAATCCCAATGCAATAAGGAAGTTAGAAGTAAAATGAGGACTTAGAGGTTTGAGAGGAAAATAAGACAAGGGTTAGGGGATTGGTTAAGAGTTGTGAGTTTTAAGAGAATTAAGAAGGGAAAAATCAAGTAGCAAGTCCAACATGACTGTAGAGTTAACTTAGGAGGAGTCTCACTCGGTGGTGGACAGGCTAGCATGGTGAAGAAGTGAGGAAGGAAGTAGAGACATTGGAACTAGGGAATTAAATTGAGACAGAAGGAACTAAGCTTAAACGAATTGGCGGGAACGTAGACTCAAGGAACCGGGGTAGAAAGGTGATTTTATGGAAAGGAACAAGGGAATAGAGGAAAATAGTCTCATGGATACTTAGAACCCTTAACCTTAGCCTTATTGAAGTGAATTGATGATTTACATCATGGTTCACGTGAAGTGTGCCCCGTTGGGCTTCAACCAAGGTTGTTGCTTAATTTTGGGTTTTAAGTCTAATGACCTTGGTGCACTAATTTGATGATATCTAAAGTTGAAGGTGTCCAATTGAGGTGATTCCACTTGCATTAGAAAGCTAAGATACGGGGCTTCAGTTTGGTATATAATATGATAGTATTCCAATCTCTTTTGCACCTCCAAACAGGTTTATTCTCGCTCAAGCGAGAAAGCTCTCGCTTGAGCGAGGAAATCAATAGAAATTAGGGAAATTTTCTGGTTTTCTCGCTCAGATCTCGCCCAAGCGACACATAAGCAAGAAAAACAAAGAGGAAAGATGGAAATTTCGCTCAGGGCTCGCTTGAGCGATCCTAAGCGAGGGTACTTAAGCAGAACTCCATAAAAACACCGTTATGGCTCATTTCTCTCATTTTCTTCCATTCCTTCACTTCTAGAGAGAGAAATGAGCTTTGGCATCTTAGAAAAGGAAGAGAAAGCCAAGGATTGCTCATCCCAACCCCCTCCATTAATTCCCCCATTCTCTTTGAGTTCCCTTGAGGTGAGTATAACTCACACATCCACCCATTCATGCTTGAAGCTCTTCCATGAAGCCTACCTCCTATTTCCCTTTTCTTCTTTAGTCTTGTATGTATTTGATTGGTTGATTGTTCCCTATGAATTGTAGTGCTTGAGTGTTTGATTAGAAATATGGATTTGGAATATAGTATGCTTAGGGTTTCACCCACCCCTTTGTTGTTGTATTGTACATTCATGACTCATACTTGGATAACATGTTGGTAATGATTGTGGGGTTTTAGTTATGAGATTCACATGTTAGGGTTTTAATCTTGCTAAGACAATGCTTAGATCTATTATGAGGTGTGTGCTTTTTGTTATGTGAGAACATTGCATTAAGGCCTTTGGCCCCAGTTAATTGGAAAATGAATTTGAGCTTCGGCTCCTAGTTAAAAATGACTTTGGCTTTTACCCCAGTTTTGGCTTCGGCTCCAGTTCACCTTAATTAATCAAGATTGGACTTCGATCCCAGTTTAATTGACTCTGGTCCCCAGTTTAATGGACTTCGGTCTCCAATTAAAACACGGGTTTCGACCCCCAGTAATTGGCGGTGTTATGCCCAAGGAAGACGTTCCTTGTAGTCTAAGCTCAGGTCTAGCCCCAGATAGTGATAAGACCCCATCTGTCGAGTAATGTAGGTCATGCATGTCATGTATACCTCTAGTTAAG
Source organism: Sesbania bispinosa (assembly GCA_026901365.1). Taxonomy (NCBI): domain Eukaryota; kingdom Viridiplantae; phylum Streptophyta; class Magnoliopsida; order Fabales; family Fabaceae; genus Sesbania; species Sesbania bispinosa. The sequence continues at coordinate 1,796,347 of QLOH01000045.1, read as the reverse complement.
ATATTATGTTATGATGTGATTACTCTCTTGTTGCATTGCATTTGCTTTCTTACCCACACTGCTTGTTGCATAGTTATGCTCACTGAGACATTAGTCCCACCCCATGTTTGTGGGTTTATTTTAGATATGCAGGATTGTCTGGTTGGATGCATGGACTGAGAGTTAGAATCTCCTAAGTGGATCAGTCCACCTCTAGTTATTTATTTTGAATTCCCTGAGGAGAACTGATGTATATGAGTTATACCATGCTGAGTTAGATTAGAAATTTTGTATTTATGGATGATGTTATTTTGAGCCACTGAGTGGTATATGGATTATGAGGTGTATGATGTATGATTGATGTGTTCAGCTTATGTAAACGTTGGACTTACATTAATCTTTTGAGGTGTTGTTTGTTACGATATTGATAAAAAGAGAAATGATTTCAGAAATTCGGGAATTTTGCTTCCAACGGGCTTAATTCTTGGATTTAGAAATTAGGACGTTACACCTATATTCTTCCTCTTTCTTGTTTTATCACTAACTATTGGACTATGCTCAATTTTGTTAACCCTCCTTACTTGCACTTATATTGGTCTTATTCATACATGCCCAAACCATTTAAGATGAAACTCTACCATTTTCTCTATAATGGGAGTAACTACAAGAAAATCGGTTTTTAGCGATGGCCAAAAGTCGTCGCTACGGGGGAAAAACCGACCAACCAGCCGTCGCTAAAAGCCTCATCATTAATGCAGTAACGACGATATTTTATGGTCATCACATTTTTTCAAAAATAATCCTTCCTTCCCAGATTTATCAATTGTGAGAATTGAACCCACAACCTGCATAATACAGTCGAAGGAGCATTACCGTTACGCCAAGTTTGTTTCTTGGAATATATAACGCAAAATATTATATATATATATATATAGTGAAAAAATAACAAAAAAAATAGTGACGGTCAGGCCGACACTAACTTTACGAAGGACGACGCTAAAAAATTTCCTTTATCGACGGCTTGGCCGACGCTAAATAAAATTTTTTTATTGTACCTTTAGCGTTGGCCAGAGCCGTCGCTACATAAAAAAATTAATTTTTTTTCAATGACGATGTCTTTAGCGTCGGCCTGACCGACGCTAATAGCGACGATGTCATGGTCGTCGCTAAATAGTGAATTTCTTGTAGTGAGTGATTCAACTTTGTCTTTAATGATCATATTTCTAATATTGCCTTGTCTTGTGTAACTACTCATTTATCGTAATATTCTCATTGTAACATGCACTATAATTCAATTTCTCTGGCTTTTATGAGCATTTATTAGTATAATTTTTTTAAATTATTAGAAACAAACTTTTTTCTTTTTTATTCTTTTTATTTTTCAATTAATACATCCTTATCTTAAAGGAATCTAATAATATATATTAATACCGAGTCAAAAAATAAATTAATAGTGATTAGATATACATTGTTTTTATTCAATCCCCCAAACCAACCAGTATTCGGTCACTCTAGTTTATTTTCTCTTTGAAGCAATTTCTTTAATATAAATAAGAGGTAGGAGTAGGAGTTCTTCCTCAGAGCGAGTAGTCCCTTTCAAGTTTTCCCAAACCTTGTCTAAGAGTGTTATTTTTCACATCCATGATGAATCACTTTTTGGCTTCTCGTAGAGAAATGACTCAAAATAATAGAGACATTCATACTAGTGATTATCATAATCAAATCCTTAGTAGTCATCAATCACTTGGGACGCTACAGAGACTGCAAAGCCATCATATTTCTAACAATTTCATTCAAGGTACCGACCAACCTAAATATTTTCTTAAAGTTTGTATAAGTCTTAGAAACAACCATTGTATTTCAAGGTAGAGCAATAATTCACTATAAATTTATAATTATTTTATTAGTTCAATTTTTTTTACATGTAAATGCAGGACACCATGGGAATAATATTGGAGATTCCAGAACTCAGTCATTGGTTCCTTATGCCTCCTCTAGAAACAACAATGAAACCATTGATTATGGTCGAATGTTGCCTTTAACTCCTTCAAGTGGTCTTCCACAACATATGGGTTCTCATAATAATCCTCCAAGTCTTCCATCGCATGTAGACTCAATTCAAAATTCCTCATTCAATGGTGTTGGTTTGCAAGGTTATACCGATGGTTTTTCATATCCTTTAAGAACTACATTTTATAACCAAATGAACCTTCCATATCTTCCCCATGGAGAAAATTCTCTTCATATGAATAACTCTTCAATGTCCAATGATTTTAATTCTTATCCAATGGTTGACATGAACAATTTTCAAGGTGTCAACGATACTGCTATTCCGAGAATCTTGCCTCCAGTTAAAATCCAAGATTTGAATATTCTTGATCCTTCTACTAACGATTTAGCTCATGAGAGATCAATGGGATGTCCCTTTTATGAAAATCAAGAAACTGACATCACATTAAGTGCTTCAACAAGGCCAAGAATGAGCTTTACCCCACCTAATTATTATGAAGGAATGCAAACTCAGATGGAAGAGTTACTTCTTTTCAGGGATGGGGATAACCCAGTTTATACCTCAGAGATTATAACTGATGCTAATGAGAATGATGGGGAGAATTTGGATCTCTCGCTGCACCTTTAAATGATGAATGTCTCATCCCTTTTTAGTTTAATTCATCTTTTTTATATGTTCTGCAAGAATTCAGATGTGCTTGTAACTCTCAGTAGAGAGACATCTCTTTATGCATTAGTCTTAATGTCAATCTTATAATCAATATATGTGCAAATCGTCTTACTTAAGTAATACTCTTATAATGAATGATATTATGCTTAATAATTCATTGCTAATGACTTATTTGTATTGGGAAAATTCAAAACATTCTAGTCTATCTAAAATCAATTACCAGTATATATATATAGCCAGAGTCTATGGTACACAAGAAATATATTTGTGTACCGGTACACAAACTATCAGCAACGTTGATATATTACTAAAAGTATTCAAAGGCTCGTCCTGGGTAACTGATTGCGTTGATGTTGTCATTGTTACAAATTTTAACAATTCATCATTATCGAGAAGTTTTTCATTGTTGGCTTGTTGCAGTCGGTTGACGTGCTTCTTCTTCCTCTGTAATGGCACATGTGAGGAGTAGTAGAATTTGTGTTCCTCTCCAATGGCACATGTGAGGAGTCGTAGGATTTGCATATTTCCTTCCGTAACTGCGTTTTACTTTGAAGTTTGTTGGCAGTGGATATTTTGGTCGAAGACATTAAAGGAAGGTATATGTTGGGGGTCGACGGTCTGAGGAACGAATTGGTGTATCTGTATCAATGGTATCTGAATAGTTGTTTAAATTACATGAGGATCAATTAAGTAGTTGGACATTATTTTGGATTAATAGGATGTTGTGTACTACGATCGACCCAAATGGTGCTCCCCACAGCAGATTATGGAGCAGATGGTTTCGTCCATAGTGTTAGCCACGAACAAGGGGAAAATGTCGTTCAGAGTCTAGAGACAGCAAATAGGAACTGCAATACTCCAACTGCGAATGATGGCGCTCAAGAAGCCGGTGAACAGGAATTGCAATCCTCTTAGGAGCACACAGCCTCGCACGATGGCACTGAAGAAGCTTGTTAACATTTGAATAGGGGAAGGCTAAGGAAAACCTAATCCTAAAAAAAAGAAGGGCTTCAATGAAATTTACTACCCTTGTCAAAAAAATAAAATCAAACCCGTCAGAAACTTTTCACCTCCACTTGCACAGTTAAATAGTTTGTGTACCGGCACACAAGCCATCAACTTGTGTACCATAGAATGACCATATATATATATATATATATATATATATATATATAAGAAAAAATTTTCCTTGATATTTCTAAGACTCGATGACACTTTTTGTCTTTGAAAGATTTGCCAAATTTTACAATAAGTATAAAAATAAAATATTTCAATTGAATTATTAAACTACTATCATTATTTTGAACCTTGTCCTAATTCAATTAGGCTCTTAATAAGATGAACTAAACAAACAATTTAGTGTGTGTAAGGTTTACTCTAAAATCACGTTACAAACGTGAATTCGAGCCAACACTAGTGAGAATAACATTGGTCTAGATCCATGTTTGTAACATGGTTTTGAGTAAATTAAACACACTATTAATTAACAAAGTAACGACGCCCTCAAGTTTTAATATCAATGGATATCACACTTGGAAAAAAGAAGACTGTTAAGACATATAACTGCACGACTTAAGAAACAATTTAATAGTGACATAGGTGCAACACACCCAAGGAAGAGTGACTGGTAGGAGTCATTATGCATAAAAAGGATATATTCATTCTGTCTTAAGACGTTTGTATCCTTGAAACTGCCAAATGTGGCTGAGTGGCCACTTATAACCTAGGATAAATGTTGATTTGACCAACGCTACTCTGACTAGCGTTAGCTCGGATTCATGTCTATAACATAATTTTGGGGTAAATCAAACACATTAGTCGAATGTACAGTAACAAAATTTTTTCTTTTTTTTCTTTTTGTCTTTTATTTATGTCTATATCGTATGCCTAGAGATACCAAGTGAGTTGGGAGCACCAGCCAAGCACCCAAAGAAGGGGTTGCTCAAGTTTGACTAATGTATTTAAACGAATCAAATTTATAAGTTTGAGCTTGACTTGTTAAAAAAGTACAAAGGTTGAGCTAAACTTAATTACTTTTTTGCTTTTATGAAAGTTTTTCTTAATTTTTTTCAAGTTTATCAATATAATCTACTATTAACAAATATATTAATATTGCATGACAATATAAAAATTGATATATGTGCTTAATATATAGTATGTGTAGTTCAAAAGTTTTAGAATATTATATTTACAAAATTCAATACATAAAAAGTCTATAATTTATTGGCTAATATAAAAAGAATTTAATAACTATACACTGACAGTTTTACACAGACATCCAATGGTGTGTTGCAACATCATTTGATGAAAATGACAGCTCTTGTATTATAAATTCATTCATGAAATGATGTGGCAGCACATCATTTGATGTCTGTGTAAAACTTTTTTACACTGACAGTGCATAGTAATTAAACTCAATAACAAAGATTAGTATTTTTATAATTTTATACCAAGTTGATAACATTTTGAAGAAAACTATTCTATCAATAAATTGATGATGTGAAACTTATTGGCTCGTTTAAATAACGGAGTCCATCTTTAAGTTTAAATTTATTTGTTTAATTTAATAAACGAGGTTGATCGAGTATTTAACAAATTAATTTAAATAGTTTGAGTATATAATTCAACTTATATATACCGTTATTTGGTGATATCACTCTGAATGGTATGCAATATATTAAAATTAATTATTTAATTCTATGAATTTTCAAATATTATATTTATTCAAATATATATGGAAGATTTGATTATTATTTTAATGACATTTGGCTTATCCTAAAAGGAAAGAAATGCTAGGTACCTCTTAAAAATTTTCCCTGATAGCCCCTTTATGCATGGGAATAGATTTTTCATGTGACACCCTAACTTGAAAATGAACTTTAAAAGAATCAGTTGAGGAATTTATGAGAGATATTTACTAATATTTGTATTAAAAAATAATAAAAATTTTCTAATAAAAAAAAATAAAAATTATTATTTTAATGACATTTAATAGTTTTTTTAATTTAAAAAATATTTATGAGAGATATTTACTAATATTTGTATTAAAAAATAATAAATTTCTCCTATCTTGGTATAAATAACTTTTAAAAATAATGCAACTTAAATTATTGTTTACAAATAAAATAGTTTTTTTATATTATAAACTTCATTTCTACAACCTCTTAATCAACAAAATAACATTATGGTATATTGTAGCATTTGTATAGGAAAAAATTTATAATTATAAATAATAATATTTAAACATTTTTTAAAATTCTAATATAATTAAGTATTAAAATTTTAAATTTTAGAAACAATCTGAATCATTAAATGTTCACGTGTAATGTCGCTTGGTTCAAATTTTATTTTATTTTTTATTTTAATTACAAATTTATGTATAGAAAATGATAATGAGTTTAATTACTATACACTTACGATGTAAAAATTTTTTACACAAGCATCCAATGATGTGCTGCTACATCAATTAATAAGTATGATACCCCATGTGTTATTAAATTCAATAAATTCCTATTTATTGTACAAAATTCTGAAAGAGTTTAATATATATACACTGAAGTAAAGAAATTTTACACAGACATCTAATGATATGTTATCACATCAATTAATGAATTTAATAACACATGAGGTGTCACATTCATTAAATGATGTGGTGGCACACAATTGAATGTCTGTGTAAAATTTCTGTACACTAACGGTGTATATTAATTAAATCCATTCTAAAAATATTAAATAAAATAAAATAAACAAATTAACATTTCTTGTAATTAAAAATAAAATTAGAAAATGAAAATAGAAATTCTTGTCTGAAATCAGGAATGTAGCCAAGGGGGACTCGCATGGCCCCCCAAATTTTTTTATCTTTTTGTTAATTATATAGGTTTCACATAAAATATTTTATTAAATATTAATCTGGTTCCCCAAAATATTTTATAAATTTTGTATTACTACTTCCTTATAATTCATTCAAAACTTATTTTGTAATTTTTTAAAAATTTTAATTTTTCCTTATTTCCTTTTTTATATATTCTTTATATTAATTATTTTTCCTTATTTATAGACCATAAGGTTCCATTCAAAATTAAAGATTGTATTTTATTTGAATGTGATTTTTAGATCTGTATGATATAAAATAAAAATATTGCAAGAATAAAAAGAATTTTCGTTTATTTGATTTGAATTTTACTTTTAGTATTAGATAATAAAATTAAAAAAAAAAAGTTTTAATATTTTATTTTTAAAAATTTTATGCAACTTTCAAGTTTACTCTTATTGTAAGTCTTTTTCTGATGCCTTTTTGTAAGTCAAACCTTATTTAATTCCCCACATTTACTAACCTAAAAATCATAAGTGTTCAATAATTATGAGGGATAAAGATGAAAAAAAATAATAAATGCTTATAAAATTTTGTAAAAGTCATAGTAAAAAAACTAAATATATCAAAAGAATACTATAAAAAACTCAAGAGATTAATTTTTTTGGCCCCTCTCGAATGAAAAAATCACAGCTACGCCTGTCTAAAATCAAATGCCCCTTAGATCTCTATACTTTTTTATAAATAGGTTCATTTTCTGTTCGGGTTGGTTCAAGTGGTACATGTTTGATTCCCCTTAAGTAAGGGTTTCGGGTTTGAGCCTTGTGGATGGAAAAAATCCCCGCTGGGAGAGCTAGCCCCACCATGATGTGGATGTTCCGATTGCCTCCCGTGGAGGATACCTGTGGTTCAAACCAAAAATACTCTATCATTTTCACCATTCCAAAGTAATATTTATTGCATTAATTTTAAATTAATAATATAAATTTAATTTGTATATACTATAAATGTAAAATAGTTTTATATTAACATCATATTTTTTATTGAATTTGATATAAATAATGTGATAATACATTATTGAATGAGTGTAAATTTTTACAATGCATTCAAATTAAAATATCATAATATATATACGTCTTTTATTCACTTTTCAAATTGTATATATTTTTTTTATTAAGTGAAGTAAAATTTCAAATTTACTTTGTTCATTAACTATTTGTTTTAATATTTTTTCAATTAATTAGATGAATTTAAAATATATTGATAGCAGAAAATGCAAATTAAATACTCTAAACTTTAAGTCATGCGTGATTTGGTCTAAGATGCTTTTTTTTTTTACATCAGGAAAATAAAACAGAAACTATTGCCTAACCAATTGGTCTAAGCCTAGCAAATTGATCCCTCTAGCATCAGCTGTAAGGAGATCAGCAAATTCAATTGGTCTATGATGCTTAAAAACTCCATAATATTTTTAAAATTTATAAAATAACAATTTTATTAATTTTTATTTATTAAAAAAATAAGGGATTAATTACGTATTAGTTAAAAATAGTATAGAAAAATTATTATGCAGATCTTAAGAATATTAGGGGATGAAATATACTTTATTAAACATTTAAAATTAAATCGAGCTTAACCCAATTTTTAAAATAGAACTTTTTTTTATTCTAAATTGACTCTGTCATGATCATAGTTCATACGTTTTGCTGCTCAAATATATGCAACCATGCATGGAATCTTTGTCACTCTTTACGGAGATTAATTTGATGAGATATGGGACAGTCGAAAAAAATTAAAACAATAGTTTATAGGCTTATAGCATAGCTTGACATAAAGTTTTAGTGCCAAAAATAAAACAGATAAAAGTTTTATAAAGTTTAGATATCATTGTAGTAGTACACGTAATTTGACCTTTTCTGCCGTCAGAAAATAGCTTTCAAGATTATCACAAAAAGAAATTCAAGGGAAAAAACAGAGAAATGTTTTCATCATTTTCAACTTGTTATGGTAGTCCACTTCAAAAAGCTTTTTGGAGTTGAAAAAAGGTAGCGAGTCAGGTGGCGACTACCATTGGTGCTTCACGTGAAGAGCAACGTTTTTTAAGTTAAATTAAATTTTTGCTATATTACATAAGAGGTCCTAATACAACTTATATTTATACATGGCTTTTTTTAATTAACTTAATGTAAAATTTTAAATCATTAATTAGCCTTAGTATTTTTCATTTATCCAAAGACTAAAGGTGACATCGAGCTCCTTGCTGTTCATGGGTTGCGCTATAGCATTTCGGATGAAAGTGGAGTGCGTCCTATTCTGAGCTTGTTTGGATTGGCGTTTGCTAATCCCAAACTCACGTTCTTACGAATAAACTCACGTTTCATATTTTTCATGTTGTTTGGTTTCACTGATCAAAACGCACGTTTGAGTTCTGAAACTTGAGTTTGCAAAACGCAGGTTTTTGTAGCTTCTGCGTGTGAAACTTGAGTTTCCTCAATATTTACTTTCTTAAACTTACGTTTGCAGCAAAATATCCAAACATAAAATCATGTTTACTTATACTCAAGTTTATCATAAATCACGTTTATTAAATCCACGTTCATTCAAACTCAAGTTTGCAAACGCTAATCCAAACACACACTCTGTCTGTAAGTATGGATGAAAGGCATCTGTTAACCGTTCCAACAACCGCACAGCTCCCTACGCTGCCACCAAAGTTCCTTCCTTCAATACCACTCTCCTTCGCCAATCGATATGTGCGAATACTCCGCTATTCGGCGAATCGTTGACCACTCTTCTTCAAATCTGCCTCTGCGAATCGGCTTTTTGCAAAATGGAATGGAACTAGTCTTCTTATCCTGATGAACTGGAATCTAAACAACACGACAAACTGGAATCTGAACAACGCTTCTGCAAATCGCCCTCTGTGAAGTGGCCTTCTTCTCGCGCGAACCAAACTCAGGCGCCTCTCCGTCCGCGGGAACCCCAACTAAGCTTGCGACGAACTGGAATCTATGAATCTGAACAACACTTCCCCAAATGAACAACGCTCCTGCAAATCGACCATCTCCTTCACGCACACAGCTGATGCCCATCGTCGAGGACAGGGTAGTGGACGAAGTGAACCGGGCGGGTGCGGGAACAGAGGCACCACAGACGTTGAAGACTTGAACGAGACCAGAAAGATTGAAGCCGATGATGAGGCTGGAGTCAAAGCGGAAGGAGGTGCAGGTGACGACGTCAAAGAAGGAGGAGATGGTGGAGGTGGAGGATGTGAGTGGCCCTAAGCTTTTATAATGAAAAAACGAACACGAGATTACAGAACCCTATTCTGTTTTCAACAACATTGAATTAGTTGTAATTAATATACATTTCAGAAATAATAAGGAAATAAAACGGGGCATTCTTTAGTTTTTAAGAACTGAAGTACTAGTTGTTAAAAAAAACACTTTATATGCTATAAGGGTTATTTTCGTCAAGTTATCACCTTATTTTAGTGGTTCACATGTAAACCACCTGGGACACTACTGCTTCATGCTACCAGCTGTAACGTTCTAATTCCTAAACTCAAGAATCATGTCCGTTGGAAACACAACTCTCGAATTTCAGAAATTATTTCACGCTGAAGGGAATCAAGCATGTGGTCAGGGTGCAGCGGAATAAATGGATTCCCTCCCTTGTTATGATCGTTAATGCGAAAAACACGAATTAAGGCATAAAAGACATAAACATAATTACATACCTTGTGTGGATTGTAAACGAGGCAATAGCAGCCACGTCTCTAGTGGTGTCAACGCCAACAGCCGAACTAAGAAACCCTCCTCAACTCTGCTAGTAGCGTTTAGAGAGTAAGAGAGATTGCTCGTGTATTTAGGGTAATGCATCTAATGCTATATTTATAGAGTGGTGGCTAGGGTTTTACCCCTCACTCTATTGCCCTAAGATATATGGGTCTGACCCATTATGTTATAATTATAATCAAATTAGAATTATTATCTTTCCTAGCGGCTTGTTGTATGAGTGTGGCCCAATAGACTTTTAATATTTGGTTATGATATTAAAATAAAACCCTTATATATTTAATATCATAAATAGTGAACGGTATCTAGCAATACATCACTACTACCCAAATATTGAGATTATCAACAACTTTGACGAATCCTATTTTATGATAATAGTTTATATGATCTGTCCCTTTGTCCAAATATCTAATTGAACACAAGGACAGGGAATGTGTCAACCTTGTATAGTTCAATTTATGTTTTTCTTGATCCCCAAGTAGACTATACAAAAAATAAACATCTCATGTTTATCCTCCTGAGCATGGCCATGCATTTTGTAGTCTAACTCTATCAAGAGGCCTACAGATATAACTCCTGTTACATAAGAGGGACAAATCTCATCTAGGTCACTCACATTCCACCACATAATTTATTATATGCCCAAATACCAACTTTATGATCACCTTGTTACAGGCAACGTTTGATGATATTTAAAACATATAATTCCTTATGTAGGAATCATAGTGATTTCAGGTCAAAGGACTTCATATAACATTTATTAATTTAAGAAACGTTCATGACACTTATGTGACAATTCATGCAACGTTCTTAAGGTGGGTCTGTCCAATACACTATATACTCTTAATATGTACTTATGTGAGCACATGATATCTCATATTCATGATCCGTGAGACGTGATCATCAATGAACTCACATACTAGTCTAAATGCATCTTTGTCCTAAGATGATACTTGACCAAGGACTAAAAATAGTTCTTCATAAGATCTCACAATCAAGTCATCTACTTGATTTCTTATGAAGTTTGAGCTTACTATTCTAAGGACATTTATTACATTATAAAAGAATAAATTGCCTTCATAAAATAATATGATACAAGTGATGGATGTTCAAAATAAAACATATTGGTCTCTAGTGCATATACTAACACGCGGATTATTGGTATCGTCATACAATCACATAATACTCGCTCAAGTAAGGGTGAAATTTTCCCTCTCTCTCCACTTGCCTTCTTCGCGTTGTGCTCTTCCTTCACTACCCTCTGCAACAGAAACCTTCAGCTTCCATTCCTTTGCATTTTCTTCACCCTTCAAGCTCAAAAAGCTTCTCACGTGATTCTTTATTCCTCACTAAACTTTCAAATGGAAACAGTCCACATTTAGAGTTCACCACTGATTACAGAGTTCACTGTATTGTTCCTCTTGTTGCTAAGGACGGGAAGTTTGTGGAAAGAGATGGGGGTGAAATTCGTTCCTGAACCAGAGAACACTGATGATCATCTAGAGGTGTGAAAGAAATCCACATTGATTCCCCTGAGTGTGGAAGGGCTCCGCTTCGCTTTTTTGGGTCTGTATGATTTTTCTCCTAGGTCACTTCAGCTTCACGATGCTTACCTTATAGATGTTGTCTTAGCTTTCTAGAAACCCATTAGGATAGATTTTCCTGACAAGTACAGAGACCTATTTCGAGCCATCCCCATGGTTGAAAAGAAGACATACTTGCCTTGGTTAGACAAGGTTCAAAATAAAGAGAAGTTGTGGATGAAGATTTGGATCTTCGATCTCATTCAGCTATCTCGTCAGCCTCTTGATCATTACAACTGTGACCTCCTCTTGGATTACTTTTATTTTGGGGATAGGGCAACCTGCACTTTCTTTCTCCTTTGTGGGATGATCACCCCTACATAGCTTTTTGTGGTTCAATGGTTGTTATCACGAGGCTTCTCCCTTCTGGCAACACTTACCTTCCTACCTCTGAACCTTCGATGGAAATTAACCCTGAGGATAGTAAGTTCACCTACAAAGGCTTCATCAAAAACAATTATGACAAACAAACTGATGAACTGTCTGATGAAGAACATGTGGCTCTCCTCATTTGTCTTCTGTTCGAGATCCTTGCAATGACCTCGAAGCTTTCTTCCCTTGGCCAATATTATCCATGAAGGTAAGAAAGCTAACTTGTGTAAACTTCTCCTAGGCCACTTGTATTTATGTTCTTCCAATATCACTACATAGTTTTTACAACCTAAGCCGTAAGGCAGTTTTTATGGTCCTCTTTGGTTGTTAGACCTCTTGGTTTCGAGCTACCTTTTCTTCTCGAACCATTCTCCCCTCGAAAACTGCTCACCATTATGAAACTACAGGGTGTATTTTAGTTTATACTTATTTCTCTCCCCACGCCATAAAGCCTCTAGATGGCTTTAAGTATTATTTCTCTTGGTTCCTTGATCAAGAAGAATACAATCCTGAGATTTTCCCTTACTCTACGCGTTTTTTTGGCCCTATGTGGGTTCAAGAACCTATTGTCTGTGAATCCCCCAATGACCAATATGAGCATAACATCAAGTGGAGTGAAATTCTTAGGAACCAACTTATTTTTCATCACTATGACCAATCTCTTCCTCACCTCATCCACTATAAGCCCACCTTAGTTTCTAGGCAACTTGGATTGTGCTAAGTCCCGGTTCCCGTTTTTACCAATAAGGACTTCGTGAAACCTTGTGAAGGCACTGAAGAAGTAGTGACACGTATGATGGATTTCGAGAAAAACTTCCCAGAGTTCTACTCCACTAATTTTACCCCAAGTCATTACTGCACTGCTGCTTTTGACCACTAGTGGAGAACCCTATATAAGGCTCTGGCGGTTTCGAAGGAAGACTATTTCGAGAACATAACTTTCAATATCGAATACACCGTCGAAGTATCCAAACAGAAGATAAAGGGTAACTAACACCCCTTGAATTCTTTTGTTTTTTTTTAGCATGTTGGTACTTAAATACTCTCAAAATTCTTATTAGCTCAGACCACTACTAAAGGTTCTAAAGAAATCTCTCAAACTACAGAAGCAGTCAAGGACACTAAGGTATGAAGTATTCAGATTTTTTGCTTCACGTGGTTATACTTTTCTTTTCTGATCTTTAGACCTTGCAGCCTATCTCAAAGAAAATTAAGGTCGTTACTTCTTCTAAAACTGTCGAGCCTCGACCTCAGAAGAAAAAGGCAACAACTTATGCGAAGCCAATTCTTATTTACAAACCAATAACAACAAATAAGCCTTTTCCCACTATGTGGGGTTGACTACCCGGATCATACGATACCGTAATGTTTTGCCACATTTTAAATTCAAGGAGAATCCTTTTACCTTTAAATTTCTTTCTTAATGATTTAACCTATGGTTTTCTTTAATCTCCCTCTACCTCTCACTTTTAAGTTATTCTTCATATGGTCAAGCCTTCTTACTAATGCTTCTAAGGGTCTTCTCCATACATGTGTAACCCATTCAAAATTAGACTCAACCATTTTTTTCTACAGTGGATGCTATCTCTTGGATTTTGGACCTAGGCTTAACTCGACCCTAAAAGCTAGCTTGTAGAGTGAGGACTGCCCAGAGCTTATATCCAACTCACCCCCTCACACCCAGGACTGGACATTTGGAGCGTGGATATCTACGGGTGGGGTCCAAATAATGGATCTAGGATAGGTTGTGATACCATCTTAAATTTTGGACCTAGGCCTTATTGGCTTAATTGTCAACATCACCCTTAGGATTCAATGGGCTTAACATCCCAACCCACGACACTTATAATGGGCGCAACCCCTTAAGCTAAATGCGGCTATGGGAATCCTTAAGGAAATAAAGTTGCGCCCTTGCTAACAGATATAGCTTTTGGCCTAGTGGTAAGCGCTTGATCCAACAAGTGGTATCAAAGCAAGGTCATGGGTTCGAATCCCCCGGCTGACACCGGGGGGAGACTGTGGCTTAATTGTCAGCGTCACCAGAGGATTCGATGGGCTTTACATCCCAACCCATGGCGCCTATAATGGGCGCAACCCCTTAAGCTAAATGCAGCTCTGAGAATCCTTAAGGAAATGAAGTTGCGCCCCTGCTAACATATATAGATTTTGTCCTAGTGGTAAGCGCTTGATCCAATAGGCCTAACTCAACCCTAAAAGCTATCTTGTAGAATGGGGGCTGCCCAAACCTTATATCTAACATTACCCAAACTTTCAAATGATTCTATTTCTATCCCTATCCTATGTTATATACCACTTATCCATCGTAGCATCCTTATCATAACCTGCAATATAATTTTATTTTATTGGGATTTTACAAGCATTAATATTATCATTTGTTTATATTATTACATATATGGTTTTAATTTAAAATTTCTCACAAGATTTTATTATTACTTTTTCCATTTTTCCACTTTCTGATTTATGCATCCTTATCTCGAAGGAATAGCACATATTAATGCCAAAACCGAAAATAATTTATTAGCAATCTGATACATAATATACTTTCCTTTAGAAGTGAATTTTTTTAATATAAATAGGATGTGGGGTTAGAGGTTCTTCCTCAAAGCAAAGTACCCCCCTTTTAAGTTTTCCCCAATCTTTTCTTATAGTCTTATTTTTCATAGCCCATGATGAATTCCCTCATGCCTTCTCAAAGAGAAATGGCTCAAAAGAATGGAAGCATTCGCACCAGTGAGTATTACAATCAAATGCTCAATAACCATCAATCACTTGGAGGCTACTTGAGGGCTTCTCAAGGGACACTACAAAGGTCCCAAAACTATCTTAATCCTAACATGTTCACAGGTACCAATCTTGATATTTTTTTAAAAGTATTAAAAAAAACATTACGCCTGAAGATAAAACAATGATTTACTATATTTTTTATGAATAATTTTACTAGTACAAATGATTTTTTACATGTCTAATGCAGGATACCATGTGAATAATATTGGAGATGCCAAAACTCAGCCAACGAGACATTTCACCTCCTCTAGCAACAACACTATGTCCTTAATAGTAGCGGCTCGATATGGTCGAACGTTGCCTTTAACTTTTCCAAGTGGTCCTTTACAACATATAGGTTTACGCCATATGAATTCCTCATTCAACGATGTTGGTTTTCGAGGTTATACCAATGGTTTTCAAAATATTTCAGAACCCCCATTTAATAACCAAATGAACCTTCCATATCTTCCCTATGGAGAAAATTCTCATAGTATGAATGATTGTTCAATGTTTAAGGATTTCAATCCTAATCCAAGGGTTGACATGAATAATTTTCATAGGGTAAAGGATATTCCAATTTTCATATCTTCCCACCCGAAAGAGTTAATTCTTTTCAAGGATGAGAAGAATCCAATTTCTACCTCAGAGATTACCATCGATATAAAGGAAAATGCGGGGGAGAATATGGATCTCTCATTACACCTTTGAATGATGAATTTCTTGTCTCTTTTCAGTTTAATGAATGTCTTTTAAATATTTTCTACAACAATATATTTAGCTATATTTAATTTGTTTGTAACTCTCAGTAGAGAGGAGCATCTTTATGTGTTAGTCTATATGTCTACCTTATAATCAATGGATGCTTAGCTCTTTTTATTCTTTATTTTTAATTTCACAATTTCAAGAATCGTGACCACAGTCGTAATAACACATACGTTATCAAATTTATTAAATGATATCAATATATCGTTAATAATATAACTTTTTTTTACAATAGTAATAGTACCTTAAAATCAAACTCTTTAAAACATTGTTAGCTTTAAACCTCTAAAATATATAAATCATATTTTAAATAAAATATATACGCTTTCAAGTAACATAATGAACTTCCCATTAAAAATATTCTACAATTGCCAATAATGAAATCTTGTATAAATTATGTTTTTAAAAGAGAATCACGGTAAATTGAATTATTAAAAAAAAGGACTCATTACCAGAGATATTATGACAAATAAGATAAGGTGAAAGAGTGAAAAAAATAGTTTTTTAATAAAAAAATTCCAAAGCACTCTACACTCCTTTCACATCTAGGGGGTAAGGATTTTCTTTGTTTGAAGGAGCTCCCTTGGATAATTATATGTATCGTAGAGTTTGTTTATTTTATTTTTTTTTATTACAACCACTTTTTTTAAAAAAAAATTCTTGAAGTGTGTTTGTCTAAGCTTTTAAGAAAGGTTAGGAGATGTTGAGAATCTGGATAAAAAATTGTTCATAAAAAATTGATTCACATTTAAACAAACTAAAGTATAATTATATTTATATTCATATTTTAGGTGAGATGAATACAATTTTAAAATAATTAGGGAAGGCAATGTAATTTAAGTTTCTTTCAAATGAAGAGCAGAGTAAACAATTGGAAATATACTTGAAGGGTATCCACATAAAGTAACTACAATGACATAGGTAAATTGCCCATTAAATCAATATGGATTTGGGTATAGGTATTACCTAGAAAATTCGTGGGGGATAAGGACTATAGTATTCTCCTCTTCTTAATACCCACACACACATTATTAATTAATTAAAATATCATATATAGCTATATATTATGAATTAATTAAAATAACACTTTTAAATACCTCTAATGCACTACACCACCATACCTTGTATTTTTCCCTAATCCATTATATGACTAGTACAAGACTTGCAAGTTTATGAATTAGTTGTTTTGGAAGTTTATTATAATATTTGCTTAATTTTATATATTATATTATATTTTAATCTAGTTACACAGTTCTTTTATAATGTTTTATGATTAGGTTTAGATAGTCTTTAAATTATTTTTAAAATGAATTATAGTTGTACTAATTGTAATCAATATTGTTTTTTAATTATTTATTATTTTTCATTGTTAATTAAAGTATGGTAATGAGTGAAGAGAATGTGTATATTGGAATCCAATGAGTAAATGTATAGATATTAAAAGTGCTAATGCCATATGTATGAGGGCGGATATAGGGATGTCAACGAGGCGGGGGCGGGGGCGGGTAGTGCCTACCCGTATAGATGCCCGTTAAAATTAACGGGTACTCATGAAGGTAATGGTTATCCGCGGGTATTCACGGGTATCCATTAATGGTCGCCTCTGTAAAAGTCACATATCAAAGGTTGAGACTGAGTGAGTTGGGATTGGATAGCTTTCAACTATTGAGGGAGTGCTTCTAACTGTTTGTTGAGTGCTTCTAGTTGTCTTTTGATAAGCTTGTTCTCTGCTAGAAGAGCATCATTACTATTAAGTTCCAACACTCCTTTCTTCTATAATTGAGCTGGCTGTCGTCCAAACTGAGCTTGTTGATCATTCTGAGAAAAATTGTCAATGATTGCTGTGACACCCTTCTACCCCATACTCTTATATATTTAAGAAATTGCAGTTTAGAAAAGGGAAAGTCCCACGTTAGGTAAAAAGGTTCACAATCACTCTTATAATATCTTATAGTTCGAAAACGACTTTATTAAAAGAAATTAAACTTTCAAATATACTTCAAATATAAAGCAGCGGAATCTCCAATACATAAAAAAACTACTAATAGCCTACTGCCATACAAGGCATCCAAAAGTTCACAAAAATACTCCTAATCTAGAAACATATTAAAACATCCCGAATACACCCTGATGTCACATCTATCAGAACATACCCTTTCAATCATAGTCGACACCGGTCGTGTCCTCCTCAACACCTGTAAAATATATCCACAGAATACGGTGAGGAAAAGGAATACTACCTATACATACACATAGAGAATACCCATCCTCACCCACAACATCATTACATCATGCCATCAATACATTAAATCACCAATAAATAACATTCATCTAAACTCAACATATATTTAATCATCTATATCAACATATACATTCCATACTATCATTCCTATTTTTAACGCATAGATACATCCATTATACATTCACCAAGCTCATCATCATCGTAACATCATTCATATATCATCATATAGTTCTCATACCACCATTCACCCAAGTAATCATATATTCTATTCTCACACATAATACTCATCATCATCAATCATCATTTAATAACACAATTTCGTCATCATATATCACACACCAATACTCCTCTCATCATCTACCCAAAGATCATGACTTAGAACTCCACACAATGGGTGCACCTCGTCAATCACTCTAGTTAGTACCAAGATAGTCTACCGGTGCTACCACACACTATCCAATAGGTTGTACCCCTCCATGGGCCCGCACAACGACATTCGACCCTAGGTTGTACCCCCTCTATGGGCCCGTACAATCACTCCTAGGTTGCACCCCCTCAATGGACCCGTGCATCGAACGCCCCATCTTGATCCCCTGAGTTGTACCCCTTCTATGGGCCCGCACAATTCAGGTCTCATCACATATGCTCAAGGCATCTCTCCTAAGTTGTACCCCCTCTATGGGCCCGCACAACTTAGGTAACATCATCATCAAAAGGTGATATACACCATTATCATAAGTCATCATTATCACGCATTATCATGCTCATCATCAAACATCATCATTATAAAGTGATTTACACTATTAACATCATCATCATACATCCTCATGCTCATCATCAAACATCATCATAATAAGGTGGTATACACTTATCATCATAATCATACATCAATATGCTCATCATTAAACATCATCATAATAAGGTGATATACACCGACATCATTATCATCATCACACTCATCATCAATTATCATCATAATACATCATCACACTCATCATCAAATATCATCATTATTCATCATCATAAGCATAACAATCCTCATCAAACATCATTAATCATCAACACCATACTCATTATAAAGTACTCTCAAACAACATTAATCATCATCAAACAGTTAGGATCTCAAAATCCACTCTGGTAATCGATTACCAACCTCAGGTAATCGATTACCTGCAAACAAGGTCTCTGGTAATCGATTACAACCACCTTGTAATCGATTACCTGCAAGCAAGCTCTCTGGTAATCGATTACAGCACCCCTGTAATCGATTACCCACAAACAAACTCTCTGGTAATCGATTACAGCACCCCCGTAATCGATTACCAGCAAGCCAACAGTGCTTCCGGGTTGCCCAGAACACTCTGGTAATCGATTACCACACCTGGTAATCGATTACCCGCGACACAGATCGCAGAATTCACGATTTCAAACCTCTCTAAACTCATCCAATCAATCCCTAATCAATCTTTTATGTCTAAACATCATACATAATCATTATTAGTATCCAATACTCCGTAAATCAACAATCAATTACAGATTATACCATTAATTCATCAAAACCCCCAATTTCTCAATCCCTAATCACCCATTTTTCCATTATTCTCAATATCATCCTTAATCTTATCCAATACTCATCAATTTACATACAATCAATCATCAACCAACAAATTATATCTTCATTCTAAGTTATAAATTCATCAATTCAAAATTATACTCTTAGATTACTACCCAAACATCCCTACATGCATATACAGGCAATACCCTCTCCCCCACCGTACCTTAAGCGAAGCTTTGATCACAACAAGGAAGTCCTTTCTTGGATTCTTGACTTTCACTCCGCAACAGCTTTCTCTTGAGACTCTGTTTCTCCCCTCCTTAGCATTTCGCTTACTGACGAATGATACGAATAAGGATTAGGGTGCTCTGTTAACCCTCCTTACAGAAATAACTAATTGGGCTTGGGCCCACTCTCACCCCCTTTATTCTATTTTCAATTAAAACTATCTTTACGAAATAAAACTAATAATAGCAATACTCCTATTATTTACTTCCTATTTAATTAATTATTTCCTTAATTAATCTTGTTTAATTTAATTAATATTTATCCTAATAAAATTTAGGATGTTACAATTGCGATCGCTCGCTCTGCATCCACTGATAAGATAGTTCCTCCTGCTGCAGCATCTATGAAAGATTTGGAATCTGCCTTGAGTCCATTGCATAAAATGTTGAGTTGAGCAATGTCATCATAGCCATGGTTAGGACATTTGCGCAACAAGGATTTGTATCTCTCCCAGGCTTCACATAATGGTTCATCTGTTCCCTGCCTAAATGTGGATGTCTGATTTGGCTTGTATGTATCTGCTTGGTGGAAAGAATCTCTTCTGGAGTTTGTCTTCAACCACTCTCCAGTTGTTCACACTTTGGTTTGGATGCGACTTCAACCACTCCTTAGCTTTACCTATCAATGAGAAAGGAAACAAGCGTAAGTATACATACTCTAAATTACCTTCCTCAAAACCCATAGTGCCAATTAATTCGTAAAAATTTGAAAGATGTGTATGTTGATCCTCATGATTCAATCCTGCGAATTGATGGGCATTAATAAGATTGAGGTGGGTAGTTTTCAACTCCAAGGACTTCGTTGTTATAGGTAGGACAATGCTTGAATAATGGCGAGGTCCTTGGTGCATGACATAATCTCCTATGAGTCTTCTCCTTGGATTTTGTTGTTCCTCTCTATGTTTTTGGGTTCTTCCTCAAGTCTCCTTCTTCTCCTTCTCCTGTTTCTACTTTTGTTCTTCCTTGATGTCCTTTCTATTTCTGGATCAAATTGAAGCTGGTTTGGGGACACCTGGCCTCTCAAAAGCATAAACAAGAAAAATAGAAAAGGGTAAGTGTGGAAGAGAATTTTTATAAACAGAATAAAAAAAATAAAAAGAAAAAAAGAAAAATTCCTAAAAAAATAAAAAAATAAAAATCTAAAAATTCTATGATAGAGTATATACAACTTGATAGTTAGACCTCCCAAGTATGTACGAATTGTTACACCGTTCCCCGGCAACGGCGCCAAAAATACTTGATGGGATTTAGGCAAGCGTACCAAAATTCCAGTAGTATAATAGTAAGTAAAGAGTATCGTATCAACAGGGAACGGTTCACTTCGTATTTATTAGTGATCAGACTATCAAGTAAGAAACTATTTTTGATGATTGTTATGCAGAAAGTAAATTGCATAAAATAAATGAGATAGTAGAGATAGAGTAAGATAGCGTTACTTGGATCAGGATTGAATTTCGTATCATCGCACCCCTTACATATGTGAATTCCAATATTAATTAAGAATATATTTCTATGATACCTTAGCCAAACTATATTGTTTTACCCCGAGTCACCAGCAGTAAAACACTCGAAGATAATCCATGCGGGTTCTCCCAGGAGACAAATTACCCAGGCTTGATTGCTCTACTTTTCCGTTTGTTAACACTATCAATTCGCCCTATATTCCTATAGTGACTACTATGAAGAGACTGTCACACTTCTTCAATCATCGATTCTCACTATATTCCTATAGTAACTACTATAAGTACTTTTACCAATCAGAATTCAAGTTTCCTATTCCTAGGCTCCCCCAAACTCGCTGTTGAATTTACAAAACCATTTTCCAATGCATTTTACAAAAACAACCTATAACTCCGACACAAAGGTGGAAGCTACGCATTAAGTAAAGTATAAAAGTACCAATATCATATAATAGGGATTCATAATTAATAAAGAGAATTCATATACATTTGGGGATTGAATCAACTACATTCAACCCTATTGGAGAGTTTAGCTACGCATGGTATCCATACAGACCAATGAAGAAACTGTCACACTTTTCTTTAATCCTAGCGTTGCTATCTTAGCAGCCCTTCGGGGTCTCCTCTGAACTTTGAGCCCTAAACCCTAACTCTGCTAACTCCCCTATCCCTCGTATGCTTGGGTCTCTGGGACCTCCATTGATCTTTGCAAAAGGTTCCTTAAATAGAAGTTAGAAAGCTATATGAAATCTGGAAGGAATCTGACTTGATTCCAAATTGAAAAACAAATCATGTGTTCCTGCGCTTCACCTGCGCTCAGCGCATCTGAAGCGCAGGAAACAGAAAGCAATCCTGGTAGTTGTGCTTCACCTGCGCTCAGCGCAGGTGGAGCGTATTTTTCGTTCTAGCTTTCCTTGATTCTCTCCTTTTTCAGCTTGATCTCTTCCTGATCTTATCCTTGTTTGCTTGGCTTTCCTTGTTTCTCTCTTTTTGGCTTGATTCTGTGTTTATCTTGACTTTGAATTTAAATTAGGAAGCTTATTCGCAGAATCCTTGTTTAAGTGGTTGCTGATCTTATCTTTATTTGCTCTCATTTAAACTTCAAATCTGCAGATCATATCCTCAAATAATGCTATCTTCTTTTCTCATTTAAATCTCTCTCATAAATCTACAAAATCAACAGATTTTCTATTAAAATAGCATCAAATTCAAATTTAAATTAAATAAACACAATTATTATAATTATTAATAAAAAGGAATTATTTTGGGGCATAAATTACTATTTTACCCTTGATAAGTGCAGTAAAAATACAAGAATAAATCATATAATTGGCACTTATCATCTCCGCAACACTTTGTGGTATCTGCTCTCGTTTCATCATTGGCTCATTGCTACTCTGTGGTACTTGAATTTCTTCAAGTTCTACTTTCCTCCTACTTATTTTCTTAGAGACAAGTTCCTTCTCTAAGATTACAACAGTCCTAGCGACAAACACTTTGCCTTTGCTAGGATTATAGAAGTAGTAACCCTCAGTTTCCCTTGGGTATTCCACAAATAAGCACTTATCTGATTTGGGTCCTAGTTTATCTGAAACTTGGCATTTCACATATGCTTCACAACCCCAAATCTTCATAAAAGACATACTAGGTCGTTTCCCAGTCCATATCTCATATGGTGTCTTTATGATAGCCTTAGATGGAACACGGTTTAGTGTGAAGGCTGCTGTTAACAAAGCATGACCCCAAAAGGGGTCGGGGAGATCAGTATGACTCATCATAGATCGAACTATATCTAATAGAGTTCGATTTCTCCTTTCTGAAACTCCATTCCATTGAGGTGTTTCAGGAGGAGTGAGTTGAGATGTTATCCCATACTCTCTTAGATAGTCATCAAATTGTTGGCTTAAGTATTCTCCACCTCGATCTCATCGAAGTGTTTCAATAGTCTTGCGAAGTTGGTTTTATACTTCATTCTTAAATTCCTTGAACTCTTCAAAGGACTCAGATATGTGTTTCATCAGATACACAAATCCATATCTACTGAAATCATCAGTAGAAGTTATGAAGTATTGAAAACCTCCTCTAGCCATCGTGCCCATGGGCCCACATACATCACTATGTATGAGACCAAGAAGATCATCGGCCCTTTCACTGTTTTCCTGTGAATGGGGTTTTGGTCATCTTCCCCAATAAACAAGATTCACATGTCTCAATTGATTCAAAATCAAATGAGTCCAAATAACCATCTTGCTAGAGTTTGGATATGCGTTTCTCATTTATGTGGTCTAAGCGACAATGCCAAAGATAAGTCAGGTTCAAATCATTTGTTTTGACCCTCTTAGCACTTATGTTATAGATAGGCACTTCCAAGTCAAGAACATATAGTCTATCGTTCAGCTTTGCACAACCATAAAATATATCATTCAAATAAATTGAACATCCATTGTTCTTTATTATGAATGAAAAACCACTCTTGTCTAAACAAGAAACAGAAATAATATTCCTACTAATTGCAGGCACAAAATAACAATTTTTTAGTTCAATAACTAGCCCAGTTGGCAAAGTTAAATAATGGGTTCCTACGGCTAAGGCAGCAACTCTTGCTCCATTTCCCACACGCAGGTCGACTTCTCCTTTAGCCAAAGACCTACTCCTTTTAGATCCTACACATTCACACAAATGTGAGATCCACATCAGGTATCCAATACCCAAGATGCAGAAGTAGATAAATTGACTTCTATAACATAGATACCTGAAGCGGAAGTCTCACTTCCCTTCTTGATCTCCTCCAGGTACTTTGTACAGTTTCTCTTCCAATGTCCTAATTGGCCACAGTGGAAATAATTTCCTTCCTTAGCTATCCCGCCCATAGACTTCAAAACAGAGGTACTAGGCTTGTATTTGCCCTTGTCCTTTGGTTTGAAATAGGGCTTCTTGAACTTCTTCTTTCCCTTTCCTTTTCCAGGTTGGACCATCAATATGGCCTTCCCTTTACCTTTATTAATGCTTTGCTCAGTTGTTCTTAACATGTTTAGCAATTCTGGCAGTGGTTTGTCAAATTCATTCATGTTGTAGTTCATGACGAATTGACTATAGATGTCCGACAACGATTGAGGGACAAGATCAGTGGCCAACTCTTGGCCTAATGGGAATCTAAGCCTTTCTAGGTTTTCAATGTACCCAATCATCTTGAGTACATGAGCACCTACAGGGCTTCCCTCTGCCAGTCTACATTTATAAAGTGCCTTTGAGACTTCAAATCGTTCATGCCTAGCTTGGCCTTGATAAAGTCTCTTTAAATGTACGATCATATCGTACGCATCCATGTTCTCATGGTAGCAAGCATAAGGCAATCATCGAGAGCAACATCCTGATGCTTCTTAAAAGCATCCTTGTCAGCTTTCGAAATATTTATAGCGGGTGTTTCAGGAACGGGATCTTCCAGGACATACAACCTTTTCTTATGCCTAAGGACAGTCCTTAGGTTTCTATACCAGTCTAGAAAATTTTTTGTCCTCCTCAAGGACAGATCACAATGAAAGGTTACTTGTTGTGTTCATTTAACAGAAAATTATGCATGTAAGTATCATATAACAAACATATTTAATTAGGTCTTTAATTAAATATGCCTCCCACTATTTTGATTCAAAATAAGTACCCTCAATATAAAGAATCAGAAAATCCCATCACTAGATTTTCTAGTGGGACAAGAACCATTTTTCACCTAATTTTAAGTCAGCTTTGGCTGATCGCTTAAGAGAAGGTTATTTAGGTAGGAACACGCTTTCCAATTGCATCTCATGTAACTCTTGGATAGTTAGGTGAATAACTCTTATTCTAATTCATCTTATGAATTAATGCCTAACTTAGTGCCTCTAGGTTTTCAATCCTATTGAATACCTAGTTAAGTCAAAACCCAATGATTAACAGTCGGATATTACTTTTATCCTGTCGCGCCTCACTATAATAGATAAAGGTACCCTGCTTTGGCAGACCCACACTTTAATCGATTCTAGCCTTGACGAATGTCATTCATTGGAAGGCAAAACATGACTTAATATTTTCTTTGAGGGTTTTGATCGCTTTAATGCCTCTAGGTTTTTCAATCCTATTGAATATACCTAGTTAAGTAAAAAAATATGATTAACAGTCGTATATCATTTTTATCCTATCGCGCCTCACTAGAATAGATAAATGTACCCTGCTTTGGCAGACCTACACTTAATCGATTCTAGTCTTGACGAGTGTCATTCATTGGAAGGCAAAACATGACTTAATATTTTTCTTTGATCGCTTTAATTTTATTTGTTTGTTAAACTATTTAACAAAACATACAAGCATGCATCTCATACAAATAAATGATATGGTTATGGCCTCCTAAAAATCCAAAAATTGGATTTGATAAACATCTAACCAATTATCAATAAGAGTCTCGCATCAAACGAATACTTCACGAACCTATAAACAGGTGAGTCCGTCGTATCATTCGAATACGCTCTTATCAACAAATTGATAAGTGGCATGTTTATCGCAGCCAACATTTGAGTTGATGCAAGGTTTCAGCAATTGAACCCTTTAACGCCCAAGACATGAACTCTTCATGTTCCACGGGACCCTCTAACACCAGAACATATAAATATATACATCACGCACAAAGACAATCAAGAATGGAATCAAAATAAACTGAAACGCACACCTATGCTTCACTTGCGCCCAGCGCGAGTGAAGCGCAAGTATCATAATCAAAATTTTGTGTGTTGCGCTTCACTTGCGCCCAGTGCAAGTGAAGCGCAGGTTCCAGTTTTACGATCCTGTTTGCTGCGCTTCACTTGCGCCCAGCGCAGGTGAAGCGCAAATAACAACGATTAACTGGTATTCTGCGCTTTAAACAGAAAAACATAATATCAATATATTCAAAATGATTAAAAGCCTAAAACATGTTTATCACAAACCAACACTCTAATACCAATTGAAGGGAATCAAACATGTGGTTAGGGTGCAGCGAAATAAATGGATTCCCTCCCTTGTTATGATCATTAATGCGAAAACACGAATTAAGGCATAAACATAATGACATACCTTTTGTGGATTGTAAACGAGGCAATAGCAGTCACGTCTCTAGAGGTGTCCATGCCAACAGTCAAACAAGGAAAGCCTCCTCAACTCTGCTAGTAGTGTTTAGAAAGTAAGAGCGACTGCTCATATGTCTAGGGTAATGCATCCTATGCTATATTTATAGAGTGGTGGCTAGGGTTTAACCCCTCACTCTATTAACCCTAACAAATATGGGCCTGGCCCATTATGTTATAATTCTAATCAAATTAGAATTATTATCTTTTCCTAGTGGCTTGTTGTATGCGTGTGACCCAATAGGCTTTTAATATTTGGTTATGATATTAAAATAAAACCCTTTTATATTTAATATCATAAATAGTGAGCGATATCTAGCAATACGTCACTACCCAAATATTGAGATTATCAACAACTTTGATGAATCCTATTTTATGATAATTTATATGATCTGTCCCCTTGTCCAAATATCTAATTGAACACAAGGGCATGAAATGTGTCAACCTTGTATAGTTCAATTTATGTTTTCTTGATCCCCAAGTAGACTGTACAGAAAATAAACATCTCATGTTTATCCTCCTGAGCATGGCCATGCATTTTGCAGTCTCACTTTATCAAGAGGCCTAAAGATATAACTCCTGTTACATAGGAGGGACAAATCCCATCTAGGTCACTCACATCCCACCACATAATTTATTATATGTCCAAATACCAACTTTATGATCACCTTGTTACAGGCAACGTTTGATGATATTTAAAACATATAATTCCTTATGTAGGAATCATAGTGATTTCAGGTCAAAGGACTTCATATAACATTTATTAATTTAAGAAACGTTCATGACACTTATGTGACAATTCATGCAACGTTCTTAAGGTGGGTCTGTCCAATACACTATATACTCTTAATATGTACTTATGTGAGCACATGATATCTCATATTCATGATCCGTGAGACGTGATCATCAATGAACTCACATACTAGTCTAAATGCATCTTTGTCCTAAGATGATACTTGACCAAGGACTAAAAATAGTTCTTCATAAGATCTCACAATCAAGTCATCTACTTGATTTCTTATGAAGTTTGAGCTTACTATTCTAAGGACATTTATTACATTATAAAAGAATGAATTTCCTTTATAAAATAACATGATACAAGTGATGGTTGTTCAAAACATATATGTCTCTAGTGCATATATTAACAGCTTCCCCCTTCTGGCAACACTTACCTTCCTACCTCTGAACCTTCAATGGCAATTAACCCTGAGGATAGTAAGTTCACCCACAAAGGATTCATCGAAAACAATCATGACAAACAAAGTGATGAACTATCTGATGAAGAGCATGTCACTCTCCTCATTTGTCTTCTGTTCGAGATCCTTGTAATGCCCTCGAAGCCTTCTTCTCTTGGCCAATATGCTCCATGAAGGTAAGAAAGCTAACTTGTGTAAACTTCTCCTAGGCCACTTGTATTTATGTACTTCCGACATCACTAGTCATTTTTTACAGCCTAAACCGTAAGGCAATTTTTATAGTCCTCTTTGGTTGTTAGACCTCTGGTTTCGAGCTACCTTTTCTTCTCGAACCATTCTCCCCTCGAAAACTGTTCACCATTATGAAAGTACATGGTGTATTTTAGTTTATACTTATTTCTCTCCCAACGCCATAAAGCCTCTAGATGGCTTTAAGTATTATTTCTCCTGGTTCCTTGATCAAGAAGAATACACCCCTGAGATTTTCCCTTACTCTACGTGCTTTTTGGGCCCTATGTGGGTTCAAGAACCTATTGTCTGTGAATCCCCCAATGACCAATATGAGCATAACATCAAGTGGAGTGAAATTCTTAGGAACCGACTTATTTTTACTCACTACGACCAATCTCTTCCTTACCTTATCCACTATAAGCCCACCTTAGTTTCTAGGAAACTTGGATTGTGCTAAGTCCCAGTTCCCGTTTTTACCAATAAGGACTTCGTGAAACCTTGTGAAGGAACTGAAGAAGTAGTGACACGTATGATGGATTTCGAGAAAAACTTCCCAGAGTTTTACTCCACTGATTTTACCCCAAGTCATTACTGCACTGCTGTTTTTGACCACTAGTGGAGAACCTCATATAAGGCTCTGACGATTTTGAAGGAAGACTATTTTGAGAACATGACTTTCAACATCGAATACATCGTCGAAGTATCCAAACAGAAGAGAAAGGGTAACTAACACCCCTTGAATTCTTTTGTTTTTTTTTTGCATGTTGGTACCTAAATACTCTCAAAATTCTTATTAGCTTGAACCACTACTAAAGGTTCTAAAGAAACCTCTCAAGCTACAGAAGCAGTCAAGGCTACTAAGGTATGAAGTATTTAATTTTTTGCTTCATGTGGTTATACTTTTCTTTTCTGATCTTTAGACCTTGCAGCCCATCACAAAGAAACTTAAGTTCGTTACTTCTTCTAAAACTGTTGAGCCTTGACCTCAAAAGAAAAAAGGCAACAACTTCTGCTAAGCCAATTCTTATTTACAAACCAATAACAACAAATAAGCCTTTTCCCACTATGTGGGGTCGACTACCCGGATCACACGATACCGTATGTTT
Source organism: Sesbania bispinosa (assembly GCA_026901365.1). Taxonomy (NCBI): domain Eukaryota; kingdom Viridiplantae; phylum Streptophyta; class Magnoliopsida; order Fabales; family Fabaceae; genus Sesbania; species Sesbania bispinosa. Next base: position 1,767,367 of record QLOH01000045.1, on the reverse strand, counting down.
TGCCACATTTTAAATTCAAGGAGAGTCCTTTTACCTTTAAATTTCTTTCTTAAAGATTTAACCTGTGGTTTTCTTTGATCTCCCTCTACCTCTAACTATTAAGCTATTCTTTATTTGGTCAAGCCTTCTTACTAATGCTTCTAAGGGTCTTCTCCATACATGTAAAACCCATTCAAAATTAGACTCAACCATTTTTTCTACAGTGGATGCTAACTCTTGGATTTTGGACCTAGGCTTAACTCGATCCTAAAAGCTAGCTTGTAGAGTGAGGATTGCCCAAAGCTTATATCCAACTCACCCCCTCACACCCAGGACTGAACATCTGGAGCGTGAATATCTACGGGTAGGGGCCAAATAATGGATCTAGGATAGACTGTGATACCATCTTAGATTTTGGACCTAGGCCTAACTCAACCCTAAAAGCTATCTTATAGAGTGAGGGCTGCCCAAGCCTTATATCCAACATTACCCAAACTTTCTAATGATTTTATTTCTATCCCTATCCTATGTTATATACCACTTATCCATCGTAGCATCCTTATCATAACATGCAATAGAATTTTAGTTTATTGGGATTTTACAAGCATTAATAATATCATTTGTTTATATTATTACATATACGGTTTTTAATTTAAAATTACTCACAAGATTTTTTTTATTACTTTTTCCATTTTTCTACTTTCTGATTTATGCATCCTTATCTCGAAGGAATAGCACATATTAATGCCAAAACCGAAAATAATTTATTAACAATCTGATACATAGTATACTTTCCTTTAGAAGTGAATTTTTTTAATATAAATAGGATGTGGGGTTAGAGGTTCTTCCTCAAAGCAAAGTACCCCCTTTTAAGTTTTCCCCAATCTTTTCTTATAGTCTTATTTTTCATAGCCCATGATGAATTCCCTCATGCCTTCTCAGAGAGAAATGGCTCAAAAGAATGGAAGCATTCGTACCAGTGAGTATTACAATCAAATGCTCAATAACCATCAATCACTTGGAGGCTACTTGAGGGCTTCTCAAGGGACACTACAAAGGTCCCAAAACTATCTTAATCCTAACATGTTCACAGGTACCAATCTTGATATTTTCTTAAAAGTATTAAAAAACATTATGCCTGAAGATAAAACAATGATTTACTATATATTTATGAATTATTTTACTAGTACAAATAATTTTTTTACATGTCTAATGCAGGATACCATGTGAATAATATTGGAGATGCCAAAACTCAGCCAATGAGACATTTCACCTCCTCTAGCAACAACACTATGTCCTTAATAGTAGCGGCTCGATATGGTCGAACGTTGCCTTTAACTTTTCCAAGTGGTCCTTTACAACATATAGGTTTACGCCATATGAATTCTCCATTCAACGATGTTGGTTTTCGAGGTTATACCAATGGTTTTCAAAATATTTCAGAAAACCCATTTAATAACCAAATGAACCTTCCATATCTTCCCTATGGAGAAAATTCTCATAGTATGAATGATTGTTCAATGTTTAAGGATTTCAATCCTAATCCAAGGGTTGACATGAATAATTTTCATAGGGTAAAGGATATTCCAATTTTCATATCTTCCCACCCGAAAGAGTTGATTCTTTTCAAGGATGAGAAGAATCTAATTTCTACCTCAGAGATTACCATCGATATAAAGGAAAATGCGGGGGAGAATATGGATCTCTCATTACACCTTTGAACGATGAATTTCTTGTCTCTTTTCAGTTTAATGAATGTCTTTTAAATATTTTCTACAACAATATATTTAGCTATATTTAATTTGTTTGTAACTCTCAGTAGAGAGGAGTATCTTTATGTGTTAGTCTATATGTCTACCTTATAATCAATGGATGCTTAGCTCTTTTTATTCTCTATTTTTAATTTCACAATTTCAAGAATCGTGACATAATTGTGATTGTGACCACAGTCGTAATAACACATACGTTATCAAATTTATTAAATGATATCAATATATCGTTAATAATATAACTTTTTTTTATTTAAAACATTGTTAGCTTTAAACCTCTAAAATATCTAAATCATATTTTAAATAAAATATATACGCTTTCAAGTAACATAATGAACTTCCCATTGAGAGTATTCTACAATAATATGAAATCTTGTATAAATTATGTTTTTAAAAGAGAATTACGGTAAATTGAATTATTAAAAAAATGGACTCATTACCAGATATATTATGACAAATAAGATATGGTGAAAGAGTGAAAAAAATAGTTTTTTAATAAAAAATTTCCAAAGCACTCTACACTCCTTTCACATCTAGGGGTAAGGATTTTCTTCATTTGAAGGAGCTCCCTTGGATAATTATATGTATCTTAGAGTTTGTTTGTTTTATTTTTTTATTAAAACCACTTTTTAAAAAAAAAAATTCTTGAAGTGTGTTTGTCTAAGCTTTTAAGAAAGGTTAGGAGTTGTTGAGAATCTGGATAAAAAATTGTTCATAAAAAATTGATTCACATTTAAACAAACTAAAGTATAATTTATTTATATTCATCTTTCAGGTGAGATGAATACAATTTTAAAATAAGTAGGGAAGACAATGTAATTTAAGTTTCTTTCAAATGAAGACCAGAGTAAACAATTGGAAATATACTTGAAGAGTATCCACATAAAGTAACTACAATGACATAGGTAAATTACCCATTAAATCAATATGGATTTGGGTATAGGTATTACCTAGAAAATTCGTGGGGGATAAGGACTATAGTATTCTCCTCTTCTTAATACCCACACACACATTATTAATTAATTAAAATATCATATATAGCTATATATTATGAATTAATTAAAATAACACTTTTAAATACCTCTAATGCACTACACCACCATACCTTGTATTTTTCCCTAATCCATTATATGACTAGTACAAGACTTGCAAGTTTATGAATTAGTTGTTTTGGAAGTTTATTATAATATTTGCTTAATTTTATATATTATATTATATTTTAATCTAGTTACACAGTTCTTTTATAATGTTTTATGATTAGGTTTAGATAGTCTTTAAATTATTTTTAAAATGAATTATAGTTGTACTAATTGTAATCAATATTGTTTTTTAATTATTTATTATTTTTCATTGTTAATTAAAGTATGGTAATGAGTGAAGAGAATGTGTATATTGGCATCCAATGAGTAGATGTATAGATATTAAAAGTGCTAATGCCATATGTATGAGGGCGGATACAGTACCTAAACCCTACTTTACTATCCCTAAAGAAAAGAGTGTAATTTAATCTAAAAGTTTTCCTTATTATTATGATTTTTTATGTGACACCATAACCAGAGAATGGGATTTAAAATTTGGAATCAAATTCAGGAATTTAATAGGCATCTCACTCTTATTTTTTTTTAACAAAATATATAGTTAAAAAATTTATTGAAAGAAAATTAATGATATTGAATATTTATAATATATTCCATTATATTAATATATTAGGAATTGAATATATAATTAAATTTATTATTTTATTTTATTTATTTCTTATTTTGATATTTATTAAATTGATATATTTAATAATTTTTATTATAGTTAATGACAACTAATGATTAAATTATCCTAAAAGAAAAGAATTTCTAGGCAATTCTTAAATTTTTTCCTTCATGACCTTCCTATACATGAAAAGTAATTATATTTAAGATTTTGGATTTAAAAAATATCCATAACATATGACACTATAACTTACATTGTGATTTAAAACTTCTAATCAAGTTGAGAAATTTAACATGCACTTTCACTTTACAATGATTTTTTTTTGAAAAAAAAAATGAATTGTGAAAAAGCTTTAATAGATAATTAATATTCATCTATCAATTCTTGTTAATGCATTTTAAGAGACTCATACAATTCATCAAGCTTAAGTATAGCCAAATCTTTGGAAGATTTTTTAGTATTTTTTCTGACTCGCTCTTGATTTGTGTAGGTCTTTCCCAATTATTTTAAATCATTGATGATGATTGTGAACCTATTGAACATCTATTCAATGGATTTATGCTTATACATTTTTGAAAGATCATATTGGTGAATAAAAATGATTTTTTTAACTTGGTCACTATCCTTGCATGGACGGTCTTTAGAGTATAACACAACTTACTATTTTATCATATTCACCTCTTTTAAGTGTACAAAAAGAAAACAACTTTGCTTTTAGGTTCAGAAGATAGCTTTGCTTTTCTTTTGAAGTCCATATAGTCTTCAATTTTGATTTTGAATTTCCTTCTTCAGTAGTAGTAGGAGTATAATTGCCATTTTGAATGAGTAACCCTTGAAAGATTTGGATTTGGTAATATTACTCCATGAAAGATGGAAATTGCATTTTTTGTCCTTAAAAGATGAAAAGTCATTCAATTTAGTTATTTGATGTTAAAAATGACTAAAAAGGACTAAATTAAATGACTTTTTCCCCATTTTTTAAAGGTGAAAATGTAATTTCCATCTTTCAAGTACTAATATGAATGATCCTAATTCTTTCAAGGATCAAAAGGAGAGTTTTCTATTTTCAACTATGTCCCACAATTCCACATTTTTAGACTCCATAAATAATGTCATCATGTCCTTCCAATAGTAGTAGTCTCTCCTCCATCAAAACCTAGTGGTCTATTGATGGAAGAACCTTCTAGTGTGGATATTCTAGAACCTTGGTTGGCCATCACTTCTTTTTGAATCTTTTTCTCTCACGGCGTGTTCAACCCCAAGAGGCTGAGCTCTTATACCAACTGAAATGGAGCGGAGAGTCATAAATTGATGAACTAGTTTTCTTAGTTGAATTGAAAATAAACTCTTAAATAGATGATTTAAAAATTAACATAAAAATAATTATTCAATTTTTTTCATTAAATTAATCTTTTTAAATATAAAATAATTACAAAATTCATCCTTTTATTTCAGTATTTTAATTATCCGATAAGATGAACTTAGGAACATTTTAAATATTTGAAGAAATATTTTAATGATAAGAATCTTAAAAAAATTAATATAGGATCTGTTTGTAATTTTGTAAAATTACAATTTAAATTAAAGTCATGTTTAAAGAAATTAATAACAATAGCCTGAGTTTCTTAATTAATAAAACTGTTTTAATAATGTTTCAAACTATCAATGTTATTAATGTTTTAAAAATCTATCTGTGGGAGGACGAATATAAAATTAGCAATGCAGAAAAATTGAAAAAGCGGAGTTAAGCATCCATTGAAGGTGTGACTCTAAAACAGGTCATCAAGCCAAAAGCAAATCACATGTCCACAGCAAAGAGAATGCTGTCCACAATATCCTCACTTTTCTTTCTCCTTTACCTAATCTTTTTGATGATGTTTTCCTTTACCACATTTATCTGTGTTCTGTCTATTATATATATCTAATCCTTTTTTAAACATGTTCCCTGTTCCAAGCCATTTTAGGCTTTACAAGATCTATTCTTTTTTTTCACTCATTTATCAAACTCACATTGTTATCATATATTTTGTTTTTATGAGTGTTATTACCCAAATAGCTTTTACTATTTTGTAACTGCGTATGAGTTAGAATAACTCTTATACACTTTTTAATTAAATTATCTTTGCTTAAAAAAACATTGTTATCATATAAAATAAGTTAACCCCTTACTTGATTTAGAGGATGAAAAATAGGCGCCGAAAAATACGAATTCAATACATTTTCTCTTATTTAATTAGGAAGGAAAATTTTTATTAAAATCAATATTTTTTTCTTTAAATTTTGTTACTCTCACTATTTATTCCACTATCCATCATTTCAAATAATTTAAAAAATTATCTCCATTTTCTCTCATTTTTTCCTTTCTCCTTCTTTTCTTTTAATTTTCTTTCTTCCAATATCCTTCCAAATCAAACAAACCATAAGTTTGATTCAGCATTAAAAGAGGTTAAATGTATATTGTATTCAATCCAAGAATTTCTTGCTTTTCACAAGGGTTGGCAATGTCTAATTGAGTTTGGGGGTCTTCGCGAGTACTGCTCCATTTGGAGACCCAAGAATGGAGAAATTTTCCCATAAGGACGGGGACGGGGATACCGATCATTCTCCCTTCATCGTGGGGTCTATACCATTCCTCTAACACACACAAAAATAAATAATAATGTAGGGTTGACAATTTCTCCCATCATTTGGGGATTTGTGTAGGACTTTGTTTGCCCCATTTATGATTTTGAGTTTGAAGATTTTTCCCCTATAGGAATAGGGTTGAATACAAGTATATTTAGGAATGGGGTGTGGATCATATTGTTTGCCTTGCAAGATCTCTAAATAATGAAAATAACAAAGTTATCCTTAATTACATGCATATATAACTTACTTTTAGTCTTTTCCTTAATAATTAAATATATTAAACTAAAAAACTAAACATTATTTTCTCCCTCATTAATTATTATTGAGTATCATCACCATTTCTAATGTAGAAACTTAATTTTTATTTTTTAATAATATTCTTAATCTATGGGAATCTCATGGGAACTTATGGGAATATGCATGGGGAATTCAGATCGATAAAAGAAAACATTGCCCCAAAGCAAAGATTAGGGTGGAGATGGAGAGATGACTAAGAGGTAGGGACGTGGAATGGAGAGATACTCTCCGCCCCCGCCCAACATCACCCCTATTTCCTACCTAATTTGCTTTGGAGTGTATGTAACTAATCTCAAAAGTCTAAATAAAAACAAACACGACGGTAATGTGTTTTTATTATGATGAGTCTCTCTCATTTGTGTGTAGTGAATTTGAGTCAATAAAAATAGTGTTATTAAAATCGAACCGATGATTAACACTAAACCCACCATGGGATTGATTCACGATTAGAGACCGATTAGTCCGATCCGGTAACACTTCGTAAAAGCACATTTTTAGAAATAACAGCGTCAAAATTTCAATATCTTTAACGAAACTAATTTCATAGTAAAAATATATAATTACTTGAAAAAATTGTATACATTTATTTATGTGACTAAAACTGTAACAAAAAATATTAGCTTTTTAACGAATGCTTGTGTAACTTTATTTTTAATTACTAACACTTTGTTTGGCATTGTTGAAGTAGGGGAGAAATAGTCCCACCAGCAGAGAAATAGCAGAGAGGTCCCTAACTTACCTCACTTGGAAGAGGTGAGAAATACCAGAGAAGTCAAAAAAAGAAGTGGGTCCCACGCTTTTCTCATTTCTCCGTAAAAGTGGCAAGAGATTGCGAAGAAATAGCATGCCCTAATGTGACCGTTTCTCCCCGCGGTTTTTCTCTGCTGTGGTTCTTGTTGGAGAAGGAGGGTTGAATCCGGTTACCGGAGGCGAGGAAGACGAAGCTTACCGGGCAGTCGTTATCTTCGACGAGGCTTGACGATGACCGTTTCTCCCCGCAGGTTTTCTCTGTTGTGGTTCTTGTTAGAGAAGGAGGGTTGAATCCGGTGACTGGAGGCGAGGAAGACGAAGCTTACCAGGCAGTCGTTATCATCGGTGAGGCTTGACGATGGTGGAGGAGTCGTGCATGGTGGAACGTGAAGGTCTCCCACTGTCACGGAGGGCATTTTCCGGCGTCCCACTGTCCCACTGAGAAGCAAGATGTGTTGCTGCCCGACGAGGAAGATGTCGATCTGCATATTCCGATGACTGTTCTCCCTTTGATCTACATATTTCCCAAGCTAACAAGGCCCTCTTCCAGATGATAATCTGCCACAATGCCAGAATCATAAATATTATTGCCAATCGTTGATATATTCTAAAAACTATGTTCCAAAGCTACCTACCACCAAGGCACAGGATTGCATGGTGCTGCCATTTCTTTCTATACCAAAAAAGCGCAAAAAAAAATGAGACAAACAAATCGATTAATATTAAACTAGAACATTGTGGGACACTTTTTGACTTGGTAAAAATCGATTTCGGGTCCGTTTGGTTTACAGTTGAGTAGAATTGATTCTAGAAATGAATGGTTGAGATGGATGATGCACGCTTTACGAAGTACGTTGGACGGAAGTGATTTAAAATCAATTCTGCAGAATTGATTCTGACTGTTGCAAAATCTAAAACAAACATGCACTTCATCAATCCTGAAATCAATTTCTCTTAAACTAGTTCTATTTCCATTTGCCTCTGATTTCAAACTAATAGATTACTACTTCAAGATAATCGACTGCAGGTTAATAACAATGATGATGAAAAATGTAAAAAAAAATAAAAATCGATTTCAATGTACTAATAATCAACTATATTCTGTTGGGGGCGTCAAAATATTGACTAACTGTTAACAGTTTACTATTTCTTTTCTATCTCTTCAATCTGACTAAACAACTCAACTTCATATTTTTCTTTTATCTCTTTTTTATTTCTCTTATACCAAAAACCTCTAAATCATCTCTATCTCCTTTCTATTTCTCTCTTTCATATTTCTTTCTTACCATACCTATTTCCCTAACAAAGGCTAAAGCTTTGTCTTTTTTCACTCAATATTTTATATAATTCTGTATTATATGAATTTAGACGCTTTTATTGAAAATGAAATTAGATGCTTCAACAAGAAAGCTAGTACATTGTGGTTTTTAGTCCATTGAATGGCTGAATGCTACAAGCGCGTTGTCCTCACGCTCCACTTTCGGCTAACAGTGGGCCCCACGTGGAAGTGGGCTCCACAGTCCACGCTGAGATGTCTGTGTCTTCCTATGTTTCTTTTGCATGGAAGCAGCCAGCCATGGTGTGATGAGAGATTCTTTCCACTGCTCTCTCTCTCTTCTCTGTAAAATTCTCTTCTTTTTTCTCCAAATCTCATTTCTGTCAATGATTCTCTTACATGGGTCTTCGCTGAAATCCAAGTTCTTAGTTTGCACCTGTGGTTCACTGCAGCCTCGGTACCTACCAAATTTCCCAACTTTTTTCAATTCCATTCCCATTCTGCTTTTTTTGGTGCCTCACTGTGTTTATTGCTTTTTTGGGTACCCTCCTTGTTCCTGCTGTATGAAATGTTTTTTAGGTTTGATCCAACTTTTTCCTAATTACTGAAAATTTCCCTACTTTCTGTAACTGATTTAGAAGTTGGGTTATCAATCCCTTTCCCTTCTTTGAAACTTTTCTCCTTTGCTAAATTTCATTACTCTCTGTATATCCAAGCACTGTGCCTCACATTGGGTTTTGAATAATATCTTTTTACTTTCTATTTCAACTATCCTACTCAGATGTTCCTTTCCTTTGATTGTTTTGAAGTCTGAGCTAGTTTTTCTTCAGCAATTAGTTGTTGGTGTTGTTTGCTGCAGATATGATTTCATTAACATTGTTTTCTTAAGCTTGTTCCTCAGATGCATTCTTGTTTGCTTGTGGTCCACATGTGAATTGATACTTGATAGTGAGTTAGTCACATTTCATAGTGATAACTGATAACCATTATCATCTCCACCAGTTCTTTTAGACTTTATGCTAGTAGTGACTTTTATAATGTTTTACCTGGTTTCTGTGTATATAAAAAAACACTTGTGATCTATAATTTTCTTTTTTATTGTTACTAGAAATTTATTTTGGTTTTACTACTAGACTAGTATATAATTCATTTATTGTTTATGCTGAATGAATTTGCAGATAGAATTCAGGTCCAGGATTTCCATAAAAGGAAAGCCAAAAAGCTAAGCTTGATTTGGGATAATGGGGGCCTCAAGCTCCAAAATGGAGGATGATAAGGCACTACAGCTATGCCGTGAAAGGAAGAAGTTTGTTAGGCAAGCACTTGATGGGCGTTGCTCACTAGCTGCTGCTCATGTTTCATATATCCAGTCACTGAAAAATACAGGAACAGCTCTGAGAAAATTCACTGAACCTGAAGCACCAATTGAGTCTTCCTTATACACTTTCACTAATGCAACCCAAGAGCCACTTGCTTTAACTGATAGGACACTGTCCCAGTCTTCACCATCTGTGTCACAACACATAGATAGAGCTGAACCTCAAACTTTCTCTCCAACTCCCTCTCCTCCTAGTTCTAGTAAGTTCCAAGCAAATCACATGAAACTTACCAGTATTTCTTCTAGAAAAATTGAAGAAAAACCACCTGTGCCTCTTATAGCAACAGTAACATCATCAGGTACAACACATAATGGTAATGGAATGTTTGAAACAGCAGCATTTGATGATTCTTCACTTCCTGCTGGAGCTCCACAATGGGATTTCTTTGGCCTTTTTCATCCTATTGACCATCAATTTTCTTTTCAAGAAGGGAAAGGTATGCCCCATGATATGGGGAATGGTGATGATATGCAACAACTAAGGGAGGAGGAAGGGATTCCTGAGTTGGAAGATGATGAAGAGAAGGCTTCTTCTCATGGAAGGGAAGGCTCTCAGGATTCTGAGGATGAATTTGATGAAGAGCCTACAGCAGAAACTCTAGTCCAAAGATTTGAAAATCTAAATAGAGCTAATAACCATGTTCAAGCAAATGTTTTACCTGCCACAACTAAGCCTTTGACAGGAGATTCAGTTCCTGAAGTTGAATTGGTAAATGGGGAGAAGGGAAACTCTCCTATTTTATCCTCACCAAAGATAGCACCTAGGGTAGCTTTGCCTCCCCCAGAGACAAATAAACCAATGGAGAAAGAAAATGATGGTGAAAATAAAGTCACACCTAAGAATTTCTTTTCAAGCATGAAAGATGTTGAGCTTCTCTTTATTAAAGCTTCAGAATCTGGTAGAGAGGTTCCAAGGATGCTTGAAGCAAATAAATTTCACTTTCGTCCAATATTCCCGGGAAAAGAAAGTAATCTTTCTGGCTCTCTTCTTTCTATATGTCTGTGTCAGTACTCAGTTATCATCTGGGGAAATAATAAATATTAGCAGTTTTTACATTTTAGTAATATGTAAATAAAATACAATTGAGGTCTTGCACCATTGAGATCCTATCTGGATCGAACAGGATTGTCTCCTGTAGAGGATACCTGTGGTATTGCACCAAAAAAAAATATACAATGATGAGATTTTCTATGACAAGTTGTTCTTTTCCCCCCACAGTTTGTAATTCATGCCACTTCTGTAGAGTACTTGAGATATCCTTTATAGACACTTGACCAAAATTAGAAAAAGGAATATGCCCTATAAGTTATAGACAGTCCCTGCATGAATGCCCAATAACTGAGATGATGGTACATGATTTGCTGAATATCTCCTTGATATTCTTGTGGTTTGAAAATAATTTTCAGTTTTTGTTTCAATGGGGGCTTTTGGAAGTTTCCTTTTTTCATTGCTGTGTATTTTATTTCAAAATGAAATGCTTCAGAGTTTTAACTAGAGAATTCTTAATTATGCAGATGGTTCTGTGGCATCCTTGTTTAAGGCATGTTTCTCATGTGGGGAAGACCCAAGTCAAGTTCCAGAAGGTAATTTCTGAGTCTTGTTTACTGTTGATCTTTCGTGTTCCCTAGACATTGCTGACCTTGTTGGGTTGAACCAATCTTCTTGTTAGTTCTGAAGGTATTCCTTAGGAATAAACATTTTCCCCTAGTAGGAGTGATGCGGATCCTATTATGAAATATGGCTATTGTTGGCACTGTTTACAGAATTGTTAAATGTTCTGGATTCTGTGTTGTAGAGAATCAAGAGACCCCATTATTTAATTGGGTTTTATAACTTTATAAGATATAACTGATTTTGATCCTTTTGGAGTTATTTCTAAATTTATTTCGAGTTCCTTTCCATTTAAGTACTGCAACGTAGTAATATGATTCTCCAGCTAGTCTTCCGTAGAGTGAAACTCAAATTAGAAGATGTGGCTATATTAGAACATCTGATTCTGAAGCTTGTTTAACAAGAAAAGCGCCTTATCTAATTTTTCGTAATCAAGATATTTATTCCTGTTTGTTGAAACTGTTTTTGGAATTCAATATCTAATTTTTTTTTCCTTCAAATTTTCCTAGAACCTGCTCAGAACTCGGTTAAATACTTGACGTGGCATAGGACGGCTTCATCTCGATCCTCTTCATCCAAAGCCCCTTTGGATGCAAACTCAATAGACAATTTAGAGGACCTTACAAATAATCTCTTTGATAATTCCTGTATGATCTCTGGAAGCCATGCATCAACCTTAGATAGGTTATATGCTTGGGAAAGGAAGCTCTATGATGAAGTGAAGGTACCATGTATTTCTTATCAGCAATTATGTCTACCTTTGTGTATTTTCTGTATGTTACATTTTTTTATGATAGAATGTTGCAGAAGTATTATTTTGGATCTTAGACTAAACCCTGAAGTTATTCTGTTGACAATTAAGCATTTTGAACAATTAGGTACATGCCATAGAATAGTGGCATTTCCCTGTCTGTTTGCTAATATCATTGTTTCTTTCTGCAAATTACAGGCTAGTGAGATTGTCAGAAAGCAATATGACATGAAGTGTAAAATCTTAAGAAACATGGAATCAAAAGGAGAAAAGACATCCACGGTTGATAAAACTCGCGCTACAGTCAAGGATCTGCATTCAAGAATCATAGTTGCAATTCACAGGATAGACTCTATATCAAAGAGGATTGAGGAGTTACGGGACAGAGAGCTTCAGCCACAACTTGAGGAGTTGATTGAAGGGTATGATTCTATAGGTTTTGCTTGTTTTACCAAGTGTCTGTTTTGTGCTAACATATATTGTCTTAATAATACACTTTATACCCAGAGTGGGATAAAAGTTGCACCTTGAAGAGTAATGAGGAGATTCCATAAGAAGAAAGTTAATTAGAAAGTTTCTATTAATATTTTTGGTAAAGTTGCTAATATATGATATAGTTCTTCATTTGGTAAAAGTCTTCAATTGAAGGCTATTACAAATCTATGAAACAAAAAAAAAAGGTTCAATTACTAAATTGTGTTGACTTGCTTTTGTGAAGGTCATTCTATATCAAGCACAGGTAACTGAAGCACACCCTTGATTCAAATTCTTATCCATTTTTTACCCATTCCAACTTTGAGTCATGTGTAGAAAACTCCCTTTTGAAATTCACCTACACGACTATTTGAATTCACCAATTCATGCATATTACTTCCAATGGGGGGTTTTCTGCACATGTAGCCTTATAGTGTTTTCTGCCTGAAGAGTCTAGACATAAAAAATCTCTTGTTTAAATTAGGAGTAACCTTATAGTTGAATGTAATTGACAGTTTTCCAAGTTTTAGTGTTAAGTTTAACTTTAGTAATTGATTATACAAGATTTATGGCTTTCTATTTTGCGACTTGCTGATTCTGTACCGACAATCTTTGAATGCCAGATTAATGAGTTTGGATAGTAAGCAACTTACTTATGCTTTCTTAGTCATTGAGATAATGAGATGTAATTCACACATGTAAATTTACTTGTGTTGACTAATATGGACTTCTTGCTTTTGTAATTCATCTGTTTATGTTATGCTTTGATGGCAGGTTAAATCGGATGTGGGAAGTGATGTATGAATGCCACAAGCTTCAGTGTCAGATCATGTCAGCAGCATATAACAACAGCCATGCTAGAATCGCCATGCATTCTGAACTACGTAGGCAGATTACTGCCTATCTTGAAAATGAACTCCACTTTCTATCATCAAGCTTTACCAAGTGGATTGGAGCTCAGAAATCCTATCTTGAGGCTATAAATGGTTGGCTTCACAAATGTGTTCCTCTTCAACAAAAATCTTCCAAGAGAAAAAGGAGGCCACAATCTGAACTTCTTAGATATTATGGCCCTCCAATATATGCCACCTGTGAGTTCTGGTTGGAAAAGCTTGGTAACTTACCTGTCAAGGATGTTTCAGATTCCATAAAGAATTTAGCAGCTTATACTGGCAGGTTCTTACCAAATCAAGACAAGAACCAAGGAAAAGGTTCTCATCCACATATTGGTGGTGAATCAGCTGATAGTATGTTGAGGGATGACATCTCAGAGGATTGGGTTTCAGGTTTTGATGGATTTCGAGCACACTTGATTCGATTTCTTGGTCAATTAAATAGTTTGTCTAGTTCTTCTGTCAAAATGTACACAGAACTTAGACAAGCCATTCAGGATGCTAAGAGTAATAACCGTAAATTGAATTCTCAGTCTCAAAATGGTCATTAGAATTCTGAGTCTCAAGATGAGCAGTCAAAGTCACAATCTCAAGTTGTTTTGTCTGGAAATAAACATTCTAACTATAAGAGAAGAATTGCATGAAAGTTGTGGAGAATGATGCAAACTTATACCTATGTGTTGAGAATACAAGTCACTGGATGGAGCATTTGTACATTGAAGGATATAATAAAGTCATCACTGATTTTCCATACTTATAAGTTTAGTCCTTTTAAGAAATTGAAGGGAGCTGATAGATTGCTGTGGAGAGGTTGTGAAATGGATGGTTACAGATTCAGTAAGAGCTGTAAGTACTAGGTTCTGATGGTGAAGAAATTTGGATGCAAAGATGAACTTGTATAATGCCATTTTTTTTAAAACAAAGGGTTTATGGCAGGACTTGTACCTTCTTGATTTTCTTGGCTAATGTTATTTTTTCATTTATGTCATGTGTATATAATTATGAGTTAAATATATTTATTTGGTAAAAAGGGGTAATCTTCTTGACAACTTGTCTCAGATGCATTGAATCACAGCCCAGATTGATTGTGAAGAAATGCAGTTTGAACATGACAACTATGTATCCGTTTGGTTTATAATTATTCTAGAATGGTTGTAAACGAGTGATGCGTACTTTATAAAACACGACATAAGTAATTTAAAATCAATTATGTGGAATTGATTCTGCATTGTGCCTAACTGGAAAATAAACTGACACTATATTTGGTCGTGGTGAATGTGTACTTGTTTAGGGAATTAAGATAATATTTTAGGTATAGCCACATAACAGGAGATAGACTTTCCTTGCCCTCTTTTTTTTTCACTTAAGCTTTCTCCTCTGTGGTTTCTACAATTAGCGTTGGTTCTTTTACTATTGACACATCAAATTATAGTAACCCTTCTTCCAATTGACTAAATGTAAGAGATCTTACATAGCAGTAAGTCTTCTTACAGCAACCTGTCCTAAACTATATGATATAAATATAGGTGTTTATTTATGTTATATTGCAACATCCTTCTCTTCAAGTTGCTTGAACATGAGCTTGACAAAAAGAAATATACAACTTTCATAGTAACGCAAAAAACTTATCAAAACAAAAAAAAGTTACCAGATTTAGTTACACAGTGACAAATCTTGAATAAAAAAATCTGGTTGTGTCAAATTATATGAGAATTTGATCAATCCAATTATTGAATTGAAAGTTCTTATAGAGTAGATCAAACTTATAAAATTTCATAAAAATCAAAAACTAAATACTTTATCAAATTAATTTATATTAACGTATAATAAGTTTTTAAAACATAAGTAAAAGTCCATCATTAGATAACATACCTACGAATGTCCAAATTATATGAAATTTGATATACATGATCATGAAGGTAATATAATGTGATTCAACGGTTAGATTAATCAAATTAACATTTTACAAAAAGTTATTAAGAGGTGTAATTCTTCAAGTTTGACACCTGGTGTCAACGGATCCTGACTCATATATATATATATATATATATATATATATATATAGGAGGGTTCAAATTACACGGGTGTAAGTTACACCAAGTGTTACACCACTGAATAATTTTTTAACGGATCATTGTATTAAATAATCCACCGTTGGATTGAAAGCTACTATCACATAGATCATACATATAAAATTTTACATTAATCCGAAATTATTTGATATGTCATTGAGATGTCTTAAGATTAACGTTATATATACATTTGAAATATATGAAAAATTCAACCTTTTGATTATCAAGTTATCAATGTCAAAATTTTACGAAATTTAACACATATAATCATGATGATGAATAAACATAATTCAACGGTTGGATTACGAAAAAACATATTCGATTTGTAATTATTAGCGGTATAATACTTGGTGTAACTTACATGGTGTAATTTGAACTCTCCTCTCATATATATATATATATATATATGATGTTTTATTAATTATATAAATATGCATATACATACATATAATTTAATTTTTGGAAAAATTTTAGAGGGGGTCATGGCTCCCTCCTGCCCCATAATGCTCCGCCACTGCAGTTACCTACATAAAATTAAATTTTATCCACTTATAGTGTTACACTAGTGTTAATTATACCAAATGTTACACCATTATTTTTTTAAATAATTTTAATATATTATTAAGATATGTTAAGATTAATGTCATATATAGTTTTGAAATGTATGAAAAAAGAGAACGATTTGATTATCAAGGTATTAGTATTAAAATTTTGTGAAATTTAACACAAATAATTACGAAAACAAATAGTTATAATTCAACATTGGATCAATAAAATTCATATTTAATTTAAAATTATTCAATGTTGTAATACTTAAAATAACTCACACGGTTGTAAGTTGGACCCTCTTCACACACACACACATATATATATATATTGGTACTATTTAATTTTTTGAGGGGATGTTCAAAATTGATATGTTACCTCATTAATTTCAAATACTCTTACAATCTAATGCATTCTTTTATTCTTTTATTTTTGTGTGTTATTGTGAACTGAAGGGCCAGTTTTTATTATTATTATTTTGGGTGGGGCAAATACCCACCTATTGCCAAACGAGTGACCATAAGCTAAAAGGCATAATGGGTAATGTCAAATGTGCCAAATTTGTGTTAAGGGTTAACATGAAAATAAACCATTAAATTAAATTCCGATGAGTATAGTCTTAAAAGCTATTGTTTAAATAATTTTTTGACTTCCATGAATGCTTTCAAGAATCTTAATTCTTCTTTTTAGGATAAGAATATTAAAATAACTAACAACCTTTCTGTCTTTGTCACTCCATTATAATATAATAACTTTCATAGTGAAAAAAGTTTGCATCTTCCAGCGCCGAAGACATGTTAGTATTTCGACATAGCTTTGAATGAATTGTTGGCTAGGAATAACCTTTCATGTTAATATCCCCTTGGGCCCCTTCTCTCTTTAATCCACCTATAACGCATATGCTGATTTAGCTTTTCAGTTCAAAGTGATTTCGTCCAAAAAAAAAAAGTTCAAAGTGATTTTAAATGTAAAACATGACCAAAAAATACAATTGACACGAAGGATTAAGCATGAAAAGTATATATGAAAATTGTAATTAAGGGGAGCATGGCCAATTGTAATTAATGGACAGAAACGACATAATTTTGAGTGTTTTTTTTAAGTGTTTTCTGAGTAAGTTACTAAATTTATGTTTTTTTTGGTCGAAGTTACTACATTTATGTTGAAACTTGAAATATTTTATTAATAATTTTGTAGCCCATATTTTGTAGACCTTAGGCCCAGTCCAGTTTTATATCTTCTTTCGACCAACTTTCCCATGATGGGCTGGCTTATACAAGGAACATTTTTCTCTTCTTTACGTTTTGACCCGTTAAATAAATGGAATAAATGTTGACAAAAAAAAAAATTAAATGGAATAAATAAATTTGTATACGTCTTTTTTTTTTTTTTTTCTCCAATTGTAAGTCGTGTACGTTGTTTGAATGAGTATTTTAATAGAAAAAAAGTAGTGTAGAACTGCAAAATTTTACTAGTATACGAGTGTCTGATCATATATCTAAGTTCGGGGTGTTGCGAATTTTCAATTTTTAGTTTTTAAAAATTTTCAATAAAATTTTTACAGCTCAAAACCAAAAATTGAAAACCATTTTTTGTGGTTTTCAAAATGTTTGTTTTGAAAACCACAAAATCAAGTTTTCAATTTTTGGTTTTGAGTTGTAAAAACTTGATTGAAAATTTTTAAAAACCAAAAACTGAAAACTCGCAACCACCCCGAACGGCCCCTAAGCTAGCGAACCAGTTAACATTAGATTTTGAAAAAAAATTAATATATAGTAAGTAAAATATAAAGCCATTACAGTTTAATAGGTATTAAAAGTATTCTTTTTCTTCGAAAATGGTGTGGAGACTCCCCCTTTCTTTTCTTGACTATATATAATTGTACCCAATATTAATTGGTCGCATGGGTTTAAAATTATGATGTAGCCACTCTTATTTAATCATCACTTCATGTACAAGAGTTAACTCTGTATCTTACTTTAAAATATAATTGTCATACACGAACAATAATTATATTTATTACTTGAGAAAAAATATTTTAAATGCATCTAATAATACTTTAAACAATGTGTTATTATTTCTTTTTCCGTAACATTAGCTTGAAAAAGCAACAATTACCTACAATATTAATTAGTTATTAGGATTTAATAAAGTGTTAAATATATTTTTAGTTGGTATAAAATTATTCAACATTTAATTTTAATCCCGGTTTAAATTTTATTTATTTTTACTCCTTTAAAAAATAAAATATAAATCAAGATTAAAACCAAATTTTTTTAATTTTATAGGAATAAAAAATATATTTAATCATTTAATGAATGCATATTGTTAGTGTAAAAAGCTTTACTCATACATTTAACAATGTGTTGTCAAAACATGAACATGACGCCTCTGGTATCTGTATTATTAAACTCAATATACAATGTGATAACATATTATTGGATATTTGTGTAAAACTTACTGACAATATATATCATAAACTCTATTTATTATTGGAGTTAAATGTATTTAAGAACACATAATTTTATTAATTATTAAATATAAATAGTTTGTACCTATATAATAAAAATGTTAAGGCTTAAATATGTTTTTTTTATAGTTGTTCACATTGGTGGTTTTCTTTGGTTTTTTGCTGGGTTATGTTTAAGTTTAGCTCTATTCCCAGTATTTTTGTATTACTTTTTTTGAGTTGAAGTATCTCCTGTACTCCTTTTTAATATATTCTCTTTATTTAGCAAAAAAAAGTTTAAATATATTTTTAGTCCCTAAAAAATTAGTGAATTTTGTGTTTAGTCCCTATAAAATTTTTCACCTAAATTTAGTCCCTCATTAATTTTTCGTTTTAAAGTTTAATCCTTGTCGTTAATTGGTGTTGTTAAATGATGACATGACACTGTATTTTATTAAAACAATTAAACATATTTGTTAATTATTACTTGATTTAGTAAATTTTAAATGCATTTACATGTATTTTATATTATCAAGTATATTATTTATTAAATATAGAAATAATTTTTACTTATATAACTAAAGTAGTAAATATTAAAATATCTTTATTAAAATGTTTGAAAATAATTAATGACAATATTTTTTATTATTTTTGTTATCATATATAATTAAAACTCACATGAGAAAATATTAATGACATTATTTATTATTTGTAAATGCATTTAAATTCTACTAAAAAAATTAAACATATTTGTTAATTATTACTTGATTTAGTAAAATTTAAATGCATTTACATGTATTTTATATTATCAAGTATATTATTTATTAAACATAGAATTACTTTTTACTTATATAACTAAAGTAGTAAATATTAAAATATCTTTATTAAAATTTTTGAACATAATTAATGACATTATTTTTTATTATTTTTATTATCATATATAATTAAAACTCACTTTAGAAAATATTAGTGACAATATTAAGTACAATATTTAATTCTAAAGATAAAATATTTAATATTAAAATTACTTCAATGACTCTATATATTATAAAATATCACATATATGTATATATCATTTGAGAAAAAAAATTAAACATATTTGTTAAATATTACTTGATTTAGTAAAGTATAAATGCATTTATATGTATTTTATATTATCAAGTATATTATTTATTAAATATAGAATTACTTTTTACTTATATAACTAAAGTAGTAAATATTAAAATCGCTTTATTAAAACATTAAATATTAATAAAACTTGAGAAAAATTATGAAAATAAATGGATTTATAGTTTGTTGAATTTGAATATAAAATATAAATTTAAAAAGTAATTTTAAAATGAATTAAACCGTATATATATATTATTTAGTATTATTTAAGCATATTTAAAGATACTTTAAACATATTATATTCTTTTATTTCTTTATTGTATTCCTTTCTTTCACTTTTGATACAAAAATTTAAAAAGGAAAAATTGAAATTTGATAGATCAAAATAGACGTGGAAAAGTTTAATTTAACTCTCCCACAAGGATATGACATATTTTAACGTCTATAATCAAATAGTAATTGATTGGAGCGGAAGCATATTGTGACCCTGGATAAATTTTATGTGCAATGTTAGAGATTTGATTCCTAAAGTCATTGGTTTTGGGGGTTAAATTTCACAATTATGCTAATGAGATTTTCAATAAAAAAACCAAAACAATATTTCAATTATTATCATAGATTTTAATGGAAGAGCTTACAATCTACTAGAAGAATATAAATTCCACAGTCAACAAAAGAAATATATTTTTTTTTTCAAATGACTCTCTCGTGCTATATTGATACACTTCTTTAGTCTTCTTTATTAGTTTTCGTCTTCTTTATTCCGAAGACTAATGGTATAATTAAAGAGTTTATGTAGTTTATAGAATTTTTTTAATGCTTTAGTTTATTACACTTCTTCCATACCACTGCTTGCAATTCAAAGAAGAAATAACAATTATGTCCATTAATCTTATATTAGGAATATGCAACAGAATTAAAATATTATTCAAATACTTAAAATATACTAAATTTTGCATAATTTATGAAATTATTCTTATAAAATATTATATATAAAAAATAAAAAATGGAACAAACAATTATCTTATCCAATCCATCCAATATATTATGAGTAAATCCTCAATTTAGTCATTGAACTTGTCATCTTTCTCCTCATTAGTTTTTAAATTAAATTAATTGAATAAGTAGTCATTTAACTTTATATTATTTATCAAATTATTATAATGTGAAAGTTAACTAATGTGATGAAAAATTGAATATTTAAAAGTTCAAGAACTACTTATGGAAATAATTTAGTTTGGGGACTAACAAAAAAAGAGTTGACAAGTTAAGGGATGAACTTGAGGGTTTACTCAACATATTATTAGAGTAAAGTCTCAACTAGGTCCTTGAAAAATACACATGTCGCTCGATAGGTCTCCCAAATATTTTAGTCATCAGTTAGGTCTCTGAAGTTTAAAATGGTCGATCACCACGTTAGTCCCTCAAAGATTTTCAATCACCTGTTAGGCCCCTAAAAGTTTAAAACGGTCACCAAATTAGTCCCTCAAAGATTTTAGTCACCAATTAAGTCTTTAAAGCTTAAAATAGTCACCGAGTTAGTCCCTAAATTACTTACCGATAGAAACATCGTTAATAGAAGCTGATGACACGTTGTATGACTTGTCCTATTAAGTGTCAAATAAGCATTCAATTCACTCACATAAGCAGCAAAGTGATAAAAACTAGGGTTTCTATTAGGTACTTTTTTGTATATCTTGTTCTATTAAGTTCCAAATAAGCATTCAATTCACTCACATAAACAATCCTATATGGCAAAAGGATAAAAACTAGGTTTTCTATTAGGTCCTTCTATTTAGATGGGTCTCCTTCCAAAATTAAATAATTGTATTTATTATTTATTGTCGGGACAAATTTAAGTAATCATTTTTTTTATCTACTCAAGCGAAAAACATCCACATCCACATCCACATCATGGTGAGACTAGCTCTCCTGGTGAGGTTTTTTCTATACACAAGACTTGAACACGAGATCTTACTTAGGGGGATCAAACACGTATCGCTTGAACCAATAACTCATTGTAGTATATATGTACTTAATGTTTTATCTATTGCATCATATTATTATTTTTATTAAATTTTATACAAAAATAAGAAATTTATTAAATTAAATGACAAACTTAGAACCCTTGTAGCATCTCCAAGAGCGATGACCAACTTGAACATCACTAATCACTCTTGGAATAAAGGAATCCTAGAAGGCCACCACAATGGTAGTAGTCCAAAAAGTATTTCCAATGAACGACTACTTTATTAGTTATCACTTCCCATCTTAGATCATCATAAACTAGAAAGATGGAAAACGTAAAACATTTAAGAAAATGATGAAAATGATTAAGTGTGTATCTTCAGGGTTTACTCATATTTTTATTATATATACGTTAAAATATTAAATAGACCTAAACAATAACATTAAATATTATATTTAATATAAAAAATGAAATACTATAAGAAATATATGTTACAATTCAACCATTATATATAATTAGTTATCTTTAGTGCACAAGAAAGGCAAATGTATTTAAACTTAGGACCTCACACTACAACATTTTGTGGTTTAGACCACACTTTATCATCCACGATTGAAAAACCATGGCTTAAATATGAGATAGGCCACACTTTTAAAAGAATAGGTGATAATATACTAAAATTCTCTTCTTTAAAAAATATGATAGAAAAACCGTGACCTATTCATAATTGGCCATAGTTGGAAAACCGTTGCGTATAGAAAGGTCACATAAAAAAACTGTGGGCTAAGAGTCCAAATAAACCCGGAAAAGCACGCGGGTCTTATACTAAATTAAAAACAAAAAAATTGGAGCCCTTATCCCTTTTCCCCCAATTGTAAGTCTCATACTCAAAAACCCCTCTCCCACATACGACTCTATGTGTTTCCTTCGTAATCGATCTATCTCGTTCCCTAAACCCACTTTTTTTTTCAAAAAACTCTGCGTTTCCTATCCTCATCCTCGTTGCCTTCGTAGAAGCTGCTTTGAGTTTGGCAGAGTTGGGAGATCCCCTTGGCGATGAATCTGTGTCCGTAGAAGTTGTTGTGAGGATTTTGTGCGACGAATCTATGCGATGAATCTGGCGAAGTTTAGGAGGATTTCTCGTTTAAGTTAGGTTACAGATTAGATTGCAACAACTCTCCGATTTTCAACTAGTCCACTACTACATTCAAGTCTTTTCGCAACATTTAATCAATTACATTTTTAAAAAATGTTATTAATACTATTGATGAAGTCTACCGGGTAACGTTTTTTTTTACTAAATGTTACAATTGATTGATTATTGATTATGTTTTTATACATTTAGGTTTAAGAAACTCATGATTTCGAAATGGATTTCTCGTTTTCATGGAGTTCGGTTCTTAGCTTTCCATGTCTCCTTTCGTTTGATTCTTAGAAATTGACTCTATTACGGTCTTTCATTGAGTCTTGTCATTTTTTTAACATTGTGTTCACTTTCATTTGAACTAGTTGTGGTTTTGGCTTTAAAGATTACTTTGATTTTATTTTCTTGTCTATTTATTTAGGTTTTGATTATTGTAACAGGTTATGCTTTGAAGGAGAAGGCACAAATTTGTTGTTTGATATGTGCAAACTTTTTATTGCGTCAACTGCAAATTCAGATAACCAAAGCTGGTATGCAGTTCATGCAAATGAAATTTCATGAGGAGTTCTCAAATATAGGTAATACTTTGCTAACAATACATGATTAATTTATTTTGAGATTCAATAAGTTTTTTGTTTACTCTTTGTTAAATACATGTTTTTGTATTATCTTTTTGGTTTCAGAATGCATAGGTACGGCTGTGTATATATATAAAGAGAATTTCAGCCGATATAATGTCAGAAATGTTACTAGGAACTTGCGGTTGACTATTTTTATGACAGGTTTCCTCTGTTTCTGGATTTATCATCAGTCCTTTTTTATTGCTATAATAAATGAGCACTTAATTATTTGTTGGTCGCAGTTGGTTAAAATAGACTGGTAAAAGCAGTAAGGAATCCCTCTGCTTCGTCGTTCCTCAAATCCTGGATGTGTTACATAGTTCAAATGTGACAGTTTCTGGTTATACAAAGGTTGTATATTTTATGTAGGATAAAAATCCAAGTGCATTTGTTAACTAGGATTTCTGTTTTGTTGGCTCAGTAGTTGAGAGTTTGCAGGTGATGAAAGTCTCTTGATCCTAAATTTAATTAAATAAAATTAAATTAAATGAATTAATAAAGTGGGAGGAATAAATAAAGAAATAAATAATATTATTAATAGTTTTTAATTAAGATAGAACTATTTCAAATAAAAAAAAAGAAGATAAGGGGTTGAGAGTGGGCCAAGCCCATACAAGCAAGTGAGTAAGGAGGGGTTAACAGTTTCTAATCCTTATTCGTAAAAACGTCAGAGAGCGAAACCCCAAGGAGGGGAGAAACAACGTCTCAAGGAGATATTGCTGGAGTTTGATCATCAAGAACCAAGAAAGAGCCTTCCCTGCTGATTGATCGATCTTCAATAAGGTACGGTGGGGGAGATGGTGCTGCTTATATATGCATATGGGGATGCTTGGGTAGTAACCTAAGACTTTAATTCGTATTAATAATTGATATACTGAGTATGGATTATGAAAATTGTAAATTGATGATTGTTTGTATGATTCTTGATGAATCTTGAGGAGACTGAATGAGGATAATATGAATAGTGAAAAGGGGATTAATAAGGGTTTGATGATTTGGGGTTTTGATGGGAAAACCTTGAAAAACTGTTAAAGATTGATACTCTTGTTGAGTTTGATGAATATAACTGCATATAGATGATATTTTTGATGAAAAAGGAATGATTAGAGATTGAATAGAGAGGTTTGGAATTGGAGGAGATCGCAAGAACTGCGATCAGTGTCGCGGGCAATCGATTACCGGGAGTGGTAATTGATTACCAGAGGGTTCTGGGCAACCAGGAGGGCTGTTTGCTCTCAGGTAATCAATTACAAAAGTTTGGTAATCGATTACCAGGGTGATTGCTTGCAGGTAATCGATTACCAAGGGTTGGTAATCGATTACCAGAGACCTTGTTTGCAGGTAATCGATTACATAAGGATTGTAATCGATTACCAGTGTGGACTGGTGAATCCTTGTGATGGATGATTGTTCATATTGAGTTGATGTATTTATTGATGATGATAATGGTATTTGGTGATAATTATGATGATTTTTGATGATGATGATGATGATGATTGGTGAATATGTATGATGAAAAAAATTCAAATAAACTAAAATTATATTACATGTTACGATGAGAATATTACGATTAATGAGTAGTAACACAAGACAAGTTATGATTAGGAATACAACCATTAGAGATAAATTCGGTAACTCCCATTATAGAAAAACGACAAAGTGTTCATTTGATTTGCAGTTGAGTAGAATTGATTTTAGAAATCAATGATTGAGATGAGTGCTACACGTTTTACGAAGCACATTGGACGGAAGAGATTTAAAATCAATTCCATTGATCAAAGGTAACTTTTACTGAAGTGATGGCCACATACTTGGGGATATGTTTTCTTTCGCAATTGAAAATGGTTGTATGATTTTATTTTCTCAAATTTTAATTAGCAATTCAATAATTTTGCATAATTTGTTTGAAATTAAAAAGTGATGATAATTTAATAATTCAATTAAAAGAATTAATTTTTTATACTTGTAAAATTTGGCAAATTTATCAAAGACAAGAAGTGTTGTTGTGTCTGAGAAATATCAAGAAAAAGAAATCTCTTCTTTAATATTTCAATGCATCTATATGTATATTTGTATTTAATTTTAGAGAGACAAGATATGATTTAAATTTCCCCAATACAAATAAGTCACTCAAAATGAATTTTGAAGTACAATATCATTATTGTAAGAGTATCATTAAGACTCAAAAGAGTTGTGAATCTATTGATAATAACATGGACATTAAGATTAATGCATAAAGAGGTGCCTCTCTATTTAGAGTTACAAGCATATCTAAATTGTTGCAGAACTTATAATATATATTATATATAAGCCATTCATAAACTAAAAGGAGATGAGACATTCATCATTTAAAGGTGCAATGGGAGATCCAAATTCTCCTCATCATTCTCTTTTGCATCAGTTACAATCTCTGAGGTAGAAATTAGATTCTCCTCATCCTTGAAAAGAAGTAACTCCTTAATCTGAGGCTGCATTCCTTCATAATCATCAAGTGGTGAAAAGCTCATTCTTATCCTTTTTGAAGCACTTAGTAACATCTCGGTTTCTTGATGAATTTCATATAAAGGACATTTCATTGCTCTCTCATGGTCCAAATTTCGATTTTGAATGGGAGGCAAGACTCTTGATAAGTGAAAATTATATGATAAATTAGAGCACTTTTTAGTTCACTTATCAAGGATAAAATGATATTTTTACCCCAAATTAATCCCTTTTTATTTAATATTAGATAAATTATATTTATTAATCTTGGATTTGAATTTGATGCTATTTTGATAGAAATATTGCTGATTTTTGCAAAATATGGCAAAGATTTGATTTGAAGGAAAGATAGCATTAAATGAGGGAGATATCTGCAAGATTTGAGTTTGATTGAAGACATTTAATAAATAATTGAAGAAGATTTGAGGCAATCAATGAGGATATCATTGCCAATCAAACAAGGATTCTGCAGACAACCTTCCCAAATAAATCAAAGATGCTCAATAAATGCAAGGATTTCATCAAGAAAAGGGAAACAAGGAAAGACAAATCAGCCAAAATCAGTCTCGGGGAGAGATCAAATTAAAAAGAGAAAGTTTGGAGTTGTAGAACGCGTTGCGCGCTTCAACCTGTGCTGTAGCGCAAGGTGAAGCGCAATTCTCTGGAACCTGCGCTGCAGCCTGCGCTGTAGCGCAGCTTGAAGCGCAGGTCACGCAAATTTGTTCCTTGTTGCCGTTTTAGATAGATTTCTCCCCAATTTTGTTTGTCTTTCCTTAGCTTATAAATAGGACCTCATTGCACCAGATCAAGGTATGCACGATTATTGTAATTCAGTCTTATTTCAGTGATAATGCACCAAAGCTAATTTTAGAGTAGGAGAGGAGGAGCGCTTCATAAGGATTGAAGATGGTGACAACATCTTCAGTGGTTTGTATGGCTACCTTGTGTAGTTAACTCTCCATTAGGATTGAATGTAATTGATTCTATCCCCAAGTGTATGTAAACTCTATTTTATTATTTCTGAGCTCTTTGTCTATAATATTGGTAATCTTATTCTGTGCTTAATTCCTAACTTTCACGCTTGCGCCGGAGTTATAGGCTAGTTTTGACTAGGATTGAGGATGGGGGAGCGGATTCTGAAGAAACCCAAACTCTGATTGAATAAGAGGACTCGGTACTTTGTAACCGACACATGAGCGTTACTAATGATCGATGGATAGTGATAGTACTCTAGCGAAGGGCGTTTACAGGATTAGGCCTTAGTATTGATAACAAAGAATTAGTTGATTGTCAATCCAGGACCGACACATGGATGTATTCTGATGAGTGATGGGTAGTGTGAGTACTCTAATGAAGGTGCGTCTACAGGATTAGGCCTCGTTTATCAATTAGTTCTTTTACAAACGAAATAAAGAAAGCATAATAAGTCGAGGGTAAGTATGTCGCTTGGGAGAGCCCGCATGGATTATCTTTGAATGTGAGTGGCGCCAGGTAACTCGGGGTCATAAGCAGTATAGTTTGTCTACAGTATTATAGAGTAAACCTAAAATAATAGATAGTTTTTACATGCACAGATGGTGTGATGAGATGAAGTTCAATCCTAATCCAAGTAAAGTGTCTCTAACTCTTCCTTTCTATTTCAATTGATTATCTGTTATTTACGTTTTTCGCACAATAATATTCTCAAAACTCGTTGTTTCCCTTGATAAATAGATCACGAGTTTACGTGAATTGACCGTTCCCTATGGATACGATACTTTTCTTACTATTATACTACTGGATTTTTGGTTCGCTTGCCAGAAACCCATCAAGTATTTTTTGCGCCGTTGCCGGGGAACGATTTCCAATTCGTGTAGACCTTGGCAGGTCTAGTTATCAAGTTTTTATTTTAGGATTTTGTTTATTTGTTTACTATTCTTATTATTTTTAGGATCCATTATTATCTTAGGAAATTTATTGTTTATTTTTCTAATTCTCTTCAACACTTACCTTTTTCAAAGTTTCTTGTTTATGCTTTTGAGAGGTCAGGCGTCTCCTAATCAATTACAGTTCGACCCGGAAATAGAAAGGACGTCGCGAAAGAACAGAGGTAGAAACTTGAGAAGGAGAAGAAGGACAATTGTTGAGGAACCCAAAAATATGGCAGCGGAACGTCCAAGAAGAACGCTAGGGGATTATATCTCCCATCACGGACCACGTCACTTCTCAAGCATTGTGTTCCCACCAAACGCAAGAGCCTTGGAGTTGAAGACTGCACACCTCAACCTCATTAGTGCACATCAATTCGCTGGATTGGATCATGAAATTCCAAATGCTCATCTTTCTATTTTTTATGAATTGATTGGTACTATGGGTTTCGAGGAAGGTAATTTGGAATCTGTTTACTTACGCTTGTTTCCTTTCTCTTTGATAGGCAAAGCTAAGGAATGGCTACAATCACACCCAAATCAAAGCCTAACCAATTCGGGTGTGGTTGAGGAGAAATTCTTGACAAGATTCTTCCCACCAGGGAAGCAGATAGAAGCCAAAGCAGATATTTCCACATTCAGACAAGGGATTGATAAGCCACTATGTGAAGCTTGGGAAAGATTCAAGTCTATGCTGCGCAACTGTCCCAACCATGGCTATGAGGATATAACCCAACTCAACATATTCTGTACGGGACTTCGTTCAGATTCAAGGTCATTCATAGATGCGTCAGCAGGTGGAACTATCTTATCCACAGAAGTTGATCGAGCACTAGAAATCATCAACCATTTTGCACAGAACGATCAACAAGCTCAAAGTGGAAGACAGCCCGCGCAATTACCAAAGAAAGGGATGTTGGAACTCAATCAAAGTGATGCTCTGTTAGCTGAGAACAAGCTCATTAAACGTCAACTAGAAGCACTCACTAAGACGTTAAAGACACTCCCTCAACAACTCAAAGCTGTCCACTCACAACCCATCCAAGCCCAACCATTGATTTGTGATTTCTGTGGAGGTGACCATCTAGATGGTCAATGTGCTAACCAAGGAACACAACCAGAACAAGTCAACTTCATGGGTAACCAGGGAAGGCAAGGGAATTACTCCAACAACAACAACAATCAATATTCACAAGGTTGGAGAAATAACCAAACCAACTCAGGTTGGAGTCAGAATGGAGGAACACGACAACCACCTTACCAACAGCAGCCCTCAACATATGATAAACTGAACACTTTGGAAGGTGAAATCGATGACCTTGTGCCAAAATTTAGTGGATTCAAGACAACTACTGAGGCATCAATCAAGACTCTAGAGAGTCAAGTGGGCCAGTTAGCAACTGAGATGGCAGAGCACAGGCAACAACACTTTTCAGCTGTGACCCACACCAATCCAAAGGAACAATGCAGCTTGATTTCTACTGATGGCAACAAGTCAGAGGAGGAGGAACTTGATGAGGAAGAAGAAATCATCTTTGAAGAACAATTGCTTTAAGAGGAAGTTGTTCAACAAGATAAAGAAGCAGCACAAAAGGAACATCATGAAGAGAAGGTCTTAATCACAAGTAAGTCACTTGACCCAGGTAGGTTTATATACCCATCTCTATTGGTAGTCTACCTCCTACTCATGCTTTATTAGATCTTGGAGCAAGCATCAATTTGATGTCGCTATCGTATTTTAACAAGTTGAGTAATGTGAAGGTCAAGCCTGCAAATGTGAAGTTACTTCTTGCAAATAAATCTGCTCAATGCCTTCATGGGATATTAGAAGATATTCAAATCAAAGTGGATAAATTTGCATATGTTGTAGATTTCTACATTGCAGAGACAGAAGAGGAGGATACTGAAGTCCCCCTAATTTTAGGAAGACCCTTCATGAAAGCTGCTAAGATGATCATTGATGTTGATCAAGGAAAATATGAATTGAGCTCAAGAGATGAAAGTATTACGTTTCATAAAGGTACGCCCAAGTTACAACAAACTGATGCTATTTCTAAAAATCCAACAAAGTTGCCAGGCTCCGAATTTCTGAGGAAGCCTAGGATGAGGATAAAGCATCCAGAGTCAATATGGGAGTTCAAATTTAAGAGGAGAAGGAGATCAACATCTGATACTGAGGAAGACAGTGACAGTAATGGAAGAATCAAAAATTGGCATGGAGGATGGGAGCTCAAAGGAAGAACTGGTATGGAGTCAAACATCATCCTCCACTTGAGGCCACCATGAAAGGGTTGAGTAACCAGGCGTCAAGCTAAAAGACGTTAAACAAGCGCTTCCTAGGAGGCAACCCAGTTCCTTGTAAGTTTTAAATTTCCATTTAATTTTCACTTTGGTAATTTTTAGTTTTAGGATTTACCTGTGTAATTAGGAAATTGTTAATATGAAGATCCAAATTTTAAAGGTATGCATGAAACCAGTTAGGAGTAGCAGAAGCAGAGAGAATACTGCAGATCCGCGCTTCAACCTGCGCTGTAGCACAGGTGAAGCACAAAATTAAAAATAAAAACCTGAATCTCTGACTTTTGCGCTTCACCCTGCGCTGCGCAACAGAACGCTTCAACTCCTGAAGCAGTACGCGCTCCACTCTGCGCTGTAGCGCAGGGTGTAGCGCAGGAAGCGGGACTTTAAGTTCTGAAATTTGAACGAAGGAGTTCATTTTGAACTTCCTTTCGTTCCGTTCCTTTGCATTTCCTCTGATATTCCTAACCTTTGCTTTGCCTTTTCTCACTCATATAGCCTTCATTTTCAGTTTCTGAGCTTATACCAGGTATGTTTTTATAGTTTTCTTTCTTTTTAACCGATTGAAATTTTGATTTTTTATTTTATTTGAGCACAACCTTAGGATAGGAATCTTAGGACTTTAGGAACCTTTAGGAAAGAAATAATTGTTCATAGTGATTTAAAATTAGATTGCATGTGGTTAGGATTCTTTGTGAGTTATTCATGTTTGCTCAGGTGGTAGTTTTGAGTGCTCAATGATTTTTGCAAATTATTTTGTTAGTGCATGTATGCTTAATTAATTGCTCTAATATTTTTTCATGCACATACATAAATGATTGTGCAATATTGCATGTTACTTATGACATGATTTTTTAGCATGAGTTTGATTCTCACTTTGCCTGTTTAGAATTGTTTAGGACCTGCTTTAATTGATCACTTTAGCATGTCTTAATTAATTAATTGGCTTTTATTGGGTAATATTTAAAATCAAAATTTTTAAGCACATTTGTCTGGTTAATTGATTGTTCTAATTATTGAAATTTATTGGCCATTTATTTCATAATTATGAGCAATTAAATATTATGATGCATAAATAATTTTGAGTTGCTTTTGCTTTACATATGGTTCGCACAAAGAATGTCAGTGGTGCTAGTTCTTCTGGGAGGGGCACAGGGGGTGCCAAAAGGAAGGCCCCCAGAGGGAACCTGAGTTCGATCCTCATCGCTTCAAGGACCTCAAGTCCTTTGAAGCATACACTGACATTGCTGACTGCCAGTTCATCCTGGAGCGACCAGTCATCCTCCAGGAGGGGGAATATGAGGAGTTTTCTGCTGAGATTCACAGGAAGCGTTGGAATCGCCTCAGTCGTCCTGACAACTACTTCGATCCAGATATTGTCAGGGAGTTCTATGCTAATGCCATCGAAGACCACGACGTTAACTACAGGAGGGAGTCCTATGTTCGAGGACAGGTTATTAGATTTGATTGCGATGTAATCAATGTACTTTTAGGAGATCCCAGAGAGGAGGACACAGACCTCGTGGTGTGTCAATACCTCGAGCGGATGAATGTTGTGGGGCTTCATGGAAATGATCCCCTTGACATTGAGACTGCTCAGCTGCTATGCTTACCAGGGCGTTCCTTTGAAAGGAATGCATATCAGGAGGCAGCTAGGATCTACAGGAAGGATATGAAGAGCATAGCTCAGATGTGGACAGTGCTGATACTGGCCAACATTCATCCCACCAGGCATGTTTCTGATGTAGTTATGCCCATGGCCCACCTCATCTACACTATCCTCACCGCCGCCGTTATCGATGTCTCATGAGTTATCACCCAGAAGATATCAGACTTTGCATCTTCTGTGGGGCGCCGGACCCCTAACTCCAAGATCAGGCGTGGCTTCCCTTCTCTCATCACCTCACTCTGCAGATCTAGGGGTGTAGAGGTGAACCCCAGGGTTCGCATCGCACTTCCTATGACCAGAGCATACATTGAAGCCAACTGTATCCCGGCTGAGGAGTTACAGGTTGAGGAGCAGCAGCAGCAGCAGGCACCACCACCACCACCAGCAGACATGGACGCTCCAGTCTGGGCCCAACGACTTGAGGCACAGAACACTCATCTGATGGCTCAGATGTCCACTATTCATCGAGCAGTTGTTCATTTTCAGAGTAGACATTATCAGGCTCGTGTGGACCCCATGACCTCTGCCCAGTTTCATGATTACTTACAGTGGCCTGGGGACAGACCTATTTTCCCAGGGGGGATGGAGCAGCTTACATGGATCATGACCAAGATGAGGATTGATTTTTTTTCTTTCCTATTTGGTGCTTTTCCTTCTTTTTCTTTTTTCTTTTTCATTTTACTTTCTTATTTTCTTAATTTCTTTTGATATGTACTGTATACCACTGATACATTATCTATATTAGGCAGTACTTACTTTGCTATTTTCTGTTTTTCTATTAAATTTTTAGGACTTTTTAGGACCTTAGGAATTAGGATTTAAGGTAATTTTTTTTCAAAATTCTATGTAATTAAGTAGTTTAACTAACCAGACTAGGAAAGATGATAGGCTTTTGTGATTAATTCCATAATCAGTTAGGATCAGGATACTTCTCAAGAGAACCTATCAGGATAGTTAGTTAAAACCAGTAAGTGCTTTATCAAGGAATTTTAGCCAATAACCGGTGAGCTGAGAGCCCAAACACTGAAATTGAGAGTTTTTCACCGCTGCTTGTCAACTGTTATTGCTTGAGTTTCTGAATTTTTTCTTGCTAGTGGAAGATATGGAAGTGACAAAGGCATATTTTGTGATTATGATATTTTGCTCAGTGCCAAATAGCCAACCTTGATTAAATTTTTCCAATTTTTGATTGCCCATTTGAGCCTTTAATGTTTCCTTTGGTGCACCCTAACCATATTCATTGAATGTAACTTGTCCCTCAACACTTGGGATAGAGAGCAAGGTGCACCACAACAACACGGGACAAGAGGTTGGTGAAGTGAAAGGTCAAAGAGATTCAAAGAGCAGACACAAGAAATCACAAAGAAGAGTACTCCATCACAAATAAATTTTCTATGTTATTGTTTATGTAAAAAAAAAATCTGCACAAAAGTGTGGAATTGAATAAGTTGGAGGGAGTACTTCTTCAAACAAAGAGGCCAGCTGAAAAAGGGAGAAATTCAAGAATAACATGGCAAATGGAGAGAAGTCCCAAGAACAATCACAAGATGCTCTCTATTCAAAGTGTTCTTTGCATATCCAGAAAAACCATGATTTCTTGATAGCCCAGCCTCATTACAACCAAAGAAAAGACCTTTTGATCCATGTTAACTACTTGCAGGTTCAGATGTTGGAAATGACTATCAATTCTAGTTGTTCAACAGTGGTGAAAAAGATTAAGGGAAACACTTACCCGTGAGAATGAGAGATTTCCTTGGTTTATCACTTATTGCTTTAATTTCTATTTTTGAGAAGTTTGACTGATGTGTGTGTTCTATTCTGATTGAGGATTGGTAACATCTCTTAATCCTGATTTTTTCTTATGTTTGGAAAGTGACTGCTCCTTAACAAGGAGATGATGAAGAGTTCCTTGAATTTGTTTTTGATTTTTTAGTTATTCAGGGGATAGAATTGATTTTTGATTGCAAAGAGGTCTCTTGCTTGAGGACAAGCAAGAAGTTAAGTTGGGGGGTATTTTGATAAGTGAAAATTATATGATAAATTAGAACACTTTTTAGTTCACTTATCAAGGATAAAATGGTATTTTTGCCCCAAATTAATCCCTTTTTATTTAATATTAGATAAATTGTATTTATTAATCTTGGATTTGAATTTGATGCTATTTTGATAGAAATATTTCTGATTTTTGCAGAATATAGCAAAGATTTGATTTGAAGGAAAGATAACATTAAATGAGGGAGATATCTACAAGATTTGAGTTTGATTGAAGACATTTAATAAATAATTGAAGAAGATTTGAGGCAATCAATGAGGAGATCATTTCAATGAGGAGATCATTGCCAATCAAACAAGGATTCTGTAGACAACATTCCCAAATAAATCAAAGATGCTCAATAAATGCATGGATTTCATCAAGAAAAGGGAAACAAGTAAAGACAAATCAGCCAAAACCAGTCTTGGGGAGAGATCAAAGTAAAAAGAGAAAGTTTGGAGCTGCAGGACGCGTTGCGCGCTTCAACCTGCGCTGTAGCGCAAGGTGAAGCGCAGTTCTCTGGAACCTGCACTGCAGCCAGCGTTGTAGCGCAGGTCACGCAGATTTGTTCCCTGTTGCCGTTTTAGATAGATTTCTCCCCATTTTTCTTTGTCTTTCCTTAGCCTATAAATAGGACCTCATTGCACCAAATCAAGGTGTGCACGATTTTTGTAATTCAGTCTTATTTCAGTGATAATGCACCAAAGCTAATTTTAGAGTAGGAGAGGAGGAGCGCTTCACAAGGATTGAAGATGGTGACAGCATCTTCGGTGGTTTGTATGGCTACCTTGTGTAGTTAACTCTCCATTAGGATTGAATGTAATTGATTCTATCCCCAAGTGTATGTAAACTCTATTTTATTATTTCTGAGCTCTTTGTCTATAATATTGGTAATCTTATTCTGTGCTTAATTCCTAACTTCCGCGCTTGCGCCAGAGTTATAGGCTAGTTTCGACTAGGATTGAGGATGGGGGAGCGGATTCTGAAGAAACCCAAACTCTGATTGAATAAGAGGACTCGGTACTTTGTGACCAACACATGAGCGTTACTAATGAGTGATGGGTAGTGACAGTACTCTAGCGAAGGGCGTTTACAGGATTAGGCCTTAGTATTGATAACAAAGAATTAGTTGATTGTCAATCCAGGACCGACACATGGATGTATTCTGATGAGTGATGGGTAGTGTGAGTACTCTAATGAAGGTGCGTCTACAGGATTAGGCCTCGTTTATCAATTAGTTCTTTTACAAATGGAATAAAGAAAGCATAATAAGCCGAGGGTAAGTCTGTCGCTTGGGAGAGCCCGCATGGATTATCTTTGAGTGTGAGTGGCGCCTGGTAACTCGGGGTCATAAGCAATATAGTTTGTCTACAATATTATAGAGTAAACCTAAAATAATAGATAGTTTTTACATGCACAAAGGGTGTGATGAGATGAAGTTATATCCTAATCCAAGTAAAGTGTCTCTAAGAGTATGTTTAGATTAGCGTTTTACAATGTTAAACTCACATTTTGGACCGTAAACGTGATTTTGCAAAATATGCATCTTGTTTGGCTTCCCACATGAAACACATGTTTGGGTTCTGAAACTTGAGTTTGCAAAACGCAGGTTCTTGTAGCTTCTGCGTGTGAAACTTGAGTTTCCTTAATATTAACTTTCTAAAACACACGTTTGTAGCAAAATATCCAAACATGAAATCACTTTTACTCATACTCAAGTTTATCATAAATCACGTTCATTCAAAATCAAGTTTGCAAACGCTAATCCAAACGCACACTAACTCTTCATTTCCATTTCAATTGATTAACTGTTATTTACATTTTTCGCACAACAATATTCTCAAAACCCGTTGTTTCCCTTGATAAATAGATCACGAGTTTACGTGAATTGACCATTCCCTGTGGATACGATACTTTTTTTACTATTATACTACTGGATTTTTAGTTCGCTTGCCAGAAACCCATCAACTCTCGATATAGCAATATCCCTCACACTTTAAAAATTATTCATATTAACTCTTTTATGAGGATTAAAATCATTGGACACTAAAGAGTTATTCATACGAAGAGAATTTTCTCCATGAGGATGATATTGAAGGCCCAGTTTGATTACAAAATATAGTTTTTAGAGGATATGGAAATCCATTGTTATAGCCTTGCAAACTAACACCATTGAATGAGTAATTTTGAACGGGGCCTAATTGCGATGGAAGACTCAGGGGATTCTTGCGAGAACCCATATCTTGTGGAGGACCACTTGGAGGAGTTAAAGGTAACATTCGATCATATCGAGCTGCTGCTATTAAGGATGAAGTGTTCTTGCTAGAGGAGGCATAAGGAACCACTAAATGAGTTTTGGAATCTCCAATTTTATTCTCATGGTGTCCTGCATTTGGCATGTTAAAATCAAATTGAAGTAAAAAAATAATTAATAAATAGGTTAAATAAGTTTTCAGTCCCTCAAGTTTGACTCGAATTTGGTTTTAGTCCCTAAACTTCAAAACTATTGGTTTGGGTACATCGTGTTCTGAAATCACGTAACTTTAGACCTTCCTCTTAACACCGTTAACTTTGACGATGATGGGACAAATAAATTTTTGTGTCAATTTTATTAAATTTAACTTCACATTTTTCGTGAACAGGGAAGGCCATAAAGATGTTTGGATGAGCTGAGTTGTAATTCAATTGCCATATCACGATCATTGAAAGTGACTGGACAAACTGACACAGAAATTTGTTTGTAACGCCAGCGTCAAAGTTAACGGTGTTAAGGGGAAGGACTAAAGTTACATGATTTCAGAACGTGAGGGATCCAAATCCACAGTTTTAAAGTTTTGGGACTAAAACCAAATTCAAGTCAAACTTCAGGGACTCAAAACATATTCAACCTTTAATAAATTTATAGTGAATCATCACTTTACCTTGAGACACCATGTTTGTTTCTAAAACTTGTACAAGAAAATATTAAAGTTGGTACCTTGAATCAAATTGTTAGGGTAAGGATGCCTTTGCTGCCCCCGTCGCCTCCCTTGAGGCTCTTCGAAGCGACCCCCAAGTGATGGATGGCTATTGAGAATTTGATTGTAATTCTCACCAGTAGGAATGGGTCTATTCTTTTGAGTCATTTCTCTACGGGAAGCCAAAAAATGATTCATCATGGATGTGAAAAATAAGACTATTAGAGAAGGTTAGTGAAAACTCAAAAAGGACTACTTTTCTCTGAGGAATAACCCTACCTCTTATTTATATTAAAAAATTCTTAAAAGGAAAGTAAACAAAGAACGATTGAGTAATGGTTATTTCGTGTGATTGGATATAAACAATGTGCATTTAACCACAATTAACTTATTTCGGGTTTCAGAATTAATACGTACTAGATTCCTTTAAGATAAGGATGCATTATTCGAAAAATAGAAAATAAAAAATAGAAAAGGTTTGTGAGAAACGTTGAAAATAACCCATATATATAATAATAATAATATAAAGATGATACTAATAAATGCTTGTAAAATTCAAATAAACTAAAATTATATTACATGTTACGATGAGAATATTACGATAAATGAGTAGTAACACAAAACAAGTTATGATTAGGAATACAACCATTAGAGATAAAGTCAGTAACTCCCATTATAGAAAAACGAAAAAGTGTTCATTTGATTTGCAGTTGAGTTTAATAGATTTTAGAAATCAAAGGTTGAGATGAGTGATACACCTTTTACGAAGCACAATGGACGGAAGTGATTTAAAATCAATTCCAGTGATCAAAGGTAACTTTTACTGAAGTGATGGCCACATACTTGGGGATATGTTTTCTTTCGCAATTGAAAATGGTTGTATGATTTATTTTCTCAAATTTTAATTAGCAATTAATTAATTGTGCATAATTTGTTTGAAATTAAAAAGTGATGATAATTTAATAATTCAATTAAAAGAATTGTGTTTTTATACTTGTAAAATTTGGCAAATTTATCAAAGACAAGAAGTGTTGTTGTGTCTGAGAAATATCAAGAAAAAGAAATCTCTTCTTTAATATTTCAATGCATCTATATGTATATTTGTATTTAATTTTAGAGAGACAAGATATGATTTAAATTTCCCTAATACAAATAAGTCACTCAAAATGAATTTTGAAGTGCAATATCATTATTGTAAGAGTATCATTAAGACTCAAAAGAGTTGCGAATCTATAGATAATAAGATGGACATTAAGATTAATGCATAAAGATGTGCCTCTCTATTTAGAGTTACAAGCATATCTAAATTGCTGCATAACTTATAATATATATTATATATAAGCCATTCATAAACTAAAAGGAGATGAGACATTCATCATTTAAAGGTGAAATGGGAGATCCAAATTCTCCTCATCATTCTCTTTTGCATCAGTTACAATCTCTGAGGTATCAATTGGATTCTTCTCATCCTTGAAAAGAATTAACTCTCCTAAATCTGAGGCTGCATTCCTTCATAATCATCAAATGGTGAAAAGCTCGTTCTTAGCCTTTTTGAAGCACTTAGTAACATCTCGGTTTCTTGATGTATTTCATATAAAGGATATTTTGTTGCTCTCTCATGGTGCAAATTTTGATTTTGAACGGGAGGCAAGACTCTCGATATAGCAATATCCCTCACACTTTAAAAATTATTCATATTAGCCCTTTTATGAGGATTAAAATCATTGGACACTAAAGAGTTATTCATACGAAGAGAATTTTCTCCACGAGGAGGATATGGAAGGCTCATTTGAATAAAAAATGTAGTTTATAGAGGATATGGAAATCCATTGGTATAGCCTTGCAAACCAACACCATTGAATGAGGAATTTTGAACGGGGCCTAATTGCGATTGAAGACTCAGGGGATTCTTGCGAGAACCCATATCTTGTGGAGGACCACTTGGAGGAGTTAAAGGTAACATTCGATCATATCGAGCTGCTGCTATTAAGGATGAAGTGTTCTTTCTAGAGGAGGCATAAGGAACCACTGAATGAGTTTTGGAATCTCC
The DNA here is from genome assembly GCA_026901365.1 of Sesbania bispinosa. Classification (NCBI taxonomy): domain Eukaryota; kingdom Viridiplantae; phylum Streptophyta; class Magnoliopsida; order Fabales; family Fabaceae; genus Sesbania; species Sesbania bispinosa. The sequence continues at coordinate 1,728,552 of QLOH01000045.1, read as the reverse complement.
AATTTTATTCTCATGGTGTCCTGCATTTGGCATGTTAAAATCAAATTGAAGTAACAAAAATAATTAATAAATAGGTTAAATATGTTTTCAGTCCCTCAAGTTTGACTCGAATTTGGTTTTAGTCCCTAAACTTAAAGATTATTGGTTTGGGTACATCGTGTTCTGAAATCACGTCACTTTAGTCCCTCATGTTCTGAAATCACGTAACTTTAGTCCTTCCTCTTAACACCGTTAACTTTGACGCTAATGTGACAAACAAATTTTTGTGTCAATTTGTCCAGCTAGTTATAATGACCATGTTGTAGCAATTGAATTACACCTCAACTCATCCAGTCAGATTTTATTTAGTGTTTTATTAAATTTAACTTCACATTTTTCATGAACAGGGAGGGCCATAAAAATGTCTGGATGAGCTGAGTTGTAATTCAATTGTCATATCACGATCATTGAAAGTGATTGGACAAACTGACACAGAAATTTGTTTGTAACGCCAGTGTCAAAGTTAACGGTATTAAGGGGAAGGACTAAAGTTACATGATTTCAGAACATGAGCGGTCCAAATCCACAGTTTTAAAGTTTTGGAACTAAAACCAAATTCAGGTCAAAGTTCAGGGACTCAAAACATATTCAACCCTTAATAAATTTATAGTGAATCATCACTTTACCTTGAGACGCCATGTTTGGTTCTAAAACTTGTACAAGAAAATATTAAAGTTGGTACCTTGAATCAAATTGTTAGGGTAAGGATGCCTTTGCGGCCCCTGTCGCCTCCCTTGAGGCTCTTCGAAGTGACCCCCAAGTGATTGATGGCTACTGAGAATTTGATTGTAATTATCAACAGTAGGAATGCGTCCATTCTTTTGAGTCATTTCTCTACGGGAAGCCAAAAAATGATTCATCATGGATGTGAAGAATAAGACTATTAGACAAGGTTAGTGAAAACTCAAAAGGGGTTACTTTTCTCTTAGGAATAACCCTACCTCATATTTATATTAAAAAATTCTTAAAAGGAAAGTAAACAAATAACGATTGAGTAATGGTTATTTCGTGTGATTGGATATAAACAATGTGCATTTAACCACAATTAATTTATTTCGGGTTTCGGAATTAATACGTACTATGAGATTCCTTCAAGATAAGGATGCATTATTCGAAAAATGGAAAATAAAAAAAGGAAAATGTTTGTGAGAAACGTTGAAAATAATCCATATATATATATAATAGTAATAATAATATAAAGATGATACTAATAAATGCTTGTAAAATTCAAATTAACTAAAATTATATTACATGTTACGATGAGAATATTACGATAAATGAGTAGTAACACAAGACAAGTTATGATTAGGAATACAACCATTAGAGATAAAGTCGTGTGTTCATTTGATTTGCAGTTTAGTAGAATTGATTTTAGAAATCAATGGTTGAGATGAGTGATACACGTTTTACAAAGCACATTGGACGGAAGTGATTTAAAATCAATTCCAGTGATCAAAGGCAACTTTTACTGAAGTGATGGCCACATACATGGGGATATGTTTTCTTTCACAATTGCAAATGGTTGTATGATTTTATTTTCTCAAATTTTAATTAGCAATTCAATAATTTTGCATAATTTGTTTGAAATTAAAACGTGATGATGATTTAATAATTCAATTAAAAGAATTATTTTTTTATACTTGTAAAATTTGGCAAATTTATCAAAGACAAGAAGTGTTGTTGTGTCTGAGAAATATCAAGAAAAAGAAATCACTTCTTTAATATTTCAATGCATCTACATGTATATTTGTATTTAATTTTAGAGAGACAAGATATGATTTAAATTTCCCCAATACAAATAAGTCACTCAAATTGAATTTTGAAGTGCAATATTATTATTGTAAGAGTATCATTAAGACTCAAAAGAGTTGTGAATCTATAGATAATAAGATGGACATTAAGATTAATGCATAAAGAGGTGCCTCTCTATTTAGAGTTACAAGCATATCTAAATTGCTGTAGAACTTATAATATATATTATATATAAGCCATTCATAAACTAAAAGGAGATGAGACATAAATCATTTAAAGGTGCAATGGGAGATCCAAATTCTCCTCATCATTCTCTTTTGCATCAGTTACAATCTCTGAGGTATCAATTGGATTGTCCTCATCCTTGAAAAGAAGTAACTCCTTAATCTGAGGCTGCATTCCTTCATAATCATCAAGTGGTGAAAATCTCATTCTTAGCCTTTTTGAAGCACTTAATAACATCTCGGTTTCTTGATGAATTACATATAAAGGACATTTCATTGCTCTATCATGGTCCAACTTTTGATTTTGAATGGGAGGCAAGACTCTCGATATAGCAATATCCCTCACACTTTGAAAATTATTTATATTAACCCTTTTATGAGGATTAAAATCATTGGACACTAGAGAGTTATTCATACGAAGAGAATTTTCTCCACGAGGAGGATATGGAAGGCTCATTTGATTAAAAAATGTAGTTTTTAGAGGATATGGAAATCCATTGGTATAGCCTTGCAAACCAACACCATTGAATGAGGACTTTTGAACGGGGCCTAATTGCGATTGAAGACTCAGGGGATTCTTGCGAGAACCCATATCTTGTGGAGGACCACTTGGAGGAGTTAAAGGTAACATTCGATCATATCTAGCTGCTACTATTAAGGATGAAGTGTTCTTGCTAGAGGAGGCATAAGGAACCACTGAATGAGTTTTGGAATCTCCAATTTTATTCTCATGGTGTCCTGCATTTGGCATGTTAAAATCAAATTGAAGTAACAAAAATAATTAATAAATAGGTTAAATATGTTTTCAGTCCCTCAAGTTTGACTCGAATTTGGTTTTAGTCCCTAAACTTAAAGATTATTGGTTTGGGTACATCGTGTTCTGAAATCACGTCACTTTAGTCCCTCATGTTCTGAAATCACGTAACTTTAGTACTTCCTCTTAACACCGTTAACTTTGACGCTAATGTGACAAACAAATTTTTGTGTCAATTTGTCCAGCTAGTTACAATGACCATGTTGTAGCAATTGAATTACACCTCAACTCATCCAGTCAGATTTTATTTAGTGTTTTATTAAATTTAACTTCACATTTTTCATGAACAGGGAGGACCATAAAAATGTCTGGATGAGCTGAGTTGTAATTCAATTGCCTTATCACGATCATTGAAAGTGACTGGACAAACTGACACAGAAATTTGTTTGTAAAGTCAGCGTCAAAGTTAATGGTAATAAGGGGAAGGACTAAAGTTACATGATTTCAGAACATGAGCGATCCAAATCCAAAGTTTTAAAGTTTTGGGACTAAAACCAAATTCAGGTCAAACTTCAGGGACCCAAAACTTATTCAACCCTTAATAAATTTATACTGAATCATCACTTTACCTTGAGACGCCATGTTTGGTTCTAAAACTTGTACAAGAAAATATTAAAGTTGGTACCTTGAATCAAATTTTTAGGGTAAGGATGCCTTTGCTGCCCCTGTCGCCTCCCTTGAGGCTCTTCGAAGCGACCCCAAAGTGATTGATGGCTATTGAGAACTTGATTGTAATTCTCACCAGTAGTAATGCGTCCATTCTTTTGAGTTATTTCTCTATGGGAAGCCAAAAAATGATTCATCATGGATGTGAAAAATAAGACTATTAGACAAGGTTAGTGAAAACTCAAAAGGGGCTACTTTTCTCTGAGGAATAACCCTACCTCTTATTTATATTAAAAAATTCTTAAAAGGAAAGTAAACAAAGAACGATTGAGTAATGGTTATTTCGTGTGATTGGATATAAACAATGTGCATTTAACCATAATAAATTTATTTCGGGTTTCGGAATTAATACGTACTATGAGATTCCTTCAAGATAAGGATGCATTATTCGAAAAATGGAAAATAAAAAAAGGAAAATGATTGTGAGAAACGTTGAAAATAACCCATATATATATAATAATAATAATAATAATAATAATATAAAGATGATACTAATAAATGCTTGTAAAATTCAAATAAACTGAAATTATATTACATGTTACGATGAGAATATTACGATAAATGAGTAGTAACACAAGACAAGTTATGATTAGGAATACAACCATTAGAGATAAAGTCGGTAACTCCCATTATAGAAAAACGACAAAGTGTTCATTTGATTTGCAGTTGAGTAGAATTGATTTTAGAAATCAATGGTTGAGATGAGTGATACACGTTTTACAAAGCACATTGGACGGAAGTGATTTAAAATCAATTCCAGTGATCAAAGGGAACTTTTACTGAAGTGATGGTCACATACATGGGGATATGTTTTCTTTCACAATTGCGAATGGTTGTATGATTTTATTTTCTCAAATTTTAATTAGCAATTCAATAATTTTGCATAATTTGTTTGAAATTAAAACATGATGATGATTTAATACTTCAATTAAAAGAATTATTTTTTTATACTTGTAAAATTTGGCAAATTTATCAAAGACAAGAAGTGTTGTTGTGTCTGAGAAATATCAAGAAAAAGAAATCTCTTCTTTAATATTTCAATGCATCTATATGTATATTTGTATTTAATTTTAGAGAGACAAGATATGATTTAAATTTCCCCAATACAAATAAGTCACTCAAAATGAATTTTGAAGTGCAATATCATTATTGTAAGAGTATCATTAAGACTCAAAAGAGTTGTGAATCTATAGATAATAACATGGACATTAAGATTAATGCATAAAGAGGTGCCTCTCTATTTAGAGTTACAAGCATATCTAAATTGCTGGAGAACTTATAATATATATTATATATAAGCCATTCATAAACTAAAAGGAGATGAGACATAAATCATTTAAAGGTGCAATGGGAGATCCAAATTCTCCTCATCATTCTCTTTTGCATCAGTTACAATCACTGAGGTATCAATTGGATTCTCCTCATCCTTGAAAAGAAGTAACTCCTTAATCTGAGGCTGCATTCCTTCATAATCATCAAGTGGTGAAAATCTCATTCTTAGCCTTTTTGAAGCACTTAATAACATCTCGGTTTCTTGATGAATTTCATATAAAGGACATTTCATTGCTCTCTCATGGTCCAACTTTTGATTTTGAATGGGAAGCAAGACTCTCGACATAGCAATATCCCTCACATTTTGAAAATTATTCATATTAGCCCTTTTATGAGGATTAAAATCATTGGACACTAAAGAGTTATTCATACGAAGAGAATTTTCTCCACGAGGAGGATATGGAAGGCTCATTTGATTAAAAAATGTAGTTTTTAGAGGATATGGAAATCCATTGGTATAGCCTTGCAAACCAACACCATTGAATGAGGAATTTTGAACGGGGCCTAATTGCGATGGAAGACTCAGGGGATTCTTGCGAGAACCCATATCTTGTGGAGGACCACTTGGAGGAGTTAAAGGTAACATTCGATCATATCGAGCTGCTGCTATTAAGGATGAAGTGTTCTTGCTAGAGGAGGCATAAGGAACCACTGAATGAGTTTTGGAATCTCCAATTTTATTCTCATGGTGTCCTGCATTTGGCATGTTAAAATCAAATTGAAGTAACAAAAATAATTAATAAATAGGTTAAAAATGTTTTCAGTCCCTCAAGTTTGACTCGAATTTGGTTTTAGTCCCTAAACTTTAAGACTATTGGTTTGGGTACATCGTGTTCTGAAATCACGTCACTTTAGTCCCTCATGTTCTGAAATCACGTAACTTTAGTCCTTCCTATTAACACCGTTAACTTTTACGCTGATGTCACAAACAAATTTTTGTGTCAATTTGTCCAGCTAGTTACAATGACCATGTTGTGGCAAATGAATTACACCTCAAATCATCGAGTCAAATTTTATTTAGTGTTTTATTAAATTTAACTTCACATTTTTCATGAACAGGGAAGGCCATAAAAATGTCTGGATGAGCTGAGTTGTAATTCAATTGTCATATCACGATCATTGAAAGTGATTGGATAAACTGACACAGAAATTTGTTTGTAACGCCAGCGTCAAAGTTAACAGTATTAAGGGGAAGGACTAAAGTTACTTGATTTCAGAAAATGAGCGATCCAAATCCACAGTTTTAAAGTTTTGGGACTAAAACCAAATTCAGGTCAAACTTCAGGGACTCAAAACATATTTAACCCTTAATAAATTTATAGTGAATCATCACTTTACCTTGAGACGCCTTGTTTGGTTCTAAAACTTGTACAAGAAAATATTAAAGTTGGTACCTTGAATCAAATTGTTAGGGTAAGGATGCCTTTGCTGCCCCCGTCGCCTCCCTTGAGGCTCTTCGAAGCGACCCCCAAGTGATTGATGGCTATTGAGAATTTGATTGTAATTCTCACCAGTAGGAATGGGTCTATTCTTTTGCGTCATTTCTCTACTTGAAGCCAAAAAATGATTCATCATGGATGTGAAGAATAAGACTATTAGACAAGGTTAGTGAAAACTCAAAAGGGGCTACTTTTCTCTGAGGAATAACCCTACCTCTTATTTATATTAAAAAATTCTTAAAAGGAAAGTAAACAAAGAACGATTGAGTAATGGTTATTTCGTGTGACTGGATATAAACAATGTGCATTTAACCATAATTAATTTATTTCGGGTTTCGGATTTAATACGTATTATGAGATTCCTTCAAGATAAGGATGCATTATTCGAAAAATGGAAAATAAAAAAAGGAAAATGTTTGTGAGAAACGTTGAAAATAACCCATATAATAATAATAATAATAATAATAATAATAATAATAATAATAATAATATAAAGATGATACTAATAAATGCTTGTAAAATTCAAATAAACTGAAATTATATTACATGTTACGATGAGAATATTACGATAAATGAGTAGTATCACAAGACAAGTTATGATTAGGAATACAACCATTAGAGGTAAAGTCGGTAACTCCCATTATAGAAAAACGACAAAGTGTTTATTTGATTTGCAGTTGAGTAGAATTGATTTTAGAAATCAATGGTTGAGATGAGTTATACACGTTTTACAAAGCACATTGGACGGAAGTGATTTAAAATCAATTACAGTGATCAAAGGCAACTTTTACTGAAGTGATGGCCACATACATGGGGATATGTTTTCTTTCACAATTGCGAATGGTTGTATGATTTTATTTTCTCAAATTTTAATTTGCAATTCAATAATTTTGCATAATTTGTTTTAAATTAAAACGTGATGATGATTTAATAATTCAATTAAAAGAATTAATTTTTTATACTTGTAAAATTTGGCAAATTTATCAAAGACAAGAAGTGTTGTTGTGTCTGAGAAATATCAAGAAAAAGGAATCTCTTCTTTAATATTTCAATGCATCTATATGTATATTTGTATTTAATTTTAGAGAGACAAGATATGATTTAAATTTCCCCAATACAAATAAGTCACTCAAAATGAATTTTGAAGTGCAATATCATTATTGTAAGAGTAAAATTAAGACTCAAAAGAGTTGTGAATCTATAGATAATAAGATGGACATTAAGATTAATGCATAAAGAGGTGCCTCTCAATTTAGAGTTACAAGCATATCTAAATTGCTGTAGAACTTATAATATATACTATATATAAGCCATTCATAAACTAAAAGGAGATGAGACATTCATCATTTAAAGGTGCAATGGGAGATCCAAATTCTCCTCATCATTCTCTTTTGCATCAATTACAATCTCTGAGGTATCAATTGGATTCTCCTCATCCTTGAAAAGAAGTAACTCCTTAATCTGAGGCTGCATTCCTTCATAATCATCAAGTGGTGAAAATCTCATTCTTAGCCTTTTTGAAGTAGTTAATAACATCTCGGTTTCTTGTTGAATTTCATATAAAGGACAGTTCATTGCTCTCTCATGGTCCAGCTTTTGATTTTGAATGGGAGGCAAGACTCTCGACATAGAAATATCCCTCACACTTTGAAAATTATTCATATTAGCCCTTTTATGAGGATTAAAATCATTGGACACTAAAGAGTTATTCATACGAAGAGAATTTTCTCCACGAGGAGGATATGGAAGGCTCATTTGATTAAAAAATGTAGTTTTTAGAGGATATGGAAATCCATTGGTATAGCCTTGCAAACCAAAACCATTGAATGCGGAATTTTGAACGGGGCCTAATTGCGATTGAAGACTCAGGGGATTCTTGCGAGAACCCATATCTTGTGGAGGACCACTTGGAGGAGTTAAAGGTAACATTCGATCATATCGAGCTGCTGCTGTTAAAGATGGAGTGTTCTTGCTAGAGGAGGCATAAGGAACCACTGAATGAGTTTTGGAATCTCCAATTTTATTCTCATGGTGTCCTGCATTTGGCATGTTAAAATCAAATTGAAGTAACAAAAATAATTAATAAATAGGTTAAATATGTTTTCAGTCCCTCAAGTTTGACTCGAATTTGGTTTTAGTCCATAAACTTTAAGACTATTGGTTTGGGTACATCGTGTTCTGAAATCACGTCACTTTAGTCCCTCATGTTCTGAAATCACGTAACTTTAGTCCTTCCTCTTAACACCGTTAACTTTGACGCTGATGTGACAAACAAATTTTTGTGTCAATTTGTCCAGCTAGTTACAATGACCATGTTGTAGCAATTGAATTACACCTCAACTCATCAAGTCAGATTTTATTTAGTGTTTTATTAAATTTAACTTCACATTTTTCATGAACAGGGATGGCCATAAAAATGTCTGGATGAGCTGAGTTGTAATTCAATTGCCTTATCACGATCATTGAAAGTGACTGGACAAACTGACACATAAATTTGTTTGTAACGCCAGCGTCAAAGTTAACGGTAATAAGGGGAAGGACTAAAGTTACATGATTTCAGAACATGAGCGATCCAAATCCACAGTTTTAAAGTTTTGGGACTAAAACCAAATTCAGGTCAAACTTCAGGGACTAAAAACATATTCAATCCTTAATAAATTTATACTGAATCATCACTTTACCTTGAGACGCCATGTTTGGTTCTAAAACTTGTACAAGAAAATATTAAAGTTGGTACCTTGAATCAAATTGTTAGGGTAAGGATGCCTTTGCTGCCCCTGTCGCCTCCCTTGAGGCTCTTCGAAGCGACGCCAAAGTGATCGATGGCTATTGAGAATTTGATTGTAATTCTCACTATTAGGAATGCGTCCATTCTTTTGAGTCATTTCTCTACGGGAAGCCAAAAAATGATTCATCATGGATGTGAAAAATAAGACTATTAGACAAGGTTAGTGAAAACTCAAAAGGGGCTACTTTTCTCTGAGGAATAACCCTACCTCTTATTTATATTAAAAAATTCTTAAAAGGAAAGTAAACAAAGAACGATTGAGTAATGGTTATTTCGTGTGATTGGATATAAACAATGTGCATTTAACCACAACTAATTTATTTCGGGTTTCGGAATTAATACGTACTATGAGATTCCTTCAGGATAAGGATGCATTATATGAAAAATGCAAAATAAAAAAAGGAAAATGTTTGTGAGAAACGTTGAAAATAACCCATATATATATAATAGTAATAATAATATAAAGATGATACTAATAAATTCTTGTAAAATTCAAATTAACTAAAATTATATTACATGTTACGATAAGAATATTACGATAAATGAGTAGTAACACAAGAAGAGTTATGATTAGGAATACAACCATTACAGATAAAGTCGGTAACTCCCATTATAGAAAAACGACAAAGTGTTCATTTGATTTGCAGTTGAGTAGAATTAATTTTAGAAATCAATGGTTGAGATGAGTGATACACGTTTTACAAAGCACATTGGACGGAAGTGATTTAAAATCAATTCCAGTGATCAAAGGCAACATTTCCTGAAGTGATGGCCACATACATGGGGATATGTTTTCTTTCACAATTGCGAATGGTTGTATGATTTTATTTTCTCAAATTTTAATTAGCAATTCAATAATTTTGCATAATTTGTTTGAAATTAAAACGTGAAGATGATTTAATAATTCAATTAAAAGAATTAATTTTTTATACTTGTAAAATTTGGCAAATTTATCAAAGACAAGAAGTGTTGTTGTGTCTGAGAAATATCAAGAAAAAGAAATCTCTTCTTTAATATTTCAATGCATCTATATGTATATTTGTATTTAATTTTAGAGAGACAAGATATGATTTAAATTTCCCCAATACAAATAAGTCACTCAAAATGAATTTTGAAGTGCAATATCATTATTGTAAGAGTATCATTAAGACTCAAAAGAGTTGTGAATCTATAGATAATAACATGGACATTAAGATTAATGCATAAAGAGGTGCCTCTCTATTTAGAGTTACAAGCATATCTAAATTGATGTAGAACTTATAATATATATTATATATAAGTCATTCATAAACTAAAAGGAGATGAGACATTCATCATTTAAAGGTGCAATGGGAGATCCAAATTCTCCTCATCATTCTCTTTTGCATCAGTTACAATCTCTGAGGTAGAAATTGGATTCTCCTCATCCTTGAAAAGAAGTAACTCCTTAATCTGAGGCTGCATTCCTTCATAATCATCAAGTGGTGAAAATCTCATTCTTAGCCTTTTTGAAGCACTTAATAACATCTCGGTTTCTTGATGAATTTGATATAAAGGATATTTCATTGCTCTCTCATGGTCCAACTTTTGATTTTGAATGGGAGGCAAGACTCTCGACATAGCAATAGTCCTCACACTTTGAAAATTATTCATATTAGCCCTTTTATGAGGATTAAAATCATTGGACACTAAAGAGTTATTCATACGAAGAGAATTTTCTCCACGAGGAGGATATGGAAGGCTCATTTGATTAAAAAATGTAGTTTTTAGAGGATATGGAAATCCATTGGTATAGCCTTGCAAACCAACACCATTGAATGAGGAATTTTGAACGGGGCCTAATTGCGATTGAAGACTCAGGGGATTCTTTGGAGAACCCATATCTTGTGGAGGACCACTTGGAGGAGTTAAAGGTAACATTCGATCATATCGAACTGCTGCTATTAAGGATGAAGTGTTCTTGCTAGAGGAGGCATAAGGAACCACTGAATGAGTTTTGGAATCTCCAATTTTATTCTCATGGTGTCCTGCATTTGGCATGTTAAAATCAAATTGAAGTAACAAAAATAATTAATAAATAGGTTAAATATGTTTTCAGTCCCTCAAGTTTGACTCGAATTTGGTTTTAGTCCATAAACTTTAAGATTATTGGTTTGGGTACATCGTGTTCTGAAATCACGTCACTTTAGTCCCTCATGTTCTGAAATCACGTAACTTTAGTCCTTCCACTTAACACCGTTAACTTTGACGCTGATGTGACAAACAAATTTTTGTGTCAATTTGTCCAGCTAGTTTCAATGACCATGTTGTGGCAATTGAATTACACCTTAACTCATCCAGTCAGATTTTATTTAGTGTTTTATGAAATTTAACTTCACATTTTTCATTAACAAGGAAGGCCATAAAAATGTCTGGATGAGCTGAGTTGTAATTCAATTGCCATATCACGATCATTGAAAGTGTCTGGACGAACTGACACAGAAATTTGTTTGTAACGCCAGCGTCAAAGTTAACGGTATTAAGGGGAAGGACTAAAGTTACATGATTTCAGAACATGAGCGATCCAAATCCACAGTTTTAAAGTTTTGGGACTAAAACCAAATTCAGGTCAAACTTCAGGGACTCAAAACATATTCAACCCTTAATAAATTTATAGTGAATCATCACTTTACCTTGATACGCCATGTTTGGTTCTAAAACTTGTACAAAAAAATATTAAAGTTGGTACCTTGAATCAAATTGTTAGGGTAAGGATGACTTTGCTGCCCCTGTCGCCTCCCTTGAGGCTCTTCGAAGCGACCCCCAAGTGATTGATGGCTATTGAGAACTTGATTGTAATTCTCACCAGTAGGAATGCGTCCATTCTCTTGAGTCATTTCTCTACGGGAAGCCAAAAAATGATTCATCATGGATGTGAAAAATTAGACTATTAGAAAAGGTTAGTGAAAACTCAAAAGGGGCTACTTTTCTCTGAGGAATAACCCTACCTCTTATTTATATTAAAAAATTCTTAAAAGGAAAGTAAACAAAGAACGATTGAGTAATGGTTATTTCGTGTGATTGGATATAAACAAAGTGCATTTAACCACAATTAATTTATTTCGGGTTTCGGAATTAATACGTACTATGAGATTCCTTCAAGATAAGGATGCATTATTCGAAAAATGGAAAATAAAAAAAGGAAAATGTTTGTGAGAAACGTTGAAAATAACCCATATAATAATAATAATAATAATAATATAAAGATGATACTAATAAATGCTTGTAAAATTCAAATAAACTAAAATTATATTACATATTACGATGAGAATATTACGATAAATGAGTAGTAACACAAGACAAGTTATGATTAGGAATACAACCATCAGAGATAAAGTCGGTAACTCCCATTATAGAGAAACGACAAAGTGTTCATTTGATTTGCAATTGAGTAGAATTGATTTTAGAAATCAATGGTTGAGATGAGTGATACACGTTTTACGAAGCACATTGGACGGAAGTGATTTAAAATCAATTCCAGTGATCAAAGGCAACTTTTACTGAAGTGATGGCCACATACTTGGGGATATGTTTTCTTTCACAATTGAGAATGGTTGTATGATTTTATTTTCTCAAATTTTAATTTTCAATTCAATAATTTTGCATAATTTGTTTGAAATTAAAAAGTGATGATAATTTAATAAGTCAATTAAAAGAATTAATTTTTTATACTTGTAAAATTTGGTAAATTTATCAAAGACAAGAAGTGTTGTTGTGTCTGAGAAATATCAAGAAAAAGAAATCTCTTCTTTAATATTTCAATGCATCTATATATATATATTTGTATTTAATTTTAGAGAGACAAGATATGATTTAAATTTCCCCAATACAAATAAGTCACTGAAAATGAATTTTGAAGTGCAATATCATTATTGTAAGAGTATCATTAAGACTCAAAAGAGTTGTGAATCTATAGATAATAAGATGGACATTAAGATTAATGCATAAAGAGGTGTCTCTTTATTTAGAGTTACAAGCATATCTAAATTGCTGCAGAACTTATAATATATATTATATATAAGTCATTCATAAACTAAAAGGAGATGAGACATTCATCATTTAAAGGTGCAATGGGAGATCCAAATTCTCCTCATCATTCTCTTTTGCATCAGTTACAATCTCTGAGGTAGAAATTGGATTGTCCTCATCCTTGAAAAGAAGTAACTCCTTAATCTGAGGCTGCATTCCTTCATAATCATCAAGTGGTGAAAATCTCATTCTTAGCCTTTTTGAAGCACTTAGTAACATCTCGGTTTCTTGATGAAATTCATATAAAGGACATTTCATTGCTCTCTCATGGTCCAACTTTTTATTTTGAATGGGAGGCAAGACTCTCGACATAGCAATATCCCTCACACATTGAAAATTATTCATATTAGCCCTTTTATGAGGATTAAAATCATTGGACACTAAAGAGTTATTCAAACGAAGAGAATTTTCTCCACGAGGATGATATGGAAGGCTCATTTCATTAAAAAATATAGTTTTTTGAGGATATGGAAATCCATTGGTATAGCCTTGCAAACCAACACTATTGAATGAGGAATTTTGAACGGGGCCTAATTGCGATTGAAGACTCAGGGGATTCTTGCGAGAACCCATATCTTGTGGAGGACCACTTGGAGGATTTAAAGGTAACATTCGATCATATCGAGCTGCTGCTATTAAGGATGAAGTGTTCTTGCTAGAGGAGGCATAAGGAACCACTGAATGAGTTTTGGAATCTCCAATTTTATTCTCATGGTGTCCTGCATTTGGCATGTTAAAATCAAATTGAAGTAACAAAAATAATTAATAAATTGGTTAAATATGTTTTCAGTCCCTCAAGTTTGACTCGAATTTGGTTTTAGTCCCTAAACTTTAAGACTATTGGTTTGGGTACATCGTGTTCTGAAATCACGTCACTTTAGTCCCTCATGTTCTGAAATCACGTAACTTTAGTCCTTCCTCTTAACACCGTTAACTTTGACGCTAATGTGACAAACAAATTTTTGTGTCAATTTGTCTAGCTAGTTACAATGACCATGTTGTAGCAATTGAATTACACCTCAACTCATCAAGTCAGATTTTATTTCGTGTTTTATTAAATTTAACTTCACATTTTTCATGAACAGGGAGGGGTATAAAAATGTCTGGATGAGCTGAGTTGTAATTCAATTGCCTTATCACGATCATTGAAAGTGACTGGACAAACTGACACAGAAATTTGTTTGTAACGCCAGCGTCAAAGTTAACGGTAATAAGGGGAAGGACTAAAGTTACATGATTTCAGAACATGAGCGATCCAAATCCACAGTTTTAAAGTTTTGGGACTAAAACCAAATTCAGGTCAAACTTCAGGGACTCAAAACATATTCAACCCTTAATAAATTTATAGTGAATCATCACTTTACCTTGAGACGCCATGTTTGGTTCTAAAACTTGTACAAGAAAATATTAAAGTTGGTACCTTGAATCAAATTGTTAGGGTAAGGATGCCTTTGCTGCCCCTGTCGCCTCCCTTGAGGCTCTTCGAAGCGACCCCCAAGTGATTGATGGCTATTGAGAACTTGATTGTAATTCTCACCAGTAGGAATGTGTCCATTCTCTTGAGTCATTTCTCTACGGGAAGCCAAAAAATGATTCATCATGGATGTGAAAAATAAGACTATTAGAAAAGGTTAGTGAAAACTCAAAAGGGGCTACTTTTCTCTAAGGAATAACCCTACCTCTTATTTATATTAAAAAATTCTTAAAAGGAAAGTAAACAAAGAACGATTGAGTAATGGTTATTTCGTGTGATTGGATATAAACAAAGTGCATTTAACCACAATTAATTTATTTCGGGTTTCGGAATTAATACGTACTATGAGATTCCTTCAAGATAAGGATGCATTATTCGAAAAATGGAAAATAAAAAAAGGAAAATGTTTGTGAGAAACGTTGAAAATAACCCACATATATATAATAATAATAATAATATAAAGATGATACTAATAAATGCTTGTAAAATTCAAATAAACTAAAATTATATTAGATATTACGATGAGAATATTACGATAAATGAGTAGTAACACAAGACAAGTTATGATTAGGAATACAACCATCAGAAATAAAGTCTGTAACTCCCATTATAGAGAAACAACAAAGTGTTCATTTGATTTGCAATTGAGTAGAATTGATTTTAGAAATCAATGGTTGAGATGAGTGATACACGTTTTACGAAGCACATTGGACGGAAGTGATTTAAAATCAATTCCAGTGATCAAAGGCAACTTTTACTGAAGTGATGGCCACATACTTGGGGATATGTTTTCTTTCACAATTGAGAATGGTTGTATGATTTTATTTTCTCAAATTTTAATTAGCAATTCAATAATTTTGCATAATTTGTTTGAAATTAAAAAGTGATGATAATTTAATAAGTCAATTAAAAGAATTAATTTTTTATACTTGTAAAATTTGACAAATTTATCAAAGACAAGAAGTGTTGTTGTGTCTGAGAAATATCAAGAAAAAGAAATCTCTTCTTTAATATTTCAATGCATCTATATATATATATATATATATATATTTGTATTTAATTTTTTAGAGACAAGATATGGTTTAAATTTCCCCAATACAAATAAGTCATTCAAAATGAATTTTGAAGTACAATATCATTATTGTAAGAGTACAACGCAGGTTGAAGCGCAGAATGCGTCCTGCAGCTTCTAACTTTCTCTTTTTAACTTGATCTCTCCCCGAGACTGATTTTTGTTGATTTGTCTTTCCCTGTTTCCTTTTTCTTGATGAAATCTTGCATTTATTGAGCATCTTGGATTTAATTGGGAAGGTTGTCTGTAGAATCCTTGTTTGATTGGCAGTGATCTCCTCATTGATTGCGTCAAATCTTCTTTAAATCTTTAATTAAGTGTCTTCAATCAAACTCAAATCTTGCAGATATCTCCCTCATTTAATGCTATCTTTCCTTCAAATCAAATCTTTGCAATATCCTGCAAAAATCAGCAATATTTCTTTTAAAATAACATCAAATTCAAATCCAAGATTAATAAATACAATTTATCTAATATTTAATAAAAAGGGATTAAACTGGGGCAAAAATACCATTTTATGCTTGATAAGTGAACTAAAAAGTGCTCTAATTTATCAACTAATTTTCACTTATCAAAATACCCCCCAACTTGAATTCTTGCTTGTCCTCAAGCAAGAGACCTCTTTGCAATCAAAAAATTCAATTCTATCCCCTGAATAACTAAAATAAAAAACAAATTCAAGGAACTTTTCATCATCTCCTTGTTAAGCACCAATCACCTTCCTAAGATAAGAAAAAATCAGGATTAAGAGATGTTACCAATCCTCAATCAGAATAGAACACAAACATCAGTCAAACTTCTCAAAAATAGCAATTAAAGCAATAAGTGATAAACCAAGGAAATCTCTCATTCTCACGGGTAAGTGTTTCCCTCAATCTTTTTCACCACCGTTGAACAACTAGAATTGATAGTCGTTTCCAACATCTGAACCTGCAAATAGTCAATATGGATCAAAAGGTCTTTTCTTTGGTTGTAATGAGGCTGGGCTATCAAGAAATCATGGTTTTTCTAGATATGCAAAGAACAATTTGAATAGAGAGCATCTTGTGGTTGTGCTTTGGAACTTCTCTCAATCTACCATGTCATTCTTGAATTGTCACTTTTTTTTCAACTGGCCTCTTTATTGGAAAAAGTACTCCCCCCAACTTATTCAATTCCACACTTTTTGTGCATTTTTTTTGAATAATATACAATAACATAGAGAATTTATTTATGAGGGAGTATTCTTCTTTGTGATTTCTTGTGCCTGCTCTTTGAATCTCTTTGACCTTTCAATTCACCAACCTCTTGTCCCATTTTGTTGTGTTGCACCTTGCTCTCTATCCCAAGTGTGAAGGGACAGGTGACATTCAATGAATATGGTTAGGGTGCATCAAAGGAAACATTAAAGGCTCAAATGGGCAATCAAAAATTGGAAAAATTTAATCAAGGTTGGCTATTTAGCACTGAGCAAAATATTAAAATCACAAAATATGCCTTTGTCACTTCCATATCTTCCACTAGCAAGACAAAATTCAGAAACTCAAGCAATAACAGTTGACAAGCAGCGGTGAAAAGCTCTCAATTTTAGTGTTTGGGCTCTCAGCTCACCGGTTATTGGCTAAAATTCCTTGATAAAGCACTTACTGGTTTTAATTAACTACCTTGATAGGTTCTCCTAAGAAGTATCCTAATTCTAACTGATTATGGAATTAATCACAAAACCCTATCATTTTTCCTAATCTGGTTAGTTAAACTACTTAATTACAGAGAATTTCGAAAAAGTTACCTTAAATCTTAATTCCTAAGATCCTAAAAATTTGAACAAAACAATAAAGATTAAATTAGAATGTAAAAACAAGAATATAAAGGAAAATGAATGATTATTATTGAAACTATAATATTGGAAAAGAAAATGCATGCTTGCATGCTTATTGAATGATGAATGTTCTTATTGTCCTAAAAAAAAGTGTCCTAATGTCCTAATGAAAAGAAAAGGAAAGAAACCACCAATTGCTTTAATCTTCACCATCTGACTCTCTCCCCCCAATGAAAGTTAGGCCTGTCCCCAGGCCACTCCATGGTATCTCTAAAACGCTCAGGAGACATCCTAGGATCTGGACCTGCTGAGTTATGCCACATTACTTCTTGCAGATGCATCATACCATTGTAAAGTGTGGCGATTTGTCTAGATAAATGATCCATGTGAAATTGCCCTGGTCTGTCTGCAGGTGGAGGTGGAAGGGGGTGTGTGATGTTTTCTCTGATGATCTTGACTTCTTCAGCTGGAGTGCAGTGAGATTCTATGTATTCTCTATTTATTGGTTGCCCAATGGGAGTATTTGGTTGGACCTCGATTCCTCTGTTGTAACATAGTGATGTGATCAAAGCAGGGAATCCTAACTTTGCTTTGCAACGAGACCTTTTTTCATCGCGAGAGGCTTGAATTAGGCAATCCAAGTAGTCAGATATGACTGTGGCGATGTCAACTTGTTCTCCATTCTCTATGCATTGAATCAGATGAGCAGTAGACATATCCATAGCAGAAGAAATTAGGCAGGGTCGAATGTTAGCATTTATGAAGGCCATCCATATTCTAGACAACTCACTGAGGTGTTCTTTAGGTATTCTTTCTCCCTCACCATAAACGTTTACCTCAAAAGATTTTCCAGTTAAGCATAATCGCCGAGTTGTTTGAGTGTCAAGAATGTCATTCCCATAAGGCCCTACCTTTTCCATCCTTTGCATGTACTGGCAGTAGGTTTCATCAATAGTTACCGAGGCTGGATGGTCAAGAAGTTCATTGATTGCCTTTCTATCATAAGAAACCCAATATCCCTGCACAAAGCTCTTTCTTGCTCCTTTGCCATCCATGCTGAGCTCAGAGTTGCTGTAGAATTGCTTCACAATTTCCGGGTTGTAGTATGGGTATGGTTCAGCCAGAGCTCTCCAATCTCTTCTTGTGATTTCGGAATTGAATTCTGAGTATTCCTTTGGTGTGAGCCGCATTGGTCTCTCTGGTAAGAACTCGTAGTTCATGATATAATTGTAGTGCATGCATGCCTCAATAGTTCTGAATCGTCCTTTTCCCAAAATAGGATTTGCATCAATCGTCTTTCTCTTCACCATTGTAGAACACTTTCTTGTAGTCAGCCGGGTGCAGACCATCTGCATGAAAGAGAAAGGTCTGTGTTAGAAGGAGTACATAAAATTTCAGCTACATACCTCAGAAATCTCATATTCTTTGTTAAGATTAAGCAAAGAT
Source organism: Sesbania bispinosa (assembly GCA_026901365.1). NCBI lineage: Eukaryota > Viridiplantae > Streptophyta > Magnoliopsida > Fabales > Fabaceae > Sesbania > Sesbania bispinosa. The sequence continues at coordinate 1,709,661 of QLOH01000045.1, read as the reverse complement.
TGAGAAGAAGATTCATACCTCAGTGACAACAATCCACAGAAAAGAATGAGAAACTATGCTCGGAGCGTCAAGAAATCAGTTAAGAGTGGTGATCCCTCAGCTGGGCACGTATTTAAAGAAATTCTGATAGTTGCGCTTCACCTTGCGCTGCAGCGCAGGTGAAGTGCGTGAGACGATGAATTTTTCATGACAATTGCGCTTTACTCTACGCTGCAGCGCAAGTTAAGCGCAAAAGTCAGAGACCAAAAAAACTGTGCTTCACCTTGCGCTGTGGCGCAGGTGAAGCGCGAGTAACGGTGGATTTTTCACAAAAGTTGTGCTTCACCTTGCGTTGTAGCGTAGGTAAAGCGCAAAAGTCAGAGAGCAAAAATTGCTTCACTTCACCTGGCGCTGTAGCGCAGATGAAGCGAGGAAATCAGTGAAATTTTTTTCTTTCTCTCTCTTTTTTTTATACCTACACTGGGTTGCCTCCCAGCAAGCGCTTGTTTAACGTATGATAGCTCGACGCCTGGTTGTTTTTATGGATCTTGCAGGTTGATGACAGACTCAGATCTGTCAAAGTCACCTCCTAGATATGGTTTGAGTCTCTGTCCATTGACAACCCAGCATACTTTGGTGTCAGGATCTTCAATCTCAACAGCCCCATAAACTCTGACTTCTTTAACTATGAATGGCCCTGTCCATCTGGATTTGAGTTTTCCTGGAAAGAATTTCAGTCTGGAGTTGAACAGCAGTACAGATTGTCCAGGATAAAATCTCTTTTGAAAGATTTTCTTATCATGATAGGCTTTTGTCTTTTCTTTGTAGATCCTGGATGATTCATAAGCATTCAATCGCATCTCTTCTAATTCATGTAACTGTAGAACTCTCTTTTGTCCTGCCACTCTAGAGTCCATGTTCAGCAGTTTTAGAGCCCAATATGCCTTGTGTTCAAGTTCAACTGGCAAGTGGCATGCTTTCCCATACACCAGCCGAAATGGAGATAATCCTGTAGCAGTCTTAGCAGCTGTTCTATAAGCCCACAATGCATCATAAAGCTTAGTTGCCCAGTCCCTTCTAGAAGAACTGACTGTCTTTTCAAGTATTCTTTTAAGTTCTCTGTTTGAGACTTCAGCTTGCCCGTTTGTTTGTGGATGGTATGATGTAGTCACTTTATGTTTAACCCCATATTCTTCTAAGACCTGTTGCAGTTGTTCATTACAGAAGTGTGATCCTCCATCACTGATAATAACCCTTGGTGCTCCAAATCTAGCAAATATGTTTGCTTTCAGAAATTGACTCACAGTTCTTGAATCTGCCTTTGCAATGGCTGCTGCTTCTACCGATTTGGAAACATACTCAACAGCTACCAGGATATACTCTCTTCCATTTGATGAAGGAAAAGGTCCCATGAAATCCATCCCCCAGCAGTCAAATACTTCAACTTCAAGCACATAGTTCCCAGGCATTTCATTTCGCTTGGAAATTCCACCTGTTATTTGGCAGCTATCACATTGTTGGACATAGTCCATTGCATCTTGAAATAGAGATGGCTAATAAAAACCAGATTGGAGTATCTTTGCTGCAGTCTTGTCTTTGTTGAAATGTACCCCATAAGGAGAACTATGAAAATGCCAAAGGATCTTTGAGATATCCTTCCCTGCAAATCAAATTGCTAGGGTAAGGATGCCTTTGATGCCCCTGTCGCCTCCCTTGAAGCTCTTCGAAGTGACTCCCAAGTGATTGATGGCTATTGAGAATTTGATTGTAATTCTCACCAGTAGGAATGCGTCCATTCTTTTGAGTCATTTCTCTACGGGAAGCCAAAAAATGATTCATTATGGATGTGAAAAATAAGACTATTAGACAAGGTTAGTGAAAACTCAAAAGGGGCTACTTTTCTCTGAGGAATAACCCTACCTCTTATTTATATTAAAAAATTCTTAAAAGGAAAGTAAACAAAGAACGATATGAGTAATGGTTATTTCGTGTGATTGGATATAAACAATGTGCATTTAACCACAATTAATTTATTTCGGGTTTCGGAATTAATATGTACAATGAGATTCCTTCAAGATAAGGATGCATTATTCGAAAAATAGAAAATAAAAAAAGGAAAATGTTTGTGAGAAACATTGAAAACAACCCCTTTATATAATAATAATAATAATATAAAGATGATACTAATAAATGCTTGTAAAATTCATATAAACTAAAATTATATTACATGTTACAATGAGAATATTACGATAAATGAGTAGTAACACAAGACAAGTTATGATTAGGAATACAACCATTAGAGATAAATTCAGTAACTCCCATTATAGAAAAATGACAAAGTGTTCATTTGATTTGCAGTTGAGTAGAATTGATTTTAGAAATCAATGGTTGAGATGAGTGATACACGTTTTACGAAGCACATTAGACGGAAGTGATTTAAAATCAATTCCAGCGATCAAAGGTAACATTTACTGAAGTGATGGCCACATACTTAGGGATATGTTTTCTTTCACAATTGAGAATGGTTGTATGATTTTATTTTCTCAAATTTTAATTAGCAATTCAATAATTTTGCACAATTTGTTTGAAATTAAAAAGTGATGATAATTTAATAATTCAATTAAAAGAATTAATTTTTTATACTTGTAAAATTTGGCAAATTTATCAAAAACAAGAAGTGTTGTTGTGTCTGAGAAATATCAAAGACAATGTGCATTTAACCACAATTAATTTATTTCGGGTTTCGGAATTAATACGTACTATGAGATTCCATCAAGATAAGGATGCATTATTCGAAAAATAGAAAATAAAAAAAGGAAAAAGTTTGTGAGAAACGTTGAAAATAACCCATATATATAATAATAATAATAATAATAATAATAATAATAATAATATAAGGATGATACTAATAAATGCTTGTAAAATTCAAATAAACTAAAATTATATTACATGTTACGATGAGAATATTACGATAAATGAGTAGTAACACAAGACAAGTTATGATTAGGAATACAACCATTAGAGATAAAGTTGGTAGCTCCCATTATAGAAAAAGGACAAAGTGTTCATTTGATTTGCAGTTGAGTAGAATTGATTTTAGAAATCAATGGTTGAGATGAGTGATACAAGTTTTACGAAGTACGTTGGACGGAAGTGATTTAAAATCAATTCTACAAAATCATGGTTTCGTACTTTCCTAACTTTAACAATGCGAAACAAAACAAGCTAAAAGTAAGTTTTATCTTAAGTGGTTTGAGCATGTATGCAAAAGATTCGTAGAAGTACCAGTAAGAAGGGTTGACAAAATTAAGCACAATATAATAGTTAGGAATAAAACAAGATAAATGAAGATTATGGTTCAAATCATATATTTATAGCTTAGTTATCTGCCTTTGAGTTTAATGCATGATGGAACATTACGGTATTATATGAACTATGTAGTTGACCCCATCTAATTAGAAATAAGTTGTGTTGTTATTGTTAGCTTATTAATAAGAACTGGTTTATTATCTCAACTTTCCGTTCAAAAGAATAACTTAATGAGATTTTAATTTAAAAAATATTCGTTAATAGACAGCTTATCTAAGCACACATTTCATTCTTTCTAATAAAAAAGCAATTACAAATACCTATATAGAAGGAAATTGGTGATTCATTAGTGATACACTTCATCTGTTACCTTAGAATTTTTTTTAGAAAAACTTGAAGAAATAATAAAGAATTGTCATTTACCAAGGAAAAGAAATATGGCTTTGTTGCCAAACTCTCAAATTATTTTTATTGATTTTTATACAACGTTTTTAAAATGAAAAATAAAGTAAAAATTTGATGATATTGTTTAGATTATTAGAGAATATAAGAAATAAAAGTAGAACATTTTTTTAAACAACAAACTTTAAATTTTTATCCATGCCTTTTTACCGAGCCACTAAAATTGTTGAACATTTCATGTACATTATAATTGGAATAAAATTTACATGGCATTGAAAAGTATGAATACATATTTAATAAATGTTAATTTTTTTAAAAATATTTTTTAAAATAAAAAATTTAAGGACTAGTTTAGAATTAAGTCTTATTCTTTATTTTTAATGTAAATAAAGAATTATAAAATAAAATTATAATTATGAAGTGAATCAAAATTCTATTGTTAATAATTTATTAATAATGTATAAAATTAATTAATAGTAAAAATTTATTATTATCATACTAGAAAATTAACTACAACCTACATTATCTAATTAAAAAATCATCAAAGGTAGCCACAACATGGTTTTAATAAAAATAGATGCCAAGGAATGTGCATGATAATATACCTAGAGTATGTAAGCATTGTAACACCCTCATCCCATGGCAGGTGCTACTCGACTAACTCGAATGAATTTCGTTATTCTCTCTTTAAAAATGTGAGGAGGATTTGTAATAATTTTTTTGAAACTTTATTCTTGTTTAACAAACTTTCGCTTAGAACAAAGGAAGAAAGAACATGTTAATGTAGAAAATGTCATTTCATTATAATTTGAATCACAAATAAAGTAACATACATCTAATTTGGGTTTAGCTTAATACATTACAAAAGGAAAAGCAGACACTCCATCTAAGATACACTTTAACTTTACTTTACACTTCTAATTACATGTAACCCTAAATCAGACCACCTGATTTATCAAAATTCAGCTCGACTTGGACTCCACGTCTATCTTCACCATAGTAGACAAGGAAACAACAACAACAAAACACAAAGGGGGTGAGAACACATTACATGAACTCACTTAACGCGGGATGTAGTGACCAAAGCCACAAATATGAGATAAAAGTTCACACAATTCATACATCAACATACCCAATCAAACAAACAAGTACATACCACAGATACTCATATCATCATGTCATTATGCGATCATGCTCATGCAATGTAAGACGACTATATCATTTTTCCATCTTTTCTCACAAGCTGCCATATACCATGTAATGCATAAGGGCCCAGGGTAATTTCAACATCCACAATGCACAACAACATTGTCCTAAGAAGCGATCAAGATTTAAAGTCCGTACTAGCATTGGTACATAGATCCACTCACCCTAAAATAATAACAATAAATTTCACTAGTTGATCAACCAAAATATTAATTTCAGGACAATTTCCATTGATCATGATAATGGTCAGAGTCTTGTCAGGGTAACCCGACCATATTAGTGTTGAGTCTCAATTTAATTAAGTATTTAATTTAATTCAAGACTCATTACCCTTGGTTTTAATGCTTAACAAATTTTATTATATAAAAACAGATTCTACTAAGAAAGGTATTTGTCTTTGTTATTGCAGCAACTCTGAAATGAACAAATCTTCAAGTTAAAGCAACTATCTGAAGAATTGATCAAACCAGCTGAAAGTATGTGTGTACTGAATTTGTACCTGCTGAACACATACTCTCTGAACTATCACTCGATGACGTGGCAATTCGAGCTTGCTGATATAAAGAACTTGAATCTGCTGAAGATCTTCTCAACTCTCTGATGAGTGTACCAATCCTCTTACTGAGAAATCTTACTGAATTCGTGCAACATAATATCTGTTCAAGTCAGAAGGCTCTCTGCGCAAAGAATTAAAGGTCTCTAAATGTCTTTTGCCATCATCTACAAAAGGAAGTGTGACAAAGATCTTTCTGCATCATTGTACATGAAAAAGATGTAAGGTCCAAGAATCCTCCTATGTGGTTTTAATGATGATAACTTACCAAAATTCACTTGTTATAATTCTGATTTAAAGAGAAACTGGTCATTTCACTTGAGTTCTTGTTAAGAAGATACAGGAAAGAATCTACAAGGAGATGAAACGAAAATCCAGAAGAAGTCAAGATTCTCACACTACAAATTGTGAAAGATGCCTTTAACATATTAGAAATGACATTTTGTTATAGGAAATCAAGAAAGCTGTTAAGAATAAACAAACAGGAAGGAAGATTCACTTCCTTGAAACAAGAAGAAACACTTAATGTGAAGATTCAAGACTTCCTTATTTGTCCAGAGACACAATCAACAAAGTGAAACTTAGAAAATCTTCACAATCTTCATAAATCTATGAAAGTCATCTGTAGAAGGACAAAAGACAGTTATGCAGAAGAAAACTGCTGTCAGATATCCTGTAGAAGGAACAAAACCCATCAAGATTGTGTTCTACTCATTTCCAAGGATACAGCTGAGGGAAATTCACTTGAGATTATGTGCATCAATCATTCTAAGGTCCGTAGTATGCTGACAAAAGAAGCAACTGCTGAATCTACAAATTTCCCACTCTACAAAAGAAAGGTCTCCAGAAGGTATGACCAGTCAAACTTTAACAGCTGTACCTGCAAGGAGACAGCTGCATCTTGAAATGGACATATCAAAAGACACAGTTGGAGGTCTCCAACGGTTACTTCCTCCATTCTCCTATAAAAAGAGGAGTTCCTCTCAAGATCAAGACACACCTCTCTCCAGAATAAGCCCAAATACTCAGAATCACAGTCCATATCTTCTAGAATATTTTCTCTCTCTTCAGATCTTTGAGCTTCGGGTTCTAAGAGTTATTAAGAGAGAGCTGGCTCATAGCTTCTGTTGTGCTTTAAATTCATCTATTTTGAGCCTTGTACTTAACTTTATTCTTCTCTTATCTGTTGTATATTCTCAAGGAGGTTCGTGGTTGTTAATACCTCTTGAGACAGTAAAGTGAGAAGGTAATTTGAGAGGTGAACTGAGAAATAGTTGGCTAGATTATGTAAAGAACCTGTAGAAGGTATCCTGCAATGTTTCAGTGGCTAAATCTTCTGCAGAAGAAGCTGCAATAAGTTTACAGCCTTGTAGAGGTGAAACGGTACCTGGATTGTGAGCCTGAAGAGGTTGCAGAAGAATACTAGTGGTAAGGTGTACCCAAGAAGTTCTTGAACTTCATATTTGAGTGAGAAAATCCTACTTGGTGTAGGGACTGGACGTAGCCTCAGGTTGGAAGAGGTGAACCAGTATAAAATCTGTGTGTGCAATCTTCTCTTCCCTACTCTCCTTAATTTATGATTGATTACATGTGCATAAAACTATTTTGAAAAGTAATTAACACCTAAGTAAGTAATACTTATAAAAGTTCCAATCAAGGAACTATATCTTCTGCATACTACATATACAATAATCTCTATCTTCTTTAGTATAATCTTTTAATACTAAGCAAAGTTTTACTTGAGCAGATTAAGTATTAAAAGAAACTTGCAGGAAATTTTAAAGTAATCACAATTCAACGCCCTTCTTGTGATTAGAATTTCTACTTCAAAAGAAACTTTTGAACCTGCTGTGTGTCAGATTCATACTACCTATGCACACCTACGTTATTCAAAATAAAGACTTTCACAAGTTATCTCTCAACGTCTATTTTCTCAATGACTACTTTTCTCAATGATATATATAGCTCGATGAAAGGCCTTGAAAGAGCGAGAGAGAGAGAGAGAGAGAGCAAGTTATATAGAAAAATCTCACAGAAAGGTGAAACGCTCAAGAAAATAGGATCAAGAAAGCATGAAAAATTAGAGAAGCTCTCCAGAAAAAGAAGAAGAAGGGTCTTAGCAAAAAAGGGTGAATCGGCCACAATAAGAGAAAATCCTTCTAGCCAAAAACACTCTGTTGTAGTTCATTTCCTTGTACTTAGATTTATTCTTTGTATCCTAAGTTTTACTCAGTTATCCCTTTGTACAAGAGAACTTGTGTTTAAGTTTCTGTGAAACTTAAACTATCTATCATTGTGAACACTGTTAAGTGTCTGAGAGCCTGGAGAGGCTTGGAGAAATAAAGAATACTCAGTTTAGCCTGGAGAGGCTGTGTCCAAAGAATACTTGTGTTTAGCTTGGAGAGGCTATGTCCAAAGAAGGGTAATTATAGGGTGGACCCTTTGAGTTTGGGTCCACTGTAGACCACTAACTTTTTTTACTATAAAAAATAATTTTAATTTTATAATATTTATTAATAAATTTTTTAATATTAAATTTATACTATTTATAGTAAAGGTTTATGGTGGACCCAGACTCAAAGGGTCCACCCTATAATTACCCGTCCAAAGAATACTTGTTTAGCCTGGAGAGGCTGGGTCCAAAGAATACTTGGTGTTTAGCCTGGAGAGGCTGTGTTCAAATAATACTTGTAATCTTGCGAGATTAGTGAAAAATCCAGTGGAGTGTTTCCCTGGGACTGGACGTAGCTCACTGTGTTAATGGGTGAACCAGGATAAATTTCCGTGGTCAAGTTCTCTCTACCCTTAAATCTTTATATTCTGTTTTAACTAACCAAGGAGGATTAAGAAAAGTGATTTTATTAATCTGTGCTGCGAAACAAAATTTTTATCACGCTAAAAGTATTTCAAAATCACGTTTACACAACCTTCTGAGTTGCATCAGCAAGTTGCTGCACTTCCCAGTTTCGGAAGGTTGCTCAAATATTTTCAAATCAGCTTGCTTGTTTTAAAAGGTTTTCGAAAATCAGAAAAGGTTTATTAAAACACTATTCAATCCCCCTTCTAGTGTTTCCTGTGGTCTTAACAGTTGGTATCAGAGCTCAACTTCGGGTTGAGCATCTAACAAGTGCTGAAGGAGTAGATCCAGATGGAAACCTCAACAAGCTATAGTGTCTAAATCTCAGAAGGAGCATCTGTATCAAGACCACCAATCTTCAATAAAAAGGATTATTCTTTCTGGAAGGAACATATGAAGTTATTCCTGGAAAGCTATGATCTAGATCTCTGGGAGGTAGTTACTGATGGTAACTATATTCCCATGAGAAATGGAATACCCATTTCTAAAGCTGAGTGGTCCAATGAGCAAAAATTTAAAGTTCAACTTAATGCTCAAGCCAAGCTCTACTTGATTTGTTCTCTGAACAGAGTTGAGTATGACATGGTAAAAGGACTCTACTCTGCCAAGGATATATGGGATTGCCTAACTTCATATGCTCTTAACGGAGATGAAGATTTTGAGCTATCAGAAGAACAATCCACTAAAGGTGAAGAAGATCCATCAAAAGAAGAGAATCAATGCTTCATGGAAAATCAATCAGAAGATTCTGATTCTAAGGTAACATTCTTAACTCTTCTTGATGAATATGATGACTTAGTTGATGGTACTAAGGAACTCTTCAAAAAGTATAAAAACTTTCAAATGATCATGATGTTGCATGCACTAAAAATAAAGATTTTGAAAAAGAAAATATTATACTTAAAGAAGAGCTTCTGAAGCAAGAGAAACAGTAAGCTCAAAAGTCTACTTGAAGAGAAGCATGGTCTTCAAGGACAGATTTTAGAACTTACTAAAGATCTGGCCAATTTTTCTAAAGGAACCAATAATCTTAACAGAATATTGGAAACTCAGAAAAGATTAAATGATAAAAGAGGCTTAGGGTTCTCTGGAAAACCATCATCTAAAACATCAAAATCTTATAAGCCAAATAAGGAAAAGAAAAAGGTTGATGGGTGCCCTCATTGTGATAAACATAGATTATTCAAATATGATTGTAAGCAGGATCAGGAACCTATCCCTGTAACTAACCCTGGTGGACCCAAGAAAGTATGGGTACCAAAATTTTCAATTGTTTCTCTTGCAGATATTCTCAACAAAGCAAAGAAAACTCCAAGAATAACCAAGGAAGAATGGATGAGTGGAGAACTAAATGGAAAGAAGGTGTACATGCTGAAAGCTTAAGCACAACCTGCTGAAGTTGAACATCACTCTTTCAGAAAGCAATGTTAAGTCTCAATCTTAAAAAGATTCCATATTTTATGGTAACATCATTCTTATCTCAGACTCTCTGAAAATATATGCATATATGTGTACTTTCTAAAATGTCTCTGTGTTCGTATTTGCTGAAAAACTATTTATTAAAATAATGTTCTTATCTGAGAAATATGAAAGGTCTTTAAACTCAAACGTTTTTTTTAAATAACTGAGACCTGGCTCTTTGTGAATTGATGGCTCATTAACTGTCTCCTTGAAGCGGCACGATGCACGCTCTCCATGTCTGCGCAATTTTTGTAACCATTGTCATCAATGCTTCTGATGTGCCTATTTATAGAGATTGAGGGATCATCATGAGAACTACACTGCAATCAAGAAATCCACAGAGCATCTAAGAGAACTTCTTCTCTCTCTAGAAACTTCAAGCTTTTCAGTTCAGAACTCTCTGTTATGAAAATGGCTGCAGAATCTATTGTGTCATGTGCTCATGCTTCAACCAAGTTTGATGAACGAATCATTACCACTAAGGTGGTTCGTCTATCTGATTTTGAAGAGGCGGGATACAAGATCACTGAGTACTTTGACGCAGTGGGCTGGACCCTATTCTTCAACAACATTTCCTCTCAATGGCATGAGGAAAGTGTTCTAGAATTCTGGAACAACTCAGAAGTTGTTTCTAAACCTGGACACACTGGGTTGAAGACCACTATGATGGGGAGATCGCTCTTCGTGGACTGCAACCTTCTGGCGGAAGTGATTAGTGTTCCGGTCAGGGGAGATAATTTCTGTCAAAATTGGGAAGTCCATCATGGAGGCTTTTTGGTGTACGATCAGTTGCTATTCGGTGGAAGACGTCTCAACCCCACCAAGCACTCCCAACTTATGGATATCCCTAGAGTTCTTCTTGATGTTCTTAACTGCTACATTCTTCCAAAGGGAAGTGATAACATTTACATCAAAGAGCTTGAAAGGTTTGTGGTGGCTCACTTGTTGATGAAGAAGAGAATCTGACTCCCATGGGTTCTTCTCTACTAAATGATATTCAAAAGAGAGTTGGATATTGAGGACCTCTTGCCCCACAACACCTTAATCATGAAAATCTTGATCCACAAAGGCTTTCCGATGAATGGTCTCTTTGATCAAACACCTCATTCCTTCTTCACTTCGGTTATGTATGAGGAGTTAGACCGGATTCTAATTGAAAAAGAAGAAGCCCCACTGAACAGGGTGGCTGAAGTCCCTCTTATGACTTTCCCTATCAGAGAGAGAAGGACAAGAGCTTCTGGTCATCTGGGTGCTCATGGAAGGATCAGAAAGGTGTTTACTGCATATAATGTGAAAAGGCCGCATGCTCAAGTAGGTAGGCTAGCAAAGAAGCTGAAGGAAACTCAAAATGAGTTACTAAAGCTGAAGGCAGAGAAGGAGGGTACCAGTGCTACCGAGATCATGCCTGCTGATAACCTTTAATTTATTCAAGGAACCATGTGATGGGATTTAGGCAAGCGTACCAAAATTCCAGCAGTATAATAGTAAGTAAGAGTATCGTATCCACAGGGAACGGTTCAATTTATAAACATTAGTGGTCACAACTATCAAGTAAAAGCGTATAATTGTTTGTTGAGAATTATGCAAGTAAAGAAAATTGAGCTTAAATGAGAGAGATAGAGACAGTTACTTGGACTAGGATTGAACTTCGTTTCATCGCACCCCTTTCGTATGTGAACCCTAATAATATTTATGAATATATAAATTAAATATTGAAGCACAAATTAAATTTATTTTACCCTGGTCTCCACAGTGATAAATTACCTCGGATTAAAGATTTATTTGTATAAGCTATTAATTCACCCTGATCTCCACAGTCGCAAATTAAGTGTTTTTACCAATCAGAATTCAAGTTTCCTATGTCTAGGCTCCCCCAAACTCGCTATTGATTTTATAGAACCACCTCTCGAATGCGCCCCACAAAACCAACATATAACTCCAGCACAAAGGCAGAAGCTAAGCATTAAGAACAAATAAGAAACACCAATATTATAAAAACAGGGATACATAAATAATAAAGAGAATTCACATACAAGCGGGGATTGAATCAACTACGTTCAATCCTATCAGAGAGTTTAGCTACACAGGGTAGCCATGTTAGGAATATGCACTAGAGACTTATATATTTATGAACATCCATCACTTGTATCATGTTATTTTATAAAGGCAAACATATTCTTTTAGAATATAATTATTATCCTTAGAATAGTAAGCTTAAACTTCATAAGAAATCAAGTAGATGACTTGATCATGAGATCTTATGAAGAACTATTCTTAAATAGTCCCTAGTCAAGTATCATCTTAGGACAAAGATGCATTTAGACTAGTATGTGAGTTCATCGATGATCACATCTCACAAATCATGGATATGAGATATAATTTTCTCACATAGGTACACATTAAGAGTAATGGTGTATTGGACAGACCTACCTTAAGAACGTTGCATGGATTGTTACATAAGTGTCATGAACGTTTCTTAAATTGATAAATGTTATATAAAGTCCTTTGACCTGAAATCACTACAATTCCTACATAAGGAATTATGTGTTTTGAATATCATCAAACGTTACCTGTAATAAGGTGATCATAAAATTGGTATTTGGACATATAATAAATTATGTGGAGGAATGTGAGTGACCTAGATGGGATTTGTCCCTCCTAAGTAACAGGAGTTATATCTGTAGGCCTCTTGATAAAATGAGACTGCAAAATGCATGGCCATGCTCAGGAGGATAAACATGAGATGTTTATTTTCTATACAGTCTACTTGGGAATCAAGAAAATATAAATTGAACTATACAAGGTTGACACAATCCATGCCTTTGTGTTCAATTAGATATTTGGACAAAGGGATAGATCATATAAATTATTATCATAAAATAGGATTTATCAAAGTTATTGATAATCTCAATATTTGGATAGTGATGTGTTGCTAGATACCGCTCACTATTTATGATATTAAATATAAAAGGGTTTTATTTTAATATTATAGCCAAATATTAAAATCCTATTGGATCACACGCATACAACAAGCCACTAGGAAAGGATAATAATTATAATTTAATTTAATTAGAATTATAACGTAATGGGCCAGGCGCATAAGTGTAAGGGTTAAGTGAATGAAGGGGTAAAACCCTAGCCACCACACTATAAATAGAGCATAAGATGCACTACCCCACAGACACATGAGCTATCGCTTCTTACTTTCTAAGGCTACTAGCAGAGCTGAGGAGGGTTTCCTAGTCCGGCTGTTGGCGTGGATACCGATAGAGACGTGGCTACTCTTGCCTCGTTTGTAATCCTAATAAGGTACGACATTTCGTTTTAATACCTTTTATGCCTTGATTCGTGTTTTCGCAAAAACGATTATAACAAGGGAGGGGATCCATTTTTTTTCCGCTGCACCCTGACCACATGCTTGATTCCTTTCAATTGGTATCAGAGCCAGGTTTGCGATAAACACGTTTTAGGCTTTTAATCTTGTGAAAATTATGATTTTTTTGTTGTTTTTCTGCTAAAAAATCGTAGCGCTGATATATGGGCTGCAACCTGCGCTGCAGCGCAGGTTTAAGCGCAGATCCGCGCTGCAGTAGGCTGCAGCGCAGACTGGAGCGCAGTTTACGTATTTCCGATTCTGATACTTGCGCTTCACCTACGCTATAGCGCAGGTGAAGCGCAAGCGAAGCACAGCTTTCAGAATCAGTTTAGTTTGTTCCCTTTATTGATTGTTTCATGTGCAATGTATATATGTTTATATGTTATAATGTTGGAGGGTCCCATGGAACATGAAAGAGTTCATGTCTTGGGCGTCAAAGGGTTCAATTGTTGAAACCTTGTCTTGACTCAAATATTGGCTGCGATAAACATGCCACTTATCAATTTGCTGACAAGAGCGTATTCAAATGATACGAGGGACTTACGCGTTTATCGGTTCGTGAAGTATTCGTTTGATGCGAGACACTTATTGATGATTGGTTAAATGTTTATCAAATCAAATTTTGTTTCGAGACACTGCGTAGCGTGTTATTTTGTTTGTGCGTAATTAAACCTCGCTTAATAATATACATCTTATTATATCACTCGTTTTACAATCAACGGATGCTAATTTTTGCATGATGGTTGGTGATGGCCTTAGTTGTTTTAATTTAAATATGACCTGCGCGTCGTGCCTTACCTCTTAACATTCCTCTTGTAATTCTCTTCTCATCTCTATCCCCTCGTATAATAAACGAGGTTTCTTCTTATTATGTAATGTAACTGGGAGGACGTGGAGCATGGATTCAGTGGGAGATTTGGAGGGCTCAAGATTATATACAAGATTATATAGTTGATGTAATTTTGTATTTGTTTTTAGGAGGCCATAACCATATCATGTATTTGTATGAGATGCATGCTTGTATGTTAAATGGTTTAACAACGAATAAAATTAAAGCGATCAAATCCCTCAATGCTCGTGTGCCTTCCAATGAATGACACTTGTCAAGACTAGAATCGATTAAGTGTGGGTCTGCCAAAGCAGGGTACATTTATCTATTCTAGTAAGACACGATAGGATAAAAGTAATATCTGATTGTCAACCGTTGGTCTTTGATTGGGATTGAAAAACCCAAAGGCACTAATATTAAGTCATGTTGTGCCTTCCAATGTATGGCACTCGTCTAGACTCGAATCGATTAAATGTGGGTTTGCCAAAGCAGGGTACATTTATCTATTTTAGTGAGGCGTGATAGGATAAAAGTAATATCCGACTGTCATGCCATTGGTTTTTGACTTAACTGGGTATATTCAATAGGATTGAAGAACCTAGAGGCACTGAGTTAGGCATTAATTTATAAGATGAATTAGAATAAGAGTTATTCACCTAACTATCCAAGAGTTGTATGAGATACAATTGGAAAGCGTGTTCCTACCTAAATAACCTTTTCTTAAGCGATCAGCCAAAGCTGACTTAAAATTAGGTGAAATATGGATCTTGGCCCACTAGAAAATCTAGTGATGGGATTTTCTGATTCTTTATATTGAGGGTACTTGTTTTGAACCAAAATAGTGGGAGACATATTTATTTAAAGACCTTATTAAATATGTTTGTTATATGATACTTACGTGCATAGCAATGAGCACAACAAGTAACTTTTATTGCGATCTGTCCTTGAGAAGGACAAACTATTTGGAATTAACTTTCTAGACTGGTATAAGACCTAAGGATTGTCCTTAGGAAAGGCTGTATGTCCTGGAAGGGCCTATTCCTGAAACACCCGCTGCAAATACTTCGAAAGCTGACAAGGATGCTTTTAGAAAGTATCAGGATGTTACTCTCGATGTAGGTTGCCTTATGCTTACTACCATGAATGCTGAAAACAACATGAGAACATGGAGGCATGCAATATGATTATACACTTAAAAGGCTTTATCAAGGACAAGCTAGGCTTGAACGATTTGAAGTCTCAAAAGCACTTTATCAATGTCGACGGGCAAAGGGAACCCTTGTTGGTGCTCATGTACTCAAAGCAATTGGGTACATTGAAAACCTAGAAAGGCTTGGATTCCTATTAGGCCAAGAGTTGGCCACAGATCTTGTCCCGCAATCGTTGCCGGACAGCTATAGTCAATTCGTCATGAACTACAACATAAATGAATTTGACAAACCACTGCCAGAATTGCTAAGCATGTTAAGAACATCTGAGCAAAGCATTAATAAAGGTAAATGGAAGGCCATATTGATGGTCCGACCTGGAAAGTGCAAGGGCAAGAATAAATTCTTGAAACCTATGGGCGGGATAGCTAAGGAAGGAAAGTGGTTCCACCGTGGCCAATCAGGACATTGGAAGAGAAACTGTGCAAAGTACCTGGAGGAGATCAAGAAGGGAAGTGAGACTTCCGCTTCAAGTATCTATGTCATAGAAGTCAATTTACCTACTACTGCACCTTAGGTATTGGATACCGGATGTGGATCTCACATTTGTGTGAATGTGTAGGATCTAAAAGGAGTAGGTCATTGGCTAAAGGAGAAGTCGACCTACGTGTGGGAAATGGAGCAAGAGTTGCTGCCTTAGCCGTAGGAACCTATTATTTAACTTTGCGAACTGGACTACTTATTGAACTAAATAATTGTTATTTTGTGCCTATCATTAGTGGGAATTTTAATTTCGTTTCTTGTTTAGAAAATAGTGTTTTAATAAAGAACAATTCAATTTATTTGAACGATATGGTTGTGCAAAGTTGAACAATATGTTCTTGACATGGAAGTGCCTATCTATAACATAAGGGTCAAAATAAATGGTTTGAACCCGACTTATCTTTGGCATTGTTGCTTAGACCACATAAATGAGAAATGCATATCCAAACTCCACCAAGATGGTTATTTGGACTCATTTGATTTTGAATCAATTGAGACATGTGAATCTTATTTATTTGGGAAGATGACCAAAACCCCATTCACCGGAAAAGGGTGAAAGGGTCGGTGATCTTCTTTGCCTCATACATAGTGATGTATATGGGCCCATGGGCATAATGGCTAGAGGAGGTTTTCAATACTTGATCACTTTTACTGATGATTTCAATACATATGGATTTGTGTATCTGATGGAACACAAATCCGAATCCTTTGAAGAGTTCAAGGAATTTAAGAATGAAGTATAAAATCAACTTGGCAAGACTATTAAAACACTTTGGTAAGATCGGGGTGGAGAATACTTAAGCCAACATTTGATGACTATCTAAGAGAGTGTGGGATAACGTCTCAACTCACTCCTCTTGGAACACCTCAATGGAACGGAGTTTCAGAAAGGAGAAAGCGAACTCTATTAGATATGGTTCGTTCTATGATGAGTCACACTGATCTCCCCGACTCCTATTTGTGGTCATGCTTTGTTAATAGTGTTGGCTTTAATTGTCAGCGTCACCCTTAGGATTCGATGGGCTTAACATCCCAACCCATGGCGCCTCTAACGGGCGCAGCCCCTTAAGCTAAATGCGGCTCTATCCCTTAAGGAAATAAAGTTGCGCCCTTGCTAACAACTATAGCTTTTGGCCTGATGGTAAGCGCTTGATCCGTAAAGTGGTATCAGAGCAAGGTCATGGGTTCGAATCCCCCGGCTGACACTGGGGGGGGGGGAGATTGTTGGCTTTAATTGTCAGCGTCACCCTTAGGATTCGATGGGCTTAACATCCCAACCCATGGCGCCTCTAACGGGCGCAGCCCCTTAAGCTAAATGTGGCTCTATCCCTTAAGGAAATAAAGTTGCGCCCTTGCTAACAGCTATAGCTTTTGGCCTGATGGTAAGCGCTTGATCCGTAAAGGGGTTTGTTGATTGTGTTTCAGGATGAAATATTTATTAGAAGAAGAAGAAGATTTGTTGAACAAAATCAGAATCAGAAGATCAGGATCATAAGAACAAATGCAGGATTTAATATAAAGAAGCTGTCTGAAGTAAGCAACTCGTCTGAAGCATAGAAGCTGTATGAAGAACGCAACTCGTCTGAAGTGCTGAAGCTGTCTGAAGAACGCAAGTCGTCTGAAGTGCGCAAGCCGTCTGAAGTGCTGAAGCTGTCTGAAGTGCGCAAGCCGTCTGAAGTGCTGAAGCTGTCTGAAGTGCGCAAGACCGTCTGAAGACGTGAAGACCATCTGAAGACGTGAAGACTATATGAAGAAGTCTACAAACAGAATCAAGAATTGATCTCTTGAAGACGTTGTTAAAGTGTAAAGCACACTCTACCAAAATGGAGTACACTTATTTCAGTATAAAAGCTAAACATGCTTTTATGCCTCGATCAAAGTCTTGCACAAATAAGGAAACTCTGCAAAGACTTTCTGCAACGCCTGGTGCACCTGCAACAAAAAGCATTTTTGTGTGCGCAGACCTACTGCACCTGCACCTGTACCTGCTGGCTGCCCAGAACTGATCAGAAGACTGAGTAAAAGCAACCAGAAAGATGTTTGAATAAAACATATTAAAATTCAACATCTTTATTCATCTATATCTCAGAAGAAGAAAATGCAAAGAAGAACAGAGCAGCAATCATCTGAAGAAAAGAAGAAATATATTATCTGAAGAAAAGAGCTTATTGAAAGCATCTCAAGATGGAGAATTAACATAAGCTTGAAGCAATTATGTAAGATGAGTACATGTTGAAGCTGATAAAATTACGATGAGATAAAAGCAAGCATTTGAGTATATGTGAAGAAATTAATTGTCTGAACATATAATCTCTCTAAGTGCATGGAACAGATTTCAACATTGAAGAAATCAATACAGAAGCTAAGACTATATGATACAACGTCTATAATATCATATATCTTTATTCAAAGAAGAAACTGCAACAACAGCTATCTGACAAGACACCTCACTCAAAGAAGAAAGAAGAAATGGTGTCAGGAAGCAAACAGAAAAGGAGCATATACAAAATAAGCAAAAGGACAAATCCAACGGATACCTCCTCATATACACTCCTAAGAAAAGCAGAGGAAATCAGAAGTCAGCTGAGGAACGCAGAAGAAATCACGAGACAGCTGAAGAAAAGCAAAAGGATATCAAGAGAGAGAACATGCAAAATAATATCAAGAAAATCTCTCTAAAGAGCTCATCTACAGAAGTGTCAGAACAGGACTGTCTGAACACTTATTTGCTTAAGAAGAAGCAACCGTTTGAGACACCATTACATAACGGCTATATGAGCCACATCATCAACATCTCAACGGTATTATGAATCATCTTCAAACGGCTATATTCCAACAGAACATATAAATAGCTTCAAGGAAGAATTTGAAGATGTTGAACTCATTCACTTGGTTCAATCAGTTGATCAAGATATATCAGAAAAACCTTATTGGTTGTTGACCATGCTTACTTGAATCAACCATGCTGCTGATCTATTGATCAGTTAGTCAAAATTGTAGTTGTTCAGTTGAACAACCAACCAGGTTGTGCTTAATCTCATATGAACCAAGAATGGTTTGAAAGCTGCAAGTATGCCTTGGTTTTTCCAATGATACGGGTGAGAATGTAGCCCATGGAAACCAATGGCTGGAGAACAAGGCTGGAGCTTAAAGTCAGTATCTACCTAGCCAATTCTCAGAGGATGTTATTCCTCTTATCAGAGACAGGGATTGTACTCAAACTTATACACTTGTATCACTGTCTTAACCATGTACTTAGAATTCATTCATTGTATCCTGAGCAGTACTCAGTTAATCTCTAGTACAGGAAAAGATTAAGTTTATCTTTTGTGGAAACTTAAACTTAGTTTAATTTGTAAACACTTTATGTGTCAGAGAGCCTGGAGAGGCTTGGTGGAAGAAAGAATACTTAGTTGTAAAGCCTGGAGAGGCTAGACTGAAAAAGAATACTGCATATGTTGCTTGGAGAGGCAGTTGAAAACAAAGTAATACTTGTGTTGGCCTGAAGAGGCTGTGAAGAATACTTGTATCTGTGGATTCAGATAGTGGAAAATCCAGTGGTGGTTTGCCTCTGGGACTGGATGTAGCTCACGAGTTTGTGGGTGAACCAGGATAAATTCCTTGGCTAAGTTTTCTTACCCTTATCTCTTATCAATTCTTTTTATACAAATCAAGGGGTCAGAATAATTAATCTGATATTTTATAAAGGCACAAAACATCTTTTAAAATTAGTTTTTACAAGCCGTCTGAAAACTTCAGACAGTCCCTTAAAAGCCTGTCTGAAATCTCTATGCCTAAGTTCTCTTTTTTTCTTAATCTCTTTATTTCCAGTTTTCATATTTATGTTAGGATTTGAAAAGTATTTTCTATAATAAACTTAACACAACTATTTCAATAAAATGATCTTTCATATGAATAAAACATGAGATGTCTCTTATATCATTTGAAGCTTTACAAAGAATGTCCCTTGAAGAACTTCTGAAATAAATTCTCTGAAGTAAGTCTGAAAGAGATCAGTTCAGAAATCAGGAACATACTTCAGACAACCTCTAGTCGTCTGAAGTATTTCAGAAACCGTTCTGAAAATACTCCTTGTAATAATCTTCATAAGATACTTTGAGAAGCCTCTATTTAAAACAATCTTAAACTTTAGAAGAAACACTGTTTTTCTTATCTTCCACATGTTTCAACTATCTCTGATCTTAAGACTTGTTTTTAACGGTGCCCATCTTCATGATTTAAATTAAAGATTTCCAAAAAACTATCAAAAAGTTTAAAACACTATTCAACCCCCCCCTTCTAGTGTTTCCTGTGGTTCTAACAAATAGTAGCCTTCACACTAAACCGTGTTCCATCCAAGGCTTTCATAAAGACACCATATGAGATATGGACTGGGAAAAGACCTAGTATGTCTTTTATGAAAGATTTAGGGTTGTGAAGCTTATGTGAAACGCCAAGTCTCAGATAAGCTAGGACCCAAATAAGATAAGTGCTTATTTTGTAGGATACCCAAAAGAAACTAAGGGTTACTACTTCTATAATCCTAGCGAAGGCAAAATGTTTGTTGCTAGGACTGTTGTATTCTTAGAGAAGGAATCTGTCTCTAAGAGAATGAGTGGGAGGAAAGTAGAACTTGAAGAAATTCAAGTACCACAGAGTAGCAATGAGCCAATATGGAACAAGAGCAGATACCACAAAGTGTTGTGGAGCCACCTGCTCAAGTAGCGCAAGACTTGCGTAGGTCAGACAGGGTACGTCACCAACCTGAGAGATATGGGTTCCATGTGTCTCAGGAAGGCGATGTATTGCTAATGGATCAAGATGACCCAGTGACTTGCCAAGAAACTCTTTTGAGTCCAGAATCTGAGAAATGGCTTGATGCCATGAGATCTTAAATGGATTCCATGTACACTAACAAGGTATGGACCTTGATTGAGCCACCCGAAGGGATAAAACCCATAGGGTGCAAGTGGGTTTTCAAAGAGGAAAACTGACATGGATGGTAATGTAAGTAGCTTTAAAGCACGGTTGGTGGCTAAAGGGTTTCACGCAAATTCATAGTATAGACTATGATGAAACCTTTTCCCCCAGTTTCCATGCTTAAATATGCTCGGATCTTGCTTGCTGTTGCAGTTTACCATGATTATGGAATCTGGCAAATGGGTATCAAGTCAGCTTTCCTAATTAGGAGCCTTCTTGAAGATGTGTATATGACACAACCTGAAGTTTTTGTTATACCTGAAAAACTGGAAAGGTATGCAAGTTGCAACGATCCATTTATGGATTAAAGCAAGCCTATAGAAGCTGGAATCTTCATTTTGATGAAGTTGTAAAGTAGTTTGGTTTCATTAAAAATGAGGATGAACCTTGTGTCTACAAAATGGTTAGTGACAATATAGTTGTTTTTCTGGTTTTGTATGTAGATGACATACTCCTCATAGGAAATGACATTCCTACCCTTCAGTTTGTAAAGACTTGGTTTGGAGATTGTTTTTCTTATGAAAGCGACCTATGTGTTAGGTATCAGGATCTATAGAGATAGATCTCGAAGATTACTTGGCCTAAGTCAAAGTACATACATAGACAAAGTGTTAAAACGGTTTAACAAGCAAGATTCTGAGAAGGGATCTTTGCCTATGTCACATGGTATAAGCCTATCTAAGACTCATTCTCCTTCCAATGAAGAAGAGAGAGTTCGCATGAATAATATTCCTTATGCATCCGCCATAGGATCTATCATGTTTTCCATGTTATGTACTTAACAAAAAATATCATATGCTTTAAGCAAGACTAGCAGATACCAGTCTAATCTTGGTGAAGGTCACTAGACAACAGTCAAGAACATCCTTAAGTACTTGAGAAGAACAATTGAAATATGGAGGAGAGGAAGAGCTGCTTGTAAAGGGTTACACTTATGCTAGCTTCAAAACCGACAAAGATAATTGAAGATCGCAATCAGGGTTACACTTATGGACTAGGATTGAACTTCGTTTCATCACACCCCTTTCGTATGTGAACCCCAATAATATTTATGAATATATAAATTATAATATTGAAGCACAAATTAAATTTATTTTACCCTGGTCTCCACAGTGATAAATTACCCCGGATTAAAGATTTATTTGTATAAGCTATTAATTCACCCTGATCTCCACAGTCGCAAATTAAGTGTTTTTACCAATCAGAATTCAAGTTTCCTATGTCTAGGCTCCCCCAAACTCGCTATTGATTTTATAGAACCACCTCTCGAATGCGCCCCACAAAACCAACATATAACTCCAGCACAAAGGCAGAAGCTAAGCATTAAGAACAAATAAGAAACACCAATATTATAAAAACAGGGATACATAAATAATAAAGAGAATTCACATACAAGCGGGGATTGAATCAACTACGTTCAATCCTATCGGAGAGTTTAGCTACACAGGGTAGCCATGTTAGGAATATGCACTAGAGACTTATATATTTATGAACATCCATCACTTGTATCATGTTATTTTATAAAGGCAAATTTATTCTTTTAGAATATAATTATTGTCCTTAGAATAGTAAGCTTAAACTTCATAAGAAATCAAGTAGATGACTTGATCGTGAGATCTTATGAAGAACTATTCTTAAATAGTCCCTAGTCAAGTATCATCTTAGGACAAAGATGCATTTAGACTAGTATGTGAGTTCATCGATGATCACATCTCACAGATCATGGATATGAGATATCATGTTCTCACATAGGTACACATTAAGAGTAATGGTGTACTGGACATACCTACCTTAAGAACGTTGCATGGATTGTTACATAAGTGTCATGAACGTTTCTTAAATTGATAAGTGTTATATAAAGTTCTTTGACCTGAAATCACTACGATTCCTACATAAGGAATTATGTGTTTTGAATATCATCAAACGTTACCTATAACAGGGTGATCATAAAGTTGGTATTTGGACATATAATAAATTAAGTGGAGGAATGTGAGTGCCCTAGATGGGATTTGTCCCTCCTAAGTAACAGGAGTTATATCTGTAGGCCTCTTGATAAAGTGAGACTGCAAAATGCATGGCCATGCTCAGGAGGATAAACATGAGATGTTTATTTTCTATACAGTCTACTTGGGGATCAAGAAAATATAAATTGAACTATACAAGGTTGACACAATCCATGCCCTTGTGTTCAATTAGATATTTGGACAAAGGGACAGTTCATATAAATTATTATCATAAAATAGGATTTATCAAAGTTATTGATAATCTCAATATTTGGATAGTGATGTGTTGCTAGATACCGCTCACTATTTATGATATTAAATATAAAAGGGTTTTATTTTAATATTATAGCCAAATATTAAAATCCTATTGGGTCACACGCATACAACAAGCCACTAGGAAAGGATAATAATTATAATTTAATTTAATTAGAATTATAACGTAATGGGCCAGGCCCATAAGTGTAAGGGTTAAGTGAGTGAAGGGGTAAAACCCTAGCCACCACACTATAAATAGAGCATAAGATGCACTACCCCACAGACACATGAGCAATCGCTTCTTACTTTCTAAGGCTACTAGCAGAGCTAAGGAGGGTTTCCTAGTCCGGCTGTTGGCGTGGATACCAATAGAGACGTGGCTACTCTTGCCTCGTTTGTAATCCTAATAAGGTACGACATTTCGTTTTAATACCTTTTATGCCTTGATTCGTGTTTTCGCAAAAACGATTATAACAAGGAAGGGAATCCATTTAATATCCGCTGCACCCTGACCACATGCTTGTTTCCCTTCAAGCCATTAAAACCCAACGGAGAAACTGTCACTTTCTCCAGCCCTAGCTCTGCTTTGCCGTCTCTCCAAAAGCTCTCCTCTATCTTAGACTCTCTACCAAAAGCTCTATATGATCTGTACAAAGGGTCCTATTTATAGATGAAGGAAAGTTATCTGAAATCTGGAAGGAATCTGTTTTGAAATCAGATTAGAAAACAAATTCGTGTTCCTGCGCTTCACCTGCGCTCAGCGCATCTGAAGCGCAGGATCCAGAGAGGAATCCTGATGGTTACGCTTCACCTGCGCTAAGCGCAGGTGGAGCGTATTTCTCGTTCCAGCTTCTCTTGATTCTCTCTATTTTTAACTTGATCTCTTCCTGATCTTATCCTTGTTTGCTTGGCTTTCCTTGTTTCCCTCTTTTTGATCTGATTCAGTGTTTATCTTGACT
Organism: Sesbania bispinosa; assembly: GCA_026901365.1. Taxonomy (NCBI): domain Eukaryota; kingdom Viridiplantae; phylum Streptophyta; class Magnoliopsida; order Fabales; family Fabaceae; genus Sesbania; species Sesbania bispinosa. The sequence continues at coordinate 1,685,801 of QLOH01000045.1, read as the reverse complement.
TGAAATTTAAATTGGGAAGTTATCCGCAGAATCCTTGATTAAATGGCTACTGATCTTATCTTTATTTGCTCTCATTTAAACTTCAAATCTGCAGATCATATCCTCAAATAATGCTATCTTCTTTTCTCATTCAAATCTCTCTTATAAATCTGCAAAATCAACAGATTTTCTATTAAAATAGCATTAAATTCAAATTCGAATTAAATAAACACAATTATTACTAAAAGGGATTATTTTGGGGCATAAATTACTATTTTACCCTTGATAAATGCAGTAAAAATACAAGAATATATCATATAATTGGCACTTATCAAATACCCCCTAACCTAATTTTTGCTTGTCCTCAAGCAAGAGACCTCTTTGTAATAAAAAATTGGATTCAATCCCCCTGTTGCAATTCTCAGAAATAAGGACAAATTTCCATCATCTCTTTACTAGGCAGAAGTCACTTTCCAAATATCACACAAAAATCAGAATTAAGAGATGTTACCAAAACTCAATCAGAACAAGATACAATCAAATCAGTTAAACTTTCTCAGAAATAGCAATTAAAGCAATAAATGATAAATCAAGGAATTCTCTCATGCTCACGGGTAAGTGTTTCCCTCAATTTTTCCACCGCAGTTGAACAACTAGAATTGATAGTCGGTTCTGGTTTCTAAACACGCACATGGTTAATATGGATCAAAAGGTCTTTTCTTGGTTGTAATGAGGATGGGTTATCAAGAAATCATGGTTTTCTGGATAAGTAAAGAACACTTAGAATAGAGAGCATCTTTTGATTTTTCTTGAACTTGGAACTTCTCTTCATTCTCCATCTCATTCTTGATTTGTCTCATTTTAGCTGGCCTCTTTCTTTGTTTGAAGATGCACTCCCCCCAACTTATTCAATTGATTCACTTTTTCTTTCTGATTTTTGAGTGAATGATCTTCTTTTGCTTTATTGTGCCCTCTCTTTGTAGTTCTTGACTTTTAAATCACCAACCAATTCTTCCTATTTTATATGATTGCACATTTGCTCTCTATCCCAAGTGTGAGGGACAGGATGTAAACATTTAATCTTGGCTGGGGTGTATAAGAAGAAACATCAAAGCTCAAAGGGGTTACCAAAAACAATGGAAACATTTTATCAAGGGTTGGCTTTTTGGCACTGAGCAAATAATTTAAAAACAAAAATTTGCCTTTGTCACTTCCATATTTTCCATGAGTAGAGTAAAATCCAAAAACTCAATCAATAACAGTTGACAAGCAGCGGTGAAAAACTCTTAATTTAAGTGTTTAGACTCACCACTCACCGGCTTTTGGGCTAAATTCCTTGATAAAGCACTTACTGGTTTTAATTAACTATCCTAATAGGTTCTCCTGAGAAATATCCTAATCTTAACTGATTATGGAATTAATCACAAAATCCTTTCTTTTTTCCTAATCTGGTTAGTTAAACTGCCTAGATTTAGAGAATTTTGAAAAATTTACTCCTTAAATCCCTAATTCCCAATTCCTAAAAATAAAAAGAAATCCTAAAAAAAAATGAAATACAGAACAAAAATCCCAATCAACTAACAAAAATCCTATAAAATAAGAGAAAATAAAAGAAAGAAATACACGAGTATCAATCTTCATCCTCTATATCCTTTAAGTCCTTGTCCTGCTCTTCAGCTGCTGCTGTTCGACCTCCCCCTTGATGAATAGGCCTGTCCCCAGGCCACTGCTAGAATATCTGGAACTCTTCAAACAGCATGCCTGGGTATGGGTCTGGTAACTCCTGATTGGTTTGAGGTCAACTGGTATTTTCAACTTTATACTTTGCAGCAGCCTGTGCATTCTTGAATTTCATGGGATCATATTCTCTGATCCTCTTCCCATGCCTTCTCCTCGTGAGCTAAAGCCACGAGAAAGACCAACGATTTAATCCTAGGCATCTGAAAAGTCAAATAACAACAGTTAGTTGCTAAAAACACATTCATTTCAATGATGCCTTATTGCAAAAACCAATTCATGAAGAACATGGAAGCCAAATGCTCGCAAAAGAATTAATCTCTTCACAACAAAATTTCATTGCACTTGGTAATGACTTCCTAAAAACAAATCATACTCATTTGTTTTGCAAGCACTCAATTAATCCATGGAAAGTGAAAGTTCAAAATTTGCAAGAAACAGAGTATAACACTTTCAAGCTTCAATAACTCACAAAGCAAAGAGCATTTTAATAGAAAACTTGTTCTTCAAATTCCGCACAACCATAATCACATCCAAGATAGCAATTATCAACAATATGCACATTCTCATTCTAAGGTTGTTATCCTAGAGTTTAAATTATAAAAACAGAGTAGATGAATATTTCAATCAGTGAAAATTAAAGAAAATATACCTGAAACTTGAAAGTTTCAAAATTGATGGAGGTTTGGGAGTGGAAAGAGTGAAAAGAAGAGCTTAGGAAGTAGAGAAACAGTACATGAGAAAACAGAAGATTTTTAAAATTTCGTACTGTTGCGCTTCACCTGCGCTCAGCGCAAGTGAAGCGCAGAAAATAGTGACTATAATTGCAATTTTGCGCTTCTCCTGTGCTTGGTGAAGCGCAGAAAACAGAATGAGATTTTGCAATTTTCAGTCACGTTTTCTGCTGCTTCCTATTGTTTAAAAATTTTATTTTCCACAAACTTATTCCAATCAATTTTGAAACTTAAACTATCTATCATTGTGAACATTGTTAAGTGTCTGAGAACCTGGAGAGGCTTGGAGAAATAAAGAATACTCAGTTTAGCCTGGAGAGGTTGTGTCCAAAGAATACTTGTTTAGCTTGGAGAGGCTGGGTCCAAAGAATACTTGGTGTTTAGCCTGAAGAGTCTAGGTTCAAATAATACTTGTAATCTTGCGAGATTAGTGAAAAATCCAGTGGAGTGTTGCCCTGGGACTGGACGTAGCTCATTGTGTTAGTGGGTGAACCAAGATAAATTTATGTGGTCAAGTTCTCTCTACCCTTAACTCTTTATATTTTGTTTTAACTAACCAAGGAGGATTAAGAAAAGTGATTTTATTAATCTGCGCTGTGAAACAATTTTTATCACGCTAAAAGTATTTCAAAATCAAGTTTACACAACCTTCTGAGTTGCATTAGCAATAAAGTCACCCAAAATCTTTCAATACAATCCCACCGTGACATAACATAAAATAGTGGCTCAAGTATTATATGACCCATATGGGTCCTTACCATCAAATTTTAACCATGGTAACTTAGTTAAAAGGTGACTTTTATGTGGTATAAGGGTTTTACATGAATATAACTTTTTCTTTATCATTTTTTATTTTCAACTTTTACTTTTAACTTTTTAACTTTAACTTTTAACCTTTTACTACTTCCTCACGGGCCAACTTAAGCCCACTAACTCTTAAAGACTTTCCTCAACATCATCATATGGATCAAAACAATTCTCATCAAAAACATATTCAACCTAACATGAGCATCATGAAGAACATGAAGAACATAAGATGAAGACCATGAATTTCATGAAAATTCCAATGAATTCATAAAATTGTTAAACTCACATATATGTATTTCCATACACCCAATATCAAGAAAACCACACCCAATTACTCATTCTCTCAAATTTTCAACATAAAGCATGCATCTTTAAATAAAAGTCAACACTTTTTCGAGAGGATTCATAAATCTTAATTTCACCAACACATTTTTAATTCAAAATAATGGTTCATACATACTTCCAATCATCAAACAAACACATACCCAACATCATATGAAACTAAAAATCATACCAGCACCATTAAAATGACAAAACTGAAGCTTGATGGTTCTTGCTCAAACCATAGTGATTCTTATCCTGCTCCACGGGTTGGTGGCGAATCTGCACTCTAAGCTTATCTGCTGAAGGGGTTGTCTTCAACAGTGGTGCCATTTCCACTTCTTTTCCCTTCCATTTTTCACTTTAATTCTCTCATTTTGATACACGTTCTAACTATTTTTCCAGCTGCATTTCACAGATTATTTGGTCTCTAACAGCTCTCTTTTCTCAATTCTAGATCCACACCCTGTTTGTTATATATTGGTCATCAGAGTTATGTTGATTTGAGCAACTTTGGGGCTGCTTTTGTTGCACATATGCACTGAGTTTGGGGTTATTGGTGCAGTAAAATCTCTCTTTAATTGTGTATTTCAACTTCCATTTTAATTGTAATTCGGACATGGATCGATTCCTGGGCCCAAGGTGTTTTCTGCTACTGTCAGCATTGTTTGATTGCTTGCAATTGTGTGATTAGAGGGCCAGTTGGTATGCGTTCATCCACCCCACTAGGTGTTTGATAAATTGCCTATTCTAATTTCTGATTACTTGTCCTTGAGTGATTCTAGCAAATTAATTGCTTGTTTATGGTGGATTGTGGTAAGTGGGAGCACAGTTGCTTCCATTTTGTAAAGATCATTCACCTATATTTTCTCTCCATCCTTTTAATTCTTTTTCATCCCCCATATCAATTGTTCATCCATTATTCATCTCTTTACTTTCCGCTTTTAATTTCAGTCACTCTCATCCTTTTAATTTCTAATTCCCCTTTACGTTTCTGCCATTTAAATTTTCTCCACCCCATCCTTTTAATTTCTGCTCTTCGCCTCTACTTTTCATTCATTTAATTTCAGTTCTTCCCCCATTTAAATTTTGCGCAATTTTTTCTCATTATTTCACCATTTTTGCGCATTTTTTTGGTGATGTTTTGTTCAATTTTCTGCATCTGTTTTGTTTGTTATTCTTGAAACTGGTTGCAAATCTGAATTTCTCGCTAGCACAACCTTAGGTAACGCCTGTTTGATTACACAAAACGCATAACTATACGTTGGGTTCTAGCTCAGAAAAGTAGCAAAAAATTCACCAATTTTCTGGTTGAATTTTTTACAATTTTTCTAAGTTTGATCCATAAAAATTAATCCAATACATTTGATTAATGTTTGCAAGATTTGTGTAATCTAAGGAAACTGCTAAGCAATTTTTGGTGCAACTTTTGTCCTCTTTTTAGGCCAGATACATGCAATTTTCTTTTAGAAAAGGGATTATTTTTGAAATATTTGCAACTTTTTGTAACATTTCTATTGGGGCAAAAGGTAAAAGAAAAAGTACAAAAAGAAAAGAAGAAAAGAAAATATTCAAAAAAATATTAGCCAAAAAAAATACTAAAAAAGGTGCATAAGAAAAGAAAAAGAAGTACAAAAGTCAAAAAATATATTTGAGGAAAAATGAATCCTCCAATTTAGAAAAAAAAAGAATTAAGAAAGTGCCCAACAATACAATTCCCTTCTACTGTAATTGTTCAATTTGCTTGTATCATTTCAATTGAATTGAAATAGTTGTTTTCAAAAAAAAATTTGGCAACTTTCCCTTTGAAGAAAAAACTAAAACAAAAAACAATTATCTTTGCAATTTTCTTGTATATTTGTTTGTCTTGTTTGAAATTCTAATTTTGTGTATAAGCTTTCTTCTAGCTAGCTTTTCTTGTTTGTCAATTTCACTCTAGTTTTGTCTTTGTAGTTTTCGTTTTTAGGCAATCCTAGATAACCTTAGGTGTCGTTCGTTCCAACTCGTTCGTGCTTGGGTAGGGAAATAACTTTGGTCATTGTGGGAATTAAAATCAATCCTAACCAGGTAGAAAAAGGCAAAATTGAACACCTCTTAGAAAAAAACCTTAAAAAGAGTGGTAAACACGAGTGAATACATTCCTTGAGTGTAAACACTTAGTGAGAGGAAAGGTCCAAAGGAAATATAAAAAATGGGAAATAGACACCTATCCCCCCCCAACGCCTCAAACTTTGAGGTATAGGGCTGAGATAGAGGAGTTGACCGAAAGGTTTACCTGGGTTATGGAGGAGAAACTGGCTGATATAAGGAAAGAGATAACCCATGTAACATCCTATATTTTATTAGGATAAATATTAATTAAATTAAAGAGATTAATTAAGGAAATAATTAATTTAATGGGAAATAAATAATATGAGTGTCATTATTATTAGTTTTGTTTCGTAAAGGTAATTTTAATTGAAAATAGAATAAGGGGGTGAGAGTGGGCCCAAGCCCAATTAGTATTTCTGTAAGGAGGGGTAACAGAGCACCCTAATCCTTATCCGTATCATTCGTCAGTAAGCGAAACGCTAAGGAGGGGAGAAATGGAGTCTCAAGAGAGAGCTGCTGTGGAGTGAACGCCAAGAATCCAAGAAAGGACTTCCTTGCTGTGATCAAGCTTCGCTTAAGGTACGGTGGGGGAGAGGGTATTGCCTGTATATGCATGTAGGGGATGTTTGGGTAGTAATCTAAGAGAATAATTTTGAATTGATGAATTTATAACTTAGAATGAAGATATAATCTGTTGGTTGATGATTAATTGTATGTAAATTGATGAGTGTTGGGTGAGATTAAACATGATATTGAGAATAATGGAAAAAAGGGTGATTAGGGATTGAGGAATTGGGGATTTTGATGAATTGATGGTATAATCTGTAATTGATTGTTGATTTACGGAGTATTGGATGCTAATAATGATTATGTATGACGATTAGACCTAAAAGATTGATTAGGGATTGATTGGATGAGTTTAGAGAGGTTTGAAATCGTGAACTCTGCGATCTGTGTCGCGGGTAATCGATTACCAGGAGTGGTAATCGATTACCAGAGTGTTCTGGGCAACCCAGAAGCACTGTTTGCTTGCTGGTAATCGATTACAGGGGTGTTGTAATCGATTACCAGAGAGTCTGCTTGCGGGTAATCGATTACAAGGGGGGTTGTAATCGATTACCAGAGACCTTGTTTGCGGGTAATCGATTACTAGAGGTTGGTAATCGATTACCAGAGTGGATTTTGAGATCCTAACTGTTTGATGATGATTGATGTTGTTTGAGAGTACTTTATAATGAGTATTGTGTTGATGATTAATGATGTTTGATGAGGATTGCGATGCTTATGATGATGAATAATGATGATATTTGATGATGAGTGTGATGATGTATTATGATGATAATTGATGATGAGTGTGATGATGATAATGATGTCGGTGTATATCACCTTATTATGATGATGTTTAATGATGAGCATATTGATGTATGATGATAATGATGTCGGTGTATATCACCTTATTATGATGATGTTTAATGATGAGCATATTGATGTATGATGATGATGATAAGTGTATATCACTTTATAATGATGATGTTTGATGATGAGAATGTTAATGCATGATAATGATGATTTATGATGATGGTGTATATCACCTTTTGATGATGATGTTATCTAAGTTGTGCGGGCCCATAGAGGGGGTACAACTTAGGAGATACGCCTTGAGCATATGTGATGAGACCTGAATTGTGTGGGCCCATAGAGGGGGTACAGTTCGGGAGGTGAACTGAGTTGTGCGAGCCCATAGAGGGGGTACAACTCAGGGGATCAAGATGGGGCGTTCGATGCACGGGCCCATAGAGGGGGTGCAACCTATGAGTGATTGTACGGGCCCATAGATAGGGTACAACCTAGGGTCGAATGTCGTTGTGCGGGCCCATAGAGGGGATACAACCTATCGGATAGTGTGTGGTAACACCGGTAGACCACCTTGGTACTAACTAGAGTGATTGACGAGGTGCGCCTATTGTGTGGAGTTCCAAGTCATGATCTTTGGGTAGATGATGAGATGAGTATTGGTTGTGTGATATATGATGATGAAATGGTGTTATTAAATGATGTTATGAATATTGATGATGATGAGTATTATGTGTGAGAATAGAATATATGATTATTTGGGTGAATGATGGTATGAGAACTATATGATGATATATGAATGAGATTATGATGATGATGAGCTTGATGAATGTATAAAGGATATGTTTATGTGTTGTGAATAGGAATGATGGCATGACATGTATATGTTGATATAGATGATTGAATATATGTTGAGTTTTAGATGAATGTTATTCATTGGTGATTTAATGTATTGATGGCATGATGTAATGATGTTGTGGGTGAGGATGGGTATTCTCTATGTGTATGTATGGGTAGTATTCCTTTTCCTCACCGTATTCTGTGGATATATTTTACAGGTGTTGAGGAGGTCGATTATGAATAAAAGGGTATGCTCTGGTAGATGTGACATCAGGGTGTGCTTGGGGGTTTTTACCATGTTCCTAGATTAGGAGTATTTTTATGAACTTCTGGATGCCTTGTATGGCAGGAGGTTATCAATTATTTTTATTCCTATGGAGATTTCCGCTGCTTTACATTTGAAATTATATTTGAAAGTTTAATTTCTTTAATAAAGTCATTTTCGAACTATGAGTTATTATAAGAGTGATTGTGAACCTTTTTACCTAACGTGGGACTTTCCCTTTTCTAAACTACAATTTCTTAAATATATAAGAGTATGGGGTAGAAGGGTGTCACAACCCACAGTAGGAGAGGTGAAAGAAGTCAATCTTCTCGTGAAGAAGAAAGTGGTGGAAGGTTCAGTAGGATTAGAACCGAGGGTATGTTTCATGGGATAAGTAGTCATGGGGAGAGGAGTTCTAGTAACTCCCGAAGAGGAAATAAGCATGAGGAAGAGGAAGAAAATGACAAGGAATACTACAAAAATCCTAGGAATAGAAGAAGGAGAGAAAGGAGAGAACCTAGGAGGAGAGGTGAACCTAGGAGAGAAGAACTTAAGTGGAGAGAAAAACATAGGAGGGGAGAAGAACCTTTGAGAGAAAATGCCCTTAAAGGAGTTAAGGTAGAAATACACACATTTCATGGTAGAAATGATGTTGAACAATACTTAGAGTGGGAGTTAAAAATTGAACAGATTAGTTTTCACAATTATAGGGATGGGGAGAAGGTTAAGTTAGCTTCTTTGGAGTTTAAGAATTATGCCTTAGTCTAGTGGCATGAACTCCAAACTGATCGAGGTAGGAGTGGACTTCCTCTAGTCTCAACTTGGGATGAAATGAGAGGAATCATGAGGAAAAGGTTCATTCCGCAACATTATGTTTTGGAGTTGCACACCAAACTCCAATCACTAAAGCAAGGTTCTAAGAGTGTTGATGGGTATTACAAAGAGATGGAACTTGCTATGATTAGGGGCAACATAACTGAGGATAGAGAGGCCACTAAGGCAAGATTTATCAATGGTCTAGATTTTAACATAAAGGACATAGTGGAATTGCAACCTTATGTTGAGATAAAGGATTGGTACATCAAGCCATTAAGGTAGAAACCCAACTTAAAACAAAAGGAGGTTTTAAAAGAGACAACACTAGTTATTCATCTAGGAACAAAGAAGTCCCAAAATGAGATGAAGGTAAAGTTCAAGAGAAGGAAGAGCCTAAAGGCCCTAGGGTTGCTTCGAACCCTGCCCCTTCCAAGTCTCAAAACGCTAATCCTTCAACCTCTACCTGTGATATCAAGTGTTTCAAATGTATGGGTAAGAGAAACATTGCTTCCCAATGTCCTAACAAAATGACAGTGTTAATTAAAGAAAGTGGGGAGGATACTAGTGCAAGTTCTAGAGAAAAAACTCCAACAAATAGTGATGAGGAGGATATTGAGGAGATATAAATGGAACCTAGGTCAGTAGCTGCCCATAGGCCTGAAGGGAGATTAGGGCTTATGATTAAAAGAGTCCTAGGGAACCAAACAATAAAAATGAATGAAAATCAAAGAGAAACCATATTTCATACTAGGTGCATTATAGAAGGGAAAATATGCTCTCTAATCGTAGATAGTGGGAGTTGTACCAATATTGCTAGTATGAGAATGGTAGAAAAAATAGGTCTTAGGACCACCAATCACCCTAAACCCTACAAATTGTCTAGGATAAGTGAAGATAGGGAAAGGATGGTTGATAAACAACTTCTCATAGCCCTATCCATTGGAACCTACTCAAATGAGATCATTTGTGACGTAGTTGCAATGGATGCCACAGATGTTTTGTTGGGAAGACCATGGCAATATGATAAGAGATCAATCCATGATTGTTTCTCTAATGAATTCAATTTTAAACATAGTGGGATGAAAATCACCCTAATTCTCATGGCTCCCTAAGAAAAATGTGAAGATCAACTTCAACTGAAGTAGGGATATGAGGAAGAAAAAAAAAGAAAGAGAAAAAAGAAGGAAGAAAACTCTAGTAAACAACCAAAGAAGGGCAAAGAAAAATCTAAGGGAATTAAGAAGAAGGTAACCATGCTTTTACTTAAGCTTCCTTTAGACTCTAATGTTGTTTGCTTAGATGAAATATAAAGACACAAAGGGGAGGAAGATGTTGTTGCCTTGTGAACTACAAGGTGAAGTAAATCAGAGAGTCACAAGAAGGGGGTTGCATTATGAACCTTGAAAACTTTTGGCCCAACCTACAAGTACTTTGAAAAACTTACTGATCTTTGCTCAAGGAATACCTTGGCTATCAGAAGTTACTTCTAGAAGATAGTAGTTAGTGTATAATGCCAATTGAGTTGATTGAAACTACCTTCTTAAAGGTAAGAAATATTATAGAGACTGATACCATCAAATTTTATTCTTCCATATAGTGTATTTAATGTAGATACAACTTAGAATAAGGTTCAGAAGAATAATATAATATTTATGCATTTATGCAAAAGCAAAACAATGAATCTGACACTTTAAACCTTTCTTCTGGAGGGTCAACTGATTTTGTATTTTAATAAAAATTTTCAGAATAGTTATTTAACCAATAACTTATAAGATTATGTGAGAAAAATTGTTCACAAGAATAGTATAAAGTTTCTGCAGTTATGCAGAAGCAAAACATTGAATCTGTCACTTTAAACCAATCTTCTGAAGGGTCAAATGATTTCGTATTTTAATAAAACTTTTCAGAATAGTTATTTAACCAATAACTAATAATATTATGTGAGAAAAACTGTTAAGAAGAATAGTATAAAGTTTCTGCAGTTATGCAGAAGCAAAACATTGAATCTGTCACTTTAAACCAATCTTCTGAAGGGTCAAATGAACTTGAAACTTGATGAAACTTTCCAGATCAGATATTTGAATAGTAAACAACCAGAATATAAAGTTAAATCTTATTAAAATCGAGTTTGTAAATATTTGGTAGTTTGAACCCCAAGTTCAATGTTGAACAATGGACATATTTCAAGAAATGTGCTTCTGAAGCACCAAACTGTTTCATAATGTGATGAAACTTTCCAGATCAGTATTTTATCTGATATGGATGTGATTTATGTGAAAAATATCAGTTCAAAAATAGGTTTATCAAAATATGGTTTACAACTTGCTAAATATTCAAAATATGAACAATAACTAGCAAAGCAATAGATGTATGTGCAGAAAATTAAAGAAAGAAAGGGTAAGAGACATTGCACAGATGATTTTTATACTGGTTCACCTATCAACCTTGAGGCTACGTCTAGTCCCTACTCCCAGTAGGATTTTCCACTATATCAACCTTGATACAATGACTTCTTGGGTGCTCCTCACCACTAGTATTCTTCTGCAGCCTCTTCAGGCTCCTTACAAGTATTATTTTGAGCCTCTTCAGGCTCTAACACAAGTATTCTTTGCTCAGCCTCTGCAGGCTCTACACACTCTCAAACCAACACTAACTCTCTCTAGTTAGCTTGGGAGATTACAAACACTCTTCAACAAGAGATGGGTTTTTTACATATGGCTCAAAAAACACTCATGGAGTGGATTAATCTTTACGAAACTGAACCTAAACACACTCTCTAAGTATTATGCGCAGTAGCTCTGCATATTGGAGTGGTTGAAGGATAACCTCATTCTATAAGGGGATTTCTACATTATGGCTCTTTGGATTTCTTCCCTTTGTTCTCCTTGATTTTTCCCAGCTGAGTGGGGCTTTGTTTACAGAATTTTGGTGTTCAAAATAGCCGTTGGAGTTGCTTGGAGAGGTGGTCAAACTCTCAGATGGCCATATAGGAGCTGTCACTTTCATGTGACAGCTTTTCTCTTTCTTTAGCTTTGACCAGTCAATCCTTTTGAAGTGTATCTTCTGCAGCCAGTAATTTCATTCTATTTGAGCTTCCTTCTTTTGGAGTAGTTAGTAAGACATGTATAAATACTGGGAATTTTCTCATTTTTAGCAAAAGATGTCTTAAACTCCTTTAAATTGAAATTGTAGCAAGTTCTGCCTATTTCTTTCTTCTGGAGGTTGCAGAGGGTCTATTTCTTCTGTAGAAATTTTGATTCTTCTTTTGGAGGTATGCAGAATTCCGTTTCTTCTTCTGGAGCAAACTGCATCTTCTAGAAGTGTGCAGAAATTTTGTTTCTTCTTCTGGAAGTGTGCAGAATTTTGTTTCTTCTTCTGAAGCAAACTGCATCTTCTTGAAGTGTGCAGAAATTTTGTTTCTTCTGCAGAATTTTTGTTTCTTCTTCTGAAGCAAACTGCATCTTCTGGAAGTGTGCAGAAATTCTATTTCTTCTTCTGAAGCAAACTGTATCTTCTGGAAGTGTGCAGAAATTCTGTTTCTTCTTCAAATATGCTTGTAAAGCTTACAATCTTTTATCCTTGCTTTATTTGCATTGTGAGATAAGTAATTATACTTATGGAAGCTCTTTTTAGTGTTCTTCAACTTGAAATATTCAAGGATAATATCTTGAGGAGTGTGGGAACTTTTCAATGCTTCTAAAGATACTTTGAACATGTTTACAACTTGAAATAAGATTTTGATGCTTCTGCAGAAACTGTAAGTTTTGCTTCTAAGGACAAAACTGTGTTTCTAGTGATATTGATCTTCTCTAATTGCTTTGTTTGCATTAACAACACTTGGAATGAATATGTTTGAATTGCTTAAGTGATCTTTCTCATTCGGAAGGTGTCCGGTTTCATGAAAAGTTTCTCCTCATACTTCTAGTGGTCCTGAATGATCCTTCCAAAGCTTCAACTTTGCTTCAAAAGCCTGGTACAACTCAGTTTAATACTCATGGGATCTTAGATGAACTATCTTGATCTTCTTGAAGCTAAGAAGTTACTTCTTGAACTCGTTTAATCACTTTTGACATGAAAGCTCTATGTAACATGCTTCTGGACACATGTTATGATGTTAAATGTTGTCTTTGATCTTTCCACCTTCCTTCTGTAACTTTTCCTGTATTCTTTCAAGCATTCTCAAGTGCAAACATTAGTACCAAAGTATTCAGAATACTTAGAATATTGTTTTGAAAGTTTGTTGTCATTAAAACCTTTTCTCAAGAGGGTCTTGGACCTTACACAAGGGTGTTTCTTTTACCCTATACTCCATCTTCTTCTATCTATATGATTCCAAAATTCTCTTTCTGTGAATCTTGTCATGAAATTTTGGGATCTATACTGAAGGGAGTGATTACTGTTTCAGATAATCCTATACTGGCAAGTGAATGACACACTGAAGCCTATCACCTTCAGGGAAGTATCTTCCTAATTGAACCTACCTTGTCATCCACTTCATCTCTCTACTACTCCTCTTCTTACCCCTTTTTACTTTTACGAGTCAGGGGGAGAGCATGATGGCATGCTGCTAATGGAAGCAGCTGGAGTTCAGAGAGATTGGGCAAGCAACACTGAGGCTTGGGTGCATGAAGGCCCATCCAAGGAGAGTTGACTTTTATTCAGTCAACATTGACCACACTACTCTTGGTCGAACAATTATTTTAATTGTAATTTGAATTCCCTAAAATAGAGGTCCACCTAGTCATGGCCTCTAAACCTTAGTTTGATAGGATTTCTTTGAATTTGATTTTTATTGTAATTTAAACCTCTTACTATCATATCAGGAACTAAATCATTGGGTTTAGTGGCTAAGAGGTTGCTTTTCTATTAGGCTAGGAGGTCTTGGGTTGAAATCCACACTAGAATAGGAATTAATTCACTTTCTTTTCCTTTCTCCTTTAGGTCACCCACTTGGGCTATATATAGGAGTCTTCTTCTCTCTTGTAAGTTAAACGTCATTTTTGAAATAGAAGTTTTGCTTTGTTTTCTCCCTTGTGAGGTTGAGAGGCTTGATGGTTCTTGCTCAAACCAGAGTGATTCTTATCTTGCTCCACAGGTTGATGGCGAATCTGCACTCTAGGCTTATCTGCTGAAGGGGTTGTCTTCAACAGTGGCCCCATTTCCACTTCTTTTCCCTTTCATTTTTCACTTTAATTCTCTCATTTTGGTGCACATTCTTACTTTTTTCCAGCTACATTTCACGGATTTATTTGGTCTCTAACAACTCTCTTTACTCAATTCTAGATCAACACCCTGTCTACTATTAATACGCCTAGTGCAGTAAGAGATGGATAGGGAAGGCCAGGAGAAGGCCTTGGGGCAGGTCCTAGTCCACCTGTCACGATGGCTGGGGTGACCTCCAGACGCTCACCGACGACGCTCACCGAGTTGAAAAGTGCACTTTATAAGATGAAAAATATGCACACAGGGTCGGCCCAAGGGCCAAGCTGCTAAAGTAATGGCTTTAGGCCCCCAATATTACATAGGCCTCATAATTTTATACGTACATTAATTATATTTAAAATTTATATAAATATAGGATTTTATGTATATACACTGACAGTATAAAAAAATTTTACGCTTTTATTCAATGACATGTTACCACATCAATTAATGAGCTAATAATACATAAAGTTTCTTACTCATTAAATGGTATGGTAACACATCATTGGATGACAGTGTAATATTTAATGTATAGTGATTAAACTCTTAGTAAAATTCTCTTTTGATTAAAATAATAGGTCTCATCTTACTATAACTTTTTCTCATAATTAATAATTATTTTATTTATTTTATTAGTTGATTTTTCTTATCATGTTAATCCTAGTTATAATACATATTTTTCTATTATGTAATATAATAAATATTATAATATATCAAAATCAACAAAATACTAATATAAACGTTAATTATACATAATAATAATTTAATAATTAATTTTATATCTAAAAATTTTGAAAGAAAATATTTCAATAAAATTATCATAATTTAAAAAAATAGTTAAATAGAAAAGGCCTCATCTCAAAACTTTGCCTTAGACCTCAACATGTGTTAGGTCGGCCCTGTATGCACATGTTTGTTTAAACGGAGGCTGTAGTTTGTGATGAGAGCTTTCAACCATCACTCCTCCGATAGTTGTGATACTCCATGGAGGTAATCCAGGGAAATGATGTGAATCTGAGCCCCATGCATTGCATCGCATCGCATGACATATTCATTTGTTGAGTATTTAATCGTTGACTTGACTGCTGAATTTATCTAGTTGTTTGACTATTTAAATTGATGACTGATGGACTTATCTAATTAGTTAATTGATAATTTGTTTAATTGACTGTCTGTTTGTGTGAGATACTGTAATCAAATAATTCCACTGGATAAAATACTTAGTTGTTACTATTAATATATTAACTTAAGAAATTTATGTATAATTGTTGTTAATTTATGGATGAGTTAGATTTACCGTAATTAATTATTTATGTTCCTCCATTGGTGGTTTTACCTTACTATTTGTTATACAGAGTAATTGTTGTTATCCTTAATTATTCCGATACTTGGATTTACCATGTACTTCTGTTAAGTGGGATCCATATCTCACCCTATTTGTTGTTTATTTGTGTGTGGGCGTATGTATGATGATGGCAGGTAAGTTGAGCAAGAGTCATACTAGGTGGCTTATATCGAGCATACTACTTTTGTTGTGCTGGTGATTCTCGCATTAGATATGCTCAGTGGTTGTTAGGTACAACCATGATAGAGTTTAAAGCAGTATGATGACTAGGACCAGAGTTGAGGCATTTGCCTAGTTAAGGGGTTTTTATTTTGAACATGTATTTTGAAACTGCTCTTAGCACCATGATGCATTGCACAAACCGGTAGAACCGGACACGTAGCTGTCTTCACTTATAATATGCTAAATTTTATACATATTGTATTTCATTTTTTTGGTTGCAAAACTAACGACAATTGATAAGCATTTTTTTTTTGTCTAATTTACAAGCATTGACTGTGGGACTTCACTGTTTTTCTTTCTTTTTTTTTTAATACGAATGGGCCTTATGACTCTCACATTTTTATTTAATATTGTTTCTTTTTTTTAATATTTTAAATTTAACTTGTTCTTTAATATTTTTAAGAGAATTGCATATCATACATTATTTAATTATACTAATTGTTCTATTCTTTATATCAAACTCATATTTTAAAAAATATTTGTATATCTTAAAATAATAACTTGTATTATTAAAACTATTATATAAAGAAATATAATGAATTTATTGAATTTTATATATACCGGTTCGACCAATACTGACTCATTGGTTCAACCAGTGACCCAGTAACCCAACACCTTCACCGAATCGATGGCCGGTCTGAGTTTTATAACATTGGTTTCAGGCATGGCTTTGGATTTTGTTTTATATTTTCCTTTATACATATTATTATGATCACTCGTAAATAAGTGGACCTGGGTGTAAAATGAAAAATATAGTTAATAATGATGAAAGAGAATTTGAATATTTACTTCACTAATCAAAATAAAAAAAGCTATATAAGTTGAAGAGTGAATGTGTAACATCCCGAGATTAGAACCTAAAAGGGCATAGTGAAAGTCTTAAGTTATGGATTCGATCAGGAGAAGAAGGACTAAGTTAGAAGGGAAAATTTAGAAGGAGAACTAAGTGGAGAAAGAGAGGAGTTTTGGTTGTGAGGGAGTGCGCTTCAGCACGCTCTGGAGGCTGCAGCACGCCCTGGAGGCTTCAGCACGCTCTGGGGGTTGCAGCATGCTTTGGGGGCTGCAGCACATTCAGAGGGCACTTCAGCGCACTTGGTTCAGTGATCTTAGGGGGCTTGGCAAGTGCGCTTCAGCACACCTTGGGGGCTACAACACACTTTGGGGGGTGCAGCACACCCTGGGGGCTTCAGCACACATCAAGCCTTGAGGGAAGGGAGCCTAGACATGAGTGCGCTACAGCGCATGCTTTTAGGCCCTGATGCCATTGTGTGAAGTGGGATACAGCGCCCTTATGGAGGCTGCAACGCCCTTTAAGTGGGCTGCAGCGCACTCCTCTTCCTCCCTTGTGCGCTAGCACACTTTAGCCTTGT
Organism: Sesbania bispinosa; assembly: GCA_026901365.1. NCBI lineage: Eukaryota > Viridiplantae > Streptophyta > Magnoliopsida > Fabales > Fabaceae > Sesbania > Sesbania bispinosa. Next base: position 1,668,719 of record QLOH01000045.1, on the reverse strand, counting down.
GTGAGGTGCGCTCCAGCGCCCTTTTAGTGCGCCCCAGTGCACACTTAAGTGCGTGGCTTTTAAGCCTTGCGCGATTCCCTCCCCCCTCATTTTTCTTCTTCTTTAACATAATGTTAAAGATAGGTTAGAGAGTTTAGAGAGAGAAAGGGCTAGGGTTAAGAGAGGAAGGAAGATTTGAAGTCATCCCCACCATTCTCAAGCTTGGGATCACCTCCACCTTCCTCCTCTACCTCCATTTTCTCCCCAATCTTCCTCCATTGTTGCTCCTTTGAGGTGAGTGGTGGTTCTCACTCACTTTTCTTGGTTGTATTCCATTGTATGTCCCCTATTCTTTCTCCCCTTGCTATTATTATTGATTAGAGTTGATTTTATGAAAAACCTAGGATGGATTATTGGATTTATTGAATATATGATTTTTGGCTCAAACCCTAGGTTAGAGGATTTGGGGATTTTTATGAAATTGATGATTGTGATGTTGTAACCTTGAAATATTGTTCATCCATACATACACTCATGTTTTGAAAGGAAGGAATTGGGTCTTATGACCTCATGTTTTTGAAAGAATGAAATTGGGTCTTAGAACCTCATATTTTGAAAGAAGAGGACTTGGGTCTTTGGACCTTATGTAAAAAGAGGAGTCTTCGGACCAAAAGGGGGGTTTTCGGATCAAAAGAGGGGTCTTCAGACCAAAGAGGGGTCTTCGGACCAAAGAGGTACAAGAGAGGTAATCTCATTTACTCCTAGGCCAAGGGGTAATTGGGATTCCTCCATTAAAATTGGATTTCGTGAATCGCATCCTTGTTTGCCTAATTAAAACTTAATGAGGGTGGCCTTGTACGACGGTCCTTGGTCACATGGCTGAGCGCTCAAAAGAGGTAATAGTGAAAAGACCCCGTGGGTGTTTGGGTTATAACACTTGAGGACTGACTCTGCATTGTTTACTTATATGACTGACTCATGTTTCTAGTTCCCATTCTTCAAGTTCATATACTTAGTATTTTGAGGTCATGTCATATGTTCATAATGCCATTTCATGTAAATTATGCGCATGTCTGTTGTATGCTTGGTTGTTGTCTTTCCCCACACCACACACACTATTATCACCCTCACTAGGACGTAGTCTCACCCCACGCTATGGGGAATTATCTTCAGTTGTGCAGGAAAGGATTTCTTAGCATTGGAGGACGAGTCGGAGTCTCGAGGCGGATCCTCCCGCCTCCCCAGTTGCCGGTTTCCTTAGGACGCTTAGATTTGATAAAATTATGTAATGCTTAAGAATTGTGTATATATGTATATGCTTATAGGTTATTGGACTGTATTATTTTAAGAGAATGATGCGACTGTTTGGTTTGGCCACGGAGGCCTCTTATTACCGAATAGATTAGTGCTTCTATTATTATGAACTGTACTGGGATTTTGCTAGTTTTCAGGTGATTCTGGAAATTGGGAAATGACCAGTTTTCGGGGGAAACTCTGCCGGATTTCTGGTAGGAGTTTATGAATTCTCACACTTGTGATTGTTGGTCGCCCCACGTTTCAGTTTAGAATTTTATGTTTAAAATGTGATGTATGAATTATGTGATAGTCTAAGCAAACGTTGAATTGCCTAGCCATCTTGTTGTTATGTGTGTGTCGATATCGAAAATGGCGCAAAATAATTTCAGAGATTCGGGAATAGTGTTTCCAACGAACATTATTCTTGAATTTAGAAATTAGGACGTTATAGAATAAATGATATATATTATTAGTGTTTAATTTGTATATACTATCTATGTAAAAAAAACATATTTCACATCAATGTCATCAATTATATTATTACATCATTTAATTAATAAAATATGTTATATGTTATTAAACTCAATAAACTAATAATATGATAGTATATCATTGAATGATAATATAACACTATTTTATAGTGGTAGTATATGCAAAATAAATTTATATTAATATTTTAAAATTAAGTCAATATTTATTACGTTGATAATGGTGAATATAGTATAATATATGGTTGAACTGAAAAAAAATCTACCAATATAGAGAACTAAGCTTTCAATGTGATCATTACACCTGAACATATTTAAAGAGTCAGATTGTTGCTAAAATTTAAAATTTTGATAATTATATATATCAAAATTTTGAAAACTTGTTTAATTATTATTTATAATTATAAAGGTTTTCCTATAAAAATGCCACAATATACCAAAATGTTATTCTGTTGATTAAAAGGCTTAGAAATGATGTCTTTAATATACAAAATTATACTATACTAATTTATTTGTAAACAAGATAAAGTTGCATTATTTTTAAAAATTATTTATACCAAGATAGTAAAATGTTATTATTTTTTTTAATAAATAGTAGTAAATATATTCTCATAAATAATTTTAAAAAATTAATAAGAGAGTGAAAGTGCCTATTAAATTCCTCAACTGATTCCTTTTAAAGTTCATTGTCAGTGTCGGATCCGGATACTCTTCAACCCTCCTGTCTCTCCAGCCAACTTTAGCTACGGAATAACTAGGAAATCAAAATCCGTAGTTATTTCGTAGCTAAACTTGGCTGGAGATGGTTGGAGGGCTGGAGATGATCCTTACACGTCAGTGTCACATGAAAAATCTATTCCCATGCATATGGGAGGGCCATCAAGGAAAAAAAATTAATAGTTACCTAGCGTTTCTTTCCTTTTAGGATAAGCCAACTATTAAATGTCACTAAAATAATAATGAATCTTCCATACAAGAATAAGTCCAACGCAGGCTGAGAGATTTTGGAAAGAGCTCCCAAGATATCCATTAAATACACTCTTAGAGAGGGGTGAAGAGCCTTAACCGTGATTAAGCTCTGAATAATTACCCTGGTCATAAGAGATACCTATGGTGAAAAAAAATACAAGAATAAATCTAATATTTTAAAATTTTTAAAATCAAATAATAATTAATTTTGATATATTGCTTAGCGGGATACCACCAAATTGCCATTTTTTTGTGTTAACCACAGGTATCCCCTATTACCTGGGGCAATCATGTTCGTGGCTTAATTAGTCACAGTTAAGACTCCTCACCCATCCCGAAGAGTGTGTTTAGTGGGGATCGAACCCGGGAGCTCATCAAATTGTCATTTTGAAAAAGTAGGTTGAACACAACCTATTTTTTGTTTTAAAATAATGCAATAATTGTATCAAGGGTACGTTGGTGTATGATTTCTTAAAGTGAATTTAAGATTGTATTAAAAAGATTTTTTTTAATATTTTGTGTGTAGTAAAGTTATTAATTATTTATTTTTTTATAAAAAATGATTTTTATTTTAAAAAAGTAGCTACAATTATAAGTAATTCTCAGAAACAATTTAAAATAGAATTTATGGTTAAATACATTTTTAGTCTTTGAAATATAGTCAAATTTTGATTTTAGTCCTTATAATTTAAAATCGGTGATTTTGGTCCTTTAGAAATTAAAAACACACCAACTTAGTCCTTCTTGAACAATTTTGCTATAGATTTTAATTTGAAAATAATTTCAAAGGTGAGTAAATAAAAAATATTTCTTTGTAAACTTGTCTTGAGAACATGTTTTGAAAGTGAGGGGTGCCAAATAGCGGCAGTAACAAAGAGTGTCGGGTGACAACAATGGCGGTGGATGTTGCAAACAACAACAATGGTGATGATGGAGGATATCAACGGTGATAACAATGGTGAAAGGTGTTAGGAAGTGTTGGTGAAAGGTGTCGGGTGGCGTTGACATTTATGGATGGTGCTAAGCAATATAGTGGCGATGATGGAGGTTGACGATCACAAAGACGAAGGTTGTTGGGCAGTCAAAGCAGTGGTAAAGGGTGACAATTAATAGCATCGTTAGTGGATATTGTCAAAACAACAAAGTAGTGACAGCGGTAAAGGTGAAAGGTGCCAAACAATGATAACGATAAAGGAGGGTATCAAACAGTGATAATGTTGTAGGGTGTTAAGTGTGTAGCGGCAGATAAAAACAAAAATAAAAAAAAACAATTCTAAATTCTTCCTATAAGAGCAAGTTTTAGGAACAAACAAATAAAAAACACTTGCTCATATATATATATATATATATATATTAGTTTTTTAATATAGATTTTAAAATAAAAATAAAATAGGCATAAGAACATCGATGTCCTCCAAATTCAAAAGGGATGTAAAGTGGCTTAGAAACTTTCTACTAAGAAAAATGTCAATTTTACACCTATCATCATATTTGTCAAAATAATCAGGTAAGAGTATTTTTTTTAAAAAAAACTCAAGTGTTTCTCATAGGTTTTTATATTTATTTATTTTAATTTTCAATTGCATGGAAATTTATGGAAACACATAAGTGATTAAAGGTAACTTCTACTGAAGTGATGGCCACATACTTGGGGATATGTTTTCTTTCGCAATTGAAAATGGTTGTATGATTTTATTTTCTCAAATTTTAATTAGCAATTCAATAATTTTGCATAATTTGTTTGAAATTAAAAAGTGATGACAATTTAATAATTCAATTAAAAAAATTAATTTTTTATACTTGTAAAATTTGGCGAATTTATCAAAGACAAGAAGTGTTGTTGTGTCAAGAAAAAGAAATTTCTTCTTTAATATTTCAATGCATCTATATGTATATTTGTATTTAATTTTAGAGAGACAAGATATGATTTAAATTTCCCCAAAACAAATAAGTCACTCAAAATGAATTTTGAAGTACAATATCATTATTGTAAGAGTATCATTAAGACTCAAAAGAGTTGTGAATCTATTGATAATAAGATGGACATTAAGATTAATGCACAATGAGGTGCCTCTCTATTGAGAGTTTACAAGCTGTTTGTGTTGATAAAATTCAAATTCGAAAAATTACCTTTTATTACTTTTGATTCTAAGAACAATCTGAGGATTAGAATTAGATCATCTTACGGGACTCTTTTTAAAAAGTAGGTTTATGGTGTTCTAATTTATGAAAGGATTTTCAAAAAGTTTACTTTCTGGAAAATTTATACCAATTGATTCAGAATTTTACCAATGTAATCTTAAAATACAGAATTCCAGAAATAACAGTGTTTATGTTGTTTGATTCAAAATTTCATCAAAAGAACTTATTCCTCGAACGTTTAGAACAAACTGACATAGAATTTCATCAAATAAAGTTCTAAATTGAATTCTTGGAAATCAAAGAGGAATCAGAATTTTAAAGAAGTAGAAAACAAAAATTTAAAAGAAAGAAAGAAAAAGTGCGTTGAATGTAAATTGTAGAATGAAATAAAAAACACAAAGTAAAGAAGAATTTGTAAAGACAATTGCATAAATGAAAATGGATGGGTTCATCACATACTGTTACTCCTTGTAACCTATGTGTCGCTGCAAGATTGGACTTTTAAGGTGCTTCAGAGTTTTAAGTATAAGTGATTTGCCAACCTTTATTACATAGAAAGTTCACCTATTTATAGATTTCTAGCCCTAACGGCTAACTATTGTACAATTGACACATCATTTATCCCTATGTGTTAGCAACATGCATGTCTGCCACGTTTCTGCTAACCAGAAAATTGCTTTTAATCTTTGCACTTTTCAAATTACTTCCACTGGGATATTGCCATTTGTCCTTGATCAACAAACTTCTGTAACTTCCAATAACTGTTTTCTTCTGTCTTCTGTTTTCTCGAAAAGATCACTTCTTTATTCAGAAATCTTCTAAGTCTTCAGGCATCTTGTTTTCGAGTTTTCTGCTTTCTGTATCTCGAAATCTTGCTCTTCAGTTTCTCGAAATCTGCTTCTTGATTTCTTTACTTGTTGTAATCGAATGCATCTTCCATCTTTGACACTTAGCTTTTCTGTTGGTCTCTTGAAGTCTTCCTTCTGCTTTCGATTTTCAGAGTCCTTTTGACTTCGATTTTCCATAATATCGTTTGACTTCGATTTTCCAGAATCCCTTTTGACTTCGGTTTTCCAGAATATCTTTTGATTCTGATTTTCCAGAACCCCTTCTGACTTTGGTTTTCCAGAGTCTCTTTTGACTTCGATTTCTTAAAGTTTCTTTTTCTAAAAATCGAACCATAAGAATCTCATTTAGAGAAATATTTCAATCTCAATTCTTCTGATTGAAGGATTCTACAAAATCGAAAAGTATTCTTGATAAGCATTATATCTCTTTCGATTTCTTGTACATTTTGGCATCTCTAACACTTAGTGAAATTTTAACTTGCTATACCAACAATTGCACTCTTCTTTCGAGTTTATGGAATTTTTCTTGTATCAAGTTAATTTAACTAAGGACTCTTAACCATTCGAATTCATCAATAAATTCGAATTTCAAACTTCTATTCCTTTCTATGAACTCGAAAATTGTAGAAAAACTCACAACATTGTGAAATTCGAAATACTTGAAATTTGAATCCCAACACAAGCATATCTAAATTGTTGCAGAACATATAATATATATTATATATAAGCCATTCATAAACTAAAAGGAGATGAGACATTCATCATTTAAAGGTGCAGTGAGAGATCTGAATTCTCCTTATCATTCTCTTTTGCATCAGTTACAATCTCTGAGGTAGAAATTGGATTCTCCTCATCTTTGAAAAGAAGTAACTCCTTAATCCGAGGCTGCATTCCTTCATAATCATCAAGTGGTGAAAAGCTCATTCTTAGCCTTTTTGAAGCACTTAATAACATCCCAGTTTCTTGATGAATTTCATATAAAGGACATTTCATTGCTCTCTCATGGTCCAAATTTTGGTTTTGAATGGGAGGCAAGACTTTCGACATAGCAATATCCCTCACACATTGAAAATTATTCATATTAGCCCTTTTATGAGGATTAAAATCATTGGACATTGAAGAGTTATTCATACGAAGAGAACTTTCTCCATGAGGATGATATGGAAGGCCCATTTGATTACAAAATGTAGTTTTTAGAGGATCTGGAAATCCATTGGTATAGCCTTGCAAACCAACACCATTGAATGAGGAATTTTGAACGGGGCGTAATTGCAATGGAAGACTCAGGGGATTCTTGTGAGAACCCATATCTTGTGGAGGACCACTTGGAGGAGTTAAAGGTAACATTCGACCATATCGAGCTGCTGCTATTAAGGATGAAGTGTTCTTGCTAGAGGAGGCATAAGGAACCATTGAATGAGTTTTGGAATCTCCAATTATATTCTCATGGTGTCCTGCAGTTGACATGTTAAAATCAAATTGAAGTAAAAAAATAATTAATAAATAGGTTAAATATGTTTTCAGTCTCTCAAGTTTGACTTGAATTTGGTTTTAGTCCCTAAACTTTAAAACTGTTGGTTTGGGTACATCGTGTTCTGAAATCATGTCACTTTAGTCCCTCATGTTCTGAAATCACGTAACTTTAGTCTTTCCTCTTAACACCGTTAACTTTGACGTTGACGTGACAAACAAATTTTTGTGTCAGTTTGTCCAGCCAGTTACAATGACCATGTTGTGGCAATTGAATTACACCTCAACTCATCCAGTCAGATTTTATTTAGTGTTTTATTAAATTTAACTTCACATTTTTCATGAACAAGGAAGGCCATAAAACTTTCTGGATGAGCTGAGTTGTAATTCAATTACCACATCACGTTCATTGAAAGTGACTGGACAAACTGACACAAAAATTTGTTTGTAACGCCAGCGTCAAAGTTAACGGTATTAAGGGGAATGACTAAAGTTACGTGATTTCAGAACATGAGCGACCCAAACCCACAGTTTTAAAGTTTTGGGACTAAAACCAAATTCAGGTCAAACTTCAGGGGCTCAAAACACATTCAACCCTTAATAAATTTATAGTGAATCATCACTTTACCTTGAGACACCATGTTTGTTTCAAAAACTTGTACAAGAAAATATTAAAGTTGGTACCTTGAATCAAATTGTTAGGGTAAGGATGCCTTTGTTGCCCCTGTCGCCTCCCTTGAGGCTCTTCGAAGCGACCCCCAAGTAATTGATGGCTATTGAGAATTTGATTGTAATTCTCACCAGTAGGAATGCGTCCATTCTTTTGAGTCATTTCTCTACGGGAAGCCAAAAAATGATTCATCATGGATGTGAAAAATAAGACTATTAGACAAGGTTAGTGAAAACTCAAAAGGGGCTACTTTTCTCTGAGGAATAACCCTACCTCTTATTTATATTAAAAAATTCTTCAAAAGGAAAGTAAACAAAGAACGATTGAGTAATGGTTATTTCGTGTGATTGGATATAAACATTGTGCATTTAACCACAATTAATTTATTTCGGGTTTCGGAATTAATACATACTATGAGATTCCTTCAAGATAAGGATGCATTATTCGAAAAATAGAAAATAAAAAAAGGAAAAAGTTTGTGAGAAACGTTGAAAATAACTCATATTTATAATAATAATATAAAAATGATACTAATAAATGCTTGTAAAATTCAAATAAACTAAAATTATATTACATGTTACAATGAGAATATTATGATAAATGAGTAGTAACACAAGACAAGTTATGATTAGGAATACAACCATTAGAGATAAAGTCGGGTAACTCCCATTATAGAAAAACGACAAAGTGTTCATTTGATTTGCAGTTGAGTAGAATTGATTTTAGAAATCAATGGTTGAGATGAGTGGTACACGTTTTACAAAACACATTGGACGGAAGTGATTTAAAATCAATTCCACAAAATCATGGTTTCGTACTTTCCTAACTTTAGCAACACGAAACCAAACGGGCTAAAAGTAAGTTTTATCTTAAGTGGTTTGAACATGTATGAAAAAGATTCGTAGAAGTACCGGTAAGAAGGGTTGACAAAATTAAGCACAATATAATAGTTAGGAATGAAACAAGATAAAGGAAGACTATGGTTCAAATCATATATTTATAACTTAATTATCTACCTTTGAGTTTAATACATGATGGAACATTATAGCATTATATGAACTATGTAGTTGACCCATCTAATTAGAAAAAAGTTGTGTTGTTGTTGTTAGCTTATTAATAAGGATTGGTCTATTAGCTCAACCTACCGTTCAAAAGAAAAACATAATGCGATTTGAATTTAAAAAACATTCGTTAATAGACAGTCTGATCTAAGCACATATTTCATTCTTTCTAATAAAAAGCGGTTACAAATACCTATATGGAAGGAAATTGGTGATTCATTAGTGATACACTTCATCCGTTACCTTAGAAATTTTTTTAGAAAAAGTTGAAGAAATAATAAAGAATTGCCATTTACCAAGGAAAAGAAATATGGCTTTGTTCCCAAACCCTCAAGTTATTTTTATTGTTTTTTATACAAAGTTTTTAAAATGAAAAATAAAGTGAAAATTTGATGATATTGTTTAGATTATTAGAGAATATAAGAAATAAAAATAGAACATTTTTTTAAACCACAAACTCTAAATTTTTATCCATGTTTTTTTTTACCGAGCCACTAAAATTGTTGAACATTTCATATACATTATAATTGGAATAAAATTTACAGGGCATTGAAAAGTGTTAATGCATATTTAATAAATGGTTAAATTTTTTTAAAATATCTTTTAAAATAAAAAATTTAAGGACTAGTTTAGAATTAAGTCTTATTCTTTATTTTTAATGTAAATAAAGAATTATGACATAAAATTATAATTATGAAGTGAATCAAAATTCTATTGTTGATAATTTATTAATAATGTATAAAATTAATTAATAATAAAAATTTACTATTATCATACTAGAAAATTAACTACAACCTACATTATCTAATTACAAAATCGTCAAAGGTAGCCACAACATGGTTTTAATAAAAATAGATGCCAAGGAATGTGCATGATGATGTACATAGAATATGTAAGCATTGTAACACCCTCTTCCCATGGCAGGTGCCACTCGACTAACTCGAATGAATTTCGTTATTCTCTCTTTAAAAATGTGAGGAGGATTTGTAATAATTTTTTTTTTGAAACTTTATTCTTGTTTAACAAACTTTCGCTTAGAATAAAGGAAGAAAGAACATGTTAATGTAGAAAATGTCATTTCATTATAATTTGAATCACAAATAAAGTAACAAACATCTAATTTGGGTTTAGTTTAATACATTACAAAAGGAAGAGCAGACACTCCATCTAAGATACATTTTAACTTTACTTTACACTTCTAATTACATGTAAGCCTAAATCAGACCACCTGACTTATCAAAATTCGGCTCGACTTGGACTCCACGTCTATCTTCACCATAGCAGACGCCCACGAAATTCTTGGCCACTTAGGTGCCACAAGGAAACAACAACAACAACAACATCAAAACACAAAGGGGGTGAGGACACATTACATGAACTCACTTAATGCGGGATGTAGTGACCAAAGCCACAAACATGAGATAAAAGTTCATACAATTCATACATCAACATACCCAATAAAACACACAAGTACATACCACAGATACTCATATCATCATGTCATTATGCGATCATGCTCATGTAATGTAAGAAGACTATATCATTTTTCCATCTTTTCTCACAAGTTGCCATATACCAAGCAATGCATGAGAGCCCGGGGTAATTTCACCTTCTACAATACACAACAACATTGTCATAAGAAGCAATCAAGATTTAAAGTTCGTACTAGCACTGGTACATAGAGCCACTCGCTCTAAAATAATAATAATAAATTTAACTGGTTGATCAACCAAAATATTAATTTCAGGACAATTTCCATTGATCATGATAATGGTCAGAGTCTTGTCAGGGTAACCCGACCATATTAGGAAACTCAGGCTTACGGGTCGCAACCCGTGCCACAATGATTTTCCCCGACCCGTAGTCCACACCCTCAAAGCCAAGTGAATGTACCCAGCTGATATCACTCACAACCTTCTCCTTCATTTCACATGGTACCACTTGTAGCTTCCCATCTCGTCATAAGGCTTACCGCCTTAGACGTCACTATGCATATGATGCATGTCACACAAACTTATGCATTCACAACATATTCATCCCTTACCGATAAAGTCACCCCAAATCTTTCCATACAGTCCCACCGTGACATAACATAAAATAGTGGCTCGAGTATTATATGACCCATATGGGTCCTTACCATCAAATTTTAACCATGGTAACTTAGTTAAAATGTGGCTTTTATGTGGGTTAAGGGTTTTACCTGAATATAACTTTTGCTTTATCATTTTTTAATTTTAAATTTTTAACTTTAACTTTTAACCTTTTACTGCTTCCTCACGGGCCAACTTAAGCCCACTAACTCTTAAAGACTTTCCTCAACATCATCATATGGATCAAAGCAATTCTTATCAAGAACATATTCAACATAACATGAGCATCATGAAGAACATATGATGAACACCATGAATTTCATGAAAATTCCAATGAATTCCAAAAATTGTAAAACTCACATATATGTATTTCCATACACCCAATATCAAGAAAACCACACCCAATTACTCATTCTCATAAATTTTCAACATAAAGCATGCATCTTTAAATAAAAGTGAACACTTTTTTTAGAAGATTCATAAATCTTAATTTCACCAACACATTTTTAACTCAAAATAATGGATCATACATACTTCCAATCATCAAACAAACACATACCCAACACCATATGAAATTAAAAATCATACCAGCACCATTAACATGACAAAACCGAACCATACCCACACACACACATACACGGATATATATATATATATTCATGCTTCATAAATTTTAAGTAGAAAAATAAGGAAAGAGGGTCAAGGATTCACTCTCACTCTAGTCACCAATCCTATTAGAATTCACTTTTATTATGCCAACACTGAGGCTTGAGCGCATGAAGGCCCATCCAAGGAGAGTTCACTTTTATTATGTCAACATTGACCACACTACTCTTGGTCAAACAATTATTTTAATTGTAATTTGAATTCCCTAAAATAGAGGTTCGCCTAATCATGGCATCTAAACCTTAGTTTGATAGGATTTCTTTGTATTTGATTTTTATTGTAATTTCTACCTCTTACTCCCATATGAGGAGCTAAATCTTTGGGTTTAGTGGCTAAGAGGTTGCGTTGCAATTAGGCTAGGAGGTCTTGGGTTCAAATCCCCACTAGAATAGGAATTAATTCACTTTCTTTTCCTTTCTCCTTTAGGCTGCCCACTTGGGATATATTTAGGAGTTTTCTCCTCTCTTGTAAGCTCATTTTTGAAATAGAAGCTTTGCTTTGTTTTCTCCCTTGTGAGGTTGAGAGGTTTGATGGTTCTTGCTCAAACCATAGTGATTCTTATCCTGCTCCACGGGCTGGTGGCGAATCTGCACTCTAGGCTTATCTGCTGAAAGGGTTGCCTTCAACGGTGGCGCCATTTCCACTTTTCACTTTAATTCTCTCATTTTGGTGCACATTCTTACTATTTTTCCAGCTGCATTTCACAGATTTATTTGGTCTCTAACAACTCTCTTTGCTTAATTCTAGATCCACATCCTGTCTGCTATCAATTGGTCATCAGAGTTATATTGATTTGAGCAACTTTGGGGCTGTTTTTGTTGCACATATGCGCTGAGTTTGGGGTTATTGGTGCAGTAAAATATCTCTTTAATTGTGTATTTCAACTTCCATTTTAGTTGTAATTCAGACATGGATTGATTCCTGAGCCCGATGTGCTTTTCTGGTACTGTGAGCATTGTTTGATTGCTTGCAATTGTGTGATTAGAGGGGCTGTTGGTATGCGCTCATCCACTCCACTAGGTGTTTGATAAATTGCCTATTCTAATTTCTCATTGCTTGTTCTTGAGTGATTCTAGCAAATTAATTACTTGTTTGTGGTGGATTGTGGTAAGTGGGAGCACAATTGCTTCCATTTTGCAAAGATCGTTCACCTACATTTTCTCCCAATCCTTTTAATTCTTTTTCATCCCCCATATCAATTGTTCATCCATTATTCATCTCTTTACTTTCCGCTTTTAATTTCAGTCACTCTCATCCTTTTAATTTCTGATTCCCCTTTACGTTTCTGCCATTTAAATTTTCTCCACCCCATCCTTTTAATTTCTGCTCTTCCCCTCTACTTTTCATTCATTTAATATTAGTTCTTCCCTCATTTAAATTTTGCGCAATTTATTTCCCATTATTTCACCATTTATGCGCATTTTTTGGGTGATGTTTTGTTCAAATTTCTGCATGTGTTATTCTTGAAACTGGTTGCAAATCTGAATTTCCTGCTAGCACAACCTTAGGTAAAGCGTATTTGATTACGCAAAATGCATAACCATACGCTGGGTTCTAGCTCAGAAAAGTAGCAAAAAATTCACCAATTTTCTGGTTAAATTTTTGACAATTTTTCTAAGTTTGATCCATAAAAATTAATCCAACATGTTTGAATGATGTTTGCAAAATTTGTGTAATCTAAGGAAACTGCTAGGCAATTTTTGGTGCAATATTTTATTCAATTGTCATTCTGTTTTTCAAAACAGTTTTTAGAAAACAGACAATTTTTACTAATTTTTGTCCTCTTTTTAGGCCAGATACATGCAATTTTCTTTTAGAAGAGGGATTATTTTTGAAATATTTGCAACTTTCTGTAACCTTTCTATTGGGGCAAAAGGCAAAAGAAAAAGCACAAAAAGAAAAGAAGAAAAGAAAACATTCAAAAAAAATATTAGCCAAAAAAATACTAAAACGGGTGCAAAAGAAAAGAAAAAGAAGTACAAAAGTCAAAAAATATATTTGAGGAAAAGATGAATCCTCCAATTTGTAAAAAAAAAAGGAATTAAGAAAGTGCCCAACAATACAATTCCTTTCTACTGTAAGTGTTCAATTTGCTTGTATCATTTCAATTGAATTGAAATAGTTGTTTAAAAAAAATTGGCAACTTTCCCTTTGAATAAAACACTAAAACCAAAAACAATTCTCTTTGCAATTTTCTTGTATATTTGTTTGTCTTGTTTGAAATTCTACTCTTGGGTATAAGCTTTCTTCTAGCTAGCTTTTCTTGTTTGTCAATTCCACTCTAGTTTTGTCTTTATAATTTTCGTTTTTAGGCAATCCTAGATAACCTTAGGTGTTGTTCGTTCCAACTCGTTCGTGCTTGGGTAGGGAAATAACTTTGGTCTTTGTAAGAACAAAAAAAATCCTAACCAAGTAGAAGAGGCAAGAGTGAACACCTCTTAGAAAAAACCTTAAAAGAGTGATGAACACGAGTGTATACATTCCTTGAGTGTAAACACTTAGTGAGAGGAAAGGTCCAAAGGAAATCTAAAAAATGGCAAATAGACACCTACCCCCCCCCCAACGCCTCAAACTTTGAGGCATAGGGCTGAGAGAGAGGAGTTGACCCAAAGGTTTACCCGGATCATGGAGGAGAAAATGGCTGATATAAGGAGAGAGATAACCCACAGTAGGAGAGGTGAGAGAAGTCAATCTTCTCGTGAGGAAGAAAGTGATGGAAGGTTCAGTAGGATTAGAACCGAGGATATGTTTCATGGGATAAGTAGTCATGGGGAGAGGAGTTCTGGTAACTCCCGAAGAGGAAATAAGCATGAGGAAGAGAAAGAAAGTGATAGGGAATACTATAAAAATCCTAGGAATAGAAGAATGAGAGAAAGGAGAGAACCTAGAAGGAGAGGTGAACCTAGGAGAGAAGAACTTAGGTGGAGAGAAAAACATAGGAGGGGAGAAGAACCTAGGAGAGAAAATGCCCTTAAAGGAGTTAAGGTAGAAATACCCACATTTCAAGGTAGAAATGATGTTGAACAATACTTAGAGTGGGAGTTAAAAATCGAACAGATTTTTAGTTTCCTCAATTATAAGGATGAGGAGAAGGTTAAGTTAGCTTCTTTGGAGTTTAAGAATTATGCCTTAGTCTAGTGGCATGAACTCCAAACTGACCGAGGTAGGACTGGACTTCCTCTAGTCTCCACTTGGGATGAAATGAGAGGAATCATGAGGAAAAGGTTCATTCCTCAATATTATGTTTGGGAGTTGCACACCAAACTCCAATCAATAAAGCAAGGTTCTAAGAGTGTTAATGGGTATTACAAAGAGATGGAACTTGCTATGATTAGGGACAACATAATTGAGGATAGAGAGGCCACTATGGAAAGATTTATCAATGGTCTCAATTTTGACATAAGGGACATAGTGGAATTGCAACCTTATGTTGAGATAAAGGACTTGGTACATCAAGTCATTAACGTAGAAACCCAACTTAAAAGAAAATGAGGTTTTAAAAGAGACAACACTAGTTATTCAACTAGGAACAAAAGAAGTCCCAAAACGAGATGAAGGTAAAGTTCAAGAGAAGGAAGAGCCTAAGGTCCCTAGGGTTGCTTCGAACCCTGCCCCTTCCAAGTCTCAAAACGCTAATCCTTCAACCTCTACCCGTGATATTAAGTGTTTCAAATGTATGGGTAAGGGAAACATTACTTCCCAATGTCCTAACAAAAGGACAATGTTAATTAAAGAAAGTGGGGAGTATATTAGTGCAAGTTCTAGAGAAACAACACCAACAAATAGTGATGAGGAGGATATTGAGGAGATATAAATGGAACCTAGGTCAGTAGCTGCCTATAGGCCTGAAGGGAGATTGGGGCTTATGATTAAGAGTCCTAGGGAACCAAACAATAAAAATGAATGAAAATCAAAGAGAAACCATATTTCATACTGGGTGCATTGTAGAAGGGAAAATATGCTTTCTAATCGTAGATAGTGGGAGTTGTACCAATATTGCTAGTATGAGAATGGTAGAAAAAATAGGTCTTAGAACCACCAATCACCCCAAACCATACAAATTGTCTTGGATAAGTGAAGATGGGGAAAGGGTGGTTGATAAACAAGTTCTCATAGCCCTATCCATTGGAACCTACCAAGATGAGATCATCTGTGATGTAGTTCCAATGGATGCCACACATGTTTTGTTGGGAAGACCATGGCAATATGATAAGAGATCAATCCATGATTGTTTCTCTAATGAATTCACTTTTAAACATAGGGGGATGAAAATCACCCTAATTGTCATGGCTCCCTAAGAAATATGTGAAGATCAACTTCAACTAAAGTAGGGATATGAGGAAGAAAAACAAAAGAAAGAGAAAAAGAAGGAAGAAAACTCTAGAAAACAACCAAAAAAGGGCAAAGAAAAATCTAAGGGAATTAAGAAGAAGGAAACCATGCTTTTACTTAAGCTTCCTTTAGACTCTAATGTTGTTTGCTTTGATGAAACATAAAGACACCAAGGGGAGGAGGATGTTGTTGCCTTGCGAACTACAAGGGGGTTTCTTTTACCCTATACTCCATCTTCTTCTATCTATATGATTCCAAAATTCTCTAGCTACAAATCTTGTCATGAAATTTTGGGATCTATACTGAAGGAAGTGATTACTGTTTCAAATAATCCTATGCCGGCAAGTGAATGACACACTGAAGCCTTTCACCTTCAGGGAAGTATCTTCCTATTTCAACCTACCTTGTCATCCACTTCATCTTTCTACTACTCCTCTTCTTACCCTTTTTTACTCCTACGAGTCAAGGGGGAGGGCATGATGGCATGCTGCTAATGGAAGCAGCTGGAGTTCAGAGAGATTGGGCCAGCAACACCGAGGCTTGGGCGCATGAAGGCCCATCCAAGGAGAGTTGACTTTTATTAATTCAACATTGACCACACTACTCTTGGTCGAACAATTATTTTAATTGTAATTTGAATTCCCTAAAATAGAGGTCCACCTAGTCATGGCCTCTAAACCTTAGTTTGATAGGATTTCTTTGTATTTGATTTTTATTGTAATTTATACCTCTTACTCTCATATCGAGCACTAAATCATTGGGTTTAGTGGCTAAGAGGTTGCTTTGCTATTAGGCTAGGAGGTCTTGGGTTCAAATCCTCATTAGAATAGGAATTAATTCACTTTCTTTTCCTTTCTCCTTTAGGTCGCCCACTTGGGCTATATATAAGAGTCTTCTTCTCTCTTGTAAGCTAAACATCATTTTTGAAATAGAAGTTTTGCTTTGTTTTCTCCCTTGTGAGGTTGAGAGGCTTGATGGTTCTTGCTCAAACCAGGGTGATTTTTATCTTGCTCCATGGGTTGATGGCGAATCTGCACTATAGGCTTATCTGCTGAAGGGGTTGCCTTCAACAGTGGCCCCATTTCTACTTCTTTTCCCTTCCATTTTTCACTTTAATTCTCTCATTTTGATGCACATTCTTACTGTTTTTCCAGCTACATTTCATGGATTTATTTGGTCTCTAACAGCTCTCTTTACTCAATTCTACATCAACACCCTGTCTACTATTAATACGCCTGGTGCAGTAAGAGATAGATAGGGAAGGCCAGGAGAAGGCCTTGGGGCATGTCCTAGTCCACCTGTCACGATGGTTGGGGTGACCTCTCCAGACCGTGGGGGCTGATTACGACTTGGTTGCACCTGACTAATCCCTATAGATCATTAGGACGGTTGAGTGAATCACGACGCTCACCGAGTTGAAAAGTGCACTTTATGAGATGAAAAATATGCACATGTTTGTTTAAATGGGGGTCGTAGTCTGTGACGAGAGCTTTCAACCATCGCTCCTCCGATAGTTGTGATACTCTATGGAGGTAGTCCAGAGAAATGATGTGAATCTGAGCCCCCATGCTTGATTTACGCTTTATGGATGTTTTTATGACCTATTTGTATGACTCACTTGAAAATGATATTTATATTAAACTCCTTGAAGGATTCGATTTGGCCGAAGTATATAGTCCAAGTTCCAAAGAAAATTATGCAATCAAATTGAATAAATCTCTTTAAGGACTAAAGCAATCTGAGCGTATGTGGTATAATTGACTTAGTGAATATTTGTTGAAAGAAGGATATAAAAATGAACCTATTTGTCTATTCCATTTTATGAAAATATCTGACTAAGAGTTTATCATAATTGTTGTTTATGTTGATGAATTAAATGTTATTGGAACTCCTAAAGAGCTTTCAAGAGCTATAAATTGCTTAATGAAGGATCTGGGAAAGATAAATTTTTGTCTTGGATTACAACTTGAATATTTAAAGGATGGAATTTTAACGCATCAAGAAGCATATACAACAAAGGTGTTAAAACGATTCCATATGGACAAATCGCATCCACTGTGCACTCTAATGGTTGTAAGGTCACTTGATGTGAATAAGTCCTTTTTGTTTAACCACAGGTATTCTCCACGGGAGACAATCCTGCTCGATCCGAAAACATCCACATCAATACATCATGGTGGGGCTAGTTTTCCCTGTGTTTGTGGTGATAAAAGTCAATCTTGAAAAATTACTTTTAATCACTTTGATTCTAAGATCAATCTGGGGACTAGAATCAGGTCCTCTTACGGGACTCTTTTAAAAAGTAGGTTTACAATGTTTTCACTTTGAAGAATTTGCAAAAGATTTTGTTTCACAAAAGTTTAGAACAAATTGATTCAGAATTTCATCACATAAAGTTCTAAGTTGAAATTTTTGAAAATCAGAAAGAACAGAATTGCAAAGAAGTAAGAACAAAAATTGAAAGAAAGAAAGAAAAACGAATTAAAAGTAAATTGAAGAACAAAGTAAAAGAAACAAGAAAGGGTACTGGAAATGAGAAATAAAGATCAAAGTAAGAACAAGAAAGAGATAAAGAACAAGTAAAAACAATTGCTTTGATTGAAAGTGGAAGGAATTCACATACTAGCACTCCTTGTAACCTTTGTAGTCACTGACAGGATGGACGTATAGGTGTTTCAGAGTGTTTGTACAAATGATTTTCCAACCCCTATTACATCTTGGGTTGGCCTATTTATAGATTTCTAGTCCTAACGACTAACTAATGCCAATGTGACACATAAGCAGCCTCTATGTGTTGGCAGCATGCATGTCTGCCACGTCTTCTAACAGCAAAAAACTGCTTCGATTCTTTTGAACTTTTACAAGTGCTCCACTAAGATGTTGACATTTGTTCTTGATCAACAAACTTCAGTAACTTCTATTAACTGCTTTTCTTGTCTTTTTGTTTACTCGAACAGATTCCTTCTTGGTTTAGAAATCTTCTAAGTCTTCATCCACCTTGTTTTCGATTTATCTCTTCTGTAAAATCGAAAACTTGCTTCTCGATTTCTCGAACTATTTCCTTTGATTTCCTTATTTGTCAAAATCGAAAATTCCTTTCGATATCTCGAACTCTTCATTTTCGATCTTCTTACTTGTTGTAATCGAACTCTTCTTCTACCTTCTTCAACACTTAGCTTTTTCTGTTAGCATTTGACTCACTGAATGATTCTTGATTTCGAAGCTTAATTGTGCTTCAATGTGTGCCACGTGTCAATTTCTGCTTGGATGAACCAAAGGTCATGAAGACCACCGTCCACTGTCCACTCAAACTCATTATGATGGTTCTTCTTATTGGACGAGTGAAGAGGCTCATTTATGAACCTTCATTCCTTTTGCTCTTATAAATAGGAACTTCATTTGGACGTTTCTTTCATCCCTTCTCATTCCTCCTCTTCTTCTCTTCTAATTCCTTCAAAAATATGGAAGAGTTTATGCCTTTGGCTACTGCATTCAACCCAATCTTAAGTGATTTCATTTTTGATAGGGTTGACGAAGTAGCCAAAGCTTTAAGCTTTTTCAACCTTTCTTTTTGAAGGTTTCTTTTTAGGTTGAACGTAGTAGCCAATTAAAGGTTCATTTATATAATAAATGAATCTTCTTTATTACTCTCCTAGGCTATCTTTTTTATCATCCCATGCACCAAGGGCTACGCAATTACGTCAACATAATACATTTGCCTTGGCTCAATCAAAGCCTGTGGAGGAGGAAGAGGAAAAAGAGGTCTGGGAGGCAGGAGTCAAGTACATTCTGCAGTTTAGGATAGTTTCTTTTCTAATATTTAGAAAACATAGGATAGTTTCTTTTCTAATATGTATTTTCAATGTATTCAAACTCTATGTAATTCGAACTTAGACTGTTAATAAATAAAAGAACTATCCTTATTTTTCTGGGTATTAGAAATCCTATAACTTCGAATTTATTTTGTCTTCCTTTTTCGATTTTAAGGAACCTCCCTTGTATCAAATTATTTTAGCCAAAGACTTTGAACCTCTCGAATTCATCAATAAATTGGAATTTCTAACTTCTTTTCCTTTCTATGAATTCGAAAATTGTAAAAGACTTACAACCTTGTGAAATTCGAAGTACTTGAAATTCGAACACCAACACCATGCGGGGATCCATCCACAAGACTCGAACTCAATACCTTGTTTAAGGGAAATCAAGCATGTACTACTTGAACCAATCCTCGTTGGTAATAAAGATCCTTTTCAGACCTAGAGTAAATGATGAAGAGTTGCTTGATCCTGAAGTACCATATCTTAGTGCAATTGGGGCACTAATGTATCTTACTTGTCATACACAATCTGAAATATCATTTGCTGTGAATTTATTAACAAGATATATAGTTCTTCACCTACAAGAAGGAATAGGAATAGAATTAAGCATATACTTCGCTACCTTAAAGGTACGATGAATATGAGTTTGTTCTTCTCAAATAGACCAAAGTCAGAATTGGTTGGTTATGTAGATGCATGTTATTTATCCAATTCGTTTACAAGTGGTAGTACATCCATTTCATGGAGGTCCATGAAACAAACTATAATAGCCACATCATCCAATCATACAGAAATTTTAGCATTACATGAGACAAGTCGAGAATGTGTTTGGTTTAGATCTGTGATTCAACATGTGCTAGAAACTTTTGGTTTGTCTTCCAAAAAATTGACTCCGACGATCTTATTCGAAGATAATGATCCATGTATTTCCTAATTGAAAAAAGTGTACACTAAAGTAGACAGAACAAAACATATTTCATTAAATTTCTTTTTCACTCATGATCTTCAAAAGAATGGTGATATATACGTTCAACAAGTTCGTTGATGTGACAATTTAGCAGATCTTTTTACAAAGTTGTTGCCAACTAAAGTTTTTGAGCAACTAGTACAGAGGATTAATCTTCGTCGTCTTAGACATGGATGTCTAAATGATGGGGAGAAATAAATACGTTCTGCACTTTTTTCCTTCACCATGGTTTTGTCCCACTAGGTTTTCTTAATAAGGTATTTAATGTGGCAATATCTAATAGTGTATTAAAAAAATGATGTACTTTTTTTTCTTCACTAGGTTTTTGTTCCATTGGGTTTTTCCTAGTAAGGTTTTAACGATGTACATTTTGAAATAATGGACATCCAAGGGGGAGTGTTATGAATAATTAAGATAAAGTGAATGTCAATTAAATTAAATTTTATATTAATTTACCTATTTCATTTAATAGAGGGAATGATCTTGAGAAGATATTGTATAATTGTAGGTTACTTAGTTTCCTTTATTAACTCTCATTCATTTGTATAAATGCATCCTTGTGTGAATGGAATAAGATACGACTACTCCTGGTCTCTTCTTCTCTTATCTTTCTCTTTACTCCCTGCTTTCATATATATTTTTAACATTATTTTCATAACACAAACTTTTCTTTTTTCCTTTTCATTTATATTTTATCTATTTTTTACCTTTATAAGGGGATGAAGAAGCAGTTGAGTTAAGAAGGATTCTAATTTATATATATATATATATATATATATATATATATAATAACCATAACCTCTTCCATTTAAAAGTTGGAATTAGCTTTCACATATGCAATCAGATTCTACACGTTAATTAATTTTTTGTGGAAGGAAACAACTTTGTAGTGACTTGTAGTCTCCAACTTAAATTATGGTGGTTTCAATGGTCTCTTTCCTCTCCACTCTCCTCTATCTCACTTGGTTGTGTATTTCTATTTTTCGTCTCTATTTGAAACTCTATTGTGGTTTTTTTTTTTGTTAACCATATGTATCCCTTATTACCAGGAGCAATCCCATTCAGGGCTTTAGTCACAGTTAAAACCTCCCACCCCTCCCTAAGATTGTGTTTAGCTGGGATCGAACCTAGGAGCTCTTCTCACAATCTTAGCTTGCATTGCCAACTGAATCACAAGTCTTTGATAAATATGTGCTTCTTGACTTCATATAAATATGCAAATATAACCAACCCTAATCCTAAACCATACCTCTACCATTTAAAAGTTGGAATTAGCTTTGAGTTATGCAAATATGCAATCAAATTCTACACCTTAATTGTTGTGGAAGGAAACAACTTTGCAGTGACTTGTACTCTCCAGCTTGCTACAATGGCAATAAGTATTAAATGAATAAATGCTGAAACATTTGATAAATAATTTTAAAATGTACACAATATACTACTAATTATATGGGGCGCGGCGTTGAAGAATGGTGTCGATTAGGTACAAGAGTTTAATTCCTTCTATGTATACTCAATTACCGGTTTGTGCATAAAAAATCCCACTAGTTTGATTAGGTAGAGTAGACTTTTTCCCCATTGTTCATTCATTTTGACTAATTACTACTACTTCGTAAAATTAAATAAGAAAGCGTAGTAATAATTTGTATATAGTTGCCAACGGCTACCACTACAAGTTTACGACACTGGGTTTTGGTTTTAGTATTATGTTATGCAATCACATTCACATTCAATTATGAATAATTAAACTACTTTCATCAACAAAAATTGAATGGCTCAAACAAAATCAAATTCTAACATAAATGGTACCATGTGATGTATACGAAATCATGTATAATCTCTGCATATATCACTATGGATTATTAAATTAAAACACTGTATAATCTCAATAAGGGTTTCATAATCATCCTATTTCTGTAACTAAACACACACATTCATATTTTCATTACCAAAGATTCACTCTGTAATTACAATGCCTAGACATAATCTTGGCCTGCGCCGTTAGCTTATCCACCGTTACATCACAGTCCACCTTAACAGTAATCTTCCACGTCTTAACGGACCCCACTTTTATTTTCACTGGCGCCCTCAGCTTAACGGTCAACGGCACTTCCCGTTTGGTCTGCGCCTCCAGCAACGCTCTTCGATCCTCACTCCTCAGCTGGATTCCGTTACCCCTTAACACCGTCTCAAACACCGTCACATTATTTGACGGCTGGTAGAACGCCGGCAGAGCGCCGTTACACAGCCTCACATCGTTGTAGAAGATTTCGGCGGAGCTATCCGTCTCGTAACGGATCCCAATCTTCTTGTTAGGGTTATCAGCCCTGACAGTGACATCGAACTCCGGCGATATCGCTGCCGTGGACGACGGCGACGTGACATTTATCCCTTTGATGGCGATGCCGTCGATGGAGTAGTTCGGCGCCTTCGGACGGAAAACAAGGTAGAGAATGCCGGCGGCGATACCGAGGAACACGAGAAGGACGAAGATTAATCCGATGATCCAACAGAAGCAGCAGCAGCACCGACACCGGCGGTTTTTCTGGCGAGTGTATCGGTCGTAGCGGCGAGCATTCTCCGGTGGAGGGACGCGGTAGACTTGGTCCTTGGGAATCTTGATGACATACGCTCCCGGTGGCGGGACGGGCTTCTCCGATGGTGGAGGCTGAGGTGGCTTCGGAGCAACGGCGGCCTCCTGAGACGATGTCGTTTGCGATTCTCCGGAAACAGGCGGCGAGTCGCGAGGGTGAACTCGGTCAGCCATTGAGTGAGTCAGTGACGAGTCAAGGGCTTAACTATCTGCAAATGCAAATGCAAATGAAATGAAAAATGCAACTGAAATTGAAATGCAAACTACGGAACGAGAAGAGTAAGTGAGGATCGCAGCATAATTCCATGGGAATAAGAAGCAAACGGTTTACGCGTCGAGTGTAATACTCCACACGTCTCAGGGGCATAAATGGAATTCAGTTATTATATGGTTATTTGTGTATTAATTGGGTTATTTAAAATGAGAGTAAACCTCATTTTGATACATGAAAATTATTCAATTTAGTCCCTTAAAAATAAAAAATCGTTCATTTTAGTATTTGAAAGATTTTTTAAAATATCAATTTAATCCCTGAAAAGGATTAAATTGAATGACTTTTTCATCTTTGAGGGACGAAAATGTAATTTTTATTTTTCAGGGACTAATGGGACAATCTCGAATTTTTCAGATACTAAATTAAGGATTTACTCTTAAAATTATCATAATCATAGAAGAGATCAAATAAAGATAGAAATAGATCAAAACAAGAGTATGAAAATTATTGGAAGAACAATAACTTACGTGAATGAGGAGCAAAAGAGATAGAAAAGATTGAGGGCGTCTTTTTTAGTGCATCACAAAGAGAAGGAGAAGAAAATAGAGTGATGAATATATGTATTTATAGGGAGTTAGTGAGA
Organism: Sesbania bispinosa; assembly: GCA_026901365.1. Taxonomy (NCBI): domain Eukaryota; kingdom Viridiplantae; phylum Streptophyta; class Magnoliopsida; order Fabales; family Fabaceae; genus Sesbania; species Sesbania bispinosa. Next base: position 1,644,473 of record QLOH01000045.1, on the reverse strand, counting down.
GTGAGAGGGCAATTAAGTCAGGGATTGTGTTGTGTTGTGTGAGCAATGCTTGTTCGAAGAAGGCTACTAAAATATTAATAAAAGTAATAACTAATAATAAATAAAGGAGAAAAAATGGGGTACAGTTCAATGTGGGATAACTTAAGGTTGGCAAGTTTAGGAAAAGTTTGGAAGCAAAGAAACGAAAGCGAATTGGTCAAGGACTGTTTTGGTTGTAACATTTGGATTTCTCCTTCACTAATGGGGATCTGTGTTCTTTTTTTTTTTTTTTTTTTAAAGCACACGAGATGTTGATTGCTGATTCATTTGTCAGAGAGTTAGTTGGCGCTTTGCCATACACGGTTTTGTTTCTTTTGGATTGGCACCAAGCCTGTCTTTAATGTTATTTTCTTTTTGCTTGAATTTGTCTATGTCACCTAGAATAGCACAAATGTAGCTTACTCTGAATATTAATTTTAAATAATTAATAGTTAATTCTCTCTTTGGGTATTCCCTTTTTTATTAATCTATTAGTATGGTGATATAATTAGATGTTATACCTAAGGCACAACACATTATATGAATAGATAGAGTAATCATTATTTTAATGAATTAATGAACATACCTACGAACAGATTCACAATACACATACAATTTCTTCCTTCACAAAATCATTTTCCTCTACTCTAATATCTTGTACCTTTTTGAAACAATGACCATGTGATTCATTATACAGTATACTAACCTTTTTGAGATCAATTTCTATCACTTTAGCCAACCCAGAGGCATGCAATTTTTGTATAAGACTTCAGGAAATTAATATGTGGTAATAATCATAATAATAAACATTTAAGTCACTTATATATAAAACATATATACCTCAAATGATTAAACTATTTCAGCATTGGACATTCTTTAAGTTTGTATTATATCATTAGACACGGAAAAATTAGAATCAATTAATAGATGGCTGACTAAGAAATTGGGTAATAAAAACATCAGTAGCTTCCAATAATGAAATAATAAGTATAAGAATATGACCAATAAAATTATTTTAAAGATAAAACAATTATAAGGCAGAAAATGTGCGCACAGTGCACACCTTGATCGATACTCTTGAACTTCTTTCAATCAAGTATTCAGTAACATTTTTGTGGTTTCATAATAGGCAGAGATTCCAACAATTGCTAAAAAAACAATCAAAATTCATATAAGAAAACAATAATAAGATATAGAAAATCAAGTGCCTGTTTAAACTGTAATTAAATTGTTATGAATAAACATATCGTAGAAATTTACCATTAAATATTTTGATCATGCTAAACTGCAGAATTTGGGGATATGATTTCCTTCTTTGTTTTGATCAACAACTGAGTTTGTGGAGTTCATCAGAATCTTAACTTGACTACTATTTTCTCCAGGAATTTGTCTCTCTTGTTGTGCTACCATGGCAAAAACTTTGTTAACTCCTGGTAAAGGATCCATCAATATAATATGGGATTTTACCCCTGAAAACTAATCGCTTAGACCCCTCAAGAATCTAGCAACATAATATGAGTTTCTATCATCTATTATCTTCTGTAAAAGTCCACAAACGCAATTGGCATTGCAGGTACACGATGGAATTGGCTTTAGAACATCCAATTCATCCCATAAGGTTTTCATCATAGTAAAATACTTGGTTACAGAAACATCACCTTGCTTCAAGCTATAAATTTCTTCTTGGATTTCTGAAATTATAAAAAGCTCGGCTTGAGAGAATCTTTCTTTCAACTCCTTCCACATATCTACGACTTTGTTCCTTCACAAAATTGACTATGCTATCTCTGTACTTATGGATTTTATCAACCAGTTGAAAACTAGGATATTGCATCGCTGCTAGAAATGGTGCACAGGATTAGCTACTGCAGGTTCTGCAATTGTACCATCCACGAATCCAAGGTTGTTCTTGGTGAGTAGGCTCATTGTCATAGACCTTGCCCAGTTTTGATAATTCTTCTCTGCCAGGGGAGGAGACACTAATACTAAAGAGGGACTCTCATTCGGATGAATATACAGAGGGCATTAGATGTCTATGTAAAATTTCTTTATATTGACAGTGTATATATATTAAACTTTAAAAATTATGAAATTGTTATTTATTTTATAATAACTCATTAATTTAAGTGAAAAATAAATGTATGTAACAACCCGCTTCCATTTATTTGAGAAACTTAAGCAATTGATTGCCACTTGATAAAAGGGGAAGAGAATCTCATAGCCATACATAATATTACCTTTATTTTTATTTATCATCCCATTACATAATAAAATCATGCATATTAAAAAATATAATAAATATATTTATTTATATTAAATTTATTTTATTTTTTATTAATATATCATTTATCTATCTAATTTATTTATTAATTTTTCACTTATTAATTATCTCTCTTATTAATGATAAAAATAAAACGAACATAATCAATACTCTCTTAAATTTTTAAATGACACATATAAACAGAAATAAAAAATTCTTTAAATGAAACAAAATAAATAGAAACATAGAGGTAGTATAAAAATCAGGAATAAAATCAATAGCATTAGCCAAAATGCTGATAACAAGAAAGGATATTGAAGAGCAAGATTATGATTGCTATGTTTGTGACGCGTCTCCAAAAATTATGTTTAATTCGATGGATAAGAGTTGCATTTTAGAAAAAGGTATGAATCACAATCCAAGAAAATAAATTGAATTCGAGAAAGAAATAAAAGATTACAATAATAAAATTCTAAAAAAAATAATAACAGCTATATATATATATATATACTATCCTGAAGAATCATTTTCTTTTATCTGGTAAATTCCATCCAAGATTATTACAATTCAGAGTTTATGAATTTATCAAGTACTGGCCACCTCTCCTCAATGCTTTAATTTATAACACCGCATCCACCACTGGAATTTACATGCATTAATTGTACGCTTCATCAGTGCAAAAAGACACTAAAAAAATTACTCTTAATTTCAATTTTATTTTAATTCATCTCCAAATCTAAAAATTTAAATGACAATGAATGGAATCTATTCACCATCGCCTTCTGAAATTCTTCTTTATTAGGATACCTACTTTAATGATAACTAAAATTCCAATAAGTTTTAGGGTTGTGATAAAAATAGTGCTTAGGGTTGAGGATAATTAAGACTTTAAAATAGAACATTTTTATTAAAATAAAAAAATAGTTTATTATTTCAATTTTTTTAACCTGTGTAAAGGTTAATAAATCAAAAGTGAAAATGTTTTATTGAAAATTACAATTATCATAACATTTAATGCATTGATAATATGAAATGTTACATTTTCTAATAAAATATTTCTACTTTTGATTTATTATTCTGTGTAATATTTCACAGATTAGAAAAATCGTTATTATTTATTTATGGTTCAAATAAATACTTTTTATTTTAATAAAATAATTTTCAGTCTTAAAAGTCTTATCTTTAGCCCTAATGACCTAACATTATCCCTAATTTTTTAATATAACACAAAAAAAAAACTAAAAAAAATTAAGATAAAATAACCATAATAATCTCAGTTTCCTAATTCACTAAAGTACTGTTACCTCAATGGTGTATATAACACCCACTTCCACCATTGGTTTCATCACAAAGTCACAATATCCAAGAAAAAGAAATCATCAATGGAAATTCAAGCTCTGTTAGCTCTCACTCTCCTGACTCTGAGCCTATGTGCCCAAGGCAAGCAACTCTTTCTATCACCCTTAAATATATATTTAAGTGAATGATAATAAAAACTAGCTTGCTTATATTCTTATAAGTTATAATTAATTAACAAATTTTGGTGTATTATATATGCATGTTTGTTTAATTTGTTGCAGGGGCATACTCAGTCACATTCACATTCACAAACAATTGTCCATTCACTGTCTGGCCAGGAACCTTAACAGCTGCAGGAAAATCACAATTATCAACAACAGGCTTTGAACTTGTTTCCAAAGCTTCATTTTCTTTGGATGCTCCAGATGGATGGTCAGGTAGATTTTGGGGAAGATCTCAATGTTTAAAGGACTCATCAGGGAAGTTCACATGTGCAACAGGGGATTGTGGCTCTGGTGAAATCACTTGCAATGGTGCTGGTGGAACCCCACCAGCATCTCTAGTGGAACTAACCTTGGCCTCATCAAATGGTGGTGGTCAACAAGATTTCTATGATGTTAGTCTTGTTGATGGCTTCAATTTGCCACTCTCAGTGACTCCACAAGGAGGTTCTGGTGATGGGTGCAAAGCTACTAGTTGCCCTGCCAATGTGAATTCAATTTGCCCTCAAGAATTGGCTGTGAAAGGTTCTGATGGGAGTGCTATTGCTTGCAAGAGTGCATGTTTGGCTTTCAACACTCCACAGTATTGTTGCTCAGGTGATTATGGTAATCCTCAGAGTTGTCAACCTAGTGACTACTCAAAAATGTTCAAGGGGCAGTGTCCTCAGGCTTATAGCTATGCTTTTGATGATAAATCTAGCACTTTCACATGTTCTGCTCGACCTAATTATGTCATCACTTTCTGTCCATGATTAGATTCAGTAATTCAGAGCATTCTACTTTCAATGAATAAATATGTTGTACAATACAATAAATCTAATGATTAAAGCCAATAATTTTAGTTCTCTATTCTTTCTACCAAAAGCACAAATCTAATGAAATTTACTACATTTTGGCCGAGAATATTGATGGAATATATATTTGAGTCTTTTATTGACAATTTTTTTTTTTTTTTTTATTTTTGAGCATACATTTTACTAGGAGTCCACACGCATCGGGTTGGATTGAGTGTATTTTGAACCTAACTTGATTAAAGAGGTTTGGCTTAGGTTTGGTTGATTGTCTTTGTTTTTTAATTGAAATCCGACCTGAATCAACCCCATTTGAGTTAGGTAATCAAATTCACGTAAAAATTAAAAGAGATAAAAATAAATACAAAAAATGGAAAGAAAAACTGAAACAATATGTAGTTTGATCGGGTTGGATCAAGTTTGATTGGGAAAATTTTAGATAATTTTTATTAATTATATTTATAGTTGAGTTGGGTCAGGTTGGATTATTCAAGTTGAAAATGCAGAAATATGGTATCCAACTCAAATTAATCAAGTTCCACTTCATTGAACCTGATTCAATCCGATGATTCGACCTCAACCCGTCATTTGTATCTTGGGTTGGGTTGGGTTTGGTTGGTCGATGTAGCCCTACATTTTGCTTTGGTTTGATCCATTAAGTCCATTTGACAAGGAAATGTGTAACAGCCGATAAGGTGTTGGATGATTCTCTAGGCTTGAATTGGTTTAACCGTTTAAGGTTTCGTTTTTTCTGAAAATGAAAAAGTAATTTTTAAATTAAAATTTGTCTAAAAGATTTAAAATAATTAGATTTTTTTAAAAAAAATCTTTAAAAGAAAAAATTTCTTTTGAAAAAAATTATATCATAAAAATGTTTTTTGTTTTGAAAAATTTATAGAAAAAGTACCCTAAATTGAAATGGACAAATGCCGATTAAAGGAATAAAAATAATAGGATAAATAAGAATAAATTATTTTTTTTTAGAAAATGACCCTTGAAAGAATAGGAATAAATTTTAAATGATTGGAACCTAGCTACTAAGTTTAATTAGAATCACAATATTTGGAAATCATTGTAATTGATAAGCAAAATATTTTATTTAAAACTTCATAAAATAAGAATGACTAATTTAAGATGATTCTAATTTTAGTTATGTAATTGTAAAAAATATTTTAAAAATATAATTATATTTAAGTGAAATATTTTATATATTGAATTAATTTCTTTTTAATGATTTATAACACAAGCAATGTGTTTAAATCCACAAATTCTTAAAATTTTACTATAGATGAAATCTTTATTTAGAAGTTATTACAAAAAATATCTAACCAATAAAAATAATTTTTATTTTGAAGAAAATATTTTTAAGAAATAAAATAATAAAATTTATAAACCTTCTAATTTTAAATGTATATGTAATATATCTACTTTATCTTAATTTTATGTATAGTAGTTGTAATTATAACTTTCTTATTTAAATTAAATTAAAATGTAATATTAAGTCTATGTCATAATGATTAAAATCATTTTTATAAGTCAAAAGATTGGAAAAGTAATAAAATTATTATAAAGGTAATAAATTATAACAAAATAAACTTTTTTTTAGTTTTTAAAATATTCTAAAAATAATAATAATTACAATGAAGAGATATATTTGCACCATATGATGATGGTGCATTGTGCACCAAAAAGTTGCTATAAAAATATTAATGAAATAAGCATAATAAAAAATAATTTTATAAACATGTTACCTTAAATGCACTTTTTTTTTTGTCAGAACCTTAAATGCTCTAAGATGGAGTTTATATACCATAAGTTATTTTTCTAATACTTTCCCAAGTTTTAAGCTTATTAAAAAAATATACCTTATAAAAAAACGTCTTATAAGATTTCAAGATATTATAAGAAACAAAATATGTATAAGATATTATGAGTTTTTTTAATTATCGTATGGACCAGATTGTTAGCTCTAGATTGTTGTGGGCTAGGCTTTTCCTTTGGGAAGGGGAATTGCTTTTGACACCCATTTTTTACATTTCATACCCATTTCCCTTTTTTATCATTTCCCAGTTCCCACCATACCTCCTATCTCTTACCTAAATCTCTCCCACCTCAACTTAAATTTTCTCAATAAAAAAATCTGAATTTAGAGATGGAGTTTTTTTTCATCTCTCAATTGCTCTCCTGTTGCAGTTTAGAGACATAATTTAGAGATGAAAAATTTGTCTCTAAATCGAAATTCAGAATTTTTCTATTCCAAAAATTCAAACACAGTTTTTTAAAGTTATATACCTGAAATTTAATTTCCAGTCTACAATTCTAAATTATATACCGGAAAATTATGCTAATAAAGGGGTGGTGCTGTTAGCAAAAACTATGTGCAAATAGTAATTCCCAATTAATGTGGGGCTTTATTTTTCAACAAGAATAATAAAATTATATTGACGTGAGGTAGATGATATGTGGGGTGTAAATAACAAAAGACAGCATTAATCCTCATTTATAGTAATACTATACTCCTAGTCCTAATCAAATAGGAGAACATATAATGATATATAAGGAAATTGAAAATTGATACTAAGGGATAATCCACTTTACATTAAATTACTCTAAAATACAATTTAGATATTATAAGATATTATTTTTCAATATTGTTGAAATTTAAAGTAAATCCTGTCCAAGTTTTGCAATTTGGACGAGTGAACTATAGTCTTCTTATTTTGAGTTTGTGCTTAAGAGTTGCAATTTTGTCCAAAAGGACTAAGGAGGGCTAAGGGCTAAAAGATTTATGTGCTTCAAAACAGTACTGAATTAAGCAATGAATATGCAGTGGGTTTAGATCATAGCATTATTCCATTGATTGTAGGGATAGCAAATACCTCACTGCAAAACAATCCATTAGTGAGGGTAGTATGTTGTCTAACTCTAACTACCCCTTTTATGGCACAGGGAAAAAAACAATGGTGGACCAATGTCTAGCAATATCAATTACTAGATGGAACAATACTTTAAATTCAACAATTTACAATCTTCCCATTGAAGGGTTAAAAAGAATGAACTTCCTTTGATAAAGAATTTCATTTCTTATCCTGGCTTGTCAAAATGCCTGTGGAAAATTGTCATCAAGGGACCAAAATTTAACAGACTTTGAAATGAAAAGTAATTTGAGCAAAACAACTATAGATAATGATGATGTTAGTGGTTAAGGCTATGATGAACAACTCTACCTTATTGTTGAAAGATCATCAAAGACTGTTTTCATGTCAGGCCTCTCAGATGCTGGAAGGATGCATCTAAGAGCCACTTTTAGCATGTCATCAAGAATCCTAGATGATCTTTCTGATCCATTGTTCTTGTCCAAAAGGGACCTATCAAAGCACTGACTTGAACGATCATGTTCAGCTAAGAACCTCACCCAGTCAGTAAGGTCAACCACTCTTGGAATACCACAAACTATTTCTCCAGAATTTCTTCCTGTTAGGAGCTCTAACAAGACAACACCAAATGCATAGACATCACTCTTCAAGGAAGGGCATGGTTTGCTTGATCTAGCAAACTCGGGTGGTCGATAGCCAAGTGCGCCAGCATTCAGAACTTGCTCAGCAGTACCAGAAGCAGTAAGTATTCTGTGCAGGCTGTAATCAGTGATGAGGACATTTCTGTTAGGAGTTTCTAGTAGAATGTTTGTGGATTTGAGATTGCCATGAGGTATGGCTTTCTCATCGTGTAGGTAAAGCAGACATCGCGCCACCTCTACTGCCACCCTGAGCCTCTCATCAAGAGACAAAGGATGGAGATTTCTTTTATCTGCCTCTGCAGAAAAAAAAAATTGAAACAATTAAATAAAACTTGCTCCATGAAGTTGACATATCCAATATATAAGTTATTAAGGCTTTAAAATTCAGCTCATTAGAGTGACACAACAAATCTTCTAGGACTTTTACACAATTGATTCCTCAGTTGTTAGAGACCAAACTATTATCCATCTTTGAACAAATTGGCTCTTAAAATGGAAAAATATGTTTTGACATGTCTTCAGAATTAGCAGTCCAGTGAGTCCAGCCAGTATGTGAAGACTACATACATATTTGGCATGAAATGCTCATCCATAAAAATCAGATCAAAGATCTATTTCAACCTAAATGACCAAAAAAACAACCCCCCTAGCATACTCCAAGTTATAGGGTAAACTTGATATTTTTATGGATTATCTAACATCCTGAAAGAGCTTCATGTATCCAAAACCAGAGAAATAAAATTCTATGTGGTTAATCACCTTTCACACCAACAATAGCAGAAGTATGAAAACTAAAAGGCCTAGGTTTATGATGCAATCAAACATGAAACCATATTATTACCATGGAGATAAATGTCCAAAGATTGTGCATTCATGTAATTTGATATAATCAGTCTCTCATGCTCCTTTGGCCCCAGGTAGTAACCCTGAACAGAAACCAGGCTTGGATGCTTGATAGTTGCAAGTTTCTTTATTTCCCTTGCCAACTCCTTTTTCCCTTTAGTTATTCCTTCTCTTAACCATTTGACAGCCAATGTATGACCAGAATCAAGTGTGGCTTTGTAGAGTGTTCCATGACAACTCCTGCCAACAACTTCTGCTGGAGCACATGAAAGTTCTTCTGCAGTTAGCACCAAGGATCCATCAAAGAGATGCAAGTCCCCAACCAGTTTATCTGGAGAGGATACTTTGAGGGAGCCAGGATTCTCAAACTGATGGCTTTTAGAAGATGAAGGATTTGAAGCTGACAAAGTAGACATTGGAGAAGAAGTTCCTTCCTCATTCTTAACTAATTCAGGATGATCAAAATCTTTTGGTTTTTTTACTATTGGATGAATGTTTCTGGTATCATCAGCTGACTGCTTTTGAGAAGGTGGTAATGATTCCAAATTTCTGCTAGGTGCTTCTGTCTTTGTTGTGGAAGTACTCTCTTGGATGATTCCACTTGGTGCATTTTGTTTAGAAGTCCCTTCTGTTTTTTGATGAACCCTATAATAAGTCATTATACCCACAATAGCCATCACAATAGCACCAGTAACCAGACATGCAATCAAGACACTCCTCGTTGCAGATCTTTTGTGTAACCCATGTTCCCTCAAACCCAGGTTGGAATTATCTTTTGGTGATAATTGTGAATGTGGAAATATCAGCATAGTATTTCCCGGATGAAATGCTGATTCAGGAAACTGGATCAAGTTGTTTGGGACAACACCAGAAAGATTATTGAAGGACACATTGAATCCTCTCAACTCATTTGGAAGATCATTAGGAATAGTACCTTCAAATTTGTTGTTACATAGATTGAGATATGCTAAATTGTGAAGCTTATTCATTTTTGAAGGAAGAGGCCCACTTAAGTTGTTGTTTGAAAGATCAAGAAACACCAGACTAAAATTTTCAGAAGAAACTAATGGATTATTTAGAGGTTGAAGTTGAACAGGAATTGGTCCGGAAAACTTATTGTTTGAGAGGTTAAGATTAGTCAACTTGGTTGAGGTAAAAAAGCTTGGTAGGAGGAACCCAGAAAGCTGGTTGAGGCTAAGATCAATCTCTTTTAGTTCTGGATATGTTCCCAAGACTGGGGGGAGAAATCCCTCCAATGAGTTATTGGATATCCTAAGTGCAGATAACCTTAAAAATTGAGTAGTTTCATTTGGCAGCATTCCTGTCAATGAGTTTGTACTTAGCTGAATAACTTCAACATAGTTACCCCAATACTGAATCCTTGACACATTACCTGACAGCATGTTGTTACTCAAATCTAGGATGGCACAGTGACCTACCCTGAGAGGTAAGGGGCCTGACAATTTGTTTGAAGATATATTAAGCTTCCTGAGAGTTACTGAGGTAATACTTCCAATGGGACCTGCAAAGAAATTTCAAATTGTAAAGGAAGAGAAGGGTAAACAAAAACTCATTAATAACTCTTATATTTTGAACCCATGTCAATATGTGATTATACGAAATAATGACTAAAATTGATGAATAAGTGATGCTGAATAATTGTGGAGAGATGAAAGGGGGAAAATGACAAAGATTTCTAAGTGCAGAACATAATGCTTGTTATCTATAGCAAACTTTTGGACAGATTTTGAAAGTACCTCCCATAATGTTTTTATAAAAGAAAATATGAAGCCTCTATAAGGAATGGATACTAAGCATTTTTTTCAATATGGGAATCAACTTCACTCACATATAAGTTACCAACTAAGCATTTTTTTCAAAGACCTAAATGTCTGTTAACAGTTACTTACCAGGTTGCATACTATCCCAAAGATCCCCTTAAGAAGGTCCCACATTAACTATATTTCCTTCCTTATCATGCTTGGATTGCAAACTGACTCCATAAATCGTTGTATTAGACCGATGCTGATGATATATGACCAAAATACTTTTGTTAATTTTTAAATGTGCTGCATCTTTTATAGTCAAAGGTGACTTCTGCCTGTACTTAGCTATGTTTGAAATATAACTTTTCCATCAATATAATGAACCATAGTACGCCACCTTTATATTAGACCAATGATGGGTTTTCTTTAATTCAAGTCCACTATTTTATATACTGGTAAGAAATTTATGAATTGCTCTTTATTCTTACTCAGCCTATACTAATCAAGAATAGACTTCCATTTCAATTTGATGACCATAGTACTTTCTTTTACAATCTTTATTCCTAGAACATATAGAGCATGTGACAAGTGTCTTATTTATTCCCCCAGAAGAAAAATCCCAAAAGCGAGCCGAACCAATAGCAAGTTAGCAACAAAAAGGGAGTGAGGGTTACTAGCAAATGCATCCAGAGTCTAGGTATACATCTATAAGAAAAATGGAAAAAGTTGTTACTTTGGAGAAAAAATATTATTACAATTTACTCACAAAACAAAGAAATGTGATACCTTCAAGCTGGTTTTGACTAAGATCCAGTTCAGACAACATCATTGAACTTTCCCTCAATAAAGTTTCAGGCAGTGAACCTGTCAACTGGTTGCATGCAAGTCGAAGAATCCTTAGAGATACCACAAAGGTGAAGGAAGGTATATGACCCACTAGCTGATTATTACTAGCATCAAGGACCTCTAAATTGTCAAGGTATGGCATACCATCATGAGCAAATAGCTCACCAATCAAGGAATTGTAGCTAACATTTAAATATTGAATTGAGGAAAGAAAGGAGTCATCTCCAAGTCCCAAATCCAGTGTACCAGAAAACATGTTGCTGCTTAAGTCAACATGTAGCACACTCCCCATCTTGGATAAGATATGCACAATATCCCCAGAAAAGTTATTAGTGTGCAAATCTAAATATTTCAACTGCTCAAGTTTGTGAAACTCAATAGGAAGAGTACCAGTAAATTCATTTGAAGAAAGATTCAGATATACTAAACTATGCAATTCAACAAAGTTAGAGAGTAATGACCCATTAAATTTGTTGCAGGACAAATCAAGAAATTCAAGTGATTTCATTGGACCAATATGTATGATACTTCCTGTGAACTGGTTGTTCACAACTGACAAGTTCCGGAGCATTGTAAGGCCACTAATGGCAAGAAAATTGAACTCTCCAACCATACCAGCATTATCCAGAGTGATTGATATAACACTGCCTTCAGTGCACAATATCCCATACCAGTTCTGAGGACACCCATCTGAATCTAAAGACTTGGAATCCCAAGAACTAAAAACTAATCCAGAAGGGTCATTTTGAATACTCTTCTTGAGTTCAAGGAGTGCATCAATATCTGAATTTCCCAACACAATAGCCACCAACAAAAACAGCATCAACCAGATAGCCTGCATGCCTTTCCTAGTAGCTCCTAATCCAAGCATCAAACAACACAGACATATATAACTATATGAATAAATGTACCACATTGGAAGTAAGAGCAATGGGACAAGTGCAAAACAAAAGTTTGAAAGTTAATTTCATGACATATAATATAATACTATAATGTAATGCACTTACATATAAAAGCCAAAATGCTAAAAATGCAGCCAGAATATCACTTTTTGTTTCTATAATTACAAATCTCAAGTAAAATAAAATAAAAAATCAAGTTTTTACTGGTTCAAATAACAATAACTAAGTTCATAGCTTATTATGTTCATCACCAACAATAATTGTTATAATTATTAAACAAGAAACCTATTCTTCTTCACTTTCTTCATAATTATAACCAGAAAAAAAAAAAACAGAAAAATGAAAAATAATGAGGCATTCTTACCTGTTAATTCACAAGCATTACAGTTGAATAATGAAGCATATACAGTAGAAGCAACAATGCAAACCAAGACAAGTAGAAGAACAAATTCACAAGGAAGAAACGAACCCCAGTGAATTTTGCTGCAAAAAAAAAGGAATGGTTCTGAGCAGAGGAGGCTATGAATCTGAGAAAGGAAGTAATAAGTACAGTAGAAAAGAATGCAGTGTGGCAAAGAAATGATTAAGGGAAAGCATTGAGAGAGAAGGAAGGGAAGAAGAGTAAGTAAGGAAGAGTGAGACAATGAGTGAAGTGAGAAAAATGGTAGGTGGGTTGCTGTTTTATCATATGATGATTAGGAAAAACAATTAAAAAAAAAAGAAAAGAAAAGAAAAGAAAAGAAAAAAGGTTGTATTTTTGTGAGAAAGACTTTTGTGAAGACAAGGTCACAAGTTGTTCCCAGATACAAAGCAACTATACTATATTAGTTACCTAGAGATGCGATAGCTTGCACCTTTGACTTTGGTAAAATTTTAATGACTACTTTCTTTGTTTCGCTTAATCCTCCAAAACCAAAAGCATCCCAATGCAAAAACGCGTTCCGGCATTTTCCTACTCTAACAGTCATACATTATTTTTGGGAAAAATATTTTTTTTTCCAATAGTTTCGGTGTCCATGTACTTTAAATACTGTGTTTTTTTTTTTGTCTATATACTTTCTAAACCTCCAAACTGTGGTCCCTACTCGTTAGCGAGATCTGTTGATATGATGAGCTGGTTAACAAAAGTTACATGTCAGCCTCAATAGTGAGTCCAAGATAATTGACTGATCATCTAATTAACTTTTTTATTAATTTTTAATTATTAAAATAACCCTAATTAATAAATTAGGGTTTTACTTGAGCAATTTTACCTCATAAAAAATCTAATTTCATAATTATGGTTATTTTAATAATTAAAAAATTAAAAAAAATTAATTAGATGAGTCAGCTATTTGGGGCCCACTATTGAGGCTAACATGTAACTTTTTGTTACCTAGCTCGTCAGATTAACAGATCTCACTAACGGTCAGGGACCATGGATTGGGGGTTTAGAAAATTCTGGGATAAAAAACAAATGATTTAAAGTATAGGGATGAATACCAAAATTGACCGAAACTATAGGGATGAAAAACATTTTTCCCATTATCTTTTTATAAAATATCTACCAAAAATTGGTGGGTCAGACGTGGAACGTGACTGAAACAGACTTTAATTATAAGGACTTTACCTATAAGATTAAGGGTTTAAATTTGGAATCGTCATTATAAAGAGTACTTTACCTAACCATCACATCGATAATTAAAGCATAGATTAGATGATTACAAAAAAAAAATAGTATACTTCATCCGTCCCTTATTATAAGACCCTCCTAACCACTTCACACAGTTTAAGAAAAGTTGGTTAATGTATTGATCTTTTAAAAAAATTTATAACATTCCAAATATACCCCTATTTAAATGTCACTATATTTTAGAAACATTAATTGTCACATGGTGGAAGACTCCAAAAGTCACTTTTCAAAGGTGTAGTTGAGCATATGGGTAAAACTTCATTAATTATTCACACTCTGGGAATTAAAAAAATTAAACATTAATGAAGGACAAATATGGAAAAAGTAACTAATTTATCTAAAAATCTGCAAATGGTCTTATATTAAGGGACACTCAATTCTTCTAGAAGGGGTCTTATAAATAGGGACGGAAGGAGTAGATTAGATAATATTGTAAGCAATGTATATGGATATTTTCAATGCAGAGGATAATTTAATGATCACGCACATATTTCAGTGTTTTGAAAAAAAATTAATGTTACTTTAGTAACACAACCTTAAAATAATAGTATTATCAATTTAACTTTTTTTAAATATTGATTTACAATTATAAAAATAGACATTAATTTTTTCTATGATTAATATTGTACGTATCTCAATTTTTACTGTTTCATATAAAAAGGATGAATCCAATATTAATTTTTATATATAACTGGAAAATTAAATTAATATTAAATTTTTTAATAATTAAGTAAATGAAAATTAATATTTTTTTAGAACACTAAAATGAAAATTTACTTAGGTAAAAATTAGTATTTAAGAAAAAATATTTACGAGGATAAGTGTGTGTTTAGTATAAGGATTATTTTAAAGTTTAAGTATTAAATAAGGATTAATACAAACACATTTGTTTCGTTAATTAAGAGGAAATGTTAATTTAATTTTATTTAACTTAATTTAACATAAAAACTCTTCTTCTTTGTTATAATATGAAAAAAAAAAACAAATAACTTAGGAGAATGAGAATACGTATAGAAATCAAAGCACTTTTAAGAATAAGTATATATGCATTCTCAGTATAAAAAAGTTTTACACAGACATCCAATATTGTACATCATTTATTAAATTTAATAATATATGATATGTCATATTTATTAAATGATGTAACAACGCATCATTGGATAAATATCTAAAAATTTTATATTAGTAGTGTATATCTATTATATAAATACAATAAAATTTACATGATTGCTTTGATAATGACATATCTAACTGAAATAATTATGAAGAGCTTAAGTTATACACTTATACTAGACAAAGATGTATAAATGGTTTATATTTAGCACTTGCTTTCATACAATAGTCTTTTGAAGTTGAAATATAGATAATGTCCTATTTTTTTTTTCTTTTTCTAATCAAGGGCATTCATCCATTCAATAATTATAGATTAATCTTTCTCAAGATGAAGAGATCAATAAAGTGGATACAACCTCTCTCAATAAATGATTTCTCATACATACGATTAATGGACCAATGATTGAACCCTTATCAACAATGTCCAAATTTAATTTATATTTAGTGCACTATGACAGTAATGTGGGAATGCTTCATTTTCTCATACTTGTTCTATTCCACGCACTAGGAGACACTCCTCTTTGGTTGTTTCCCACCTTGACTTGGCTCTACTTCATCACACCGTCTCTAGTGTTCATACTATCCCACCACATCATAAATTTGAGCCTTCTTAAATGCTTTTTTTTAAAGGGTCCGGAAGGGCACTCGTTAGCATTTTCTTTCTTCTTTAAAATAACACATCGCCCTTCTTATTCTCTAGTCTCTTCCTTCTCCTTCATGCCCACTCTCTACATTTCTTTGTATTTGTAAGGAAATTATAATTAAAGCCAATAAAAATACATTTGTGGGTGTTAAATGCTTACCAAAAAATAATTATTTCTAATATAAAATAAAATGAGATTGATATTAAAAGGGTATCATCAAATAAAGTAAATTATTTTTAGATCCATGTATTTGGGTTCAATTTTATATAAACAGTTTTTATTTGAAACTTACAATTTCAGGGTTATCTAAACCATTTAGACATTTGGATGCAAATACTATTAACTTGTTTTCAAAGGATGTGTGATATAACTTTGCACTCGGATGAAATATATAGATGGAGGATCAAATAATATCATGTGTTAAAAGTGGGGATCGGATTCTCTCCAGTTAAAATTTAACAGGAGAAAATCTCAATCATACAATAAATTATTTATATAAAAAGAAAAAGAAATAGATGCATGGGAGCCGTGGGATTGAAACTGCACCTCCCGTTTCACGGGAGAGGATTCTAGCCCATTAAAAGTCTTAGATTGACATAAAAGTCTTAGATTGACATCACTTAATAGCTTTTTTTAAAATGAATAATAGATCAATCTAACAGTTGAATTGAAAATTTTATAAAGTAGATCAAATTTACCAATTTTCATACAAATTAAAAGTTAATTTATATTTCATACTATTTTGTTTAACGTGTTATTTAAAATATAAGTAAATATTCACTATTAAATAATATATCTATACATGTTCAACTTCAGGATCGGTCTAATCCCAAAAATTGGTGGTTTTTCAAAATCGGTTTAAACCAGTTTGTTTTCAAAAATTTCACATGTTTTTTTAAATTATTTTATTTAATTTAAAATATTTTTAGGATAAATGATGACACATATTTAAAAATTTTACATAAATGGCTATTATTTTATCAATAATTATTATTTTCATTATAAAATATATAATAAATTTATTTATATTAATTTACAATTTTATATATCTTAATTTCTTGTAATTTTTTGATATTTTATTAATTAAAATATCATTATAGTATTAAAAATATATTTTATTTCAGCATTATGGTTTTTTAGAACATTGGTAATTTGGAGATTTAACATTTTAACCACAAGCTTCGGCCTTTGATTATCTAGTTTTGCTTTATTTATTTTGGTCAAATCTAGTTTTTCTTTGACTTGTTTAAGATAAGAGGTACATGTTGAATTGGGCCAGAGTGCTTTAATGGTATTGGAGGCTATGGATAATCACAAGGTACATATTCTAATAATGAATGAAATGCGTACACAAATGAAGGGCCCATTAACTGACTACAATTGGAACACCAAGCAATAAATCTGGCTCTTGCCTCCTTATCACGAAATCACACAGTGTTTTTGCCTTATTATGGTCCAAACTCCAAACCAATCCCAAGTTATGGAATCCAAACACACTTCATATTAAAAAAAAAAAAAAGTATTGTTTCAAGTTCACTTAAAATCATGTTGACAAAAAAAAACAAAGTTCACTCAAAATCATAAGTACGAGCTCATGTACATTTATTTTACATGATATGGATGTTCCCAGCTCGAACAAGATTGACTGATGTGGAGGATACATGTAGTTAAACCAAAAATTTAAGAGAAAAAAAAAATGAAAGGTTACATCTTTTGATGAAAAAAAACCAATAAATTAACTTTAAACAGCTCATGTACATGTATCTTATTATAATTTTAATTTTTTAATTAATAATTTATAACTATCAATTTTTCTTATAAAGTTAATATTGCACAGAAAAAGAGTCAAATCCTGAAATTATAGTTTACTTCAAATTCTTTATCACTTGAGAAGACACTTAATTATTCTTTTCTCTAAATTTATTTTTTATTTTTAGTATATTCACTAAGCGAAATAAGAGTATTTTAATAAAATGAGACGGCTATATAGTTAAATATATTTAATTATATTTTGTTAAGAGTCTTAATTAATATAACCTTAAAACTGAGTAAGTCAAGTGTCATGGAATGTTGAGATCAAAGAGCCTCAACAATACGGCATAGCCATATAAATGTGTGTCCTGTTGGTGCCTTTTCTTGCAAATTCTTGTCCTTAATCAATCAATGCCATCACCCAACATTGGATTCCATGATCAATCTAATTAATAATATGTGCCCACAGCTACTAGCAGTTAAAGTGTCAAGCTAACCTGAAATCTCATCTTCATACACTCAACTGAAAATGTCACCACACAACTGCTATACTTAACATTAATCCATTTCCCCTCTCACTTCATAGTTCGTATGTTTCCTCTATGTGTGTGTTAGCTTAGGTTAGTTCGGGATGATTGTGAGTTTTTAATTAATTTTTTATTTTTAAAAAATTTAAATTAAATTTTTATAACTCAAAATCAATAACTGAAAATCAGTTTTTGTGACGTTTTAAAAACCATAAAGTGATTTTCAGTTTTAGGTTTTGAGTTGTAAAAATTTGTTTAAAAATTTTTAAAAATCAAAAACTGAAAACTCACAATCACCTCAAATGATCCCTTAATT
The DNA here is from genome assembly GCA_026901365.1 of Sesbania bispinosa. Classification (NCBI taxonomy): domain Eukaryota; kingdom Viridiplantae; phylum Streptophyta; class Magnoliopsida; order Fabales; family Fabaceae; genus Sesbania; species Sesbania bispinosa. The sequence goes on along the minus strand of QLOH01000045.1, from coordinate 1,625,986 downwards.
AATCATAATCAACATGTTGGAGAGTCTCACATTAATTAGAAATAAGATCAAATAATAATATATATATAAGTCTTGACAGTTCTCACCTACAAATTAGTTTTTGAAATTGAGTTAAACCCGGTCTAAAATCTAAAATGGTATCTTAGAATCTAAAACAACATGATAATTTATCCTAAACCATTTGTAAGAGTGGATTAATTAGTAAAGGAGCTAAATTCATTTTTTTAACATTATTTATCACTCATCATATATCCCTTATTACTAGGCTAGTCATACTCGGAGTTTAGTACTATTAACAGATAAGTTTCCTCATCCCTTATTAGGAATATACTTAATGAAAATGGAACACAAAAACTCTTCTCAGGTTATCAACTAAATCACAAATGTTCTTGCTTAATTAATTACAATGGAAAGATAATTAATCTGCATAGTCCCTCTTTTTCCCCCTTCTCTGTTTTGCAGTCTGCAGGTACCTCAACTTCATCACAAGTGACAGCAACTAAATATGACAGGTTCTGATAGCCAGAGAAAACAGTGTGACAGGTGCATCTATCTTCTTAACTTTCCTCAATATTAATATTCTTTTTTTCTTCTCTTCTTTACCTTCTTAGATGATAGGGACATATTCCCTCATTATTTATCTAAAAAATTCAAGAAAAAGAAAACATCAGATTCTTATATTTTTTAATATAAAACAGCCAGTTTGTCATTTTTGCTATTTTATTATAGTATCCAATTAACTAGGTCATTGATGTAATATACCATCTGTATATTATAGTTCATAATGAATTAATGATAGAAACGTGACTAAATGTGCTAATTTTGACTTTTTCATTTCTGAAATTATACGTATATATTGCACAAGAACAGGGAAAGAAATTATACTAATTAAGTTGAGTATGTTTCTACATATAATATACTGCAGAATATTTGTTTATTGACCAGTTTTGTTGGCTATCTTAATTTAATTTTGCAGCACCACAAAGCATTCTAGTTTTTCGGCTTCTAGTAATAATAATATTCTACTATGCATTCTCTCTCTTCCTCTTATTCTCTTTTCTAGTTCATTATACCTAACTATCTTTTCAACTTTTTTTTAAAAAAAAAATTCTCTCTCAACTTCTTTATTACTCTATTCTAATAGATACCTTTCAGTTGCAATAGAATAATTGACAGAACTAGGCTACCTTAGGGGGTGTTGGTGGGTTGCATCTTGTGGAGAGATATGAAAACAAAGCTCAAATTATATATTTTCTTTATTTTCCTAACCTTTTTCTAGAAGTGTTCCTTTTATTTATTTATTTATTTTTTCAAAATTCCCCTTAATAATGCCATTTGAGTTGTAGATGTATATGCATCCCACTCCTAAACTTTGTGATACATATATTAAAATAATTAATTAGTTGGCACTAATTTCTTATCTAAAACAGAAAAGGACTATGCATATAGTTGGTGGCATGAATTTGCAATATCTTATAATATAAAGTAAGAGAACAATGGATAACTGAAAAGATTCTAACATGTTTAAATCAGGACCTTGATGAAAATTACATAGAACCTATTAAACTAGTAGTAGGCACCTTTTTATCTCCTTTTAACTTTGGTATTAGCCAATGGTAGGAATTAATCTAGAAGCAACTGTTGTTGATAAAGAGGTCCATCTAGAAAACCGACATATTTGACACTTTTGGAATCTCTACATATAATATTTTGATGCTGAAAAATATTTAAAGGGGATATTATAGTTTAGGTGGAAAGAAAAAGGATGAGAGATTCACCCTTTGAGTAACTCAAAAAGGTTAAAAGAAAAAGTTATATTTTTATATATTGGATGAAGTTGCATTTGATAGAGTTGCCATCCACATCTATGATAGAATTTAAGCTGAGATATATGCTGCCACTAGCTAGGGAGCCGTTGTTTTGGGAAAGGTGGGCTGCATGAGTGAGAGGCCTCATTTGCAATGTGATAAGTGAAAGTTGCTGTTGTCACAGTGTGCAGAAAAGTAGACATGGTACTAAAAAGAGGGTCCCCCACTTCAACTTTTCTATGTTAAATTGGAGTCATGTGTACAATTCTACTACGTGGCTACAATAATTGAGTAAAAAGCTTTGTCAGTGAAAGTTTGCTATAATGGATATACATGATGTAAAAATAATTTCAGTTACACATAAGCCGTATGAGATAACACATTATTATTGAATAATAATATAATTTATTTTTATATTGATAGTATTATAGTGTGTTTAGTTTACATCATATGCATGTTCTAATCGTAAATGCGAGCTAATGTTTGTTTAGATCTATATTTAAATTGTGATTTTGATGGAAATTAAAAAGACACTTAAATATGTTTGGTTTAACGTTGAAATGTGATAAACTCATGTTTCCAATGTGACAAATAATTGTATTGGGGAATTTAAACTTGAGATTAGTCAGTTTCAACGTCAAACCAAACACACACTTAACAAAATTAGATTATATCAAAATTATGTCATAAATGTGGATTCAGATCAATGCTACTAAAAGTAGCGTTGGACTGGATATACATTTATAATGTGACTTTGAACAAAATCAAACATACTATATACTAATTAAGTTCTTTTTATCTATCTTTTTTTTGGTTTCCCTTTTTATTGTCTTATTAAATAAACTTGCAATTTCTTTCTCTAATACACAATTGATACATAGAAACTGTGGCGCTTTCTACTATTTTCAAAAAGATAAGATATCATTGATCTGCTGCTATTTTTCTCTTTTCTGGTTTTGTAGGCTAATGCAGATAACACCACAAGAAAGCCATATGGCCAGCTATGCTGCTGTCTTCCTTTATATTTAAGACAAAGCAAAACAAAGGAAAAAAGCAGTGGCTGGGGATCCTAGAGAGTTTTCTTGCTTATTGTGCTACTTCAGATTCAGATCCTTAAGTACCAGCCAGAATTTAATTTATCTGTAGTAGTCAGCAGAGTCCCTTATATGTAGTTTCAAGCACTAATTTAAAAAACACATGTACCACAAAGTCAACCACTTCTCTAAATTATTGGGAGCCAAGTCTTCTATGAATAATTTCCATTTTTTTAATCTCTTAGCTATGTGGAGATAATAAGCAAACTCTCCATGAAGTAATGGATGGATAATTCATCACTTGTTTTTTACTTTTCCCTTTTTTCTTAATTTTTCACTTTGAACTATAGTTTTATTGGATTTATCCCTCTAAAAATGTAAAGATAATCATTGATTAGAAAATTAATAATTGAGACAATGATAAAATACATGTACATGTATAATAAATTAGGAAGTGGACCCTGTCCTGTATTTTAGAGGAGTCAAATTCAGATTTATTCAGATGTCATCTTCAATTTATTGAACATAGCTATATATGCATGTTAGTGGATTAAATGATGGTGTTTGTTTGTTGTGAAAATTGATAAGGTATGTTACAGAGTGTCCAGGTGCTTACAGTTTCAGATGCTCAAAAAACGCTTACAAGAAGAAGCTCTGCATGTTCTTTTGTCAGAAATGATGCTTTCAAGTGGTGGTAATAGGGGTAGGGATGTTCCTCCGGGATATACGCTGCAAAGAAGCTTGTCCCCGCTACAGGTTGTGGATGTGGAAGTGATGGCCCTTAGATAAAAAAGGTTGTTGTACTTTATCAAAATTAAGATTACTTTGATCACAGATTCTATATAGCTTTACCATTGAAAAGAAAAAGCAAATTTGCAGCTTTTCAATTTGAATATATTCACAAAATTTCTGTCAACTTGTACAAAACCAGACTTTATTTTATTGGGGAGAATTAAAAGGGAATATTAATTGTTGTTTGTAATGTTTGGTTTAACATTCCAGTGTAATAAATTCAAGTTTCCAAGACTATAAATAATTAAATTGAAAAATCTAACTTTGAGTTTGGATTCTTTTCAATTCAAAACTAAACATATCATGGACTTTGTAGCTTTTCTTTGTAATTGTCAACACGTGGTGCTATTAGCTATACCACCTTGTCAAACCATTTAGTTACTTTCACTGAATTTGATGACACTTGTGCCATTCTACAGCAATACATGCCCACAATATCAAAGAAAAGAAGGTAGTTTGCACATTGTGTGGTACTTGCATAGTTGCATGTAAATGTAATCAGAGAGAATAACAGTGCAAGTTCAGCCGCCTAATACTTTCAAGAGATTATTATGGCTTTTTCCTTGTTTGTATGATAAATTAGGCACTTTCACTTTCAATGAAGACTGAAGAAGAACAATTACAAAGCACGCTTATGGATTTGACCATCTCCTTCAAAAAGACAAAGACAACGTGTCCCTTGAAAAGACCCCACCCCACAAGCATACATACAAGTTGGTCACGCAATTGAATAGCATGTAAATTGGCATCTGCCAAACAACTGTGATGGGGTCCATTCACATGGAGAAGAAGATAAGCATAGAAGAGAGATGCATAAAAGGACAAACTCTCATCTACCCAACCAATTTTCCCATAACAGGGCCATATATTCAGATTCCTTAACCATGAATATGGTGGGATGGATTACAATTTATAAGAGAATTGAAATGTTATTTATATCACAGAAGTACATGTAATAATAATAATAATAGGGCTAACACTGATAAAAACACAACAGGGTTACATTATAGGAACATCCATATGACTTATTAACCCATACCAGAACAGACCTGCCAAGCATAAAATATCTAGACCTACACCATTACATGTGAAGAAAAATGCAGTAACTACCTTTTAGTCAAGGGAGTTTCACATGATTATGCAGCAACCCCTTTTAATGACAATAAAAAGTCATTGGTACAAGAGTTTCCCACTTGTCATTTTCACTGGTACCATATTGAAACATCTGGTTGTTTGTGAAGTGTATCCATCCCTACTCCTTGTATATCCTCCTTAAAATCAAAGGATGCCAAGTCACAATGAGAGCCAAACATCAGATTGATATTATTGTTGTTGTGGTTGGTCTCAAAAGGAGAGTTCATAGCCTTGAACCGGTCAAATTGACCTTCCTCTCGTGCAAAGAAGTTTCCTTCCATCACCATTCCTTGACCAGAAAAGAAATTGCCCTGTTGTTGCTGAATGTTGGGCTGAGAAAGGTTTTGATTTTCTGCAGCTACACAGTTGGCGGAACTCATGTTCTTGTTTCCTAAAACATTTGTATCATAGATTGACATAAGGTCACTAATCATTTTCTGGCCATCCTCTGGAACTCCAAGCCCTGATAGATCGAATGAAGGTGGAACCAAACTAGCAGGCTGAGCTGTAGTGTTGGGTTGGACAAAGGACTGGGGGAATATAACAGGCTTAACCTCAGTAGCATGAAAATTAGGACCACCATAATCTGCAGAACTGTTTCTATAAGGACAATTCAATTGATGATTGTCCCTAGAAGACCTGTCTTGAAAACCAAGGCGAACTTCACTGTAAGGGCACTGAGGATGTTCACATGTGTAAATTTTCTGATCCATGATCATGTTAAAGTCACTAGAGATCTTCCTCTTGCGAATGAAATCCAAGTTTGTCACAACCTCTCCCTTGATTGGATGAGAAGGTTGCTGAACTGGCAGCCTTCCCCTCATTCTGTCCATCCCAAGATTGGATGGATGAAGATTCTCAGGTTTTCGGTCCTCCACATCAAAGTTTGGCTCATCGTCAGCTCCTTCAACATCATACTCGTTGCAATCATTGATGACCAAAGACCCGCTACCTCCACCAGAGGATAATGGGGGGCAATAATCAGGATAGAGCTCTCGAGCTAAGGCCTCCTCTTGATTGATGATAGCAAGCCAGGTTGCACTTTCCTTGGCTGTCATTTTATCTTGAAGGCATTTGGACTGCCTCACAAGCTTGCGAATCTTGGCAATATCAGGAGACATGTGTTTGATAACTGCAGTTAAAACGCCAACCTTCCATGCCTTTTTCAGGTCATGAGGTTTCTTGTAAGGTGGAGGGCCTTGATCTTTAGGTAAACCAATTTGGGGCCACCATTCTTCATTCCCTGTGGGCCACCATGGTGGAGGAACACCTTTCTCTAATGGGAACCGTCTCTGAGGAGGATCACAGTGCTGCATAAGTGCTGACAAGAGAGAACCCAAGGTTGTATCCTGCAACTCTTGCAAGGTGTGTGGAGTTGGACCGATGGAATTGCAGCCATCATTCTTTCCTGGAATTGCGTTATCTGCTTGATACTTGGCTATGGCAGCCGGACCATTTCGATCAAACCTAACCTTATCTTTCCACCATTCACGAAGATTGTCGGAAGCCCCAGTCACTGGTTTTCCCTTCTCAGGAATTATCCCATAAACAAATCCTTGGGCCTTACAGACCTCCATCATTTTCAGCATGTACTTCAATATTCCATCTTGAGCTCTTGACATCTTTTTCCTCCTTGCCTGTTCTTGAGACTGCCTTTGCTTCGCAGCATCAATTCCTTCCTTAGCCTTAGTTTGTTCTTTCAATCGCTTGAGACGCATTTTGTCCCTCCACATCCTCCTCTCAAGCTCATCCACATCAATTTCTTCATCACTATAATCATCCTCAACTACTGCTTCTGGTTCAGTTTGCCTGACAGTAATATCCCCTTCCCCAAGGGGGCCACATAACATATCCAAATCACCACAAAACCCCATGTCATCAAACATCATCATCTTTTCCCAGGGAAAAAAAACCCACAGATAGCCTAAATATTGAGAAAATTTTGGTTCAACCTATAATCTTCGGATGAATCGAGTAATTAACTGGGTTTCAAATTTCACCCTCCTTTAGCACTACACTCCAACTCAAGTCAACAAATTCTTAGGCATTAAAAGGCCTTTACACCTGTCAAAAGCAAGAGACAGAGAACAATTAAAACGGAGCAACGATCAAACGATACTTTCCAGATGAAGAGAATATCAAAAGCACCAAATCTGCCCCAATATCTTATATGAGATTCACTACTAGCCGCCCAATTTTCACCAGCAGACACTTCTTTCATTTCATACAGTCCAAAAAGTAAAAACATGAAATAAAAAAAATCTATAATTGACCAATCACTAAATAAAATCATAAAATTCTCCCTTATATATGAAAACTCTAATCCATCAATACACTTGCTAGATCAGGTTAGGGGCAGGACAATCCTAATTGAACAGATCTAAATCACCTACGAATTAAACATGAAAAATACAAGCACAGTAAGAATAGAGTAAGCATGCTTCAATGATGATTTCAAAAAGATTCCCTCATAGACCCATCATCAAACAGGTGGCGGGTGAAAGGAAAATGAAAAGAGTTTCAGAAAAGCGCATCAGCAAAACTGAGCCAGCTATAAACAGAGGATCTAAACAAAACTAATCAATCAGATACCCCACCCCCCTCAAGGCCATAAATAAAACAGAAAGCTAAGAACATATAAAAGAAAATAACTGAAGATCAGAAAGCTAAGAAAAGATTAAAGCTTCTGAATTTAACAGGGTAGTAGAACCAGCGCCAACACAAACAACAACAACAACAACAACAACAACACAACCAAAATAAAGAAGAAAACACACAAGCCCACAAATTGTATTGAGCAAGCAACTAGCAAGAAGGAACAGAAAGTTAAAAAAGTGAATTTTTTTACATGAGGGAAGCCTTACCAGAAGATCCAAAAGTGGGTCTTGCTGTGTGGCGACCAGAGGTCAATAAGGGAAGAAGAAGAAGAAGCAGGGTATTCTGAGAGACTTTGAGCAAAAAGAGATGGAAGAAGAAGGAGAAGAAGAAGAGGGAGGGAAGAGGAAAGTGAGAAGAAAGAGAGAGTTTTAGAAAAGGGACAGGGTGTTGAGCATTATCTTGGTTTTATTATTGCTTTAGAGGAAGGGTAAGGGTGTGGGGTGGTGGTCTTGGTGAATGTGAAAGTGGTGTGTGTCATTCATTATTGGTGTGGGGTTAATACATAAAACCCCGAATTTAAGGAGTAATTGAAGTGCCCTGCAATAATAGATATTTATAAGACACCACATAAGTAACGTTGGTTAGGTTAATCCCATCTTAACCTTGGGATAATCAGTTACTATTAGTAAGAGAATATGATGAATGGGTACTTAATAAATGAAGTGGCTGTTTTATTATTTCTCTTTCTGTGTTTGTTTGTGTGTGGGGTCCGTGTGTGTCTCGTAGTTTGCTTATATTGATAAGGCCACCTGACTGACCAATTGCAAAGTCCACTCACACAAAATAGCAAGTGACAACAGGTATGGTATTGTAGTGTAGTACTAGTATTCATATTTGATATTCATTCTTTATTATTACTCCCTCCGTTTCTTTTTATATCTTGTTTAAGATTTTTGCACATAGATTAAGAAATGCAATAAATATGTCTTTTTAGCTCCATTGTTTACAAATATACTTTTTTTCTCTCTCATTAGAGCATTTAAAGTTCTCCACTATTTTTAATCATATGCAATAAATACTCCACCATTTAATAAATTTGGAAGAGAGTAAAGATAAAAAATTAGCATTTATTGTTGTCTTGGTATATGAAAATGACACTTATTTATAAATAAATTTTATACTCTAAAACGATTATTAAAAAGAAACTGAGGGAGTATTATTTATTTGCCTTGTAAACCTTATACTCTTTGTTTTACCCTATTGGTCCCACTTAGTATTTTATACTCCAATGTATATATGCATTTAAAACAAATTATAAGATGAGACCTCTCTAATTAATTAAAAAATATTAAAATTATTTATTAAATTATTACAATGAATTATAAATGATGAAAATTCATGTCTTTTTTCTTCCAAAAATTCACTTTTCATTGCTTTCCCAATCAAACATGTAATGTAAATTTGAAATACAAGAATAGTACAAAAAAAAACTGATTTAATTAATAGGATAAATAAGTATATTGGGATACTTATGTAATATTTTATTATTAATTTCATATCACATTATATTTTTAGTGTTTAAACTCTATATTTTAACTAGATATTAGTATTTTTATGTTAATTTGAAGTTTATCCTTATTAATTTTTTAAATAAAATTAATTTCAATATAAAATAAATGAAATTATTTATTATTTATATTCCAATTCTAAATAGAAGTGTTAAATATAAAAATTATTCATACATGTTTATTTAACAATTTTGAACTTTTTGATATACCTCATTATCAAATAATACAAGTTTGATTGGTCATGTTTTGCCCGGACAGACCTATGTTTATAGGTTTTGGCCTTTTGGGGTTTGTCCACACAAAATTTTTATTTTTTTCTTAATATTATATGAATTAATTGCTACCACATAAGAATTTTTTACATATGTATACATGAATGTTGCTCATGCATATTAAAATATTTCATCACTGTTTAGGTCAAAGGGACCTAAGGGTACAAACCTCTCGAAACATTTTCATACAATTTGGGATTTTTTTTTTAAAACATTAATATAAAATAATATTCATGTTTTGAGTACCAAGTTAGTAATTAGTAATTGTTTAAAAGATTACATGATGCTACCACCATTTCTATTTAACTGTTAACTTTAAAAAAATTATTCCTACTTAATTGTACACTTACAAATCCAATGTAATAATAATTACGTTTTTTCCATTTTACTCTTATACAATACTAAGAGAGATAAAATGATAAAATAAAAAGTTTAAAAATTATTTTTAAGATGATTAGATTTCTTAATTGAGGTTAATATATGTATACTGTAGTTGTAAAGAAGTTTTACCCATACATTCAACGATGTGTTGTCACATCATTTATTAAATTTAATGACACATTATGTATCATATTCATTAAATGATGTGATGATACACAATTAGATATATGTGTAAAACTTCTTTACAATGGAGTATATCAATTAAATTCTTTTTAATTTGTGTGTTTTTATCTAAATATTAGCCGTCGGTTTAAGTTTTAACACTTAATTTCTGATATTCCACATAGCATAGCATAAAGCATGATACTCCAAAAAAAGTACTGAAAACGTTGCCAAGACACAAACGTAGTGAGTGGATAAGTGAGTTTGTGAAAGACACTGTGGGAAAGCATTTAATGGAAAAAATTCACTCAAATCAACTTGCCATTTTTTTGCCTTCTTCGAACGCATCAGTTACCGCAAACTCTAATAATCTGTTTCAGCAAGTCTTAGGAACAAAATTAGTATAAGTCAATTGTACTCCTTTTTCTCACACACACACGGAATTTTTCTTTCTATTTTTCTCACACACGGAATATTATAGTTTTTGAGTTTAAGTTGGGTTCAGTATTTTTTTAATTATTATATTATAACTAGCCAAACGACACTTACTAATTCAAAGAGTGATACAATAATATTTTAATAAATAAGTATTATACTCCCTTCATTTTAATATATTAGTTGTTTTAGGGGAAAAATTTTCTTTTCATAATATGAGTCATTCTCTTATTTCTAGTTAGCATTGACATCAATTTTCCAGTTTTACCCTACTATTTTTATAGAAAAAGAAGTTTGAAAAATTGTACATCACATTAATACTACTCATTAATGTATTCACATAAAATGAAAAATAGAGTGTAGTGAGTTAATAAGGATAATTTAGTAAAATTATTATATCTTTTGAGTCATTTATTGTTATTATTAATCTATGTGAAAAAACCTTAAACGATTAATAAAATGAAATGGAGGGAGTATAATATAGCATGTTCGCTAAAATATGGACAAAGTTAATAAGAACTAAAATCACAAAGCAGAACAAGTAAATTAGCAAATTGACAAAACTAACAAATCTCAATTCTTCATTGTAGTTGTCATAATGTCGAAATCAAACCACTAATCTCCAAGAGCGATTTTATTTTTACATTTTTTCTCTTCCTTCTTCTTCTGTTTTTCCTGAAATGGCCAATTTTGTTGGCATTGCTATGCAGGGAAAGGTGTCTAAGGCAAGCAGAAGAGACCATGTCGATGGGACCCTGGAGGAGAAGGGGGAAGGGTGGTGAAATTAAAAGAGGTGACAAAGAATGGATGTAGGAAGAGTAAAAAGAGGAGCGGGTAGAGGTGATGGCTAAGACATGGCAGTGGTAGGAGAATGGGTGGTCAATGAAGGAGGAGGGGGAAAAGTTTAAGATGATCAAAGCCTAAGGGTGATCATGGGTTGGGCTAGCTAGTCCGAATGGCCCAATAACGACCTGAAGGTCTTTGATTGAGTCGGGTCGATTTCACGAAGTAAAATATGTTTCGAAATTGTTAAACCCATGCAAAGCAAGTCGGGTAATGGGTTGAGTTTTTAGGGACCAAAAGGACCCGACTCGGGTATATATAGGTAAATTAAAGAAAAAATAGGTGTAGTAAATTAATTGTTGCGATTTGTGAATTGGAGACACTGACACAAAAAAACTCTTACCAACACCTCCCTCACTCATACACAAGCTCTCATCCTCCCAGTATACCGATCATCGTTTATTGTCGTCCTCTCACCATCTTTGTTGAGCTCTATATCTCCTCCCTTTAGAAATTTGAATCGTTCCCAAATTGTCACAAGAGCTGCCAAATTCACATTGTGATGACATCGCCTCCTTGTCAAATGGTTATCGATTAAGGTCGAGTTGAGTCAACTCGCAAAACAAAAAAAATCAAAGTTTGAACTGACCTACCCATTTTTTGCAGGTCGATTTTTAAAAAATGGGTCAAACCTAACTAGAACTTACCGGTGAATAGTCTTATCAAAGCCTATCTTGGGTTGGGTTAGGCCTAAACCTAAATTTAATATTAAGCCACTAGAATAATATTAACAATAATGATAAAATGTTTAGATAATTTGAATGAGATTATAGGTTTTAAAAAAACCATATACATTCTTAAATTAGTAATATCCTTTTGCATTTTCATCGTGTTTCCCTTTTGTTGAGGTTATTTTCAATTTCAATGGGTTATAATGTTATTAAAAAGATGTGATTTGTTTGTAAAAGGATGTGATTTTTTTTTGTATTAATCATATTTATCCTCCACGGGAGACAATTTTGCTCGAGTCGAGAACATCTACATCATGATAGGCTAACTCTCCCACTGAGTTTTTTCTATTCACAAGACTGGAATCCAAGACATTCTTACTTAAAGAGAAACAAACATGTACAACTTGAATCAACTTCATTGATAAAAAAAAATGAAATTTGAATTCACATTTGATAGGAATTTTACAGTAATACCAATTTTTTTGGGAATGGGAGGGTTTCCTACCTTTCTTTCCAAAATGTTTGTTGCATATATTGTATGTATTGATATTTTTTGAAGTAAAAATACCTCCTTTTCTCATATTTTATTCTGAGGCGAATTTTGAGGAAGAAGCCTTTTGCCCTTTTCTATTGCTACAGTCTTTTTCTCATACATACATATGGTAAAAGTCAATTTTCTGATATTTCAACTAATAGTACAACGACATGGAAATATATGGAGAAAAATATGGTGTATGGCTTTTATATATAAATTTAATATTAAAAAATATTAATATATATATAACTAAATTTATTTTATATAATAATAATAAAGTTAATATGTTGGACGCAAACTCAAAAAGAATTAGATTAAAAAGATTTAAATTTTGAGAGAATTAATTTGTATTGCTGTGAACGAAAAATATCCCCGTACCTATATCCATATATTTTCAGAGCTAGAAATTGGGTATAGTATCTCTCAACAATTAATTACACATGTCTAATTAATTGTGTATAATAAAGTGGATAAAGTTTAGTTATAAATAGTTAAATAACTTTATTCTAATTATTATATTTGACTTGCTTTGAGTTGAATTGGCATTAAACTATTATTAGAACATACTCGATTAAAAAAATAATTTGTATAAATTAGGATAATGATAATAATGATAATAATAATAATAATAATAATAATAGCTCTTATGTGTAGGGAAAAATGAATGTAGAGAAAAAAATGAGAGATGTGATAATTGATATGATAAGAAAGGAAAGAAATATAAAAAAAAATAAATAAATAAAATAGTGTATAAAATTGAGTATGAAAAAATTAAAAGATAAAAAAATTACACATGTATAAGTGTAGGTGAAGAAGGGTAAATAGGTAATTTATCCTTATACTCATTTTCATTTCCCTCACTTTTACATTGATCCAAACATTTACCAAGGAAAGCGTACTTTTCTTTCTTTTCATTTTCTCTTCTATTTCTCTCAAACCAAACGACTCAAAAATCTTCTTAATTTCCTTTTATTTCTCTTCCTCCCATTTTCTTTCCTCTCATTTTCATTTCTCATCCAAACAGAGCTTTAGTGTTGTATCACATTTAATCAATGTAGATATCGAGTCCATTAAACAATTGAATTCCATAGAAACTTAATAGAATACTCCCTAAGACACTTCTTACAAATTTTTGTGGTCCTTTTTATGCACTTTACAATTTTAAGATAGTATTTATTACCATTTTTCTTATTTATCCTTATTAACTTTAATGTCGTTTCAACTATCAAATGGTAGTGGAGTTAGTTAGTGATATTAAATAAGGGTTAAAACTATTAAAGTTAAATTATTTTTTAAAACTCCAATAAAATTAACAAACTTTAACCACTTCTATCGATATGTCTAATTTAATTAAATATGTCTTATAAAAAGTATCAGTTAGAGTATAAAGGAGGGACGAAGATTAATGTGTTTCAAAAGTTAAGAAATATAAAGTAGGGACGAAGAAAATATAATTGTAACAACCACTCATTGAATAAAATATAATTAAATTAAAATATTAAAAAAATATATAATTATGTTAATGATAAAATAATATTGTTTTTTTTTTTGACAACTTGCAAATAAACACGGGAAACAAGGATGGATGTCAAATATTAGCCACATACAAATTTAATTGTGGTGGTATATCTTGCTGTCCAACTCCAAACCATTTCGGTACGTAGCAGATTTTATATATATTATGAATAAGAAAGGACTTGTTACTTTTCTTAACTAAAAATATGTTTAAAAATACTTATAATAATTATATAATTATTTTAAAATAAAATCATAAAAAATACCATGTTGGTACTTTTAAAAATATTAAAATTAATAACTTTAAAAAAATATCTCATAAAATTATTTTTTTAATTTAAACAAACACCCCCTAAAAATATCTTAAGACAAAAAGACACTGGTTAGGATGATTAGGAATTTGTTTGTACAAAACTTCTAAGTTCTAACTAACAACTTATCAATGAAATATATATTATTAAGAGTTTAATGAAGAAAACCTATATATTTGGAAATTTGTTTTCTTTTGAAAAATCAGTCAGATTCACAATTTGTGCAAAACTAATGAAACTAATTTGACCCTCAAACTTTGGCAGGAAGGTTAGGATTTGATATATATCAGAACACAATTTGATAAGCTGAATCCCATTGTCCCTTTCCCCAAAGTGGAAAACACCAATTCACACAGAGTTCTTTCTTGTATTCCTCTCAAACCACATCAATGGTAAATGCTTTTCCTTCTCATTGTCATCATTTTTTAATGATTTCAATTCATAAGCTTTTTTTTTTTCTTTCTTTCTTTTCAACCATTGAAATTAAGCTACATGTTTGAAAATAATTATAAGATTCTTTCCAATGAACCTAACCTCATTTTAGGTCACACAATTTGTGATATTGGCTAGAAGATGGGTTTGATTTGAAAGGTCATAGATCATATGTATGTATGCTTATGTGTTTATTATTATAAATTATGTAAGTTGTGACATTATTTTAAAAAAATAATAATTCTTTTTGGTTGTAGATTCACTTTGTGCTTCTCATCAGTAGACAAGGAAAAGTGAGGCTCACAAAATGGTATTCACCATATTCTCAAAAGGAACGATCCAAGGTACCTGTCTCAAATTCAAATATTCGATATAAAATATCAGATTTTAACCCAATGTATAGGATCATGGTAATTGAAATTGCACGAATCGTTGGGTTCGAGTTTTTCACCCAATTAGTACATATGATCACATGGGGTATTGTTTTGTCACCGAAAGTAAGCATGAATATCGATTTTGATGATATAGAAACCAGAGGAATAGAATTTGTTACACCAACTATGCTTATTACAAGGCTACAATATTTATATCTTGATATTTTTTAATACCTGCCACTTGTTTGATATTTTTCCCATGTGATCAAGAATGTAATTTTTTTTCACACTCAATAAATTAGACCATAATTTTTCTAACATATGCTAGGCATATTTCATGTACTTATTGATACTTTTATATTTGATGTTATATTCTTACATTATAGTTTTTGTAATGTCAATGATATTTATGTGGTATGTTAATGCTTCTTAGTACTTTAATTCCAATAAGACAAAGTGGTTATTGTCTGCCATGTGACATGGATTTTGCATATTGATTTCCCCTGCTCAAATTATGTGTATATAGTATTGATTAACCTGTTTCTTGTTCTGTTTTCTTTCTTTTCTTCTCTTTTTCTTTTGTAGGTAATTAGAGAGTTAAGTGGCCTAATTCTCTCTAGAGGCCCTAAGCTCTGTAACTTTGTGGAGTGGAGGGGATTCAAAGTTGTTTATAAAAGGTGAATCAAGACTGTTCACTTTTTTTTTGTTGCTTTGGTTGCTTAACAAAAATATACAGTGAACTATAGTTGAGAGTCTTTTGGTTTTGGTTCTTGTTCAGATATGCTAGCCTTTACTTTTGCATCTGCAATGATCAGGATGACAATGAATTGGAGAGCCTCTGTGTTATTCATCACTATGTTGAGACACTGGATCGCTATTTTGGCAGTGTGAGTATCATGAACTGTTGAATTCTTAACTTCTTAATGAGTTTAATGGTTTGCATATGTAAGAGACTGAATTTGTTTCTCTCCTACTTATCAGGTTTGTGAGCTGGATCTAATCTTTAATTTCCATAAGGTAATTCATCTCCACATTAATATTACACAAAGGTTCAAATATATTTGGATATCTCCTCAAAGACATTAATCTTATAATCTAATGTCATGTTAAAATAATGAAGCTTCTGTGCTAAATGGGATCAGGCTTTTAATTAAACTGAGATGGAGTATCCCTAGACAATCTTTGGGATTAGAGTCTAATTTGTGATCAATCACTTACATTGCCTTTTTATGAAGTCCTATAAGTAAGAATGCTAATGGTGTAAAGGAAGAAAAAGAACAATTGTGCCATTTACTCTTCAGTGTTTATCTTGTATCAATGATTACAGTTGTGCTTGATCTTATCAGGCATATTTTATATTGGATGAAGTTTTGCTGGCTGGAGCAATGCAAGAGACTAGCAAAAGAACAAGTCTAGGCTGATAGCTGCACAGGTATGTATGGCTCCAAATTAATTAGCCCTTCTAGTCTACCACAACCCACATATTTTGTTACATTGTATTTGACAAAATTATGATCTTATGGTATGAGTTGCAGGAGGATTTAGTGGAAGTTGCCCAAAGAGGAGGCTAGTTCATTGAGTAATATAATTGCACAAGCCACCAAATAAGAGCATCATTGAGGATTGAATTGTCACATATGCTGCAAAAAAAGTGTCTCATTCTGGTGAGAATTGATCTCTAGAAATCATTAAAAAAAAGACTTTATAATAAATGGTTTTATTAGAACTTTGATTTTAAATAAAACCATAAGGCGCTAATGAATTCATGTGGCAACTTGGTGAAATAAGACTTGGTTATTATTATTGAGATTGAAATTTTGATTAATTTTTTTTTTCCATATCTTCAAAAAGTTATCTGCATTGCTGGTTTTCACTTTTTTCAGTAGTCTATTGGGCCAACTTGTAATGTGGCCTGTTTAGCTTGTTGCTCTATTTGTTGAATTATTATGGTCCTATAATGGGCCCATGATGGGTGATTGTGATTGAGACCTTAATGCTAAATTGGGACACTGCAGAAACAAAGTTATCTGCCTTAAAAAATTCTCTTTGCCATGCTTTCCTTATCAAAGACATTCTTATACATGTTAGTTCACAATTTTTCATTGTAAAGTGTTTGGTTAGCTTGATAAAGTTCTTATGAATGTTTATCAAAATCATGTATTGGGAACATTTGATTAATGTGTTTGGTTCAATCTGGTAATCCAATATCTCAATAATCTTTGCCATTTTCCTTATTTTTATACATTTTGACTTCATATATACTACTCAAGTCCTTAACCTATAACTCACTCTAATCATTTCTTTGTCAACTTTTACCCCCATATATGCAAACAACACAAATCAATTAGAATTGTTAGTTTAACTAGCTATAACACTTACCATGATCATGCAATTTAACATATTTAATTATCCATAGATTCTCCACTCAACAAATTTCTCACAAAGTAACAAGTTACACAGATTGCAAAGAAAAGAATTACAACAGAGGATAAGAGATGACTACGTTATGTGAGGTAGTAGTCAACAGGCCTAATGCCATAATAGAAACATAACATGATAACACCACTAAATGATAAGGGGAAGAAGACAAGAGAGAAAGTTTAACTTTAACAAATTAAGGGAAAACACAAGTGGCTAGTTTCATTTGTGTTTCTTATTCATGAACATCTTCCTGGTAAGGCCACATGCTAGAGCTTCCCTTGGTATCTCCTTCACATTTTGAACAGCCTCAGCAAAATCACACCCATTCCCATATGCAAATGAGGCTCAATGTGACAATGGAAGGCCCAAACTCCAGGGTTATCTGCCTTAAACCTCAAGGCAGTCCATCCATAAGGGAAGATAACTGCAGTGTTCCTCAGTGGTGGGTTTTTCAAGTTGAATTTGGTTTTCTCATCACCTGGTTGGAATTTCCCATCTCCATAGCCTAAAACCCAAACATCATGGCCATGCAAATGCCAAGGGTGAATTTCACTAATTTTCCCCTTTAACACATTGGCATTTTGGAGTATCACATCAACCACCTGATTCATCTGAAACATGTAAACCCCACTCCCAATATTTGAATTTGGGTTCACTGGGGGGTTCAAGATGTCATAATCTGCTGAGAAATTTTCAGGTGGACTTCTCTTGTCAAAGGCACCATTGAGTTTAACTTAATGGAGCCTAAGTAAGGAGTTGAAGGCAATGTTAAGGAGACATTATTAATGGCCCATTTAGTGTGTCCATCAACTAAGTTTTGTGTGTTGAGAAGAAGAACCCTACGGTCATAGTATTTTGGAGGCTGTGGGGTTCCCATAAGACAAGAATTTTTCTGAGTGAATGCTTTGCTATGATTGTAATCATCCCATGAGGTGTGATAGGGGGTGGAGAAGTAGGAAAAACAGAGGCTGAGATGTTTTATAGTTTAGTATGGTTAAAGCTGTGGGGTGTGGGTTTTCTTCCTCTAACACCAATTGAAATCCAATAGTTTTTCTTTGGGTCTGATCTGTTTTGATGAGGACTGAGTAGCTCCTCCCCAGAGTATATGTCTATTTCATCTACAGCAAATGGTTGCACATAGTTTCCATCAGCTTCCACCACCACCATTTTGTGATTCTAGAAGCACAAGGAAATGGGTGGAAATTAGTAAATAATGAAATGAACCAGGCATACATGTCATTCATACTGAAATAGACTTTTGCTGAGGTTATGGAACTGTAGAAGTAGTGGTAAATAGTTCTCTAAATGATATCAATTTCAATTCTTTCCTGCTGCAAGGAATTTTGTTATATCTGTTATGTTGTTAAACTTACAATATTATAAGTTGAAGATCAAAATGGACAATTAAAATTGAAAAATAACATATTTGAAATTAGTTTTTGTTTTTTAATTATAGAGAAAATGAAATGCGTGAGTGTATGTTTGGTTTATCCCGAAATCTTATCCGGGAAAATGCTATTACAATGATTTTAGCTAAATCAAATACGTTATGACAATATAAAACCATTAACACTTCTACTTAATAGCTTAAAGTTTTGAAATTGATATTTAACATGGTATTTATAGCCTTCCTTGACCTTCCCATACAGTCTTTGAAACTTGAACAAAATACCAAAGGCCATGACTATGAGGTATATATATATATATATGGACAAGGTAGAAAAGGCCAGGAACTTTTTGTCCTTGTCTTTCACGTGCATACTCTGAACATATATGATCTATCACCATGATCTGATTGTGATAATTTTGCTATCTTTTTTGGCCTTTTTTCCCCTTCCATGATTATCTTATCAATCTAGCATTTTTTCGGTGCGTCCCATGCACGTTCATATCTACTTTTCTTTTCAAATAGAAATTATAGAATGATATCTTATCGGCATTCATGGGCTGGTTAATTTTGGCAGAATCTTGAAGGTTAATTTTTTAGTGATTTTTTTACACTTAAACTTATTTACATTTTTTAATCTCTTTTTCCTCCCTTCTCATCACACGTTGCATTATATTTCTCATTTTCTTCTCCCCTCATTCATATTTATAAAAGGAATAAATATACAGTATTGAGAAACACATTATTAATTTTTTATACTTTTTGGATCAACTCATACCTAATTATAGTAACCAAAATGACCTAATAGTTAGATGAAATTTACAAATTTAAATATCATCTATTCAAGTTATAAAACTTAATATTTTATTATATATATGTTTCAAAGTAAACTACATTAATCAATATAAAAGATTATCCCTATTATATAAATTGTATTAATTTCAATAAAGTAATTTTAGAATTTATCACTAATTTATTTAAAAAATTAAAATATTATCCTGCATTATTTGATTTATTTCTCTTGTACTTATAGGTACTTTCGAAGTAAAATTTCACTTGTACTACATCTTTTTTTTTTTTGAAGAATCTTGTACTACATCATTAACTGTATATTATCTCAGTTACAGCACTAAAATTAATTAAAATATAAAACTATGATGACGCAAACGCAATACATATTTCATGGTGCAGAATATAAGTTATAATTAAGAGAATGAGCATAAAAGAATTTCTCATAAAAACACTACAACTAGGTGAACAACTAGGCGATTCCACCATGTTATTGTCCCTCTACCACTACAACTGTCTCCTTTTTCTTTAGTGGGAAGCAGGATCAATAATGAAATGTGTTAGAGCATTCTTAGTGTGTTTGATTTGATTCATCGCAAAATCACTTTTTAAACGTAGATTTAAATAAATGTTACTGATAACGTGTTTGGTTTATACCAAAACCACGTTTTAAACGTGGATACACGGTTTCTATGTAAACCAAACACACTCTGAAAGTAGCGTTTGTCCGGATCCAGTTTAAAACGCTTGTAATAAGTGAATCAAATTCTCAATAACCTTAAATTTTGTCAATGACACGCATAGAATACGTACACAATTGGAACCTAGCAACATGTAAAAGATTAACAGAAACAAGAGAGAAATTAAAGTGAGATATGTTATATATATTAAAGTGATAGCTTACCGCAATGGCCAAGCTGAGAGAAGCTAAGGAAGTGGAGCTGGCAATTCTGATCCTATAAGTCTTGTTTGGATCAACATGGAGAATTTGGGGTGCACATTCTTCACCACCTCTAAACTTGCATTGGGGTAGGGTGGTGTTGATAAGGCTAGCTGCCAAGGAACAATTGTATTGTCCTCTTCCATTGATTAGCAAAGACTGAAAAAGTGAAATGATGGAAAGTGAGAAAATTTTCTCTTTCTAAATGGCTCGCAAATTGCATTATTTGTACACAGCAATAATTAAAGGAACAAGTGTAGGCACTTCCTTTTTCTTTCCTTCTAGTTAGCCTAGCCTAGTTGCCTTAATGGATTACTTCATTATCAAATAAAGTTATTTGAACAAGCACAACCATTAGTTTCTCCTTATATTCTTTCTTCTTGGTTCCCTCTCTTCTCTTAAGTTTGGAAGGGTGAAAATTGAAAGAATGGGATTTTATTGAAATATTAAGGGTGAAAATTGAAAAAAATAATAAATTATAAATTCAAACAGTAGCGTCTGAAAAAATGCTATTAAGTTATTAAAATTAACTTAATTATCATACACCTATAATTTGCTCAAATAAATTTATAAACTAGTCAAATACATTATAAGTCAGCATATTTATCTTATCAATCACACACTAAATATTATAGCATGTCGCAATATTATAGAGTATAACTACCCAAATGTGATTATAGAGCCTTTCTTTTTGTGGGGAAATCAAGCATATTACTAGTATTAATTCAACAGTGGAAGCATTTTATTATTTGGAAAAGAAAAATGAACTTCTTATTGTTTAAACATTAGTTAAAACATACACAATTTATTTCTTATTAGAATTTCTTACTTATTTCATGAACAAGTTTCTTGTTGAAATTGAACTATAAGTTACTAGTATAAAATGGGAAGAAGTTTTGTACCCAAATGATTTTCAAAAGAAAAGATAATCAGATACCAGCACAACTTGCGGGAGACATGCATATGTATATATGCTAATTTTCTAATTGGCATGAATTTGATATGCAATGAATTTGGATCCATTCATTCAATATATTCCATTTTCTATTTTATTCTTACACAACATGTGGGATCGAGATAGGTACATAAAGAAGACAAATAATGTTTGTATTTCTTCATCCATAACAAAATGATTCACACAACAACATGTGTTGATTAATTTACCTGAGGTTCACCAATCCATTTGAATGGCTTAGAGGAGAGGCCAACCTCTTGTTCATGTGCACTTGTGTGCCACCAATCACTCAACAAAAGGTTGAACTCACCATCATAATGGAATGGCTCTTTTTGTCCCTTTGGTAAATCCACTATCAAAGAACCATAAAGCCCTGCTGCTCTGCATTCCATAATGCCCATGGTAGAAGTATGTACCCGGCTGCACCATATTTTTTCACCCCATGATCAATATTATAACAATAACTAGCATGTTTGGTTTAAATTTTAAACACTCCAGAATCAATTCCACATAATTGATTTCAAACCACTTCCATCCAACATGTTTCGTAAAACATACATCACTCATTTTTAACCATTGATTCTAGAATCAATTTTACTCAACTGTAAACCAAACGCAAACACTAACACTTGCCAAAAATTGAGCATCAAAATTGTTGTACAACAAATATATACATATAGAGAGAAATAAGAATAAAATATATAGAACTGTGTAAAATGAGATAAGTGATGATATGGTAGAAAAAGACAAATAAAAATTAGTATCAAATATTGTAAAAATTTATTATATAAATAACAAAATTCATAACACAAGCTAACACCAACACAGAAACAAAATGATGAGGATATATATAAAAATAATTATGTATACATACCCTGTCAACTGTGAATCTATAATGAAAAGTTTCTCCAGGGCTTATAGCACATTGTGAAATGGAAGCAGTTCCATCTGCCCAAGGTGTTCCATACTGCAAATACAACACCCAAAAAAAATGTGTGGATTTAGGTTGACATTCATTTAATAAATTGTTAATCAAAGCAAGATACAACCAATTAAAAAAATTAAAATTATACACTATTTTAATCATATCTACATGATCAAAATATTTTAACATTATCTTAAACTTTAAATTGATCATAATGTTCATGCAAGAGTCATTCTTGATAATCAATTGTGTGGAGAGAGAAAGGGGGAAAAAGAAATTAAACCTGTCTAATTCCATGCCAGTGAATAACAGTTCCCTCTGTGGAGAGCTTATTGGTGAGTGCAATATCAAGTGTGTCTCCAACTTCAGCTCTGATAGTTGGGGCAGGAAACTGGCCATTGATTCCCATCACAACATGCTCAATGCAATCTGGTTTGTGGAATATGTACTCCACATCAAACTTGTAGTGCCTAACAGCTCCTAATGACAATTGAAGCAAACCCAACAAAATGCACCATAGGATAAGAGCTTTGGAGCTCATTATGTTGATG
The DNA here is from genome assembly GCA_026901365.1 of Sesbania bispinosa. NCBI lineage: Eukaryota > Viridiplantae > Streptophyta > Magnoliopsida > Fabales > Fabaceae > Sesbania > Sesbania bispinosa. The sequence goes on along the minus strand of QLOH01000045.1, from coordinate 1,603,153 downwards.
CTTTTGTTCAGATCAGAGGAGGAAATTGATGAAGAAGCTGTTGGCCACAGCAAATGAATGAACTGAAAAAATTTTAAAAAAATATGGGAATCAATTTTTTCATCTACTAGGTTATGGCATTGTGGTCTAGAAATGTGGGCATGTATATATAGGGAAAGGAGGGAGTGTATTATATCTAGAAACATATATGTTATTAATTTGTAATAATTAAGGCAAAATTGTAGTCAGTTATATGATTATGGAAGTTGAGTGAGTAACTATATTTAGTCCATTATTTAATTTAAATTTGTAAGAATCTGGGTGGGCGGAAAGTCGAAAGCTAATTAGTTAGATTGTTATCAATGAAAACAAATAATTGTGTTTGAGAATAATAGAAAAGGAATAAACACTGAGGGGAAAAAAAGTTCTAGGTTTAAGTACTTTTGTATAATACTTTCCCTCCTTAAGGTGCCATTCCTTAATTTGTCTCTTGCTTTAGCCTTTAAGTACACCTTGCAATTTTTTACTACTTTAAAAGAAGTAAATACCACACGCTTCATGCACTATCCACAATGTTATGTGATGACTGAAAACTATAATTCAATTATTGAAATAGTGTATTATAGGGATGGTATATAGGTAATTAAAGTCTAGTATAAGGCATTTTAATTAATATTTGTGTCCATACTTGTATTTAAAATAAAATTATAAACCCAAAAAGTTGGTCGAGTGGAGAGCAAGACAGTCTCGTATCTGACATGTAACAGGTTCGAACCCTCGTTCTTCCCCTTAGGTTGAGATAAATGTAAATACCCCTGTAAATATAATTCGAGTTTGGAGGTTTTCCCTGTCTTATATTGAAACACCATCCACTCACCTTAAATTTTTCTGTTTCCAATAAAAAATAAAAAACTATACCCTTCGAGTCACAATTTTAATATTTATGTCTTTACCCACCGAGTATCTATATACCCATTCATTGATTTATTATCCACATTTTAAACTTGAAATAATTCCCACAATGCATTCCTTTAATGAAATAATAATATTAATTTTAATTATGAGAAATCAACAAATAAGAGTATTGATTAAAAATACATGTAAAACAATTAAAAAAATTCAAAGACCATCTAATTCATAATTATAAATAATATAAATAGAACCATTTAATCTAATTAATTTTTTTTCCAATCCTAATAATTATATAATATAATAAATATGTTATATAAGTATGGGTAAGTTGGGTAACATAGCATCCATATATGTATCCATTCCTACAAAATTTTTTGATTCATTATCTATATCAAAATTCAGACTCATTTAATGGATAAAACTTATCTGTTATTGATAATTTTAAAATATACCTATAGGGGTGTGGGTCTAATTAACATCCCCAATTGATTGAGCCATTAGTTAATCATTTACCAATTGCTTTTTGTTTATATTATAGACGTGTCTGTAATTTTATTTTTAGGCAGTTGAATATTTCTGCATATAGTTAGAAAACATCAAACTTGCGAGTTCTAATTTTAAAAATTATTCAAATTATTCACTCTTAATTCAGAAGGAAGTATATAAAATAATCGCTTTTCTTATTTTAAAGAAGTTAAAAATGTAACTCAGAACTTACTTCTCCCATAAATAAGATGTGTATAGCATATTTTAGCCTTCAATAAAGTAATATCAGTTCTTTCTGATTTTTTCTAAAAGAAAATAAATAAAATATTTGGCGATAATATCTAAAATGACTTATAATATATATGTTTAATTTAGCAAGCTTTTCCGATCCCACTTAATTTTTGTTAAATAATGTTTTGAGATGCTAACAAAAAGCCATCTTGTTCAATTCCTATTGTTATTTTTCTACCGACAGCCCACCAATAGAGATATGGAATGGCAGGTTTTTCAGCAAGGTTTCCTGTTTTTGTCCTGTCCAGCATGTTGCATGGGCTATAATTAGTTAGGCCCAGGCCCACACAATCGAGTTTCATTTCTTTTTTATTTTCTAAAATAAAAGGATAATATTAAAAACTGAATAGTGATCATAGATGGGGCAGGGGCGATACTTCAAAGAAAAATTTTAGTGAGGCAAACAATTCAAAAATACTTCTCTCTCTTTATTCTAATTGGCAATTACTTTATAAATAATAATTTATATTTTTAATTAACTTTTCTCACAAATTTAATTATCTTTATTTGCAAATTTGAGATAAGATTTCTTCTTTGCTTCAATAGTCTAGTAAGTCTACTACTCACCAAAATATAGAACAAGAGTTAAAAGATAATAAAATATCCCAATTATAACTTACTAGTTAAAAATCATAATTAGTTTGCTTATTCTAAATCAAGAAGGGAGAATAAAATATATTCCCTAGCTAGCTACCACTATTTATATCGTACCATGTTGCCTATTCATTTGAGTATATAAAGGGGATGTCCTAATGAAGTTGAGAACAAGTAGGTGTTGAGTGACAGGTGATGGTGGTGTCATGTCAGGCAATAATGTCATTGCTCATTAAATTTAAAATTTTCATCTAATTTGAATGCCTATTAATTATATATATAAAACATTTTAAATAGATTAACAAACCTTCTAAATATTGTAAATATCATCATTCATCAGATACACCCAACAATAGACAGGTAGGTCCGTACATTGTCATATTTCAAGCCCAAAACTCTTGTGTGAATGAATTAGAAATATCATGTGTCCTCCACTCAATCACTTCATTTTTTCGGATAATTAGTTCATCATATTAAATACTCCGTTCGATTCTATTTATAAGGCAATTCAGAAAAAAAAAAAAAAAAAACTCGATCACATATCAAGAAAAGTAATTAATGCATTAATTTTTAAAAAATTACTCTACAAGATTACAAGTTTACTCCTATTTAAAGTTAAACTCCACTATCATGGTAATTGTGTCACCTTAAAATCTTAATTAATGGTCAACGAGTGCAAATATAAGAAAAAAGAATACATATTTTTAGATTCATGTATTTTGTCTTATAAATAGAATCATGAAAAAACTTTAAACATTGTCTTATAAATAATACTAAAGGGAATACATTACTAACAAGCCAATAAGTTATGTGTTTTAATTAATACCGGTAAATAAGCTAAAAGGAAAGCAAACACTAGACAAAGCAAGTTAGATCAAAGTTAGGCTTTAAACATTTAAGTTAATACAGGGGTATGTAGTATACCAAATGACCAGCCAAATCAATCTATTTTGAAAATTTCAATAAGGAAGCCCCATGAATTGGAAAAAAAAAAAATAGTTTGTATAGTTGTTGTGCAATGCAATTGAGAATCCAATCCATGCTTAATCAATTCCCAATTATGCATTTTTTTTCTAATTTCATTATTTTTAATATATATTTTTAGATAATATGTGAATTAATTTTACGTATTTGAAACATATTTTCTTTAAAATATTTTTTAAGTCATATTTTAAAATTTTAATTACCTGAATTCAAAGACAACCTTATAGTCCACTCACACAAAAGCATATATTAATTAATAAGTTGAGACAACTAGTACATAATAAATGAACATACGAGAAATATTAATTAGATAACTGACAAAATGGAGCTATTCGTGGTCCCTTATTTCCATATTGTCCATGCACTTGGGTGAAGTGGGTAATACTGAACATATATATATATGTATTAGAAAGGAAAGAGATATTATATATATATATAATATATATATATATATATATATATATATGCACACTTCCAAAATCCATAGCCAATTCGAGTTGAAATAACGTCTTCATATTTGAATTTGAACACGTGACAAATTAAATTGAGATCGACAGGAGGAAAAAAATCATTGATATAATCCATCTCATCTGAACCTGATTCGTGATCAGACAATGAATAGGCACCAAAGAAATAGAAATTACATATATTGTGTATCCGGAAAAAGCTAGTTGATAAATTAGCTCATAGGTGATAAGTTAGTTTCTAGTTGATATATTAGTTGCTAGCTGATAAACTCTTAATTTATAAGCTCCGAAATGATAAGTTAACTTATTGAATTAGAAACGTTTTGGTAGAATTAGCTGATAAATTAATTGGTAAATGTAAAATGACATGAATGGCATAACTACATAAATTTTATTTGTATTTTGTAGAAAAAGATATTATTATGTAATTATAATTTTATATTTTTAAAAAATAATTAAATTTTTATTAAGCCTTTTAGTGATAAAAATTTAATTATAAATTAAAATAAATAATGAAATTGATAAAATAAACCATATAATATAAAAATAACTTCATAAAATAGTGAAAAGAAAATAAAAATTTAATTAATTCTAAATTTTTAAATTATGTTATATAGGTATAATAAATAAAAAAAATTGAAAATTTTTATCATTAAAATTGAAAATAGATAATAATAGGTAAAAAAATAAGAATAATAAGGGAAATGTATTAAAATATAAGGGATATTGATGGAGAAAATTAAATAAGTTATAAGCTAAAAACTAGAAGCTAGGTGAAGTAGTTTGTAACTTATAAGTTAGAAACTCCTAAAATAAGTTACTTTGAGATACCTTACCAAACACTGTTATGTTAATCAAACTAGTTTATAAGTTTGTGAAATTACCTAGTTTATTTGCTTTACCGAACAGAGTTTTTTTTTTTTTTTTTGGTAATTTGTAGTGTAGTGTTTCTACTTTCTAATAATACGCCCCTCACATCACGGAGCAAATTAGAGTGGGAACTCCTTACCAAAAAAAAAAAAAATTAGAGTGGGAACTTGGAAGCCGTGAAGCTTTGCCTCCATAAATATATTATTATAAATTAAAGAAAAATCTAAAGTACCTTTCAAAAGTAGACCCTACCTTACCATATTGGCCGTAATTAAGAACAGGTTATTCCATCTTAGTACGTGGTGTTAAGTTTGAGTCATGGGTATATATAAATATCTTATTAGCTTAAACAGAAATGTCTCTCATAAAGCTCTAAAGGATATATTAGGTTTAAAAAAAAGACATTACCCTTTATATAAGATGATAATAATTTGAGGCATGCCAAAGCCTTTTGCTGTGTCGTCTGTGACTACAATAGCACATGGGTTTGGATTGAAGCCCAGCAAGGAGTGGCCTGGCCAGTCTTAGTTGGGTGATAACAAAGAATAAGCCATTGATTGATTGATTGAGAGAGAGAGAGAATCTAGCTAATAAGGGAAGGTATGGTTTGGCATTTGGTTGTGTTATTTTTGCCAATAACAATTGAACTTCTGGTGAGTGCATATCTCGTGTCCAAAACCAAACCAATAACTATAAGTAACATATTTCCCAATATGTTGTTGTCATATTGACAGTTGCTATAGCACCGATTTGGTGTATCAATGTTGGTTTGATGTAAAAAAATAAATAAAATAAAGTTGAGATGTATAATGTTTGAAATGTGAGTTTGTTCATTTAACATTATATCAAATATACGGATATATAAAGCCACAATATTAATAGATTTATAAGTTAGTATTAGGTATTTGTAATTAAGTAGGTGAAATTTTAATTAAAATCATATTTAATTTGTTTGTTTTAGTTTGTAGTAACTGAATCCTATTAACTATGCTTCAATTGATTGTTAATTTAGTGTTTTGTAGGTGTTTTATTAAGTAAAAACAAAAGGAGGAAGGAATAATGTCTTTAGATGAGTTTGAAAGGACAAGAGAATTAAGGTTTTTGCATATGGGCACATTAGACTTAGAGTGTCAAAAAGGAAGAATGCATTCTTCTATATACACATGGGTACGTTTAGACTTCTGTATGTGAGGCCACAAGCACACCAGAATTGAATAAGCATGTTGTAGACTCATGTCCAGACATTTTAGAAACTTGTATGGTTTGTGTGTACACATCAAAAAGTTGTATATGAGAACACGAATGCACTAGAATGCTAAAGAGATCTTGTACATGCGTGTGAGAACATCCATAATTGTAGTGTCCCGCAAGCACTAACAACATATATAAATATGTTACTCCCTCCGTCCCTTGTTATAAGACTCTTTCAATCATTTTACACAGTTTAAGAAAGTTAATTAATGTATTGATTTTTTTAAAAAAATAATAACATTCCAAATATACCCCTATTTAAAAGTCACTATATTTTATATACATTAATTGTGACATAGTGGAAGACAACAAAAGTCACTTTCCAATAATGTAGTTGGGTATGTAGGTAAAATTTCATTAATTATTCACACTTATCAATATATGGGAAATAAAAAGAGTTGAATATTAATGAAGGGCAAGTATGGAAAAAATATTGGTTTACCTAAAAATGGCAAAGGGTCTTATATTAAGGGACACTCAATTCTTCTAGAAAGGGTCTTATAAATAGGACGGAGGGAGTATTTTAAGTGTCAAAAACAATTTTTTATCATCTTTCTCACATATTAGGGTTAGAAAACGTAAAATTTTCTCTTTTAAGGAGATTAAATGGATTCGTCTGGAGAGTTTGTTTCCTTTTTCTTTATTTTCTTTTTTATTGTAAGAGTATTTCTAGATCTCTTAAGTTAGAGATAAGTGAATCTCTTGATACAAACTCTATTCTTTTGAGATTTCAATTTGTGAGTTTTGATTTAATTCATTATTTCTTCCCTTTTCAATGTTTCATTCACTTTATCAATCAATTAAACAACATAATTGCCTAATTACCTAGGAATAGGAATTAAAGAATGTGTGATCTCCATCAATTCTTGAATTTAAAGCAATTTTCCCTTTTATTACCTAAGGAATTAGGGTTTTGAGTGATATTGGGGTTAAACCCATCAAGAATTGAGATTTAACTATACTTGTGAATTAGATCATGAATTGAGGAATAACCATTGAGTGGACTATACTTTTAAATTCCATAGAGGAAGAATTAAGAGAAATCAACCTCTAATCGCTTTTGTTATTAGTTTTCACAATTTTTGCCTTTTAACTTGAGTTCAAAGCATTTAATTCAAAATTAATAGTTTTAGTTTCTACATTACTTTTACATTGATACATTTATTACTTTGGCCAAATTATTTGTATTTTGATACTTGAATTTCTCGATTTTTATGGAGACAATACAATAATTTATTTATTATTTATTTTCTTAATATGATTGATACGCTTGCCAACCGTCATCACATACTATTAGCAAATTACACCCATCTTTGTGGCATCTTTATAATAATAAAAGGAAGGAAGTCTGCAACTCATTTTCCCGCTAAAATGAGGGTATTGTTGGCAAAAAAATTAAGCTCCAAATACTCCACGTTTTAATTGGGAAAATTTGAATTTTGAAATATTTTTGCATTAATGTTGCACACTGATAAGTTTTTTTGCAACGATGTAATAACCAAATTGCTTTATTGCTTCTTAAACTCATAAAAAACCATGCCTCTTCCACATCTTTTTACGTTTTCCATCCCATCATCTTCCTCACAGAGAAGTATTTATAAAGGTCTATTTCCTATGCACTGTATTCAGTTTTTCCACATAGAGAAGCAAAGAAACTGTTCAGACTCCTCAAGTTCCTTAACCATTCTCCCCTATACTCTAAACCTCTCATTTTCCCTTTTCTGTCGATGGGTTCCTTCGCGGTTTGAGACACAACTAAACCTTTCTTCTTTCCGTTCCTTTTCCCACTTCGAAGAACTCACTTAGCTCCTTAATCACCTCCGTTCTTTCGTTTCTTCCGTTCCTGTTGTGTCGTGTACATCATAGTCTTCGAAGGAACCTTTTCTCATTTACGGTTTTGATTCTGAATCGGTGAGTATTGATCTCAGTTAGGGTTTCGTTTCCGAATCGAAAAATTAGGGGTTTTGTCGATCTGATTAACTGTTTTAGTTATAGGCCGATTCTGACTTTGGGTTTTCCTTTCTCATTCTAATTCTTTTTAAAGGTTATTCCTTTCTTCTTCATTCTGGAATAATAATTTTTTGGAATGTTTTTTTTTCTATTTTGCAGGGTTTTACTCAATTATTTCGTGTGTTTGATCCGAGTTAGGGTTTTGATATTCTTTCTCATTCTGAATCGGTGAGTTAGGAGAAGTGTTTGATCTGACTTAGGGTTTTGATTTTCTTCTTAAATTTGTTCCTTTCTCATTCTGTTTTTTTTTTTAATTTTTTGCATGTTTTTTCTATTTGCAGGTTATTTGAAGAATCTGTCCATTTTTTTATCTATGCGTCTTCCCCTTGCTGTATCTTTGCCGTGAAGGTATGGTTAACATTTGATAAGGACGATTTCTAAATATGCAAGTTAACGCCTCAGATCTATTTATTCTGATTCTATTTTTTTATTTTATTCTGCATGTTTTTGTTTGCATGTTTCAATTGATTTCATTTTATTCTTCATGTTTCTGTTTGTATGTTTCAATTGATTTCAATATATTTCTCTGTTTCTGTTTCTATTATATTCTGTTTATTAATTTATTGTGCATGTTTTTTTTTCTATTTTGCAGGTTATCAAAAGTATCTATCCCCCTTGCTCTGTCTTTGCCGTGAAGGTATTGGTTAATAATTTTAGTTTAGGGTTACTTCCGTTTTTTATTTTGAGATGTGTTTTTTACTCTGATTGTTTATGTGTATTAGCTCTTTATATACATATTTGATTACTAAAAGTTGGTCTCAATGTTCCACAAATCTATGTAGAGTTACTTATCCAAATACTGATTTTAAGTAAGCACTAATTAGACATGTCGGGATCAAGGAGGTTGGGTGTTTGCTTCATGGCTATCTACCCATTTGATTCCCTTTCTCCACCCTCATTAATATTACAATTGAATTTTGTTTAATATGTGTTTTGACATGTGTTTGAATACAATGTTAAAACAATGTCTTTGCCTACTTAAACTTTTATGTAGTTTCTTCAGTGAGGTGTTGCCAATTGATTTCAATACGCCTCTCTGCCATTTTGCCCTTTTTGGCATTATTTATATCTTAGTAGTTCTGTTTTTGGCCTTATCTTACATTTAGAATTATGTGAGTAGCTCTTCTCCTAATAGCTATCTAACTTGGATTACATCGCCATTGTCTCTTTGACAATTGAAACAACACTTTCAATCTATTTCCTTATATTTTGATTGCAACAATGATGCATAAGCTATTGTGAGTTTCTGTTGTTATTATTTGTGTTTTGTGGGGTGTGTGTGTGATAGAGGGAGAGTGAAACTAATGCTCTTTTTTTCATACAGTATGACATGGTTTGGGTTATCTTACATTGAAGCAATTTGCATTTTTACAGTTCCAATTTTCTGTCCCTTATTCTGTGTGACTCAATGTCCCTTATCTGTCTGAAAGTTGATCCCTTCTTTGTCATTCTTTTATTTTAAAATTTTAAATTGCATGTTTCTAGGTTCTAATTTGCAGGTTTGAAGGAGTTAGATTAAGACTGTATTGATTTATCTTACTGACTTTGTATCCTTTTTGTGCAATTTTAATATATGCCTTGTTTGTTCATGGCTTTGCTAGACTTTGCAACATCAAACTGTGAGTAGAAGAGCAATTTGTATGTTCCCAATTATTTGTTTTGATAGTATACGATAGTCCAGGAATCACTATTTAAATGTCTCTTCATTCTTTATTTGATTTGAGATGTTTGAGGGTGTTGGCTTCACTTTGAATGATTGTTGTTTCAAATTTTTTTTCTAATTCAGATTTTTGTTGATGCCACATAGGGGTGTTATCTTATTTGGTTTACATTGTGATTCTCTCCTCTGTTTCTTTGTTTTTTGCTCTCTCTCCTTTAATCTAAAATCTTTGGCTTTTCATTGATTTTTCCTCTATGTATAACCTCCTCTCCCCTTTCTCCAGATCTCACTCTTTTTTATATAGTGACAAATAAGATTCTCTTTCCATTACTAGCGTACAAGCTCTCCCTGCTGCACCATATACTACATCAATTCTAAAACCCCACACTCATTATTTTGATATTGTTTGTTTATTTTTGTTCTTTTATTCTTTTGTATTTTTTTTGTTTTAGTTTGGATCAATTAATTAATTTTCACCTATTAACAGATTAGGCATTTAGTCAACCAATTATTAATTAATTAATTAATCATTAATTAGTTTTCAACTAAAAATAATTCAACCTAAAATAAATGGACTCAAATATATTTTTAAGAATTCTTAATTAAAAATCAATTAACTAATTATTGAGTAATTAATTAATTCATTTGACTTTTTATATTTTTTTAAATTTTTGATATTTTTTATTAATATAAAAAGGAATTGGTTAAAGCTAAAAATGTGTGCATATATGAAACTGTTCCGGACAAAAATTGGTGCTCATATTATTTTTCATAAATTATTAGTGGGTTACATGCGGACAATATTGAAATAGAAAAGTACATGAAAGAAAGAAGAAGATATCGATGAGGACCCAGATTGACTGTAGTCAAGACATGGTGCAGTTAGCTAACCAGAGTCGTTAGATAAAGATCAGGCAACTCAGATTCGACATAGCTTTCTGATGCCGACTTTAGTGATGCTCCAATTTAAGTTATTCGATCTTCATCTAACGGCTCAGGTTAATTGACTACATTGGTTACATAATATTTTTTTACTGCATTGGGGTTCTTTTTCTTTGTGTGTCTAATAAGTAGAATATTATGAAATAAGTATAGATGTCTACAATAATTTTGACATTTACTCAAAAAATGAAATAACGTAAAAGTAAACAACAACCATCACTCCCTATATCACTTTACACATATAGTACTTAAGAGCCTCGTCAGTGAAGAACATGGAACAAAAAAAAGTTATTGAGGTTTTCTCTTTGCTTTTGAGTGCGTTCATCCCTTTGTTGAAATTCATGGTTGAAAAAGAAAAGGAAATAGATTACAGATGAAAAGTGAAAATGGATTGTTAATAGAATAGAATTGTTGAATTTACAATAGAAGTATAGACTTATATAGCCCAATGTTATCAATTAATTACTAACTAATTTCCTAACTAATCTCTATAGGGGGGTATGTCGAGCGCTTGACGCATGGTCCATGTGGTCCAAAATGTGAAAATCACTAATTTTCATACTTTGATATTAAACTACTTTCCAGTATTTTCATGAAATATTGGTTAAAAAATAATAAAAGTCTAAATTGATAGCAACCAGGTATTAGAAGTTTTTCCCTCAACTTTAAATTGATAGATTATCATGAACTAATATAGTTGAATTGTAAATCCATATTTTTCTTAAACCAACTCAATGATCATATAAGTATCATTTAATAAAAAATATTTATTCATTCACCTTTAATAATAAAAAAAATGTGGACTAGACTAGGTGGACCAAGTTTGTTTGGTCCCCTAGAATCGTCTTCATATAATTAATCAAAATCATTTGTTAGAAATATATCTAATCGATGTTTACAAGTAAAAAGAAAAAGATTTTACAGTCGATTTTCCATTGGTTAAAAAAGAATTGATTTAAAAAAATATGTGGTGGCAATTTTGAAAATAAGTGACTCTTTTAAATTGGTTCTTAAGGCTAAGGACCATTCTTTTCTATTTCCCTTTTCGGTTTGGACTGTCTCCCCTAGTGCATGCCTTAATTTATCTGGTCATCCTGCTGATTTGTGAACTGCTATTGTTGTTGTTTTGGTTTTTATAATACTTTAGCGGTATGAAGTAGTGCTATGTAGTAGTGAACTGTTGGTTAGGTGTTGGTATTTTGTGTAATGGGATGGAGTACCCATATACTCTATTTTAATATTTTTTTGCTTATATTAAAAAAATCTCAACGAGGTGCGTAAAAAAATAATTTTTAAATCAATTGATCTAAAAAAAGGCTTTGTAGATCGATTATATTTTCAATAGACTTTAAAAAGGTTTTTAAATTATTAAAAAGAATTTAGGTCAACCCTGCCCCCTACGTTCTCTTGAGAATTAAAGCTAGGGTGGCAAATGAAGTCCTCTTCCGAATGAAGTAAGAGATGGAATTTAGAGACAAAATTCCTGTCTCTAACTTTGGTCTATAACCGATTTAAAAATTATTTTCTAGATCGGTTTTGACTTGGAAAGTACTTTCTAGAGCATGACTTTCTAAATCGAATATGGCTTCCAACCGATCTAGAAAGTCAACCAATATTAAATTTTAAACAACCTTTCTAGATCGGTGTGATATATAATCAATTTAAAAAGACTATTAAATAAATCTTTCACATGATTTAAAAAGCCTTCATTTTTTGTATAGGCTTTTTTATATCAACTGTACACATCAATCTAAAAAGTCTTTTTTACCTATTTAAAAGTCTTTTTACACTAGTGTTAAACTCAAAATTAGTAATTATTAGTGTATGCTCTAGAGCTTATATGTTTTTTTAACATTCATCCTTGTATACGTATATCCTTATAAAGACAATTCACTTTTATTAATTCTTGTGATAGAATATAATAAAAAGTCCTTAGAATAGTAAGCTTAAACTTTACAAGAAATTCTCGTAGACGACTTAGATCGTGAGATCTTATGAAGAAACTATTCTTAAAAAAGTCCCTAGGCAGCATCATCTCAGCATAATTAGAGGCATTAAGACTAGTATGTGAGTTCAATTGATGAATCACATCTCACGGATCATGGATATAGATATCAAGTGCTCACATAAGTACCATATATAAGAGTAATGGTTCACTGGACTGACCAACTATAAGAACGTTGCATGGCTGTTACATAATGTCATGGAACGTTTTTAAATTCGGTAATATTATATGGAAGTCCTTTGACGCGGAAATTCACTCTGATGCCTACATAAGGATTATATGTTTTAATATCATCAAACGTCACCTGTAACAAGGTGATTATAAATTTGGTTTTTGGACATATAATAAATCATGTGTGGAATGTGAGTGACCTAGATGAGATTTGTCTTCCTATATAACATGAGTTATATCTGTAGGCCTCTTAATAAAGTTAAACTACAAAATGCATGGCCATGCTTAGGAGGGTAAACATGAGATGTTTATTTCTGTATAGTTTGTTTGGGGCATCAAGAAAAACATAAATTGAACTATACAGAATGACACATTTCATGCCCTTGTGTTCATTAGATATTTGGACAAAGGGACAATTTATATAAATATTATCGTAAAATAGGATACGTCAAATTGCTGACATTTTCAACATTTGGGTATTAGTGATATATTGTTAGTACCACTCGCTATTTATGATATTAAATATAAAATGTTTTATTTTAATATCATAACAAGATATTAAGAGAACTTATTGGATCACATGCCTACAACAAGCCCACTATGAATGTTAGTAATTCTAATCGGATTAGAATTATAACATATGGGCCAGACTCGTAAGTGATAGGGTTAAATGAGTGACGGTAAAACCATAGCCACCACTATAAAAAATATTGCATAAGATGCATTACCCGAGACATATGAGTAGTCGCTCATACTCTCCAAACACTACTAGCAAATGTGAGAAGGGTTTCCTGGTTCGCTTGTTGGCGTGGACACCTCTAGAGACGTGGCTGCAATTGTCTCATTTGCAATTTGCAAAAGGTATATCCTTCTTTTATTTTATGCCTTAATTTGTGTTTTCACATTAACGATCATAACAAGGGTGATCCAATTATTCCGCTACAAACAAAAACCTTGATCATATGTTTGATTCCCTCGGTAATTCAGTATCTCAATAATCTTTTCCATTTTCCTATTCCACTTTATAGAATTTTAATCTATAACATAAACTAGTTATATTTCTAACCCTTAACTAAATTGCTTATTGGACATTTTAAACCACCTGTATATTATATATATGCCAACAGTGCTAAATAATTAGAGCTGTGAGTGTAACTACTAACTAGCTATAAACACCTGCCATGGCATGCAAATTCAGCATATTTATTCATATATAATCCACTCAACTTAGTTCTCATAAATTGACAGGTTACAACAAATTTGCAAAGAACATAATTACAAACAAAGGGAAGAGATGAGTATCCTATGTGAATGAGTCAACTAGGCCTAATTGCACGATAGAAACATGACATGATAACAACAACACAAATACACAATAATAAGGATAAGAGACGATAGAAATTAAAACAACCAAGGAGAAACACTAGAGTGGCTACTAGTTTCAATTATGGTTTCTTGGTCATGAGCATGTTCCTGAAAAGGCCACATCCTAGAGTTTCCTTAGGTATTGCCCCAAAATTTTGAACTCCCTCAGCAAAAACACACCCATTCCCATATGCAAATGAGGCTCAATGTGACAATGGAAGATGCCAAACTCCAGGGTTATCTGCCTTAAACCTCAAAGCAGTCCATCCATAAGGGAATATCACTGCAGTTGTTCCTCAGTGGTGGGTTTTTCAAGTTGAATTTGGACTCATCATTGGGGCTGAAATTTCCCTTCTTCCATAGCCCAAAACCCAAAAATCATGGCCATGGCATATGCCAAGGGTGAACATTACTAATATTCTCCTCTATTTTCATTAGCATTTTGCAGTATCCATCAACCACCTTGGTTTCAACTCAAACAAGTAAATCCCATTCCCACTAGTTGAATTAGGATTCAAAGGGGGTTAAAGATGTCATAATCAGCTGAGAAATTGTCAGGGGGGCTTTTCTGATCAAAGGCACCACTTAGATTAAACTTAATTGCACCTAAATAAGGAGTTGGAGGCAATTGATAAGGTAACATTATTAATGGCATATTTAGTGTATCCATAACTAAGCTTTCAAAGGTTGAGAAGTAGAAGGTCTTCTATCATAGTGATTTGGAGGTTGTGGGTTCCAATTTTTGGCAGAATTTTCTTAGTTGACTGTTTGCTACGATTGAAATCATTCCATTGAGGTGTAAATTGGGGGTGGAGAAGTAGGGAAAATTGAGGCAGAGTTTGGTTTGTAGTTTAGAATGGTTAGTGCTTGTGGGGTGTTGGATTCTTCTCCTATAATTCCAGCTGAAATCCAATAGTTTTTTGTTTGGGTCTTGATCTGTTGTGATGAGAACAGAGTAGCTCTCTCCAGAGTATATGTCTATGCTGTCTACAGTGGACTGTTGCACATAGTTTCCATCAGCTTCCACCACCACCATTTTGTGATTCTAGAAGCATAAAGAAATGAGTAAATAAACAATGAAACCAGAGATATATACATTTGTTAGTGAATAAAATTTAACACCTACTTATAGCTACTTTAATTTGAAGTAATTTATTAAAATATTTCTCCTGTCTATATCTATCTGTATTCAGTTACAATCTTAAAATAATTACAAACAAAAAAAAACCATGATGACAGAATAAAAGCATGGTTGGTTTAGTGTTGAAAACGTGGTAAACTCAACGTTTATTAACCGCTAGAAATAGTTGGGTTGGGAAATCCAAACTTAAATTTAGTCAGTTTCAAACGTTAAGTATGTATTTGGTTTGACATTAAAATTAGCCAAATTGAAGTTTGAATTCCCTAACTTAACTATTTCTAGCGTTTGAAACGTGAGTTTATCACGTTTCAACGCTAAACCAAACTTGAGAATAAGAATAAAAAGAATTTCTAAGCCATTTAATTGGTTGGTCTAAATACCAAAGTTCAAATGTGATTGATATTATACCAACACAATTGGAACCTAGCAAGATGTAAAAAGATAAGATAAAAACAAGAGAATAAGAGAGAAACAAAACTGAGATACTACCATAGTAATTAGTATAATTAATATATATAGCTTACCCCAATGGCCACGTTGAGAGAAGCTAAGGAAGTGGAACTGGCAATTCTGATCCTATAGGTCTTGTTTGGATCAACAGAGAAAATTTGGGGTGCACATTCCTCACCACCTTTAAACTTGCATTGGGGAAGAGTAGTGTTGATAAGATCAGCTGCCAAGGAAACAATTGTATTGTCCTCTTCCATTAATCAGCAAAGACTGAAAAAATGAAATGTTGCACATTAATTGTGAAAATTTCTTTCCACTTGATTTTACACTTCATCCATTATTATATGACTTAATTAAAGAAGAAATATAAAAGAATCACAGGACATATAAGTGTATAGTTTAATTTACCCTGAGGTTCACCAACCCATCTTTGTGGCTTAGAGGAGAGGCCAACCTCTTGTTCATGTGCACTTGTGTGCCACCAATCACTCAACCAAAGGTTAAAACTCACCATCATATTGGAATGGCTCTTTTTGTCCCTTTGGTAAATCCACTATCAAAGAACCATAAAGCCCTGCTGCTCTCTGCATTCCATAGTGCCCATGGTAGAAGTTATCGCTACCCGGCTGCACCATATTTTTACCCCATGATCAATATTATAACAATAACTAACACTTGGCAAAAATTGAGCATCAAACAAATTACACAAATTAACTAACACCAAAACAGAAACCTAAATGAGGATATCATAAATGCAAGTGTGTGTGTATATATATATATATACCCTGTCAACTTTGAATCTGTAATGAAAAGTTTCTCCTGGGTTTATAGGACACTGTGAAATGGAAGCAGTTCCATCTGCCCAAGGTGTTCCAAACTGCAACATAACACCCAATAAATATGTGGATTAATTTAGACATAATAAATAGTTATCAGAGTAACTTTTGCATATACATAGTATCTACTACTACTAGAAGCAAATCAAAATATATTAAACAATAAAGAAATAAGAATTAATGGGTATATATTTCTTCAATGTAAAAAATATATATATTGTCACGTCATTTATTAAAGTTAAGAATCATATTTATTAAATAATATGATAATTAATCATTGAAAGATAATATAAAATTTTTTATATTGACAATATATATCTATTAAATTCGAGAGAAAAAAATGATGTAACAAACAATTATAATTGATTATTTGTATAAAAATTGGTTATATATATAGTAATTAATTAAACTCATAATAAAAAGTATCAAATGATTAAATCTTTCAAACTTGTGTGTGTATCTAGAGAGAGAAAGAGGGAGGGGAGGGGGGAACCTGTCTAATTCCATGCCAGTGAATAACAGTCCCCTCTGTGAAGAGCTTATTGGTGACTGCAATATCAAGAGTGTCTCCAACTTCAGCTCTAATAGTTGGGGCAGGAAACTGGCCATTGATTCCCATCACAACATGCTCAATGCAATCTGGCTTGTGGAATGTGTACTCTACATCAAACTTGTAGGGCTTAACAGCTCCTAATGACAATAAAACAAACCCAACAAATGAACCATAGGGTAAGAGCCTTGAAGCTCATTATGTTGTTGCTTTTGCTCAGATCAAAGCCTGATGATGAGGAGGAAATTTTATGAATTAAGAAGCTGTTATTGCAATAAATTATAAGGAACTGAAAACACAATATGGAATGGAAGCAGTTGATATATAAGGATTTTATTTAGTATGTAGCGAGTTATGGCAATGTGACCTACCAATTGGGTAGGGCATCTATATATATATAGATAGAGAAATTAAGGCACAAGAGATAGACTTTGAGTAATCTACTAGTCACATGTTATTTGTGACTAATTGTACTACTTAAGTTTATTTATTTTAAAACAGGCAAGAAAAACTGTAGCGAGATATGGACATAAAAATTGAGTCTATAATTATATTAGTTAATTTAATTTGTTAAGAATTTGTGGAGCCGGCTGGGTTGGGAAACTAATTAATTAATCATTTGAGGAGTGCTGTAAATACCATCAGTAATGCGTTCTTCTAAACACACTTAATGTGATTGATTGACATTTAGTATGTTTGTTTGAAATTCATGGGTTTTATCATGTTATGTGGGTTCCACTCCCATTGTAGTGGGAACAATGTGATTTTCAACCAATTACTGAGAGTGGTATTACAAAAGTGTAAGTGTTAAAGTGTGTGTTGCTAGCATTTTTCTTTATTAGATTTGATTTTATTAAAGAAAACAATAGTATTTGATTGCTGCGGATTAATTCTTTATAATATCTCATCATGTGTTTATATTCATCCGAAACAACACTTTGAAGCATTTCTATTACATTTCTTTGAGAGGGTGTATTGATTAATTTGATTTCATGCATGCAAAGCAGCATATTCCATTAAAAAATCTTTAAAAAAATAGATGAAAGATTAATGAATAATAGATTTAATTTCAGAATCAAAATTGAACAGTTGAAAGTACGGTTACCAAAAATCATATAAATCCAAAAATAAAAAAGAAGATCATAAATGCGATTTAAGTCAAATAAAAGTAATTTTTTTGTGGAAACAAATAAAATAAAACTAATAATTATAATTTAATTAATGTAATTAATTAATCAAGCCATTAGTTAATGGTTTATACTACCCACTTTTTTTTTGTTTATATTGTAGAAAACATTCATCACACCTTCGTTCTAAATTTTAACAATAATTCAAGTTGTTCACTCTTAATGATCATTTGATATCTATGCATAAAGTAAAAGTCCATTTGGCAAAGAGTGCATATTTCAAAAGGAAGTTTAAGAGTGTGTTTAATTGATAAGGCATTTCAGTTGTGTTTGGTAATGTAGCATTTTTTTTGTAATTACTAGTTTTTTTTAAAGAAGTACTTGAGGTAGCTTTTTTAAAAAAAACTCTAATTTTCAGCTACTAGCTGAAAATTAATTATAAGTTTATCCTTCAACCACCTCTATTTATCATTATTTAATAATTAATAATGTCCTTATATGTCATTTTAATCATTTTCAGCTAGTTTTAGCAAACACATTTAATCAAATTAGTTAGATTTTAAGCTTTCAGCTAACTTTAAACTTTCATCTAACTTAATAACGAAGCAACCTCCTTTTTTACAAATTTTTCTTGTAAGAAAAATTATAAATAAAAAGAGTTGAAAAGGTTGTCTATTTATTTGATTGTTGCTTTCTGGCCCATTTTATTTGTTTAGCCATTGTTTCTTGGAAATTACAGAGATCATTGCTTTTTGTTTTTCTATTTGTGCAAAGGTTAGAGTTCTTCTTATCTTATACTCCCTTAATAAACTTATATGCTTACAAAAAATATCTAAAATGACTTGTAGTATATGTGTTTGATTTAGTAAGTTTTTCTCATTCTCATGTGATTTTTTGCCTTTATTTTTTTAGATAAGTAAAATTTATTGAAAAGAACACTAGGGGTGCTCTAACCCAATACAAAATAGTAAGTCAAATAAACAATACAAACTCGGCCATAATAAACGAAAATCATAAACATATGAGTCAACAGAAACCAGAATTTGAACAGGCAGAAGGTGCCATTAACCAAGAGAAAAAACGGGTAGATTTTTTGACTTGATTTTATAATTTTCAAAAGTTAAATCAGACAATTACAGTGTTTGAAATAACCTTTTTTATACTAACCAAAGGCGATCTTATCTATAGAATTTTAATGGGGAAATTCTAGGGTACCCTCTCGTGAGAGAGGGTTTTTGTACCTTCTTTGATCATTTAATCAATTTCTCTCAACTTTCTTAAATGATCTTAGTATTTTTATACTTATAAGACAATATTTAACTATTAGAATTTGTATTTTTAATTTTTGAAAAGACTTTTTGACCCCTTATAACTATTATCATGTATTTTTTATTGTATTCCCCCATTTTTTCACATTCTCATTTGCAATACACATGTGTCTCATTTAAAATCTATTTTATGTCTTCGAAATAATTTAGGACAGAGTACACGACTTGTTCCTACGTAATTTTGGTCTATTCAATAAAAAAAATGACAAGAATATACCAAAACCCTCTCTAATTGGGAGGGTACCAAATTGTAACCCATTTTAATGATTGCTTGAATAAATTTATTCTTAATCTATTTTTTCGAATTCTATCATTATTATCAACACTGACAGACCATTCTATGTCCGTTTAGATGGAATTTATTTAAATAAATTTATAAATTAGTAGTAAAAAATAAATAATATATAATTTATTAAGTATATTGGAGGAAAAACGATTTTAAATCAATTCCACGTATTTAATTCTAATTGTTTGTTAATGAAAAATCAAACATACACTTCATCAATAAAATAAGCAGCTTTTTCAACCAAGGGTCCGGCTTTTGTCTCCAATCTCATGTTTCTTTTGTTTTTTAATTTTATTAGCAAGGAACTCGTGGGGATCTTTAAAAATATTTTTTAATTCAAATCTATATCTGTATCTATAATATTACAATACTGAACTCCCAATTGGTAAACTTTTTTACTATTCCCAAATTTCTTTTTGTCACTTTTTTCATGTTACACATGTGTACAACCTTCAAGTGATTATATTATTACTCTTTTGTGTTGTTTGTATTTTTTATTTTTGAATAGTTCTTATATATAGATGTCAACTTATACCCGTTAAAATTAGCGAGTATCTATGCGGGTAGCGAGTATCCACAGGTATTTATAGATATACGTTAATATTTAAAATTTCAAAATTTATAAAAAGAAAAAGAAAAAATATCATATAATATATTATAATATCATATTATATTAATACTATATAATATAAATTCATATTATATAATATCATTACATGTTAATATATTAAAAATGTTATTATAAAATAATAAAGAATATATTTTATCTCATCGTAAAAGAATAAAAATCTCAATATTTAATATATTTAAAATAAAAAATAATAATGAATATGAAGGTACCCGTGGGGTAGGTAGTTTATAATCCTCCCCACTCATTTAATAAATATGCGGGTATTAATTGCAAGTATATCTCCGGATATCCACGGTTCAGATTTTTTTGCCACCCCTATTCTTATGTGAAATTTCCTCATGTAATTTAAGGGTAGATCATTTTAAATTTGAGTATATCATAAATCTCACACTTTATTACTAAAAGAAATACATTTAAATTAATAAATGATATTATTAAGGATTTTAATGTTAATTTTTTTAATATTAAATTAATATTATTATTATTAAAAAGTACACTTTATTACTTTTTATCCAATGGCACCATATCCTGAATTCCCAATTGGCCAACTTTTTCACTATTCCAAAAAAAAATTTTCTTGCCACTTTTTTTTCACACATTGTACTATTTTTTCACACATTGTACTACTTTCAAGTGATTATATTATTATTCTTTTGTGTTGTTTGTATTCTTTACTTTTGAACAGTTCCTATATATGGATGTCAATAGGATGGGTGAGAGTGGATAGTACACTACATGCATTTAACTATTTATACCCGTTAAAATTAGCGTGTATCCAGTAATCCACGTGTATTTACAGGTGTACATTAATATTTAAAAATTCAAAATTTACAAAAAGAAAGAGAGAAAATGTCATATAATATATTATAATATTATATATTATATTAATACTATATAATATAAGTTCATATTATATAATATCATTACGTGTTAATATATTAAAAATATCATTATAAAATAATAAAAAAATATATTTTATCTCATTATAAAAGAATAAAAAATCTCAATATTTTAATATATTTAAAAAAGAAAAAATATTTTTAATGAATATGCGGATACCCGTGGGACAAGTAGTTTATAATCCTCCCAACTAATTTAATAAATATGCGGGTATTTATTGCAGGTATATTTGCGGATATTCATGGGTTCAGATTTTTTCCACCCATGTTCCTATATGAAATTCCATCATGTAATTTAAGAGTAGACCATTTTAAATTTGAGTATATTGTAATTAATCTCACACTTTATTACTAAAAGAAATATATTTAAATTAATAATTAATATTATTATTAAAAAGTACACTTTATTGATTTTATTCAATGATGCCATATGATACTATATTCGTTCCTATTTTTCTGTCTCATTACAAGAAAACATATAAATTAAAAATACAATAATATATTTCTTTACATTAAATTTATTATATTTTTCCTAATGTTCTCTTCTATCTCTCTATTTTAATCATTAATTATTTCCACTTATTATCTCTCTTATTAAGGGTAAAAGTGGAAAAAGTTAATTAATACTCTACTAAACCTCTAAATGAGACAAATAAATAGAAACAAAAATAGGAATATAAATAATATTATAGGGTAAAAATTAAATGTTATACTATTTTTTTTATAAAATCAATAAATTAACTACTTTCAAAACTTTCATTTATCCATGTAATTTGGCTTAAAAGTATTGTCTAATGATAAAAACAAGAGGGGTTCCAATATTTGAAGATTGGGCCCCAATTATTCACATGGATTGTCTAATATGGTTAGAAATTACCTAGCATTGCTCCAGTGTGATGGAGCAAGACTCTCCAAAAGTCAGAAGAATTAGGGTATGTTTGGTTTACATTTTCATTTTTTGTTTTCATTTTATTTCTTGTTTTGTGAAATTTTACAAAGAAAAAATTGGAAATGCTAGAAACGACGATTTTTGTTTCCAGCATTTCTAATTTTTTCTTTGTAAAATTTTAAAAAATAGAAAATAAAAACAGGAAATAAAAATACAAACCAAACATGCCTTTAGCATTGATAATAATTCTTAATGGTTACAAATAACCAAGTCTAAATGGTTGAAGGGAAAATATTGTGGTCCAAAGACCTAAGCTAAGTCGGGTTAATGAGTAGAAACCCAGATAGTTGAGTCTCTAGCCATTATCAGTCATTGATTGTGGTTCCTGTAACTTAAGTAGTGTACCATATCTCAACAGATTTTATTTTAAATTTACTTTTAAATTCTCACTTAGTTATAAGTAATATTAAAATGATTTTAATATCGTTAAATAATATTTTTATTTAATAATTAAAAACATATTTAACATACTAATTACTATGTTATAAAAATAATTTAAAGAATAACAAAATAATATTAGTTTCTACTTATTTTAATTAAACTAAGTTAAGGACCGTACAAAAAGCACGGTTGGAAAACTAGTGACATAACCAGCCTGGATCCACTGGTCCCAACCCCAGCTAGCCCAGTAAATAACCAGCATGAGGTCCACTGGTCCCTCTCCATATTTACTTTTAGCCAGACACATCGATGGATTGGGCAATGCAAGTGTACATATTATAAAAGGAATATATTAAATCCAGACCATTGATTAAAAAATTATTAAATCCAACGATTAAAAATGATGAAACACAGGTATTTATAGCCACCTTATCAAAACCTACTAAGTGATAGAGTGGTCACGGTTCCCTTTGTATTAGTTTTGAGGTAAAAATCATCCAATCTAGTCATTGCGATTTTATTATTTTATCATCCGATCAGTTTTGATATTTTTCAAATCCGATCTAGTTTAAATTAGATTGAATTAGATCAATTTTCAATTTTTTTAAAAACTATAAATATTAGATAAAAATGATAAAATTATAAAATAATAGTAAACATTTTTTATTGGTATTTATATTTATTAAAATAAATATAAAATTATATTAAAAAGAAGGACACAAAACATAAAAACTAATTTAAAAATTAATTTTAAATTGATATATTTATAGAAATATCAACGTAATATTAGATAATAAAATCATACAAAATATATTAGTATAAATAATTTTATAAATAAATATATATATATATAAATATAAATATATAATATGATTGTTTTATAAATGCTTGAGCTTGTGCATATCCTGTATCATTCCACAATATATCATTCCACAATATATGAGTGCCACGGGGAGGCTTCTTGTTTGATAATATACTAGTCGGAGTACCCGTGCATGGGTCAATATGTTGGTGTGTTGGTTGTAATAGGATTTTTTTTTAAAATATACTTCATAAAAATATATAAATAATTAAATAAAATCAACATAGTCATTATTTTCATATATTAATTATGAATTATAAAGAGAATACAATATTAAATAAGATTATTTAACATTTAAATACGTAATAGAAAGTGTTTAAAAAAATCGACATACTCTATGTTGAAATTAAAGCATAAATTTAATATCATTCATCAACAATAGAAAGAGAATAAATGGGTGTATGACACACTCTCTCTTCATAATAAGCTTCTCATTAATTAGAATGAATAATAAAGAGAATAAATGGATGAATAAACGATGACATAAATCTGAATTTTAATTGGTTTTCTCTCTCTCTCTCCACAGTAGACTCCACAATAATGACAAATGTTAATTTCATTACTAATACCATTTAGGCGAAAAAAATAAGTCTCTGAGTGTTCACTACTTGAATGTGTGTGTTGTGAATGGGCTTAGATTAAATCTTTTTATTTATAGATGATATAAATATTTACCTATATAACGTAAATTAAAATATTAATACATTCTATGTAATTTTTTATTGGCAGGGAAATAATATTTGCTCTTTTTTATTAAAAGGGGCTGAAGCCTAAAGGAAAAAAAAAAACATAGAATTATTATCTATTAAACTGAACAACATACACATATACTAAAAGTGGCTAAAGCCAAAGACAAAAGTCAAATATCTACTATCTACTAAATCGAAGAGTAGACACATCTACAAATTAATTACATTTACATTTTGTACACTTTTTACTACTGTAAATTATTTTCCCTTAATTTTTTTCCTTGTTATTGCAAATGAAAAAATAATAAAAGATAATTAATCTACATTAGAAGTTTAAAAAAGTGTCTTTTATTAAATGCAATTAGTAATAGTATAGTAATAAAGATTCCCTTATTTAAACATTACTTCATTATTGAATTTTATTTTCAAAATATTGGAATTCATTTAAGTTATTATGTCATATACCATTGTTATAATAAAAAACGATCAACCCCGCATGGAATGTTTTTACTCTTAAATAATTTATTCTTATATCTTTACTTTTGTGATGTATATATTAATGTGCTTTCATGCAAAATTTTAGTTCCTACATGTTATAAGTTTTTAACCCAACAATTTAAATTTAAATATAAATATCTTTTTTAAATTTTTTATCCTTAGATGAATAATATTTACTTTATGTAACCTATATACTATATTAACATTTAAATATTAATAAAATTTTATGTAATATATTATAACAAATTTAAAATAATATCTATCAATAAAATCACAAACCATTTTTTAAAATATTCTTTCATTTTTATTAATTAGTTTGATTTTGATATAATTCACAATAAATTTCTATCAATAAATTCTTTCATTTTTTAATGTAAATTTCTATGAATAAATTCAAATCATTTTAAAAATTTCTATCAATATAATCTAAATTCAATATAATGAATGAAAATTTACAATAATAGTTACATAAAAATAAATCAACAGGTCAGTCAATTTTAGTTGAATAGCTTTGCATGGTCCTTTTCCAAAAAAAAAACGACTTATAGGAAAATAAGCATATGATAATGGCCCTTTTCACGATCCTTTTAAAATCTTCCTATTTGGATTAAATGACATTAAACAAAATTAAGTATATGATAATGCGATTGCATATAATTAAAGCTTGTGTTATTCAAGTTACTTACATTAAGATCTATAAAAAAATGCCTATTAAAAATCATGAAATGGTGAATCTTCCAACATTTTTAGAACCCTCAGTCTTGCAATTATAATGAGTAACATATGTCAACCAATTTGCTTTTGATTTCACATGTCAAAGGATTATGTTCTCTATAATAACAGGAAGCCTTGCATGTTGCCAAAGTAAGTGAATCAACAATAAGACCATAAACATATAAAACAAATTCAAGACTAAAAAAATTTTTTGTAGGAGAAAAAACAAAGCAGCTTCTTTTGGCTGCAAAAAATTAATAAATCAGATTTCATTGATAATTATGCCTCTTAGAACCTATAAAAATAAACTAAAATCTAGATCTCTGAAAAGCGCTCTCCAAACCCAACCATATTTATAGTTTTACTGATTAATCTGCAATGCAATTTAGACTACAAATGAAATAGGATTTATAATTACCAATGCGCAACTATCAGCTTAAATATCTCAAACAGGTAATCTGGAGGGCAGCAACTGGAGCTGTCTTCAAAGCAAGTTGCAATGTAAGTTTAAGCAATTTTTTAACAGGGAAAACAGGGGAAATCAGGCTATAAAAACTGAGGAAGGAAATGAATGTCTTATCAATTAAATAAAATTTAAAAATAACATAATATAATATAAGCATTTAGAAGAATTAAAAACACCTAATCACCACAATCAAAGAAATTTACACACAAATTGTGTGTCTTTAAATTTTGGCCAATAAATTAAATAAAAAAATCCAACCAAACCCAATATTACTATTACCAATTTCACATTATAAGGTGCTGCTCAAACCTTTGTGCCTATAAAATTTGGCAATTCACATAATCATAAATTGCAACCCAACATCATCAAAGCAATTACAAAGCATGAAAGGTGTAAAATCAAAGCTTTATATCTCCAATCTCAACATGGCATAAATGCCATACATAAAATGTGTATAAGGCTGTCATGAAACCTTTAAGCTTCTAAATTCTGTAAATCACAATCCAAAAGAGTAAATGAAATTTTTACAGGTGCATTAAAATATATATATATATATATATATTAATTGATTGAGGAAATTAAACTAATAAAATTAAATATATTAATAAATAGAATAACAAATTGTAATTATCACAATTGAAAAGAATGCTTCTTTTGTATCAATCTCTTTGAGTACACTCAAAACCCCACCAAAACCTGTAAGGTCAGGGGTTCGAATTCTGAAGTCGTCACTCTTGGGAGGGTTTTACCTAACCACCACTCCCGGCCCAAGAGTTACAACCCACAACTATACCTGTGGGGGATTCCCGATCAAAGACAAAAAAAAAACCACCAAATATTCATAAAGGGAAAGTCCCATAAGTGAAGACCGAACATCCCCCTTACACTAAAATAGGAATACACATTTTAATAGCTCTCATCCAATCTCTACACCCCATTCAACTTGTTGACGAATATTTCTTAACTTCCAATATATGGACTATCAACACAAATCTACTAAGCAATAATGGATTTGAAAACAGATCACCCAACCTCGGCTTCAAAATCAAATAATTTCATTATCACAATCCTGACTTTAAATAATAATAATAATAAAACCATTAAAAAATAACCATTGTCATGAATCATAGTCAATTTACTACTATAGCCAAGCATATAATTTTTGTGAATCGAATTTTGAACCAAAAAGAAAAGATTTAAATTAACAGTATTGTTACTTGATTTGATATTTCAGAAGTGCGTAAGATTGTTATCCAAAAAAAAGAAGTGCGTAAGATTAAGTATCCTATACCTGAAGTGTTCCCAAGTGCCATGCACAGACTGAAAACTAAAATCACTATCACCCTCATATAGTCATATTGCTAGAGCTACAATGAGAACCAAATTTAGCATATAGGAGGCAACCCAACAAATAAAACCTTATGGCATATGCTCTTGTTTATCACCCAACAGAGGGTGTGAAATTACCTAGGAGAACCTTCTCACTGTCAAAACAAATTTTGTCTAAAACTGCCTGCCACTTTTTATTGAAAAAGAAAAGAACAAAAAGCAATTCAAAGTACAGAACAAAAAGCAATAAAAGTTTAAATTGTTCATACCTTCCATATATGAGCAGAAATTAAGGACAAAAGAAATAAATAAAAGATATTAATCAACCAAAGTTAAGATTGCTCATATCTTTCATCAAGCTCCAAAAAACTCAGCACAAATTATATTTCTAAAAACATATTATTATGCAGGAAAAATAGAAATATTAAAAGAGCTACAAATCTTCCTATTGATGAATTCAACAGGAATAAAAGTAATACTAAAAGAACCACAAAACAGAATAAACAATAGTATTAATTGATTCGGCAGCAAAATTAGAAATTATAAGTGAGATGTGCAAATTAATCTAAGCCACTCCTAAAAAATGAATCACTTTCAAAGATTTGGGATGAAATCTTTGAGCTTTTTTGTTTCAAAAACCCCTTAATGAAACACAACTCAGAAAAAATGCGTATCAAAACCCAAATTTTTGAAATTTTTCATTTCAAAGGTACCCTTACTAAACAATTTCATAAAACAACTAACTCAACTAAAAAATTTTAAAACTGATTACATGTTCCATCAACCAATGGTGAAGGTATGAGGAAACAATGATGACATATTTTTAAAAAGTTTGAAAGCACAATGGTCCTACGATCTAAAAATTTGGTTAAACTAAGAACAATTTTATTCACAGAGACTAACTAAAAAACTCAGACATTATCTAACATAATTACCCCACTGAAATAATACAGCAACAAAGTTAGAAATACTATAACAGCAACTAACCTTTAGTCTGTGTGTGGATAATTACTCAAATACTATTATCAATATCAACTAAACTACGTACAGAGCTCTACAGAAAATAAGTACAAATTACATATGCATTAATATTAGTAGTGAGAAGATGGGGTATGGGAAAAAGTAGAAAAAAATTCACCTTTATGAGTGAGTAGACACAACAAACAGTTAAACCCCCTGCCATGTCAAAGAATTTCCAAATCATTGATGCATGAGAAGTTTAAAAAGAAATTAAAAAATGAAAATATTAGACATTCAATAAAGGCCATAGAAAATAAAGAAATTCACAGGATAAAACATAATTGGAAGAAGAAGAAGATCATGCCAACGCCTCACCCCATCGCCAGAACCATCGTTTCCTGCCAGCCTCCCTGCAATGCAGTGGCCTACCTCCGAGCCAACAAACTTATGCCTCGCGCAGCACGTAGAAATTAGAAAGAGTAAAAGGGATAGGAGATATGGCCGAGAGAGAAAGGTGATGAAAGCTAAGAGTTGTTGTGGTGTCAAAGAAGGAGAGAGAAAAAAATAGAAGTGAAAGGTTGTGGAATAAAAACCCATTATATATATATATAGTGAGGTTTTATTTTTTTTACATTGCTAAACAATTTATCTTTCAATTTTGGCAACATTTAAAAGTTTGTTATGCTCTTCAAGTTTGAAAAATAATGCTATGCTATGGGGCTATAAATGAACCGAGAGCAGAGTTTAGGTTTGGCTTGTGAAAAAAAAAATGGGTGGTTTAAGCTTGGCTCAATTATTTAAACGAGCCAAACTTAAAGTCCGGGCTTGGCTTGTTAAAAAATAAAGTTTGGGCTGAACTTTGTTTAGCTCATTTATAACTTCATTGTTTTTGCTATTATGAAAATTTTCTTTATTTTTTTGAAGTGTATGAATTTAGTATTTAATAAATATTTTATTATTAAATGATAATATAAAATAAAACTATATTTTTAATATATGATATATATAGTTAAAGTCAAAAATATTATATTTTCGAAATCTAATACATCATTTCTTGACTAATATAAGAAATATTTCAATATATATAGATTAATTATTTTACATTATTATTTTATTATTTATTTTAAAATAAACTTATAACGATCTGTTTTTTTTTTAAATAATCTTACTTCAGTTTAATTATTTATAGGCTTAAATATGTTTTTAATCATTCAAAAATTAGCGAATTTTGTGGTTTAGTCCCTATAAAATTTTTCACCTAAGTTTAGTCCCAATTAATTTTATTACTACCCGCCCCGCGGGTACCCGCATACTCATTAAAACATATTTTTCTATTAAATATATTTGAATATTAGGATTTTTTTATTATTTTATGATGAGATATAATTTATTTTATTATTTTTTTGAAGATTCAGAGGTCACCTGCTACATCTGCAAAGGAAAGGGGCATATTTCTCGTGATTGCCCTCACAATAAGAAGCAAGGAGCTACAGCAGTAAGTGAGTTGCTAGTGGAAGCGCCAGTAAACCTCAAAACTACTAGGAGAGTCTTTGCCTTGAGTGATTACTGAAACTGCTTGCCCCCGAAGACTTGATCCAAGGTATGAGTTTCGTTACGTGTAATCCTCGATTGTGTTGTTTAATTCTGGTGTAAGTCACTCTTTCATATCACCTGCTTGGATGTCTAAATTAAACTTGTTGTCTCTTCCTTGCCCTTTGTGTTGAGTGTGGAAACGTCAAGCTAGTGGGTCAGTTTCTACTTCTGACATGTGCTTAAATTGTTGTATTCATGTTGAAGGTAAAGAACCTCCTAGTTAATTTGATCTGTTTGCCTTTGAGTCAAGTAGACATTATTCTTGGTATGGACTGGTTATCTTCCAACCATGTCGTATTAGATTGTTTTGGTGAAGCAGTTGTCTTTGATCAACCTGTTGAGAGGAGTCTTTTCTAGAGTTGTTCATCTCGGAAAATTCAAGGAACGAATTTTTCTTTAGGAGGGGAGAGTTGTAACATCTCAAATTTTATTAAATAAAAATAAATTAATAAATAAGAAGAAATAAATAAATAATAATATTAATAAGATTAGTATATTTTATGGATACAGATTATTTAATAATAATAAGAATAATAAATAGAATAAGTGGGTTGAAAGAGTGGGCCTAGCCCAATTAAGTATTTATTTAAGGATGGGTTCTCAGTTCACCCTAATCCTTATTCGTAAAATCGTCAGAGAGCGAAATGCTAAGGAGGGGAGAAACGACGTCCTCAAGAAGGGGGTTGTTGCAGAATAATCATTGAGAATCAAGTACTGTTTGCGGTTCGATCTTCACTTCAAGGTACGGTTGGGGAGAGGGTGTTGCTTATACATGCATGTGGGGGATGCTTGGGTATAACCTAAGACTTTAATTCGTATTAATAATTGATATATTGAGTATGAATGATGAAAATTGTAAATTGATGATTGTTTGTATGATTCTTGATGAATCTTGAAGAGATTGAATGAGAATAATATGAATAGTGAAAAGGGGATTAATAAGGGTTTGATGATTTGGGGTTTTGATGGGGAAAACCTTGAAAAACTGTTAAAGATTGATACTCTTGTGAGTTTGATGAATATAAATGCATATAGATGATATTCTTATGAAAAGGAATGATTAGAGATTGAATAGAAATGTTTGGAGTTGGTGGAGATCGCAAGAACTGCGATCTGCGTCGCGGGTAATCGATTACCAGGAGTGGTAATTGATTACTAGAGGTTTCTGGGCAACCAGGAGGGCTGTTTGCCTCGCAGGTAATCGATTACATAGATGTTGTAATCGCATTACCCATAGAGTGGTGTATATAGGTAACTGATTACAGAAGTTTGGGTAATTCGATTTACCCCAGGTGGATTGTTTCGCATGTAATCGATACCAAGGGTTGGGTACCAGAGACTTTGTTTGCAGGGTAATCGATTACAGGCGGTGTGTAATCAATTACCTACCAGTGTGGATTGGTGAATCCTTGTGATGGATGATTGCTTATATCAGAGTTTGATGTATAATTATGAATGATTTTTGATAATGATGATTGGTGAATATGTATGATACATACATGATGATGATGATTGGGTGTTCATCTTATGATGATAATGATATTTGATGATATATTATGATGATGTTTGATAATGATGATTGGTGAATATGTACTGATGATACATGATGATTGATGATTGGTTGGTCATTTATGAATGATAATGATATTTGTGATATTTATGATGATTTTACCTATGATGATGATGATGGTGAATATGTAATATGTCTGTTAATACACGATGATTGATGACTGTGTGTTAATTAATGACGATGATGATGCGCTGATGATGTGATGATGAGTGGTGATATTATGATGAACCATGATGAGAATGATGATGAGTGATGATGTTAGTGTTGTACCCTGAGTCTAACTCTGGGAGTGTGAATAGTGTACCTGAGTATAACTCGGGGAGGGTGATAATGGTTGATGATGATTAATTAAACTTATGCTGTAAATGATGCTTGAGTATATATATGGTGTTGTACCCGAGATACACAAGCCCAGTGAGGGGTTGGGTGTAGCTCAGAGAGGTGATTGTACTTGAGATCACAAGCCCGGTGAGGGGTGAAGTGTAGCTCAAGGGAGGTGAATGTTGTACCTGAGTATAACTTGGGGAGGTGAATGTTGTACCTGAGTATAACTCGGGGAGGTGAATGTTTGTACCTGAGTAATAAGCTCGGGAAGGTGAATGTTGTACCTGAGTCTAACTCGGGGAGGTGATTATAGTACCCGAGTGTAACTCAGGGAGGGTGGTATTGATTATATTATTGATTATAGTACCTGAGTGTAACTCAGGGAGGTGAGTATTGATTATGTTATTGATTATGGTACCTGAGCGTAACTCAGGGAGGTGAGTGGTGATCATTTAATGATTATGGTACCTGAAGTATAAACTCAAGGAGGTGAGCAATGATTAGGATTATGTTGATGGTTGTACCTAGTATAACTCAGGGAGGTGAACACTGATTATGATGAAATTGGAATAGTTGTACCTGAGTAATAACTCAGGGAGGTGAACACTGATTATGATGAAATTGAATATGGTACCTGAGGTGTACAAGCCTAGAGTGGGTGAAGTACAACTCAGGGGGGTGCATAATGGTGATGATGATATGATGCTTATGATTAATATGCTGGAAATGAGATATTGATGATTGTGCTGAGTATGATGATCTTGCTGCTACTCTGCGTATGCTGCAACCTGCGGCATTATGGTGCTTCTGGTGCTCTTGCTGTTGTTGGTTTCTCTGCTGCTGCTGCCTCTGTTTTCTCTTTGTTCCATCGACTGCCTTATATGATGTTTGTTTCATGGGGTGAGGATAGGGTCGTATCCTCTGTGTGTATGTAGTTCGTCTTCTTTTCCTCCTGTTTCTATCTGTGGTTATTATTTACAGGTGATGACGATGGCACCTCAGGTGTCGAGTATTGAGTTGATGGGTGTCGTTCTGATACATGTGACATCAGGGCTTAGTATTAGGAGTTTTATTTTATATTTCTATTTTGGAGAGATTTGTGTAAACGGTTTTTAGTGCCTTATAAGGCTAAGAATGATGTTTTACTGTTAACTTTTGAGGTAGTAATATTTTATTTACTTTAAAAACCTTGACTCCAACTTCTATTTTTTGAATAAGTTGACTTTGAAAGAATTGAGATTTTAATTGAGTTGAAATGTGAAACTTTTTACCCAATGTGATTCGTTATTTTCCTAAGTCTTCCGCTTCGTTGATCATATAAGAGTTTGGGGTAGAAGGGTCACAATGAGCAAGCTATTCATGAGCTCTTAATGTCAAGCTTATAAAGCTTGAGCTTGGCTCATTTAAATAATCGAGCTCACTTCAAGCTTAGACTTGTTTGTTTAATTAAACAAACGAGCTTGATCGAGTATTTAATGAGTCGAGCTCAAATAATCATGAATAGCTCATGAATTATTTGAAGAATAATTTAAAAATTAAAATTTTTATTTGAAAGTAAAATATTTAATATTATAATATAATAATTGTCATGATTTCTAATAAAAAATTTCTATTTGATAAAAATTTGTAATAAATAGAAATTTCCAATTAGTTAAAAATTAACTCTTTTATAATTTGTATCTCGCTTTGGAATATTATAACCTTATGTTTTTTGTTTAATTTGTGTGTGTGGATTTTAAAATATATGTTTGTATATATATGTCTTTTTTTTAGGGATGTCAAAAAAACCCGCACCCGCGGATACATATGGATATACCCACAATGGGTACCCCATATTTATTAAATGGGTGGGGATGGATATTATGCTACCCCCCGCCCCACAGGTACCCGCATACTCATTAAAAACATATTTTTCTATTAAATATATTCGAATATTAGGATTTTTTATTATTTTATGATGAGATATAATTTATTTATATTATTTTTTGATGATATTCTAATATATTAACATGTAATGGTATTATATAATGATTATTTATATATATAGTATATATAAATATTATATAACATTTCCTCTCTTTCTTTTTATATAATTTAAATTCTTAAACATTAATGGATACTCGTGAATATCCGCGGATACCCATTACCCACATGGGTACCCATTAATTTTAGCGGACAGTATACGGTAAGCACTACCCACCCACCCCCGCCCTCGCCCCCACCCCGTTATCATCCCTACTCTTTTTGTAATGGAGCATGCATGCTTGTGGCAAACTACCTAGTATGAACCGAAGCTCTTAGCCTGCATATGCATTGTGGTCGAGTCTCATATGAGAAAAGTACCTTTCAAAAGTAGACCTAACCCTACCTATAACTACACATAATTAATACTATATATATATATATATAAAAGAATTTTTCTGTGTTTATTTGTTTCATTTAAAAGTGTAAAAGAATATTAATTATAATTTCTACTTTATCCTTAATAAAAAGATAATAGACCAAAAATTAATGAATAAATAAAAAAATAAGAATATATTAAAATACAATGAATTTAATAAAAATAAGCAAATTTATTATATTTTTTAATTTATATATTGTTATATAATAGGATGGATAAATAGTAATAAGTCAAGTCGAATTCTTGATTGTTGTCTGTGTTTGAAATGGTAGAGTTGTCATAGAGGCCCCCCAACCCCAGCCAGTCCTGTCCCATGAGTCAGCCCCAAAATAGCCCAAAGGGCCAAATGGCCCATACAGAGAAAAGTCCACAGGGCCCTATGGACCAAGGCTAGCCCATAAGCCTTAATTTTTAAATTTTTTTATCTACTTTTAAATTATTCATTAGGTCAATCTATTTTATAGGCTACTTAGCTCACTTTATAGACTACTTAGCTCACTATTATTTTGATAAATTAAATAAATTAATATAAACTATTATCCAATAAACAATTTAATTAATCATGAAACGGGATAACAAAGAAAGTCAGTGATGGGAGAGAGAAAATCAAATAAATTAATTGAGGAAGGTATGATTTGGTTTGGTTTGTCATCCTACAACTGTTGAATTCTCTAAGTGGCAATTCGAGCCACCCGACCCGTCCTAGCCTGACTCGATCAGGTAGCAAATTTTATTTGGTTGGACTAAAAAACTCGAGAGTTATTTAGACTTCTAAAATAAGTGTTCGAGCCCTATATTTTTACGGGTTTTTTGCGGGTAGCTCAATTTTTGCGGGTTTAGCAGGATACCAGGCCCTTTTGTGGGTAGAGCAGACTTTACCGAATTAGGCTAAAAAGCCCGAGATTTATTCGGACTTTTAAAATAAGTGTCTAAGCCCTGAAAAATTTGTGGGACATACGGCCCAGTCAGACTAACTCATTTTACCAACACTACATCCATCACGTGAACGAAACCAATAATAATACAATTAAGCAAATGAAAATGAAAATGCGTAAAGCATAAATTAACAAATTAAAAATGGAATACTTTTATTAAAAATAATTAAACTATCGTTTTGGTCATAAAAGATTTGGTTGATATTAATATCTAAAAGATAAAAATTACATTTTAATATATATATATATAAAGAATAGAAAAATCATTCAATTTAATTATTTTAACCTTTTTCTAATATCAATTTAATCATTTATCACGTGATTGTACTGCATTTTTGTCAAATTGCATATATTTTACGTAAATGTTAAAAATTGATTTATTTTACAAATTAAAAAATAACTAAAATGATTTTAAAAAAAAGCAATTACAACATATAAATAAACTCAGTTCAAAATTGTGGGCACAATTCAAAATAAAAATCATGCATGATTTGTATTATTGGTACCACACTGCAATTTTGGGCACCGTCCAAATTATTACAGCACTTCCATTCAATTTTTTTTTTTGCCTATACAAGCACTGCACTTCATGTACTTAGAGCATCAATTGAAAAATTGAAATATTAAATTAAACAAAAAAAATCTCTTTCTCTCTTTATTTTACTGTGTGTTAAAATGTGTATATTTTCTATGTCCCACTAATATTAATTATTATTATTATTGATTGGTAGATACATGATAATGTGAGATACGAATGTGTGATCTACATTTGGATAAAAATACGAAAAAAAATGGAAGATATGATAATGCGATGATGATATGCTGTGATAAAAAAGAGAGGATAGAGAGAGGTGATGAGTGCTAAATGAATATAGAAAATTTTGA
Organism: Sesbania bispinosa; assembly: GCA_026901365.1. NCBI lineage: Eukaryota > Viridiplantae > Streptophyta > Magnoliopsida > Fabales > Fabaceae > Sesbania > Sesbania bispinosa. The sequence continues at coordinate 1,567,362 of QLOH01000045.1, read as the reverse complement.
AATGTTATATTATTATATACCATTGTTTATTATTATTATTATTGTTGATTTACATGCAATACACCTGATGTGTATGCTTTTTTAAACGAAATTATATTATAGTGTAGTGCAGGCCATTGCTCCAAGATTATTCATGGACGTAACTCATTACGATATTGATAAAATTTGTCTTTAAATTTACTTTATTGGTCGCCATCTATTATTAGATTATATTATTCTTCTTTGACTATAAGAGAAAGAATTATTACCGATAAAGGGGAATCCAATAAAAATAACATGAAAACACGTGTAAAACTAGACAAAGGGAGGTTTCTTTGGTACTGAATTGTGTTAAAAGGGAATGGATGTTAAGCTAATCCACTGACAGTATATCAATATATTTTTTTAATTGGGTTGAATTGGATATATACTGTGAGGTTTCTTTTGCGTAAGGCCAAGTGTATATGGCTCAATTGCTCACCTTTTTAAATAAATTAATAAAATCCTGTAAATTACAATAATTTAAAATTTACATATAAAAGATAATATATTATATTTTATATTATCTTATAAGGAAACATTCATTCTAAATATTTCTTGTTTCTTTGATATGAATTCCTAAAAGCGAATAGATTTGATAAATATTGATTCAAAGATATGTTTTAGTTTTCATTAAGTTTTATTCTTTCATATATTTGATTTATAATTTGCTGTAATTCCAGTTGTATTTTGGGAATAACTTGGGTGTTTGAAAACCGCGAATTGTATAGTGAACTAATTATATCCTTCACGAAAAGTAATTATGTCGAGCCGATTAGGACTTTTATGGGCGATAAAGTTCTCTCTCCGACTATTTAACACAACTGTATATGCAAAGCTTGAACTCAAAACTATGGGACAACCCCTTACCAATTGATCCATGTACTCGGTGGTGATAGATAGTGTGGTTTGTGCCCAAAATGCGGTTATTTAAGGGTGTGTTTGAGAGTTTGGAGGGAAGGGAAAGGAAAGAGTTGGGAGGAAAAGAAAGGGGAGGAAGGAAGGAGAAAGCTTTGTAAGTTAAAGAAGAAGGGAGTTAAACTTACAATACATGGGAGGGAATGATGTCCTACAAACCTTTCCTTCCCCTCCCTTCCCCTCATTTTATAACTCACAAACATACCTTAAGTTTTTAAATTTTGGACTAAAAAAAGTAATTTTTAAATTTTGCAATAAGGGTCATGCATCCCTAGAATTCATTATTCCTTACTTGCTCTTTCTCATCCAATGACACCAATAATACCCAACTAGTATCAGTACCCTTCACCCTTCATATGTAATTTATCTTTCCATTCTCCTCACTTTTTTTTTATTTTTGGTCAAATCCATTCTCCTCACTTTGAATCAAAAGATTTCTAGCCCATATAATTCCTAGTTGCTACAATACAAAACTATGGTTTCGCGGAGTTCGTCCAACATGCATGTTTCGTAAAACATGTATCACTCATCTTAACCATTGATTTCTAAAAACCAATTTTACCCAACTGTAAACCAAACAGACACGAAACCATTCAAGGGCTCCACTAGAAGTTTCAAGGAAGGTCTTCTCTACCTCATCAATACTATTGGAATCACCATCTTCTCAATAATTCTCAGCTTCTTCTCATTCCATGACTTTAAAAGCTCTTCTTTTTTGTAACAAATCCACATTAACTTATTTATAGTTGAAAATAATTAATATGAACAAGAATAGTTGAAGAAGAGGAAATCAATTGGGAAAAAAAATCAAATACATGGATTAACATTTGGGTAATATACATTATGACCCTGTTCGTTTATAGTTTTTAAAAATTATTTTTTATTTTTTAAAAATAGAAAATTGAAAAATCTGTTTGACAAACAGTTATTTTAAAAAAAATTGAAAAAATGTAATTGTTTTTGGTTTTATTAAAAACTAAAATTTTGTAACTATTCTGAAATATTTTGGAAAATTGTTTTTCAATTTTCCTGTTTTTGTAGTAGAAAATGTGTAAACAAATAATTTTATTTATTAAAAATAGTTTTAAAAACTCTTCCATAAAATAAATTTCAAAAACTAAAAAATTAAATTAAATCAAACATACCCTAAATTTCTCAATCATCCTAATTATTAGGCAAAGAAAGTTACAAATAAAATATAGACAAAACTTCACTCAACTCTTTTCAATTTCCTTCTACATCAACATGGCCAACAACACCCAATCCGTCTCATTTTGTCAATTACCACCTCGCTCCCAAGCACCATCTATCGCTCGGCATACAAAGATTTTCATGGAGGTTTGTGCTCGATCAAAATCTCCAATGACCCATGGTTGATGCGTGCTAACTGAAAAATTGTATATCGAAATTAATTTTCAATAGACATTAATAAAATTTTCAGTATACAATATTGATTTGTGTGTCAAACATTTAAGCTCCGGTATACAATTTTTTTAGAATTATATATCGGAAACTTAATTTCCAATAAATAAAAAGTTTTAAAAATGAAGGCATTCGGGCCGAGATAGGTGGTGTAAAAGTAAAAAAGGGTGGTGTGAATATCAATACCCTTTTTGGTCTTGAGAGCCACAATGGCTTTATTATTTTGGTCCTTAAAACCTGGCATTTAGGCCCTTCTAATCATAAAAAAAAACCAGCTTTTTAATTCTTGAGAGATAATTTTTAAATGTTCGGTTTTAACTCAATGCAAATAAAAAATTAAATCGAAAATTGAATCAAAAAAAATTAAAAACCAAAAAACTAAAAACTATCAAAAACTGAATTTTTTTATTGGGTTGAAATGGTTTTCGGATCTTATATTAAAAATCAATCCAAGTCAAATTTTATATACATATATTTTTTTTTATAAAATGATCATATATTTATACTTGTATAAGTATAAATTTATGAAATTACTTATCCTAATATACTTTTATGATTTTATTATCGAATATATTTTAATATCTCTATAAATATATCAATTTTAAATTTGTTTTTATATCTCATATTTTTTAATATTAATAAATTTAAGTTTAATAAAAATGTTCACTATTATTTCATAACTTTATCATTTTTATCCAATATTTATGTGTCTTTAAAAAAACTGAAAATCGTTCCAATTTAATTTGGATTAAATTGGATCAAATTTGAAAAAACAATCTAATTATCGAATGATTAAATGATAAACTGCAATGATTGGATCAAATATTTTTTACCTTAAAATCGATCCAAACCAAACCGAAAACACACCTAATAATCAGGCATATAAAATAGTTAAGCAACACCAAAAATGAAAAAAAAAGTCCAACATCCAAAAAGACATAAAATTAAACAAGTGTTTGGTTTAAATTTTTTTTTAAGAAATAATCATTTTTCTTTTGAAATCATAATATTCATTAAAAAGAACTATCAAAATGAGTCAGTTTTTACACATACTAAATGTTCGTTTGATTTACAATTAAAGAGAATTGATTCTAGAAATCAATAATTGAGTTGAGTGATGCATGTTTTACAAAGCACATTAAACGAAAGTGATTTCAATTTAATTCACAAATCATAGTTTGTATTGTAACACCGCTAGAACAAATGGACACTAATTATAGTGAATATCGGATACAGTTATAATATATTCAATTGATTGATTTGAAATTTTTCGTGTTTTTTCTCATATATAAAAGAGAAAGACACACAAATAAATTTAATGGACCTTATGTAAATAATTGAGTCCTGCTATAACTGATTTTATGTATTTACTCTTGTAATATAATATAATATAAGAGAGGATATGGGGGAAGAATTAAGGATCCAAATACGAAGTTGATCGGAGGTAACAAGTTGGTATTGGAATAGCTTAGGATTGACAAAAAAAAAAATAGCTTAGGTGAATTTGTTTCAAGGTATAAAATCATATTTCCGGGAATATCATTGCTGGGAATCCTATTATCAGGAATGTTATTTCTGGATAAAACTTATATGTGTTTGGTATGTATTTCATATTCCCGGGAATATTTTTAAAAATATTTACTTAAAAAATTAAAAAAAAATAAAAATAGAAAAAATATTGTAGGATGAAATCGAAGTGGGAAAAATAACTTTCATTCCCATAGGAACATAAGAGTCTGTTTGGTTCGCATTTTCATTTCATGTTTCCATTTCCTATTTTATGTTTTCTGAAATTTTATAAAGGAAAAACTGGAAATGCTGGAAAAAAAATCGTCGTTTCCAGTATTTATAGTTTTTTCTTTGTGAAATTTCAGAAAACAAGAAACAGAATGAAAACCGGAAATGAAAATGCAAACCAAATAGACCCTAAGATTCTCACCGTTCGGGAATAAAAAGTGGGCAAGTCATGGCTAAAATACATTCCCGGGAATCAATAATACCCAGGAAAGAGTTTTTAAAACTTGAATCAAACATGGGAATATCATTTTTCCAACCAGAATATTTTTATATACATTCAAACAAACTCGCCCTTAGAAATTAGAACTATTTAAAAATGAAAGCAAGAAATTGTGTTTTGAAGAGAAAAAAAATGTCAGAAGTGGGATTTGAACCCACGCCCTCTCACGAGGACCAGAACTTGAGTCTGGCGCCTTAGACCACTCGGCCATCCTGACACTTGATGCTTAGTGTGCCATTTTAATTTTTAAAAAACGGACTGGTTATTTCTACAACAGTCCATCAATTATAATTTATGACCAAATAAAATTGTCTTATGAAGTTGGGAAAAATCATTTATTCAAACCGAATATATTCAAACTTGCCACTCATTATGAAGTTGTAATAGATATAGCCCTGAGTAGAATTGGAAAAGGAAAACAATATCAAATTAGGAATAGCATGCTACAACTAGAATATTAACACCTTATTTGGATGTGAAAGGAAAGTGAAAAAAGAATGAAAGTAAAAAAAGCGAATAAAAATTGAGATTATTTTTTATGTTGTTTGGTATAAGAGTAAGAAAAAATGGGAGAAAAATAATACATATTTAGAAAATAACATAAATATCCTCAAATAAAATAAAAAATGTAATATGATAATTAACTCTTTTGATAAAAAAAATATTTTCTAAAATATAGTAAACAATCAACCCTTTATTCCCCTCATCCCACTTTTCCATCCTTCCCTTTTTTCTTCATAACTATAAGGGGAAACATGTATTAGCCATGTTTTCCACCGTCCCCTTTTCTTTCCTTTCCCCTAAACCACATATACCATAAGTGATTGCTGCAATTTTCCGACGAACTCCAACGATGAGTACTCACATGTCACATTTAAGGGTATGTTTATGAATTGAGTTTTAAAGGGAAAGGGAGGGAAGAGGAGGGTTTATTGGAAACCCTTCTCTCCTTTATTTTGGAATTTGATTCCTACAAATGTATTTTACAAAGTCTTCTCCTTCTTTACTCCCCCTCCAACATTTTCCTTCCCCTCCTCTCTAAACTCACAAACATACCCTAAGGGTTTGTCAGAAAAGGATGTAACACTATAATTAAGCTAAAAAATTATATTAGCTATTACCAAGTGCCTATTGATGCCAATCGTCAAGAAGCAAAGCCTATTTCATTTGAAAGCCCTATAGACCATTCTTCTTTGGGGGATAAAAAAACTACTCTCCAATTTGTCGATTACACATCCAGGCAACAGCAGTAAAGCTAACTGCATGCGGTTACACTTTTCTCAAACAAACCTTAAAATGGTGTTTAAGATTTCAAGTAGTTAACCAGAGCCAGGTAACACGAGATTTTCAATGCATCTCTGCTTTATTATTGCCAACTTTAACTTATAAGGGAAGTGGTACAAGAGATTATATACCTAATAAGTTGAACTGTGTTTTTTTTTTTTTTTTTTACTTTTTTACAAGACCGCAAGTATCTCCGACCTCCATCAGAGGCAATCCTGGTTGATTTGATTGGGTGGGAAGTTGAACTGGTTTATACACACCAATTCTTTAGGGATTAAAACTATCTTTCAAGAAAATAGAGAGCAAAGCGTCACAAATATTTTATCAGTGACCAAGTCGATTTTTTTTTCTAGTATTACATCAATAGATACTCATGTCTTCAACATCATTGGAAGATCACAATACTGTTACAAATGCCAATGCTCCAGTATGTAAATTTACATATACCAGATATTACATTTACCACTGCCCATTACACTATGAGGTAAAACACTTCAATTTTAGAATACATATATATAATTCAACGCAGATTGAGATCCTACAGCATCACGTTATTCACGAGCAGTTTGTGTCATAACTTACAAGTCCCAACAACTGGACCTTCCAAACGAGGGTTATTCTCAAAGCTACAGCATCAAAACAAACAAAATGATTATTCAATAACTAACGGGAGGAAAAATGCACCCAACTAGCAAAAAATATATTTTAGCTGGATTCGAGAAGGCAAACTTTTAAACATTTTAGAATCAATGCACTAGAAAAATGCAGGAATATCAACTATGACTAACTGTATAAGACAATAAAATGCAATCTGGCTCCCCATTATAGCAAGTACGCTGCACCAGGGCAGCCTATCAAATAGCACGTGGCAGATTCAATGATCTAATTAAATTAAAATTTATCATTCCTATTACTGGACAATAGGATTAGGAATGGAGATTGTCTACTGCATACATTGTGTCATCAAACACATCAGCAATTAAATATTACCATCAAAATTTAACAGGATCACCATAAACAGGATGTGAACAGCTCAAAAGCAAGACACTCAACATCTCAATCACTAAGCAACAAAAATTGCAACAGAGTAGTAGATATAGCACCGTATGGCAGACAAGGGTATTAACTTTTTAAAGTTACCAACCCCCTCCCCCACCCCAAAAAAAATAAAGGAAGAAACGACATCAAAAACAGGAGCAGGACAGAAGAAAGAAAAGTCAAGCAAAAACCAACATAAATAGAACCATATGGAGAATAAGAAGAAAGCCACATGCTAAGAGTCAAATAGATAGGATATACAAGATATTATGGAACCTACTTATTCAAAGGAATATGCTCGAACGGCCCAGAGGTAGGAATTGTACCACATAAGTTGTTGTTGGAGACATCCCTGAAGATAAAGTGAATGTTTAGACTCTTTGAAAGTACACATCTCTGTGATACCACCAAAAAATTATATCAACATATAAATACAAAATGTGACTTACACTACTTTAAGGCTTGAAATAGCAACAAGTTCCCTGGGGATCGGGCCGGTTAGTCGATTGTCATTAAGTCGTCTGCAGAGTAAATAATAATGAGAAACATGCAAGTGCTGAATAGTTTGCCAAAAAATAATAATCAAAAGTCTTATCATAGCAATGTCGTTAAGTTATGCCACATCATATTGAAAGACTAATAGCTTCCAAAACTTCAAAAATGGAATTACTAACTCAGATTGCTACTTATCTCAATTATGTGACTTATTTGACCTGGCTGCCACACATTGGTTGAATAAATTTAAGACTGTAGGGGGCTAAAAGCTAGGTAAAAGAATTTGACCACCTATACAGAGTACATGGTTTATATTAGGTCATTCACTAACTGTTAGGAAACTCTGAAGGAGACGGTGGTGCAAACTGCAACGGCCAACGGTTGAAGTTGCTGCCATGTGACTAGGAGGACAAAAGTTCAAGTTGTGGAACAGATACAAAGTAAAACCACATCTAATAGACCCACAATGGGTTCAACACTTCCCTGGACCCTGCCATGGAAAGACCCTGTCCGTGCAGCACTGCACAGTGCAAACAGAAATTTATTAACTGTTCTTTAAACTTGTGCTCAGTCTTGGTGCTTTTCTACAAGGCCTTGAAACTCTAAATTTTCCTTCTGTAAGCAAGTGTTTGTATTTGGGGGTGAGTGTGTGAATTTGGATGCAATTCATTTAGCATCTACTGCCATGATACAGCTGTCTTAGTATCAAATATGTGCCCTACATCTTATTATCTAAGCACCATGCACTAAAGCCACAATTTTCCATGCCCAAACTCTATATAAAATGTACAAGTTAAAAACACTAAAGTCCACAACAAGTTGCAGTTCAAAGGTTCTTGAATTTATCCTGTATCATTCAAAGCCTTGTAAAGTTGTGAGCAATTCAAGAATGGAAAGGGAAAGCAAAGGCAACGGCACAGTTTTGTCATGCTTAAGGAGGATAATATCATATTAACCAGACTTACAAAAAGACAAGATTCTTTAATTTCCCCAATGATGGTGGGATGGTGCCCGATATGTTGTTGTTATACAAGTCCAAGCTAACTAAACTCTTCAGGTTTCCAAGCTCTGGAGGAATAGTTCCTTGAATGTTGTTTTTGTACAGCTCACTAAATCCAACAAAAAGAGAACAAAATTTAACACTAACAAATATGAAATACTGCAATTCACAAGAAGAATAGAACCACAGCAAATGCTAATAGGTTGAATATTATAGTAATAATAATATGAGCACATTTAACAGACTTGGGAGTAAAAATAGAAACACAGAATATTATGAAAAGATTAGATAACATACAGATACTGTAGATGCTCCAGCTTCCCAAGTTCAGGTACCAAATGTCCAGATAGGTTAGAATTACCAAGATCCCTGCAGAAACATCATAAGATGGTCACCATAAATATGAAGAGAATATTAATTGCTTTAATCAATCCAATCCATTAAGTTCGTACTACACTATTACCAAAATATTATATTGAACTGACAGCAAGAAAAATCTCTTGCCCAGAAAATCAAACATCAAAAGATACTAGCAGCTAATGCCATAAAATAACACAAAGGTATCTAAAGTGAATTACATTAAAGCTTTTTTTTTCCAAAAAAAGAAAGAAAAAAAAGGCTAATGATGTTTCATGTTTGTTCACAACATGAAGAAGTCATGCATTATTAAACAGGGGGTGGGGCAGTATGAAAAATAGACAATTTCATGAAAACGCCGTAAATTTGAAACATGTTGTTTGTCTCATTAAAACATAAATCAACCCTAAGACAGTGGGAAATCTTGCTGAGGAACCCTCAATTTCCTAAAGCAATCAACAAATTGAGAAAAAAATCATTAAAAAACAGCACCGTATAGAACTGATATTCATCACAGTTTTCACTAACAAATCTCCCGAAAATAGAACTATTCACTTTCACATAGCTCTCACAAAGAAATTACAATTACAACAAACACCGACAGCGTTGACTCACAAAGAAAAAAAGCCACAACAAACAAATAACTCAGATACAAATTTCATGAGAATTTCCCACAAAACACAAAAACAAGGGCCTAATCGTTATAATAAACATCAAACATAACAAGCCAAAAATGAATTTTATTTTCATTATTGGTATGTAAAAAAGAGGTTGAAGTGACTAATATTGATTATTCACCGCAGAACAAGAATCAGACGAAACAAACAGAGAAAAAGGGAGAGAGAGAGAGAGAGAGAGAATAGATACACACACTCGAGTGACCCGGTTGTCCTGGTTGCAGGTGACATGGAACCAAGTACAGGGGCTAACAAGGGTCGGATCCCAGCTCTGGAGGACGTTATCAGGGTCGGATAAGCTTCGTTTGAGTGTGTAGAGAGCGTCGCCTTCGGAATTAGCAACGGCGAGGGTTAGGGTTAGGGAAACGCAAAAGAAGAAGAAGAAGAAGGCCCATAGAGAGGTGAAGGTTGATGCCATGAGGGCCAAGCTTCTCTGATCTGAAGCTTCTAGAACCACGGAAAGACGAAACGCTGTATGTTAGGGTTCGCTCGCTGTTATTTGGCTATGGTACAATACAATACCAGAAGGTGAAGATGAGCGAGAGCAGAAGCGAATGAGAAAGTAAAGAGAGAAGAATCTTATGAAGAGAGAGAAAGGACTTGAAAGGGAGTATCGGCTTTGGGAATAACAGAGCAGTAAAACATGGGGTCACTTTTTTTTTTATTATTGTTCTTTTATTTTTATCAAAAAGTTTTAAGACATGAGTGTGTGAATAATTGTGATTGGTTTTTATTAAAATTATGTGTTAAATGTGGATCTAAGTTATCGTTGAGCATGTTTGGTTTTAGTATTGAAATATATTAAATTCATTTTTTAAACGTTGAAAATAGTTATTTTATGGTATGTTTGTTTGTATTTTTTTTTTGTTCCGTTTCTTATTGTTTTTTTAGAATTTTATAAAAAGAAAACTAAAAATACTAGAAATAAAAATTATCGTTTCACGGCATTTCAATTTTTCTTTTATAAAATCTCAAAAAACAGAAAATAAAATGAAAATGCAAATCAAACATGTCCTGAAAATTTAAATTTGAATTTAATTAATTTCAATATCAAATTAAACACATATTTATTGATTTAAATCCACATTTAAAACATAGAATAAACCAAGCAGGCTATCATTCTTTTTTTTTTGTTAAAATGAAATGTTATTAATTTATTTATGATTTAAACTATTTGAAATAAATCAAATTCTTGTTTTAAAATGAAATAAATGGAATGTTATCAATTTATTTATGACTTGAACTATTTGAAATAAATCAAATGTATATATCAATTGTCATAGCCTCATAGGATTGTTTTACCTTAATTAGTGATATCAAGTTTAAACCTGATTTGAGAATTTAAGAAAAAATTATTTCCAATGCGATCAATTTTATAAAGTTGTTTTATTTTATTTCATTTAATATTTATTTTAATTTAGAAATTTAAAAATTAATTTTAATATATAAAGGATAAAGGAAGCACAACAAAACGGGCTGCTCCAAAATAAACTAAATCCCTAATTCCCACAATATCCAAAAACAATAATTATAGTAATTGTGTCGGCAATTTTTCTCATGTAGCTTACATTTGGATTGTAATTAAAATTGTGGATACTCACCTTAGCGCACATTCTAAAATGAAAAGTTAACTTAAAGCTTAAAGTTAGGTGAAAGCTGAAAAACTATTGAATGTGTTTGGTAAAACTAATTGAAAATGGTAAAAGATATTTAAGGACAACATTAATTATTAAATAATGATAAGTGAGGGTAGTTGAGGGCTAAACTTATAATTAATTTTCAACTAGTAGCTGAAATTGGAGTTTTTTTTTTTCTTAAGTTACCCCAAGTAGCTTTTTAAGAAAAGCTTGTAACTACCCAAAAAAGCTATCTTCCCAAACACTGCTGAAATGATTTTGGCTACTATTTTCAACTTTCAGCTAGCTGAAATGGCAAGTCAAACACACTCTAAATCACCACGATTTATTTTCAGCCGGAGAAATTCAATTTTCCCATACTTAATAAAGAAGCAAATACAACCATAATCTGGATCCGAACTGCCTTCAGTCACAAAATCACGCATTCACCGCATTCATCAAATGGTAGTCGTCCGATGATGCCGAGATGAATAAATCGAATTTAAAACTCATCTCGACATTTGAGTCATCCAATCTTCAACGGACGACTATCATTTGATGACTGCGGTAAATACGTCATTTTGTGAATGCACCTAATCCAAATCCCCATAATCACTACTTCAAATCTTATTTATAAAAAGTTAAAATGTGTTTTTTTCCTTCTAAATATAAGAAATATATTAATATTTTAAATTGTATTAATTATGAAGTTCGTTTTATATTTTTAATTTATTGTTATTTACGATCATTGTTTTCTATGATAATGGATGTACCACATTATTTTCAATGATTAACTATCAGAATAAAAAATACTAGTTATAATTAACTAGTTTTAAAACTTTTCTCTTATTTTTGATGATTTAGTAGTATGCTTTTATAATAAAAATGAAGTAGTATTATAAATGATAAGTTAACGAGATGAACCATAATCTTCTAAATATTTTTAAAAAAATTCCTGTTAATTATAATAAATAAATAATACATATAAATTTTAATTTCTTTGCACGTGTTAAAAATGAAAATGTTCCGCAATGTTTGGTTAGTGGTGGATTTAGTGTGATGTGCTTAGCCTTGCTCCCACCATTACTTACCCCACCTAAAGTGGTTGGACCCGTCATTTAATAAGTTATGGCTGCGGTGTGCTGCATCGTGTCTTTTGTAAATGGATCAAGTACATGAACATGAATGAATAACTCTTCTCTAATTTTACTCATCGGAGCTGTTGACTAATATGGATTTCACATATTATTTTAAGGGTTGCCAATTATTAAGAGCTTTCAACCTTATGTTTACTAGGAATTTAGCTTTGATATATATAGATATTTAACGTCTTTCCAATATGGTATTTGTAATATTTAGGGCGTAGAAAAAGAAAATTTGAGCTTTTCATTCAAATACAACCGCTTATCTAGTCGGTGTTGTTTTAATTAAGCTCTTATTGTATCCCGCACATTTAAACCTTCAAACTAGTGTCTTCTCACCCACTAGAATTGATCTAATGGTGGGTGTCTGGGTCATAGTAATGAAAATTGGACCGGTAGGTTCGATCGAGTCTTGAAAATTAATCTAGTAATTAGTTCATTCAATGACAAAAATCAGTAGTTTTTAGAATCGGTCGGACTAGTAAAAATCGGTTAAAAAAAATCGGTGCTAAAAAATCAGTTGAATCGATTTTTTAAAAAAATTTATTTTTAAATTTTAAATTTTTATTTAATCTAAATATTTTAAGATAAATAAAACAACATATTTAAAAACTACACATACATATATCTTATTTACCAATCATTGTTAATTTTTTATCTTATAAAACTTATAATAAAGTTATTTATATAGGTTAGCTTAGTAACTATTTAAATGTCTTAATATGAAATAGTATTTAAATAAGCTTATAGGTCAACTTAGGCCTTGAATTTATAAAATAGGACAGACCTATTTAACTAGAGTCGGGTGTGGTCTAACCATTCCCCACCCTATTGATAAGAACATAACATGAAATCCATGCGAGATGCTTAACTAATGGAAGTCGGAGAGTGAACTATTAGTTACATAGTATAATATACAATAGAAGTTGGAATTGTCATAACAATTTGGGTGATTAGTTTTGAACTAAAATAACATTTATGTGATAATAAATTATAATATAATTAATCTATAGAAAAAAAAAAGTATACCCTAGATCTTCCTTTGATTATTAATTATTTCCATTTTATTAGTAACCTTTTAATTCTTTGATTGCAATTATTTAATACTTTTAATTCATCTATTTATTTATTTCTTTTGTTTATTTTACTTAGTATTTATTCATTTAATGGTTTTTTATTTATTTTAGTATTCCATGATTTATTTAATTATTTTTAAGAAAGATGTAGTGATATTGAATCGTTCTCCCTATCTTTATGATATTCCACATTCTGAAATTTTAAATATACCTTTATTTATTAATATACCTATCGTATTTTTTATTAATTTTCCAGATGAGTATGAAGTGGAAGATATGTGACGGGTGTTTTTAAAATGGGGAGGAAAAGTTGCTGATCTACGTACCAAAGAGAAGGAATGAGATGGGGAACCGATTTGGTTTTGTCAAATTTCATGGAAGTTTTGACCCACTAAAGTTAGAAAAGAGGCTAAAGCAAATTTGGATCGGATCCTTTAAGCTCCAAGTCAATATTTCAAATTTCCAAAGAAACAAGGAAAGATATGAGAAGGCAGTAAGTAATGGTGTGATAATTCAGAGAATATGCAGAAACACCAGTTCAATGTTAATGGGGTTATGCAAGGGTATCATATGCAGACGTTGTTAAGAGCAAGACTAGAAGAGTGTGGAAATAGAAACAAAAGGAAAATCAGAGCAGATCTTCAAAAGAATTGAATGGAACGGGTTGGAATTCAAAGTTCTTGACGAGGAAATGAAGTGGTTGCAAAACTGTTATGTTGGCCAGGTTCATCAAATTGAGGAAGTATTTGTGTTACAGGATAAAATAATTGTAAGGAATTCTTACTGTCAAGGTAATACCAATGAGGGGTGATTTGGTGTTAATTAAACCACATAGGAAGAGGATTTGGCGATGTTGATTAAATAATTAGAGAACATGTTTTCTCAGTGGTTCGTGGCAATACGACCATGGTGTTAGAAGAAGTGTCAAGAGCAAGGTATTTGTGGATTAGATGCCAAGGACTTCCAGTCCATGCATGGTCAGACAATTTTTTTAGGTCACTTTCTATCCATTTTGGTAGGTATGTGTGTGTTGATGTTGCCACAAGAGATAAAAAGTATATTGGATGTTGCAAGGATTTTAATCCATACCACTTCATTAGAGACAATCATCGATGCTTGAAAATAAAAATTAATGATTTGTTATTTCGATTGTTGTTATTGAGGAACCTCTATTGATTTATTCAGGTGTCTACAAAAACACTGTCCTATCACTCCTCATCTGATACTTCTAGCCAAGCTTCCACACAAGATATTTTTTTGCCTTTAATGGAGGGGAAGAATTTCAAATTGACATGGAGGAGGAGGTGTGTTTTTCCTGAATTACGAAATCAGGAAGTTGAGATATTGAATCAATCACCCTTAATTGCTATAATCTGTTAGTTGTGGGGAAGTGGATAATTCCGCAAAACAAGTAAGTGATCATCAGGAGAATCACAATGGATTGGGAAAATTATTTGCCACTAATTGTGAGGAAAATGCGGCAAGATTGGATGTAATGGGAGTTTTTTAACGTGATACCATGTGTCAAGATGTTAGGGCTTAAGTGATTTCCAAGCCCAATTGAAGACGGCTAGGAAGGTGCGGGCTTTTGAAGTTGGGCTGGATACATATGATGGTTGTGTGGGGTTCAGTTCAAGTAAGCAATTGGAGGGCGGTGGGCTGGAAGAAGATTGTGCTCATGTGATGGGTTTGGAGTGGTGTGAAACCCTTGCAGGAGGAACAATCATGTGGAGGTGGACTCAATGCGGAAACAAGTAATGATGCATGTGATATTAGGTGTCAAGGTGTTATGGGCTCGGGTGAGTATCAAGCCCAATTGGAGTATGCTAGCGGTGGAGAACATTTGGTTGATTGTGAAGTGGTGTGTGTTTTGAAGATGGGTTGGACTTAAATGGTGACATTGCGGGTTAGCTGATGGTGACTTTGTGGGGCCTCATTCACGTAAAAACGTGGAGCATGTGGTTGTTGTGAAGTGGTTATGGCCTTAGATGATGGTGTAGCCCGATAGAATCTGTCTCATGTAAGCGTGGTCGGGCTGGACGCTGATGTGGAGTTTTTGGGGTATGATATGAATAACAAAGGGGCAGGTGTATTGGAGCCTAGATTCAAAGAGTTATTGTCTGAAGATATAAACGGATTTAGCTATCCAATGGTAGATTTGGAGGAGCCAGTGCACAGTAGTGATTATCAATCACAACACGGTCATCTTTATCAGGGAAATATTATGACGAGGATGGAGCACTTCAAGGCGATTGTGTGATGTACCTATTGTTCAAATTGAGTCAGTGCTTGATTGGTGACTTTAGCTCAGATGACTTCCAGAGTGGGAGTCCAGAGGTGTAGGAAAGGGAGGTCGCGCAAACGACGTAATGTCCCGGTAAGTAATTCTACACTAGAATTACTTGATGCTGGTAGGATGGTAAATCTAGATGTTGCTAGTATTGCTAAACAAGTTTGGGAAATTGGTGTTAAATTGGGGATAAAAGGGTCTGTCAGTGATGAATCTATGGTAGAAAATTTATCAAACTTAGAATGTAGGGACCGATCAGCCATTGGGAGAGGGGAAGGTGTGTAAGAGACTTGAGTAGGAGGAAAATTTTGATAGGATCTAACTCGTTTTGATGATATTTGCTTCTATAAATATAAGAGGAATTGGGGTTTCGCTAAAGAAAACAGAGGTGAGGACTTTGCTTACTCGTGAAAAGCTGATGTTTTATTCATACAGAAAAAGAAAGAAATGATTGATCAGGGGTTTTGTAATATGTTAACTGGGGGTGGTGATTATGGTTGGGCGTTTGCACCTTCTAATGGTCTGTCAGGGGTTGCTGACTATTTGGAAATTGTCTACTTTTGTGATGAATGGAGTGTTTACAGCTGAAAATTATATTGGTGTTCGTGGTCTTTGGGGTGAGGATAACACTCAATGTTGTCTTGTAAATATTTATGCACCGTGTGACTTACAAAAGAAGAAAGGATTATGGTCTCAGTGTTTTGAATATCAAAGCAAGTCGAGAGGGTGATTTGTGGTGTTTTGGGGGGATTTTAATGCGATGAGGTCGGAGGGCGAAAGGAGGGGGTGGCTTCTTTTCGGAGAGAGGAAGGTATGGTTAGTTTTGAAATGTTTATTCAGGACTGCTGAATTGGTTGATTTGCCTTTAATCAGGAAAAAATTCACCTAGTATAAATCTGATGGCTCATCTATGAGTAGATTGGATAGGTATTTGGTGTCATATTCTTGGTTAGCAAAGTGGCCACAATGCTCACAATGGGGTTTGAAGAGAGGCATTTCAAATCACTGTGCTATCTTGCTCAAGCATGAGGTAATCAACTAGGGTCCAAAACCTTTTAAGGTTTTGGATTGTTGGAGGAATGATCCAAGATATAAAGATTTCGTTTATAAGCAGGGGGGAAATTTGTGTGGAGGGGCATACGACTTTTGTTTTAAAAGAAAATCTGAGAAGAGCTGAAACATAGATTGCAAAGATGGAACAGGGATATTTTGGGTGATTTGGAGGGCAAAATTTATGAGGCCCGGGATAGTATACTTAGACTGGACCTTAAAGCTAAAGATTGTAACTTACTCATCGAAGAGGTTCAGCAATGGAAGATTGTAGAGCCCAATTATGTTCTTATTTGTTTATGAAGAATAATTTATTGCAACAAAAGTCTCGTGTGCAATGGTTACAAGCAGGTGATGCTAATACAAGATTTTTTTCATGGCTATATCAATAAGAGGAGGTTGAGGAATGATATTAGAAGTGTGAAGGTGGATAATGACAGATTTTCTAAGCCGTTAGAAGTGAAGAGAGCAGTCAGAGGGTACTTTGAGAAGCATTTTCGAGAGCCCTTTTGGGATAGACCTTCTCTTCAGGAGTTCTCTTTTAATCTTTTAAATCACTATCGGATGTTGATGCCTCATCTTTGGTTCATCCTTTTAGTGAAGAAGAAGTCAAGGTTGTAGTGTGGGATTGTGAGGGTTCCAAAAGTCCATGTCCAGATGGTTTTAATTTCACTTTCATTAAGGATTTCAGGGATCTCTTGAAATCTGAATCTATGGCTTTCTTAATGAATTTCATGTTCATGGGAAGTTGGTTAAAGGTTCCAATAGCTCCTTCATTGTACTTGTACCAAAGATTGACAATCCTCAAAGGGTGGAGGAGTTCCGACCTATCTCTCTCATTGGTTGTGTGTATAAGGTTTTTTTGGCAAAGTTGTTGGCAAACAGACCGCGACAAGTGATTGGTAAGGTGATTTCTAACTGCCAATCTGCTTTTGTGAAAAATAGGTCCATTCTTGATAGTGTGTTGATTGCTAATGAGGTCATTGAGGAAGCTAACGGGAGAAGAAACAATGTTTATTTTTTAAGGTTGATTTTGAAAAGGCGTATGATTCCTTTAATTGGAATTTTCTTTAAACTGTGACGGAGAAAATGGGGTTTCCACTGCGCTGCCGGAAATGGATAACGGAATGTCTAAGCACGTCTAGGATCTCAGTTCTTGTGAATGGGAGTCCAACCAGTGAATTTGGGGTTGGGAGAGGGTTGAGGCAAGGTGATCCCTTGGCTCCGTTTCTGTTTTTAATTGTTGCTGATGGGTTGAACTCTTTATTGAGTAAAGCAGTGCAGTTAAATGTTTTCACTGGTTATTCTGTTGGTTTGGAGAGCATCCATGTTTCTCACCTTTAATATGCTGATGATACTATAATTATGGGAGGTGCTACTATCCCCAATGTCTGGGCAATAAAGGCAGTGTTACAATTATTTGAATTAGTGGCTAGCCTCAAAGTCAATTTTCATAAAAGCAATCTCATGGGGATTAATGTTAATGTCAACTGGTTAGAGCTTATGGCACGGTTCTTGAATTGTAGAGTTGGAAATTTTCCGTGTTCCTATTTGGGATTACCTGTAGGGGACAATTCAAGAAGACTGAAAACTTCGAGTCCAGTTATTCGAAAGGTTCAACAGAGACTGTCAAAGTGGAAGAGTAGGTTTTATCTTTTGGTGGAAGACTTGTCCTCTTGAAATTTGTCCTTCATTCAATCCCGGTCTATTTTCTTTCTTTTTTCAAGGCTCCAAAAGGTATCATTTCTCAACTCCAATCTATATTTATTAATTTTTGTGGGGCGGGAATGTGGACCAAAAGAAAATTCCTTGGGTTGCTTGGGATGTTATTTGCAGGGATAAGAGGCATGGTGGTTTAGGATTAAGGGATTTGAGGGCTTTTAATTTAGCACTTCTTGGGAAATGGAGATGGAGTCTTTTAGTTGATAGGGATAGTCTGTGGCATGGAGTAATTACTTCCATTTATCGTGAGGCGGGTGTGAGTGAAGGTGGTGTGAGGGGTAGAGGGTCTAGATGGTGGTTAGACTTGTGGTCCATGAGAATTGTGATAACATTGTTTCAGATTGGTTTTCTAGTACTTGTGTTAGGGTGTTGGGGATGGAAGCAAACTTCTTTTGGAAAGATTGTTGGTGTGGTACAACTCCTTTGTGTGATCGTTATAGTCGTTTATTCACAATTGCACAAAATAAGGAGGTTTTGTTGCTGATATTGTTGTGATAAAAGAAGGTTCTCTTGAATGCAAATGGTGGTGGCGAAGAAATTTATTTCAGTGGGAATTAAACCTGTTGTCTTCGTTGGTATTGGAACTAAGGTGTTCAAAGTGCTTGACAGGGTGGTGATTCTTGGCGTTGGTTAGCAGATGCTTGTGGCCTTTATTCGGTTAAATCAGCTTATCATGCTATAGTTAATTATGCTATTTTTGCAGATTTTTCATTACATAAATTCCTCTAGTGTAATTTTGCTTCCTCAAAGGTGTCTTGTTTTACTTGGAGGGCTATTCTGGATAGAATTCCATCAAAGCAGAATTTGGCAAAAAGGAATATAATCATGCATACCTATGTGTTATGTGTTGGTGTGGTCAGTGTTGGAAACAACTATATCTTATTTGAGTGTATATATGCACATCAGACTCGGATGTCATGTTTGGACTGGTTTGGTTTTTCATTTGTCCAACATAATAATTGTTGTGATTATTTGAGCATTTTTTGGGCTGCTAATTTGTAGCTCAAAATTGCGCCAAAGTTGGGCTCTCATTTGGTTAACTACTTTATGGAGTTTATGACTGGCTAGGAATAATGTAGTATTTGAAAATAATGTGGCTTCTCCTGAGGTTTTGTTAAAGCTGATTCAAATTCGGTCTTGGAATGGATTTCTGCAAAGAATGAAAGCTTCTCCTACCCTTTTCATTCCTGGTTGATTGAACCTGCAGTATGTGTTGAATTTTGGTTAGGCTATCTTTTTTTTCTTTTGTCGGGACTAATTCTTTGAATTTTATTATTCCCAGCTTTCTGTTTTTTTAGATTTTCTGTAATGTATTTGGCTTAGAATACCCCTTGTACTCCTTTTAATTTAATTCTCTTTGCTTAGCAAAAAATCCTTTATTTATTAATGGTAGGCAGGGTATACCTGTCTCAGAGTTTTCATCGATTTATCTATCTAAATTAACTATTCAATTTATTATAGGAGAACGTTTTTAGTCCTCAGCTTCAAGTTTGCACATAGCAAGTGGCAAAAGTGCATTAGGATTCTCGGTCAAAGACCTAAAAAATGATGTGCATTAGAGTTTGAATTCTGAATTTGTCACTATTGAGAGAACTTTACTTTAGTACCATCCCCAGCCCGAGGATCACAACCATGCTTGTGGGGATTTCTGGTCAAAAACAAAAATAAAAAACAGTGCATTAGGATGTGGATGATGTGGAGGAGAGTTATGAAACTCTAGAGTAGAATTGTGATGTGGAGCTAAAAAGAATGAGTCATTTTGGGGCCTTAAAACATGTGATACAAAAGCATAAGCAATTACAATTCTTATAGATATTTTTCACTTTTGGTTGTTGGTTTGGGTGCGGATTACATTCATTGTTGTAAATGGTAGGTTATTTAAAGTGATAAGGAACGAGGATGAGAATAGGTAATGGATTTGATAAGTAAATGTAAAATTACCCACATCTATAGAGCTAATAATTATCCAACAAACAGGTGTGTGCCTTAATAAGGTAATTAGATGCAAAAACTTGCAATGATGGGTGTGGGTATAGGTACTATAGTACCCAACATACCCTATACCCAAACACGTGTTAAAAGAATTAAAAATATCACACAGACAAATACATGTATAATTACGTATTTACATACAAACTTATTATTGTATGTTTACTAGAAATTTAATCATTGCGTTATGCATTTTATTTAATAATATTAGTATGTTATATTTTAATTTAATGAAATAGTTTGTTTATATTATTTATATTTTATAATTATATTAGATAATTTTTTTAATAATTTTTTCAATTAGTTATAATTATTTTTTAATTAATGGTCTTTTTGTCTTTATTAATTTTACAAGTTAACTAATAGTGTGTTTGGTTTAGCATGAAACCACGTTTCAAACGTGGATCCTGGCCAACACTACTAAGTGTGTGTTTGGATTGGCATTTGCAAACTTGAGTTTAGATGAACTTGATTTATCAAACATGATTTAAAGTGGACTTGAGTTTGTATAAACGTGATTTCATGTTTGGATAATTTGTTTCAAACGTGAGTTGAAGAAAGTGAATGTTGTTTGGATGGTATTTTTTAAATCACGTTTGAAGCTATAATTACTAAAAAGGACGTGTTTTTATTTGTTATATAGATTTTTATTTTATTAAAATAAGGTATATATTGATATTAATACTAACAAAAAATAAAGATTGAAAATAAAATGAAACACAACTTTGTTAAAAGCTTGAACGTAAAATGAAATAACCACATAAAAGTATTATTGAACATGAATATTTTTAAAAACATAATTAAGTAATATATCATTGAAATAACTTTGAAAAAAAATATGGGAAATTCTAGGGTACCCTCCGGTGAGAGAGGGTTTTGGTACCTTCTTTGCTCATTTAATCAATTTTTCTTAATTTTTTTAAATGATCTTAGTATTTTTATACTTATAGGACAATATTTAACTAATACAATTTGTATTTTTTATTTTTGAAAAGACTTTTTGACCCCTATAACATAATCATGTATTTTTTATATTCCCCATTTTTTCACATTCTCATTCACAATGCACATGTGTTTTATTTAAATTCTACTTTATGTTTTTGAAATAATTTAGGACGGAGTACACGACTTGTTTCTATGTAATTTTGGCCTATTCAATAAAAAAAATGGCAAGAAGGTACCAAAACCCTCTCTGACGGGAGGGTACCAAATTGCGACCCAAAAAATATTTTACACTAATATAGCCATTTTAGGATACGTGGGGTCATCATCCACCACAGTACCTGGAGACCAGTTGGAAACTGGTCGGAGACGACATTGCTGGAGAGAACTTAAACTTCCATTTACATGGGGCCTTTGAGATTGATACACTAAAATAAGATTGTAACAATATAACATAAAATCCATAAACTAAAATATGATTTGTTAAGATCTCATATCACAAATATTTATTTGGACATACTACAACTGCATGCGTGGAACTGGTAGCATTTTAAACGTTTGGTCAAATAAGCTCTAGGTACATGATGATGCAATCGCGTAGATGCTCTTCATCCAACAAGATTTTGTTAGAAAAATTAAAAGAATTGATATGCTGGAAGAAGATTAATTTTTCATTTATCAGAACATGAATTTAAATACAACTTGACTAACAAACTAACCCTACAAATACTCCACCAGATTTACAATTTAAAATGCAAAACAGAATCAAAACAACTTAACAAACTCCCAACTAAAACTTATTCAAACTCAAAATAACAACTTAAGTAACAAACTAACAGCAACAAGTAAATTCAAATTTGAAAGACAGCTACTGAGGTACAAACATAACACTCCTCCTTGAATCAGTAGCTGCAACTCCTAATTTCTTCCTCAAGAACTCAAACTTTTCTTTAGGAAGAGCTTTAGTAAATATGTCTGCCACTTGTTCTTCAGTTCTGCAGTATTCCAGAGTAGCTTCTCCTTCCTTTTGAAACTTCTCTAAGAAAATAAAGCTTGATATTAAAATGCTTGGTTTTTCCATGAAAAACTGGATTATTAGAAATTGATATTGCAGCTTGATTATCAACAAAAATCTTTTGTGCTCTCCTTTTGCTCCATGTGTAAATCAATCAACAACTTCCTAATCCATAAAGCTTGATTAACAGCAGCTGTTGCAGCAATAAATTCTGCTTCTGCTGTAGATTGAGCTACTATTTCCTGCTTCTTTGAACTCCAAGAAAACATACCTGATCCAAGAGTAAAACAGTAACCAGAGGTACTTTTCATGTTATCAACAGATCCAGCCAGTCACTATCCGAAAAGCCATGAAAATCAAATTTTTTATTATGTTTCAAACATAACTCCATAACTGATAGTTCCTTTGACATATCTCAACACCCTTTTGCATGCTCTGAAATGCTCCTTACTAGCACAATGCAAAAATCTGGAAAGAACACCAACGGCTTGCAAAATATCGGGCCTAGTTGCTGTGAGATACATTAAACATCCAATTAAGCTTCTATAAACAGATTCCTCAATCTTCCCGGATCCATCTTCCTTTCTGAATTTACCTTTTGATTCATAGGAGTGTTCACAGGCTTGCATTCTTCCATGTGAAATTTTTTTAGAATCTCATTAGCATATTTTCTTTGACAAATAAAAGTCCCTTGTTCAAACTGCTTGATTTCCATTCCCAAGAAGTACGACATCTGCCCAAGATCAGTCATCTCAAAATTTTTCATCATATCAGTTTTGAACTGATTGATAAGATTAACATCATTTCCTGTCACCAAAAGATCATCCACATACAGAGATAAAATCAGAGTATCAGCTTTTGTTTTCTTAACATAAAGTGTTGACTCACTAAGACTTTTGTGAAGGCCAAGATTCAACAAATGCTGATCTATTCTGCTGTAACCAGGCCCTGGGAGCCTGCTTAGTCCATACAAGGCTTTTTTTCAGCAAGTAACCTTGTCCTCTTGTCCTTCTACATAGAATCCTTCAGGCTGTTCAATATAAATCTCCTCCTGCAGTACACCGTTCAGAAACGCAAATTTTACATCTAGTTGGAACACCTTCCATCCTTTATGTGCTGCTATGGCCATGAGTAGTCGAATAGTGTCAAGTCGAGCCACCGGAGCAAATGTTTCTGAGAAGTCAACTCCATACACCTAAGCATACCCTTTTTACCACCAATCTGACCTTGTGCTTATTGATAGAACCATCAGCATTGAGTTTGGTTCTAAACACCCACTTCACTCCAATGGCATTCTTGTGATGAGGCTTAGGAACAAGCTGCCAAGTCTGATTCTTTTCGATCATTCGAAGCTCCTCCTTCATTGCATTCACCCATCTTGGATCTTCTTGAAGCTTCTTTGAATCCAACGGGTTCCAGTACAGCCATACTACATCTGTCATAAATTTCAGAAAGTTTTCTAGTACCTCTGACAGGTTGATCATCAATGTCATCAGTGCCTATAGAGCTTTCTCCTTTCTCTTCCCAAATCTCAATGGGTTTACTCTTTTGTTTAAATTTTGTATCTGCTTCCTCCCACTTCCATTGTCTGCTCCTCCTCAAAATGAACATCTCTACTTACAAGAATTTTTCCTGTTTGTGGTTGAAAAATTCTGTAAGCCTTGGAGACATTGCTGTAGCCAATGAATATTCCAGGATCTGCCTTTTTGTCTAGCTTGTCTCTTTCTCACCTGAGGTATATGAGAAAAACATATACAACCAAAAACCTTCAATTCAGACAAAGAAGCTTAAAACCATACCATGATTCAAATGGAGTCATCTCTTTTACAGATTTTGTTGGTAATCTGTTGAGCAAATAGACTGCAGTATTTGCAGCTTCTGCCCAAAATTTCTTGGGAAGATCTTTCTCATGAAGCAGACATCTAGTCATTTCCATCACAGTCCTATTCTTCCTTTTCACTTACGCCATTTTGCTGAGGAGAGTAGGGAGCAGTAAGTTGATGGGCGATTCCAGACTCTTCACAAAACACATTAAATCTTTCTGAGGTGTAATTCACTTCCATTGTCTAGACCATCAACACTTGAATTCTGCAATTACTTTGATTTTCAATCCAATTTTGAACTTCCAGAAGATGTTAGCAACTTCGGACTTAAATTTCAAAAATAAATCCAGCTCATTCTTGTAAAATCATCGATAAAGAGTATGTAATACCTGCTCCCATTCAAGATGATTCCGGCAAAGGTCCTCCAAGATCTGTGTGGATCAACTGTAGCTTACTGGATGCTCTCCAAGCTGTTTGGGGAAAGGGTTGCCTTGTTTGCTTACCAAAATGACAAGCCTTACAACTTACTGTTTGATCCTCTAGCGCTGGCAATCCTTCTACCATATTTTTTCTTTTCAGAAGAAGCAATGCCATCCTGATTGAAGTGGCCTAGTCTTTTATGCCAAGCTCAGTAGAGGAAACTGAGCAGGCAACCATTGCTTGATGATCTTGCAACAAGTCCAATGAGAAACCTCTTTCCTTTCATCATTGTTCTGAATAATTCCTCTCCATCTGCGGTTTTGATCACGCACACCCTATCTCTCAACAAGACCTTGTAACCTTTTCAAGCAACTGACCCACACTTAACAAGTTTTGATTAATTTTAGGTACATAAAGAACATCATTTATTACCTTAGTACCTAAGGTGGTAGAGATTTCAATTGATCCTCTTCCTTTGACAGCAAATATGTTCACCATTACCAATCTTGACTTGTGAGGTTGCATCTCTGTTGAGCTCCTTGAAAAGCTCCACATTGGGGGTCATATGGTTTGTACAACCACTGTCAATCAACCACTTCTTGTTGGTTGTAGAACATGTGGCCACAAACAAATGTTCTTCTTCCTGATCTGCAAGTTGAGCCTCATCTCTTTTCTCCTTCAATTTGCAGATTTTTGCTATATGACCCAGCTGATCACACTTGTTGCATCTAACTCAGGCCTTCTCCAGCATCTGAAGGAAGCATGACCTTCCTTTCCACAATGTTTGCATGGTGGATAGTTTCTTTTGTTTGCCATAATCTACCATACTGTTTTCCTGATCTGGCATTATTCTTCTTCCAATTGCTACTCTTACTGATCTGCAACTTCGCCTGCAAAGTTCCTTCAACTGTGCCTTCTTGTCTCATTAGCCTTCTTTATTCCTGAGCTTGTAAGGCACTCAACAGCTCTGGCCAAAGTAATGGTTGACAGATTTCTAGAGTTTTCTAATGCAGAAATTGTGGATTCATACCTTTCTGGAAGAGTGACCAGAATTTTTTTGAACAATTCTAGAATCTGTGAATTGTTGGCCCAACAGTCTGATGCGATTTACGATGCCAAGGAGTTTATCAGCATACTCCTTAACTGTTTCTGTCTCCTTCAATCCTCTGCATCGAAAATTCTCTGACTAAATTCAGCACTTGCATTCCTTTGATATTCTCACTTCCTTCGTACTCCTGTTTGAGAAAATCCCAAATCTCTTTAGGTGTCTTCAAAGTCATAATTCCTGGAAAAAATTGCTGGTGAGACTGCATTGAACAACCATGCTCTGGCCTTTGACTTCCTCTGCTTCCTTTCCTTATGGTTCTTGATCTGAGCCATTGTTGGATTTTCTGATAAAGGTGGAATCTCGTAATCCTCCTCAACAGCTTCCCAAACATCTCCTGCCTCAAGATAGGACTCCATTCTAATAGCCCAAACATGATAATTTTCACCTTCAGATATTGAAGGTGGTAAAGCTGAAAAAGAAGTTTCTGATTGCATTTTTGTGTATAGGCTCTCAATTCTCACACGGTCCCTCAAGAATGAAGCTTTGATACCAATTGTTAGAAAAATTAAAAGAATTGATATGCTGGAAGAAGATTAATTTTTCATTTATCAGAACATGAATTTAAATACAACTTGACTAACAAACTAACCCTACAAATACTCCACCAGATTTACAATTTAAAATGCAAAACAGAATCAAAAACTTAACAAACTCCCAGCTAAAACTTATTCAAACTCAAAATAACAACTTAAGTAACAACTAACAGCAACAAGTAAATTCAAATTCGAAAGACAGCTACTGAGGTACAAACATAACAGATTTGTCACTTGAGATGTTTATCAAACCAATCCAACAAGATTTTATGGGCCTCCTCTCCTTCACAGCTTCTGGATCTTCAGTGTCATACCTCAAAGCTTTTGGCTGGATCTTCAGTAACAGCAGTAGTGCTGGTATTCTTGGGCTGGATTGTTATCATGACTTAACTGAAATTGTTATGACACAGATGCAGAAACGATGGAGGGTAAAAATGAAAAAGAAAAATGTTCCCCTCACCTGATCTGTAAACTCACGTATCTTGCAACGCAAAAGCTTGGAAATGTAGCGTCTCATTCAACTCACGTTTTCCGGAAAACTCACGTGATAGATGCCAATCCAAACAAGGCTTGAAATTGCCAACTCACGTTCATCCAAGAAAAACGCACCTTCAACTCACCTGACGCCCATCCAAACACACCATAAGAGTAACATTGGTTCAGATCCACATTTTAAACGTGATTTTAGAGTAAACCAAATACATGCATATGCATATAAGTTTTTTAAGGTACCTGTACTTGCAATTTTTCCCCTTAATATTATGTATGTATTATGTGTAATAAAGCGGGGTCTGAGGCACACAAATTAAAAATTTGGGCACCACTACCCAAGGCTTTTTTATCAGATTTGAAGGTTACACGAATATCGCATTTTTTTTGTTTATAACTATGAGTTATTCACGAATGAATCCTAAAGTTTAGAATTTTGTGATATGAAATTGTTGATCCTTTGATGATTGAGCAGTTGTGAGAATGAGGCTTGTTGTTATGAAGATGAACCGCCCAAAAATTCCCACACCAAGAACCCTCCCCCCATAAAAACACAATGAATGTTGTGGTGCCGATTAGCATAGATGGACATTATTGGTGCCTATTCACTCTCATTCAATCAGAGAGTGACACGTGTATGCTCTTTCACATGATTTATGGTTGTTGGAATGAAAACAATTATTTTATTTACCGTTCAGTCCCTTAAATTAATACTATTATCCAACTCGTGCGATGCACGAATTTATTATTCAAATATATATTTAACTTTGAATTTTAATAATATATTTAACCTGTTTAATATATGTAAATATTAAATCATAAGATTAATTAATTTTTAATATTAATTTGATACTTGTTAGTAGATTAAGAATAAACAAACTAACAAAGTAAAATTGATTGGAAACATGAAATAATCACATCTAATAATTACAAATGAACACTATAAACAATATTGCTTCATTTAAATTTTTTGAAACACTTTCTCGTAGACAATATTTTTTGTAACATTACAACACTTAAAGTTGTCATCACATATAAGTCTTTGTTGAGACTTAACTCTAGTTACAACAACATATAATTGACCATGAGAGAAAACAGACATGGTAAATACAAACCAACATGTGACAATATCTGACCTTGACTTTTATGGTCATAACAAAACAAAGAAAAATGGAAATTGTCTTTGTTAAAACTTTAATGGGGTGAGATTTTCAAATGGAATTAAATTCATTTTATGAATAAATACCTTTGTTCCCAAATGTGTTCCGTTTCTCCAATAACATTAGAACCTAACTAATCAACTATTAATCTAGTTTTATTGCAAAGTCCAGCGGATATATCAAGATTCGTCATTAGCATAACAAGTACTTCAATCTTTAACACCAACTTATGATCATGGAGCCTAAAGCACCTAATATCATTTAAGAATTCAATTGTCAACCAATCAGCTTCAATACTGACTTTCTCATCCACCTTCCATGTAGTATATATCGAACTCAAGTACATCCTTTCTTCTCCTGAAAATAATGTCATGACATATTCATTGATGCAGTAAACAACATCTAATGTAGGAGCAATAATTGCTTTATCTTGAAACAATTATATGTTTTCAAAATTAGATAGCAAATTAGGATAGGCAAAGGAAATTATATCTTCAATTGTATTACCTGTAGACTTTATCAGTAAAGCCTATGGTATTTTAATATCAGTTTGACCATCAATAATTCATATCAATATTAATATAACATGTAATATTCAATATAAATTTAATACTACATTTAGATGTAAAATTAAAGGTTTATTTCATCTATCACATTTAAAATTATTTTAATATAGAAATGAGATATTCATCCATTTAGAGTACTTAGAATTTAATACGATGTCTAAAAGAATAAAAAATTATATTCCAATAATAAATAAATTTATAAAAATAATTGTCAAGTAATATTTTGTTAATTTATTATCTAACATGTTTCTTACTTGATATATATATATATATATGATCTTTAATTATGACCACAATTGTAAAGTTTTGACACTAAACTCAATTCATTCATTGCAAGTTAAAGCTCGTACGACATTTATTAATTACAAAATAATAAATAAAATTGATAAAAATAATTGCAAAGTATCTTTGGTTAATTTATCATCTAACATATTTCTTACTTGATATGTATATAAATAATCTTTAATTATGACCACAATTATAAAGGTTAGACACTAAACTCAATCATTCATTTTAAATTAAAGCTTGTACGACACAATTAACAAAAAAAAATA
This sequence comes from Sesbania bispinosa, assembly GCA_026901365.1. Taxonomy (NCBI): domain Eukaryota; kingdom Viridiplantae; phylum Streptophyta; class Magnoliopsida; order Fabales; family Fabaceae; genus Sesbania; species Sesbania bispinosa. Next base: position 1,538,641 of record QLOH01000045.1, on the reverse strand, counting down.
TGTCATTAGAAAAAAGAAACATTGAAAAGTAAAAACAAAATCTACAAAAGAAGAAAAAAAAAAAAAAATGTTGTCACGAGACAAAATTAACAAAAATTGTTTTTAAAATCATATTAAAATAATTTTTAATTTTCATATATAATTTAAGATTACAGTATTATTTTTATAATATAATGAAATTATAGAAATAAAATTAAATTTAAATATATTTCTATTTTAAAAAATATTATGTTTTTTAATATTAGATAAATTATATTTTTCGTTCTTGTTTTTAGGTTAACTTTAGACTTTGTCCCTGACTTTCACAGATTTTTATTTTATATCCTTATACTTTTAAAACATTGTAATCATAGATTCATAGTGCCTAACATTGAGTTTTGAATTATGTTCATTTTTACATATATTACTAAATTTTTATAATAAAATTAATTTATGATATAGTCATATAATCAATTAGTTGAAAATAATAACAAATACATCATTAATATAATAAATATAAAATATATTCACATTTGAGATCTCACAGTACAATCATTTTAAAACTATAAAAAGTGTATGGAAAAAATCATTATTGAGAGAGCTAACCCCACTATGATGTCGATATTCATGACAGGACTAACTCAATGAAGGGTATTTATAGTTTATTAAAAAAATCATTTTAAACCTATAATTAAAAATTTTGCTTAACTTTTAAACGTACTATATTAAATATAATAAATCAAAATACAATATAATAATTTATTCAAGTAAAAGAAAATAAAATACTTATAAATTTTATAATTCTTATTTGGAATTTTGTCCATAAAAATTATAATCTAGACATCATAAAAGAAATTATAAATTTAAATTATATTGATGTTTGAGATTTCTTATCTTAGTCACCTAAAACCTATATAAAGTATGGACAAAACCGTTGTTGGAAGAGTTAGTCCCACCATTATATGGATGTTCATTGAAAGAACATGACTGTCTCATATGGAGAGTATTTGGGGTCATAAAAAAATTCACTTTATTGAAGTGAGAATAAAGAATAAAAAAAAATAAAAACAAATGATGAAAAATGATATGTGTACTGATGAAAAAAATTATATAGAGTAGATAGAATAAATAAAAGAGATAAGAAATGAAAACATAATGAATAAAGAGAGAGAGAATGAAATAATAAAAAAGAAAATGAAAATGTGATAAAAAATAAAAAAAAAATAGAAGAAAACGGCTGGAGAATGATTGTCTCACATGGAAGATAGTTGTATGGTTTGTAAAAAATCACTTTACTGTATTGCTAATAAAAAAATTAGGAAACGAAAGTGAAAACATGACATGTGTTATGAATGAGCAATTTTAATACAGATTAAATAGATAAATAGAGTAGATAAGTGAGATAATAAATGAAAACATTAATGAATAAAATAAAGACATAAATGATATATTCAAATATCATGTTAAATTTAATGTAAAGCAATACATTTATTGTATTGCTTAATGTGAGTTTTCATGCAATGAAACAGATAAATAGGAATAAATAATGAGAGAAATTATTTCAAGATAATAATAATACTAAAAAAAAGAAAATTAAAGTGTGATAAAAAGAAAAAAATGTAGGAGGAAACTGGTTCACATGAAAGATAGTGGATACCCATGGTTTATGAAAATATAACTTTTATAATGAAACAATAATATGAACGCATAATGCGAGGAAATCTTTTAATATTATAATAATAATAATAACAATAATAATAATAATAAAATTATTTGACAAAAAAATAACATGAGTAAAACTCTCTCCGTGAAGGATAACTGTGGTTCATAAAAATATCACTGTACAGAAAAGAGAATTAAAATCTTAAGAAAACACCATGAAAAAATAACACGTGTACTGTGAGAATAATTTTAATATAGAGTAAATTGAAGTAAATGAAGGTAAATGAAATAGAATAAATAAGAGAGATAATAAGTGAATCATTAATGAATAAAATACTGAGATAAATAATATATTAAAAAAATACATTAAAATTGATTGTAAATAAACTCATATCGTATTTCTTTGAGTGAGTTATTATGTAATAAAATAGATAAACATAAATAGATAATGAGAAAATTGTTTCAATATAATAACTATAAAAAATAAAATAAAGTGTGACTAAAAAAGAAAAAGAAAAAGAAGACAGGAGTTTGAATCGCTTCTTTGTGGTTCATAAAAAATTATTTTACTGAATTGAGAATAGATAGGAATGAATAATGAGAGAAACTATTTAATATAATAAAAAAATTAAAGTGTGATAAAAAGGAAAAAAAGAAAACAGTATGAGGAGGAATGTCTCCCGTGAACGATACCCATGATTTATAAAAAAATAATTTTTTGTAATGAAACAAATTAATATGAACAAATAATGAGAGAAAATATACTAATATAATAACAAAAAACAGAAAATTAAAAGTGAGATAAATAAGAATTTTAATATAGATTAAAAAGATAAATAGAATATGAGTGAGATAATAAATGAAAACATTAATGAATAAAATAGAAAGAAAATGATATATTGAAATATTATGTTAAAAGTAATGTAAATCAACACATTTATTATATTTCTTAATGTGAGTTTTTATATAATGAAACAGATAAACAGGAATAAATAATAAGAAATTATTTTAATATATAATAAAAAAAAATTAAAGTATAAAAAAGAAAAAAATATATAGGATCAAAACTGCTTCACGTGGATGATATGCATGGTTTATAAAATATAATTTTTATAATGAACAAAATAATATGAATGAATAATGAGAAAAAATATTTTAATATAATAACAATAAAAAATGAATTGTGAAAAGAAACAAAAAGAAAAGAAAAAGAAAGCAATAAGAGCAAGACTGCCTCCCGTGAAGGATAAATGTGTTTATAAAAAAATAACTTTACAAAAAAGAAAATAAAAAATTTTGAAAAAAATGAAAATGGGTACAGGTTTAAATATTGAAAAAAGTCCAATATTTAAAAAGTCAATACTCACAATGGTTTTGACCCAACAAAAAAATAAAGTCCCCAATAAATAGTAAACAAAAATCTATTCCTATGTAATATTATAGATAGATTGTGGATACACGGAGACTAAACATTTCACACGGCCCATAAAAAACGATGAAAGACCCAAAGCAAGACAAAAAAAATTTCAACGTTGAATGAATAGTGAATAAAAATATTCCAAATTGTAATAGTATAGATGTGCCCAAAATGAAAACCCAACGGCCCACATCGCTGACCAAAAAAATTAACAAATGAAAAAATAGTGTTCAAAAATATTTCCCAATGTAATAGTATAGATTTCAACTAAAGTTGTTTAATATTTATTTAAAAAATCACACTCTATTCCCTTTTTTTTATCATAAAACCATCCGAATAAGATTAAAACACCTCAATTATATTTTAATTTTTTGCTTTTGTTCAAAAATTTCAAACAAAAAAGAGGGAGCATGTAAATTGAAACCCTGTTATTATAATTTCACTTATAGAACTTAAATATCATATGGCAATAACCATTTACATGTCAATAATATTTTGTAATTTATTAACTAACGAATTAGTGTGTGTTTAATTTATTCCAAAATCATGTTTTAAACGTGTCAGGGCAAACGCTATTGAGAGTAGTTTCTATCCGGATCCATATTGGATCCACGTTTGAAACATGGATCCAGTGTAAACCAAACACGCCATTATTGTCATTAAAATCAAATTAAATTACACTTTTACTTTTTAATAAAAAACATGCTCTATGATATATGTTACTAAATAACTATACTTTTCATTCTTCAGCTAATACATACATATATACATAATATCTATATATAAATTTGTATGTGTGTATATATATAATTATGGATGAAATGAGATAAGTATGCCATTTTAAAAAAATATATAATAGTATGCATTAATATACATTATGTAGAAAAATAATTTTACAATAAATTTATTTACACTAATGCAGAAGTATCATAAAATCAAGAATAATAAAATTATGGGTTCTTTTAGGGTGTTTCACCTCACGGTGTAACACCGGTGTTTCACTCTTTTAACCTGTTATAATAGGTTCCGTCACCTGTTAGTTAAAATTAAAATTATTTTTGAAATTGCAAAAAATGGTCTAAATAAAAAAAATAAACACATACATTGGGCTTTTTTTTCTTTTCGTTCGTGTTGCCATTTTTTACCAATCTCCACGTTGTAGTTTGTCTCGTTAATATATTTAGCTATAATGAATTATCTTCATCAGGTTGCAATAGCATGTTCATCAATAGCTTATATATATATATATAGCAGCAGGCACATGGGTACGCATTTTAATCCAATCAATAATTAACCAACCCTTTTCACAATGTTTCAGCCCTAGCTCTGCTTTGAACATCATAATCGTAGAGTATTTATAAAAAGGAATTATTTATTTATTTTTCTTGAACAAGACAAAAACCCGTGCAGGATTTTAATTGTAGTTTTGAGAATTAGTTGGTTACGCTGCCCCCCGGTTATGCTTGAGAATTATTACTGAATTAGCTAACTGCATGCTATACTTTTCCATAGCACCATCAATCATGTAATTGGAAAATATTTACACCGTGAAATATCACACCGATCGCAATTAACAAGAGGGAGAGAAAGTACAATAAAGAGTGGGAAGAGAGTGAAATTAAACTTCCAGCAACCAAGGAGTAGACCGTTGAGAATAATTCAGATTTAAAAAATTCTGTTATGTGTGACAGTTTTGTTAGTTGCTGATTGTTAGTCCTATCAGTTAAGGACTTAACACTTATATAAATTCAAATCTGTTGATATGGAATATGACTAATATTCCCTCCATCTATTTTCCTTCCTCTTCTGTTCTTTCTCTCAGTTTTTCCTCTGTTACTTTTATAACTTGCATTAACAGTGGTATCATAGAGCTTCTTGATTCAGGACCTGTGTAGGAGTTACAACAGTTGTGGTGGTGTGCCACTGAAGCATTTGAATTATGGAGATGACAGGATTGAATGGTTCTTTCCCTGCCAATCTACCTGTTCTTGATGGCAAGAACTTTGAAAAGTGGTGTATTCAGATGCGGGTTATCTTTGGATATCAGGATGTCATGGAGATAGTCAAAGATGGAATTCAAGAACCTGGTAATAATGCTACAGAAGCACAGAAAACTGCCTACAAGGATGTGAAGAAGAAGAACTGCAAGGCACTCTTTCTGATCCATCAGTGTGTGGATTCCGCAAATTTCAAAAAGATTGCCTCGGCTGGTTCAACAAAGGAGGCTTGGGTTATCTTACACAAGGCTTATTCTGGTGTAGACAAGGTGAAGAAAGTGAAGCTGCAATCTCTACGCAAACAGTACGAACTTTTGCAGATGGCTGAAACTGAAACCATTGCTGAATTTCTTACCAAGCTACAAACACTTATCAACATGATGAAAACATATGGTGAGAAACTGACTGACTAGATGGTAGTAGAGAAAATTCTGAGAACCTTGACTCCTCGCTTTGATCATATAGTCGTAGCCATAGAAGAGTCAAAAGACTTGGGTGAATTAAAAATAGAAGAATTGCAGGGCTCCCTTGAGGCTCATGAACAAAGACTCAATGAGAGAAATGGTGGAGAAAAGGGATCTGAACAGGCACTGCAGGCTCATTCTGCTTGAAGAAAAGATGGAGAAGGCTCAAAGAACAACTACAATAAGAGCAAATGGAAGAACAAAGGGAAGCAAGGAGGTAGCAATCAAAGATTCACCTCTGACAGAAAACAAGATGAGGGGAGCAGTAAGAAAGGTGGAAATCAAAGCAAGAATGGCAAGAAGAGGCAAAACAAGAAGAATATCCAATGCTTCAACTGTCAGAAGTGGGGACATTTTGCAAGTGAATGCAGGTATAAAAGTCAGCGAGATAAGGAAGGTGAAGCTCAGCTTGCACAAGATGAGGATTATGAAACTGATCATGTCTTGCTTATGGTGACAACAAGTCAGATTGTGACTCTTTTGATCAATGGTATTTAGACACTGGTTGCTCAAACCACATGTCTAGAAGGAAGGAATGGTTCTTTGATCTCAATGAAAAGGTGAAGAGCAAGGTGAGATTTGATGACAATTCAGTTGTTAATGCTGAGGGAGTTGGTAAGGTAATGGTGAGAAGAAAAGATGGCTTGAAAGCCTGTATCTCAGATGTGTTGTATGTACCTGAGATGAAAACAAATTTGCTGAGCTTGGGGCAATTGGTTGAAAGAGGCTACTCAATGCAGTTGGAACAAAATCAGATGAAAATTTTTTATAGCCATAAAAAACTGATCTTGAAAGCTCCTTTGGCTAAGAATAGAACTTTCAAGATTGGCATTCATGTGCTTGAACAACAATGCTTTGCTGCTACTCAATCTGATGAAAGTTGGTTATGGCACTACAGATTTGGACACTTGAATTTCAGGAGCCTTGATTTGCTGCAGAACAAGAAAATGGTGAAGGGTCTCCCACAGTTGAAGCAACCACAACAGTTTTGTGATGACTGTTATGTTGGTAAGCAACCAAGAAATGCCTTCAAGTCCAGAACCTCTAACAGATTAAAGGATAGGCTGGATGTTGTCTATTCAGATGTATGCGGACCCTTTGAAATTCAGTCTCTTAGAGGTAACAATTACTTTGTATCTTTCATTGATGAATTTACTAGAATGATGTGGACTTACCCCTTGAAAGGTAAACATGAGGTGCTGGCTGTTTTTAAGAAATTTAAAGCAATGAGTGAAAAGCAAAGTGACAGAAGAATTAAATTTCTGATGATTGATGGAGGTGGTGAATACACCTCATTGGACTTCAAAAGGTTCTGTGAAGATGAAGGAATTATTCATGAGGTAACTGCTCCCTACACACCTCAGCATAATGGAATAGCTGAAAGAAGGAATAGAACCATTCTAAATATGGCTAGAAGCATGATAAAAGGAAGACAATTGCCCAAATTCCTCTGGGCAGAAGCAGTGTCAACAGCTACCTACATCCTGAATAGATGCCCAACCAGCCAACTACAAAACTGTACTCATCAGGAAGCTTGGTCAGGTATTAAACCTGATGTTTCTCACCTAAAAATCTTTGGTTCCCTATGCTTTAAGCAGGTTCCAGAACAGACCAGAAGAAAATTGGATGACAGGAGTGAACAAATGATCTTCATTGGATACCACCCAACAGGAGCATATAAAATGTATGATCCCAGGAATAGGAAGATTGCAGTAAGCAGGGATGTGGTGGTTGATGAATCGAGATGGTGGACTTGGGAGGAGAGCAACAGTAATACCACCACTGTGATGGTGAGACTGAATGGTGATCAGGTTGATAATTCAGATTCTGCTAAAGTAGCTCAGACACAAAGACCTCAAAGGAGCAGACAATTAACTCACAGATTGAATGACTATGAAGTTTTGCCTGACTCTGCCATAACTGCTGATGGAGATTTAGTTCATCTGGCTTTGTTTACAGATTCAGAACCTGTGACATTTTGAGGATGCAATCAATGATGATAGGTGGCTAACAGCAATGAAGGAGGAGCTGCAATCAATTGAGAAAAAAAAACCTGGGAATTGGTTTCATCCACTCAACAAAAGAAGCCAATAGCTATGAAATGGATCTACAAAATTAAGAGAAAGCCTGATGGGACTGTGGCCAAGTATAAAGCCAGACTAATGGCAAAAGGCTTCCTACAGAGGGTTGGAGTTGACTTTCAGGAGTTGTTTGCACCAGTTGCAAGAATTGAAACAATAAGACTTGTTACTGCAATTGCAACCTACAAAGAATGGTCTATGCATCACCTGGATGTGAAATCAGCATTCCTGAATGGACCCTTAGATGAAGAGGTGTATGTATGTCAACCACTTGGATTTGAGGTTAAAGGGCATGAGAAGAAAGCTTACAGACTGAAGAAAGCCTTATATGGGCTAAGACAAGCTCCATGGGCTTGGAATAGAAGAATTGATGCATGCTTGATGCAACAAAACTTCACTAAGTGTACCAATGAACATGGAGTGTATATAAGGGCATCCTTCAAGACTGACTTACTTGTAGTATGCCTATATGTTGATGATCTACTGATTACAGGCAGCAGTGAGACAGAAATTAAGGAGTTCAAAATGTGCATGATGGCTGAATTTGAGATGATTGATTTAGGGACGCTGACCTATTTTCTTGGAATGGAATTTACCCCAACTGCAAAGGGAATTCTGATACATCAGAGGAAGTATGCCACTGAGATATTAAAGAAGTTCAACATGCTAGAATGCAATTCTGCAGCAACCCCTGTTGAATCTGGTACAAAATTGATTGTGAATGATCATGAAGAGCTAGTTGATGAGACAAGATATAGACAAATAGTGGGATCACTAAGGTTTCTTTGTAACACCAGACCAGACTTGACTTTTGGTGTTGGTTTGATAAGCAGATTCATGAATAAACCTAGAGTATCTCACTATGCAGCTGCTAAGAGGATTCTGAGATATGTCAAAGGCACAACTGACTATGGCTTGCTGCTTCCAAATAGTCTTCATTGCAAAGATCCTGCAGTACTTGGTTACACAGACTCTGATTGGTGTGGAGATAAGGAGGAAAGGAAAAGCACTTCTGGATATGTATTCCTGTGCTGTGAAACACCAAATTCTTGGTGTTCTAAGAAGCAGGATGTTGTTGCCTTATCATCATGCGAGGCTGAATACATAGCTGCATCTGTTGGAGCCTGTCAAACACTATGGCTTAGCTCCTTTACTGGAAGAAATGATGCTGGAAATGACAAAACCAGTGAAGCTGAAGATTGACAATAAATCTGCCATCAACCTAGCTAAGCACCCCAGTTGCTCTTGGTAGAAGTAAACACATTGAAACCAGATTCCATTTCTTGAGAGATAATGTGAACAAGGGAAACTTAGAGTTGGAATACTGCAATACAGAAAATCAAATTGCAGATCTGATGACAAAACCACTGAAGGCTGAAAGATTTAGGAGTCTTAGAGAGAAACTCAAAGTCACGTCTTTGAGTAATCTGAATTAAAGGGGTGTGTTGAGAATAATTCAGATTTTAAAAGTTCTGTTATGTGTGACAGTTTTGTTAGTTGCAGGTTGTTAGTCCCATCAGTTAAGGACTTAGCACTTGTATAAATTCAAATTTGTTGATATGGAATATGACTAATATTCCCTCCATCTTTTTTCCTTCCTCTTCTGTTCTTTCTCTCAGTTTTTCCTCTGTTATTTTTTATAACTTGCATTAACATAGACAACAAAAGGTGACAAAAAGCAACACAAGTTTGTTATTATTGTTGGTATTAGAAGTAAGATTGGTGATGCAGGTTGGTGAAGACGATGTTGGTGTTGAATCCGTTGATGAACACGACGTTGGCGTTGCCACAATTCAGCATGCCATTTTCATTCACTGAGTCACTGAACAAGCATGACACATAGGTGCCTCTGCAATTTGCACCTCATACGAAGCAGGGAATTTCTCATAAGTGACAACAGTGAAAAACGTTAAAATAACATCAATTACTTGATGGACACCGAGGCACCTTGTAGAAATTTTAAAAATATTGCCTCAACCGGTAACCAATTGAACAATACAACCGTTGATTAAACAAAAGGAAATCGAACGGTTATAAAGGGGGTGAATCACCGGTGTTTCACCCACGTGGTGATTCACCCTAGGCGCACCTTAAAATTATATTATATATTTAATTGATGAATTTAATAAATTTATATTATATTGATTTTAATTTTAACAAACCCATACCCTATTTTTTTGCATGAAAATTTTGAATAAAAGCACAAAACTAAAATACAATGAGGTGATTTAATCTTAATCACAGTGATTTTTAGTTTCTGATAAAAAGAGAATGAGACATAGTTTATTTAAGTAAAAGGAGATATTAAAAATTTTGGTTAAAATTTTTTAGGGACTGGATTGCAAATTTAAAAAAATTGATTCTATACCAAACTCATAGATTTTAAAGAACTTACACATGTCATTTTGTGATAGAATGAGAGTGAATGGGCACCATAACATTCACCCAAAAACACACCCCCACCTTAACAAAAAAAAGGCCATCGTATGGCATGTCCATAGAGGTGGCAAGACGGGCTACCCGGCCCGATGCGGGGCGAGGGCTAAAATGGGCCGGGCCAAAAAGGCCCAAATTTAATTAGGGCTCAAAAAATGGTGCCCAAGCCCTATAAAACGCGGGCTAAGCCCGGTATTTAGCAGGCTTTGCGGGCTAAACCCGATATTTTAATAAAACGGGCTGGGCTAAAATAGCCCTATATTAATTCGGGCTCATTTTTTAAAAACCAAGCCCTATAATTTAATGGGCGGGTTCGGGCTGGCCCGACGGGCTTGTCCCATTTTGCCACCTCTACATGTCCATTCAATATAGGTTTATCTTTTGACAAATTAAAAGAAAAACAAAATTCATCCCATTCTCCCATCTACAACAACCATTTGAAACTTACTTTCCTCTATAATCAGCATTTAATGTCACAGCACATTATATTAATTGATAAAATGATCTATATATCTATCTCTTTGCCCACAGTTTTGTCTTTGCCATTCAAACTCCTACCAATAAGATGACCATAAATGATCATAGACCGAAACGGACAAAGAAATCAGTGGCCGGATGTTTCACGGATGACCAAACAATGAACACTATTCAAATCAAAACAGAGATTACAAACTAAAATCACACGGAAAGACACACTAACCTACTAGTAAATAAAAAGGACAATAAGTGTGTTTGGTAAGTCATTTCAGCTAGCTGAAATTTGAAATCAATAGCGGAAACCATTTCATTTGTGTTTGGTAAGGTAGTTTTTTTGGGCAGTTACTAGCTTTTCTTGAAAATGTACTTGAGGTAGTTTTTTTAAAAAAAAAGCTCCAATTTTCAGCTAAGAACTGAAAGTTAATTACAAGTTTATCCTTCAACCACCCTCACTTATCATTATTTAACAATTAATGATGTCCTTATATGTTATTTTATTATTTTCAGCTAATTTTACTAAACACATTCACTCAAATTAGCTAACTTTTCAGCTCTTCAGCTGGTTTTACCAAACCATGACACCTTCAAGAGTTATCACTGAAAATCATTCTGCAATGTCCAACATCTCTAGTTTCCTCATTAAATGCGAATTTAGTTTGGCATAAGTACCGCATTGCAAAATTCCGAAAAGCTGAACCATAAAACTGGCTACTGGTTAGCACGTTTCAATCTAACTCATTCAATAAAATATAGTATTAAATCCTATGGTCAATGAAACTTGTGGACCAATACACAAGTACCATTGAATGCACCTTATAATAATTGCATCCATAGAACTTGTATATTTTTAATGTTATATGTGTGTATAACTCACAAAACTTAAAATTTATGGGTTGTCACTTACAAAGGTCTAACAATAAGGCATCTAAATTCATTGCCTTACGCCTACATTATTTCATAAGCCTCACAATTTTATATTTGTATTCATTGTAATTATGTTTAAAATTTGCATAAATATCAAATAGATTCCTAAAAATATTATTAATAACTAAAATTCTCTCCAATTTTTAAAGAAATAGGTTTCATCTTATTATGACTCTCTAGTAATTAGTAACAGTGTTATTTATATTATTAACTAAATTTTTTCTACTATATTAATCTTAATTAAAATACACATTTTTCATTCTTTTTAATATATTAAACATTGAATAGACTTACCATCAATAAAATATTGACTACGAAACGTTAGTTGCATATTACAATATAACTTAATAGTTAATTTGCATTCCAAACAATTTAAAAGAAAATTCAAATAAAATTACAATACATTTAATAAAATAATTTAATTAATTCAATAAGACCTATTTTTTGTTGAGAAAATATTTAATCTTAGTTAAAATTCACTTTAATTCTTATCATGTATCATGTGTTGGGTTGCTCTTGTCATTTATTAAAGTGCATGAATGTGAATACACATATCTATATCTATATCTATATCTTTATCTTTATATATATATATATATATATAAAAAAGTAAGATAGTAAACTCATCCTTTTAAACTTAAAAAGAGGATAAAATGGTAAATTTATTTCACTAAAACTTCTAAAAATAATAAGTGACATTTATATATTAATTGTTACCATTATTAATTATTATTAATTAGTTATAGTAATTATATCAATATTAAAGTCATTTTTACATTTTAGTATTAAATATATTGAGAAGAAAAAAATATACAAATTTTACTTATCTTTATCTTAAGAAATAAATAAATATTTATTTAAAAATGGAATTTTGGCATATTTTATGAAATATATAATATGAATGAAAATATAATATCAAATTTGACACATGATATAGCGTTAAATAAAAATTACTTTACAATTACAATAATAGTAAATAGAGAGAGATTTTGTAAGGGTGGATAAGAAATGTAAAAAAAAATGTCTTAAATAATTGTGATAAAATGCATAAATAAAAAAGTGGGCGATGATAAAAATAAATAATAAAAATTATTAAATTAAGTATTTTTAACTAATAAAAATGAAGAATATTAGTCACATGTGAATCTTTTTTATGTAAAATGTTTTTAGTTAAATATGGGAAATGACGTCAAGATAGAAAAGATGATATTAAATGGAATAGGACTTAAAAAAAATTGAAATAAGAGTTCCATGATAGGAGAGTTAGTGGAGGGAATGATTGGATATGAGAGAAGTTAAAAGATAGGTTATACTGTTATAAATGTTCATAAGAAATTAGTTATCATTCGAAATCTAAAATGTTATATATATATATATATATATAAATAAGATCTTCTAAAAATATGATATTAATGAATATTTAATTATTAAATTAACTGTCAACATTTTTATTTTCAAAATATAACTTATTTGTGAATATTTTAATTTAAATTAACAGTACATGTGTTGCATATGCACAATTCTATAGGCTTGATAATGTTTATACTTTTGAAATTCTTAGTACAATAAGTTATTCAAAACTTCCAAATCATAACATTAAAATGAAAACAATGTTCCTATCATATTATTAAGAAATATAAATATGTCTTTAAGATTGTGCAAAATGACGCATGACTTATAATCACTCAGATGAACACGTATGTTTTTAAAATGATGAGTTATATCTGGAAACAATGTTAAAGAAAAAATTTTAATTTCAAGATTTTCATTAATTTCATCTGATAATTTTTTTTAATTTCAGCGTACAATAAATAAAAGACTTAGATATATAAATTGTCTTATATTTAACTTTAATTTTATATTCTATTTGACATTGTGTTAAACAATAATTTACTTTTTATGTTTTAATATATAATTTATTCATCAATATTATTTTATTAAATTAATAAATCATGTCCCGTGCATCGCACGGGGTACAATACTAGTATATATTATATCTAATGGGTAAGAGTACATGTATTGAAAATATTACTCATATATGGGGTATGTGGAGACTACTTTATTGGACAATCAGACTCTATCTATTATCAGTTATAGTGATGGTCGGTTCAATTGGTCCTGTAACCGGGTAATTATAGGGTGAACCCTTTGAGTTTGGGTCCACCATAGACCACTAATCCTTTTTATTATAAAAATTAATTTTAATTTTATAATATTTACTAATAAATTTTTTAATATTAAATTTATACTGTTTACGGTAAAGGTCTATGGTGGACCCAAACTCAAAGGGTCCACCCTATAATTACTCCCTGTAACTTGTAAGAGTTGTGAGGGTCGGAAAAAAAGAAAGCGTTGAAGATGAGCATAAGAATGACCGTCATGAAATCTTCATGGTGAGTATCTTGACAGAAGATAGAATAAATAAAAATGGGTAATGTGAATGGATATATAAAAGAAAAAAGATAGGGGAGGATGGTGAGTATCTTGACAAAGAAGATAGAATAAATAAAAAAAAAAAGTAATGGGAATGGATAAATAAAAGGAAAAGAAAAGTGTTAGCAACACACTCTTTAGCACACTCTCCTCAACACACTCCATGTGATTGATTAAAAGTCACATGGGTTCCACCACATTGGGAGTGAGACTTACAAATTTGGTGGAACACATGTGAATTTTAACCAATCACATAGAGTGTGTTGCTAGCACTTCTCGAAGGAAAATATAAGGGAGGATAGCATAAAAGTTTAATGGTAAGGAATAAAGTTGTTTTTTTTTTTGTTAAAAACAAAAAAATTTGGTCCAACTTAATGCGATATAAACCAAGTTAACCACGAATTAAGTGAACTGAAGTCAATTATTAAATTAAGGATTTTAGCAAGCTATATTTTTAAGAATAATCCAACTCACTTAAGAAGTAGGTTGGCTTACGAATGAGAATCTATTTCAACAACTCTACAATAATCATAACCATCATATAGTCAAAAAGTGGCACCTCTCATTTTTACTATACATACTTTTGGTCCATTGATTGTTTTATTATACAAAAGAGTTGATGAGCATATGTTTCAAGTATAAAAATATGTTCTCAAATAAATTAATGGTGGGAATGGTATTTCAAGAATTTAAAAAAAAAGTATGTGGTTAATATTTAATAAGACGTACTTTGTTTTGGGGTTTATAATATTTTTTTTAATATAAACATATGGATATGTTATTGTCATGGTTGGTTATAAAAATTAGATTGAACGTGGGACATGTTTTATTTGTATCTTATCCTACCTTAATTTTTTATAAGGATAAATTTTCAGACCCGAAATTGTCCATAATTCAGAAAAAAAAAACCGGCAATATACGAGTCTAATTAAGACCTAAATCCATCTACAACTCGAGGAAACTTGTCCACAAACCCTAAATCTTTTTTTTTTACTTTCTTATTAACTAACAGATATTGTTAAGAGAAAAATATTATTATATAACTTTATGTATGAAATGTGTTTTTCAAAAGCAAATAGAGATTAAAAAATTTCCATAACTTAAAATGATGTTAAACCTTTAAGTAATAGAAAAATATAAATGCTAAATATTATATATACATATACGGGACGGGTTGGGTAATCCAGAGATTAACCTGAACTCGTCCTCAACTCGATATCGGGTTATTAAATGAGACCTGATTTAACCCTAATCTTTCATGTGGTGCGGGGGTCTAACTCGATCTGGATAGCTTGGGATGGGTCGGGTTTTGCTCACCCTAATAGGGACGACAAAAAAGCCTACACATGTGGATACCCGTGGATATATATACCCACAACGGGTACCGAAGTATATCAAATGGGTAAGGATATATATATTATACTATCCGCTTCGCAGGTACTCTCATACTCATTAAAATATACTTTCTATTAAATATATTAAAATATTTAAATTTTTATTATTTTATGATTAGATGAAATTTATTTTTTAGTATTTTATAATGATGTTTTTAATATATTAACATGAAATGATAATATATAATGTTAATTTATATCATGATATTTATAATATATCATATGATATTTTCTCGCTTTCTTTCTATAATTTTTGAATTTTTAAAAATAACGGATACTCGTGAATACCCGCTACTCGCATTAGTACCTATTAATTTTAGTGGGTATATATGTGGGTAGTGTATTATCAACCCCGCCCCATCATGCCCCGTTGACATCCCTAATTTGTTAGTTTAACTGTTAATTTGTTTTTCATGTATTATTGATTTTTAGAAATATGATATTCTCATATCTCACTTAAATTTCCTATATTGAGAGATGGTTATCACCTTTTTCAATCCCATGACATGAGAATAGAATATTCTAATTTGTTTGATTCCCCTTAAGCAAGATCTCGGATTTGAGTAGGGGCGGAGGGGTGTTAAGACTAAGGGGAGCCATGTCGCCCTTAACTTTTTTATATATTTTTTTAATTTATATATATAAATATATTTGGCTAAATTTTATATAATAAAAGTCCATTAAAAAATAAATATATAGTGTGTGTGAGCCCGGTCCAATTGAAAAGTAATTAGAAGTAGGTAGTTAGGGTTCTTAAACTCTTTGACCACACAGGAAATTGTTCAATTAATGTTTAATATCATTTTGTGAAAGTCATAATATTGATGTTCCTTATATAAGCTCTTGTTATGTTGGAAGGCGAGGTCATGCTCGTCGTCAAGAAGATAACAATATAGTAGAGCATCATTATCATGTGGATATCTTCAATGTTGCATTTTATTTTCAATTTCAAGAATTGAATAGTAGATTTAAGGGTTAAATATGTTTTCAGTCCCTAAAGTTTGACTCGAATTTGGTTTTAGTCCCTAAACTTTAAAATCGTTGGTTTGGGTCACTCATGTTATGAAATCACGTAACCTTGGTTCCTAATGTTCTGAAATCACATAATTTTAGTCCCTCCCCTTAACACCGTTAAACTAGGTCCGCCTCTAACAACATTTACTTGCATTGTAATGCGCGATCACAATATCGTTTTATGAAAGCTACCAGACCTTCTCCACTCTTCTGTTTCACCCTCCCCAGATCCATTATATAGAGGGCGCCTTCTTCCTCTAGAAATTTTCCACAGAACTCAGTCGCGAGATCTTCCCATGTCTCTATGGAATAAGGTCTTAGTTTCGCATACCAGGTGAATGCCCTTCAAGACAGTGACTTGGAGAATTCTTTGAGTCATAGGTTCTTATTGTTTCTATGTATTCCTACATCATTCAGGAAACACATAATGTGCTCTTTTGCACTTCCAGTCCCATTGAACTTGCGGAACGCATGCAGCTGATACCCGTTGGGATAAGGTGCGGTCAGTATTATGTCAGCTAGAGGTGATTCCAGATCGAAGACATTGCTCGGCGGGTTGTGCCTGTTTTGCAACATCTATCTCAACTCCTTTTGAGTTACCGATGCGTCATCATCCTTACTTTGAGCACGTTAGTTCGGCGACCAACGCTTTCAGTTGCTTTTTGGGCATTGACCTTCGTGGTAAGATCTGTTACCAAGTTGGCTAGGTTTTGTTGACCAACCACGAAGTCATTGAGAACAGCCGCTAATATGATGAGTTGTGCATCTTCTCCCATGTCTCTTGTCACTGTGGTGGGCGTGCCTAGGTTTTGCAGTAAGTTAAGCTCAGGCTGGGGAGTTGGTCCCGCAAGGGATGCTCGTGGGCGACCATTATTGGCCTCAGGTATCACCGATTCGTTTCCCCGTTCTCTATACGTTCTTTGGAAATCTTTCAGGATGAAGACAACCTCCTAGGCGTCATTCTCTGGTTTCTTGATTGTTCTTCCATGGTTCTAGTGGCACCTCCCCAGTGGACTCGCCAAATGTTTTGGTCTATGTCTTAGAAAATAAGGATACAATATTAAGGTTCATATACAGAGAGGTGCCCTTTCTTTTCTAGGTTGTCCTACTTTCATACCCCTATTATCCATATATATTAGTCATTGGTCTCTCGCCTTCCTCTGCATGGCATCATGCAGAGGTGCAATTCAGACATACGCTAGCAAACAAAACTTTCCCTTCTCACGATTATTAAACTATCGTACTAAAAGTACTCTCTTTTTTTTTTACCATAATCCTCGTATTTCCTACTGCATTGGGTCTGGAACGCTTTTTCTACTTTTGTGATATATTTTTTGTTTTGTTGAGCGCACTGGACTTCCCAAGCTCCTGTATCACTGCGCTCCCTGTCTGCCTTTGCTGTCGCCACTGCTCCTTGTAGCTTTGCCTTCTATCGCAAGTAAAATCAAATGTTGATATTGTCTCCTTTGATCCTTCTTTCTTGTCCTTTCTTGGCCAAGAATTTAGTGGTCTTGATAGGCCCAGACCAATTCTGAAATGTTGGTTGGAACAACCATAAAAAATCCATTAAACACAGGCAAAAAAGAAGAGAAAAGTAATAACAGTGGTTGGATATCATCTATATTCATAAAAATAATTTTTCTTGAATTTTTACAATTCTTTTGTAACATGTATTTTAATTTTTGGGGAAAAAATATAAAACCACCGTGAACTTTTGTTTTTTTGCACATATGCACCGTGAACTTTCAATTTGTCTCGATTAATACTTAGGCTTTGTTTAGATGAAGATTAAAAACGAGAGGAAGAAAAATAGAAGGAAAGAAAAGGGAAAGAAGAAAAAAGAAGAGAAAACAGAGAGAAAGTTGGAGGATTTTTGAGTTGTTTAATTTGAGATAAAAGAAGTAAAAAAGAGAGAGAAAGGAAAATGAGTATGCTATACAATTACCCATTCACCCTCATGGATGAAAAAATTATTATTATTATTTTATTTTAATTATTATTATTTAATGATTATAATAATTAAAATATAATTAAAATAATAGTAATAATAATAACGCTTGAGGCGCGTAATGGGTTTTCTTGCAAAGGGCACAAAAATCATTCACAACCTTCATGCTTGTCCGATTTCCACCTAAGGGAGCTAAGAAAATATTCATGCGGGTCCCACGTTATCAGTTTTCAATTCCCTTTATTTTCTAGCCTCACCCAAACAACTCATCTGCTCATTATCTCATTTTCATGCCATTTTCTCTGCCCCTCTTTTCTTTTTTTGTATTTTCCTACTAAACAAACACATTAAACTTTTATCGTTGTTGCAATAGGTCTTTTCATATATGAAGTTATATAATCAACAAAACCAATCTTTTTTTTCCAAGATTTTATGTTTTAAATATTAAAAGCATATAAAGAAGTATGAAATAAATCTTAAATTTTTATATTTTTTTAGGTGGCCTCTAACATACACTCCTTGAAAATAGTGTGTAAGTTACACTCCCGTGCCAGGACCGGTTATTTCCCGTTTTATTATTTTTATTATTTAATTTAATTTGAAAATTAGAAAACCCTCGAATTTGTTGTTCGGTCCTTGTTGCATTTTTCTTGTATTTGGGTAAACCCCGAGGGTCCCTGTCATTTCTTCTTGTCCGTGAAAAATTAGGGTGCGCACGATGGTTTCGTGAAAACTTAGGGTGCGCGTGGTGGTTTCGTGAAGGAAGTGGTTTCGTGACCGAGGGGAAGATCTCGACCCGCGACCTTCAAAGTGATCCAGGTAAGAATTTGAGACTTTGTTTATGTGGATTGTAGTGGGTTATGGAACAGAGTAAGTTCTTATTTTTGCAAGAAGACAATAGATCTCCAATTTTTATTCATGTGCTGTAGTGTTATGTGAATTTCATTACTTGTATGTTGGTGTAGGGGGTTGTTTCAATTTAAATGGATGGCATCTCGAAGGAGTCAAATGTGGGAGATGAGGAGAGTACTTACATGAAGGTAAATAATCTGGAATTGTTTTTTTTTTTTTATGGTTATGGTATAAACCTGAAGGAAAATGAAAATGGGTTGATAGATAGGTTGGGACTTTTACTTCGCTGGGTTGTGGCAGAGACAATGAAGATGTGTTTTTGGGTTGGACAAAGGGGACAATGGTGGAGATAGGAAGAGAAAGGTAGGCAACTGCAAATGGGGATTATTTAAGGGGACAATGGTGGAGATAGGACAATGGGTTTTTACCCTTTCTATGTATGTCTGTATTCAAACTTGGTTTTCACCAAACTAGGTAATTATTTAAGATGATGTTTTAAATTGAGAATTAGGATTCTTTGAAATAAATGGATTATAGTTATTATTTAAATCATAAAATATGAATAATTAATTTGGTTGTTAAATCTGAAAATGGGAGATTCTATTTCGGATTGTTGTTGATTTTAATTTGTTAAGTATGATATGTTTCTTATATTTTACGGGATGCACAGTGTTTCTGGATGTGGACAGAATGATGAAGGAAATTCTAATGAGAAATCAAAAGATGATAGTGATGAAGGTGGCTACGATGAAGAATATGAAAGCACAGATGAAGAAGGAGGGCTTGCAGGAAATGGTGATGAGGGCATTGCCATTGATGGCATACATGACTTTGCCAATATTAATTGGAAAACACTTACCATGGAGGAGTTTATGAAATACCATTTTGCTGATCTTGAGGTTGCATTTAAGTGTTATAATTGGCATGCTAGACGAAAAGGATTTTATGCGCGTAAGGACAAGGTTGGTAAGAACAAAGCTAAAGTTGTTGTACGACAGATATTTGTGTGCTCTAGAGAAGGTTTTCCTAAAGTCAAGGAAGGGAGTTATAAAAGGGAACGAAGACGAATTATAAGATGTGGATGTAAAGCACATTGCAAGATGAGGTTGAACGCTGATAGTAATCGTTGGTATGTGACTTCATTTGTGGAAGACCACAATCATGCCATGTTGGAGGAGAGGTTCCGTGGCATGCTACCATCCCATAGGAGGATGGAGGAGCATGAAATAGAAGTCATGAACCAGATGAGAGCTGTTGGAATTAGCACGCCTAGCATATACCAAGCTTTTGCAAGTCAGATAGGTGGACGTGAGAATGTTGGGTTTAAGACGAGTGATATGTACAATGAGTTAGGAAAGCAAAAGAGGCTAAAAAAAAATGATGCGAATGAAGCTATGTCGTTCTTAGAAGGGATTAGGAAAAAAGATCCTGCCATGTTTGTGAGACACAAGACAGATGATGATGGCAGACTACAACACCTGTTCTGGTGTGATGGTATGTGCCAGGTGGATTATGAATTATTTGGCGATGTTCTTGCATTTGATGCAACCTATGGCAAGAACAAATATTATTGGCCTCTCATTGTCTTTTCAGGTGTTAATCACCATAATCCGACAACTATATTTGCATTTGCAGTTGTTTCAAATGAAACTGAGGACACGTATGTGTGGGTACTAGAACAGTTTTTCAATGCCATGAAGGGCAAGGCTCCAAAATCTGTTATCACAGATGGTGATAGGGCCATGAGGAATGCTATCAGAATTGTTTTCCCTAATGCTACTCACAGGCTTTGTACATGGCATTTGATTCGTAATGCAACAAGCAAGGTTGGTAAACACGGGTTTAGTGCACAGTTCACTAAATGTATGTTAGGTGATTATGAGATTGTTGAATTCAAGCGTAAGTGGGAGAATATGATATATCAATTTGACATACAAGAGCATAGGTGGGTGATTGAAATGTATGAGAAGAGAAGTGTGTGGGCAACAACGTACATTAGGGGAAAGTTTTTTGTTGGCTTGAGAACTACATCTCGCTGTGAGGGATTTCATTCACAATTGAAGAAGTTTGTGAAATACAAAAATAATTTGACTGAATTCATTCATCACCTAAACCGTTGTCTAAATTATGTTTGGTAGAGGGAAATTGAGGCTGATTTTGCTTGTGTTAATGGTGATCAACCTTTGGAGACTTCTTATCGTGAGCTTGAGAATTCTGCTTCTGCAATATTCACTCGTGACGTGTTCTTCATATTTAGA
The DNA here is from genome assembly GCA_026901365.1 of Sesbania bispinosa. Lineage (NCBI taxonomy): Eukaryota > Viridiplantae > Streptophyta > Magnoliopsida > Fabales > Fabaceae > Sesbania > Sesbania bispinosa. The sequence goes on along the minus strand of QLOH01000045.1, from coordinate 1,517,305 downwards.
CGCATTTTAACAAAGGCTGCTAAGTTAAAGGTTGTTGGTTCGAAAACTTCGTTTTCATGTACAATATATTCAGTGCGTAAGAATGTTTTTAGTGAACAAGAATGGTTTGTGAGTTTTGAGCCTAGAAGTAGTCACTTCAAGTGTTGTTGCAGGAGGATGGAATCTTATGGAATTCCATGTGATCACATAGTGGCTGTTATGGTATTCCATGTGACCACTACTTGGGGAATGCTATGGAGAATTTTCCAGTGAAATTCGGTGATTTATTTCCATGAAATGGAATTATGGTTAATTATTTAGTATTAAAAATTGAATATTCCATGGTAATTGCAATTTTTTAAAAAAATTATGAAAAATTATGGCAAGCACCCTTGTCACGTGCCTGATCCATTGGCCTAATTGTTTTGGCATAAAAGAAGTGTCCATGATCATCAATCATGTTCCGTGTCAAATTTCTTTAGGACAAGTATCACAACCCTAAGTTGTTACTAGGCAATTGTCTCGAAGCTAAGATTCATCAAGTCTATTTTTCATAAAATCCTCAAGATGGTTGGATGAAATGATGAGGAATGCTATGGAGAATTTTCCAGTCAATTTTGGTGATTTATTTCCATGAAATGGAATTACGGTTAATTATTTAGTAATAAAAATTGAATATTCCATGGTAATTACAATTTTTTAAAAAAAATTATGAAAAATTACAGCAAGCACCCTTGTGATGTGCCTGATCCATTGGTCTAATTGTTTTGAGGTGGAGTGGTCTCAAGGTTGGATTTTATGTGTGTTAAAGGTTAATGAAAATACAAATAAAAGGCATGGTGATCACATTGGATTCCTATATGGATAACGGCTAACGACACCCACCACTACTTGGGGAATGCTATGGAGAATTTTCCAGTGAAATTATGGTTAATTATTTAGTATTAAAAATTGAATATTCCATTGTAATTGCAATTTTTTAAAAAAAATTATGAAAAATTATGGCAAGCACCCTTGTCACGTGCCTGATCCATTGGCCTAATTGTTTTGGCATAAAAGAAGTGTCCATGATCATCAATCATGTTCCGTGCCAAATTTCTTTAGGACAAGTATCACAACCCTAAGTTGTTACTAGGAAATTGTCTCGAAGCTAAGATTCATCAAGTCTATTTTCATAAAATCCTCAAGATGGTTGGATGAAATGATGAGGAATGCTATATAGAATTTTCCAGTCAATTTTGGTGATTTATTTCCATGAAATGGAATTACGGTTAATTATTTAGTATTAAAAATTGAATATTCCATGGTAATTACAAATTTTTTAAAAAAATTATGAAAAATTACGGCAAACACCCTTGTGATGTGCCTGATCCATTGGTCTAATTGTTTTGAGGTGGAGTGGTCTCAAGGTTGGATTTTATGTGTGTTAAAGGTTAATGAAAATACAAATAAAAGGCATGGTGATCACAGTGGATTCCTATGTGGATAACGGCTAACGGCACCCACCACTACTTGGGGAATGCTATGGAGAATTTTTCAGTGAAATTCGGTGATTTATTTCCATGAAATGGAATTACGGTTAATTATTTAGTATTAAAATTTTGTTAACTATTTTTCCTATTTTTTATGATTTTCCACCTATATTGGGCCTAGACATATTAACTAAGCCTTTTTGGGCCTATACTACATCCTTATCTGGGGACCCCATTATCTGCCCCAACAGGAGACTAACCCGTTATCCTTTTTTTTTTTGTCAGTAGACCAACCCGTTATCAGTGTTCACAAAATTACTTTTTGGGCATATACTACATCCTTATCTGCGGGCCGGTTCACCTCACGTCAACACAAAATTATTGGGTCGCTTCACCTTCACCTATCGGCCTCTTCACCAGCAAATATCTCACATTAAAAGTGACCAAATAAAAATCAGTTCACTTCAGAGAGAGACAGCAGCAAGGATGAGGCCAACAAGGACGACCACAAACCGCCGTACGCTTAGGGCATCCACAGAGAGGTAAACTCTCACCAAATTTCTTCCCTTTCTTCACTTTCCAACATGCATAGTGATTTTGATTTCTTCGTTTTCATAGTGATCTATTCGGCATGCATGCTTAATGGACCTTCTTCATTTTCGTTAATGGTTCTTCTTCGTTTTCTTCATTTTCTTTGCTTTGGGTCTTATCAGAAACTTGGTTAGGGTTTTATCACTTCATTTGTTCTTCATTTTGGTTAGGGTTTCCTCGTCAGTAAGGTCACTGTTCTTCATTTCTTCACTGTTAACCTTTTCGTTTACTATTTTTTTGCTTTGTGATTTTTAACCTTTTCTCTTTCACAAAGATTTTTAATTTCTTTTGCTCATACTGTACTTTACTTTTATTGTTTGCATGACAACAATATGTGTAAGGGCATACCCAACTTGCATTCTTAGACATGGACCTACTAATTTAAGTCATTGTGATTTTTGTGTTTAAACAACGAAATATATTCTTAGACACTATTTTTGCTCCCTTGCTGTAATCACATTTGAGCTTTAAAAATAATGTTGAACAGAAGAATAATGTGAGTTTTATGTTTAATACTTAATCACATTTGAGCTTTAAAAATAATGTTGAATAGAACTATAATATCAAATACTCTTTGTAAATGGACACATGACAGTAGCAGTTTAGAAATTAAGTTTCACCAAAATAGAGTATATATTGCTTATATGCTTGAAGCACAATAATGAAGAAAGTTTATGTCCAATATATGTTGCTTATATGCTTGAAGCACAATAATGAAAGCAGCGAGCCTTATAACTTGAGACTAGAGACTATCTTTTGTATGTATATTCTCTATTGTTTATATTCTCTATTGTTTATAAATATTCTCTATTTGTTTTTCCAACCTAACCTTCCATTGTTAGCTCACTGTATATTCTTAATCTTAAACATTTGAATCATATCTATTGCTTGCCATTTTTAGCTCACTGTATACCCACTTGAATTTCTGTTAACATTCTTGTCAGAAGGAACTAGCCATTTTTGCCATCTTCTATGTGTTTCATTTTTCACTATCCGGGACCACTCTCACCAAATTAGTAAAAAGACAATTTCAAAAGTTTCATGCTTGTTTTTTACTGTTTGTTTTTACAAATTGAATCTATTGCTTTTTCTTACCCTAAAATTAATAGGCAGCGAAGAACTGTTAGGAGGGAACCAGTTGGATTAGGGGAAGATCAATACCCACATGACCCAGAAGAAGTGCTTGGAGTGCCAGGACGTATTCTGTGGACAACTCTAGTGTCAAGGAGAGATATTAGAGCAAGACAAGGACTGATAAGAGTAAAAGTACAACTAAGTTTATCTATGATTACCACAATACAACACTAACTGAAATGTTATATATATTTAATTCAATACAGGTTATACCAGTGAGGATTGTAACTGGATTCCTGGTCCGGAACCAAAGAGAAATTCAAATCAAGCTTCCTAATTATCAGCTGCAGTCCTGGGAGCTTATTTGGAACACACAAATACGCAACCACTGCAAGATAGGTGAGGTTTGGAACCAATTTTGCAGGGCTGAGCAACTTGAGGAAGGAGATGAACCCATGTTCTGGTTGTTGGATGGTGAAGATTTTTTAAGACTAGTATTGAGACGCCATAGGGATTAGATCCAACAAACAAATCCTTGACTATGGCCTATGCATCACTTTTTGCTAGATGTGTGTTTAGATCCAATATCTTTTATGTTTTCAGAAAATATGTGTGTTTAACTGTGAACTACAAAGACTAAGTACTCTATAATATCTATGTATGCATTTTGCTTTTTTATGTACTTAATGTGAAGGTATTGGGCTTTTAGTCTCATGGAGTTTGTGCTCTTCTTGTACTCATGGAAAGGGTTCGAGTGTTGTCCTTTGAAAACGCTACAGGGCTGAAAAATGGAGGACAAAATTGTGGCCTCCACGAACTTCGTTTTAATCGAAAAAAGTCGAAACACTTAACACCAATTTTGAACAAATATATTGGCTCAAATGCAATTACAAAAGTTAAAATTTAAGGGCTCAAATGCAAATACAAAATTTTAGTTTTTGGGTGGGTTACCTGCTAGTAACCTTTTAATCAAGACTGGTCACCTCCACTGACTTAAATCCTACGGCTAATAATGAAGTGTGTAACTTACAAACTTATTTAGAAGGGTGTATTTTAGAGGCCACCATTTTTTTAATTATGTCAAATTTCAAGCATATTTAGAATTATTTTTGAATCATTATTTTTTATGAGGGTTAAGTTTGACTCTGTTAATTATTTAACTTTATATGTTAATGAATTGATCTACTACAATAATGATAATAATTTAAGGTTAATTATTAAAAAAAATAAAAGGTCATTTTGTCTATTTATAAAATAATAAAAACTTAGGGTGATTATATACTCAATTTTTTAATAAGACGCTAGTTAAGAAAAAAAATGCAAGGCTATTAGCCTATCAGTAATAATCATCCTGGAAATTAGACTGCTAGTAGGTCCCTCTTCTTCCTTGGTGGAACCCAATATGGGAACATGGCACCATGCTCCAACCCAGGACTTAAGGTAGGTCATTACTGTAACTGGTCAAAAAAGAAAGTGTCCAACTTTTCTTTAATTTTTTGTTAATATTTAATCATTTGCCTTTCCTCATTGAGTACGCTCTCTATTGGTTTGTCCAATTGAAAATAAAATTAAAATGAGATTTGAATCAAAATATTCCGAATTTAGATTAGAAAAGAGAGAAATAGAGAAGATATAAATATGATTTATAAGTTATTTATTATGAGAGAAATATGTGTAAAATAGAAAAGAAATATAATTGTAATTTATTTGACATGAGAGAAATAAGTATGAAATAAAAGAGAAATATTAGTAAGTGCATGTTTGGATTGACGTTTGTAAACTTGAGTTTAGATGAATGTGATTTATTGAACGTGATTTAAAGGGAACTTGAGTTTGTATAAATGTGATTTTTTGTTTGGATAATTTGTTGCAAACGTGAGTTTAAGAAAGTGAATGTTATTTGGATGATATTTTATAAATCATGTTTACATGTATAATTACTAAAAAGGACATGTCTTTGTTTATTATATAGATTTTCATTTTATTAAATTAAAGTATATAATTGATTTCAATACTAAAAACTAAAGATATGAATCTTAAATTCAAGTGACAAGTAAAATAATTATAGGACTAAATAAAATTCAAAACATTACTAATTTTTTTTTGACCTTAAAACATTACTAAAAATTAATGCAAAAAATTAATTCCAATGTCAATTTTGAAGTTGAAATTTATTTTACAGCTCAATTCCAAATTAATGTAAAAAATGACATATTAATATAAGCTAATTTAATGTGAAAGTAATGTAAAAAAATTAATGCTAATGCCAACAATCAATTAGGAATGGACAACATGAAACAAAAGGTACGAGAAAGTGACACTTGTAATTGTAAAATGTATGGTGTGTAGGTGTGATTAGCTAGAGAGAGGGGAAGCTCCAAGAAATGCCAACATAAGGAAAGCCAACATGAATGGCAAGTCATATGCAGCCGCTTAGCAAAAAAAGAAGTCATATGCAGCCAGGGGCATGGGATTTTATTGAAGTATTGAGACTCACATGTTCTTTAACTCGAATTAGAGACGCAAAAGCTACAAAAAGCAGCATCTGCTTATACTCACGTTCACTTACATACGTGCGTCTTAGTTGCTCTACCAAACATGATTGAAAAACAAAGAACTCACGTCCAAGATCACGAGACGCACGTATATTGGTGTCAAACGCTTATCCAAACAAGCCATAAGTAGTATTGAATAACTATTTCTCTTTCATTTCTTCATAATTTAGTAGAGAAATTCATATCATGTGGATCCCATTAATTTTTTACATTTCCCTACTATTCCCTTACACCGCAAAAAGGGTGTTCGCATTGCCGTTGCGGCACATCCAAATCCACGTTTAGTTGAAAGCAACTATGAATTACTTTTGGAAAATGTGTCTCAAGAAGCGCGAAAGTGGATCCGGACTGCACACCAAACACACTACAAATAAGAGAAGTTTCTTACTTCTCTTTTATCTCTCTCCTCTCACCATTTCTATAACATTTTATTTTTACCAAACATAGGGTAAAAGAAATTACAAATTCCTATGAAGCAATTAAATTCATTTTTGTTGTTATTTATTTGTTTTTTTTTCCATATTTAGTGTAAGATTTCATTGATATTTTTTTGTTTTACTTATTTTCTTATTTTTTTTATCAATCAACTAGTCTCTTTTTTTCATTTTTATTGAATCAGATAAAAAGAATATTTTTAATTTTTATATCTCTTTATGTTTTCTATCTAAATAATATATAAAATTTTCAATTGAATTGTCCACCATTCGATCTTACGAAATGAACTTTTACGAATTTGCCAATATTATTAGTAAAATCATTCAAATTTTGAATTCTGCTACCTCATACACGTTCCTTTAAAATTGGTGTAAAATATTTGCATCCTCAGCAAAAAAATGCCTTTGCTCTACGGTAACAAGTTGACTGTTTTTGTTGTCCAAGTAACAAGTTGACTTGTTGCAAACAAAACGCACCAAAATGCATTCAACAATCAACACCGAAGGCATGCATGCATGGTTGCACTTGGGATGTAATCATATCCTACATCTTGCAAGTACATTCACTCTTTCAAAGCTTTTCATATCCCCAGTTGATAGTATAGCACAGGAATCACCCGCTGATACAATCAGAGACCTTAGTGGTCCTATGACTAGAGGGAGAGCTAAGAAGCTCAAGGAAGATACGGGGAAGTTGGTGACCTACATTTTTAGGGACATCACCCTACAAAAGGACACCACTACCCTACAGAAGGACACCATTGACCCTGGAATAGAACACATGGTCCTATGTACCACCCTAGACTATGACACTCTTGTATTTCTTTTACTTTTGTAATTTCTTTTATTTTCTTCCTAATTGGGCGCTAATTGTATGGGTTTTATTGGTTAGTAGGCTGCCTTGATAAAAGGCTTAGGAGTTTTGGGTTCAATCCCCACCTAGGATAGTTTTCGTTCATCCTTTCTTTTTCTCCCTCTCTTGGCCTCCCCATTTCCCTATAAACAGAGAGGCCCTCTCTTTCATTTGCAACTTTAATGAATTAGTAAAGGCATTCTGCCCATTTTCCTCCTCAATTGTGAGTAGAGAAGGCTTGGTGGTTCTTGCTTAAACCAACCAGAGACTTGTCTGATTCTCCTTAATTAGTGGCGTCTAGCACTAGGACTTATCTGCTGTGTGGGGTTGTCTGCTTCGGTGGCGTCCAATTCATCCCTTTCTCTTTCACTTATTCTTTTCAATTTCCCCTTTGTTTTCCTCATTAAGGTCACGGCCTACTGCACCATTTTGTGCCTCTTGACTGAATTGTTCTTGCTTGTTTACGGTGCCTAGCTCCAAAACTAGATCCGGGAAACTTGGTGTTATCACCAATACACCTTTTAGCCTCAACTTTTTCATTTTTTTTTGCTTAAATACATATTTGGTCCCTATATTTTTGTAAATGTGAGATTTTGGTCCCCCTAATTTTAATTGCTCAATTTTGGTCCCTCTTCTTTAAAAATTGAACAAATCTAATCCCACTGTTAATCTTCCATCAAATATTTAACAGAGTTTGTTGACCTATACTGCAATTATCCAGTTTGTCATGATCCAATGCCAGCTAGGAAAATAGAGAAATAAAAAATATTACATTGTTAAAATAAAATAATTTCCTCAAGGGTGAGTTCAATGTTTCATCCCCTTTCACCACCTCCCATTTCATCTCCGGCGACGTAAACCCTTCTTGCCTCGTCAACGACGTCAGTAGCGTCTCCACCAACCACGTCGTCCTCCCCTACGTCGCAAACTACCGCCGCCTCTGTCCGCCCTGTTGAACCCAACTTTCACTTCACTTCACCCCATATTCAACTCTCATCAAAGTCGATGCTTTATCCGCCCCTGTCCGCCATATTCAATTTGCTTCACGCCTAATTAAACTCGAAGCTTGCAGATTTCAATTCGCTTTTGATTTCATTTCATGCTCAGATGAGATTTCAGTTCACTTGGTTGATGGCTTGAAGCAGACCTGCAAGTGTTTTAGCTTTGGGACTTATATTTTGTTTTATTTGTTTTTTAGGAAATTGGAGTGTAGTAGTGAGATTTTATTTTTTGATTTTGTTTTCTCGTTATATTAAATTATGTAGAATCTGATTTTGTTTTCTGGTTTTTTGTGTACAAAAATTAAGAGATAAAATTAAATAATAATCCTTGTCATGTGATAGTTTACACTTCACAAAATTAAATCCATGTCAGTAAACTCTGTTAAATATTTAATAGGAGACTCACAATGCGATTAGATTTGTTCATTTTTTAAAGAATGGGGAACCAAAATTGAGCAATTAAAACTAAGGGACCAAAATCACTCATTTACAAAAGTATAAGGACAAAAAATGTATTTAAGTATTTTTTTTTTTTACAATTTGAACCAAAGCTTGTTGAGTGCATTCATTCATATCCAAGTCATACATAAATTCAAGGCACAAATATGTTTTTGGTTCCTTTAAAATTCACGCGTTTTTTATTTTTATCCCCCTATTTTTTTTCTTTTCAAAATAGTCATTGCCGTTAGAATAGTTAACAAAGTGTTGATGTGGCCGTTAACATCTATGCTGACATGTTTTTCTCACACATATGTGGCATCCACTTTGTCAATATTTTAGTTTTATAATTTATTTTATTACTTTAAAACTGTTTAAAAAATAAATTCAAACTAAATAAAATTAGAAAAGCAATTTCCATACTCTCTCTCGAAGAACATTCTTCTTTCTTCTTCAACCCAATCCGCCATTGTTGTCTTCTTCTCAAGCTCCATTGTCGCTGATATGAGGCAGACACTCCAATCTCGCAGATCCCTAAGTGTACTTGGTAGCAGTTATTTCTTCTTCAATTTGTATACTACAAAGTTCCAGATTTGAAGTGGATTAACAAAGTTCCCTAAGCATTAATGTTAAGACAATTTTATTTTAAATTTTCATTGTCTAATGACTTTAATTTCTCAACACAAAATAAAAAACCAAAAATATTTTCGTATAATTTAAATTGTTAAAATCTACTTTGAAGTGTAGTAATTGTTTGGTCTATTATGTATAAAAATAATCAATCCTAAATAATACTTGGGGAGATTTTATAATTTCATTATAAAAAATATAGAGATTTAAAAAAAATATAGAGATTTATTTTGCAAAAGATAAAAATATTAGTTTCGTTCATTCGTTGAAAAAAAAGAGAAAGACCGAATATAATAGGTAATAGCTCTATAACATGTAGAGAAGTAGAAAAGCCACAAAAAAGTAGGTGGTGGAACAAAATAAGGGTAAGTCTAAGGTGCACAAGTTCCGTACACAAGTGAGTTGACTTGTGATAGTAGGTATATGCAGGTCATTACTTTTTTGCAAGTTTTGAACATTTGAGAAGTCACCTTGAAGAGTACGCATCCTGCCAAAGTAACTCTTTGAGCTTCACCCACAAAGAGCTCTACATCGGACTTATCCATGAAAGAAGCATCTAATTTCGCCAATACCAACAACTTGTGAACCTCATTATTGGTTAGATTTTTTACCTCTTAACTGTGCCATACCTCGCATTATTGTTGCCTGAGACAATAAATCGCTATTTTGATGGTTAAAGATGGAAACTGCATCAATCTTAGTAATGAGATGCCCTTTTACTTCGTGGCTACAATCTCCGTAGAAATGGATATTTTGGAATTTTATCCAATCCACAGGGAACATTTTTCTTCTTATGCCTGAACCATTTAACTTGAATATATGTGTGTGTGTGTGTATTTGGATTAAAAAAGAGTCTAACACTACAAGCAGCAAATCGTCTCCCAACTCGGGGAAGATTTTCAAAGGAACCGCCACCACACTTGGCGTTGTTGTTGAGTGCGACAATTCCTTAATCGAGGTCCATATGGATTCTCCACCACGTACAAATCCACGCCCAATTCTCCAACTCGGTGCCCCCAGATTTCCTCTTCTTCAGCACCCTCCTCTCGGAATCCATATTCTCCCTGACTCAGTCTGAATGGTAAAACGACAGTGTTAGGGAGGAACACCTCATTTTTTCGGTGAGAGTGGATGTAGAGAATAGGGGCCTTAAGAGGGGGAAGCACAGACAAAGACGATGCCATTTTCTCACTGTTATGATGATGATCGAGTGGCGGCTGGCGAGCACTGTCACCATTGTTGAGGTTGAGCTTGCGAGCTTTTCCCCATCACATTGATACCGACAACTGTTTCACTGAAAATAATCAACACCGTTCAATTAAAATAGAATATATCACATGCTTAGGAATGACTTGTCTACCGCTGCACAAGTTTTTAACTTTACCTTGTGCACCTTAGACAAGTCCACAAAATAATATTAAAAATGCATATAATTAATTATTAATTATTATTATGGGTTATTCTATGATAAAACACCTTCTTTTAAGTTATTTTACCTGTTATTCAAGGTTGAGTGACCTGTACTATCCACCCCGTCCCGTCGTGTCGTGTTGACATCCCTAGTCGGTTAATTTAACTGTTAATTTATTTTTTCATGTATTATTGATTTTTAGAAATATGATATTCTCATATCTCACTTAAATTTTATTCCTATATACACAGAGTTATCACCTTTTCCCAATTCCCATCACATGAGAATCCCGATTCCCATGAGATGAGAATGGAAGATACTCATTTTCTTGATTCCCATTAAGTAAGATCTCATGTTTGAATCTTGTGGATGGAAAAAATCTCGCTGGAAAGAGGTAGCCCACTATGATGTGGATGTTCTCGGGTCGAACAAGATTGTCTCTCGTGGAGAATACATGTGGTTTCAACCAGAAAAATAAAAAAACTATTGAATTTACCTAATTTTTTTTATGATGATTTACCTAAAAATATTACTTCCGAACGAAATGCCATTTCTTGAAATATTATTCATAGGAATATAAGTGTACATACAAATATCACTTTAAAAAAACTTTTTAAAATTCATAAAAAACCATGAAAATGTGGAAGTATTTTTTACCATAACATATTTTGGACCTAAAATAATTTTTTAACCTTATAAGTTATAACCATAAAAAATTCATTAAACACGAAAAAAAGGGGAAGTAATAACAATGGTTGGTTAATGGTTATCATCTATATTCAAAAAACGTTTTGTCCTGAATTTTTATAATTCTTTTGTAACATATATTTAATTTAATTTTTGGGAAAAAAGAGAGCATAAAAGCACCGCTCCAGGTTTGCAATTGTCCTCCTCCCCACAACTCCCTGTCTCCTTAGTAAAAGAAATAACAATGATAATAATAGAAATATTAACAATAATAGAAGAAATATTATTATTATTTAATATTAATAATTAATAATAATAATAATAATAATTTTAAGTTTAAGGAAAAATGAGTAATTATATATCCCACTTATTTTTCTTTTTCTCATTTTTTCTCTCAAATTAAACAACTCAAAAATTCTCTTATTTATCCTTTATTTTTTTTTTTTCATTTCATTTTCTTTCTTCTCTTCTTCATTCTTAATCCAAATAGAGCCTATATACTTCAAAATTGAATTGTTTTAATAAATTGTTAACGTCTCTTAAGTATTTTTAGGAGACTCTTTCATAGTGTCTGCGTACCAAAAGATTTTTAATTTTGAGTTACATTTTTAAATGTGTAAATTTTTACTAATTTACTCTATCTCTCTCCCTCTCTCTCTATATATCCCAAAAGATAATAACTTAATCTTTTTATATCAGGTCTAACAAAAATTTTAATCAATCATAAAATTTTAAACGAATTTTATAATTTAAACCTTAAGAATTAATGATAATGATAATAATACAAAAATTGAATTCTTTTTATTAAAATGTTATTTTTCACATCAGAAATATGTAATTTTAATAAATATATTTTTAATAATTTTTTAATGTGTTAAATTCTTATCCTCAACGTTTAAATTGATGTCATCAAAATTATCATTAAAAAAAGCATTTATTTTACTGATAAAATTTTAAACGATTTTGATAATTTTAACCTTAAGAATTAAGGATAATAATAAAAAAATGGAAATATTTTATTAAAAAACAAAACATTTATCAAATCAGAATTATTTAATTTAATAAATACTTTTCAATAATTGTTTTATATCTTCATTCTTATCCTCAACCAATAACCTTTAAGTTTATGTTATAAAAAGTATTATTTTTTAAAAAAGAAAGTATTACATCAAAATGTAATGAATCCTTTCTTTTTAATAAAAGTCTTTTATATTTTTTTTCATTCTTATCACAACATTATTTAAATTCTTTTATTGCACTCATAAATTTTTAAATGGTTAAATATTTTTTTGTCAAATTGTATCAATTCAATCATTTAGTTTATCCGTTAATTTTACCAAATACACTTCTCATGTATATCATGACTTAATCATAATATATTGTTAAGCCGATATTCCAAATGAAGCCTTAACGTGTGTTTTGTTAAGACATTTTAGTTTGATAAAAGTTAAAATTGATAGTTGAAATTATTTTGTTAGTGTTTAGCAACATAGATTGTTTAAAGAGTTGGCAATTCGAGGAACTCAATCTGATGCGAGTAATATTTTTTGCGGGTTGGGCTAAAAAATCTCGAAGTTATTCGAGTTTCTAAAATAAAGGTCTGATACCTACTTTTTTGTGGGTAGCTCGATGTTTTTTTATGGGTTTTGCAGGCTATCGAGGTTTTTTTTTTTTGCGGGTAGCGAGTTTTATTAGGCTGAGCTAAAAAGCCCAAGGGTTTTTCGCATGTTTGTAAAATAAAAACTCGAGCCCTGAATTTTTGTGAACTGACTTGGTGGACTAGTCCATTTTGTCGGCTCTAATTGTTTATGTAGTTCCTAGTTTTTTTTCTTGAAACTACTCTAGGTAGAATTGAAAAAAATGGGTCAACTTGTAAAATGCCATAAAAATGTAGGACCGGATAACTCTTGGATTTTTAGCCCAACTCAACAAAGTTCAATGCATGCAGAAGTAAGCAAAAGCATATAAAAATGTAGAGTTTGAGCATTTTTTTTAGAAGTCCGAATAAGAGAGTGCTTGGTAAACCTAGCTGAAAAGTTAGCTGAAAGCTGAAAAGCTAGATGAAAGCTGAAAAACTAAATGAAAGTTGAAAAGCCAACTTAAAGCTAAAAGCTAGCTGAAAGGTGAAAAACTAGCCGATTTAATTGAAGGTATTTGGTAAAACTAGTTGAAAATGGTAAAATGACATACAATGACATAATCAATTATTAAATAATAATGAGTGGAGGTGGTTGAAGGATAAACTCGTAATAAATATTCAGCTAGTAGCTGAAAATGAAATCTTTTTTAAAAAGCTAGGTCAGGTAACTTTTCAAGAAAAGTAGCTACCCAAAAAAGTTACCTTGTCAAACACAGCTGAAATGATTTCAACCACTAATTTCAACTTTCAGCTAGCTGAAATGACTTACAACCACACTCTAAGTCCTTGGTTTTTTAGCCCAGCCTGCAAAAGCCAACCACCAACCTAGGTAGCTTGTCCAAAAAAACTCATTTTTAGCCGATATTTGTTTTTTTAACAATTTTATCCTTCAACAACTCTTATTCACCATTATCCATCGTTTTAATAATATTCTTATATATTATTCGGTTTTTCTAATCTGTGCAAACTTGTACATGATAATAAATTAAAAGTGAAAATGTTTTATTGGAAATTACAATATTCAATGCATTGGTTATATTAATAGTTATAATTTCCAATAAAATATTTCCACATTTGATTTATTATCTCGTATTAGATTGCACATATTAGAAAAATCATATATTATTTTATATTTTCTAGCTGACGATTTCTTTTATTTTTCAATTAATTTTATTAAGCACATTTTTAATTAGGAAATACAAGAGAATACCCAATTTTATTAATATCCATGGTTTTTTGACACTCATAATTTACACCCTTTCACATTTCATTTTTATATTTTTTTCTTTATAAGTAAATTAATTATCATATATTTTTTAATTTTTTTCTCAATTATTTTTTCTTTTTATATCTATCTTATCCAGATCATTCATGCCAAAATCATTGGGTGTGAAAGATTTATTATCCATTTATTAATCATATTAACTTTTGCATTTTTTAATAATAAATGTAAGTTAGTCATCAGCTGAATTCTACGATGAGGTATTTTAATAGGTGCCTCACCGTGTACCCTTGATTTAGAAGTATATTAATAAAAAAATATTTTTAAAATTTATAATATAATCCTCAAAATATTTTTAGAATTTACAATAAAGTCCTCCAAGAGAACCATATTACAAATTCTAAAAATATTTTTTTTCTAATATGCCCCTAAATTAAGGGGTACACGGTGAGATACCTATTAAAGTACCTCACCATAAAATTTCCCTAACCATTAACAAAAAAAAAAAAATTAACTTTTTGCAAATCGCCACAGCCTTATCCACGCCCAATGTTTTGTCAGGAATACGAATGTGAAAAATCAATTTTAATAAATAACATTTGAAACCACGTCAAAAAAAGAAAACATTTGAATCAATCGAGGTTCCATTTTTTTTTTTAATTTTTTAATTTATACTAAAAAAATAAGATAAGAATAGTGACTTGGGGGTAAAAGTGGGTCCCACAGATGCAAACGTAATCACCGTGCCCCACTTTTTCCAACTGAAAATCCGAAAGGATCGAAACCGTCGTCACGATTTCTGCGATGCTCTCTCTTAAGTACAAATCCTTGATCGAATCTCGTCCGTTCATCAGATCGCGCTGATTGAGCCTCGTCCGTATCTCACATCACACAGATTGAGCGTTCGAGATCAAGTTAACCGTACGAACTGTACCGCAGAGCATTTTGCTGGGGTCAGCTAAATAGGGTGCTGATATCACACACACACTCTACTTTTTAAAGAGTGAAGAGTGTGAGAGTGTTGACACCGTTCAATTCCACCCACGCCATTTCCTCTTCGGGTTTGGTACTTTGCTCTGTGTTAGGGTTTCCGATTGCACTTTGCTGCTCTGTTTCTCTGCTACTGTTCTTCTGGTGAGCGGAGAACATGCACTTGTTCTTACCTCGTGCTTGCTCATTTTTTTAATTTTACTGTTCTTCGTTTTTTTAACTGAAAATGGTTTTGTTTCGTTTTTTCCCTTCGTTTTCGTTGGTTCCTTAGACGATCAAACGCTGCATTTGCTGTTTTCCTTTTCCTCTTTTTCATTTCTTAGTGGTTGTTTTTTTTTACTGCGTTCTCTGTATTTGTGGTTTTTTTTAGGGTTTTCTGCTGTTGAAATGCTGCAATGTTGGTTTGATTTTCTCTGGTTTTTGCGTTTTTCATGACCGTGCATGTGATCGGGCTTGATCTTCCGCTTTTTGCTGTTTATTTTGAAGAAAAAAAGTGTTAGCTGTGCTTTGTTGACTTTTTAAGCAGGTTTTGTTTCAGAAGCGAAGCTTCTTTGCTCTAAATTTTGCAGTGGTTTGAGTTTACTTTTTACTCTTCATTGGCTGTGAATCCACCGTAATGGTTTTTTTTTTTAAATTATTTTTTCTTTTTTTTTTTTGGAATGCGGAAGATGTATTTCGTGTAATCTGCGTCGGCTACCACACTGAGCTATTTTTGGGGAATTTATATAATGAAATTAGATTTTTGCTTCAGAGTCCCTGTTTTGCTGCCAGAGGAGTATTTTTTCGTTTTTTTTTTAATTTTTAATAGCTTTAGCTTTTACTGCATTTGGTGTCATTTACTGCAATCGCGGCTTTGCTTTTACTTGCATTGCATGTTAGATTTTCTGAGCGAGTTTATTTGTATAAATTCCTTTATTGCTAGCTACTTGCTTTGTTTCATCACTCTGTTTTTGGGCATCTGGATTTACCCTAGATTAGCTGTTTTTCCCCTCTTAAATTAATTTTAATTTTTCTGTAGTGTTATTTGTGAAATAACTTTTTGTTCTTTGTTGTTGGTTTAATTTCTTTGTAGGTTTTATCCATTTTGTCACAAATAAAAGTTGTTTATAATTTCATTTTACGGTGTTGTGTTGCATGTAGGGCCTTTACAACGATGTAATGATTGTAACATGCGTTGTTAGAGTTGCATGCAGTTAAACTTGAGTACTGACTGCTAACGTTTTTTGACACATCGATTTTATTTGGATGATGATGATTATGTTGTTATCTGGGAACTGTTTTTGATAGAATTTTTATTTTAATTATTTTTCTTATATTGCTGATATAGTTTTTGTTTTGATTGATTTGGTGTTTTAATGATAAATATACCTAATAACTCAATGACCTATAGGATATGGATTCGTTTGGGCCAAATGGGAACGAGGATTCTTTGCCACCACCACCTCCTGTTATCCCACCAGATGTTGAGCCAGCGAAAGCTGAAGAGGGGCTACCCCCTGAGCCAATTAAGAAAAAGCCTTCCCGTCTTCCAATAGCTAGGCGTGGTCTGGGGTCAAAGGGAACGAAGCTGCCCCTTCTCACTAACCACTTCAAAGTTAATGTTGCTAACAACGATGGGCATTTCTACCAGTATAGCGTATGTCCTTCATTTTTGTTTTGCTTTATTACTATTATGTCAATGTTTACTTTGTAACTATTCACTGAGATTTTGTATTTGAACAGGTATCTGTTTCTTATGAAGATGGACGCCCTGTTGAAGGTAAGGGTGTAGGGAGAAAGGTAATCGACAGGGTTCAAGAAACCTATGATTCCGAGCTTAATGGAAAGGACTTTGCCTATGACGGTGAAAAAACTTTGTTTACTATGGGCTCTCTTGCTCGCAACAAGCTTGAGTTTACTGTTGTTCTGGAGGATGTCACATCAAACAGGTTGAAATATGTGTGGTTAATGCTCTAAATTGATAAATATACATATTATTGTTTCGGCAATGTAACTTTTTCCTTTTTTGTAGGAATAATGGAAACTGCAGCCCTGACGGTAATGGAAGTCCAAATGACAATGACAGGAAGAGGATGAGACGCCCCTACCGCTCCAAGACATTTAAAGTTGAGATTAGCTTTGCTGCAAAAATTCCATTGCAGGCCATTGCCAATGCCTTACGTGGGCAGGAATCAGAGAATTACCAAGAAGCCATAAGAGTGCTTGATATTATATTGAGGCAACATGCTGCTAAACAGTGCGTGAAATGATGCTATTTCATTTCCCCCTTTTTTCTGTGATAATATTATTGTAGCGTCTTTCTTTTTGTTTATATCTTACGTTGTTATTACAACATTAATAATCTAATCATGCATTATATGTTGCAGAGGCTGTCTGCTTGTGCGCCAATCATTCTTCCACAATGATCCAAAGAATTTTGCTGATGTAGGAGGTGGTGTTCTCGGTTGCAGAGGCTTCCATTCCAGCTTTAGAACCACACAGAGTGGCCTGTCCCTAAACATAGGTTTGATCTGGTGTCCTGTAGTCTATCTTCTCTTCTGAATATCTTTTCTTAGTTCCTTCTTGTTTCCAATTTGTTTAGATGTCTCTACCACCATGATAATTCAGCCTGGGCCTGTGGTTGACTTCTTAATTGCCAATCAAAATGTGAGAGATCCTTATTCCCTTGACTGGGCAAAGGTAACCAGATTCTTTGTATATTTGTTTATCTTGAATGGTTGATATTTATTATTTAACAACCACGGTCTGAACCTTTAATTATTTTCTTTAACAGGCCAAGAGGACACTAAAAAATCTGAGGATCAAAACCAGCCCATCTAACCAAGAGTACAAAATTACAGGGCTCAGTGAACTCCCATGCAAAGAGCAAACGTGATTTTCTATCCTTTTTAATTCTGATTCCATTGATGGATATCCAATTCCAATATTTAACTATCTAAATGGGTTGATTGGTACTTGTTGATTCTTACCTCATGGATGAGTTTTTTGATGAAGATGTGGGTACTGTAGGTTTACTCTGAAGAATAAAGGTGGAAGCAATGGGGATGCAACTGAACAGGAAATTACGGTTTATGATTATTTTGTTAATATTCGTAAGATAGATCTCCGGTACTCTGGTGATCTTCCATGTATCAATGTTGGCAAGCCAAAAAGGCCAACTTATGTTCCCCTTGAGGTAGATTTGTTGCTATGTATTTGCTACTGAATATCAGATTGCACAGATTTATCTTCACTGCATATTAACTGTTTTTCATCCATTCTTGTGTTTTGCTAGCTTTGCTCTTTGGTTTCTTTGCAACGATATACAAAAGCACTGTCCACACTTCAAAGGGCTTCATTGGTGGAGAAGTCCAGGCAGAAGCCTCAAGAAAGGATGAGGGTTTTATCTGATGTAAGTCTCTTTGCTCCATATTGATTAATGGGATTCTCATATCATATGAATGTCTGATTTATGGGATATTACTTGTATAATTGCAGGCTTTTAAAACCAGCAATTATGGCTCTGAACCCATGCTTCGCAATTGTGGAATTCAAATTAACTCTGGCTTTACTCAAGTTGAGGGTCGTGTTTTGCAAGCTCCAAGGGTATATTTTTATCATTTTGATCATGGAATTGCATACATGTTTTGGTTGTGTTTTGTCTTATTTTTCATTTAAAGCAAATTACTGAACCTTTCACAAGTACTGATAATTTGGTGCTTGAGCACCTTCCTGTGAAAGATTTCTGAACTCCTTTATTATTAATTAGAAATATTATGCAAAAATGGGCCAGCTTTTAATGTGCGTTTGCATGTTTACATTAGGAAATTCCATTGTAAATCATTGTTTTCCATTGCAAATACCTATTTACTCTATTGAGGAACCATACTCAATTGAGAACTGAATTCGTTTCCTTTTTAGTAATGGGATCTTACTCATTCCCGAATCAATAGTGTTTCTGTGATGTGTTTCAAAACTTTACTCATTCCCTAATCAATAGTGTTTCTGTGATGTGTTTCAAAACTGAGTACTAAATTTCCATTTACAGTTGAAATTTGGCAATGGTGAGGATTTCAATCCTAGGAATGGGAGATGGAACTTTAATAACAAGGTACCTATTTAATTCTGTCAACACCGTTTTTATGGTTCATTGAATACAATTGATTTAGATTTGCTTACAAAAACTATTTTTTTCTCCAGAAAATAGTACAACCAGTGAAAATAGAAAGGTGGGCTGTTGCTAATTTCTCCGCACGCTGTGATGTAAGAGGGCTTGTCAGGGATCTTATTAGATGTGGAGAAATGAAAGGAGTTGTAAGTCCCATAACTCTGTATATTGCTGACAAGCATAAAAGAGCTGCTGACTCCATATTCTTTATTATTTGTGTTTGGCAGATGATAGACCAACCTTTTGATGTGTTTGAGGAAAATGGGCAGTTTAGGCGTGCCCCACCACTTGTTAGAGTTGAGAAAATGTTTGATTCTATTCAGTCCAAGCTTCCTGGGGCCCCTCAGTTTCTTCTCTGTCTGCTTCCTGAGCGGAAGAACTCTGATCTCTATGGTCTGTTATTTGATATATTTCCATTTTTTATTTAACATTTTTCTTTGTGATTGTCAAATACCATTTTTGATGCATATTAATTGGTCATATCAAGGTCCATGGAAGAAGAAAAATCTTGCTGAATTTGGAATTGTTACTCAATGCATATCTCCTATGAGGGTGAATGACCAATATCTTACTAATGTTTTGTTAAAGATCAATGCTAAGGTATATGATTTCTCGATTTTGTTTCCTTTTACTATTCCTTTTACTATTCGATTTAATATACAACAGTTATTATTATTTTGCAATTTGTCATGTCCTTGTACTATTCATTTTAATATGCAACAGATATTATTTTTTGCAATTTGTCATGTCTTATTTCTGTTGGACATCTATTGAAATTTTGTTACTTTGTAGCTTGGTGGGTTGAATTCACTGTTAGGTGTTGAACATTCTCCTTCCATTCCTCTGGTTTCTAAAGTTCCCACCATCATTCTCGGCATGGATGTGTCTCATGGCTCACCAGGACAATCTGATATTCCTTCTATTGCTGCGGTACATGTTAAATGGTCCTTTGTATTTGTTTTTTTTTTTTAAATCATGTTTATATTGGTTTCAGTATTTCTGGTTATATAATTTTTTTTTTTAGTGTTTATCTGCATGCTTAATCCCTTAATGTGCAGGTTGTCAGCTCTAGACAATGGCCTCTGATATCAAAATACAGGGCATGTGTTCGCACTCAATCTCCTAAGGTTGAAATGATTGATAATTTGTTCAAGCAAGTGTCTGAAAAGGAGGATGAAGGAATCATCTATTCTAAATACCCAATGGATTTTGCACCAGCTTTTGCTTCATTTTCATAATAACCTTGCCAACATGTAATAAATTTTACTTATTCTTTTTTTGTTCCCCTGCTGTCATCAAAATGTCTACCTTGCAACTGCTAACCCAATTTTGATATTTAGTTGTTTTCAGTTGCAATGCCTATATGCATTTACTTGTATATCATAAATTTATGTTAATTTTATTAAACATTCAGATAATGTAATGATTGTTATTGATTATATTTTATTTCTATTGATACATAATGAATCTTCTGTGGTTGATTGTATTTTATTATTTTGCTTGATTGGTTTTGATTATGTTCTATGACCTTTTCTAAACAGTGGTTTCCTTTTGTGCTGATGATTGTAGGGATGGAGTTAGCGAGTCCCAGTTCAATCAAGTTTTGAACATTGAACTTAATCAAATCATTGAGGTTATTAAGCTGATCAAATATATATTTATGTCTATATTGTTTTATGCTTTATTGGGCTATTCTTAAATTTTTTTGAATATCAGGCTTGTAAGTTTCTTGATGAAACATGGAACCCTAAATTTCTGGTGATTGTTGCTCAAAAGAACCATCATACAAAATTCTTTCAACCTGGATCTCCTGACAATGTTCCTCCTGGTAAGCCCTCTGTTTAGAAGTTTGACAATATTCTATGAATTTTATTTTATGTCGTTTTGCTTGTAGTTAACCCATTTTGTTTTCCAGGAACCGTGATTGATAATAAAATTTGTCATCCTCGAAATTATGATTTCTACTTGTGTGCACATGCTGGGATGATAGTAAGTATCTCTATTTTTTTTCAGCGTGGATGTGTTCCTTTCCTTTGATGCAATGTTCATTTTTGTTTTTGTTCATGCCTCTACACTTCTCTTTTTATCGTTCTTTGTGAAGTTGGATTGCAAATGTTCTGTATGTATCTGTTTCATTCTTTAGCTGTCGGTGTAATGGTTTGAACTACCCTTGGCTTCATTTAGTTTTATTTTTGTCTGATAGTATTGTAACAACACCAGAGTTTAAGATGCTTATTTTCATTAATTTGGGAAAGGCTTCAATTTGAAGAAATTGTTCATCATTCCCTTGTTTTTTTTTACCACATGGTGTATTTGTTTGTATTGTCCTTTTCTAAGCTTGGTTATGCGGTTATTTATGATTGTTACGCAGCAGAAGTGACCTCTTTATTTTTCCTTGTGTTAATAGTAAAATGGTGTGAAAGTCTAATGCTATAATCTATATTGGAACTTCTATTAAACATTTGTTTTAATTTTTAATATTTGTTGCTCAGGGTACAAGCAGGCCTACCCATTATCATGTTCTATTGGATGAGATTGGTTTTTCTCCTGATGAATTACAAGAGCTTGTCCATTCTTTATCATATGTGTAAGTGGAAGTTTTGGTGTATTTGGTTGCTGTAGTAGTATGTCTGGCTTTGGGTGACACACCGGTGTGTCACTTTTTTTTAGGTTATAGCAAGTTAGTTAACCTGTTAGAATAAAATAATAAACAACGATACTGTCTTGCTGGACCAAAAATAATAACATCGTTAATGGATACTTCAAACCAAAAATCGATAAACACTGATACTATCTTGTTGGATGATCTTCTTCGCACTATTTAGTCCATTTCGTTCGCTCGGTTGCTAGACCACTAATGAAGGTTGCCAACAAATAGCAATTTAAAATTTCACAAGAGGGGCACCTGAGCAATTTTTGCACAAACCGGTTTACCAAGTAGCAAGTAACACATCAGGGACGTTCATTAAAAAACAAATAAATCTAACAATTCAGAGAAGGTGGAACATCGGTGTGTCACCCAGACACACCCTAGACGTTGCCATTTATAAATTTATAGAATTTTTGTGTATAACATCACAATTTTTCTTTCTGTTTAAGTGAGAATTGACTTCCAATCACATTTTTAGGCTTAAAATATGTTAGAATAATTATAGGGATTTTTGTAGAATTTTTGATAATTTTTTCTAGATTTTTCCTAGGTGGAATGACCATTTTGTCCCTGGTGCAGTGTGAAGTTATCCGACTGGCACTGTCTTATTTCCCCACTATTGTACAAAAATTAGGATTAATTATTCACATTCCCTCCATGAAATTTGAATTTGGACAATAAAGCAAAAGGAAAATTAGTTTTGTCCCCTTGTCTACAAATATCAATTTCACCTTTACCTTTCCTCTTTCCTACTTTTGACTATATAAGTTAAAATATTGTTTTTTATTCATTTCTAACTCTAGCCCTAAGTGGAATTCGTCCAACAGCTTCCTCCTTCTCCTCTCATCTTTCTCTTCCTCTCCTCCATTCCTCCATAGGCATACCTCCACAGTTACACAAAAACCTAACTTTCTACCCTCATTTCCTACCATTTTCACTCATTTTAAGAGATAGGAAATAGAACTTCATCTACTCTCCACCCTCTACTCAACCGAAGGTCATAAGGGATCATTGGAGGTCTCATTTTCTCTCTTACACATTCTCAAAGCTCCAAGAGCTCCCTCAACTATTTTCTTATCATTCTAGTCCTAAGACCCTCTCTTTTGTGGTATTTAGGTTTTTTGGTCAAGCTTGGAGCTCTTCACCTTTATACCCACGGTTTATACAATTTAGGTAAGGGGGTAGAACCCAAGAAACTCTAGTAGGATTGGTGACTTGAGTGAGGGTGATCCTTGACCCTCTTCCCTTTTCATTTTTCTTCTTTAAAATTTTGAAAGTATGAACTTGTTCTTGTATGTATAGGATTCGGTTTTCTTCATATGTATGGGTATGATTGATTATAATTTTGTGTGTTGGTTGGAATGTGTTAATATGATGGACATAAGCTTATAAAAAATTACTACTTTAAATTAAACAAGTTGTTGTATGATTAAATCTTGAAAATAAAGTGTTGTGACCATATTAAAAGGTATGAGTTTTGTATATGTAAAGATGATATTTGATTATTTGATATGATAAGATGGATATTTGGCATGAGTAGAGCATCATACTTGAATTTTATATTTTTTTTGAATTTTTTTTATTTTCATGAAATTCAGGAGTGTTCATATGTGTTCTCGAGTGTTCTTGTTGAGTTCATGATGGATGAAGGTGTTTGATTCATTTGTGTGAATGATGATGAGTAAGAAGGTGTTTGTGGGTTTGAGTGGCCCAATAGGGTTAGGTTAAAATACTAAAGGTAAAAGTAAAAGAGAATTAAGTTAAGTGAGTGGACAACTTAATGAAATTCGGGTAAAACCCTACATGGACCAAAAAGTCAACCAAACACTTTCAATTCAAGGTTAAAACATGAAGGATTAGGGTAGGATCAAGGTTAAAACATGTATGATTAGTGAAAACTGGGAGATAAGTGAGTTTAAGTGAGAAGCGACTTCCAATCATATTTTTAGGCTTAAAATAGGTTAGAATAATTATAGAATTTTTATAGAATTTTCGGTAATTTATCTGGATTTTTCCAGGGTGGAATGACTATTTGGTCCTTAGGTGCAGTATGGAGTTACCAGACTGACACTGTCTTATTTCCCCACTGTTGTACATAAATTAGGATCAATTTTTCACATTCCCTCCATGAAATTCGAATTTGGACAATAAAGCAAAAGGAAAAGTAGGTTTGTCCACTTGTCTACAAATGTCACTTTCACCCTTACCTTTCCTATATCATACTTTTGACTATATAAGCTAAAATATTGTTTTTTATTCATTTCTAACCCTAACCCTAAGTGGAATTCATCCAACAGCTTCCTCCTTCTCCTCTCATCTTTCTCTTCCTTTTCCTCTCCTCCATTCCTCCATAGCCATACCTCAATAGTTACACAAAAACCTAGCTTTCTACCCTCATTTCCTACCATTTTCACTCATTATAAGAGCTATGATCGTAAATAGAACTTCATCTACTCTCCACCCTCTACTCAACCGAAGGTAAGAAGGAATAATTGGAGGTCTCATTTTCTCTCTTACACATTTTCAAAGCTCCAAGAGCTCACTCAACCATTTTCACAGACGATGTCATGTGGTATTGTGTAGTTTCCAACTTCATGGAACACAATTTCAAGCAATTCAATTTTTTTTCTTCTCACATCTATTGTAAGAACAATGGTATCGACACAAATGTATACTTCTAGGCACTAATTATACAATGCAAATCGCAATTATACATGTCTCACGATTTAAATATTTAAAATAAATTATTTGCTAGTTCGTCTAAATTGATTGAATAAAATCTAAAATATTTTCATAATTATCTTCAAAATTTTAAAAAATGTGTTTTTAAACTTTATATTTTAATATTTCATTTCTTAAATGTTTTTTTTTCATATTATTTTTAAAATTTTAAAGTACAATATAATACATAAAAAGACTTGTATAACTATATTCTAGATTTAAAATTATCTAATTCTAGACAAAAAAAAAATATTAACCTGATCCATTAAAATTTAAGTCATCTTAAAACAACTTATTTAACCCTTTAGTCAAAGTTCAAACCCTTATCCTAAATAGAACTCACTACCAATTTTATTACACTCGACTTGCACTGGCCGGTCAATTTGACCAATTGACCAGGAAACAACCATATAACTGGAAATTAGGGTGAGCAAAATCCGGTTCGTCCCACTTACCCGTGCCAACCCAAGCTATTCGGGCTAGGTTAAACCCTGTCCCACATGAAATATTAGGGTTAAATCGAGTCTCATTCAATAACTCGATATTGGGTTAAGGACAAGTTCAGGTTAATCTTCGGGTTAGCCAACCCGTCCCATACATGTGTGTATATATATATATAATATTAAATATTTATAATTTTATATTTCTTAAAGTCTTAACATCATTTTAACTTTCTTGGAGATTTTTTAATTTAACTTTTCTCTATGATAAAGACTCTATCTACTTTAAAAACACAATCCACACATAAAGTTGTATAATGATATAGTGATATTTTTCTCTTAACAATATTTGAAAGTTAATAAGAAAGTAAAAATTTAGGATTTCGGGTTTGTGGATGAGTTTCTTTGGGTTGTGAACGGGTTCAGGTTTTACTTAGTCTTGTATATATTGTCAGGTTTCTTCAAGTTTATGGACGAATTCAAATTTAAAAATTTGGCCCGATAAAAAATTAGGGTCAGATTTGAGATGGATAAAATCCGTCTCAACCGGTCTCACGCTCACCCTGCTAGAAACCAATGAGGGTCTCTTATTAGATCATGAATGCAAGAGAAGCCGTGAAACCCGGTTTGATTTGGACAGTTCTGGCTAAAAACCGGTGGTTAGACCGAGTTTTGATGAACCCAGAGACTTTTTAAATTTAAACTGAAACGCCGTCGTTTTGCAGAATTGGTTTGAGAGGGCAGAATCGAGCACACAGGGACTGAGTGAGCTCTTCTTCTGGTTTGGACCCTATACAGTACACCACTCCTCCGCGCCGTCCAATCTGCGAAGCATAGTCACCGTCGGAGCTCGATCATCGTCAGTTCGCCGGAGTAATATTTCGTTTCTTTCACCCTGTGCGAAGCTGCTCCTCCACGATCCATAACTCCGTCGCACGGTGCACCATCACAGGTCGTCTGTTCAGCCACCGTTCATGTCATCTTAACTTATTTACTTGTATAGACTAGAAAAATGTCTAATTACATTTGAAAACCAATTCACTTGATTCTTTAATATCCTAAACATTTAACGAGCATTGCTATCTGTAACAAACCCTCTGACAAATCTCAGTTTCAATTGAATATAGAATGTCTCTAATTCTAAACTCTCATCTTTTATATGGCCGCTTTGAACTCTAAAGTCTCAACTTCACCGAGTTGTGATCAGTTTCTTTAGTTGCTTCTGGTTGCATCTCTCAATTCTGACTTCTCAATACAGGACCTACAGGTGTGTGTTAACTGTGCTGTGCCCTTGATGTAGAAAGAGTGCCAGATTTTGATGCAACTTTCATTTCTTGGGCATAAATAAATTTTATATGATTGTAGCTTTGATTGTCATTGTTAGCTTATTTAGTGCTAAAACCATGGTTGTTTACTTATATTTTGGACTTATTTATGAGCTTATGTTGTACCAAAAACATTTGATGTTTACTTATGTTTCGGACTTGTACCTTGTGTTATAAACTTGTAGTAAACCTTGATTTTTATTTGCTTAATCAGGTACTTTTGTGATGGTAATAATTTTGAATTTGGAGTCTGAACTTGTGAAATAATAGCTTGTATTATAAATTCTTTTGGAATTTTTTAATATATGGTGGTTTATTCGGTTCAACCAGTGATTCATTAACCCAATGACCTGATCGAGTCCGAGTTTAATAACATTGTCTCAAACCATTATTGAAAATTCTAACTATGCTGAAATAGAACCCTAATCCCTCAATAGAAAACACTGACACTCACACATCACAATTCGCCATTCCTGTGTGAAGAGGTTTGTTTGATTTATGATGACTCTAATGCTATCTATGTTCCATGTTAATTTGTTTCTGTTAATACTGCGTTAATGATTATTGCTTTCAAGTATTCTACTTAAAATTAAAGTTTAGAAGCAAACTTAGATGCAGGTCCTGTAAATGTTGTTATGTTTTCTGTATTACATTGAAGGTGTTGGATTCTGATCTAACCTGTATTATGGCATACTAGTACTCCTCTAAACTCAGGTCCCGTAACTTTGTTATAATATAGATACTAAGGTGTTGCCCTAATTACTGTAACATAAACTAGGCACACTAAATTTGACATTATTGGAAGCACAATAGGAAGCAGGGACATCACATAAGTGAAGCCTGGCCTGGAAGTCACTCAGGCTTTATATGCTCTCTATCTCTTGACCATGAATTTTATTGTTTCATGTGATTGGGTTAAAGGTGCCAAGCAATCATATTATTCCTTCATGTGCTGATGTGCTCTGTGATGACTGATGATTGAATGATTTAATGGCAAAAATAAAATAAAATTTATGCATATTGTGCTCTGTTATGATTGGAAAAATGCTATCTATATACCTGTATGCCATACTTTGTGTAAAAATTGAAGTTGGAGATTTGTTCACTAACTTAAAGTCGGAGTGTGGTGTAGTGATGGTGCAAGAAAGTGGCAAGAGTAAGAGGCCAAACATTCTGGTGACTGGGACACCAGGGACTGGAAAGACAACTATGTCGACTGCTCTAGCGGAAGCCACTCAGCTCCATCACATCAATGTCGGAGAATTGGTCAAAGAGAAGAACTTGCATGATGGCTGGGATGATGAGCTTGAATGTTATGTTCTTAATGAAGACTTGGTAAGCTATCAATTTATATACATGCTTAAGATTTTTCTTGTCTGATTTTGTTTGGTCTACTTAGCGCTTCCTTAGGTGTATAAATTGAGTTCAAATTGTTGGCAGGGTTGGGGTCTGTCTTGAATAAGGTCCTGTGAAATACCCCACCCCCTAGCTCCAAAAGGGCTTATGGATTTTGATGTAGTTATCATAAATTCATTTTGTTTTGAGGATTTGTCAATAATAGGTTGATAGATTCAATAAAGAATATAACTAAAGGATGATAATGATTATTAAAGCTGAGGTGATATATATATTATGCATGGAATTGGAAGACTACATCATCGTTCCCTTCATTGGTAGCAAAGATGTGTGATACTTCATATTACTGGATCAATTTCTGAAATCCCTTGGAGATTAGTAATCACAAGTTTGGGACTGAAGGGAACACGAAAATTTAAATCTACACTTTTCTACATAGCTCATTGGTGAAAGTGGCTTCTTGAAGTAGGTATGTTTCAGGTCATATGCTGTACAGACCCTGTCCCCTGACCATCATATCCATGCCATGTCTAATCCTTTTGCATCCGTCCTTGCCCCTTCCCCTCCTATCATTCTTCTGGGTGATTACTCTTGAAGATTTTTCCATAATGCACACTAATGGTGATTTTCAGTGGTACAGCCATGATGGAAGACATTGGAACTAATCATTCTTCTGAATTTTCTTTATGAGCTTAATTGTCTATTAATACTGTTGGATATATACATCTAGTTGTAATTTCTGAGGGCTTCTATTTGGCACAAGAAAATGGCAGTCCCTTTTTTATTTCGTATTAAATACCTACTTGTTCAGTTATGGGTTAAGATATATTAGTTTGATGTTGAACTGCTACCAGGATCTGTTGTATTGTTGAATTAATGAATTACATTACATGAAACAATTTTGATGTTATCCTCACTGCTGATACATATTTGTTTTATTTTGTATATATATAAGTTTGACATATCTTGCATGGTTTTTGTAGGTCTGTGATGAACTTGAGGATGTTATGGAAGAGGGCGGCATCATTGTGGACCACCATGGTTGTGATTTCTTTCCTGAGCGATGGTTTGATTGTGTGGTTGTACTCCAGACTGATAACACCATTTTGTATGACCGTTTGAGCAGGAGGTATTGAAGCACTTGTTGCTATTATTTCAATGTTGATTTTGCAATTCTATTATCGGTTCCATCATAAACTTACACACTCCATCTACTGACAGAGGATACAATGAATCAAAGCTTTCCAACAATATTGAATGTGAAATCTTTCAAGTTCTGCTTGAGGAGGCTAAAGAAAGTTACCCGGAGGACAGAGTGGTTGCAATGAAGAGTGATACTATTGAAGACATTAGTAGAAATGTTGCAACTCTGACAGAATGGGTCAGAAATTGGCCTTCTCCACCCCAATTATAAAATAAAAATGAGTACTTTGTATATATACCTTAATGCAAGGGCATGATGAGAAGTTTTGTGAGTTTATGATGAACTGCTACCTGAATCTGGAGTGTTGTTGAATTACGTCTAGCCCAAGTTTAGGTGTGGCATGTACTTTGAGATAATTCTGTTATGGATTTTAAATTAAACAACTTGAAAAATATTCAACTTTTAGCCAAGTTTTTTTTAATACTGAATTGCATTTGTTAAGTATGGGAGGTTTGAACAAACAAAATGAAATATTATCAGTTGAATTGATGGAACATGGTATCACTTTCTACTTCTCCTAATCTCCTTAATTACAATTGTTACTCCACCCGTTGCACTGCCACACCTACTGGTACCATCCCCCACCAGCAACGCCATTGTACAAAGCTACTTCACTAAAGTACTAGTTGCCATTTAAACACTGTTGTACAAAATATTCTTGATTGTGAAAGCCTTGAAGCAAGAGCTTGGATTTGAGTTTTGTATGGAACAAAAATCCCAATATAGAAGCGTTTTTTAACAAAGATAACGTGGGAGTTTGAGAGGAGACCTTCCTTATTCGTTTGACAATAACGTGGGAGTTTAATCCTCTGACTCTTACCTATATCACATGTCGGGTGCGGATCTTTCCAAGAACAAAGGTAAATTGGTCCGTAAAGGTAAATTTATTCTCCATGTTGTTCTATACAATTATATTTTTCATGTAGAATAAATATACTAACTCAGCAAAATGTTTAACATATAACAGTGATAAAAACAACTCAAGCCACGGGGTCTTAATATGTTCTACTGAGCTTCCACCTGTGCTTGTTCTATTTCTGCGGGTGAGGCATTTGCCATTGAGCTCCAAACTTTAGTAACATAGGAATAGGGATCATTATTTTCAATTTTTATATTTATTATTAATGCAATTTGATTTATTTTGCGTTGAATTGTCATGACATGTCTTCAACTATTGGCATGCAACTTATCTGTTTGCTAAAATGTCACAAATAAAAATCCAAAAGGATGATTGCTTTTTGTTTTGTTTGTTTTCTCTTTTTGGAATGATGATGCATGCAAACTGCATTTTACAATGTCTTTGAAGTTTAAAACTTTAGTTGCTACATCAAACAAATGAAAATGGTTGGCTTTATTTACAACTAGTTCATGGACTTATTATTATTCTGTGTATCTTTTTACTATTTAAAATATTAGTTGGTCTTTAGTTATGGGAATATTAAGCTCCATTTTGCTTCATTTTCAGTCAGTGGAGGCAACACCAGGGCTTTGTTTTATTGAATTGAACCCTTGCAAAAATGCTCATAAGGAGTTTTTGTTCTAGCAAACTCCAGTATCTGAGTCTGAGGTGCTTTTCATCTGCAACTCCTCATGTACTTAAGCCTGGGGATGTATTGAGAAAAGCAAGGCTTTTTACTGAGGAAGATGTCCTTCAGTACTCCAAGGTGAGTCATGATTCAAATCCTTTGCATTCTGATTCTGCTGCTGCCCAAAATGTTGGATTTGAAGGTCCACTGGTACATGGGATGCTCGTTGCTTCTCTCTTTCCTCATATCATCTCATCACATTTTGTAAGTCACATACTAACCCTCTCTTTTAATTTTGATATCCCTGCGATTAAGATTAGATAGTCAACAATCTTATCTCAATAAACTCAACTAGAGTGAACAAACATATTAATCAGGATACAAATGAAAATGGTTTTACAGAATTGGATGGATAAGAATGAAACGGACCCATTTCATGGCCTGGGCAAATGCCTATTAGTCCCAAACCTAAAGAGTATAGAGTTTGAGCTATATGATACAAAAGAACCATCCTCTAATATTAATAGCTATCAAGAATAGGGAATAAAATTGGAAACTTCATTTTTACAGATCAAGTTTTGCACACTTTCATATAGCATACATTTTTACATGCAAAATATTTAGGGAAAAAAGTCGCTTTGTTTGTGCTTTATGCCACTGAAATTTCTCTACCCTGCCCTTAAGAACATTCTTTCAGTCAACTTGAGTATTAGACACCTGTTGGTGGAAGACTATCATATGAAATAGAGTATGATAAAGTGAAAAAGGATGAGGTATGGAATTATAATGTGCACTGTAAGGAATGTCCAAATAAGGGCAAGCACCCTTCCTCTTGTTGCATAGATCAAAATGTGCCAGGAAAAGTATGAAGTGTTAAGATACAAGTACATAAGCACAAGTTCCACTTTTTTTTTTTTTTTTTCCTTTTAATGAAAGGCGTGAAAATATGAAGACATGGATAAAAGACTCATGTGTTGTCAATTTAAATATTAGCATGGGTTCTACTATATGCATGATTTCAAAAACCATGGTACTAGTCACTAGATTTAATCAACTTGAATGAAGGCTTGAATTTAAAGTGCTTGAATAATAATGTGAATTGAGGCAATAACATGTGGTCCTTCACTCTGATTCTATATGAACGACTGTCCTAAAGTTTCTTCCTTTTCTTCCCTGACCCCTTCACTTTTCTAACATTATTGATACTTGTAGCCTGGAGCTGTGTATGTATCTCAAAGCTTGAACTTTAAGTTCCCTGTATATATTGGAGATGAGGTTATTGGTGAAGTACAAGCAACTAATCTGAGAGTGAATAAAGATCGATATCTGTAAGTTAAGTCTTTGGACATTAAGATCTTGCATTTTCTGAACAGGTAATAAGTAATAACTTTGTTTCTAATTGAGTGTTTATCAATGTTTTTCAGTGCAAAGTTTAAGACAAGGTGCTTCAAGAATGGTGAACTTCTTGTGATTGAAGGTGAAGCTGTGGCTATGTTACCAACCCTGACTGTAGAATAATTGCAGTATAAGGAGCAGTAGAAGCTATTCACAATTCTAGATTGTAATCATGAATGCGTTTTCAAAGGCAACACTACACATACTGTTAATCTGTTTTGTGAATTGTGATTTTGGGTTTTAATAGAGACTTATAGTGATTGGAGGGGTTGAACTGTGATCCCCACCCTGAACCAAAATAAAAACAGCTGGCACTAAAAGGTTTTTGCTCTCTCTGATTCTGATGCAATTGATGAAGACCCATGCTTGATTGTTTGATGTCAGCATTTTGGTCATGTTTCACAAAAGCTCACTTGTTTGTATAGAGCTCCAAATCTAATGCATAAGAGATAATCTCTATGATAAATTTTCTGAAATTTTTATACCCTCTAACACTAATGGTTTTGGAAAAGTAGTTTACTGTACTAATGAGAAAGATTTACCTTTAGTTTGGAACCAGTATGTTTTCTATATGTTGCATTGGCAATTGGTTGGCATGAATCCTAGTCCAAGAATATGTTTTCTAATCAATCCTCTCATTCTTCCTACAGATGATATTTTACTCTGCACTCACAGCAGCTATTTAGTGCGTGTTTGGATGAATGGTGACACACTGCAAAACGTGGTTTTGTTTTGCAAGATTGATTTCAAATCAATTCCATTCAACATGTTCATAACTCATACATGATTCATTTTCAGTCATTAATTCTAAAATCAATTTTACCCAACGACAAATCAAATGGACCATTGCACAATAACTAATGTAAAATTGCTTTTGTTGGTGACGTTTGGATTCAGCTTCTCTCCAATACTAGATGTGTCCCGTATGTGAGAGATAGACACATACCACATGTGGGCCCCACACACATGCCACATGTGGTAAACATGACTTTTTAGGCTTTGTTTGGACTTGAGTTGGTAAACGTGATAATCGACTTATCACGTATTCCCAAAGCAGGTTAAGCAACTTTGATTTCTTTTCAATTATTATAAATCGATTTTTTGCTATTGAAACAACAAAGCAAACATACGCTTAGTAATTTCTCATTGTACAAAATTGTTGATTTACTAAAAAAAGAAAGAAACCATAAAAATTAATTCATGGAACATACACTAATCCACCCACCCACCCACCCAAAACCATTTTTTCATTTTTTTTTTTTTTACTTTTTTGTAATAATGGATGACATCCTAAGCTACTAAAAACAGTAAGTATGAACCGCCACTTAATAAAGTAAAAAGATACCTTTAATTTCCATAGTTCAGCCTACTATTGCTCTGAGAAAATAAAACTAACACTACAATTATAGCTTATACTATGCCAAATATACTTATTTATGGCCTTACATTTCTAGTGGCTGATGTTATTTGAAGAGTATGGTCCACATCAAGACTAAGATGAGCACCACAAGTGTGTGGTTGACCTTAATGCCACAAGAATCTGAAGCAGAAGAACCACTTTTTATTAGTGGAGCTGGAACAGGTACATCAGCAACTTCAGCATCAGTAACATGTATAGCAACCTTCATCCCTTGCCAACAGAAACCTCCTCCACTTAGGAAGTAATAGGTCTTAGCCTTTGTCAACTGAAACACGTCTCTTCCTCCACCCCTTGTTATGTTCTTAATAAATCCTGTGTCTATGCAATTTTCATAGCTAGTCTTGTTCACCTCCAACACACTGTATATGTGCCTATCATATCCAAAATCTTGCATGCACAATAAAATCAGTAAATCATAGTTAAAAGAGAAAGTAGATTAGTCTACAATAATATGGCTCAATTTGGATACACTTCTGCAAAAAAACTTTTAGAAGATAAAAATAGAATGAATCAAAGAGGTCAAATGAATTTAACTTCTTCATAAGTTGAAATAGTTACTTATGGAGTAGTTAAATGGGAGAGTTTTTGGAGTAGGTGAGTTACAAAGACTAATTTTGACATAAAAACACAAGGTAGACTATAGAAGATGATCTAATAGTTAATTAGAGGTAAAGCAAGAGTAAAGAAACCTATAAGTCAATCATCAAGAGAAATTTGGCTTTAAATGATTTATCTTTAGGGGACGTTTGGTATGTATAATTTTTTTTTCATCATTGGGAATGATATTTCCTAAGTATTTGTAAATGTATTTGGTTATCACAAAGAAAAACTCTCTGCCTTGATGAAAATCTTGGAAACATTCATGGAAATGTTACATCTTGGATGATGGAAATGTTTTGCTAGAAAACATGATTAAGAAACATTTCTAAAAATGTTACATGGCAACCAATCTAGATTCCCATCTAAAAATTCTTTAGAAATAAGAATCCCCCTACCAAACAGCCCTAGATGTGATTAATGATGAGAAAATACAACATCATTTGATCTGAATAACCAACCAACTATAGTGAGTTTTTTTTTTTTTTTTAATTGTCAATATTATAAGAAAGAGGCTATAAAAACTACCAACATTTGGCATGAAGCTGCATTTTCATCCATGAATTCATATTCTAAGCTTATCCAGCCCTTGTTATATTTGTAACCAACCACACACACATAATTTTCAAGTAAAAAAAAAAAGGCTAGAGAAAGAATTGAAAATAATATGAAAAAATTTAGCCTGTTGAGGGATAGAATCATAAAACAATTAGAGAAAGAGAAATGCTCCATCACAAACCCTCAAATTAGAAGATGTGAAAACTGAAGAGTGTGAGTGGTATGGACTATGGAGTAATTTGGGTTCCTATCTTCACTTTTTCACTCATTTTTTTATTTACATAAAATAAAAGAGAGAGAGAAGAAAACTTACATAACCAATCGTCCACATGAAAGTGCTCATGGGATGACCATTGTGTCAAGTTAACATTGGGTGCCCAACTAATCTTTCCTCCTCCAACGTAGTGAAGCTCAGATTTTGCCATCATTATCATCATCATCATTGACATCATAATTAACACCATTTTTCTGGTGTTCAAAACCTCCATTATTTATTTAATTTTTTTTTTCAGCCAAAACCTTTGTCTAATTTAGCTGTGACTAAAAGGGTTAAATACGAGGGATGTGTATATTTGCGTTTTTTAAGGGATCTAAACATGAAAGAGACTTTGTAACCCCCTAAAATAGTATAGATTAAGATGAATTTATGTATATGGAAAGAAAGGCTGGCGGCGGTTGAGAATGTCACATTTTTGGTATAAAATCAAAACGTTCCAAATTGAAATTGACTCACAATGTATATTTGGAAACAAAGATAAATTTGAAATTTCAATCCATGAGATTCTTTTGACCTATTTGTGTCAATCAAATTAAGCACAGTAACCATAACTATATCAATACTGCGACCACAAGAAATCCACACACACACTTATAGAGAGGATTCTGTTATACTCAACCTCTGACTCTAATTATTAATTTTTACTAGATATAAATCCGCACATTGTTGTTGATTTCTGAATTACATATATAAACTAAAAATAGATAGAAAAACAAACTTATGTGTCACACAAACTTCTAGATAAAAAAAACACTACTTGTGACTTTTATCAAATTTAATTAATTTGTTCTTTTACAAGTCTAATTTATCAATCTAGGAGTATTTAATTATGAGTTTAATTATTATTTCTCACACTCTTCATTAAAGAATTTATCAATAAGTTTTGAGTTTAATATATATATATATAATGTAAGTGTAATGTAATTTTACACGGACATTTAATGATGTGTTGTCACATCATTTATTGAATTTAATAATAAATGAGGTGTCACATTAATTAAATGATGTGGCGGCACACCATTGGATGTCTGTGTAAAATTTCTATTGGCATTTTGCAAATAGGCACCGTAAACTTTTAATTTGTTACCTATGGAGAGCATAAACCACCCTGATCTTTTGGCCTTTTGCAAATATGCACCGTAAACTTTTAATTTGTCCCAATTAATTCTTAATCTCTTATTATTATTGCAATAGGTCCTTTCATTATTATGAAGTTAAATAATTAATATAATAAATATCAATTTTTCAATATTTTGTGTTTCAAATATTAAAAACATGTAAAGAGTAAAATTTTCAATTTTTATTTTTGAATTCTGTCAAATTTCAAACACATTTGAAATTCTAAAAGCGAAACATGATGATGTTTTATTTTAATTTAGGGTTTTTTCTATTTTTTAAAACTTTATTTCATATTATTTTAATATTTTAATCATAAAATCTTGAATAATTATGAATGATTTCGTTAATTATTTAACTCTATGTTAATGAAATAATGTATTGTAACAATAATAGAAGTTTAAGGATTAATTAGGACAAAATAAAAGTTCATGGTGCTTATTTTCAAAATGGTGAAAGTTTAGGTTGGTTATATACTCTTTTCCCATAATTAAATCCATAAGGTTTATCAAATTTAACCCAATTAATAATGAGTTTAAAATATATACATTGGCAGTATAAAGAAGTTTTATATAGACATTCAATGGTGTGTTGCTATATCATTTATTGAATTTAATGACACATGAGGTGTCATATTCATTAAATGATGTGGCATCACACCATTGGATGTCTGTGTAAAATTTCTTCATATTGACAGTGTATATCAATTAAATCCATTAATAATTAGGCAAAAAAAAGATAATGATTTTAGTATTAAATGAATTATAAATTTTAATAAAATACAATAATATAATATATTACACCAAAACCTATTTTCTTAATGAACTCGTCAAATAGGCTATTATATATAAATCAATCATTTTTTACTTCTTGAAATTTATTTTACTAACATTAACATTTTGATATTCTTAATTAACTAAATATGAGTAAATGAAAAAAAAAAAAATGACTTCCTTTTGTAAGTATATGGTCAATTTGATTATTGAGATGGGTCGGTGAGGTTTTTTTTTTTTTTTTTTTCAAAGTTAAAAGTATCCTCCATGCAAAAGCTCTCTTGGTTAAGCTGGTCCGTTGATCCATGTATTGGTGGTATGTGAAGAATAAGTGATAATAATTATGACTTTTTTAATTAAGGAATAATAACAAAGTAATTAAAATATAATAAAAATAAAAATAAAATTACTAATGTTATAGTAAATTAAACAAAACTTTACATATATTTAAAATAAAAATTTGTATTTACGATTCATTTATGATATAATTAATAAAAAAATATTGTGATAAAGTTATTGGTGTTCACAAATACACTTAAATTAAAATTTATAACTCATTATTAATTCATCTCAATCATCCAAAAGTCACAAATAGTAAGAAATAAAGAGATTGAGATAAATTAATAAGACCCTCTTTAAAAATCTTATTTTTATAAGACCCTTTACAAAGTTTTATAATCATTTATTAGTTTATTTTTCATCTTTACACTTTATAATTAATCAACTTTTATAGTTTCAAAGATTTGGTTAATCCGAGGAATTAAATAGTTTAATTTAAAATAAAGTTAAATTTAACAGTTAGGGGATTTTTAAAAACAATGCGACATGTATTTGAATAAAAAAAATCTTATAAATAGGAGAGGTAGTATGTAGTAATACATAGAGTTGGTACACACTTAGCTCTCTTTTTTTATAAAAAGCAAATTGGCTCTCAGCTGCCATTGAGGAGACGATGCTTTAGTATATATTTGGTCAACTTTAATGACATGAAGGTAATTGCTACTTTCAATGGTATGGTCACAATTTTCACATACCTGGAT
This sequence comes from Sesbania bispinosa, assembly GCA_026901365.1. NCBI lineage: Eukaryota > Viridiplantae > Streptophyta > Magnoliopsida > Fabales > Fabaceae > Sesbania > Sesbania bispinosa. The sequence goes on along the minus strand of QLOH01000045.1, from coordinate 1,479,784 downwards.
TGTTGATAGGATGTTTAATCACATTCACATCCAATCAAACCCAATAATTGCCAATGGTTTTTAAACCATAGCAATATGGTGTGACAAAAATGATTACAGAAAAAGAAGATTATCACTCTTATTGTTCAAATTTGGCAAGATATAAGTACAACCCTTTCCCTTCTTTTTCACCCCCTCAAAAAATAAAGACAAAGAACCTCTTCATCTTATGTTGTGATGTTCACAACTTCTAGACTATCATCTTATGTACAACATTTGGAGACAAGAAAAAGTGCCTCCCCAAGTCTATAAGATCCATCAAAGAAAGGATGGAGTGTGTACCATATAGAATGATCCATCAAAGAAACTTGAAAAGAGTTGGCAATCAGCAATCCTCTTGCAGAGGCATAATCAATTCAACCAATATTAGAACAAACAAACAATCTTCCTCTTTTTCCATTCAAACCAAAAAGCATGCCGTTACTCCAACTCATATGTTAAATTGTTAGAATGAGTTTCCTTTCAAAATTGGGGACGCCATTATCAAAACTCTTGTGCCACATGGTATTTACTATTTAGGCCATGTCCTCTTTCACTATGCTCTTTTCTTTGGCGCGGAAATCCTCCAGACTACGATATTCTTCTCTGAGCAACCTATCCAGTTCAGGGTGTTTATGCAAAGGTGCTTTTTGGCCACGTACCTTGCGATAATGGTGAAACGCCCTGAAAATGAACAAAGCATAAGTTCCAAGGAGTGATGATAGAGTAACAAGAAGAGCCAAAACATAAAATATACTAACTAAACTAGAATCTTCTTTTTATCTAATAATAACAATCTAACTGAAGTGGGAACAACAGTGTTTTCCTTGGAATGGGAACCCCTCCACGCCCCTTTAGGATTTGACTCCTCTAAAGTGAGGAATGGAATTCACTTTAGATGGAAAAGTGAGCAATTATAACCATTCATTGGAAAATCGAGGATTAAAATTTAAACAACTTAGTTTGTTCTACATGTCCATGCACATGAGCACAATCTCAATTGTTGATGTTCCAAATCAATAACTACAATTCCTCACTTATCCCTGTAAAAAGAGCAAGTTTTCAGTACTCTTGGAGTATCTACTCTACATTTAGAAAGGGGTAAAGTCAGATGTCATTGTCATAATGGAAGTAGTAGGCACTATAGGAGTAGTGAAGAAAATTTCTAAACTGAATCTCACACTTTAGAGGAACAAAATACAAACTTTTAAGTGCCCCAAAAAGTTAACATGGTGATGTTTTAATGTTTACATTTGGAACAGTTAATATTGTTTCACAAACCCACCCTCAAGAATAAACAAACTGCTTGATCACAGTTCAATAATGTGGTCAGAAACAATGTTAAAAGGATTGTTGTGCAACAGAACAAAGCAGGCAAACTAGGGAATTATAATATATAGCTAGAGGGGCTGTACAATTAGATTCCATACTTCACAGAGAAATGGGCACCTCTTTTCTATCTTGAATACAACTTAGGATAAGCACTAGCCTCTAACCAATCAATATGATTTACTTCTTTCACTATGAGAAATCACATGAATTCAGGAAAAAGATTGAATAATAGTACAAAACACAATCATGCAATCAAATAATAAGTGAGAGTAAATTGGTTTTACCAATATTTTTCCAGGCCATACAGATTGCCCTTATGATAGAAATCCAGAGTAAGCTGTTCAAAATCCTTGTACAAATCATCTCTAAATTCCTTCTCCAAACCATAACTGAACAAGGAATTATTAAAAAATCAGAAGAACTGGATGCATCAATGTTTATTAAGGGTAAATAATACACAGCCTAAAAGCAATTAATCAGCTTCTCCCAATGAGCAATAGATGAATATAACAAAACTTTCCTCCACAGAGTGGACCACAAGATGAAATCTAAATTATGGTTCTAGGCTTCTAGCATATCAAGCACATGAGAAAAGCAAAAATTTAAATCGATACCTGTAGAACCTGAAAAGGCACTCTATACCATAATTATAATTTGCAGCTGCATCTTCCTTTGCTAATTTCTTAAATTCATTGTACATAGAAGGAACAAACAAGTCTCGAAGAAAATAGGACCAGAATCTATATAATGTATTCATTTCCTGCATACACACACAGGAGGGGGAAAACCTACCAGAATAAGCAAGTGTATGATAAAAAGAAAAATAATTTGAGAAATATAAACATTGAATTTTCAAATAATATAAAAAGCAAGTTATATAAAAAAAAGTACACGCCTAATGCAAAAAACTAAGCTAATGAAGATCACAAAACTGCATCCTACTTCATTTTAATATGACAGCTTCAACTAATGACAGTATTTGAAGGTAACCAATAATGACAATGGCGAGCAAAAGTAACTTTTCCATAATTTTCACAGAAGAATTATTACAGTATATCCATACAGGGCTTTTAGAAGACAGCTCATACAATTCAAGTAATAAAAAGAGAGAATATATTAAACATTAGAAGCACAGCCAAATATTATTTAGGTCAGCATTCAATCTGTACAAATCTTATTCTTCATACAGTTATGAAATGAAGTTCACCTCACTGCAGCCAATTCCAAGTTTCTTTCTGTCATTCAAGCATCGTTTATGATACTTCAGGTATCTGAAAGGAAGAATAAAATCACATGAGGAATTTTTAGAATGCAATATATCCTACATCCTACTAATGCTCATGCACACATACAGTAAACATCATCACTTACTTCTGTTGTTTGAAACCATTTTCTTCTAAAAGTTGGTGACTTGGATGCTGAAAAGGTGGAAAAGACTTTGGCATTGAACCCACAGGTGGACTACTTCCGGAAAGACACCCATGTGGTGAACTACTCAATTTGGAAGGCTTGAAACTGCAAAATTAAGATAATTATTGGAAACAGCTTTCCAGTCATCAGACAAAACAATCAACATGTCATCTCATTTAGCATGCTCAAAGTATGACATGGTCTGTGAACCAATAATTATTTCATGTTCTTGTTTTTTTTATAGAATAATTTATTGATATTCTTCCTGTAAAGGAAAGGCATGAAAAAAAAAAAGGGAAGCAAATGAATATCACAGTCCTTAACACTGGGAACAATCATTCTGAACTGACCCATGATTTTCAGGAGGAGTGGAAGCAAAGAAAAACCCAACCGAATTACTAGGAGGGCTTTCAGATATGACTCCATGAGAGTTACGACCAGTTCCATGATTTCTAAAATTGCTTGAGAAAAACCGCTGCTTAAGGGAAGATTGTTGCTTGTGAAAGACTTTTTGTTTCCTTCGAGAATTATTGCTTCCAGGCTCTTCAAGAACACTGCTTCCACCAGAATTCTCACCCACCTTTATATTTGATACTCCTGAAGTATGGCTCGGAGATTTTAAGTTTCGATCTCTATTATCACAGTTATTCTTTCTACGATTAGACCGTCTATTTTTCAGTTCCTGTTGATAATTAGGTGGGGCAACTAAAAATTTAATAAGAGGGAAATGATGATTCATAAGATAAATTATAACTGGAAAAATAAAAGAATGGTGTCTCAAGACTCTCAACCTGCTCATAGAAGTAAAGCCCATCATTTATTGCAGAAGCGAGCTCATTGGATATGGGTTTTGATTCTTTGTCACCATCTCTAGATCCTTGCTTAGGATCACCATTCTGTGCAATGAAATGGGAAAATAATAAAAAAATTATCCAATGCAATTAACAATATACTTATTAGTTATGATGGTTAAATCAGTTTGCATACAACTCAAAAGATAGACATTAACATTATATTGCATTATAGTTATAATTATGTAGTATGCAGAGCAACATAGCCTCTGAATAACCATTAGAAGACCCTCACTGTATTTTAATTTTATTTTTCATCAGTTTTGTTGTTTGAAGAATGTGCCAATGTAAAACTAAAACCAAGTTTGAATGATAACCAACTTCTGAGGAAAAATTAAGCATATTAATTGTAATTAGGTTATCAACAGCAATACCTGGGTAACAATTACAAGTCTTTGAACATCCTGTTCAATAACAACCATCTCATCATCATCATCATCAATCCTGTTAGGCAACAAATTCCATTAGATGAATGTTCAAACAAAACGTAAATAAATGCTTAATGACAATGGCATAAAAATCACTTAATATAATTCCATATGAGATGCCCAAAAATAAAGAAAAGTATTCTAACATCTTAAACAGAAGATGTTAACATTGCTTTAACATAGGAATACTGAGGAATCAACAGAGTTGTCTTTGATTAACTTCAAAGAAAATATTATGGAAATTAAATGAAGAAACACAAGCAAAGTGCCAGAATCTACAGATAAAACACTTATTTTTGGCATAACTCCCCCTTCTGCATGGAACATCCGCAACATAAATCAAAAGCATACATCTCGTTTGCATACTTCGGATGCATAGAAAAAAAAATCACCATGCACAAAAAAAAAGAAACAAATAAACTAGAAATTCAAATGTACTTGACATCAAAGAGAATTGCATAGTGTAAAACAACAATTAACAAATCTAAAACATAAATACATTTAAAGTACAGATTTTGACAGAAAATTGATGTCTAATATGAGGCAAATTCCAGGTGAACCTTATAAGTCAGAAGTCAGAACTATGCAGTACCTTCCAGTAGAAGAAAGCTCGGTCTTCTTTAGCATCTTCTGCTCAAGCTCTATCTCTTCATCAAGCATAAATGTATTGCCAAAATCATTGGAAAGATCTCTTATATCCATATCAGCCAAAGCATCCATGTTTCCAGTCTCATTATAATCAAGTGTTTTGGGCTCAGTTTCTTGTGAGTGGCAGCAGAAGTTATTAGTTGTGTCAAAATCAGAGGATTTGACACTTTCACCAGTTACTTCATGGGATATGTCATTGGAATGATGACTCCCAGTATCTTGTTCTCGGTTCATATGTGAAACTTGTAATGTATCTTTGTTAGAGTGATTATCCTCTGTCAAAATTGAATTATGAGCAGCATCTTTAAGATCTGTTTCAGAAGATTCCTCTGTCTTATCTTCAACAGCATCACTATTCTGACAAGAATTATCAGCACCCTCAACAAGTTGACTCTGTTGATTCTGAGCCACTGATGATCCTGAATTTCCAGAGGAAACTTGAATCCAGTTTGACCAATTATTGCGTTTCCTTATCTTGTCACCCTATAAAATTATAAAATATTACAAGGACAACTTAGAAAATGAAGCAACATTTATCAACTAATTGGTAATGCATCTCCAAAATTTCTCGCCCTTTATACTGTGGTATCTTAAAGATGACTCCAAAAGCATGAAGGTGTTATTCTACATGTTTGTATGCGTGTGTATAGAATATATGTATAGGATTAACAAGTAGTTTTAAGGTCTAGGCTAGAAGGATTTCCATCTTCAACTCCACAATTCATCATGATACAGACATATCAAATTTAGTTAAACATAAAAATGCCTAAACAAAAAATGTAATCTAGAATAACAATTTAGCACTATGTAATTTTCACAAGTTAACTTCATCTATAGAACAGATATTATAGATGTGATGCAAAAGACAAAACACTATGCAATTTTAATTTAATAGATCTCTTGATCTAAGCTCTATGCTGACCAAAAAAATTCTAAATTGAGGAAAGAACAAAGCACCATAAAAAAAAGTGGAAACTGGGGCTGCACATGGGTCTTGCTGACCCAACCAACCCGACCCAATATTGGGTTGAGAAGTCTGGACCCGATCAAAATGGGTTGGGTAACAAGTTTGGGTAATTACATTTACAACCCAATGAACCCAACCCAAAATCAAACATAATAAATTGGAAAAAAATAATGTACTAATAGAGAAACACTAAAATCAGATCAAAGAACACAAACAAAAATCACATCAGTTCATGAAGTGAAAAAATAATATGCGGAAGAACGCCGTCAGCCCTCTCCAGTCTCCAGCCTCCGCCGTCATCCCCTCTCCGGCGTCCACCATACACCGTCAGCATCGCACCACCTACTGCACGCAAGGAAGAACGCTGCAGCAGCCGCACATCCTGGAAAAATGGCATCTTCCCAGTCCACCACCGCACATCTCCATCCCACCACCATCTAGGAAGAACGTCACTGTCCCAGGCCCACCACTGCACATCTCCCTTCCACCACCGTCCAGGAAGAATGTCGCCCCTCTTCTCTAACCTTCTACAGTTCTGTTCTAAATTCTAATTGAGGAAGAACACCGTCCACTGTTCTACGCACATCTCCCTATTCATGTGTTGTGCCCTGTTCTAATTTATAGCATTAGAATTTTTTTCCATCTTAAATTTGAGGATTATCATACTATTATTTGTTCTTTGGTTATTAAAGCGATAATATAGCCCCTGGCCCCCTGTTTTAATAGTAAGTAACAATGTAATAAATCACAAACATTCCAATCTCGTCTCGGATGTAATATAGCCCCTTTTCAAAATTTAATTTTTCCTTTTCTTTCCTTTTTTCATGACCTGCCCACCCATGACCCAACTCAACCCAACCTTGTTTAGTTTGGGTTGGGTTGGATCAGTGACAGAAAAATTGTAACCCGGCCAGACCCACCCGTACATGTTTAATTGGGCTGGGTCCGGAAATGCCGTGAACCCGACCCGACCCGAGTGCAGCCCTACTGGAAACAGCCCATCACTTCAAAGATAATTGAAAAAGGGATCTATGTAGTGTGTACTACTCACGGCAAAAAACATTTGAAATTACCAACTCTAAAGATTAATATCAGAGATGAACAAAAATGATAATAGAAATAGTACCGTAAAAAATTCAGCTTTGCAGGTATAGTAATTAAAGCAATGAACTAGATTCTAGAGTTAATGAGATGCTTGAGCCTGTTTACACCAGCACACATGCAGTAAAACCAGACTTAAAAAAGTAAAATAACCCATGCGAATATAACCTGCACTTCCACCGTGTTAGAGCCCTGAAGTGCATCAAGGATGAAAGGTATGTCTGTGCTCATCCTCTTGACCTACAACAAGACAATTCAAATCATACAAGGCAAGTGGGAAACTGGAACAACATGGATTACATACGCACCTGAAGATAGCATACAGCTATGGAACTATCACACAATTGGGAGGTAAAATATGTTTTGGACATACCCTTTTAAAACCGGCAACAGTGGATATGGGAACCCATCCTTGGTCATCCATCAAGGAAATAAGATAATGGTCACTCTGCAGATTTTCATCACTGCCAAGAGAAGGCTCTGAAGTCAGCAGTTTGCTGTATGAGTAATCTTAATTACATTTGTTTTTTCCGAGAGTATGAATATGATTAATTGATTACGGTTACAGGAGTTCTAAAGCAAATTTTAATGTTCATTAGCCCGTTTTGTTACAACTTGGAATTTGTTAAGGCTCACTAAAACAAGCAATAACCATTTTAGACTTTCTTGCTTTAACTGTCTAAAGTCCAAACACTATAACAAATCAGTTCCACTTCATCATCTACCTTGTGTTTGGATAGAGAAATTTAAAATTACTAGAATTCATGTGTTAAAATAGTAGAAGAAAGAATTCCAAATGACAAATAGGAGGATTTTTTATGACAAATAGGGGAATTTCAAATGACAAATATTGAGAGAGAATTTCAACATTTCTCTTTTATGTTCAAACTTTTTAGATTGTCATTGTCAATTTCTCTCATTTTAACAATTCACTCAATATTGTCTATTATAATTTTGAGAATTCTAAAATTCTCTATCCAAACACAAGGAATAATCCTCAGAAATTCCCACCTAAGAGTTAAATTTAGCATTATCAATAAGTCTAAAATTATGATATTTCTTAATAAAAATAAAACAGAATTATCATATTTTGATATCAATGGAAATATCATTCTCACAAATCACAATGTAGATGAGCAGATGTGAGATGACAACAAAAGTCAAGAAAAATTTTATTATGTTAGGTATTTAGGAAATCATAGCTAACAGATCAAGATCAACCAAGTTAAAGGCAAACAACCCGTGGTCAATAATTAAATTACTTACCTAAAATAATAATCTATCTGTTTAACAATGCTAGTCCTCAAAGATTGAGTTTCTGGAGACAGTGGCTGAGGTGCTGGGTTGATGGGATATGGAACAAAGTGCCGAGGATGGGGACCCCTAAGAGAGCCAGGAGGTGGCATGGGGACACACCACACCGGTGCAGGTCCTATCCAGAACAAAAAAAAAAGGATTAATAACTAACTGATGGAGAAATTCAAGAATAAAAAGTCAGAGAAATATCCACCCACCACATTCAAGTTGAGGAATGAATACGTGCCTCGGCACAGACGGAAACATATATTGTAATTGCTGCGCATAAATAGAGGACTGTGAATAGAAATTTTACCTGGGAAGCTTGGACCAACCATGTACCCTGGAGGTGGACCATAAAATGGAGGTCTTATAAAGGGCCTTGGACCCAAACCATGTTGCATAGAAATGTTCGCTCTGGAAGGAAAAGGTCTTTGATGATGCCAAGCATGATTCAGATGGTCACCTTGTTCTTGGATATTTGGTCTTCCATTAGAAAAATTAACAACATACGCATTTGGATCCCCTTTTACTGGAGGCTGAACATTTTTCGCATCAACAGCATGAGGGGGTGGAGCGAAAGGTTGTCCTTGTGCCTGAGATACAGGCTTCACTAAAGGGTTTTCAACACTTGGAAATGGTCCTGGACCAGGTGGTATAATATACCCAGGAACAGCAATGTGAGGTGGAGGTACCATAGGATGGAAAAACGGAGGAACTGGTGGTTGATGGTAAGGCATCGGTACAGGAAAGGGAGGCGCACCATTTGCATTGCGCTTACCACCTGGCTTTTGATGGCGTGAAGACGGCATCTTATGCACCGGATTGAGATTTCCAGGACCGTTCGACTTCTGTTGAATAACAGACCCATGCAAAGACACAATCAGACAAACAAGAAAATATATTCAATGCATGAGTTAAGAATCTTGAAGCACACAACTTTCATTTATATTACAATTACAACTATAAAGAATTAAAGGGGAAAACTCAATATACACCCTGAGGAATTTATTAAACTTCAGCACCCCCAAATTTGTTTAATCAATAGTTATATACCATCCGATGTTAATCAATAATCAAAATTCTTGTGCTTATAATATTTTGGCTTAAATCATGATAATCGGAATAAGACACCAATATTGTCCTATACAAGCAAATTTAGCTAAGATATAAGACAATAAAAATATAGAGATGAACTCAAGAACATATCATATTAACATGAAATTTTGCATTATATTTTCCATGCCATTATGCTGCTGCATCAAAGACTAACCTGCATAGAAGGAGGTCGTGGAGCAGAGTCACCACCACTTGGCACAGAAGCTGCTGAATCCTCAAGCTTTGCAGCAGCAGTCTCAGGATTCTTGGGTCTTTGAGCACCAGAGAGAGCTGGCCAAGATTCAGTGCCCATCATCACAGACACATCAGCACCATTCCCATCAACAGAAGGGGTCTTCCATGGAGACTTTGGAGCACTAACCTCCTTCTGATCCTCACCAATCTCATTATCAGCAGTCACCATAACTGCTTTTTCTCTCACCAATCCAACCTAACTACCAAGATTTTCTCCCTCTAAACCTCACGTAGCAAATCACACGAGACTTTAAACTAACAATCTAATGGGTACTCAGATATTGACTAAAAACGAGAAGATATCGGAAAAAGACAGAAACTTTACTTGCCACTTGAATCAGTTGTACTGAGGTGAAGCAGTGAGAATCTCATGTGGGTATGCATAAAAATGCTTCCTTTTGTGAGGTTTTGATGAAAGAGAGAGTTGGGTCAGTGAGGCAGCAGAGGCATAGTGGTGGGGGGTTATTAGGGTTTGGGAGGACAGTGAGGTGATGTAATGTAATGGGTTGGTTTGGTTTGGTTTGTTTTGTTTTGTTTTAAGAGTGTGTTTGAGACAGTTGCAATGTTAGCAGACACCAACAAAGTGCGAGGGTAACTCGTCAAAAGTTGAGGAACAAGGTTTTTAGTGTCTGCTACTATAAATATAGGGAGTGCCCTTATCAATCTCTCACACATCATTTAACTCATTGTGTCCTTCCAATTAGTTTGTTCTTTGGAATCAAGATTCATGAGTGCCTTTGTATAAAGATAATTTTGGATAAAAATTATTTTGAACTTTTTTAAAATGTTTATTTATCTTAATTAAGTAAAAGTGGATTATAATCTAAACCAAACTTTATTTGAAATTTAGAAGTTTGAATTTTAAAGTTGTGGAGAATTTTAGCTAATCACAACTAGCTCTTCAACTAAATTTATGGAGATAACTTTGGTGGGAAATTTTAGCTAATCACAATTACTTTGCGCCGTTTTAAAAAATTAATTATAATTTTAATTAAATTTTAAAAAATAATTTTTATAAGTGTAATTAAATAAAAGATAACTTTTATTTATGTAAAATTTTGAAAAAAACAAATAAAGCATTTTGACATGCAAGCTTCCATTTTTTTCTTCAAAACATGTTAAATGGGTCTTAAATCGTCATAACTCTTCTAAAGTGAGAGAAAGTGTAATTATAATTGATAATGAATAAATTAATTATTAATTAATAAATTTGTGATATAATATACCTATAGATAACATCTTATAAAATTATTAAGTTTTTTATTGATATTTCATTCAATAGTTATAATTTTATACTTATCCTCTAAAATGGCAATTATAATTGGATTCAAACTAAAAATCATCCCATCATAAAATAATTTTTATATATTTTATCCATCAAGTGGACATGTCACATGTGTTTAACTACGGATAATTATTTGTAAAAAAATCATGATTGTAGATACAAGGCCTGATATTTTAATAAGTGAATCACGGTTTTAAACCTCAAGAAAGATGAACATTGTCCTTCTAGTGAAAGAAAAAAAAAGACAATTATTTTTTTTAAGGGATTAAAATAATGTTTAAAAATGGTTAAATAAAATCAATATTTTCATCTTTTACGGATTAAAATAATAATTTTCATTGTTTTAGAAACTGAAGTGATGGACTCTATATATTTAAAGATCGAAAATAATGTTCTATTTAATCAATTTCGTTTCCTTATAACATATTTATTAATCAATGTTATTCCTTATTAGAATTTAAAATATAAATTTTAAAATCAAGAAAAATATTAAATGTTTAATCAATGTTATTTATTTTGTTGGTTTTTAATGAATAATTTTAGTAGTAAAATATTATTTTTATTTTAGAATATCCAATTTTGTTAAAAACTATGTAATAAATACATGTCTAAATATATAAGGAGCACTCACCAAGTCTGAATATCAAGCTACTACCCATATAAATACAAATATTTTAAAACTTATCTAATTATATCAGGTCCGTTTGGTTTACAGTTGAGTAGAATTGATTCTAGAAATCAATGGTTGAAAATGAGTGTGCACGTTTTACGAAGCACATTGGACGAAAGTGATTTAAAATCAATTATGCAGAATTGATTCTGGATGGTTCAAAATTTAAACCAAACAGGCACAATCATTGTTGCACCTGCCCCGATTCCAATACATCTCTCGCAAAAGTGTGAATATAACCATGAAGGAACAAATCTCTCATTGTCCGCTAAACATATTATTAATGTGCATCATTAGTATTTTATTTGTATTTATATTAAAAATGTGTCCATATGCCTTATATATATTGAATTAAATAATTTTATTGTTGTATAATTGTTCTTATAAGATCTTAAACAAGTCAAACTGCTCGAGAGTTTTTAGAGTGACAAAGTTTCGACCCTATCAATGTAAGAGTTTGAATCTGTCTTCCTTGAGGCCGCTAATTCTATTTATAATGGTTGCAAGGTTAACCCTAGCAATAAATGTGATCATTTGATATCTATGATTTGAGTTCCATAATTGCCAATTTGGTTCCTAGGGTTTCTCTTGTTGCGCCCCTTATGAGTTCTTCTGCTTTTTCCCACGTGTAGAAATGGTTCATTACATGTGTTCCACGATTAACGCTTGATTTTTGAGGAAGTTTTGTATTTTAGATGATCTTATGTGAGTTAACTCGACTTCCTGTCAACATGGACCAACACGATATATACACAATCATCTGAACTACAAGCAACGGAGCTTTATAGTTTAAACATGTATGATTCCCTCCAACGATGGATCGAGTATAAGTTCAATCTAGCACGATACAAAACCCCTCCAAGCTACGAGATTTATAGTTTAAGCATATTTGATTCCCTTAAACAGCGAACCAAGTATAAGCTAAATCTAGCACGATACAATAACAATTTGGATGTAAAAAATATATACTATCTGTTCAAGTGTGATCCTTCGAACGGTGGTTTCCGGTGAGAAGTTGGTTGTCCACGGCGGTTGACGGCAAACTGCGGTGGTGGTGTACCTGCAGACACTCCGACGCTCAAGTCAGCATGTGTAGCAGATAGGGTGTGTGTAATAGTCAGAATAATGTACCTGATTTCAGCTTACTCGCCTTTATTTATATGCAGGTAAAAGGCGGGAAATTCAGTTAGGCAGTTGTAACGGTAATTTAATAGGAGCACAACGCGCCTGAATTAAGGTGGACTCACGCGCCCCGAGACACATATGTCCGGATGTCGTTCCATGTTGGTTAGAGTCCATATTCGCTTATTGTACGTAGCCAAGTAAATCCGTAAGGTGGATGTCGACACTAACAAGCCGGATGCCGGTCTAGAACATAGTTCATACTTGTTATCCATATGCAGTTAAGTCAATCCACGAGGTGGATGTTGGCATACCTAAGCTGGATGCCGGTCCAGAATAGTAGCATCAAAGGTAGCATGTCGGTATGCCCCCACGCCGGTAGGCGCCTGTATTGTAAGCCAGCTTTGGTTAACCCGTAACGGAAACAACATGAGGCGTACGTATGTCGGATGTCTGATGTCGGTCTAGAACATGACTAAGCTAAGATAGAGGTCGGTTCTAACAGGTCTGATCAAGGGACTGAGCTAGAAACAAAGTCGGCGCAAGCAGGCCAGAAGTTGGTCCATAACACTATCAATGTAAAAAAAATTACATCGTCGTTCAATGATGTTTGCCGCATCATTTCATGAATATGACATCTCATGTGCTATTAAACTCAATGAATGATGTCAAACACATTATTAGATGATAGTGTAATTCTTTTATTTTACACTAACCGTGTATACTAACTAAACTCTAACAGTTTTTACCATGATGTCAAAATCGAATACTAATGAGAACATATCAACATTGAAGTTGGAGTGTAAGTTATTTTAATTATTAAAACTATCCCATGAATTTTGTGAGTAAGCAAACAAAAAATAATTAGAATCTATCATTAAAAAATATTTATAATTGAATGTATCACTATGCTCCCAAATCACAATTAAATAAAAATGGATATTTCCTACTATTAACTACACACCTTTTAGTGCTAACTTCTTATTGTTGAGTCTCAAAATATTATTAAATGGTTAATAATGTTTAAGTCTCACAACCCTGAGTTTTAATAGATAACAAATTTGGTAAACATTCTTTTAGAAAGAATAGTTTTTCTGCTTAAGGTAATCTCTGTGTTTCAGAAGGTATCTAATACAGCAACCCTCCGAAAATATACAACCCTCTAATGAGGTGCAACCTACTAATGAAGAGGAACCTGTTGATAGATCAAGACATACTGAAGCAAGGAAACCTGCTGAAGAAAAGAGACATCATACTGAAGCTTGTACCTTTTTGGGAAAGTCCGTCTATGCTAATTCCCTTTGAAGTCTTAGAGACTTTCGTAGCTTCTCTCAGTTGCTGAACCTCTTCCAAAAAGTCGGACCAGTCACTTTTTGGCATATTTCAAATTTCCATTCATCTAAGAGGCAATGTCTGCTGTAAAGTACAACGTGCTCAGAAAAAGTGGAGTCTGCGCTGCTGACACCTACTACCTGCTACTACAAGCTACCAAAGCTATATGTCTCAACGGGAGCATTTGAATTAAATGTTATTTCTCAACGGGAACTCTGCTGAAGATAAACGGATCTCTCTCCCAACCCTATAAATAGGAAGTCTCATGCAAAAGAACAAGAGAGAACAAACATACTTGCTGAAACGCTGCTAAAAAATACTCTCTGTTATTCATTTATTTGTTTCATTTGTACAACAAATTTTTATCCTGAGTTATACTCAGTTATTTGTACATCTTACCCTGTTTAAGCTCTAAACTTGTGTAGTTTGAGAGTTTAAGCTTTATCCTTCAAACAGTTTTCTGTTTATCCTGAAGAGGTTGTGTCCAAACAATACTTGGGTTCTTAGCCTGGAGAGGTTGTGTATTCAAACAATACTTGGGTGTTTAGCCTGAAGAGGCTGGGGTCAAAAAATACTTGTATCTGATCAGATAGTGGAAAATCCAGTGGTGTGTTTGCCCTGGGACTTGACGTAGCTCACTGTGTTAGTGGGTGAACCATGATAAATTTATTGGCTAAGTTTTCTCAACCCTTATCTCTTTACTTTCAGTTTTAACTAACCAAGGAGGGTTCTGAAAAGTGGAATTATAAATCTGCACGGCAAAACAACTTTAGTTTTTCACATAAAACTATTTAAAAAAACAATTTTATTGAACCTGCTGAAGCATTTCAGCAAGTCCCTGAAAAACCCAGTTTCAGCAAGTTGCACAAATCTTTTGATAATCACTTTGCTTGTGAAAGGTTTTCTTAAAATCTGTAAAGAATTATAAAACACTATTCAACCCCTCTTCTAGTGTTTCATGTGGTTCTAACAGTTGGTATCAGAACTCAACCTCGGGTTGAGCATCTAACAAGTGCTGAGGAAGTATATCCAGATGGAAACCTCTACAAGCAACTCTCACTACATTGTTGAAGGTTCCTCAGTATCCAGACCCCCAGCTTTCAATGGTTATGACTATCATTATTGGAGAGATCGTATGAAGCTCTTTATAGAAAGCAACAACATAGATCTATGGGACGTGGTCACTAATGGTGATTATGTTCCTACCAACAACGGTGTGCCCATTCCCAGGTCAGAATGGACTGGTGATCAGAAGGCTCGTGTACAACTAAATACTAAAGCAAAGCTCTACCTGGTCTGCTCCTTGAGTAAATCAGAGTATGAGAAGGTGCATGACTGCTCTTCTACCAAAGAAATCTAGGATACATTGGCTGCAACCCATGAGGGAACTGACAATGTTAAACAATCCAAAATCAACATGCTGGTACATCAATATGAGATGTTCAAAACGCATGAATCTGAACCTATTGATCAGATATTTGGAAGATTTCAAACCATCACTAATGGACTCAAATCCTTGGGAAAGACCTATGATTCAGGTGATAACAATCCCAAAATCCTTAGAAGTCTACCAAAGATTTGGAGGCACAAAGTGACTGCCATTCAAGATGGCAAAAGACCTCAACACCCTAAGAATGGAGGAACTTTTGGGATCCCTCAAAGTACATGAGTTGGAGCTTGGAGAAGATGCACCCAAAAAGAAGTCACTTGCCCTGAATGCCAAGTCCAAACTACCAAGGTCTGGTGCACAGAAGGCCTTAAAGTGGAGGAGTCCTTAGAAGGTTTTGAAGACTCAGAAAGCTGCTATGATGATGATGATGATCTAGCTCTTCTGAGCAGAAAGATCAAGAGGATGCTTCAGAGGAAAGGGAAGTTCAGAAAAGGCTCATCCTCTGAAACTAAATTAAGTAAGTCAGGTAAAGATTGATTTGCTACTGACAGAATAATCTGCTATGAGTGCAGACAGCCTGGCCACATGAAAGCTGATTGTCCTAAGCTGAAGAAGCTCTCTTCCAAGAAGAAGAAATTTCCAAGGAAGAAGAAGAGCTTTATGGCCACTTGGGAGGATCTAGATGACTCAACTTCTAAATAAGGTGATGAAGCCGCTGAAGAAGCTAATTTTTGTTTGATGGCTAGCCTTCATTCCTCAGATATCTTAGAGTCAGAGGTAATCCCTCAAACCCTTCAAGATATGTATGATGATCTAGTGGAAAGTTCTAAGAAACTTTTCCATGAGTATAAAGATTTATCAAGAGCTTACACTGAAGTTGCTAACAAAAATGAAGCTCTTGAAACTGAGAATCTGTTACTCAAGGAAAAACTCCTTAGTTCTGAGTCTTGTGATTCAACAAGCTTAAAAACTGAAAATGAGATTCTTAAGAAACAAGTTGCTGAACTCACAAAAGACCTTGCAGCTTTTATCAATGGAACTAAAAACCTGAATAGACTGTTGGGTGTTCAAATAAATTCCAAAGACAAAAGTGGTCTTGGTTACTCAAAAACTTCCTCCATGCCTGAAGTTGAAATTAAAGGTGTTGAAAAGGTTAAGAAAGGTAAGGGATGCCTTCACTGTGGTAAGCCTGGACACAATGTGTCATAGTGCAGACATAAAAGGAAAGGCAGACCTGCTTCTAACAAGAAAGGACCCAGAAAGATGTGGGTACCTAAATCCTTAATTATTCCTGTTGCAGATGTGTTTAACAGGACAAAGGAGACACCACAAATGGTACCTGGACAGTGGCTGCTCACGACACATGACAGGAGAAAAGTCTTTGTTCCAAGACCTTAGGCCAAAGGATGGGGGAGTGGTCACTTTTGGAGGAGACCAGAAAGGCAGAATCACAGGCATTGGTTCAGTAGGTATATCTCTTCTATCTGTAATTCATAATGTCCTTTTTGTTTAAGGTCTCCAACACAACCTGCTGAGCATAAGCCAATTATGTGGCAGTGGTTTTGTTGTATCCTTCACAGAGGGTGGTTGCATAGTCAGAGACTCCTCTGATCAAATCATTTTTACTGCCAAGAGACACAACAATGTGTATAAGATTGATCTTGAGGACCTTGCTTATCAAAATGTGACTTGTTTGATTTCTGTCAAGGATGAAAAACAGATTTGGCATCAGAAACTTGGGCATGTCAGCTTGAGATTGATCTCAAAGCTTACAAAACACAATCTTGTAAAAGGATTGCCCAAGCTTTCTTTCAAATCTGACATTTTATGTGAAAACTGTCTAAAGGGGAAGCAAACCAGAAATTCTTTTAAAAGTATAAATGTTGTTTCCACTTCAAGACCTTTAGAACTTCTTTACATTGATTTGTTTGGTCCTACAAGAACAGAAAGTCTTGCTGGTAAAAAGTATGGTTTGGTTATTGTTGATGACTATTCTAGACTCACATGGGTTATATTCCTCAAAAGCAAGGATGAGACCTTTGAGAACTTCTCAAAATTCTGTAAAAGGGTGCAAAATGAGAAAGGATTTTGCATATCTGCCATTAGAAGTGATCATCGAGGTGAGTTTGAAAACTCAAGCTTCAGTATGTTCTGTGATGAGAATGAGATCTCTCACAATTTCTCAGTGGCTAGAACAACTCAACAAAATGGAGTTGTTGAGAGAAAGAACAGAAGCTTGCAGGAGATGGGTAGAACCATGCTCATTTCAAGCAGTCTTCCAAGGTCATTCTGGGCAGAGGTTGTTCACACAGCTTGCTATATC
The DNA here is from genome assembly GCA_026901365.1 of Sesbania bispinosa. Taxonomy (NCBI): domain Eukaryota; kingdom Viridiplantae; phylum Streptophyta; class Magnoliopsida; order Fabales; family Fabaceae; genus Sesbania; species Sesbania bispinosa. Next base: position 1,462,258 of record QLOH01000045.1, on the reverse strand, counting down.
CAAAATAGAATTTTGGTAAGGCCTATTCTCAAATGGACTACATATGAATTATGGAAAGGAAGAAAGCCCAACATTTCTTATTTTCACATTTTTGGCTGTGAGTGTTTCATACTCAACACCAAAGATGATATGGGTAAGTTTGATGCTAAATCTGACAAAGGATTCTTCATTGGTTATTCAAAAACCTTTAAGGCATATAGAGTTTATAACTCTAGAACCCTAACTGTTGAAGAAACCATTCATGTTAAATTTAATGATGCTAAAGAGACTGATAGGGAACTACCAGATCTAGAAGAGGATTTTGCAGGTATGGAGCTGAACCCTACTTCAGAGACTTCAGAGGTCAAAGATGAACAACCTGCTAAAGGACCCTCAGGAGGACCCTCTGAAGCACCTGCTGAAAAGTCTCCTGATCAACCTGCTGAAACTGATCCTCATCAGAGAGTTGATGTTGAGTCCCAAAATGAGCAAGTATTCCCTTATAGGCATGAGTGGAGATACAGAACTCATCATCCTCGAGAGCAAATCAATTGATATACTTCAGAAGGAGTAAGAACAAGATCAAGACTTAGAGAAGTCAATAATCTTGCCTTCCTCTCTGAAATTGAGCCAAAGAATATTGAGGAAGCTCTGCATGATGAAGGGTGGATCCTAGCCATGCAAGAAGAGCTTAATCAATTTTTCAAGAGTGATGTTTGCACTCATGTTCCTAAACCCCATGGGAAAACTATAATAGGAACCAAATGGGTGTTTAGAAACAAACTCTCTGAAGATGGAAAAGTAGTAAAAAATAAAGCCAGACTAGTTGCACAGGGGTATAATCAACAAGAAGGTATTGATTTTACTAAAACTTTTGCTCCTGTAGTTAGGCTAGAAGCAATTAGAATTTTATTAGCCTATGCAGCAAATAATGGTATCAAACTATATCAAATGGATGTCAAGAGTGCCTTCCTAAATGGCTTCATTGAGGAAGAGGTGTTTGTTAGACAACCCCCTGGTTTTGAAAACTTAACTTTTCCAGACCATGTTTTCAAACTAAAAAAGGCTTTGTATGGTCTAAAACAAGCTCCCAGAGCTTGGTATGAAAGACTGAGCAATTTTCTTATCAAAAATGGTTTTGAAAGAGGAAAAGTTGATATAACTCTTCGGAAAAATGTCTAACAAAGATCTTATACTTGTCCAGATATATATTGATGACATTATCTTTGGATCAACAAATTCGTGTCTATGCTCTGAGTTTTCTAAGCTGATGCAATCAGAATTTGAAATGAGTTTGATGGGGGAACTAAAATTTTCCTTGGGACATCAAATTAAGCAAGATCCTGATTGTATATGGATCCATCAAGAAAAGTATACAAAGGAAATGCTTAAAAAATTCAATATGAATGATTGCAAGCCTATGTCAACTCCAATGCATCCCTCTGCTATCTTAAGCAAAGATGAAGGGGAAGAATGTGTTGATTCAACTTTGTATAGAGGTATGATTGGATCCCTATTGTATCTTACAGCAAGTAGGCCTGATATTATGTTCAGTGTGTGCTTGTGTGCAAGATTTCGATCTGATCCAAGAGTAACTCATTAGAAAGCTATAAAAAGGATCTTCAGATATTTGAAAGGTATTACTAATCTTGGTCTATGTTATAAGAAGAGTAAGGATTGCATGTTAGTAGGTTATTGTGATGCTGATTTTGCTGGAGATAGAGTAGAAAGGAAGTCAACCAGTGGAGGCTGCCACTTCATTGGAAGCAACCTAATCAGCTGGGCAAGCAAAAGGCAAAGCACAATAGCTCTTTCAACTGCTGAAGCTGAATATATTGCTGCTGCATGTTGATGTTCACAGCTGCTTTGGGTAAAATATCAATTAGAAGACTTTAATATTTTTGTTAAATCTATTCTTGTCTTCTGTGATAACACAAGTGCAATCAACCTTTCTAAAATTCAAATTCAACATTCAAGAGCAAAACATATTGAGATAAAACATCATTTTATAAGAGACTATGTTCAGAAAGGGATTATTGATATACGGTTCATTGATACAGAGCACCAATGAGCTGATATATTCACTAAACCACTTGCTGAAGATAGATTCAAATTTATCAGAGAAAATTTTCAAATTCTCACACTTTTTGAAACTTAAGATTGTTGAACTGTTTTTACTGAAAGTGTTAATTTGTACAAGTGATATCCTGAATCTTTTCACTTCTTCAGAATGCTCTGTCCACCCTTTTGATTGATGACAAAATAGGGAGTAATATAAAACTAACAAAATCTGAAGTATAGTGTCTTTCAGAAAAGAAATATTAGATTCAGGGGGAGTTGAGCAAAGCAAAAGCCGGTATCCGAAAATTGAGGAGAACTTAGATTTCCTTAAGTATCCGAAAAAAAAAGGGAGATTTCTTTAAACTTTTTATCTTTCTGTATTTCCCTTCAGATATTTGATAGTTTAAGCAAATTTGTCATCATTAAAAAGGGGGAGAATATTGAGTCTCAAAATATTATTAAATGGTTAATAATGTTTAAGTCTCACAACCCTGAGTTTTAATGGATAACAAATTTGGTAAACATTCTTTTAGAAAGAACAATTTTTCTGCTTAAGGTAATTTCTGTGTTTCAGAAGGTATCTAATACAGCAACCCTCGGAAAATATACAACCCTCTGATGAGGTGCAACCTACTAATGAAGAGGAACCTGCTGATAGATCAAGACCTACTGAAGCAAAGAAACCCGCTGAAGAAAAGAGACATTGTACTGAAGCTTGTACCTTTTTGGGAAAGTCCGTCTCTGCTAATTCCCTTTGAAGTCTTAGAGACTTTCGTAGTTTCTCTCAGTTGCTGAACCTCTTCCAAAAAGTCAGACCAGTCACTTTTTGGCATATTTCAAATTTCCATTCATCTAAGAGGCAATGTCTGCTGTAAAGTACAACGTGCTCAGAAAAAGTGGAGTCTGCGTTGCTGACACCTACTACCTGCTGCACCTGCTACTGCAAGCTACCAAAGCTATGTGTCTCAATGGGAGCATTTGCATTAAATGATATTTCTCAACGGGAACTCTGCTGAAGATAAACGGATCTCTCTCTCAACCCTATAAATAGGAAGTCTCATGCAGAAGAACAAGAGAGAACGAACATACCTACTGAAACGCTGCTAAAAAATACTCTCTGTTATTCACTTATTTGTTTCATTTGTACAACAAATTCTTATCCTGAGTTATACTCAGTTATTTGTACATCTTACCCTATTTAAGCTCTAAACTTGTGTAGTTTGAGAGTTTAAGCTCTATCCTTCAAACAGTTTTTTGTTTTAGCTTAAAGAGGAAACAATACTTGGGTTCTTAGCCCGGAGAGGTTGTGTGCTCAAACAATACTTAGGTGTTTAGCCTGAAGAGGTTGAGGTCAAACAATACTTGTATCTGATCAGATAGTGGAAAATCCAGTGGTGTGTTTGCCCTGGGATTGGACGTAGCTCATTGTGTTAGTGGGTGAACCAGGATAAATTTCTTGACTAAGTTTTCTCAACCCTTATCTCTTTACCATGAGAGAAAATGATTTTTGGTAAATAAACACCAATATGTGACAATGTCCAGCTTTGACCTTTATTAAAGGTCACAACAAAACAAAGAAAAATGAAAATTGTCTTCATTGAAAATTTAATGGAATGGAATGATCAAATAAAATTAAATTCATTCGAGGTGTCCCCAAATGTGTTCTGCATTTCTTTTTTTTTTGGAAAAAATGAAAATATAGTTTATATACATTTAAATGTAAACAAATATAATATACTCCCTCCGAGCTTTTTTATAAGACACACTATATTGAATCACAAAGACCAACAAAAGTAATTAAAACTAGTTAATTATTTTATTTGAGTTTTAAAAAATAGTTTTTTTTTATGTAAACCACATGTATCCCCTATTACCAGGGACAATCCTATTCAGGGCTTAGTCATAGTTAAGGCTCTTCACCCCTTCCGAAGAATGTGTTTAGTGAGGATCGAACCTGAGAGCTCTTCCCACAATCTCTTCCTATGTTGCCAACTGAGCCACAACTCTTTGGTTAAAAAATAGTTTAACTTTCTAGTTTTGCCCTTATTTAATATTATTAACTAACTCCATTATCATTTGATAGTTGGAAAGACATTAAAGTTAATAAGGGCAAATAAGAAAAATTATAATAAATGTTTTCTTCAAATTGTAAAGTGACTTATAAAAAAAAACACAAAAAAAATTCTAAAAGGTACCTTATAAAAAGGAATTGAGTGAGTATGTATTTAGGTGATTTCAATTCCTATTGTATTCATTTCAAAATATTTAGTGTTGTCTTATCATTTGTGTTTACTTAAATTCCTATTATTTATATATATTTTCGATTGCAATTTGTAATGTATTTATGTATTTAATAGTTTGATTTTAAAATATATAAAAACTTTTCACGCCTAATTTTTTTTTTCTTTTTGTCTCTCTTTCCTATCACATCAATTGTTATTTATTTCACACTTTCTCTTGATTTGTTTCTTTTTATCTCTTTATTTTTTTCTACTTTCAACACCCAAAAGTTAACTATCAAAGTTTTAATACTTTTAAAAAAGAATAATTTTTTCACATTTTTTGTTTTATACTTCCTTTAACACCTTAATTTTTTTTCATTTTTCTCTTCATTTCATATCACATTATTTCTCTTTATTATTTCTTCTGTCTATTTTTCTCCTCCCTAAACTTTCCATATTTATCTACCTATTATTTATGTATCTTATAGATTAGGCTAAATTTAGAAGTTATAACTCTTAACTTTACTACTTATAGAAATTAAAAAAAAATTAACCCTCAATAAATAGTGGCAAAAAATCTAACCAATTATAATAATATAGATATAGATTCTTTTTTTCGATACATAGGAGGTCAAAAGGCCAAAAAAACAGACTAACTAACTATCCTACAAGGGAATATAATTCCCACAAAATCATTCCAGAGAATGCTAATACAACCCTGAGGGGAAAATTGAAAAACATGTAAGCCTAAAGATAAACTATGGCCAAAATTTGCCAACCAATCAGCAACTCTATTACCCTCACAGAAGCCATGCGAAAAGACTACCTCCTATGTCTAATCTAGAGGTTTTGTCGACACTCAAGAGTACGAACCCTTTCAAAGCATTTGGTTTTACAAAATAATATAAAAACCTTGTATAACACTAAACAATATTTTGTTTTTCACAAAAGACCTTTTACTTAAAAGCATATTATTATAAATTTATTATTGTTTGTCCTGGGATTTTGTCCAAACAAATGTATCTCAGAGAAATCTAGGACGAGATACATGTCCTTAATTGTGTGGGTTCTACCTAGTGTGAAATCTAAGACAGACATAAGGAAGAAGACAGAGCAGGTAAAAAAAGGTCCCTAAACGGGCCTTGATCTATATTAGAAATGGTTAACGTGCACCAATGACAAGTAACTTGAAAAATTACAACATCATAAAACTTAGACTAAAAAGCATGAAAATGAAGAATAAAAAGGAAAAGGGCGGTCTGCATGGTCCCTATTTTCTCTTCGCGTGCTGGTTGCCTGTGATCTCTGAGATTGATGCTATGGCTTTCAGGGTGCTAGGAGTGTTCAAGTTGCGGACCTTTGTGTCTTCTTTCCTTCCCCTATTTATATCTGTCTTGGGTAACCGTATCTGGGTTGATGTAACTGCCCATCAACTCTCCACGCAACTCCCATGAATCCACGTTCTCAGTACGCTCTTGTAGGAATTATCTCTGATAACTGCCTCTAGTGACGTGGAAAACGCCTAAGTCACTCTGAACAAGGGGGAAATGAACTCCTTCGAATTGACAGGAAAGGCCTTCTTCGATCCACAGACAAGAAGTCACTTCGAACCACGACAAAGGCTCTTCCTTGCCTCGAATTCAACCAAACCCCATCTAGATCCTTTCTCTGGGTTAAGGGGCTTCGATCCTCTTACGGTTTACCCACGTCCTTCGAAGTATGATATACCTGCCGGCCAACTTGATTTTCTTGACCACCATCCACCTTGGTCAAAGAATCTGAAACCTTCTCTTATTGGCTCGCTTGAGTGGCGCTCTTAATACCTTTATGCCTTTCATCCCTATATACAAGGGTGAAACTTCATTTTGATTCATCATTATGCCCCTCAATACTGGAGAGATCCCTGATATTGGATGTCCTGTACGACCTGGTCCTTCCATTACTTTTGGATTTCAGGTCGACAGGGTGTCCAACATTAGTGGTCACTTCACGACGGACCTTGACTTCAGGTCGAATAGGGCAACCAACGTACAAGGCCTTAGCCCTATGCATGGCCTGGTATTACTCCCACCTCCTTGGTGTCAAGCTTGAACCTAGGGCAATGGGTGATCTCAAGGCTCAACGCCTAGTCTTTTGATCCTTGGAAGAAGAAGAAGAGGAGGAGGAAGAAGAGGAGGAGGAGGCAGAGGAAGAATATGAGGGTGAGGAATTCAGGTTCTTGGATTATTTGGAAGATCCAAGGCTCCGAACCAATCCCCCTTCGAAGCTCACAGTGCAACAACACTACTCCTCCGAAGACATGACACTGACTCGAGGGTCAAGACTACTTCCTCTCGAAGATGTAGCACTGGTTCGAAGAACGAACATCCCTGAAGGAAAAAAGTAATAGAAAGGAAAACTTTAGGCTCGACTAGGAACCTTTTGTAATCTGATTCGATCTATTGTAACTTTAAAAGAATTATTTAATAAACATTTCTTTTCCCCACTGTCAGCATCCTCGAACCATAATTTTAAATTCATGAGTAACAATTATTTTGTATTAATTTTATAGAAATTAAATTCATAAAAAAAAAGGGGTTTGTGTCAAATTATTTTATCTTATTAAGTTGAAAAACACTTCCCATTTAATATATTATATTCTTTTATTGTTGATTGTTATGGGAGCGGATTCAGTGACTTTGCTCCATCAAAGTCACCGTAACTTTGCTACTATTATAGCCATTAGATGAATTTAATGCACCAGATTTTGCCTTTTGTACTAAAAAACTTTTCTTTTGTAAAAAATTATTTGTGTAAACAATGACATTGGCAATTTAGCATCACATTGCAGTTATATTAACCGGCAGGACCGGCCTAAGAGGGAGGCTGGTAAAGCAATCTCTTTAGGCCTCCCCTGTTACAAGGCCTCAAAATTTATATATATTTTTTATATATTAAAATTAAGGGTAAAATATGTTTCTAATTTCTGTAAAATTAAAAATTTGATTTTGGTTCTCCTAATTTAAAATTGGTATGTTGAGTCTGTCTTTTTTTAAATCACCCCAAATTAGTTTTTATTATATGTTTTTAGTTTCCAGTATTTTTTATTAATTATTAATTATTAAAAATATTATTAATTATTATTTTTATTATTATTTTTAATTATTTTTTAAAAATATTTTTTAAAAATATTTTTTAATTATTATCTATTAAATAATAATTAATAATATTTTTTATAAAAAATAAAAAATTAATTTAATATAAGTTTCTTTTCTTAAAAATAGACTCATATTTTTAAAAAATATATATGATATTTTTAGTATTTTATCTCTTAGAATTAAACTCCCATCTTATAATTTACTTTAAGCCTACTTGTATGTTGTGTCAGCCCTGTTAACCAGTTATGTATAGTTTTTTTCCTTAAAAACAATAAGTAAAATATAGGTACAACGTGATAACTATTAATAATAAAATTAATTTGATTCAAGTTTTAGAAAAATATTTTTTAGTATTATTATTGATTCCCATGAAAGTATTTTTTCCTTATTTTGCTTATTTTTTATTCCTATGGTGAAAGGGTGAAAATTTTATATTCTCATGAGAATGCAAGTTATTTTCATTTTATCATATTTTTCTATTTAAAATCTTTTTTAAAAAATATTTTCGAGAATATTAAATTTATACCAAACATACATATAAATTTTATCCAAAAATAACATTTATGGTAATAAGGTTCCTGGAAACATCATTCCTGGGAAAATGATATTATACCTTGAAACAAACACACCTAGAGTAAAATAAAATCAAACAGTGGTTAGTCACAATGAAAATGAATTATGACCTCAGACAGACTTTATAAAAAAATATATTAGATAAATTTTATATATTAATATCAAGAAAATTTGTACATATAACTGGTTAATATAGCTGTAGTGTGATACTAAATTGTCAACGCCATTGTTTATACAAAAATATTTTTTAAAAAAAGAAAAACTTTTTAGTACACAAGGCAAAATCTAGTGCTTTAAATTGATCAAATAGCTATAATAATATCAAATTCACGGTGACTTTGAATCCTCTCACGATTGTTATATATACACTACATAAAAACAATGATGAATGGTTTCGTACTACAAACAAATGACAATAAAAAAAAGAGAGACTGACTTCATGTTAAAAAAATAAAATCATAGCACCCCAATGAAAAAACGAACACAAAATAAATAAATCATATAATAATAGAAAAAAAAACTGAAACGATACAAAAACATAAAAAGAATGAGTATACAACCAAAAGGAATAAAAGATCAAGAATAGTGATAACAACACACTCCACACTCTTCAAAACACACTCCCTCCCTTTGATTGGAGGAAATTCACATAAGTCTCATTAAATCATGTGAATACCACTCGACCCCCATCATAATTTTCAACCGATCATAGAGAATGCATTAAAAAAAAGTGTAGAAGAGATAGGGTTTACTAACATTTTTCAAAGAGCAATGGGGATAAAGTAAAGAACTAACCTTTCAATAAAGAAAGTGAATTAGGATGGAAAAATATTTATTAAAACTTATAAAAATCCAATCAGGGCTCATCTCACTCTCTAAACATATTTAAATATCCCATTATTTTAATATATAAAATATAGTCAATAAATAAATCACATAAAAAACAATATTAATATTAATCCCAAACAATTAATAAGATCATGATTGTTATATTAACTTATACTTTCAAGCCTAATAAAAAGGATATTCACTATTCAGTTCCATTCACATTGACTACTGATGTGACAGATCAAGGCACAGAAGCGAAAGATAAAAGCTAATTAACTGTTTAATCGACGACGTCAATATGTTGAAGATGATTTTGGAGCCAAACATCCATAAATATGGGGTTCTCCATGTTCATATAACAGGCACACTCGACAAATCCTTCCCTTTAGAAGTATCACAATTCAGAAGCGTTCGATAAACTTCAAAAAAAGTTATCACCTCATCTAACAAGATTGACCTCTCGAACTTCATTTCATTGCAGCTCTAACAAAGCATAACATGACAAATTGTGTCTATCTGTAATCATCTTCAGTACCGTATCCATATATCAGCTTCTGGCTTAATCACATGATAGGCAAATAATAACTCATTGATGTTCAAGGCCCACCCACATGTGCAGCCATCATAGAAAGATCCTTCTCAAGTTGAGTGTGATCAGTATTACAATCTCCGTTAAAACATCCAAAACGTAGAAGCAGCATTCGAAAAAAACTTGTCCTTATGAGGAGAAAATTATGCATTCTCAGTCTTACGTAAAAAAAAAAAAAAAAGGAAGGAAATATTAAACTTTATTAAAATACAGATTATACCCAGTTCGGTACTGCCTTCGTAAGCGTTTCAGCTTTGCACTGAGAAAACAAGTGTTTATGACAAGATTTGTATATACATTTTGGCAAAAGAAATTTATTTTGGAGTTAAGTCTTAGAAAATATTTATTATCTTTTCGCAGCTATATACCGGGTATTAACCTCATCAAGGCAAAAAAAAAAAAAATCAAATTGGGCTATTTTCCAAGAATTATACGTCAAAAATCATTAAGTTTAAATCCTAAGCAAAATTCAGAAGCCCAACTTGGTCGTGTACTTGAGGAAGAATAACTTCAAAAATCAATTAAAAGCTTCCGTGAGTCAAAAGAAGGCAAGTTCCCAAACTTAACTATCCCAGAAAGTCAATAGCAAAAAGAAAAGATCATACCCATGGTGCAGTCCAAAGATGATAACACCACCGCACCCATCTGATCTTCTCTCTGACATTCACTCCAAACCAGGGTACACTTGTATACAGTGAGAGCAATGCACCCACCAAGTGTGGCCACTTCTAGCATTGGGAGTGAATGGAAGGATCCAAGCTCCACCAGTGGAGGCAGATGACAGAAGTTATGAACAAACTCTACCATTTGTTTTGTGGCAAGGACCTATGTGTCAGCCAAGACAACCCCTCAAGCAAATAAAATATGGTGTGACGTGTAATATCCAGATCAATCCTCAGATATACCAAAGAAAGTTACAGAGAAAATAACTCAACTGATTATAAGAGAACAACAAACTACAAGTAGTAAACAAGCTATTATACACCTAAAAACTAAGGGCTCACTTTGAAAAGGGTGGGGAAAAAAGATGACAGGAGTCCGACAAGTATTTATTAATTTCAATTACTGTTCAATCTTTCATTGAGAAAGGAGAAAGAATGTTGGTTATATTAACTGTCCAAGCCTCATGAACATGATCTTTGAAAATTGCATAGAAGAGGCAAACAGAGGAAGTAGGATGTTGGAAAGACAAAACCTTGAGAAACGAAAAATCCTGTTCAATGTTGTTCCTTATCATACTCTATCAAGTCTCAAACATACACCCAAAAAATCCAATAAAAAAATACATAGTTCATGAAAAGGATCCAGAAGAAATAAATGACATTCAAATGATACACGGGAATTAAAATGTAAATAATCACTCTATCATAATCATGATCTATAACCATAAAAAGTAGCGGACACCAAATTCCCATGATATAGTCCTTTTTTTGGAAAAGAAGATTATACTTTGGAAAAAGATGGTAATAGCCCTCACAAATCATGACTGAATGGCAGAAACACAAGTAAAAATATAACTTACACTTGTGCCAGTCATGCTTTAGGAAGCTAAACAACGATGATAAAACAGAATTGAAAGTTCAGGGATAAAAGGTCCACAGCACACTTAAATATTATTGTAACAAAGTTTTCTCTGCCCCAAAATTCAACCCGTTCCTCAAAATTCCACAAAGGAACAAGAGGTACTACATAATTTTTAAAACATGTCAGGGGGGAATCTACTTAGATAGAAAGAAAATACAGGTTTCAGAATCTGGTTCTTTAGTAATCAAATAGTAAATAAAATTACAAATTTAAAAGATGCATTTGAATAGGGCCTGGTACTTCAGAAGAATCAGCGGAGTCCAAAACTAAATGATTGATGCATCTATGAGGGTATCTGCACAGTGAATACATAGAGTATAAAAGACTCATTTCAAAAACCAATTATCTCTAGAAGAAACACATACAAATATGAAATGTTAAAGGCCATACCTCAGGTACTGCAAAATTGATTTTCAAGTGTCATAATTGTTTCAAACACCAATACCAAGCATGGTAATCATTTGTTTAATAAAAAAAGTGGAAGGCAATAAAAGATATAGGTATGGGCAACAGATGGTAAAAGAGTTAAATGCAATGCAAGCTTCAGAATGTTTCTTACAAAGATATAAAATGAATTATCTAAAAGCTTGATAGGAATGGAGCTTAGAAGAGAGAGAATTAATACTTATGAATTTAAAGTTCCTTCTTTTATTCCAATATAGAAGTAATTATTCAATTTATGATAATTTAAAGAATGAGAATGCAGTCTTAATATCATGAAACTACGAAAAGCGGAACATGTAACAACACTAGCCTTATCAGGCAAGAAAGGCAACATAAACGAGAGATAACTTATTAATTTGGATGGTAATGAGTTTACTCATGATGACTGCAAAACAACATTAACTGATCATGGACAGAAGAGCATCACAACAAAGTTGAAATACACCTTCTGAGTTGGAAAGCATAATTTCATCAAGTTAGATGCAAGCAAACGCATTCGGAATACAACCTATACCCATCTAAGAGTTCAAGTTATCATGGATTGCAACTTGCAAGACCTAATGCTTCAGGATTTTCAATACTCATCAATTATATTAATACCCTTAATGGTAATACTCATCCAACTCCTTACAACAGATTATCTTAGAAATCACATTAATTGTTACAGAATCAGCAGAATATGAATTAAGCAAAAAGCAAAACATATCAGCCACGCACCTAATGACCCATGTAAGGAGCACCAGCACCAGGGTGAGGTCTAACACCACTGCTCTGCCCCATTTGAGGATTCTGGTATCCCGGTTGCATCCCTGGTTGGTTCCCATAGCTCATAGCAGCTTGATTACCATACGCAGCAGGTGGCCCAGCCTGGTTCACCGGTGCACCGCCAAGACCTCCAAGCAGATTCCCAAGCCCCAACCCAGCAGCTCCTTGATTTGCAAGCAAAGCAGTTAAAGCCTGTCCAAGTGCAGGATTCAACCCTTGAGCCTGTACTCCTGGATTGAAACCCCCTACAGCAGGGCCTGAGGGCGCCATCAAGTGACCACCACCACCACCATGTGATGGCCCACCACCGCCACCATACTTGTTCTTCTCCTTCCTTGAATGGTAATGGGGCTGATGCTGATGATGATGGTGAGAATGGTGTTGGTGCTGTTGATGTTGCTGATGATACCCTTTACTTCCTTTTGGACCATCAACAGCCTTCTGACAATACAAAGTGTGCCCCTCAAAAATTTTGTGTGGCTCTTCCAAAGCCTTCTTGGCACTATCCACTGACTTGTAAACAAAGAGAGCAAACCCTTTAGGCTTCCCAGTTTGCTTATCAAGCCCAAGAGGACCATCCTCCACCTCCCCAAACTGCTTGAAGAACTCAAGCAGCCTCTGGGGATCAATCTCTGCATTCACATTGCTCACAAAGATCTTCCTCTGTGTGTACTCAGAAACCGGCGGGGCATTAGGCGGCGGCGCCGGAACAGGTCCGGCGGAGGCCAACTGACACGACGTAGTTCGGTTCCCAATCTTCTTCTGTGGATTCTTCAGCGCCTTTCGAGCCCCGTCTCTGTGCTTGAACAAGATGAAGGCATAGCCCTTCGATTTCCCTGACAACTTGTCGGTGACAGCCTTGCAGTCTTCGATCTCGCCGTACTTCCCGAACACGGCGGTTAGGGTTTCGGCGGTGGCATCCCAACCGAGGCCATGGACGAAGATTTTCCGGTGAGCGGGGTCGACGTCAGCCAGCTGGCGAACGTTCTCGACGAAATCAGGGTGTTTCTCGACGGCTTGCTTCACGAGAGAGTGCAATTGCTCCCTCGTGAAAGGTTCGAGAAGCTTCTCCACGGGCTCGTCCTCCAAATCAAGGTCTTCCTCTTCGTTATTGTTGTTGCCATTTGCTTCTGACGTGGCAGCAGGGTTTGAAGCTTGTGCATCTCCACGCTCTTGCTCTTGTTGGCGTTCTTCTTCTAGGGTTTCTTGTTCTTGTTGTTCTTCTTCCTCTTCTTCCTCCTCTTCCTCTTCCTCTTCTTGTCCTCCTTCTTGTACTTGTTCTTCGGCGTCGTTTTGAGGCTGATCTTCTTGTTCTTCTTCCTGTGTTGGGGCGTTGTCTTCGTCGACAGCCATGTTGTGGTGTTCTTCTACTTCCTGGTCTGTTTGTTGTTGCTGTTGTTGTTGTTGTTGGTCGAGTTCCAGTGTCTCTTGGTCTTGTTGGGGTGGTTCTTCGACAGGCTTGGCGGGCTCGGGGTCGGATCGAAGCTTTCGCTTCTTGGCCATGGCTGTGATGGAGATAGGGTTAGGGTTTGCAGAGAGAGAAGGGGAAAATTGTCTGTAGAGATGAGAAGAGAATGAAGTGATTGCACCAACTTCGAAGCTGAGTAAGCTATTTTATTGTCAGTTGTTGGGTTATTAGTGCTGCTTGTTGGGCCGGGCCGGGCCAAATTCTTGGGTATCCATTATTGCAATCTTGCTGCGTTTATTGGATCAAGATTCTCGACCAAAAAAAAAAATTTATCAAGATTATTTTTAAGGGTCTACCAAAAATATATTATTTTTAAGAGAATAATTATATAATTATATTGGACCAAAAAAGAGAATAATTATATTTAAAAACAAATCTCTAAACAATATCGACATAACAAAATGGTTATTATATTGGATATTTCGTACACATTATATTATATGTTTTCAAATACTTTTCTAAATACTCTAAACCTATATAATTTAATTAATTTTTAAATTTTTGTATCGAGGAAAATAAAAGGATCTTAAAATATTTGAAAAATAATAACATTTTTTTTGAATTCATACGAATTAAAATTAATTTAAAGTATTGAAGTCTATATTTTAATATTAAATTTGCATTGTGAGATTAAGATTAATTTTATATATTATATTTTGGAATAAATTCTTGATTTTTTGAAAATTAGTTTTGTTGCATTAGTCTTTTAATTTTTTTTTTATCAAATTAGTCTTGTAAAAACTTGAAGTCTCACCATGTTTAGTTTTCTAAAAAAAATTGTAAAACACATGTGAAAATATCTTAATGTTTAGAGGATTGAATTAAAGATTCGCTTAATATTTTAGTCATATTATGTTTTTTAATTTAAAATTTGTTATTTTCATGTATTAGAGATGTGTCAAATTCATATCCAATAGAATATTCATTCTTTTTCCTTGGCATAAATGATGAATCATAGAATTTTTCAAGTGTTAAATTAAAAAGTGACTCGTAATCATACACTTTAGAGTTTACAATATGTTTGTATTTATTTATTTTACTAAGCAAAGAGAATAAATTAAAAAGAAGTACAATAGATATTCCAACCAATAGTACAAACTACAAAATATAAAAAAAGGATACACACCAAACTGAAAATAAAAGCAACCCAAGACAGAACCGACAAACAAAGCCGAGTATTCTAAAAGATATGCCTAGACAAAGAAACAAAAAATACTAGACTTCTTGTAAAATCATAACTCAACTAACAATCTTTAAAAACCAAAACATAGGAACTCGTGTAGTTGCCAAAATACATAGCCAAGACCATCCAAAAAATTTACCACCACCAGCGAATCCAAGCTAAGAGAAAACCACCCAAATCCACGTACTTACTAAGCACAATGTAATAGTCGCAGCAAAACAAAACATAAACGTCTAAAAACTAAAATCACCAGGAAAGGTAACATCAACAGTAGAAACGGGTGTGCCTAACAGTAGCAAAAAATGAGCAACTAAAAATCAACCAAAAATAAAGAACCCAACACCAGGAATTGCACTTCAAAAGTAGGACCAAAACAGCCCAAACAAAGATACACCCACAGAAGTGTCAACTAACAGACATTAGCAGAACCACACTGAAGCAGCCACCAATACCACCACAACAAGCCCTTGTGTGACAATACATCACTGAAATAGTAGCAGTAATATTACCACTCCAGTATACAAAATCAGTCCTTACAAGTTTAAACAATAATTTGGAGAAGCAATCCAAGATGAAAAAGGATAGATAAAATGTGAATCTCTTGCTTTAAGCCACTTCCAAAATCGTAATTTGATCAAATCCACTAAATCACTAAGCTGGATAGGACTGTTAGAAAAAACTGCCCCATTCCTTGCTAACCAAAGGGACCAAATTATTGAAAGTCAAACGATAGACCATCTAATCCGATTGTCTGTAGTACAATTAGGCAAGCCCACAAATTGTACCAAATGTGATTAACAACAATTATGGTGAGCAGATACAAAACCAAATCACTCTAAACACAACATCCAGGTTCGATACGCAAAGAAACAATCAAACAATATATGAGAAGTAGTTTCTGGTTCAAGACCACACCAGACATACAAAAATTTCCGATGGCAATAACACTTTCCTACTGATAAGGTTACATTTTGTGGGGATCCTGTCCAATATATAGCTCTCCAAGCAAAAGCAAATATTTTAGTAAGGGCATATTTATTCCACAAGAATTTATATCCCTAAAAATCAGAAAAAAAAATCACAGAATGCACTATTGCATTGTAAGCTGACTTCATAATGTAAGATCCAGTAGCATCAATTCTCCAAAGCCAGCAATCAAGATGATTATCACACAAATTGGCATATTGTAATTCAACTAACAGCTGATGTAATTGATCAAGTTCCCATTGAAAGAGCTCCCTACACCAACTCCAATTCCAAACAACGCCCTTATCCCTCCACTCTACCAAGTCAGCAACAGACACATTCTTATTGCTAGTAATATAAAAAAACTACTAAAACGAGTGGATAAAGCACTCTGGCCACACCAAACATTTGTCCAAAAACAGGCATCTCTCCCATCGCCAACTTTCTTTACACGATAAACTGTAAACCAATCCTTAGTAACATCGACACTCTTATCAATTGCCTAAACATCACGCCACCAACTTGACCCCTTCACACTATATCCTCCCACCCAAGCAACACCCTCACTATAAATAGAAGTAACTATCCTATACCACAACCTATCCTTTTCAACTAATAACATCCACCTCCACCTTCCAAGAAGTGCTAAATTAAAAGAACTTACATCACGAACTCCTAAACCACCAAACTTCCTCCCACTCTACCCAAGAGATCTTATTTTTCCCTAAAGAACCCCCCAAAGAAAAGATTTAAAAAGAGAGTTAAAGCGAGAAATAATACCTTTCGGAGCCTTGAAAAAGGAAATGAAATAAATCAGGATGGAATAAAGGACATGTTGTAGAAGGACACTACGACCACAAAGAGATAAGTTTTTGCATTTCCACTTGGTTAAGCACTTCTGAACCTTCTGAATTACCGAAATCCAAGTCTTGCTTCTTCTTGGATTTGCCCCTATTGGCAACCCCAGTTTGTTTATTTATTATTTTAGAATGATTTAAAAAAGTATTTTAGAATTAATATAAAAGTCACATCTATTTATTTATATAAATTTGTCAACAACCATTATAAAATTTTTCCCACTCAAATTTAACTTCTTACAATATTAACTAATCACTTTATTGTTATCACACAAGATATAGTTGTTGTTTGGAAAAAACAACTTAATTAAGCACTTATAATATAAACTTTTAGTTCATAGGTGCTTAATGAATAAACTCTTAAGAAAATGGATGAAATTGAAGAGGAAATTGTATACTTAAACTATGCATAAGCAATTCCATAAGCTACTATGAGGAGCTTATTGAAATAAGCTGAAAATAGCTCGTGAGCATGTCATAAGCTTACCCAAACACCTACATAAGTGCTTATGTCATAAAATAAGATCAAATAAATCCTTCCAAACACCCTCATAAAATAGATGTTGAAAAACACAATATCTATCTATCTATCACACACGAACTTTGTCAGGATCTTTAGAGTCGCTATTATTGAGAGGACTTTACCTCATCCACCTCGATCCGAGAGTTAAAGACAAAAAAAATCTATCTATCTATATGATTATTAAACTTTACCCGACCAATAATATTAAATATTACATTGACTTAAATATGTCTTTGGTCCCTCTAAAATACACGTGTTTTTCATTTTGGTCCCCCCTAATTTTTTTTTATCTTTTAGTCCACCTAAATTTTTTTCTTTTCAAAATAGTCCTCGCCGTAAGATAAGTTAACAGAGTGCTCATGTGTCCGTTAACCCCTATGTTGACATGTCCTTCTCACTCATATGTGGCAGCCACTGTGTAAATTAATTAGTTTTATAATTAATTTTATTAATTAAAAACGTTTGAAAAATAAATTCAAAATAACTAGAATTAGAAAATCATATTTGGGTGGCTCTGTCTCTCTCCAGAATTACATTTGTGCGTCTTCTCCAACCCGGAGAGTTTGCCCTAAAAGGCATTTGAGTCTGCATCTTCTCCAACTGCGAGCATGCTACTACGACTTCTGGGTGTTAATGAGACTGTGAATGAGGAAGTTGGGGTTGTGAATGAGGATGTCAATGAGGAAGTTGAGGGTGATGATAAGGGTAATGATAGTGATAACAATGTCAATGGGATTCATTTTTTGATAATGAAAAAGAAAGACAATTGAATATGGATGATGGGTTTGAAGAACCAGTGAGTAATGTTGAAGTTAGTGAAGAACCTGTGAGTAGTGTTAATGTAAGTGGAGAACCAGTAGCTAATGATCCTGGACAAAGAAGTAGGAGAAAAACTGTCCCCCAAGAAGGCCTATTGGTCCTTATAGGAGATCAATAAGGTTAATTGAGATGAGAGGTTCTGTAACAAATTGCAGAAAAAAAAATGATTAACTTCTTTAAGTGTAACAAGCGGGACTAAAATGAAATAGAGGGAATATTAGATGGACTAAATTGAAAACAAGTTAAAATTAGAGGGACTAAATAAGTTAGGTATTCCAGTTTCTTACATTCCAGAATCTGCATCTCCAAAACTGTTTCCCGGGATTAGATGTTAGCAAAATCAAATCCTCCTCACATTTACACACAGATCGTTGAGAGAAACATGATGATGGGGATGATTTCATTCTGAAAAAGTTCAATGCAAACGCTTTAAGCCAACATCAGCATGGGGAAATTTGTTATGTAATGAATAAAAAATACCTGCTACGAGAATGAAGCTCCTGAGGAAGCCAACAATGGTGTGCTGAAGCTCCAGAAGCAATAACAATGGCGGAAAAGGATGAATAAGAAAGAAGATTGATTTTCTTCGGGAGAGAGAGCCCCCCAAATATGTTTTTCTAATATTATTTCTTTTGAATTTATTTTTCAAACGTTTTAAAGTAATTTTAAAAAATTATAAAACTAATTAATTTACACATTGGCTACCACATATGAGTGAGAAGGACATGTCAGCATAGGGGTTAACGGACACGTTAGCACTCTGTTAACTTGTCTAACTGTGAGGACTATTTTGAAAAGAAAAAATTTTAGGGGACTAAAAAATAAACAAAATTTATGGAGACCAAAATGAAAACGCGTGTATTTTAGAGGGACCAAAAATATATTTAAGCCCATTAAATTTATTAAATTTAAAATTAACTTAGCAATGCTATTATGTTAGTAAAATATAATATACAAAATTTTGTAACAAAAAATTATCATAATTCGTTTATCATGTATAATTAGTATAATTATTAAATGCTAAAAAACCACATGTAAAAAGGTGCACATGACACCACCAAACACACAACAACAATGGGTAATCTTGATAAAGGATTATGGTTTTGGAGAAATGTCTGGGGTTTCTATCATAATTGGGTATTTCTTTTATGTAAGAGGGTTTCAGCTTTTATGACAAATAAAATTTTCAATTAGGATTAATATGTCCACCCTAGATGCCATAAAAGCAATTAACAGAGAGAATTACGGTACACTAATGGATGGACAAAATGAGAATGAGATAGATTTTTTGGGGGGTTAATTTGAAAAAATTAATATTTTGGGGACCAAAATCATACTTTAGCTCTACTTTCTTTAATGTAACCTTGTGATTCAAAAGCTACATTGGACCCCTAATCATATTAAGTCAAGTTAATTAAACTCATTTAAGGAAATAAAATTTCATAAATGCACATTTATTCCACTCACCTCATGCGCTAAATGAAGTTGATGATATGAAGAAAAAGTAAACAATATTTTCAATCTTTACAAAATTAAAACGATATTAATTAGTTAGGTGTTACAAAATAACTACTAAAACTATGCTAAATTCTTATTTATAACAAGAGAAATGCTATAGACACACTCCCTCATACTCTCCTTTGAACACATTCTCTTATAAGAAGCCATGTCGCCCAACTCTTTAAACTCATTACTTAATTATTTACCAAAAAAACTCATTACTTAATTACCTATTATTCCGATTCAAGTTCAATATTTTAATTGAAATTTCCAAGCTAAAATTATAAAGAAAAAAGGACATGACATTCATTAAGTTTGGTAAGACGAAGCTTCCTTGACTTTGAATTGAGTCTTCACCTTCGAGATAAGGAAGAAGAATTGTTGGACAGAGAAACTTAAAGGAAGCAAATTTCTCAATGGTTCCTAAAAGATATAGATTTTTTTGGCACTGCGATTTATGCACCAAAGTCAAAATTTTTTAGATCAAAATTCAGCAACATAACAGTTAAACAATGGTGAGGAAGAATGTCCTCCCTGCTTGTGGGGTGTCGCTGGCGAGGTTGTGGCTGAGGACTAAGGTGTGATTGGGAAGAAATGACTCCCTATTTATGGGTTTGTCACTCATCAATAAAAATATAAAATAAAATAATAAAAAAACATTAAGCTTGAAATGAGAAAATACGTAAACAAGCAATGAGTTTAACAAGTATGCTATCATTATGGAGATACGAGTTTATAGGCAAGCCTTAGCATACTTGGCCAAAAAATAGCCTAACAAGATAGTTTGTTTCGTCTTTTGTGAAAAGCCTATTAGGGATACGATTATGCATATGCTTCTTTCTTCATATACTTCTTTTTTGCAGATATCGCTGGAGTTAATTTTATTAAAGAGTTGTTAATTTTTTTTTGTTCCCATTCCCGTTTATTTCTTTTGTTTTTCCCCCTCCTTTACCAAAAAGAAAAGTTAACTCATGCAGCCTCATACAAGGGAGTGTGTTTAAAGGAGAGTGTCAGGGAGTGTGTTCACAACATTCCTCTTATAATAACTAGTTTAGTTAGTTTACTTGCAGCTTATGCAAGAGGAACTTGATTCCCTAGAGGAATTTGAGTCTTAGTTGTTGAGTCTCATAATTAATTTAAGTATTCAAATTAGATTCAAGACTCATTATCCTTGGTTTTAATGATTAACAAATTAGACTAGATTAAAAGAAAACAGGTGCTACTAAGAAAGGTATTATTTTGTTGATTGTGTTCTAGGTTGGAATATTCGTCTGGAGTATAAGAATCAGAAGATGAAGAAGAACAAATCAGAAGAAGAACAAAGGAAAATCAGAAGATGAAGCAATACAGAATCTGAAGAGAAGAAAAGACTCAATCATCTGAAGCATATTCATCTGAAGCCCAAAAGACAGTAAAGGAAGAAGAGATCCAAAATAAAAATGAAGCAACTAGAAGCAAAGGAAGCTACGGAAAAGAATAGAAAAGATTCAACTATCTGAAGACATGAAAGACTCAGACCGTCTCAAGACTCATCATCATCTGAAGCATATCCTCCATCTGAAGAGTGACTATCATCTGAAGACTTGACTTCGTCTGAAGACCTGACCTCAGCTGAAGAAGTGATTATCATCTGAAGACTCGAAGACAAACTGAAGACTTGACTCCGCATGAAGCATACCTATCATCTGAAAAATGGAACCTGATCAAAAGCACTCTGTATGACTAAAGGACTGAAGGCGTCAGAACCAAGAAATGTTCTCATGAAGATATTGTCAAAGCACGAAGAACACTGTATCCAATGGACTACTTCATTTCGACACAAAAGTTAGGCATACTTTTCTGCCTCGATCAAAAGACTTGCACAAATAAGGAAATCCTGCAACGACTGCTACATCTGCAATCAAAAAGGTACTGTATACGCAGACATACTGCACCTGCTACTGTCCTAAAGCAAATCAGAAGTTTGGACAAGAAAATATCGAGAAAGATGTTTGAACTAATATTATTTAATTCAACATATATTCAAATATCAGAAGAACTAGAAGAAACAAAGATGAATAAAGCTAGGATCGTCTGAAGTAAAAGAAGAAGCATTATGCTGAAGTAAAAAGGAAGAAGATTTCTGCTAAAAAGAAGAAGCATTTTGCTCTAACCATCTGAAGAGAAAAAAAGAAGCATTTCATCAAAAGAAGAAATCTTTGTTGAAAGCATTTCAATCTGAAGAATTAAAAGAAGCTTGAAGTTATCATTTGAAGGAAGTTATAAATGGCTTAACAGTCTGAAGAAATGAAACTCTCTGAATGCATGGAACAGATTTCAACATAGAAGAAGTCACAACAGAAGCTGAGACCATATGATTCAACGACTATAATATCATATGTCTTTATTCAAAGAGGAAATAGCAACAACAACTATTGTTCTTAGGACAAGACACCTCACTCAAAGAAGAAAGAGGAAATTGTGTCAGGAGCAAATGTAAAGGAGTATATACAAATAAGCTAAAGGACACACTCAACGGATACCTCCTCATACATACTCTAAAGGAAAACAGAGAAAAGCAGAAGAAAGCTGAAGAAAACCAAGAGAGAGAAGAAGCATAAAAATATCAAGAAAATCTCTCAAAGGAGCTCATTAATAGAAGTGTCAGAACAAGATCGTCTGAACATTTATTTTGCTTAAGAAGAAGCAAAGGTTTGAGAAGCTATTACACAATGGCTATATGAGCCACATCATCAACATCTCAACGGTATTATCAACCATCTTCAACGGCTATATTTCATCATAACATATAAATAGCCTCAAGATTGAATTTGAAGATGTTGGAATCTCGTGCTAACCGGAGGTTGGCATTTCTTGCTAACCAGTTGTTGGCATTTCTTGCTAACTAGTAGTTGGCATTTCTTGCTAACCAGAGAAGAGTTTGGTTCATAGGAAATCAATTACCATATTCATCCAACCTTCTAAATTTACAGAGTTGAATTAGAGCTTAGAAGAAAATACTTTCTCTGTAAAACCTTGTACTTAGATTTATTCATTGTATCCTGAGTAGTACTCAGTTAACCTCTAGTACAGGAAGAGATTAAGTTTATGTTTCGTGGAAACTTAAACTTAGTTTAGTTTATAAACACTTTATGTGTCTGAGAGCCTGGAGAGGCTTGGTGGAAGAAAGAATACTTGTGTTCCTAGAGAGGCCTTGTGTACTCGGTGTGCCTGGAGAGGCCTTGTGTACTCGTTGATCCTGGAAAGGCTTGTCTGTAAAAGAATACTGCACTGAGTGTCCTGGAGAGGCAGTTGAAAATAAAAGAATACTTGTGGTAGAGCCTGAAGAGGCTTGATAGAAAAGAATACTTGTATCTGTGGTTTCAGATAGTGGAAAATCCATGGTGGTTTGCCTTGGGACTGCATGTAGCTCACTGGATCTGTGAGTGAACCAGGATAAATTTTGTGGCTAAGTTTTCTATCCCTTAAACTCCTTAATTTACAGCTTTATATTTCTGATGGGGATTGAACAGTATTTTTCATAATAAACTTAACACAACAATTTCAATAAACTAAGTTTTCCAAGATAATAACTCATTCAGTTTATCTTATATCGTTTGGAGTATTACAAAGGATATACTTTGAAGAACGTCTGAAATAACTCTTTGAAGTGGATCTGAAAAAGTTTCAGTTCAGAAGTTAGAAGTACACTTCAGACGATGATCAATCATCTGAGGTTACTCAGAAACTGTTCTGAAAAGATTCTTTGTAATATCTTTCAGAACGTATCTTGAGATGCATCTGAATATCTAAATCAATTTAATCAAAATTCCAAACAAGTTTTTGATCAAGTCACCTTTCCTTATTCTCTATGCTTGTCCTTCTTATATTCCACAATTTAAGTATTAATTCTGATAATAAGCTTTTCTCATTAAGTTGTTTTAATGAATTAATAACTTATGTTAAAGATTTCTAAAATGGTAAACATATTCAAAACACTATTCAACCACCCCTTCTAGTGTTTCCTGTGGAACTAACATTAGTTAGGAGGTCTGTCTGTTCCTAGTTTTTTCCTTTTCTTTTCCTCTGTTTGTTACCAAAAAAAAAAAAACAAAAACTATAAATTATACAATGAATATTAAACATAGTAATTTAAAATCTTAAATATTTTATCCAGTAAATCAATTAAATCCTTATTATAAACACATGATTAACAACTTATCTATCTATCGACACACACACATATATATATATATATAAATAAATAAAGTAAAATAGACTTGAGTATTGTATTAATTACATGACATAATTACTATTGTTCCACAATAACAATCGGTGCAATAAATATATATATATATATATATATATAAATATATATGTGTGTGTGAATATATATGAATGAAAGGCAATTGAATCACTTTTATTTCATACCAGTACACGCGATGCACGCGACGTAGTGTGTGTGTGTGAATATATATGAATGAAAGGCAGTTGAATCACTTTTATTTCATACCAGTACAGTACCCCCGCGATGCACGCGACGTAATGTGTGTGTGTGCGCGCGCGCGCGGCGCAATAAATATATATGAATGAAAGGCAATTGAATCACTTTTATTTCATACCAGTACAGTACCCCCGCGATGCACGCGACGTAATATATTGAATTAATAAAATAATATTGATGAACAAATTGTATATTAAAACATGAAAAAGTAAATAATTATTTAATATAATGTCAAACAGAATATAAAATTAAAATTAAATATAAAACAATTTATATACCTAAGTCTTTTATTTATTATAATTGTACATGAAATGACAATTAGAAATTGTTTACGTTGAAATTTAAAAAAAATACTTCTATTAAATGAAATTAATGAAAATCTTGAAATTAAAATTTTTTCTCTATCATTATTTCAAGATATAACTCATCATTTGAAAACATACGTGTTCATCTGATTGATTATAAGTCATTGGTCATTTTGCACAATCTTAAAGAAAATTTTATATTTCTCAATAATATGATAGGAATACTGCTTTCATTTTAATGTTATGGTTTGAAAGTTTTGAATAACTTATTATACTAAAAATTTCAAAAGTATAAACATCATCAAGCCTATTGAATTGTGCATATATATGTAAGACATATACTGTTAATATGAATGAAAATATTCACAAAGAAGTTATATTTTGAAAATAAAAATGTTGACAATTAATTTAATAATTAAATATTCATTAATATCATGTTTTTAGAAGATTTTTATATATATATATAACATTTTAGATTTTGAAAAATAACTAATTTCTTATGAACGTTTATAACCATAGAACCTATCTTTTAACTTTTCATCCCATTTCCAATCATTCCCTCCACCAACTCTCCTATCATGGAACTCTTATTTCAATTTTTCTTAACTCTTATTCCCTTTAATATCATTTTTTCTATCCTGACGTCACTTCTCATATTTAACTAAAAATATTTTACATAAAAAAGATTCACATGTGACTAACATTCTTCATTTTCATATGTAATTTAATAATTTCTTATCATTTATTTTTATCATCGCCCCCACTTTTTGATTTATTCATTTTATTGTAATTATTTTAAGACACATTTCTTTAAATTTATTCTCCACCCTTACAAAATCTCTCTCAATTCACTATTATAGTAATTGTAAAGTGATTTTTATTTAGCGCTTTAGCATGTGTCAAATTTGATATTATATTTTCATTCTCATTATATATTTCATAAAACATGACAAAATGCTTTTTTAAAATAAAATGCTATGAAATACTTATTTATTTCTTACGTATTAATAATTATAATTTATTAAATAAATTAAATTATATTTTTAAGATAAATATTAGTAAAAGTTGTAAATTTTTTCTCAAAATATTTAATATTGAAAATGTAAAAAGGGCTTTAATATTGATATAATAATTATAACTAATTAATTGCTATAATTACTATTACTATAATTATAAAGTGTTTTTATGAAGTGCTTAAGAATGTTTTAAATTGCATATTTTATTTTTATTCTTCTTATATATTTCATAAAATATGTTAAAAGACTTTTTTTAATAAACACTTTAAAATATTTATTTATTTTTGTGTACTAATATCTGTAATTTCATATTATATTTTTAAACATGTGGGCTCCTTTTTTCATGGATATAATTTAATATTAAAAATATAAGAAATGGTTTAATATTAACATAATAACTATTAAAAAATTAATATAATTACTATTATCATAATTATAACGTGTTTTTTCAAGTGATTTTAAAGTTCATATTATATTTTTAATCTTTTAATTTATTTCATAAAATATAAATGCTTTAGAATATTTATTTATTTTTAATAAATTATATTTATTTATTTTTAGGTATTAATATTTTCAATTTCTCAAATAAATTAAATTATTTGTTTTTATAAGATAAATATTAGTAAAAGTTGTAGGTTTTTCAAGAAAATTAGGAGACATGTCTTTTTCATTTCAGAATGGAAAAAAATAGAACTTGATAAGTTCAAATCAAATATAGGATTTTGGTTATTTGATTATAATTTAACAAAATTTATAGGCTTTTTATTCTAGATAAATTTAATGTTTAAAATGTGAAAAAACTTTAATATTAATATAATAACTATAACTATAACTAAATAATTACTATACTGACTATCATTGTAATGGTAAAGTATTTTTTGTTAAGTACTTTAGCATATTTTAAATTTCATATTATATTTATTTTTATTCTTTTTATATATTTCATAAAATATGTTGAAATGATTTTTATAATAAGGTCTTTAAAATATTTATTTTTAAAACAAAATGTTTAATTATTTTTAGATATTTATATTTGTAGTTATCAAATAAATTAAATTATTTAATTAAGTAAAATAAATATTAGTAAAAGGTATAGGCTTTTGAGGTATATTATATTTATTTTTATTCTTTTTATATATTTCATAAAATGTGTTGAAATGATTTTTATAATAAGGTCTTTAAAATATTTATTTTTAAAACAAAATGATTAATTATTTTTAGATATTTATATTTTTATTTATCAAATAAATTAAATTATTTAATTAAGTAAAATAAATATTTGTAAAAGGTATAGAATTTTGAGGTAAATTAGAGGATATATCTTTATTATTATTATGATTAATTTTATAACCTAGTAATTAATTATAGTGATTTTTCCATTAACATAATTGCTATAACTAATTATTGATGATTAATAATGCTAATAATTTAATATATAAAAGTGATTTACTATTTTTAGAAGTTTTATTGAAAAAAAATTACCATTTTATCCTCCTTTTAGGTTTGAAAGGATGATTTTACTACCTTACTTTTATATATATAAAAATTTGTTTAACAAACTCTTTCAATGTATTTTTTTTTATTTGACACTTTTGTGATTATCTTGAAGTTATATTCAATTCTAGCTAATAAAGTTTGGTGATCTCTTTCACTCAAGTAAAATTCTTCGATGCCTATTTTTTTCCATTTAAACCACCTCTCTATATTTATTTTATATTTACAATTTACTAAAATTCTATTTTTAGTATATTCTCTATATATTTAAATTTCAATCAATTTAATGAATTTCTTTAAAACTTATCCTTATAAAATAATAAAAGCATAAAATATAAACAAGCCTACGTGAAAAGTACAATGTTTTATCATCAAAAGACAAAGGAATATTTCTATACAAATAAAAATATTATTTCTCTAACACAAAATTCAACATTATTTAATATAGATATTATCATTTATTTAATTAAAATATTTCTCATCACACATATTTTCACATTTTTTTTATAAAATTGGTTATAATTTATTATTTCTCCAAACTCAAAATCTATTTCATATGATATTAATTACTTTCTCATTTTTATCTTTATATATTTTCTATAAGTTTTTTTTAACATAATTTGCAAGATAAAAAAATTATTTCACACTATTATTATTATTATTATTTTTTTACCATATTCAATTTATCAACTATACTGAATATACACATCATTTGTCATGTAACTTTTGCTTTTGTCATTTTCAATTTATCAATTATAATATACACATCACTATTCTTACACCTCTTGGTTTTGTACATCTTTTCTTTCATATTCTCTCATAATCTAGAATCTAATCTAGAATATACCTTAAGCTTTTTCCTGAAAAAATAGCTTGTACTAATACGATATTAATTATTATTATGAAGTGAAAACCATCGGAACCCTATCGCTTTCAAAATTGCACCACTTTTTTCTAGTATATTTCCCACATAATCTGAATTCTGATCAAACACAAGGAACAATCAACAAAGTCCAAGGTTTCTGTCAAAATTCAATGCACTACAAGTTTGCAATTATATATCTATCGTTCTATCTATTCTGCTCTGCTCTGCTCTGCTCTGTGTTTCGTCCCTTTCACTTGATTTGGTCAAATTATTCCATTCGAGTTTGATTGAGGACACCCCACCAAAAAAAATGCTTACTTGGACGGGTTTCCTCGTTTAACTTCTGCAGATTTCATACCCAACACCAAAGCGTCTCTCTTTCCTTGGTTTCATTTTAGATCCTATTTCTTTTCCTCCAGGTAATGAATCATCCCTCTTTTGTTTTTGTATAGACGTTTTTTTATTCATCTCTGTGATCCTTGCCTGAGAATAAATTTAATAAACGGGGTTGATCATGACTTGTGATTTTATAAAAGCATGAAACTTGATGGACACAAGTGGGAAAAGATGAAAAAATTGAATTCAAATGGCAATGTCTGTACTAGATTTTGCCTCAGCTGATATGCACAACATAGGGCATGCCATTTCTCTTTTAGGAACCCACTAAGTTAGAGTATTAGATTTCTAAAGAAGAGTGGAAATTTGTTTTAGAAAAGATGACTCTAGTCCATGGTTTGTTTTTTTTTTAGAGGTAAGTTCTAGGGCTTCTAGTTCAGTGATCAATGATTCTAATAAAACACTACTTGTGATGACAGGTTTTTGGGTTGAAAGTTTTTTGAATGGGGATTCAGGCAATTGGTTCTCAAAGTAATGGGCAACAATCTCATTTACAGTCTCCACAGTTAGCTAAGCAAAGCTCATGGTATAGTCTCACTCTTGATGAGGTTAAATGTCTACTTGAAGACATGGGGAAGCCATTAGGGAGCATGAACCTCGATGAGCTTCTTCAAAATGTATTGACTGCTGAAGCAAATAAGGTTGTAGGGATAAAGAATGAGCATGAGTCGTCATCGTCTTCACTTCAATACCAGGCTAGTCTGACCTTGGCCCAAGCTTTAAGTGGGAAGACAGTGGATGATGTATGGAGAGAAATCCGACAAGGCCAGAAGAAACGATATGGAGATGATATGAAAATTCAGGATACAGAAATGACCCTTGGTGATACAACATTAGAAGACTTCCTAGTGCTGGCAGGGCTTTTTGCTGAAACTTCTGTTAGTCCTACTGTGGGGTTGGATGCAATGATACCACCACCCCTCAAAGTTCTCAACAAACAGCCCCCTCTCCTTCAATTAGCAGTTTATCAGACACAAAACCAGGTCGCAAAAGGGATGCTCCGGATGCACATGAGAAGGCTCTAGAAAGGAGGATGAGGAGGAAAATCAGGAACAGGGAATCTGCTGCACGCTCACGAGCAAGAAAACAGGTTTAATCTTTATGTGTTATTTAAACTAATAAGCTTTTAAGAGTCATTTGCCTAGTGGGGATGTCACTTGTTTTGTCACTTATAAATGTTTGATGGTACAAGCTTACCATAATGATCTGGTCAGCAAGGTTACTCGACTTGAACAGGAAAATATAAAGCTCAAGAAAGAAAAGGTGCGTGATCTCATTTATGTTTTGTTTTTCCCTCAGTGTTTGTTGTTTGCTAGGTTTATGGCCATGTCTAGAATCTGTTAAACTTTCTTTTCCTAGAAGCTTTGTTGTGTATTTTACAGCTCAAGCTAATTTATTTGTCTTGGTGTACTTTCTCATCCTCATGAAGCTAGATAGTTTTAATACCTAAAATTTATTGGAATCCTAATATTTAAATTGAGTGGAAAGACAATTAGTGTATAGATAATGTCTCATCCCATTTAAGAAATCAGAACTACTATGTGAGATAATAATTGTTTTTCATAGAAAAAGAGAGAAGTATTATTAAAGAGAAGTGGAGTAAATATATCGGGGCTGAGGATAAACTATTTTCGAGAACTGGAAAAAAAAAAATGAGATATACCAAAAAGAAAATCAAAGGATAAAGAAACCAAAAATGAAGTAGGAAAACCCAATCCCTTTGCAAATTGGAGATGGTGACACCCTTGAAACAACCATGGTTGAGCAAGAGAGTGAAACTAAGAACATAACCCATTCCAAAGCAAGTTGAGGGGCACAAAGATGCCTTGGGGCACGGTGGTCCAATTTTTTTTTGTGCATTCTCTCTCATAACCGTACAATATATCCTCGCTGTTTCTCCGTGTCCTAGCAAAGAAACTGTGAGTAATGGACCCCACGTCTTTTCAATTCTCTCCTCCCTCATTTTTATTTTACCAAACACATAAACACACTTCTCTTCTCTCTACTACTTCTCAATTTCCCTACTACCAAACTCACTATTAGTGAAAATCAGAAAAATCCCCTTAATTTGACTTTGCATTATGTTGCTTCCTGTTGCTTGAAAAATGTCAGTCTATTGCCCTGTGGTTAAGTATTTTATCACCTGAACTCAAATAGCGGACTTCATCGGTGGGCGGTAGAATGCACTTTTAAAATCTTACAGGCCATACTATTGTAGAATTATTTGACATTTCCTTTGTATATGTTTTGAATCTAAACATGTCTACCTTAGCATATTATTACCAGTGTATGTGATGTTATCAATGGCTTGTTCTCTTGGCTTGCTGTTGTTGCTTGTAGGAATTACTTCTAACTTTAGTTAAAATGAGTGTGCTTTGTCAGCTAGTGAGATATTGGTCTTGTTAGTTTTTAGGCTCTTGTATTTGTTGCAATGTTAGTAGATGTTGATTTGATTGGGAGGGTTGCTTTGAAATTAATGGACATGAAGTTTATATTTACATATATTGAAAAATGAAAACCTAAAAAAGTGATTATTAATTGAATTATTTAATTTTGGTCTTTTCACTTGTTATTATTGTTTGAATTATATTTTTGTTGGAGTGGAACAAAAAAATTCCTGGAAATTTATTTTTCTTTGATGCTTAATATTATCTTAGGAAAATTTCTCATGTATGGTATTTCTTTTATAATGTATTTATAAAAAATTCCTGACACGTTACAAGTTTTGCTCCTGCCAAAAAGCTGCTTTTTGTTGTTGCTGCAAGGGTTGCGTAGCAGAGGACGCGTATGGCAGAGAACGTGCTTGAAATTCAAAAAGGAATGCCAGCTGTTATAACAAAAAACGTGCTTGATTCAAAAAGAGCTTCAGATGTCTTCACAATCTTCAGACTAGAGGTGCCACGTCATCAAAAGACTTCAGACGGTACTGATACTTCAGACGGGTTGAGCTATTTTAGACAGCTTCAACTCTTCAGACGAGTTCTGCTTCTTCAGACAGCTTCAACACTTAGTCTTTTTATGTAGGCTCATGGTGGCTCTTGCTGAAATCATAAATAAATCATTAAAGCATTTGTGTATCTATGATAAATATTTTAAGTCAAATTTGTTAACCATTAAAACTTGGTAATATAATTGTCTTAAAACATCATAAACCACTTTATGATATTTTTGAGACTCAACATTCTCCCCTTTTTAATGATGACAAATTTGGTTAAAATATACAAATCTGTAATCAGTTTTTGAGAATAAGAAAGCTCCCCCTGAGATAGAAATATCCTTTAACAGGTTCTGTTTAAGGTATGTTTTACTCATTTGCTCAAATTTCTCAGAAAACATATGTACTCCCCCTGAGTCTTGTAACCATTTCAGATTTGGTTCTCAAATTCTCAAATTTCTCAGAAAACATATGTACTCCCCTTGAGTCCTGTAACCACTTCAGATTTGGTTCTCAAATTCTCAAATTTCTCAGAAAACGTATGTACTCCAAAGCTTATATACTCCCCCTGAGTCCTGTAATCACTTCAGATTTGGTTAGTTTTAATACTCCCCCTTTTGTCATCAATCAAAAGGGAATATGAAAGCAAAATAGTAACAGAGCAATATATTCAGATAAAACATATATATCATAGCACAAATAATCAACTCAAAATATGAGATAAGCCACTGATTGTATTTAATGAATGTTCAGATAAAGAAATAGACAATCAGACACTTGTCATAAACATGAAAATAAGCAAGGACAATGGCTAAATTAACAGTTTAATCCTTCTTCTTTAGCAAGGCCTCAGTTAGAAAGGAAATCAAGTCTTCCTTGGCCTTGTCTATTGCTGCTTCCACTGAGGTTTTCAATTCTTGCTGACCAGATTTGATAAGCTGTTGTTCTTGAAGAATCTGCTGTTGTTTAGCAATTAGATGCTTAGTCTTCTTCTCTTGATCAGCATACTTCTTTTCAAGTTTCTTAGCTTTGGTCTTCAGCTTCATATTTTCCTCAGACAAGTCTTGCTCAGATTCATAGAAGATTAATTGGATGTAGGGGCAAACAAATCTAAGCACTCAAAAGCCTGGCTTCAATCTGTATTCAGATGGCCTGAACACAGGGCAAAAGAAGGTGCCAATATGGTTCAATACTACCCAGTCTTCATGAAAAGAGTCAGCAGGTGGGGGAAAGTGATCTCTCAGATAGTGATATTTGACATTGGTTGACTTTCCAAGTCCAACTTCAGAATCAGCATTAGGACCAGTTGATCCCGAAGAAGATCCAACATCTTCTCTGATCTTCCAGTAAGAGGACCACATCCAATCTTGAAGTAGATGATTCAGGCCTCCTCCTTGGTTTCTGATGAACTCTGGTAAAGATTCCCACTCTGATGGACTCATAATTTCAGACAGAGGTGAAGATACAGAATAAACTTTAGCTCCTTTGAATTTCTCACCCTGACCTTCCTTTAAGGGATACTTAGGAACTATTCTATCAGGTTTCACCAAGATTTTAGTGGTTGGCCTGATTGAACAAGTTCTAGGAGGCCTGTAGCCTCTCATCCCAACTCCCTTGTGCAGATCCCTCTGAAACAGCTCAGACTCAGTGTTCAGCTGCCTCACAAAACTCCATTCATCATTATTCAGCCTGAGGGAATCATCTGAGAATGGATTGATGGGAGCCCAAGTATGTGCAGGAGGGACAACACCCTTCCTGATCTTTTCTAATCCTCTTGAAAGAGCACTGTATTGGTTTCTAACTTCAGCAACAGTTTTTCTGATTAATCCATGATGCAAGGATACAGCAGGTGCTGGTCTGAAATACTGTAGCTCTTCAGATAGGTTTCCAAACTTGGGCAATGAACAGGGATAAGAAGGAAGGGGAGACAACTGTAGAGCTTCAACAAGGACTTGCTCTTCTTCAGTAGAGAGCTCTTCTTGCAGAGAAGGTGGAGGGGATGATGGTGGTGAAGGTGTAGGTGGTGGTGGTGATGAAGGTAAAAATGGTATCAGAGCAAGGTCATGGGTTCGTGGGGAAGGTAAGAGAGTTGATTCTTTGAAGGTTATGGTGAGGTAGGTTCAGAGGGTTTGTTTTCTGTTGGTTCGAAGGGTTCAGAGGGTAGGTTTTCTATTTGTGGAGGTGGTGATGGTTGTGATAGAGGTGAAGATGGTTGTTTTTCAGGTGATAGGGGTTTTGATGAAGGTTGTGGTGTAGGTTGAGATGTTGGTTGAGGGGATGGTTGAGAGGGTTGGTGAGGTGTTTGTTTTTCTGGTGAGGAGGGCGGTGAAGGAGTTACATTATCAAATCTCACCTTAATTCTCTTGTAAGGAGGCTTGGTTACCTCAGATTCTTTTGCCTTAGCTTCCTTCTCTTCCTTCTCCCTTTGTGCTTGTTTTTCTTTCCTTCTTCTTTTTAAAATACTCATGTGCCTTGACATAATTTTGGTATTTCCCAGCCATATCCTCTGCTTCCAGCTGAGAAGCAATACTTCTAGTCACCCTAGGTTCAGGTGCAGTCTGAAGTAGCTTGCTTTTGGTCCTCCTTCTCTGAGGTGCACTTGACCTCTTCCTTTTCTTTGCTCCCTCAGCTATGGTTGCTTGCCTATCATCTTCAGCATAGGCCAATTGTGAAGCAATAGCAAGAGCTCTATCAGTCTTCTCTTGCTCTGCTTTCTTCTCCAGTTCCTCCTGCTCCAAAGCAGTAGCCAATGCTGCCACCTGAATGAGTTCAGGATCAGATGGGCAAGCAGCCAATGGCTCAGCTACAACAGCATCAGCCACATCTGCCTCTTGAACCTGTCCTTCCATTTCAGAAGTAGGCTGTGGAGTCTGTACAGGTTCAGACAACTGACCCACAATTTCAGATGGCCTTTTTGAAGCCTTCTGAACAGGTTCAGATACCTGATTCTGCACATATGCAGATGCTACCTTAGCAGTACTCCTCACAGGTAGCTTCTTCAATTTTGCTTGAGGAAGGGGTTTTGATGGCTTGAACTCATGCCTCCTTATGTCTCCTCTGAGTTCATTCTCAAGAACCTTTGTTGTTGTCTTCCTTCTAGCAGCTTTCTCAAGAAGAAGGCTCTCTTTCATGGATGGAGAGGGAGGTCTTGGAGTCAGCTTCACTCCCATGCTCTTGAGGTTTGATTCACCAAACACAGGTTGTGAAAGGCGATCAAAAAGCCTCTCAATGGGGACTTTGAAATGCAGCAAGATCTTGGTGATGATGGTATTGTGAGGGAAGCTCCCAGCAGAATCTCTGAGCCTCTTCTGCATGTGGTACATTATGATGTTGGGGAGGTTCACCTTCTTCTTCTGCAGTAGGTGAATCAAACAAAATCTGTCCAACTCAGAAACATGGTTTCTGCTTCCACTCTTAGGGATTACAGAGCACCCTAAGATGGCATGCAAAACCCTAGCCTTGTCTGACATATGCTTTGCATCCAAGCTTACTGGTTCAGAGGTGCCACACAGAAACTCTGTGAACTGCTTCTGTCCACCATTTCTTGCTTCCCAGCCAGGAGTGAATACAACTCCTTCAGCCCTGACCTCACAGATGTGAGCAAGGATATCTTCATCAACAAAGACAGGGACACCACGTACTGTAGCCTTGATGCTAGTGTAGATACCCTGAGGATTGGGTATTCCTCTGGCAGTAGCCAAGAAATCTAGCACACTCTGCTCATGCCACTGTGTCAAGTTGTGGTTGAAATACAGAGTCCACCCAGCTGCATCGAACTCAAAAAATAAGTCCATTCCCAGAGATTGAAGATCCTCCAGGACTACACCCCTAGTCTTCACAATGTTGCTTCCAGCAGATTTCTTAGGTGCCATTGAAGAGTTTTCTGAAGAACTTGAGAGAAAAAAAATTTGCTTGTAGAAGAAGGATCTCAAGAGGTGAATACAAAATAGTGAACGGTAAAGTTCTCTGACCCACTAGCTTCTGTATTTATAGACCCATGAAGTAATGATGGCATGTACTGGCTGCGCAGACATAGGCAAACGTGTGAAGTGGAAGAGACAAAATAAATGGAATTAAACCGTCTCAGAAAGCCACGTCATTTGTTTACTTCAGACAAGTGACAGATTTCAGACACCCATATAGATTTCAGACAACCCAAAATTTCTGACAAGTCACTTGTTTCAGACAAGCTGAAATTTCAGACACATCATTTTCAGCAGATCATATCACACACAATCAAAATGCATGTATGTTCAGATTATTTCTAATGAACTTAAATCTATCTTCAGTCAGAGGTTTTGTGAATATATCAACCCATTGATGCTCTGTATCAATAAACTGAATATCAAAAACACCTTTCTGAACATAGTCTCTAATGAAATGATGTTTTATTTCTATATGTTTAGTCCTAGAATGTTGAATGGGATTTTTAGACAAATTAATAGCACTTGTATTATCACACAAAACATGTATAGCAGATATAGTAATGTTAAAATCTTCTAACTGATACTTCACCCATAACAGTTGTGAGCAACAACTGGCTGCTGAGATGTATTCTGCTTCAGCTATTGATAAGGCAATTGTGCTTTGCCTTTTCCTTGACCAGCTAATCATATTTTCTCCAAAGAAATGACATCCACCACTAGTGCTTTTTCTTTCAATTCTGTCTCCAGCAAAATTAGCATCACAGTAACCTATTAACCTGCAATCCTTACTTTTCTTATAGCACAGACCAAGATTAGTAGTACCTTTAAGATATCTGAAAATTCTTTTTACAGCTTTGTAGTGAGTAATCCTTGGATCAGATTGAAATCTAGCACATAGACATACACTGAACATTATGTCAGGTCTGCTTGCTGTTAGATATAATAATGACCCAATCATTCCTCTATACAAAGTTTGATTCACTGGTTCTTCCTTCTCATCTTTATTTAAAGATGCAGAGGGATGCATTGGAGTTGACATTGGTTTGCAATCATGTAAGTTAAACTTCTTAAGCATTTCATTTGTATATATTTCTTGATGGATCCATATACAGTCAGAATCTTGCTTAATCTGAAGTCCTAAGAAAAATTTTAGTTCACCCATTAAACTCATTTCAAACTCTGATTGCATTAACTCTGAAAACTCCTTGCATAATGAAGAGTCAGTTGAACCAAAGATAATGTCATCAACATATATCTGAACAAGTATAAGATCTTTGTTAGACTGTTTTCTAACAAGAGTTGTATCCACTTTTCCTCTTTCAAAATCATTTGAGATAAGAAAACTGCTCAATCTGTCATACCAAGCTCTTGGGGCTTGTTTCAGACCATAGAGAGCCTTTTTGAGTTTGAAAATATGTTCAGGAAAAGCAATATCTTCAAAACCAGGGGGTTGTCTAACAAAGACTTCTTCTTCAATGAGACTATTGAGGAAGGCACTTTTAACATCCATTTGATATAGCTTGATGCCATTATTTACAACATAAGATAAAAGAATTCTAATTGCTTCTAACCTGGCCACTAGGGCAAAGGTTTCAGTGAAGTCAATACCTTCTTGCTGGTTGTATCCTTGAGCAACTAATCTTGCCTTGTTTCTGACTACCTTTCCTTCTTCAGACAACTTGTTTCTGAACACCCATTTGGTTCCAATAATAGTTTTCCCATGGGGTTTAGGAACAAGGGTCCAGACATCACTCCTAGCAAACTGATTCAGCTCTTCTTGCATGGCTAGGATCCACCCTTCATCATGCAGAGCTTCATCAATGTTCTTTGGCTCTATTTCAGACAAGAGAGCAAGAGAATTCAGATTTTTGAATTTTAATCTTGTCTTAACTCCTTCTGAAGTGCTGCCAATGATTTGCTCTTTAGGATGATGTGATTTGTATCTCCAATCAGGTTTCTGAGGAGGTATCAAATCTGTTTGTTCTGTCTGAGACTCAACATTTGTCTGAAGAGGTTTAGTAACAGTAGGTACTTCAGACAACTGCTCATCCTTCAAGCTGCTGTGGTCATTCAGCTCCATTCCTGCAAAATCATCCTCTAGATCTGATAGTTCCCTATCAGTCTCTTTGTTATCATTGAATTTAACATGAATAGTTTCTTCAACAGTTAAAGTTCTAGAGTTATACACTCTATAGGCTTTAGATGTTTCAGAATATCCAATGAAAGATCCTTTATCAGACTTTGCATCAAATTTTTCAAGATCATCCTTGGTGTTGAGTATAAAACATTCACAGCCAAAGGTGTGGAAATATGATATGTTGGGTTTTCTTGCTTTCCACAATTCATAGGAAGTCTTTTTCAGAATTGGTCTTACCAATATTCTGTTTTGAAGGTAACATGTTGTGCTAACAGCTTCTGCCAAGAAGGATCTTGGTAAGCTGTATGAGTTGAGCATGGTCCTTGCCATCTCTTGCAAACTTCTGTTCTTTCTCTCAACAACCCCATTCTGTTGAGGTGTTCTAGCCACAGAGAAATTGTGTGAGATCTCATTCTCATCACAGAACATTTGAAAGTTTTCATTCTCAAACTCTCCACCATGATCACTTCTGATAACAGAAATACAGAATCCTTTCTCATTTTGTACCTTCTTGCAGAATATTATGAAATTCCTAAAAGTCTCATCCTTGCTTCTTAGGAATAACACCCATTTAAATCTAGAATAGTCATCAACAATGACCAAACCATATTTCTTACCACTAAGACTTTCTGTTCTAATAGGACCAAACAAGTCAATGTGTAAAAGTTCTAGTGGTCTACTAGTTGAAACAACATCCTTACTCTTAAAAGAGTGTCTTGTTTGTTTCCCTTTCAGACAGCTTTCACATAAAATTTCAGATTTGTATGAAAGTTTGGGCAATCATTTAACAAGATTGTGTTTTACTAACCTTGAGATTAATCTCAAGCTGGCATGCCCAAGTCTTTGATGCCAAATCTGTTTTTCATCTTCAACAGAAATGAAACATTTTACATTTTGACTTGCTAGATCCTCTAGATCAATTTTGTACACATTGCTGTGTCTCTTAGCAGTAAAGAGGGTTTGATCAGAGGAGTCTTTGACTATGCATCCTTCCTTAGTAAAGGATACCACATAACCACTGTCACATAATTGACTTATGCTCAGTAAATTATGCTGAAGTCCCTCCATTAGGAGTACATTTTTAATAAGGGATGAAGGAGATATACCTACAGTCCCTATTCCAGTGATCTTCCCTTGTTGATTTCCACCAAAGGTGACCACTCCACCATCTCTAGGTCTAAGGTTTTGGAACAAAGACCTTTCTCCTGTCATGTGTCGCGAGCACCCACTGTCCAGGTACCATTTGTGGGGTCTCCTTTGTCCTGTTAAACACATATGCAACATGAATAATTAAGTTTTTAGGTACCCATATTCTTTTGGGTCCTTTCTTGTTAGCTTTGGGCCTTGTTTTTCTCTTGTGTTTGCACTGAGCCATATTGTGTCCAGGCTTACCACAATGAGAACACCCAGTAACCTTCTTTTTGCCTTTAGAAAAATTTAAGACAGTAGGAGGTTCAGACATGTTATGATCACAAAAGCCTAGTCCACTTTTGTCAAGGGAATGCCTTTGATTTCCAAGCATTATATTCAGATTTTTAGTTCCTTTGACAAATTTGGCCAGATCTTTTGTCAGTTCCACAACCTACTTCTGAAGTTTCTTATTCTCTTCAGACACAGCTTGTGAACTGCAGTTTTCAGTCTCAAGAATCTTTTCTTTGAGCATAATATGTTCTATCTCAAGTGCCTCATATTTGTTACATATTTCTGTGTGGGCTTTGGATAGATTCTTATACTCTTGGAAAAGTTCCTTGGAACTTTCCACCAGATCATCATACATTTCTTGTAGAGTAAGAGGAAATACCTAAGCTTCAGAGTCTGAAGAGGGTAGACTGGCCATGAGACGCAGATTTGCCTCTTCTGAAGTGTCTTCATCTTCTTCTGAGGTTGATTCATCAAGGTCTTCCTATGTTGCCATAAGACCTTTCTTCTTTTTGAAAAACTTCTTCTTCTTGAAGTTGTTTTTCTTCAGTCTTGGGCAATCAGCTTTCATATGCCCTGGTTGCTTACATTCAAAGCAAATAATTTTATCAGTGTTAGACTCTTTACCTATCTTACCTGATTTGGATGATGAAGGTTGGTTCTTTCTGAACTTTCCTCTATTCTGCAACATTCTCTTGATCTTTCTGCTTAAAAGAGCAAGATCATTGTCATCTTCTGAGCTATCTTCAGAATCTTCATCTGCTTCTGAAGTTTCCTCAGCTTGCATAGCCTTCATGCTGCCATGCCTAGACTGTTTGGCCTTGGAGTTTAGAGCTAGAGACTTCTTCTTGTTGTCATCTTCTCCAAGCTCAAGCTCATGGACTTTGAGAGATCCCAACAGTTCTTCCATTCTCAGAGAGTTCAAATCTCTTGCCTCTTGAATGGCAGTGACTTTGGGTCTCCAGGACTTAGGTAGACTTCTTAGAATCTTCCTGTTGTTGTCTCCAGATTCATAGGTTCTTCCTAAGGACCTGAGTCCATTGGTTATGGTCTGAAACCTCCCAAACATTTGGTCAATGGTTTCAGTTTCTTCCATCTTAAACATCTCATACTGATGTATAAGCATGTTGATTTTGGATTGCTTGACAGTTTCAGTCCCTTCATGGGCTGCTGCAAGAGTATCCCAAATCTCCTTGGCAGAAGTGCATCCATGGACCTTCTCATATTCTGATTTATTCAAGGAACATATCAGATAGAGTTTGGCTTTAGCGTTCATCTGGACTCTAGTCTTCTGCTCCAAGGTCCATTCAGTCTTAGGTATAGGCACACCATTTTGCATAGGCACATAGTCTCCATCAGTGACCACATCCCAAACATCTATGTTGTTTCTCTCAATGAACAACTTCATACGATCTCTCCAGTAGTGGTAATCCACTCAATTGAATATTGGGGGTCTTGTGATAGAGGCTCCTTCAGTGATGTATTGCCTGTTGCTGTTAGAAGCTTCCATTTGGATCTTTCAGTCCTCAAACACTTGTTAGGTGCTTCAACCCTGAGTAGAGCTCTGGTACCAACTGTAGGAACACAGGGAAACACTAGAAGGGGGGTTGAATAGTGTTTCTAAATATTTTAGAAAGCTTTTCGCAAACAGGTGTTAAAAACACGATTTCAGACAGGCTCTTAAAGGGCTGTCTGAAGTTTTCAGACGGCTTGTAAAAACTGATTTTAAAAGATGTTTTGTGCCTTTATAAAATATCAGATTAATTACTCTAACCCCTTGATTAGTATAAAAAGAATTGACAAGAGATAAGGGTAAGAAAACTTAGCCAAGGAATTTATCTTGGTTCACTCACTACCACTGTGAGCTACGTCCAGTCCCAATGCCAACTAGCAATTGGATTTTCTTTTAATCTTTCAAGATTACAAGTATTCTTTTACAGTCAAGCCTCTTCAGGATCTACAACCAAGTATTCTTTTACAGACAAGCCTCTTCAGGCTCTACAACCAAGTATTCTTTTACAGACAAGCCTCTCCAGGCTCAAACCAACAAGTATTCTTTTTCAGACAAGCCTCTCCAGGCTCAACAAACAAATACAGAGAAGATAAAATGCTTAAGCTTACAAACTATATCGGTCTTAAAGCTTAAACAATTACAGATGTACAGAAAAACTGAGGTATGCTCAGGATATTACAATATGTGTACAAAGATAAATATTATCAGAGTTGTTGCAGCGAAAAACTTGCAGAATTTTAGTTCTTTTTCACAAAATTCTTCTCTCTGGATGGTCTTCAAAGGAGGGGGTATTTATACTCAAATATCAATCCGTTGGAAAAAACCACCGTTTAGGAATAGCATGAAATCCGTTGTGAGACAGCCTGCTGTGAGCTCTAACATTCTCTGACAATTCCTGACACGTTACAAGTTTTGCTCCTGCCAAAAAGCTGCTTTTTGTTGTTGCTGCAAGGGCTGCGTAGCAGAGGACACGTATGGCAGAGAACGTGCTTGAAATTCAAAAGGGAATGCCAGCTGTTATAACAGAAAACGTGCTTGATTCAAAAAGAGCTTCAGACGTCTTCACAATCTTCAGACTAGAGGTGCCACGTCATCAAAAGACTTCAGACGGTACTGATACTTCAGACGGGTTGAGCTACTTCAGACAGCCTCAACTCTTCAGACGAGTTCTGCTTCTTCAGATAGCTTCAACACTTAGTCTTTTTATGTAGGCTCATGGTGGCTCTTGCTGAAATCATAGATAAATCATTCAAGCATTTGTGTATCTATGATAAATATTTTAAGTCAAATTTGTTAACCATTAAAACATGGGAATATAATTGTCTTAAAACATCATAAACCACTTTATGATATTTTTGAGACTCAACACAAACCAATGGATTTGTATTGGAAAGTCCAAGCTTGGTTTGCTAATTGCTATTGTGTGTGCGAGCCTAATCCCGTCACTAGCTTGTTTGAAAAATCCTAACAAAAATTAGCTTATATACTCTCATTAATCTCATAAACCAAGCAATGTGGGGCTTCTTATTTTAATAAGCTTTTGAAATACACTAATTCACAATAGCTAATGTCCAAAATATAGGAGAAAAGATGTCAAGCCAAAAAGATGTGTAGGTCCATTGGCTTGACAAGTGTCTGAGCTGTAAAAAATTATTATTTTTTAATATGACATTGTAGACACGTGTCGACATGTGTCCAAGGAGTGTTGGTGCAGTGTTAATGTCACACTGGTGTCTGACATTACGACACGCCTACAAACAACAATATTAGTGCTTTATAAGTTGGAGCTTTATAAGGTGTGAGATATATGTAAATAGTCTTTATTTTTTTATGAAAGGTGTGAAAATATGAATGCATGGACAAAACACTCATGTATTGTTTCTTCATTTTCTTTCCTGACTCATTTACCTTTATGATATTATATATGGATAATTTTAGCCTAGAGTTGTATATGTATCTGGAAGCTTGAATTTTAAGTTCCCGGTCTATATTTGAGATCAGATTATTGATGAAGTACAAACAACAAATCTAAAGGGGAAAAATTATATATGTAAGTATTGACATTACTATCATGCATTTTTTGAACATGTAATAAATACTTTTGTTTCTAATTGAGTGATTGTCAATGTTTTTCAAATGCAAAGCTTAAGACAAGAAACTTCAAGAATAGTGAACTTCTTGTCATCTAAGGTAAGACATTGGCCATGTTACCAACCCTGAAATAACAGTATAAGGAGAAGTAAAAGCTATTCATAGTTCTAAATTATTTCAAAGGTAACTTTAGACATACAAGTAATATGTTGGTGATTTGAGGTTTTAATGGAGACTTATAGTCATTAGGGTTGAACTTGTGATCCCCCACCCCGAATCAACAAAAAACAGTTGGCACCAAAACGTTTTTGCTCTCTTTCTTATTCTGATGCAATTGATGGGATCATGCTTGATTGTTTTGGTTTTGGCGTTTTGATCATATTTCACAAAAGCTCACTTGTTTTCACGAAGCTCCAAAATCAAATGGTACAAAAAGGATCTCTATTTATTCATCAAGGTTCAAGTATACTTTAAGAAATTACAAGATTAATAAGTAATTAAGATTAAATTAATTTTTTTATTAAAACAAATAAATTATTAAGAAATTTCAATGTTATTAGCTATCAAGATATCCCATGAACTACAAACAAGAACATGTTCAAATGAAAGATAGCTCATTTTTTTACTTTAGAAAATTTTGATTCACTTTTATAAGTCTAATTAGACGAATTCTAATTATAGCATTTGCTTTTGCTAACGGAGGAAGTGTTGCATTTTTTTTAGAAATGCCAACAGTACATTATTGAGTCTTTATGATATGGAATGTTATGAAAATTGGATATAAAAAATTTGTTCCAAATTCTTCCTGCAATCTTTTTGTTTCAAAAATTCTATATCGTATTTAAGAAAATTATTTCAAAGTAAGGGATATTGTCTCTGCAATTTTGTTTTTTTGTCATAATTATGAGCGTAGAAAATGTAACAATGCCTTTACAATATTCATGTGAATTGCCAAATAAGGACTTCCCTATGGCACATGGTAAAGGAGTTTTTTCATCGCACTTTATCACTTAAATGATAAAAAAAACTTTCTCTCTTGGGTGTAATATATTGCGCTATTATA
Organism: Sesbania bispinosa; assembly: GCA_026901365.1. Lineage (NCBI taxonomy): Eukaryota > Viridiplantae > Streptophyta > Magnoliopsida > Fabales > Fabaceae > Sesbania > Sesbania bispinosa. Next base: position 1,419,117 of record QLOH01000045.1, on the reverse strand, counting down.
ATTGCAATCCTATATATTATAAATATTGATAGTATAAGTGTCATAAGTGAGTAAGAAAAATGACTTTGGCTTATTCGTGACTTGACCTAGCCCAAGTTAGTAAGTACACTAATAAATATAGATTAACCCATTTAATCTTTTTAAATGCTTATCACGAGAAATCCTAATTACAATTAAATCAAGACTTATTTATTAAATAAATATTACTCCGCATACACCTCCTATCTCACATATTCTCTTTGTAGATGATCAACAATGCTCCCATCTCACATATTCTCACAATGCTTATCAACATTGGATGCATCTTAATCCATCCTCGAAGTCTATAAGCATGCTTCATGTCAGTAGATCAATATGGATAAATTTGAACTTTCACATGGCTGAGATTAATGTGCATGCTACCAAAAGTAAATGAGATTCAACAAATCTTGGGTGGCAAGGCAGTGGAATATCATGCAAAGTGTTTGGGTATTCTAACTATAGTGGGTACATCAAAATCCCAAGTTTTCCAATTTGCTAGAGACCAAGTATGAAAAAAAAAAACTAAAGGGGTGAATTTGGGCTTACCCATTTTTAAAAGCTTTCCGTTAAAAAATTGCAATTAAATCCATCATGTGAATTGCTCTAAGTGTGTGAGTCAATAAGTTCCTATTATGTTGACAGTAATACCAACATCTCATTTCAATATCACAAGTGATTAATGACAACTAGAAATGCTTTGTTGCTACTTGCCACCCTAGTAATAAAAAGGTTAGTGATTTGACAGATAATCTATTTGCACCCAGTGTTATCGTGTATTCTTGTCCTTTTTTCCAAATATTTAGATTGAGTATAAAGCATGAAACTTGTCACTCAAATATTATTTAATATTGATTTCTTGATTCTTGAGTAGATTCACAGCAAATTATATTAACATCTTATATTATTATATTTTAGGCATGATCATGGATTTAATAGTCTAATTCAATTAAGGTGCCTAAAGATATAAGTCCTTACATCCTTATACATGATTTTTGGCATGTCTAATAATCACCTTAAAATAATTTTGCTACATGTGACATTTTGTTACACCCTTCTACCCCAAATTCTTACACATTAAATAATTCGAGATTTAGAAAGATAACGTCCCACAACGGGTAAAAAGGTTCACATTTCTCATCATTCAAAACGTCATTTGTCCAACAATAAACTCATAAAAGATAAAATAGAAGTAACAGTTCCCAAAATACTTAAGCAGCGGAATCAACATCAAAATAACCTACTGGCCATGTAAGGCACTTAAACAGTTTACAAAATCATTTCCTAAAATAGAGAACATAAAATAAAAATCCCCAACAGTATACCATAATGTCACATATATCAGAGCGACTCTCCCTTCAATTAATACTCGACACCAGTTGTGTCATCATCATCACCTGTAAAATTAACCACAGTGTAACGGTGAGGAAAAGAATACCACTCATACATACACATAGGAGACTACCCTATCCTCACCCACATATAATCCTCATTACCATCAAGTAATCACATACTCATTTCATCTTACATCTTTATTATCAGACAATCTTATCCCATCATAAATACACGAATCACACTTTATAAGTCATCAATCTCATTCTCAATATGTAATAGTCATCTCAACAATAAATCTCATAACATCATAATGTAATTCTACATCCTCATCACATTCAACGCATGTTCAACAATCATCATGCATACCGAAACATCATCAACATCATCATAATCATCATACTCATCATAATCATCGTAATCATCATAATCATTATAATCATCATACTCATCATAATCATCATAATCATCGTACTTATCATAATCATCATCTTCATCATAATCATTGTAATCATCATAATCATCATAATCACCATCCCAAGGATCATGACTTGGAACTCCGCACAATGGGCGTTCCTCATCAATCTCCCTAGTCGTCACCAATGATGGATCCCATCATGGTCTCTGCACCCCCCTCTAATGGGTCCGCGCAGTTCACCTCCCCGAGTTGCACGTCACCCCTCTCTAGGCTTGTGCATCTCGAGTACAACACCTCCCTGAGCTGCACTCCACCCCTCACTAGGCTTGTGCATCTCAAGTATAATCACATCCCTGAGCTACACTAGCCTCTCACTAGGCTTGTGCATCCCAAGTACAATCACCTCCCTGAGTTACACTCGCCTCTCACTAGGCTTGTGCACCTCAAGTACAATCACCTCCCTGAGTTACACTCGTCTCTCACTGGGCTTGTGTACCTCAAGTACCACATCACATATGCTCACGCATCATCAACATCATAAGAACAATTACATCATCATCATCATAAAACATCATAACATCATCATTAATCATCTTCATCATAAATCATCATAAACATCATTATTTATCATCATCATAAAACATCATAAGCATCATTAATCATCATCAATCACCCCCATAAGGTTATACACAACATCATCATCATCATCATAATAAACATCCATTCATCAAAGGTATAATCATATCATCAAAGTCACACCAAAATCAAGTATAACAATCATCATCAAACACTAGGATCTCAAAATCCATAGTGGTAATCGATTACCAACCTCCAGTAAATGATTACCTGCAAGCAAAGCCTCTGGTAATCGATTACAGTCCCTCTGTAATCGATTACCTGCAAGCAAACACACTGGTAATCGATTACAGCATCCCTGTAATCGATTACCTGCAAGCAATCTCTCTGGTAATCGATTACAACATTCATGTAATCGATTACCTGCGAACAAACAGCCCTCCCAGGCTGCCCAGAAACCCTGGTAATCGATTACATACCTCTGTAATCGATTACCCGCGACGCAGATCGCAGTTCTCATGATTTTATTCACCTCTAAAACTCTCTATTCAATCTCTAATCAATCCTCTTTGTTAAACAATCATTCATATGCATTTATATCCACAAAACTCAGTAAAAACACCAATCGTTTCACAGATTATACAGTTAATCCATCAAAACCCCAAATCATCAAACCCCTAATTACCCCTTTTCATTATTCTCAATATCCTTTTCAATTTTACCCAAGAATTCATCAAATTAATCATCAATCAACAGTTTTCATCATCCATTCTCAATATAACATATATTAATATGAATTTAAAGTCTTAAGTTACTACCCAAGCACCCCCACATGCACATACAAGCAGCACCCTCTCCCCCACCGTACCTTGAAGTGAAGATCGAACAGCAAGGAAGACTCTTTCTTGATTCTTGATGATCACTCTGCAGCAACCTCCTCTTGAGACTTGGTTTCTCCCCTCCTTAGCGTTTCACTCTCTGACGATTTGACGAATAAGGATTAGGGTGAACTGATAACCCCTCCTTACTAAAATGCCTATATGGGCTTGGGCCCATCCTCAACCCCCTTATCTTCTTTTTAAATTTGAACTAGCTTTATGGATAAAACTACTCATAATATTAATTCTATTATTATTTATTTATTTCTTCTACTTTATTAATTTAATTTAATTTAATTTTACTTAATAAAATTTAGGATGTTATAACTCTCCCCTCCTAAAAGAAAATTCGACCTCAAATTTTACCTGAAGCGAATAACTCTGGATAGGACTCCTTCATCTTCTCTTCAAGTTCCCAAGTAGCACTCTCGGGTGTAGGTCCTCCCCAGATTACCTTAACTAAAGAAATTTCTTTACCTCGAAGTTGTTTCACTCTCCGATCCTCAACTCTCACTGGCATGGTTTCCACCGTCAGGTTTTCCTTAATCTCAAGGTTATCCGACTCAATCACATGCGAAGGATCATGAATGTATTTCCGGAGTTGAGAAACATGAAAAACATTATGAAGGTTTGACAAGTGTGGAGGTAAAGCAATTTGATAGGCAACATTGCCGACTCTTTTGAGAATTTGGTAAGGACCAATGAATCGAGGTGTAAGCTTTCTAGATTTTAATGCCCTACCATCCCCAGTCCACAGAGTGACTTTCAGGAATACATGGTCTCCTTCTTTGAATTCCAATTCCTTCCTCCTCTTATCAGCATAACTCTTTTGCCTACTCTGAACTGTCCTCATCCTCTCCTAAATTATCCTAACCTTATCAGTGGTTTGTTGCACTACCTTCGGTCCTAACACAAGGCTCTCTCCCGGCTCACACCAACATAAGGGTGTTCTACACCTCCTACCATACAATGCCTCATAAGGCGCCATACCTATGCTAGAGTGAAAACTATTATTATAAGTAAACTCTATCAAAGGTAAGAAGCTATCCCAACTACCCCCTTGGTCTATCACGCAAGCTCTAAGTAAATCCTCTAAGGATTGAATGGTTCTCTCAGTATGACCATCGGATTAAGGGTGATAAGCTGAACTAAGCCTAAGTTGGGTCCCCAAGGCCTGCTGCAAACTCTCCCAAAATCTAGAAGTAAACCTAGGATCTCTATCAGAAATTATGTTAGATGGTATGCCATGCAATCTCATAATCTCACTGATGTAAATCTGAGCTAGTTTCTCTAAGGAGTACTTAATATTAATGGGAAGAAAATGTGCACTCTTAGTTAACCTATCCACAATGACCCAAATAGAGTCATGCCCCCTTACAGTCTTAGGCAAGGTAACTACAAAGTCCATGGAAATACTATCCCACTTCCACTCAGGTATACTTAAGGGCTGAAGAAATCCTGAAGGCTTTTGATGTTCTACCTTAGACTTTTGGCACACTAAACGGGCATCACAAACTCTTCTATGTCTCTCTTCATCCCAGGCCACCAAAACACTTTCTTCAAGTCTTGATACATCTTAGTCGATCCTGGGAGAAAACTAAGCTTACTTCTATGCCCCTCTTCAAACACTAAACGCTTAATGGTAGGTTCACTAGGCACACACAGCCGGTCTCCAAATCTCACTACCCCATCGGTACCTATCACGAACTCTCCACAATTACCTCCTTCTATGGCCTCTCGTCTAAGCACCAAAAACGGGTCCTCCAATTGAGCTTTACTAATATCCTTTAACAAATCATTGCTTACTTTAATCATCCCTAACCTTACACTATCAGAAGTCACCTCACAAGCTAAACTCAAATCCCTAAACTGAGTCAAAAGATCCATTTCCTTAATCATCGGGGAACTAACATGAATGGATTTCCTACATAAAGCATCAACCACTACATTAGCCTTTCCGGGATGGTAACTCAACTCAAAATCATAGTCCTTAAGAAACTCTAACCACCTTCTCTGCCTCATGTTCAGCTCTTTTTGATCAAACAAGTACCTAAGGCTCTTATGGTCGCTAAAAACCTTAAATCTGGAACCATACAAGTAATGCCTCAACATCTTCAATACAAACACTACAGCCGCTAACTCCAGGTCATGGGTAGGGTAGTTTCTCTCATGGATTTTTAATTGCCTAGAAGCATATGCTACTACTTTACCCTCTTGCATTAACACTCCACCTAAACCCATCTTAGAAGCATCACAGTACACTACAAAGGTTTTACTAAGATCAGGCAACACTAACACTGGTATACTAGTCAACTTTTCCTTAAGAGTTTGGAAACTAGATTCGCACTTACTATTCCACACAAAGGATACTCCCTTCCTAGTCAACTCAGTCAAAGGTAAAGTTAACTTAGAAAACCCTCTATGAATCTTCTATAGTACCCAGCCAACCCAAGGAAACTTCTAATCTCACTCACTGACTTAGGAGCCTCCCACTTAAGCACTGCCTCTACCTTAGAAGTATCTACACCTATACCTCCTCTCGAAATCACATGACCTAAGAAACTCACTTCTTTTAACCAGAACTCACATTTGGACATCTTAGCATACAACTGTTTATCCTTAAGAATCTGAAGCACTACCTTTAAATGTTCCTCATGCTCCTCCTTAGTTTTGGAATAAATTAGTATATAATCTATAAAGACAACTACGAATTTATCCAAGTAAGGGTGAAAAATCTTGTTCATGTAATCCATAAAAATTGCAGGAGCATTAGTCACACTGAAAGGCATTACCAGATACTCATAGTGCCCATACCTAGTTCTAAAAGCAGTCTTAGGTATATCCTCTTCCTTAACTCTAATTTGGTGATAACCCGACCTAAGATCTATTTTACTAAACACACATGCCCCCACTAGCTGATCCATCAGATCATCTATCCTAGGCAAAGGATATCTATTCTTAATGGTTACCTTATTCAACTGGCAGTAATCTGTACATAACCTCATGCTACGACCCTTCTTCTTCACTAACAACACAGGCGCTCCCGAGATAGCATAAACGCGGCTAACGTCACCTTTTGTATCATCGGGCAGTCCATCGCTCTAAAGATCTTCTCGATCTCGAATATCCAATCAGCAACTCCATCGGGATCGTAGCCCCCACAAAAAGTAGGTGGATGGTTCCTCTAGAACCGTGCAAGCCAATCCACCTCGTGATGTTGGTTTAGGTTGCCAACAGCCTGCGCCATATCCATTAAGGCGTCGGCCATCGCTAGATCATTCCTACCCCCAGCCATTACTCTTCTTATTCACATAAAAGTAAATAAGTCACACAATTAATTCAATCAAAACAAACAACATAATTCACTCAATCACACAACACATCAGCATCACAGAAGTGCAATAAACTTATAACTCAAGGCCGGTGAACCGACCTGCTCTGATACCAACTAACGTGACACCCTTCTACCCCAAATTCTTACACATTAAATAATTCGAGATTTAGAAAGATAACGTCCCACAACGAGTAAAAAGGTTCACATTTCTCATCATTCAAAATGTCATTTGTCCAACAATAAACTCACATAAGATAAAATAGAAGTAACAGTAACCAAAATACTCAAGCAGCGGAATCAACATCAAAATAACCTACTGGCCATGTAAGGCACTTAAACAGTTTACAAAATCATTTCCTAAAATAGAGAACATAAAATAAAAATCCCCAACAGTATACCCTAATGTCACATATATCAGAGCGACTCTCCCTTCAATTAATACTCGACACCAGTTGTGTCATCATCATCACCTGTAAAATTAACCACAGTGTAACGGTGAGGAAAAGAATACCACTCATACATACACATAGGAGGCTACCCCATCCTCACCCACATATAATCCTCATTACCATCAAGTAATCACATACTCATTTCATCTTACATCTTTACTATCAGACAATCTTATCCCATCATAAATACACGAACAACACTTTATAAGTCATCAATCTCATACTCAATATGTAATAGTCATCTCAACAATAAATCTCATAACATCATAATGTAATTCTACATCCTCATCACATTCAACGCATGTTCAACAATCATCAGCATACCGAAACATCATCAACATCATCGTAATCATCATAATCATCATACTCATCATAATCATCGTACTTATCATAATCATCATATTCATCATAATCATCGTAATCATCATAATCATCATCCCAAGGATCATGACTTGGAACTCTGCACAATGGGCGTTCCTCATCAATCTCCCAAGTTGTCACCAATGATAGATCCCATCATGGTCTCTACACCCCCCTCTAATGGGTCCGCGCAGTTCACCTCCCCGAGTTGCACGTCACCCCTCTCTAGGCTTGTGCGTCTCGAGTACAACACCTCCCTGAGCTGCACTCCACCCCTCACTGGGCTTGTGCATCTCAAGTACAATCACCTCCCTGAGCTACACTCGCCTCTCACTAGGCTTGTGCATCCCAAGTACAATCACCTCCCTGAGTTACACTCGCCTTTCACTAGGCTTGTGCATCCCAAGTACAATCTCCTTCCTGAGTTACACTCGCCTCTCACTAGGCTTGTGCATCCCAAGTACAATCACCTCCCTGAGTTACACTCGCCTCTCACTGGGTTTGTGTACCTCAAGTACCACATCATATATGTTCACACATCATCAACATCATAAGAACAATTACATCATCATCATCATCACCATAGATCATAACATCATCATTAATCATCCTCATCATAAATCATCATAAACATCATTATTCATCATCATCATAAAACATCATAAGCATCATTAATCATCATCAATCACCCCCATAAGGTTATACACAACATCATCATCATCATAATAAACATCCATTCATCAAAGGTATAATCATATCATCAAAGTCACACCAAAATCAAGTATAACAATCATCATCAAACACTAGGATCTCAAAATCCACACTGGTAATCGATTACCAACCTCCAGTAATCGATTCCCTGCAAGCAAAGCCTCTGGTAATTGATTACAATCCCTCTGTAATCGATTACCTGCAAGCAAACACACTGGTAATCAATTACAGCATCCCTGTAATCGATTACCTGCAAGTGTAATCGATTACCTGCAAGCAATCTCTCTGGTAATCGATTACAGCATTCCTGTAATCGATTACAATGCTGTAATCGATTACCTGCGAACAAACAGCCCTCCCAGGCTGCCCAGAAACCCTGGTAATCGATTACAGACCTCTGTAATCGATTACCCGCGACGCAGATCGCAGTTCTCACAATTTTATTCACATCTAAACCTCTCTTTTCAATCTCTAATCAATCCTCTTTGTTAAACAATCATTCACATGCGTTTATATCCACAAAACTCAGTAAAAACACCAATCGTTTCACAGATTATACAGTTAATCCATCAAAACCCCAAATCATCAAACCCCTAATTACCCCTTTTCATTATTATCAATATCCTTTTCAATTTTACCCAAGAATTCATCAAGATTCATCAAATCAATCATCAATCAACAACTTTCATCATCCATTCTCAATATAACATATATTAATACGAATTTAAAGTCTTGAGTTACTACCCAAGCACCCCCCACGTGCACATACAAGCAGCACCCTCTCCCCCACCGTACCTTGAAGTGAAGATTGAACAGCAAGGAAGACTCTTTCTTGATTCTTGATGATCACTCTGCAGCAACCTCCTCTTGAGACTTGGTTTCTCCCATCCTTAGCGTTTCGCTCTCTAACGATTTGACGAATAAGGATTATGGTGAACTGATAACCCCTCCTTATTAAAATGCCTATATGGGTTTGGGCCTATCCTCAACCCTCTTATCTTCTTTTTAAATTTGAACTAGCTTTATGAATAAAACTACTCATAATATTAATTATATTATTATTTATTTATTTCTTCTACTTTATTAATTTAATTTAATTTAATTTTACTTAATAAAATTTAGGATGTTACACATTTGATGACATCAAATCATACAGCTCATAATATTGAGAACCTTAGTGACACTAGATCGAAGGAATATACACACTATTATCGTTATGAGAATTGCTTATGACACTCACATAAAGATATGTACAAATTTCTTACAACGAGTCAATCTAATACATCGTTAACTTTTAGTGTGCACTTATGGGAAGACTCGATATATCATATCGATAACTAATGAGATATGTATATATATGTATATATATGGTAATTAGTCTATACGCTCACTAGTCTCTTGATATTGTTGTTTCTTAATCCACAATAATATTTGAGTAGGAATATTTGAGAATAACATCCAAGACCGGCTAATAGTATACTGCTACCAAGGAACCCACTTAATACCTTGTGACGATGAAGAAACTATTTCAAAAACTTTATTATGATAATTTAAATAAATATGTAACATGATAAATAAAATATCTCATATATCAATGAATAATATGATACAATTTGTATAAAAAGTGGGTATGTGGACTTATAATGCATGGACTGGTCCACATAACCATACTCGTGTGGGCATATACTAGAATATTTTTGATTCATTTAATTGTAAGATTATACAAGTTGACCCGTGAAACTAGTAGGTTAAATGAGTTTCGTCTACAAGTTTGTGGGTTTATTTTGTTTATTTGCATATAAACATTAACAATTTTTTAGTCAATTAAGGTAAAAAAAGAACAAGCAAAAATCCAATTTCTAATAATAAAAAATAAAAAATGGCATGTGAATTAGTCTATTTAAACCACTGGCCTATCCAACTAGGCTAGTTCGATTTGTACACCCACCTCAAAAGGTAATACTAATGGGGTTGATATACAATTGACCGTTAAGACATACACCAACAATTATGTCATACCTCTTTACAACACATTATTTATAATTGAGTAAACTTTATGTTATTTTCATTAAATAGGGAATAAGTCTCAATCAAGTAGACGGTGTAACACCCCAACCCTCTCCTAGCACCCCCTCTCAGGGCTCAGGACTTTACTGAGCATGTTACCACACTTTAGCTTTGGCACCCCTGAAGTGCCTTATTCCCCTTCTCAGGGAACCTCCGTGGGTTTCGAACCCAATACCTCAGGGATATAGTCTTAGATTCCTCAAACCCACTACCAATTGAGCTGAATAGAGCTACTAACTCAATTGGTAGTGGGTTTGAGGAATCTAAGACTATATCCCTGAGGTCTCGGGTTCGAAACCCACAGAGGTTCCCTTAGAGGGGGAATAAGGCACTTCAAGGGTGCCAAAGCTAAGTGTGGTAACATGCTCAGTGAAGTTCTGGACCATGAGAGGGGGTGCCAGGAGAGGGCTGGGGTGTTACAGACGGGGATGACAATGAGTGATAGACCTTGTGGGTACTTGCAAAATTATCCATGATGGATAGAATAATTATCTACTAAATGGATATGAATCTAAATAAGAGTAATGATCCACAAAAATTTATAGGGATGAGTGCGGGTATGGGTACGATATTATTTACCCTGCCTCAAACGTGCACATAAACGGGCGCGCACACACACTTTGTAACATTTTTAATGTATAAACATCATGTTACGTGTTTATTTTAATCATCTTCTTGTGTTGAATTTTAATTTAGTAAAATTATTTTGTTTAGATTTGTGAATAATTTTTCCATTCAATTATAGTTATATTTTTAATTAAGGATTTGTATTAATTTATTAAATTTTTATAATTAACTAAAATGCAAGAAATGAGTGGAGTTATGAGTATATAAGTATGTAATAGGTAGTGGTATATATATGTACTGAAGTTGTTAATTGCATGATAAGAGAGGGGGTATAAATATTTTTTTAATGTAGGTGTGAAAATAAGTATTATAGTACATGATCAAGACTCATTCCATTATCTCCTACCAAAAGAAAAAAAAAATGACCATATCCATTATATTCCATATAAGTAGAGAATAACACCTATATGTAGTGCAGATTTAGTATAATGTTGGCATATATTTCAATACATTTGTCAGACATAAAATTTTTGTTTGAAATCATCGAATTGTGAGTGAAAGAAAAAGTTGTGCTATAGGCGTGTTTGGTACTGCATATGCATGGTTCAGGAGGAAAATGTTACATATTTTGTGGGTCTCACAAAAAATACTTTATTCTCAAATAGCGAAGAAAGTTATTCTCCGTGTGACATATGCAACTAATTTTCCATTTTTATCCTTCCAACAACATTATGTTTGTTATCACAAATTCTTAAATAAGGGTATTTTTGTCTTTCTCTAAAATATACATTATTTCTCTCTTCTCTATTATTTACTCTTACTCACATCTTTCTCTTAAACCAAACAACTTAAAAAATTCACTATTTTCCTCCTTTTTCTCTCTTCCTTTGTTTTTTCTTTTCACTCTTTCTTTCTTCCCATTTTTTTTTACAACCAAACAAAGTTAAAAGGAACTATGAAATTTTATTGGCATGGACACAACAAACAAATATAGTATTAGAATGCATTTACTTAAGTTTTTTTTTTTTAAACTTTCTCTTTTTTCTAACCCCTTTTAAAACTATTTACAACTTTTTAGATAACTTTAAAAAAATATAAAAAGTATAAGGGAAATTCTAACAATAACATTATTAAATTATCAAAAACAGAATTTTTTTTATTTAATTGTGTAACATTTAATATTAAAAAATAATTAATGTCACGATTTTTAATGAAAATTTTTTAAATGTTGATTTCTTAGCGAGTGTCATTTGTTAGCGAGACCCAAAGTATATTATTTATTTTTTATAAGCTACTTTGAGTAATTTACGAAAAAAAATAATTATAATTTTTTTCTTGAAAATAAAACATGATTTTTAATAGGGTCGTAATTTGGTACCCTCCGGTCAGAGAGGGTTTTAGTACTTTTTATTATTATTTTTATTGAATGGAGGCATAGATGTCAAAACTACATAGGAACAAGTCATTTACTCCCTCATAAATTATTTTGAAGACATAAAATAGATTTTAAATGAGACACATGTGTATTGCAAATGAAAATGTGAAAAGTCAGGGGAATACAATAAAAAATACAGGATAATGGTTATAGGGGGTCAAAAAGTCTTTTTAAAAATTAAAAATACAAATTCTAATAGTTAAATATTGTCTCGTAACTATAAAAATATTAAGACCATTTAAAAAAGTTGAGAAACATTAATTAAATGATCAAAGAAAGTACCAAAACCCTCTCTCAATGAAGGGTATCATAGAATTTCCCTTTTTAATATTGTAACTAATTGAAATTATTTTTATTTTGTACTAGATTTTAAAAATAAATTGCTTTGAAAGTGCATCATTAGGTTTTTTTAGGGCTAAAGTGCATCATCAGGTTTTTTTATTTTGGCAAAGTGAATGAGATTATGAGGGATCAGCCCGGTCTAATATAGGCAAGTGATCTTCTTATCCAGAACCAGAATTGCTTGTATGTCACGTGACAATCATAGCACTTTGAACAAACGAAACGAGAGGCCCCCTCACGCGTGTGTCCTTTTGTCACGTACCGTTTTCTCACCTCAGCATGACACCTCCACGCGCTCACCGTTGCGTCTCTCCTTTTCTTGCGCTTAGCTATCTGAAACCAGCCAATTATTAATACTACACTTTTTTATAACTTTTATTCTTAAATAATTTAATTTTAATTTTATTAATTACTTTCTTATTTCTTTTTATTTGTCTGCTTTGCTCTTTGGCTAATATGAAAATTAGGAAGATATTTTTTGTGCTAAAATATCTGAAAAAATAGAGAGTTTTGTCCGTCAGTATCATCTTTTATTACGTTTAAATAGCTTTTATTTATTGAAATAATCTATTTATATAAATAAGGGTTATTATTAAAAAAAGTAATTGTTATTTTATAATATTATAAATTAACAAAAAATTTATATAAATAAAAAATATCAACTCAAAACAACACACTATAAACTAGTCCAACTCGCTATAAACTAGCGTATTTATCTTGTTAAACACACACCAAATATATCTCGGATTCTAAGATTTGGAATCAAGTTATAGAACTAATTGCTTCAAATTTCAAAAGTATTGAATTTTCTCTATTGTTTTTCATCTCCATACTAATTAAAAAATATATATTACATAAAAAATTAAATACATTTAACATTTATTTTATTTAATAGTAATTAAAAGGAATAATAACAACAATAAGTAGGGGAGTTTAAAAACATTGATATGATGGTTCAACAATATATTGAATCTCGTAATGCTCTAAGAGCAATGTGAAATTTTCTTACTACTTTTCCTACAAATCCTCTCGCTAGTAATATATAAAACGGTTTTTTAACATGTGTAACTTTGCACATGATAAGAAATTAAAAGTAGAAAGGTTTTATTGGAAATTACGACTTTTAACATTATCAAAGTTGCAATAAAATCTTTTCACTTTTGATTTCTTATCATGTGCAAAGTTTTACATATTAAAAAAATCTCATATATAAAATATATATTAAATAAAAAATATATTTAATATCTTAAAAATATAAAGAATTTCAATATTTATTTTATTTCATAATCAGAAGAAACAAGGATGATATTGGGAAGATGGTTAGAACTTACTAGTAGAGGCCAATTAAGTGAAGCTGCTAGTGTTGGGAATGCTGCTCACTGTCCACCAACTGAAGATGTCTCCCCAGTCAGCTCCAATGGTGAAGGCTGTGTTGTTTTAGAGTGCTGAATTCTATGTTTAGAACTTCATGTACATGTGGCATTAATCCTTTTATTTTGTCCTGCTCTTTATAATAAAAATTGGTATTTATATAACTGTCAAAGTATTACAAAATTACATTCAATCATATCACTTGGTTAAATTTAACAATCATCTTTAAACCTCAATTTAAAAATAATTAACTTTTTAATATTTGAATTATAATATTCCTTTTTTTTCAACACATATATATACCAATAAAAATAGAATAATTGAAAACATAAATGCTTTTTTTTTATTTTAATCAAGGAAAAGTCAGTGTCAAAATAACAATGAAATGAATTTTTTAATCATATATGTATTCCTTTGTATCCTTTGAAATGCAGACAAAACAAGCTAAAATGTCTTAAAAATGTGTCTTCATCCAGCTGAATTGCTGGCTCCTGGGATTAGAATTTATAAGGAAACTTTTTTCATAGGGTATACGTGTATTTAATGAAGCCATTTGGTAAGGTGTCAATTTCAACAGAAGGGTCTATCATTACAAAACTCTAATGGTTTAATCACTTTAATGGTCCAATATGTGATGGTGATCGATTTGGAATAATCTCTCAGTCTCACTTGTTGATTGAATGTGCACACTCTCCACCCTCTACTCCTTTGGATAACTTTCGTCCCTTTATATGCATACAAACATCATGATATTCTAATTAATTAATGTGGTAGAATGGTGAATTGGTGATTCCATAATATGAATATACGCTTAAAAGAGATGAGTTTATGATCTTTTTTATTATTACGTATTGATTCTCTTTTCCTCAATACACAATAAATTGTCTAGATATAAGACAATCTAAAATTATTTTATTTATTTATTTATATATTTAAGTGAGAATTTTAAAATCATAATTTTTAAAAGGATATTCTAATTAGCACCATCAATATGAATCTCATAATTATATTTCAAGTAAAAACTAAATGTTTTTTTTTAAAATTAATTTGCTATTGGCAATGGGACCAAATTAGGTAGATAGAGTTGTTCAAATAAAGTTTCCAATGTCAATTATAAGTTATTTCGTTTATAATAAAAAAATGTACTTTTAAATAGTGTTTTTTTAATATTTTTTATTACTTATTTTAATTTTATCTCAATATTTTAATAAGAAACCTGTTTTATTAAAAACTCTTAATTATAAACTTATTGTAGAATCTTAATATTTTCATCCTCTCATGAAGTTATTATTAATATAAGCTTGATTAATAGCAAAACGTACATTAAAGAAAAAAGATTAAATAATTGAAATGATTAATTAAAGAAAAAAGATTAAATAATTGAAATGATTAAATAGCCTTAGGCTATATTTTTCTATAAAAATAATTGGAACTAAAAACCAGTGTACTTAAAATAGTTAATTTTTAAATAAAAAATTATAAGAGTTTGAAATTAATCAAAAAATATAAAATATAAAATATCTAAAAATATATTATAATATATAAAATAAAATGAGAACTTATGTAAAAAAATTATATTATTTTATATTTATTAACTATTTTAATAATTAATTTCATCAAAAACTTCTAATTAAATAATATAATTTATCAGTTTTTCACTTCTAACTAAAATATAACTTTCAACTATCAACTACTTTTATCAAGTATAGTCTTTATTAAATTAGTTGTTAAATTCATTGATAAACATAAAATGAAATAAAATTTCATACTTTAATGATTTATTATATAAATTCTAGTTTTATTTTATAGATAAAAAATATTTTAGGTAATTATAATTTTATATTTTTTGAAAATTTTAAATTCTTATAATTTTTTTAAAGATCAAATATTTTATTAAAAAATAAAATTATGTAATTTTTAAAATAAATAATATAATATGAGAGAGGAGTAAGGATTAAAAGTCAAAAGTAATGATTCATGAACTATGAGTGATTGACTGCTATAAAATATAATGAAATAATTTTATTAAATTATTAAGTTTAAAAATAAAAGGAAAAAATAATAAGATGTAAATTATTATAAATCAATAAAATAATTTTGTTTTCTAAACACTTCTATTTTTATCAAATAAATTTGTAAACATGGATGGCTAATAAAAAATCACTTATAGAGAAATTATGATTGGGTATGAGCACCCCTATATTCTATTCAATGATTTTAGCTTATCTAAAAAAATAGAATGAGAATATTTATTATTAAATGAGTTTAAAAGAGAATAATAAAAATTCACATGATAAACATATATGACAATTTAAGAGGGTCTAAGAGAAATTAGAGAATAATAATTGTTAAAGGGATTTAAAAAAATGCGGATAGATAATCAAACAAAAAGCAAATCATGTTCAAGAAATAGTGATTGGTCGCATTGGAAATGAATTGTGACTCAAGATAGACTTTATCTACAAAATCATCACTCTTATGAAAATTTTACCTAACCACCGTATTTGGCCCTAGAATTAAACATACGGGGACACAAAATCACAACTATGTCCGAGGAAAAAAAACAAAAACATATCATTCGGCTATTTTAGATAAAAGGATTAATTAAAATGAGAATGAATGAGTGACTAAATATTCTTTTGTGCCTTATGAGATTTTACATTTACATATCACAAAAGAATCCTGCCATTTTCAGTTATCAAAATAACAATTTTGATTACGTTAACGATTTGAATATAAACACTTCAATATCTTAATTACATTGTAGAATAAAGGCCAAAAGGTATCATTTTTTAACCAAAAAGGAAAAAGAAAATCAAATTTAAATATGTTGGAATTGAGGTATGCACTGGATCCAATCTGCCATGTTAGTAATAATAATATTGTGTATATTGTTCATTTCATTGTCATATTTATTTAATTCATATGATAAGGTCCTCAATTAAAATTAGAGACTTGTTATTGTAATAGAGATTACAATAATGAGAAATGAGTCTTATATAATTTTAATCTAAATTGTTCTTGATCGTTGGATTATTGAGGATAGGACATCATTAATCCGGATAGATCAATATATGTGTTGTAGTCTTTATGAGATAAATATTAATAGTTCTGATTTATTAAATTACACATATAAATGGTGCATATAGAGATATGACCATTGAACTGACTCAAAGGAGAATTCCTAATGGTTAATATTACCCTTGAATTGTCAATAGGAAATTCTTTTGAAGAAATGTATAATTTCCTTATACTTGAGATTAACATAGTAATCAACAAGATATTTATTATACTTTGATATCGGACACCTAATGCTTTATGACATTAGTTTAAAGATTATCAGGTATGATTAAATACTTGTAGGATTAATGTTTAATCACGAAAGAATCCATCAACTCTTGGTAATGAGTTTGAGCTCTATATAAATAAAGACATTGGCCAGGGTATTATGAATGAGAGAAGAAAGGAGTTTCTTAAGTCATTCATCACACGTTAACTTATTAGAATTTGACAAATATACCATATTCTAGAGTTAAACATAGAGCTGAAAAGGATGGAAGGAAATATTATATTAATCTTCTAGTGGTTATAAAGTAAGATATACTTCGTACTATCCGGTCGTTAAGGAGTGTTGCTAGACGCCAACCTTAATTAGTAAATTATTGAATTAATTTACAACTGGTTTAGTAATGAACCTACAGGGCCACACACTAACGAGTGTTCCAATCTTTGTTGGACGAGAAAATATTATTGGTCAAATTAAATAGTTTAATTTTATCGGATAAATATATTTTCTCAAAGTGGAATATTATTGTATTTTTTGCTAGCACCAAATATACAAATAATATTTTAAACATCTGTAATTTAATTAAGTCAGACTTAATTAATATATTGTAAAAAATATATATAGGAGGGGTTGCAACAGAATTGACCAAGTCATGGCACGTTGGCAACCACTAGCTTGCAACAAAGTGTGTTGCTATCCGATAGCAACTAAATGCTTTGATGAGGGAGTAGTTCCTATAAAGTAGGAATTTAAAATTGCAACAGATATACGTGCCTTTAAAAAAGGGCTAGAAGTATATAGCAAGCTGAATGAACTTTGCTGGACCATTTTCTCTTAGTCAGTCTCCTAAGTTACAGATTCACAAATTTGGTTCCACGCGTCAAGTGTTGACACAACAAAGTTGGTCTCGGTGTGGATACACGTGTAGAACCTTCATATTTTTGGAGGGGAAATTTTGTAGAGCCATCACTGTCTCCTGAGATAAATATTTCTTAAATGTTTTTTTTTGCCTCACTGATACCTAATTTGCATAAATTGGTACACATAGGTCCTCTATTTTCCGCTGCGCTTGTTATGAACACGCAATTTATTCCTTTAAACACTTCAATATCTTAATTACATTGTAGAATAAAGGCCAAAAGGTATCATTTTTTAACCAAAAAGGAAAAAGAAAATCAAATTTAAATATGTCTGAGATAATCTTAGAGTGGGAATGAGACTTGCACGTAGCATTTTAGTATTCCCTTGTCTGACCGCTTAGTGGTATGCAATATGCATCTTTGGTTGTGCAAATCCTCATCTGCAATATATAATTTACACTGTCAGCAATTTCTGCATACGAATCTGTCATTTTGTCAACTAGCTATTAGAAAAAACTGATGATAAAAAAGTATTTCAATTGTTTAATTACCTGTCACCCAGATGCGGGTACTTCAATAAATAAAAAAAAATCATTACAAAAAAAAACCCATTTGCAACTTTTAGCAATTGATAATGTTAACTTGCACTTACTATAATTATTTTGTCATTTGGTACCGGTACAAAAATATGTAAAAAAGGTAGAAATTTGAAAATATAGGAAAGAAAAAATAAAATTTATTTTATAACTATGCTCTTTAATCTTTATATGATTTAACTCCCCAAACACAATGAAACACATTTTATTTTAACTCCTCTAAAATAAAGTGTAGTGTTATAACCAATGGTTGAAAAAATCAACCGTTAATATTGTGATTTGTTGATCTCTCTATGGTACACAAAACTCAAAATATTATATTGGTACATCAGTTTTTTTCCTGACATGTGGAAGTCACTAGACTTATTCCCGAAATTTGGCTTTTATTCCTTTGCAGAAATTTATTTCAAGGAAGCCCTTTTCCGGGTTAAAGCCTCGGCTATAAAGACAAAGAGTCTCATTAGGCCTCGAATTAGAAAATTTGTCCACAACCATTTTTACAGAGAGACAACAATCAGAGATTCAGATTTAATTCATAAGAATATAATTATGATCTGAATGAGACCACTCATAATGTGTTTATATACACATTTAGCTCGTGTAGCATGCTTCCAAAGCCAATTTATATTAGAAGTAACGATTGTTGTTACTTATCTAAGATGATTGTGAGGTTGTCCGACTTGAAACCAAAAGCCTTTTTTATGGTCGGTCGTAAAATCTATGTTTGAATAATGTTTACGACTTTCAAATGGAGATAGTGAGGTGCTTGTACAAAAATACTTTGACACTTAAATTAGAGGCGATTTTGGCAGCATGTCAACATGGTAGAAGTATGTGTGCATGAACTATCACTATGTTGAGGTATATATAGACTCAAAGTGGAGGTGGGGGAGTGGGTGAGGTGTCATATGGCGTAAGCTTTTCAACCACCCTTGTAATGTCATCGACACCCCTTGTAATTAAGTTAAATTACCTCACGATCATGCCATTGACAACGAAAAGGCATTGAAATTTTGGGATGGGAAATGCATTTAATGTAATATGTCCCACTTAAAAGGTGAACATAGTAGAGGCTTGTCTATTGTTGTGTGGGGTTGGAAGGGCCTCATTGAACAGAGGTTCTATCGAAATATATTGGTCAAATGTGTGTAGAGGTGGGTATGTGAATTGGTTTAACTGCATCCTCAATAGCTTGTGACTTAAACTAGTCAACACACACAAGCTTGCTTTTAAATGATCTACATTCAATCAACCCACATAGACTCGTTGGTTAAACAAGGTAGCTGGTGGATTGATCCGCAATGTTTGTTTTAATTTTTTTACTTGTTATAAAATATATTTTACTTATATATGCTTTTATAAAAATTTCAAATTAACTAAAAATGATTTTTTATGTGGGTAAATGGGTTGAATACAAACCCACATATCAAACCTGTTTAACTTAGTGCCCGTTTGGTTTAGATTTTGACCCACCAAGAATCAATTCTGCAGAATTGATTTTAAATCACTTCCGTCCAACGTACTTCGTAAAGTGTGCATCATCCATCTCAACTATTCATTTCTAAAATTAATTATACTCAACTATAAACCAAACGGACCATTACAGGTTATGCGAGCCAACTCACATAAGGCCACAATTAAATGGGTTACTAATTTGGTAGCCCAAGTCCGTGCAAATTGCGAGTTATGTAGACCAATCAGCCGACTGGAGTTCATATACTTAGCTTTAGTCGTGGGACTACACAAATAAAATAATAGCATAACTATTCGACACAAATCTTTCTTACAAGAATGTTAAAAAAAGGTTTTGCAATAGATTAAGATTAAATAAAAATACAAGTGGAGTGGGAAAGTAAATAGAGTCATATGCTACTTACCAACATATAAACTTTATATTGATTTCATGGTTTTGTTTTTGAGCCAATAAAAATTTTTAATCAAAAAACAAATAAATTATTAATCAAAGATCTTTGCCAGTAATGAGGGAAAAAATTGTTATTTATGATAATGAAGCAGAACAAATAACATATAACTGCTTGACAACCATGCAATATAAAATGAGTGTAATAGTGATTATTTTAATTATCATGCAATGCAGAGATAACATTCTTATTTCGTTGATAATAAGATAATTCTAAAAAATACGAAGTATAAAAGATTATGTATTTTAGAATTTAAATAAAAATATCTAAAAGATAGAGAAATTATCTTATAAAGATTATTAAAAGATAAGGAGACATTCAAGGCATGCAAATAACATTATATAAGAAAAAAAATCAATTTTTTTAATAAATTTTAAATTAAAATAAAATGACATATGAATATGAGAGCACGAGAACATGGAGCCCCATTAAAAGTTGAAAGTTACATTTAATGTGAAGAAGTAGATTTGGTGGTATTAATTTTGTGTGGGTGAAGAGGTTTGCTTGGAGTCTTCTTTGGTGCCTCACTAGAGTCCACCAAATCCTAATACTTTCAAGTTAAATGTGGATGGAAGCTGTTTGAGGAATAAGGATATAGGAACGGGTGGTCTCATTTGCAATACTAAAGGGGAGTGGCTAGCTGGTTTCTCACCTTTTGAAGGCAAGGAGGACTCTCAAATTGCTGAATTGCTTGCCATTAGGAATGGGCTGCAGGTTGCTTGGAGTGAAGGAGTCTGTTACTTAAGGATTGGGTGGTTACTATATGTCATGTTAATAGAGAATCAAACAAAGCAGCTGATGTCCTAGCTACACTGGGGGTTACACATAGATGGAGTTGGAGATTTTGGAAGCATGCTCCTTTGGCTGTTAGGAATAGTCTTGCTGTTGCTGACTTAGCTTTTAGCTAGTTGTTTGGTCTTTCTTTGTTTCTTTCTGTTATTCCACATTACCAAAAAAATGAAAAACAAATACACTATTAATCCAATATCTTTGCTAGTGATGAAAAATTTGTTATTTGAGATAATGGTTTAAAACAAATAACACGGTATTACTTGACCATCATGCAATTCCAGCATGCAAAATGAGAGTAATAGTGATTTTTTTAATTATCAAACAATTTATTTTGTCGATACTTATAATATATTTTTAAATTTAATAAAAAATCTAAAAAATAAAGAAATTATTGTATAATAATTATTAATGTATTTCTAAATCACTGTGTTTTAAATTTTAGATAAAAATGATAAAATATTCAAACCTCATAAATAACCTTAGATAAGAAAAAATTCAATTTTTTTATAATAACAATAATAAGAAATATTGTATATTTTTAGAATTATAATAAAAAATACATGGATTAACATAGAGGTTCATTGATTTAAAAATAAATCCAAAAACTCCTTTACAACTCAAATTTAACATATAGAAGCATGTTTGGTTTAACGTTGAAACAATGATTACCCATGCTAATAAGGTATACATGTGGTTTACATAAAAAAAAGTTAACGTTGAAACATGATAAACTCATATTTTTAACGCTAAAAATAGTTGCGTTAGAAAATTTAATTTTGAGTCTGGCCAATTTTACGCCAAATCAAACACACATAAAGTAGATTTTATGATATTGATTTTAGGCGGCTTTACTTTATAATGGTACCACAAAGAAAGTCATGGTTTTTTTATGAGAAAATATTTGTTATACATGTGTGTGTGAGATAATGTTTTAGAATAAATAATACATCATTGCTTGACAATCGTGAAATTCAAGCATAGAAAATGGGTATAATAATTTACTTTAACTATCATGTAATATAAAGATTAACATTTTTTTATTTAATATTGAGAAATAAATACAAATTTCACACTTAATTAAAAATGTTTAATTACAAAAATGAATAAAAAAAAGGGTCGCAATTTGGTACCTTCCTGCCAGAGAGGGTTTTGGTACCTTCTTGGTATTTTTTTATTGAATGGAGGCATAAATGCCAAAATTACATAGGAACAAGTCACGTACTCCATCCTAAATTATTTCGAAGACATAAAGTAGATTTTAAATGAGACAAATGTGTATTACAAATGAGAATGTGAAAAAAATGGGGAATACAGTAAAAACTACAGGATAATGGTTATAGAAGGTGAAAAAGTCTTTTCAAAAATTAAAAATACAAATTCTAATAATTAAATAGTATCCCGTAACTGTAAAAATACTAAACAATTTAAAAAAATTGAGAGAAATTGATTAAATGATTAAAAAAATATCAAAACTCTCTCTCACTTGGGGTATAATAGAATTTCCCATAAAAAAAATATGCATAAACTCCGTTGGAGACAGAGAGCGTGGAAGAGAAACGCGACTCGAGTAGGTGTACAAAAAGGAAAAAGAAAAGGTTATCCTCTATCTCTCTCTTGGTTTATTCTATTTCCAATTTCTCGCTCCAAAGTCCAAAACACATAACATAGCGTCAGATCAGACTCAGACAGAAGTTGATAAGAACAACGAGCGAACGAACCGTTTTCTTCTTCTTCTTCTTCGCGGCAATCACTCTCACTCTCTCTCCCTCATTTCTCCTTTTTCCGCTCCGTCGTTTATTCCTTCTCCTACATTGCCTTATCTCTCCCTCTTTCAATAAACGACAATAAAACCTCGCACCGTTTCCCTTCCCCTTCCTTCGTTTCCGCACTTTCTTTCAATCTCTCTCTATGGGAAACGCTAACGGCAGAGAAGACGGAGCCATTGCTGGCGGCGGCGATCCCTCCGCCGCAGATGCCACCGTCCGTGGAGCTCACGCGCCTGATTCTCGACCTCCTGTTCGTGCTTTCTCCTCCGATTCAATGGCCAATAGCCCGCC
Organism: Sesbania bispinosa; assembly: GCA_026901365.1. NCBI lineage: Eukaryota > Viridiplantae > Streptophyta > Magnoliopsida > Fabales > Fabaceae > Sesbania > Sesbania bispinosa. The sequence continues at coordinate 1,395,746 of QLOH01000045.1, read as the reverse complement.
GCAGAGTCCTCGCCGCTCCAGATCGCCGATCCTCTTCGGTCCTCAGGTTCTCTTTCAACAACAATCTATTTCTTTTTTTTCTTTTTTTATTCACTTACTTTGCGTCCTTTTCTGCATTTCGGTGTGTTTTATGTCATTGTGTGTTTTCGTCACTGTTGAATTGAATTTGGTTAGCTAGGGTAGAATTTCGATTTCGGTTGGTCAAATAGGTGCTTCGTCGATGTTACTTTCGTGGTTGGTTGGTGAATTTAATGCTAACAAACATTTGGTGTGTACGAGAGAGAGAGAGAAATAGAGATTAGGAGCAAGTGTAAAAGAAAACACTATTGTTGAAACCTTAAATTATTTCTGAGTTTATGTTCTTACCATCAAAGCTTCAAAGTTGAAACGGAGATAGTAATTTTGGGGTTTTGAATTGAACGGATCTGGAAATTCTGTTACTGATCAATTGTCTCTTTTGTGCATGGTTGATGAATGTGATTTGGATTGAATAAGCATGATGGTGACCAAAAGGAATGTGGCTGGTTTTGATTGAATGCATATGGTTTGTATGTCAAAGACTTGATGAGAAAGGGTGTGAAGAGCGGAATGGTGCAGATCTATGAGAGCTAATCGCTTTAAAGTAAACTATTTGTAGTTTTCAGATTCATTATGTCTGCCTGTTAATCTGTTTACATGGTTACCTCACCAATTTGCAGATTCCCTGCTATATCATTTTTGTTCACTGAGAGTTGAGAGATGAAAACATTTTAGTAGACTTATACTTACACTTACACGAGTCACAACTTCACATTTCTCATAAACACATGATTCCATTTGAGTTTAAGTGTATGTTTGATTTGGCATTGAGAAGGAGTCAAACTCAAGTTTGAACCTCTCAAACACAGCCTAAGTCGCGCCACATAACTATTTTCCGGTTAAACTCATGGAATCATGTATGCATGTTGTGGACCATTGTGTAACTGAGAATTGTGTGGTCAGCATTACACCATTTGGAAATACACATTCATTGTTATAGTCTACGGGGCTCTACTGATCAATTTTGTCCGATTCGGAAATTGGATATTGTATGCAATAGTGTCCACTGGATTGAGCGCGTGAAATTTTCTGTTTGGAATGTCGATGAAATATATGTTTCATGGAATCCATTTTATTGGTGTAACGGTATGAGTTTGGTTTTATGTCAATTTGTGACACGTGAAGTTTCCCTATTGAGAAACCGCACGTGAAGTATTGGAACATGAGTACATGTCACTGTCTGCCAATGTTGACGCAATGATTTTGGATATTGTAATTAATGCATCGGGATGTAATTTCAAAAGTTTTAACCGTAAGACAAGAAGATTATATGCGGTTTTGTTGTAATAGCAGTTAATTAAGTATATAATATCAAGAGTTTTACACAAGATTATGAGCATGATATAGAAATCAATACTTTTCTATTCTTTATTCCCTCCAGTCCAATGTATATCAATCCCATGGATTTGGCAAATATTTGCCCATTGTCCCCTCCTATGTCCATCAATGTTTTGAATGTTATTATTGTTACTTTTTGTCGTCAATTTGAGAATGTTTGGCAGCCGTCTCTCTCCCTCTCCCTCACTTTTTCCCAACCTCTCATGTAGAGTTTATAGATTTCCATGTATGGTAAATCTTGGCAACTTGGTTTATTTTATATAACTTACTGTCCTATAATAGACTGCCTACAATAGGCCCACAATGGGTCTGACCCTTTGTTGGACCTCACCATGGCGTGAGCTTTATAGTACTTGGTTGCCCTTTTACTGTCCATTCACTTTTTGACTGCAATCTATGAATTTTGGTATTTTGACTGCTTATATGATTGTAGTATTTTCTTTCTCAGTATTTTACAAATCTGATTTGTTTGCTGAATTTTTTTTTTAAATATAAGTGGTCATCCCTTTGTTGTTCTCCAGTTCTTTTAAGGTGAATGAATGTGCATAATTTAATTTAACATGGATATCTGAGAATCTATTATTTTACCTTTCATATATAGGTAGGTTTTTCCCGGGTGTGCTAATGTGTGTGTGATTTGTGTCTCACATCTGAAGATTCACTCTCATGTTAAGTAGAATAATCTTGTGAAAAATTTTGCACATTTTCAGGTTTTTGGGGCTGTAATCAGCAGAAAAATCATTTCCTAGTCAGTTAAAAAGAACCTGTCAATATGTGGAAAATGACTTTCTATCTTCCATGGTGGAAATTGTTTTCCAAAACAGTTTTGATCTTGAAGGAGTAGTGCCCCTCATAGCATTTTCTTATTCTTACTATCCTGTATTTCCAACAACCTTGGTTAGGCCCGGATCATGACATTTAAATTCATTTACTTACTCATGATTTTAGCTACTTAGTTTCAATTCTGGAAACAAGATGGTTACACTCTCAAACCAGTTAGGTCCCATTGATAAAAATATTGTACAATATTAACTAAGCAAAATCAAGAGTAATTGATGTCCCTTTGCACCATAGCTATTTTCCCCTTGCTAACAACACTAGTGAAGCTTCATGGTTGTATTTTCATATGAATGCAGGAATATTAGATGTCATTCCTATTTTAGTAACACATAGTTATTGTTTCCTATAAATACTTTAGTACTATTCTCAAGGTCGTAAAAAAATGGTGAGTGACATGTGGCCATGTGCATCAATAATCAAAAGAAGTTCCACTATCATTCTTTCTTTTTGTATTAAGTTTTGAAATCATAAATTTTCCTGTCTTTGAATAGAGATTTGGAAGAGAAATTTTTGTTCTTTGCCATTGAATGACATGGTTGCTAGATAATTTGTTTAATATTAATTTTTATTTGGTATAGAATTTGATCTGAGAATGCATTGTGTGAAATGATGATATACTTGTTGATGGATTAACTTAAACCGTTGTGAGATTTTACATTCTTTATTGGAAATTTTCTTTGACTGAGAGTGGTTTTTGCCAATGAATTGAAGTGGTTGACAGAATTGTATTTTTTTCAATTTCTTTTTAGTTAGGATATTTTTGTTAGGAAATAAATATTGCAGGTCATATCAGTGGCAATGTGGCATTACTAAAAAAATATAGAATTTCTTTGTGCTTTTCAGGTTCCCCTTGCTCCATTACAAAGAGGTAATGGCCCTCCATTTCTCAATCAAATGTGGCAGAATGAGTCTCATGGTATTGTTAATCAACCTCCTGAACAAGGAATCCCTGTCATGATCACGTGGAATTATGGTGGTAACAATGTGGCTGTGGAGGGATCTTGGGATAACTGGACATCTAGGTTAGATTTAATGACTCCTTTGTCAGTAATGATAGCTTGATTGTGCTTGATATGAAAAGTTATCATAATTGCAAATATTCTTTAGTGGGATTAGTACCAGTTAACTTTAATTACTTGCAGGAAGTCGTTGCAGCGAGCTGGCAAGGATCACTCAATTCTTGTAGTCCTGCCATCAGGTATATATCATTACAGGTTCGTTGTCGATGGTGAAGAGAGATATATTCCAGAACTTCCTTATGTAGCTGATGAGATGGGGCATGTCTGCAATCTTCTTGATGTTAATGTATGCATCTTCCTTTTTTCTGAAAACATTATCTTTTGTGAACAACATCATCTTTTTCATCATGAAATTCATCCTCCTATATACTTAATTGTGCATCTGCATTAATCTAGAGGATGTTATCCTTTTGGTGTAAGGGTGATTGCTTGTGTGTATTATGTGAGGAAGGGCTGGTAGCTAGGTGGGCAGGGCAAGGAAGTAATGGATCCTACATATTTCATTATGTCTTCAGGTCATAGGAGATTAAGTCTGAACATAAACAGATGAAACACCTTATTCTGCACTCTACTGTTGGTTTATGGACATAAAAGTTTTGGAAAGCCAGTTTTCATGGTTTTTATGCTTTTAGGGTTAGGCCACTAGTGTGATGAATTAGACAATACTTAATAGTAGGATGAAACTTGAGTGAAAAAAAACTTTCAGAGGCCCTTCATGATTTTGCTTTCCTTGAATTTGAGGTTGACGATCTATATGAAGAGAGTCCAACTGATTATAAAAAGTGTTAATATTTCCTTAATCCATTTAGCTCTTGATTGGTTGATTATGATGAGGAAGCTGGAAGCATCATCACCATTTAGTGAACTTGATTTGTCTTCCATGCAATGATTTAAATATTCTTGTTTTCTGCAGGATTATGTGCCAGAAAACCCTGAAGGTGTGTCTGAGTTTGAGGCGCCACCCTCCCCAGAATCCAGTTATGGTCAAACATTTCCAGCTGAGGAAGACTTTGCGAAAGAGCCAATGGCTGTTCCTTCACAGCTGCATCTTACTGTCCTAGGTATGGAGAATGCTGAAGTAGGTTCCTCTTCGAAGCCCCAGCATGTTGTGCTAAATCATGTCTTCATAGAGAAAAACATGGCCTCAAAGTCTGTTGTTGCCCTGGGACTGACTCACAGGTTCCAGTCCAAATATGTGACAGTTGTCCTTTACAAACCACTCAAGAGGTAAATATGGGACAATTGTCCATTATAAGATCCTTGTTATTTATTTTGTTTTATTTTATTTGTAGCCTCAGTCTGTAAAGAAAAGTTTAAATTATACTCCTCTCATAGGTGGTATATGAAGGTCTTGCGTCTGTAGATATGCTTGAAAGTAACTCCTGCTTCTGTTTTGACTTGATACATTAGAACTTTTTGTTTTTCAATAGCCTTTTATTTGTTTCTTTTCCTTCTAGAATTATTAAAATACCAGTGGAGACTGGAGTGCCTTAAATATGATGTTGGTAGCGCATCTGAAGGTGGTAAACTGGAAATGTGGTGCTGGTCAAAGTTACGTTTTTTTGGTTTATAAGCACAAATTAATGCACTCCGGCAATAAGAGTTGCAGAAAACTTTCACTTAGTACATGTGTGTGGGAACAAAATACATAAATAGTGAAAGCAGCATTTGTTAGATGTGAGCTAGGATTGGTTCTACAACATTTGCAAGTCCTCTTTATGTCCCTTCTCTAGAGCGTTGAAAGGTCACCCTTCCTCTGAATATTCGTTTGCATCTAGTTCTAGTGGTAATTAGAACAAACAGGCAAAATTCATACATCATACCATCTCTATTTCTCTTCTTTTCACCCTTTGGCTGTGCCTGTGTTTGTTATTAGCTTAAAAATTAAGGGATTAAAAATTAGGTGAGTAATATGTCTAAGGTGTAAATTTTGAGAGGGTAAAAAATTCGCATTATTTGTCTTTGATTAGCAAATAATAAACTCGGTGTGAAGTACTGAAGTCCCATACCCCCATTGAGCTTCAGCAAGAGCTCTCTAAATGCTAAGCTTGATGCAAAGATGAGGCATGGAACTTGAAACAAATCCTGTTGAATAACAGTCCATTGTTATTATTGCATGACAACACTAACATTACGAATTCATTAGTCATTTGAAAACGTGAACTTTCCTATTCCTTTAAAGGATAAGGATGGTGACCTCTACTTCCCGGTTCTGACTGCCACGGTCTCCAGTTCTCTTCTTTCTTCGTGTTTAGACTGTAGACAACAAAATATACTTTGAATAAAATGTTCCAACGTAGTTAAATGTTCCCACGCTGTGTTTCGCCATTATGCATTCAACTTGCTCGTCACTGCCCAATATGCATGAGTTACCACATCCATGCTCAACCAAGTTTTTTTTTTAAAAAAAAAAAATCAGAAAAAGAAAGTTTACAAACGATAGTGATTCAGCTCAGTGCAAATTGCAGAATTGGGATAAGGGATGGAACATTGGAACTACACCCTTTGTTTGTTGGAGCAAGTGCACGACTCAAGCACAAACCCACAGGTTGCAGTAACAGAGAGAAGAAGAGTGAGTGGGAAAAACTTCTGTTTTTAATTCTGTAATCATACATTCAAGTTAAGGGTTGGTATTTATAGAATACCAAAACAACTAAATCACCCTGATAACTAGGAAGGGTAATCTACTAGATTGACCCATTTTAACTAATTCTCATCTAATGGTTAGAATCATTTCTAACACCCCCTTGATTCAAACCAGTTACAAGTTAACAACATTCAACAACTCTCTCAACTCCTTGAATCTTTCACTCTTCAAGGACTTAGTCATGATGTCAGCAAGCTGTTTCTCAGTCCTACAGTGCTAAAGTCTGATCTTTCCCTTGCTCACTTGATCTCTGAGGAAGTGGAATTTGGTACCTATATACTTGCTCATGTCGTGTGACACAGGGTTCTTCGTCAAATCAATTGCTGATTTGCTATCTACCAACAAGTCCATTGCCTTACCAGTAAACACCATCAATTCTTCAAGTAAAGAGGATAACCACAAGGCTTGACAGGCAGCTGCACAAGCTGCAATATATTCGGCTTCACAAGTAGACAATGCCACTACTGTCTGCTTCTTACAACTCCAGGATATGGGAGACCCTGACAACAAGAAAACTTGTCCCATGGTGCTCCTTCTGTCAACCAGATCACCACACCAGTCAGAATTAGAATAGGCTACAAGGTGTAAGCTATCATCTCCCTTAGTGTGATGAGGAAATAAGATGCCATATCCAAGTGTTCCCCTCAAGTATCTCATGATTCTTTTAGCTGCAATCAGATGTGGTTGTCTAGGATCATTCATAAACCTGCTGACCAAACCAACACTAAAAGCTATTTCTGGCCTGCTGTGACAAATAAACCTTAGGCTGCCAACAATTTGCCTGAACATAGTTCCATCAACAGAGCCCTCATCTTCACTCTTCACAAGCTTCACATTCAATTCAGCTGGAGTCTCTGCTGGTTTACAACCCATCATTTTAAACTTCTTCAAGACTTCAGAAATGTATTTCCTTTGATGCATAATAATACCTCTCTCAGTGTAGGCAAATTCAATTCCCAAAAAGTATGATAGAATGCCTAGATCAGTTATCTCAAATTCATTCTTTAATCCTTGCTTAAGTGATTCAATAGCAGCCAGACTACTACCAGTGATGAGTAAATCATCAACATATAAGCACATCACCAAAATCTCAGTTTCACTTACTGTTTTGATATACATACCATGCTCAACTGAGCATTTCTGAAAACCAGAGTCAGTGAGAAAAGAGTCAATCCTTTTGTTCCATGCCCTAGGTGCTTGTTTCAAGCCATATAGGGCCTTCTTTAGTCTCAAAACCTTTTGCTCTTTACCTTTGCATTTGAATCCAGGAGGTTGTGCCACAAAAACTTCTTCATCAAGTGGCCCATTTAAGAAGGCTGACTTGACATCTAGTTGCCACAGTTTCCAATTTCTCCAGCTAGCCAATGCAACAATCAACCTTATAGTCTCCAACCTTGCTACTGGGGCAAATACCTCAGTATAGTCTAAACCTTCCTGCTGCATGAACCCTTTAGCTACCAGCCTAGCTTTATGTTTGGCAATTGACCCATCAGGCTTGAGTTTAGTTTTGAAAACCCATTTGACAACAATAGGCCTCTTGTTCTGAGGTAATTTTACCATTTCCCAGGTGTCATTCTTCTCAATGCTCTTCAGTTCTTCCTCTATTGCTGATCTCCATACTTCTTTAGAGATAGCTTCCTCAAAAGTAATAGGTTTCATGTCTGCCATAAGTGCCATATGCTGAACCAAATCACCATCATCGGAAATAACATTATCATAATAGATTTGATATTCTGATAGTCTTAAGGGGAAATTCCCGTTTCTTGCCGGTCTGCTATTTACAATCTGCTGCTCAGGATCCACTATACCTTGTGTGGTTTCTTTTCCTGTATTAATTCCTTCCCAACCAAACTGCATTTTGGGAATTGTTTCGGTTATAGCCTGTGACTCACTCCATGATTTTGATTCATCAAAACAAACATCTCTGCTGAAGAGAACTTCCTTAGTCTTGGGATTGTACAGTTTGTATGATCTTGTAGAATTATAGCCTACAAAGATCATTGGTTCACTTTTATCATCAAGCTTTTTTCTCCTTTGGTCTGGACCATGTTTGTAACACAAAGAACCAAAGATTCTTAAGTGTTTGATTGGGGGTTTACTACCGGACCAGGCTTCTTCTGGAACCATGGAGTCAAGCCTCTTGGTTGGACACCTATTCAGAACATACATAGCTGTCATAGATGCTTCACCCCAGAAACTATGAGGCAAATTCTTCTCTTTAATCATGCTTCTGACCATGTTCAAGATTATCCTATTCCTTCTTTCTGCAATGCCATTATGTTGGGGAGTGTAAGGAGCCGTTACTTCATGAACTATACCATGCTTCTTACAGAAATCTCCAAGTTCTCCAGATGTGAATTCACCTCCCTCATCTGTTCTCAGAATTTTAATGCACTTTCCAGATTGCTTCTCCACAAGAGCCTTAAAATCTTTAAAGATGCCGAATACATCACTCTTGGCTCTGATTAGGTAGAGCCACACCTTCCTGCTCAGATCATCAACAAAAGAGACAAAATATCTATTTCCACCTAATGATGGAGTGTCAATAGGTCCACAGACATATGAATAAACAACATGCAGTATTTCACTAGCCTTAGAAGCAGTAAAGTTGCTGAAGGAATTCCTGGGTTGTTTGCTGATTAAGCACTTGTCACATATCTTCTTAGGAATTTTAATTGAAGGTAGACCGGTTAACATTTCCTTGGATTTCAAAAGACTCATATCTCTAAAATTTAAGTGACCCAGTCTAAGGTGCTATAACCAAGAATCATCTGACAGAGTAGCAGCGGAAAAACACTGAGATTCAATGGTGTTTAGGCTTACCTTGAAGGTTCTGTTCTTGGCCAATGGAGCTTTCATCACCAGTCTTTTTGCTTTGTCATAGATTTCCAGAAACCCTTCAACTGAATTCACTGAACATCCTTTCTCCAAGAGCTGACCCAACTGATAAAATTAGTGGTCATTCCAAGAACATATAATACTTCTGTAATCACTGTTTGTCTTCCATCTTCTCTTGTGACTAGTACATTACCGGAACCTTCAGCCTGAGTGGATTTATCATCTGCAAATTTCACAGTACTTTTCTTCTTTGGATCAAAGTTGACAATCCAATCTCGATGTCCAGTCATATGATTAGAACATCCAGAATCTATGTACCAAACTTCATTGTTGTAAGATTCTGGATTGGTGGTCATCATTAGCATCAAAGGTTGCTCCTGGGGGCTTGCTTCATTCTCTTCTTTAGCCATGTGTGCCTGAAGATTTCCATGTGACTGGCTCCCTTGATGATCCGTGTGACTTGTTGGGGCTGTACATTCCGTAGAAAAATGCCCAATTCGATTGCAATTGAAGCATTTGAGTCTCTTTCTATCAATTTTTTCTTTCATCCTCGCCAGTTATTGAAATTCCCTTTTATTGGAGCTTTCAGGTTGATCCTGATCAGTCTTTTCTTGATCTTCGTTTTGACTATTTCTTCCAAAGCCACCTCTACGACCTCGACCTTTGAAATGTCCTTTGGAGTTGTGGTCTCCTCTTTTTGACGTATGAGCGTGCAGTGCTTGATGATCACCAGACTTCTCTGAACCTCTTTCAATAAGTCTTTGCTCACGCGCTTCAAGGGAACCTTGAAGCTCTTCTACCTTCAAATCTTCGAGTTTCTTGGATTCTTCAATGGCTACAACAATGTGGTCGAACTTGGGATTGAGAGTTCTCAGAATCTTTTCAACAATTGCTTGATATGTGATTCTTTCTCCACAGTTCTTCATTGCATTCGTGTGAGTGATGATTCTATTAAAGAAATCAGTTATCTTCTCGTTATTCTCCATTTGCATCAATTCATATTGACGCCTCATTATTTGTAGTTTCACCTTCTTCAATTGCTCTGCACCCTCATTACATTTCTCCAAGATCTTCCATGCCTCTCGTGAAGTTGCAGCACCTGCAATCTTCTCAAAGTGTGCATCATCTACGCACTGATGGAGCAAGACTGTAACTTTACAATCTTTCTTCTTGTTTTCTCTATAAAGGTCTTTCTTTTCTTCTATAGAGTCTTCAGTGATTGTGGGATAGCCTTCCTGAACAATTTCAGAAACTTCTTGATAACCCAGAATTGCCTTCATCTGTACACGCCACCGATCCCAGTTCTTGCCATTGATGATGGGAAGGTTCGCAGAAAAATTCGCACCAGTTGATCCCATTTCTTGTATCCTTTGACCGAGAACCTGCTTTTGATACCAATTTGTTGGAGCAAGTACACGACTTAAGCACAAACACACAGGTTGCAGTAACAGAGAGAGATGAAGAGTGAGTGGGAAAAACTTCTGTTTTTAATTCTGTAATCATACATTCAAGTACAGGGTTGGTATTTATAGAATACCAAAACAACTAAATCACCCTGATAACTAGGAAGGGTAATCTACTAGATTGACCCATTTTAACTAATTCCCATCTAAAGGTTAGAATCACTTCTAACATTGTTTGTTTGTAGTGAATGAGAGGAAGGAAAACAAAAAGAGTGAAAGTGGAGTGAAGAAGTGAAGGAAAATAAGAAGAGTGAAAATGGAGTGAAGAAGTTATTTTTTTGTTTGAGCGAGCACGGAAAACTAAAAAGTCCATGAGTTCACTAAAAAAATGGGGTGAAAACTAGTTTTCACTTATTTTTTCTCATTTTCCTACTTATTTTTCTTCCAATTTAAATAATTTAAGAGTCAATTTATTTTACAGTTGTAAAGTTCGAAATGTACATGTATAGCATGTTTGGAAAACTATCCTAAACTTACATTTACTCATCCCAATCCATCTTTCCACATCCCAAAGCATGTTTTTTTAAAGTAACTATCCCTTGTTTTTACTCAAATGTAGATCCAGTTAACACCTAACTTTAACACAAACACATTACTTGGTCAATTATTTATTACTTTTGCTTGGAAGAGAGCCAATTGAACAAACAAGCTCTTAAAAATCCACTCTATTTCCATTTATTTTTGTTTTCCTCTATTTTCACCTCTCATTTTTACTACGAAGCCAAATTAAATTCGTGTAGTGTCATGTGCAGAATAATACCTTATAGACTAGAACTAGAAAGCTTAATGCATATCTTATTGGTTAAATTTATCTTCTTCAATATAATAAATTTAAATTTTATTCTTAAAAATAGTTTAATCTTGATAAGTACTTTCTTTACATAAAATAAAACCATACTTTTCTATAAAAGTTGTCTTTCTCACTTTGGAACACCTATTCATATTAACTCAACTTTTTTTTATTTCTTCCACGGATACTTAAATTTCTTCCGTCATTAGTCAATACTGGATATTTATAATAAGATACATAAATTATCATTAAAGTATTTTTTATTAATTAAATTAATTCTTAAAATTAAAAAATTTAAACATCTACATTTCTTTACTTTTTATAAATAATTTTTTAATTAAATGAACTAATTTTTTTAATTGTTTTAATTTTGTTCATGTTTTATTGAAATACTCATAAAATGTAAAAGATATTTGTTAATATGTAAACAATTTGCACCTGAACCCTAGACTTCAAGAATATATTGATGTTTCCACATGTGATTGAGATGCTATCCACTTCTCTTATTGTTTCCTACTTCCCTTACATTGAACAAAATCATTGAGATTCTATTCATTATATTCTTTTTTTTTTTTTGTCCTTCTATTCTTTCTTCCTATTTGTATTCTTATTATTTTCTTTTTTAGCAATTTATTTTCTTTTTAACCCGGTATCTTTGAACATTTTTCTTTGCTCGATTGTTTTTTCCCCTCCAAACCACGATGGATGCTTGCTTTGTTTCTTTTTAATTTTAAAGTATCTAACTATTGCAACGCATGCCTATAGACCAGAAGTACCAAGATATTTGTCCAACAAAATTGTTAGTGCTCTCTCCAAGGAGGTTGTGAAACTAAAGCATTGACCAATGCAGTACTCCAGAGAGTGCAAAGGTACACATGATAAATGGTGCCTAACATTTAGAATTGAACACTTCTCTTTTTATATTTATTTTTACAAACCCCTTTTTTGTGTTTTTCTCTTTTATAATTTATTATAAATAATTAATTTTAAGAGTTGTTGAAGTTTTAAAGCAGGCCCATCAGGTCTTGCTACATTGGAGAGTGTGTTTATTTTCATTTAGGATTATATTTGTGTATTCTAAGTTTTTATATTTACTCTGTTTCTCTTATTTTCAAACGATACTTATGTTAGATACATAAAGCCAATTTTCTGGCATGTAAAGTAAAAAAGATGACTACAACTCATAGACCGGTGTAACAACTTTCAATAGAGATTAAATCACACATGAAATAAGCGACAACTAAGTAGGAGTTAAGCTCTTATAAATGGTTGGGAGTAAACTAGTAGATTGGTCCATGACTTTTAGTGTATCACCTACTCAGGGCCGGCCAAACATTTCATTGGGCCTAAAATCAATTTTATCACGGGGTCTTTTTAAATGAATAAAAATAATTTAGAATCAATAACAATATAACATATGCCGAAGAAAAAAGTCACAAAAAAGACATAAAGTAGGTAAAGAGAATAATGTTTAGAATCAATTAATATTTATTATTTATGAAAAGAGAGAGCCCTAATAAAATGAGGCATTTTTTCAAAAAAAAAAAATTATTCTTAATAATTTAATATTATTTACTACATAATAATTTTTTTTTTAAAATATTAATAGTAAATAATTTTTATGGGGCCTAAAATAAAGAGTATTTTTTGGGGATCTAAAGCGATGACCTTACTGGCCCGGGGTTGGGCCGGCCCTGCATCCACTTTAGTCTCTAACTTATTAAAAAAAAAAAAAAAAAAACCTCCTTTTAATCGGTGACATTACCTTTCATCTCTCCTAATTCTTGCATCAAGATTCAAGAATGGGAAAGCTAACAGGAAAATGGCCATTTATTCCATCCATGAGAGACAACAACACTCTAACACATTACACACAATACTCACTAATCTCCACATCCACGATCGTGTAAGCTCTTGATACCAATTTGTTGGGGAATAATGCTCGCACAAAGTTTGAGAATTATGACTGAGAAAGCAAAGGTAAGAGAGGGATTGGATGAGAAAAGAATTTTTTATTCACTCAGCATGTATCTCAGTTACAAAGATGTAATCTCAAGTCCCACATCATTTAACGACATTACTCACTAGAAGAAATAACTAACAAAATAGAAACGCAACTTCTTTTAACTACCACTTTGAATTACAACACATTATAAACATCAGACTTTCCTAATGTGTTTGATTAACCAAAAATAAAAGCAAGTGAGCTCATTGAGAGAGAAAATTTAGAGAAAAATATTTCTCCTGAGATTCTCATGGAGTGTATTCTTATATTTTCAAGAGAGTGTTAATTTTTTCATTTTAATTCAAATAAAGCCGTTGTAATTTCTTATTCATAGTGAAAAATATTTTTCTTGTCTTATCCATGATTTTATCTCTATTCATAGTGAAAAATATTTTTCTTGTCTTATCCATGATTTTATCTCTACCTTGTTTGTATATAATAATATATTACTCAATGTATGTTTGATTTAGCGTTAAAAACTATCAAATTTAATTTTAAATTTTTCAACGCAACTATTTCTAGCATTAGAAACGTGAGTTTATCACTTTCCAACGCTAAACCAAACATGCTATTAGTAGAGTGTATTGCATCATTTGATTCGCGAAACTTGTCTCATCCATGCCATGGTGAGAGCTTTCTAGCACCATGTTGTTTTGGTAAAACTAATCATAAACAAATTGGTATGGGCTATGCATGTTCCTTTTATTAGAAAAAAGCACCTGTTTTGCTAAAGGCCAAGAAAAAAATAGCATGATCTACTCTAGATCTAGATCGCTGCACTAGGAGTAAGAAAAGGGGGGAGACAATTAAGATGATGTGTTTGAGAATAAGATAAAAAAATCCCTACTTTACTAATGGTAAAATCTTTGATTTAGTATTGAATCGGAATAAACTCACATTTCGAATGCTACTTGAGATATCTGAACTTGAGTTTGGTTACATTTTAATGTCAAACCAAGCATACACGAGATCTAGCTTTCTGTCAACTTTCTATCATCATCGCACTTAAGTCATGAAATGCAAAATTTTCACAGAAGCAATAATATAGCATAAGATGGTATTAACAGTATTAGTCACCCACATGTAAAAGCACAAATTGCAACCAATTGTTCCAGGTTCATAATAGTAACCCAAAAAAGATGAAAAGTGAAGTACAAATGCATGGTGAGACACAGCTAATCCAAACTACTAAAACAAGGGACAGAGCAAACAAGTAGAATACTAATGAGCAGTACCAATAAAACAAACAAACCCGACCAACAAAAACTAGTGACCCCAAATGAAGATGTCCTAATGAAAATAGAATTCTCATCAAAACTCATTTGCCCTGTCCCTTTTTTCTGTTCATGTGCTTTTCAAATTTTGGTTATGGTTGATTGGTGTCCTCACTTAGCCATCATGACTTTGACAAACTCCTCATAGTTGATCTGCCCATCACCATCAACATCAGCCTCACGAATCATCTCATCAACTTCTTCATCTGTCAGCTTCTCACCAAGGTTAGTCATAACATGGCGGAGCTCAGCTGCAGAGATGAAACCATTCTGATCCTTGTCAAACACGCGGAAGGCTTCCTTAAGCTCCTCCTCTGAATCAGTATCTTTCATCTTGCGAGCCATCAAGTTGAGGAATTCTGGGAAATCAATGGTACCATTCCCATCAGCATCAACCTCATTTATCATGTCCTGCAGCTCAGCCTCAGTTGGGTTCTGCCCAAGTGACCGCATCACAGTCCCAAGTTCCTTGGTAGTAATACAACCTGTTGCATTTTAAACAAATAGTTAAAACACAAACAAGTGATTCAACCCCACAAAGGAATAGCATAGCATGGCTCAGTTTAAAAATCATTGAAGAAGAACATATACTTAGATCTAAAATTTGTTTTTCTTCCCAAATTATATTCTCCATTTTTGTTCAAAGCAAAAGTTTCAAAATCACATCAGCACTTGTGGCAGGAAGAACACATTGAGAGAGTCATAAACATTATAATTCTCCATTATCTTTGTAAAATATGACCACATACAACTCAGCAATTCTAATCAAGAAGAGGATTAATAGTTAATCATAAATCACATTTTCTGATCAGAGATACACGAAGCATGCTATTGATAGTTTGATACTCCTCAAACAATATCAAAGCATGGTGCCATTACAAGGAAGCATATAATTGCTATTTCATTCTCAGATATATCTTCACAGTTCACAAAGAAGGGACCAAAATGTAAAAAGGGGCCAATCCCATATTGAGTTATTCACAAATCCAAACACGAAACACCAAATTTCAAATCCACACAAGCAATTCTGACAGAGAAATCAAACAAGCAGAAATCAAATCTAAAGATACGGTTGAAAATAAATATCTATGCCAACAAAAAAAGGGGATTCCAAAAATATCAAACGATCCACCTACAAACAAAACCAGTGAACACAAAACATCATCACATGCGACATTAGATAAGGGCAAAACGCGAAAGTAAAGAAATTTAAGCTAGAATGTGAATGAATCCAAATAACAAAAAAATCAACGCCGAAAAGTCAAACGAGAAGGAACCCTAGAGATAAACAGGAAAAAAGTTTCGATTTTTGTTTAAGAATTTTCAAAAGGGGGTAGTGGGGTGCGAACAAAATTGAGATACAGGACAATAGTAGAATATGAATCAGATCTAAGAAAGAGAGAGAAAATAAAAGGGATCTGAGAAATGAGACCATCGCCATCCTTGTCGAAGAGGCTGAAGGCTTCCTTGAACTCGGAGATCTGTTCATCGGTGAGCTGATCGGCCATTGGAAGAGGGTTGCGTTGGATTGAACGTTCCAAAGGGAAAAGAAGAGAAATGATTTTTCTGTGTGTGATGTGGAAATTGATGGCACACAAGAGAGGAACAACGAGGAATGTGCTATTTATATACTCTCAAACTTACTCCTTTCTTTCTTTCTGTTTTCGTGGAATTTAATTCCTTAATTAAGAGACAATCTTCTTGTCATAACGTTAAATGTAACCATCTTACACAATAATTAGTGTATAAATCCCTAACCATATAACCAGAATAACTAATGGTATGTTTGGTTTGTATTTTTATTTCTATTTCTTATTTTTTGAAATTTTACAAAAGAAAAACTGGAAATGCTGGAAACCAAAATTTGCTGTTTCCAGCATTTCCAGTTTTTCATTTGTAAAATTTCAGGAAACAAGAAACAGAATGAAAACAAGAAATGGAAACAGGAAATGAAAATGAAAATGTAAATCAAACATACCCTAATTTTTCTAACTAATATTCATTTTAGTACAAACATTTTTAATTATTAACCAAAGAAAATGTTTTATTTTTATCAACTGTTGTTGGTTCAATTGATACGTGTTTGATGTCCTTTAAGTAAAATGTTTAAGTATATGGAAAAAAATTCCCGCGAAGCAGAGCCCCCCAAAATTTTCAATCTTTTTACCAATTATATAGATCTCATATAAAATATTTTATTAACTTTTAATCCTACCCTCCCAAATATTTTTTAAATTTAATAGTATTACCTTTTTATAATTCTTTCAGTATTTGTATTAAGTCCTCATTTCCTTTTTTTATATATTCTTTTTATTTGTTATTTTTTCTTATTTAGAGATCATAAAGTTTTATTAAAAATTAAAGAAGATTGTGTTTTCTTTGAATGTGATTTTTAGGTCTGCATAATAAAAAATAAAAATCTTACAAGAATAAAATGGATTTTTCTTTGATTTCATTTGAATTTTACTTTTAGGGCTAGATAATAAAAAAAAAGATTTTTTAAAATTTTAGTTTTATAAAAAATCATGCAACTTCCAAATTTACCCTTATTGTAAGTTTTTTTTTCGATATCCTTTTTTGTAAGTCAAACTTTATTGTATTCCCCACATTAACTAACTTAAAAATTATAAATGTTCAATAACTATGAGGGGTAAAAATTAAAAAAAAAAAGATAATAAACGCATCTAAAAATTTGTAAAAAGTCTAAGAAAAATTACTGAATAAAATCATTAAAAAATCTTGTAAAAAGGACTCAATATAGTATTTTATTCCGCCGCCTAATGAAAAAATCCTAGCTACGCCCCTGCCGCGGAGGGAGTTAACCCCATCTAGACGTGATTTTTCCTGACTTGAGCAGTATTGCCTCATGTGCATTAAATATCTTTATTTAATCCTCCCCTGTCCCACTTTATTTGTCTTTTAAGGTTTTTATACATGAATTAAGAAATGCAATTAATTCTCTTATTTTCATAAATTTTTTAATTGATTTTCCTATTATACCATTTATCACTCATTAATTAAGTTATTCAATTACACTATATTAAATGATTGGCACCTTATCCCAAGCCACTCAAACAATAATTGCAGAGGATATATTCCCTCCAGTCCTATTTATAAGAACATTTTCTTAGGAAAGGTACTGTTAACGAGTGCCCTAAGGGGGTTAAGGAACCAAAAAGGGAAGGTTTTTATTGGAAATCACAATCTTGATTGCATCTATGAGATTAAATGTCACACTCCAATGAAAACTTTCTCTTTTTAGTTCCTTAACAAGTGCCCTAAGGGCACTCGTTAGCATTTTCCTTTTAGGAGATAAGAACCTTTTCAGAATGTCTCATGCATTAATTATTTTTTTTAAAAAAATACCCCATTAATAGAGGTAGATGAGTAATTAATTAGTAGAGAGAGTATGACACAATGGAGTAATTAATTAGAAAGGGAAAGATAATGAGTTTCAATAAATTTTAGGGTAATTTAGGAAATATGATACATATTCATGATAATTTGTTATAACCAACTAAATTAACCAACTTCCTTAATCCGTGTGAAATAGTTAAATGATTCTTATAATTAGAACCAAAGGGAGTATTTGGTAAAGAAAAATTAAATATTTTTAAAATTGTAGAATAACAAGTAAAATGAAACAAATTTTTTTCTCTAAAAAGACAAGTAAAGTGGGACGAATGAAGTATTTATTTTACAAAATAGAAAATGAGTGTTTTAAGGAAATACTAATATTAACTAATGTAATAATATTCTGTGTAAGACTACAAAGCAATGTGTGTTATATGGTTACCGAGGGTAAAAAGTTGAATAAATAAAAAATTAAAAACAGGAAAAAAAATACTTGCCAAAATGAATCAAATTAGATTTGGATATATTTTGAAAATTTATTCAATTTAATTTAAATTAAATTTAGATACACATGTGTAATTTGTAGTACTAGATTAGCCAAGTTCATAAAAGAAAACTAAAATATCATCTTTGAAAATGAAAAGATATATGTATCTCGATGGAGAACAATAACTAACGACACAAGGGAAATGTAATACATGATAGGCAAATTCTTCATCGTGGCCAAGGTTGGCTAGCCTATGAGCACTTCAATTGACCTCTTCAATTGACCTCCTCAAACACATGATTCAATGAAACATTCCAAGAGTTTAATAATATGAGACTTGGAATTTCTTGAATAGCCCAAAAAATATGATGAGAAATTGAAAATTTCTAATGCCAAATGTTGTCAAGTGGAGAGCTAGTTGGGAATCCATCTCTGCAATCATGTGTAGGGCTCTCAAGCTCCTAACCATGGTTTTAAATTGAGCTTTGCAACAATAATTGTGTTAGCAATATGAGGGACTTTTGAGTCTTTTGCAAATGACGGTAATTGTGGCCGCACCAACCACAATTATCCATAATTTTCCTCAATTTTAAGGATGACAATTAGGGTTGTAAATGAACTGAGATATTCATGAACTATTTGAGTTCGGCTTGTTAAATGCTCGACCAAGCTCGTTTGTTTAATTAAACAAACAAGCCCAAACTTAAAGTTGGGCTCGATTATTTAAATGAGCCAAACTCAAGCCTTATAAGCTTGACATTAAGAGTTCGTGAGTAATTCGCTTATTATATAAATAATAATTAATTAATATAAAACATATAGTTGTAAGTTTGTTTTTAAAATAAATAATAAAATAATAAAATAAAATAATTACTTTATATATATAAAAATAAATATTGAAATATTTATTATATTAGTCGAGAAGTTATGTATTGAATTTCAAATAAATATTTTAGAATTTTTTAACTATATATCATATATTAAGAATATATTTTAATTTTTATATTATCATTTTATAATAAAATATTTATTAAATACTAAATTCATAAACTTTAAAAATGATTTAAAGAAAATTTTCATAAGAGAAAAACAATGAAGTTATAAATGAGTTAAACAAGCCAAGCCAAAACTTTGTTTTTCTTTGACAAGCTAAACCCAAGCTTTAAGTTTGGCTGGTTTATTGACCAAAAAAAGTTTGGCTCGTTTAAATAAATGAGTCAAGTTTGAGCCACCAATTTTTTTACAAGCCAAATATGAGTTTTAGGTATTCGGCTCCACCCAGAATGTAACTCCAACTGCGACCACAATTTTAAACAATGCTTTTAACATAGTGAAGACCGTGATGTAAACCTTATATTTCATCCATTTTGGAGTAATCTGATCCAAATTGCATGTGAAACCTCGTAAAAAAAACCACAGAACAATTTCCAGTAACCCCTTCCCCCACCCCAAAAGCTGAATTATGTAGATTACGTTTAGATGGCGTAACCTACAAGAAAATGGGATCAAAATATATTGACCTCCTAGCAATGATCACGAATTCATAAAGAGTCATTCATAGAATTATCATTCTACTTATATTATATATTTTTTATATATATTATAAAATTATCATATAACTCATACTTAATTATGAAAAACAAGTTTTCTAAAAATATATTTATAGTATTTAAATAACAATACATTTATATTAACAGGGGATTGGTTTAAGTAATACATGGTTGATTTCCCTTAAGCAATGTCTTAAGATTGAGTCTTGTAGATGGAAAAAAATATTTGCTGGAAGAGCTAGTCCCTCCATAATGTGGTCGTTCGCGGTCTCAAACATAATTGCCTCCTGTAGAGGGCTTATGCGATTTATACAAAAAAAAAAAATACATTTATGTGAATAAAAAAAATTATTCTTAATTAGGTTTTAATTTTTTGGCTTAATTGCACTTTTGGTCCCCCTACTATCATCAATTCACGATTTTGGTCCCCTTACCTTTTTTTTTGCAATTTTGGTTCCCATATTATTCCAAATTTGTGATTTTGGTCCCTCTAACACATACTTGGGAGGTATAAGGGGATCAAAATTTTGAACTATCTCGCGAATTTGGAATAATAAGGGGACCAAAATCACGAAAAGAAAGTAGGGGACCAAAATCGCGGATTGATGATAGTAGGGGGACCAAAAGTACAATTAAGCCTAATTTTTTTTATTAATTTGAGTTGAAATATAAAAAAACTTATAAAATTATATATCTTTTAGTTTTGATAATATCGATCCTTAGGGTTAAGGACAAAAACATAAAAAGTAAAAAGTCTTAATTAAAAACGAAATATTTATTACATAAAAGGACAATTAATACTTTTATTTTTAATAAAAAATATTTTTTTGCATTTTGATCATCGATCATAAGAATTAATGTTATCAAAATCGGTTTTTATTAGTACGGATTTAAAAGTTTTATTAATATTAATTATCTTATGACTAATATGTTAAATTGTTTATTGAATATATGTATGATGTATTATATTATATATTTTAAAATTTATTGAGTGCCATTTGAAAGAAAAAAAAATTATGATTAAAATTGATAAATTAAATAAGATGATAAAAAATAAATTGAAGGGATTGAATTAGATAATTTCACTTCAAAATTGATTCAATCGGATTTATGAATAACCTTAGTTGCTCATAATAGCGTTGAAATTCTATTTTAAAGCTTCGATTCGATCAACATTCTTCAATCAACGTTCAGCCTCTTTGTCTTCATTCCCCTCACAATCCCATTACCACCACTGTTGGAGCTGGTACTACTCTTTCACTTTTCCCTCCCCCATGCCTATTCAATTTCCAGTTCTTTTTTCGTTTTTAAATTTTCATCCGTAATTGCTGAAATTTGGATTAGGTTTTAACACTTGTTTTTTTATCTTGGTATTTCTGGTAGAACCCGTTGAGCTTTGTTAATTATATATGCTGACACATTTGATGGAAAGTAATTAAATTTTCTTTTTTCTTTTTTTCCTGATTTTTATAGATTTTTCTTTTAAAAGGGGTGTTTGATATCTAGCAAGTCGGTTTGTTCAGTGCCCTGCCAATTGAAATATTATTTCTGGCTATTTACATATGTGATTATTATATTTGTCTAGTTGAATGAGCCTGTGACACGTGTCTTTGAGAAAATGAAGATGCATAGTCATGGTAGAAAAGGTAAAGAAAAAAGTTATTAACTTGATATTAGAAGGTTCCTGATCAGTAGGTGAAAAACTGACAGTTGGAGAATGGAGAGTCACTCAGGTGTTTATTGAATTTGGTTTAAGAACCTAAGTGGAGAAGCAAGAAGGAGAGAAAGGGCTGCATTTAACAGGATTTAGTGAATCTGATTTAAGTTTCCTGGAGATTATTAGTCAATGCAAGATTTTGTCATGTCATTGATGAAACACCTATGCTTTGGTTGCCTCTTCCTTGTTATGTGAGGCTGATCCAGTTGTATTGATGCATCTGCTTTGCTTTAGCAATATTGTTTCCTATTATTATGTATTACCTCATGCTGGTATCTTATGCAATCAGCTCATTGCTCTCCATTTTTCTGTGTATTAACTAATTCTGAAATTTCTGGATGAAATCTTGTGGGAACGTGATGTTGATCAGTATGTGAGTGAGCAGCTAATATATAGTATATACTTTCTTGGTGCAGGTAGTAGTGACAAGAGAGTTAATGGCAATGCTGACACTTTAGCAAAAACAAGAAACAGGATTAACAAAATCTATTGATTCCTTCATGCGAATACAAGCTACCTCTTGTCTGGATTAACTTGGAAATGACTGGTAAGGTAAGAATGTATAATGGATTATTTGGAGAGTGTTTTTTACTTGTTTCTATTTAATAAATTTTTTATTCTTCTTTTTTCAGTTTTTCTTTGTGTTTGAGGTGTTATTCATAGACCTCGAAATCAGTCTTAGAGTGACTCAAGGTAGCCAGTACTAGGTTTATTATTATTGAACCTTATGGTTAAACCTTCTGTATGTGTATGCAGGTTTAAATATTGAAGTGGATAGAATACTGGAGATTGCTTGTATAATTACAGATGGAAATTTAACCAAATCAGTGGAGGTAGGTATTTAATTATTTGATGTACGATTTACATGTTTGTTGTTTTCTATGTTAGTATGTTACATTGTTACATAATTGCTTTCCTGCATCACTACACGTTGAATGAAATTTTACATTCCCCTGAGTTTTTTACTTTTTTTTCTCTTTTTTTTTTTCTATGGGAAAAGACTTGCTTATTCCATAACCCATCTTTCTTGACATTTAGATACTCATAAGCTGCAAGTTATTGAAAGAGGTCCCCCTCCCCCCTTGTGTATTATTGATTCTACTTTTCTCCATATCATACTAAGTACTAATAGAGTTTAAAGCATTAAACGATCATTCCATATGCTTTACTAGCAACTATCTTTTTGCATTTAGCTTTTCAGATAGCAAAACTGTTGGTAAATTTTAATATCACAAACTAGATGTTCTTGGCTTCTAGGTTCAAAAGTTCTTTATCACTGAAAACCTTTACTTAATAGAAAATTAATTCTGTTCTAATGAGGCCCTAAATTGTAGCTTCCCTTCTCTCTCTCTCTCTCTATCTATCTATCTTTTTGGATGTGTCCTTTTGCTCTATTCTGTTTACATCAACATTCATTAGGTGCCTTGTTGGGTTCTCATTTTCATTGTTCTATGTAAAGTATGAATTGGATCAGGTTTTAACTTGTGATTTTTGCCTCCCTCCCACCCTTCTTGAAAGGAGGAGGAGAAGTGCTATTGGATCTAATGTTTGTAATCACTGTCTCCATGATGGGAATGACTAAAACTTCATCTGTTTTTTACTCTCTTGGAAAAGATGAAGTGTTGATCATAGTTGATCAAATCTTATGATCTATCATGTAGCCAATCCAGTATGGATGATCACATTAGTGTATGAAAGAAATTATCTGCTATTTTAGGGTCCTGATTTGGTCATCCATCAAACTGAGGAGTGCCTTAAAAGGATGGTCATCCATCATGCAGCTAGTGATAAGTGGTACATGCTATATTTTGATACTGTTTTTTCATAATAGACAAATAATCATTAAAAAGAGAGAGAGAGAGCATGGCGATGGGGCTCTTCTCCCATGTGCTTGTTGATGTTAGTAGTGTTAAGGCTCTTTGCATTCGCTGGTATCCTAATGGTGAGAATTTATACAATTAGGGTATAATGAACTTTTATTCGGTTTAGTGCATTCAATCATACTCCCTAGATCTTTGCCCCACTACAATAAAAGAATTGTTACGTGCTTGAGATTGTTAGACAGTTCCAGAGTATAACTGCATTGTATACTTTATTTGTTATGTGAACACAATTCTTCTGGTTTTTCGGTACTGTTGATGCAATTTAGCTTTGCTCCATTTGGTCGAACTGGTAAATAATGTGAAAAAACACTTTGTTTCTATCAGAAGGTTCTTAATCTTATTCTTGAGTGATTATGATTTATGAATTAATAGGGTCCCTTTGAACAAAATATAAAGAAGGAAAATGCTGAATAGTATGAAAAGTAATCCGAATATGAAAGATGTAATGGCAAAGGAATCTTTTGATCTGAGAATGCATTGTGTGAAATGATGATATACTTGTTAATAGATTAACTTACTGTTGTGTTATTTTACATTCTTTGTTGGAAATTTTCTTTGACTGAGAGTGGTTTTTGCCAATGAATTGAAGTGGTTGACAGAAATGTATTTTTTTGTTCATTTTCTTTTTAGTTAGGATTTTTTTGTTAGGAAATGAATATTGCAGGTCATATCAGTGGCAATGTGGCATTACTAAAAAAATAAATATAGAATTTCTTTTGTTTGTGCTTTTCAGGTTCCTCTTGCTCCATTACAAAGAGGTAATGGCCCTCCATTTCTCAATCAAATGTGGCAGAATGAGTCTCATGGTATTGTTAATCAACCTCCTGAACAAGGAATCCCTGTCATGATCACGCGGAATTATGGTGAAGAGAGATATATTCCAGATCTTCCTTATGTAGCTGATGAGATGGGGCATGTCAGCAATCTTCTTGATGTTAATGTATGCATTTTTTCTTAATTGTTTAATTTTATTCATGTTTTATAGAAGTACTCATAAAATGTAAGAGAAATTTGTTAATATGTAAATAATTTGTACATAAAAACTTCAAGAATATATTGATGTTTCCTCTTCTGATTGAGATTCTATCCACTTTTCTTATTGTTTCCCTGCATTGAACAAAATCATTAAGATTCTTTTCACTTTATTCTTTTTTTTTTCCTCCTCCTCTCTCCAAGGAGGTTGTGAAGTTGAAGCATGACCATAAAGGTGTAGTACCATTCTTATGCTAAAGCATATTGTGTAACATGCAGTACTCCAAAGAGGGCGCAAATGTAAAGCCCTTTTTATACTATTTTAACACCCCTTTTCTTTTAAGTTTTTCTCTTTTATAATTTATAATAAATAATTGATTGTAAGAGTTGTTGAAATTTTATAGTGGACCCTTCAGGTCTTGCTACTTTAGAGTCGGAGAGTGAGTTTATTTTGCTTTGGGATTATATTTGTGTATTCTAAGTTTTTAATTTACTTTGTTTCTCTTAGTTTCGAACGATACTTATGTTAGATATGTAAAGCCCTTTTTGTGGCATGTAAAGTCAACAAATAATGGCTACAACTTATAGATCGGTGCAATAACTTTCGGTTGACATCAAATATCCATTTGGTTTACAGTAGAATTGATTTTAGAAATAAATGGTTGAGATGAGTGATGTACGTTTTATGAAACACGTTAGACGGAAGTGATTAAAATTAATTCTGTAAAACCATAATTTTGTTTTGTACTGTTGCAACAGTAAAATAAATAGAGGTCAAATCTTATGGCCAAATCTTATGAAATATGCGACAACAAGTAGGAGTTCATCTCTTATAAATATTAGACATTCCTAATGTGTTTGATGAACAAAAAATAGAAGCGTGTTTGATGAACAAAAAATAGAAGCAAGTGTGCTCATTAATAGAGAGAAAATATTTAGAGGAAACTCTAAGTGATTCTCTTGCTGTGTGTATTTTCATATTTTCAAGTGAAAGTTTAATTGTTCTCTTCTTTTTATTTAGAGAAAGGTATTGTAATTTCTTACACTTAATGAAAAATACTTTGTCCAGTCTTACTTGTGCCTTTTCCCTTATCTGTTGAGGATTTTCCATGTCAAAATAACGTGTCAATTTCAATTTTTTTTATCTCTACCTTGGTTGTATGATATTATTTATCTCTACCATGTTGAAATTTTAGAGCAAGACAGCAAGTTAATTCAAAGTCTTCCTGTGTGAGGGTGAGTTGTGTGCTGTTTTTTTCTTTTGGACAAATTTTGGAAGTACTTTGTTCAAAAGGTTTAATATGGTGGAACTAAACTAAAAAACTCCACCCTAATAATCAAATTTTTAGAGTCCAATAAACTTAGACAACTAAACTTTCATATTCACTGTTTTTATTTTATACAAACTTCTTTATTTTCCAACAGGGGTAGATGCAATATAAAAATATAAAAGAAACCATGACGACTGTGCCAATATTATAATATCATACCATCGGCCTTACAACAATTCTTTAAGATTTTATGATCAACATTTTGGAGGAAGATTTTATTATTTTAGCTAACGAAAGGGCATAGTGTATACAAATCAGAAACATGATTTTACATTGTGTGTGTATATACATATCTGATTAATTTTTAACTAAAATCAAATTTATTCTTAAAAACATGTTGCCCGAAAATGAAAAAATAAATTACATTAATAGTGTGTTTGATTTCCATTAAAATCATATTACAAACGTGAATCCAAACTAACGTTAGCGTTCATTGAATCCGCGCTTGTAACCTAATTATGTGTGAAATCAAACATTCACTAAGTCAAAATTATCATATAAGGTTTTATTAATAAACTAATTTTTAATATAAAAATTCTCCCCATGAATCGTTTCACTTAATATTAACTATTTAACAAAAACTAACCACTTGTAGTTCAAGATGATCCACCATCAAATTCGAATAAGTTCATGCAAACACATAGATCAGTATAGTCTCTCTAATTCCTATTAGAGCAACTTTATCGGTAGCCCAAGAAGCAACAAATTCAATGAAACATCGGTGCTTCTTGACAAATTGGCGTTGTAGGCAATCCTGATGAGTTGCTTCATGGACTTAAATTGCTTCCTAAAATAACTTTCAAAAGTGATAAAAAAACTAAAAAAATAATTAAAGGGATATTGGAAACAAAAAAAAAAGAGTTGCTCCATTGTAAATACACTATTTATAAGTGCTTATATTGGAAAAAATAAAAATTAATGATATGTACAAATGGATCCCATTAAAAGGACCTAAAGAGGTTGCTCCATTATGGATGCTCTTACGGTGAGAGCTTTCTAGTTCTACCGCCATGTTGTTGTTTGGGTTAAACTACTTTCAAAATCATAAACAAATTGGTATAGGCTATGCATGTTCTTTTTATTAGAAAAAGCATCTGTTTTGTTAAAGGCCAACACAAAGTAATATGATACTCTGGATCTAGAGAAAGAAAAGGGGCGAGACAGTTAAGATGATGTGTTTCGGATTCAGACAAAAATATTCCTTCATTATTAATTGTATCTGAACTTGAGTCAAGTTAAACCAAACATGAGGGTCCAGCTTTCCATCATCATCAGAATGAAGTCAAGAAATGCAAAATTTTCACAGAAACAATAATATAGCATAAGATGGTACTAACAGTATTACTCACCCACATGTAAAAGCACAAATTGCAACCAATTGTTCCAGGTTTATAATAGTAACCCAAAAAAGATGAAAAGTGAAGTACAAATGCATAGTGAGACACAGCTAATCCAAACTACTAAAACAAGGGACAGAACAAACAAGTAGAATACTAATGAGCAGTACCAATAAAGCAAACAAACCCAACCAACAAAAACTAGTGACTCAAAATGAAGATGTCCTAATGAAAATAGAATTCTCATCAAAACTCATTTGCCCTCTCCCTTTTTTTTTGTTCATGTGCTTTTCAAATTTTTGTTATGGTTGATTGGTGTCCTCACTTAGCCATCATGACTTTGACAAACTCCTCATAGTTGATCTGCCCATCACCATCAACATCAGCCTCACGAATCATCTCATCAACTTCTTCATCTGTCAGCTTCTCACCAAGGTTAGTCATAACATGGCGGAGCTCAGCTGCAGAGATGAAACCATTCTGATCCTTGTCAAACACGCGGAAGGCTTCCTTAAGCTCCTCCTCTGAATCGGTATCTTTCATCTTGCGAGCCATCAAGTTGAGGAATTCTGGGAAATCAATGGTACCATTCCCATCAGCATCAACCTCATTTATCATGTCCTGCAGCTCAGCCTCAGTTGGGTTCTGCCCAAGTGACCGCATCACAGTCCCAAGCTCCTTGGTAGTAATACAACCTGTTGCATTTTAAACAAATAGTTAAAACACAAACAAGTGATTCAGCCCCACAAAGGAATAGCATGACCCAGTTTAAAAATCATTGAAGAAGAACATATACTTAGATCTAAAATTTATTTTTCTTCCCAATTCATATTCTCCATCTTTTATCAAACCTCAAAGCAAAAGTTTCAAAATCACATGTTAGAGTGATAGACATTATAGTCCAGGTTACTTTTATCCTTTTTGTACAATTCCATAAGACTCACAAATCAAATACTAAGGGGGGAAACACACTTTTCTGTAAAATATAACCACATACAACTCACAAATTCTAATCAAGAAGAGGATTAATAGTTAATCATAAATCACATTTTCTGATCAGAGATACATGAAGCATGTTATTGATACTCCTCAAACAATATCAAAGCATGGTGCCATTACAAGGCAGCAATAGGTAACATATAATTGCTATATCATTTTCAAATATATCTTCACAAATAAAGGGACCAAAATATAAAGAGACAATCCCCTATGTTTAGTTAATCACAAATCCAGATACGTAACACCAAATTTCAAATCCACATAAACAATTCTGATAGAGAAATCAAACAAGCAGAAATCAAATATCAAGTCACAGTTGAAAATAAATATTCATGACAACAAAAAAAGGGGGATTCCAAAAATATCAAACGATCCACCCACAAACAAAACCAGTGACCACAAAACATCATCACATGCGACATTAGATAAGGGCAAAACGGGAAAGTAAAGAAATTTAAGGTAGAATGTGAATGAATCCAATTAACAAAAAAATCAACGCCGAAAAGTCAAACGAGAAGGAACCCTAGAGATGAACCGCAAAAAAGTTTCGATTTTTGTTTACAAATTTTCAAAAGGGGGTAGTGGGGTGCGAACAAAATTGAGATACAGAACAATAGTAGAATATGAATCAGATCTAAGAAAGAGAGAGAAAATAAAGGGATCTGAGAAATGAGACCATCGCCATCCTTGTCGAAGAGGCTGAAGGCTTCCTTGAACTCAGAGATCTGTTCATCGGTGAGCTGATCGGCCATTGGAAGAAGGTTGGGTTGGATTTGATTGAATGTTCAAAGGGAAAAGAAGAGGAAATGATTTTACTCTGTGTGTGATGTGGAAAATGATGGGAAGAGAAGAAGAAGGAGGAATGTGCTATTTATATCAATAACCTTTATTAATTCCTAGCCTTCCCAATCACGATTTTGCACGGTTCATTGAGAGGGGTATTTTGGACATTGCATATTATAAGGGTGTTCTTGTTTTCTTGGTCAAAGATATTATAGGGGTGTTTTTTTTTTGTCAGAATTATAGGGGTGTTGATTGAAATTTTTGTCACGGAATTAACTGGACCAATTCCATTCTTTCAGGCCCAAAATTTAAGTTCACAATAAATTTTTCGCCATTACTATTACCACCACATTTTACTATTTGCACCCCTTTATTTTTTGAAAATTTTTCGCTAACTACCCTGCCCAAGTGTCCGGACGGTAATAAAATTGGCTGACAGATACAATTTTCCGGGAATCAATCACAAACACCTGTGTCTAGTGTCTACATGCAATTTTTTTTACAAAAATAACTTCCAAACATAGGTATTTGGGATTGGTTACCGGATATCCATGTTTGTAAAATGGCTTACGAAGACAGATTTCCATTCTTTACTTACATTTCTTGCCTTTGCATGTAGCATGGAAGGATGGCTAGCTGGAGTTTGGTGGTGAAAAAGGAATACGAGCATTTGGTTGGCTGGAGTTTGGTCGTGGTACAATGGAAAAGAAAAATGAAGGGTCTGCCCATGAGAGCGGGGGAGGGGAGACGACCTGGGATGGGAAGAGGAGGGGGTTGGGGAAGGGAGGTGGAGGTCATGGGGTTAGGGGAGGGAAGATGGGGTGGGAGTAGCTATGGAATTAAGAACAAAATGGGGTGGGAATGGCAAAGGGGTGGAAAAATCAATGGCCTAAAATTTTATATAATTAATTATACGACTCAAATATTATATAACTATTATTTACACTTGTTTTATCTAAATTGAGATACCATGAAAATTAAATTTTTATAATAAATAAAAATTTTATCATAGAAAAATTTATGATTATCACAAAATATGATATGCTAATTAATTGTAACCTTTTGTTTAATTGATTGTCAGCGATATATTTCTATGGCTACAATCAATAAGTTTGCCCCATTCGACAATTTGGTATCTATAAAATATTTAAGAAATGCTTTGGAGGTTGAAAGTGTGCATAATTCATTGGTGGATAATGCCTGTTTACGGTGACAAATCTAAGACTGCATTATTGGAGATTGTTTTGATAGATAACCATCCGGGTGTTTTGTGGTGATGGTGTCATTATATGTTTCTTTTTTTTTTCTTTTAAGAATGTATTCAATTATTGATATACTCCCTTTGATCCTTTTTATAAGACACACTTAACTGATTTACACATACTAATGAGAGTGGTTAAAGTAAGTTAATTTTATTGGAGTTTTAAAAAATAGTTTAACTTTCTAGTTTTACCTTTATTCAACATCATTGATTAACTCCACCACTGTTTGATAGTTAGAAAGACATTAAAGTTAATAAGAGTAAATAAGTAAAATGTTAATAAATGTTGCCTTAAAATTATAAAAAACTTCTAAAAAGGACCAAAAAAAAGTAAGAAGTGTCGTATAAAAAGGATCGGAGGGAGTATATATTTATATAATGTAGGTGTATGTTATGCAACATTCCTCGATTTTGGAATACATTTAACATTTATTATTTATTCTTTACTACAACATTATTTACAAATCTCTTATCTTTTTATGCATTTAATGATTTTATTCTAATTTAATAACCATATGTAATATTTCTTTTCTTTGTTGTAAAAATATCTATAATAAACTTTTTATAAATTTTAGAATTTGAACAAAATTTAAAGAAAAATCCATTAAAAAATATATAAAAAATATTGTTATGTCATTACTTAGCGGAGTATAATAAATAAGATGACTAAAATCATGTAATTTTTAAAAATTGAGAACCGAAGTCAATAAAAAAATAATTGAGGGAACCAAATTTTACTATAATTTTAGAGAAAAAAATATATTTACCCCATACAATTATAGAATTTTATTCATTTTTCTGTTTTAATAACATCTTGTTTTTTTGGCTTTTTTTGGTGGCTTTGTTTTGACTTTTGATAACATCAGTCCGAAACTGAAGGTAAAAACATAAAAAAAAATAAAAAATATTAATTAAGAAAACAGGTATTCATTACATCAGAAACGTAAAATAATAATTATTACTTGCCTATTTTAATCAAAATTTTCTAATTTTTTGTATTTTACCCTCAGCCTTAGGGCTATTGAGCTAATGTTATCAAGATTTTTTTTTATTAATATGGATTTGAAAAGTTTTATTGATATTAATTATGTTACGACTTCTAAGTAAAATATTTAATATGTTGCTTTTTTTGCTTATTATATGTATTATATATTTTAAAATTTATTTACTACCTTCTTAAAGAAAAAAATATCATTAAGATTAGGGGTGTTCGCGGTTCGGTTTAGATCGGTTTTGAGGAAAAAATCATCCGATTCGATCATTGCGGATTTATCATTTTATCATCCGATCGGTTTTGATATTTTTTTAAATCCGATCCAATTTAAATTGGATTGGATTGGATTGGATTGGTTTTCGGTTTTTTAAAAAGACAATGAATATTAGATAAAAGTGATAAAATTATGAAATAATAAACATTTTTTATTGGAACTTACATTTATTAAAACAAATATAAAATTATATGAAAAGAAGGACATTGGACATGAAAATTAATTTAAAATTATTTTTAAATTGATATATTTATAGAAATATTAACATGATATTAAATAATAAAATCATAAAATATATATTTATATAAATATATACGTTTACAAGTATAAATATATGATTATATTATAATTAATAATATATGTATATATAAGTTCGGTTTGGATTGTATTGTATTGGTTTTCAACATAGGATCCGAAAACCAATCCAATCTAATAAAAAAAAATTCGATTTTTACGGTTTGGTTTTTTTGATTTAGTTTATGCGGTTTGCATTAAATTGAATGTGAACACTCCTAATTAAGATTATGATTGATAAATTAAATAAGATGATAAAAAACGAAATTGAAGGCATTAAGTTAGATAATTTATCTTCAAAATTGATTTAATCCAATTTTAAAATATCCTTAGTTGCTCATAATGCTATTTTTAAGCTTTGATCAACATTCTTGATATATTTTTTATTAAAATATTATTTTTGTTAACATATGGTCTCGATTTTGAGAAATAAAAATTAAATATTATTAACAAGTATATATATATTCAACATTTTAAAAATTATAAATATTGAATGTTTAAAAAATAATGAAATATAATAGTAATATTTTTATTTCCTAATTAACACATGATAGCAATATTTTATTCAAATTTATTTATAAATAAATAAAAAAAGGTTTTATTGCATTTTGCTGCTAGGTCGGGTTATATCCAACCCGAAAGCCCAAGCTGCATATACCGACCCGCAACCCGTCCATGCTGAGTGTGTTGTACGATTGCAAAGCAAGGTGCTTTACTTTGAAATAAGCGTCCTCTCTCTTTCAAACTGCGCCAAAGTTTTTAACTTTTAAGTGAAAGAAACAAATTAGAAGCAGAAAAATGGATCAACTTGCAAATTCGTTTTCGGTATTAGAACTTGATGTTGATGATAGTGACGTTCAGCCTCCCCCTCCCATTGCCACCACTGCTGGAGCTGGTACTACCCTTTCACTTTTCCTTCTCATAAGCCTTTTTAGTTTCCAGTTTTAAATTTTCACGTATAATTGCTGAAATTTGGATTAGGGTTTAACTCTTTTTTTTTTTTATCTGGGTATTTCTGGGAGAACCCAGTGAGCTTTGTTAATTATTTATGCTGACGCATTTGATGGAAAGTAATCAAATTTTCTTTTTTCCCCTGATTTTTATAGATTTTTTTAAAAGGGGTGTTTGATATCTAGCAAGTCGGTTTGTTCAGTGCCCTGCCAATTGAAATATTATTTCTGGTTATTTACTTATATGTGATTATTATATTTGTCCAATTGAATGAGCGTGTGACACGTGTTTTTTAGAAAATGAAGATGCATAGTCATGGTAGAAAAGGTAAAAGAAAAGTTATTGACTTGATATTAGAAGGATCCTGATCAGTATGTGAAACACTGACAGTTAGAGAATGGAGACTCACTCAGGTGTTTATTGAAAAATTACTAATTTGGTAATGAGTGTTTAAGAACCTAAATGGAGAAGCAAGAACAAGAGAAAGGGCTGCATTTAACAGGATTTAGTGAATCTGATTTAAGTTTCCTGGAGGTTATTAGTCAATGCAAGATTTTGTTATGTCATTGATGAAACACCTATGCTTGGGTTGCCTCTTCCTTGTTGGGTGAGGTGGATCCAGTTGTATTGATGCATTTGCTTTGCTTTTCCTATTATTATGTATTACCTCATGCAGTCATGCTGATATTTTACATAGTCAGTTAATTGCTCTCCACTTTTATGTGTATGAACTATTAACTAATTCTGAATTTTCTGGATGGATGCTTACTTGTGGGAATGTGATGTTGATTAGTATGTGAGTGAACAGCTACTATATACTTTCTTGGTGCAGGTAGTAGTGACAAGAGAGTTAATGGCAATGCTGATACTTCAGCAAAAAACAAGAAACAAGATCTACAAAATCTATTGATTCCTTCATGTGAATACAAGCTACCTCTTGTCTGGATTGACTTGGAAATGACTGGTAAGGATGTATCATGGATTATTTGGAGAGTGTTTTTTACTTGTTTCTATTTAATAATTTTTTCATTCTTCTTTTTTCAGTTTTTTCTGTGTTTGAGGTGTTATTCATAGACCTCGAAATCAGTCTTAGAGTGACTCAAGGTAGCCACTACTAGGTTTATTATTGAACCTTCTGATTTAAACCTTTGGTATGTGTATGCAGGTTTAAATATTGAAGTGGATAGAATATTGGAGATTGCTTGTATAATTACAGATGGAAATTTAACTAAATCAGTGGAGGTAGGTATTTAATTATTTGATGTATGATTTACATGTTTGTTGTTTTTTATGTTAGTATGTTACATGATTGCTTTCCTGCATAACTACATGTTGAATGAGGTTCTACATTCCCCTGACTTTCTTACTTTTTTTTTCTCTGTTTTTTTCTATGGGAAAAGACTTGCTTATTCCATAACCTGCCTTGCTTGACATTTAGATACTCAAAAGCTACAAGTTATTGAAAGAGGTTTCCCCCCTCGTGTATTATTGACTTTACTTTTCTGCATATGATACTAAGTACCAATATGCTTTACTAGCAACTAACGTTTTGCATATAGCTTTGCAGATAGAAAAACTGTTGATAGATTTTAATATCACAAACTAAATTTTCTTGGCTTCTTGGTTTGAAAGTTCTTTATCACTGAAAACCATTACTTAATAGAAAATTAATCCTGTTCTAAAATTCTTATGAGGCCCTAAATTGTAGCTTCCCTTCTCTCTCTCTCTCTGGATTTGTCATTTTTCTCTATTCTGTTTACATCAACATTCATTAGGTGCTTTGTTGGGTTCTCATTTTCATTTTTCTATGTAAAGTATGAATTTGATCAGGTTTAACTTGTGATCTTTGCCTCCCTCCCGCCCTTCTTGAAAGGAAGAGGAGAAGTGCTATTGGATCTAATGTTTGTACACACTGTCTCCATGATGGGAATGACTAAATCTTCATCCTTTTTTTACTCTTGGAAAAAAGATGAAGTGTTGATCATAGTTGATCAAATCTTACGTATCTATCATGTAGCCAATCCAGTATGGATGATCACATTAGAATGTTTATGAAAGAAATTATCTGCTATTTTAGGGTCCTGATTTGGTCATCCATCAAACTAAGGAGTGCCTAGACAGAATGGGAGAATGGTGTCAAAGTCATCATGAAGCTAGTGGTAAGTGGTGCATACTATATTTTGATACTGTTTTTTCTTGATAGAAAAATACATTATTAGAAAGAGAGAGAGAGATTTGACACTGTATTATTCATTCTTTCTTGATTGGTTGCAATTATTTAACATTATTTTGTTCCTCTTTCTTTTCCTGTTGATGTGAATTTTAAATGGTATTTGGCTAATGATTTTCAATGAATTTAGGGTTAACAAAAAAGGTGCTTGAAAGTACAATTAGTGAAAGACAAGCTGAAAAACAGGTATGTAGCACTATACCATGTGGCAAGCTCTTTTCAATAGGAACTTACTTTCCATCATGTTAAATGAGAACTGTATTTTCATATATTTTCAATGAACTTGAAAATATTGTTATCTTTTTCATATTATAAGACAGATATGAAATATTTAATCTCATCTATTAGGGATTGTGGAATCCTAGCTTACAGAAGGAAATTAAATTCCCATTATCCTTCATAATTCATAAAGTTCATAAGAAATATGGGAGGGGCACAGCTACAGTCCATGTTAGGAAAACTTTTTGCAACTAAGAGTGTTTTTTTCCTGCCACAGAACCTGTGATCTTTTCTGAGTAGTCATGATGCCCGCATGAGTGTGTGAAATAGATGTATTTCTACTTTTATTTAACTAGTTTGTTATCTGGGCATTAAGTACTTTATATTATTTATTTAGTAGGTCTTAGGCTATATAGTAATTAGCAGAATGCTGTTGTTTTCCTTCTTAGAGGCTGGTCATAGATGTAGCACAAATGGGTTGGGTTTCTTGTGTGGAATTGCATGTTGTGATTGATCACAGAAATTTGATCTTATAAGGACAGAGACCTGGGCTGGGCTTCACCCCCTTAGGAGCTCATTTCATTTACAAACCATATTATGGGCTGCAGTTTTCAGAGTTCTTTCTAAAATTAGTAACAAGAGATAATAGTTTCTCTGCAGAACATAGCAGATCCTGCACTTGCTCACAGCCAATAAGTTGGTTTTCATATCGCACTCTTGTATCAAGCCAATGATGTCAGTGCAAATCATATGGGATTATGGCTTGAACGTTTAGTTTTTTATCCGTGTTAGACTTCACTTTATTTGTTGCATTGGAAGTGTCTGTAAACTTGTATCCTTTTTCCTGTATATTGCCACTTGATCTGTGAGGTAATGAATTGAAGTTTCTACTGTGTTGTCCTTGCTTGAATGCGATGCTGTAATTGAAGTTTCCACTTGATCCTCTTTCCCTTTCTGTTTTATTTATTTATTTGTCTTTTATAGTGTAAACCTGTTCTGTCTTGGAAAATTGCAGGTCATTGATTTTGTTAAGAGACATGTTGGTTCATACACACCTCTCTTGGCAGGAAATTCAGTATATGTGGATTTTCAATTTCTAAAGGTATTGGTTCTGCCTTAATAAACTTAAAGATAATGACTTTGCTGAAGTATTGTTAATTTCTGATGATCAGAATGTTGCCTTTATAGTGCCAGATGTATTGTTTAAGTCTTGATTCTTTCATTGATATTTTCTGCTGTAAATTCTTGGTCACATCGTCAAATATTCAAATTTAAAATCACATCACATTCGAATACTACACTATAGTGTCATGTAATTTTGTTGGTTAACTGAACACGTCACAACATTTAAGTTGAATCACGTACAAGATTAGGTCCAGACACTGCATGAAAACTTCTTTGTCATATGAATATGTGCATAAAATTGAGAACTGCTCCTTCTTTTCCGTTCTGCATATCCAGTTCAAGCCTTCTTGAAAGCATATATTGGAATTATTATTATCAGCTTCTATATATCCTATTGTTCCTATTTTGAAATGTTTCTTTACCTGTCTTAACTAGATTGATTTTGCAGAAATACATGCCAGAATTGGCGGGGCTCTTCTCTCATGTGCTTGTTGATGTTAGTAGTGTTAAGGCTCTTTGCATTCGCTGGTATCCTAAAGGTGAGAATTTATACAATTAGGGTATAATGTACTTTTCTCCGGTTTAGTGCATTCAATCATACTACCTAGATCTTTGCCCCAATCAGATTGTTAGACAGTTACAGTGTATAATTGCATTATTTACTGGATTTGTCATGTGAACACGACTCTTCTGGTTTTCTGGTACTGTTCATGCCGTTTAGCTTTACCCCATTTGGTCGAACTGGTAAATAATGTGATAAAACACTTTGTTCTATCAGAAGGCTCTCAATCTTGAGTGATTATGATTTATGAATTAATAGGGTCCTTTTGAACAAAATATAAAGAAGGAAAATGCTGAATAGTATGAAAAGTTATCCGAATCATTTGCATGAAAGGTGTAATGGCAAAGCAATCTTTTTCTCTCTCACTTTTTTCTCCCTCGTGATTTCTGTTTTTCTCTCTTTGCACATATTAGTATCATTCATCCCGTACCATATAGCAAAGTTGAAAGAAGAATATTCTTTTATTGGTTATTGGTTTGTGTTGAAATCCTTGTTGACTTCCAGTTTTGTTTCCCTTCATTTTCTGTAAGGCATATTACACATGGATCAGAGGTCTTTACATGACTCTTCCTATCTTGTGTAATTTCAACCTTCCCTGAATGCCCAAATGGTAAAAAGAAAAAATGGTAACATTAAAATTGGAAAGTTACGATTTTTTTTAATGGTTTTAAGACTTATAGTTCAAATTACATGCTGCTGCAGCTGCTGTTGATTTGAAGGCAGTTCATGGGTTGTAAGTGGCTTTAGATGTATGATTCTGTGAATAGTATAAAGATGCTAGTTTATATTTTTCTGTTATTCCTTTTGATGTTTTAATTTTGAAGTTTTTATTTTGGTCAAATTAACTTTGAATCTTACCAGCCACCCCTTTTGCTTTTGGGTATGCTTTGTCCAGGATTAATGACTTATTTTTCGTACTATTATTTGCCACCAATTGTAATATGCCTTCTAGTTATTTGGTTCTTGTTTTTATTTGATTTTTTAATTATAATAATTATGTCATTTTCCCTGGTTTCCAAAGTGGGTTGTTGACTAATAAATCAGTTGGAGAACAAAGAATGAAACATCAGATATACCTGCTAGTAAGCTATTCTATAAAGGTTTATTATTTGTGCAGATCAGAAGAAAGCACCTTCAAAAGAAAACAGACACAGAGCCATGGATGACATTAAAGAAAGCATTGAGGAACTTAGATACTACAAGGCAAATATTTTTAAGTCAAAATCCAATAAGTGATAGGGTTGCAGACAAGGCAGCGTATGAAATATTTATGGATCGGTTCCAATTCAAGTATAAACCTCATTGTTATGGAAGGTTCAGGCACTGAGTAAATGGCTCATGATTTTGGATAGTGCACTTTTGGAGGTTGTAAAGTCCCATTTAAATTTTATATTAAGAACCCTGACATGCAAGTTAACTTCAGTTTGAACTCCTTCAATTTCAATTTATGTATATCTGTTTAAAGGAGAAATGAAATGTATAACTTTTGTCAATGATAATGCCCAAAAGTATTTGTTGCCAATTATATTATTGTACTTAACTTTGGCATCTAGGCCTTTGTTTGTTTTATCATTGTAATAGTGCAAAATCACGATTTCACATAATTGATTTTAAATCACTTTCGTCCAACATGTTTCATTCGTAAAACATGCATTACTCATCTCAACTATTCATTTTTAGAATAAATTCTATTCAATTGTAAATCAAACAGACACTAGATTCCTCAATCCGGCTCTTCAGTTAGTGGAAATTTTAGAGAAATACACATGTTAAGTGAAACTGACACAATGTGTATCTTTTTATTATATTGGAAATTTCCAGTAACTGGTGAGGATT
Organism: Sesbania bispinosa; assembly: GCA_026901365.1. NCBI lineage: Eukaryota > Viridiplantae > Streptophyta > Magnoliopsida > Fabales > Fabaceae > Sesbania > Sesbania bispinosa. The sequence continues at coordinate 1,357,295 of QLOH01000045.1, read as the reverse complement.
TTCACATGCATTATATTTGAATGGATAACAGTCACCTCCAAATGACCATGCATGTTAATTTAAAGGTGAACCAATCTGGATACAGCAATTAAACTGTTTGCAATGGCTATTCCATTTTCCATTTGATTTAATAACCAAAAGGAGGGGAAAATGAAAAGAAAATTAAAACAAGAGACACAGCAGAAAATTCTGCAATATAATCTATCAAAAACCTCCTATAATAAAGCTCTGGCAAGGGAATTGATCATGCACATAAATTTCTTGATTGCTAAGATGGTGACTGCGTACAACTGAAGTTACTGAAAAACACACCAATGAAATGTCAAATGCTGTAAGCCTGTAACCAGTATAACTTCATTCTTCTTGAAGTCTGGCACTAACAAGTGACAATCACTAAGAACCAGTTCATGCGTACAAATGGAGTAGATAACTTTAAGCAGAAAAAACAAGGTTATCGATACAGCAATCAGTTCCCTCGGTCAATGACACACCTGCATTCATTAAGACAAGAAAGACATTTTATCAGAACATAATGCAAGAAGAAGAAACATAGATAGTGCCCCCTGAAAAACAACTAACAGTCATGAATACTATTTTCTCCTTCAATGTTATGGGTGAAATAAAAAATGGTAAACGATATTTAAATATTATTACCTGTTATATTCTACTTCACTTTGAATTTGACTTCACAATAACCTGCTGAGATTCTTGATAAGTAACTTTAAATTCCTTTTTGTTGTCTCGTCGCCAGTAAAACCAAGAATATCAGAGCTAATATTCTGTAGTAATACAACCAAAAAGCAAACAATAGTATGGGAAAAAATTTTTCATAATAATTAGAATTATTCAGTTCCATAATTAGGGTCAAACCTCAATGTTTTTCAAGGTAAAAATAAGTGTGTATATGGACTTCTGGACCAGATCAGTGTTCTCAGGGGTCATAATGGATGAATGTACCCTTCTGCATACACAAAAGGGGGACTTCTATTAGTTGCCATACTTAAAGAGAGATAAATTAGTCAACATACTTAAAATGTTCTGAGTGTCAAATTAGAGTCCAAGAATTTTTGAATCAGCTCAATTCTCACATCTTTTATTGGGTGAAAGCACCCTTCTGGATAAACATCATAGATGAATGCTTTTCTCATGTAGTAGATACAATAATAAGAGGAGTTAACGAGTGCAATTTCTATTTTTAAGGTTTTCAACTGAAACATAGGATACAAGATGCAAGTTACAACCTCATACTTTTGCCATTATTTCTGTCAAGTCTCCTCAATCAGGATTTATCTCAAGGTTAAGAAGTTACTGAGTTAGTTGGCATGCCCTGAACTAATGACAATGCGCTACATGCTATGCTTATGCAAATTATGCATGCAAGCCAAGGGATAGACAAGGGAGATAGATGTTCAGGCAATTAACCTCAAATCATCAGAAGCTTGGGTAAGGCTTCGGGTTAAATTTTCAATTTCCTTCAACAGGCCACTATCACGGACTTCAGCCAACAAAGGTTGAACATCTTGAGCCATGGCTTTCATCTGAGGCATCACTACATCAAAGTGAAAATATAGGCATGAGAATGCATCATATGATAATTGAATAATCACAAAGGAAACAATAAATACCTACTGCAGAGAGATGAAACATGAATATCATAGGGGTGCAGACACATATTATCCACCATTATTATTTTTAATTTTTTATTTTATGTCACATAGTTTCTTTTTTACTTTTTCAAGTTACTCTAGACAGCAAGTATTAGATCTATTACAAGGATTATATTTGCTTTTAATAAGGGTTTCTAAGCTGTATAAAGGGGTTAAATGGTCCTAACAGGAGAACTCAGATACTGTTTGATAATAGAAGCTTTTCTGCTATATTTACTGCCACTGGAAGAGCAGTACTCTATTGGCAGTGTACTAGATCTCCTAGCCCATTCTTTACTCTCCATATTCCTGCTACAATTTAATCCTAGGGATGTTATCCTACACAATCAAATTTCTTAAAGTCAGATTAGTGAACAATCTTGTATTAGTTTAACCTATTATACCAAACTCAAAGTGAAGATAAGAGAGTATGGCCAAGACATCAATAATGGAAGCTGGGGCAAGAGAGGAAAATGGAAGAAACTAATACTTCATTCATCACCAAACATTTATCCACTTTTATTGGCAAGAAAATTGTCTGATTCAACAGTCTAGTCGAGAGAACTTTATTTCCATAACTCAATCAAACCAGTAGAACAAAATTACAGCACACCTGTGTAAGAAGTGGTCTTGCTTCTTCCATGACAGAAAATACTCGTTCAGCCAATGAGTAGCTGTTGATGATGCCAATTTCCTCTACATCTCTCCCAAGGCGGGTGTATGTCCTGACCAGTTCATCCAAACTTACCCCTTCATAACCCTTGATCTTTTCTCGATCACACACAATGAGACCTTCTTTAGTACAGTCTTGGTCAAGAGGGCCAACTGAAGGTGTTGGAATTGGATCGCGAGGGGTGATGTCAATTATAGTTTCCATAAGAAGACCTGACTGATTAACCTCAACCAATGAATTCTGCGGTATAATTGTTTTATCATCTTCAACCTGCAAATTGAAAACTCATGTTTGATAGAATGATACCACTAAAACAATGAATGTCAAACCAAAGCAAGATTTAACAATGGGATATTAGAGTAGTCCAATCATGGTATTGGAAGGCACCTCAACAACTGCCTCAATACTTTTTAAGGAAGGATTCACACGAATGACACTGCCAACAGTGACCCCTCTGATTCTCACAGGTGTTCCAGTGCTTATACCAGAAGCCTGAGCAAACTCAAACACAGCTGTGTACTTCCGGAATCTGGATTTTATTTGGAAATCCCTCAACCATGCCAAGCTAAGTACAAAGAGGATGGTGCCAGATACTAAAAACAATCCAACCCCACCTTCCCAGATGCTCCTACGACCAAACCCAAAATCACTCAATGGACGCAGCATTTGTCTCCAAACAGTCCGAGGAATGTCCATTACAACTGCAAGTGGATTCTTTGCTTCTGAACTAGATGACTGTTGGCTGTGACTTGCATCAGCAGATGTAGCTCTTATCCTGTTGATCTGTGCTCGACCTCTGATTGGAAGAGGCATGCAACTTAAAGAATTTCCTGGTAGGGTAATCAGACATGAAGAAAAAGAAGTTGGCATTGATGAGAGTTGAAGGGCAGGGTTCCCAACCATCTTCAAACCAACCTCCAGGCTCAGAAATTTTATTATTCACAACAAAAGTCTTGAGCTGCAGTAACTACCCAATGGAACTAGAGATCAAAACCATATACATCTAATCAGCAATTAATGCATAATTAAATTAATTGACAAAAAGGGATAACAAAGAACAAATAAGAAAAAAACAAAAACTAAAATAACATAAATCAATTCCATAGGTTCTAATTGCATAAGAAAATCAAATTGTTTAGAAATGAACAGTGCATTAAGCGAGCTAAGCAAAGAGAATCCAATAACCAAGTCCCAAAGAATAGTTATAAAATTTCAGGGTTAGAATTGAAAACCAAAGCAAAGCAAACCCTTACTCTTCACATTTTCATAATGTGAATATTATTTATAGCAGAGAAATGGAAAAGGTACTAAATTGAGAACTGCATAATATTGGGTTTGGCCAGCTAGGACCCTAATCCCAGAAAACAACACGTAAAAGCGCTCTAATATGATATATAGCACCTAAAGGCATCATATGATATTGTACCTAATAAGCATGTAAAATTGATCGTGGGATGAAAATTTTTCAGAGAAATTGAACAGGCAGTAAATATTTCATGATGGTGAATATGAATGATGTTGTTTGGTGAAGACAAATTAGAGTTAAGAAAGCAGTGGCAGTATTGGCATGATCATGAAACAAATAGAATAGAAGAGACAATGTGAATGGAAGCGACAGAAACAAACCTAAGCAGCTTGAATCATCCAAGAGATGGGACCAGAGAAAAACACAAAACCCAGAGTGAGTGAGTGAAGCCTTTTTAATTTCCACGTTCTAAGTTCTAACAACTTTAGTTAAACGCGTAAATGTACTATTATGGACTCAAAATTGCATCACCAATTGTTAAGCGAAAAATAATAATAGTAATGTAATTTTTTTTCTAATTTAATTAGCATATACTTTTAGGATTTAACATTGTTAATGTAAAATAATTTTATACAGTCATTCAATGACGTGTTCACACATCATTTAATGAGTTTAATGATATTGAGGTGTCATATTCATTAATTGATGTGGCAAAATATTATTGGATGACAATGTAAAATTTCTTTACACTAAAAGTGTATAGTAATTAAACTCTATGAGTTATTGTATGTTTTTAGTTGTATTAATTTTATATCTCTTAATATTATGAATAGAAAATTACTAATTAGTATACTATATTAAATGATTATTTAACAAAATAATCATACCTAATTCTTTAAGCATTTAATAACTATATTTAGTTTGAGTTTAATTAGTATAAGTCATCCAATGATATGTTGCCATATCATTTAATGAGCATGACACCTCATGTGTTATTAAATTCATTAAATGATGTGGCAACACATCATTGGATGACAGTGTAAAATATTTTTACATTGTCAGTGTATATACATTAAATCCTAACTCATATAACACATTTTTCTTTCTATCTCTTTTTATCACATTCACATCTCACATTTCTCTCTTTCCTTTATTTTTTTTTCTCTTTTCCTCTCTATAACATATACAACTAACATATTACCATAATACAGTATGTAATTGATTATTGATTAAATAATAATAATTGGCCCACCACTAACATTCATGGCATATTCTTGTGCTCGTTTTAGCGTGAGTATTCCATCCATTGCGCACCAAACAAGCAGTGCTCATTGAAGGGTTTGACTGGAATTCCATTCTTTATTATTTTTTTTTTCTCTTTTTGGTCGGCGACTAGAATACCGTTCAAACATTTTTTTTTTTTTAAATTCACATTTTGACAAACAGTGACAAAAATTTAAAAGTGAATATTTAATATTTTTTACGAATATATTATTTAATATTATTAATACATTGAATATTATAATGGTTAATGAAATTTTTCGTTAATTTTTGTTTGGTTTGTCATTAGGTATAGTGCATAATCAATTATGTTTAGTATAGTGCATAATCAATTCAACATAATTGATTTTAAGAGCGTGTTTGAATTCGTGTTTTGCTGGATTGAACGCGCATAAATCTGGGATTAAGGTGAGTTGACTATTTACAACCTTGTTTGGATTGACATCTAGCACGCGGGTTATCCAAAAAACGTGAGTTGAAGGAGATGTGAAACTTCCAAACTTTTGCGTTGCAACATACGTGAGTTTACCGGGCACGATGAGGGTCACATTTTCCATTTTCGTTTTTACTCTTCATGAGTGTCTCCCATCATTTTTTTTTCGAGTAAACTAACAAATCAGTCCCTGACTCTGTGGGGATCATGCAGTTTCGTCCCTGACTTTTCTAAAATAGCACTTTAGTCCCTAACTTTGTTAAAACATGCATAAAGTGCATGTTTTTCAATAAAGTGAAGGACTAAAGTGCATGCTTTTTAATAAAATAAGGACTAAAGTGCATGTTTTTTTAATAAAGTATGGACTAAAGTGCTATTTTAGAAAAGTCAGGGACGAAACTGCATGGTCCCCACAGAGTCAGAGACTGATTTGTTAGTTTACTTTTTTTTTTTCCATTTTCGTTTTCCATTCCCTCCATTCATGCCAGTTTCAACTATGTAAAATAACAATGTTGTGTTTCATGTTCTGTCTGTGTTGTGTTTGTTGTCTACTGTTTGGATTTGTGAACCATGAATCTCAAAGGCTCCATGTCAACGACAAGTTCAAGTTCTTCTCTGAAGTCTAGCGATGTCATCTTCGACCAATTTCCTGTGGGTCTCTGGGTGCTGGTGGTGGATGATGACCCCACATGCCTTATGATCCTTGAGATGATGCTCTGTGATTGCCTCTATGAAGGTGGTCAACACGTCTTCTTCTTCAATGTGTATGAAGGTGGTCAACACGTCTTCTTCTTCAATGTGTCTTCTTCTTCTTCTTCTTCTTCTTCTTGAAACTACTATTACTTCACCTTTAGACCAAATTGCATAAATATATGATATAGCGGCATGCTAATGAAACAGAGTCGCACACAGCCTAATAAAAACAGAGTGTGTTTTCACTGCAAGTCAAATATGATGGGCTAGTATAGTATAGCCTTTCGGTGCACCTCAAATTAGTCTGACTTATGTGCAAACTACATACTCTAGTTTCTCCTATAAATTAAGTTCATGTAGTGTGTGTTAGGAAATCAAATTGAGTTGAGTGTTTTAATACAAAGTGAGTATTTTTTTTCTCTTTTCTTTAGGCTTCTAAGCCATTTTGGTAATCAGAGTAAGGTTCCAAATTTCGGTGTTGAGTTTAAGCGAGAAAGAGTGTCCGGAATTGGTGAGAATTTAGAGTTTTTAAGAGGTGTTCACGGCTGCCACCCTTAAAAGTCCAGTTTTCGGTCATTTTCTGGAAAAATGGCATCGTCATTGTGTTCAGAAGGTCGAAAAACCTCGGAATAGTGAGTTTCGCCTTCGCCGGAAACCACCGTGTCGCCGCTGGAAAACCATTTTCCGATAGCCGGAAAATCTGAGGTTGAAGACGACCACGTCAGCTGCCACGTCAGCACTGAGGTGTCAATTTGACACGTCAGCCCTATCACATCTTGCCACTTGTCCCACTTGCCACAACATCCATACTCTTGGCGATTTCAAGTATACCCCCATATTTTCAATAATTTTCATTTCAACCCATAACTTTTCTGAAATTGCAGTCTGGCCCCTGCACTTTCTGTAATTTCAATTTTACCCCACAATTTTTTGGAAATTACAAAATTACCCCAAACTTTTCAAAATTACCTTTTAGCCCCTGAATTTTTAAAATTTCCTTTTTGCCCCAAAATTTCCCAAATTTTTATTTTACCCTTAAAACCCCAAATACATACCTAGCCTATTTTTAACTTACAAAATTCCACCAAGACAAAGACCTTACCATGAATTTGAGATGGAGGAATTGAGGCGTCAGCTTCAACAACTTCAAGCTACTGTTGAAATTCAACAAGCCCAAATTGAAGAACAAAGAGGGCGTTTAGAAGGAGAATAAGTTGAAAGTGATTCCCCATAAGTTGACAACCATCACTCTCCGAAACAACAATTTCGAAGTAGTGACATTAAGGTGGAGATTCCAGATTTCGAAGGTAGACTCCAACCTGATGAGTTTGTTGATTAGCTTCAAACTGTTGTACGAGTGTTCGAGATTAAGGAAGTCCCTGAGGATAAAAAAGTCAAGATTGTTGTAGTCAAGCTGAAAAAGCATGCTTCCATACGGTGAGAAAATTTTAAGAAGCGTGAGCGTGAAGGGAAGAGTAAGATCAAGACGTGAGAGAAAATGTGTCACGAGCTTACACGTAAGTTCTTATTTGAACATTATTATCAAGATAATTTTATTCAATTGCAGAACTTGTGGCAAAAGACCCAAACTGTAGAAGAGTATACCAGGGAATTTGAAAAGCTCATGATGAAGTGTGACATCCAAGAAAAGGAAGAGCAAACAATAGCTCGTTACCTTGGAGGATTGAACACAGACATTGCCTACCAGGTCCAACTTCAGCAATATTGGACTTTAGATGATGTTATTCGTCTGGCCATCCGAATTGAAAAATAATTAACCAGGAAAACCTCATACCAATCTTCTTCCTCTTGTAACCCTACATACACCCGTAAGCCACAAAACCAACAACTATCCCATCCAACAAAACCCCTCCTAAGCCCATCAAAGAAACCAACCAAAAAGCAACAAAATGTTTCAAATGTCAAGGATTTTTCCATATAGCCTCTGATTGTCCAAATCGCAAAATTGTCACTATTATTGAAGAAGAAGTCCATGAAGCATCTGAAAAAAGATGAAGAGTCGGTGTTTGATGAAAAAGAGCCGATATATGATGAAGAATTCACCTCTGCTGATCATGATGAATCATTGGTGATTAGACGTAGTCTACACACCGCACCAGCAAAAGAAGAACCTTGGCTAAGGCAAAACATCTTCCACACTCGTTGCACTGCTCAAGGAAAAGTCTGTGATGTTATCATAGATAGTGGAAGTTGTGAGAATGTAGTATCAAACTACATGGTGGAGAAGTTGAAGCTACCAACACAAAGTCATCCACACCCCTATAAGTTACAATGGCTCAACAAGGGAAGTGAGGTAAAAGTTTCTAAATGTTGCCTTGTGTCTTTTTCAATAGGAAAGAAATATCAAGATGAAGTATGGTATGATGTTATTCCTATGGATGCATGTCATATTCTTCTTGGGAGACCCTGGCAATATGATCGTCGTGCTTTGTATGATGGTCATGTAAATACTTACTCCTTTGTGAAAGATGGAGCGAAGATCAAGTCAGAACCTCTACCGCCCAGTGAATTCAACCAAGGAAAGAAGGAAAGAAAGTCATTGGTGTCTTTGGTCGCCAAGGAACAATTCAAGGTGACAAAAGAGGAAGCACAAGCCATGAGCCTCATACTACTACTTGAATCAACCGAGGGTGTTATCCTTCCATCAGAGATTGAACAATTGCTCTCTAAATATCCAGACGTGATACCAGAAGAGATTCCGCCTCAACGTGATAAGCACCGAAGATTGCAAACTTTCAAAGTCGGAGACTTGAAAATCAATGATAATGCTTACAAAGTAGAGCTGCCATGTTCCTATGGAGTTTCTGCCACTTTTAACGTTGCAGACCTTTCGCCATACTTTGATGATGAAGGAGAGCTTGACTCGAGGGCAAGTCCAATCCAACCCGGGGAAGATGATACAACCGCATGCTAATGAAACAAAGCTGCACACAGCCTAATAAAAACATAGTGTGTTTTCGCTGCAAGTCAAATATGATGGGTGTTGAGATCTTGGCAAGTGTACCAATATCGCAACAGAATAATAGTAGAGAAAGGGTTGTCGTACCCACGAGGAACGGTACAAAGTAAATTCTCGGTGCTCACGCTTATTGAAAAGAGGAATTTTGAATGGTTGTTTATGAAGATTATAATAGTAAATAAAAACTTAGACAAAGAGATAAAGATATTGAGTAATAGAGAGAAACTAGGATTGAACTTCGTCTATCGCACCCCTCTTGTATTTTGGAAATCAATGATATTTAAGAATATATAATTATAAATATTGAAGCACAAATAAATATTATTTCATAAAGGTTCTCATAAGTATGAAATACTCAGAACAATTTACCCCGGTTCCCACAGTCATAAATTGCCCCGCTTGAAGATCAGTTGTTAAAGCTATCAATAGATTGAACCCTACTCCTAGCAAATTCAATCTATTGAGTGTTTTCACCAATCAGATTTCAAAAACCCTATTCCTAGCGTATTTAGGAAATCACATCATAACTCCGGCACAAAGACGGAAGCTAAGCATTAAGAATAGAATAAAAACACCAATATCATAAAAATAGAGATTCTTAAATAACAAATACAAACCAAAATACAATTGGGGATTGAATCGACTACGTTCAATCCTAAAGAGGGATTTAGCTACTCATGGTAGCCATTACACTCCAAAGACTGTCACACTTTTCTCCTAACTCCGTAGCTACTCAACGGCTCCGTACTCTCTGAATGAATAAAACTGACTGCTAAAAGTCCTATAAATACTGTCTGAAGGCCCGTTGGAACCCTATTTGTGGCCCATTACAAATTAGGTTACGTTTCCTGCGCTCAGCGCAGGAAACAACAACAATTTCCTCTGAATTGTCATCCTTTGAAGCTTGTTCTACACTGCTCCTGTCCTTGCTCACTGTTCTCTTGATGCTCCAATTATACCTTAGTTTTTTATCTGTAAAAATAAACAGATTTCTCATCAAAATAGCATCAAATTCAGATTTAACTTTAATAAATACAAAAACCACAAATTAAGCTAAAAAGGGTGGAATTGGGTTATAAATTCAACAATTCATTATCAATAAGTGTTGTAATTTACATGGAAATTTATGTAATTCTAACACTTATCAAACTCCCCCCCAACTTAGCTTCTTGCTTGCCCTCAAATTCAGACAGTTATTTATAATGACTAACTATGACTCTGGCTGACAGGAAAAACAATTTCAACATCTCTTGCTAGACAACTTTCACTTTCCAAATTTTAGATTTAAAATCAGAACCAAATGGTGACTTCAATCATCAATCAGAATAAGATAAAAATGCATTCAGTCTCTCAAGAATAGCAATTGCAAAAACAAATGATAAAATCGAGGAAATTCTCTCAATTCTCACGGGTAAGTGTTTCCCTCAATTTTTCCACTGCAGTTGAACAATTAAAATTTCTAGTCGTTTTCAGTTAATATACAACACATAATCAGTATGAATCATAAGGTCTTTCTTGGGTTGTAATGAGGCCTGGCTCTCAAGAATTCATGATTTTTCTCGGGATATATCAAGAAACACAACTTCAGAGAAAAGAGAGCTTAACTACAAGTTCATCAATTTTCTAAGTTACTCTCATTTCACCATTTATTCTTGACTTTGAACATCTTTCTGCCTCTTTTGGTAATTCACTCCCTTTAATATACCATTTATGTATATAAATACACTTTTTTTTTAATAATAAGGGAGTGAATTCCACTACTCAATATGCCTTCTTTTTACAATTTCAATGAACCAACCAATAACCATTCTCATTGAATAAATTACACCTCTGCTCTCTATCCCTAAGTGTATAAGGGACAAGATATAATCAATAACAAGGCTAGGGTGCATAAAACAAGAAAATGTCAGGCTCAATTGGGTTATCAAAAATAGGAAATATTATTTACAGGTTGGCTATTTGGCACTTAGTAATTTACATATTCAAACAAATTGCCTTAGTCACTTCCATGCTTTTCATATGCAGTAATAAAATTAAAAACTCAAGCAATAACAATTGACAAGCAACAGGGAAAACTCTCAAAGTGTTTGGTCACACACACTCACAGGCTTATGGCTATTTTTCTTGATTAAATTACCTGTTGTACAATTAGCTATCTTAATTAACATTCCTGCACAAAAGCCTAATCCTAACAGATTATGAATTCAGCCACTTAATTCCTTATTCTCCTCTTAATTCAGTTAGTTTGGCTGACTAGCTTTGAGACATTGAATTAAATTCCTTAAGTCCTAATTCCTAAATCCTAAGTTGCATAAGATATAAAATTATCAAATAAAAAGAAAAGAAAAGAAAATAGAATATAAGAGAGTAAAAGAAAGAAAAACACCGTGTAAAACAATGGAACATGAATCTCTCAATCTTGCAATCCTCATTAAAATATGCTCCTGTTCCCTCCTCATCAGCTCCAGTGTCAGGTGCAGCTACAGAATCATCAAAGGCTGGTTCAACCAGCTCCACTCCCCCTTGGGAAAATAGGACTGTCCCCAGGCCATTGAAGGTATTGCTGGAACTTTGGTTACAATAAAGTGACATTTTTCCTAGTTCAACACAAGATTTGTCTCAATACACCACTTCAGTACGGTGTTCAAGTTCTCCAAGCAGTCATCAAATAAGGCTCCAAAAACTGAGAAATTATTCATGAAGACTTCTATGTACTTCTCCACCAAGTCTGAAAAGATGGCAAGCATGCATCCTTGAAAGGTTGCTGGTGCATTGCATAATCCAAACGACATCTTCCAACATCAAGAAGTTTCAACACTTCTTTCTTTACCTCTTCCTTCATGGTTGGATTCAATCGCCTCTGGGGTAGTGCCACTGGTTTATAGTCCTCCTCCTTGTGAATCTGATGCATGCAATAAGATGGACTAGTACTCGTAAGGTAAGATAAAGTCCAACCTATTGCACTCTCATTAACCTTCAAAACAGAAATTAACTTCTCCTTCTCGGATGGGGTTAAGGCATTACTTATCAAAACAGGTTTATTTCCACCATCAACAAGAAAAACAAATTTAAGATGAGAAGGTAATACCTTTAACTCCAGCTTCTGACTTTCAGTTTTCTCTTCTTGTTGCAATTTCTCAGATTTTTCTTCATCGGCTGAGACTCCCTCGACTAGATCCAGATGCTTCGAATATTCTTCAGCTTCATTTACATCTTCTCCTTCAAACTCATTACAAGTGCCTACAAAGCCTTCTCCAGGGGGCTTGCTTTTGTCAACTCCTTATGGGCTTCTAAAAAAATCTAATCCATTTCATCACTCTGAGGCATTGCTGCTTATCCTTGGGATGTTGCATTGCTTCAAAGACATTAAAACTAACTTTATCATCATGTACCCTTACTTTCAAGTTCTCATCATCTACATCAATGATGACCTTGGCAGTCTTCATGAAGGGTCTTCCCAGTATGAGAGGAACTTCAGCATCTTCCTCTATATCCATCACCACAAAATCAACTGGGAACATAAACTTATCCACCTTCACCAACACATCTTTTGCTACCCCATAGGGATACTTCATTGATCTATCAGTTAGTTGTAGGTCATCCTTGTAGGTTTCACTTCTAGATCTCCAATCCTCTTCAACATGGATAAGGGCATCAAATTAATGTTGGCACCTAAGTCAAGTAGTGCCTTCCCCACTGGTAGTGCCCCAATCGTGACCGGTATAGTGAAGCTTCCAGGGTCGTTAGATTTCTGGGGTAATGACTTCTGAATTATGGCACTGCATACTGTCTCTAGCTCCACTGTCTTATCAGTAAATCTCCTCTTTTTATTTAGGATCTCTTTCATGAACTTGACATATGTTGGCATCTACTCCATAGCCTCCACAAATGGAATGTTGATTTATAGCAAAATAGAAACTTTTTGACCTTTCTGCGCTTTACCTACGCTGAGCACGGGTTGAAGCGCAGAGAAAACATTAACTTTTTAAACATTATGCGCTTTACTTGCGCTAAGCGCAGGATGAAGCGCAGAAAAAAGAATTAAACCTCCGTAACACTGAGTCAAATTTTCTGTTACCTCCCTATGATCAAGATATCTATTTTTTTTTCCTTCACACTCATTCATCCAGTTCCTAATAATTCTAAACAAACACAAAAACCTAACTAATATATATGCAGACCACAATAATAATCAAAATCAAAACTGTAAAAATTAATAAAACACTGGGTTGCCTCCCAGGAAGCGCTCGTTTAACGTCATATAGCTTGACGCCTGTTCTTTCAAGGTGGTTAAAACTGGAATCTTTTGGTGAGCTTTTGTGCTGCACCCTTCCTTTCTCTGGACAATGAACCTTCCCATACTCTCGCCTCAGACCAATTTTTAGTGTAACTTGAATCTAACCATTTGGGCTTCTTTCTGGAATTAGACCATTCTTCGGACTCCTTTGGCTTGACTTTTCTTTTCTTTACTGTTTTGATCTGATATGCACGAGTTTTCTTCTGCTGAAGCTTGGAAGATTCACAATTATCTGCTCTTAATCCTCTTGCTTCGTAAGGGTCCTTGATAGGAAATACACCTGACCACTTTGTCCTCAGTCTGACTTAGGCCTTGCACTTGATTTTATTGGCCTGATTTTTCTTCTCTTAGCTCTGCTCATGTCAGTGTATTCATATGTTTTTCTTTTGGGGATCTTGGAAGGTTTAACACTTGCATACTGCCTTTCTTGATCTTCCTTTGGAGGGCTTTCTGGATACGGCAAGATCTTTAGTCTTGGGTCCACTTTCCCCTCTTTTCTCTGACCTTTTCTCATTATCTCCCCTTTCACTCTTTTTCTCATTTTCATCTTTTTTTTTCTCTAGTTACACTCTCACATTTAGTGTCTTCTTCCTCCCCTTCACAAGCACTTTCTTCTTTACATTCAATCTTTGCTATTTCATCTTTAGGAGTTGCATCATTAAGATCTCTAAAATCAATGCAAACTCTTAAAGTTCCATTTTTCTTAATAACAGAAACTATGTTAGAAATCCAATCTACATACCTGGCAGTTCGAATGAACTTAGCCTTTAGAAGACGCTCTATTTCTTCTTTGATTTTTGAAACTATTTCTGGAGCAAATCTTCTTGGAGCCTGTTTCACTGGTCGCTTTTCTGGAAAAGTTGGAAGTCTATGCTCCACCAGTTCTTGACTCAAACCAGGCATTTCATGATAATCCCAAGCAAAACAATCTTTATACTCTTTCAACAAATCAATGATTTTCTTCTTAAAATCTCCTTCGAGATTCTGACTTATAAACGTGGGTCTTTTCTCACTCTCCGTTCCCAAGTTTATTTCCTCTAAAGGGTCTTGAGCTTCCATTTTCTTAATGCCTTGAGACAGAATACCTTCGAAACCCAAAGGAGAGTCATCATAGATGCAATCTAACCTTTTCGAACTCAAACCCCGGTGTCTCTTGAACATACGTCTCAATCTTTTTGAGCATTTCCTCAAGATACTTCTTTTCAAAATCTCTACTTCCTTCAGAAACCTCTTCATACTTTCTATTTTCCTTAGAGATATCTTAAAAATTTTTACCTTTCGTTTCTAATGAGATTTCTTCTTCTATTATCTCCTCAATGACTATTTTACCTTCTTGCCATTCGGCCTTATGGGCCGTTACCTCTTTATTTTGTTTATTTTGATCAGATTCGGCTTCGAGAGCCGCCTCTACCTTCTTCTCGGCCACATAGGCCGAAATTCAAGCCCAAAAACTCGAATCTATTCTAGGTCTGACCATTCAGCAATTTCTGTGGCCTCGAAAGGGCCAACATCACATTGTAACAAACCCACAATTTGGATTCAATCTTAGTGCATAAGGTATTTTGTAGGTACCAACATATACTTATCAATCACTTCATACGGTCTTGTCTTCATAACCTTCTTTTCAGTACTCCTCACATCCACAACATCCTCTTCAACTTTAAAATAGTTCTTGTCCCCATCAACGTAAATGGGTACACCTTCTTTAGTCCACATGCAAAGTCTCTGATGCATTGAAGATGGAACAACACCTGCACCATGGATCCACTCTCTTCCAAGAAGTAAGTTATAATTTGCTTTTGAATCAACTACAATAAACATAGTGGGTCTCATGATGGTTCCCACTGTTAACTCCAAACATAAGACTCCCTCTGATTTCGATGTCTTCCCACTAAAATCAGTAATAATCATCTGATGAGGTTGCATATCCTCAGTTGGTTTTTCGAATACTGCAGAAGTATTCTGGAAAATCTGTTTGCCAATGTAAGTATAACATATTGGATCCTCACCTATATCATCTTCCTCAAAGTCTTCATCTTCTAAGCTTTTTTCAAGTTCCTCAGCATACTCAGCAGGTAATATAGAAACAACTGCACAGATGTCATCCAGACCATCTGCAAATCCAGTTTCGAAATTTTCTGTTAATAAGTCATCTTCATTCTCATCAAAACCTCCAATAACTTGGAATGAAGGCTTCTTTTTCACCACTTGAGCATAAGATGGCTGATTCGAATTTGCTTGGACTTGAATTACTTGAGCATTTTTTGCTTGCACAGGTTTAGGTTGTTGATTGTTTTGTTCAACAATCATGTTTCTCTTTCCTTGTTCCTCAAAAGCAGCCTTTCTCATTCTTTGTGCCCTTCTCCACTGGATCTTCGTCATTTGAGGCCTATTTTCGTAATAAGGTTTCTGGTGAAAACCTTGGAAATTATTCTGATATTTCATGTAGTCAAGACGAACCCATTGATTCGGGGGAGTTGATGATGATGGTACAAAAGTTCGAGGCTTCCTGTCTTCATGAAATTTTGGATTCATGGGCTGTTTTCCCTTATCAAACCTATTCATGTTAACAGGTGCCTTTCCTCCAGAAATGGATTCAGACTTCGAAATCCAACCCCCATAAGAAGGATGAGGCTTCTTCTGCTTATTTTCTTTTTTCTGATGCTGGGCAGTCACTTGCTGATAATGTGTCTTCATTTCTGATCCACGAAAAGTCTTGGCTGCAGACCTATCGAATACAGCATGACACCTTGGTCAAAGTTCAATTGAGGCATCTTCTACCTTCTTCCGATTCAGAAATTCCAACAAGGATTCACCCCCTTTTGGATAAACATCATGTAATTCCTGATCTCCATCAAGGGCTATCTCTGTGGCATGTCCCACAGAATTGGAATCTTCCAATTCGACCATGTTCACACTTGCAGGTTCAGCGTAGTTGGCGTTCACCTGGAGTGGGTCAGAGTCAATCTTCAAGGCCATTGGAACCTTTTCTTCGAATTTCAATCTACCTTGTTTGATAGCTTCTTGAATAATATCCCTGAAACGAACACAGCTATTAGTCCAATGTCCATAAGTATGATGAAACTTACAATACTTTCGACCTCTTCTCTGTTCTTGAGAAGGAATTTTATGGTCATCACTTAGAGTTATTTGTTTGTCTTTTACCAATATATCAAAAATTTGATCTGCTTTCGAAATATCGAAACCATAATTTTTCTTAGGAAACCTATCTTTAGTATCATTATTAGTATTTCCACTAGGTTTCAAAGATTGACAAGCATAAGGAGGTCCGGGCTTAAGTTCTGCCACATGAACATCATTATCCTCTATGTCATATTCGAAATCACTATCATCAGATACTTCCAAATATGTTATTTTATCTTTTTGAAAAATCTTTTCAGGTTTTCGAAATCTCTCTTTTTCTTTCTTAAGATGTTCAATTTGCCTAACCTTATTAGCCAATTGGACCATATCTCTAAGTTGTTGATTAATCAACTTCTTTCGAATTGAATAATCCAACCCTCTAGCAGCCATTTGGACTAACTCATATTCAGGAATTTGGGTAAAGCACCTTGTTTTCATTTGCCTGAATCTATTCAAATAATCGTCTATGGATTCATTCGAAAATATTTTAATGTTCACTAAATCCATAAGAGTAACTTTTGTTTCTCCTTTAAAGAACTGTTCATGAAAACTTCTTTCTAATTGATTCCATGAATGAATAGAATTCGGGGAAAGAGTTGTAAACCAAGTGAAAGCATTTTTAGTTAAAGAACTAGGAAAATATTTCATTTTCAACTCTTCATTATTTGCCAAATCACCTGCTTCGATTTGATATCTAGCAATGTGTTCAACAGTAGATTCTCCTACTTCTCTAGAAAATTTGGTAAATTTGGGAACTTTCCATCCCCTCGGTAATTCAGTCTGCAATACCATCTGGGAAAAAGGAGACACTACATATGGATGATTTGCAGATCCTACATTAAACCCATGTCTGTTTAGGACTTGTTCAACAATTCCAACAACATTTTGTTGCCCCCCTAAGTTATTTGCTCTTATCCTTTCGAGAATTTCGTCAGCATTCTGATTTCGATTCAGGATGATTCTAGGAGCATTTTCTTCCCTATTTTCGACAGGATTAACAGGATTTGGTATTTGATTATTTTGATCCCCTTGATTCACAGGGGAACTCATATTAGCCACTTGCCTAACTATAGGATCTGTGGGTGCTCCAAACACATCCGCAATCCTCTCCATTTGCCTAGCCAAGAAATTATAATTGGTATTTGTGGTTTGTACCAATGGATCGAACACTATGGCCATTTGTTGTGTCAACATATTTACCATTTCATGATTGCTTTCATCCATTTGTTGCCTTAAAGACTGTAAAGTGGAATTTGTAATGGATGAAGATGAACTTCCCACAAAAGGATTAAAAATGGGTCCACGATTTATTGTTGGACCTACTGTTGACATTGTTGGTGGGGATGTCCCAGAATTTGGGACGAAACCATATGGCAACCCATATATTGGTTGTCCATTTTGAGACATAGAAACAAAATTGGGTACAGGGATAGTAGAACCAATTTGACTTACTACAGGCTGTTCTGGGGATGTCCCAGAATTTGGGACGAAACCATATGGCAACCCATATATTGGTTGTCCATTTTGAGACATAGAAACAAAATTGGATACAGGGATAGTAGAACCAATTTGACTTACTACAGGCTGTTCTGGCATAGTAGTAGTAGTAGTAGTTGATTGTTCTCTGTTAACATTACTATTTCCATTCACTCCATTCTCATTGTTATTCACAGACTCATTTCTTTGGGATGGTGAATTCTCAGAATTCGTAGCATTAGTTGTTATATCCCTATTGTTGTTTCCAGTTCCGGTTTGTCTTGAACTATTAGCCATTTGAACAAATATTGTTCTTCCACTTCTCAAACGTATGCAAGAACAAATTTTTTTTTTTAGAAAATCACAACACACACTACTTTTGGCAAATTTGTCCCACTGGGCGTGCCAATTTGCTTGTGGTGAAAAAATCTAATTCCGAAAATTAAATTTTAATCACTTTGATTCTACGAATAATCTGGGGATTAGAATCAGATCCTCTTACGGGACTCTTTTAAAAAGTAGATTTATGGTGTTTCTGATTTATAAAAGACTTTCAAAAGTTCAAATTTTCTGGAAAAAATGGTTGATTGGTACAGAATTTTACCAAGTCAATTGCTATGTTTTAGAGATCCAGAAATAACAAGTTTTAAAAAGTTTTGATTCAGAATTTAATCAAAACTTATCTTTCAGAAAGAATTAAAACTACTTGATTCAAAATTTTATCAAGTTTTCCAGACTATATTTTCAGAAATCAACTTTCACAGAAATCACTGAAAGTTTAAGAAAAAGGAATGCAAATAAAAATTGCAGAATGTAAATTGCGGAATGTAAAATAAAGAAAAAAAAAATGAATTGTAAGAACAATAGCATTGAAAGAAATTGGATGGGTTCATCACATACTTCATTCTCCTTGTAACCTATTTGTCGCTTTAAGTTTGGACGTGTAAGGTGTTTCAGAGAGTTTGGGTATAAGTGATTTGCCAACCCTTATTACATTAAGAGTTCACCTATTTATAGTTTCCTAATTCTAACGGCTAACTAATGTACATATGACACATAATCTAGCCCTATGTGTTGGCAGTGTGCATGCTTGCCACGTCTTCTGCCAACCAGAAAACCGTTTCTGATCTTCAATAACTGTCTTCTGACTTTTCAAACTTCCTTTTGATTTCTTCAGAAATCTTCTAAGTCTTCATATATCTTGTCTTCGATTTCTCTGTTCCTGTTTCTCGAATTCTTGCCTTCTGATTTCTCGAAATCTTCTTTCTGTTTTCTCGAAATCTTCTTTCTGGAATTTTGACTTCATGGATTCGAGAAAATCCTTAACTTTAAGACTTAGTCTTTTCTTGACATATGAACTTAATAAATTTTTCTCTTTTCGAGATTTTGACTACACTCTTCCCTGTGCCACATGTCAAACTTCATTTGACCATTCCAAAGATCATAAAGACCACCGGCCACCGATCATCCTACTTCATTCAATTTCATTATGAGATTTCTTCTCATTGGACGTTAAAATGGTCTTATTAATGACACTTGCCTCTTTCCACTCCTATAAATAAGAGTCTTTTGCACATTCTTTTCACAATTCTTCATTCTTTTTTCTTCTAAATTCTTCAAAGAATATGAAGAAGTTAATTCCTTTGGCTATTACGTTCAATCCAATCTGGAATGATTTCATTTTATATAGGATTGACGTAATGGCCAAAGCCATTGGTTTTTTCAAATTTTTTCTTTAAAACTTTGCTTTTGGATTGTACGTGATAGCCAAATATAGGTTCATTTATATAATAAATAAATCTATTTGTTTTCCCATGCCGACCTTGATTCCTTCCCCAAGTCGAAGGTGGTTCAACAAATTGGAAAACATATTCTCCTTTGCCTTGGCTTTATCAAAGCCTTTGGGGGAGGAAGAAGAGAAAGAGGTTCAGAAGACATGAGTCAAGGACTCATTGAAACTTAGGATAGTTTCCTTTCTAATGTATTAGGCACTTAGGATAGCTTCCTTTCTAATATATTTCCAATGTATTCGAACTGATGTAATCCGAATTTGGATCATGAATAAAAGAACTATCGCTTGCCTTTCGAAATACCTGCGATGTATTATTTCTCGAATTTACACTTGTCTTCTTTTCGAATTCTTAAAGTCTTTTTGTTTTGACTTCAATCAAGAATTTTTCTCTAAGTTAACAGACTTATTATCAAAATTCGAAATGAGGTGGTTTTACCTCTGTTTGTAAATTCGAAATGGCATCATACCCTTGTCACTTGTGAAATTCGAAACAATTAAAAATCAAATCCCAACAACTTCATTTGAGGTGGTTGAACAAAGAGTGTTGAGATTGTCTCCTTGAGCTTGTCCCTGCTTCTTCTTTTTAAGCTTTTGTCTTACTTGGGATGAGTGATGAGAGAGTGTTGGAATTGTCTCCTTGAGCTGGTACCCTTTTTTTCTCGTAAATTTTTTTTTTGGATTTTTTTTGCTCCGGTTCCTACTGGTTGTCTTGTTGATCTCAGGATCAAAGTTGGTCTTGAGACACCTGACCTTGCAAGAGCATGAATCAAGAAGCTAAAACAAGGGTTAGCTCAGAGGAGAGGAATAACAGTAAAATAACTAGAAAAAATAAAAATAAAAACAAAAATATTCTCAACTCAATAAGATAGATTAATTAAGAATTTAAATCGAGACACTGTTCCCCGGCAACGGCGCCAAAAATACTTGTTGAGATCTTGTTAAGCGTACCAATATCGCAGCAGTATAATAGTAAGTAAAGGGTTGTCGTACCCACGAGGAACGGTACAAAGTAAAGGTAAATTCTATGGTCCAGTTTTAATTTTATGGGTATCGGTCCAGTCAATAAATGTTAGAAAGACATCGAGCCCCTTGTTAAATTTTTTTGATGGGTTAAATATGTTTTTGGTCCCTAAACTTTCACCCGAATTTGGTTTTGGTCCCTAATCTTCTTTTTTCGTTGGTTTTGGTCCCTAACATTTTCAAATCATTGAAATTAGTCCCTGCCGTCAACTCTGTTAAATATAGGGGTGACGGCAGAGACTAATTTCAATGATTTGAAATTAGTCCCTGCCGTCAACTCTGTTAAGATATATCAACTGCAGAACATGAAACATGTCACAGAAGCATGAGAATCATCTGCAGTTGATCAGAAGCAATTCTGCAGAAGGGATGTGCAAGTATAGACTCTGCAAAAGCATCAAATTAAACAAGAAAGTCTAAAATGAATCTCCTGCTGATTTAGATGAGTAACACAAGTTGAAATACACTTGAAATAATCCAGAAATTATCCTCAACAAATTCACATAAGCATTGGTGAAGAAATGAGCCAGTTTTGCTGTCTGCAGAAGCAACTTCTGCAGAAGCATGAAGACCATTCAACAAGACAGTTGTACTTGTCAGCTTTTGCAGTTGTACCTGAAAGGGACTTGTCAAAGCATCACAGCTGGATCATTTTGACTGCATTCCAACGGCTACAAGGCTCCTCAACTATAAAAGGAGGTGCTCTCTTCACCATGGAACATACCTCTCACTCCAGAAGCATAAAATAATCTGCTCTTTCACTGCCAGCTTCTGGAACCTTTTCTCTCTCCTCAAATTCTTTCTAATCCGCTTATACAAGTTGTTGAGGGGGAGTTTTGCTCACAAGGAAATTCTGCTGCTGCTCTGATAATAAAATAGTGAGCTGTTTGTACTTTACCTTGCTGTTTCTGTGCTTCTGCAAGGTCAGAGAGATTGGTCTGTTGTAAAATCTCTTGTGACACATTAGGTGAAGTATTTGGAGAGGTTGCAAAGGCTCTGGTGTGATCCTGTGAGTGTTTGGAGTCTGCAGAAGGGAATTCTGCAGATTTCTGGACTTGTGCTTCTGCAGAAAGTCCTGCAGTAAGTCAGGGTCTATTTCTGTGAGTTTGGTGAATCTGTAGAAAGCCTGAAGAGGCTGTGGAAAAAGAATACTAGTGGTAGTGTGTACCCAGAGGTTGTAACTGATTTGTTAGTGCGAAAAATCCTACAGAAGGTAGGGATTGGACGTAGCCTCAGGTTGGAAGAGGTGAATCAGTATAAAAACCTTTGTGTTTTCTTCTTTCCCTTACTTTCTTAACTTCTGCATGTGCACAAAAAGCTTTCTAAACTAATAATACCTAAGTAAGTGGCAACTAAATTGATTCCATCAAAGAAATCCTATTTTCAGCAAAATAAGCATTAATCCTTACAATTCTACTTGTGGATATCCATCTTCTAATAAACAACCAAGAACTTATCTTGAGCAGAATTTTATTAGAAGATATAATTGCATAATTTTAAAAAGAATCACAATTCAACCCCCCTTCTTGTGATTGAACCATATACTTCAATTGGTACCAGAGCTTGCCTCTTGGATTGAACTCACTTAACAGTGAGAGAGGAAAAAATCAAGGGAATGGCAAACCATGGAGCTGCATTGTTCATTCTAGAAGGATCATCCGTTAACAGACCACCAGCTTTCAATGGAAAATACTATTATTATTGGAAGGATATAATGAAATTGTTCTTGGAATCTCAAGATATTGATCTATGGGATATTATAGAAAATGGGAATTACATTCCCACTACAAGAAGAACCAGAGTTCTGGCTCCTTCCACAGAAGGTGAGTCTGAAATTGTTGAAGAAGAACCAAAACCCAAACCTAGAGAAGAATGGACACAAGATGACAAACAAAGGTATCTTCTAAATTCTAAAGCTAAATTTTTTCTTCTTTGTGCATTAAGTAGAGGTGAATATGATAAAGTTGTTGGCTGCAACACAACAAAAGAAATATGGGATACTTTAAAAATTGCTCATGAAGGAACAGACCAAGTAAAAGAATCTAAAATCAACATTTTAATTCACCAATATGAAACGTTTAACATGGTTGAACATGAAACTATAGATGAAATGTTTAGTAGATTTACTATTATTATAAATGATTTAAAATCACTTGGTAAAAGCTATTCAAATCAAGAACAAGTAAGAAAAATACTTAGAAGTCTCCCAAGAATATGGAGACCAAAAGTTACAGCAATTTAGGAAGCAAAGGATCTAGCTGTACTCAAGCTGGATGAGCTTCTTGGCTCTTTAAAAGTCCATAAACAAGAGCTCATGGATGAATTGCCAAGAAAGGACAAGTCAATAGCTCTAAAAGCAAGCGCATCCAGAAGAAGTGCTTCTGCAGAAGATAAACCTTCAGAAGGAGAATCATCCTCTTCTGAAAATGATGATGAGCTAGCCTTTATATCGAAAAGAATACAAAGGCTAATCAGAAGAAAAGGCAAAGGAAAGAAATTTTTCAATTTCAAAAAGGAAGGACCAAAAGGTGAAAACAACAAAGGTCCTATCATCTGCTATGAATGCAACAAACCAGGACACATCAAGGCAGAGTGTCCACAACTGAAAGAATCATGACCATTCCAGAAGAAGAAGGCCATGATGGCTACATGGGATGATTCTAACAGCTCTGCAGAAGAAGAAGTTGAAACTGCACATTTGTGCTTCATGGCTGGAGAAGATGAAGAAGATGAGGTAATTACCTATACTCCTTCTGCATATAAAGAACTTGAAGATGCTTTTGAGAATTTATTATCTGACTCACACACACTTGCACAAAAATGTGCCCTTCTTAAAGAACAATTAGTTAAATCTAAAGAAGAAAATGACATACTTAGAGAAGATAATAATAGGTTAACTAAAACCAATCACTGTCTCCAACAATCTCACCTTAAGTTATCTGAACAAGTGAAAACTATAAGAAACAGTTCTGCAGAAGCAGAAAAAACTGCAAGTCTGCAGAAGGAAAATCTGCTTCTACAGAAGAAAATTAATGAACTTCAAAATGATTTGTGTAAATTTGTAAACAACACTCACAACTTGAATAAATTAATAGGAAACAGTAGAGAAACTTCAGACAAAAGAGGTTTAGGATTTAATCAAGACAAGTTTTCAGTATCACACAAAATAGTTTTTGTTCCAGCCAAAAGGAAACCTCCTCATTGTTCTTTGTGTAACAAGCTTGGACACCATGACCAAAACTGTTACAAAAGAAAAAGGAGTACCAGAAGGAAGGTATCTAACCTCACAGGACCCAAGAAAATTTGGGTACCTAAAGCCTTGTTATCTTCTGTTGTAGGAACAAACAAAAGGGTCTAAAAAGAAAGAGCTATGGTTCTTGGATAGTGGATGCTCCAGACATATGACTGGAAACAGAAGCATATTCACTCAGCTACAAATGATGGAAGGTGGAACAGTAACATGTGGAGACAACAAGGGTCAAATCAAAGGTATTGGAAAGATAGGTATGCAAGGTTCTACCCAAATTAATAATGTATATTATGTGAAAGGGTTAAAACATAATCTTCTTAGCATTAGTCAGTTATGTGACAGTAGCTATGAAGTTATGTTTCAACCTACATTCTGTGAAATTAGAGAATCATCTACTAAAAGGGTATTATTCTCAGGTATCAGAAGCAAGAATTTATATAGCATAAGTCTAGAAGAACTTCCACATCAAACCTGTCTTGCTTCTTTTGAAAATGAAAAGTGGATTTGGCATAGAAAAGTTGGTCATTTGAACATGAAAACTATCTCTAAACTTTCCAAACTAGAACTTGTAAAAGGATTGCCAAAGCTGAAATTTGATAAAGATAAAATTTGTGAAACATGTGTAAAGGGAAAACACACTAAGTCAAGTTTTCATCCCAAAAATGTAATAACTACAAAAAGGACTTTAGAACTGCTTCACATTGATCTTTTTGGTCCAACTAAAACACCTAGTTTGGGAGGAAAGAAGTATGGGCTTGTGATAGTAGATGATTACTCTAGATTCACATGGGTCTTGTTCTTGGCTACTAAGGATGAATCTTTTGAATCTTTCAGAATCTTTCTCAAGAAAGTTGAAAATGAAAGAAACCAAAAGGTAGCTTCTGTAAGAAGTGACCATGGAGGGGAATTTGAAAACTATTTTTTCAAAAACTACTGTGATGAAAATGGAATTTCTCACAACTTCTCTTGTCCTGGGACTCCACAACAAAATGGAGTTGTAGAAAGGAAGAATAGAACCCTCCAAGAAATGGCAAGATCTATGTTAAGTGAAAGTGGAATTCAAAAATACTTTTGGGAAGAGGCTGTTTCCACTGCATGTTACATACTTAACAGAGTTTCTATCAGAAGCATCCTTAATAAAACTCCATATGAACTATGGAAAGGAAGAAAACCCAACATCGCCTATTTTCACATATTTGGAAGTGAATGCTTCATATTAAACAATAAGGATAACCTCGAGAAATTTGATGCTAAATCTGAAAAAGGAATATTTCTTGGTTACTCCATCACCTCTAAAGCATATAGAATTTATAATCTTAAAAATCAAACAATAGAAGAAAGCATGCATATTATTTTCAATGATGCTAACTCTCCTTCTCAAGCATGTGACAAGCAAGATTCTGATGATGAAAGTCAGTCAAAGAAAGTGCCTTATGAAAATCATAGTTCTGCAGAAAAGGTTGCAGAACCTGCAGAAGCTTTAGGTGCTTCTGGAGAAGATTCTGACTGTCAAAAACAGAATCTGCCCAGAAGCTGGAAATCTGTGACTTACCATCCTCATGACCAAGTAATTGGAAATATTGAGGAAGGTGTAAAAACCAGAAGACAACTAAGAAATGACACAACTCTTCTTTCTCAAGTTGAACCAAAGAGTGTCCAAGAAGCACTTGATGAAGAATCATAGGTTGAAGCTATGAAAGAAGAACTAGACCAGTTTGAGAAAAACAAGGTCTGGACTTTTGTACCTCAACCAAATAATCACACCATAATTGGCATAAAATGGGTATTGAAAAACAAAATGAATGAAGAAGGTAAAGTTATCAGAAAAAAGCAAGGTTAGTGGCTCAAGGATATAACCAACAAGAAGTCTATGTTCAAGATTTCAATCTTCTCCCAAAGAGTCACATGTTGCAGCTGTAAAAATAATTTTTAGATATCTTGCTGGAACTACAAATCTTGGATTATGGTACAAGAAAGGCACAAATTTTGAGCTCACAGGTTATTGTGATGCTGACTATGCTGGAGATAAGTTGGACAGAAAAAGTACTAGTGGAAGCTGCCAATTTCTTGGAGAATCATTAATCTCTTGGTCTTGCAAGAAGCAGCCCACAATAGCTTTGTCCACCACAGAAGCAGAATATATTTCAGCAGCAAGTTGTTGTTCTCAAATGCTTTGGATTAAACATCAAATGGAGGACTACTACTTAAGGTACACTAATATTCCTATCTTCTGTGATAATACCAGTGCAATTAACTTGTCCAAGAATCCAATCCAGCATTCTAGATCTAAGCATATTGATATTAAACATCATTTCATTAGCGATCATGTCCAGAAGCATGACATTGAACTGAAATTCATTGAAACCAAACTTCAAATTGCCTATATTTTTACAAAACCTCTTGTTGAAGATAGATTTGTGTTTCTTAGAAATAAAATTAACTTGAAATGCTTGATTTCTTGAATTATCAATGAAATCTTTCTGCTTCTGGAACTAGAAAGTTCCACAGAAGCATGTGGAGAAGCTTAAAATAGCATGTTTCTCTGTAGAAACATAAAATTGTAACAATTACAGTAGTATGTTTAGCTTCAGGAATAAAAAACATACTCCTCACCTTCTGCAGAATCTGATGTATGTAAAAATCCATCTTCTGCAGATATCCATCTGCAAAAGATAATTCCTCAGCTGTTTTTGTCCACCTGCTAATCAGGTGAGACAGCTGTACAGTGATTGTTGACCAACAATCATATGTTGTCACATCTCTTATCCTAGGAAAGGTCTCTATCCATCACGAGCTTCAATAAACTTCAAGCCTTTCTTGGTAAGTCAACTGTGTAGGGTCAGCAACCTTTTCACTTTATCAAGGATACAAAAGGAACAAAGAAAAGCTAGCTTTTATCCCTAGCTAAAAAGGTGCAGGGTGGTTGTTACATAATTAGGGAAATTTAAAGCTTATAACCGTTGGATATATAACCAAGGTTCTAAAAAACTGCGCGCACGCCCTGATTTTTCTCTTTCCCTCTCTCCTTCTCAAATAAGGCAACGGCTAGTTGGGTTCTACTATTTAGGATAGTCTCTAAGTTGAAGGAACACCTCACTGGCTTCTCAAAACTCAAACATTTCACATTCTAGCCATACTCCGCTTTCTTTTCATCATCTCATTTCTCTCTGTCTCTACTTTTCATCCTTCTCTCATCATGAGAATTAAGCAAATCGCATTGGAGAAGAAAGACTCCTCCTCCACAGAATCTGATGATTTTATTATAATGGGCAATGAAATAGTGCCTTACATTGATCCTCTACATGCTCAGCCTCTTGCAACTCAGCCCTATGTTTCTAGCCACTCAATAGAGCAAGATTCTGCTCCTACTGAACCCACAACGTTTGAACCTCAACCTGATCAAACACCCTCTCAACCCTCTACCACACCAAAACCTTCAGCTGAAAATCCATCCAAGAAACAAACTGATTCTGTATTATATGTAAGAAGGTCTCAGAGGCATCGTGCAGGTTCAACCTTCAAAACAATAGGAAGTGATCCCAAAAAACCAATAAGTATAGACTCTCCCTCTCCCTCACACGCTGATAGCCATGAGGACACCAAGTCTGCTGAAAAGAAAGAGGAGAACTCAAGTCTAAGGGAAGAAGAAAGTGATCCTTCAGAAGGATCACAAGACTCCAACTATGACCTTTTTCCTGACAAGGAATTACTAAAAATATTCTATGAAAAATGGGAATGGAAGACAGTCATCCCTGGTAAGATTTTTCTCCTAAGAGAAATCAAAGAATGTGGATGGGAGATTGGACATTTTGTCCAGAAGCAAGAATGGGGAGACTATCTCCTCATGAGGGAACCAGTCTATGAGAGGCTTGTAAAGGCATTTTATGCTTCTGCAAGCCAGTATAGAAGTGATGGCAATTCCTTAATAGTGGAAATTTAGGGTTCAACAATTGTAGTCACTCCAGAGACTATTGATGAAGCCCTAGGATGTGATGTTGTCCAAAACAAGCTATTTGATAACTGGTATGCCTCAGCTGGTGTGACAAAGCAGGAAGTTACAAAGAAAGTCCTTCACCATTCTAATTCACAACTTCAATCCAGCAAACTGATTCCCATTTGTAGGATGTTCCACAAACTCTACTGTTATTCACTCTTACCTAGAGCTGGTACTCTAGAAAGAGTCACTGATCAAGATCTTATGGTAATCTATCATCTTCTTGTTGGAAAACCTTTCTCCTTATCTTATCTAATCCTGAGAAGCATGATTTCCTCAGCTAACCCCCAGAGAGCATATGCTAGTTTACCTTATGGCATGCTTCTCACAAGGATTTTTAGACTCAATAACATCCCTCTAGAAGATGAAGCTTCTAGTGATACTTGCAACTACTTTGGAAAAATAAATGTGCAGAGGATGCTGATTAAAATTGAGCCATCTCATAACTATTCCAGTCCAAGTGACACTGAAGAAGAGGAAAATACAACACCCAAAACAAAAAGGGGAAGATTCAGACCTTTTCCAGAAAGAGGAAAGGTCATTCTGCTGGTGCTTCTGGAGAACCATCAAACAAAAATCTGAAGGTTTCCTCTCCTTCTTTAGATCCAAATGTGTCTGCTAAATCCACATCTATGTCTCTTGACTCCACTTCAGGGGAAGAAGCTGTTTCTCAGCCCAAGTCACCACCTACAGAAGCACCCCAGCATGCAGAATCTCAAGAAACTATCAGTGTTTCTGCATTGGCAGCTGATACATTGGCCAATTTGGCTCAAACTCTTCCTGATTCCCCTCCTTCCCCTCAGATTGATTCTCCAGTACGAATTCCATCCCCTACAAGATCAATTCCAACTGATGACACTCCAACCATAGAGAAGAAAGAAGAAGCAGAAGTTTAGAAGGAGGCTACTGTTTCAATCCCTTCTGTAGGAACTTTTGGAACAGATATGGTAAATCAGTTCCTAGCTTCTCCAATTCTTGATTCCGGTATACCTGCTACATCTCCTCTAAGAGACAACATCCCTATAATCTCTTCTCATCTTTCTTCAATGAACACCTTTCTATAGCAGCTGAGTTCAGAGAAGGTTCTCACACCTCCTTCTGAACTGATAAACAAGGCTGAGCAAGCTAAACAAGCTTCTGTTGCTGCTTCTGGATTTACATCTTCTTCAAAATCCTGAAAAAAAATGTCCAGAAGATTAAGGCTGACATGAAGAAATTGTTCACCAATGTTAATACACTTCAAGCCACTATCAATGAGATGATAGAAAGGTTTACCCAACACCAGTTCTGGCTAAACAACTTTGTTCTTCCAATCATTGCACCCCAAGCTCCACCAATGCCCTTCACACAGTTTCAGCCTCCTCAAAACATACTCCAGCCTTCTACCTCTTCATCATCTGACCATTCTTCTCCATCAAAATGAATATGATGATTCTGCTTCTCCTCATACACTTCCCTTGTGTTTTTTGATTGATGACAAAGGGGGAGAAGTAGTACTAGGTAGTTTAGGGCTGATATTTGCTGATATCTTTTGGATTCTGACTGTGACTGTTTTATGATTATGACTTTTTGGTATAATCCTTTTGATCAATGATGAATGAAAATGATGAATGCTTTCTGTAAAAGTTTCCTTGCTACACAATTGATAAATATGTTGCTGCATCTGTTGGTATAAAATGAATTTTGCATAAGTTACTCAATGATCATACTGCTGCATTGGAAATGAATTATCAAAATGGCTTCTGTAACTTAATAATTGAAATTAAGAATCAGTCTTGAAATTATGCAATCTGCAGCAATTATTATTTTCCAAATAAAAGCTAAATTGCAGGGGGAGTTTGGTATTAAAAATCAGAATTATCTAAGTGATACTTGATTGGGTTGTCATCATCAAAAAGGGGGAGATTGTAAGGTCCAAGAATCCCCTCAAAGTGGTTTTAATCATGACAACCAAATCAAATGCAACTTAGCATAATTCTGATTCCAAAAAAACTAACCATTTCATTTGAGAATGTGTCCAGAAGCAACAGGTTTCATCTTGCAGAAAGACAAATATGAGAAGCTTCATTTTAATGGATAACAGAAGCAACAAGTTGAAAGAATGACAAATCTGTGAGTAAATTGAAAGTAACTCATTCAAGCATTCAGAAGCTATCAAGCACTTCTCACAGTTTCCAGAAACATGAAAAAGCATCTTAAGAACTCCAAATGAAATCGTTTTAGAAGGAAGATTCATTTTAGGAGGAAATTCTAAGTAGAAAGCAAAAACAAAATTTCATTCTTAAGAGATATCAACTGCAGAACATGAAACATGTCACAGAAGCATGAGAATCATCTGCAGTTAATCAGAAGCAATTCTGCAGAAGGGATGTGCAAGTATAGACTCTGCAGAAGCAGCAAATTAAACCAGAAAGTATAAAATAAATCTCCTGCTGATTTAGATGAGTAACACAAGTTGAAATACACTTGAAATAATCCAGAAATTATCCTCAGCAAATTCACAGAAGCATTGGTGAAGAAATGAGCCAGTTTTGCTGTCTGCAGAAGCATGAAGACCAGTCAACAAGACAACTGTACTTGTCAGCTTTTGCAGCTGTACCTTAAAGGGACTTGTCAAAGCATCATAGCTGGATCATTTTGAATGCATTCCAACGGCTACAAGGCTCCTCAACTATAAAAGGAGGTGCTCTCTTCACCATGGAACACACCTCTCACTCCAGAAGCATAAAATAATCTCTGCTCTTTCACTGCCAGCTTCTGGAACCTTTTCTCTCTCCTTAAATTCTTTCTATTCCGCTTATACAAGTTGTTGAGGGGGAGTTTTGCTCACTAGGAAATTCTGCTGCTGCTCTGATTGTAAAATAGTGAGCTGTTTGTACTTTACCTTGCTGTTTCTGTGCTTCTGTAAGGTCAGAGAGATTGGTCTGTTGTAAAATCTCTTGTGACACATTAGGTGAAGTATTTGGAGAGGTTGCAAAGGCTCTGGTGTGAGTCTGTGAGTGTTTGGAGTCTGCAGAAGGGAATTCTGCAGATTTCTGGACCTGTGCTTCTGCAGAAAGTCCTGTAGTAAGCCAGGGTCTATTTCTGTGAGTTTGGTGAATCTGTAGAAAGCCTGAAGAGGCCGTGGAAAAAGAATACTAGTGGTAGTGTGTACCCAAAGGTTGTAACTGATTTGTTAGTGAGAAAAATCCTACAGAAGGTAGGGACTGGACGTAGCCTCAGGTTGGAAGAGGTGAACCAGTATAAAAACCTTTGTGTTTTCTTCTTTCCCTTACTTTCTTAACTTCTGCATGTGCACAAAAAGCTTTCTAAACTAATAATACCTAAGTAAGTGGCAACTAAATTGATTCTACCAAAGGAATCCTATTTTCAACATAATAAGCATTAATACTTACAATTCTACTTGTGGATATCCATCTTCTAATAAACAGCCAAGAACTTATCTTGAGCAGAATTTTATTAGAAGATATAATTGCAGAATTTTAAAAAGAATCACAATTCAACCCCCCTTCTTGTGATTCAACCATATACTTTAGTGGGAGTCGATCCTTTGAAGAAAGAGCATGGCTTGGTGGAAGGGTTTAGAGAGTTGTTGCTCATACTTGATGAGCATCTCACAGTAAGCCTCCATGAACTGATCCAGCACTGGATCCTCACCCATGGAATTCGCTGAGCGCTCATCACCTCCTGTCGACATTGCCACTGCAGATGCAGATTACACAGAAAAAGAAACAAAGAGAAAGGAAGAGAGAGAAAAACAAAGGAGAAGCTACAATAGTGGAACCCAGGTGGCTATTTTTCGTTGGTCCATATCATGACTGGACTGGAGCACTCACCCAAAGTAAATTCTCGGTGCTCACGCTTATTGAGAAGATGAATTTTGAATGGTTGTTTGTGAAGATTATAATAGTAAATAAAAACTGAGACAAAGAGATAAAGATATTGAGCAATAGAGAGAAACTGGGATTGAACTTCGTTTATCGCACCCCTCTTGTATTTTGGAAATCAATGATATTTAAGAATATATAATTATAAATATTGAAGCACAAATAAATATTATTTCATAAAGGTTCCCACAAGTATGAAATACTCAGAACAATTTACCCCGGTTCCCACAGTCATAAATTGCCCTACTTGAAGATCAGTTGTTAAAGCTATCAATATATTGAACCCTATTCCCAACGCATTCAATCTATTGAGTGTTTTCACCAATCAGATTTCAAAAACCCTATTCCTAGCGTATTTAAGAAATCACATCATAACTCCGGTACAAAGACGGAAGCTAAGCATTAAGAATAGAATACAAACACCAATATCATAAAAATAGAGATTCTTAAATAACAAATATAAACCAAAATACAATTGGGGATTGAATCGACTACGTTCAATCCTAAAGAGGGATTTAGTTACTCATGGTAGCCATTACACTCCAGAGATTGTCACACTTTTCTCCTAACTCCGTAGCTGCTCAACGGCTCCGTACTCTCTGAATGAATAAAATTGACTGCTAAAAGTCCTATAAATACTGTCTGAAGGCCCGTTGGAAACCCTATTTGTGGCCCATTACAAATTAGAGTACGTTTCCTGTGCTCAACGCAGGTGAAGCGCAGGAAACAGTAACTGAACAGTCATTCCCGCGCTCTGCCTACGCTCAACGCAGGTGGAGCGCAGGAAACAACAACAATTTCCTCTGAATTGTCATCCTTTAAGCTTGTTCTACACTGCTCCTGTCCTTGCTCACTGTTCTCTTGATGCTCTAATTATACCTTAGCTTTTTATCTGTAAAAATCAACAGATTTCTCATCAAAATAGCATCAAATTCATCTTTAATAAATACAAAATCACAAATTAAGCTAAAAAGGGTGGAATTGGGTTATAAATTCAACAATTCATTATCAATAAGTCCTGTAATTTACATGGAAATTTACGTAATTCTAACACTTATCAATGGGCTAGTATAACATAGCCTTTCGGTACACCTCAAATCAGTCTGACTTATGTGCAAACTACCTACTCTAGTTTCTCCTATAAATTGAGTTCATGTAGTGTGTGTTAGGCAATCAAATTGAGTTGAGTTTTTTAATACAAAGTGGGAGTTTTTTCTCTTTTCTTTAGGATTCTGAGCCAATATACAAAGTGGAAATACCAGATAACGTTAACCACTATTGCCAAAGGAAGAGAGAGAAGTGACAAGTATCAATGGTGATATGATGTAACAAGAATCTAAAAATGAAAGGTGTCATCGTGTGGATGTCTAAAAACCAGGATTGATTCATGCGTGTCATATTTGTGGAGGATTATTATGCATGTCATGCATACTTTTATGTGATTATTTCACTTTATTACCAAACTTTAACAAAATTGTGTTTTATTTCAATAGTTAAAATATTATGCATACTGGTCATAAAAAAAATATCATGCATATTCCTAATGCTTTTACATAAATAAAAAATGGTACAACCCCAAGGGATTGGTCGAGTGGAGCCAGACGGTGTCTCGTATCTGACAGGTTGCAGGTTCGAACCCCCACTCTTCCCCTTGGAGTGAGGTAAATATAAGTACCTCTGTAAGTGCTTTATGAGCTCGAAGGCTTTCCCTGCCTTAGACTGGGGCATCATCCCCTCACCCTAAATTTTTTCATTATAAAAAAAATTGTACAAATATCTTTATTTTTTGTTAGTAATAATATCAACAAAATGGAAATCTATATAACAAACAAATTTTAGTAATTACATCTCCAAACGTGATTTAAAAAATATCATCAAAACAATATTCACTTTCTTAAACTCACGTTTACAAAAAATTATTCAAACATAAAATTACATTTATACAAAATCAAGTTCAGTCCAAATCATATTCAATAAATCACTTTCATCTAAACTCAAGTTTGAAAACGCCAATCCAAACTTTCGTCCAATATGCTTCGTAAAGCGTGCATCACTCATTTTCAACTATTGATTTCATAATCAATTTTACTCAACTGTAAATCAAACAGACACTAAAACTTAGACCCTTTATATTTTTGTCAATTTAATGGTTTAAAAAATAGTTGTTTGATTTTCTCTTTTTGTCATCACATCGCGATATATTTTTTAAAAATATAAATTTTGAGTATAAAAAAGAAAAATTGAATTTAAGCTAATCTAATTGAAAAGTGTTATGTTTTTTGTACTCCAAAAAAGTTGGACACAAGGACTTCTAGAGATAAAAATGCTTTTGTGTGATATAAATTGATAATGTCAATTTGGAAAATACAAAAACCATGAAGTGTGTTCTTTGCAATGCTTTGAACTAGCACTTAGTTTTAAAGTGAACTTCCATGAAAACAATATTGTGGGCTTGAATGATGATTCCCATACATTAGAGATATATGTTTTAATACTGAGTGTATGTTTGGTTTGGTATTGAAACTGACCAAACTCAAGTTTGGATTCCCCAACATAACTATTTCTAGCGTTGAAAATATGAGTTCCACATTTTAACACTAAATCAAACATGCATTAAATTGCAAAAGTAACATTTTACCTCTTCCTTATTTGGGGATTCTTATTGTAGCAAGTCTTAGAAAAGGATCTACTCAGAGACCTAGCTTAGAAAAACTATAATACTCTCGTCTTGGAAGCTGGAGCAATTATCCTATGGTGGACATATTCCTCTCATTAAATTACCGTCATATATATCATCACATATAGACACTCCCCCAAAAAAATTAAAAACATACACATAGACAAATAAATCATGTTACATGCATCAATTTTCAATAATCCTCTCTTGATTCTTTGCATGATTTGTAAAATTTATTAGCCTTGCAAATAAAAGATTAAAAAAGATTATTTCTCTAGTCCCGTTAATAATTAGTGGGTACTAGTCCGATCATTACTTGTTCCAATAGTGGTGCGCCATGTGTTTCTTGCTAGCTTTTTGTTGCCACATTTGATTAACGATTAGGATTTTCTAAATTTGTGAATAAGTCCCTTGAGTTTCCTTTTTTAGTCTCCATTCCTTGCATTGGTATCATCATTTGCGCCACGTTCACGCTGTTTGGTTTGTTCCTCTGCTTTTTCAACAGTGTCTTCCAATATTTGAATGCCTCTTCTATATCTCTGATACTTCTTAATAAAGTGAAGATAATTCATCCTAACAAATATAGTCCTCGTCATCATAGCACTGTAACAAGTTCCAGCTAAGATACGACCCTGGATGGAAACAGTTCTAGTGAAGGGGTATTTCTTCTCAATATAGGTTCCAATATTAGGGATTGTACAACTTAGTTGTTACTAATTAAAAAATAGCATGTGCTTGATTCTAACAAAAATAATGTCACCCTTCACCTTCTTTGACTTCTGCAAGGTGTGAATAACCTCTTGCAAAATAATACCACTGTCCATTGTGCTTGTCCCAAGGATAAAACTACTCTGAAGATGACTCGCAAGATCATTTAATAGAGGACGAAGCCTATTAACCAACAGTTTTGAAATAAGCTTATATATAACATTACGTAGGCTGATTGGTTTCAACTCCTTGAAATTGTTAGGCTGCTCTAACTTTGGGATTAAAACCACCAAGGTCTTAGTAACTGAAGAATTAATTCGACTTTTATCAAACCTCTTTAACAAAACTCCAAATATCATCCCCTATAGGTTGGAAAGCATCTGGTCCATGGGCTTTATAAGATTTCATGCTCATCAATGCACCACGAACTTCCTCCCAGAGAAAGAGATGGGAGCGTGGGAGTATTGATTGCAGAACCATCAACCTTTTTTTTGCAGATCAATTATTTGAAAAAAGAAATTGCTTCCCGAGAATGTCATCTTCATTACACCACTCCCCATTAGGAAGAAAAATTCCATGAATCTTATTTTTGGTACGTAGAATCACTATTTGAGAATGGAAAAAAGTAGTATTACGATTCCAAAATTTTATCCAATTCTCATGAGACTTTTGAAACCAATAAACTTCTTCCTGAAAACAAAGTTGCATTATATTCTTTCAACGGGTTTTCTGCAATAGCAATAATCTAGCAGAATTAACATCCTCTAAAACTCTCTAAATACCATTCAAACGCTTCTCAAGTTGTCTCTTTTTAGTGAAAATATTTCCAAACTTGTCATCATTGAAAGTAATGGAAACATCTTTAACATTAGACAAACAAGCAGTAACATCACCAGTAGAAGTACACCAAGCTGTTTGGACCACGGGTAGTCTTCATGTGTGCACCAGCTAGCTTAGAACTGAAAAGAGTTACTACCTATGTTAAAAATTGAACAACCACGTAGAAGAATAACTATGAAGCAGCGACTCCGACACGGACCGGACACGGGTGATGTCCAAAATATAAGACATTTGACACCGCTTATATATATATATATAAAATTAAGTTTTGTTCATTCATTTTATCAAGACAAAGTTGTTAGACTTTTTTAACATGCAGAGGGAGGAAAGGTGGAAGTTTTGGAACTGAAATGTTTTATTTTTTACCTTTTCAACCATTTTAGTTTTATTTTACAAAAATATAATAAAAAAAATGTCGATAAGGTGTCCAAGCAGTGTAAAATCTATGTCCAAGCTGTGTCTGACGTGTATCCCACCAGTGTCCAGATCTAACAAATCGCAGTTCTACATGTTGCTCTAGCCAAAGGTAATAACTTGCGAGCAAGAATCCATGGCTGAATAAGTGTAGGTACTACCAATAGGAATAAGAGCCCAAATGCCTCCATATGTCGTTGGCTATAGAGCGATAACCACCCCGTCCAAAACCTTGCAATTTTATCAAATTGAGTATGGGTCTAAAATACAAATAAGAGCTCTAGTTTAAATTTACGCAAAAATTCTTCGTTTGTTAGCAGCACCTCAAACATTACAAGCAATCACTGAGAAAAGAAAATTAATGTATTTTAGATCAATGTATCTTAATCTTTTTCAAAAAAATTAATTTGTGTAAACCATTTTTTATTTACTATTTCTTTATCTTTACTCTATCTTATGAATACTTAATTGGTTTTTACATATTTATTATCATAAAAAAGAAAAAAATTTTATATGTAAATTAAATACTAGTTGATATTAGTAAATGATGTATCATTGAAGAAGATTTATAAATACACCATGCTGTGGATGTTCCAGGCTCGAACAGGATTGCCTCTCGTGGATGTGGTTAAACCAAAAAAAGAGGATTTACAAATATATGCATTATAACAATATGTGGAATAGTGAACAATCCATTTATGACATATTTCTTGATATGAATTGGGGAGACACAACTCTTCAAATTGTTATGAAAACAAAAAACACTACTTTCATAGAAGAATTGGTTCAGGAACAAATGATGTAAAAAAACTTGTAAATACAAATCAAATCATACAATCGGCATTAATGCAATTTAAGGGCACATGCCTATTTTCTTCAAATTATGATGGAAAAGAGAGATCCTGAACTATGATGTCATACTTCATTTTCCTGTTGTATACAAAGAGCTTCAAGGTGATCAAGGTCTATCCTATAAGAATGTTCTGCTTTAGAAAATGACTTAAAAGGATATTGAATTGTTGTATTTTACAATGATGAGTATTTCAATGATATTCATTAAGAATTAAAAATAAAAATACTATCTCAAATCTTTTTTATAAAAACATATTATTAAATCATCAAATAAAAGAAAAGTATTGAAATGAATTAATTATAATTAATAATATTATAAATTTAAGTTTTATTTCAAAAACACTTTAGTATTAAATGATCGAAGAGGTAGGTACTCTTCACAATAAATTAATAAATTTCTTTTAGTGCTTTCAGGTATTTAGTAATTAATATAATTGAAAATAATACTATATTTTTATATTTAAAACCAAGAAAAATCACATTTTTATTTCTTAAAAACAAATTATAGAAAATATTGAATAAAAAATTAAACTATTCAAAGTTTTAATATATTGAATGGAATGACCTTTTCATTAATTTCTTGAAAGAATATGACTTATATAGACATATATGACTATAGTTTTTTAATTAATTTTCCTTCCCCTTATAAACTCAATAGTTATGTAGATTGTAACAAGTGTTTGTTTGTGGTATGGGCATGCAGATTGAAACAAGTGCCTTTGTTCCTTATATTTCCAGCTCAATTTTTGTGGAAGGAAACAAATATGTAGCGACTTCTCTAGCTTGCTATAGTAGCAATAGTATGAACCAATTATCCCAAAAGCTTAAACTATTGGATAAAAGATACATGAATGATTGTATATTAAATATTTATTTATTTTTTGGTCAAGTATATTAAATATTTCTAACACCCCTCACGTAATATCCCTTTGGGTTTGAAGCGTGAACAATGCACATGCCCATTTACCTTGTGTTAAAATCAAACATTTTTTATTTGAATAATGGGACGATAAGGATCAAACTCTGACTACTTTGGTCACAAAGACTCTAATACCATGTCATGAACCAAGTATCCCAAAAGTTTAAGCTATTAGGTAGAAGACACATGAATGATTGTATATATATTATGTGCCTGTTTGGTTTAAATTTTGAACCATCCAGAATCAATTCTGCAGAATTGATTTTAAATGCTTTCGTCCAATGTACTTCGTAAAATGTGCACACTCATTTTCAACCATTGATTTCTAAAATCAATTCTACTAAATTGTAAACCAAACAGACCCTATATATTATATATTTATAATAGGCAATAAGAAAACATTAAATTCTGAAACATTTTATAAATAATTAAAGAGTGTACTTTATACTACTTTATCAAGTGAACATACATGTTTGATTCCTCTTAAACAATGTCTCGGGTTCGAGTTCTGTGGATGAAAAAAAAAACCTTGTTGGAAGAGCTAGCCCCACCATGATGTGGATGTTCCCGGCTCGAGCAAGTGCATGATACCTATGGCTTAAACTACAAATATGAGCATTGAAGAATGGTTTCAATTATGTATACAAGAGCTTAATTCCTTCTAGGGAAAAATATAATTTTATTCCCTGTAAAATTAGTGAAAAAAGCTTAAACTATTGGGTGAAAGATACATGAATGATTGTATATTAAATATTTATTTATTTTTTGGTCAAATATATTAAATATTTCTAACACCCCTCACGTAATATCCCTTTGGGTTTGAAGCGTGAACAATGCACATGCCCATCTACCTTGTGTTAAAATCAAACATTTTTTATTTGAATAATGGGACGACAAGGATCAAACTCTGACCACTTTGGTCATAAAGACTCTAATACCATGTCACGAACGAAGTATCCCAAAAGTTTAAGCTATTAGGTAGAAGACACATGAATGATTGTATATATATTATGTGCCTATTTGGTTTAAATTTTGAACCATCCATAATCAATTCTGCAGAATTGATTTTAAATGTTTCCGTCCAATGTGCTTCGTAAAATGTGCACACTCATTTTCAACCATTGATTTCTAAAATTAATTCTATTAAACTGTAAACCAAACAGACCCTATATATTATATATTTCTAATATGTAATAAGAAAATATTAAATTCTGAAACATTTTATAAATAATTAAAGAGTGTACTTTATACTACTTTATCAAGTGAACATGCATGTTTGATTCCCCTTAAACAATGTCTCGGGTTCGAGTTCTGTGGATGAAAAAAAAAACCTTGTTGGAAGAGCTAGCCCCACCATGATGTGGATGTTCCCGGCTCGAGCAAGTGCATGATACCTACGGTTTAAACTACAAATATGGGCATTGAAGAATGGTGTCAATCACGTACACAAGAGCTTAATTCCTTCTAGGGAAAAATATAATTTTATTTCCTGTAAAATTAGTGAATTTTCTTTTAGTCCCTATAAATGTTTTTTAGTAGAACATCCTCCCAAATATTTTTTTTAGTCCATTTAATTGGCGTATCAGGTGTTGATGCAACATGTTTTCTTTCTTATAAGTATCCATTATTGTATTTCTAGCCGTCTTAAACGGCCATAATTTAGCTCCTCCACTCCCTCCTACCCCACCCATGGTTTCCCACGCCCCCTCTTCGCCCTTCCCCTCCCCTCTCCTCTCCCCATAACCACCCCTAGCTGTAAGGTCTACTCACTCTCATGTTGCACACACTGGTGGCCATTCTCACGCCTCATCACCCTGCACACACTCATATTTATTTTTCACTCTTAAAAGCACCAGAATTAGAAAAAAAAAATAGGGGATATCATTTTCAATCACTTACTTAGAGATAGCAATTGAACTCAAGCCCTATAGGTACCCGTAAAAATCACTTGCAATGGACAAGGTAAAAACCCACAAAGCTGGTACGGACGCGGGTACGGGCAAAAGCCCGCATTTTTTCATGGGTACAGGTATGGGCACTTTGATGCCTATCCCGCCTCATACCCGCACTAATATATATAATTATTTAATAAAAAACACCACATATATTTATATATAGGGATATATTAAATTTATTAAAATATCTAATATATTTATACATATTTTTAAAATTAATATATATAATATATTACAAATTAAAAATATATTTTTATAACTATCTATTTGTGTTTTTTTACTTTATAATATATGGTCCATTGATTCGGTTGAATAGTTTAAATTAGAGCTGGAGATCCCTGTAGGAGGTTAACCACCACCACTACCAATGGGTCTACTTGTTTCAACAGTCTGCATTTGTTTTTTCAAGAACTTCCCATAATGTATGGCTTTCTCATATATTAGAGTAGTGTCCATTTTGGTTCCATGCAAGAACCAAGCCTTGCAAG
Source organism: Sesbania bispinosa (assembly GCA_026901365.1). Classification (NCBI taxonomy): domain Eukaryota; kingdom Viridiplantae; phylum Streptophyta; class Magnoliopsida; order Fabales; family Fabaceae; genus Sesbania; species Sesbania bispinosa. Next base: position 1,316,630 of record QLOH01000045.1, on the reverse strand, counting down.
ATCCTTATCCTTTCCCTTCCATGCCTCTCCATGAAATTTTATGTATACTTGGAAATCTTCAAATTTTTAACTTTTTTTCGTTTTGGTGGCTTGATTGATTCAAGGTCTATATGTGAATAGTTTGCATCACTTTTATTCAGAAAATCATTTCCCTTGATAGATTCAGGTAGACCCATTGGTGGCGGTGTTGGTTAACCTCCTGCAGGGATCTCCAGCTCTAATTTGAACTATTCAACCAAATGAGAGTGGCCACCATGTTGGAGCAAGAACACAACTCAAACACACACACACACACGGGTTGCAGTAACAGAGAGAAGAGAAAAGCTTTTATTTCTTATTCTGTTGTAATACATTCAGGTATAGGGTTGGTATTTATAGAATACCAGAACAACTAACTCACCCTGACAATTAAGGAAGGGTAACTAACCATATGACTTATCTTAACTAAACCCAACCAAAGGTTAGAATCACCTCTAACACCCCCTTGATTCAAACCAGTTACAAGTTAACAACATTCAACAACTCTCTCAGCTATTTGAATCTTTCACTCTTCAAGGACTTAATCATAATGTCAGCAAGCTGTTTCTCAGTTCTGTAATGCTAAAGTCTGATCTTCCCCTTCTCACTTGATCTCTGAGGAAATGGAATTTGGTATCTATATGCTTGCTCCTGCCGTGTGACACAGGATTCTTAGCCAAATCAATTGCTGATTTGCTGTCTACCAACAAGTCCACTGCCTTACCAGTAAACACCTTCAATTCTTCAAGTAAAGAGGATAACCACAAGGCTTGACAGGCAGCTGCACAAGCTGCAATGTATTCAGCTTCACAAGTAGAAAATGCTACTACTGTCTGCTTCTCAGAACTCCAGGATATGGGAGACCCTGACAGCAAGAAAGCTTGTCCTATGGTGCTCCTTCTGTCAACCGGATCACCACACCAGTCAGAATCAGAATAGGCTACAAGGTGTAAGCTATCATCTCCCTTATTGTGATGAGGAAATAAGATGCCATATCCAAGTGTTCCTCTCAGGTATCTCATGATTCTTTTGGCTGCAATCAGATGTGGTTGTCTAGGATCATTCATAAACCTACTGACCAAACCAACACTAAAAGCTATTTCTGGCCTGCTGTGACAAATAAACCTCAGGCTGCCAACAATCTACCTGAACATAGTCCCATCAACAGAGCCCTCATCCTCACTCTTCATAAGCTTCACATTCAATTCAGCTGGAGTCTCTGCTGGTTTACAACCCATCATTTTAAACTTCTTCAAGACTTCAGAAATGTATCTTCTTTGATGCATAACAATACCTTTCTCAATGTAGGCAAATTCAATTCCCAAAAAATAGGATATAATACCTAAATCAGACATCTCAAATTCACTCTTTAATCCTTGCTTAAGTGATTCAATGGCAGCCAGACTACTACCAATGATGAGTAAATCATCAACATACAAGCATAACACCAAAATCTCAGTTTCACTCAGTGTTTTGATATACATACCATGCTCAACTGAGCATTTCTGAAAACCAGAATCAGTGAGAAAGGAGTCAATCCTTTTGTTCCATGCCCTAGGTGCTTGTTTCAAGCCATATAGGGCCTTCTTCAGTCTCAAAACCTTCTGTTCTTTACCTTTGCATATGAAACCAGAAGGTTGTGCCACAAAGACTTCTTCATCAAGCGGCCCATTTAAAAAGGCTGACTTGACATCTAGTTGCCACAGTTTCCAATTTCTCCAGCTAGCCAGTGCAACAATCAATCTTACAGTCTCCAACCTTGCCACTGGAGCAAATACTTCAGTATAGTCTAAGCCTTCCTGCTGCATGAACCCTTTAGCCACCAACCTAGCCTTGTGTTTGGAAATTGATCCATCAGGCTTGAATTTAATTTTGAAAACCCATTTGACGGCAATAGGCCTCTTGTTCTGAGGTAAATTTACCATTTCCCGGGTGTCATTCTTTTCAATGCTCCTTAGTTCTTCCTCCATTGCTGATCTCCATACTTCTTTAGAGATAGCTTCCTCAAAAGTAATAGGTTCCATGTCTGCCATAAGTGACATATGCTGAACTAAATCACCATCATCAGAAATGACATTATCAGAATAGATTTGGTAATCTGAGGGGAAATTTTTGTTTCCTGTTGGTCTGTTATTTGCAATCTGTTGCTCAGGATCCACTATACCTAGTGTGGTTTCCTTTCCTATATTAGTTCCTTCCCAACCAAGCTCCATTCTGGGAATTACTTCAGTTATAACCTGTGATTCACTCCATGATTTTGATTCATCAAAACAAACATCTCTGCTGAAGTGAACTTCTTTAGTCTTGGGATTGTATAGCTTGTATGATCCAATAGAATTATAGCCTACAAAGATCATTGGTTCACTATTATCATCGAGCTTTTTTCTCCTTTGGTCTGGAATATGTATGTAACACAAAGAACCAAAAATTCTTAAGTGTTTGACTGAGGGTTTGCTACCAGACCAGGCTTCTTCTGGCACCATGGAGTCAAGCCTCTTGGTTGGACACCTATTCAAAACATACACAGCTGTCATAGCTGCTTCCCCCTAGAAACCATGAGGCAGATTCTTCTCCTTAAGCATGCTTCTGACCATGTTCAAGATTGTCCTATTCCTTCTTTCTGCAATGCCATTATGTTGGGGAGTGTAAGGAGTCGTTACTTCATGAACTATACCATGCTTCTTACAGAAATCTTCAAATTCTCTAGATGTGAATTCACCTCCCCCATCTGTTCTCAGAATTTTAATGCACTTTCCAGATTGCTTCTCCACAAGAGCCTTGAAATCTTTAAAGATGCTGAATACATCACTCTTGGATTTGATTAGGTAGAGCCACACCTTCCTGCTCAGATCATCAACAAAAGAGACAAAATATCTATTTCCACCTAACGATGGAGTGTCAATAGGTCCACAGACATCTGAATAAACAACATGCAGTATTTCACTAGCCTTAGAAGCAATAAAATTGCTGAAGGAATTCTTGGGTTGTTTGCTGATTAAGCACTTGTCGCATATCTTTTTAGGAATTTTAATTGAAGGTAGACCAGTTAGCATTTCCTTGGATTTCAAGAGACTCATATTTCAAAATTTAAGTGACCCAGTCTAAGGTGCCATAACCAAGAATCATCTGACAGAGTAGCAGCGGAAAGACATTGAGATTCAATGGTATTTAGGCTTACCTTGAAGGTTTTGTTCTTGGCCAAATGAGCTTTCATCACCAGTGTTTTTGCTTTGTCATAGACTTCTAGAAACCCTTCAACTAAATTCACTGAACAACCTTTCTCCAAGAGCTGACCCAAACTGATCAAATTAGTGGTCATTCCAGGAACATATAATACTTATGTAATCACTGTTTGTCTTCCATCTTCTCTTGTGACTAGTACATTGCCAGAACCTTCAACTTGTGTGGCTCTATCATCTGCAAATTTCACAGTACTTTTCTTCTTTGGATCAAAGTTAACAATCCAATCTCGATGCCCAGTCATATGATTAGAGCATCCAGAATCTATATACCATATTTCATTGTTGCAAGATTCTGGATTGGTGGTCATCATTAGCATCAAAGGTTGCTCCTGAGGACTTGCTTCATTTTCTTCTTTAGCCATGTGTGCCTGATGATTTCCGTGAGACTGGCTCCCTTGCTGATCTGTGTGACTTGCTGGGGCTGTACATTCCGTAGAAAAATGCCCAATTCGATTGCAATTGAAGCATTTAATCCTCTTTTTATCAATTTTTTTCTTTCCTCCTCGCCAGTTATTGAAGTTCCCTCTTTTATTGGAGTTTTCAGGTTTATCCTGATCAGTCTTTTCTTGATCTTGATTTTGATTGTTTCTCCCAAAGACACCTCTACGACCTCGACCTCTGAAATGTCCTTTGGAGCTGTGGCCTCCTCTCTTTGACGTCTGTGCCTGTAGTGCTTGATGATCACCGGACTTCTCTGAACCTCTTTCAATAAGCCTCTGCTCATGTGCCTCAAGGGAACCTTGAAGCTCTTCTACCTTCAGATCTTCGAGTTTCTTGGATTCTTCTATGGCTACAACAATGTGGTCAAACTTGGGATTGAGAGTTCTCAGGATTTTTTCAACAATTGTTTGATCTGTGATTCTTTCTCCACAATTCTTCATTGCATTCGTGTGAGTGATGATTCTATTAAAGAAATCGGCTATCTTCTCACTATTCTCCATTTGCATCAATTCATATTGACGCCTCATTGTTTGTAGTTTCACCTTCTTCAATTGCTCTGCACCCTCATTACATTTCTCCAAGATCTTCCATGCCTCCCGTGAAGTTGCAGCACCTGCAATCTTCTCAAAATATGCATCATCTACACACTGATGGAGCAAGACTGTAGCTTTACAATCTTTCTTCTTGTTTTCTCTGTAAAAGGCTTTCTTTTCTTCTGTAGAGTCTTCAGTGATTGTGGGATAGCCTTCCTCAACAATTTCAGCTACTTCTTGATAGCCCAGAATTTCCTTCATCTATACACGCCATCGATCTCAGTTCTTGCCGTTGAGAACGGGAAGATTCGCAGAGAAGTTTGCACATGTTGATCCCATTTCTTGATTCCCTTAACCGAACCTGCTCTTGATGCCAAGTTGTTGGAGCAAGAACACAACTCAAACACACACACACGGGTTGCAGTAACAGAGAGAAGAGAAGCTTTTATTTCTTATTCTGTTGTAATACATTCAGGTACAGGGTTGGTATTTATAGAATACCAGAACAACTAACTCACCCTTACAATTAAGGAAGGGTAACTAACCATATGACTTATCTTAACTAAACCCAACCAAAGGTTAGAATCACCTCTAACACACCAGTCTGTGCAACGTGAGAGTGAGTGGACCTTACATAGGTGGTTATGAGGGAAGGGGAGGAGAGAAGAGGAAGTGTGAGAAACCATGGGTGGGGTTGGTTACAGGAGGTCGGGAAAAAGGGAGCAGAGGTAGTGGTATTTTCTGGCGGTTCACCACCATATGACATGGTAATTGAGGGAATGACTAATTATAAAAAAAATAAATTTGGGAGAACAATTTTCTAAAAAAAAAGATTTATACTAAATTATATTTTACCCCATATATACTCAACCACGGGATTGTGTATAATAAATCTCACTAGTTTGATTAGGTAAAGTAGGCTTTTTTCTCCATTATTCGATCATTCATTTGGACTAAGTAATATATATTTACTACTTAGAACATATTTGGTTTAATGTTGAAACATGATAAATTCACGTTTCCAACGCTATAAATAATTGTATCGGGAAATCCAAACTTGAGTTTATCCAGTTTCAATGTCAAACCAAACACTCTCTTTAATGAAGACAAATAAGAAAGCTTAGTAATAATTTGTATACACTTGATTTTGGTTGTAGTATCATGCAATCAACATTCACTAAAATCAATTAGAAATTAGAAAGTTCATATGGTACATTAAGAAAATTACCGTCATATATATCATCACATATTCTTCCTTGATTCTTTGTCATGATTTGTAAAATTTATCAGCCTCGCGGATGAAACTTGAAAGATTAAACAAATTGCTGTAAATTATTGCATTAATTTTTTTATAAACTTAACTTAAATGGATATACCATAGTTAATAATTCGTGCTTTGTATGTATGGCTATGCATATAAACTTCATATCAAGCAAAAAAAAAAAAAAGGAGAGAGAGATAATAATCACATCGTTTAATCAAATGTCATAGAAACTAAATAAATGGTAAAATGCAATAAAGCAGAAATAATTTATTAAGCACCGTTGCAAACAGTGAAAAGTTTACTAGAATATCGTTCAAACATCTATTTTTTTTTCTAATTTACATTTTGACAAACAATGATAAAAAATTAAAAGTGAAAAAATATAATATTTAATATTATTAATACATTAAATATTATCATGTTTAATGTATTTTTTTATTTATTAAATCTTTAAAGCCATTGATTAAAATAAAACTTAGACCCTTTATATTTTTTTTTTCAATTTATTGGTTAAAATATTAGCTGTTCCTTTTTCTCACTTTGACATGACATCGCGGTATACTTTTAAAAAAAATCAGTATATAAAAGAAAAATTGAATTGAGGCTAATCCAATTGAAAAAGTGCTTTGCTTTTGGTACACCAAAAAAAGTTGGAAAGAATGACTTCTAGAGGGAAAAAAAAATGTTTTTATGTGATATAAATTGATCGATAATGCCAACTTGGAAAATATCAAAATCATGAAGTGTGCTTTATTTGAACTAGCACCGAGTTTGAACGTGAACTCCCATTGGTAGGTGTTGAGTCTAAAAATATTATTAAGAGATTAATAATGTTTAAAGTCTCATAAATTCTGAGTTTTAATGAGTAACAAATTAGGTTAACATAAGTTAAAAGTACAAAATCTCTTAATGATATTTCACATGTTTCAGCAACCCTCTGAAGAAGCAACCCTCTGAAGTGGTGCAACCTTCTGAAGGTCGAGAACCTGCTGAAAGCAATCAACCCTCTGAAAGAGATATTTTATCTAATCAAGAAGAACTGCCGAAGACTTTCTACGTGGCATTTGACTAAAGTCAGAAGGCTTTCTGCTCAATACTTTAAAGCATCATATACGTCTGCTGCAAGTTTGATTCAATTAAGAAATGTTACAGAGACCCAGTATGAAGCATTTCAAATCCTTTACCATAAAGGGAAACTGCTGTAACGTGGTACCTGCACGTGTCAGACCCTGGTACCTGCACCTGCAACACTCAAAGTCAGAAGCTTTTTGAAGATTGTCTCACAACGGTCTTACCAGCATTTAATGCTATTTCACAACGGTGGTTTATCAATCTTCAACGGACTCAAGATGGAATCCTATATAAAGCTTCATGAAGAAATTCAGAAAAAGAGAGAAGACATTTTTATCAAGCCAATACGCTGCATAAATCTCACTGCTACTCTATAATATTTTGTACATAGAATATTTCATTTGTATCCTGAGTTATACTCAGTTATCCTTTGTACAAGATCATTTCTGTTTAAGTTTCTCTGAAACTTAAACTAACTTTCACTGTAAACACTTTCAAGTGTCTGAGAGCCTGAAGAGGCTTGGTGGAACAAAGAATACTTGGTTTGAGCCCAGAGAGGCTTATCTATAAAACAATACTTGGGTTTTAGCCTGGAGAGGCTGTGTGTTCAAACAATACTTGGGTTTTTAGCCTGAAGAGGCTGTGGTTCAAGGAATACTTGTAACTGTGATCAGTTAGTGGAAATCCTTTGCTGGTTTGGCATTGGGACTGGACATAGCTCACGGTGGATGTGAGTGAACCAGGATAAATTTCTTGGCTAAGTCTTCTCTACCCTTATCTCATTATATCTGTTATTTAAGCTAAGAGGAGGGTTCTGAATTATCTGTTTTATAAGCTTGAACTGACAAACAATCTCAAACGTTCTTTAAAACAAGTTTATAAAATCATTTTTGGACTTGCTGAAGCAACTTCAGTAAGTTACTTAAAATCTTTGTGAAAAGTTCTGCTTGTGAAAAGGTTTTCATAAAATCTGTTTGAACATATAAAACACTATTCAATCCCCCCCTCTAGTGTTTTCTGTGGTTTCTACACTAGGTGTTAAAATCTTTATATAGTGATATATTTGATAGATTGAATATAGGAATTTATAGGAAAGAATCTAGTTGGTGGAGGGATTTGGGTAAGGTGTTGTTAAGAGAAAATAATATGGAGATAGGATGTTTTAAGGGAGGCATTCGGAGAGCTATTGGTGATAAGGAAAGGGAAAATATTGGTGATATTAGATGTTGGGAGGAAGAGAGATGACTATGGACACTCTGTTGGAAAAGATTGTTATTTGAGTGGAAGGCACAATTCTTAAATGATCTGTTATTTTTAATCAGCTCTATGTCTCCCAATATGTTTGTTGCATATAAATGGAGGTGTAGCTATGATTCATTAGAGCTATTCTCAATGAAGTTTGCTTATGTAGTATTGTAAGAGAAGGCTGAAGTAAATGATAGGTTTGTTTTTGGAAAGTTGTCCAAAATTGCTCCCAAAAGTTTTGTTTTGTGCCTAGAGGGCTCTTAATGATCAGCTACAACCAAAAGGAACTTTTGGAGGAGGAATATCATTGGTTCAAGTCAAGACAATTGTGATCCTTTATGGTGTGAGGAATTATGTTTTTTTTTTTCTTGTCATAGGTACTATAGTGTGTGGATAAAATGCTACCATTGGTTAGGAGTCTTTCTTGCTCTTCTTGCACATGGGAATAGTTATTTCTTGTAGCATGTATATTTGATGAATGGAAAGAAAAAAGTGTTATGGTTTGCTTTAGAACTGTTAACTCAGGTTACCCAATCTGGCTCGGTCCAATACGAGTAGCAGGATTTCGCAGGTCAGATTAAAAAATTTTGGGAGTTATTCGGGCTTAAAAATTAAGGCTCAAACATTATATTTTTGCAGGTAGCTTGAGTTTTTTACGGGCTTTATTATGCCGAGTTAAAAAACTTAAGGCTTTGTTTGGTGGGAGTAGAGAAATTGAGAGAAAAGAAATGAATAGAAGAGAAATGGAGGTGAAATAGAGGAGAAATAAGGGTTGTTTGGTGTGGGTGAAATGGGTGAGAAATAGAAGAGAAATGTGAAAGTAGGTTGTTTGGTGAGTGAAATAGGTGAGAAATAGAACCAAAATAATCGATTTTTGATACAAAATAATCGATTATTTGTATCAAATCACACAAAATAATCGATTATTGATACAAAATAATCGATTATTGCGTGACCACAACTCCATTTCTCCACAACTTTGGAGAGAAATACAAAAGGAGACCCACCGAAAAAGTGCATTTCTCCTCATTTTCACTGTGCCACCAAACAGGGGAAGTAGGTCTATTTCCCTCCACTTCCACCCATCTCATTTCTCTTCCCCCCTATTTCTACAACACCAAACAGGGGGTAAGAGTTATTTGAACTTCTAAAATAAAAGTTCAAACCCTACATTTTTATAGGTTTTTGCAAGCCGACCCATTTGTTCGGATCTAATTTGCTTGTAAAATTATCTAGGAATTATTTGATTTATGAAAATACTTTGCTGGATGATGACAATATATTAGATAGTATTAAACTTAAGTCTTGGTTATGGATTAAGGCCAATTATGTGGGTGTATCCTTTTTTTTTTTTATTCCAATCCTATGGTTTGTTTCGCTCAATGAACTAGAAAACTGTTATGTATAATGGGTTGGGGTAATTTTCTTTGCTTTGTAGAAAAATGATAATGTCATCATGATGATTACAAATCGACTAGGACATAGGTTACATTAATCTAAATAATTGGCGGGCTAAGATTGCAAAGCCCAACTTAGCCCAAAACTAATCCTAGCCCAATCTGTTTACTGTGGATGATATTCAATTTTATTAAAAAAAACAGGCTTCGACCAAAAACAAAAATTAAAAAAACAGGCTAGGTCTGGGTGGTTGAAGGGAAAAGGATTTTAGCAACTTTATAATTTATTATTCATTTTATTACAAATCATTATTATTTATTCTTTTAATGAACAATTATCCTTACACTATGTATTCTTCCTAGTTTTTTTAACTACAACTTCAAAGTTTTTTTTTTTTTTAATAAAAATTTAGGGTGAGGGAATGGTGCCCCAGTCTAAGGCAGGGAAAGCCTCCGGGCTTTTTGAGCAGCCTGCGACCTGTCAGATACGAGATCCTATCTTATTCCACTCGACCAACCCCTTGAGTTCAACTTCAAAGTTTAACAATGTTAAAATATCATACTAGACTATGTTGTGTGTGTTAATTCTCTCTCAATCTTAATTATATTTTCCAGTTGCTGTGATGGGGTTACAATATTGCTGGATAGAATTCAGAAAGTAGCAGCAAAGGAAAAGAGATTAGTAGCAAATGGAAGACAGATATATACAATCTACAAATTTTGCCATATCTTTTGTTTCATGAACATAACAGGAACTGTTGATGGGTAAATTCGTACATAAACTATATATATATATATATGTGCATGCTTTCCAAAAATAATAGCATGTAACCCAATATATAACATGTAATGTAATGTCCAAACAAACCTAAAAGAAATAACGAATGAAGAAATATTGGAAAATAGTAGGACATCAGACTTGAAGAAAATTACACTTGATGAGATAATGCATATTAATATCATTTTGCTTCTTGCTTTTGCATATCATCTTCTGTTTTCCAAACAACATCCTCCAAACATGTTGAAAGTTTTTTGTAGAACTGCAAAGAGTGAAGGCAGCAGAAGGTTTCAATTAGATTCCAAAGTGAAGACATGTTCCATCATTATACAAACATAGAGCTTGTAGCTGTGATTTAATCAGCAATTTGAGTATCACATCATGAATGGAATTCAAATGGTTTCAAAATATACAGGAAATCAGAGAAAAAGAGGCTGAGAAAAGCCAAAGACTTTTTGTAAAGGTTTGAATCCTATCCTATCTTGAATAACACAATATGATCCTATTGGAGAGAGAAAGACACAATTTTTATCATGCTCGTTCATGTTAGAGCTCGCAAATCGGGCTACCCAGCCCGGCCCAGCCTAATTTAGGTTTAGGGTTTAGGCTGGGCCGGACCGAGTAGCGAACTTTGTATGTGTTTAGTTTACCAAAAAATCACGTTTGAAACATGGATTCGGACAAATGCTACCGAGAGTAGTGTTGGCCCGGATCCACGTTTGAAACGTGGTTTCGAGCAAAACCAAACATGCTATTTGTCGGGTTGAGCTAAAAAGTCTGGACGTTATTTGAGCTTCTAAAATAAGTGTTCAAGCCCTACATTTTTATGGGTTTTTTGTAGGTAGCCCGGTTTTTTGCGGGCTACCCGGCCTTTTGGGGGGGTTTTTACGGGTAGCGGGCTTTTATTGGTCCAGGCTAAAAACCCGAGAGTTATCCGGGCTTTTAAAATAAGTGCCCGAGCCCTACATTTTGGAGGGATTTTGCAGGTCGTCCCGGTTAGGCTAGCCCATTATGGCCAGCTCTAATTCATGGTAAGATCTAACGATTAAGATTCACCTATTTTACTCATGAGTAAAAAAAATCTCACTTGATACGTTCTTATGTTCATCCTCTCTCCACCGGGACCATATCTTGTTAATTTAAGAATAAGAGAGGATCCAAAACCTTTTCACAAGCAAGAGTTATTCAAATATGCACCACACAAATAGGTAAGTATAAGCTAGAAAGCCACAAATTCTTATTGGTCTAAATAGAAATTTGAAAAAGAAAAGGTGATAATGACAAAAGAGTAACTATTTTTGAAATGTGGTAATCAGAGACAATGCAAAGCAACAAAGCAAAGGGGGCAGAAAAGACACCTTATGGAACTCCAATGTATCGCCTTTTGCTTTCCGTACCTCAACCATGTGAAGGGATGGTGCCACTTGAAATATCTGTTTACAATGACTATTTTTAATACAATAATATGACAAAATAGTGTCCCAAATTACCAAAAGAAGAAAAATGATAATCAAATACCTCTGTGGCAACATTAAGGTTCCCCTTCCTTCCAGCTTTCACATTTGCAAGCCTCATCTGCAGGTGATGGTTTATTAGTTTCATAGAATACCATTAAACATAGAGCTGCTCTTTGAGAAGAAGCCTATAATAAGTTGCACAAGTATGGTTTACCTTGTAATTTTTCTTCTGCACATCAAAACCAAGAGGTTTTGCAGCTTCTTCAATCTTGTTGATTATCTCATTAGCAGGGGATTTTGATGTGAATCTTGTTTCCCTTTTAAATCCCTGCAGTCAATGACATAAGAATAAAGCAAACAAATCAAATTCAGTAAGTCATCTCATAATCGGCTCCTATTGGGATTTAAAGAAAGGTTCTCATCCAAATTAATTAATTTCAAGTTTCAATAAAGTTAACTAGTATCTTATCTAACAAAAAAAAAGTATATATATTAAAATTAACATAACATGCACGTTTTCCATGTTTTTTTTTGTTTGAACCACAAGTATCCTCCACTGGAGGCAATCCTGTTCGAGCAAGGAACATCCACATCATGGTGGAGCTAGATTTTTTTCCATAAACAAGGCTCAAACCCGAGACCTTACTTAAGGGGAATCAAGCATGCAAACTTGATGTTTTCCATGTATTTGAGTTCTACATATCCATAACAATGATAAAATAATTTAGAAAGCATCTTATCATGGGAAGTTGTGAACCTGCTCTATATCAAACAGGTTTTCAAGGTTCAGCCCTCTTGACATGGAGATTAACTCAAATGCATTCATGGTTGTTGGCTGCTCTTCTTTCTTCTCTGTCACATGGTGCTCCTGGATACATGAGCAAGGTCCTATATGAGACAATATTCCAGAACTTAAAGAAACCAAAACCATATTTAATAATCTTCAACATACTTCAGAGTCTTTAAAGACAGCTTCTACATCATCAAGGTTGGTTTCCCCATTCTCTTCAAAAACTGGAGGCTTATAATCTTTCTTGAACCATTCATCATCCAAAATCTCAGGTATAGTAATACGCTGCCATACAGTGTAGAGAAAAATAAACATAACTACTGCAGATGACAATGACTTTGGGCCAAACTTAACCCTTGCTCTTAGTGATCATTGGAAGCCACAAGGCAGTGTAGAAAGTTATAACTTGTTACAAGTAAAATGACACTTTTACTTTCAGAGAAAACATGCAATTTTACATGACAAGAAGATAATCATCAAGTTTTATTTCTTACAGTCATGGGATTGGGATCCAAGATTCGAGTTATCAATTTCCTAGCACTGAAAGAAAGCCATGGGGGGCAAGTAAATTCAGCTGCTGAGATCTGTGGATCAAGAAATGAAAGTAATAAAAAGAAAACAAAGAAAACAGTATAATTGTATAGTAAAGTTGAAACAGTGCTCACTTTTTTATACAGGTCCATAAGATTAGGGTCATCAAAAGGCAAGTAGCCTGCAACCAATACAAAGAGAATCACCCCACATGACCACAAGTCTGCAGTTGCCCCATCATAGCCTCTATCATTAAGGACCTATGTAACAAGAATATATAGTAAGAGGAGTGATTCAAAATATATGAATTTTGGAATACAATTCACAACAAAGTAACAAGACATTTATCTGCACCTCAGGAGCAACATAATTTGGAGTTCCACATGTAGTATGGAGAAGCCCATCATCCTGTCAAGACAACCATTTTGTAAGATACAAATCAACCCTCTTTGGATGCATGGAAACTTCACTAAGTATACATTAACATTATAAGGATAATGTTCAAAACTTCAAATTTATAACCATTGATAGCTTGGGAAGAGAGAGAGCAAAGAAAAGTAAAAGTCAGAAGGCAATGAATCATGATTACCCTAACTTGCTGGGAGAGTGCACTCAACCCAAAATCAGAAACTTTAAGGTTCCCATATTCATCTAATAGCAAATTTTCTGGCTGCAGAGAGTTCATGAAAAGTAATGAAACTTATGTTAGAGGTTATTTTTTATCATATCAATATTTTTTTAAAAAAATTGCTACTGGCATCTGCATGTGTATGTTAGGCAAAGGAGCTTTACCTTCAGGTCTCTGTGGTAAACACCCCTGCTATGGCAATAATCAACAGCATTTATAAGCTGCTGGAAATATCTACGTGCTTCATCTTCACCCATCCGTCCATGGTTTACCTTCACAAACAAAAAGTCCATTAGACAATATACAACATTTTTTTCCTCATAAATAAAGATGGAATTCATGTACAAAGAACATGTTTGGTTTAGCGTTGAAACGTGGTAAACTCATGTTTCAAATGCTAGAAATAATTGCGTTGAGGAATCCAAACTTGAGTTTGGTCAGTTTCAACACCAAACTAAACACACTAAGATCAAAAGCAACCCTATCTACAACAATACCAATGAATGATGTTGATAATGATGATTGAGGAAATAAACAAGGATCAGGATTGGCAAACTCCAAAATAGGCCAAAATGACAAAAGCAAGAAGAATTCATTTACTCACGATTTTGTCAAAGAGCTCTCCCCCAGTCACAAACTCCAAAACAATATATATTTTCGACTTGCTTCCCATGACCTGCAAACAAAATGTTGCAATATTAGAAACAGAATTTCTCTGTTGAGAATTAATTTGATTTCTAATTGCAGATTTACTTCCTAATAAAGTAATTTCTGTTTAGTTAGAAGCTCAGCACTAGTGCAAATGCTATATGATAAGCATAGACAGCACCATCAAGCAAATTTAATATTGGATGGATAGTAAGTGTTGAGTGAGAGTAATGAAATAGCTTTGATTAAAACATGTATTTATTCTAGCTTCTTACTCTTTTTGCATATATAAAAATGTCATCATGTGAGTAATTCATGATAGAAGAATGTCTTAATGCCAATAGTGACAGAGGATGATTGACAAGGTAGAGCAAAGTAAGCCAAAGTAATATATTAAATGTCTTTCGCTCCCTTGATCAAGATCATTCTCTCTAAATTGAGCACTAATTGATCATTATCAGAGAAAGGAATGGAATAAGGCCTGTCCAATTATCACAAGGGTCTTATATCATCAAATAGGTGCTTATAGTCTTTGCTTGACACAATTATATAAGTGCTCAAAAGGTAAAAACTTAACCAGTAAGGTATAGAACAAAAAAAAAATCAAAATTGAAATTAATTGTTCATCAAGGAAGGCCCTGAATCCATGCAAAGAAGTGGGAAGTGGTCTCTTTGCTCTCCAATCCACTCACAAAAGTTGGAAGAGAAGGCAGAAGAGGAGGGGAAAAAGCAACATCCTTTGATATCTACTTTAGGAAAGAGATCTACACTCATTAGTATTGAACATTTTTTAAACTTCCAAGTCAACAAGGCTATAGTTAACTTTTTTTTTTATGGCTTCAAATATTTCACTAAGATACTTTGAGAATATTCTGGAATGGTGAGCTAAGCAGGATTCTCAGTGACACAGTCAATCTTTACCAATTGCTGCTTTAAAAAATAGCACAACTTCAGGCAAGAATAAAATATACAGATGAATAAAGAAAAAACAATTATTTTAAAAAGTGAAAGACAAGATATTGCACGTGAGTGTTCCACAGAGAGAGAGAGAGAGACCTCATATAACCTAACAACATTTGGATGCTTGATCAACTTCATTGTAGCTACTTCCCGCTTGATCTGCAAAAATACATAAAAAAAAAATTTAAAAAGACTTCACCTCATCATGTGAGGGTCTAAATCAACTACCAACAAAAAAGAACAAGATGCATCTGATGTCTAAAACCTCCCACCTAAAACCTTGTTCAACAAACACTAGACTTTGTCAACAACATATTGAAAGGTTTTGGAAAATGTGAGGAAGCAATAATGTCATAAAATTGCATGCTTTCTGAGAATTAAATGAAGTAAATAGGAAATGAAGAGTTAGTGTAAGAGCCCAAGTTAAGTTACTGAGGTTAAGAATCTCATAGAACATCACCTGCTCAGCCATCTTGTGCTTGAGAACCTTCTCTTTGTCAAGAATTTTGAGAGCCACAGGGTCCCCTGTCTCAGAGTTCCTTGCAAATTTCACTTTTGCAAATGTTCCCTCACCAATGGTCCTCCCAACCTCATATTTACCAACTCGGCGCTTAATTTTAGGCTGACTCATTCTCTAAACTTTGTGATAAACTCAACTTCAGGCTTCAGCTTACTTATAAGGAATCTACCTGAAATGCACATTACAATTCAGTTCCTAACTAAATTGTATCCGCAAGTTTCATAAAAAGAAGCTTAAAACTACTACTATTGTTTATGGTTTTAACTTTTAAGCAAAACAATAATTTCAAATCCAAAGATGCAAATTCCCTACTTTAACAGGAAGAGATCCACTTTCAACCATTAAAAGCAGTACACGAGAGATCCTTGAGAAATTTATAATCCATTTGATGTTGGATTTAAGTTGCAGAGAAAAACAGAGCAATTGTTGGGATGAGAAATAACCTCAAAGTCTGTCTTCTGGTAAATGATAAACCCACAACCAGAATTTCAGCTTGAATATGAAACAATCAGTCAAATTAACACACTACATATACCCCTATGAAATCACTATATCTTTGGAGACTAGGTTTGTAAGAAAATCATTAATGTTCAAAGAAAACAACATTGAGGGTCCTAAGTTAAAAAAATCACTATGAATTAACCACAAATATCAATTTTCCAGCATTACAGAATCAAAATCTTTGCCAGATAGGATTAAATTATTCAACAGCAGAACAATTTGGTTGGAGAAAAAGAGCACTAATGAGACCCACCCCACCAAAAAAGGAAAAAAGAAGACTCTTTAAATCACAGAGACCCAGCAACACAAATGGAAAATCCAAACCAACCAGTCCTTAAATGAGAACAAAAAAAGTTCCCAGAAATTTACTTTGAAAAGGAATTAAAAAGAGAGAAAAAAAAGGAACTTTACAATAATTTTGGAAAGATGAATAGAAAGACTATTAAGGGAACCAATTTATTTCCCAAAGGGGTGCTGATAATGAAATATCAAAGCAAACCCAGATCAAGTTTCCAAAAAAATTCAAGTACCATAAAAGCTGCATAAGGCAGTAAGGTATATATACAAGAGCCTGAGGCTCATATGATATATGGATAGACATTAAAAGGGAAAAAAAAGGTGAAAAGGGGACAAAGAGAAAACTAAAAGATAACTTAAGAGAGAGAAGAAATACTTTAAACTGTATGGAGATAAGAAAATCTGAAATTGTGCAGTGGAAAGAAGGAAGGGCTAGGTAGCTTGATGGATTGAATGATGATGATGATGATGTACAGTGCCGTGGCTTTTGATTATGGCCAAAGGGCAAGAGAACTTTGAGACAACTACCAACGACTGCTCTGTAACGAGACAAAACTCATGTGCCTAATTTTTGCATTTTCTGCATTCTGGGAGAAACTTGAACAGTTACTTATCAATACTTATCTTTGTTTTTGTTCATGAAAATGTATGACTAATAATAAAAATAATAATATGTGGGGGAAAAAAACAGAGAATATTTCTGGGGTTGCTCTCTCTCTCTCTGCAAAAATCACAATGCTGTGGTCACAGTGTAACTCTAACTTTGCATCTTTAGTTCTTTACTGCCACCCGTTTCAACTTGCAAAGCAAAACCACTTCAAGTTATTGCTGCGGTGCTGATTTCGGTACGATGTTTGATCTTTTATGTTTCAATGACATTTATGAGACTTTAATTTGACCCTCTTCATTTTTAAGGTGCATTGATTGAGTGCATGCATGTTTATATTTAGTACTTGTTATAAAACACCATCTAAAAAATTTAGATTTTTTTATAATAAGATGCTACTATTTTATAATTTTCATAAAGCATTTTTTTCTTATTTGTTCACATTAAAGTTTTGGGGTAAATACATTTTTTGTCCCTATACTTTTGTAAATTGGTGATTTTGGTCCCCCTAGTTTTAATTGCTCAATTTTGGTTCCTATACTTTTGTAAATTGGTGATTTTGGTCCCTTAGTTTTAATTGCTCAATTTTGGTCCCTCCTCTTTAAAAATTGGACAAATATAATCCTACCGTTAGCCTCCCATTAAATAATTAGAAGAGTTTGCTGACATGGATTTAATTTTGTGACGTGTAAACTATCACATGCAAATATTATTATTTAATTTTATCACTTAATTTTTTTTAAACGAAAAATCAGAAAATAAAATCAGATTCTGCATAATTTAATACAATGAGAAAACAAAATCAAAAAATAAAATCCCACTACCACACTCCAATTTCCTCAAAAACAATAAAGCAAATACAAGTCCCAAAATTAAAACAATTGCAGGTCTGCTTCAAGCCATCAACCAAGTGAACTGAAATCTCATTCGGGCATGAAAGGAAATTTAAAATGAAATCGAAAGCGAACTGAAATCTGCAAGCTCTGATTTTTTGTTTAAAAAAATTAAGAGATAAAATTAAATAATAATATTTATTATGTGATAGTTTACACGTCACAAAATTAAATCCATGTCAGCAAACTCTGCTAAATATTTAATGGGAGGCTAACGGTAGGATTCAATTTTTAAAGAAGAGTGACCAAAATTGAGCAATTAAAACTAGGGGGACCAAAATCACCCATTTATAAAAGTATAAGGATAAAAATGTATTTAAGCATAAAATTTTTCACTATTTTTATTAATTGATTGTTCATTAACAAATGAATTGTAGACAAAGAAGTATTGTGGCTTTTAATGTTATAGTAGGAATTGAATTTAAGTTCAAATTTCAATATCACCATTATTAAATTGAAATATTATAACTATCTAGTGAAAGTATATATTAATGGTGTTAAATAGAGTAAAATTGAAATATTGTATTAACTTTTTATAAAATTAACTATTTTAATTATTTTTATTTGTAGGAGTAATTGGTTAAAGGTTCTTTATTAAAATGAAGGGAGGAAACAATAGGGTCTAGAGGGGATACGATGAAAAACATTTGGGCGTAGGTCCGGTTACTAAATTTGGAAAACAGTTGGAAGCATCAGAATTAGGGTTCGTTTGCTTAACTATTCAATAACCTAGAATTTGGTCTCGTTTGTAAATACAACTTATTTAAGTGCTTATAACATAAACTCTTATTTAATAAGCACTTAATGAATAAGCTCTTAAAAAAATTGATGAAAATTGAAGAGGGTATAATGTACTTAAATTCTCCATAAGCTATTCTTAGGAGCTTATTGAAATAAGCTGAAAATAGTTTATGAGCATGTCATAAGCTCTTTTCATAAGTTTACCCAAACAGTTACATAAATGTTTATGTCATAAGATAAGCTCAAATAAGTTCTTCCAAATAGCACATTGATTTCATAGGAATCAGGAAAAAAAATCATAATCGTATAACATACATCAACATTCATGTGAAATCGATTCTATTTCACACTAACCTAAAACTACACATACATAAATTTCATTAAATGGACCCTACAAGTGACCTCATATTTTTATATATCACTAACGTCCAACTTTTTAACATAAACACCAAGGTTTTAGGGTTCTTACAAGCACCTAATGCTTGTTAAGCAGCCCCTCCAATGTGTAACTCCATTTTTTTGAGTTGCTTAATAAGAAAAACAATATAAGCAACTCCCATTGGATTTCTCTAAGAGATGCACCATTGGAGAGAAGAGTTGCTTAAGATTATCTTCAATGTGTGAGTTGTTCTAATGAATAAATTAGATTTCTTCACATTTTATTTTCCTATATAATGTTATATTATCTTTATAATTTTAAGTAATTCAACCAACTTTTTATTTCAGTCAAGCAACAATGAATTTTTTTCTTAAATGAACACGACAATTTGACTTTATTATTGTTGCAATCAAATTTATTTCCAAATCCAATTATTTTTTTATCTTTTTTAAAATAAATACTGATTGTCCCACAATCACTACAAGTCCCGAGTGCTGCAGTGAGAACTCTCCAAGTGAATAAAGTGAAAATGAGGGTATCATGCTCAATTTTATCAGAGCAGCACTCTTTTGCCATCCGCGGTGAAGATAACCTTGTTAAAAGTAAAAGATGATGGTATATAATAATGGGACCCGCTTAAGAATGGTATAAAGTGAAAAAGAGGGTAGTATAGAGTATAGAGATGCTATTAGTGGATAGTGGTAATAGAATTAGGGTTCATAGGAATTAGGAAAAAAAATCATAGTCGTATAACATACATCAACATTCATGTGAAATCGATTCTATTTCACACTAACCTAAAACTACACATACATAAATTTCATTAAATGGACCCTACAAGTGACCTCATATTTTTATATATCACTAACGTCCAAACTTTTAATTTAAAATAATGACAAGAGGGTCCACAATGGTGCATAAACACCAAGGTTTTAGGGTTCTTACAAGCACCTAATGCTTGTTAAGCAGCCCCTCCAATGTGTAACTCCATTTTTTTGAGTTGCTTAATAAGAAAAACAATATAAGCAACTCCCATTGGATTTCTCTAAGAGATGCACCATTGGAGAGAAGAGTTGCTTAAGATTATCTTCAATATGTGAGTTGTTCTAATGAATAAAATAGATTTCTTCACATTTTAATTTCTTATATAATGTTATATTATCTTTATAATTTTAAGTAATTCAACCAACTTTTTATTTTAGTCAAGCAAGAATGAAATTTTTCTTAAATGAACACGACAATTTGACTTTATTATTGTTGCAATCAAATTTATTTCCAAATCCAATTATTTTTTTATCTTTTTTAAAATAAATACTGATGGTCCCACAATCACTACAAGTACCGAGTGCTGCAGTGAGAACTCTCCAAGTGAATAAAGTGAAAAGGAGAGTATCATGCTCAATTTTATCAGAGCAACACTCTTTTGCCATCCGCGGTGAAGATAACCTTGTTAAAAGTAAAAGATGATAGTATATAATAATGGGACCCGCTTAAGAATGATATAAAGTGAAAAAGAGGGTAGTATGGAGTATAGAGATGCTATCTTGATTTATGTGTAATTTAAAATTAAATTTTTTATTTTGGGTCTAAAATAAAAAATTTACTACTTCATTTTTTTATTACTTACCTTATTATTAATCACTAGAGCTATCAAAACGGGCTACCCGGCCCGGATCGGCCCAGCCCGAAGCGGGTAGCGAGCTTTTACGGGCCGGGCTAAAATACCCAATTAAAATTCGGTCCTGCAAAATAAAAGCCTGAGCCCGGATCGGATAGCGGACTTATGCAGGCTGACCCGGTTAAAGCCTAATTTATTAAAAAATGTAGCTCATTAAAAGTTATAAAAAATTATACTTTTAGAAAACAAAAAAAATAACAATATAGTTATAAAAAACATAAAAAAAAGAGTTCATATACCCTAATAAAATTCATTCAAATAAATTTAAAATACATTCTACATTTCCAAAAGCATTCATCCATCAATCCTATTAAACGAAGATACATTTAACACATTCAAATCAATTTAAAACACATTCCTAAGTTCCCAATCCATTCCAAAACACATTAAAAGATTTATCTCAACTTTTCATTCTTACTTTTCTAAAATGATCCTTTACTGATAGAAAAATAGACAGTTTATATCACAAAAAATATTCAACGATGAATATTCAAAATAAAAGAAAGAAGTAAAAATTACATTCGATATATTATAAAATGTAATTTATATAACTATTTCATTTATTTATATTTTTAAGAACGTTGTTAGTATTTTTTATGTTTATGAATAAAATCAATATTTTCAATTGAAAGTTTCTTAGGTGGTACTTATATATTATAATTTATAATATGAAAATAAGTGTTATACTATGCTTAGAAAATAAGTCCTTTTGACCGGATCAAAACATAGGAAAAACGTGAAGTGAACATGATTTCGTAACTATGCTTTAAAAACAAGTCTTTTTGGCTGGATCAAAACATATGAAAAACGTGAAGTGAACATGACTTCGTAACCATGCACAAAAACATGTGTTGGGCTATTCGACACGAACCCAGATTTGTTGCGAGCTTTATTTATTTCAGGCTAAAAAGCCCGACAAAAAATTGGGCTTCAAATTTTAATGTCGAGCCCTGTAAAAATGCGGGTTTGGACGGACCGACCCGATCAGGCTAGCCCATTTTGCCGCCTCTATTAATCACGCTTGAATTATTATTATTACACCTGAATTTAATTATTATAAAATTAAAAATATACTAAATAAAAATTATAATATATTATTGATAAAAATTAATACTTAAATCACAATATAATACGTGCACTACAGTATATTGAAATTTAATTCTTTAAATTTTAATTATATATTAAAAATTGTAACTCATTATTATTCATGTTAGAATTTAGCAAAAACGGCAAACCCGTTATTAAATGTACATTTGGAAGTGTCATTTTAGAACCCTAGATTGTTAAGTTTTGTGAGAGAATATTTCAATTTATATCTAAACCTGCTGCTTTCTCAAAATTTAAATACCATTTTTGTTACCTCTGATGATGCTTAAAAGATAATGGTTTAAAAAGCACAATAAACGACTTTCCATCTCAAGAGAGAAACGAATCATAGACCCTGAATCCTAAGTAACCTATGCTTTTTCTCTCTCTGATTGTTACATTTTTGTGGGTGTTGATGTCGTAGAGTACTATAATGGCATACCTCAATAAATATTTTAATCATTTATGCTGAAAGTTACTACTTTTTATGGGTTCTTATGAGAAAAGTGTACGTAGCTAGTTAATTTGTTCAGAATGCTTTTTTGCTTTTGAGGTGTCAGTTTTGTCTCTAGCATAGTTTACCCTTCTAATCATACTTTCCTTTTAGGTGCAACTACCAAAATTCTTCATCATAATTAGCTGAAGGTAATTATCAACAATTCTTCATTTGGATTTATAATTTGGGGTGAGGGATATTTTGAGTTTATAATTTGAGGTACACCAAGATGATTTATAATTCTTCATTCGGCGATCCATCCAATGAGTTTCTTTTTCTTTTTTTATTCTGAGATTTAAAATTAGGTTAAATAGAATCCTAATGCTTGGAGATTTTTTGGTGGAGTAGTGTTTAGGTGCATTAGCTTTTAATTTTGTTCACTTACCATTTTGGAATAGGTGGATCTTTTAATTTAGTGCCGGTGGAAATTGTTTTGTTACACTTTGGGTGTTATTGTAATAGGTTGGAGTACCTACTCTATTGTTAATATAATTTCTTTATTTATAAAAAAATAGGTTAAATAGTTAAAGTAACAAGGCTATATATAAGTGTCACTTAAATAAAGATTATCTAAAATTTATCAATTGATCATCGAATTTTTAAAAAAATATGCATTGCAATTTAACTATTTAAGAAAGAAAAAAAATCATTGTATTAGTAATATTTTCCCCTTAATTTTCTTAAGTCTTCCCAAGCCAAACTTGTAACGTCCTAATTTCTTAATTCAAGAATAATACCTGTTGGAGACATTATTCTCAAATTTCTGAAATTATTTCGCGTCATTACTGATATCTTTACATACACACTCGTCAAACGCTTAAGTAATTCCAACATTTACCTAAGCTGGATACATTACACATTCTACATACATTTCATAATCCATTTGCCACTCGGTGACTCAACATAACAATCACTACTAAATACACAATTTCTAATTTAATACAACATTACATAATTCAATTGTATCTAAATTTCCCACAGAACTATCTGACAGTCATGGGGTGGAAGGGTCCACCTTAGGGACTTCAATCTTCATCCAATGTCAATCAATTCATCCTACATAATTAAAATGTATTTCCACAACGTGGGGTGAGACTACGATCTCAGTGAGCATAACTATGCATACAGGCAGTGTGGGGAAACAGGCATATGAGATGCAGCAAATAGCTAAGCAAAAATCATACATAATCTGCTCTAATCTCAATTCAATTCAATTTAGACATATAAATGCAAACTCAACTCAAATATGACATGCATGATCTGCATTACCCGACAAGTGGGGTCTTATCACTTAACTCGATGTGGCTAGACCTGAGCTCAGACTACAATGAACGTCTCCCTTGGGTACTAATCACCACCACTGGGTACTAATCACCCTGGGTACTAATCACCCAAGTCTTAAGTCAATCTCTGAAATCAATCTTATCTCTTTAGGTTAACTCAGGCCGAAGCCAAAACGGGGCTGAAGCCATTTCTCAGGGCCGAAGCCAAAAATCATTTTCTCAGTCTTAACTGGGGCCAGAGGCCAAAATATGCAATGGCTCAACCATCACAGATAACACATATCTCATGATGAATCTACACATTTTCACATTTATACTATATTCCAAACATGCCAGAATAACAGTTAATGCTCATCATAGTAAAAACTTTCGTTATCAAACCCTAAATGAGAATCTCTAGCATAACATCATCAATGCATGGAATACAACCATCATAGTCAGCAAGAGCAATAACTAGTACCTAAATCTAGCAAAATTCCTAATTTCAAGCCCTAGACAGGGGTTTCTAACTCTTTCTCCTTCAAACATAGAATACACAAAAATCAATCGGTAGATGGTCCTAAACAATCACATGCAACCTTTACAAAGGGAAGATGAGAGGTAGGGCTCATAAGGGAGAACATTTACAAGATGGAGTGGAAGTGTGTGAGCTTTACTCACCTCAGGGAAGCTCAAAGAGAAGGGAAAGAAGGTTGGGGAGGGTTAGGGTTGGAGATCCTTGGCCTTAATCCTCTTTCTCCAAGCTCCCAAGGAGTTCCTCTCTCTAGAAATCTTTCTTTCTCTCTCTAAAATGAAGAAGGAACGAGGAAGAATGAGGAAAAGAACCCTAACTCATGTTTTAAAAGAGCCGAAGGCGTTCCTGTGCTCGGAGCTCGCTCGAGCGCGAGGAAATAGAATGCTGGACGCGGACCTGCGCTCAGGCTACGCTCGAGCTCAGCCTGAGCTGAATTTCCCAAATTCCTCTTTGTTTTCTACGCTCAGCTATGCTCAAGCTCAGCCTGAGCTAGAAAATCAGATTGGAATTTTCCCCTGATTGCTGATATCCTCACTCAGGCTGCGCTTGAGCGCAGACTAAGCAAGCATATTAGCACCCAAAAACTTGATTTTTACCCCTCTTTGATTCTAACTCAATTCTCTTCCAATCAAACCTAATTCCTCTCCCTAAAACCTCTTTCTAATTTAGATTTTCTCATCCAAACCTCTCCCCGCTCGAATCTTTGCCTAATCAACTCCTTTATTCCTAAAGCCTTTTCCATTGCTATTTTAACACACCTAATGACTAAAACATAGGGTGATTCACTTCTCCCTAACTCCTTCTATTATCATACCCTTCCAACTTAGTTCTTCTTCATCTAACCTTCTTCTCTCATCCGTATACCTTTGTGATTCTCTTTGTCTCAGGGCGTGATTCCTTCTAAGTCCAACCTACAGTTGTTTGACTCAACACTTGGTTATTCTTCCAAAACCTCTTAAAACTCGAACCTCTTAATTTATTTATCTCATTCTTATCTAAATTCACATTCAAATCCCCATATTTCTCCTTCTACCTCGAACCTTCCTCTCTTGGCCGGATCCATAGCCTAAGGCTTTCGCTATATTCTCTAGGCCTTAATTTTGGGATGTTACAAAACTTCCTTTCAAATTGAGTTTGAGAGATACATTACTGTCGGTAAATATTCATTGATAGAATTTGAGTGCATATTTGTGATTATTTTTAGAAATAATAATTTTTTTAATTTTTTTAGAAAAATTTAATGTGTTTATTATAGACTATAAAAATAATTAGAATCTAAAAATATATAATTCTGATTATAAATCAAAAACCAATTTTATCTATTTTTTAAGAATAATCAAATCAAATAGAGTCAGAAAATGTTTTTAAAAAATATTTTGGGAAAAGAGTATATAACCACCCTAAATTTTCACCCTATTGCAAATAGGCACCATAAACTTTTATTTTGTCCTAATTAACCCTTAAACTTCTATTATTGTTGTAATATATCATTTCATTAACATAGAGTTAAATAATTAACGAAAACAATCTTAATTATTCAAGATTTTGTAATTAAAATATTAAAATAATATAAAATAAAATTTTAAAAAATAGAAAATAGAAAAAAAAAACCTTAAATTAAAAGAACATACCATCATGTTTCCCTTTTAGAATTTCAAATGTGTTTGAAATTTGACGGAATTCAAAAATTAAAAATTAAAAATTTTACTCTTTTACTTGATTTTAATATTTGAAACACAAAATATTAAAAAGATGATATTTATTATGTTAATTATTTAACTTCATATTAATGAAAGGACCTATTGCAATAATAATAAGAGTTTAAGGATTAATTGAGACAAATTGAAAGTTCATGGTGCCTATTTACAAAAGGCCAAATTAAAGTTTTGGGTGATTTTATGCTCTTTTCCCAAATATTTTTTATGTTTATAAGTAAAAACAAATTGGTTTCTAATTATTTTTAAAAAAATCTAAAAAAAACTAATCATTTTTTGCATCATTTAAAAATCACTTTTTTAAAGTATAAAAAAAAAAAACAATCCTAAAGAGCTACAACATTTTTAAACAAATTACAAGAAATTAAAAATACATATAAAGAAAAGAAGATTGGACGTCTTTCACCACAATATACGACGGTAGCCCCAATTTGCATTTTCAAGAAAGTGTATAAAAAATTTACTTTAGAAAAATGATATGGGCAAATTATTATTATTATTATTATTATTATTATTATTATTATTATTATTTTTACTGGCATTTTTTTGGTCAAATCACGTGTATTTTCACTTTCATTAGTTTAACATTCTTTCATTATCTTTTGTATAAATTCATTTTTTTAAATTTTAAAATCTTGATATTCAAAATTCACATTATAATTAAACCTCAAATAATTTAAGTCAAATCAAATGGATTTCTATTTAAAGCGACAAAACTCTCCCCACATTCTTTTTTCCATTAACAAAATCATATATATATATATATATATGCAACTGTATCTATAAATTAATTTCTAATGTAACTGTATCTATAAATTAATTTCTAAGGTTCTGGTTTCAAGGTTAAGGCCTTTTTTAAATGATCTTGATAGCCCATTTTAGAGTAGTTTCATTCCAGATAGAAATACTTCAGAAAATGCTATTATTCTGCAAGAGGTGGTTCATTCTGTGAGGAAATCTAAGAAAAGGAAGGGTTACTGGGGCTTTTTTAAACTTGTCTTAAAGGAGTATGGATTCCTTGATTCCATTATTTTTTTAATTTTAAATGGCATTTCCTCTTCTACCATTTCTTTACTTTGGAATGGTAATAGATGTCCACCTTTTTCTCCTTGTAGAGGGCTTAGGCAAGGTGATCCCATCTCACCCTACCTATTTGTTCTTTGTATGGAGAAGTGGAGTGCCATGATTTAATTTCTTTAGCAATTCAAAAAGGGGATTGGAAGAATGTAAAGGTGTCAAGAAATGGCCCTGGGTTTTCTCATCTATTTTTTGCAGATGATGTATGATGAGATTCTGACAAGCGTACCAAAATTCCAGCAGTATAATAGTAAGTATGAGTATCGTATCCACAGGGAACGGTTCACTTCGTATAATTTAGTGATCAAATTATCAAGTGGAAAACTATTTTTGGATGATATTTGTTATGCAGAAAATAAATGACATAAAGTAGATGAAGCAATAAAATAGAGTAAGATAACTTTACTTGGATTAGGATTGAATTTCGTATCATCGCACCCCTTATGTATGTGAATTCCTTCATTAATTATGAATTTATTCTTATGATACCTTAGCCAACTCTATTGTTTTACCCCGAGTTACCAGTAGTAAACCACTCGACGGTAGCCCATGCGGGTTCTCCCAGGCGACAGACTACCACGGCTTGATTGTTCTATTTGTCAGTTGTTGAAACTATCAATTCACTGCATATTCCTATAGGGACTACTATAAAGAGGCTGTCACAATCCATCTTTAATCATCGATTCCCCCTATATTCCTATAACAATTACTATGAGTACTTTTACCGATCAGAGTTCAAGTTTCCTATGTCTAGGCTCCCCCAAACTCGCTGTTAATCCGGAAATCTCTATCACATACTATCCTAAAACTAACTTATAACTCCGGCACACAGGCGGAAGCTATGCATTAAGTAAAGCATAAAAGTACTGATATCATAAAAACAAGGATTCATAATTAAATACGAGAATTCACATACACTTGGGGATTGAATCAACTACATTCAATCCAACTGGAGAGTTTAACTACGTATGGCAGTCATTACAAACCAATGAAGAATCTGTCACCTTCTTCAATCCTTGTATTGCTATCTCGGCAGCCCTTCGGGGTCTCCTCTAAACTTGAGCCCTAAACTCTATTCTAAACTCACCGACCCCTCCCTTGATCTTTACAAAAGGTCCTATTTATAGACTCAGGAAAGCTATTTTAAATCTGAAAGAGATCTATCTAAATTTGAAATTTAAAAAGCTGATCTGTGTGTTGCGCTGAGCGCAGTTGAAGCGTGACTTCCAGTGAGGTGCGCTCCAACCTGCGCTTAGCGCAGTTGGAGCCCCGCAAGTTGGAGCGTGAAACACGCTGCAACTTTTCTTTGTTTCTTCATTTAACATCTTGATCTCTTTCTGATCTTATCCTTGCTTGCTCGACTTTCCTTGTTTCCCTCTTTTTGATCTGATTCTGTGTTTATTCTGCCTTTGAATTTAAATTAGGAAGTTATCTGCAGAATCCTTGTTTAAATGGCAGTTGATCTTATCTTTATTTGCTCTAATTTAAACTTCAAAATCACAGATCCTCTCCTCAAATAATGCTATCTTCTTTCCTTGTTCAAATCTTTCTCATAAATCTGCAAAATTAACAGATTTTCTATTAAAATAACATCAAATTCAAATTCAAATCAAATAAACACAATTATTACAATTATTACTAAAAAGGGATTATTTTGGGGCATAAATTACAATTTTACCCTTGATAAGTGCAGTAAAAATACAAGAATATATCATATAATTTGCACTTATCAATGTACTCCTTTTCACTAAAACCAAGCCTTCTCAAATCAGATTAGTTTCCAAAATTGTTGAGGATTTTTGTTCTATTTCTGGTTTCAAGGTGAATGTAGCTAAGTCTAGAGCCTTCACATCTTCTGTTGTGCCTACTGTCAGGAAAGGTAAGATCACTACTATTACAGGAATCACCTTCACTTCTTCTTTAGAGAAATATCTTGGGTTTAAGATATTTTTATCAAGACCAAGGAAACAGGATTTTGATCATATTGTAGACAAGGTTAACTCTAGATTGGCTGCTTGGAAGGGAAGGCTTCTTAATAGAGCTGGCAGGCTTACTCTTATAAATTCTGTTTTGAGTTCAATTCCAACTTACTGCATGCAAGTTCACTGGTTTCCAGAGAGTGTATGTTCAGTTTTAGACAGAAGTGCCAGACAATTTCTGTGGCATGGTTCCAAGGAGTCTGGAATTCATCTTGCTAGCTGGGAGACCATTTCTCTACCTAAAAAGAAAGGGGGTCTTGGGATCAAAATGGCCAGACTCCAGAATATATCCCTCTTAGGAAAGCTTGTTTGTAAAATTTTATCTGATCAGAATGACAAATTATGGATTCAGAATTATGTGCAGTAAGTACATCAAGGGAGATGTCTTCAAGTCTACTAAAGGTACTTCAGTCATTTGGAGGTCTATTCAGAAAGCCGCCTCCTATCTACAGAAAGATTTTGTTGCTAGGATTAGAGATGGTCAATCTAATTTTTTGTTTGATCATTGGTTACCTACTGGTCTATTATCATCTAGGACTAATTTTATCAACACACATGATATTGAGTTAAAAATTAGTGATGTTTGGAATGGAGCTGATTGGAGTATCCAATAGCTATGGACCCAACTTCCTTTAGAATGTATTGATGAAATTCAGCAATTAAAACCTTATATCTCTGCAGGGGTCAGAGACACTATTATATGGAAAGGCTCTCTTGCAGGAGAATATTCAGCTAGAGATGGTTATTATTGGCTTCTTCAACAAAACAAAAATTTTGCAACTGATAAGACTTGGGCCTGGATCTAGAAATTAAAGGCCTCTGAATCTGTCAGGCTGTTTGTGTGGTTGGTTGCCAATGAACTTCTTCCTACTAAGTATTTGTTACATAGAAGACATATAGCTGATTCTAGTCTGTGTCCTTGCTGTCAGAATCATGCAGAGGATGTGTTTCATTGCCTTAGAGATCGTGTCAATGCTACAAGAGTTTGGAATTTTCTTGGAGTTCAGAATTACCCTGCCTTTACATCTGCCCAAACCGGTTATGATCGAGTGGCTTCATTGGTACTGCAAATATCTGCAAAGCTCCTTCTTAGCTGGAGTGTGGGAAATCTGGCTTGCCAGAAACCTTAAAATTTTTTTAGAATGTTGATATAAGCTTACAGTGTATCATTTCTAGAGTGAAGAATTTGGATTCTATGTTCTGTCAGCTTCATGCTACTGTTAATACAACAGTGATATTCCAGCCTATGAGTTATAGATGGATTCCTCTTGCTGATGGATGTATAGCTCTGAATGTTGATGGTAGCTCCTTGGGAAATCCTGGACCTTCTGGATTTGAGGGTTTGTTAAGGAATCATCTTGGGGAGTGGCTCAAAAGTTTTCATGGTTATGTAGGCATATCTGATATCCTAAAAGCTGAACTACTTGGCATCTATGAGGGCCTTAAACTTGCATGGGATGAGGGGTATAAAGCTGTGAATAGTTGGTCATATTCCTTACTTGTTGTGAATCTGATTAATGGTCCTCTACCGGTTTTCCATCAGCATGCAGGGATTAAATATGATCCAACAACTCAAGAGGTTGAATTGGTGTATCCATATCAAGCATATACATAGGGAAGACAATAATTGTGCTGATATCCTAGCCAAGATGGGAGTTGTGTTGATAATAATCAATTGTGTATATTAGATGTGTATCCTAGTAATGTTGCTAGTCTTTTGATTGCGGATTCTAGTGGAACTTGGTTCCCTAGGAGGTGATTTGTTGTATTTTTCTTTTATTTTTTTTCCTTTTCTTTCCTATGTATTACCATATATATATATATATATATATATATATATATTAACACATTTTATTTAGGTAAAAGTTAAAATTGACAAGTAAAATAATTTCATAAATGTTTGATAAAATAGTTATCTTAGGTAATTATTAGCTTTTAATTTTAGGACATACTTGAAATAGCATTTTTTAAAAAAGATCATTTTTCAGCTACTAGCTAAAAATATTTTACAATATTATCCTTCAGTCACCCTCCACTTATCATTATTTGTCATTTTATAATTTTCAGTTGATTTTACCAAACACTCTCAATAAAATTAGTTAGTTTATCAGGTTTAATCTAGTTTTCAGCTTTTAACTGATTTTTTTTTTAGTTTTCAACTTGCTTTTCAATTAATTTTACCAAACACACTTAGTACTTTTCCCGTATGTGTTTGGGTGGAGAATTTTACAATTCCCAAATTGTGATAGGGAATGTTGAGTAAATCGTAAGAATAAGAGAAATTGTAAATGATAATCTAAAAAATTAAAATAACAAAGAAATGTTGAAATTCTCTCTCAATATGCGTCATCTAAAATTCTCTCTTTTATCATTCTAACACATAAAATCTAGTAATTTCAAATTACTCTATCCAAATATAATGCCAAAGAGATAAAATAACACAAAACTAGAGTCGGCAAAATGGACTAGTCCGACTAAGCTGGCCCGCTCGAACCCGCATTTTTACAGGGCTTAGGCATTGAAATTTGAAGTCCGTATCTTTGTCGGGCTTTTTTGTCCCAAATAAATAAAGCCCCGCAACAAATCCGGGTTCGGGCTGGGTAGCCCGACGGGCTTTCAGCTACCCGTATATGTATAAAAAATACAAAAATGTTGCAATGTATATATTTTTCCATTAATTAGTAAAGACATGTTTTTGTGCATGGTCACGAAGTCATGTTCACTTCACGCTTTTTCCTATGTTTTGATCCAGCCAAAGAGACTTATTTTCAAAGCATAGTATAACACTTATTTTCAAAGTATAAATTATAATATATAAGAACCACCTAAGAAACTTTCAATTGAAAATATTGATTTTTTTCATAATCATAAAAAAAAATACTAACAATGTTAGTAAAATATAAATAAATGAAATACTTATATAAATTACATTTTATAATATATCGAATGTAATTTTCACTTCTTTCTTTTATTTCGAACACTCATCATTGAATATTTTTTGTGATATAAACCGTCTATTTTTCTACCAGTAAAGGATAATTTTAGAAAAGTAAGAGTGAAAAGTCGAGGACAATCTTTTAGGGTATGTTTGTGAGTTGAATTTTGGAGTGGAAAGGAGGGAAGGGAAGGGTTTATTGGAAGCCTCTCCCCCCCTTTGTGTTTGTGAGTTTAAGTATTTTACAAAGTTTTTCCCTCCTCTTCTCCCCCTCCCTTCTCCCTCCAATCCTTTCCTTTCCCTCATCTCTAAACTCACAAACACACCCTTAATGTGTTTTGGAATGGATTGGGAACTTATAATGTGTTTTAAATTTATTTGAATGTGTTAAATGTATCTTAGTTTAATAGGATTGAAGGATGAATTCATTTGAGAATTTAGAATGTATTTAAAATTTATTTGAATAAGTTTATTAGGGTATATGGATTCTTTTTTTAATGTTTTTATAACTATATTGTAATTTTTTAAGTTTTGTAAAAGTATAATTCTTTATAACTTTTAATGAGCTACGTTTTTTAATAAATTAGGCTTTAACTGGGCTGACCCGCATAAGTCCGCTACCCGATTCGGGTCGAGCTTGACCTTTTATTTTACATGACCGAATTTCAACCGAGTATTTTAGCCCGACCTGTAAAAGCCCGCTACCCACTTCAGGCCGGGTAGCACGTTTTGATAACTCTACACAAAACCCCAATTTTTGTAGTTTCAGAAAGTATATATATATATATATAATATTTTTTGAAAAAAATATAGCCATTAATGAATTGTAATGAATTATTTTTTTAATGTATTTTATCTCCAAGAGAAGTGAAATTCGCGCGGATAAAACCTGAACTTAGGGCATCTTTAACGCAGCTCAACAAGACCCACTGCTCTATAAGCATTTGGCGTTATTTATCTGATAGTGGATGATGCTTTATCAGCACTGGTGCTTAAAAAAAAATTTAGGCATTCCCGGCGGTTTAAATCTCGGGTAATGCCACTGAGAAGCTAGCTGCCACTCTGCAGGCGCAGTAGAGCAGCTTTTCAGAATAGTCAATTATTTTGTTTTATTTTACATTCCCAAGGGTTTAAACCCCCGTTAATATTTTTTTTGCCTTACGTTTCCTTTGGGTTTAAACCCCCGCTAATGGTTTTTTTTTTCCTTGTCATTTCCTGGGGTTTAAACCCCCGTTAATGCAAAGGCTTTTTAAAAAAAAGACAGTTGGAACTGATATTATTAGATTTTTATTATTAAATAAAATATTGTATTCATGATTTTCTTAATTTAATATTATTTTTTTGGGATAATTTAATATTATATTTGTTTTTTATTAATTAATATATTTGTGAATAATAAAAATAAAATTGGGTGATAGTGGGACCCATTTAAGATAATAGTAAAAAAGTGAGATGCTGAGTTAGAGAAGAGGGGTGTTTAATAAAAACTTGTTGATGTGTATTGGTGGTGCCCATTTAAGATATGTGAATAGTAAAAAAAAGGAGGTAATGGGATAAAGTTGCTCTTATGAATGGTGTCGTATTGTCTCATAAGAATAGGGTTTGATTAGTTCTCCATACAAAAAATATATATACGAATATACCCATTCCCTCTTTTTTCTTTGATTGGTTATAAAAAGAAAGTGAGATGAAAGAAAGTGAGATGAAAGAAAATAAGATGAAAATAAAGTGATTTTATAGTTGTTTGGTTAGAGAGAAAATTAAATATAAAATAAAAGAAAAGAAAACATGAAATATTGTAAATGTCTAAAATGCCCTTAATTAAAAAGGATAGAAAAACAATTATTTAATAGTTTATGAAAAGTTACTATCTCTGTTAGAAAATGTTAAAAAAAGAGGGGTATAAATGTACATCACAAAGCTCGAACAAAACATAATGCATTTTCTTTGCGCGGGAGCGAAGAAAAGTTTTTAGGGGGACCCACCTCACTTTTATGTTTTTTCAGCAGTTTTTTTTTACCATCCAAACAAAGGAAAATTAACTTTTATATTATTTTCACCATATGTATTTTCTTTTCTTACTTTTTCAATGCAAACAAACCAAGTGTTCATCTCTTTGGGTATTAATTAATGACATAAAATTTATTAATGACATGCAAATAATGTTTAGTTTGAATATTGATAGAGTAGAATTAGAATTATACATGCCGTGATGCATTACCATTGGGATCCCAACCCCAATCTCTTGAAACAGACTTTTTATGACAATTTATTTAACATGCGAAATGTAATAATACGACAAATATTTATGATTAAACAAAAACGGTGAATATGACTGTTAGTTTGAAATCCATGAAACTTATTAAACAAAAAATACTCACGCGCGCCCTCAATGCTTAGATCTAATGAAAATGATAATATATATGGTAGTTTTATCTTCATGATTTTTAATATGACGGATCAACGTAACGCTTATGTGATTAAGCATCTATCAATAAAACTTTCAAGTCTATCTTTGCAAACATCAATTAATGTCCTCATTAAGCTGACCATTTTTTTCTTTAATATCGACAATTCTGCTTGTTTAATAAACGTGTATCATTTGAATTGAACCAATTCAATATATTTTATTAATATTTTTAATAAAACCTCTCTTAATTAATACTCTCATTAAGCTGACCATTTTTTTTGTTTAAAACAAAGGTATCCTCCATGGATGTGCTTGAATCCGGAACATATACATCATAGTGAGGTTAGTTCTCCCTGTAAAAATTTTTTTATCCATAAAACTCGAACTCAAGATTTTATTTAAGAGAAATTAAACACGTACCACTTAAACCAACTCGTTAAACTAACCATTCTTTGAATTTATAGTAACCTACTCAATTGATGATAGGAACCAGAGTTGCTTTTTTCACACCATTTCCATCCCCACGAACATTGACATAAAACTTTTTTTTTTGGTCACATTAACATCAAACTTCAAACTTAAATAACTAAAGTAATGACCGCCGACAGCTTCATGTCATTCCCATCCTCCCCACTCACATTAGCTTCAATCTTGTGTGTCGTAACACAACTAAAGACGTCTCCTATATACATGCGGCTGTTTAAAATCAATTTAAATCGATATAAATCGTAAAATTGAGTTTAAAAAAATTGAAAATTAAAATATAAAACATTGTAAAAATTAATTTTTTTATTAGATTGAATTGTTTATAAATTTTAATTTAAAAAATATCAAATTCAAACCAAACTTTTATACATATATATTACTCACTCTATTCCAAGACTTTTGTTATTTTTATTTGAGTTTAATATATATATACATTGTCAAGTGTAAAAAAATTTTACACAGACATCCAATGATGTGCTGCCACATTATTTATTGAATTTAATAACACCTGAGGTGTCACATTCATTAAATAATATGACGACACACCATTGGATGTATGTGTAAAATTTCTTTACACTGACAATGTATATCAATTAAATCCTTTTTATTTTTATTCATGTTTCAAAACTTTTATTATTTTAGAAATAAAAACTAATTTAATATTTGTTAAACTATATTCTTATTTAATATTATGAATAATTACTCTAATGAACTATAATAAATCAAATAAACATAGATAGATAGATGAGGGTATTTTAATAAAGATTTAATAAAATCAAATTGATATCATTAAAAAATTTTTAATATACGCATATCATCCTTAAACAACGCAAATTTTGGAATGAAGAATGTATTTTTTTAATTGGGAAAAAGTATAGAAATCACTTTAAACTTTTACTCTTTTATAAATAAACAACGTGAACCTATTGGTTGGTAGAGGTTTTCATGTAGGCTTTCTTTGTAAGGGTTTTGGTGTTTTCTGCTTAGGAGTTGTATCTTTTAATTTGTTTTGGATTTGAGCACCCTTAGTGCTCCTTTAAATGAAATTTTGCTTATAAAAAAAAATAAACACCGCTGAACTTTCATTTTGTCGCAATTAATATATAAACTCTTATTATTATTATTACACAATAGATTTTTTAATAAACATGCTGTTAAATAATTAACAAAACCAAAATCTCAAGTTAAATATTTTTTAAAACATTATTTTATATGATTTTAATATTTTAAACACAAAATTTTGAAGGATTGAGATTAATTTCGTTAATTATTTAATTTTATGTTAATGAAATAACCTATTGCAATAATTTAAGGATTAATTGGAATAAGGTGGAAGTTTATGGTATTTACTTACAAAAGGGTAAAAGTTCATTGTGATTGTACCGTTCCCACCTTTTTCATAAAATAATTATGCATACATATACATACATATATATATATATATGAAGAGGGTTTTTTATGGTTTTTTATCTAACTTATAAAATATCATTTTAATATCTATATAATATATCAATTTTAAACTAATTTTAATGTCTCATGTTCTCCTTATTATATAGTTTTGTATTTATATTGACAAATATAAATGTCAATAAAAATGCGTAAAATAGAAAAGTAAAAAAAAAATATCTTTGATAAAATCACAGAATAAAACACAACACAAATAAACAAGTAATTTATTACTTAAAAATATTAATTGTGAAATTTCATATATATGTGTGTGTAAAAAATAGGTTATGATAAATGATTTATTGGATGAGATGTTTAAAAGTTTGAATCACATTTTTAACATTTATTATATATTTTATGATTTACTGAATGTTTTATAAAATTATAACACAAATCGAAGACTAATATCTCAATTCAAATCATTTTAAATTGGATTCGATTATATTTAAATTTAAAATCAATCTAATTGGATAATTAAATAAGAAAATCTGTGTGATATCTCTACCCCTACATAATTATTGTTCTCTCTAGAAATTAGTGTTAATACTAAATTACTAAAAACTCCTAAACTTTTTATTTTATATTGATAATTTTCATAAATTAAATAAATTGAAATTATTTTAACCTTTTTAAAACTCACAAATCAAACATTAAATTTTATCCAAAATTAAAGAAAAAACTCAAACCCCCCTTTTTCATACCCTAATTCATCCAAAATAAAATAAAATAAAAACTCAAATTTTCCCTTTCTTCATACCATATTTGAACATCTTATAAAATATTTTTTGTTTTATCAAACTTTGACTAAACTTTTGACTTTTAAATTTTTAAAATTATTTCATATCCTAAATTTATTACGGTTAATATATTTAGATAGAAAAAGAAAATTTAATGAATATAAGAAGGTAAAAAATATTGACGATAGGAATAAATTTCCTAATAAGCTTGAACATTTTTAGATAATAGGTTTTGATTTTTTCTACAAAGAAAGAGTTCTAGCTTTGTCTTCGAGTTCACGGTAATTATAAATATTGTTAAACCCCATTAATGTGGGTTTGATTTTCACTAAATAAACTATTAGGAAGAGATGATGAGTATGAAGTGAACATTATAGTCATAAGAAGGGGGTTGAATTGTGACTTGTTAAAATTTGAAAACTTCTATAAGAGCTTTTAAAATTATGTCTGCTGAAGAATATTTTCTTGGCTAATGTTAGAAGCTTTATATTCAGATTAAACAATAAATCACAATGCTTGTTAATCCTATTATGAATCTATGAATTTATGTTAAGTACTACCATGTCTTGAAAATAAAGTCCTTTCTTTTTAGAAAGGTTTTTTTTATAAGATACAAGTATAGATTTTAGGAAATCACATACATAGGTATTAAGTAGGATTTTGAAAACACTGATATAAAGATTTATAAATCTATTCCTCTTGGCTTTGAAGATATGAAATTAACTTGAATATCTGACTCCTTAAGAAGAACAAATGAATGTGGTAGTCCAGGCAAGATGCTTTAAATGTAGAGAGTTAAGGGAATAAAAAATATATGCTCACAATATTTTATACTGGTTCACCCTTTGAATCTTAGGGCTACGTCCAGTCCTTACTTTTAGTAGGATTTTCACTATATCAAGCTTGATGTACATGTATTCCTTTTCTTTCCACAGCCTCCAAAGGCTCCTTGGTGCAACACACAAACTAGTATTCTTCTACGATCTATGCAAGCTCTCTCACACTATTCGTATGCACCCTCTACAGGCTCACTAACTCAGTACAAGAATGAGATTCTGCAGACTTGTCTCAACCAGTACAAGCACAAAGCTCTACAGAATTTACACACTTCTCTAAAAAAGAACTAACACCACCTTGTTAGTCTTGAAAGTTACAACAAATGATTTAGAATGGTAATAAACAAAGGCTCAAGATAAAAAATTGAAATGAGCACAATCAAATGATTATGAGCCTAATGACACCTTTTATGAATTTCCTAACTATTACATCGTCTAAGAATAATGCTATAGCAGAAAGAGATATTTTTCCAGAAGGTACAAAATGTAATTTTGATGAACTTTTTATGCTTCTTTTGATTCTATGTGATTTTGGGTTAATGGGAGGCTCTTATTTATAGCCAAGGATATATTGATCAATATAGCCGTTGAAGAGCCTTGCAGACTGGTCAAGCTCTTAGTTGGCCTTGAAGGAGCTGTCACTTTCATGTAGCAACTTTTCTCTCTCATCAGGTTTGACCAAGCTTCCTTCTGCAAAGCTATTCTTCTGGAGCCAATTTTCAATTCTATTTGAACTTGTTTCTTCTGGAGCATTATGTGAGGAGTGTGAAAAATTCTGGGCATTCTTTCATTTCAGATTTAAATGTGTTTTACTTCTATTATTTAAATTTGTCCCTTATGAAACATCTTCATTCTTTGGAGTGTTCAGGGAATATGCCAATCTTCTGAATTCAGTTAGCTTAGTTACAGTTTCTTTGGACATTCTTAAGTTTCCTCAAAGATTGTTTTGATATATCTTTTTGGGCAAGGGTATTTCTTCTTCTGATGAGCACAAAAGCTTTTTTCAATAAAGATATTCTTCTTGTCAGAAATAGGTTTAGTTCTTGAATTGTTTCTTCTGGACTTATTTTGGTGCTAAATTGTTCCTTCTGAACTGATATGAACTTTGCTACTGAATTGTTCCTTCTGAACAAATTCTTCTAAGGATTCTTTTGAGCTTTTATGTTCTTTTCTAATCATTCTCAATTGCAACGTTTAGTACATAATGATTCATAATTACATCAAGCTTATTTTGAGAATTTGTCATGATTAAAACATCTCAAGAGAATTTTTGGACCTTATAGAATATTTAACTATAACTGAACTATATGAGTTGTTAACACAAAATAAATCTCTTAAATGCTTTCATTTTAAAATTGATTGTTCACTATTAGGATAAAACATTTTATAATATCATTTAATCACGTGATATTATATTTTAAAAGTTAATTTTTTTTTACATAATTAATAAAATATTGTAAAATATTAATTATATACTAATATACTCCCTTCAGTCTTTTTTATAAGGCACACTTAACCGAATTATACATATCAATAAAAGTGGTTAAAATTAGTTAATTTTATTGGAGATTTAAATAATAGTTTAACTTTCTAGTTTTACCTTTATTTAATATCATTAACTAACTCCACTATCACTTGATAGTTGGAAAGATATGAAAGTGAATAATGGTGAATAAGGAAAATAATTATAAATATTGTCTTAAAATTATAAAGTGCCTTAAAAGTACCATAAAAACTTGTAAGAAGTGTCTTAAATATAAAAAGGACCGGAGAGAATATATAGTATATAAGCAATGGAGCTTATATACTAAGGTTTTGCGCCTAATAAAATTAGGTTTATATACTTCATTCGATCCTTTTTTATAATGCAGATTTAATTGAATTACACATACTAATAAAAGTTATTAACGATAATTAATTTTATTAGGATTTTAAAAATTAGCATAACTTTTTAATTTTATTTTTATTTAATATTGTCACTTAAAAGTTAAAAAGATATTACAATTTTTAATAAGGACAAATAAAAAATATAATAAATACTTTGTTTAAATTATAATATTTTATAAAAAAGCTAAAAAAAAAAAAAAAAACTTGGTACAGGATAACATTAACTGGTCCTCCACATCTTTTGTCAGGAAATTAAAGAAACCAACAGTTTCCAAAGCATTTGGAGTGTTGAAGGAACATACGCAATGCTAGTCGTACCTATATAATTAAACTTTTCAATGATGGTGATATTACAAGATCCAAGGGAATATTCGTATAAAGAGAAAAGAAAAACTTTCCTTAATAAAACTAATTCATGAGTTACATTGTACTCATAAGTGTGACACCCTTCTACCCCAAACTCTTATATGTTTAATAAATTGAAGTGTAGAAAAGGTAACGTCCCACAATGGGTAAAAGGTTCACATAACTCTCTTATTAAAAACCTCATTAGTTCAAAACAACTTAATTAAAATAAAACGAATTCAATGTATTCAAATACTCATGCAGCGGAATCTCCAAAGATATAAAAATAACTAAACATCCTACTTGCTGTGCAAGGAACCCAAAACAGTTTACAAAAACCTTTCTAACTAGAGACATAAAGAAAGAACCCCCAAAATTATGCCCTGATGTCACATATACCAGAGCACATTCCCTTTAATCAAAACTCGACACCAGTCGTGTCATCATCAATACCTGTAAAAATATCCACAGTATAACGGTGAGGAAAAGAATATCACTCATACGTACACATAGGAGGCTACCCTATCCTCACCCACATATAAACAACATCATCATTAATCATACCACATACCCAAACATCAAATAATCCATCAGATAGTAATCATCTATAAATCAGCATATAACTATTCATCTATATCATCATATAAGTCTTATACCATCATTCACCAATGGAATCACATACTGTATTTTCACACATAATACTCAATCATCATTAATACTCATAACATCATTATTTACTCAGTTCCATCATCAAATATATCACATATATACATCCATCTTGCATACATCAAAACTCATCATCATCATAATATAACTCGATTCATCATTAAGTATAAATCATCATCGCATGCACCAAAACTCATCAACAACATTATATAACTCAATACAATCATCGAGTATAACACATTATCATATGCACCCAAAACTTATCACCAACACTATATAACTCAATACCATTATCGAGTATAACTCATTATCATATGCATCCAAACTTATCACCTCACCTACCCAAAGATCATGACTTAGAACTCCGCACAATGGGTGCACCTCGTCAATCACTCTAGTTAGTACCAAGATAGTCTACCGGTGTCACCACACACAATCCGATAGGTTGTACCCCCTCTATGGGCCCGCACAACGACATTCGACCCTAGGTTGCACCCCCTCTATGGGCCAGTACAAATCACCCCTAGGTTGCACCCCCTCTATGGGTCTGTGCATCGAACGCCCCATCTTGATCCCCTGAGTTGTACCCCCTCTATGGGCCCGCACAATTCAGGTCTCATCACATATGCTCAAGGCATCTCTCCTAAGTTGTACCCCCTCTATGGGCCCGCACAACTTAGGTAACATCATCATGAAAAGGTGATATACACCATCATCATTATCTTCATCATTATGCATCATCATGCTCATCATTATACATCATCATCATAAAGTGATATACACTATCATCATTAACATCATCATCATAAGTGATATACACTATCATCATAAACATCATCATAATATTCACCATCATCATTAATCACATTGCATGTTATGCACACCAAAACATCATCAATCACATGGCATATTCACCAATCATTATGCACACCCAATCATCATCAATCACATTGCATATTCACCGATCATTATGCACACCAAATCATCATCAACATCATTAATCATCAACACCATAATCATAATAAAGCATTATCAAACAACATCAATCATCATCAAGCATTTAGGATCTCAATATCCACTCTGGTAATCGATTACCAATCTTTAGTAATCGATTACTTGCAAACAAAGTCTCTGGTAATCGATTACAACCACCTTGTAATCGATTACCTGCAACCAAACACTTTGGTAATCGATTACAGCATCCTTGTAATCGATTACCTGCAAGCAATCTCTCTGGTAATCGATTACCGCAATCCTGTAATCGATTACCAGCGAATAAACAACACTTCTGGGCTACCCAGAACACACTGGTAATCGATTACCACTCCTGGTAATCGATTACTCGCGACGCAGATCGCAGATTTCACGATTTCTAACACTTCTACATCACTCTATTCAACCTCTTTTCAATCCTTTTCAATCAAACACCATTCATAATCATTAATATTCACCAAACTCATCAAAACCATCAATCTTTAACAGTTTTACATGGTTTTCCCATTAAACCCCAAATCATTAAACCCTCATTAACCCCTTTTCACTATTCTCTTTATTCTCATTCAATCCAATCAAGATTCACAAAGATTCACAGAATTAATCATCAACCAACATTTTTTCATCATACAATACTCAATATATGTATATATCAATTTCGAATTTAGAGTCTTAGAGGGTCTTATGGTTGCCCTCACTACCCAAGCACCCCTACATGCATATACAAGCAGCACCCTCTCCCCCACCGTACCTTAAGCGAAGATCGATTAACCGCAAGGAAGTCCCTTTCTTGGTTCTTGATGCTCACTCTGCAGTAATCCCCTCTTGAGACTCAGTTTCTCCCCTCCTAAGCGTTTCGCTCTCTGACGATTATACGAATAAGGATTAGGGTGAACTGATAACCCCTCCTTACTAGAATGCCTAATTGGGCTTAGGCCCACTCTCAACCCCTTTCTCCTCTTTTTAAATTTAAGCTAACTTTATGGATAAAACTAATAATAATATTGATCCTATTATTTATTCATCTATTTAATTAATTATTTCCTCTACTTATTTATTTAATTTAATTAATATTTTACTTAATAAAATTTTAGGATGTTACAATAAGGTGTTAATTTATAAGTTCAACTTATTAAATTAAAAGTATTTGATAAATTAATTATGAATATAAATGACATCTATAAAAGATATATTTACATGAGTTTTATTATATAAATAAATAAATTCTATTTGTATTGATAAAAATATATTATTAGATAATTCTAATTTTTAATTTTTATAAATCTTACAATTTTATTAATTTTTAAGTTATAAAACATTTTTAAGAAATTAAAATGAATAGTGATGAATAATTAAAATAAATAGTATATTATAAATTTATTTTTAAAATTAATAAAAGAGAATAATAATTAAAATAGTTCATATATTTTTTAAATTACTTACTTTATATATATAAAACTACGAGTGTTAATCTTGATTTGGTATTTTAATAATTAAATTTAATTTAGACATGTGGTACATAATTAAGTGATAACATT
Organism: Sesbania bispinosa; assembly: GCA_026901365.1. Lineage (NCBI taxonomy): Eukaryota > Viridiplantae > Streptophyta > Magnoliopsida > Fabales > Fabaceae > Sesbania > Sesbania bispinosa. The sequence continues at coordinate 1,273,582 of QLOH01000045.1, read as the reverse complement.
TTTTATATAAGAGGATAAATGTTATTAATATACTTTTGTATGATGTGTAATATAATTTCATTTATTTTTAAAAAGGATAAAAATATATTGAGAGTAAATTAGGAAATGTATTAAAATATCAATGATAAAAATGGAAGAAAAATAAATTAGCTACAGTCTACAAGTTACAGGTTAAAAGCTATTAAAATAAGCTAATTTACTAGATATTTTTAGGCTTAAATAAGTTTTTGGTTTCTCAAATTACACCTATTTTTATTTTAGTCACTTAACACTTGTTTATGGTTTATTTCTGATCCCCGATTAATTTTCTATTAGTAGAATTAATCCCTAGGATTAAGTCTAATAAGTGAACACAAGTGTCACATCACACCAAGCCACGAGTACAAACATTTCCACATCGGCTTTTTTTCTTTTACTAATAAAACCATTTAAGTTAACGACCATGGCTGAGAAGGAACTCCATCTCCTCCATGAACAGAAGGAATCCTCGCAGAACCCTAATGAAGGTGAAGATGGATGGGAGCAACGATCATGTCACCATAAACATGCTCTTCACAGCAAAGGATTTGTCTTTGCGACCTCGATGTGTCGATACTCACATATCCAACAAAGCTAAAAGCACTGGAAGCATGGTTATGAATGAGACAAGGAAATTGAATTCAGTGTTGACATGTTTGCTTGTCTTCTCTCGGGTAGTTATGTGCACTGGGTTTGTTATTGAGAATATGTGCATAGGCTAAGCGATTTGCAGTTTCAAATTGAGATGTAGTTGAATTTGTATAAACATCCTCATTTTTCTCAATTTGCTTTTGTTAATTAATTATACAGTCAGAAATTATATAATTTATGATTATTAATCTAGAAAGTATCTCTATATTCTAAATAAATATAATTCATTTTATACTTATGAGAATTACCTATCCATTATTTTTAATAAGTATCCTAAGGTAGAGTTGGAAATTACATAAACTCACACTGACAAATGGTAATTAAAGCAGTAATTAGAAAATAATTAAGGAAAATTAAAATATTTTTAGATAATTTTTCTGAATTTATTCAATTAATTTTCCTAAAATGATGAAAATTTCCCTACTATACAGTAAAAGACTACATAATGTAAATTAATATGTAAAATTATGGAAAATTCATGGAAGTAATGTTAGGAATGTTATTTTAGGTGATGGAAACTTTATTTGGTAATTTTATAATTTTTCCAAATGAAATGATATAAATGCGCCTACTTAAACTGTGAAATGACAATACTGCCCTTCCCTTCATTCTTCTATAAGTCACGAAATCTTCACTTAAGGAAACAATTGGAAACTAACTAAATGAACTATAATTGTTTTCCAAGTAACCAAGATTAATTATTATTTTCTTTTTAATAATTTGTTCAAAGAAAATTGTGAAGTGTTGGATCTATTGATTTAACCACTAGTTAGATCTACATCGTTGATGTAAATTCTTGGCCTCAAAGCAGGGTTATATATTTATTCTTCTCCAAGCCATTGACTAAAATAAAATTAACTTTATTTATTTAATTATTTTACATTTTAATCTTAAAATTTCCAAGCCATTGATTTAGAACCTTTATTTAAGAACTAATCCTAGCCACTCATTCCTTCTTAATATAACCATTAAGTCACCATTCTATTCTTTTTATTTTCTTCTTCTCTTCTCACTTGGCCGAAATTATCTTCTTCCAGTCTCTTTGTTTTTCTTTCACCTTGAACCGAAGCCAAAGTCTAGGTTTTGGTTCCAAAATTGCTAAACACTTGATTTCTTCACTTTGGAGGAGCCATAGCTTGGCTTGGTGAGGGAAGATGTTGTATTTTCATAGATTGGGAAATAAAGAAAATTTCAAATTTCACTTGGTGAGGGGGAGGATAAATGTCCCACAATGTGGTAGGATAGAGCTTAGTGAAAAGAGCTTCACTTGTTCCAATTTCCTGTATTCTTTGATTTTCCATAAATTGTAATTTGTTCTTTTTCTAATTTGTCTCGGTCAGACTTGGAAGAGAGTGTGGATGGATTTCAAAAATTTATTTAAGGGTTGATCAATGCTTGTATATGTGTGGTGATGTTTGAAAAACCCTAGGTTATGTGATAATTTGATTTGGTATGTTTGGAAGACTTGATGATTTGTTTTATTTGATCCTTGATCTACTATATTTGGTATGATATGCTTTGGAAATGTATAGAATCTTGTTTCTTGGCTTAAATTAGAAAATTTCATGAAAAGCACATAAAGAATGGATTTTTATTGACAATGAACAAAATGAGTGATTAAGGCTTAAAGTGGAGACAAGAATGGCTTGGAAAATTTGATGATATTGATGTGGGGAGGCCAAACATGTCACGAATGTTGCATTTGATAAGGGACTAAATTCATTGTCATCATTGTTGGATACAATAATTGATAAAGAACTAAGAAAATAAAATCAAAGATGTGATATAAAGGTAATGAGTTGTAAAAGTTGAAGTAAGCTAAAATTTTGGTTAAAAGACTTGGTTTGGATCATGATAATATCTCTACTTAGAAGAATTGGAATTAAACTAAGTTAATCCAACCTAAACATGTCATGATTACATATGTAACATCTCAAATTTCATGAAATACAATTTCACATTTCATAAGTGAAATTAGAAGTATAAGAGGTTTTAATAAAAGAAACTAGATGAAAGAGGGTTTAAAACTGAATTTAAGGGTATAACTCTTAAACATTCTCGCTCAAGATAGAAGGACCTCGCTTGAGCGAGAATATCAGAAAAAGAGAGAATTGAGTACTGATGTTCTCGCTTGAGCGAGAAACCTCTCGCTCAAGCGAAAACGTTCTAGAGTAGAGGGTATTCTCTGGACAATTCTCGCTTAAACAAGGAGAGTCTCACTTGAGCGAGAATGGTCCGGGGGAGGGGTGCTCTCTGGAAGATTTTCGCAAGTGAGGGGCTCTTGCTTGAGCGAGAAAAGTCCAGAGAATGGTGCTCTCTGGAGGGTTTTCGCTCAAGCGAAAAGGTTCTCACTTGAGTGAGAATGCGTAAACATAGGCTTTTAAAAAGTCTTGCTTCAGCGAGAATACGCGATTTCAGGTTTTTAAAACAAATGAGTTAGGGTTGTTGCGCTCATTAATACCATTTATTACATTCTAGAGAGAGTATCCTAGAGAGCGGGGCACACAACTTGGAGAAGGAAAAAGCTCTTCCACACACCTCACCACCTCACTTTTTCTTCCTCTTGTGTTGCTTCCAAGTGAGTATAACTCACACACTCTCACCCCATTTTGTGTAAAATGTCCCCAATGACCCCTATTCTTCTATTTCGATTGTTTGATGGTATTCTCCTTGCTTATGTCAAGTTGTATGGTTTCAAATGCCTAGGGTAATGAGCTAGGGTCATTCTAAGTTAGGGCTTTGCCCATATTTATGATTATGCCATGTATGTTTATGTTTCAAGTTGTAATAATCATATGGATGATGAATGAGTTGGGTTTCGGCCCCAGTTATCAAGAAAATGAATTTGGATTTCGGACCCCGATTAAGCTTTGGGTTTCGGTCCCTAGTTAAAATATGGGCTTCCCCCAGTTAAAACATGTGTTGAAGGGAATCAAGCATGTGGTCAGGGTGCAGCGGAATAAATAGATTTCCTCCCTTGTTATGATCGTTAATGCAAAAACACGAATTAAGGCATAGAAGGCATGAGATATAATGACATACCTTTTGAAGATTGTAAATGGGGCAATAGCAGCCACGTCTCTAGAGGTGTCCACGCCAACAGCCGAACTAGGAAACCCTCCTCAACTCTGCTAGTAGCGTTTAGAGAGTAAGAGAAATTACTCATATGTGTAGGGTAATGCATCTTATGCTATATTTATATAGTGGTGGCTAGGGTTTAACCCCTCACTCTATTAACCCTAAAATATATGGGTCTGGCCCATTATGTTATAATTCTAATCAAATTAGAATTATTATCCTTTCCTAGTGGCTTGTTGTATGCGTGTGACCCAATAGACTTTTAATATTGGGTTATGATATCAAAATAAAACCCTTTTATATTTAATATCATAAATAGTGAGCGGTATCTAGCATCACTACCCAAATATTGAGATTATCAACAACTTTGACGAATCCTATTTTATGATAATTTATATGATTCGTCCCTTTGTCCAAATATCAAATTGAACACAAGGGCATGAAATGTGTCAACCTTGTATAGTTCAATTTATGTTTTCTTGATCCCCAAGTAGACTGTACAAAAAATAAACATCTCATGTTTATCCTCCTGAGCATGGTCATGCATTTTGCAGTCTCACTTTATCAAGAGGCCTACAGATATAACTCCTGTTACATAGGAAGGACAAATCCCATCTAGGTCACTCACATCCCACCACATAATTTATTATATGTCCAAATACCAACTTTATGATCACCTTGTTACAGGCAACGTTTGATGTTATTTAAAACATATAATTCCTTATGTAGCAATCGTAGTGATTTCAGGTCAAAGGACTTCATATAACATTTATCAATTTAAGAAACGTTCATGACACTTATGTAACAATCCATGCAACGTTCTAAAGGTGGGTCTGTCCAGTACACTATTACTCTTAATATGTACTTATGTGAGCACATGATATCTCATATCCATGATCCGTGAGATGTGATCATCAATGAACTCACATACTAGTCTAAATGCATCTTTGTCCTAAGATGATACTTGACCGAGGACTATTTTAAGAATAGTTCTTCATAAGATCTCACGATCAAGTCATCTACTTGATTTCTTATGAAGTTTGAGCTTACTATTCTAAGGACATTAATTGTATTCTTAAAAGAATGAATTGCCTTTATAAAATAACATGATACATGTGATGGATGTTTCAAAAACATATAAGTCTCTAGTGCATATACTAACATGTGTTTCGGACCCCAATAATGGCGGGTATTAGTCCCCAAGGGAGACATTCCTTGTAGTCTGAGCTCAGGTCTAGCCCCAGTAAAAATGATAAGACCCCGTCTGCCAGGCAATGCAGGTCATGCATATCATGTATTGTTATGAGTTTCATATTAACCCGTTATGTTTGTTGTGGAAATATAATTGTTGCATAGCATATGCCTGTTTTCCCTACACTACCTGCATGCATAGTTATACTCACTGAGATACTAGTCCCACCACATGTTTGTGGCTATATTTTTAGATGCACATGGTCCCCCTCAGGCTGGTCGATGAGGGAGCTGGAGCTATGGATACTTTTTACTATTTTAGTGTATTTAGTACTCTATTATTTTGAGATATTCCAGTATAGTGTGATGTAATCTTTTGAGGGATACCATTATACATGTGTAGCCCATCATGGGTATTTCTATTTTGTTGAGAGCACATGTATGTTAGTATCCCACTCATGTCATGTATACAGTTTTTGGATTATGCTTATGTACATGTTGGATTACTTAAGCAAAATCATGTATGTTTATGATATTATTAATGTCGCAAAAAATAATTCCCTAAATTTGGGACTTATGCTTCTAACGGGCATAAATCCTAGATTTTCGGAATTAGGATGTTACAACATACATAAATCTTAGAATAAGCATCTTAAGGCTATACACTTCGTAATTCCAAGATTATGTAGGAGAATTTAAAAGAGATTACAACGTGAAATTATGATACATTAAAGGAAATGATACGTGAACAATTAAATAGCCATGATTCTATGACACTACGTAAAACTGAATACAATGGGTCTATCAATTGGTTCCCGCATGTCAATCACTGTAGTAATTAACTTGAAACTTTGCTTAAGCTTGTCTACATCGTCTATTCCATTCTTGGTTTAAAATTCACAAATCCATGCAATCCAACAAATCGCATGCATTGAGAAGCAACATTGTGATGTACCATTAACAGTACAGATGACACTACATAAGGGATAAATTAATTAACCTAACTATCCAAGCAATGTTTTTTCGAAAACACTTTATCATTATTTAATCTCCACTAATCATTCCACTCCACTCCTATATTTGCTGGCTTGTTTTGTAATAAGTATTCTTTATATATTTCGGACAATTGTAAATAGATTTCTAAGTGTTGTTTAACATTAGTGGGTGCACGTTTATAACTGGTGCGGGCAATTGATAGAGAATAGCAAAGCATCATTTTTGCTATTCAACCAATTAGGTATCGTTTTTCAATAGGCACAAGCATTTACGGTTCTTGTACAAGTGAGAATCATAAGTAGTAAAATCAGAACAGAGTAGTCCAAATCTTGAAATCTTGACAGAAAGCATTTTGATAAAAGTGTGATAAAAGAAGCACAATTTAAAAGAAGACAACACTTGAAAAATTTAGAAGGATCTGAGTACAAGACTTAACACGGATCCAGATCCTCTCCAGTCGTGCATCTCTCTCCAACAAATATAGCTACCAAATAGCTACATAATAGCTATGGAAAATTTCTCTAGTAAAATTCGGTAGCTATTGTCTAGCTATTTTGTAGCTAAATGTGCTGCAGATGCAGGACCGCGTGAGAGGATCCATACACAACTTAACACAATCACCATAACAATGTGATAAAAGTACTGTTAAGTTGTTCATACAAGTCACCCTAACAAGTTCATAAAGTACAAAAAAAATCGCCATAATAGGTTCACTATCATGGAAGTGGATACCCCTGCTGACATTGTCATCACTACGGTTACCATCATCTTTATCACCCACAACTTTATCAGTGGCATACTCATCATTTGATAATGGCCTAACGTGAAGTAGGTTTCCAACCCCATCTAGGTTCCACCATAACTTGAAATCAAACTTTAAACCTAGCTCTTTCACTATGTCACGAGCTTAAAAGAAAGACTACCTATCAACGTCTACATCTAGGGTCTCAAAAGTGTTACCCCACAATAAATTAGATTTTTGCATTTTGTAAACCTACCCCTACAATGCATAATTAACTCAAAACTTATTCATGTAGTAATAACCACCTACAACTTACTTAATGACAATTTTGACGCACTGTAATTACTGCTACATACATTAGTGCTTTATGATAACAATCATAAGTGCAGGATTTGATCAAGTAATAAAAAAGATATCGTCTTCAGAGGCACTATATTGTTGGCTACCAATTATCTACAGTTTTATTATCCAAACACACCCAATTAGATTTGAAATTAAGAAAGATAAAAGATTTGGACAAAGAATAAATAAAAGAAATCTAATTATTAAATGGGATCAAATCAAATCTAAAAGCTTCTCGTAATTAGAACTCACCTCATTGAGTACCAACAGATATGAAAAAATTATCCTTTTTATTAAGTTATTTTATTGTTGAAGGTGAATTATCCTAAGGTAACTATTGGTTACTTTCAAAATCTCAATAACGTATTCGATTAGACCAACTTCAACTTTCTTGGTAATTGAATCACCTCAAACTCATTAAGTTCTATGATAATTCAGTGAGCACTCAAGACACCAAACCTACTTTCGTGATTTAGAGTCTCATGTTCAATTTTAGAGTTTCCAATATTAAGGTTCACCTTTCAGTTCTTCCCCTAATATATAAAATCATGTGAATAAGAGGCCTAACAATTCCACATGCCTTAAGATTATCTAAAACTGAATCAAAATAAGAATAACATTAATAAAAAGGAAGAAATCAAAACATAATTGTCAATACTACATTGGGCCACTCCCAATTCCTAGAATAAGAAATCCACTCAACCATATTTAAATCAAAACCAATAAATCTCAATTCAAACATGTTAATTCAATAGGACTACAAAGAATAGAGTAGAAAAAGAAAGAAATCCAAATTCATTTCTCTGAAGCTTCTTGTCTTATTGAATTTGGTAGAAATCCAATGCCTTGCTCCTAAAAGGTCTTGAACTTTTGCTCTTAATCCTAAAAGAATAAGACCACTCTTGATTTTTTTTTTCAAAATTCTTTAAATTGTGTCCTCAATTGGCTTTTATATAAAAATTGGGATTTACCCACAACCAATTAGTAGCAATTAAAAGTCAAATTAAGCCCAACCCCCCCCCCCCCACTTACCAAATAAAAGGCAAAAAAAACAATTATCTGAAATAAAAGGAACAAAAATGCATGCTTTAATGCTTTAATAATTAATATGCATGCTTATGCACAATTAAAATATTATTTTACCTAAAAACAATATACAATAAATGTACACATCACCTTCCCTTATAAAAAAAATTATTTTTCAACACTAATAAAAAATCCAGTTTCATTCTCCCCTCACCCAACAACAATATTTAAACCCTAATAAATAATCCTAATGTCAGAAAGCAGTCATCAATAGGTCCCCACCACCTGGAAATTGAACAAAGCAAAGCACCATATGCAAGGAGCATAAAAGAATATATCTTCAAAGGTCCACTCGCAAAAACATCCATGCATTTGCAACAAGAGCTACCTTTTTCACACAATGGTGCAAATTCCTAACCCATACAAATGCAATAATGATCACCCATCTTCCTCCACTCCAAAGCAAGACCCTTGACATTCACCCATGTGAGTGTGTAGCGCACAACATAAACGAGACCGTGACTTTGGTCAACTTTGCATAGAAGGAAATGAACTCTTAACAATGACGATGGTCAAATGAATTTACCAAACCCTAATAACATATTTACTATGCTAGTAAAATAAATCTACCTCAGCAGGCCACATGGTTGTAACAAAATCTTATGCATAACTGTTTATACACATGGTTTGTATGATATGTGGCACTTAACTAGTCACTGTTGAGTCCAAGACTATCTTGTATATAACAAGTTTACATACTCAAATTCTACGCGTTCTGAATAAGAAAGATTAATAATGTTTTCTTTGAGAATGCTCAAGAAAGTACAAGAATACTTTATACATGATTAGAAGCATTTTAGAAGTAAAACTCATTATTTAGAAGCATACTTCAATCAAGCCATAAGTTCCCAAGTTTACTTTTCATGGAGAAAATATTCAAGAATGAAGAAATCAATACAAGAAGGAACTGTCAAGCTTCAAAATGGTCAAGAACAATTATCAGAGATTTATTAAACATTAAATTGTGTTAAATTAAATTTTAAAAGGTACTAGAAGCTTTAGAAGATCATCACAAAACCATTAGAAGTAAGATTATGAACAAATGAATCAGAACAACTACTGAAATCACTCGAGAAGCATATTCTCAAGTACTGTTGATGTAAACAAAGCAAAAGAAGATTAAGCAAGTGATTTGAAGCATGATTAATGCTTTAGAAGCATAAAAGTCAAAAATAAATATGCAATCACTAACTTCCTATAGATGTAGCGGAATTCGGCAAGTATTCTTTAGAAGGTGAAACTCATCCTCAAACTCCTTTAAGATTTATTTCTTGAAATATTTCAAGTTAAAGGATGTCCAAACAAGTCTTTAGAAGATGTTTTTGGCCCTAGTTCATATGCTTTGCACAAAAAAAAGTTGGTCAAAGTGCATTTAATGAAAAAAGAGAAAATGTGTTGCCATGAAAGCGACATGTCAACTCAAGCTAAACTAGGCTTTTGACTAAATGACCAGTTTGACCCAAAGCAATTTAAATTGGCATCCATGGCTGCAACACAAGTAAGATAGAAGAAGAGAAGAGTCCAAATAGTTCAATTGTTGAAAACTATCATCCCTGCCTTTTAAAGCCACTGTTTTAAAAAAAAACTAATCCAGAAATTTGTAACTCTGTTTCTAAATCTCAGGAGTGAGTTATTTAGCTCTGTATTGAAGTAGTTGAACACACTTTTTGAGTGATATTGAGAGCTACACATAAAAAACACCTCATTTCATAATAGGTGGCGTATCTCCCAAACTAACTAGTGAGCATTAGTGTTGGATGAAAGTCTTCCAAGCTAATTTGGGTTGATTAGTGTTGGTTGAGTAGTTGTGTAGTTGTATTAAGCTTGAAGAGGTTGGGGTAAAATAATATTTGGTGGTTTTAAGCCTGATTAGGCTGGGGTAAAAGAATACTTGCTATGCTTGTTGAAGTGGTGGAAAAGCCTACTAAGGTAGGTACTGGACGTAGCCCAAGGAGTTTGTGGATAAAAATCACTGTGCAACATCTCTCTATCCCTTACTCTTTAAATTTTTGCACCACTTATTGATATATATATATATATATATATATTTGCTCATACTTGATTTATATTACCACTAAACTCTTAAAACTATACCAATTTTTACATAATCAGTTTCTAAACTATATTTTTAATAAATAACTTGATAAATAATATTTCCATCATTTAAATAATTATTCTGAAAAAATTCATTAGGTTCTAGTTTAATCCTTTAGAAGCGCATAAATTAAAGTTTCTACATCTAAGTTTAATTCATACTTTGGGTGCATTTTATCAGATTTTCTCAAAGGTGCTTCTAAAGAGATTTTTCTCTATACAATGATTACATATTGATTATATAAGGATTCTGAAAAGTTTCATAAATTTCCAATATGTTTTAACTCTTTAATTAGAAGCAAGTTGCTAAATTCCTATTTTCATTATTCTTCCTTCTAATCACAATAGTAACACATATTTGTTGTTGGAATCATTGTGTAATATATTCCAAACATTGTCAAGGTCATAATATTATTAATTTTTAATATAAATTCTTTTCAATTTAATTTCTTTAGAAGGTATACTTGTGATAGTTAATATTTTATTTAACTCAATATTATCTTCTAAAGACACCTTCTGATAGCCAAGAAACCCGTTGAGCAAAAAATTAATAATGAATTTAGTTTTGCAGGTTGAGCCAAAAGTTTTTAAGGGTCACAATTCAACCCACTTCATGTAACTCTCTGAATCACTTCAGTCACATCATCACTTAACTTATTGGATTTAACCCGAGGGACTAATTCTTCTAATAGAAAATTTACTAGAAAATTTGTCCCTGACTTTTTTAGGGTCATGCAGTTTAGTCCCGTAGAAATAGAAAACTCCAATTCCTTGTTTTTTTTGTTTTTTCTACTATAGTCCAACTGTTTGTTTCCTGTTAATTTTTTTACGACGTGTCACGTTTAATGTCACTTTGTCACACTGCTGGTCACTATAGTATCCACTGTGGCACAAAAATAATGTGATTTTGTCAAATTTATAGCTTGAAAGACTTCAACTCCGACCATCATTTGTTTCCTTATTCTCCCATTTTCTCTCTTCTTCATCTTCTTCATTGGAAGGTTTCAACCCCTATGACGTTATTTTTGTGCCCCGATGACAAATAATGTGACACGGTGTTATTAAATGTGATACCTCATAAAAAAATAACGGGAAACACATAGTTGGACTATAGTGACAGAAAAAGCAAGAAGTCAGGGACTATATTAGAATTTTTGATTTCTTAGGGACTAAACTGCATGACCCCAAAAAAGTCAGGGACAGATTTGCTAGTTTACTCAAAAATTAACCAAGGACTAAACCATTAAAGAAATGTGAAGGGACTAAAATAAATTGGTGTAATTTGAGGGATAAAAATTTATTTACGCCATATTTTTATGTTAATCAAACTAGTTTATAAGTTAATTAAATAAGTTAGAAGTTAGCTTATTGATTTTATCAAACACATTCTAATATTGTTTCTCATCCTCCCATGCATGAAAGGTGACATCGGTGATGATTGGTTACTTGTGTGAACTAATGTGGTATATTTTAGTCGAATATATTTTACAAGAATTAATATTAAAAGAATTAATTTATGTTTAAACAATATTCTAACATTATAAGTTTTAATAAATATTTTCCTGATATAAATTAAAATGAGTTGAATGTATATACATTATTAGTGTAAAAAAAATTACATTGATATTTAATGATGTGATGACACATCATATATTAGGTGTAATAACACATGAGTGTCATAAGTATTAGTTATTCTATATTATAACACATGCTTAGATATCCAAGATTCAATGGAGAAGGGTTTATTAGTTATTATCCTTTATTATGAATTTTACCCCTTGTGATCTTTAGCTAGCATAAGTATTCTCTCCGTTATCGAATATATGTAATTCAAAACTTAATTTTGATGGTCCAAAATAAAAGTAAAATCTAACTAACTTTCCCCTATTAAATAATAACATTTCCGAAATACCCTTTATTTAATTTAATTCAAATTTTATTTTTAACAATCTATTTTGTAATAAATCTTTAGAAACTATAATTTAAGAAATATAATTTATTTTTTATGTGAGTTTAAAAAAAATTAATGAAATCAATTAATATTTTTAATTAGAATTAATTGGTTAATGGTTGTTGAATTTTTTATATTATTTATTTATTTCAAAAGTTTTGAGAGAATGAAGTCCCACATTGATTGAGAGTGGATTAAAAAAATTATTTTCTTTTTCTTTTTCAAAAATTTAGTTTGACTCGGTCAAACTCTATTATTTAATATATAAAGCTCTTTTTCTCTTAACCTGATAGAGATTGTCACTCTCTTATCTTCTTTACAAATACTCTGAGTTTATTCTTAGGTTTAACGAAATTTATTCTTGTTAGTTTTGATACTTTAAAATTTTCGGGAAAATATGTTATATCTAGGGGGATTTTTGCTGCTAGTAAATAAATCCTTGAGGACGGTGTGATTTCACACATCTCATGTTAATATTATTAGATGCTATTATTTCTACATTACTTATATTTTTTCATTTGAACCACGTATGGGAAGAAGAGTACGCATTGTCTTTGTTAACTTAAGGTTGCAATGTTGCCACATATATATGCACCACGCTGGCAGATCTCAGGGGAAAGGCATATCCTAAAACATTGAATGTTCTGATTATTTATTAGAATCATTGTCTATGGTTTCTGGTCCACTTGAGTTAGCTACAAATTGTTGGGGCCCCAGACACGTGCAGTGCCAGACATGTCACTTCGTTAAGAAGAGCATAGCCTAAACACCAACATGCAAACACACAGCTAAGAGAACATTTAATTAAGAATTTAGATTGCTTCTTAGGCAGCAAATTCAGAGTCTTGCCAAAATACCAAGACATTTTATATTAAAGAATTTATTCCTTTTTTTTTTTTTGGGTTAAATCCTTGCAAATCTTTCGCAATATATATAAAAAATCAAACCAATTCTTATCTAAATATCAATATTATTATGGTATAAAAATAATATAAGAAAATATGATGCATGAATTTCATGATCTTATAACATTATGGTTTTTTTGGGTCCATATTTAGATTATGTTTCAATAAAAAATTGTAAGATTCAATAGACACTTTCCCCTTCTAGATATAATCCAGTAATTGACACAGATGAGATATATGAGTGTGATTGGATTTTGTTACATTGTGATAAACGTTGATCCAATACAATGTTACAATATGATTGATAAATTAAAATGTAATAGCTTAGATCTAACATTCTCAAGTTGAATTAACTCGAAGGTATGAAATTTAAGCTTTACTTACATAAAAATTTAAGTTTAAATTAGGGTTAATTATATTTTCATTCTTTTCATCATAGTTAATATGAAATTTTAGCCTTTAAACAATTTATTGAGTGATTTTAATCTCTTTAATTTTTCAATCATAACAATTAAACTCTCCATCTTGTTTTTACTTCAAACTCTCAAATTTTCATTTTCCTAGTCAAATTCAATTGCTTTAAATATTTTTTTACTTAAAACTCTCAAAATTTCATTTTCCCATTCAAAATTTTTACAAATTAAATTAATTCAATTGCTTTAAATAATCTTTTACTTAAAACTCGTTAAATAAAATATCAAATTTCACCTAAAATAGAAAAAATCTCCAAAGTTCTTCATCTTTAAACCCTAATCGTATATATTATAGAATCATTAAAATTTTCTTCTATCCAAAATTTTTAATTTATCATAATTGCATTAATTTCAAATTTTGTTGCAGAGGGGCTACCTTTCTTTTTGGGCTAAGCTGAGACAATAATTGGAGGGCCTAGAGTAAACCATATAAGTGTATGAATGGACCATTAAAAGTGTCTAACTTTTCCATCTAGACCCTTTTTCCGCATGTTACTTGGGACTTGTTCGCCTTGCCTCACTCAATAATGGGCTTAACTTTGATGAAAGTTACACGTACTTTTTCGGTCAAGCATTTCTATTTCCACATATAAGGGATTTTTCGACCATAAGATGTGCTTGAATTTGTGTGTGTTTGGTTTCCTCTAAAATTACGTTTCAAATGTGGATCCAGATCAATGCTATTCTCAGTAGTGTTTATTCATATTCATGTTTGAAATATGATTTTAGAGTAAATCAAACATGCACTTATTGTATCATGATAGAGACTTAAGACTCAAAAGCAATGTTATAAAACTCGGATGGTCAAGGTAATGGGTTATTGGGTCAGTGGTCGAACTGTTGAGTCACTGGTTGAATCGGTTAAATTGGTATATATAATAATTTATAATTTTATACTTAAAAATTGAAGAAAAACTATTTAATAATTATTTATAATCAAACATTATAATCTATAAATTGAGTGTTATTTATTATTTTTTATAATATTTTTTAAAATTTAATAATTTCATATTTTATTGAAATTTTATTAAAATTATTTTAAAATTGATTTTATACAATAAATTAAAATAAGTTAACATTGACGCGTTAATTCCTCTTCTTCTTAAAATGTGTAAGATTCAAATGTTAATAATTCAAAAAGTTGAAATTAAATTTGAGTAAAAGCTAATGGGCCAGTTGTATTCTTCTGTGCTTCGTAATTCACAATTAATCTTGAAACTCACAATCTTCCGAGAACATATAGACGTGTGGCTGCAAATGGTGAACACTTTGCTCTCATTTACTCTTTTAAGTTTTAAGGCATTATGAACACTTCTCTCCATTGTAATATTGTAAGCACAGGTTACACCACAATTTCTGAAGCTTTCACACCAACAATCAACAAAGCTGGATCTCAAAGATGGAAGGCGATTGCTTGCGTTTTGAAGAAGGAACAAATCAACCAAATTGATTCTCATAGGAGGCGTCCGATGCTATTTCAGACTTTCAATACTTCCATTTTGTCCATTCTTCTCAGTCTATCTCTCTCTCTCTCTTGAATCGGGTTCATCTTGCTGAGTCCCGAGTCTTTCACAAATCCGACCGAGTCAAACCGGTTCTCACCGGCTTAATATCAGATCCAATCCTTTAAGTAACTTGAACCGATTATATGACCGGTTTTCGGCCGAACCGGTCCGACCGGCCGGTTTGAGCTGAGTTTTATAACACTGCTCAAAAGAGTCCAATTGGTAGACAATTTACTATGCCTATTCAGATAGTCCTACGTTGCAATTTGTTGGTTTAATTTATTTTTCTAGTTTTACTTATTCTATTTTATGTTTTTAGTTCATGTTAGTCCTACTTCTATGTTTTTAGAGTGAGCATGTTATGTATTTTGTATTGTTTATTTCTTATAGCATTGTGGAATCACTCCTTGAATCCATTTGAAGTCATTGTATATGTTGTTCGACTTATTTTAATCTAACCATCTTTGTGGAAAAAAAAAAGATAGGCAGGAATTTGAGAGAAAATGCTTAGCAGAAGCAAACCCCGTAATCACTAAAAAAAAAACAAAGTGAAGTGGGCTTGGGTGTATAATGTATATAACTTGAAACTACATAATGACATAACCTCAACATATTGAGAGATTCGTGCAATACCATTATGTGAGGATGGACCAAATCACATCAAACTAAGTTATATTAATGATTATACTATTGAATAACTTTTTAATAGATAATAATATTTCAAAATCCATTGCTGAATGGAAAGTTACCATCATATAAATTATATTTATAAAATTTATATTGATCCAAAATTATTAAATCCATCATTGAAATATATATTTAAATTAATATCAAAAATATTTTTTAAATGTATAAAAAAAAACCATTTGATTACCAATTTATTAGTGTTAAAATTTTACAAAAATGACGGGACAAGTTGAGTGACTCAACCTATCAACTTGCCAACTCGGCAAGTCAAGGGCGAGGCAAGGTTGAGTTGGGCTAGTTGACCCGACATGTCGAGCTTATTTTTTCTTAACTCTTTACAAACCCATTTAATTATTTTCTAATTTTTTTCTTGTTATTTTTTTTACAGGTTGGCGGTGGCTGATAGGTCACCAATTTATAGGATACAACTAACGTTTTTTATTTTTGGTGGGCCAACATGTCAGCACACCTTCAAAAGCAAATGAACTCGTCCCCACCCCATTTAAGGTGGGTTGAAGGCGGGATAAAGCAGAGCGAAGCACATTGTTATCCTTAGTTCTCCCTTTCTCCCTTGCCATGAGGACTCAAAGAATTTCATTCTTAAGGAATCAAGCTATAATATTCATAAATTCTAATGAAGTTTTCTCTAATCTCTTTTTCTTCTTCTATGTTTTTCTTCCTTTATAGTATGTGTAACTAAATTTCTAGGTTAGCGAACCTTTTCTACACTCTATGTAATTAAACTTTCCCATCTCAATTCAAATGTATTTATTCAATTTAAGTATGTTTATATGCTTAGTCTTTTTCTTTAATTAACCACCTAAGAATTGAATTTATACTCAATTGCCCAATTGCCAAATTTGTAATTGTGTTGGAATCTGAAATCAATAACCACAATTGGTAATTTTATTGATTTCTTCAAGGTTTTTTATATATTTTTATAGAAATTGTATATTTTTTTATTATTAAACTGAGGGACTAACTTGCAAGCTAAATGGGCTGAAACCATTAAAACCCTAGGCCTATTAACTTCGTGGGCCAATATGATCCAGTCCTTTTAATTGTGGGTTAATGCAGTCCGGGTTGGTCCATTACCTACCTCTAGTAACATCATATTCTCACGATTCTATTGTGATTGTTTTGGTTCTTTTTCCTTTAATTCCTGCAAATGAAATTTCATTCTTTCACTTCAATTATTAGTTTAAAACAATGGCAAATGAAATTTTTAGTCACCTACTATCATGGGTTAAGTAGCCCCCTCAATGAGAAAGAACTATCCCCTTTCACACTAGAATCCAACTTAATTTCATTTACAATTTTCATTTCTAGAGAGGAAGGGCTTACCATAGACAAAAATTAATATCTATGCAGCAACCTTACTTTTTGATTCTTAAATAAGGAAGCGAAAAGGGTTTGAAAGACCTTTAATTTTGGTCATGATGGTTTGAAGAGACTTCACCCAAAATAAAGGGTTTAAGAGTACAACTTCTATATATGTATATGCTGTCATTGGTTGACCTAGAGATCGAGTCCCGGTAGGAAACGGTCTCCATTACTGATCCAATTGAAAAATATTAATTTCTAAGAAATTGAAGTTTTTGGTTGTGCTCACGTCAGGCATATATAGCCCCTTGACTTGTTAGATTTTGGTTTTCATGGCTTAAGATGGTTTATCAACTGGATAATTATAAGGGTCACAGGGTAGGTAACAACTTAATGGTAATTAAAGGTGCATGCAGAACCACTGGTTTGACAGCAATGAGGTGGTTAGTGGTAACCAAATTGGTTTCTAATTAGGGAAATTTCAATCTTGTTAGAGCCCGAAACATTACGTGAAATGTCTCTTCCAGAAATTTTTGTTCTAAGAATCAAATTCCAAATCTTATTAGCTAGGAAGAGGTTGTTCTATTTTAATGAGTGGTTTCGAGTTTGAATTCTATATATGAACTGTGTTAAATATTCGGAGGAAAAGCTTAACGGCCCATAGAGATCCTATGTGGTTCGAACAATATTGACTTCGTCCACAAAAAAAAAAAATAGTTTTAAATTTTTAATTGTAAAAACTTGGATTGAATTTTTTGAAAACTAAAAGTCGAAAAGTTTCAATCACCCCAAACTGGGCCTTAAGGCCCTACTTGAAGTGGTTGCGGGTTTTCGGTTTTAGTTTTTAAAAATTTCAAATCAAGTTTTTATAATCCAAAACTAAAAATTGAAACTTGTCTCGTTTGAGATGGTTGTGAGTTTTAAGTTTTTTTTTTAATTTTAATCAAGTTTTTATAACTCAAAATTAAAAAAAAAACATTTCAAAAGGTTTTTTGTTTTTGATTTTGAATTGTAAGAACTTAATTGGAATTTTTTAAAAACTTTTTTTTTCAAAGATGATTAGATTAAAACCTTAGGGAGCCTAACGACAATTACATAACCTAAATAGGATCATAAACCCATGAGAGCGATTCTATAATGCATCAATAAATAAATAGTATAAAACATAGCATGCTCACTCAAGATACTTACAACATAACATACAAACGAGGAAAAAAAGTCCTCTTCAATGTGAACAACCTTGTTGTCCAAACCACTCTTCTCCCTTCAGAGCGGGAATTGATTTATACCCTTTTGCAACTTTCCTTTGCTTCTTTTTTTTTTCCTCTGGCCAGCTGGCGCTGCCAATAGTAGTGTAACCAGAAAACCAATATACACATCATTTGAGAGCTTTAAAACACAGTATAGAGGATGATGAATGAAGCAGCAAGACATTGGGAAATAGGAGGGGAAAGGGGTGAAGATTGCATCTAGAGGAAAGAAGAAAATGAAGGTGGTGATCGGAAAGGAGAGGAACGTGAAAATTGATATAGAGAAAAGAAAAAAAAATAGCAAAAAGAAATAAAAAAAAAAAACTAAAAACACTTTCACTACAAAGAGGAAAAAAAAAAACTCAACTGAAATAGATAGAAAACCCTTCCATAAAAGAAATGGTTCCTTTCTTTTCTTCACTATAGGGTTAATTGAAAACTGAAAACCCACCAACAACCAAATTGGTCATAATTAACCATCAAGAGCTCATGTAACCGTAAACCAATCTTCAAACTCAAAGGTTAATAATTCCAGTTGCCTTTTCATGCAGCTAGTAGCTAGCTGCATTAGGAGGTTGACTTATTATTCACATAGGAACACGTAATGCTAAGATGAAACTTCTTATGACTTAATAATATCTCAATAGGGCTTTAAGAATTCATTTTCAATTAATCGATCGACAACTAAGAGACTTCTTTTCACCCCAAAACTTGCTCTAAATATATGCAACTTGAATTTAAAACTAAACTTTATGCTCATTTTTTTTTCTTTTTTCTTTTTTTTGGACTAAACTTTGAATATGCTAATGCAACTAGTATTGGATTGGTTTAATGGTACTTTGACTCTTGATTAAATTTAAAAAGACGAGGGACGTGTCACATATGACTCATAACTACTAAAAAAAGCAAATTCATTACCCTTTCATTTAAGATGGGACTGTGTCCTCGTGGACCATCCTAAGTTGCGGTCAATGAAAGACATTAGTTAATGAACTAACGAGGGAGATATAATATGTCACTGAAACAACAAATTGAATTTTTGCAATAATAAAATAAAATATATAGTTGTATATTCAAGGCTGAAATTTAAAATTACAGATTAAATTAGAACATAATAATACTACCAAATATTAAAAAATAAAATAAAGATAAAGAATGTTGACAAGTGTTTCAGAAGTGTTGATTAATCAAATTTGATGGGTGATTAGTTTCATGGATGATGATTCTGCTTACATAAAGTCTTAGATTAGGTTGGAGTGGGATCTTGTGTATAAAAAAAAATCTAGAAGGGAATTAATCATGATATGCATGTTATCGTTTCAAACAAAATTGTTTTTTTTTTAGAAAATACCTATAATTTAGATAAAAAAATTGATTAGAAATATAATAAAAATATAAAATTTTTAATATTATTTTTTAAATCATTAAAAATGTTAATAAAATGTTTTTTAATTCATATCTTTATTACTGTATTTTCACCAAAAAAATATCTTTATTATGGTATTACTATAAGATCCGTCTAAGATATTTTGACAACACAACAAATTAAGTTCCTGAAATTCTTCAATAATAATAATAATAATAATAATAATAATAATAATAATAATAGCGCTTTGACTTAGGAAGATGTCAAGCGTAATATCGTTAACAATTCTTTGTCCACTTTTCCACGTCTCAACGTTGCTAATTGACCCGGAGGATTAAGATTAAAAAAACAAGCAAAATAAGTTCGTTGAAAATACTAAAATTAATTTTTAATTACAAATTGTTAAAATAGAAATATTTTATAAATAAAAATATATGTTTAGGTGATTATTATTTTATATGTGTGTTTTATAAAAATTCCATTTTTCTTAATTTTAATTAAAATAAATATTTACGAGAGAAATAAATATTGTGAAAGTGAGGGTAAAGGCTTTTCTAGAATTAAGAGGGGATGAAAAAGTAATTTTATCAATATTTAAAGGTAAAAGTTAAAAAAAAAAAAAAGACTAATAAACTATAAATTTATATGCTACTAAAAGTAATATTTGAAAAAACATGCTATAAACAGATAAGATAAGCATTAAATAAAACTATAAACTAGTTAAAGACATTAAAATAACAATAGAAAATATTAAAACTTTATTAAAATTATGTTAACATTACCATGATTAATTGTGCAGTTAAAAAAAAGAACAAAAACTTTTTGATTGATTATGTTTAATTAAGACCAGTCTCCATCCAAGAATTATTCTGGAAAGCCTGTTTTGGAGATCTTAGCTTAAACCATACTTCAATCTGAGAAGAGTCAAAATTCAGAAACTATCCTTGTTTATAAGTACATGTACAATACAACAGAACAACAACAGGTGGCAACTTCCCTTCATTGACTATGCTGAGTCCTATGCTACCCCTTGTTTCTCTTTCACTTCTCTATCTATGTCCCTTCCTTGGACTTTTTCTTCTTCCCACACAGATTAACACACACTTCAAATTTTGAGGCTTTTTCATTCACACCCTTTTCATCATATTCTTGTTTTCCTTCATGAGTGTTGCTGTTCTTCCCTGACAAACAAGAACAAAAACAGAACACTTCCATCATGGGAAACTCATGCACAAAACCAGTTGCTCATATGTCTTCCACAAGTTTTTTTGGTCAGTTTCTTTGTTATTTTATTCACTTTCTTCTCTTTAGTGACAATATATGTGTTTACCTTCATTTTTTTTCTTTTTTTAGTACAAACTAGCATTTAGGTTGATGCTGCTACTACCTTGAATTTTATTTATTGTTTGTTATAGTGAATGCTTCCATTTTTTTCTCCTTGGTTTCCACGGGTAGAAGAAGAAGGCGATTTTTTCTAAAGAAAGGTTATAACAGTTGTTCATAGGTTTTAACCATGAAAGGTTATAGGAATTGCCATTCTTGAATGGACCTTTTTTTGTCCTTATTTGTTTACTGTTCTCAAATCTCAAGTTCTTGGCTGCCTAGGATTAAATCATGTTCTGTTAAAATTTGGTCCCCAAAAAATGGAGATTTTAAGGCTTTTTTGCTCTGATTCAGGTTCTAAATATTTTCTGAGATGTAATAGCTGGAATGGATTGAATTTTCTTTTGGCTAATTTTTCTTTCTTATCATCAATAAGGCATCAGTGGTCCAAGTTAGCTAGTTGTGGTATTATTGAATGTTGGTTTAACATCCTCTCCCTTATTTGCTTTTTGTCAAAGTTCAAAGAATATGCACACCATGCTTACAAAATGAGAATAATGAAAAAGGGGTTAGTTCATAACTGAAATTTGTTGAGGAAAGAATCATTCAATTGATGGTTAGAGTTTGGAATTTTAATGCCCTATGGTTGTTACTTGTTCGTTTATTATTGTTATCATCTTTTGTGTGACCAGTGATTACCTTACCCTAGTCAAACTCATCTCATTGCCCTTGAATTCCTAATTTGATTTTTATGTGTTCAAGCCTTCCTTTTATTTGTACTAAACATAGATATTAAGCTGATTCAGTGCATTTTAAATCACTTTTGTCCAACGTTTTTTGTAAAGAGCGCATCACTCATTTTCAACCATTGATTCTGGAATCAATTCTACTCAACTGTAAATCAAACGGACACTCAGCTAGTAGGCTTGTTTGGCAAGCTGTAAAAATTCTGGTTTAAGGTAAAGTAATTTGTCAAAGATGTGCTTGAGAAATATGAAAATGAGGAATGAAAATAATTGGTTTAAGGTAAAGTAGGCTTGTTTGTTTATGCATGCCAAATTTGGTATGTAAGATCATAATGATGATGATTCAGAGTATGATTGATCAAAACCACAGTTCATGAAAATTTATCAGTCCCAAATTCTCAATATGTATAAGGAGGTAGGCTATATAAAGGCATACACATAAAACCAGAATTCTTAATCCTAAATTCTTGCTCAAAACCTCTTCTTTGCAGATCTTAGAAACTTCTTAACATAGTGTTGTGCAGTCTGTTGCACAAGAATTTAGAAGTTATTCTAAATTTGTAATAGCTGCTTTTAATTTGCATTTCATCTACTCTCAGGAAGTACAAAATCTCAAAATAAGACAAAGCAGAATTCAAATTCTCCTGAAGGAAAAGCTTCAGCAACAAATGTTGACATATCCATCTCCAGTAATGTTAAGTCCTTCACCTTCAATGATCTAAAGGAGGCCACCAAGAACTTCCGGCAAGAAAATTTAATTGGGGAGGGAGGTTTTGGGTTTGTCTACAAGGGATGGATAGATGAGAACACTGGTGCTCCCACAAGACCAGGAACTGGGATTGTAGTGGCCATTAAGAAGCTTAAGCCAGAAAGCTTTCAAGGCCACAAGGAATGGCTTGTATGTTCAACACAAAGTCTTATATCAAACTATTTTCTAACTGATTGGTCTTGCTATTGCTAGGTGTTGGCTGATTTTCTGCCCTTTTTGTTGGCAGGCAGAAGTCAATTATCTAGGCCAACATCACCATGAAAATTTGGTGAAACTTATTGGTTACTGCTCAGAAGGTAACAACAGGCTTCTAGTTTATGAGTTTATGCAGAAAGGAAGTTTGGAAAATCATTTATTTAGAAGTAAGTAGTACTTTCACTCTCAACAACTTATCCACTCAAAAACAACATATTGTTTTTGAACTGAGCCATAACTTCTGTTCATAATGCCTTAAATTTTGTTTTCCATTTTGGCAGAAGGTGTTGAACCAATTTCCTGGATTACGCGGATCAATATAGCAATTGCAGTTGCAAAAGGACTAGCATTCTTACATTCCCTTGATAAAAATGTTATCTATCGCGATTTAAAGGCTTCCAACATCCTACTTGATTCGGTATGTATCACTGAAAACTTGGCTTATGGATCTGAAAAAAGCACATCTGCTGTTTTACATGTAAGTCTCCATTCTGAAAGAGTAGAACTGAAATTTATGTAGGATTTCAATGCAAAGCTTTCGGATTTTGGCTTGGCAAGAGATGGTCCTACTGGAGATAACACTCATGTTTCAACCAGAGTCATTGGAACTCATGGTTATGCTGCACCAGAGTATGTAGCTACAGGTAGATTTTCCTTTCCAATTCTCATGGTTAAATTTTTGCATATTTCATTTGCACCAGGTTGAATGCATACTAGTTCACTGCAGTAAAGTGTTGGTATGGGAGACCTAGTAACCCAGATCATGTGTCATTATCACAATAGTTCAATATCAAGTAGTCAAATTGACCAAATAAATGTATATTTATATATCATCAACAACATAAAGCAAACAAGTTCACTTCAAAACTTTTGGAGTCTTCTATAAGTATCAGATAAATTCTAAGGTCTAATTTGGATAAACTTCCCTAGAAGAACTTCTAAGATAAAAAAATGCAATGAATCAAGAAAGTAAAATGAATTCAGCTTCTTCCGGGAAGTTGAAATTAGGGCCAATTTGGATGCACTTCTGCAGAACAACTTCTAGGTGAAAAAAATAGAATAAATCAAAGAAGACAAATGAATTTAACTTCTCCATAAGTTGAAATTAGTCTTTATAGCCGCCACCTTCTCCAAAAGCTCTCTCATTTAACTTCTCCATAAGCAACCAATTTCAACTTATAGAGAAGTTAAATTCATTTAAACTCAGTTTTTTTCTTTCTAGAAGTTCTTTTGCATTCAAACTGGGCCTTAGTCTTTGCAACTCAACTTCTCCATAAGCTCTCCTATTATAACTTCTCCATGAGTAACTAATTTCAACTTATGGAAGAAATTGAATTCATTTTACTTCTTTGATTCATTTTTTTTTTCTTCTAGAAGTTCTTCTACAGAATTATATCCAAACTGACCGACTAATTTCAACTTATGGAAGAAGTTGAATTCATTTTACTTTTTTCATTCATTGCATTTTCTTCTCCTAGAAGTTCTTATGGAGAAGTGTATCCAAACTGACCTTAAATAGTTTTCCATTTGTTGTGGTATTAGTATATGTCCATGATTTCTGAATTTGTTGACCCTATCTTTTCCTTTGTATAATAAGTTGGTTTTTGACTAAACAAACAGGACATTTGACCTCGAGGAGTGATGTATACAGCTTTGGTGTTGTCTTGTTAGAGTTACTAACAGGAAGGCGTGTAGTTGAAGATGACAGACCTGGATTTTCAGATGAAACATTGGTAGATTGGGCAAGACCCTTCCTGAATGACAGTAGAAGAATTTTGAGAATCATGGATACCAGGTTGGGTGGACAATACTCCAAGAGAGGAGCCCAAGCTGCAGCTGCACTTGTACTGCAATGTCTAAATAGTGACCCCAAATATAGACCACCGATGGTGAATGTTCTAGCTGCATTGGAAGCACTACATTCCTCAAATTCAATCCCAAGGACCCCAAAATCTGGTACTGAGAATCATGCTACCAAGCATTCTAATCATTCCCATAAGTCAGTTGGCAATACTAACAAACTATGAGCTGCTTTTTTCTATGTGGACTAATGCTTCTGCATCCCAATTAGTGCTTTGTTTCTTTCATTATGTGGCTATGTGAATAATAATTTTCATCAAGGGTGGGGCAAAGTATAATGTTTTTTGGGTTTTTATTGGGAAGCATTACCATGCTTAAGGATGTGGATTCTTGTGATAGTATATGAATTGTTTGAAAGGGTATGGCTAGAAAAACTATAACTTGTAGCTTTTGGACCATTATATTCACTTAATTTACCTATGTAGAGTCAAATCATTATTTTTTTTGAAAAAAAAAAATACATACAGCTTAACACTTTACCTATGTAAAGTTATTTGTTCTGTGTATAAATTCTAGAAAATAAAGATAGAGACAGCTATCCACAAAGG
The DNA here is from genome assembly GCA_026901365.1 of Sesbania bispinosa. Classification (NCBI taxonomy): domain Eukaryota; kingdom Viridiplantae; phylum Streptophyta; class Magnoliopsida; order Fabales; family Fabaceae; genus Sesbania; species Sesbania bispinosa. The sequence goes on along the minus strand of QLOH01000045.1, from coordinate 1,248,483 downwards.
AAAATAGAGCAGATGCTGTCTTCCTTGTTAATTTTAATTAAACCAATACTTTTTTTTAATTGTTGATGAAACATTAGAAAAGTAAAATGTAATGGTTAAACATAGTGAACTATAACTTAGGGGGGGAAATAAAGTACAATTTACTCTTAGGTAGAGACAATAGCAATGTGTTGGTTTGGGTAGTAATGGATGATCTCAGGTGGTGAGGTGATAATTGGGCAGATACAAGCCCTTTTCTTCTTTCAACATTTTTGTAAATCAATGGATAGTGTGAGAGAAAGAGTGCCGATATTTCTCTGTGTGTGTGGTGGGGTTGGTTGCCACTTAATTGCATTGCATGAAATCGGATGAGGGACTAATGAAGAGGATTAAGGTGTGACAATTGCAAAGAAGGCTAAGTGGTACTCAGTGAGGCAAAGTATTGAGGCATTGACATGTATACATACAAGTTGAAGTAAGTAATTACTCACTTTAGAGGAGGCAGATCTTTAATTCTGAAATGTGAGGTGGAAAAGTGTCAGAAATTATTTATTATAAATCATAGTTATAGAAATTTTACGTTTCACGATTTGAATCGTATGATCAAATGTGAGTCACTAAACAAATAATACGTATTAGATATTGAATTGGATAATGTTCAGAATCACGAATTAAATTGATTAAATTGTGCAATTCATCCCAAAATTTGTAATTCAAATGTTATCTATGATTGAGCCTACTTTTTTACTTCATTACTAACAAAATGCACCTCCAACTTTTTGGATAACATTCATGGCTTCATGCAACTTTATGAGTTTTTTTTTTTTAATTTGATTATATTATATTTAATTATAAGACATAATTATAACTTTATGACCTAGGATTTTTATTTTTTGTCTATATTAAACACTATATACTTAATAAATTATTTATATAATATCTTTTAAGTTTTTTTATTATGTTTCTAAATTTACTATTGATATGATTACAATTTAAAAACTAATATGGTGATTCATGATCTAAATCGCGATTTGATAACTATGTTATAAATCTAATACATTTGGTTTACTCACGACGAACACATTAGAAAAAATAAAAAAAGTATTAGTTATTTTTCTATATTTTTATGTTTCGTTTCTCTTCTTTCTTCATTAGTTCTACGATAAAAAGAAAATAAAAAAATAATTCTAAGTTTAAATTTTCCGACGCAACTATTTTTAATATTAAAAATGTAAATATACCACATTTCAACGCTAAACGAAAAATTGACGTTAGATCTTCTATGACTTAAAAGAGGACAACTGCCAGTGCCATATTTCTTATTTATCGTTTGACGTGCTCTTAAAAATGTCATTGTCAGTTTTCACTCTTGAAGATCACTCCTAAATGGTCAAAGACAATCCATGGCTTCACAGCCAACAAGGTAAATTGGCCACTAGCCACTTGGTATAGAATCTGTATTTCAGCATTGTTCGTTTGGGGACCACTAACTTAGTACATGATACATCCCTATGGAGGTAAGAATGTTTAGATGCATGCCGCTAGGATTATAGTATAGGATTCATAATTACAAAGCAAAATGTACTATATATATATATATTGTAAACAAAACTTAGAAAAGAATATCAGTAAGAAGTGCAGCAGCTTGTTACACATTTTGAAGTATGCTGCTATCATTCATACATATTATGAAAAACTATAAAATCAGAGGTTCACTCCAATTTTGGGGTCCCCATCAAACATTACCTAAAGTATCACATAGGCTTCCAAGCACTTCAAGTGATGAGAATATTATATCTCAATAATCATAGAGGCCATATCTCATATCTTTTTCTCAATAACTTGACCAATATTTGTCTGATCTTTCAAAAACTTATCAGAGCATCACCAAATCACAACATTAATACCGGTCATTGTAAGAAAGTATATTTACTGCTGCCAACCATACTGTTGATTGCGGTTTCCACCCATCATGTTGGAGCTGCCGCGACCAGCTGCTGAACCCCCATATGGACCACCTTGTTGGGGATAATTTGGAGCTCCAACTCCATAGCCACCGCCACCGCCACCTCCACCACGAGGACCACCACCAGGCATATTACTGGACCCATAAGGTGCCCCCCGTCCTTGAGGAGGATAAGGCCCACTGCCATAACCAGCTCCTCCTCCTCCTCCTCCTTGACCTCCACGATTTGGGTGATTGTATCCTCCACTAGGGTTCCCACCGGGGGGATATCTTCCTGGCCCACCAGATGGACCTCGAGCCTTCCCATAATGATGAGTGGCTCCTGCACCAACCTGAGGTTGAGAGCCATGCATTGGTGGTTGGTTAGGTCCTGACCGCATTTGGGCGTGTTGGCCAGGCTGCTGAATGGGGGGAAGACGAGTGTGCTGCTGTGGGTGTTGCACTTTCTGACGCTTAGCCAGTTCTTCATTTTGCCGTTGTTGCTGGCGCTTTTTCTTTGTCTGAAACTCATGTGATGACTCATACTTGGGTAAGCTAAGCCATACATAAGAGAAGTGGTAAGTTGAAAAATTTTGACCAGAAAAAAAAATTAGTTGAACAAAAACAAAAAAGTTAAAGGGGAAGGAATGAATGGAACAGGTATTTAATCCTATCAAGATCACACACTAAAGGAAAATTAATATTTTGAAAACAACTACTAAAGTACATGGAAGGTCCTACCTCTTGGGATCACATGGTAATGGATCTGTCCAGAAATACTCAGCATCGAGTGCATCCTTCGCAGTAATTCTCTACAGAAATCAAATTGACAAAAATGTATTAGGATGTGGATCATGAATGATATAAATTCTTATGAGAGCAAATATGGCCTAGTGGTGAATAATAGATTCTTGGATTGCCCCAAAAGCAACACATTTATAAATGACATATGCATAGCATAAAGACATTGACTTTACAAAATTTGTCTCTAACTAGCATTATGCCAACCATTTTCTTTTTCACAATTTTAATTACATTACATAAGCCTCTCACAAAGGAAACCAGATGTACTCTCAAGCTTAATATGAGATTTGTCAATATAAGATATATAGTAATAACAAAAAAAAACAATAGTAGATACTAGATAAGGTTAACCTTGTCAAATTAAAACAGGCTGAGTGATATAAAATAAAACAGGAATAACAGGTATTTGAGGACTTAGAATAGCAATTCAAGATCAATGAACAATTAAAAAAATCAGACCCACAAGTGAAGAAATGATACCTGAGCGGGATCAAGCATCAACATCCTCTCCAACAATTCCAGAGCATGACGATCAAAGCTATAATTCAAGTCAGGGAAACAAGCTAATTAGATAAATATAAAACCATAGAAAATGGACTACATGCTTACTTTCATGGTGGATAAAAAAGCATATATGCTTACTGATGCTTATAATTTGATACTTACTGCCTGAAAACTTCTCTCAAACGTCTTTTCATTGGCCTTGATGGCTTAAATTGATTATACCAAGGCGTCTTAGAAACCCCAGGCCAATTGACCTCATCCGGTGCTCCGCACAGCTCAAATATTTTATTTAGTTGTTCTGGCTACAATAATTATAAACAAAACAGGTATTACATTTAACCTGTACAAAAATTAGTACCATGAGGATATACAGTATAGGCCATATATAATAAAAGCAAGATCTGGAACGAATGTAAAGATGAAACTTCTGAAAAGTATTAAGCAGGTTAGATCCATCAATCTAGCCAAATATTGTCATGAGCATGCTACCATTCAGTAGAATGCATATATTGGAAATACATAAACATCATTGCTCTTCTCAATGAAATGACATTTTCCAAGGCAAACAATTAATTAGCTTGGCCAGAAGACAATACATGTAAAGCAACTTCAATGGAAATAGAAAGGATATTTTCTTTACAATATGCCAAAAAAGGAAATATGGCAGCATGTATGCACAGACTAAATATGGAGAGTCAGAAAGAAAATATAAAGAGTCTCTTCTTCCAGCCAATAATGCATGGCTATATTGACAATATACAAAATAAAGTCATCTCTAGCCTGTATAAAATATCACATCAACCACTCATTGCTTAGCCTCTAATTTCTCTTAATTCTCAGAGTATCACTGACCTCATCTTTTCCAGGAAAGATAGGCTTCCCATGAAGAAGTTCAGCAAAAATGCAACCAACAGACCACATATCTACAGCTGGACCGTACTTTGTTGTCCCTAGCAGCAACTCAGGTGGTCTAAATAGATAACAACAAAGAACAAACTCAATACATGTACTGACCAATCTCATAACCATACGCCCTCTCGCCCATTGAAATCTCATGAGAAAATTGACACCAATTACCTGTACCATAATGTAATGACTCGATTTGTAAGATTTGCATTTTGGTCGTTAGAAAATGATCGTGCCAGTCCAAAATCTGCAAGCTTCAGATTTCCTTCATTGTCTATAAGCAGATTTGAGCCTGCAGCAGAACAAATACATCAAATAGGAGTAATAGATTCAAGATTCTGGTCTACAAACATACTCCTGCTAATATACAGACCTTTGATATCACGATGAAGCACTTGATTTACATGACAATAGTGAAGTCCCGTCAAAAGTTGTCTCATGTAACACTTAGGAAGGGAAATGGCCACAAATCAGACAACATTAATATGAGCAAGTATTAATATACAAAACATCAATTAGTATTAACACCAATACCTTAATTTGGGGAACTGTAAACCTCATGCCAGGCCGGTCAGCAAGACCTGTTAAATCGTGGTCCATATATTCAAAGACCATATAGATTCCACCTTTGTATTTATTACCATCTGCAATCCCCAAAACAAGAATGAAAAACAGATGAAAAAGGTTGGTATAAAGCTAAGAGAATCCAATGGGAGTTGACAGATATATATATATATATATATATATATATTCACAAAGCTGGAACTGTAAGGCATATTATGTATTACTGTCCACTAATAGGCTAATAATATGAGAATGAATCACTTGCCTGGCCTCCCTTGTTCATCTTTCTCAGGGCCTAAAAGAAACACAAAATTTTAGATATAAATAAAACAAATTTTTAAATCCTAAATCATTTTGAAAACACTGCATATTTAGATCTTTAAACAGTACCTGGAGAAGTCACAATTTCTTTCAGCTTGATCACATTCTCATGGTGTAGTTTCTTTAGAATTTTGATTTCTCGTATAGCAGTTATAGGAAACTGCAACGACAAAATTTACAATGCAGTTCAGAGGAGAAATTCATAATACAGAAGTAGTGACTGCAACTTCTGATTTAGGTCCACTGAATAGCATGTACAATGAAAATAAGTTATGCACCCATAATATATAACAAAAACAATGAAATGTTAGAAATTCAAAGACATACCCCCTCTCTCTCGTTGTCCATTCGTATTTTCTTCAGAGCGACAATTTCACCAGTTTTTATTTCTTTAGCCATATAAACCTGACTGCAAGCATAAAGATATGAAGGTATAGATCAGTTTACTTCAGTCAATATCAACAATGTAGTGCAAACAAAAATAGGAAGAGAAAACAAGAGTTTAAAAAACATGAGACAGGCAAATAATCCATATCTGAAGGTAAAATTTTTAACCAAGTCCAGAGTGTCATAGAAGTGGGAGCAAATGTCCAAAGGGGTAAAAAAATGTGTTGATATGAAGAAGGCTAAAACTTCATGACATTCTAAGGGTGTGATATAATTGGGAATTACGTCCAAAGAAGAAACTAATATAACAAAAAATACTGGTTAAAAAATAGAAAAGAGAAGGGAACACAACAAAAGAAATTGCACAAGAGAAGCAGCCAAGGAAACCAGAGAGAACCCATAAATACTTTCAACAAGATTTATATGTATATATAACTATGACAATTGCTTCATTCATAAAAATTTTCTCATTGATAATAGCTTACATGTTCCAGAGTTTCCAGGTTCACCTAGCCCAACCAGGATCACTCCAGTAATCCCAAATTCCCAACAGAGTGTTGCAGTACACAACACATGAAGTGGACAAACATAGTTACCATTGACTTTATAAATTTTCATATTCCATACTCCGAGAAAGACAATCCAGAAAAAAAAAAATACAAACTTTTGATATGAAATCTTAAGCAGCACAAAAATTGAAACTAACCCATATGTGCCCTCTCCAATTTGCTCCAACTTCTCGAAGCAATCGACACTTCTGGATCCCCAAGTGGGAGATTCACTCACGTTGAGTTGCCCTGGGGCTGCAATTGCCATTGCTCCCTAATCTTCCAAAACACCAAAATTCAAAAGCGATAGAGAATCGAACGAATGAGGATTTCTTTTAGGGTTTCGCGCGCGCTAATCTGCCAGAAGATAGAAAACACGAGCACGAAAAATAAAAGAAAAAGAAATCGAATTGTTTCTTTCGTCGGATTTGATTGATTTGGTTTTATATGAAAAATTATTCCATCTAATATCCAATTAAATCAGATCTTTTACTAGATCGTCCCGTTATATTTTATGAAATATTTAATAGATTATAAAATATATAACAAATATTAAAAATTTAATTTAAAATATCAAATATCTAATTCAATATAAATAAATTAGTTATTGTTAAAAAATTATGATTGAAAATTTATTTTAAATTAAAAGAAAACTTAAACAATATTAGAAATAATATTTTTAAGTAATAAATTAATTACTTATTTATGTGTTTTATTTTATGATTTTATTAGTGATATTTTATTGTATTTTTTCTTTACATATTTTTATTAATGTAAATACAAAACTATATAAAAATAAGGGTTAAATATTTTGTACTTCCTGAAAGTTTACCTGAATTCGGTTTTAGTCTATAAACTTTAAAACTATTGGTTTGAGATCCTCATGTTCTAAAATCACGTAATTTTAATCACTTCCTTTAACGCCGTTAACTTTGACATTAACGTGGCAAACAGATTTCTGTGTCAGCTTGTCCAGTCAATCTTAATAAAACATGATGTGGCAATTGAATAACATTTCAACTCATTCAGTCAAATTTCATTTAGGGTTTTATTGAATAACACATGTGGGTGATTCTGTTTTAATTTAATATAACCCTAAATAAAATCTAGTTGGATGAGCCGATGTGTTATTCAATTGTCATATCATGTTCAGACACATAAATCTGTTTGTCACGTTAGCGTCAAAGTTAACAGTGTTAAGGGGAGGGATTAAAGTTACGTGATTTCAAAACACAGGGACTCAAACCAACAGTTTTAAAGTTTATGGACTAAAATCAAAATCGGGTCAAACTTCAAGGACTAAAAACACATTTAACCTTAAAAATAATAACATGATGCATGAAAGACAATTTAAAACCAGTTTAGAATTAATATTAATATACTTATATAAATATAAATATATGATTGTGTTCATAAATAAAATAACGTGTGATTGTGTGTGTTTGGTTTGGATAATCCACTAGTGGTGGAGGATTTAGTAAGTTTAGTAAGAGATCATAAGTTCAAACCTTATTGAGTTTCTTATAGAGCTGGCAACACAGACTATCCGACAAAAATTCAATCCTGTAAAATTAAAGTCCGAGCCTGACCCTATACAGGTAGCGGGCTTATGCAAATCGACCCGGTTAAAACTTAATTTATTAAAAAAATATCTCGCATTAAAAGTTATAAAGAATTATACTTTTACAAAATTAAAAATATTACAATTTGAATGGTACTATTGACTGCAAATAGAGTTTAAAAAAGAAAAAAAACAATAATAATAAAAGAGACACTTTCAATTTAAATAAAAAGAATACAACAGTACTAGTTTAGTACATCCAAAGCAGAATGTTTCAATGGCGTCTATATTATCAAATATGGCCGCTAATGTTTTGCTTCAAGGGTCGCAAAGGTTTTTCAAACAATCTTCCTTTATATACCAGTTTGGTATTATTTTTTAAACAACTGATAAAGATGCTTAGTGGTTTTTTCCCTCTAGTTAAAATGACATACTTTTTTATTTTTCAATTCATTCTCTTTTTTTTTTTAAATTTTGTCCCTATGTGAGTCGAGTTGTTAGCTCACTCTTAAATAACAGCAGGTTACCTTATTCAACCCATATTTTCTTGATGGGTCAGTCCATCCTGGCCCACTTTTAGCATGCTATTAGGGAACGGGCCAAAATAGGGCGGCTTAGCCCATTTTGCCACTCCTAATTGTTGATGGTGAGAAGGAGAAAGAAAGAGAGAGGTGATGTTGTGGTGAGGAAAAGAGAGATATATTTATGTATTTAAAATAGGGATATGGGTATTTTGGAAAACTATATATATGTGGGATGTTAGGAAAAAGTGGGTGTGTAAAATAAATTTCTGACTTTTTTCGGCTACTAAATTGTTAGTACAGGCTCAAAAGAATGTGGCTAACTTGAGGTAATTCCTTTTGACACACTCTTTTTTCTCTCACACAACCTCTCTTTTTTGTTTCTCAAAATACTCTCATCTCTAATTTAAATCCCTAAATCGCCTCTATCTCCCTTACCAATCCTCCTAGCTCTCCCTTCCACCATTAACGAACACCAAAAGAAGCATTTCCAAGTCGTTGTTGAAGTTGAATAAACAAAATGAATATTCATGCTTATTATAGATTTTATAGAATAATTAGTAAAAAAACCATTTTGCGATTTTTTACCCTTTCAATGGGAAGAAAATGTGGGAATGAAGATTAAGAAAGGAGATAGTTAAGAACGAAGAAAATAAGACGCATGAAAAGTAGTAACATAAATCATGGGGTAGAGAGAAATAAATATACCAGTCATGCCTTAGCAACCCCATTGTGTGACACCCTTCTACCCCAAATAATAAAATAAATACCAAGTTAAATTATAATGAAACTACAGTTAACTCCAAGGTAAAAAGGTTCACAAAATCCTCCCTTTAAGAAATAATTATTCAAAATCTAACACTGTCTCCATAAAAGAATATAACTAAGGTTTTCAAAGAACTTAATTGCCAACATAACAATGATATAACTTGGCCATATAAGACCCTTAGGAATAATTTTTCCAAAACTTTAAATAACAAAATAAGAAATATGAGCTCCAAGATACTAAACCCCGATGTCACACATATCAGAGCGAGACCCTGTCCCTTCAAAAGTCAGCACTTTGAGTGCCATCTTCATTACCTAAGAAAACCACAAGAGAGAGTATGGTGAGGAATGGAATACAGACATATATATGCAATACAAAAGGCTACCCCTGTTCCCACCCATCACCATACACAACATCATTGATCATAATCCATACACTATACATCCCACACATTAGCTCCACTCAATTATAATTTCACACCTCTCATACAATCACAAAATGTGTATGCTCATACCATGCACATGCACCACACCTCTCCTAAGAGTCATGATTTGGAACTCCATACAATAGGCGAACCTCGTCAATTCCCTTAGTTGTTACCATTAATGGCCCTACCGTTAAACACCCTCATGGCCGGTAGGTTGCACTTTAAACACCCCTCTTGGGCCCGTGCAAAGACACTCGCTCCCTCTCACCGTTACCCACCTCTTATGGGATAGTGAGTAGCATAGTAAAACACCCACTCTTGGGGCCATGCATCGAATGTCTACCATCATGGTCCACCCTGTTCGTCGCCCCCTCTTTGGGCCAGGATATTTTTAGCCACGTCTGGCTTCTCATGCATCTCATGTGTCTCATACATCATATGCTCATGCCCAATGCATCATCATCACTTCATACATCTCTCATACAATATCCTCTACTCTAATCATTCCACATCACATCATGAATATTATACATATAGAACATTCACATTCACATTTAGCTCATCATATCCAAATCACACATGATACCTCACAGTCACATAGAACAATCACCTAACAATACTTCATGCCACAATTAATACACACTGTACATCCAATTCAATCTAATCAATTCCACAAAACGATTCATATTTTAAATAAACACCCATCATATAAGTAGATGATCACAACATCGCATAAACATAACACCCTAATCACAGTTTTTGGCCTGGTAATCCATTACCATAAGGTTGTAATCAATTACCAGAAGCATCTGTTTTGGCCTGGTAATCCATTACCAGAAGGTTGTAATCAATTACCAAAAGCATCTACTCCAGTTTTTAGCCTGGTAATCGATTACCAGAAGGCTGTAATCGATTACTAGAAGCATTTTCTCCATTTTTTTTGGCCTGGTAATCGATTACCAGAAGGCTGTAATCGATTACCATAAGCTCAATTACCACATTTCTGCCCAGAAGGTCCTGTAATCGATTACATACCACTGTAATCGATTACCAGCGACTCGAGAGCGACAACACCTCCGTTTTTTGCCCCATTTTAATCCCCTATTCAACCCCTACTCAAATCTTTATGTTCATAACTTGTTTAGACACATTTTTACTGATTAAAATTAGTGAAATCATCAATTATTCCTACAAATTACCATACAATTAACATCTAATCATTTATGAGTTCTCACCGCTAAATCCTAATTCGACTCCTTTTCGACAATCTCGTTCTCAACTTCCAATTCATCAAGAAACATAACATTATGCATCAAACAGAACAAATTCTAAACATTAAACATGTGATTCACCGTTCAGATTTCAAAAATTAGAGATCCTAGAGGAACTCAGGGTTGCCCCCACTACCTAAGCGCTCCAGCATACACATATAGTTGCACCCCTTCCCCCCCGTACCTTAGGAACGACGATCAAAGATGAGTGACGGAACTTTTCCGATGATCTACACTTCGGCACCTCCTCCTTGTAGAGTCGCTTCTCTCCTTCCTAGAGTTTGGTTGTCTGACGTATGAAAGAAAGCTAGGGTGAAATAGATGACCCCTCCTTATTTAATTATCTAACTGGGTTGGGCCTACTCTGACCCACCCGTCTCCCTTTTTAATTAAATAATACTCTTTCTGAAACATAATAATAGAGATAATAATAATATTATTATTTCTACATAAACCTTATTTTATTTTATTTATTCATTTATTTTAGAAATTATTAGGATGTTACACATTGTACCTAACCTCATTGCTCCTCATTCTTTCACTTAGCCACCCGTAAACACCATACCACTGCCATCTTCATCCATACCACGAGTCGCTTGCCACTGCTGCCACTCCACTTTCTAAGCCATCATTGGTGCACTGGTTATTGCTGCATAACTCATTGTTCTTGCCTCTGTTGAAATCGTTTCATGCGACATTGTTGTGAGCTTGAGATCCTTCGTCGCCAGAACATCATCACAGTAGTTGTCGGAGCCATCGCCGATTGGCGCATTTAGCTCCACTGGCGAGGTTCCTCCCTCTTTTCTCCTTGAGATTTTTCCTCACCCCATTTCTTGTTGCATCGATTGCTTGAGGAAGACTTTTTTTTCTATATTTATTATTTTGGGTAATGCAATTTGATTGCCTCATTGTCATCAATCTCTACATAGCTTTCGAGGGGTGTGTGGGAGAGGAAGGGAGGCAGAGAGTTTTTTTCTTTCAAAATGGATTAAGGAAGGGGATGTGTAGGAGAGTTTAAACTAAGGGTATTAAAGAAAAATTGATATAACGGGGGGGAGGGGGAGATGTGTGAGAGATAAAAATAGGTGCGTTAAAAGATATTCCCTAAGTTGAACTATATTAGTCATAAAGGCCTACACTGGAAAGCCCAATGAGTTTTGAGTTATCCTAACAACATTTTCAATTTGGCCCTTACTTTTCTCACCCCATTTTTGCTATTCCTACCCCCACAATTTTTCTTCCAAGACTACCCTTCCTCTCCCTTCCACCAGCCCCCCACCCCACCCCCAGCCCTTCCTGACTCCCCCTCCCCGCCCCCCTTCCCCTTCCCCTTCCCCTTTCCCTTTCCCCCCATGGATGAAACTTCCTTGCTAGTTTGTGGTACAAAATTTGGGACCTGATCTTTTCTAGGATTTCCGCTTTTGGATAGACTTTTAACCCTATTCACATGATGACAAACAAGTTAACATAAACAAACGTGAATATCCATGAGGAGGCACTCTGTTATGAAACATAATGTTAAAGCACATGATACCCTTACGGACATAGCTGTCCGGGAATGGTTCTCGGACAACTGTGTCCGTAAGTTATTTTTTAAAGAAAATAGCTCACGAACACAGTTGTCCGGAAACCTTTCCGTAAGTCATTTAAAAAAAAAAACTTACGGACACAGCTGTCCGGGAACCATTCCCGGACAGTTGTGTCCGTAAACCAATATTTACGGATTGTCTGAGAATTGTTTTAGATACTTGTGTCCATAAGCCCTTTTTTTGTAAAAAAATGCTTACGGACACCATTATCCGGGATTAGTTCCCGTACAACGTTGTCTGTAAATCAATTAATTGAAGGGCAGTTTAGGATTTTATAATTTTCCAAAAAAATAAAGGGGGTGAAAATAGCAAAAATCACGGTGGGAAAAGCAAAGGCCTTTCAATTGTTAGGTTCATTGCACTGGGCCTATTTGGTCATTTTGAAGGGTCATGGGATTGCTTTTGGCACCCCTTTCTTGCTATTCCCACCATTTTTCTAATTTCCCTAACTACCCTCACCCCACCCTTACCCATTTCTACCCCCCTACCCCAACTTCATGCCCTTTTTCAACCATGCAGCCACTTCCACCCCTTTTCAACGCTAAAATATCTGCCGTCAACACCACAACAATAGTCGCTGCCCTCAAAATCGTTGATGACGAATGGCGGGAGATTGTCACTGGAGGAATGCAAGAAGGAAGCTCACAATAAAATAATGACCCTCAAAGATTTCCTCACTAAGGCTGGTGACGTCAACGAGGAGGAGGAGGTCAAGAAGTTGGTGCTTCTCACCAAGGGGCTAATGGCAATGTCGACAGAGGTGTTGCGCTTGATCCTCCTCCGTTTCAAGGGATGGAAAAAATAAACAAAAGAAACCAAAATATCTATGTACCGGTTTCAACAAATAACAATGTAACTTACTTGATTTCATGAAGTTGTAGCTTGATGAGAAAGTAAGTGAGAGCGATAAAGTAGAAGTAAATTGAAGATAGTTTAGAAATGAAGAAGGGGAGCAAGAATTAAAGATGAATGAGAGTTGTTAAAAGTAACCGAAAATGGAAGAATTAAAATGAAGACACTTTCAATCATTATTCAACTTTCATATAGTTTTTTAGCTTTCAACTACCTCTTCAGCTAATTTTACTAAACACACTCTTTATCTATAATCTCGGGGTTACTTTTTTATTTTAATATGATCAGGGCTGACCCAACCCTAAGCTAGTAAGGTCCTCGCTTTAGACCAAAAAAAATTTTTATTATCAATATTTTAAAAATAAAAAATTAGAAAATAATATTAAATAAGTAATTTTTTCTAAAAAGGGCCCCATTTTATCATGATGCTCTCTCTGCTCATAAATAATAATTATTAATAATTGATTCTAAACATGATTCCCATTACCTACTTTATTTATTTATTTTTTTTGCATTTTTCTTCTTCTGTATGTGCTATATAGTTATTGTTTATTCTTTGTTACTCTCTTAGCCTTTTCTTTTTTTCAACGAGTGAACGAAATTAATCTTTTTTGTCTTTTGTAAAATGAATCTCCACAATCTTTATTTAGTCTTTTCTCTAACATGTGTTGTGTTATTAACAATTTAATGAAATTATTGATAATGAAGTTATATAATCACATTAAGAATCATTTAGGATTGCTTATTTTTTATACATAATAGACCAAACAATTACTACACTTCAAAGTAGATTTGAACTATTTGAATTGTACGAAAGTATATTTTGTTTTTTATTTAATTTTGATAAAGTAAAGTCATTACACGTGTGAGGATTCTCTCTAGCCATGTTGCCTCTCCAACAAGATATAGCTATGAAATAGCTATGAATTAGCTACAAATTTGAATTACTTTGTGATTCCATAGCTATTTCGTAGCTAATGTTGGCTGGAGAGGATAGAGGGATAGAAGATGATCCGAGTCCATCATTACACAATGTGATTTTAAAAGAAAATTGTCTTTTAACATTGAAAAATCATTAAAATATAATGATAACTCTTATATAAATGGATTAGATTTATTTTTAAAATTAAAATTTTTAAAAAATTATACAAATAAAAAATAACACATCAATTGATATACTTAATTATTCTATACTTGTTTCTTCAACAGAAATAAGTTTTTTCAAACTAAAATTGATAAAATCTTATCTAAGATCAATATTTCAAAAAAGAGTAATTAAATGAAATTATACTATTTTAATAATTTTTTTTATTCATTTAAAAATGTCTCATAATAAAATAAAATCTGCTTTAATCCCGAAAAAATGTTGAGTTTATTATGAATATGATTGATGGTTTTGTTTGTTACATTCAAGATAATGATTTACCACAACCTTGAAATGAGAATAGCCTCCCCTTATCATACAATTTTCTGACAAAAAAACAAAATCTATTTAGACTATTGGAAATTTTTATTCAATTACAACCCATAAATAGATTAAGTAAATTATTATTTAAATATGTGAATTTTTTGATTCATTTAAGGAATTGAGTTTCCTTATTACAACATTTTTAATCTTAGACAATAACCAAAAATCATGGTGAAAGATGTTAAAATCGTCACCTAAAATTAAGCTTAGGTCTCATATTAACAATCTAAGGTTTTATAAAAGTGCTTCAAGTGGTCATTATTTATTCAATAACCCACAATTTTTTACTGTTGGATATATTACCTTAATGATATTCCCTGAAATAAAGGTTTAGACCACAATTTTCAGAAATGATTGTTTGAATATTTGACAAAAAGTTTTAATGTAGTTTAAGTAGGATATCCAAATTCAGTTCCTCATGTTCTATCAGTAGCTAGGTTCTATACTAGGCCAACACATATATTTATCACATATACTATCAATTCTAATATATATATATATATATATATATATAATATAAATAACAAATTTGAAAATAAACTTATAAAGTTTCCTAGATGATTAGAATCAAAGTTAGATTTTTTTTTTTTTTGTGTGTGTTAAGGCCATTCATTTTGAAAAGTAAAATTTTAAGAAACATGATTAAGTGAATATTATTTAATAGTTTAAACAAATTTTTACATGATCTCTGTTGAAAAATGTTGTATATTCTGTTTTAGGAACAATTTTTCATCTGTTGCCAGAAATACGACTATATCATAAAAGTTGTGGCTATATTTAATCAATGATTTTACAATCATTGCATGATATAAATAGGTCACAATTATATACTATAATTTGGGAAATGGTAGAAAAATATACATTATTATCCATAGTTATAAAATTGTTGTCTATTTCCCACCGAGTGCATAAATCAGTTGTCACAACTATTCCAGCTTAACCGGGTGATAGTCTTAGGGATCAAACCCTTAGTATATCGAAGGATACCTGTAAACACAACGAATTTTAAAAAACTTTTTAGAGATTGAGTCTTCACTCAAAAAGTATATGTTGATGCTGCCCTTGACCAATTTCATAGTTAATTTCTATCATGTCATATTTATGAATGACATGGATAGAAATGGCAATGGATACATACGTTTTGAAAAAATACCCATATCTGCACCTTATCATCCACACTTTAATTAAATGTAAAATCATTAAGTTAATAAAATATAATATTAATTGAAATTATAAATCTGTACTATTATAAAGGGGAAGTTTTTTTATTTATTATTCATTCACCTTGGAATTTTTTTGTCAGGTTTGGATTATTGGGTTTTCATTATGGGCCCAATCTATAATATTACACGGTAGTAGTTTTTTTTTGTTAACTATTCATTGGGGGCATTATTGTTTTTGTTGGGTCAAAGTCTATTGTGGATTATTGACTTCTTTAATATTTGGCTTTGTTTTATTGGGTTGTACATTTACGTTGGACTGATTCATATAAGTTGTAGGTAATGACTTTATGAATTACGTGTACCCTTTACGGGAGACAGTCCTATTAACATGTACCCATTTGCATTTTTTTTTTCAAAATTTTTTATTCTTTTTTTTGTAAAGTTATCTTTTTTATGAATCACACTTATCCTTCACGGAAGGCAGTCTTGCTCCTATCTTTTTCTTTTTCTTTTTGTTTCTTTTTACAATTTCATTTTTTATTGTTATTATATTAAAACATTTTCTCTTATTATTCGTTCATATTATTTTGTTTCATTATAAAAGTGATATTTTTATAAACTATGAGTATCCTCCACGTGAAGCAGTTTTGATCCTACATTTATTTTCTTTTTTTTCATACTTTAATTTTATTTTTATTATTATATTAAAATAATTTGTCTCATTATTTATTCATATTTATCTGTTTCGTTATATAAAAACTCACATTGAGGAATACAATATATGTGTTGATTTACATTACTTTTAACATGATATTTCAATATATCATTCACCTTTCTATTTTATTCATTAATGTTTTCATTTATTATCCCACCCATCTATTCTATTTATCTATTTAACCACCGGGAGAGCTAGCCCCACCATGATGTGGATGTTCCCGGCTCGAACAGGATTACCTCCGGTGGAGGATACCTGTGTTTCAAACCAAAATATTCAAATTCCAATTTATCTCACTTTTAATTTTCTGTTTTTTGTTATTATATTAATATATTTTCTCTCATTATTTGTTCTTATTAATCTGTTACATTAGAAAAGTGATTTTTTTATAAATCACGAGTATCGTTCACGGGAGAATGTCCTACTCATACGGTTTTCTTTTTTTTTTTTATCACGCTTTAATTTTTTTATTATTATATTAAAATAGTTCCACTCATTATTCATTCATATTTATTCTAACTTCAGTAAAGTATTTTTTTATGAACCACAGGAAGTAGTCCAACTCCTATCTTTTTTTCCTTTTTCTTTTTTAATCACACTTTAATTTTTATTTTTTATAATTATTATATTGAAGCAAGTTTTCTCATTATCAATTTATGTTTATATATTTCATCACATAAAAACTCACCTAAAGAAATACGATATGAGTTTATTTACATCAATTTTAATGTACTTTTTTCAATATATTATTTATCTCTCTATTTTATTCATTAATGTTTCACTTATTATTTATTCTATCTATTAATTTACTTACATTTACTCTATATTAAAATTATTTCCATAGTACACGTATTATTTTCTTATCTCTGCGTTTTCTCAAGTTTTTTATTCTCTTTTTCTGTAAAATGATATTTTTATGAATCACATTTATCCTTCACGGCTGACACTTTTGCTCATGTTGTTTTTTTTCTTTTTGTTTTTGTTTTTTTTTTCACAAATTAATTTTTATTGTTATTATATTAAAACATTTCCTCTAATTATCCGTGCATATTAATTTGTTTAATTATAAAAGTGATATTTTTATAAACCATGAGTATTCATTATCCTCCATATGAAACAGTTTTCCTCCTACCTTTTTCCTTTTTTTATCACACTTTAACTTTCTTTTTTATTATTATCTTAAAATAATTTCTCTCATTATTTATTCCTATTTATATGTTTTGTTACATAAAAACTCACATTAAGCAATACAATAAATGTATTAATTTATATTAAATTTAACATGATATTTCAATATATCATTCATCTCTTTATTTTATTCGTTAATGTTTTTATTTATTATCTCACTTATCTATTTTATTTATCTATTTACTCTATATTAAAATTGCTCATCCATAACATGAGTCATGTTTTCTCACTTGCGTTTTTTTTATTAGCAATACAATAAAGTGATTTTTTTTTACGAATCATACAACTATATTTCATGTGAGGCAATAACGTGATTTTTTTACGAACCATACAACTATATTCCATGTGAGACAATCATTCTCCAGCCGTTTTCTTCTATTTTCTTTTTATTTTTTATCACATTTTCATTTTTTTTTATTATTATTAAAATAATTATCTCTCTATTTTATTCATTAATGTTTTTACTTATTATCTATCTTATTTATTCTATCTACTCTATATTAAATTTTTTTGCTCGAAACACATGTCACATTTTCTCACATTCATTATTTATATTTTTTTAGATTTTTTATTCTCAATTCAATAAAGTGAAATTTGTTATGACCCCAAGTACTCTCCACATGAGGCAGTCATGTTCCTTCGATGAACAACCATATAATGGTAGGACTAACTCTTCCAACAACGATTTTGTCCATACACTTTATATAGGTTTTAGGTGACTAAGATGAGAGATCTCAAATACCAATATAATTTAAATTTATAATTACTTTTATGATGTCTTGATTAGAATTTTTATGGACAAATTTCAAATTAGAATTATAAAATTTATAATTATTTTATTTTCTTTTACTTGAATAAAATTATTATATTGTATTTTGATTTATTATATATTCAATATAGTACGATTAAAAGTTAAGCAAAAATTTCAATTATAGGTTTAAAGTGATTTTTTTAATAAACTATGAATACTCTTCATTGGAGTTAATTAGTCCTGCTCCGGTTATTAATATCGACATCTTAGTGAGGTTAGCTCTCTCAATAATATTTTTTCCATACACTTTTATATAGTTTTGAAATGATTGCATTGTGAGATCTCAAATGTGAATATACTTTAAATTTATTATATTAATGATATATTTGTTATTATTTTCTATAAACATGATAACAATATGATATTCACATTCTACTAATTGATGTATATGATTATATCATAAAATATACGAGTTTTAACTTGAAATGGATGAGTTGGGTTTAGTGTCAAACCTTTACAATTGTGGTCACAATTGAAGATCATTTATATACATATCAAGTAAGAAACATGTTAGATGATAAATTAACAAAAGATTACTTCTCAATTATTTTTATCAATATATTTATTATTGGAATATAATTTTTTATTCTGTTAGACATCGTATTAAACTCTAAATACTTGAAATGGATGAATATATCACTTCTATATCAAAATAATTTTAAAATGTGATACATGAAATAAACCTTTAATTTTACATCTATATGTAGTATTAAATTTATATTGAACAAGATTACATGTTATATTAATATAGATATGAATTATTGATGGTCAAACTGATATTGAAATACCAGAGGATAAAGTCTACAGGTAATACAATTGGAGATTTAGTTTCCTTTTCCTATCCTAATTTGCTATCAAATTTTGAAAACATAGAATTGTTTCAAGATAAGCAATTGCATTGGATGTTGTTTACTCATTCAATGAATATGTCATGACATTATTTCCCGGAGAAGAAATGATTGAGTTCTTATACTATATGGAAGGTGGATGAGGAAGTCGGTATTGAAGCTGATTGGTTGACAACTGAATTCTTAAAAGATATTAGGTGCTCTGGACTCCATGATCATAAGTTGGTGTTAAAGATTGAAGTGATTGTTATGCTAATGACGAATCTGGAAGTATCCGCTGGACTTTGCAATGGAACTAGATTAATAGTTGATTAGTTAGGTTTTAATGTCATTGTAGAAACCATTATTACACGAACACATTTGGGAACGAAGGTACTCATTCATCGAATGAATTTAATTCCATCTAAAAATTTCACCCCATTAAAGTTTCAACGAAGACAATTTCCATTTTTCTTTGCTTTGCCACGACCATTAATAAAAGTCAAGGTCAGACATGGTCACATGTTGGTGTGTATTTACTAAAGTCTATTTTTTCTCATGGTCAATTATATGTTGTTGTATATCTAGGGTTAAGTCTCAACAAAGACTTAGGATTCTTATATGTGATGACAACTTTAAGTGTTGTAATGTTACAAAAATATTGTCTACAAGAAAGTGTTTAAAAAAATGAAGCAATATTGCTGATAATGTTCATTTGTAATTATTAGATGTGACTATTTCATGTTTCCAAATCCATTTTATTCTGTTAGTTTGTTATATTCTTAATCTACTAATAAGGATCAAATTAAATATTAAAAATTAATTAATCTTATGATTTAATATTTACATATATTAAACAGGTTAAATATATTATTAAAATTTTAAGTTAAATATTTATGTGAATAATAAATCCGTGCATCACACGGGTTGGATACTAGTGAACTATAACCCAATTGATATTTTTTTAAAAAAAAATCATCCAAAACATGAACATAAAACATTAGGAATATAATCATTTAACTAAATCACAAATACGACATAATAAGGTTATATTTTTAGTTCCTAAAATATAGGTGAAATTTGATTTTAGTCCTTGTAAGTTAAAACAGGTGGATTTGGTCCCTCACAAAGTGAAAATACTCTTTTTCAATTCTTATCGATAACTAACCCGTAGCAAAAATGGGCAATAAAGACTAAATTTGCGTATTTTCAATTTTTGAAGGACCAAAACCACCGGTTTAAATTATAGAGACTAAAATCAAATTTTGACTACATTTCAGAGACTAAAAACATATTAATTTGACCTTTTTTATCAATATTCATTGAACCTGATTTTCCTTACTCAATTTTTTTTTTCAAAATTCTAATATTTAACAATTTTTTTTTTGAAATTGGCCTTCCCTTATATTATTGTAGTGTTAAGGCCAGACTCCACCACTATAATCAATGCGGGTCAACACTGTGATATTTGAGTTGACTTTGACTTTCAAACCCTATCCTCATTTGTTTTAAGGTGATTAATTATGCCACTTATCTCTATTATATATAAAGATAATGGTAGGGATGCTATCATTATTCTCTTTCATTCTTGCATATTTAAAGTACAACATAACAAAAAAGTTTTTTAAAAATTTACAATAATAGTGATGTAGTCAGTTGTGGCACTATGAATCCAGTGCGATCCTATAGAGTACATGACCCATTGCAAGGATGAAGATAATATAGATAAATATATGGAATATTTTATTTCATGGCCACCCTAAAGTCATTTCGCTTTCTCAGCTAAAAGACTAATGTGTTTCTCTAAGTCGGCAGGTAATATTAAAGAGGACATAAATATATGTAGTAATTCATACATTAATATATATAAGAATTGTGTATTTCATTATCACTTTCTGGTCAACTACTTTCTCTAATTACTTCCTCTTAAAAAATTAGTTTTATGTTTAATAAAATTAATTAATTAATTACATTGGTAATTGTTTCTTAAACAATGCAAATTCATTTTCGTCAACTTAATTTTTAGTTGTTGTCCACTGATCAAGTTGTCTTTTCGTTAAACACATTATTAGTGAAAACTTTACACCATAAGAAAAAAAGTCTAAAGAAGGACAAAAGTAAACCCACTAGGTAAACTTCAGAATTAAATTAACACTTTGGTGATTGCATTTTAACCAATCTATATCTATATTTATATCTATCTATCTCTATCTATATCTATATCTATATCTATATCTATCTATCTATATATATTGTATAATTTACTTGAGGTTTACATTAAATGCATATGTATTAATTATTATAATACTCATTGAAATATTCTTTTAAATGCATAGTTTAATTTACATGAAAATTATAATGTTAAATGTGTAGTTTCATCTTTTTGTATTCCATTGAGTGTTTCTAACAATTTCTTTATCTCTTAAAAATTTATAGCTTTATCAATTCTTCTTCTGCATTTTTTTGCCTTTACATAATAATTAATAAATTAAAATATCAAGTTAAGACTTATATTTGTGCAATGTAAGTGTGTGTATATAACCGCACATCTAAATTTTAATAATAATAATAATAGTAATAATAATAATAATTGTTTAAGTAATTTTAATATTTAAATTTTATGTATAAGAACATTTATATTCAATATTAATAACTTTATTCACAAATAATGGCAAAAGACACTACATCACAAAATTAAATGTGATGATTAGAAAATTAAAACCATTTTTATTTTGCTTTATATATTGAATAGATAAAGTAGCAAGAACACCCTAACTTGAAAATGTGTTTAACATTATGATAGAAAGATCTCATCGTACCAAAAATATCATTTATTATTTTTATGGAATAAGGATTATAGTAATTTATTTTTGTTAATAATATATTACATTAAAGAGATGATATGATAACGAAAATGTTTTTAACATGATAATGATGATGATGATGATGATGAAATAAAGATTATAATTATGTATAGATATGCAATTATATGTTATTATGCAGTTATATGTTATTAACATATAACTGCATATCTATACATAATTACAGTTATTTCATATATTGGACGACTAATTAATATGTTATGATACTTATTATCCTATGCTCATTGTTTAAAATATTTATCAGATAACACAAACAATAAAAAATAATTTAGCATATGTAAATGTTATTTATTAACCTACTAAAATAAACATGGTCACCTACAACATTTCACTTTTCATCATGTCCTTTCACTTCCTTATACTATATATATATATATATATATATATATATATATATATATATATAACACTCATACTCAAACCTATATACTAAGGGGGGAAAAAGTCCGACAAAATTATGTATCTTAACAATTACTTTTATAAACTTACATATTATTGATATTTTTTAGGAGAATGTCCACTAATGATGATGAATCTTTCACAAGATATGATTGGAAAATGAAAACACAAATTTCACGAATATAAGACACTCAACATAGGACGAAAAAATAAATAATTAGTACATATTATATACATATGTATATGTATGAGTGTATATTTAAAATTTACTCATATAATATTATAATTATTAATTATAAATAAACCAGTGCAACGCACGGGTGATATTTCTAGTTATATTAGAGCTGTCAAAACGGGCCAGCCCGGCTCACGTGGGCTGGCCCACCACGGGTTGCGCAAAAAGTGGGTCGAGCCGGGCTGGCTCACTTTTGTGGTGAGCTGGAAAAATACCAACCCGGCTCGACCCACCATGGGTTGGTGGGTTACACGGGTTGACTCACTTTTTTTAGAAAATATTTAAAAATTTTAAAAACAGCAAAAATCTGATAAAATTAAGAAAAATTGCAAAAAAAAAAAAGAAAAAAATGGAAAAAAATTACTCATATTACTCAGTCACAGATTACTCACACAGTCACAGTAATCTCACAGTCAACCCACACAGTCACAGTAATCTCATAGTCACAATAATCTCACAATACTCAGATTACTCAGTCACAGATTACAAGCACACAATCACAGTTTACTCACAGTCACAAATTACTCACAGCCACAGAATACAAGCACACAGGGATACTCACAATCACAGATTACTCACAGACAGCCAGAAATTACAAGCACACAGGGATACTCTCAGTCACAGATTACTCACAGCCACAGATTACAAGCACACAGTGAAAGCAATATCACACAGACGATGATTACCTCAATGAAGACACCGCTCTCGAAGATGAAGACACAGACGAACTCCGATCCAACTTTGAACTCCGATCCAGCTCTGTCATGCGGACGAAGACGACGGTGAATACGACGAAGACGACGACGAAGAAGGAGACGGGGCCGAACGGGAAGAGGATGAATGGCGAACAAGGCGCGACTGATCTGTCTCTGTCACGCAGTCTGGTGGCCGGAGAACTGGAGAAGAAGACGCGCCGAACGGGAAGAAGATGAACGACGAAGACGGCACGGCCGATCCGTCTCTGTCGCGCGGTCTGGTAGCCGGAGAACTGAAGAAGAAGACGCGGCCGCGAATGGGAAGAAGATGAACGGTGAAGAAGGCTCGGTCGCCGCCGGAGAGTATGGCCGCCATCGGAGAACTGGGCGTGAGGGAGAGGGGCAGCAGAAGAAGGGCGCCATTGTTGGGTACTTGTGTTAGGGTTTGAGGTTTTGTGAGTGAAATGAGAAATCCCTAACTAAGTCTCCCTTTCTTTCATTCACCGTGTGATATTTTTTTTATTTTTTAAGCAAAAACACGGGTTGGCCCGTCCCAAACCCGGTTTGGCTCACGGGTTAAGTGAGTCGGATCACATTTATCCGGGGTCTAATGAGCCAAGATTTTTTCAACCCAACCCACTGGTGAGCCGGATTTACACGGGTTGGCTCACCGGATTGGGCTCATTTTGACAGCTCTAAGTTATATTATACATATTTTAGGAGTGTTCATTTCACATATTTGTAATTAATTTCTATAGCCACGAGAATAAATGGTTTGATAAATTTTTTTTTGGTTAATAATAAATGGTTTGATAGAAAGTGCTCTGTGTGCTGGGCAAGGGAAATTAAGTTTGGGCTTAGAAGTTAGAACTAGCACTATGACATTATCTTTCGGAGAATATAAAATAGTTTTTGAAAAAATATTAATCAGATAGGTACACAAATCTAAAAAATATTATTTAATGGATATATGACATCAAAGGCAGAAGGTTTCATATCATAATCCAAATCCAAAATGGTGAGTCTATTCTACGCACGTGTGCTCGAGCTCCTTTATAGTCAAAACAAATAAAGAAAAAGAAAAATAAGATAAAGAGAAATGAATTGAAATTATAAATTTCGTCTAAACCCTTATTTTAATCCTTAAAGATTCAATGTTAGTCATGTTATTAGTCGTCTATGAAAGATGTAAATTGTATTTTTTTTATCCATAAAGGATGAAATTTTTTAATTTAGTTCTTGAAAGATGAAAAATTATTTTTATTGTCTACAGTAAATTTTTTTTATCTTTAGGGTGTGTTTGTGAGTTTAGAGGGGAGAAGGAAAAGATTTGAGGGGAAATGGAAGGGGAGTAGAGAAGATGAAGATTTTGTAAAATGCATATGTGAGAATCAAACTCCCAAACATAGAGGGAGAAGGGCTTTCAATAAACCCTCAATTTCTCTTCTTCCTCCATTTCCCTTCATCCCTTTAAAACTTAACTTACAAACATAACTTAAATAATAAAAATGTAATTTTCATTTTTTAGGGACTAATATGATTGACCTTAAATTTTTCTGCACTAAAATGAGGTTTTACTCCATAAATTTGCATAAAAAGCCAAAAAATTTAATGGCAAAACCTTATGCAAAAAAGTTAAGAGCTCTAAAGTAGAAAAGGTTTGCATGCGTTGATCTCTTCTCTTTATGTCACTTGTAAGTTGTAATCCAAAATAGATATTAAAGTTTCAGATATTTGTAGGCAGCCACCATTTTGATCATGATCAAACCCCTGACAATATTTTCACAGAGTCAGATCAATCCACTTTTGCAAACAAATTAACTAGACTAATATAACCAAAATTAAGACAATTAATTTATATTAACATATTTTTTTGCCATAGAAGAAGCTTCAAATGCAACATTAATTTGAGGGAGGTTTAGTTGGCTTTGTACAATGGTCCTACTAGACAAAGGAGGGTCCCTAAATGTTTGAAGGAGTTAATCTCATGAATATTGAAGACTCTGATGTCAAAGTCAATGGGGAGTATTTTTTTTAGCAATATAGGTGGGAATCCTCCTTAAATTCATAGCATTATTATGACTGGTAAAACTTTTCCTTTAAATATGTAATGTTATTACATAATCAGAATTTAAACTCAAAACCAGTAGTTAAACTGGATAAAATCTTTACTAGTTGATCCACACATTCCATGATAATAAGTCAATGGAGAGTATAAAAAGAAAATAAGTGATTGATTTTACATGAATGGAAGGTTGGTGCTGTCAACTCTAGTTGGATGACATGTTTAAGCATAATCATATATGAACCTCATGGTGTTGTCGAATTGTTGGATATGATCGTGCATTATTCAAGTCCAATTTTATTTTTTAAAAATCCAACTATAGATATTTCTAGCTAGGTTATGAAAATTAAATTAAAAAAAAAAAGGAATGTCTTGAAAGATCCTAATTGGATTTCCTCTGCGTAAAAGTAATCATGGTATATAGTTTTAGAACACACTACTCGTCACATCTTGAACTAACGTAGCTTTTGTGGTCTTCATTGAGTCACATGACTCTTACCATTAGTATTCACTTGTCAAGCTTCTTAGTGGGTCAAATACTAGTTAACCAAGAAGGCATTAATATAATTATTCTCCTTAATTAATGTTTTGTCAAATTTAATTATGTTTGAATTTTGATCTTACATGTTGGTTTAATTTTCCACAAGTTGATAGATAAGGCTTCCTTAGTGGAGCAATAGTATTCATTGACATATCACCACAAAGGTCTACATCACATTTTAGTAGAGGTATATTGACTCTTTATATGTGGGGAACCCAAAAACTTTGCAATATTCTGATGAATTTTCTCTTCTCATAAATGGGCAATGTCTATCTAGCTATATACAATCAGATAGTTGTGACTCAATTGACAGCACAGATTGAGATTGTGAGAAAAGTTTCTGGTTCAATCCCTACTAAACACATTCTTAAAGAGGGATGAAGAATCTTTATTGTATCTAAGTTCCGCACAGGATTATCTTGTTAATAGGGGCCGAGATACCTGTGGTTAACACAAAAAATGTGTATCTATATAAAGATCAAAACCATCCTACGGTTATGATTCTCTGCTTAAACCCCACCAAACTCTTATAAGATCAGCAACTAAACCTTTTGTCCAAAGCTTTTCATATATAAGGGGAAAGGAAGGGGGACCCTTCAAGTTGTAGCCAAAATGAACTGTAAAGTGCAAAGGCAATACCTTAAAAATTCCTTCTTTGTGTTTTGGTAAAACTTGTTATGAAAACTGATGTACAAGTAACAACTCAGCAAAAGTAAACCCAAATTTTGAAAGATATATATAAAGGAAAGGACTGAAGAGACTTTTTGTACAATTAGGCAGCTTTGCCAACAAGTTGGGCTTAAATAGACCCCACATTTTGATTAATGGGAAGAGAAAAATGTTGCCTCTTTAAAACCAAAATGCACCAACATACTACCTTTTTGTGGTGATAAACACAAGCACTAACTAGGTAACACCACCACCAAAATACCATTATTAAAAACCTTGGAGAAAAGAAAGAAGTACCCTTTATTTTTCTCTTCAGAGTTCAGATACCTCTCTCTCCATATTCTATCTTTTCTCCAACAAGCTCAACACTATATATACATATATTATACTCCAATATCTTAAATTCTATATAGCTAGCTTCAATTCTAAACCACAGGTAGTTGTTGAATTGAAATTGAAGATGTGGCATCTTCTAGCAGCAGTGACAAGAAACCTTCAGAACACAAGAAAGAGTTCAAAGGTGGCAGATGAGAGCATGTTCCAAGGAGGTGCAAACGGTGTTGAGTTACAAATATTTGGACATGAAAGGGGTGGAAGAAGAAGACAACATCATCATCATGGTTGGGGGATTGTGTATAGCATTCTTCATGCCCCAATTTCAATACTTTCATGTGTTTCTCATCCTCAGGTTAATGGTTCTGATGGGGTTTGGGTAACTGGTGGTGAATTCTCACAGATTTCTGAAATGAATCATCTCATGGTAAGTGATAGCATGAGATATGCAATTTTGATGTAGAAAATGTATGTGAATAGTACCAATTGTTGGTTGCTCTCTGTTTCAAAAAGGACAATATGGCATAGCTAGCTTCCTCTTTTTGTCCTCATCAATTTTCTTTTTCTCTTCTCTTCTCTCTGTTTACACAATGGATCTGCCAAAGTTATGACACCTACCTTTGGTGTTTGTCATCAATGTAAAAAATTTTCCATTTTGCCATTGTTAATATATATATGTTTGGAATGGGGATATTATTTCTCTCCCTTCTCTTTATTGGATAATATTTGCTTAGAATAAAGACATCAAAATATTTTTATTAGTATTAAAACATATGCCTTGGTTCTTGTCCTGCTAAGAAACAGAAAATATCTAAAGGATACATATTTAAGATATGAGCTTTTGTCAAAATCATGCACTTAGAGCCATTTTGGATGAAATTTCTGCAAAAGTACTTTAGGTGAAAATAAAAATTAATCAAAGAGGTCAAGTGCATTTAATTTCTCTATAAGTTGAAATTGGTTTTTTTAGCTCATCTACTCCAAAAGCTCTCTCATTTAACTTTTTCATAAGTAACTGATTTCAACTCATGGAGAAGTTAAATTTATTTGACATCTTTGATTCATTCTATTTTTATCTTTAAAAAAGTTTTTCTGCAGAAGTGTATTCAAACTAAGTCTTAATATTGTTTTTTTGAAAAAAAGGCATAAACTTTGTATTGGAATGACTTGTAAGATCTAACTGGTATAGCTGATGAAGAAGATTGATAATGATAAGTATGAAAAAGGGGTTTGTTTGTGCTGTGTGATACAATGATACCAATAAGTTGAGGAGAAGACTCATATATAGGATGCTGTAGAAAAAAATACTAAAGAAGGAAATGGGTAGGTAGAAGTAGAATTTAACTTGTTTTCACTTTAATTAGCTAGCTTGTTCCATAATTCGGGATAAATGGAATTGAAAGATCCTCTGATGTTGTCATTTAGGATATAGCTTTAATTTGATTCTAATAGGTAATTCAATCACATAAATTTCAATTAGGCAAATGACATAGCATCACATAAATTTTCCCTAGTAATTTAAAGAGTCAACACAATTTTCCTTATAATTTCTAATGGTTGAATTACTCAATGCATCCTAATCTTGTGAGCCGGTGGAATTTATAAGCTACATATATGTCACATCTTCATTTTAAGATCAATTTTAAAAAAGGTTCACCCATTCAAGCTTTCTTTTTTCCCTTTAGAAAATGTCACATAAGTTCCCATGGTTCTTGATTTCGCAATAATTCATGATTATTTATTTTTTTAAAAAAAAGAATAGGAGGCTATTAGGTAAATTTGAATATATCAAAGTAAAATATGCCTAAATCATGTCATTATAGGAGTAAATATATAATTGCAATAATAAAAAGATATAAATAATACATATAATTTATTGTTTTTTAAGGAGATTTAGTGTGGGCGGCGCAGGGGGCACCAACATATATACAATAATTTGTAGAAAGCCATTTGGTAATTAAAAAGGACTTTCAATTAGTTAAAAGCTATTAACACTAATAGTGTTTTTTTTTTTTTTTTCCTTTAGTGATTCATAGTATCCTTCCATGTGGTAGACAATAGACTAATTTTTTAGAGTATTATTAATGTTAACCATTTAAGGATTCCTCCCAATAATATTTTTTTTATATAAATGGATTTAAAAAGATTAAACTCAAAATGACATAATAATTAAGGGACTCAAACTCAGCAAAAGCAATTTATAGATATGGGGTATCCACATATATAATGTTTTATTCAAAAATTTGCAACTATATATGCGAATGCGAAGGTGAATTTGGATATTTGCTGACACAAATTAAAGGAAGTAGTACATAAAAATCGATATGGGAATATCAAAATATCATTGTCATTATGAGTTTAGATTATATATCTAAGTGATTTAGATATCTCCTTCCTCCCTATTCTTCTGGGAAGATCTCCGATTCAGCTTATCGATTACACTTCTCCAAAGTAATCACTATAAGGGAACCTTCATCTTTAGGCTTAACAAATTATTATTTTCCAAGACATCGGGAATAAATTCTACAAGTAAGCCTAAGCGCACTCCTGCCTGTGATTATTACCAACCATGCAAGTTAAAATTGATCTAAATTGCACAACATAATGTACCTAGCTAGAAAATAATTAATAAATTTAATAATTATACACTGCCAAGATAATTCAATTTTACATTATCGTCTAATGATGTGTTGTCACATCATTTAATAAATATGATATCTCATATGTTATTAAACTCATTAAATGTTGTGATAACATATCATAAAATAACACTATAAAAGTTTTTTACATTGACAATTAATAATAAGGGGGGTTCAACTTACACCGGTGTAAGTTACACAAAGTATTACACCAATGAATAAGTTTTTTACAAATAATTATTTTTCAAAATCCACTGTTAGATATATTGAAAATTAATATCATATATAGATCATTTCTACAAAATTTTACATTGATACAAAATTATTTAATACATCATCAAAGTATGTGAAGATTAACGTCATATATACTTTTAAAATATATGAAAATATGAACGATTTGATTATTAAATTATTAGTGTTAAAATTTTATAAAAATTGACACAAATAATCTTGATGATTAGTAGTTATAATTCAACGGTTGGATCAATAAAATTCACATACAATTGAAAGTTATCAATAGTGTAATACTTGATGTAACTTACACTGATTTAAGTTGAACCATCTTCTTATGAAACCAATAAAATTAACCACTTAAACTACTTTCTTTAATCTATGTAATTTAATTAGAGGTGACTTATAAAAAGGACGAGGAGTAGTAATTAAACTCAAAAATAATTTACATGTAGAGAATTTCGGTATGGGATTGAGAGCCATTATATATATCATTAATTATGAAAATAAACTCATGACCTAGCTACTCATATCTCCACTATTTCAACTACCTAAGCTCGATCTCTAGCTCTATGCAGCTTTATTTCCGATAGTGCTAAGATTGCACTTTTCACTGAGCTGTTTTCAATCAAAATTCGTTGTATACAATGTATTTGCTACTATTATCCACATGCGAGTCGTCAGAATATGCAAGCCCATAGATCCCAATATGTACCATATTTATTGAAAAAAATGGTTTTTATTTTTTTTCTTATACATGTAATTAATACTTTTAGAATATTTGATTTCAGAATTTATATATATAATACTTTTGAGAAAAATTCCAGCTGAGTGTAGTTTTGAGAGATTAATTTCTCCTATTATATATTAAAAAAAGCTTATATATTGAATTGAACATAAAAAAGTTGTATCCGAATTGTCTGCATTCAGGAAATCACGTATTCACCGCATTCATCAAATGGTAGCCGTCCGATCTTCATCGGACAACTCGGATGTCGAGATGAGTAAATCGGATTTAAAACTCATCTCGGCATTTAAGTCGTCCGATCTTTATCGGACGGCTACCATTTGATGACTGCGATAAATGCGTCATTTTGTGACTGCACCCAATTCGCATTCAAAAAAGTTGTGGCTCAATTTGCAATGTGGGTTGAAATTGTGGAAAAAACTTCTCGATTTACTAAACACACTCTTAAAGATGGGTAAGTAGCTTTAACTATAATTAAGTCCTGAATAAAATTGTCCCTAATAAAAGAGGATACCTAGGATTAAAAAAAAATATTGAATTGAACATTTTCTCATCAACTAGCTTAATTCGCCAATTAAGACACACTTCCAAAGGTCTCCCACGTACGTCTTCGAACAATTAATTATGAAAGCACCATGTGATTTGAAGACATACAAATCCATTGGCATATTGTTGATCTCCACACTTCCTTGGTAGTGAGTGATTGACTATGGTGTACCCTTGAAAGACTCTTTGATTTTACATATTAATTGACCATCAATAGTACTAGAACCCTTCATTCTTCACATTGGTATATAGAAGTTAATTTTCCAAATTAAAAATTGCCGGACTTTGGTTTTTTGCATATGTATTCTTTGGTAAATTGGTAATTAGTAGACGCAACAAAAGAAAAAAGGAGTTATATATCACCCATAATAATTCTTTCTTTCTTTTCTCCATCCATGCTTATCTCTTTTCCATCAAATTGTTTCGGCAATTGGGGCGGGCGGCAAGGGGATAAAAATAAAAGGAGAAAAAAATGAATGGACATACATACATTTGCATGTATGTCAACATTAAGTGGGAAACAATGGAAAATAGTCAACTATTGTGGCTTTTATCTTGTCTTCTTTGTCTTGTTAATTTGAATATATATGGTACCAACATGCATTTTAAATAAGGCTGACAATTTGGCTCATTTTGTCTCATACTATTATATATACCCGCCAAAAAGAAGTCGGGCAAAATGACCTACTTTTAAAAAGTGCATGGATTAGGAAATTTGATTCATTCTATTTATTGACGGGTTAATAAATTAGGATGATGCCTAAATTTAAAATTTAGGGTTTAGCACCATTAATTACCCAATTCATTCTTTATAGACTTAATTAAATCTTGCCCTATTTTTTACTATTTCGTAGTCTAATATGAATTGTAAGGCTGTAAATTGTAAAATGTTAAATTAGGAAAGGTGAAAAATTTGTTCATATATTGTCTCATAATTCTTATTTGTATTTATTAAGTGCACGTTTGGTTTACAGTTGAGTAGAATTGATTTTAGAAATGAATGGTTGAGATAGATTATGCACGTTTTACGAAGTACTTTGGACGGAAGTGATTTAAAATCAATTCTGCAAAATTGATTCTAGATGGTTTGAAATTTAAACCAAACGGACACTAAATTGAATACGTTATGTGATTAAAAAAATATTTCATGTTGAGTAGTAATTATTCAATTGATGAATTTTAAAAGTTGTGAAAGAATATGTTTCAACTTGTATTGTGAAATTAAATTTAATTAAAATGGTCACTGAGATGTAATAATTTTTATTAAAGTAAAACCTTAAGAATTTTGTCCACTTGGTAATTCATGCTTCTACAATCATGACTAGAGTAATGAACGGCTTGGTAAAAAAATTTCAAGAGAAGAAACCCATTATTGCAAAATACATTATAAGATTAACATCAAAACTTACACTGAATAACTTAAATGAATCTGGATCACTCAATTAATCAATATTATATCATATTTTTTTATAAGCAAAATAATGAATTAAAGGGAATCAATATTACATCATATGCCTTAAATTTACTTGTGCACACTTACACAAATAAATTACTTGTAAACATTACTTCTCCATAAATTGATAAATTCTAAAATAAAATATAGGAAGATGAAAATGTAAATGATAAAATTAATGATAAAGAAAATAATAAAGAACAATTCACAATAATAAAAAATAAATACTATAATACCACTAATCTTAAGTTCATTTGATTCATTTGTCTTTTTTTCATAATATAAGATAGCAAAATTTATCCAAGCAAACATATTAGAAATCAAACATATTCACATCTTCAAATTATTCCATCAATACAAGTCCACACCCTAAACTAGGTTTTTACTTTTAGTAAAAAAGAAAACAAACGTGTTAATTACTCCATAGTCCATAAATATGAATATTGTGGTTGATTCCACTAGAATACTTAATTAGTAAATCTAGACCATCTGAATTGTTTGACAGTCTAGATTTATTACAATACAGTCAACTACAATATAAATCTGGATCAGTTACTCTATCCAATTTACCTCAAACTACATAATTAGCGGGTTAAACGGAACGGTTAAAAATAGGTTGAAGAATTGAATAGGCAACACCCATTACACATGAGTCCAATCCATTTTATCTATATTATTTTAAAATAATTATTTTGTACTTACAATCTTATATTCCAATTTAATTAAAAGAGAAAAATAAAAAGAAGGAAAGTGGGGGTGGTTTAATTTTTTTAAAAAGAAAACATAAGAATTAAATATGAATTATAGTGCAAAACTAACATGGTTGATGTGCATAAGTGGTGGTGACTGTTATCCGTACAATATATTACTAATAATTGATTCTGACTTTACTTTGGTTCAATTTAGATAATCATGTTAACTATTCCATCGATTGACATTAATAAAGCAACATCAATTGAATGCGTATGAAGTCTTTGTTTTTGTTATATTGTTTCAAAGGCTATTTATGTTCTACGTGCGATGCATATTGTCACACGTTTTAATATCTGAGAAACTAATGGATCTTCCAAAAGAATACATTCCACTAATAATAATTAAACCTCCTCAATACGTGGACTCATGTGCACCACATCTGATCTAACGCAATTTGCTTCTACCTATGTTTTAGCGAATATATATCAAGATATTAATATTAATATAATTTTTTAAAAAAAATTATGATACTTGTTTAAGTAATTTTTAAGCTTTGTTTACTGGATTTTGGAAAATAAATAATAAATATTAAAGTTTTTTTAAAAATTAATTAAACATTATTCTTGATAATTTTCATTTTTATTCTTTTAATTTATATATTTTACATTTTACTTGAATTAATTAATTTATAATTTTAAATACTTTTAATTTCTTTTTTATCTTTTAAATATTTACTTCTTGTTCATCTATTGATTAAGATACTTGTTAGCTATGTATGTAATTGATTATATGTAAAAAAATTATTTATTGTTGTATATCGATTCATATATACAAAATTTTGTTGAGATTGGTTGGATATTATATAAAAAGAATGATTTAATGAATTTATGTAGTAAATTACCCAAAGAGATAAGGATAATTGATTAAAATTAACAATGTTAATTGGTAAAAAAATTGCATAATTTTTTTAATTAGGAGTATATCAATCATAGATGGAGAGAGAAAATAGCAAGTTTTTTTTTTTTTTGGGTCAGATCGGAATGTAAAAAAGAATAAAACAACAAAACTACCGAACGGAATTGCAAGGTTTGAAAACCACAAAAAGTGGTTTTTAGGTGCTGTTTGGGGTGGTTGCTAATTTTCAGTTTTTGATTTTTAAAAAATTTCAACTAAGGTTTTATAATTCAAAATCGAAAACTAAAAATCATTTTTTGTGATATAGTTGAGTTGGATATAAGATTGTGAGTACAAAACACATAGTATATAGTTGAGTTGGATATTGAATGAAAATCAATACTCAGTTAATAAATAACTAACAAGTAATTTTAGGGGCGTTTATAAGTATGTTTGGTGATTAAAATTAAATTTGAATTGTATTTAAAACCACATCAATTCGATAAAAACTTTTCTAAGAGTAGCGATTTCAGGATTCAAACCCCTAGCATTGTAAGTAAAGTTCGTTTATGGTTACAATCACTATTGCAAAATACAACTTCAACTATGCCTTTCGATGGCGGTTAAATAGGGATCGTCGTTGAAAGGGAGGCAATGACATTTTGTTATTTTCTGTACATATATGACGACGACTTTAGGAGGATCGTCGTTGAAAATGATATACGACGACAGTTAGTTTCAGATCCGTCGTCATATACCTTTTAAACGCTCGTCCCACCCCTTCACAGAAACACTTTCCTCTCCGCGCAGCCACCCTTCACAATTCGTCCCATCATCTCTTCTTTGGCTACTGGAGGGCAACCGTCCTCCCCACCATTCGTGTTTGTTGTGCCACTGTCTGCGCACCACCACTGTTCGTATTCGAGGCAATAGAAACCACAATTTGCCCCTCTCCCTAACGCCACCACCGTCCGCGCACCCCTCTCCTCTGCAGCAACCGTTGGCCAAAATTGCATAGGTAACATTGCCTCCCCTTCATGCTATGCTTGTAACTGTAATTTTTAATATGCCTCTATTAATTTTGTTTGTGGATTTGTTGCCCTAATTTCATGTATGAACTCAATAATTCCATACTTAGCTTCCTGTAACATTGCTTGTAAAAAAACAACATAATTAATTACGATTTGTCACGGTTACATTTACCAATGATTTTACGCATTGAAGCTTTAACATAATTAATTACGAACTTGTGTTGGGAAAGAAAAGAAATACTGAAATATTGTTGAAAATTGATAGTTATTGCCCTAAATTGAAAATTTAAAAATGACACTTCGTTTCTTTCATAAGTATGTGTTTATGCTGTTCAATATTCAATTTATGCATAATTATGTGTTTACGTTGTTTAATATTCATTCTATGAATTGTTATGCATTGAGTAAACCCTAGTTTTCCATTTGAGATTCAATATAGAGATTAACGTACTACCTCCAATTTGAACTGTCCTTTTGATTCTTTTTTATAATAACAAAAGGATAGAGTACTAATAGTCAATGTATTAAATCTTGAATTGTCCGGTTAGACAGTTTAGGAAGATTAATCACTTTTTATAGTTCATTAATACGTATAGTTTAATCATCATTTCATATATTTCATGAAATTTTGGTAGATTGCATTTTGTGTTGATCTTCGAGTACATATTTGATTGTGGTTCATTTGATATCACCACTTTCATTTTGTGTCACCTGAAGAGCAATGATAAATGCTGCTGAAATTTTGCGAAATCAAAGAAATAATAATTAAAATTTACATACTAATGAATTATGGAAAAGTGAATCTTCCTGAATGGGATAAGGCCACACCTTTGATTAAAAAAGTGAGATTTACATGCATGTTGACAAAATTAAATGTCCATCACGCACGTACAGAACATAGATATGGTTTGAAGTTGGATTAATTCACTACACATTAGTGACGAGTATGAGAGAGGGGTGGAATAATTTCTACAATTTGTGCAACATAATGTTTGCTAGTAATGATGATGGAGGAAGATTTAAGTGTCCTTGCATGAATTGTTTGAATGGAAGAAGACTAGATGTGAAAAAATTAAAGAGCATCTTCTGTGTGATGGGTTTTCTTAAAAATTATACAACATGGACATGAAATAGTGAATTGATTCATTTGCCAAGTGACTATCCAACCGAGGAGGTTGTTCATTCAACCATGGAGAACCAATTGGAGGACATGATTCATGATATTGGAGCAGATAGATTTGCAAAAGCGCATATGTATGAAGATATGTCAAGCGATGCAAAGACTCTGTCGTTTCTTGGGTCAACTAAATTCACACGGTTGTCAGCGGTGTTAAGATTGATGAATTTGAAGGCACTCAATGGGTGATCTGATAAAAGTTTCACGGAATTACTTCAGTTTCTAAATGACATGCTTCCTGAAGGAAATACACTACCCAATCGTAATTATGAGGCGAATTAGATACTTTGTCCGATGGGTATGGAGTATAAAAAGATACATGCATGCCCTAATGATTGTATATTAGTGTTTTTTTTTTGTTATAATTCTATTCTAAGCATTGTTTCTTGGTTATTAGTGGCTACTCGGGATATAACATATTGAAGAGTAGACCAAGCACTAGAGCACATAAGCTAGCATGGGTGCACTTCAAGGTATTTAATTGCATTAAGTACACAATTTGTTTTAACACTTTTGTATGATTTTAATTGTTTGAATTTTGTTCATATTGAATTTTGGTGCAACAAACAAACCGGAGACTATGAGTGCGACTATTATGTAATGCAATGGATGGCGATCATTATACGAGCTGGAATTGATAGAGGTTGGGACAAGGTAATTCAATATGTTATATCAATTCATCAATAAATTTACTATTTTAATTGGTCTATGCACCAATGTCAAGTTATTATATGTTGCAGTTTTTTATGGA
This sequence comes from Sesbania bispinosa, assembly GCA_026901365.1. Taxonomy (NCBI): domain Eukaryota; kingdom Viridiplantae; phylum Streptophyta; class Magnoliopsida; order Fabales; family Fabaceae; genus Sesbania; species Sesbania bispinosa. Next base: position 1,211,381 of record QLOH01000045.1, on the reverse strand, counting down.
GACCAACCCATTTGACTCTGACGCACTTGAATACACTAGAACCAGCTAGGCGAATTTTTTTCTTGACTTTTATAACACTTTAGGGTAGTTGACATTAGAAAAGATTTTCACAATTCATAGTTGATTAGTTTGACTTATTTAGAATAGTTTTACACATAGTTGATTAGTTTTTTTTTATTTACAAAACTTATATATATATATCAATTTCATTATAAATATATTGATGCAAATTGGCCTTGGACTTATAAATTGTGGTTGTTATTGCGTTCTGTGAACGAATTGGTCTGTTCTGGTCTGTTTGCAGGTTTGAGGTAACCTAAAAATAGAATCTACATTAAAAAAAACTCAAAAAAGACAACGGTTGTGGTCATAACTGTCGTCATAAGTGACATTCAACGATCGTTACAACCATAATTGTCGTTGTTGTTGCGTGTAAAAACATTCAACATTGGGCATATGCCATGAGGGTTGTTGACGTAACTGTCGTTCTTTTATTGAAGTTTCAACAACTTTTATTTCAGCAACGTAGCCGTCGTTGTCTCTAAAGTTTCAACGACAGTTAAAAGATGTTGTTGAAAGGTTTGGTTCTCAACGAGACTGGGTCAAGAACCATAGTTTAAAGCCCTTTTAATTGTCATTAAAACCCTAGTTTACAACAGTGAATATATCCACTTCTACTGGGAACAACCATTGTTTGATAAAGGATAGAGAATTTTAATATATATATATATATAGGGTGATTTTTGGGTAAACCTAACCCTTAATTTTCTTACTATAAAAGGTATTTTTATAATTATATTATTAATTTTTTTAATATAAAATTTATACTATTTATGGTAAAGGTCTACCATAGACCACTTTAATATGGTCTATCCTAAAATTCTCCAATATATATATATTCAAACACACACACACACACATACACACGAAAAAATGAGGGATCAAATTACAATAGTGTAAGTTATACCAAGTATAACACCTTTAATAAGTTTAGATCAAATGTGATTTTTATTAATCCAACCGTTGAATTATATTTATTCATCATCTTGATTATTTGTGTCAATTTTATAAAATTTTAACACTAATAAATTGATCATCAAATGATTGTTTTTTCATATATTTTAAATGTATATATGACGTTAATTAATCTTGAGATATCTCGATGACATATCAAATAATTTTTTATTAATGTAAAATTTTATATATATGATTTATATGATAGTAACTTTCAATCTAATAGTGGATTACTTAATACAATAATCTATTAAAAAGTTATTCAATGGTGTAATTTACATTGGTGTAAGTTGAACTCTCCTATATATATATATATATATATATATATATATGATAGTAACTTTCAATCCAACAATAAATTACTTGATACAATAATCTATTAAAAAGTTATTCAATGGTATAAGTTACATTAGTGTAAGTTGAACTCTTATACATATATTCCCTCTGGTCCTTTTTTTATAAGCCATTTCTTACAATTTTTTTGGTCCTTTTTATAAGGCATTTTACAATTTCAAGGTAGCATTTATTACCATTTTTTTTATTTACCCTTATTGACTTTAATGTCTTCTCAACTATCAAATGGTAGTGGAGTTTAGTTAGTGATATTAAATAAGGGTAAAACTATAAAGTTAAAATAATTTTTAAAACTCCAATAAAATTAACCAACTTTAACCATTTTTATTTGTATGTATAATTCGGTTAAGTGTGTCTTATAAAAAGGACCAGTGTGAGTGTGTATATATATATAAAAGAAGTCACGTAACTAGGGACGAATCCGGAAATAGATCAAACGAGGGGCCGAAATCGTTGATGAACTACTAACTTAAAAAATTTCATTAACTTTTTTATATAAAATATATCACACATATAGTATAAATATATTTATCAAGTTAAATAAAAATAATTATTAATTTGTATATTTACAAATATGTTAACATAAAAGATATAATGAGAAGAGCTTTGTAAAAAACATAATAACTACATTTTTAATCCAATTTAATATCTTATTATAAGAAGAGAAATTTAAAATAAAATAGAGGGTGGTTAAAATAAATATTACTAAAAAATTGTTTTGGGGGGGGCGGGGAGCCTGCCCCCACTAAATCCGTCTTTGCATGTAACCAACGCTCTAAAAATCGGACCGTACCGGTAAAGACATTGGTTTACGGTTCAACCGTGGTCGAACCAATATTAATTAAATTTATATTTTTAATATTATATAATATTTTAATTAATAAAATAACAAGAAACTATAAGAAATTAAGATATATAAAGTTGTAAATTTATATAAATAACCATATTATAAGGTTTATAAGAAAAAAATTAATAATAATTGATAAAATAATAGATGTAATTCTCAAATATATGTCTTTATTTATCTTAAAAATATTTTAAATTAAACAAAAATTTAAAAAATTGAAATTTTTTAAAAAGACTGATTCAACCGATTTTTGACTGGTTCGACTAGTTCTTCACCAATTCTCACCGGTTCTGAAATCCACTGATTTTTTGGGTTGAACGAACCAGTTACCAGGCTGGTTCCCGGTCGGACCGACTGGTCTGGTTTTTAAAACTATGCACGTAACATATTGAAATGATAATAGATCCCAATAAGTTTTTATGTTGTGGCGAGTTATTATCATTTTCAATATCAATATGTAACGTGACTTCTTTTATATATAGAGAGAGAGTCAGGATCCGTTGACACAATGTGTCAGACTTTAAGAGTTACACTTCTTAATAACTTTTTGTAAAATAAAAATTTGACCAATCTGTTGAATCATATTATATTACCTTCATGATCATGCATATCAACTTTATCCGAGACTTTGATTCTCTTCAAGCAAAATTTAGGATTTAACCTCGCTGAGAGAATTAGTCCCACCATGTGGATATTCCCAATTACATACAGTGAAGAATATATGTGATTCACACCAAAAGTGCAAAGACTCAAATATGTGTTGATTTTTATAGGATGAATTTATAACGATATTTATTATTATTACACACATATATATAGCGTATATAAAATCTTCATAATCCAAAATCATTTCATACTATATTTTACGTGTGAGAATGTGTATATGTGTGTGAAACAACAAATAAATTTAAAAAAATATGGTGCTCCAAGGGAGTGAAAGGCCCCAAACGAATTTCCTCATATGATGAGAAACAAGCCCGTGCATACCCTTCGAAATTCCCGGTGAGCATGGATATATAGAACACCAGTATTTGGATTCTTCAAAAATAGAGAGAGATGAGAAGCAACAAGTTTAATGACAATCATTAAAAGAGGTTTTTAACTTGATCCATAAAATTAATGTCATTGTAACACATGTACATGGGTTAATTTACTATAATACTCTAGATATAAAAGACCAAGAAACATCATGACCATTGTTAACATTTCATTATTAATTATATATGCTCTCGATCGAAATTATAAAAGAGGCTGCAGGGTGAATTACAACCCGAGTCCCATTATATTGTAAGAGTGAAGTTCACCTGAGTATGATATGACACACTCATTACCTCATTAATTTTAGACATGGAAATTAATGTTCAGGTTACTTAGCTTTTTTGCTAATTATGAAGTGGACAAGTATCAACATATTAATGAAATGATAAAGTGTCACTGTCGAGATTCCTCATCAAACGCACTCAATCTAAACCTTGATCAGATTAATTGCACCTTTCCTTATTATGTCCTGATCCTGCTTCCTAGCTAATACATGTCTCATAAGATATGCTAATCAATTAATATCCAATTAGAGTTTTTTAAGCCACCAAAATCATCAATGCAATGGATCTTCCTTAGTGGAGGAGTCTTTTCAGTAAAATAAAAGTTAAATGCTGTCAAGATGATAACCATATATGATGGGTGAATAAACAAACAATACAAAAAAGAAATGAATACATTAGAGAGAAAGTAAGGATATATAGCATCTACTTGAAAAAGATATATAATAAAATTTTATCTTAGATGTAAAATAAACCTTTACAAAGTAATTGAAGGAGTTCAATAGTTAGAGATCAAGAGAAAAAAACAAGTCAAACTATTAACAAGGATTTAGATTTAAATAATTTATGATGTGAGATATGATTTATAATAAAACATAAGCATCATTTAATATGTGTAACACCTCGTCTGATAAGATGAGTAAAGAATTTTATCAATATATTAGAGGATTTTTATATATAAAACCGTTGATTAATGTGATATTAACGTGACAATCATACATATTAAATTTGAGATAAATCAAACATTTATAGATATGTAAATTTATTGTAAACATTTACTTATATTTTGAAAAGTATATTGTACATTAAATTGAAGGTATTTGATAAAGTATCAAATGGTTTTTAAATTTTATGAAATTTTATAGACTTGATCTAGTTAATGAGAACTTTCAATTCAACAGTTAGATTAATGAAAATCAACGTTCATAAAAAGTTATTAAACGAAGTAACTTTACCAAGAGTTACTCTTGGAGTAACTTGATCACCTAGGAGGATACATAATCATTTGAATTTGAAAAAGGAGAAGAATAAAAAAGAGGTTGCATGTAATTTTTAAAAATGTCACGTGATTGCTTGTGAGAGAAAGTTTCATAAGTGAGTACTTGCTAAAAAAATGAGATTTTAATATATAATGATGGATTATAAAAATATAATTCTTTTCATTTTGTAAAACAGCTTTTAAAATTAACTCTAAAAATAACCTTTTTCAATAATATTTTCTTGCAGCTCGTTTATATTAACAAGTTTCCAGTAAACCATTTGTATTAAACTATTAATTCAAGAGCACATATAGACACTTAGTTTTTACAACTGATCTCATAAAACAGTTGTATTGTATTATAGCTCTACCTCAATTGTCCCATTTAAGACTGTTTCTATTCTGACTTTCTGTATTTATATATATAAAGAATCAAGTTCAACAAAGTCACAAGACAATTTGCGTGTTTTATGGTTTGTAGCAAATTTTTTCTGGTTTGTATTTACAAAAGACCAACATAAATCTATTTACAAAAGACCAACATAAATCATTAAATGTGTTTGATTTATTGTAAAATTACGTTTCAAATATAGATCCGGGCCAACGCTACATAGCATTGGTTTGATCGGTTCGGAACCAACACTACTCTCTGTAGCGTTAATCCAGATTCACATTTGAAATGTAATTTTAAAGTAAACCAAACACACTCTAAATCTGCTTCCAAAGGTTAATACTTCGCATGCGTGCCAGAATGGGCCCCAGTGGTGTCATGAAAAAAGTTGAAGTTGCAAATTTAACATTCCCTACTACCAATTTGCTTCGTCGTTTAATTAAAATATTGCCTAATCGATATTTGCATGATGCTTTGGCATACTGATGCAACGAAGCCATGACATTATGCACTGGTTGATCAGGCTCCCATTTTAATTCTTGTTGTAACAAATCATGAAGATAGTGGAAATAGCCACAAAAAAGCAGCAATGATCTTTTCTAGATCATGCATAAGTACTGTATCGTTTTCTGCCTTTCTTAAAGATAAATTCATAGTCGATGCCGCCCCATTCATTTCTGTTAAAGAACTGGAATAACTTATCTTGATGCAACAAATATAATGGTTACAATTTATTACATTCTCTCATATACTTAGCAACATACCACTACCACCTTTTAAAAGGTCCTTTAATTGGATGCAGTTTTCAAAGGTTCAAACATGCAACAAGGGAAGAAAAAAAAAGATGGTAGAAAAATTAACAAGCAGATCATATGTGCCTTTTCCCATTTGATCTCATTCAAATAAATACTACCAAGGATATGTTTTTTTTTTAACTTCCAATATGCAATTATTGACTATTGACAGCCCTTGAAAACCAATATATGTCTAGAATGTAAATAGAAAGAAACTAAAAGTGCTAAATATTTAAGAGAATTTATATTTATGTTACCTCCAAAAACAGAGATCCAAATAAATAACAAAAGTTCTGGCTCGACTGAACCAAACTATAGGGTGTAGATTACATTTCCATGATTCTCTGTTAATCTCATGCAATTATGCAATCTAGCCTGCCACAAATTTAAAAAAAAAAAAAATCTATTTCAAGTATTCTCAGTTTTTGAGGGTACATGTTTGGTTTAATTAGATGAATCTCTTGTTTTTTGTTGTAGAGTTTGAGAGTGATGAGCCTGTGATTCTGATCTCTGTAATTGGGTTTTATCCCTATTTCTTGCAATAAAATACTTAACTACCTATAAGCTTTCTTTTCCTATCATCCAAACAACGTAAATGATTTCATCAATACCTCAAATCCATGATGCACATGCACGGACACTCCAAACCAGGTATTGTTTCCATGCTAAGACACCAGGGTCAGAAAAGGTGCAACTCTTTAAATCCTAATGGTACAATTTGAACTTTAACACGTTGCACTGTCCATGTTAGAGCCCGTGCTCCTTAGTGAGTTTCATTCTCTCCAATTCGATACTTCTTGAAAAAGATCGTTATCCTGTTAGTAAATTAGCAGCCCGATTTCTCTAGGACCTCTTCTCAGTTAAAGGCGCACTCTTAACCCCTTCTGTCCCTTCTCTGTTTTCATCCTCCCCTCTTATTTTTTTTTTCTTCTTCCTCCCCTCTTCATCTTCTCCTCTATGTTTCTTTCAACAAGACCAGCTCTCCATTTCAACCTTCAATTAGATTCTGTTAGCAGCAACACCTTATAGATAGATATATATGCCCTCCTAATTACTATTATATGCTTTCTATCTAGGTTCCTAAGTCATAAGTCCCTTACAAAATGAGTTCTAATAAGAGTTCAAACCTTACCTTGACCTCAATGTCATTGTATGTATAAAATGCCCTGAAAATATAGATACCTGAGTTCTCCTAATTATTACTAGGTTGGAACTAGAAAGTATGTTAATAATAATACAAAAAAGCCTGAGTGAGATCAACAAATTTGGTGCCTGATTTTGAGGATTTTGACATAAATCAACATGAGACTCGGGTTGACATTGATAAAAAATGTCAATTGGAAGTAACACAAAAAAGATAATTTCAAGTGCATGTTCTAAACAAGGAAGGAGTCAAGCACACTATTCACTAAAGAAACCAAAGCAAAAAACACCAATTGATTATTTTGCACATCAAAATAAGAGTTAGTACAAAATAGAAATATTGCCATATGATATTAAACCACAACCACTATAGATTATGCTTGCAAGAAGGATGCAAGGAAGATAGATCATAAGCAAATTGCAAGGTTGATCTAAGAAGCAAATCCCTTTTAATTCAGTTAACTACAACAGTTTTGTTGCAATGAACTGCTCCTCCCCAGAAAAAAAGCCTTACTGAAGTGAGCAGTCCATTTCTCAAGGTATTCGAGCACATTCTCAACATGATGAGAGAATACAGTAAGAAGTGCATCAAACAAAGGGATATTCTATCATGGCGGATTACAAGAAAGATAGATGAGAGAGGACTTCAATTAATTTCTTAGTGACTAACCCACCATGTCTATTTGACATGGCTTTTATGCAATTGTCATAAAACATATATATCATAAGTGAGAACAACAGACCCATATCAAAAGCTTCATCTCTTGTTCTGAAATCCTACTCAAATCTCTTTGAATAAACAATCACATAGATAAACCAACCTCAATGATTCAGCAATACTAATTACTGACACTAAGAACCACAGCTTTATTGAAATTTGAAATCCATCAAATTTGTGTCATGATTCATGATCAACTGATATTATTTTTCATTCCATGTGATGAAAACTAGCATGAATAGAGGATAAGAAGCAACTCTTCTAACTTTAAAAATACAGTACAGTATGGCAAATAAAATTATGTATAAAAGCCATGTCAAATAGACAAATATCATGGCTAATGTCAATCGAGTATGATAAATACCACAAAGTGGAAACATATTTTATTTCCTAATGCTTCCACAAGGAATAAAAGGGAGGGAGGGCATTAGAGATACAAGGATTGTCAAGAATAACAATTAAATGGAATAACTAAAACCAATGCGTCGATTGTAACCCAATTTTTTCAATAAATATATAAAAATAGTGATATCCTTACCAAAATTGTGTGAGCCATTTTGCAACTTTAACACATGCTTTCAGTTCTCCTTAAAAATGTTCTAGTATTCTCCGTTAGATAAAATCCTTTTTGGAACATTTCTTTAACCCACTGCTTAGCCTCATCTTTCCTTTGATGATTTGAGAAACCATGTACCATGATATCATAAGTCCAGCGATTAGGCTCATAACCCATTTGACATATCCTATCAAACAACTTACAAGCTTGGTCCATATCTCTATCAGTCGCTTTTCTCAGCAACAGATTGTAGGTGTAAATGTCAAGTGGAAAGCACTTCGCTATTAATTCCTCCAAGTCCTCAATAGAATGGTTTCCTATGAGACGACCAGAAAATGCACCAATGATCAAACTCAACACTGAACTGCCAGAAAATTCCTCCTCTTTCACCTTCACTCCTCTTAAATGAGCACATATATCATAGACTTCTGGTGATATCAAAGAATGAAAAAGAAGTACGTTACCAAGATAAGAAGTTAATCGACGTCCCATTTTCTCATACATATTAACAAGATTTATTGCTTCATGATATCTTTTTAATGAGCAAAGCTTCTGCACAAGATCCTCGTAGCATTCAATGCTTGGATTTAATCCAACTTTTAACATTTCAAAGAAGAACTCAAGTGCAATGTCTGTTTTATTGGACTTGCAGAGACCAGAAATCATGGAATTATATAGTTTTTTACTCACCACACCCTGGCGCTGGACATTATTAAAGAAAATCAGAGCATCAGAAATCCTTCCACTTTTCAAATAATTCTTCAACATAAGAATATGAGAAGACATATTGGGCTTAGTGCCATTCCTTTGCATCAACTCAAATACTTCCCTAGCCAAAGCAGCCTCATTGACATGCAAAGCTCCGTAAAGGAACAAGTTATAAATCTCATGATGAGGATTATGACGAGTCAGTAACCCCAATAAACTGAAAACACGTTCTCTTGGATTATCCATGCCAAGTAAAAGACAAAGCACGTCTCTAAATAAGGGACGTGTCAGTTTATGACCCTTCTCTTTCATTTCAAGAAGAAGACGAGGAGCAATGTCTCCCCTATTTGACTTAATAAAACCCCTAATCATCTTGGTGTAGGACAGTCTAGCGGTTACATTGTTAAGCTCCCCATGTATCAAATAACCGTCTTCTAGTCTTCCAGCTCGACATAGAGCTGATATAAACCTGTCATACGTGGAAGCATTTGGCATAAAATTCCGCACCAAGGCAAGATGGAGCAAATCCTTCATCTCGTCAATCTTGCACTCTCTACATAAAGCATTGGCAAGCGTGGAAAAGGTTCGTCTATCAGGAAAATAACCCTGACCAATAGAACGTCTCAACACGCTGTAAGCCTCCTTAATGCTCCCATCCCAACACAAAGTAAGTATCAAATACTTGTAAGCCATGTTATTGGGAGACAATCCAAGTTCAGACCTGGACTTGTACAATTCAAGTGCAACATCCACCATCCCTACTTTGCAAAAGAAGCACAAGACAGCATTCATGGTAACCATATCAGGGGGAATGTGAGTCTCATTCATATCCATCAACAAATCATATACCTCAGGAAGTCGGTTCTCCCTCAAGAGCCTGCAAATCAAAATGTTATACCGAACCGGGGGAGGAACATACCCTTCAGAATCTTTCTTCTGCCTGAAAAACTCCAGCGCCTCATCCAACCTACCATGCTGCACAAGACCCCTTATCCACACACCGTAGGCATTGTCCAATGGAACCAACCCTAAGTTCCCAAATTCCTTAACCAACTCAACAGCACGCTCAAACCTATTATTCTCACACAATGCACCAATGAGAAAGCTCACCTCAGAGCCATGCAACTCTTTCCCACTGTACACCAAGCCATTGAGATAAGCTTCTGCCTCCTCCAACCGACCCTGCTTGCACAAAAACTTGATAACAATGGTATTGGTGATGCAGCTTTCATAGCCCCTCATGCGAATCTGGTTGGCAATGGCATCAAAGGCATTGTAATAGTTGTCCTCAACAAGTGCATTCAAGAGAACATGGTAAGCAAAGCTGTCCAAGTCCAAACCCTGGCATATGAGATAAAAACGAGGGGCGTTGGTGCTTCTATTCTTCCACTGAGGAGCAATTTATTTATTTATACATGTATAAAACTATTAACAGAATGAAGAACTAATTGTAACTCTAACCAACTATCAGAATCAGAAGCAAGCATATAGAAAGGACACCTCAGCACTAGTTAGTTTACATGGTGTGATACCTGAAAGCGCATTTTGGCAAACAGGTTGAGGGCAATCTCGGGTTTGCCAGCGATGGCGTAACCAATGACGAGGGTGTCGTTGAATCGGACCCTGTGGGCGAAGACGCGCTTGCTGAAGGTGTGGAGGAAGTCAAGGACGAGGGGCATGAGCTTAGCGCGTGAGAGAATGCGGAAGATGGCGACGAAGGTGGCGCGTGTGTGGTAGAACCCAGGCTGTCGGCCGGCCCAATCGAAGAACTTGAGGCAGGAGAGAACGTCGCCGTCATCGCTGCCGTGACGGAGGACACGGAGGACGAAGGGTTCGGAGAGAGGGAGGGAGAGGGCGGAGAGGGGGGCGGAGAAATCATCGTCGGAGGAGAGGATTTGGTAGATGCGGAGAAGGAGAGGGTCTCTGGAGTGGCGGCGGGAGGTGAACCAGGTTTTGAAGGTGTCGACGACGTCGTTTTGGGAGACGCCGAAGGAGAATGGAATTGGGCATGTGGAGGAAGATGAAGAAGGAGGAGAAGAAGTAGAAGTATAAGAAGAAAAGGTGTTGTTGGAGAGAGTGAAAATTGAAGAGAAAAGGGATCTTGGTGTGGGAGTGTGTTTAGTTACATGTTTGAGTGATAGCATCATTGGGGAAATGGATGGATTTGATTTTCTTCTCAAGCTACCATTGTCTTCCAACTGTTTGTGTTTGTGTTTGATTTGAATGGAGTGGTGTTTTCAGCAAAGGGTCAAAGGCTACTCTTGAACGCTTCTCTTCTGGGTTTATGGTGGGGTTTTAACTTTAAGCACCAGTTTTTAGTTGAGCTGCCTGTACAACCTCCTCTCAACCTTTTTTAGAGGGGGAAATAAAATAAAAATGTGCTTGTTATTTTCTAATTTCTTAATGAAAATTTAAGAAAACAAAAATATTTTTAAGCGTGAGTTTCTTTCAAGATATAACAATAAAATCATATTATATGAATCTTATTATCAATAATATTATTTATGGATAAATAAATATTTTTAAAAATAATTTACTTTAAAAATTAAAAATAGAAAAAAATATTATTGAATACTATGAGAACAAAAAGTGGATAAACAAAGGTAAAATACTTTTCCGAAAATCAATAATACCTAGGAATATTTTTTCATGTAAGGAATGTTTTTCTAAAATTGAATAAAACATGATAAAATCATATTCCCAAACTTACTTTTACGTGAATATTTTTATATACCTTGAAGTAAACACACTCTAAGAATAGATAAATATATTAAAAGGAGATATAATGCATTAAAAATAAAAAATATTACATTAACTTGAAATCATTTTATATATTTAAATTTTATCAAATTTTCTTAACATACAATTTTATAATGTAATTATAAATACTTTAATTTAAAAAGTTATTTTTAAATATGAATATTTTTATGTGTAAACTCGTTGAAGAAATCCAATAATATTTCATTTTTAATTTTTTTTCCATTTTATATATCACACAAATTTTTAAATAAAAAAACACTTTTGGTTTTTGTTAAACTTAAGGGAAAATTATATTTTTCATCCATATATGTTTGTTCAACTTTGATCTTTGTCTTTGTAATTTAAAACATGTGTTTTTGTCCCTATATTTCCAAACCCCCCCTCCCCAACTGTGATGATGACATGTCTAACAAAGATTCTACCCCACCCTCAATTATGGGTGCCAACTATGCTTACTCAATTAATTAAATGTATTTTATTAATTTTTAATTATTAGCAATTTCTAAATCCCTAATTTTTAACCTAACAAACCCCTAATTGCATATGCCATCTCATATCCTTTGCAATTTGATATTGTTGAAATGCTAAACTTGGCCTCTTCATGATTCAATCCACTACAAGTCAAATAAGAGGGAGAGATCTTAGTGGGGGTTCGTTTCCACTTCAATGACTAAATCACCGTCAACTATCTTCAAGTGAGAGTAGATCCAGAGAGCAAATCCTAAGGTGAGAGAAATGATGGCGGCAAGACAACCAGTACCTCTTTGGTGTGAGCACATTTGTGTTGAGAGGAAGAGGATGAGAGGGCCATTTGGGAGAATGGGTTTAGGTTTTTGAGAAGAATGGGTCTAGTTGATATTTTGGAATTTGGGGTATTCAAATTCCTCATTTCTAAAAAAAAAATGAAGTGAGAGTGAGATAAAGGGGTGAACGGTTGTTTTTGGGTAATTTGGGGCAAGAGAGAAATGAGAGAGTGTGCGAGTTCAAATGAAAATGATGAAGAAAACCTTCTTTCCCATAATCATCCAGTAAAAAAGTTTCCCCAATTTTTTGGTCCATGTGTTTTCATACCTAAATTAGGATTTAGAAATTTCTTACAATTAAAAATTAAAAAAATACATTTAATTAAATGAGATAGTAAAGTTGGAACCCATGATTGAGGGTGGGGTGGAATCTCTATTACATATATCATCAAGTTAACAGAGTTCACTGATGGCAGAGAACATGGTTAGGGGTTTTTTAGAATACAGAGACAAAAAATAAAGATTTTAAACTACAGGAACGAAGACAAAAATTGACTAAAAATATAGAGACGGAAAATATATTTTTTTCCTAAATTTAATTAGTTCTTTTATAAGTCTAACTTATCAATCTAGGTGCTTGAGCCTAAATTATCTTGTATTTAATAACTATTTCTCACACGTTTGACTTGAATGAGTGATTTATCAATATGTTATATTAATTTTATCTCAATTATAAATTGGTAAAAAAATCGTTAATAATTTGAGTGTAAATGAATTATAAATTTTAATAAACCAAATAGCCTAATTATAACTCATTTTGATATTTTTAATTAACTAGATATGAGTAATTGGAAAATGTGAGCTCTGTGATAGACTTTATAAGCTTATTTTTTGGGAGTGAGAGTCATATGTCATTGAATTTCAAAATGGGAAAGTTTTCATATACCACAAACAGTGGTACAACATTATTTATACCACTGTTTGCGACTAAGTTTTATTATTTTTTCCTTTGTTTTTTAGGCTTTGTCTATGGTACTTAATAGCATAGGTCGTGTACCCATACCAGAGATGTTCCTGACCGTCAGATTTAATAATTTTAAATTCAATGGCCCTAATTCTTGACCTGTGACCGGTTGTGCTTTTTTTCCTTCAGAACATACTATGTTTAATGGTATTTGTATTTGTGACCCATCGTTGTTACATATTTGTGGCTTTGCCCCATGTGTAAAATGACCGTGAACCCCTCATTGTTAAATATAAAAAAAAATATGAAAAAAAAGAAAATAAAATTGGTTCTTATTCTCCCAGTTAGGGTTCCTCTTTTCCGTGCAGTTCAACCGTGCTTGTTCGTGAACCACCGCGCCGCTTCATATATTCTGACCACTGCGCCTGTGAGACATCAGCTTCCATCGCGCATGTTCGAAGCTGTTCAAGAACCGACCACCACCGCTCTGTTCGCGCGATCATCGTCGCGTCTGTCCGCCTCTGTTCGAGCTTGTTTGCGCCTATTCGTGTTCCGACCACATCTGTTCGCGCGATCACCACCGCTCTGTTCAAGAACCGACCACCACCGCTCTATCCGCCTCTGTTTGAGCTTGTAACCACCGAGCAGCAATGAAGCCATTAACTCTTCTGTGCTGTGCGGTAAAATTTCTTTTAAAAGAAGTTCGTTTTACAATTTAAAAATTTCTGTTGTTGTTTTGATGCACATCTGTTGTGTTGGTTTTTGAATATCTGTTGGTTCTTCTTTTGCTAGATTGTTCTGCTGAGAAGTTGCAGTGAAAAATACTAATTATGGCTTCAAGAAAACGTAAGGTTGCACTTGGAGAAGGGTCCTCTGATTTTAACAAGGCAACCCCGAAAAAATCCAAAAAGAGCAGTACCAGGTCAAGCAGGTCAGTGGCATCTGAAGCTGTGCTTTTTAAATCCCCAGAACATGAATTATGGTTTAACAGGGCTGTTAAGAAAAGGGGGATTGTTCATGATAGATCTTTTGATATTAGTGAAAATGATTACAAAGAGGTTTATGATACAATCACTTCCAGGGGATGGAAAAAATTTTGTGAGACTGCTGGTATGGATTATTATTCTTTAACCAGAGAATTTTATGTTAATGCTCATCATGATAAGCAGGAAGCACCTACTTTTGTTTCATTTGTACGGGGTAAGGAAGTTTCTTTTGATGCTCAAACCATCAATAAGGTACTGAAGATTAAATTGGCTTCTCATCCTGGACCAAATGGCCATGAGTTATACCGTCAGGAAGAGCTGCATGAAGATATAGTTGAACTAATGTGTAAACCTGGTGTGGGGCTATTGCTGGACAATAAAGGCAGAGTTAAGGGCTCAAGGATGGGTGATCTGAAACCCATCCCAAAGGCATGGTGCACTTTTATAATTTCTGATTTTTTTGCCTGTTTTACATTCTAGTGATATTGTGATGGAAATAGTACATCTATTATATGCTATCTTGATTGGAATTGAAATAGATGTAGGAAAAATTATTGCACAGGAAATGGATAAGATTGTTGTATCTGGAAAACAAACTTTAGCTTATCCATCTATAATTGCTTTGTTATGTCGTGAAGCAAAGGTGCAACTAAGAGGTGATGATAAAATCAAGCCATACCCTAGTATCACCAAAGGGTCCATTTATCATTTTGAATTTCACTATGATATTGACTTGGGGAAGCAGTCCCAAAGAGTCACACCCACTCGCATGATTTTGAAGGACCAAAGGCTGATGATGCTAGCTGACCGTCAAGACATTATGCTGCATAATCTGTATTCCCTTCGCCAAGGGATTACTTTTGGACTTCAGAAGCTGAATCAAAGATATGAATGTCTTGAGAAGATGATAGTTCAACTGGGGGCTCATTCTAATGTTGATTTGGATCAATATAGAAGTGAACCAGTTTCTGATTCTCAAATTGCAGGACTCATTGCTCTTAAGGAATTTCCTGATATTGGTGCTGCATTTGGATCAGATGAAGAAGAAAAAGGGCATAGCACAAACTAAATTGCAAAATAAACCCAATGTATACAAATCGAAACCAATAATGCAACAAAGATGTGTCATTTTTCATAAACCTGAAAATCACACTTCACTCGTGTCTCATTTATTAAACATTCCCCAGAACGCAAAGACAGAGAGTGGTTAATAGAAGATTGAACTGAAAACTAAAGCAAATGAAATCAAGACCCTAAACCAGTGCGTCAACTTAGGCCAAACTACAAACACATGAAATGGACTCACCTCAACTGCGAAGATAAATTGCAGATCTCGAATCAAGTACGCCAAACAGATCAACAACCAAGGTGCGAAGCCAAGTTTGCCCTCACGTTGTATAACGCACCTTTCAGTGTCACGATCTATGCTCGCAATTACTAAAAGCTCACGATCTATGCTCTACTAGAACGACGGCGATAAAGAGAACTCTGGAGGAGAGGAAATGAAATGCCAGGGAACACACATTTGAAAGGGTTTCAAATTTTATCATTTTTTCAATTTGCCCAAAAGGACCAAAATATAAAAACGAAAAGTTTAGAGGAAATGATAAAAAACTGGTTAGAATAATGCAGCTATCCGCTAAAACAGATCAAAAGTCTTATGTATGGGTACATGACTTGTTGGTCTTATGCACCCTAGAAGGACCCTGTTTTTTATTTGTTTTATAGTTTACCACAAACAGTGGCACACGTTTGCCGTAAGTGAATGAGTACTCTTCCAAAATGGTGATGTTAAAAAGTTAAATGGGTAAAAAATATGATTCCATTCCTATCATAAAAATGAATCCCCTAACAAATAAATAAAATGGAATATCATCAAAGTTTAAAAACACATCAGCAACGTTAGCAAAAAAAAAAAATTAATAATTTTTTTTACAACCAATGCGTTGCACAATTAGAGACGGGGAAGTAGTTGTGTTGGTCACGGAACCGAAGGGGATAAAAACAGTACAAACATTTCTCACTCCTTGCTTTGGCATCGCATTATAGCATACTCTTGTTCTTCAACTTCACCTGGTAAGCTTCACATACCCTAATGCTTCTTGTTATTTGCACTTTTCCCCCCAAATTATTTGTTTTTCCCGCTCTATGTCCAAATTTCTCTGTGGGTTTTGTAGTTTGCTCTTGTTTATGCTCTAGGTTGTAGCCTTCATGAAGTTCATTGCCTCGTTTCCTTGTTTTTCTTCACAATCTTCAATGAATTAACTTTAATCATATGTTGGTAGGCCCACTCTGAATTGAGCACTGGGAACAACCTCAAACAAAGGGTTTTTTCTTTTGTTGAATTAAGGTTGAAACTTTGTAAATTTTTAGTGGCCCTGGTTCCTTAAAATCAATTTTCATGATCATAACATGATTATTTTGCCTGCTATTTCGTGTGTGTTTGGTTTATCACAAAACCATGTTTTAAACGTGAATCGAGCCAATACTACTGATGTTTGAAACGTGATTTTGGGGTAAATCAAATACACTAGAAGACTTTTATTTAGCCCCCCATGTCTGGTGAATAGTTAAGAGTGATGGGAACATCTAGTATCTTGGAGGATATGCCCTATACATACCCAAAATTCCTCTCACAATACCCAGAGGTCAGGGCCACCATCATGTTCATGAATGGCTGATCAATATGTAACCAAATGTTTGTTGGAAGTCCACAGTAAGTAGGTACCCTCATTTGTTTCAGATTTCATTGTTGAGAGTGGAGTAGACACTTGAGTTCTGCTGGCATAGATGGCTTTCAGGATGCTGAGTTTATCAACAAAGGTTCGATTTGAGGCCACAAGTTTCAATGGCTTGCCACCACCTCGGTCCCCCAAATCATTGCCTCATCTCTCACTCCCAAAGCCATCTTGGGTTGTGAGAACAGAATCGAATGTTCGGAAGAAAAGAAGGAAGAAGCCGGATCCACCTTGTGTAGTATGTGAAGGGAGTGGAAGAGTTGATTGCCACCAGTGTCAGGGAAAAGGAAGGACAAACCAGGCTCATTTGGAAATGCTCCCAAAAGGTGAATGGCCAAAATGGTGTAGGACTTGTGGTGGAAGTGGTCTTAGTTACTGCTCCCGCTGCCTTGGGACTGGAGAATATAGGTATATTATGGGCTTCCATTTCATGAACATGGGCGATAATAAATCCCAAGAAAACAAGCCTTAGGTTTTTTTTTTGGGTGATATTAAGTTTGAGCCTTTGAGGTCACAGAGAATGTCATGGTACAGCAGATCTACTTGTAATTGCTGAATAGTTAATCTCAATCTCATTATGGATAACCTCCATTAATAGATTGTTCCAACTCTTACTTCCCTGAGCAATTTGATTTTAACATGCAGGTTGATATGTTGTAAGTTGTAACCTGAATAGCTGATTTAGTTTTAAAATGATTCTGACTGGACTGAACTAAATAGTTTCCTAAAAGAAATTTGGCCAAAAATATAAAAGATAAAGGAAAAAAATAATCTTTCAAGTTTAAAAGTTCAAGTTCTATTTACTCAGTACCATTTCTTCTTTTGAGAGATGTACATTTGACTTATTTTTACACCACTTGTAAGTTAGATTATGGAAAATGATCCCTCTCATTCAAGAACAAATCATTTTTCAATTTGGTGTCTGGACAGAGAAAAACATAACAGAATTGACTTCATAATGAGACATGATAAATGTCTTACACCCCCTTTCAATGAATTAAGGTAAATAAGCATGGTAAATAGAGAACTTCGAAACGCCCTTGAACAGGAATATGATCTCTATTATTTGCTTAGCTGTTTTTCTTGCTGTCAAGACTCAAGAGATCTTTGAAGGGTGTCTAACCTCAGTCCATATTCCATGCCATTGTTAATATTCAAATTTTTTTATTAATTAATTTCTATAACAATGAAATAACTAAACATGAAATTATACATGTTCAACATTTAGGAGTACGAAGCATTTAACTTGACCTAACAAGATAGGTAGTGACCAGCATGCTTGTTTGAAATATTTACTTGCTGAGTCAACAAAGTGCTTGTCACTTCTACATATTTTGTTTGAAAAAGTCCCTGGCCTCTGTATTAAATCCATTTCTTTGATGTAGCTAATGGATATTTTCAGTGTTCTTTTAGGTTATTGGTTATGATAGAATTACAACTTACTACATGCTTAACTTTAGAATGTTCAACTTGAGATTTATTTTTGGGTGCTTATGCTTGTGGTTCACTTTTAGAGTTGATAACTTGATATACCTGTTGAAATAAGAAAAGTAGATTCTTGCCATACTTGATACGCTGCAAGTTATTGTCAGTAGAACTTTATTGACTCAGCAACCATTTTCTATGAGCTTATTTGAAGTATGTGGTTGATAGGGTCATAGACTCTTTTCAGATACTCAACTTTGGTGAGGTTGAATTTCCCAAAAAGTTTATCTCTCACACACATATTTCATTTTCCAAAGATCTATGGGAACATTTTAGATTGTTTACAAGTTTGAATGCATAAACCTGGTTTATAGGCACTCAAAGCTGGAGTTATATCATTCATAATGCAAATAAGTGAAGGGAACGACAGACCTTGTTCTACAAACTCATTTTTACAGTGGAGTCAATGGCAGCTGCTTGATTCTCTTCTACCTACTGGTGGATTTGCTCATTCTTTCGGCCTTGAAGCAGCAGTTCAGTCCCACTTGGTGTCTGATTCCAATGAGCTTAAGACATTTATTATCCATGTATTGGAGAATACAGGGAGCTTACTCCTTCCTTTTGTGTACTCAGCTTCCATGTCACCCAATTTGGAAACCTGGCATAAGCTTGACAAAATATTGGATGCTACCCTAACTAATGAAGTGAGTCGAAAAGCATCAATCTCGCAAGGATCTGCATTAATGAGGGTGGCTTCAGCTATGTTTTCTGAGATTCCCTCTCTCAAAACTATGAGAGATGCTTCTCTGGGGTTAGGAACTGTATCTTTTCATCATGCTCCTATATTTGGACTTATATGTGGAGCACTAGGATTTGATAATACTAGTTCTCAGAGAGCTTACATGTTCATCACAATGAGAGATGTGATTTCAGCTGCTACAAGGCTAAACTTGATAGGACCCCTTGGTGCAGCATTGATGCTGCATCAGGTTTCTCCTATTGCTGAAGTTATATTAGGAAAATGGATGAATCGTGATGTTGAGGAAGCATGCCAAACTATGCCTCTGCTAGATACTGTGCAGGGCTGCCACAGTTACTTGTTTTCAAGGCTGTTTTCATCTTAGAAGGCACATATAAAATTTGTATGAAACAATTAGTCTTGTGCTTCAAGTTTTCGTATCTTTTTTGCATGTTGAATCACTGTTTTGGAACATCAAATGGTGATATCTCTTCACTGTGCTCTGAATTATTTGGTTTGTTTCCCACTGAATAGTTCTGGTTATTCACTGTTAATTATAATAACTATTTATTAGCCATTGTGTAGTTTATTAGGGTATCATCACGTTAGTGTTTTCTTTTTAAAGAATATGTTATTATACTCTCTGCATGTACCTGAAGATAGTTGAAGGATTATACTCCTTTCAGTACTTAGTACTAAATAGTAGTCCTTTAAAAATACAAAACAGTTATTAAATACGTTTTTCGGCATTATCATTTATTTTCTTATAAGAATGAACATGATGACTTTTTAAATATTTGTAGGGTTAATTTGGTGGTAAAAGTTTTATTAAGCAAGTGTAATAATACAAAAATCTTTAGAGGATTAAGTAGATGTTTTACTCAAATTTTATTATTTAGCCATCCTATTTAGAGAGAATAATGATTCTTTATCAGTAACATCCTAAAAGTACGGTGTTAAGGTATAAAGAGGAGAGTGTTAAGGTATAAAGAGGAGAGTGACACATAGTAAGTGAAAGATATGATAAATGATATTATGAGAACAAATAGTTAATTTAAAATTCAATCTCTCTTCATTATCATTTAATAATATATTACCCTCAATTGATAATTATAACAACAAATAGTTTAATTTAAAAAAAATTGAATAATATAATAATTTAAAATTATATGAAATACTATTTTTTGAAAAATATGGTTAGAATAATTATTTTTTATAGCCACCAAAAAAATAATTAGTTTTTATGAATTAGTAATTCATATTCAAAGTAAATATCCCTTCATAAATATTCAAATTACATCCCTAATTCAAACTAATTATACTATAATATTTAGCTCTCAAATTTAAGTTCATTTAAAATTCAACATACACTTTATATTTTAACAAATATTTATGTTATTAAAAAATAATGAACATAAACAGGAACATCTTAAAAATAGTACCATAAATAAATCCATAAATTCATGAACTAGGAATTACATTGATACTTATAAACAAATCTACCACTTATTATCACTCACCACGTGAATCAACTAGTAAAGGGTTGTTCCAGCTTAATCAGTATCTCGAGAACCTTGAGTATGCAATTGTGTTAAAAACTCGAAATGAGAACTTTATTGCTCATAGAGGTCTTACTCAGATTAAACAAGATTTGTCTTCCAAGAAAAATGTAAACCGGTTTAGATAATTATCCTCATACATAATCTTGTTGTTATAAATATGGTTTTGCATAAAAAAACTCTAACATTTATTAATCATTCTGATGATTATAAACAATTAATCCACAAATGGGCCGTTTGGGGTGGTGACAAGTTTTCAGTTTTTTGTTTTAAAAAAATTTCAACTAAGTTTTTACAACTCAAAATTGAAAACTAAAAACAACTTTTTGTGATTTTCAAAACATCTATTTTGAAAACCACAAAAAATGATTTTTATAGGTGCCGTTTGGGGTGGTTGCGAGTTTTCAGTGTTTGGTTGTAAAAACTTTTGAATTTTTTTTAAAATCAAAAGCTAAAAACTCACAACCACCCTAAACTTTCAGGTGAGTTGTAAAAACTTAGTTGAAATTTTTTAATAATAAAAAACTGAAAACTCGCAACCACTCCAAATAACACCTAATTTCTAACTACATCGTGTTGGTGTTGCATTGTTTCCTCTTCCATAACGTTTTGTTGTCTCATTCAAATCAAAGTGAATTCATGAACCTAGCTAATTAATTGACTTGCTTCTCCACTGTACGTCATCGTCTTCTCGTACGTGCATAAGGAAATCCTCAGCATGTGGATATATTCTTCAGTTTCACCACCAACTTTTGTATGATTATTCTTTTCATTCATCATCCCCACATGTTGATCTTGATCATGCAACCCACTATGCATTATTTCAGCATCCATAGTCTTCTCTTCGTTTTTCCTATGACAGTCACCACCATTCTCATCATTAAGGCCGTTAGCATGTTGAGATAATAATTCACGATTCATCACATTCTTATTATCACGAGACATAAACATTAGTATTTGAGCAGCATTAATATCCTCATCGCTATAAATACATCCTCGACCTCTTTTATCAGTCTTACCCCAGCTTGGTGGCAAATACTTCAATAGTCCTTTTGATGATCCGTCATTATTCTCTTCCATGGAACAATTAGAAGAATTTTGGTTTTGATAAGGAGGGTGAACACCCCTCCAACGCCTCTCAGGGTGGGATCTCATGTGTCCATGCAATGACTTTTTAGATGGAAAATTCTTCATGCAAACACAACATTTCAATTTATTATTGGATGACTTATTACCCAAGTTACTTTCTTGATCGTCAGAATCCATATTGAAAGCTATGTTTCGAGAATCACAAGGTTTAGGATTTAGGATAAGAACTCTCGATTCGATCCCCACTAAACACACTCTTACATATGAAAGAGTGATGATCATTATATATAAATAGGATTGGCGGTTAATACCAAAAAAAAAAAAAGAGAGGGAAGTGGGGATATTGCAAAAATCTGATCAAGAAAGAAAGATAAGCAGTTAGTTATATTAGGATACAGAGAGAGAGTGTAATACATTAGAGGGCACTTAATATTGATAAAATCTTCTAGAAAGAAAGATAAGTAATAACTAACTCATCATTTGTCTTTTCAAATTAAGAATTTTTTTCTAAGATAAACCTTTAATTAGTATATCAAATATTCTCCGAATTCAAACGCGCTAACATTTAAATTTTGTCAAAAGTTAATTTAAATGAAACAAATATTTTAATGTTAATAAAAAGTTAAAAACCTAGAATATAAAAATAAAATTATTTTATTAATTTTTCATTTTTTATAAAATATAATTAATTAGCGATAAATTAGATTTAAGTTTGCGTCATATATAATTTTCGGTTTACATTCTTCTTTATTTTTAATTTAAAAATGAAATTAATATCAGAGATTTTTTTGAAATATAAAAAAATTGATTTTAACATATAAAAATATTGAAATTTAATTTGATTTTTTTTTATTTTTGAAAAACATGAAAATTACTTGATTTAATATAAAGTTATGTGGGAGGCAACTTGTTCAATGTATTGTTCTTTTTTCTTTCTTTATTTATTTTTTATTTTTGTAATTTTAAAAGTAGTGTAACAAGTGTCTCTTACATTGGGATGATATTTTTATCAAATAGAAAAAGATAATTAAAATATTTTAAATTATAAGTTAATTGATAAAATCATTTTAAAGATAACAGAACATTTTAAGCCGTGGATTTAAAATTTAATTTTTTTAAAAATTTTAAAAATAGTGTAAGTAGCTATAAATGTTCTTTGAGCCCGGAGGCATTTACCTTGGACTAGGGCACCATCCCCTCACCCTAAATTTTCATTCATCAAAAAATCATTTTAAAGATAACATTTAAATTAAGATGTAAACAAGTCGTGGATTTAAAATTTAATTTTTTTAAAATATTGAAAGTAAAATTAATTAACAGAACATGAAATTTATAATTGTAAAATAATGGATAAGACCATCCTGAATTACTGGACCCGAACTTAAAATTTAATAATTATAAAAAGTGTAAAAGTAAAAATGTAAAAAATATTTTCAAGAAAGGCTTTGACCCTCCATCAATACCAAAAAAAAAAAATATTTTCAAGTGGAAGATGAAATTTTGGAACACAATTTGGAGTAGCGCTTCAAATGAAAAAGAATTCGAATGTTAGGCTTTCAGCAATACTAGGTGCTGTACTTAGTAAGTTGATCGATGATTGTAGTGAATGCAATCAATACTGTTTATGGATTATTAACCCGTGCTGATTATGGATTATTAACCCGTGATCTAGGGTACTCGGTATTCAGACCCAATAATGTTAACGAGGGTTCTTGGAGCACTTGTTAATGAACAAAAAAATAGAAAATTTTTATTGGAACGTGTAACATTTAATTTTATTGATGCAATTAATACTGTGATTTCCAATGTAAACCTTCATGGATTCTTAACTCGTGTCCTTAGGACTGGATCCAAAAACAAATAATGAATATCATATACTAAGAGCCTGTTTGGGTGAAACTTCTGCAGAAGTACTTTTAGGTGAAGAAAATAGTATGAATCAAATAAGTCAAATGCATTTAACTTCTCCCTAAGTTAAAATTAGTTACTTTTGGAGAAGCTAAATGGGAGAGATTTTGGAGTAGGTGGTCTACAAAGACTAATTTTAACTTATGGAGAAGTTAAATGCATTTGAACTCTTTGATTCATGCTATTTTTTTTTCACCTAGAAATACTTTTGCAGAAGTTCCACCCAAACAGGCTATAGTGTATATATATTGTGATAAAACTGATGTGTAAATGATGCATATAGCTATAAGTATATAACAACAATAGCATATAAGCCTTTTCCCACCGGGTGGAGAAATAATGCATGTAACTATAACTTTGAAATCAATTCCTTATATGAAAGTTACTCAAATTGAAAAATTGTTCACAAACTGTATATTCTTCAGTGCCTCCATGAAAAAAGTTCCTAGCTCCACCAGAACATAAGTATCTTTGACACACCTCGGTGCTTAAACTTTCATGTTCTTGAGTTTTCCTATTACTCCCACCACAAGTTATGTTGCTATTGTTCTCTTTCAACTCCTGTTGCAGTTTTGGGTCCCTCTTCTTCCCCTGGTGTCTGGTTTCCTGTATTTCATCCTGGCACTGCTGGTCTCTTTCTATTTGACATTGCAATTGGTTACTATCAATGTCCTTAACATCTGTGCTGAGTTGATTAGGATTTATGTCTCCTGTTTGATCACTGTCAAGTGCTGAACACCCTGTTTCATCATGGGGGCTCTTTTGTCTCTGCCCTTGTTTCTGGTCCATCTGATAATTGCTTATATGACCTATCATTAGGTTGTTAGTAGTTGTACTTGCAATTATTATAGATAGGAGAAACATGCAGGGAATGCCAACTTACATGATGTTAGATACTATTCTAAAAAAAGTAAAACACCATTTTAGTCCTCAAAGGTAGTGTGTTTGGTAAAACTAGCTGATAAGTTAGTTATTGACTGATGAGCTCCGAGCTTATAAGTTATCTCATTGAATTAAAAGTGTTTAGTAAAACTAACATAAATGCTAAGTAATAAATGCAAAATGACATAAAAAGACGTAAAAAAACAAATAGGAAAGTGTATATGAGGGATAAAAATAGAAGAAAAGTAAATAAGTTACAAACTAGAAGCTATAAGCTAGCTAAAGTAGCTTGTAGCTTATAAACTAATAGCTTGTGTCTTACCAAACACTTTATGTTAGTCGAACTAGCTTATAAGGTGGTCAAATAAGCTAGTAGCTGACTTATTGGTCTTACCAAACACACTCATAGGCTTTGAGCTGAAAGATGAAAATTACCATTTTGATTAGTGAAAGATGAAAATATCAATAAATTTAGTGTTAAAAAAGGATTGAATTGATTGACATTTTCATCTTTCAAGACCAAAATAGTATTTTCCATTAATAAAGTGACTGATCTTATATTTTTCATGGACTAAAATGTCAGTTCACTCATTCTGAAAATTCCTTTCTCTCAATTTGTTTCAGTTGAATGTGAATAGAATATTGAAAATGATTAAAATATATTGGGACTGATAAGGATTAGAAGTTTATATTATATTTATGACTATATTACATGAGCTGAAATTATGAAAGTATTAAAGTACTTACTTTTGGGGGAAATTTCAATGCTGAAAAGATCCAGTTCAGTTGAAATGTCTTGTAGTGGTATACTGTCAGCATATATTTCAGAGCTGTTATCTTGTGATTCTCGTCTTGTTTGTTGTGGGAGATTTCTTGGTCCTCTTAACCTTACAATTTTATTGTAACGCCTTATTCTTGATATGCCACAAGAAAGCTTCTGAAGGAAATACTCTTCATCATTCTTCATTTTCCTATTACCCAGGTGCATTTTATATTAACATGTGGTTGTAGTTAGATAATCCATACAACAAAATGGTTCTGATTTTAAACTTACAATAATTATATTACTTGTTTTCTGAATTCATACTTTTTAAGTGAAGAAAAGGGTATTTTCCTAATTACTTACATTCCAAAGTTATTTCTACCTTCTGATTTGAGAATCCAGCACCACATGTATGAATTTATTTAGATTTGAGTTCAACAAATATATTTATAAGTTTTAATGTATTATATAACTAGTTATATGATAAACCAAATACCCCATAACCAAATGCACGTATCCAAATTTAACTTCACCAACAATATTATGGCAAGTTTGGATAAAACTTCTGCAGAAGTATTTTTAGAAGAAAAAAATAGAATGAATGGAGAAGATAAAATGAATTCAACCAAATAAATTTCATCTTACCTGTCTAGTATCACCCAAGTTGCCTTTAGCTTTGTGGCTGATTTTAATGCAACCGCCTTGGGTGAAGATCCCATAGCTATTTCTATATTGAATCCAACCTGAAAATATAATGCACCATACTTCATCAGCCAAAAAATTTGTGAACATGTAACATCACAGGTTTATTATAGTTTTCTTCTCTAGTTCTATCATTATCTGTTGTTTTGAATGAAAAAGATGCATGACAGCAGCTAAGATGAATAGAAAAAGAAAAGCTTGAATCATTCAATGATTTTCATATATTGTAGTTATTTATTAAATGTTAATTGAAGATGATATATAATGTTCTCTGGAGAGTCTATTATGCCATAGATGTCAAGTGGAAACTTGTTCTGTTGAGAAATGACATGAAAGGAGTAAGTGGACAACAATAAAGGACTTTGCTTTTGATATCCACATGGTGTTGTTGAATCTTGAAGAATATGATTTAACAGTTATTCATTTTCTTGAAATTTTATTAAGAATTTTACTCTGCTACTCTTATCACTTGGAATGTATTGAATATCCCTTAGATGATTGCTATGTGCTAACTTTTTATTTTTGTATCAAATTGCTTAGTATGGTTTTAACTAATAGTCCCCTCCAACCACACACACAATTTTACCAATATATGTGGCACAGTGGCACACCTTTTCTGTATTTTCACATGATTAAGTTGCATTTAGATTTTGGAGTAGAAATAGTATATTCACCATACATGTAAGGAGGAGTAAGTTTACTGCCGCAGAACCGAATTAGATTTTTAAATCCGACTTTACTAATGTTATAATTTCAGTCGTCTGATCTTTATCCAATGGCTTTAACATGCTGACTGCACCATTTTTTGACTGCATCGAATCCAGGTCCAACCAATGTACCAAAAGAGTTTATTAACTTGTATTGATATTACCTTCATTGATTTATACATTTTATAAATCTGAGCAAGCTCTTCATTCTTCAAATACTCTTCTTTCTTCCTTGCAACTTGTGCATCAATAATCTTCTGGTCTGCTCCAAAGGTTAATCTGCTGTCCACGCTGATTTTGTAACCCACTACAAAAAATAAAAAATGGTGGAAAGGGAAACAAAAAATGGATTGATCAGTGAAATTAATATGTTGTGAACACAGTCACTCAACTCAAACACTTTATACTAAGTGTATGTTTGGTTTACTGTAAAATCACGTTTCAAACGTGGATCTAGTCTAACGCTATAAAGAGTAACATTGGCTCGGATCCACGTTTAAAACGTGATTTTACAGTAATCCAAACACGCACTAAGAGCATGTTTGGTTTAGGGTTGAAATGTGGTAAATTCACATTTTCAACGCTAGAAATAGTTTTGTTGGAGAATTCAAACTTAAATTTAACCAGTTTCAACACTAAACCAAAGTCTATATGTTATTTGATTTTCCAAATATGTATGTTTTTGAGGGGATGAATAAAATAAGTTTATGAGAAGGTTACTTACAAGGAGTGATAACCTGGTGCAGAACTGCAACTAGAGTGATCATATCTCCTTCCTTGAGTGATAAGCCCTGTGGAGCCCAATGAAAAATTCTTGAATTGATTTCTCTAGATGATGCATCCTGAATCACAACCACACTCTGAGCTACCATGGCAATGATAAGGAACTCAACTTTTTTACTACTCAAGTGGTTCAAGAAATATTAGACATAGTTTATTGGGAATAGAAATTTTGTGTAACAAAAGTAGTTCTCAAGAACAAGAGTTTGGCAGCTTAATAATGTACAAAATGAATTGTCAACGCAGGATGGATAAATATGTTCCAAAATAGCATTTCTTGAGTGTATCAGGGTATATCCTAAGTAACCCCTTAGTATCTATAAAATGTCTTCCTTAAAAATTATGATTTATGATTGGCTTCAATGGCTTAGCTGAGACTTTGATGTTTTGGCAAAATCTAAGCTCATTTACCTTAAATCATTGTCCCTCTCTAATTGTCACACTCTATTAGAAGCAGGACAATATATTTTTGATTAAATTTTCGATGAAAACGAATCATTTTCCTGGTCAAGTAACGAAATTACTAGGCCTCATTGCCTTTACAACATTCCTATCCTTCTATGTGCTGAAGCTAACGCCTAAAATGGAATACATGGTTTCAAAGTATGCCACGTTTTGTATTGCAGTGACGATGAATCTTATAAATATAATTATTCTCTTTCAATCATTTTCCCAGAAAGCTGCAACATATGGAACGTGTAAAGCTTGAGAAAAATAAAACAAGATTTTGATGGACTTATAGCCATGTCCAACATATAAAACAAACACCAATATGAGATAAAAACTCCTTATGGTTTGTTTGGTTTACACTCGATACAGGCAAAAATATTCTTGATAACGTTTGTCTGAATCTACGTTTGAAACGTGGTTTTGGATAAACCAAACACACATTTAGACTAAAATAAAGTTGAATGTTTGCCTAGTTTATGCTCTCCCGAGCCCAATAAAATAAAAAAGTCCGGTGTCAAACGTTAATTGAAATTTGAGATATGTGTTTCTATGATGTATATATTTTGTTTCACAAAATTTTACTTTAGAGCTAGAATGACCTATGTGTTTAGTTTGGAGTTGAAATTAGTTAAATTTATGTTTGAATTTCCCCAACGCAATTATTTCTAGTATTAGAAACGTAATCATGTTTTAACGCTAAACCAACAATTATAGGAGTATCCTGTTCATAGCTAAGAATGCCTTTAGCACAACAGATTTAAGTTAACTACTTTTAAGTAATCATTTAAAGGAGCTATTGATAGTCATTGGTGGTGTGAGTCTCATGGAAGAATTTATTATTAGTTAAAATGAACAAAGTTACCATATACCAAATTGCAAAAACCATAAAGAGTAGAATAAAGATTGATTTATCAAATACCATTACTATAATTCAACAACTATTTTTGCAATAAAGTGATTCAAAGAAAAATAAGTAAAGAAAACAAAATAAAGTAAACTAAACTAGCATATCGGTGCTTGACTCTTGTGGGATTATAGGGACCATGATCCTTGATTTTTGTAAAATAACACTTTAATCTATGACTTTATTAAAAACATGCACTTTAGTCCTTAAAGTGCATGTTTTTTTAATAAAGTGAAGGACTAAAGTGCATGTTTTTTAATAAAGTAAAGACTAAAGTGCATATTTTTAATAAAATTATGGATTAAAGTGTTATTTTAAAAAAGTAAGAGACGAAACTGCATGATACCCGAAGAGTCAAGGATTTATGTGCCAATTTAGTCAAATAAAGTAACTAGAAAATAGTGAAAAGATGACAAGTCAAACAATAAATATGTAATAATAAAAATACTAGGGATTTGATTTTACTTGGTTTTTTAACAACTTGACTAAATTTAATCAATCAGTTGATGTAGAAATTTCTTAGAATGTTCAATTTTCTTGCTGTATCAATACTTTTTAGTTCTTGAAACTCAATTAATTCCTTGACTTGAATTTAAGAATAAAAACAATGACTTTTGGAGTCTCAAAATAAAGGGCGAGTTTGTTTTAAGGTATAAAATCATATTTTTGAAAATGATGTTTTTGGGAATCCTATTACTAAGAATGTTATTTCCTAAGTAAAATTTATATGTATGTTCTGTATGTATTTAATATTCTCAGGAATATTTTTAAAAATAATTTACTTTAAAAATAAAAAAATAAAAAAAGATAAATTATTGTAGAATGAAGTGAAAGTGAGAAAAATAACTTTCATTCCCATGGAATATAAAGATTCTCACCCCTCGCCTCGGGAATAAAAAGTGGGTAAAGAATGACTAAAATACATTTCCGGAAATCAATAATATTAAGGAATGTTTTTTTTTAAATTTGAATCAAACATTGGAAAATTATTTCCCCAACTTTCCCGGGAATATTTTTATATACTTTGTCGGGGATTGTTTTACCAATATTAGAAAAGATTAAATCTTAATTGATTGAGATACCTTTTATTTTATTTTATTTTCTATTCTATCTCTTTTCTTTCTTGGAAAAACAAACAAACTCTTAAGCTTTGTTTGGTGTAATTAGGGAAATAGAGAGAAGAGAAGTGATAAGAAGAGAAGTGGGAAGGAGAGAAATAGGAAAGAGAAATAGATGTGAAATGAAGAGAAATGAGTTGTTTGGTATGAGAGAAATATGTGTGAAATGAAAGAGAAATATATTTTTAAGTTGTTTGGTATGAGAAAAATGTGTGTGAAATAAATAATAATTACAAACATTGAAAACAATAAAAAATTGATTAATGTACATAAAAATCGATTTTCCTTTAGCAGAGAGCTATTTATTGCCACTTCACGGGTCATTGGTGAAGAAATGTAAAAATGATAGGACACACTTTACAATGCTATTTCCCTACCATTTCACCGCTTGACCAAACAGATGTGGTATGTGAATTTCGCTGCATTTCTATCCCCTCTCTGTCATTTCTTGCGCACCAAACTAGTGCTTAGAGTATAAGATGGAGCAACTCTTTTTGGGTACTTCCAATAACACCCACTTGTACATATCACTCTTTTTTACTCTTCCCAATATTAAACTCCTCTAAACACTTTATCTTTACAATGAAATAATTTTTTTTTGTTTAAAACCAGGTATCATCCATGAGAGACAACTCTCTTTAGATGCTTCCAATAAATTCCACAAAAAACTTATATCATTATATTTTATTATGAACATATTTATTAATTTATTATAATGTTATTCATAAATTAGTTAAATTCCAACAAACTATTTTTTTTATCACTTTTTATGATTGCTTGCTTAAAAAGCAATTACACCAACATTGCTTCGCAGCGAAATTACTTTATAAGTAGGAGTGGAAACAGGTTAGACCGCTCGTCAGGAGCATACTACCCGGCTTATATTAGGTCTAGGCCAGACCAATTTATTAAATAAAACAGGTCAAGACTTTTTCAAAAGCCTATATAGCAAAACAGGTTGGGGTTCAGGCCATCGAAAAAGCCTTTGGAGTCTATCAGGCCGGTCTATTTAACTAAATATAAATAAAATACTAATAATTTTTATATTGCTATTATTATTATAAAGATTTTTTTTTATTACTTTTTCTTATAATTATATATTTATTAGCTTGTACAAACATTTAAGTATGTTAAAAACTTGAGCCTATAAATCGATTCATATATATGCTTATGATATATTCAAGTACCTTACTATAAAATAGATTTTTAAATAGGCTTTCAGGCCATGTCAGACTTTAAATGGGCCAAACTCAGATCATAAAATAAAGTCTATGTCAGATAAACAGCCCAGACTCAAACCATAGATTTAAGGTGCAGACTAAGCTCAGGCCTTAGAAAGTCTAGCTGAACTCGGCTTATTCCCATCACTATTTATAAGCAATCGATGCGGATGCTGTTACCACTCCTGTGTAGTCTATCCTAAAGAAAACAATTAGTAATTATGATATTTATCATATAATCCCTATCATGTAGTATAAATTTTCATTTTCTTACGCAACCTGCAAAATATGATAAAAACGTATTTAATTTAATTTGATAAACACAAGGATTTAACTTAAAGTAATAAGAAACTATCTTCATTAAAAATATTAAAATTCATGATAAATCAAATACAGAATGCTTGAATTTTCGACATATATCACACATCAATTAAAAAATTTCACTAAACAATTTTCGTACGAAATAACACTCACTCCTCGTTATTTTTTAAAACAAGTTCAAAGAATTAACAAGCATCAATTCATTTGAAATTTGATGTTTCTTTGTAATTTTTTTCATAATTTTTTTTTAAAAATATTACATAAGTTCTTTTGAAAAAATTAAAAAAAAAAAAACCTCTATCAAATTACCTTTGGATTCTGATATAGAAATTTTCCTTTTGTTAAAGTGAAATACTGGTGTTTGGGTTTGAGAAAATACTCTTCGGTAGTGAGTTCAGAGTTGATCTAGGGTTTGTGATTGTGAATTGATATAAATATCAATTATTGACAATTGAACAAGAAGACACACTCTCACTCTCTCTGTCTCTACACTTTACACTCTCCAAGCCATTACCACTCTTCAAATCAAAAAATGGCTATCACCTTTTCAGATCTACACACCGAGAGTGGCCTCAAATCCCTCGATGAATTCCTCTCTGGGAAGACCTATATTTCTGGGTAACACTAACATATTCTCAATTGCTACTTCTATTTTCTAAAAAAAATTATTTTTTTTATTGCTTCTGAGATTTGGGTGATTCAATTTCTATGTGGGGGGTTTTTGTTCACTTCAGGGATCAATTGACAAAGGATGATATCAAAGTGTATGCAGCTGTTCTGGAAAAGCCAGGAGGCACTTTTCCCAATGCTGCAAAGTGGTACGATGTTGTCTCTTCACATCTTGCTGCAAGGTATGTTCTGTTCCCTCTCTAATTTCTTTTCCTCTTTTTCTCTGCTTCAAATCTGCTTTATGTTTGTTCTGTTATTTGCTATTTTTGAAACCCTTATTTCTTATTTCAATTTTATATGAGTAGCTTCCCAGGGAATGCTCAAGGGGTAAAATTTGCCAGTGGCAATTCTGCTCCAGCTGCAGCTGCACCTGCCAAAGTGGTATGCATCTACCTTAGTTTTTTTTTTTTTTGTTACTTCTTGTTCATTGTCTCTGTTATTTTCTTTCCAAAACAAAAACATTTCCACAGTTTACTTATTTGATACGTGTTCCTTATATATGATATAGTGTTATAATAACATGTGAATTTGAAACCAAATGGACCCTGAATTGAATATATTTTGGCAATTGTTTTCAGAAAGAATAGAGATTGATTTTGTAACCATATCCATGTGTTTACTTTATATAGCATGTAGTTACTGAAAGACTGTTATTGGCTAAAGATAACAGTGTCAAAGCCTGTGCACACATTCTAGAATTGTATAATATGAAATTTTTTACTTAAACTGAAAAGGAGGGAAGGGGAGGGAAAAGTAAAAGTAATTTATTTATACCCTTATAAAAGGTGGAGGATAGGAAGCTGCAGAAACCTTGATTGATATGGCTTAAACTGACATGAAGAAATTCCAGAACTAAGGCTTCCAAGACTTGAAACTGTGAAAGTGAAGAATGTCAGAGGTAAACTCTGGAATAGCATATGTAAGGACAGTTATGAAATTTTAAAGAAATAACTTAGGACAGTTTAGTCATTATAGTCCAAAAATTGAAAGGGAGCATTTTTTCCCCCCTTCAATTCAACCTCATTTTCCATCCTCTCCTTCCATTCTTCTCCAACCAAACAGGTTGTAAGTTTTTGTTAATGGTAGATCGTTGTTGTTGTAGTTTTACTTAAGCCATGCATGGAAGTGAAAAACAATAATTGTGATTGATAACAGTATAATGCTTTGTCTTCTATTATTGTTAGTGCAAAACTAATTTAGGTTTCTGCATTAATTTCTAAACAAAATTTTACTTTTTGTCACATTTTTAATTTTATTTATTGATCTTTCAAATTATCTGATCATTAGTGATAGTTTTGAATATAGCATGCATAGAGGATACTTCACAAGATTGATATTAAAAGGTAAAAATAAGTAGAAGCCATATATAAAGAAATATAGGTAAAACTAAAAACCCCAATATAATTTTTGAAAAAAATGTCAGAAAAGGAAAATGATTATAAGAAAGGCACATTTTAGTGCCAACATTATTCTTTTGTTGTGTTTCATTGTACTGCATTTCAAACATTATTTGCTAAAGTGCTCTCTATGTTTAGTTGAGAAGTCAGTTCTGCTCAAACTGACTTCTAAACATTTTTTTGGTACATTATAAGATGTTGAGAAGTCTGACTTCTCTAAGTCATTCATCGCTATTTTTTCTCTTGTACAAATAGTTTTGAGAAGTTGATTTGGCTAAAACTAGCTTTCCAACATATGTATATTCATATATTTATTTTAACTATGTTGAGAATTTGTTTTGAGCTAGACCAACTTAGATGTGCATTTTTTTCAGTTAAGTTGAGAAGATGTATTGACTCAAACCATGTTCTCAACATAGTTTTATCATATCTTTTGAAAATTGTATTAAGAAGTTGGTTTGAGCCAAACAGACTTTTCATTGCCAAAAAAGCAAGTGTTTTTGTAGATATTGGTTTAAGTGTGGTAGAAATGAAAATAAATAAATTAGTAATATACTACTTCAGCTAATTTGATTGTTGGTATTTATTTGTCAGGATGCTCCTGCAGAAGATGATGATGATCTTGATCTCTTTGGTGATGAAACAGAGGAGGATAAGAAGGCAGCAGAGGAAAGGGAGGCTGCTAAAAAGCCCGCCAAGAAGAAAGAAAGTAAGCTTTCTTTTCAGTCTTTACTGTAATTTGCTGTGCATGAGGCATTCTCAATAAATATAATATCAAGCAAAGTTGTCCTTGCATTTGTTTGCTCCACTTAAATTGACCTGTTATTTGGGAGTAGTAGGAACATTTTGTTATACTGCTAAATAGTACGTTGAAATTTATGGTGACTTGTATTATATAAACTAATATTTGTAATCTATTTTCTTGCTGAAAGTGTTTGGAAACTCATCAATTGACATTTTATAGGTGGTAAGTCTTCTGTTCTGCTTGATGTTAAGCCTTGGGATGATGAGACAGACATGAAGAAGCTGGAAGAGGCTGTTCGCAGCATTGAGATGCCTGGTTTATTGTGGGGAGCATGTAAGTTTAAATTTTCATCAACTTCTTTCATGCATGTTTAATGCATCTATCTTGTATGAAAAATTACAATGTGAATAAAATGGTTTTGTTTCAATTGATACAGCTAAACTGGTTCCAGTGGGATATGGGATTAAGAAGCTTCAGATCATGATGACCATTGTTGATGATCTTGTATCTGTGGACTCCCTCATTGAGGAACATCTGACAGTTGAACCATGCAACGAGTATGTCCAAAGCTGTGACATTGTTGCATTCAACAAAATTTAAGGTTTCCTGTTGGACTTTTAGTTTAGCCATTTTCAAGAGGCTGATCAGTCTGTTATTCACTGATATGATATCCCCTCCCCCCTCCCTCTCATCCTTCATGTTTTGTCTGTTTTCAATGGTGGCTTTGTTACAAGAATTGTAAGAGGCAAAAGAGAAATGGATATGTTAAGTATCTATGTCATGATGTAACTTCAAATGTTATTCTTGTAAAATACATTTGTGGGATTAACATCATTGAACAA
This sequence comes from Sesbania bispinosa, assembly GCA_026901365.1. Taxonomy (NCBI): domain Eukaryota; kingdom Viridiplantae; phylum Streptophyta; class Magnoliopsida; order Fabales; family Fabaceae; genus Sesbania; species Sesbania bispinosa. Next base: position 1,176,147 of record QLOH01000045.1, on the reverse strand, counting down.
CATGCTTCCATTTAATTGTTGAAAAGTTCTACTAGACCCCTCTTCATTGAAACTGTACATCATATTGTGCTTTAGCATAAAGTTACTTTAGTTGCTGTCTTATTGTAATAATTATATAATTTGTTCAAGTTGTAACAAAGAGTGGTATATGAAATTTTGACACTAGGCATTATTTGAATGTAGTTGATAAATTGTTTTCAATGTTTTTCTAATTTATAAAAAAACAGTTGCTGTCTTATCAACTAGGTATATAAATTAGAAAAACATTGAAAACAATTTATCAACTAGTAATTTCATACAATACAAGATCAAATTTTATAAATTATAATACCAACAGCAAACCTTATAACTTTCATACATGCATATTGGAAAATAGTAATTTAAATTAAAAATGCTGTATTACCAATTTTTTTTTTTTTTAAATGCTGTAGTTGCAGGTCAAACAAATGTCCTAATCAGAACTCCTGACTTACTTGTATTAATGGATGATATAAAGGTAGTTGGGAGGCCTAAACACATTACAGGACAAATTCGAATTGTAGGACTTCATCACCTTGTCTTAGTTTTTAAAGGCTATTTATTTCATAATTTTTGGTTGAAGAACTTCAAAGATCCAAGGTCCTTCCTAATGCCGGTGGTTCCACCCATAATTTATGTTACTGGTGACATCTATGATCTGTCACTCATACATATCCAGAAAAAATTTAAACTAATTTTAAATATTTTTAATATATCATATTTTTAACTTTATTTTTATTATATATAAAAGAAAGGTAGTCAAAACATATTTTCACACTTATAAAGAGAATATAATTTATAAAAATAAAAAATTTCAGATAAAAAACCTTTATATTTAGCAATTAAATACTTTTACCTTTTAAATTATTAATATTATTAATTATTATAATTATGTTAATAGGAACATAACTTTAATTACTATAATAATAATACGTCTGCTAACTTATACATATATTTACAAGTAAATTACTGTATTTAGTGTAAATTTCACATTAACATGAAATAACCTAATTAGTCATAATAATGAATCTCACAACTATATTTATAAATATATACAGGAAAAAAAAAGATAGTGACACCAACACAATCATTGAATAATAGTGTAGATTTTATTTACATTGTCAAGAAATAATATATCAATTTAAACTCATAATTTTTTTATTAAGTTTCTTCTAATTCTAAATGCTATTACCTATGTCTGTTATCTCTCAGTCCATATAGTTTAATTTGTATCAACTATTAAGATAAAAATTTATTATTGCCATTCAATAACTTATTATTGTATAATAAATATAATATCTTACACATTATTAAACTCAATAAATAATATACCTTACACATAATTAAATAATAATATATAACTTTTTTTTTATACTTACAATCCGTACAAATTAAATTCATATTATCAAATCTTTCCTTATCGTGAAATTATTTTTAAAAATGAATTTAATCCCCCATATAAAGAGGTACTAGTATCACCAACATCTCTCACTCACTGTGGACTAGTAGTACGGGCTCAAAATGTGGCCCTTGGCCTTTGTATAACTTATAACACTAATAACAATTAACAACCTGTTTTGATTATATCAAAATATAAATCCAACCATCGACCACGTGGATACTTGTTAAGGAGCTGTTCCAACTTAATTAATGTCTCCAGTTTGAGTTTTAGATATACAGTTCCAACATCTTATAGTGCTTCAGTACCACTCACATTTCAATTCCATTGCAGATTTGCGGTGATCATGAGCTATATATTTTAATAAATAGTTAATATTATAAAAAAAGTACTAGATCAATGTTTTAAAAGAGCAATGCAAAAGCTAATAAATTCATATTAAAAATCACACTACACACAACAACATATTTTATTATAACTACTGTGATATTGTGATATTATGAATGTGTTTGGTAAAACTAGCTAAAAAACTAACTTAAAGTTTAAAACTAGTTGAAAGCTGAAAAACTAGCTTTAAGCTTAAAGATGAAAAACTAGCTGATTTGATTGAATGTATTTGGTAAAACTAGCTAAAAATGGTAAAATGACATATAAGAACATCATTAATTATTAAATAATGATATGTGCGGGTGGTTGAGGGATAAACTTGTAATTAATTTTGGAGTTTTTTTTTTAAAAAAAGCTACCTCAAGTACCTTTACAAAAAAAGCCCGCGGCTACAAAAAAAAAACACTTTACCAAACACAACTGAAATGATTTCAGCTACTAATTTCAACTTTCAGCTATCTGAAATGACTTATTATGAGTGTGTTTGGTAAAACTAGTTGAAAATGGTAAAATTACATATAAGGACAACATTAATTATTAAATAATAAGTGGGGGTGGTCGAGGGCTAAACTTGTAATTAATTTTCAGTTAATAGTTGAAAATTGGAGCTTTTTTTAATAAAGCTACCCCAAATACCTTTTCAAGAAAAGCTAATAGCTACCCAAAAAAGCTACCTTACCAAACACATCTAAAATGGTTTAGCTACTAATTTTAGCTTTCAGCTAGCTGAATTGCTTACTAAACACAATCTATATGTAAAAGAGAAATGATGTTTGTACATGTTGTACATGTACAACATAGAGAGAGAAAAGATGTAAAAGAGAGATAAATGTGGGATGTGATGGGTGATATGATGGAGAGAGATAGAGAGAAAAAGTGTGTTGTATGAGTTGTTGTATGTTTTTTGTTGTATGAAAAACTTATCTCTATGTAAAATGTAACGAAAACCATATACTATGAGTGTATTTGGTAAAACTAGCTGAGAAGCTCACTGAAAGCTTAAAGCTAGCTGAAAGCTGAAAAACAATCAAATGTGTTTGATAAAAACTAGTTGAAAATGGTAAAATGACATTTAAGAACAACATTAATTATTAAATAATGATAAGTGGAGATGGTTGAAGGCTAAACTTGTAATTAATTTTCAGCTAGTGGCTGAAAATTGGAGCTTTTTTAAAAATGCTACCCCAAGTAGATTTGTAAGAAAAGCTTATAGCTACCCAAAAAAATTACCTTCTCAAACACTGTTAAAATGATTTCAGCTACTATTTTTAACCTTCAGTCAGTTGAAATGAGAAGCCAAACCCACCATATAACCACCAAATGACATGTGGGGATCTCTCTCTAACTTCTACTTTTACCAAGTACCAACACCATAAATAGTTTTTATGATGTACTTTACATTAAAATCATTATTTTATAGTTTCAATTAATTGAACATAAGTTGGCAGTTTGAAAATGAAGTTAAGAAAAAGCAATTGCGTCTCGATAGCTGTTTCTATTAAGAAAATGTAAGTTTACATGTGACCAAATATTTTTTTGAGAGAAGTAATTTTGTTTTACTACATTTGAGTGTGAAACCCAGAAAATATAACTATATTTACTTATTAAAATTAATTTTATCTTATTATCTTAATAAAAAATCATTTTCTTAAACTTATTTTATAGTATCATTCACAAATTATTTTAAAGGACAAAAATTCATTTTATCTAGTTTTTCAGTTTTCTTATTGCTTATTTAATTAGATTATTTTTAAATTTAAAAATTGGGGTTGAATTTATTTTTTAATTTTTAGTCTTAATTTTTTCTTTAAGGAGACCATAAATAAAATTGAAAATATAAAATAAATGATTACTAATAAAATTATTTGCTTATTTAATTAGATTATTTTTAAATTTAAAAATTGGGGCTTATTTTTAAATTTTTAGTCTTAATTTTTTCCTTAAGGAGACCGTGAATAAAATTTAAAATTCAAAATAATATGATTAATAATAAAATTTTCATGGATATGCATTGTTAGGTAAAAAAGTTTTACTGTCATAACATTACTATTAATAGTAAAACTTATTGAACTCATACAATTAAAAAGAAATCCACTATGCTTTTTCAATTTTCATTTGATTCAATTTATTTTTTATTTTTTTCATCAAATCAAATTTGTTGTACTATAAATCAGTCTGTGAACAGTTGTAACAAAGATAGTTTTATTACGTGGAAATTGCTTAGATAGTTGGTGATGGAATTTCCATAATTTTTCTTGTCTTCTTCTCCTACGAAATTTATTTAATTTTATTACAAATAAAAAAAAAGGGTCATAACATATTCATAATTCTGAAGCGGTGAAAATCAATAGACTTTTTCCTTTCCTTGGGACAACCCCAGAACTCCAAAAGGTCTTCTCCACTCTCTCTCTCCTTCTCTCTTCTCTGTTCTCTCCTTCAGGCTCAGAATCTCACGGTACCAACCTCTGAGTTCTTGCTATTTCCTTTGGTAAGCAACTCCACTCTGATGAATCCTGAATCTCACAATCTTGTCCTCTAGTTTTTTTTTTTTTTTTTTTTTAAAACTTTTTTTTTGGGGTAATAGATTCTGTATGATTTTGAGCTTAATCTGGTCAATGGAGTAAATGGGTATTGATTAATTGAAACCCCATTTGAAAAAAATTGTGCTTTAATTACAAATTTTGTGTTTTGTTCTTACACTTAATTTTCAATTGGGGTTTGGTTATGCTTTCTCTCTACTGTTACTGTCTCTGAGGCTGTGTTTCATGATAAGTGCTCTTTGCTTCATTCATGAATTTTGTGACTATATGTTTTTTCATCTCTTTAGGGAAAATTCTGATTTCATTTATGATGAATATGCAGAATTTCCCCCCTCTTCTGTAACTGTTGGACCTGATTCATGAACTGTTCTTTGTTGTGCTGAAGAACGGAAATTTAGCTTTTCTCTGATAGAAAATAAAATTTGTCATTGCAATTGTCGTGTCGGCAATTTTAGACGTGATATTTAGCATCTGGTTTACTGGATTCATTCAATTCCAATGAATGATTTGCATTTTGTGCTTTGTAATAATTGTCAAATTTGTTCTGGTATGTCTTGATTTGATCCTAAGATACAGTTGATTTTATAGGAGCAGCTTCTCTGTTCGTAGTTGACTTGACTTGCCCTTGGTCAAAAATTAAGTATTACGATTATTTTAATGTGTTTTTTTATATACTAAATACAGCTTTGGTTGAAACATGCCTGATTTATAATCTCCTTTTTAAATTCAAAGTCAGTTTTCTAAATGGGAATATATGATTCTGTCATTTGCATGCAACCCAGTCAAGCCTTTCTTATTTACTGTTATGACATCCATTGTGGTTAAAAAAAAGCTTTGATCTTATTTTGGTCCCTTTTGCTGGTTTAAGTGTAATTGGAGATAACCTGTTCAAGTTTTGCTGTTACTAAATTATTCCTGGTTAGGATATGCATATCAACACTAACATAGCCAATTGGGACATTGATTCTTCAGGTTATTGATTTCAACTTTATAATTATTTTTTGATCTATTAATTGTTTTTGTTTCTGAATATGCTAGTTAACGAGAAAGAATGTCAAGTGAAGCAACACATTGGTGTTATGCTTGCAGTCAGCCAATTGTGCTTGATGGGGGAGATGTTGCTTGTCCTTACTGTGATGGAGGATTTGTACAAGAACTTAATGAGTTGCGAGGTGTTGCTGCACCCCAACATAACTTTTCTTCGCAGTCAGGAGAGTTTCACCAAATGCCTGACATTTTCGATGCTATACATGCTTTTATGGGGCAGAGAGGTTCTGACCAAAGATTTGGGCTTATAGATGCTGTTGATAATTTCATGAGGCATAGAATGGCTGGAAGACACTCAAACTTTGATGTTAGAGGGAGGTCTGGTTCTGTTCCAGTCCCTGAACAGAGTTGGGGTGTTTATAGTTCTGGTCCTTATTTAATATTTCATGGCCAAGTTCCTGGATTCACCTTGTCTAATGGCAGCCCAAGAGGTGGTCCCAGGCGTGTTGATTTTGGTGACTATTTTATGGGTCCTGGACTGGAAGAACTCATTGAACAACTCACCATGAATGATCGACGTGGTCCACCCCCAGCTGCGCGATCTTCAATTGACGCAATGCCTACTGTTAGGATCACACAGGCACATCTTCGCTCAGATTCACACTGTCCAGTTTGTAAAGAACAATTTGAACTAGGCTCTGAAGCCAGAGCAATGCCATGCAACCATATTTACCATTCTGACTGTATTGTTCCTTGGTTGGTTCAGCATAACTCATGTCCTGTTTGCCGAGTTGAGCTGCCACCTCAAGGACAAGGACATGTTAGCTCTCGTGGCAATCGAAGTTGGGGAGGAAGGAATGCCAACAACAGCAGTGACAATGATGGCTCCAGGGTCAGGGATATCCATCAGAACCATGGGAGGAGAAATCCACTATCATTTTTGTGGCCATTCCGTTCTTCTAGTTCAAACAATAGTCATTATTCTGAGACTGGGGGAAGCAGCTCTTCAGCCCCTCCTGACCAGAATAATGGAAGAAGTTATAGTGGATGGCCCTTTGATCACTAAAAGTTTCATTACTTCTCCCAGTTAAGTATAACTGGTCGTTTAATAATGCTTGTAATTTAAAATCAGAAGGAAAGTTTCTTAAGATTGTATTTTGAACTTAATCTCATGTAAGGAATATGGCAGATAGTAGTTTGTTAAAATCCTTGTACATGCAATTGCTTGGTAAGTTGAATCTCTTTGAATCTTTCACCTGTCATTATACAATTGGATTGTTTCTTGCTGCTTTTGGTTCCTTTAAAGGGGGTTGTGCAGCAAGCACAAAGTGCTAGAATTAGGGAGTTGGTGTGTTAGGTGAAGCTTTTAACTAGTGAAGCCTTATGCATATTAGCCAGCTTGCAGAGTAAAGTAGCTTCATGAGATAACTGCATTATCATAGTATTTGGTTAACTGTGTTTGATGCTTCGAAATCTGAAAGCTTATGGAGTGCACTGAAAATGTTTTCAAGCCAATGTCTTTTGGTATGGTTTCATGATCTGTAAATGGTCATGCAATGAAATGGAAGTGTTTAGGAAATACTAGGCATTTTAAGAACTTGGGTTGAGTTAGCCAAAACTATGGGATTTCTACCGTACAACCTATAAAGGAAATTGATAGCAAAATCTGCCATGTAGCATATCAGCACAACAATTTGCTACTATCATTTAGATCAAAGTTTGCAGTACAAAGAGATTGAAAATCCTTGATACTTTCAAGGCTGAAATGGATGGGGAAAAACATAGTGTCAACGATAATAGTGAAATTGTATTTATCATAGTTTAGGAATTGAAATTATAATTTTGTAAATAGTAAATTCAAGCCTTCATTGAAATGTGCAAATTGATATAATTATCTAAGGATTTTAATGAATATACAACATCAAGGAAAAAAAAAAGTTTTATACTATGATTCATGTATTATCACACCATTTAATGAGTATGATACCTTATGTGTTATTAAACTCTTTTATTGAAACAACACATCAATGGTTGATGATATAAAACTGGTGTTAGTGGTTTAAGCTAACACCTTATGTGTTATTAACTCATTTAATGAGACAACACAGCAAATGGTTGATGATATAAAACTGGTGTTAGTGGTTTAAGCTAACACCTTATGTGTTATTAACTCATTTAATGAGACAACACAGCAATAGTTGACAATATAAAACTGGTTGAAGCCATATGTGTATACTAATTAAACTCATTATCTAATTAAAAAAAAGTGAAATTTTACAAGTGTCATCCTAAGACATTCTATTGCCCTGAGAACTTGACCTGCCCTATTTTGTCCTTTAATATAGATGAAAATTAGAATACATCAAATGTTTGCTTTAGAAGACCAGGACTACTCAGTGGATTGAGTGAGTGATTGTATTCAGGACAAGACACATGCAGGATAGAGTTAAATGTAGCCTTGAGTCCTAGACTAACTCTACTGAACCATTGCCTGCTTATAGCATGAATAATCTAGGACTAATGATATGGACCAAAACGGAAAAAGAAAAAAGAAAAGAAAAGAAAACATAACATGTACTGGGGACCAGCCTCTGATGATTTAGTTTTTGTGATTTTGTCATATATGGGGGAAAAAAAAGAAGCTGGACCCTGTTGGCATGCATGCATTAATTACTATGCCAAGGAGTCACAGGCAACATCATTCTCTGGCGTGAAGAAGGGTTGCATTGTATTGTATATCTGCCACATAAAATAAAATACAAACAAATAAGAAAGGTTGCATCTCAATTCTCAGGAGGTATTTTTGGAAATCATTGTCCCCAAACCCTTTTTGCCCCACGAGAAAATAGTTTTTGGTACAATCCCGAATGACATACATATAAACAGTGCTCCCACATTTGTACACTGTGGGAGCACTATTCATTTTTCTTTTTTTTTTTCCTTCTTCTTTTATTTTTTTTTTGTTTTTTTTTCCATTTTTTAAATAATTTTTTATTTTTTTAATTTATTAATATATTTATTATTTATTTTAATAAATAATAATAATATAGATCAAGAAATACAATAAATGTGTGTTTTTTAAAGGGTTTATATAAGTTTTTTATCATCATTATACTATTTTGATGTTATTAACTAAATGTACTACTTCATTCACCGTTTCTGTACACACAATTAACCGCACAAAATCAATTAACCAAATATCTCACACTGTTAACCGCCAATGTATACACCATTAACCTCATTTGAAAATATGTTCATTGTTTCTGGACACAGAATTAACCCCGTGTTAACAAGAGTTGCAATTAACCTCACAAATTCAATTAACCAAAAATCTCACTCTGTTAACCACAAATGGATACACCATTAACCTCGATTATTTTTAAAAATGTTCACCATTTTTGGATACATAATTAACCTCGTGTTAACGGGAGTTGCAATTAACCTCACAAAATCAATTAACCAAAAATCATATTCTGTTAACCACAAATGGATACACAATTAACCTCATTTTTAAATATGTTCACCGTTTCTGGACACATAATTAACCCCGTGTTAACAAGAGTTGAAATTAACCTCACAAATTCAATTAACCAAAAATCTCACTCTGTTAACCACAAATGGATACACCATTAACCTCATTTTTTAATATGTTCACCGTTTCTGAACACATAATTAACCTCGTGTTAACAGGAGTTGCAATTAACCGCACAAATTCAATTAACCAAAAATCATATTCTGTTAACCACAAATGGATATATCATTAACCTCATTTTTAAATATGTGTTCACCGTTTATTGACACATAATTAACCTTGTGTTAGCAGGAGTTGCAATTAACCTCACAACATCAATTAACCAAAAGTCGTATTCTGTTAACCACAAATGGATACACCATTAACCTCTTTTTTAAATATGTTCACCATTTTTGTACACGTAATTAACCTCGTGTTAACATGAGTTGCAATTAACCTCACAACATCAATTAAACAAAAGTCGTATTCTCTTAACCACAAATGGATACACCATTAACCTCATTTTTAAATATGTTTACCGTTTCTGGTCACATGATTAACCTCGTGTTAACCGGGATTACAATTAACCTCAAAATCAATTAACCAAAAATCGTTTTCTATTAACCACAAACGGAAACACCATTAACCTCATTTATTAATATGTTCACTGTTTCGGGACATATAATTAACCTCGTGTTAACATGAATGATTAATACAAATTTTATGTGATCATTTATTGTATTTCTTGATCTATATTTTTATTTAATGAGATAAAGAAATAAAAATAAAAAAATAAAAAATAAAAACTATTTTTTTTAAAAAAAAAAAGGTAAAAAAGGGGTGTGGCTAAAAAAAGGCCTAAAAAGTGGGGAGGGGAGCAAAAAGAAAAAAGCAAAAAAAAAAAACCTAAAAAAATGGGGAGGGGTGTAAAAAGAAAAAATTAATTGTGGTAAAATTATAGTATCACTGTATTATGTATCTTTAACATTTTCCTTTTTGGTAACAATCAAAAGTTAATAAAAAAAAATTTTAGTCTTAAAATTGATATAATAAGGATTTAAAATTAACTCAAATGACATTGAAAGTCAGAAAGAGGGGGGAAAGACCTTAAGATGTTCTTTCATATCAAAATGAACAAAATTGAATTATACATATTAATTTTTTTAAGGAGGTGGATGTAATATTTCAAAATTAAGAAGAAATACTATAATTTACTCTAAAATTTATTTAGTTAAACTTTTTTATTGTACGTTTTCATTTTATTTCATGATAATTTCAAATGAATTGAGAAAAGATTGTGGATATAATTAGTTACCGAATTCATTCATATTCTAACAACTGCTCTCACTGAACAAAGAGAAAACAATTTTCACTAATTTGAACCATTTTATATATTTTCAAATCATTTGATTTCAATATTAAAGTTTACTAAACCCAAAGAGGTTGGTTGAGTGGAGCAAGATAGAGTTTCGTATTTGACATCTCTTTGGGGTGAGATAAAATGCAAGTACCTTTCTAAGTGCTTTTTGAGCTCGGAGGCTCTCCCTACTTTGATCTGTGGCACCATCCCCTCACCCTAAAATTTAGGGTATAAAAAAATATTGAAGTTTACTATATAATAGTGATCCATGCCTTCATGTATATTATTATTTATAGTTGATTATTTTTGTAGGTGAAATTAAATAAACTGATTTTTTTAAAAATATTTATGAAACTTTTTCAATAACTTTAATTTTAGCTGCACGATTAAAGTTGGTTTAGTTGTAATGTTATTTGATTTGATTTGATTTTTTCTGAATGTTTAGTTGATCATGTTAATTATTTTTAATATCAAGTGAAAAGAAATTTACAAAAAAAAAAAAAAATCTTTTAGAGGGAAAAGAATAGCTTTAGAAGCAATGTGTGAAAAGGATTTTGTAAGCTTAAACTTTATATAGTAATAGTATACTAGATTAGATGATTATGAATTAATGTGGGTACAGCTAAATCCTACCTTTATTTTTGTTTCTTTCATAATTATGAAGACCTTGGATGAAACTCCCTCACAGCACTACTTTGTACCAAGGAAGATTTGAATCCAAAGAGCCTCAGCCACTTGAAATCTTTTGTATCAAGGGCAAGAAGATGCTCAAATGTTTTGTGTACTTTCTTGTTGTTCCTATTATGATCTAACAATACACAATCTAGTTGGTCATTCAATAAAGTGACATAAACATATGCTCAACTGGCTCTGCCAGGCTGTGTAGGCTCCATTGAACACCTACTTTTTATCAAACGTGACATTGATTTGCAGTCCTTTTGGCTATGGAATAATTATTGTTTGCAAAATGGACAGTTCACAATTTCTACACAACCTTAACATAAACTTGCTTTATGTTGTAGTAGGGAAATTAAAGAAAAAAAAAAAGGATTTATGCAGGAAAAAAAAAAAAACAGCCCCAGCCCCAAATGCATAAAGAAAAAAAAAATCAAAATATCATATCACACTTGTATGGTTATTTATTTATTAGAGTAAATTATACTCTTATGTTTAAATTATTTTGTTTTTCATTTTAGTATAAAAAAAATTATACTTCATTCCTTCTGAGAGATAAAATATATTACACTATAATTTATTTTAATATAAATAAATTTTTAATGATTATGAGTAACAATATATGAGCATCCCAAAATATATTTTTTCTATTAACTTTTAATCTTAGTATTAATTGATCTTGAATATCTTATTTTAATTTTGGAACTTTAAAAAGAAGAAATAATATTTTAAAACCTCTATGTACTATATAGACTTTTTTTTTTTTATTTTCACCATAGTATCCGCGATTATCAGGGTAATACTATATAGACTTTAGAAATTCAATCAGATTATTTATTTTATCTTCTAAAATCTCAAATTTAATAATAAAAGTATCAAACTAACTATTGATAAATGATAATATTGAAAATTATTAAAAAGGAAATATCTAAAAAACTAGTTTACATTGAAATAGACTAATCATTTGGGAAGAAGAATTTAGCCTTTTGCTTAATTCACATGCATTTCTCAAATGCACTCGGTAACTAGACATTACTTGAACCTTTCTTTAATGGTTCAGATTATTCACACCTCTCACTCAGTATTAAACAATAATTAATCAAGACTACACAATTATTAGCTGCAATGCAACATAGCTACTTCTTTTCAAAGTGCCTCCTTAACTTTACATAGTAATCTATATTATACTTCAATAATAATTTCAAACAGAAAAAAAAAAGGTGAAAGAAAATTATAGCCATATGACTTTTTCAAAGGTGCTGCAAGTTCTCAATTAGTTCAGAAAGAATGACATATCCTGAAACACCAAGCACTAGTAGTAGGGTCATCCTCCCTCCTGGGACTAGTTCAGGTAGTTTCACAGATGAAGATGTATTTGAGTTCCTATCAAACCAGGACATTGCAGCTGGAATAACTCCGAAAAGCACCAACACTATCAGTGACACAAAACAATGAGAAAAAACTTACCAAGTCAAAATTTGTCATCAAGAAACAACTATGAAATACATATATTAATTGTATAAAAAATTAACATGGTAATGAAAATAATGAGCAATCAGCACATGCAGACTTACCTCCATATGCTCCAGCAAAGTCCAAGGCTTTAAAAAATATTTCTGGGTCTAATAATGAGAGTATAAGTGGTGGAATTAAAGTCAATATGTATGGCAGAGGCTTGTTCTGGCCTGATGGGAGATTCAGCACTGAAAATCAACACAATGAAGCAACAAAGGTATCATTTAGATACTTCTATCTATATGTGTAAAGTTTCATACCAACAAATGCCAGCCTTGTGACTGTGAAATCTGAATACTTGAGGAAAATCATTTAGAGTGTTTTGGTAGGCATTTCAGCTAGATAAAAGCTGAAATTAGTAGCTGAAATCATTTTATCAGTGTTTGGTTAGGTAGCTTTTTTTAGGTAGCTACTTGAGGTAGTTTTTTTAAAAACTCCCCTTTTTCAGCTATTAGATGGAAATTTATTACAAGTTTATCCCTCAACCACCCCCACTCATCATTATTTAATAATTAATGATGTTCTTGTATGTCATTTTATTATTTCCAGCTAGTTTTACCATACACGTTTAATCAAATCAACTAGCTTTTTAGCTTTGAACTAACTTTTCAGTTTTCAGCTAGTTTTACCAAACACACTCTTAATAACTAGAAAATACAAAGAAGTAGATCCATGTCAATTCCTAGTCTTTTAAGTTTTAAATGTGTCACATGTTTGTTTGGTGAAGCATACAAAGAGGTACAATAAGTGGCAGTAAATCATCAATTAATTTGATCATATTTCGGTATTAAAAGATAACAATGGAAATACAAACACTTACAGTCTGCAAGGAAGTCTGACAAACCCAAAACAAATCCAATGTAAGATGTAGCAATTGCAAGAAGTGAGAACACCTCAATTATAGGCTGCAGAATCAGGTTGAGGAGGAGAAAATAAATTAAGAAAAAATATTGTCATAAAAATACTCCCTGAAAATTTTGTATGTTTACTCTTTAATGCAGTTATGACTCAAAAATACTGAAGAAAGCTGTCATAAACTTACTCCAATTGTTCCATTTGTATATCGCAATTGTTGTAGTGGATCTAGACCCATTACATTGTCACTGACAGTTCCCAGGATAACAGCATTCCATATGAGAAACAGACCAAGAGGTATACCAGTGCCTAGTATTATTGCACTCCTGCAAGAAAATATATACCAGGTGATATTCAAAGCTCTAGAAATAGGCAATACAACAAATATTGGAAGAGATATATCATAGGGACTATGGAGCATCCCAAGGTGTTTCAAGTATATCACAAGAGGACAGAAACATAGATAAATGAAGATGCTAGACTAGAAAAATCTACAAAATGATGTCAAATTAAAAAATCTACAAAAGTTATTATAAGATAAATTCAAAAGTTAAGTGTGAATAATTATTAAATCAAAGAATGAAGATGAGATTTGTCACCTTACTTTTAACAAGTCTCCTTCAAGATTTGTACAAAGAACAGGTACCACATTCTGAATAAATAAGCATATCAAAGTGTTAAACCTTGACCATTGTTCAACAACTGTGGGTTAGCGATGTTACCTGGTAAACAAATGAGAGTGCAATAATGGGGATACTCATAGGAGCAGCTTGGAAGTTGGCTTTCAAAAGAGCATCCAAGTGCAGGTCTCCACTTGCAACTGCCTAATATAGAAACATCAATCTCTGTCTCAACATGAATAAATATGCTTCTTAAACCATTGTTTTGAGTCCTATATAAACCATGTAATTGTTTGTTACCACATGAAATATAGTAATAGACAATAGCATTCCTATAGCATGAAAGATAAGCACTCTTATTTTAACAAGGTTATCCATCCTTATGCTTCATTAGTCCACTTGGAACACCATTGGAACTTGTTATTCATGAAGCAACATAAAGATGAATAACCTTCTCCTGTGTCTAAGTAATGCACCATGCCATTAATATGCACAATGTTATCCTACAAAAGTTCTGTGAGATCTCCTATATCTGTGTGACTAGCATATTAATTTAAACACCAGAGGTCAGATGAAGTAAACTAATCAAAATGACTAATAAAATACTAAACCTTTTAAATTTGAAAATTGAATTATAAAAATAACTCATCTTGAAAAACTCACTCTCCTGTCGCCCAGGCCAAGCAAAAAATTAAGAGAAACATGATGCAGAACATAAAGAAAAATTCATAGTCCATGATATAAAAATCTTACCACAAGAGCTGCAAAAGAGCTGATGATTCCAAATACTAGAACCCCATTAACTGCACCAATGAAGCGCTGGCTACAAATCACAATTAAGTCTTGTCAATTTGAGCTGGAAGAAGTTAAATATTTCATTCAAGTTGCACTCAGTTTTTCTTTGTTTCTGACATGCCATGTACAAATCTTTCCTAAGGTTATATACTGTGAAGATTGATTGAGCTGTGTTTAATATATGTTACTTTATAGTGCACACTTTCACATTATGAAAACGTACACATGTGGAAGATCAAGCAAGTATAATGTACATGAAAAGATCATGTGAATCACATGGAAAATGTATACATATATAGAAATCCTATGGCATGCAAGAAGCAAGATTCATCACAGTTGACAAGATATGATACTTATTTTTTATGAATAAGTTTTGACCAGGATATAACTTGACAGAAGGTAAATTTAGATCCAGAAAGTGTGAAGAAAGACAAACCAACCTTCCGAAGAAGCATATGCCTCCAAAAATCAATGAAAACAAAGCTGCACTCTCCCACCTGTAACAATGCTATTATTAGTGTCTAACAAGCTTCCAAGGTTTACTTGGAATACTAGAAATATAGGTGGGTGGCTATATAAAAACAGAACTGGGAGTAATCAGTTCAATAAAAATTTAGGCATAATTTAAGGGAGAGTTAGCGGATTGTACATGGGAATGCCAAGAAAATTTGTCAAAATATCTGAAGAACGGGCAATGTAAGCAACAAGAAGGGCATAATGGATGAAGATGTATGACCAACTGCAAGAAAATGACGATCATTATGAATTGTTTTTTATAATGAAATCAAAATAACATGAACTCATTATAAATCTGCTCTTAAATAAGTACCTAAAAAAATATTTTATATACAACTGTAAAAGAAATAAAATTGCAATGCTAACAAGGAAAAGAACTTTGTTGATAATCTAATCAATTATGTAATGGTGTTAACAAATGAAGTGTGTGTGTGTGTGTATATATAAAGCATGGACTGCTTCTGCACATGCTCACTTGCAGCATTGCATTTCACAAGAGAGTGATCACTGAGAAAGCGTTCCTCTTTACCATTGAATTAATGCCTCCTTCAAATCAAATAAAGCATGTTGACACAATGCACCTAAGTTATAACTTATAAGTCATAATGCCATACTCACATGCATAGAATTTATAAATGTGATTTATGAACTTACCATGAGATTTGAACCCCTGCTGTCCCTAAAGTTCTTCTGGCCATTGATACCTGAACTTAATCAAGATCAAGTTACTAATAGTCTAAATAGGTAGAACAGAAAGCTAAAAATCATCACAAGAACTAAACCTCCAACAATAGAACAAGCATCAGTAGGTTTACAAACTTTCTAAGATCATGCATCCTTTTCTACATATCCATCTTTCTTCCATAAGAAATATATTATACATATCCAAAATCATGATAAAAGGAATCCTTCACTAAATCAGGATTCATTTGACATAAGTTAGGAATTAGGATACAGTGGTCAAATACAGGCTACAATTTACAAACTTGTTATCTGGATTTTAGTATGTCACCTTTAAGGATATAAGAAAGAATCTTAATATACAAGTAAGCAGTAGAATTAGTTACCAATGATACGCCACCAGAACCCAGTTCACACATGGTACTGACATTTACTTCTGCAATGAGCAAACCCGTCACAACCTGCAGGAGTTCTCATCAGTTGTGCTTATGTGTGTTCTTTTCTGTTTGTATTTGTGTTGATTTCAGCAGGGAAAACAAAATAAAATCTATGTACAAAAGTTTTTATGCAAAATTGAGGTTATAAACAATTGTGTGCTTGTAACAGTAGCATTGTGAAAGCTAATTTAACCAGCATTGCTACCATGGCAAATCTTGGTATCATATAGTTAGGACATGCAATTCCTCTCTCAGTATTGCATTATACTATTTGGAAATAATACACAATAGTTATACAAAGATTATTACCATGAATACCCAACAAAGAATACAAGTAACTGCAGATGCTAAAAAGCCTTCTTCTTGTGTCACTGCAGGAATTGCAAGTATCCCTGCACCCACCTGTGATATTTCATTGCATCTGAGGTAAACAATGACTTGATAAGCAATGCTTGAATGAACACAAATAAACATAATGAAGAAAAAAGGGGAACTTTGTCACAAATTTTGCAGCTATGAATATTGAATAACATCTATCCCTAAAGCATAGGCTATTAGGTGAAAGCACATGAAATATTACCTTCAAAACATAGGGCAAATCTTAAATTCTCAATATTTACATGAATAACATCTATCCCAAAAGCTTAAACTATTAGGAGAAAGCACATGAATAACACATGGATGATTTTATATCTAACAAAGACTAATTTGTGATAACCAATGTTCAAATATAGTTATTAATATGGTTTTCAAATCTGGTTTTCTTAACCAGACCACCAAAGAAGTGACTGTCAGTTTGTCACTTTCAAATCATCTCCAGTTACATCAGAATTTGCTTTTCAGCCAAGCCAATTGGCAGGAAGCAACCATTTACAAGTAATTCTAAGTGACAGTTAGTCAGTTCAACTTCATATCAAGTTAAAAACACAATTGACATATGCCTCCATGGGAACACTCACATGCAGATCATGAAGAAATACAAAAAAATTGGTAGTAAAGAAAAAGAAGTGCAAAAACTGGCGCACCGTGGTGCCTGCAACAAGGAAAACTGCACTGGATAAGCTTCCTGGCAATATTAACACAAGCAAAAACATGAACAGATTCATTAAAATTGCAGAATGGAATTTCACTCTGGAAGGACTTGTAAGAAAACAGACTTCATAATGGCAAATGAAAAAAGTAAAGAAAAAAAGTGTGCAATGCACCAACCAGGTTCCCTCTTCAAAGTGGCTTGATTAAGGTTTGAGAACAACCGCTCAAATTCAAATGCTTGTTCTTCTTCTTGTTGTTGTTCTTCTTCTTCTTGGGAAGATTGGGACTGCCTCTGTAAGAAGCATTTGTGGAGGTTTCTCCTCAGTGGACAAGGAAGATACACAGAAGTGAATAAGGTGGATTGAATTTGAAGGGTGTTTTGGTCCTGAAATGGAGGAGCCTTCCATAATAGCTGCTGCTTTCTTGGTTGGATCACAAAAGTTGGAATTTGGAAGAAAGAATGAGGAAAAGAAGAAGATGGCATTGACAACATCACCATTTTATATGTTTTTCTTGCCTCAATTCACCATTCTCTTTTTTGGAGTGGCAAATTTGAATAAACAACAGGTTCATCAATTTATGTAATGTAATAATTGTTAAGCTCTAAGTTGTGACTGTCACTGGGAAAAATGAGAGCTTATCCACCTCTCGTCCTCAGGAGATAATGTGGGCCATACTGCCATAGTCCATTACTTTTTCTTTTTTACAGTAATAATAATGATAAAATGATTTATATAATGTCTAAAATAATATTTATTTCTTATTTATAAAATCAAAATAAATAAGTTGTTAAATATTATTTTGATTTTAAATAAACTGATTATTGATACGTAAAATAGTCATATTATGTATTCACCGTGGTTGTAATTTCAACAATCTGACACAAATAGAGGTTGTATATCGTGTCCTTTTTCTCATCAGAAACAAATATTTACAATAAGTTTATATAATAATAAGAGAGTAAGAGATAAAAGAGAAAGAATTGTGGAATGTGATAAATGATATGATAAAAAAATAAAAAAATGTATTATTCGAATTATTGTATGTTATTGTGGTAGGAATAACACTTTTATTTTTTTATTATGCTTTGAATTCAAGTTTCGGTGTGGTTGAATGTTGAATGGCATTTTTTAATATACGGATGATTCTAATCTAACTTCCCATCTGTCTGGTGCAGTACTGTGGATAATTGTTTAAAAAGATGCAAAACAGTGAGGATTTGTTTGCTCTACAGACAGGTAAAATTAATTTAGATGAATTTATAAAATTGATGATAAGAGATAAATGATACACGATTTACGAAACATTAAATAAAAATAATTTAAAATTAATTTCACAAAATTGATTCTACCTATTCCCAACTGGAAACCAAACCAAACAAACACTAAAGGGCCGTTCGGGGTGGTTGTGAGTTTTCAATTTTTGGTTTTTAAAAATTTTCAATCAAGTTTTTACAAGTCAAAACCAAAAACTGAAAACTACTTTTTGTAAAAACCACATTTTGTGATTTTCAGATTTTGGTTTTGAGTTGTAAAAACTACATTGAAAATTTTTAAAAACCAAAAACTGAAAACTAACAACCACCCCAACGGCCCCTAAATTAATGACTTTTGACTTTTTCTCCAGGAAGTTTGGGTTTAGTCGTATGGTTAGCCCGAGAAAACTTCCACTTAAAAAATTTGGCATTCATTCCTTAATTTTTACACATTTTATCTTTTAACGATGTATTAATTACTTAACTTTATAAATTCTTCTTAATATCTTCCTAAATTCTAATTTAAAACTGCTGCAGCCACAAAACTAGTCACAAAAAGATACAAAAACAATGCAGAGTCAATGGATTATATTAGCTATGCATTGGTCCTGCACAGTTCATGTTTGTGTTGTTACTGTTGTGGCTGCAGCATTACTCTAAATATGCATGACATGTGAGGGTGAAAGTCACAATGCAAATGTTGGATGCTTGTTCCTCCCACAGAAAGCTTACCACCAACAATCATCAACTGTAGAATCATAAGAACCAACATTAAATCCACACATATTTCTGGGTTTTTCTTTCATATTTATTCATCCATTTTCTCTCCTCTCATTACAGAGAAGGAGAAGAAACAAACTGTCTTGGTAAACTAAAAAGATCTTTCCCTTCAAATGGAGAACTCCACTCCCGCGAACCAGCAGCAGATGTTTCAGCAGAAGCTACTCCACCATCTTGCAATCCAGACATGTGAACCATGCTCCCATTTGAGGGTACTGGTCTCATTGACGATTGAGCAACAACTCCAGAAGCATTTGAGTCATACATATGAGCATTACTCTTAGTAAAAGGTGAAAGCCCTAACCATAAAGCACTTGACCTTGGTGAAGATAAATTTCTATCCAAGGACCAATCTATGTTGGTATAATCAAACTGTATTGACCCACCAGTACTCCAGTCTACTGGAGAAGATGCACCTGATCCTAGCCCAGAAAAGAGTCCTAGAGAAGAAGCAGCAGCAAGTGTTGGAGATGCACCCGCTCTATTCCAAATGATATTCCCTCGGCTGGTTGCTTGGGGATCTACTGAATTACTGCTGCCAGCAACAAACTGTTGTTGAGGTTGATACTGAAGTTGGTGGTACATTTGATTAGAACTGAGATAGTTTGGACTGAGGCTTCTATTACTAGGAGCATGAGATATAAAGGCATTAGACCTCATAGCTTCTACACTGTTAGTTGGATACCAAGTTGCAGCTATTCCAGGAGGCGATGAACTCATGCTTGTGGCTTGAACCTGCTTTCCACTTGCAGTTTGGGGCCGCTGCATCACAACTACCTGTTCCCTAGCTGCTCCAGGTTGAAGGTTCTTATAATCACTTCCAACCGATATATAACGAGCTTCAGTCTTAGCAGGTGGGGGTGGCACCTGCAAAGATGAAGCCAATGAATGAGAAACAGAAGGATTAGATCCTGCACTAGGCCACTTTTTGTCAGCTGCTATAGTAGCCTGTTGGGGCTTTACCCATTCAGATTTAGGTTGGATTCTCTTTACAGGTTGCATATTTCTATTACTGGATTCTGGAGATACTCCAATCGTAATTGCTGCTTTTGTATAGTTAAACTCCTTGTCATCTTTTTTGGGTTGATTTGGAGAAGGAACAGGTTTTGTATGTGGCCTTGGGCTCTGACTCACAACTCCTGACTGCTTACCATTGTTAATAATAGGAGGATCACCAGTTTCCTCTGGCTTTGGTGGAGCAGCAGCAGATGGTGAATCGTGTTTCAATTCTCTCAAGGTCTCTGCAGCCTTATCAAGATCACCCTCACAGGTCACAATCACTCTTTCAACCTCCTGTTTTGAGCAACCATATCTGGTTTCCATGTCTGCAATCCGAGCAAGTTCTTCTGATATGTCAATTTTCAAACTGCCCCTACCTATGTTTTTATCATTGTGACCATCTGCTTCTTCACCACCTTCAAACAGCCATGCTACTGATTCCTCCACCCTACCTTCATTTAATATCAGTGCCATTGTTGCTCGTTCATGAGAAAATCCCATAGCCACAAGCTGTTGAGAAAGTTCCTCAAGTTTCCTTGACATAAGATAACCACTGCACCGCTCATGCAATTCCTGTGCTCGCCTTTCCTTCTGCCGTTGATGTTTTCTCTCATTCTTCTGGCGGATTTTCTCTCGCTTGTCATTATCGGCTCCTGGTACCGATTCCAACCGAACAGGAGGATTAGAAGTTTTCTCTTTATGGTCTTCAGACTCACCAGACCAACTACCATTATTAGAAACAGAATCATACTCTACACCAGCTACCACTGAGCTGCCAGGATGTTCATCTGTCTCATCTATATTCTGAAATCGACCAATAGCATGTACTGGTGAGGTAGGTGTTGGTGACATGTCCAGAGTATGGAATGTTCCTAATAATGGGTTGTATGCACTCGCTGGAATACCAGCTACTGCATTACCAGATCCTGTAGGTTTTGCAGAAGCCTTTTGAGCTTCCTTGCTTGCCTTTTTGTCTTTAGACTTGGATCGGGATCCAGGAGACATTTCCTTAGAAGGTAAAGGTCCTGTAACATTTAAAGAAAATAAATTATAGTACATTGTTTTCTATTTGACTGCCAAATCAGCAGAGTATTACATGCATCAACAAAGTCAAAGACAAAACCTATTGGCCAGATAACATTCTGTCAAGATGTAATCCAAAAAAAAGAAAATTGTTCACATCAGTGCCATAATATATGTATAGATCTCTTGGCAAACAGTTATAAGTTGCAGGAAGCTTGTCAATAATAAAGCAAATGATAGTGAAAACTAACTTCCACTCCCTAGTTTGAAGTATAAAAAACTACTAAGGAAGAAAACAAACAAACAAGGGCAAAAAGAAAGTGAACTATACCAAACAATAAGTACATGTTAAAATAACTACACAAAAGATTACCTTTCCCCTTAAATAAGTACATGTTAAAAGCAAACTTTGAGAAAGATGGAAACAGGGAGGAAATATGAGGAAAAATCTCCTATCCTACACTTCAATAGATTAAGAAATAGAGAATCCAATCACAGAGGGTCACTTTTACCAATGGTATCTCTTCATTTAAGTGTACACTGTAAAGCAATCTCTGGTCATTTTAATGAGAATTAGGAATTTATGCAAAATTATAAATAGTCCATCTGACAATAAAAAAAGTAGACCCCTCTCCAGATACACGGGCATGGCACAACATCAAAATTGAGAAGGCTTCACTTGAATTTGACCAGAAGGATGCAGAACACAAGATTAAATGATTGTTGAAATTGTTCTTCAATCACATAATTCAGTATCACTTTGCACATGCTTCAATCAAGCATACAACATTACTTGAGATTGAAAAAAATAAAATGAAAGAACAGAAAGAACAAGCATCATGAGAATAACAAAGGCCTTATTTTCATGTTCTTCTGTCATTCACCATTCCATTCCCACGTTAACCAACACAGCACAATGCATATATTAAAATTGTTCTTCAGATATGCATAGAGCCAAAGCTCAGTCTAACTCAAGAGAGCTAACATTCTTCCACAAGGCCATAATAACTCTCCTAAATTTTCACACATATCAAAGTCATCATACTGGTAAAAATTCGAAATTCAGGAATGAACCATGATACCACAATTCCTTATAAAATGATATGTATACCTAAACAACAACGAGAAATTGACAATTCGAGATTGAAAAAATGCAATAAGGCAAAATGAACAATAACCATGACGAGACTCACGGCAAAATGAACAATAACCATGACAGCCTCTCGGGATTCATTTTCAATGATCCATCATATTTATACTTCACCCATCCAATAAGCTACCAATTCCCATTTCCCAATGAAAGCAAAATGCGGAATTCGAACCACTGAATTCCGCGATTGCACAGAGCCTGAAACTAAACACGTGGTTTCTAACGGTGCGAAGAAGATCACAGAGGTTTTTTAAAACACACAAAAATCAGAGAGAGAAAATTGAGAAGCAGAGGAAGAAGATAGAACCAACCTGGAGTCTCAGAGAATATGATGGAGGGATCGCTGTTGAATGGGAAAATCGTTAGAGAGAGAATGAAGAGAGAGAAAGAGAGAGATAGGTTTTTCGAGGCTGAAACTAAATTTGGCAGAATTAGGGTTTTGAAGAAACAGGGATCTGAAAATGAGAAAAACAACGAAACGATTTTTTTATAAATAAAATAAAATTAAAGAGATTAAAAAGGAACATGAAAAACAAATTCTATTAAAGGAAGATATACATTTGTATTTGCCTTCTTCTCCTTTATTTTTTTTATTATTTTTAATTTATTCTCAATCTTTTTACCTTTGAAAAAAAAAAAAAAGCTAAAGGCACTCTTTAACGAGATTGTTTATCTTTTATTTATTAATTTTCTTTTGTAGTATATTTTTAGAAAATAGAAATAAGTATTCTCATGACATTAATTTAGAAATTAAAAGAATTTTTTTTTATTAGAAACACAATAAACATTGCTTTGTATTCCTTATAACTAAACATTGATGGTAGACACTACAATAATTGAATTGCTTCCTATATATTAAAGCATGGAATCATTTACCAATCATCATGTGTTGATATACTTAAGCAGAACAATATTATAGAAAGGAAGAACCGACACATTATGGAAGTCAAAAGGTCACTTGTGTTATCGGTATGTGTCAAGATATTATGGGGAGAAGTCGTCCTGACTCAAATATAAGCAAAAAAACTAACTCATTAGTTAACCAACAAAATGTACCACTTTATGGATGTTACCTTATTTGAAAACCAACTTTTCTAAAAAAAATGGCATTTAGGGGGAGAAACAATGAGGCACTAATGAATACCAATTTCTAGACCAATTATTGGAGACCGAACAATAGAATCCCACACTGAATGTATTAGAACTAACAACTGATTTAGATGAACCAGCAACAAAACTAGAGGGGGAACAACAAAACCATAAGCTAAAATAGAAGCAGAATAAAAAAGGAAGAAGCTTTCACATCTCCAAGGAAAACACAAAATTCTACCAAAGTTCAGACCACCTAAAGCTCAACCGAGTAATGTCTCATCTAAGCCTAATTCATATTTAATGAATAATAATTGTGATGAAATAGAGTTAGACAAACCAATTACATTGAGAAAAGGTGTAAGATCTCGCACTTAACACTCCAATTGAAAATTTTATGTCTTATGGAAAGTTGTCATGGGAATACAAGTCCTTTATTTCCATTTTAGACAACATAAAAATTCCTTATGATGTGCAAGAGATTGTCCAACAAGTTGAATGGAGGAATGTAGTTGGAGAAGAACTCAATGCTCTAAAAACGAATGACACATGGGAGTATGTAGAGTTGCCAGGAGGGAGAAACATGTTGGGTGAAAATAAATCTTCTTAATTAAAACAACTTTGATGGAAGTGTGAATAGATATAAAGCACACTTGGTGGCAAAAAGATTCACACAATCATATGAAGTTGACTATGAAGAGACATTTGAACCCATCGCAACACTTCATCGTGTCCGGGTTATTCCCTCTTTAGCAACGAATTTGGATTGGCATGTTTACCAACTAGACATAAAAAATACCTTCCTAGATGGTGAGCTTGGAGAGGAAATGTATATGAAGGCTCCTCCTAGACTTGAAGCCACTACAATAGTTGGAAAAGTGTGCAAACTCAAAATTTTCCCATGGCCTCAAGAAATCTCCATGTGCGTGGTTTGAGAGACTTACCAAAGTTGTTAAGAATTATGGGTTCATCCAACGTCAGACAGATTTTACCACGTTTGTCAAACACTCCCAAGAAGGGAAGAAGACCATCTTCATTGTTTATGTGGATGATAAAACCATCTCAGAAAGATTATCATACAAAGATTGAACAACTTAAGTGGTCCTTAGCTCAAGAAATTAAAATGAGGGATCTTGGCAACCTGAAGTATTTCCTTTAGGAAAGAAGTGATTAGGTCCAAACATGGCATTTCCATATCCCAAAGGAAGTATGTAATAGACCTATTGAAGGAGACATGAATATTTGAATGCAAACTTGCGGATACACCTATGGACCGAACTTGGAACTCACAGTCGAGGAAGGGTGTGCTCACAGTGGGTATTGCTTATTTGTATGGGGAAATTTAATCATTTGAAGGAGCAAGAAGCAATAGTTGTCGCTAGAAGTAGTGTAGAAGCCGAGTTTAGATCCATGGTTCACAGTATTTGTGAGGGAATTATGTTACAAAGAGTATTCAAGGAGTTAGGAATTTAAATAGAATGTACCATAAAACTTTTATGTGACAACAAGGCAACCATTAATACACTGAAAAATCCAATTCATCATGATAAGATAAAACATGTAGAAATAGACAGACATTTCAACAAGGAGAAGGTAGATGAAGGAACTATCAAGCTGGAATATATTCCTTTAAGTCATCAAACAAGATATGTCCTACCCAGGGCTCTCTATAAGTCAAGCTATGAGAACTTAAGATCCAAGCTCGACATGATTAATATCTATTGCCCAACTTTAGGGGGAGTGTTGGATGTTGGATCAAATTCTAAAATCAATCAAAACCTTGATTGATTATGGCACAATCATGCCATATATTTTCTAATCCAGCAACAAATATTTTCTTCCTACTGTCATGAGATTAATTGTACATAAATCCCTTAGATTTATGATCACACATATTAATATGATAGGATTTTGATTGATGTACTATTTTATAAATATCTTGTAACCCATTTTGAACTAAGAAATTAAATTATCATTTCCTCAAATATTTCACAAACAGGATAGATAAATGTTACTATATACCTGTACTAGGTTCGAGTAGCCAGAGCAAACACAGGTCCACGACTATATTGGAACATCCAACCAATCCAAGCAAGTACCATTCGAGGGAAAAGACAAAATATGCATCTGCACATGAAAATCCATGAAAAACATCAAAAAATAAGCTCTCCAACATCGTTCCAAATAAATCTAAGACAACCAAAGCAATATTACATAACATGAAAACAAGACTTGAGCAACATAATTGATGATGCAGCAACCAAATACAATGAACCAACAAAGCCAAAGCATATCAAGTATAACTAATCACCAACAGAGGAAAAACAACCAAAATATAAGCAGTATACCAGTCACAAACAAATTACTACTGAGAAGCTTAGACCAAGAATAGACAGCTGCCAAGATAGAGACCAACCATAGGTTACCAACATTGGGTACAAAATAGACAACATTCCTTATGTACCCAAAAACTTTAAACAAGCAGGAGGATCTACAAACCACAAGGAAAACAAATACATAAAAGAGGAATCATTTGCCTTAAGACAGTTCCAAGATCGCACTTTGATTAACTTTAATAAGTCATCAGATTATAGAGCTTGAAAAAAACTACATGATTCATATCTAACCACAATGACTAGATTGTTACCAACCAAATGAATGACCATCAAAGGTTGTTATGGAATATACATTTTGCTAGCCCCACAAAATGTGCAAAATAAACCAAACAATAGTTATATTGTATAGAAAAAAAATCCAAATCACTCCTGACATTACATCCAAACTCTATATTCTTAATAGCATTCAAAAATAGATGAGAAGTTGTTTCCTCACCTTATCCACACCAAACACAAACCTCGTTAGTAGCCTGAACCACTTTTCTCATAATTAGTTTCTCCTTTGTTGGCACTATATTTAGAATAGTTGTCCAAACAAAAGCAGAAACCTTTGAGGGAACTAATTTAGACCAAATATACTTATACACTGAAAGCTCAGAGTAGATTCCTTCATTAACAATGGTCTTATATGTTGATTGAACAAAATAAACACCTTGAGGATCATACTTCAATCGCCAGAAGTCCTTTTGATCTTCAAATAGCCACACAGATTGAAGTTCCAACATAAGATGGGACAGGTGAAGAATCTCTCATTGAAATTGCTCCCAACACCAACACCAATTTCATGACACACTCCCACCATTCCTAATTGACCCATGAGCTAAAGATACTTCTTTATTACTAGCAACTAAGAAGAGTCTAGCATACCGATTGCATAATGCATCGGAACCGCACCACACATCACGCCAAAGAGAAGACTCGAATATAAGAAGGGATAGGAACCCACTTTACTTCTTGGAGTAGCATCAATAGGAAGACCCAAATAAAAGAAGGGATCGAAACTCACTTTACAATTCAGAAATTGTGAAGCCATATTCATCCACCCGTCATCAACATTGACACCGATGAGATTACTCTTATGGAAATTAACTTTCCAACCTAACCCTAACTCAAAGATCTGCAATATTGCTTTAATCGTCCAAACATTTGAGGTAGAAGCTTCACACATAATGATCGTGTCATTTGCATACTGTAAGTGAGATAACAATACTTTATCATGACCAACCATATAACCCTAAAAAGTGTGAGAAAGTACAACTTTACATATCAAGAAATTGAAACATTCTGCAACAATAAGGAAAAGGAAAGAAGCTAAATGGTTTCACTGTCTTAATCCCGGGCCAATCCCAAACTCACCTGCTGGACTACCATTAATTGGAACTAAATTTTTACAGGTACTCAGGGATTCTGAAATCTAATTCCTCCATATTTATGGGATCCCTGTTCTCCTCAATACACACTGCAAAAACCCTAATTAACATAGCCACAAGCCTTCTCAAAATCTACTTTGAAGAAAAGACATCGCCTACCTTTCCTTTTCACCTCGTCGAGAATTTCAATTGCAATCACAATGTTGTAAAAAATGACACGACCTCTTATAAAGACCGACTGAGAGTCTGAAATAATAATTTTTTGTTTTGCGACACATGTTTGACATCGAATTAGTTTTTTAATTAATTATTCACTCGGATTTTTTATTTCATTTTTTAACATATTTATTCAACTTTTGAATTTCTTTGAACAATAATAATTAAAACAACATTTTATCATTAAAAATTTATATGTTTATATTTTATTTTCTAATTTATAAAACAATATTTTATTAAATTAAACTATTTTTATTTTAAAATATTTTTATTTCTATTTAAAATATTTATGCATTTTTTCATATATTAAATTTAAGTCATTACACTTGCATGTATTTTTTTTGTCTTTAACCGGTAATCCTTGCAAACATAACTGTGGTTTAACACTAGTGTTTAGGGTACAACTTTCCTAATATATTTTAATTCTTATTGGGTAATGTGACTTATTCTACATGAGACATCATAAATTTATTCTACATACTTCATAAAATATACATCACTTATTTCAATCATTAATTTCTAAATCAATTTTACTGTACCCTAATCCAAAGGCATACTTAATATGATTTGGATTACAAACGCATACTTAATATGATCTGGATTACAAACTAGGTGTGTTATGGGAAAGGAGTGGTCAACATATTACTGTTTTAAAAGACAAAGCGTGTAACCATTGGAGGGTCCTAGAATAGCGGTTCGTGGGAGGGGAGTCTCCAAGCACAAGCACAGAACAAAACAATAACAAAATACACACAAGACTTTCTTTCTCACCTTACTTCTTCGTCTTCTTCAACGTCAATCTTATTTCTTTTCCCTTTATAAAAAGCAGGGTGGGGTTTGGCTTCAACCTTATTCTCTTGTTATTTTCTTTCTTTCTTTACAACATGAGGAAGAAACTTGATACTCGTTTTCCTGCTGTAAGTTCTATCTTTCCCTTCTTTGCTTTTCTTCATTTATTTCATTCCCTGATAAAAAAGATCGTTCCTTGCAGTTTTGCATTCTATTTGTTGTGTGTTTTTGGTGTTTGGCAATCTTTATTATTTTAGTCATTAGGTTTGTTTTTGTTGGGGTTGGTTATTTTCCTTGTGTAATTGATGTTTCTGTCTTATATGGGAGATGGGTTTCTCTTGGTTTTGTAATTTTTGTTATTTATGCTTTAAATGTGTGAGCTTGCTTTCTATTGACGCTGGGGTTTAGAATCGTTTGTTACGATGATTTTTTGGCCATGAATTATTGACTTTGTTGATGAACCAGTTGTTATGCTATTCTGCTGCTATGGAAGTTTATGGGGTATGACTTATTGGATTGGAGCAATTTAGATGTCATTAATTCTCTTAGTTTTTTATCCTACTTGTGTTTCCCCAAGTTAATATCTTACTGATAGAGTCTTGTTTGAAGAACTATTCCCATAGATGTTATTTTGGATGAAATAAGATTTCTTTTTGAAAGAGAAAGAGGAACAGGGAGCCCTTTGTTAAAATTTGACACAGTGCAATGTATTTAGATAAAAGGAAAAGCTGAGAAGTTGTGAAGTGTGTGATTGGTGCACATCTGAGCATGAAATCTTTTTTATTATAACTGTGTCTAACTTGGAGATTTCCTTAATATAATTTTGTTTGCATTTATATGTATTAGCTTGGAAATACTTGTTTTCCTTACGAAGCACCTGGGTTCTTTGGTTTCAATGGAATATCAATTACCATTAGTGGGATATCATATGTTCTGTGTGGTTTGGCACTGCTTTAGGTCATGCTTTCTGTATTGTAAGCAGGGTCAGCATGTTATGTAGTATGGTGTGAGGGGGCTATGGTTCCTCTTATTTTTCAAAATCTAGTATTTTACACATTTTTTAAATGTGTTGTTTCTCTGAACTTATCCTCCCTGCAAATAACGGTATTTTTTGAGATGTAGCTCCACCACTCTTTGCCATGCGAGATATATAAGAAATAACACCTTGGGGTGGATGTAATGTAAAGCTAGGCAAGATGCTTTGTAAGCCTTGGGGTGTACAGAATTACTTTTGATTCTGGATGTTATCATTGGACATTTTGACCTTCTAATAGGGGATTGTTTATTCCTTTGTTAAAGCTACTAATTTGGAGCAAGTCCATATTATGGGGGATAGCGCTTTGCGCACACACAAATAGAATATGTTACATTTTTTCTTTTGTCGGGTTTGCAGTGGAAAATTTGAGTATATATAACTGCTTATTGGAGTAGGACAGACACTCAGTTTTCTCCTTTTAACATCTTATTTTCTTCTCCTTTGTTTTCATTCGTTGTTTTTTGCGTCTGTTTGTTTCAAATTTTGTTCTATGTGGGCACATTGTCCGAAGACCGATTAGTGAAAGGAAAAATTTCCCCCTTCGGCCAAACGGCCGTTTAAATGTGTTTAAATGCATAAACAAACATACCATCAGTGGAATTTAACTAGTTGAATTAAACTGAATGCTCTTTTATCTTTTTTATTTATTTTTAGTCTTATTAATAGTGATTGCATAATCTAATTGAATTGATTATTGACAGGCTAGGATTAAGAAAATTATGCAAGCTGATGAGGATGTAGGGAAGATTGCGATGGCTGTGCCTCTTCTAGTTTGTAAGTAGTATTTTTCATACAAATTCTATTTTGTTTTTCAAACATGATTTTTTTTAATGTGCTTTTGGGAACATGTAATAAGTTATCTCTGATTAATGATACTGTTTATGTATTGGCAGCTAAAGCACTAGAACTATTTCTGCAAGATTTGTGTGATCGAACATATGAGATAACACTTACGAGGGGAGCAAAGACCATGAATGCTTTTCATTTGTAAGTGAAGCTTGTATTAGTCTCTTTTGGCCTCAAATTTGTGTTTATGTCAAGGCTGTAAAAGGTAGTTATAAGCCTGCAGGTTTCCTTTTTTGGGGGGTGGTACTCATAAGAACATGAGAGCTGCAATTCTAATGATTTAGTCTCATTAAACTCGCCCCTTCCTCCTATTTCTCACATTCACAAACATGATTATCTACAGAATAAAATGATGGGATGGTCTTGTTTTTTCGAACATGTGCTGTTTGTTCTAGTATTTCCTTCCTCTTTTTGGTTTCTAAAAGGTTAAGTTACTTGGCTTCTTGGCTTTGCAGAAAACAGTGTGTGCAGACTTTTAATGTCTTTGATTTTCTGAAAGATATTGTGAGTAAGGTTCCTGATTTAGGTGGTTCTGTTGCAACTGGTGATGATCGTTCTGTCACTAAGAGGAGGTTTGTGCTTTGGTCACTGCACTTTTTGTTTGGAGCAAGTTCTGTATGCTGATTTTTGTTTATTTTATAACAGGAAAGTTGCTGAAGATGATGATAATGACAGCGACGAGGAGACCAAGAGAAATAAAATGGTAATATTAGCCGTTTTCAGTTACTTCATCACTAATTACCTCAAGTTTTTTCTTGTGTAATTAAACCTTTTTGCTGAGTTATTATCTCTGCACACTCTGCATCACTTTTCTTATCTGTTTTTTTTGTTACGTTTAGTGATAACAAAAAAATTTGCTCTAATCATCAGGGACGTTTACTAGTAGCTTATGAATGCAAATGCTATTTTTTTTTCTTGGTAATTTACGGCCTGTAAAACTACCCCCATTTCAACTTAAATCTTTAAGGATAACCGCAATTATTTGGTTTTCTGAAAATCTTTGTTAAAAACTGTTGTAATTGTACAAAGTACAAACTATAAAATCAGCACTAACACCTCATGTGGAATTTCTAGCTGAGAGATGGGGCACTATAAAGAACCTGGCAGCTGGTTCATGTGAAATATTGTCTGAATAATGATTTTTTTTTTTTTTCATGATTTGCACAGCCAGAACCTGGACATACGAGTGGCAGAGGAAGGGGTAGGGGCAGAGGTAGGGGTCGTGGCCGTGGAAATAGAACGGTCGATCAAGAGATGACATCACATGTCAAGTTTGAAGATGATTCTGATGTGTTGAAGCAAAATGACAAACACACTCAAAGCAATGAAAGCCTAGAAAATGTATCAGAACATGAAGAAGTCAAGCAGAGTTTTCCAGTTAGCAAACCAGCTGAAGTGGCCATTCGACATTTTGACTTAAATATGGACCCAGATGAGAACATGGATTTGGTATCCCCACCAGCTCCTGTCCCAACTAGTTCATCTGCAAAATCAATATTAGAAGAGAAGCATGAGGAATACCCTGGATGGTCCTTGTCTGATGTGGAAAAATTGGCCATTGATCCCATGCAACTGGCCAGCTTAAATAAAAGGATTGATGAAGATGAGGAGGATTATGATGAAGAAATTTAGATGATCCGAACCTGCTTTGGTTTAATTATGACTTATCAATCACATGGGTCAGTCATTAGCAAATAGAGTTAGAAACTTAATAGATTTTCTAGGAGTAGTGTTTGACAGATCCGTATTGGTTAGGATGATTAGGAGAGGCATAGAGTATTGAATACTCTCCTCACTACCTTAGTTTAGGCTAAAAGTGGAGATATTGTAGCATTTAGAAATAGCCACCGTATTGTAATTTTAGGAATATTTCTAATCTTATGTAGTCATTGCCTATGGTAGGCACTTCTACATTCAGATCTTAGGTGTACGTTTTAAAATGTTACCTAGATGCCTCCCTTAGGCAATGCTTTACAAGTGTTTTCTTTATGATTTTGTTCTCCCAGCAATTCCTATACTTTTGATTATGTTTACTTGTTTGGTTTAGGACCTGTATGACATTTTGGTTGGATTGGTAACTTTGGTTTGTGGTGCTGTGGACATAGTTTCTGTAAGTGTCACATGATTACTCCTTTGAGTACTTTGAGTTAAGAGCATGTTTGTGGTGCAAACTCTGCTACAGCCCTACTCCAAGATGATTTGCATACAAGAGGCCTCAATAACTGACGCTGTCATATCATTTTGGAAGTTGAAAATGAATGCTTTTTTAACCGACCATATGGTAAGTATTTACTAGTATAGGTGTGATTTGGTTTATAGTTAAGTAGAATTGATTCAAGAATCAATAGTTAAAAATGAGTGATGCACATTTTACGAAATATGTTGGATGAAAGTGATTTAAAATTAATTCTGTAGAATTGATCATTCACTGTGTCTGCACCAAATAGTTAATTTAGAGTGAATTAAACTAGTTAAGCAGAAATCAGATAGAGGGAAAAAACGGATAAATTGACGTGAAGAATTGGAGTGGTTCATGTTTGGAAAATCCAACTACCAATGTTGTTTAGGAAATCATGGATAAAGGAAAAAGAGTGGTTACAACCGTCGTCATTGTGTATTTGTGAGATGCATTCAGGAACAGGCCTTTAGAGAAAATTATATACCTTTTAAACTGTATCTTGCTTTCTTATCTTGAATTATGGTAACTTAAGTAAGACTTAAAATTTCTGAAAGCACGTCACTATTAATGAACCAGTTGAAAAATATCATTAATTTATCCGGACATGCATAACTTTTTTATTTTTGAAACATAGAACATATACTTTTTTTATATACCATGTTCCACTGCATGCGGCTCACACAGTCTTCATGTGGTGAACAAATGTTTTTATGGCCACTCTCTTTTTCCTTGTAAAAAGACAAAGAATGAGGATGTAAAATATCAGTGCATAATGGCACACAACCTCCACTTTTTTTATGACTATTGTCATATGGTTTTGGATAAAATATGTTCAATTCCAATACAACTTCAACCTCAATTAATGATTTTATTGATTGTATTTGTTCTAGACCGGACTGAGATTACGCTAGTTCTGGCTGGGGCTCCACACTTAGCCACCCGTATTCGTGCCACTCATGACAGAATGTCATCCCAGACCACTCTTTCTTTTCCAAAAAAAAAAAAGAACACTCTTTTACTGCCATCCTGGTCATACCTTAAGCCTTAGTTTTGTGTTGTGCACAAGGGCCCACTTTTTAAGCATTTCTTCGCAAATGTAGCCGGAAATGAGGTCAAACCGTTGTAGGAACCACAGGAAACACTGGAAGGGGGTTGAATAATATTTTAAAACTTTAAGCTAATTTTCGGAAACCCTTTTCTAAACATCAAATAAGCTTTTGCAGATTATTATGAAAAGTTCTTTTAGCAGATAGTAAAGATTATCAGAGCTAGGCGAAGACTATGAAAATAAGTTTTTCAGAGACTTGCTGAATTTGATGAAACAGATAAGCTTTCTAAAACCACTTCAGAAGGTTCAATAAAAACATTTTTCAGAACTTTGTTCAAACCTGATTTTATTAAATATCAACTTCAAAATATAAAACAAGTTGTTCAAACAAGTTTTACACTATCATCCAATTGATTCAGTTACTTGATGAAAACTGAGTTATTGGAGAACTTGCTGAACCACTTCACAAGGTTCAGTAAATACTCTTTTCAAAAAGATTTGCTTATTAAATGAAGTTTTGTTGAACTAAATATAAATTCACTTTTCAAACCCTTCCTTGGTTAGAAATAAACAGATAGCAGCAGAATGTAAAGAGTTAAGGGTGGAGAGAAATTTACACAAAGAATTTATCTTGGTTCACCCACTAACCCAGTGAGCTACATCTAGTCCCAGGGCAAACCACCACTGGATTTTCCACTATCTGATCACAGATACAAGTATTCTTTGAACACAGCCTCTTCAGGCTAAAACCCAAGTATTCTTTTCTATCAAGCCTCTCCAGGCTCTAACCCAAGTATTATTTATCAACCAAGCCTCTTCAGACTCTAACACAAGTATTCTTTTCTATCAAGCCTCTCCAGGCTCTAACACAAGTATTCTTTTCTATCAAGCCTCTCCAGGCTCTACCAGAGTATTATTTCTTCCTCCAAGCCTCTCCAGGCTCTCAAAGTATTATTTCTTCCTCCAAGCCTCTCCAGGATCTCTGAGTATTATTTCTTCCTCCAAGCCTCTCCAGGCTCTCAGACACTTATTGTGTTTACAATGATGACTGGATTTAAGTCTCAGAGAAACTTAAACTTCAGTTTTCTTGTACAAAGAGATTATTGAGTACAACTCAGAATACAGAAAGTAAATTCTAAGTACAAGGAGGGACAGAGATACATGTATGTAATTTTGATTCTATCTAGTCTCTGTTTCACCCTTCTTTTCTTCTTCAGAGAGTTAGACTGACAATATATTCTCTTGAGCTTTATCCAGTTCTCTCTATGGCCTTGCCATTAATATTTCATATTTTGATATTCATGGCAGCCTCTTTTCTTTTCTCTCTTTTTCTATTCTTTTCTTCCACTGATTCTTTCTGATTCCTTGCCATTTGATAATTCATATCTTTTGATTCATGGCTTCCTCTCATGGTTCCATTCTCTCTCTCCAATTTCCTTATCTTCTCCTCATAACTCCCTCGTCACAGAGAATTCCTCAACTTCATAGAAGGACATGAGGACATATTTTATACAATCTGGAAATATGTCCGTTGTAGATTTCTTAGCATACCATTGAAGAGTTTCTCTTCTATTGTCTTCAGACTTGAGAAACTAGCCGTTGAGGAATATAGGGTATACCGTTGAGAAGAGATGGTTAAGCTCATAGAGCCGTTGTGAGATAGCTTCTCTTTGCTTAGCTTCTGACTTTGAGCAGGGTAGGTGTGTAGATGTAAATCTTGTTATGACACACATCAATTTTGGCTCATGAATATTTCTTGAGAGTGTAGTTGATTCTTCAACAGGTTGGCCTTCTTCTCTCTATCTCTTTCTTCATTGTACAAAGTCTGTTGTCTGGATAGAGATGATGATTTTAACCGTTGAACTTCTCTTTTATCCTTTGTGAATTTTGCTTTTCTTCTTGTAAGGATTCAGACTTCTGATAGCGTATTGCAGAGTCGGTACATAAGTAGGTGTTCAGCAGCGCTGACCTATCTCTGACCTCCATTTGCTTTTCTGCAATAGGTTTCCTCTTTTATGTACGATGTTCCTTAGAATGAGGAAAATAACTTTTGTTGCTACTTCCTTGGTATATGATGGCATAAGACGTTTAGAATCCTTTAGGTCTTTGTGCAGAGAGTCTTTGCCTTTGTTGAAACTTCTCGTCGTAGAAGATTTAAACACATCATCAGAGGGTTGAGAGAGTCTTCAGTGAGTTCTCATTCTTTAGCATGTTGCATGTCTTCAGAAGGTTGGTCACTTCAACACGTTGACTATTTCAGCGTGTTTGAATGTTCTTAGTTCTTGATGTATTCAGATAACTTGATTCTTCAGATAGTTGCCATTGGCAGAAGGTTTCTTTTCTTTTAACCAGATTTCTTTCTTCAGTGTTGCAACTTTGAGAGTAATTAGGTTCAACTCTTGTGTGCTTTCTGATTGGCGATCTTCTTGAAAACTTTCTTCATTTCAGCTTGCAGATGTGCCTCTTTTCTTCAGTCCATATAATTTCAACAGGTTGTTCAATTCTTCAGATAGTTTGCTGTATTATTCTTCTTTTTAGCCTGTTGCTTCTTCCTTCTCCTCTTCCATTTCTTTTAGTCTTTTTCTTTGGTTCAGTAGGTTGGTCATCTTCAGAGAGTTGCTCCAATGCTTTTATCTTTTTCTTGGTATGATATTCTTCTTCAGCAGGATTCTTCTTTCAGCAGGTTGCTTCTACAAAGTTCCTGAAATACACAGAAAAATACCTTTCTCAGTACCATCTGTTTTCTTATAGTCTAGTCTAATTTGTTAATCATTAAAACCAAGGATAATGAGTCTTGAATCTAATTTGAATACTTAAATTAATTCTGAGACTCAACAATCGTGACTAAAACAACATAAATTAATGGGCCCCACCTTTTAAAACATTTTTCTTTTTTATTTCACACTCATTTCTCTCATACCAAACAACTTAAAAATATATTTCTCTTCCATTTCACACCCATTTCTCACAAACCAAACAATCTAAAAATTATCTCTATCTCTTTTCTATTTCTCTTCTTCCCACTTCTCTCCTTCCCATTTCTCTTCTCTTTATTTCGCTGGTCACACCAAACAAAGCATAAGACTCTACCATGAACCTACCAAACTCTAGTGGATACTGGATGAGGGACCTTAGTACCTAACCCAGACCTAAGGCCTGAACCAATCACCTACCTAAGCATAAGGGAAACCCTCAACATTTAATGCACTTCCCATCAGTTTGTGATGGACAACTTGGTTACTGACATGAGTAAGATGATTAGACAGTTGATTACAAGGGCGCAAAGCTACTTACGACAATTTACATTAGGGTATAATCATGACCAAGGAAGGGTTGACGTCACCCAAGGAACTCCCACCTCCAGCTACAGTATCCAAGACGTGTAAGGGACGTATCATGCGAGAATACTTTGTTATTATTAGAAATGAGAACAAACAATAATAATTGTTTGATTTAATGAAAGGTCTTGATTAGAGTTTGAAATTTAAAAACTTCATGTGATCTCATTATAAAAACCGCTGCACTACTCATTCTTATATCCATAATTATTGTCCCATACAATTGCATGTTTTACCTTGTAAATCTCACATTAGGCATAAGCTATAAAGTATCACCTCAAGAAATTAATTCCAATCATACCAGGGAAGGTAAAAAGATCAAGATCTCCAATGAAAAATGTTGGACTTAAGCTGTTAATAAAGTGATACAAGCCACTCCTCAAGTCACTCGTCAAATGAAGGTTTTGGTTTTGTTATTTTAGCTAGGTGTTTCAATTTATTTTGTAGTGCCAAACACATTTCTATAGACGTGACACTTGTATTGATTGTTTCTAGATTTAGGCATGTGCATGTGGTTTAAATTGTTCTTTGCGTTGATCTTTCTTTGTGCAAATTGAATTCAATGTGAAGTTTTCAAGGTTGAACAATGTGAATTCAAAGATTTGCCTCTGGTTTAATCGATTACATAAGTTGGTAATGGACCCCAAGTTGACTCAAGCTGGAAAACTGCTTGAATTCATGATTAGGATCAATTTAATTGATTACCTGATATGGGTAATCGATTACGTGCAAAACCTGAGAAGAGTTCTTTGTGGATACGCTCTGGTTTAATCGATTACTGTTGAGATGTTGGCAAGCGTACCAATATCGCAACAGTATAATAGTTTTAAAGTAAGAGTTGTCGTACCCACGAAGAACGATACAAAATAAATTCTTAATATCCAATTTAATTGAGTATATAAAGAGAAACTATGGAATTTATTATTATGATAATTAAGGAAATAATGCAATAAGAAAGTAAATCAAAAAGAAATATTTAAGAAAGTTTTAATTGGAAATAGGATAATTATGAAAATTAAATAAATATTACAATAAGATAATAAAATAAAATAAAATATGAAACAAAGAGATAAAGATAAGATTGAGCAAGTAAAGAGAAACTAGGATTGAACTTCGTCTATCGCACCCCTCTTGTATTGTGGAAATCAATGATATTTAGGAATGTATAATTATAAATATTGAAGCACAAATTAAAATTATTTCACAAAGGTCTCCACAAATATGAAATACTCAGAAACAATTTACCTTGGTCTCCACAATCGTAAATTGCCCTGGATTAAAGATCAATTTGTTAAAGCTATCAATTCACCCTGGTCTCCACAGTGATGAATTGAGTGTTTTCACCAATCAGAATTCAAGATCCCTATCTCTAGGCTCTCAAGAACTCGCTCTTGATTTCATAAAACCACTTCTCAGTGCGCCCCATAAAATCATATCATAACTCTGGCACAAAGGCGGAAGCTAAGCATTAAGAACAGAATGAAAACACCAATATTTATAAGAATAAAGATTCCTAAATAACAAAGAAAACCTGAAATACAATTGGGGATTGAATCGACTACGTTCAATCCTAAAGAGAGACTTAGCTACTCATGGTAGCCATCGAACTCCAGAGACTGTCACACTTTTCTCCCAACTCCGTATCTGCTCAGCAGCTCCCTAACTCTCTGAATGAATCAACCCATTCTCAATGCTAATATTTATAGCAAAGGAATTTCCTATAATATCTAAAAGATACAGACCTAATTTCCTAGAATAAAATATCTAAAAGATACTGTCCTAAATTAAATAGACTTAATTCTAGATATAATCCTAAAATATGTAAATATAATCCTAGGAGATTTGACATTGATTTCTACCGATCTAATCCTAAATAAATAAATTACAATCTTAATTAAATACAAATTTCCCAAAATAAGCTCTTGTTAGGTTGGGCTCTGTGGCTTTGTAGAGGCTAAGTTGCAAAAGGACGCGTTCTGCGCTCAGCGCAGCTGAAGCGCAGGCAGCAGAATCTTCCGAGCTTTACTTCCACTGTTTCCTCTATTATTCCTTGCTCACTTGATGCTTTATTTATAACTTTGTTTTTTTACCTGAAAAATCAGCAAATTTTCTATCAAAATAGCATCAAATTCAAATTTGACTTAAATAAATATAGGAATTGCATATTAAGCCAAAAAGGGATAAATTGAGGTATAAATTCAACATTTTACCCTCAATAAGTGTTGTAATTATATAGGAATTTTACGTAAATTTAACACTTATCAAATTCCCCCCAACTTAGCTTCTTGCTTGTCCTCAAGCAAGAGAATCTTCTACAGACAGTTGACTTCAATCCCCAATTATGGTCCTGACTAATAAGGAAACATATTCAGTATCTCTTACTAGACAACTGTCACCTTCCAAATTTCATAATAATAATAAGAACCAAGTGGTGACTCCAATACTCAATTAGAACAAGATAAAGATGCATTCAAATTTTTCATAAGCAGTAATCAAAACAATAAGTGATAAATCAAGGAATTTCTCTCATTCTCACGGGTAAGTGTTTCCCTCAAATTTTTCACTGCAGTTGAACAACTAAAATTGATAGTCATTTCCAGTTAATAATCATGCACATGGTCAACATGGATCAAAAGGTATTTCTCAGGTTGTAATGAGGCTGGGCTATCAAGAATTCATGGTTTTTCTGGATAATTCAAAATACACAACTTTCAGAAAAGAGAGCATATCTACAATCTAAACCAGTGTTTTGGGTCACTCTCAATTCAACATGTCATTCTTGACTTTGAACATTCATATCCTTCTTGACTTTGATCATTTATACATAATCAGCCTCTTTTTGGTAATTCACTCCCTTTTATTTGAACTTTAAATGTAAACATACACTTTTTTTCTTTTCTTTTTCTTTTTTTAGGGAGTGAATTCCAGTACTTAGTATGCCTGTTTGTTGCAATTTCAATCAACCAATTCATACCCATTCTTATTGAATAAATTGCACCTATGCTCTCTATCCCTAAGTGTGTAGGGACAAGATATAATCATTTACAAGGCTGGGGTGCATCAAGAAAATAAAAGTTCAGGCTCAAATGGGCTATTAAAAATAGGAAAAAATTATTCACAGGTTGGCTATTTGGCACTGAGCAATTTATATATTTACAGGATGCCTTAATCACCTCCATATCTTTCATGTGCAGAATGAAATCCAAAAACTCAAGCAATAGCAGTTGACAAGCAATGGTGAAAACTCTTAAAGTGTTTAGTCTCACAAATTCACCGGCTTATGGCTATTTTCCTTGACAAAATCACTATTGAAATCAATTAACTACCTTGACACATTCTTCCGCACAATATCCTAATCCTAACTGATTATGGAGTCAATCACTAAATTCCTTTTTCTCTCCTAATTCAGTTAGTTAGGCTGTCTTAGCATTGAGATATTAAATTAAATTCCTTAAATCCTAATTCCTAAATCCTAACTTGCATAAGATAAAATTATCAAATAAAAAGAAAATAGAGGAAAATAGAATATAAGAGAGTAAAAGAAAGAAAAACACCGTGTAAAACAATGGTTAGTTGCAGCTGCAGAATCATGAGCTAGTTCAGCTCCAGCTCCACTCCCCCCCGAGAAAATAGGACTGTCCCCAGGCCATTGCAGAAATTGCTGGAACTTCAGTTACCATAAAGTGACATTTTTTTTTCAGTTCAACACCAGATTTGTCTCAATACACCGCTTCAGTACGGTGTTCAAATTCTCCAAGCAGCCATTAAATAGGGCTCCAGAAACTGAGAAGTTATTCCTGAAGACTTCTATGCACTTCTCCACCAAGTCTGAAAAGATGGCAAGCATGCATCTTGGAAAGGTTGCCGGTGCATTACATAATCCAAACGGAATCTTCCAGCATCAAGAAGTTTCAACACTTCTTTCTTAACCACTTTCCTCATGATTGGATTCAATTGCCTTTGGGGTTGTGCTACTGGTTTATAGTCCTCCTCCATGTGAATCTTATGCATGCAATAAGATGGACTGTAACTTCAACTTCATTCACATTCTTCACCATCATATGATGTTGATCTTTTTCTTTTCTTGAAACGGAATTCGACCATGGATTCTTGCAGCTACTTCTTCCTTCTTGCAGACTCCCTCTGAAGATTTTTTAGGGCTCTTTTCTCCTGATTTTTAGGAACAGTTTGGTCGTTAGTTCCTTTTCTTTTTGCTCCTTGCAGTTGTGGTTCAGAATGAGTGTGATAGATCCCATCAGTAGGATTTAATTCTAATCTATCTGGTGGTTTAGATTGTTGAGGAATTCCTCTGTCCAGATGGAAGACAATACTCTCATTGTGAGAGCTAAGTTTGAACCTTCCTTTATCAACATCAATTATCATCTTAAAAGCTTCATAAAAGGTCTTCCTAGAATTAAGGGGACATCAGTATCCTCCTCCATGTCAGCTATAAAGAAATCTGCAAAATATACAAAGTTATCCACTCTTAAAGGAAAATCTCCGATTATCCCATAAGGGTAGGCTGTGGACTTGTTAATTTGCAAGTAGTAGGGCTACATTTGCAGGTTTGACCTTTAAATTACTCAGTGTTAGTGCCACAGGAAACACTAGAAGGGGGGTTGAATAGTGTTTTAAACTTTTTGAACAATTTTGGAAACCATTTAAGTAATCAACAAATAAGTTAAGACATATTGATATGAAAACTTAAAATCAGAGTTATTTGAAATGTGCGGAAGATAAGAAAGATAAGTTTGATGGACTTATTTACAAAACTTAAGAAGGTTTTAAATAATCATCCAGTGAGCTACATCCAGTCCCAGGGCAAACCACCACTGGATTTTCCACTATCTAAACCACAGATACAAGTATTCTTTTCTATCAAGCTTCTTCAGGCTCTACCACGAGTATTCCTTTGTTTTGAACTGCCTCTCCAGGCAACATATGCAGTATTATTTTACAGACAAGCCTCTCCAGGCTCTATCACGAGTATTCCTTTGTTTTCAACTGCCTCTCCAAGCAACATATGCAGTATTATTTTACAGACTAGCCTCTCCAGACTCAACAACAAGTATTCTTTCTTCCACCAAGCCTCTTCAGGCTCTCAGACACATATAGTGTTTACAACATAAACTAAGTTTAAGTTTATAAGAAACATAAACTTAATCTCTTCCTGTACTAAGGGTTAACTGAGTACTACTCAGAATACTATGAATCATTCTAAGTACAAGGTATTACAAAGAAAGTATTTTATTCTAAGCTCTAATTCAACTCTGTATCTTCAGAAGGTTGGTTGGATATCTGATTTTCTATGAACCATACTCTTTT
This sequence comes from Sesbania bispinosa, assembly GCA_026901365.1. Lineage (NCBI taxonomy): Eukaryota > Viridiplantae > Streptophyta > Magnoliopsida > Fabales > Fabaceae > Sesbania > Sesbania bispinosa. Next base: position 1,133,980 of record QLOH01000045.1, on the reverse strand, counting down.
GTGAGATAAATGATATGTTAGCGCAAAAACTCTCTGAGATTTGGTTTTAATGACAACAAACCTGTTGATCAAAATTAATGTTTTCTGTTCTTGAAGTACTGATGTTTTGTATGTGAGATCTTAGAAAGACAGGATTCTCATGAAGAATTCAGAAAGATCAGAATCCTAGTGTTAAGAAACGTCAGACTTCAGAATCATTTATGGAGTATGGGCAAAGCTTAGAAGTTCTATATGCTGAAGGTAATTTCAGAAGAAGGCCTCAAAACATATCCTTTATCAGAAAGTCTTCAGAAGCTTTGAATGGAAGATAGCCTAAGTTGAGAGAGGTGCATATCAGAGTAAAGTCTCAGCTACAATCAGAAAGGGTCTCTACTAAGAATTCCAATCATCAAGTCAAGTCAAGAAGAGCTCAAATAGTGAAATAAGTTGCATCAAGAAGACCAATATTTGAAACTCAAGATGAGACGCAGACTCAAGCATAAGATGCTATCTCATGTTCAGATGCAAGCTCAGTCTAAAAATCAACTTAAGACCAATGCTCAAAGAAGAGACTCATCTACAAACTTAAAAGGAAGGATTAGCAATCAGATGCAAGATCTGCCAAGAGATGAGACTCTAACTTAGCTTCAGAAATCAAGAGATAAGATCAGAATAGAAGATGCCAAACCAAGAAGAGATTCAAAGTCAGCTTGAGACAAGCTCAAACTATAAAGTCAGATTGAGACAAGCCCAAATTCATTGTAAGATCATATTTAGTCCAAGCATGACAAAGAAGAACTTTGAAATATGAAGCTGAGCAAAGATGAGATTCAAAGTCAGTCTTGAGATGCAGACTCAATAGAGATGCAAAATCAGACTTGAGATGTAGACTCAACTTGAGATGCAGAATCAGACATGAGACAGTCTCAGATCAGATGAAGCCTCAAGTTCAGACGCAGAGATGCTGATGCAGACATGAGACAGTCTCAGATCAGATGCAGACATAAGACCCAGACTTAAGATGAAGAGATCAGATGCAGACTTGAGACGCAAACATGAGACGCAGACATGAGATGAAGACATAGTCTCAGCAGCAAAAGCAAGTCAAAGCAAGTACACTGTCACAGCAGAGACAACATCAGAAAAGCACACGTCTCACGTCAGAAAAGTGAAAAACAACTTCTCTCTCTTCCAACGGCTAGTATAACGGCTAGTTTTCTGAAGACTAATAAAGGAGGTCTCATTATGATGAGATGGGTGGGAGACACAGGTGAGACTCAGCAGAGATGCTGTTGCACAACCAGAAATATCTAAGTCTCAAGTGAATCTCAACCTACCTACCTATGCTATCTTAGCTAATATCTTGTAGTAGGTTTTGCTCTTGTTTTGTACTGATTTGTATACACTCTTTGAGTGATTAAGAAAACTATCATCTAGCTGAGCTCACGGTTTATCCATACTTTGTATGTAATCTAAGCTAGATCAATCACATCTCATCTCATACCATCAAGTCTCAACTGAGCTAGGAGGTGCCCGAGCTTAGTGTGAGAGTTTGTAAGGCCTGGAAAGGCACTGTAAGATACTCACTGAGTTGCCTAGAGATGCAGTCGAAGACAAAGAATATTGCATGTGTTGCCTGGAGAGGCAGTTGAAAACAAAGAATACTGCATGAGTTGCCTGAAGAGGCAGTTGAGAACAAAGAATATTTGTGGCTCAACCAAGGTAGGAGCGCCTATGCTTGGTGTGAGGGACGTCCTGAAGAGGCTGTAAGAATACTTGTATTGACGAGTTTGTCAATAGTGGAAATCTCACGAGTTGTGAGGACTGGACGTAGCCCAAGGTTGTGGGTGAACCAGTATAAATCTCAGTGTGCATCTCTTCTCCCTTTCTCTTTATTTATATTGCACATCTCATATCTAAAATCTGTTTGTTAATATAAATTAAATCTGTTCAGAGAAAACCAAGTTTAATTACTAAAATCTGTCCATGCATCTCATCTTACATCTCATCTCAGACCCATCTCATCTCAGATCCTATCTCAACCTGAGAATCAATCAATAGTCTCACTCATCCTCTTTTAAGGTCTTCACATTTGCTGAGCTAATTAATCTTACATCTAAGATCTGTTTGCTAAACTAAATATTAAGAGATAATCAAGTTTCATAAATTAACAAATAATCTCTACTTGATTATAAAATTATTGTTGAGACAACATCTCATCTAACCTATTTGAGACTCCAAGTGTCAAGTTTGAAATCATGTCTCAACGTGAATTTAAGTGTGAATTTTCAGGTACAATATTTTCAAGTCTCTATTCAACCCCTCTTCTAGAGACGTTTAGCCAACTTCATGATATGCCATGGGTTAGGAATGAATATGAATTTTAGAATTCATGGCAACACTTCTGTTTTTGATAGACATGGATGTGTTGCTGAGAAATTGGTCGTCTAACCGACATCTTCAAACTCTTTCTTGAGGCTATTTATATGTTCTGATAGAATATAGCCGTTGAAGATTTGATGATATTTTTCTGATGACCATTATCTTTGGCTGATATAGCCATTGAGGAAATATCTTCTCAAACGGTTACTTCCTCTTTGAGTAGGTGTGCAGATGACTTGGTTCTGACACACTGTAAATGAGCTTCTTCATTTCTCTTTTATCTTCAGCAGGTTGATTGTAAGGTCCAAGAATCCCCTCAAAGTGGTTTTAATCATGACAACCAAATCAAATGCAACTTAGCATAATTCTGATTCCAAAAGAACTAACCATTTCATTTGAGAATGTGTCTAGAAGCAACAGGTTTCATCTTGCAGAAGGACAAATATGAGAAGCTTCATTTTAATGGATAACAAAAGCAATAAGTTGAAAGAATGACAAATCTGTGAAGGAAAACTTGAAATAAAGATGAGTAAATTGAAAGTAACTCATTCAAGCATTCAAAAGCTATCAAGCACTTCTTACAGTTTCCAGAAACAAGAAGAAGCATCTCAAGAACTCCAAATGAAATCATTTTAGAAGGAAGATTCATTTTAGGAGGAAATTCTAAGTAGAAAGCAAAAACAGAATTTCATTCTTAAGATATATCAACTGCAGAACATGAAACATGTCATAGAAGCATGAGAATCATCTGCAGTTGATCAGAAGCAATTTTGCAGAAGAATGTGCAAGTATAGACTCTGTAGAAGCAGCAAATTAAACCAGAAAGTCTAAAATGAATCTCCTACTGATTTAGCTAAGTAACACAAGTTGAAATAATCCAGAAATCATCCTCAGCAAATTCACAGAAGCATTGGTGAAGGAATGAGCCAGTTTTGCTGTCTACAGAAGGAAGTTCTGCAGAAGCATGAAGACCAGTAAACAAGACAACTGTACCTGTCAGCTTTTGCAGCTGTACCTGAAAGGGACTTGTCAAAGCATCACAGCTGGATCATTTTGACTGCATTCCAACGGCTACAAGGCTCCTCAACTATAAAAGGAGGTGCTCTCTTCACCATGGAACACACCTATCACTCCAGAAGCATAAAATAATCTCTGCTCTTTCACTGCCAGCTTCTGGAACCTTTTCTCTCTCCTCAAATTCTTTCTAATCTGCTTATACAAGTTGTTGAGGGGGAGTTTTGCTCACTAGGAAATTATGCTGCTGCTCTGATTGTAAAATAGTGAGCTGTTTGTACTTTACCTTGCTGTTTCTGTGCTTTTGTAAGGTCAGAGAGATTGGTCTGTTGTAAAATCTCTTATGACACATTAGGTGAAGTATTTGGAGAGGTTGCAAAGGCTCTAGTGTGATCCTGTGAGTGTTTGGAATTTGTAGAAGGAAGTTCTGCAGATTTCTGGACCTGTGCTTCTGCAGAAAGTCCTGCAGTAAGTTAGGGTCTATTTCTGTGAGTTTGGTGATTCTGTGGAAAACCTGAAGAGGCTGTGGAAAAAGAATACTAGTGGTAGTGTGTACCCAAAGGTCGTAACTGATTTGTTAGTGAGAAAAATCCTACATAAGGTAGGGATTGGACGTAGCCTCAGGTTGGAAGAGGTGAACCAGTATAAAACCTGTGTTTTCTTCTTTCCCTTACTTTCTTAACTTCTGCATGTGCACAAAAAGCTTTCAAAACTAATAATACCTAAGTAAGTGGCAACTAAATTGATTCCACCAAAGGAATCCTATTTTCAGCATAATAAGCATTAATACTTACAATTCTACTTGAGGAGATCCATCTTCTAATAAACAGCCAAGAACTTATCTTGAGCAGAATTTTATTAGAAGATATAATTGCAGAATTTTAAAAGAATCACAATTCAACCCCCTTCTTGTGATTCAACCATATACTTCAATTGGTACCAGAGCTTGCCTCTTGGGTTGAACTCACTTAACAGTGAGAGAGGAAAAGATCAAGGGGATGGCAAACCATGGAGCTGCAATATTCATTCCAAAAGGATCATCCACAAACAGACCACCAGCTTTCAATGGAAAAGACTATTACTATTGGAAGGATAGAATGAAATTGTTCTTGGAATCTCAAGATATTGATATATGGGATATTATAGAAAATGGGAATTACATTCCCACTACAAGAAGAACCAGAGTTCTGGCTCCTTCCACAGAAGGTGAGTCTGAAATTGTTGAAGAAGCACCAAAACCCAAACCTAGAGAAGAATGGACAGAAGATGACAAACAAAGGTATCTTCTAAACTCTAAAGCTAAATTTTTTCTTCTTTGTGCATTAAGTAGAGGTGAATATGATAAAGTTGCTGGCTACAACACAGCAAAAGAAATATGGGATACTTTAAAAATTGCTCATGAAGGTACATACCAAGTAAAAGAAGCTAAAATCAACATTTTAATTCACCAATATGAAATGTTTAACATGGTTGAACATGAAACTATAGATGAAATGTTTAGTAGGTTTACTATTATTATAAATGATTTAAAATCACTTGGTAAAAGCTATTCAAATCAAGAACAAGTAAGAAAAATACTTAGAAGTCTCCCAAGAATATGGAGACCAAAAGTTACAGCAATTTAGGAAGCAAAGGATCTAGCTGTACTCAAGCTGGATGAGCTTCTTGGCTCTTTAAAAGTCCATGAATAAGAACTAATGGATAAATTGCCAAGAAAGGACAAGTCAATAGCTCTAAAAGCAAGCGCATCCAGAAGAAGTGCTTCTGCAGAAGATAAACCTTCAGAAGGAGAATCATCCTCTTTTGAAAATGATGATGAGTTAGCCTTTATATAAAAAAGAATACAAAGGCTAATCAGAAGAAAAGGCAAAGGAAAGAAATTTTTCAATTTCAAGAAGGAAGGACCAAAAGGTGAAAACAACAAAGGTCCTATCATCTGCTATGAATGCAACAAACCAGGTCACATCAAGGCAGAGTGTCCACAGCTGAAAGAATCAAGACCATTCCAGAAGAAGAAGGCCATGATGGCTACATGGGATGATTCTGACAGCTCTGCAGAAGAAGAAGATGAAGCTGAAACTGCACATTTGTGCTTCATGGCTGGAGAAGATGAAGAAGATGAGGTAATTACCTATACTCCTTCTGCATATAAAGAACTTGAAGATGCTTTTGAAAATTTATTATCTGACTCACACACACTTGCACAAAAATGTGCTCTTCTTAAAGAACAATTAGTTAAATCTAAAGAAGAAAATAACATACTTAGAGAAGATAATAATAGGTTAACTAAAACCAATCACTGTCTCCAACAATCTTACTTTAAGTTATCTGAACAAGTCAAAACTGTAAGAAACAGTTTTGCAGAAGCAGAAAAAACTGCAAGTCTGCAGAAGGAAAATATGCTTCTGTAGAAGAAAATTAATGAACTTCAAAATGATTTGTGTAAATTTGTAAACAACACTCAAAACTTGAATAAATTAATAGGAAACAATAGAGAAACTTCAGACAAAAGAGGTTTAGGATTTAATCAAGACATGTTTTCAGAATCACACAAAACAATGTTTATTCCAGCCAAAAGGAAACCTCCTCATTGTTCTTGGTGTAACAGGCTTGGACATTATGACCAAAACTGTTACAGAAGAAAAAGGAGTACCAGAAGAAAGGTATCTAACATCACAGGACCCAAGAAAATTTGGGTACCTAAAGCATTGTTGTCCTCTGATATAGGTAAAAACAAAAGGGTCCAAGAAGAAAGAGCTATGGTTCTTGGATAGTGGATGCTCCAGACATATGACTGGAAACAAAAGCAAATTCACTCAACTACATATGATGGAAGGTGGAACAGTAACATTTGGAGACAACAACAAAGCTCAAATCAAAGGTATTGGAAAGATAGGTATGCAAGGTTCTACCCAAATTAATAATGTATATTATGTGAAAGGGTTAAAACATAATCTTCTTAGCATTAGTCAGTTATGTGACGGTGGCTATGAAGTTATGTTTCAATCTACATTCTGTGAAATTAGAGAATCATCTATAAAAAGGGTATTATTCTCAGGTATCAGAAGCAAGAATCTATATAGCATAAGTCTAGAAGAACTTCCACATCAAACCTATCTTGCTTCTTTTGAAAATGAAAAATGGATTTGGCATAGAAAAGTTGGCCATTTGAACATGAAAACTATCTCTAAACTTTCCAAACTAGAACTTGTAAAAGGATTGCCAAAGCTGAAATTTGATAAAGATAAAATTTGTGAAGCATGTGTAAAGGGAAAACACACTAAGTCAAGTTTTCATCCCAAAAATGTAATAACTACAAAAAGGATTTTAGAACTGCTTCACATTGATCTTTTTGGTCCAACTAAAACACCTAGTTTGGAAGGAAAGAAGTATGGGCTTGTGATAGTAGATGATTACTCTAGATTCACACGGGTTTTGTTCTTAGCTACTAAGGATGAATCTTTTGAATCTTTCAGAACTTTCTCAAGAAAGTTGAAAATGAAAGAAACCAAAAGGTAGCTTCTGTAAGAAGTGACCATGGAGGGGAATTTGAAAACTATTTTTTCAAAAACTACTTTGATGAAAATGGAATTTCTCACAACTTCTCTTGTCTTAGGACTCCACAACAAAATGGAGTTGTAGAAAGGAAGAATAGAACCCTTCAGGAAATGGCTAGAACTATGTTAAGTGACAGTGGTATTCAAAAATACTTTTGGGGAGAGGCTGTTTCTACTGCTTGTTACATACTTAACAGAGTTTCCATCAGAAGCATCCTTAATAAAACCCCATATGAATTATGGAATGAAAGAAAACCCAACATTGCTTATTTTCATATATTTGGGAGTGAATGCTTCATATTAAACAATAAGGATAATCTTGAGAAATTTGATGCAAAATCTGAAAAAGGTATTTTCCTTGGTTACTCCATCACCTCTAAAGCATATAGAATTTATAATCTTGAAAATCAAACAATAGAAGAAAGCATGCATGTTATTTTCAATGATGCTAACCCTCCTTCTCAAGCATGTGGTAAAAATGATTCTGATGATGAAAGTGGGCCAAAGAAAATTTCTTCTGATAATCACAGTTCTGCAGAAGAAGCTGCAGAACCTACAGAAGCTATGGATGCTTTTGGAGAAGATACTGACAGTCAGAAGCAGAATCCTCCCAGAAGCTGGAAACTTGTTACTAATCATCCTCATGATCAAGTAATAGGAAATGTTGAAGAAGGAGTAAAAACAAGGAGACAATTAAAAAATATAAATGACACAACTTTTCTTTCTCAAGTTGAGCCAAAAAGTGTAGAAGAAGCACTTGATGAAAGATCATGGGTTGAAGCCATGAAAGAAGAACTAGACCAGTTTGAGAAAAACAAGGTCTGGACTCTTGTACCTCAACCAAATGATCACACCATAATTGGTACAAAATGGGTATTCAGAAACAAAATGAATGAAGAAGGTAAAGTTATCAGAAACAAAGCAAGGTTAGTAGCTCAAGGCTACAACCAACAAGAAGATATTGATTTTGATGAAACTTTTGCTCCAGTAGCTAGATTAGAAGCTATTAGAATTCTTCTTGCTTTTGCTGCATTTAAAAACTTTAATCTTTATCAAATGGATGTGAAAAGTGCTTTTCTAAATGGTTTCATAAGTGAGGAAGTTTATGTACACCAACCTCCTGGTTTTGAAAACAAAAAATATCCTAATCATGTTTTCAAATTAACAAAGGCTTTGTATGGTTTAAAACAAGCTCCTAGAGCTTGGTATGAGAGACTAAGCACCTTTCTTTTACAAAATCAATTTTCAAGAGGTCAAATTGACACTACCCTTTTCAGAAAAACTTTCAATAAGGATCTTCTCATTGTTCAAATTTATGTTGATGATATAATATTTGGATCTACTAATTTGAAAATGTGTGAAGAGTTTTCTGAACTTATGAAAGGTGAATTTGAAATGAGTCTCATGGGTGAATTGAAGTTCTTCCTAGGACTTCAAATCAGACAAGAGAATCATGGAATCTTTATAAATCAAGAGAAATACACTAAAGATCTCTTAAAGAAATATAAAATGGAAGGTTCAAAATCCATGGGGACTCCCATGCATCCCTCTGCAGTTTTAAATCTGGATGAAAATGGTAAACATGTTTCTGAAAAGGAATATAGAGGAATGATAGGATCTCTATTATACTTAACTGCTAGTAGACCTGACATTTTATACTCTGTAAGTCTATGTGCAAGATTTCAATCTTCTCCCAAAGAATCACATGTTGCAGCTGTAAAAAGAATTTTTAGATATCTTGCTGGAACTACAAATCTTGGATTATGGTACAAGAAAGGCACATATTTCGAGCTCACAGGTTATTGTGATGCTGACTATGCTGGAGATAAGTTGGACAGAAAAAGCACTAGTGGAAGCTGCCAATCTCTTGGAGAATCATTAATCTCTTGGTCTTGCAAGAAGCAGCCCACAATAGCTTTGTCCACCACAGAAATATAATATATTTCAGCAACAAGTTGTTGTTCTCAAATGCTTTGGATTAAACATCAAATGAAGGACTATTGCATAAGGTACACTAATATTCCTATCTTCTGTGATAATACCAATGCAATTAACTTGTCCAAGAATCCAATCCAACATTCTATATCTAAGCATATTGATATTAAACATCATTTCATTAGAGATCATGTCCAGAAGCATGACATTGAACTGAAATTCATTGAAACAAAACTTCAAATTGCTGATATTCTTACAAAACCTCTTGTTGAAGAGAGATTTGTGTTTCTTAGAAATAAAATTAATATGAAATACTTGGTTTCTTGATGTGTGAATTAAAATCTGTGTGCTACTGGAACTTGAATGTTCCACAAAAGCAAATAGAGAAGCAAATTTTTTGCAGAAACACAAAACTGTAATAGTTATAGTGGCGTGTGCAGCTTCTGGAATTTGAAATTAAATTTTCACCTTCTGCAGAATCAAGCCTAAAATAGTTTATGGAAATATTCTCTCCTCTGCAGAACCTTTCTTGAGAAGGTGCATGAAAAATTCACCTTATGCAGATTACAACATAACCTAATAAATAAGAATCTCAGCTTCTGCAGACATCCTTCTTCAAAGGACAATGTCACAACTGCTTCTGATCACCTGGTTATCAGGTGAAATGGCACAACAGTGATTGTTGACTAACAAACATATGTTAGTCACGTAACTCATACTAGGAAATGTCACTTTCATTCACAAAGCTCAATGTATTCCATCCCTTCTAGGCAAAGTCAAACTGCACCAACCTGTAGCCTTTTCATCCTCTATAAGCTACAAAAGGAATGAGGAAAGTTAGCTTTTGTCTCTAGCTAAAAGCAGGCAGGATAGTTGATTCACAATTAGGGAAATTTAAAAGCTTATAACTGTTGGACATTAACCAGTTTCCTAAAAAACTGCGCGCGTGCCCCTTCTCTCTCTCCTTCTCAAATAAAGCAATGACTAGTTGGGTTCTACTATTTAGGATAGTCTCTCAGCTGAAGGAACATCACACTGCCCTCTCCAAACTCAAACCTTTTCACATTCCAGCCATACTCTGTTTCATCATCTCATCTTTTTCTGTCTCTGCTTTACATTCTTCTCTCATCATGAGAATTAAGCAAATCGCATTGGAGAAGAAAGACTCCTCCTCCATAGAATCTGATGATTTTGTTGTAATGGGCAATGAAATAGTGCCATACGTTGAACCACAGCATGCTTAGTCCCCCACAGTTGATCCCTCTGTTTCTAGCCACTCAACAGAGCAAGTTTCTGCTCCTACTGAACCCACAACAAATGAACCTCAACCTGACCAAACACCCTCTCAACCCTCTACCACACCAGCACCTTCAGCTGACACTACCTCTAAGGCACAAACTGCTTCTGTAGTATATGTAAGAAGGTCTGAAAGGCGTCGTGCAAGCTCAACCTTCAAAACAATAGGAAATGATCCCAATAGACCAATAGATGTAGACTCTCCCTCTACCACACACACTGAAGTTCCTTCCCATAACCATAAGAACATCAAGTCTGCTGGAAAGACGAAGGAAAGCTCAAGTGAAGGGTTGGAAGAAAGTGACACCTCAGAAGGATCACAAGACTCCAATGGGGACCTCTTCCAGGATAAAGAGGTGCTGAAAATCTACAATGAGAAGTGGGAGTGGAAGACAATCATCCCAGGGAAGATCTTTCTGCTGAAAGAGATAAAAAAGTGTGGATGGGATGTAGGACATTTCGTCCAGAAGCAGGACTGGGGAGACTTCCTTCTTGTGAAGGAGCCAGTATATGAGAGACTAGTGAAAGCTTTCTATGCTTCTGCTAGTCAGTACAGGAGTGATGGCAACTCCTTGGTGGTAGACATTAAAGGATCAACAATTGTGGTCACTGCTGAGACCATAGATGAAGTACTTGGATGTAGTTCTGTTCAGAATCAATTATATGATGACTGGTTCACTGCTGCTGGTGTAACCAAGGAAGAAGTTAAAAAGAAAGTCCTTCACCATTCCTCCTCCCAGCTTCTGTCAAGCAAGCTTAACCCCATCTGTAGGCTGTTTCACAAGCTGTGCATCTTCTCAATTCTCCCAAGGGCTGGCACTCTTGAAAGAGTTTCTGACATTGACCTTATGGTCATTTATCATCTCCTTATTGGTAAACATTTTTCCCTTTCTTATTTAATCCCTAGAAGCATGATTTATTCTGCAAATCCCCAAAGGGAATATGCCAGCTTGCCCTATGGGATGCTTCTAAACAGAATCTTCAGATTAAATAACATTCCTTTAGAAGAAGAAAGTTCAAGTGACTCTTGTAGCACATTTGGCAGAATAAATGTGCAAAGAATCTTGATTGGGAAGCCTGAGCCAACACATAATTACTCAAGCCCCAGTGAGGAAGAGGAGGAGAATACGGCACCAAGAACCAAAAGGAAGAAGGAAAAGGAGTTCCTGACATTTTCCAGAAAGAGGAAAAGTCAGCCTTCTGGTGCTTCTGGAGAACCATCCAGCAAGAATCTGAGAGCCTCCTCTCCTTCTGTGGAGCTGCCTGTGTCTGCAAAGTCCATCTCAACCTCCTCCATGTCCAGTGATTCCATGTCAGGAGAAGAAGCTGTCTCACAGCCAAAGTTTCCTCTTGCAGAAGCTGTTGAGTCTAAAAAATATCATAAGGTAGATTATGATGTTTTAGATAGCTCACTTCCCAAGTTTTAATGCTTAACAAATTTGGGTTAAAATACTTATCATAGATACATATATGTTTAATGACTTATCTATGATTTCAGCAAGCCATTCTGAACTTATAAATACTGTCTGATGTGCTGTCAACCCGTCTTAAGTGGAAAAACCTTCTGAAGTGTTCAACCTGTCTGAAGTGTTGAAGCCGTCTGAAGTGTTGAAGCCGTATGAAGTCTCATTAATGACGTGGCACTCTTTGCTGAAGTATGAGAAGACATCTCTGATATTCTGCTAAGTCAAACGCTCTCTGCTGCACGTTATCTTTCAAACATATTTATGGCAAGGAACACAGAGACCTTTCCTGGTATATTTGAATTTCATACACCACTGAGGAAATCCCTGCAACGCAGTCTTTGCAGCAAAAACAGTGGCAGCTTTATGGCAGAAGCAACCTTGTACTGGGTCAGAAGAATTAGAACTCTCAGAAGCATGTCTCACAACGGATTAAATAGCATTTAATGCTATCTCTGAACGGTGGTATTTCAACGGATTGAAGATTGGTTATAAATAGCCCTTCATGAAGACCATCAGCAGAGGGAATCCATAGAAAATACAAGAAAGTCTAAGAGATATCACGCTGTAAGTTTTTACTCTGTAAAAACACTCTGATTTCATGTTCATTGTACATCATTTGTATATCCTGAGCATACCTCAGTTTTCTATTGTACATTGTCTCTGTTTAAGCTTCAAACTGGTGTAGTTTAAAAGCTTAGACATATCTCTTTGTAAAAGTTTGTTCTAGAGCCTGAAGAGGCTTGACTATAAAGAATACTTGGTTGTAGAGTCTGAAGAGGCTTGACTGTAAAAGAATACTTGTAATCTTGGTTAAGATTAAAGATAAAATCCAAGTTCTAGGTAGCATTGGGACTGGACGTAGCTCACAGTGGTAGTGAGTGAACCAGGATAATTTCCTTGGCTAGGTTTTCTATCCCTTATCTCTTGTCAATTTATTTATACTAACCAAAGGGCGTTGAAAACTGTTTTGATAATTTTAAAAAGCAAGAAATTTTTTTTAAGATCTTTTCAGAAGCCTTCTAGAGAAACTTCAGATAACCTCTTAAACTTGTCTGAAACTGCTTTAAACTTAACCGTTTGCGAAAAGCTTCAATAAATTATTAAGAAACACTATTCAACCCCCCTTCTAATGTTTCCCCGTGTTTCTACAGAAGCACCATTACCTAAAGACTCTCAAGAAACTATATGTGCTTCTGCAGAGGGTCTGGCAGCTGACACCCTGGAAAACATGTCTCAAGCTATTCCTGTCACTCCTAATCTCCCAAATGTTGATTCTCCATTACCTGTTCAATCTCCTATACCATCAATCCCAATGGTTGCTGCACCAGAAGCTGAAGAGAAAGAAGAAGAGAAGGTGCAGGAGCAAGCTACTCCATCAGCTCCCTCAGCAAACACTTTTGGAACTGATTTGGTGAATCAGTTCCTTGCTTCTCCTATGATAGATTCAATTCTACCTGCTGCTGCACCTATCAGAGATAACATTCCCACAATTTCTTCCAATCTCTCTTCCATGAACACTTTTATACAGCAATTGAGCAATGAGAAACCAGCTGAGGAGCCTGCTCCAAAACCTGAAGCTGCTGCTTCTGAAGAACCACCAAAGAATGCTTCTCCTTCCAAATCCATGGAGAAGAATATCCAGAAGCTCAAGTCTGACATGAAGAAACTATTTTCCAATGTGAACACTCTCCAAAACACAGTAAATGAAATGATTGAGAGGTTCACACAACATCAGTTTTGGTTTAATAATTTTGTGCTTCCAGTGATTGCACCTCAGGCCCCAGCTATGCCATTCACACAATTTCAGCCACCCCAGAACTTGCTCTAGCCTTCTACCTCTTCATCATCTGACCACTCCTCTCCATCCAAGTGATAGATGATGATCCTGCTTCTTTCCATACAATTCCTTTGAGCCTTTTGATTGATGACAAAGGGGGAGAAGTAGTACTAGGTAGTTTAGGGCTGATATTTTTAGTTTAGGGCCTTATGATTATAATTATGACTTTTTGATGAAATCCTTTTGATTAATGATGAATGACAAATGATGATGTTTGCTGCATATTGTTTGCTGCATATTTCTAAGTTCACTAAACGATCAATTTCAAAAATTGAATCAGTATTGAATCATACAATTTGCTGCAAATGAATTTTAATCAGTCTTGAAATCATATAATCTGCAACAATCATTATTCCCCAAATAAAAGCTAAAATGCTAGGGGAGTTTGGTATTAAAAATCAGAATTATCTAAGTGATACTTGATTGGGTTGTCATCATCAAAAAGGGGCAGATTGTAAGGTCCAAGAATCCCCTCAAAGTGGTTTTAATCATGACAACAAAATCAAATGCAACTTAGCATAATTCTGATTCCAAAAGAACTAACCATTTCATTTGAGAATGTGTCCAGAAGCAACAGGTTTCATCTTGCAGAAGGACAAATATGAGAAGCTTCATTTTAATGGATAACAGAAGCAATAAGTTGAAAGAATGAAAAATCTATGAAGGAAAACTTGAAATAAAGATGAGTAAATTGAAAGTAACTCATTCAAGCATTCAGAAGCTATCAAGCACTTCTCACAGTTTCCAGAAACAAGAAGAAGCATCTCAAGAACTCCAAATGAAATCGTTTTAGAAGGAAGATTCATTTTAGGAGGAAATTCTAAGTAGAAAGCAAAAACAAAATCTCATTCTTAAGATATATCAATTTCAGAACATGAAACATGTCACAGAAGCATGAGAATCATCTGCAGTTGATCAGAAGCAATTCTGCAGAAGAATGTGCAAGTATAGACCCTGCAGAAGCAGCAAATTAAACCAGAAAGTATAAAATGAATCTCCTACTGATTTAGCTGAGTAACACAAGTTGAAATACACTTGAAATAATCCAGAAATCATTCTCAGCAAATTCACAGAAGCATTGGTGAAGGAATGAGCCAGTTTTGCTGTCTGCAAAAGGAAGTTCTGCAGAAACATGAAGACCAGTCAACAAGACAGCTGTACCTATTAGCTTTTGCAGCTATACCTGAAAGGGACTTGTCAAAGCATCACAACTGGATAATTTTGACTGCATTCCAACGACTACAAGGCTCCTCAACTATAAAAGGAGGTGCTCTCTTCACCATGGAACACACCTATCACTCCAGAAGCATAAAATAATCTCTGCTCTTTCACTGCCAGCTTCTGGAACCTTTTCTCTCTCCTCAAATTCTTTCTAATCTGCTTATACAAGTTGTTGAGGGGGAGTTTTGCTCACTAGGAAATTCTGCTGCTACTCAGATTGTAAATTAGTGAGCTGTTTGTACTTTACCTTGCTGTTTCTGTGCTTCTGTAAGGTCAGAGAGATTGGTCTGTTGTAAAATCTCTTATGACACATTAGGTGAAGTATTTGGAGAGGTTGCAAAGGCTCTAGTGTGAGCCTGTGAGTGTTTGGAATCTGTAGAAGGAAGTTCTGCAGATTTCTGGACCTGTGCTTCTGCAGAAAGTCCTGCAGTAAGTTAGGGTCTATTTCTGTGAGTTTGGTGATTCTGTGGAAAGCCTGAAGAGGTTGTGGAAAAAGAATACTAGTGGTAGTGTGTATCCAAAGGTTGTAACTGATTTGTTAGTGAGAAAAATCCTACAGAAGGTAGGGACTGGACGTAGCCTCAGGTTGGAAGAGGTGAACCAGTATAAAACCTTTGTGTTTTCTTCTTTCCCTTACTTTCTTAACTTCTGCATGTGCACAAAAAGCTTTCAAAACTAATAATACCTAAGTAAGTGGCAACTAAATTGATTCCACCAAAGGAATCCTATTTTCAGCATAATAAGCATTAATACTTACAATTCTACTTGAAGAGATCCATCTTCTAATAAACAGCCAAGAACTTATCTTGAGCAGAATTTTATTAGAAGATATAATTGCAGAATTTTAAAAGAATCACAATTCAACCCCCCTTCTTGTGACTCAACCATATACTTCATTGATATCCCATTCTTCTTTCTTCTTCTTCTCTGTTAATGTAAGGAGACATGATATAGATATCCGTTGGACTTCTTCTTTTTTATGTGTAGGCTCCTTTAGCTTAGCTTCTGACACAATTTCCTTTTTCTTCTTTGAGCAAGGCTTCTTGAGATAAGGACAATAGCTGTTGTAGCTATTTCCTTTCTGGACGAGGACATATGATCTTTAGATAGTGTTCTAGCCGTTGAATCATATGTTCTTTGCATTTGTTGATACTTCTTCCATGTTTTGAAATCTGTCCACTTATTCAGATGGTTGAAAGTCTTCATATCTTCATACAATCACTTCATTTTGTTCCAAGGAGTATGTGTTTAGTGGATTTAATCTTCATTCTTCACATACTTTCAGAAGGTTGATAAGCTTTCAGATGAATGCATTGTTTCACCATGTAGTTCTTGTATGAACAACTTCAACATATGCTTCTTTCAGATGATAGCTTCAAGCTTATTATGGCTTCCTTAGATTTAAGATGCTTTCAACGAGCTTCTTCCTTTTAGCAGAGTGCTTCTTCTTTTCTTCTTATTTTTCTGAGATTCAGATGGATAAAGATGTTGAATTTAATATTCTTAGTTCAAACATCTTTCTTGTCACTTTTGTTCAGTCTTCTGATTCGTTCTGGGCAGCAGCAGGTGTAGTAGGTTTTCGCATGCAATGTTTTTTGTTGCAGGTGCAGCAGGAGTTGCAGAGTTTCCTTATTTGTGCAAAGCTTTTGATGGAGGCAAGAAAGTAGTTCTGACTCTTATAGGAAATACATGTAGTTCACTGGGTAGAGTGTTCTTCACGCTTGGCAACGTCTTCAAGAAGTCAATCCTTGATTCTGACACCTTCACCCTTCAGATGCACAGAGTGCTTCTGATCAACTTCAATCTTCAGATGATAGTCACTCTTCAGACGGAGTCAAGTCTTCAGATGATAACCATTCTTCAGACGAAGTCAAGTCTTCAGATGATAACCATTCTTCGGACGAAGTCAAGTCTTCAGATGATAACCATTCTTCAGACGAACTTTAATTTCTTGTGTGCTTCCTGGTTGACGATCTTATTTAAGTCTTTCTTCATTCCTCTTGTACTTCCTGCGTTATTCTTCAGATAGTTTACTGTGGCTTCTTCTTCTTACTGTTTCTTTATGCTCAGATTTGCTTCATCTCTCTTTGGATTTCCTCTTCTTTTGTTGTCTGTCTTCTTGTCTTTAGACATTTGATTCTTTTGCATTCTTCACTTTCTGTGCTTTTCTCCAGATATACCATAGCTTCTAAAATTTCTTCTTTGCTCAGATTTGCTTCATCTTTCTTCTGAATCTCCTCTTTGCTTTCTTCTATATTCTTCAGATGGATACTTCATCCTGAAATACAATCTACAAAACAATACCTTTCTTAGTAGCACCTATTTTAATATGATCTTATTTGTTACTCATTAAAACTTAAGGATACTGAGTCTTTAAGCTTAATTTGAATACTCAAATTAATTCTGAGACTCAACACTCAGTCTTTTGAACATTGATAAAGGCATCAGATTGATGCTAGCTCGAAGGTCTAGCAACGCCTTTGTGACTGGTAAAGTACCAACAGTGACTGGTACAGTGAAGCTTCCAGGGTCTTTAGATTTTTGGGGGCAATGTCTTGTCTTAAAAAACCTTGTCTTCAAAAACCTTTCTTCTTTCTGAATTTGCTTGTTGCTTGTTGACATCATAATCCTTGTTCTTCGTACTTTGAGAGTTTTCTTCAATAATCATCTTGACCTATCCCTCAAGGATTAAGATAGACTTTTATGACTTGAGTATCAACCATCTTAACATTCCTGACCCACAATTTCATTGAGTTCATTTAGAACTTTCTGAACTGGTTTAGAGAATGGGGATGATATCATGTCAGTTTTGTCTCTCAAGATTTGAGGTAGGCTTAGAGTATTGAGTATTAATCACCTTTGTATTCCTGACCCACAATTTCAGTAAGTTCATTGAGAACCTTCTGAACAGGTTCAAAGTATGAGGGTGATGTCATACCAACCATTCTTTCAGATGATATTATCTTGATCCATCTCTTCAGACGGTATTGCCTTCTGATGATCTTCTTAAGATTATCTTCAAATCTTGTTTCCTTAAAACAAGCACAAACTAAAAGTACCTTTCAATAGTATCTGATATTACTTAACTGAATTTTTTAATCATTAAGTGAATAATTTAGAATGTAAATTTTAATCTTATCATATTTTATCCAGTTAATAATCTTTATCTTTAGGGATACCACCTGTTAACATTTAAAGGAAGTGTATTATGTGAAGGCCACAATTAAACGAACGCAAAAATAATATAGACAGTGCAAAAGATTAAATAACACAGATTAAATGATGCAAAAGCAGAAGTTCAAATTTTATTAAAAAAGAAATTAATCATAACAGGGGTAATGACAAGACACTAGAAAATCAATGGTTATCAGCAGATGGGTCCTCATTGGCATTTGCATTCTCCTTCTCTGTGTTTAGCTCTTGTAACTCTTTCTCAGTTACTTTCAGCCGTTTTGCAAGCCTGTTTATGCACCCTCTTCAAATTGTATGCAACCAACACCATCCTTGACCTTCCATGAACACTCAGATGAACAGAATCTCTTTTCTCTTTGGCATGGGATGCAAAGAGAGGAGGAACAGCCACCTGGTTCTCTGGAGCTTCTTCTCGTTCAAATAAGGTCTGGTCTAACTGAGCGTACATTCTCGGAGTGAAGAAGTAAGGAGGTGGTTGGCCAAAGTAACTTTCCATAGGAAAGCCCTTATGCATAAGAATTTTCATTATCAGGGTGTTGTGGGGATAGAGGTCCTCATTGCCCATCTTATTTCTGAAAATCATCTGAAACATCAGCACCCAGGGGAGACTGATTCTCTTCTTCGTCAGCAAGTGTCCCAGCATGAACCTTTCCAGCTGATTAATTACCAACTTGTTTCGTCCTTTGGGAATGATGCAGCAGTTCAACACAACAAGGAGTGCTCTGGGAATCTTCAGAAGTTAAGAAGGTCTGTAAGGGGCTAGACGTCTTCTTCCAAAGAGAACTTCATCAAAGATGAAAGTCCCACGATGAAGGGATTCCCAACTCTGACAATATTGCTTTCCTCTAGCAGGCACACCGATCACCTCAACAATCAAGTTGCGGTCCACACAAATTGGTCTTCCCATCACCTCCGTCTTAATCCCAGACCAATCCTGATTAGACACCACCTTGGAGTTGTTCCAGAACTCCAACACACTTTCCTCATGCCATGGTGAGGAGATATTGTTGAAGAATGGAGTCCAACCGACGACGTCGAAGTACTTTGAGACTCTGTAATCAGCCTCGTCGAAATATGAGAGATTAACCATTTTTGAGGGTATGATTCTCTCGTCAAACATTGAGGTGTTTGAGTCATTTGATGATGCAGACATGTTGGCCATGAGTACGTTTGAACTGAGAGGTTAGAGAATTCTGAGGAAGGTAGACTTTAGCTATTGATGATTGATTCTGGTGTAGTTCCCATGATGATCTTCCAATCCCAATATATAGGCAACATGGCATGCTTGATGCATTTATGATCACGGTTACATGCACTAAGCAGACATGGAGAGATGTGCATCGTGCCAATTATGAGGAACCAGTTGATGATCCATTAATTCACATAGCGCCGTATCACAATTTTCATAAAATGTTTGAGTTTTTTAAAGACCTTTCAACTTCTTAACAAGTGAGAGATTTAATGAAATAAACTGATAAATTATTTTCAATAACTAAACACATATTAAATGAGCAGACATCAGTAAATTTATTTCACATGCAACATAAACTATATGCAATTATCAAATTGTTTTAAATATACCAACTAATTTTATTTAGATTAAGATAGGAAATATGTTACCAAAGAGGGTATCATAAAATTGAACGTGCTTTCCTTCTTCTCATCTATTTGTCCATTTGATCTCAGAGTTGCTTTAGCTTGGTGAGGTTTCCACTTTCTGAGGATCTACTCCTTTTGCATTTGTTAGATGCTCAACCCGAAGGTGAGCTCTGA
Organism: Sesbania bispinosa; assembly: GCA_026901365.1. Taxonomy (NCBI): domain Eukaryota; kingdom Viridiplantae; phylum Streptophyta; class Magnoliopsida; order Fabales; family Fabaceae; genus Sesbania; species Sesbania bispinosa. Next base: position 1,114,328 of record QLOH01000045.1, on the reverse strand, counting down.
TACCAACTGTTAGTGCCACAGGAAACACTAGAAGGGGGGATTGAATAGTGTTTTAAACTTTTTGAACAATTTTGGAAACCATTTAAGTAATCAACAAATAAGTTAAGACATATTGATATGAAAACTTAAAATCAGAGTTATTTGAAATGCGCGGAAGATAAGAAAGATAAGTTTGATGGACTTATTTACAAAACTTAAGAAGGTTTTAAATAATCATCCAATTAACTTAGTTTCTTATTTAAAAAAAAGTTATTTAGAACCATCTCAAGGTACCTTCTGAAGGTTATTACAAACAATCTTTTCATAACCATTTCTGAACTACTTTAGTTGATTGGTGATCGTCTGAAGTCTGCTTCAAACTTCTGAACTGAGTTCTTTTCAGACTCACTTCAGAGAGTTACTTCAGAGGTTCTTCAAAGTGCATTTTCTGTAACACTTCAAATGATATGAGATAGTCTAAAGTTTGATTGTCTATAAAACAGTTTTATTGAAATTGTTGTTATAAAGTCAGTTATGAAAATACTTTTCAATCCCCATTAGATAATACGAAGCTAAAAATAAAAGAGTTTAAGGGAAGGAAAACTTAGCCACGAAATTATCCTGGTTCACTCACAAACCCAGTGAGCTACATCCAGTCCCAGGGCAAACCACCACTGGATTTTCCACTATCTGAACCACAAATACAAGTATTCTTTTCTATCAAGCCTCTTCAGGCTCTACCACGAGTATTCCTTTGTTTTCAACTGCCTCTCCAGGCAACATATGTAGTATTCTTTTACAGACAAGCCTCTCCAGGCTCTATCACGAGTATTTCTTTGTTTTCAACTACCTCTCCAGGCAACATATGCAGTATTATTTTACAGACTAGCCTCTCCAGACTCAACAACAAGTATTCTTTCTTCCACCAAGCCTCTTCAGGTTCTCAGACACATATAATGTTTACAACATAAACTAAGTTTATGTTTCTAAGAAACATAAACTTAATCTCTTCCTGTACTAAGGGTTAACTGAGTACTACTCAGGATACTATGAATCATTCTAAGTACAAGGTATTACGGAGAAAGTATTTTCTTCTAAGCTCTAATTCAACCCTGTATCTTCAGAAGGTTGGTTGGATATCTGATTTTCTATGAACCATACTCTTCTGTGAGATAAATGATATGCCATGGCTTAGGAATGGATATGAATTTTAGAATTCATGGCAGCACTTCTGTTTTTGATAGACATGGATGTGTTGCTGAGAAATTGGTCGTTTAACCGACATCTTCAAACTCTTTCTTGAGGCTATTTACATGTTCTGATAGAATATAGCCGTTGAAGATTTGATGATATTTTTCTGATGACCATTAGCTTTGGCTTATATAGCCATTGAGGAAATATCTTCTCAAACGGTTACTTCCTCTTTGAGTAGGTGTGCAGATGACTTGGTTCTGACACACTGTAGATGAGCTTCTTCATTTCTCTTTTATCTTCAGCAGGTTGATATCCCATCTTCTTTCTTCTTCTGCTCTATTAATGAAAGGAGACATGATATAGATATCCGTTGGACTTCTCCTTCTTTTTTATGTGTAGGCTCCTTTAGCTTAGCTTCTGACACAGTTTCCTTTTTCTTCTTTGAGCAAGGCTTCTTGAGATAAGGACAGTAGCTGTTGTCGCTATTTCCTTTCTGGATGAGGACATATGATCTTTAGATAGTGTTCTAGCCGTTGAATCATATGTTCTTTGCATTTGTTGATACTTCTTCCATGTTTTGAAATCTGTCCACTTATTCAGATGGTTGAAAGTCTTCACATCTTCAGACAGTCACTTCATTCTGTTCCAATGAGTATGTGTTTAGTGGATTTAATCTTCATTCTTCACATACTTTCAGAAGGTTGATAAGCTTTCAGATAATGCATTGTTTCAGCATGTAGTTCTTGTATGAACAGCTCAACATATGCTTCTTTCAGATGATAGCTTCAAGCTTATTATGGCTTCCTTAGATTTAAGATGCTTTCAACGAGCTTCTTCCTTTTAGCATAGTGCTTCTTCTTTTCTTCAGATGATTGTAGCTCTGTTATTCTTCGTTTCTTCTTATTTTTCTGAGATTCAGATGGATAAAGATGTTGAATTTAATATTCTTAGTTCAAACATCTTTCTCGTCACTTTTGTTCAGTCTTCTGATTCGTTCTGGGCAGCAGCAGGTGTAGTAGGTTTTCGCATGCAATGTTTTTTGTTGCAGGTGCAGCAGGAGTTGCAGAGTTTCCTTATTTGTGCAAAGCTTTTGATGGAGGCAAGAAAGTAGTTCTGACTCTTATAGGAAATACATGTAGTTCACTGGGTAGAGTGTTCTTCACGCTTGGCAACGTCTTCAAGAAGTCAATGCTTGATTCTGACACCTTCACCCTTCAGATGCACAGAGTGCTTCTGATCAACTTCAAATCTTCAGATGATAGTCACTCTTCAGACGGAGTCAAGTCTTCAGATGATAACCATTCTTCAGACGAAGTCAAGTCTTCAGATGATAACCATTCTTCGGACGAAGTCAAGTCTTCAGATGATAACCATTCTTCAGACGAACTTTAATTTCTTGTGTGCTTCCTGGTTGACGATCTTATTTAAGTCTTTCTTCATTCCTCTTGTACTTCCTGCGTTATTCTTCAGATAGTTTACTGTGGCTTCTTCTTCTTACTGTTTCTTTATGCTCAGATTTGCTTCATCTCTCTTTGGATTTCCTCTTCTTTTGTTGTCTGTCTTCTTGTCTTTAGACATTTGATTCTTTTGCATTCTTCACTTTCTGTGCTTTTCTCCAGATATACCATAGCTTCTAAAATTTCTTCTTTGCTCAGATTTGCTTCATCTTTCTTCTGAATCTCCTCTTTGCTTTCTTCTATATTCTTCATATGGATACTTCATCCTGAAATACAATCTACAAAACAATACCTTTCTTAGTAGCACCTATTTTAATATGATCTTATTTGTTACTCATTAAAACTTAAGGATACTGAGTCTTTAAGCTTAATTTGAATACTCAAATTAATTCTGAGACTCAACACTCAGTCTTTTGAACATTGATAAAGGCATCAGATTGATGCTAGCTCGAAGGTCTAGCAACGCCTTTGTGACTGGTAAAGTACCAACAGTGACTGGTACAGTGAAGCTTCCAGGGTCTTTAGATTTCTGGGGGCAATGTCTTCTGAATTATGGCACTGCATCTTGCCTCTAGCTCCACTGTCTCATCAGTAAATCAGTAAATCTCATCAGTAAATTCCTGAGAGGCTGAGTGCAGATATGTTGGGAACTGTAGAAAAAATCAAACAGAAACACAATTAGCGTCCTGCTGTGTTTCACCTGCGCTCAGCACAAGTGAATCGCCCAAAACAGAAAGTTTTGGTGCATTTCTGCGCTTTACCTGCGCTAAGCGCAGGTGAAGCGCAGAAAACAAAATTAAATTGCTGCAACACTTAGTCAAATTTTCTGTTATCTCCCTCTGATCAAGATATCTATTTTTCTTTCCTTCACACTCATTCAACTAATTCCTAATAATTCCTAAACAAACACAAAAACATAATAAACACAATATATACATACCACACTAATAATCAAGATCAAAACTGTAAAAATTAATAAAACACTGGGTTGCCTCCCAGGAAGCGCTCGTTTAACATGATATAGCTTGACGCCTGTTTCTTTCATGGTAGCTGAAATTGGAATCTTTTGGTGAGCTTTTGTGCTGAACCCTTCCTTTCTTTGGCCAATGAACCTCCCCATAATCTTGCCTTGGAACAATCTGTAGTGTGATCTGACTTTAACCATTTGGGTTTCTTTCTGGAATTAGACCATGCTTCTGACTCCCTTGGCTTGACTCTTCTCTTCTTTATTGTCTTAATCTGATATGCATGAGTCTTCTTCTCTTGAAGCTTGGATGATTCATAGTTGATTGCTCTCAATTTCTTTGCTTCACAAGGGTCCTTGATATGGAATACACCTAACCACTTTGTCCTCAGTCTGACTTTAGGCCTTGAATCTGATTTGCTTGGCCTGATTTTTCTTCTCTTAGCTCTGCTCAAGTCAGTGTATTCATAAGTCTTTCTTTTGGGGATCTTGGAAGTTTTAACACCTGCACAGTCTTTCTTTATCTTCCTTTGGAGGGCTTTCTGAATATGGCAAGGTCTTCAGTCTTGGTATCACTTCCCCTCCTTTCTCTAGCCTTTTCTCACTATCTCCCTTTTCACTCCTTTTCTCAGTTACACTCTCACATTTAGTGTTGTCTTCCTGCCTTTCACAAACACTTTCTTTTTTCCACCAGCATCTCTATCAGCAACTGAGGCTAGTTTTTGTTTCCTTCTTCTGAAGATGGATCCCACAAGTGATTTCAGTAGATGCTTTCTTCTTCTTTTCAACTTCTTATTAAGAACTCTTATCTTTTTCTTCCGCAACTTGTGAATGCTTTGATGATCAGCTTCCTCTCTCTTGACCCCTTGTAGTGGTGGTTCAGTGTTGGCATGAGACTCCTTCAGTAGAGTCTATCTGCAGGCGATCTGGTGGTTCTTTCTATTGTGGAATTGTCCTGAGCACATTGAATGTCACCTCATCGTCCCGCGTGCTGACCGTGAATTTTCCTCTGTCAACATCAACTATGACATTTGCTATCTCATCTTCTTTTTTCTCTTCTTCTACTTATGCTGCATCTTCTTCTTTTTCTTTTTCTTTTTCTTTTTCTTCTTCTGGTTCCTCTTCCTCTTCTTCTTTTTCTTTTGCTTCTTCGACTTCCTCTTCTTCATCGTTCTCTTCTTCAGTAGCCAGATTATCGTCAGTTCCTTCCTCTATCAGTTAAACACTTACGGTGGTCACGTCATCACATTGTTCTTCGGGCCGGGTTGGCTTGTGCATTTGCTGAAATTTGTTCTGAATTTTGGTTAGCTAAAAGATTAGCTATTTGTTCAACGTGAGTCGTAATATTGCTAGCTGATGCTTCTATATTTTTCTCAGAATCCTTAAGACTTTGCAGGAATTTTTCAAAAGCATCATCATCTAATCTTGATCTTCCTTATTGAACTGAAGAGTAACATTGTTGCTGTTGGAAAGAAGGTTGCATGTAAGAAGGCTCTGCATCTTGTCTCCAACCAAAATTATTGTTCTGGTTATTTCTCTAATCTTGTGAATAATTGTTTGCAAAGTTGTTGCTGTTGTAGAAGTTGTCTGGTCTTCCTTGATTGCCCATGTAATTAACTTGCTCTTCTTGAGTGCATGGATAAGAGCAGTAACCATTGGGATGGTCACCTGCACAAAAATCACAAATTATATGTGGGGACTGGCTAGGATAGGACTGCACTGCCTGTAACTTCTGAGGAAGCTCAACCATCTGCTTGTTGAGTGCTTCTAATTTCTGGATGATAATATTGCGCTGAGCCAAGAGCGCCTCTGTAGAAGTTTGCATGTGGAATGAAATAGCATCTTGTTGCCACCCAACGCCCTGACTCTTGTTACTTCCCTAATCCTCTGAAAAATTGTTAGAATAATTAGTGTAGTTAGAGAAGTTACCAAGAATCGGTTATTGGGAGAAATATTCTGGTTCTTGCTGCCTAACATAATCTCCAAGGGTTCTTCTCGTGGATTTTGATAATCTCCAAGTGTTCTTCTTGGTGCAGGGTAATATTGTCTCTCCTCAGCCATATCTTCAACTTTTACCTCCTTCAAGTTGGTGAACAGAGAGTATTGAGATTGTTTCCTTGAGCTTGTCCTTGTCCCATTTTTCTTTTTCTTCTCTTGCAGCTTTTATCTCTCTTGGGATGGTTGATGAGAGTGTTGAAATTGTCTCCTTGAGCTTGTCCCTTCTTCTTCCTCTGGATGGGTGATCAGAGAGTGTTGAAATTGTCTCCTTGAGCTCTCTTTTTTTATTTTTTTTTTCAATTTTTTTTTCAAAATTTTTTTTGCTCATCTCCCTTCTGGATGTCTCTTGATGTATCTGACCTCACAAGATCATAAATCACAAAGAACTAGAGCAAGAATTAGCGTAGCAGGGTTAAATAAAAATAATCCTAATTAAAGAAAATAAGAAGAATCTCTTTACAACTTAATAGAAGGAACTAAGAATTTAAATTGAGACACCGTTCCTCGGCAACAACGCCAAAAATATTTGTTGAGATCTTGGCAAGCGTACCAATATCGCAGCAGTATAATAGTTTTAAAGTAAGTGTTGTCTTACCCACAAGGAACGGTACAAAATAAATTCTTAATTTCCAATTTAATTGAGTATAGAAAGAGAACTATGGAATTTATTATTATGAAAATTAAGGAAATAATGCAATAAGAAAGTAAATCAAAAAGAAATATTTAAGAAAGTTTTAATTGAAAATAGGATAATTATGAAAATTAAATAAAGATTACAATAAGATAATAAAATAAAATATGAAATAAAGAGATAAAGATAAGATTGAGCAAATAAAGAGAAGCTAGGATTGCACTCCGTCTATCGCACCCCTCTTGTATTGTGGAAATCAATGATATTTGGGAATGTATAATTATAAATATTGAAGCACAAATTAAAGTTATTTCACAAAGGTCTCCATAAATATGAAATACTCAGAAACAATTTACCCTGGTCTCCACAGTCGTAAATTGCCCTGGATTAAAGATCAATTTGTTAAAGCTATCAGTTCACCCTGGTCTCCACAGTGATGAATTGAGTGTTTTCACCAATCAGAATTTAAGATCCCTATCTCTAGGCTCCCAAGAACTCGCTCTTGATTTCATAAAACCACTTCTCAGTGCACCCCATAAAATCATATTATAACTCTGGCACAAAGGCGGAAGCTAAGCATTAAGAACAAAATAAAAACACCAATATTTATAAGAATAAAGATTCCTAAATAAAAAAGAAAACCTGAAATACAATTGAGGATTGAACCGACTACGTTCAATCCTAAAGAGAGACTTGGCTACTTATGGTAGCCATCGTACTCCAGAGACTGTCACACTTTTCTCCTAACTCCGTATCTGCTCAGCAGCTCCCTAACTCTCTGAATGAATCAACTCATTCTCAATGCTAATATTTATAGCAAAGGAATTTCCTAAAATAAAATATCTAAAAGATACAGACCTAATTTCCTAGAATAAAATATCTAAAAGATACTGTCCTAAATTAAATATACTTAATTCTAGATATAATCCTAAAATATGTAAATATAATCATAGGAGATTTGACATTGATTTCTATAGATCTAATCCTAAATAAATAAATTACAATCTTAATTAAATACAAATTTCCCAAAATAAGCTCTTGTTAGGTTAGGCTTTGTGGCTTTGTAGAGGCTAAGTTGCAAAAGGACGCGTTCTGCGCTCATCGCAGCTGAAGCGCAGGCAACAGAATCTTCTGGGCTTTACTTCCATTGTTTCCTCTATTATTCCTTGCTCACTTGATGCTTTATTTATAACTTATTTTTTTACTTGCAAAATCAGCAAATTTTCTATCAAAATAGCATTAAATTCAAATTTGACTTAAATAAATACAAGAATTGCATTTTAAGCCAAAAAGGGATAAATTGGGGTATAAATTCAGCATTTTGCCCTTAATAAGTGTTGTAATTATATAGGAATTATACGTAAATTTAACACTTATCAATTACCTAAGTTAGTAATCGATTACCATAGAGACTGCAACTATTCTGGGTTGTTTTCTTATCACTTGGTAACTAATTATCTGCGGAAGGTAACAAATTATTTCAGTTATAACTATTTCCTAACTGATATAATCAGTAAGATTTTCGAAATTAAACAAGAGAGAATCAGATTTCTAAAGGGGATTGAATCTTTGAGAGAAAATTCTTCAAAAAAATTAGTGCAAACCCAGAATGTGCTTGTAAAATCAAGAACTCTGCACTCAAAGAAGGTTGAATAATGGAAGAACGTTTTTGATCTTATTCGTGGGGTTATCTACACAATCAAGGTGTTATTGTTCTAAACCCCATATGTTTTACAATTTTCTGCGTTGGGAAATCTCTTGAAAGGAGTTTACATAGAGATTGGTTGAAATCTTGTGACAGGGGTGTCATAAGTAAGGTTATTGTTCATATGGCGGGGTGTCATTGAAGAACATGCTCTTGTGGGGTGCAAGAGTTTAACCTTTGTTTGTTGTTTGTAAGTATTTCTTTAGAATTGCATGTGCATAGTGTTTGTAATCAATTCTTTAATGAAAGCAGGTTTAGTGGGGTGTTGAATCTACACTGGATCTAGGCCTTTTTATGGCTGAACTAGTATAAATAACTATGTCAATTTCTCTATCCTTGTACTATATTTCAATTGATATAATTGTATTACTGAACTGCATAATTGTCTTGAAATAAGAGTGTTGAATTCAATCTTGATGCTACACTGAATTGAATTTAAAAGAATATTGTGTTGGTCTCAGAGGGAATCTAGAAGGGGGTTGAATAGATTCACAAAACCTTTTCCCTTTTTCCAAAATCAAAAACTGTTTTCCCTTTCTAATTTGCCTTTAAGATTCTTTCAAATTGGGTTTTCAAAAGATCAATTTTTCAGAGTTTAAAATCAAATGTTGCAGCGGATCAATGAATTGCAGAAGGTAATTGATTACCAATTTTGATACAGTGTGTAATTGATTACCAATTTGGATACAGTGAGTATTTGATTACCAAGATTGATTACTCAAGGTTCATTATTCAATTTCCAATATTCAATTCAATATATCAGTAACAATAATTTACACTTAAAGATTCACAGATATTATGCAGATCAAGATTCAAGTTTACATGTGCCAAGAAACTTAATTAAAAATAGAATAGGGATAGAGAAGATAACACAATCATTTATACTGGTTCAGCCACAAAAGGAGTGAAGTTGGCTAAACGTCTCTAGAAGGGGGGGGGGTTGAATAGAGACTTGAAAATATTATACCTGAAAATACACACTTAAATTCAAGCTGAGACGTGATCTCAAGTCTTACACTTGGAGTCTCAAATAGGTTAGATGAGATGTAGTCTCAACAATAATTTTGTAATCAAGTAAAGATGATTCGTTAATTAATGAAACTTGATTATCTCTAAATAGATTTGATTTATTTTAGCAAACAGATTTGAGATGTAAGATTAATTAACTCAACAAATGTTAAGACCTTAAAAGAGAATGAGTGAGACTACTGGTTGATCTTAAGTTGAGATGGGATCTGAGATGAGATAGACTTGAGATGTAAGATGAGATGCAGAGAAAGATCTTAGTTGTGCAGAGATTTAATCAAATGTAATTTGTTTCAAACAGATAAGTCTCAGGTATTAGAGATGTGCTGTGTAAATAAAGAGATAAGGGAGAAGAGATGCACACAGAGATTTATACTGGTTCACCCACAACCTTGGGCTACGTCTAGTCCTCACAACTCGTGAGATTTCCACTATTGACAAACCCGTCAATTATAAGTATTCTTACAGCCTCTTCAGGAAATCCCTCACACCAAGCATAGGCACTCCTACCTTGGTTGAGTCTCAAGTATTCTTTGTTCTCAACTGGCTCTTCAGGCAACTCATACAGTATTCTTTGTTTTCAACTACCTCTCCAGGCAACGCATGCAGTATTCTTTGTCTTCAACTGCCTCTCGAGGCAACTCAGTGAGTATTCTTGTTACAGTGCCTCTCCAGGCTTTACAATCGCTCATACTAAGCTCAGGCACCTCCTGACTTAGTTGAGACTTGGTGATATGAGATGAGATGTGATTGATCTAGCTTAGTCTACATACAAAGTATGGATAAACCGTGAGCTCATCTAGATGGTAGCTCTCTAAATCACTCAAAGAGTGTATACAAATCAGTACAAAACAAGAGCTAAACCTACTACAAGATATTAGCTAAGATAGCATAGGTAGGTAAGTTGAGATTCACTTGAGACTGCGATTTTTCTGGTTGTGCAGCAACATCTTTGCTGAGTCTCACCCGTGTCTCTCACGCGTCCCACCATAATGAGACTTCCTTCTATAGTCTTCAGAAAACTAGCCGTTAAACTAGCCGTTATACTAGCTGTTGGAAGAAAGAGAGGCTGTCTTTCACTTTTCTGTCATGAGCTCAGCACTTTTCAGGTACAGTCTCTGCTGTGACAATGTACTTGCGTTGACTAGCTTTTGCTGCTGAGTCTCTGACTGCATCTCAAGTCTGAGTCTAATGACTGCATCTGATCTCTGAGTCTCATGCTTGCATCTGATCTCTGCGACTCAAGTCTGAGTCTCATGTCTGCATATGATCTCTGCATCTCAAGTCTGAGTCTCATGTTTGCATCTGATCTCTGCATCTGAACTTGAGACTGTGTCTGATCTTGAGACTGTATCTGATCTTGAGACCGTCTCAAGCTGAGTCTGGATCTCATCTTTGCTTAGCTTCATATTTCAAAGTGCTTCTTTGTCATGCTTGGACTGAGTATGATATTACAATGAATTTGGGCCTGTCTCAAACTGACTTTACAGTTGAGCTTGTCTCAAGATGACATTGAAACTCTTCTTTGTTTAGCATCTTCTATTCTGATCTTATCTCTTGATTCTGAAGCTAAGTTAGAGTTTCATCTCTTGGCAGATCTTGAGCATGGCTTTTGTGCTTCATATCATCGTGCATCTCAAGTGTTATTTTTAAGATTGCAAGTCTCCTTAGCATCTCAGCTTGTCTTAACACATGAGAAGCTAAATTCTGCAAACACTTAAGCACACAGTTAGTAAATAATAAGATGCATCTCAGATGAGTCTAAGTCTTAGTTTTTCTTATCCATCTTTGGTGAGTCTCAGGTGCAAGTTTCAGTCTCAGTTGCATGGCTCAATCTCACCATCATATTTGAGTCTCAGTTTTCTTGAGTCTTGAATATTAGTTCATTGTTGAGCTCAACTTGACTTAGTTTTGATGATGGGTGTCTCTAGTAGAGACCCTTTCTGACTGTAGCTAAGACTGCATTCTGATGTGCATCTCTCTCAACTTAAGCTTTCTTCAGATTCATCCATTCTAAGCTTCTGAAGACTTTATGATACTTAAGGCCTTCTTCTGAAATTATTTTCAGCATATGGAATATTCTAAGCTTTTCCCATACTCCATAAATGGTTCTGAAGTCTGATGCTTCTTAATAATAGGATTATGATCTTTCTGAATCTCAGGATAGACTTGCATTGATTGCTCAATCTCAGGCTGATCTTTACCTTCAACTTAAGTCTGAGGATTACTATCAGTCTCAATCTGTAGTTGCCTCTCAATCTCAGTCTGAGCTTGGTCGTGGTTCCTCTGATCTTTCTGAGTTCTTTACTAAGCATAAGAATCCTGTCTTTCCAAGATCGCACACAAAACATCAGTAACTTCTAGAACAGAAAACGTTAATTTTGATCAACCGGTTTATTGTCATTAAAACCAAATCTCAGAGGATTTTGCGCTAACAATCTCCCCCTTTTTGATGATGACAAACCTATTTGAACAAAATTAATTTGTCATGTATAATAGCATATAAGGGATGATGAGAGTCTATAAATTTTCATAATATGATCCACTCAAATGAACTCCCCCTGAATTCCTGCGTATAACAATATTTCAATCAATAACATAGCATGATTCAGAATTTATATAATGCACATGGATGCACATGAAGATTTTGTTCATTCCTATTTCTCCCCCTTTTGGCATCAACAAAAAGATGGAAGGAGAAATATATCAAATCCATAGCATCAATAATCTATCAAATAACTATTTCATATTGATTATCATCTGTACTAATGGCATCAAAGACATGATTTTCACTTATCAATCATATGGATGATCTCAATAGAGGGTTTTAAGCAAGTCTGCAGTGATGTTCTTAATTTCTCAAGAGCAACAGATCACACATATGGTTATAACAATGATCCCAAGAGTTCCAGATAAAGCAGTATGATATGGAAAGGGACAAATGCTCCCACAAAAATAGGTAGAATAGAAGAATCAAAGACTAAGTTAAGAAGAAGGGCTCTTTAGAGTCTAGATTCCAGAATTTTCTTAGTAACTTGGTATTCAGATTTTTCTTTCTAAGCACAAAATCTTCCTACAAACTCTTTCTTAATCATTTGCTTACATTTTTCTCTTTGATCTTCTTTCTCAATTGAAACTTTGAGAGAGCTATTTTCCCATTCTCTTTTCTTTAACATTTCCTCTTCAAAAGAATAAAGGGTGATTTCTAGAGTTGTAGAGGAAAGAGGTATATGCATTCATCAAATTTCATAAATGATCACTATCCAACTGAGTTAATGTGTACACAATTATCTTATCAGCAAACAATTTGATAATCTCCCCCTCAAAATGAGATGGTTCTGCTTATGTTTCCAAAGTTGTTGGTTTAGCAACTTTTCAATAATTTATGCATAATTTTTAACTTTCAGAATGATCATTTGAATAGGAGATGCAGTTAGGATTAGAGAATAGATCTCAATCTTAAACCAGAACAATGATTTGTTCTGATTACATACTTGATTGAAAGATAGGAATTTCATTTGATGCTTGATCAAGTAGAATAAATATATTCAGCATAAAGATTGATTCAGCTACTCCCCCTAAGTATGTTACTCACCTTGATTTTTATGCCCATAATGAGTTAAATTTGTAGAACATGGATAGAGGCATAAAAGATCAAGATCAGACAGTAGGAGAACAGAACAGAAATTCATCAATATGATTCATAATCATTCCATATTTTTCAACATTGAAAAACTGTTATAATAACATTTCAAAGATTGAGATATTCCATGTCAAGTTCTTCATCTCATTCATTGATTCACCCAATATTCCAAATCATAATGTGCACATCAATTTGATACAAAAATTCATATTTGATATACCATAGTTTATCACAGATTTGGGAATCAGGGGTGCTTTGTTAAAGGCATCACTTTCAATGGATTAAGTTTCACTACTTTTCAATCACATAGCCTTAATCATTAAACAAGTACTGCTCCTATCATAGATTGATCTAGAAATTTATATTCTATCACAATAAACCACATCATGACAACTTTCCAATGCCACAAAAATCAACTCATTTGGATTGGTACACTTTAAAGATATTTTAACTTGAAGTTTTTGCACCAAACCACAAAACATCCATGGACTTAGCTACTTTAATCTGAACTTGTGAGTTATTTCCAGTTCATAAAAATATGAGATTTCAACACAATAAACTAGACATCACAAGCTTTCTAATGATATAAAAGTCATTCCATTTGGAGTTTTCTATCATAAGATATGAGTGATTAAAGTTGGAAGTTCTATAATAGAGTGCTTACTGTGACAGATCTGGTTTTTCTTTCACTATGATCAATCTATGCATCCAAAAATAGTGAAAATTAATACTGTTAAACCATTGAACAACATCTTTCAAATCCAACTGGTTTCATTTGAAAAGGATTTTCCTAGCTCCAGATATAAGCATTCAAAACAGATGTGTTCAGATTTGATCAGATGAGAGATCGGTCAACTTGAAATTTTTGCTGGGAATTATGAAGATGATGAAAAATTCTTAAACTTTCCAGTCAATTACTTATATGAGTTAGGTTTCATACAAAGTTAGTTTCACTCAAAAATCATTTCTGTAGCTCTAGTTATGATTTGTTTAAGTGAACAAGTTTATATTGAAGCTTGTAACACTGCAACTGTGTTCACAGATTTGCTGGCACCTCTGTGATTAATATGAAAATCTCAAACTTTCCAGTTTGATTCTATTTTAAATTATCTTTCCAATAAAATTGGTCTCACAGAAAAATAATATCTACAGCTCCAGTTATGATGATTTTAAGTAAACAGGTTTCTATGAGCATTTTTAAAACTGCAGCTGTGTTAACAAATTTTCTGGCACTTCTGTGCTTAGTGTAACAGCTTCAAACTTTCCAGTTATGCACTCTTATGAATTAGCTTTCCAACAAAATTGGTTTTACTCAAAAATCAATTTTGTAGCTCAAGTTATGATCATTTTCGTCAAGCTATATCAGAAACATTTCTGCATTTAGCATAGTAACCTTTTCACTTATTTCAAATCTTCTTATGAGCCTTCAATCTCAGAATTTCTTATTCATATCATTTACTTAGAAGATTGACTTGATTAAGGAAATGGAGAGCATATAGACTTAGCTTGTAGAAATGTTTCTCCTAACTAATCAATTCAATCTTTCCAAGTTCCCTTTTCTCAATTTTCATGAAATTGACTCAAGGATATATTTTCATATGATCAGCTCATGTTTCATTGTAGATAGATTTCAAACTTAAATTCTCACATGATGCAGGATCATAACATAAGCATATGTTGCATTACAACATACTCACAATAGTTAAGATTCAAAACTGTCATGACAGAAGATCATTCAAAATTCTAATTATTCAAGCAATACAGAATCATTCAAATAAGCATAGGTCTGTCATTAAAAAAATGAATCCTAAATTCAACATAATATCAATATACTTAACCCTTATCTTCAAAATGAAAATAGTAAGATTTATCACATATGCATCATCATGAAAGATTGGAGTTTTAGAGTACCTCATGAAGTATCTTCAAGTTACCATTTGAACCACATGATTTGAGAATTTGCAGCTTGATATATATAGAGAGATAAGCTCAACTTCTCCATTTTCTCTTTAGACTTAGTCATTTCCTTGTGCTTTCTTCTTTTAGAAGCTTCTTTCTCTTTCTCATATTGTGGGAAATCACTTGCCCTCTTGTGCAGTAGACATTTTCTAAGATTCATGAATTTCCCTATGCAATGTCAGAATCATAGCTGCAGTAGGAGTCTCACTTGGCTGTTCTATCTCATATATTTCTATCTTAGTCTCGGTCTCAGTCTCAACTTGAGACTTAGACATGTCTTTCTCAAGTGCAGCCACATTTTCTGACTTCTTTTATCTTTATCATTTCTGGACATCCTTTCGACTTGAATATACTCTTTTGAAGATTTTCTCATATATCTCTTGTTGAGATCCAAACATTCCACTTTATCTACAAATCTGCTAGCTTTCTCATCTCAAGTGTAGGATTAGTCTTATCATGTAAACTTTCTTCTACGCATTGAGTAATGATATTGTAGATTCTATAGTTACTTTGAATACTGTAGAATGTCCAGAAAATATTTAGACTTCACATTGGCAACTTGCTTCATAGACATGAATATATTAGGCACTTTCCAACAGGAAGATATCTATCATTTGATACTCCAAACTCTATGTATGCATATGAGATATTTAGGCATTCAAAAGGGAGTAAAAATATGATTTCTTTGCTGTTTGATAATTTTAGGAACAGCAGTGGTCACAAATGATGATCAAATAGATTTTCATGTCTTTTGCAAACATGATCTCTACAAGTCTATCATGCTTTGCATAAATATTAAAACACCTACAAACATGATGCCATTAAAACAAGTAAAGACATATAACAGAAATTATCAATTATTTGATCAAGTATGTTTTAGTCCAAGTATAGAGAGGGATAAGAAATTGATATCACCATTGGGTCTTTCTCTAATGAGCAATTTCACCTTTCAAGCTTCAAGCATTTTTAGACAGCATCTATTTCCCTTTCTCATCTTTGAAAAAAGTCCTTTAATGCTTTTGCTTGCTTTGGTAATCAAGGAAACTGCACATTTCTTCACCCATTGCTTCTCTTTGAGAAGTTTCACTTTATGCATTCAAGAAGCTTTGATTCAAAGTCTTATATCCTTTTTGACTAGATCAATGTGTTTATCCTTTTGAAAATTTTTTTGCATAATCAAATCACTAAAGAAACGTTTTGGTACCCATTTAATCTTGGGTCCAAATGGGTTAGTAATCAAATATCTATCATTTTAGCAACTGTATGATGTTATTATTCCTCTTTTATATATATTTTCTTTTGAGATTTTCTATTACCACATAAAAGGAAGTTTACGTGCTGTTCCAAAATGAATAATCGTTTCCCCCTTTTTCTTTAAAAAACTAATATTTTGGAACTTAAATAACATTTAATTTGAGCATTGTTCCAAACTTTGGAGCTAGATATATAATGCTAGCTTATTTCAATTGATAGAAAAGAAAGGAAGGAATTTATTCATTTAAGCATATACTTACCTGGACCTGCAAGCTCCTTTTCTTTTGTGCGATTTATCTCTGTCACTGTCCAGCTGTCCGTTTCCGTGAATATTCAGCTTAAGCGTTGAACTCTTTTTTGTTTTAAAGTCCACTCTTTCCGTTGATTCAAAAAAGGCATCGCTGGAAGAAGAGCCTTAACAACATGTCTACTCATTTTTAGTATTTCCTCCAATGTGCCTTTTCTTGTTTATATCCAGAACCAGTTCTTTTATTCTGTCTTGGCAGATAGTACACTTGGCATTTCTCCCAGCTCTTGCTGAAGCTTTTCAGTTATTAAGGAATCCTCATTCTGTGCTTTAAGACATGACAACTTTCTCCTAGCGACCTCCATATCTTCCTCTATCCCTTCTCAATTAATTCCTTATTTCTCTGATTGCAAGTAGCATCACCACTTTGAACTATTTCTGGCAACATTGTTTTCAGTAGTGGCTTCAACCTTTTGTTGTGCAACACTCTCATCTTGGGGGCCATTTACATCAGCAATTGACTCATCTGTTAACAGAGAGTTAGGAATAGGAGGTCGCTCGCCTTTTCCGATTCTGCAGGAATTTCTACTTCCTTTTCTAATATCCTCCTAATCTTTGATGTCGTTGCGCTCTGTCCGGAGCCATTTTCCACTTGCCTTAAAGTCGTTTTTAAGCTATGTAGGTTGTTATCTCAATTTTTTCCATGATTGGCTCTTACTTGAAATTATCTTTAAGATTTCAAGAGCCACCTCCTTCACGAATGAACAAAATTTCAGCCATCTTCCTTTCTTGGATCTTTTCTCCTCTTCACACGCTGGTGTGCTCAACCCCAAGAGGCCAATCTCTGATACCAACTGAAGTTGGCTAAACGTCTCTAGAAGGGGGTGAATAGAGACTTGGAAATATTGTACCTAAAAATACACACTTAAATTCAAGCTGAGACGTGATCTCAAGTCTTACACTTGGAGTCTCAAATAGGTTAGATGAGATGTAGTCTCAACAATAATTTTGTAATCAAGTAAAGATGATTCGTTAATTAATGAAACTTGATTATCTCTGAATAGATTTGATTTATTTTAGCAAACAAAATTGAGGTGTAAGATTAATTAACTCAGCAAATGTTAAGACCTTAAAAGAGAATGAGTGAGACTACTGATTGATCTCAAGTTGAGATGGGATCTGAGATGAGATAGACTTGAGATGTAAGATGAGATGCAGAGACAAATCTTAGTTGTGCAGAGATTTAATCTAATGTAATTTGTTTCAAACAGATAAGTCTCAGGTATTAGAGATGTGCTTTGTAAATAAAGAGATAAGGGAGAAGAGATGCACACAAAGATTTATACTGGTTCACCCACAACCTTTGGCTACGTCCAGTCCTCACAACTCGTGAGATTTCCACTATTGACAAACCCGTCAATTACAAGTATTCTTACAGCCTCTTCAGGACATCCCTCACACCAAGCATAGGCACTCCTACCTTGGTTGAGTCTCAAGTATTCTTTGTTCTCAACTGCCTCTTCAGGAAACTCATGCATTATTCTTTGTTTTCAACTACCTCTCCAGGCAACGCATGCGGTATTCTTTGTCTTCGACTGCCTCTCCAGGTAACTCAGTGAGTATTCTTGTTACAATGCCTCTCCAGGCTTTACAATCGCTCATACTAAGCTCAGACACCTCCTGACTTAGTTGAGACTTGGTGATATGAGATGAGATGTGATTGATCTAGCTTAGTCTACATATAAAGTATGGATAAACCGTGAGCTCAGCTAGATGGTAGCTCTCTAAATCACTCAAAGAGTGTATACAAATCAGTACAAAACAAGAGCTAAACCTATTACAAGATATTAGCTAAGATAACATAGGTAGGTAGGTTGAGATTCACTTGAGACTTGGATTTTTCTGGTTGTGTAGTAGCATCTCTGCTGAGTCTCACCTGTGTCTCTCACGCGTCTCACCATAATGAGACTTCCTTCTATAGTCTTCAGAAAACTAGCCGTTAAACTAGCCGTTGGAAGAGAGAGAGGCCGTCTTTCACTTTTCTGTCATGAGCTCAACACTTTTCTGGTGCAGTCTCTACTGTGACAATGTACTTGTGTTGACTAGCTTTTGCTGCTGAGTCTCTGACTGCATCTCAAGTCTGAGTCTGATGACTACATCTGATCTCTGTGTCTCAAGTCCGAGTCTCATGCTTGCATCTGATCTCTGCGTCTCAAGTCTGAGTCTCATGTCTGTAAAAAGCTCAAACTCTTAAACTACACAAGTTCAGAGCTTAAACTGGGTAAAATGTACAAATAATTGAGTCGAACTCAGGATATGAAATTTTAGTACAAAGAAGAGTTAATCAAACATATGAGTATAAATTTAAGCTGCGTTTCTGCAAGTTGATTTCTCTGTGTTCTCTCTTCTGTTTCTGTATGGAGACTTGAATTTATAGAGAGGCAAACTTCAGCCCATCGAGCTCCATTTGATTTCCCGTTGAGAGATATCATTTAATGCAAATGCTCCCGTTGTGACACATAGCCTGGAACCTCTGCAGTAGCAGGTAGTAGAGTCAGCAACACAAGCTTCACTTTTTCTGAGCAGATTGTACTTCACAGCAGACATTGCCTTTTTGGTGAGAGAAATTTGAAATATGCCAAAAAGCAAGTCTTCTGACTTTCTAGAAGAATGAGAAGCACAAGTAACTGAGATAGCTATGGTTGACTTGAGTCTTCAAGGAGAATAAGCAGAGAAGTCCATTTTCAAGACGTACAGGCTTCAGTACGACGTTTCACGACTTCATGAGGTTCTCTATCTTCAGCAGGTCGTGATCTCTCAGCAGGTTCCTTTTCTTCAGTAGGTTCCACTACTTCAGAGGGTTGGATTTCTTTAGCTGATACCTTCTGAAATACTGAAAACCACCTTCAGCAGAAACTGTTCTTTCTCATAAGAATGTTATTCAAATTTGTTATTCATTAAAACTTAGGTTCATGAGACTTAAAACATTATTAACCTTTTAATAACATTTTGAGACTCAACATTCTAGACCTTGAGTAGTTTTCTTGGAGAGAGTTTCTAAAAAGAATCTTGCATACTTTTTCACTATTCAACTCTTCTATCTTGTTCTCTCTTAAATGCTTTCGAAAATCACTTATCAATATAGTTTCTGATTAGTTAGATATTCAAAAGTTTGTTAAAAAACAGTTAAAAATAGTTTTAAAAATGTCTAGTATTATGCAGACTCTGTGGTAATCGATTACTAGTTTGTGTAATCGATTAAACTATAGTGTATTGTTAAAGAACTCAAATATGATTATGCAGGTAATCGATTATCTACATCAGGTAATCGATTAAATCAATCCTGATCATGAATTCAGACAGTTTTCAGTTTTGGGTCAACTTGGGGTCCATTACCAACTGAAGTAATCGATTAAACCAGTGGCAATTGGCAAATCAATACTTAGTTGAGTAATTTAGTTACCAAGCTATCTAAACTTGAAAACTTAATCATGAACTCAATTTGCATAATCATAAATCAATTATGGAAGAATTATCAAACACACATATTGCCTAAGACTAAAAACAAACAATACAAGTGCCACATCTATTGAAACTTGTTTGACACTACAAAATGAATTGAAACATAAATCATCTACTTTCTACAACAAAGCCAAAACAAATAATACATGAGAGACTTGAGGAACAACTTGTGTCTTCCAATGTAGCTTAAGTCCAACAATTGAAATGCCATGCTTGAGGAATCAATCTTGTTAATTAGCTTATTCTTTCAAGTGAATTGATCCGCTGCTAATTACAATCACTTTATAAACTCTAAAAACTTATTTTGAAAAACACATTTGAAAGAATTTTGAAGGCAAAAGGAAAGGTGACAAAAGAAATTCTGATTATTGAAAAATGACTAATTTTTTGGGAATCTATTCAACCCCCCTGATAAGTGCCAGAATTGAGTAAATTTCTATATAATTACAACACTTATTGGTAATGAATTGTTGAATTTAGAATCCAATTTCACCCTTCTTTGCTTAATTTGTGGCTCTTATATTTATTGAAATTAAATATGAATTTGATGATATTCTGATTAGAATTTTGGGAATTTTTGCAGAAGATGAAATACTGTACAGAGAAAGCATCAAGTGAGCAGTGAGAGAGACAGAAGTTGTGTAGAGCAAGATTCAAAAGATGACAAATCAAAGGAGTCAGTTGTTGTTTCCTGCGCTTCACCTGCGTTGAGCGCAGGCAAAGCGCATGAATGACTATTTTGTTATTGTTTCTTGCGCTTCACCTACGCTGAGCGCATGACACGTAACTTTGCATTTTAATGAGTCATCAAGACAATTTTTGGAGAGAAAAAAGAGACGAAAAGAGACTTGGAGTTTTGGAGATACGAAGTTTGTGAGAAAGAGCAGAGACCATTCTGGAGCAAGAGGGAGACTACAACAGAGCTGGAAGGCTTCGCTGCTATTCTTCTCCTTGATTCTTATGGGTTGTAATGGCTACCATGAGCAGCTAAACTTCTCTGTAGGATTGAATGTAGTCGATTCAGACCCTATTTGTATTTTGGATCATTGATATTTAGGAATCCTTGTTTTATCAATACTGGTGTTTTTATTTCTATTCTTAATGTTTAATTCCCTTCTTGTAACAGAATTAGGATTTGATGTCTGGATTTAGCTAGGAAGCAATTCTTTAAATCTGATTTGGATAAAAACACTTAATAGATTAAATCGCTAGGAATAGGGTTCAATATATTGATAGCTTTAAAACAACTTTTCTTAATGATAGGCAATTTGTTAAATATCTGAGGGACCGATATTTAAGAGATTGTTCTAAGAATTTCATATTTGAGGAATCAATGTGAATGAAATTTATTTGTGCTTTAGTATTGTTAACTACAAACTCCTATATATTATTGAGTCCCAAAATACAAGAGGGGTGTGATAGATGAAGTTCAATCCTAGTTTCTCAACTGCTCAATTTCATCCATGTTTCTCTTTGTCTGAATTTTTTTTTTTGCATCTTTAAATTTACTTTTCACAAAACAAATTCAATCATTCCCAATCATTCTTACTCAGTAAGCGTGAGTTCTAAGAATTTATTTTGTACCGTTCCTCGTGGGTATGACAACCCCTACTTTTCATACTATTATACTGTTGAGATATTGATACATTTTCCAAGATCTCAACATGTATTTTTGGTGCCGTTGCCGGGGAACAATGTTTCAAATTAAATTCTTAGTTCATCTTATTGAGTTGTGAATATTTTTGTTTTTATTTTTATTTTACTGTCATTAATTTATTCTTATTCCTCTCTTCTGAGCTAATTCTTGCTATAGTTTCTCTGATTTACGCTCTTGCGAGGTCAGGTGTCGAAAGAGAAACTGGAATTGGATCCTAAGATCGAAAAGACATCCAGAAGGAACCGAAGCAAAAGCAGGAAGAAAAGGCAAGAACAAGCTATAGGAGACAATCTTAACATTCTTGAATCACCCATCCCAAGTGAGATAAAAGCTGAAGATATGGCCGAGGAGCGAGCAAATCGCCCTCCGCCGAGAAGAACACTTGGAGACTATGCTATACAATAAGGGCCACCATACTTTTCAAGCATAACCATACCTGCTACTACAAAATCTTTGGAGATGAAGCCAACATTCCTGAGTCTAATTAGTGCTCATCAATTCACGGGAATGGATCATGAGGATCCATATACTCATCTCTCAACTTTTTATGAATTGATTGGTACAATGGGTTTTGAGGAAGGTGATTTAGAAGCTTTTTACTTACAGTTGTTTCCTTTCTCTTTGATAGGTAAAGCTAAGGAATGACTGAAGTCACACCCAAATCAGAGTCTGACTAGTTGGGGCAATGTGGAAGAAAAGTTTCTAAACAGATTTTCCCACCATCTCGTTATATCAAGGCCAAGTCAGACATCTCTACATTCAAGCAGGGACCAGAGGAGCCATTTTGTGAAGCTTGGGAAAGATTCAAGTCCTTGCTGAGGAGGTGTCCTAACCATGGGTTTGAAGACATTGCTCAACTCAACATTTTCTCCAATGGTCTCAGGTCTGATACTGGATGCTACAGCAGGTGGTACCATGATGTCAGTGGATGCAGAGCAAGCTACTAGGATTATTGAAGCATTAACATCAACTGATCAGCAAACCGGTGCAGAGGAAATGAGTGTTAGAGCTAAACACTACAGATGCGATCTTAGCTCAGAACAAGATCCTTACTCAGCAAATAGAAGCACTCACCAAACAGATGTCCAAGCTTCCTCGACAATTGCATGCAGTTCAATCAAATCTTGGTCAATCACCACAATTAACTTATGACTTTTGCAGAGGTGACCATCCTAATGGTCACTGCTCTTATCAAGACATTCAGGAAGAGCAAGTTAACTACATGGGGAATCAAGGAAGGCCAGACAATTTCTCAAATAACAACCAATTCTCACAAGGTTGGAGGAACAATCAGAATCAAAATTTTGGGTGGAAGCAAGACACAGGATCTTCCAATAGGCAATTTCCTTATCAGTAGCAACATCAGCAGTATCCTTCAGTGCATGACAAAACATCAAAGCGGGAAGAGACAATGGAGAAGTTCATGCAAGCTTTCCTCTCCAATCAGAAGACTACAGAAGCTGCAATCAGAAACTTGGAGACTCAAGTGGGGCAATTGGCCAAGCAATTTTCTGAACAATAAGCAGGTCAATTTTCAGCCAACACACAGACAAATCCCAAGGAACAATGCAAGTCAATTTTTACCAGAAGTGGTAAGGTAGTAGGAAAGGGGATTGGTGACAACCTTGCTGTAGAGGAGGAAGTTTTAGAGGAGAAAGAAAAGGAGAATTATGAGGAAAAAATGAGAGTGAGGGAGAAGAGGAAAACAAAAACAGTGAGTTTGTAAATATAGAAAAAATAAAGAAAAAAAAGAGAGTGAAAATAGAAAGAGTGAGGAAAAGAGGGAGAAGGGAGAGACATAGGTACCTAAGATGAAGAGTTTACCATACCCTCAAAATCCCTCCAAGAAAGACAGAGAAAGGCAGTTTGCAAGATTCATGGATATCTTCAAGAGGATGCAAATCAACATTCCATTTGTGGAGGCTATGGAGCAGATGCCAACATATGCCAAGTTCATGAAAGAGCTACTAACTAAGAAAAGGAGATTTACTGATGAGATAGTGGAGCTAGAGGCAAGATGTAGTGCCATAATTCAGAAGTCATTGCCTTAGAAATCTAAAGACCCTGGAAGTTTCACTATACCAGTCACGATTGGGGCACTACCAGTAGGGAAGGCACTACTTGATTTAGGTGCCAACATTAATTTGATGCCCTTATCCATACTGTAGAGGATTGGAAATCTAGAAGTGAAGCCTACAAGGATAACACTACAGCTAGCTGATAGATCAATGAAGTATCCATATGGGGTAGCAGAAGATGTGTTGGTTAAGGTAGACAAATTCATGTTCCCAGTTGACTTTGTTGTGATGGATATAGAGGAAGATGCTGAAGTTCCTCTCATACTTGGAAGACCCTTCATGAAAACTGCCAAGGTCATCATTGATGTTGATGATGGAAAATTGAAGGTAAGGGTACATGACGATGAGGTCAATTTTAATGTCTTTGAAGTAATGCAACTCCCCAAGGACAAGCATCAGTGTCTCAGGATGGATGTAGTGGATGAGGTCTTTCTAGCAGCTCGGAAGCAATTGACAAAAGTAAGCCCACTAGAGAAAACTTTGATGGGCGCTTATGATAAGCTTGAGGTAGAAGATTAAAATGAAGTTGAAGAATATTTGAAGCATCTGGATCTAGCCAAAGAAGTCTCATCAAGTGAAGGAAAATCTGAGGAATTGAAGCAGAAGGATAACACTGAGAGTCAGAAGCTGGAGTTAAAGGTATTACTTTCTCACCTTAAATATGTTTTTCTTTCTGATGGTGGAAATAAGCCTGTTGTGATCAGTAGTGCCTTAACCCCATCCGAGGAGGAGAATGCATGCTTGCCATTTCTCAGACTTGGTGGAGAACTGCATAGAAGTCTTCATGTATGACTTCTCAGTTTTTGGAGCCTCATTTGATGACTGCTTGGAGAACTTGAACACTGTACTGAATCGGTGTGTTGACACTAATCGTGTGTTGAAGTGGGAGAAGTGTCACTTTATGGTGACTGAAGGTGTGGTACTGGGCCACAAAATTTCTGCTAGAGGCATTGAGGTGGACAAGGAAAAAGTGGATGTCATTGAGAAGCTACCACCACCAACAAATGTGAAAGGAGTCAGAAGCTTTTTGGGACATGTTGGTTTCTACAGGAGATTTATCAAGGACTTCTCAAAAATAGCAAAGCCACTCATCAATCTTCTTAACAAGGATACTCCTTTTAATTTTGATGTCAAATGTTTAACTGCTTTTAACCTATTGAAATAAAAATTGACTTCTACTCCTATTATAATTGCTCCTGATTGGAACTTGGATTTTGAATTGATGTGTGATGCTAGTGATTATGCTTTAGGGGCAGTTTTTGGACAAAGAAAGTCTAAGGTTTTCCATGCTATACACTATGCTAGTAAAGTTCTTACTGAAGCACAAGTTAATTATGCTACCACTGAAAAAGAATTGTTAGCAATAGTGTGTGCATTAGAAAAATTTAGACCTTATCTGATTGGCTCAACTCTCATTGTATACACTTATCATGCTGCACTTAAATATCTGTTGACCAAATCTGATTCTAAACCTAGACTGATTAGGTGGATTCTATTGTTGCAGGAATTCGATTGGTGATCAAGGACAAGAGGGGAAGCGGGAATGTTGTGGCTGATCACCTCTCAAGACTGGTCAATAAGGAGGTGACAAATGCTCAAACAGATGTGCAAAAGGAATTCCCTGATGAGAAGTTGATGATGATACAAGAAAAGCCATGGTTTGCTGACATGGCTAATTTCAAGGCAGCAGGAGTGATACCTGAAGATTTCAACTGGCATCAAAAGAAGAGCTTCCTAAGGGATGCACAACGATATGTGTGGGATGATCCCACCTTTTCAAGATTGGAGTGTTGAGTCTCAAAAATATCATAAGGATGTTTATAGACAACTAGATTCCCAAAGTTTTAATGGTTGACAAATTTGACTCAAATTACTTATCATAGATACACACATGCTTTAATGCTTCATCTATGATTTCAGCAAGAGTCACTATGAGCCTACATAAAAAGACAAAGTGTTGAAGTTGTCTGAAGAAGCAGAACTCGTCTGAAGAGTTGAAGCTGTCTGAAGTAGTTCAACCCGTCTGAAGTATCAGTGCCGTCTGAAGTCTCACTTATGACGTGACACCCTCTGCTGAAGCTTGTGAAGACTTTTCTGAACCTCTGCTGCACGTACCTTTTCAAACACGTTTATAGCAAGGAACACAGAGACCTTTCCTGATGATTTTTGAATTTCATACACCACTGAGGAAATCTCTGCAACACAGTCTCTGCAGCAACATTTGCAGCAGCCTTATGGCAAGAGAAACCTTGCACCGTGTCAGAAACATCAGAGCTCTCAGAAACATGTCTCACAACGGATTAAATAGCATTTAATGCTATCTCTAAACCGTGGTATTTCAACGGATTGAAGTTTGGGTATAAATACCCCTCCATGAAGACCATTATACAGAGAGAGAGAAGCGAAAAAGAAAAAGTAAGTATACAAGAAGGCCCAGAGAAACATCACGCTGCAAGTTTTTACTCTGTAACAACTCTCTGATACAATTCGCTGTACACATTTGTATATCCTGAGCATACCTCAGATTTTATTGTACATTGTATTTGTTTGAGCTTCAAACTCGTATAGTTTAAAAGCTTAAACTCTTTTCTTTGTAAACCTTGTTTAGAGCCTGGAGAGGCTTGGTTGATAAAAGAATACTTGGTTGTAGAGCTTGGAGAGGCTTGGTTGATAAAAGAATACTTGGTTATAGAGCCTGGAGAGGCTTGGTTGATAAAAGAATACTTGGTTGTAGAGCCTAGAGAGGCTTGGTTGATAAAAGAATACTTGGTTGTAGAGCCTGGAGAGGCTTGACTGCAAAAGATTACTTGGGTGTAGAGCCTGGAGAGGCTTGACTGCAAAAGAATACTTGGGTGTAGAGCCTGAAGAGGCTTGACTGTAAAAGAATACTTGTAATCTTGAAAGATTAAAAGAAAATCCAAGTGCTAGTTGGCATTGGGACTGGACGTAGCTCACAGTGGTAGTGAGTGAACCAGGATAAATTCCTTGGCTAAGTTTTCTTACCCTTATCTCTTGTCAATTCTTTTTATACTAATCAAGGGGTTAGAGTAATTAATCTGATATTTTATAAAGGCACAAAAACATCTTTTAAAATCAGTATTTTTAGACCATCTGAAAACTTCAGACAGTCCTTTAAGAACCTGTCTGAAATCGTGTTTTTAACACCTGTTTGCGAGAAGCTTTCTAAAATATTCAGAAACACTATTCAACCCCCTTCTAGTGTTTCCCTGTGTTCTTACAGTTGGTATCAGAGCTCTACTCAGGGTTGAAGCACCTAACAAGTGTTTGAGGACTGAAAGATCCAAATGGAAGCTTCTAACAGCAACAGGCAATACATCACAGAAGGAGCCTCTATTACAAGACCCCCAGCATTCAATGGAGTGGATTACCACTACTGGAGAGATCGTATGAAGTTGTTCATTGAAAGCAACAACATTGATGTTTGGGAGGTGGTCACTGATGGAGATTATGTGCCTATGCAAAATGGTTTGCCTATACCTAAGACTGAATGGACCCTGGAGCAGAAGACTAGAGTCCAGATGAACGCTAAATCCAAACTCTATCTGATATGTTCCTTGAATAAATCAGAATATGAGAAGGTCCATGGATGCACTTCTGCCAAGGAGATTTGGGATACTCTTGCAGCAGCCCATGAAGGGACTGAAACTGTCAAGCAATCCAAAATCTGCATGCTTATACATCAGTATGAGATGTTTAAGATGGAAGAAACTGAAACTATTGACCAAATGTTTGGGAGGTTTCAGACCATAACCAATGGACTCAGGTCCTTAGGAAGAACCTACGAATCTGGAGACAACAACAGAAAGATTCTAAGAAGTCTACCTAAGTCCTGGAGACCCAAAGTCACTGCCATTCAAGAGGCAAGAGATTTGAACTCTCTGAGAATGGAAGAACTGTTGGGATCTCTCAAAGTCCATGAAATTGAGCTTGGAGAAGATGACAACAAGAAGAAGTCTCTAGCTCTAAACTCCAAGGTCAAACAGTCTAGGCATGGCAGCATGAAGGCTATGCAAGCTGAGGACACTTCAGAAGCAGATGAAGATTCTGAAGACAGCTCAGAAGATGAAAATGATCTTGCTCTTTTAAGCAGAAAGATCAAGAGAATGTTGCAGAACAGAGGAAAGTTCAGAAAGAACCAACCGTCATCATCCAAATCAGGTAAGACAGGTAAAGAGTCTAAGTCTGATAAAATTACTTGCTTTGAATGTAAGCAACCAGGACATATGAAGGCTGGTTGTCCAAGACTGAAGAAAAACAACTTCAAGAAGAAGTTTTTCAAAAATAAGAAAAGTCTTATGGCAACATGGGAAGACCTTGATGAATCAACCTCAGAAGAAGAAGAAGAAGACACTTCAGAAGAGGCAAATATGTGTCTCATGGCTAGTCTACCATCCTCAGACAGCTCTGAAGCTGAGGTATTTCCTCTTACTCTACAAGAGATGTATGATGATCTGGTGGAAAGTTCTCAAAAACTTTTCCAAGAGTATAAGAATCTATCCAAAGCCCACACAGAAATGTGTAACAAATATGAGGCACTTGAGATAGAACATATTATGCTCACAGAAAAAGTTCTTGAGACTAAAAACTGCAGTTCACAAGCAGGTTGTGGCACTGACAAAAGATCTGGCCAAATTTGTAAAAGGAACTAAAAATCTGAATATAATGCTTGGAAATCAAAGGCATTCCCTTGACAAAACTGGACTAGGCTTTTGTGATCATAACTTGTCTGAACCTCCTACTATCTTAAATTTTTCTAAAAAGAAGGTTACTGGGTGTTCTCACTGTGGTAAGCCTGGACACAATGAGGCTCAGTGCAAACACAGGAAAAAGACAAGGCCCAAAGCTAACAAGAAAGGACCTAAAAGAATATGGGTACCTAAAAACTTAATTATTCCTGTTGCAGATGTGTTTAACAGGACAAAGGAGACCCCACAAATGGTACCTGGACAGTGGGTGCTCGCGACACATGACAGGAGAAAGGTCTTTGTTCCAAAACTTTAGACCTAGAGCTGGTGGAGTGGTCACCTTTGGTGGAAATCAGCAAGGGAAGATCATTGGAATAGGGACTGTAGGTATATCTCCTTCATCCCTTATTAAAAATGTACTTCTAGTGGAGGGACTACAACATAATTTACTGAGCATAAGTCAATTATGTGACAGTGGTTATGTGGTATCCTTTACTAAGGAAGGATGCATAGTCAAAGACTCCTCTGAGCAAATCCTCTTTACTGCTAAGAGACACATCAATGTGTACAAAATTGATCTAGAGGATCTAGCAAGTCAAAATGTAAAGTGTTTCATTTCTGTTGAAGATGAAAAACAGATTTGACATCAAAGACTTGGGCATGCCAGCTTGAGATTAATCTCAAGATTAGCAAAACACAATCTTGTTAAAGGATTTCCCAAGCTTTCATACAAATCTGACATTTTATGTGAAAGCTGTCTGAAAGGGAAACAAACAAGACACTCTTTTAAGAGTAAAGATGTTGTTTCAACTAGCAGACCACTAGAACTTTTACACATTGACTTGTTTGGTCCTATTAGAACAGAAAGTCTTAGTGGTAAGAAATATGGTTTGGTCATTGTTGATGACTATTCTAGATTTACTTGGGTGTTATTCCTAAGAAGCAAGGATGAGACTTTTAGGAATTTCACAATATTCTGCAAGAAGGTACAGAATGAGAAAGGATTATGTATCTCTGTTATCAGAAGTGATCATGGTGGAGAGTTTGAGAATGCAAACTTTCAAATGTTATGTGATGAGAATGGCATCTCACACAATTTCTCTGTGGCTAGAACACCTCAACAGAAAGGGGTTGTTGAGAGGAAGAACATAAGTTTGCAAGAGATGGTAGGACCATGCTCAACTCATGCAGCTTACCAAGAACCTTCTGGACAGAAGCTGTTAGCACATCATGTTACCTTCAAAACAGAATATTGGTAAGACCAATTCTTAAAAAGACTTCCTATGAACTGTGGAAAGGGAGAAAACCCAACATATCATATTTCCACACCTTTGGATGTGAATGTTTTATACTCAACACCAAGGATGATCTTGGAAAATTTGATGCAAAGTCTGATAAAGGATTTTTCATTGGATATTCTGAAACATCTAAAGCCTATAGAGTGTATAACTCTAGAACTTTAACTGTTGAAGAAACTATTCATGTTAAATTCAATGATAACAAAGAGACTGATAGGGAACTATCAGATCTAGAGGATGATTTTGCAGGAATGGAGCTGAATGACCACAGCAGCTCGAAGGATGAGCAGCTGTCTGAAGTACCTACTGTTACTAAACCTCTTCAGACAAATGTTGAGTCTTAGACAGATCAAACATATGTGATACCTCCTCAGAAACCTGATTGGAAATACAAATCACATCATCCTAAAGAGCAAATCATTGGCAGCACTTCAGAAGGAGTTAAGACAAGATCAAAATTCAAGATTCTGAATTCTCTTGCTCTCCTATCTGAAATAGAGCCAAGGAACATTGATGAAGCTCTGCATGATGAAGGATGGATCCTAGCCATGCAAGAAGAGCTGAATCAGTTTGCTAGGAGTGATGTCTGGACCCTTGTTCCTAAACCCCATGGGAAAACTATTATTGGAACCAAATGGGTGTTCAGAAACAAGCTGTCTGAAGAAGGCAAGGTAGTCAGAAACAAGGCAAGATTAGTTGCTCAAGGATACAACCAGCAAGAAGACCTGACATAATGTTCAGTTAAGGATTGCAGGTTAATAGGTTACTGTGATGCTGATTTTGCTGGAGACAGAATTGAAAGAAAAAGCACTAGTGGTGGATGTAATTTCTTTGGAGAAAATATGATTAGTTGGTCAAGCAAAAGGCAAAGTACAATTGCCTTATCAACAGCTGAAGCAGAATACATCTCAGCAGCCAGTTGTTGCTCACAACTGTTATGGGTGAAGTATCAGTTAGAAGATTTTAACATTACTATATCTGCTATACCTGTTTTGTGTGATAATACAAGTGCTATTAATTTGTCTAAAAATCCCATTCAACATTCTAGAGCTAAACATATAGAAATAAAACATCATTTCATTAGAGACTATGTTCAAAAAGGTATTTTTGATATTCAGTTTATTGATACAGAGCATCAATGGGCTGATATATTCACAAAACCTCTGACTGAAGATAGATTTAAGTTCATTAGAAATAATCTAAACATACATGAATTTTGAATGTGTGTGATCTGATCTGTCAACAATGATGCATCTGAAATTTCAGCTTGTCTGAAACAAGTGACTTGTTTGAAATTTTGGGTTGTCTGAAATCCATATGGGTGTCTGAAATCTGTCACTTGTCTGAAGTAAACAAATGACGTGGCTTTATGAGACGGTTTAATTCCATTTATTTTGTCTCTTCCACTTCGCACGTTTTCCTATGTCTGTGCAGCCAGTACATGCCATCATTGCTTTATGGATCTATAAATACAGAAGCTAGTGGGTCACAGAATTTCACCGTTCACTATTCTTTAGTCATCTCTTGAGATCCTTCTTCTACAAGCAATTCTTTTTCTCTCTCAAGTTCTTCAGAAAACTCTCCAATGGCCCCTAAGAAATCTGCTGGAAGCAACATCGTGAAGACTAAGGGTGTAGTTCTGGAGGATCTTCAATCTCTGGGAATGGACTTGTTTGCTGAGTTCGATGCAGCTGGGTGGACTCCGTATTTCAATCACAACTTGACACAGTGGCATGAGCAAAGTGTGCTGGATTTCTGGGCTACTGCCAGAGGAATACCCAATCCTCAGGGTATCTACACTAGCATCAAGGCCACAGTACGTGTTGTTCCTGTCTTTGTTGATGAAGATATCCTTGCTCACATCTGTGAGGTCAGGACTGAAGGAGTTGTATTCACTCCTGGCTGGGAAGCAAGAAATGGAGGACAGAAGCAGTTCACAGAGTTTCTGTATGGCACCTCTGAACCAGTAAGCTTGGATGCAAAGCATATGTCAGACAAGGCTAGGGTTTTGCATGCCATCTTAGGGTGCTCTATAATCCCTAAGAATGGAAGCAGAAACCATGTTTCTGAGTTGGAGAGATTTTGTCTGATTCACCTACTGCAGAAGAAGAAGGTGAACCTCCCCAACATCATAATGTACCACATGCAGAAGCGTCTCAGAGACTCTGCTGGGAGCTTCCCTCACAATACCATTATCACCAAGATCTTGCTGCATTTCAAAGTCCCCATTGAGAGGCTTTTTGATCGTCTTTCACAACCTGTGTTTGGAGAATCAAACCTCAAGAGCATGGGAGTGAAGCTGACTCCAAGACTTCCCTCTCCGTCCATGAAGGAGAGCCTTCTTCTTGAGAAAGCTGCAAGAAGGAAGACAACAATGGAGGTTCTTGAGAATGAACTCAGAGGAGACATAAGGAGGCATGAGTTCAAGCCATCAAAACCCTCTCCTCAAGCAAAATTGAAGAAGCTACCTGTAAGGAGTGCTGCTAAGGTAGCATCTGCATCTGTGCAAAGTCAGGTGTCTGAACCTGTTCAGAAGGCATCACAAAGGCCATCTGAAATTGTGGGTCAGATGTCTGAACCTGTACAGCCTCCACAACCTACTTCTGAAATGGAAGGACAGGCTCAAGGGGCAGATGAAACTGATGCATTTGTAGCTGAGCCATTGGCTGCATGCCCATCTGATCCTGAACTCATTCAGGTAGCAGCATTGGCTAATGCTCTGGAGCAGGAGGAGCTGGAGAAGAAAGCAGAACAAGAGAAGACTGATAGAGCTATTGTTGTTGCTTCACAATTGGCCTATGCTGAAGATGATAGGCAAGCAACCATAGCTGAGGGAGAAAAGAAAAGGAAGAGGTCAAGTGCACCTCAGAGAAGGAGAACCAAGAGCAAGCTACTTCAGACTGCACCTGAACCTAGGGTGACTAGAAGTATTGCCTCTCAGCTGATAGCAGAAGATGAAGCTGAGAAGTATCATAATTTTGTTAAAGCTCAACAATATTTTAAAAGGAAAAGAGAAGAAAAACAAGCACAAAGGGAGAAGGAAGAAGCAAAGGCAAAAGAATCTGAGGTAACCAAGCCTCCCTACAAAATAATTAAGGTGAGATTTGATACTGTAACTCCTTCACCACCCTCCTCACCAGAAAAACAAACACCTCATCAACTCTCACAACCTTCACCACAACCTTCACCAAAACCCCTATCACCTGAAAAACAACCATCACCACCCCCACAAACAGAAAACCTACCCTCTGAACCTTCCAAACCCTCTGAACCTACCTCACCACAACCTTCAGAGTATCAAGTCTCTGAGCCTACCTTACCTTCCCCACAAACCCATGACGTTGCTCTGATACCACTCTTACCTTCATCACCTCCACCACCTACACCTTCTCTGGAAGAAGAGCTCTCTGCTGAAAAAGAGCCAGTGCTTGCTGATGCTCTACAGTTATCTCTCCTTCATTCTGATCCCTGCTCACTGCCCAAGTTTAGCACCCTGTCTGAAGAGCTATAGTATTTCAGATCAGCACCTGCTGTATCCTTGCATCATGGCTTAATCAGGAAAACTGCTGCTGAAGTTAGAAATCAATACAGTGCTCTTTTAGGTGGATTAGAAAAGATCAGGAAGGGTGTCCCTCCTGCACATATTTGGGCTCCCATCAATCCATTCTCAAATGATTCCCTAAGGCTGAATAATTATGAATGGAGCTTTGTGAGGCAGCTGAACACTGAGTCTGAGCTGTTTCAGAGGGATCTGCACAAGGGAGTTGGGATGAGAGGCTACAGGCCACCTAGAACTTGTTCAATCAGGCCAACCACTAAAATCTTGGTGAAACCTGATAGAATAGTTCCTAAGTATCCCTTACAGGAAGAGAAATTCAAAGGAGCTAAAATCTATTCAAAGAAAAACTCACCTCTGTCTGAAGTGATGAGTCCATCAGAGTGGGAATCTTTACCAGAATTCATCAGAAACCAAGGAGGAAGCCTGGATCATCTACTTCAAGATTGGATGTGGTCCTCTTACTGGAAGATCAGAGAAGATGCTGGATCTTCTTCTGGATCAACTGGTCCTGATGCTGATTCTGATGTTGGACTTGGAAAGTCAACCAATGTCAAATATCACTATATGAGAGATCACTTTCCCCCACCTGCTGACTCTTTCAATGAAGATTGGGTTCTGCTGAATCCTATTGGCACCTTCTTTTGCCCTGTGTTCAGCCCATCTGACTACAGATTGCAGCCAGGATTTGGAGTGCTTAGATTTGTTTGCCCCTACATCCAGCTCATCTTCTATGAATCTGAGCAAGACTTGGATGAGGAAAATCTGAAGCTGAAGTCCAAAGTGAAGAAACTTGAAAAGAAGTGTGTTGATCAAGAGCAGAAGACTAAGCATCTAATTGCTCAACAAGAGCAGATTCTTCAAGAACAGCAGCTTATCAGATCTGGTCAGCAAGACTTGAAAACCTCAGTGGAAGCCGCAATAAACAAGGCCAAGGACGACTTGATTTCCTTTCTGACTGAGGCCTTGCTGAAGAAGAAAGATTAAAACTGTTAATTTTAGCCATTGTCTTTTGCTTATTTTCATGTTTATGACAAGTGTCTGATTGTTTGTTTCTTTATCTGAACATTCCCTAAATACAATCAGTGGCTTATCTCATAATTTTTTAGTTGATTGTTAATGCTATGATATCGGTTTTATCTTAAATTATTGCTCTGTTACTATTTTGCTCTGATACTCCCTTTTGATTGATGACAAAAGGGGGAGTATTAAAATCTAACAAAATCTGAATCTGAAGTGATTACAGGACTCAAGGGGAGTACAAATGTTTTTCTAAGAAATCTGAACAAATGAGTGAAATATACCTTAAACAGATCCTGTTAAAGGATATTTCTATCTCAGGGGAAGCTTTCTTATTCTTAAAAAAAAAAAATTGATTACAGATTTGTACATTTTAACCAAATTTTTCATCATTAAAAAGGGAGAGAATGTTGAGTCTCAAAAATATCATAAGGATGTTTATAGACAACTAGATTCCCAAAGTTTTAATGGTTGACAAATTTGACTTAAATTACTTATCATAGATACACACATGCTTTAATGCTTCATCTATGATTTCAGCAAGAGTCACTATGAGCCTACATAAAAAGACAAAGTGTTGAAGTTGTCTGAAGAAGCAGAACTCGTCTGAAGAGTTGAAGCTGTCTGAAGTAGTTCAACCCGTCTGAAGTATCAGTGTCGTCTGAAGTCTCACTTATGACGTGGCACCCTCTGCTGAAGCTTGTGAAGACTTTTCTGAACCTCTGCTGCACGTACCTTTTCAAACACGTTTATAGCAAGGAACACAGAGACCTTTCCTGATGAATTTTGAATTTCATACACCACTGAGGAAATCTCTGCAGCGCAGTCTCTGCAGCAACATTTGCAGCAGCCTTATGGCAAGAGAAACCTTGCACCGTGTCAGAAACATCAGAGCTCTCAGAAGCATGTCTCACAATGGATTAAATAGCATTTAATGCTATCTCTAAATGGTGGTATTTCAACGGATTGAAGTTTGGGTATAAATACCCCTCCATGAAGACCATTATACAGAGAGAGAGAAGCGAAAAAGAAAAATTAAGTATACAAGAAGGCCTAGAGAAACATCACGCTGCAAGTTTTTACTCTGTAACAACTCTCTGATACAATTCGCTGTACACATTTGTATATCCTGAGCATACCTCAGATTTTATTGTACATTGTATTGGTTTGAGCTTCAAACTCGTATAGTTTAAAAGCTTAAACTCCTTTCTTTGTAAACCTTGTTTAGAGCCTGGAGAGGCTTGGTTGATAAAAGAATACTTGGTTGTAGAGCCTGGAGAGGCTTGGTTGATAAAAGAATACTTGGTTATAGAGCCTGGAGAGGCTTGGTTGATAAAAGAATACTTGGTTATAGAGCTTGGAGAGGCTTGGTTGATAAAAGAATACTTGGTTGTAGAGCCTGGAGAGGCTTGGTTGATAAAAGAATACTTGGTTGTAGAGCCTGGAGAGGCTTGACTGCAAAAGAATACTTGGGTGTAGAGCCTGGAGAGGCTTGACTGCAAAAGAATACTTGGGTGTAGAGCCTGAAGAGGCTTGACTGTAAAAGAATACTTGTAATCTTGAAAGATTAAAAGAAAATCCAAGTGCTAGTTGGCATTGGGACTGGACGTAGCTCACAGTGGTAGTGAGGGAACCAGGATAAATTCCTTGGCTAAGTTTTCTTACCCTTATCTCTTGTCAATTCTTTTTATACTAATCAAGGGGTTAGAGTAATTAATCTGATATTTTATAAAGGCACAAAAACATCTTTTAAAATCAGTATTTTTAGACTGTCTGAAAACTTTAGACAGTCTTTTAAGAGCCTGTCTGAAATCGTGTTTTTAACACCTGTTTGCGAAAAGCTTTCTAAAATATTCAGAAACACTATTCAACCCCCCTTCTAGTGTTTCCCTGTGTTCCTACATGGAGCTGATAACATATTGAGAAGATGTGTGTCTGATGAAGAAGCCAAGAGCATTTTGTGGCATTGTCACAACTCACCTTATGGAGGACACTTCAATGGAGAAAGGATTGCTGCACAGGTTCTTCCATCTGGATTTTACTGTCCTACTTTGTTCAAGGATACTCACCGTTACATTCAAAGTGTGACAGCTGTCAAAGAACAGGGGGGATATCCAGAAGACATGAAATGTCATTAAATAACATTTTGGAAGTAAAAGTTTTTGACTGTTGGGGCATAGATTTTGTGGGACCTCTACCACCATCTTTTGGCAAAGAGTATCTCCTAGAGGTTGTGGAGTATGTTTCCAAATGGGTGGAGGCTATTGCAACCGCCAAAGCTGATGCGAAGACAATAGTGCAGTTTTTGAGAAAGAATATCTTCTTTGGATTCGGTTCACTAAGGTCCTGATTAGTGATGGAGGCTCTTACTTCTGTAATTCACAACTACAGAAGGTCCTGGAGCATTATAGAGTAAGACACATGGTGGCATCACCTTACCACCCTCAGACAAATGGTCAAGCTGAAGTCTCCAATAGAGAGATCAAGAGAATCTTTGAGAAGACTATGAGCTCTTTTAGAAAGGATTGGTCCATCAAGCTGGATGATTCACTATGGGCGTACCGGACTGCTTACAAGTCCTCTACAGGCCTTTCTCCTTTTCAGCTGATTTATGGAAAAGCATGCCATTTGCCTGTTGAATTAGAGCACAAGGCATACTGGGCCTTGAAGATTTTGAACATGGATAAGCAAGCGGCTGGGAGGAGAAAAATATTTCAACTGTATGAGTTAGAAGAGATGACGCTCAATGCCTATGAGTCCTTCAGAATTTACAAAGAGAAGACCAAGGCCTATCATGACAAAAAGCTCATCAAACAGAAGTTCTATCCAGGCCAATCAGTTCTTCTGTTCAACTCCAAGTTGAAGCTTTTCCCTGGGAAGTTGAAATCAAAATGGTCTGGACCATTTCTTGTCAAGGAAGTCAGACCCTATGGAGTTGTAGAAGTGGAATATGCTGAATCAAAGAGAAGCTAGGTTGTGAATAGGCAGAGACTGAAGCCCTACTTGGGAGGTGAAGTTGACAGACTCTCCACTGTCATTTAACTTCAAGAATCTTAAAGAAACAGGCGTCAAGCTATATGACGTTAAACGAGCGCTTCCTGGGAGATAACACAGTGTTTTAGTTATTTATTTTTGCACTTTTTGTTTTGATTTTGTTGTGGTCTGTATATATTTTGTATTAGTTAGGTTTTTGCGTTTGTTTAGTTTAGAATTGTTAGGAACTGGTTCAGTAAGTCTGAGGAAAAGAAAAGTGGAATACTTGATCATTAGGAAGTAGCAGAAAAATTTGACTTAGTATTGCAGAATTTTTATTCTGTTTTCTGTGCTTCACCTGCGCTTAGCACAGGTAAAGCGCAAAAATGCTAAATTACTTACTGTTTTCTGCGCTTCACATGCGCTCAACACAGGTAAAGTGCAGAAATGCCAAAACATTCTATTTTGTGCGCTTCACCTGCGCTGAGCGCTGGTGAAGCACAGTGGCACACTACTGGAAAAATTGTAACCTGTGCTGAGCGCAAGCGAAGCGCAGGTACGCGCTGCTGCATATATTTGAACTGAAAATAGTGGAAAGGTCATTCAACCCTTCTCCCCTATTTTTCTCCAGAGCTCTTGCACACATTCCTTTGCAACTTGCCCCTTTTCCTTCCCTTTTTCACAACCTCTTCTATTTTTAGTTCTTTTGTTGTATAAGGTATGCTTTTGAGTTTTTGTTTAGCTTTTACCAATTGAAATCCCCTGTTTCTCTTATTTGATTGATTGAACCTTAGGCTAGCAAACTTAGGCTTGTAGAGTTGCATATTTTAGGATTATTCATCAATGTAGCTTTTGGGTGATAATATGGTTGTGGTTTATTGTTTAAACTGCGACTTTTGGTGTGCTCTGTGATATTGCACTTCGCATTGGTCAAATATGGTGATGCTCTGTTTTTGCTTTAATATTTGCTCTACCCATTCTAAATGAAATTAGACATTATTTTCTGCTGAATGCTTGAATAATTCTGTTTGACTGAGCCTGATAACACTTGTCAAATGAATGCTTTGTTTTGAGTTTTGTCGGTTCCAATGCGGAATATGCTTTCATTGATTGTTCATGCATTGCAAGTTTGTTCTTGATTTTACTGCTGATAATTGGACTGTGCAATCCATTTTACCTGCCTTGAACTAATTCTGGTTACTGTTAAACTTTTGTAGATGGTTCGCACAAAGGTGACCAGGGCCATTAATGCATCCAGTTCCAGGGCAAGTAAAGGCAAGAGGGAACGATCTGACCCTCCATTCGATGCGGGAATATTTAAGGATTTACACGCCCAAGCTAAATATAGTTACATACAAAACTGTAATTTCATTTTGGAGAGGAGAGTCGAACTCGATGCTGAGGAGTTCGCTGAGTTTAATCAGGAGATTACGAGGAGGCGATGGAGGAGAGTGGCTGAGCCAGATAGATTCTATGATCTAGAGCTTGTCAGGGAGTTTTACTCCAATGCTA
Source organism: Sesbania bispinosa (assembly GCA_026901365.1). Lineage (NCBI taxonomy): Eukaryota > Viridiplantae > Streptophyta > Magnoliopsida > Fabales > Fabaceae > Sesbania > Sesbania bispinosa. The sequence continues at coordinate 1,075,949 of QLOH01000045.1, read as the reverse complement.
TGGGAGAGCCTGGTGGTGTAATTGATAAGAGGTCTTACGTGAGGGGACGATGGGTAGCTTATGATCGTGACACGATCAATGATTTTTTGGGTAGCCCATCTTTCTATGATGAGGAGGATTTGCTATGCCAGTACCATCAGCTGCTGAGAGAGGTTGGTAACTACGTGCATGACGAGCTGGATACCAGGACCGCCCAATACCTCTGCTTTCCTGGGCGTACATATGAAGTCAATCAATATAGGGAGGCAGCCATGATTGTGAGGAAGGACTTGGGCAACATATCTCAGATGTTGATGGTCCTGCTGTTGGCCAATGTCAGGCTAACCAACCATGTCTCTGATATCATCATTGAGACAGCGCACCTTCTCTACTGCAAATGTTGACATTGCCAGAGTAATTTCTTAGAAGCTCCATCTTATGGTTAGGACTGTTGTGGAGCGTCATAGTGAACGCTCCAAGATTAGTTTGGGATTTTCAGCCTTCATCACAACCTTGTGCCAGTCTCAGGGGGTTGAGGTTCACCGTAACGCTCTTATCAAGGGACCTATCACCAGGAGGTATATTGAGACTTACTGTATACCAGATGAGGAGCTTGAATCGCCTCCAGCACCCCAGGATGACCACCATTCTCCACCACCACATCAGGCACCACCAGCTGAAATTCCATCCCACATCTTCATGGAGCACCTATGTCAACAGAATATAGTTGTTTATAGAGGGATGCTTCACCTCCATGACTTTTTGTACCATAATGTGAAAGGACCACACCCAGGCATGCCACCAAAGCAGTTTTTGACATATCTGTAGTGACCTGGGGACAGACCTATTGTTCTGGGGGGAGGTCGAGTAGTAGCAGATGATGGAGCTGGAGCAGTACATGATGAGGAGATATAGGATGCATAGGATGACGATTGATTTATTTTTCTTTTACGGTGTTTTTCTTTCTTTTTTCCATTTTTTATCTTTTCTTTTATATGATAATTTTGTACTGTGTTGAACTTGTCAGTGATATCAGTATTATGCAGTATGAATGTTAGGATTTCTCTATTTCAGATGAGTTAGGATTTCTTTTATTCATTTTCATTCTCGTTAGGATTATTTTCTTTCTTTCAGTTAGGTTAGGACTTAGGAATTAGGAAATAAAGAATTTGATGAATGGAGTTCAATTCAATGTCTCAAAGTTAGTCAACCAAACTAATTGAATTAAGAGGAGAAAAGGGAATTAAGTGGTTGAATTCCTAATCAGTTAGGATTAGGATTTTGTGCAAAAAATTAATTAAGGTAGTTAATTATTCAATATGTGATTTACTCAAGGAAAACAACCACAAGCTTGTGAGTTTGTGTGACCAAACACTTTGAGAGTTTTTCACTGTTGATTGTCAATTTCTATTGCTTGAGTTTTTAGTTTTGTTACTGCACATGAAAAGCATAGAAGTGACTAAGGCAATTTGTTAAAAATGTAAAGTACTTAGTGCCAAATAGCCAACCTGTGAATAATATTTCCTGTTTTTGATAGCCCATTCGAGCTTGAAATTTTCTTGGATTTTGCACCATAGCCTTGTTATTAATCATAATCCTTTTCCCTTACACACTTAGGGATAAGGAGCATAGGTGCATTTTATTCAATAAGAATGGGTATTGGTTGGTTGATTGTAATTGAAAAAGGGCATAGTGAGTAATGGAATTCACTCCTTACCTTAAAAAAGTTGCATATGTATAAAGGAGTGAATTACTAAAAGAGGCAAAATCTGTGCAAAAATGTTTGAATCAAAGAATGAGAAGGTAAATTGCGGGTCATTTGAGAAAATTGTTTAAATTGTAGTTATGCTCTCTTTTCTCAAAAGTTGTGCTTATTGATTTATCCTGAAAAACCATGATTTCTTGGTAGCCATGCCTCATTACAACCCAAGAAAGACCTTATGATCCATGCTAATTATGTGTTGTATATTAACTAAAAACAACTAGCAATTTTAATTGTTCAACTGCAATGGAAAAATTGAGGGAAACACTTACCTGTGAGAATTGAGAGAATTTCCTTGATTTTATCATTTGTTGTTACAATTGTTATTCTTGAGAGACTGAATGCACTTTATCTTATTTTAATTGATGACTGGAGTCACCATTTGGTTCTAATTTTTAATCTGAAAATTGGAAAGTGATAACTGTCTAGCAAGAGATGTTGAAATTATATTCCTATCAGTCAAATTCATAGTTAGGAATTGTAATTAACTGTCTATATTTGATTTTCTTGCTTGATGGCAAGCAAGAAGCTAAGTTGGGGGGTTGATAAGTGCTAGAATTGAGTAAATTTCTATGTAATTACAACACTTTTTGGTAATGAATTGTTGAATTTAGAATCCAATTTTACCCATCTTTGCTTAATTTGTGGCCCTTATATTTATTGAAATTAAATCTGAATTTGATGCTATTCTGATTAGAATTTTGGGAATTTTTGAAGAAGATGAAATATTGTACAAAGAACGCATCAAGTGAGCAGTGAGAGAGACAGAAGCTGTGTAGAGCAAGATTCAAAAGATGACAAATCAAAGGAGTTAGTTGTTGTTTCCTGCGCTGAGCGCAGGACATGTAACTTTGCGTTTTAATGAGTCGTCAAAATAGTTTTTGGAGAGAAAAAAGAGACGAAAAAGAGACTTGGAGTTTTGGAGATACGGAGTTTATGAGAAAGAGCAGAGACCAATCTGGAGCAAGAGGGAAACTACAATAATGTTGAGTCTCAAAATCAATTCAAGTATTCCAATTGGATTCAAGACTCATTATCCTTGGTTTTAATGTTTAACAAATTTGATTGCATAAAAACATATTCTACTGAGAAAGGTAGTTTGTCTTTTTATTTTAACAACTTTAAAAGGAATAAGTCTCCAAAATGAAGCAACTCTTTGAAGTTGATCAACCTGCTGAAATAAAAAAACTCTGAAGATTTTGGATCTGCTGAAGATTACCCAAACTTCTGAAGTATTGTACCATATGATTTACTGAGAAGTCTTACTGAAAACGTTCAATGTAACATCTGTCAAAGTCAGAAGGCTTTCTGCGCAAAGACTTAAAGGTCTCTAAACTTCTTTTGCAAACGTCTACATAAAGGAAGTCTACAAAGTTCTTTCTGCGTCTCCTGAAACATAGTACATGAAAAAGAACCTTTGTACCTGCTGTGTGTCAGAACCGTACTGTCTCTGCACACCTACTGTATTCAAGTCAAAAGCTATCAAGAACTATATGCTATCTCTCAAGGGTGACCAAGCAATCTTCAACGGTTACATTTCTGGTTTCCATAAATAGCTTCTCTAAAGACTTTGAAGGTGGTGAAGCCCTAAAGAAAGTCGGCCAAGCTCAATACGAGAAATTATCAAGCCAACAATCTACTGAAATTACTTTGAATTTCCTTGTACTTAGAATATTTTATTTGTATCCCGAGTTATACTCAGTTAACCTTTGTACAAGAACTCTTGTGTTTAAGTTTCTCAGAAACTTAAACGTATTTTCACTGTAAACACTGTAAAGTGTCTGAGAGCCTGAAGAGGCTTGGAGGAACAAAGAATACTTAGCGTTTAGCCTGAAGAGGCTATGTCCAAATAATACTTGTTGTTTATCCTGGAGAGGCTGTATCCAAAGAATACTTTGTGTTTATCCTGAAGAGGTCGGGGTCAAACAATACTTGTATCTGATCAAATAGTGGAAATCCAGTGGTGTGTTTGCCCTGGGACTGGACGTAGCTCACTGTGTTAGTGGGAAAACCAGGATAAATTGTTTGGCTAAGTTTTCTCAACCCTTATCTCTTTACTTTCTGTTTTAACTAACAAAGGAGGGTTCTGAAAAGTGATTTTATAAATCCACGTAGCAAAACAATCTTGTTTATCACATAAAACTATTTCAAAATCATTTTACTCAACCTGCTGAGTCATATCAGCAAGTTGTTGAAAACACCAGTTTCAGAAGGTTGCTCAAATATTTGAAAAATCACTTTGCTTGAGAAAAGGTTTTTTATAAAATTTGTAAAGAATTATAAAACACTATTGGAAGGCTTCGCTGCTATTCTTCTACTTGATTCTTATGGGTTGTAATGGCTACCATGAGTAGCTAAACTTCTCTGTAGGATTGAATGTAGTCGATTCAAACCCTATTTGTATTTTGGATCATTGATATTTATGAATCCTTGTTTTATCAATACTGGTGTTTTTAGTTCTATTCTTAATGCTTAATTCCCTTCTTGTAACGGAATTATGATTTGATTTGTTGATTTGGTTGGGAAGCAATTCTTTAAATCTGATTTGGATAAAAACACTCAATAGATTGAATCACTAGGAATAGGGTTCAATATATTGATAACTTTAAAACAACTTTTCTTAATGCTAGGCAATTTGTTAAATATCCGAGGGATCAATATTTAAGAGATTTTTCTAAGAATTTCATATTTGAGGAATCAATGTGAATGAAATTTATTTGTACTTCATTATTGTTAACTACAAACTCCCATATATTATTGAGTCCCAAAATACAAGAGGGATGCGATAGATGAAGTTCAATCCTAGTTTCTCAACTGCTCAATTTCATCCACGTTTCTCTTTGTCTCAAATTCTTTTTATTGCATCTTTAAATTTATTTTTCACAAAACAAATTCAATCATTCCCAATCATTCTTACTCAGTAAGCGTGAGTTCTAAAAATTTATTTTGTACCGTTCCTCATGGGTATGGCAACCCCTACTTTTCATACTATTATACTACTGTGATATTGGTACGCTTGCCAAGATCTCAACACCCCCTTCAAGATTCCCTCTAGGACCAACGATTGGCATCAAAGCTGGAATCTTGAGAGATATTCAAGATTTAACAAACTGTTTTGCGAAAATGGCAGGGAATCAATTGCCTTTTGCTGAAGGTGCTTCAATTAACAGACCAACTCTATTTTGTGCATATAAGTATCCATTTTGGAAAGTTAGAATGAAAATTTTTATGGAGTATGTTAGTCGAGGTATTTGGCAAGCTGTGGTAACTGATTACAAGATTCCTACTCAAGCATTGAATGATTCAATACCTAAAAAACCTTTTGGACAATGGGATCAAGAAGAAATTAAGCGTGCTAAAAATGACTCTAAAGCTTTAAATATCATAAATTCTGCTTTTAATAGTGATGAATTTTTCAGGATCTCTGCATACACAACAACTAAAGAGGCATGGGATTTGATTCAAGTGACACATGAAGGGACACCTGAAGTCAGAAAAGCTAGAAAGAATACATTAATTCAGGAGTATGAAATGTTCTGGATGGCACAAGGAGAAACCATTATGGATGTACAAAAAAGACTCACTCATATTGTCAATCATCTTAAGGGTCTTGGAAAGATTTTTGATGAAGAGAAGCTGAATTTGAAGATCCTCAAGTCTCTAAACAGAAAATGGCAGCCAACTGTAACAACAATTACCGAATAAAAAAACTTGGCAGTCATGATAAGTGCAGAATTGTTTGGGAAACTGAGAGAGTATGAGATGGATATGAATAGAATGGCGGAAAAAGAGCAAAAAGACAAGAAAGTGAAAGGATTGGCTCTAAAAACTAATGAGCATTCAAGTAATGATGATAGCAATGATAATGAAGATTCTAAACCAAAAAAATTGAATTTGATGGTAAGAAAATTCAGAAAATTTTTTAAGAAGAAAAATGGTAAGAGCAAGCAATTCCAAGCAAGGAAACAGTCAAAGAAAGCTGAAACTTCCTCACCAAAGTTCACTTGCTTTGAATGTGGCAAAACTGGTCATATGAAGGTGGATTGTCCTAGCATAGCACGGAAGCAAGGCAATGATGAGTCAAAATCAAAATTCAGAAACAGAAAGAAAAAGGCTTACATTGCATGGGAAGACAATGCCTCCACCACATCAAGTGAAAGTGAAAGTGATCATGAAGATAATCTTTGCCTTATGACAAAGAATGACTCCGAAAGTGAGGTAAATAACTCTGACTGTTCAATTGATACTAACTATGACCAATTGCAAGATGCTTTTATTGACATGTATGAAGAAGATAAGAAATTGAGTTTCTTCAATAGTGTTTACAAAAAAAATCAAGTGGTTTGAAGCTAGAGTAAATGACTTACAAAAGGAAATGGATGCTTTGAAAAAATGAAAATGAATATTTGAAAAACATTTCCTCTTGTAATATAGCTTCCCCTTCCAATTGTGAAACTAGCATGGTGCTTGAATCTAAAATTGCTTATCTTACTAAAGCATTGTCTAGATTCACAATGGGAAGAGCTAATCTTGATGCTCTTTTAGGTAAACAAAAGTGTATGATTGATAAAGTTGGAATTAGCTATAGTTGTTATAAGAAGCAAAGATCTCTCAAAATTTTCTTCAATTTCAGAAAAGCTTCTAGTACACCTTTTATCACTTGCAATTACTGTTCTCACAAAGGTCACACATCCTATAATTGGATGATTAAAATGTTTGGAGTTCCTAGTAGGAATTACATATGGATTCCCAAGGGAACAATTGTTGTTACTAATCCAATGGACCCAACTCCATTTGGGTACCAAAATAAGTCATTGTTTGTTTTGTAGGTGTGCCTAAAGGAAAAGCAGTCCCTATGGTATTTGGACAGTGGATGCTCTAGACACATGACAGGGGCAAGAACCAATTTGTCTCTCTAGAAGCAAGGGATGGAGGCTATGTGACTTATACCATCTCCAAGGGAATTTCTTAGAAGAGTTGCTTAACATTAAAATAATAGTTTTTAAGTTAAGCAACTCATATCAAGCAACTCCCATTGGAGTTGCTCTTATGGTGACAATAATAGAGGTTGCATTCTTTGTATTCGAAGTATTGGTAACAATTCCTCTATTATAATTGATGATGTTCTATATGTTGATGATCTAAAATATAACTTGCTAAGCATTAGTCAATTGTGTGATAAAAATTACAAGATCTCCTTCAATCATGAATGTTGTACCATATGTGATGCATCTGAAAATGTAATGTTTGTTGGTAGGAGAATGAATAATATCTATGTGATTGACATTGACTATTCCTCATCAAATATTGCATGTTTGACATCTAGAGATGATTTGTCTTGGCATTAGCATAGACGTATTGCACATATTAATCTAGAACAATTGAATAGGCTTGCTTCAAAGAAACTTATTAAAGGACTACCTAATATTAAGTTCTCTAAAGAAGGAATATGTATTGCATGTCAAAAGGGAAAGCAATCTAGAGCCTCTTTTAAATCAATAAATTATGTTTCCACCTCTAAACCTCTTGAACTTTTGCACATGGATCTCTTTGGTCCCTCTAGAACTATAAGTCTAGGTGGTAGTGTTTATGCCTTGGTAATAGTTGATGATTATTCTAGATTTTCTTGGACTGCATTTTTAACTGTTAAAAACAATGCTTTCAAACCTTTCTTCAAAATTGCCAAAAGAATTCCAAATGAGAAGGATTTGAAAATTAAGTCTTTGAGAAGTTATCATGGAGGAGAATTTCAAAATAATGAATTTGAGAAATTTTGTGATGAAAATGATATTGATCATAATTTTTCTGCTCCAAGAACCCCTCAACAAAATGGAGTTGTGGAGAGGAAAAATAGATCACTTATTGAACTAGCAAGGACAATGCTCAATGAAAATGATTTACCTAAATAATTTTGGGCTGATGCTATGAGCATTGCTTGCTATGTTTTAAATAGAATCTTGATTTGTCTTTTCCTTAAAATGACTCCATATGAACTTTTCAAGGGTAAGAAACCAAATATCTCTCATTTAAAAGTATTTGGATGTAAGTGTTTCATACTAAATAATAACAAAGACAATATTGGCAAATTTGATGCCAAAGCTGTTGAAGGTGTGTTTTTAGGATATTCTGCATCAAGTAACACATATAGATTCTTTAACAAGAAATATTTGACAATAGAAGAATCTATTCATGTGGTTTTTGAAGAATCTAACCCCCGTAAAAAGGGAAGTTCTCTATGTGATGAAGAAGATGCAAGTACATCAAACATTCCTCTAATTCATGATGAAGTCAACATTAACAATGAACAAGTTGAAGCTCCAAAAGAAGTACAATCATTACCGAAAGAATGGAGGAAGCCTAGGGATCTCTCCTTAGAAAACATTCTTGGTGACATAGAAAAGGGAGTTACTACTAGACATTTTCTTAATCTCTTTTGTGAACATACAGAATTTGTCTCTCAAATTGAACCATCTTGTGTGGATGATGCTTTAAATGATGAACATTGGATGATGGCTATGCATGATGAGTTAAATCAGTTTAAAAGAAATGATATTTAGGAACTAGTGCCTTATAAATCAAGTATGAATGTCATAGGAACAAAATGGGTGTTTAGGAACAACCTTGATGAAACTGGAACCACAACTAGAAATAAGGCTAGATTAGTAGCTAAGGGCTATAATTAACAAGAGGGTATAGACTTTGGTGAAACATATGCTCCAGTTGCTAGATTAGAAGTTGTTAGGCTCCTTCTTGCATTTGCACGTGTGAATGATTTTAAGCTATACCAAATGGATGTGAAAAGTGCCTTTTTGAATGGTTTCATTGATGAAGAAGTGTTTGTTTCACAACCACCTGGTTTTGTTGATCATAAATTTCCTCATCATGTCTACAAGCTAAAGAAAGCCCTTTATGGACTTAAGCAAGCTCTTAGGCAATGGTATGAAAGATTGAGTAAGTTTTTTTATCTCAAAATTTTGAAAGAGGAAAGGTAGTCAAAACTTTATGCATTAAGAAAACTTCCAATGATATACTTCTTATACAAGTGTATGTTGATGACATTATCTTTGGTTCATCTAACAACTCTCTTTGTGAGGACTTTGTCTAAAAAATGCAAGGGGAGTTTGATATGTCAATGATGGGAGAATTAATTTTCTTTCTTGGTTTGCAAGTTAAGCAAATGGAGAAAGGAATTTTCTTACATCAGTCAAAATACACCAAAGTGCTTCTCAAGAAATATGGAAAGGAAAAGTGCAAAAGCTCTCATACACCTATGGGAACTAACTCTTATCTTGATGTTGATCCTGAAGGAAAACCAGTTGATGTTACTAAATACAGAGGGATGATAGGCTCACTTTTGTACTTAACTGCGAGTAGACCTGACATCATGTTCAGTGTGTGTTTGTGTGCTAGGTACCAAGCAACACCTAAGGAATCACATGTGAATGTTGTCAAGAGAATTCTGAAATATCTCAAGGAGACTTTGGACGTTGGTCTTTAGTATCCTAAAGGTATAAATCCTACTCTGGCTGGTTATTCTGACTCTGATTCTGCAAGATGCAAGTTAGACAGGAAAAATACAAGTGGCACATGTCATTTGTTTGGAAATAGTCTTGTATCATGGCATAATAAGAAACAAGCATGTGTAGCCCTCTCAACTGCAGAAGCAAAATACACAGCAACTGGAAGCTGTTGTGCTTAATCATTATGGCTCAAGCAACAACTACAAGATTTTGGACTAAATGTGGACAAGATACCATTGAAATGTGACAACAAAAGTGCAATCATTCTTACAAAGAATCCTATATTGCACTCAAGGACTAAGCATACTGAAATACGTCATCATTTCATAAGAGATCACGTTGAGAAAGGAGAATGTGATATTTAATTTTTTGACACAGAATCACAACTAGCAGATATATTCACTAAACCATTGCCAAGGGAAAGGTTCTACAAGCTTAGAAGGGAACTTGGTATATTTAGTGAGTATGATCTCAACAAATCTATTATTTCATGTTTCCTAACTTAAATTTTTTTGAAATTGTGTGTATAATTGTGCATTTCATGCATTAGTAGCATAACATCATGAAAATTATTCATTAGAATGCATCAAAACTCATTTTCAAAAATATTATCAAAAGGATAATCGATTACCTGCATAAGTAATTGACTAAACCAGGAAATCTGTATTTTAGCACAAATACAAACTCACTGTCTTAACCGATTACCCCCTTCAGTTAATCGATTACCTTCCTTCAGTAATGATCTTCCTGGCATCTAGGACTTGTTTAATCGATTACCATCAACCTGTAATTGATTACCTGTGACATTGAAGTGTTTCATCAGTCCAACAGAGGTGTCAATGATGACTTCTTAACTCATCCCACTTCACTTTAAGCGCATCTTTGGAACCCTAAGTATAGAATCCTCCTCTGAATTCTCTCTCATTCTCTTCTCACCTTCAATCAGCTACCTTCTCTCAATCACCCACCTTCTCTCAATCAACAATGGCAGAATCAAGCAAGAACAGGGGAAAATTAGTGAAGCACACCATTACATGGAAGGAATTTCGTCCTCCAAAGCTTACTCCAATCAGAAAACCCCGTAGCCACCAAATGCCCAGCACAAGAGTCACCTCCAAGGGCTCTCAACTACACTCACCCATGGTTCTCTTTAGGAGCTCAAGCCACTGCATATTTTAGTTTCTTTGTGGGAAAGGAGATAATCTCACCAAAGGTTCTTTCTTTTCCATGGCTTTCTAAGAACAACTTTACCTTTCATAATGATCTGGAGTCTCAAGGGTTAAGCAAATTTGTTCAACTTAAAGGAAAATACTACCCTGGTTTGATTAAAAGGATGGGGAAGATTGAAATTAAATGGCAGAAAAATAGAGGGAATGAGTATAATTAAAAGGATGGGGAAGTGATAGAAATTAAATGACAGAAATTAAAGGGGATGAGCAGAAACAAAAAGGATCAGGATGAGTAGAATAAAATGACAGAAAAGAAAATGGAAATGGGGATGGATTATGGATTGATTGATGTAGGTGAATGATGTTTGGAAAATGAAAACAGCAATGTCTCCACTTACCTCACTCCACCATAATCAAACAAGCAGAATTATCAAGAACAAGAAACAATAGTTATGAACAATTGAGCAAACATTTAAACAAACACCTAGATGGGGTATAATAAATGCACCATACAACCCCCTATACTAGCTCAAATCAAGCAAGAAGACAGGCAAATAGAGCTGCAATGCAGCAGAAGAGCACCTTAGGATCAGAACAGTCTAACAGTCCAAAAATTACACAGAAATGAGAGGTGGATCAGATGATCACACAACTGATAAGATCAAGGCTGTACACCACCAATTTAGGAGAATTGGATAAGTCTATAAGTGGTTTAGGAAAACACCATCAACCCTTCTATACTCACAATTGAGGGGGAAACTCAGCAGAGTAACTTTACTAATGATCAAGTGTAAGAATACAAGAGGGGGTGGCCTTTTATTTATAGCCCAAAATGGACGACCAAAAAGAAAATGAAAGGGAAAATAATAAAGGCTAAAAACTACTCTGCATGGGTGTTGAACCCATGGTCCCTAGGCCTAAGTAGCTTGAAAGCTACTAACCACTAATCCCACTAGGAATTAGCGCCCCACTCTCCCTAATCCTATTTAGAAGAACTAACTATAAGGAAAACCTAATTACAAATGAAAATTAACACTAAAATTAATCCTAATCTTAATTGTAACGTCCTAATTTCTAAATTCAGAAATAATGCCTGTTGGGAGCACTATTTCCAAACTCGTGAAATTAATTCGTTCATTTCGCGTATCGACATGCAACAAATATTCGCTCAAGCAACCTAACAATTACTAAAGCTCCAAACATTACATACATAATTCAAGAATGTCAATACAAGATAAGTTTGCCATCAAGGCTCCAATTCGATATATCAAAGTAACTTTATAAATCCCTAAGAACATCCTAATTAATATCAGTAATAGTTCTACTCAACGTTAGATACATCAGAAAAACCAAACATTAAGCTATCGTCATCCATGAGTCTCCTACTATTCATCATAATCCTGAGAAGTATCCTGCACAACTGAAATATTGTTCCCATAGAATGGGGTGAGACCAACGTCCCAGTGAGCGTGACATGTGTGTGCAGTGTGGGGGAAAACAACCAAGAACCACCACAAAGATACATGTTGATTCAAGAAACATAAATGAAATCAATTAAACATAATTCAACATCTTTAAATCAATACTTATGATGCAATGCATGACTGTGAGGTGTTGTTACCCGACACCCGGGGTCTTTTCTCTGTAACGTGACTGTGATGAGCACTCGGCCATGTAACCAAGTACCGTCGTCCAGGGCTACCTATGATTAAGTCTTAAATAATAATTAAGTTTCATTCTGTGATTGGGGACCCCATCTCCCTCTTGGCCATGAGTTCGATGTGGTTACCCCGTCTTTCTTAAATAAATTTCCCGAAGGCCTGTGACGGTCAATGACCCTGTGATAGCCCGAAGGCTCTGTGATGGCTATAAGCCCTGTGATTTCTTAAATCATAATTTCATGGCTATGATGGCCAAAGGCCCCATAATTTCAGGATAGTATACTCAAGATACATCATACATAATTCATTCAAGTCATCTACCCTATGGTTCCGTAATTAAATACATACAATCATCAATGCATTCACATTCCCTAAGTTCATCTAATACATACATCATTATTCCATGAAAGAAAAGGGGAATAAGAATAGGGGTCATGCTATGGCATCAATCATGACAAACAAGTGAGAGTCACACCCACCTAAAAGTCGAGAAAACGAAGAACGAATGAAGAGCAATTGGCGTTGAGGGAGGAAAGATTGATGAAAGGCTTGATCTTGGAGTGTAGGAGTCGTTCTTGATCCTTACTGGGATGTTCTCTCACTAGAACCTCTCTTTCTCTCTCTGAAAGTGTGAAGAAACGGAAAAGAAACTGAGTGAAAACTGACTGGAACCTTATTTTAAAAATGCTGTAACTGTCTTCTCGCTCAAGCGAGCCATTCTCGCTTGAGCGAGATGCTCGAGGCCACATTCCCCCTCTCATTCTCGCTTGAGCAAGAGGTGCTCGCTTAAGCGAGAATGGGTTATAAAATGACCCCTCTCTTGAGGATTCTCGCTTGAGCGAGAACCATTTCGCTCAAGCGAAAATCGTCCAGAGAGAACTCTAAATTCCCTTGTTTCTCGCTTGAGCGAGAATTGCAGAACTAACTTTTGCAGTTTTTGCTGCATAATTCGCTCAAGCAAGATTCACTCGCTTGAGCGAGAATCCTGATGTCTAAAAGCTTATATTTTGCCCCTTAAGCTTTCTTGTGCCTATTATTTACTTCATTCTATTTTAAGTTATAACTCTCTTATAAATTAAGGTCTTAATTAGCGGGATGTTACATTATTTATGAGTCTCATGATGCTTGACCCAAGGGTGACCCATGATGAGTTGACCATGTGATGGAAGGTAAAAAAATTAGGTAGCTTGTGGGTCAGGGTAACCATGCGCCCAAGGTGACCTCTAGTAGTCTAAGGTAGTCAATCCAAATGCCATCACGTCTACTTCAACAACTTCATGCCACTATTGAAATTCAACAAGCCCAAATAGAAGAACAGAGAATAAGTTTAGAAGGACAATCAAACGAAAGTGATTTTGCATACACTGGAAACCATCTCTTTCAGAAACAACAATTCTGAAGTAGTGATATTAAGGTGGAGATTCAAGATTTCAAAAGTGGGCTCCAACTTGATGAGTTTGTTGATTAGCTTCAGACTGCTGAAAGAGTGTTTGAGTTTAAAGAAGTCCCTGAGGATCAGAAAGTCAAAATTTCTATAGTCAAGCTGAAGAAACATGCTTCCATATGGTGGGAGAATATTAAAAAATGTGTGAGCAAGAAGGGAAGAGTAAGATCAAGACATGGGAGAAAATGCAATGAGCTTACACATAAGTTCTTACCTAAGCATTATTATCAAAATAATTTTATTCAATTGTAAAACTTGCTACAAAATACCCAGTCCGTAGAAGGGAAATTGAAAAGCTCATGAAGAGGTGCGACATCCAAGAAAAGGAAGAGCAAATAATAGCTTGTTACCTTGGAGGATTGAACACAGACATTGCCCACCAGGTCTAACTTCAACAATATTGGACTTTAGATAATGCTATTCGTCTAGCCATTCGAATAGAAAAACAATTACCCAAGAAATACCTATACCGAACTTCCTCCTCCTAGAACCCTACAAACACTCGTAAGCCACAAACCGAAAAACCTAGCCCATCGAACAAAACTCCTTCTAAGCCAACCAAAGAGACCAACCAAAATGCTCCCAAGTGTTTCAAATGTCAAGGATTTGGCCATATAGCTTCTGTTAGTACCACAGGAAACACTAGAAGGGGGTTGAATAGTGTTTTATAATCTTTACAGATTTTTGGAAAAACTTTCGAAAAAAGCAAAACTATTTTGAAAATATTTGATCAACATTCCGAAACTGGGAAGTTCAGCAACTTGCTGATGCAACTTAGAAGGTTGAACAAAAGCCTTTTTGAAACTATTTTCTCTTAAAGAAAAGATTGTTTTCTGATCAGATTAATAAAACAACTTTTCTTAAACCTTCCTTGGTTAGTTTAAACTGAAAGTAAAGAGCTAAAGGTAGAGAGAACTTAACACAGAGATTTATATCGGTTCACCCACTAACTCAGTGAGCTACGTCCAGTCCCAAGGCAAAACTCCACTGGATTTCCACTAATCCCGCAAGATTACAACAAGTATTATTTGCACACCTAGCCTCTCCAGGCTCACCAAGTATTGTTTGCACACCTGGCCTCTCCAGGCCCAACGAGTATTCTTTGCACATCTGGCATTTCCAGGACTAAACGAGTATTCTTTTTGCACACCTGGCCTCTCCAGGCCTAAACGAGTAATCTTTGCACAACTGGCCTCTCCAGGCCCAAACGAGTATTCTTTGCACACCTGGCCTCTCCATGCCCAACGAGTATTCTTTTACAGACAAGCCTCTCCAGGATCAAACTAGTATTCTTTGTTCCTCCAAGCCTCTCTAAGCTCTCAGACACTTTATAATATTTACAATATAAACTAAGTTTAAGTTTCTGGGAAACTTAAACTCAGGTTCTTCTTGTACTAAGGGATTAGTGAGTGAAACTCATGATACAAAGGATAAATCTAAGTACAAGGAAAGGACAGAGATACAAGTATATAATCTTGGTTCATTCTCATCTCTGTATGAGGATTTGTGTAACACCCGCGTTTTACCATTTTTGTCGTTTTTGCCGTTTTGAGTGTTTTATTGGATTTTAAGTGATTAAAATTATTTTTAATCATCAAAAGTTATATTTTTGGATTTAGAATTAAATTTCCTATTTTAAGGGAATTTCTGGGTATTTTTGGGGTTTTTTCTGTGAAAATGACCTTTTTACCCCTCCTGTCCCTTGAACCAGGCCCGAATACTCTTGATCCGGGCCAGAAAAATTGCATTAATCTTCCCTTTTTCCTCGTAGAAGACCGTGCATGTTCAGCTTGGTGCATGGGAGATACTTGTAAATTTCTTTCTTTCTCCAAAGTCATGTGTAAAAAAATGAGTTTTGGCATTTATTACACCATAACTCACCATTTTTTCTTTCTTTCACACATGCAAAGCTTAGAAACTCTCTCATTTTCTCTCTTCCTTTTCTCTCTTGGCCGTGAACTCTCCATCAATTTCTCTCAAAAATTTTCATCCTCCCTCAAACACAATCAAGCCAAGGTTCCATCTTTGAACCAAAGCTTCAATTTCTAAGTCTTCTAGCCTTGAAAATCCTTGTTGGTGACTAAAGGGAGCATCTTTGGGAGCAGTTTTTGGGATTAAATTTTGAACCTATTTTCTTGAGGATTTGAGGTAAAGGGGGGGAGAACTTGAACTCTAGTAGGATTGGTAACTAGAGTCAAGGATTTGCCCTTAAAATCCTTGTTTTTACTCTTGTTTTTCCTTGAAAAAAATCACTTTTTGAGCTTTTCTTTGAGCAAATGTTTTGGATTCTTGGAGCTAGGTTGTTTACATGTTTTTAAGTTTATTATGATGCTTGGATTGTGATTGTTGATGCATGCAAGCCAAGAAACAATTTTGGAAAAAATTTCCCCTTTTTCCTCTAATAGCTCTCGGCCTTGAGGGATTTTGGGGCTGCATGTGTTTCAAAATTTTTTTGGTGCTTGGAATGTGTTTGTATGATGAATCCATGAACATGCTTGAAGTTGGTTTGATTTATACAATTGTTTGGGATGATTGATCTTTGAAAAATAGTGTTTATGAGCTTGAAAATGGAGTTATGAACTTTAATGTGTATGTGGATGATTTTGAGTAGATAAGTATGATATTTGACATTTAGATTGTTTGTGGATGATTGTGTGAAAATTTGGTAAAGATTGGATGTTGTGAAAAATTTGAAGTTTTGATGAACATTCAAGTTGTTCTTGATGTTCATGAGTTGTTCTTGATGAAACTCATCAAGAATACCTTTTTGATCTTAAAAAGGTCAATTGTATGTTGAAATCATGTTTATGGGCTTGATGGTCCAAAAAGGACTAAGGAATAATTTTATAAGAAAAAGGGTTAAAATGCAAATGAAGAAAGTTTTTTAAAATAGTAAAAGACAAAATTCGGATTCCTACTTTCACCAAAATAAAAGTCAACATAAAAGTCAACTTTTTGACTTGTTATGAGTAAAAATGGGCTCCCATGAGTCATCCTACCTTTGGGCCTTTGGTTTGGGCCCAAAGCCTTAAAAAAAGTCAAAGACTCATTTAAAAGTCAACCAAAATTTATTTATGGATTTGGGTTTAGATTAGAGTTGGACTTCAACTCTAATCCAAGTAATTAAAAGTTAAAACTTAGGATTAATTAGTGGGCTTAACTAATTTAATTACCTAAGTTAATCAACCTAATTCACTTAAGTTAATTAAGTAAAGAATGATTAATTAAGTCTAAAGTTAATTAACCTTAATGAAAGTATTAATTAAGTAATTAATCAATAATGATGATTAAGAACTAATTAATTATGATTAACCTTAATCAAACATAATTAAAATCCTAATCCAAGATTAAGGAAGAGATTATGGGATGATTATGAATTAATTAGGATCTTAAGTAAGGATTAAGACTTAATTAAAGAGAATTAAGATTAATTGTAATCCAGTTAATGAAGACTAGTTAAGATTAAAAGTTAAACCTAATCTTAATTAGTCATACAAGGAGAATTAGGGTAAGTAATACTATCCATAAGACACTATCATAAGTCTTAGTAAGTTATAGGATTCAAGTGGAAATGAATACTGATTCAAAGAAGAACATTAGTACAAACTACCTTAAAAGATTATAACCAACACATTCTTTCCGCATAAGACTTGAGAAGCTTCGTGAGAGAGTGCGGTTCCAACCCAAGATAGGGTTCGATTTTCCTTGAAGGAAAGACATTGAATCGGGCCGTACCACGGGTAAGTGGCGACGTTGAATGATTCGATGGGCTTTGCCTGTAAGGATTGTGTATGCTGAGAAAGCATTGTCTGGTTTTCCTTGAAGGAAAGACATTGAGTCGAGTCGTACCACGGGTAAGTGGTGACGTTGAATGATTCGATGGGCTTTACCTGAAAGGATGTGAATGTTGTAGGCATTGTTGTGTGACATGCATCATAACGCATTATTGATGATCGAGGTTGAAAAACCTTGCGACCTATATGGCAGTGACACTCGGTACAGTGTGAAACTGGTAGGGACGGGTGCACTGGGTTTTGCAAAGAACGCCAGCGGGTCCTCGAGGGGGGATGCCAGCCCTGAGGGTAGTCAGGTCCCGAAATGGCTCAGGTGACGTAGGCTCGCTCCCTACTGTCGAGCAAACGGGGTACAGGCTTGACTATCCTGTCGCTCTCAAGTTTTCAGGGTCAGTTGAGATTGTCTGGAAGTCGGGAAAAATTGGCCAAAAGAAAATTATAAGTACCGCGCTAGTACAGACTCTAACTCCTGATACGTTGTACATATATGGTCGGGCAGTTGCTGTGTGCACTGTGGATGGTGATGTTTCCCTGGGCCCGCATGCATTAGTCTATATGCATCATGATGATATAAGTTGTATTCATTGTTGATTGAATTGTATGAATATCCTGTGTGTGTATACTCTAGTTTACTGTATCCTACATGTTGTGAGTTCATGCGATGTTCTCACCCTTCCTTTTTGCTTCTGTTATTTTCTGCTATTGTGTTCCTTCGCAACATCGATAGTTGGCATTGGAGATATTCAGTATGACGACCATGAAGGTTCAACTGCGATGGATGCCGCGGGGCCACTGGCGGGTGACCGACATTCCTAGCCGATACGTGTTTACGGGGAAGGACCCTTCCAGCGAGGAGTAGTTTAGTGTTATTTTGAGTCTAGTAGTACACCTCTTGTCTAGTAACCTCTTTTCTGTATTTTGTTTAAGGTCTTATGTATTTCAATTTACTACTAGAACTCCTGTTTTGTTGGTACCTTTGTATGGCTCAGGGAGTACACTGCTTATGTGTGTATGACTTTATGTATGGTTTATTTCCATGTGGTAATTCTGCAGTCTTACTTACAATGTATGTTTACTTATTATGGTAATTATATTTGGCGTTCGGAAATTAGTTTCACTATTAAGGAAAGAATGTTTTATGAGTACCTAAATGGAATCAGAGATGCGATAGGTTGATGACGACTAAACCTTTTCCAAAAAAAAAAATAATTTCATATTTTGACGTTTCTAAAAACAGTAAGTTCGACGGTCACGTGTCATAATGTGATATTCTTAGTGGTAAAACTAAGGGTATCGCATTTAGGTGGTATCAGAGTTGTTCTTTCCTTTTTGGCCTCGGGTATGGTCTATGATACCCTTCTCTCTGTGTTTACTCTGTGTTTATTGTTTGTTTGTGTTGATTGTTTTCCTTGTGTGAATTGGTTGCTCTCATCTTACTATCTTAGTAATATGAGGATCTGTGTGTAGCGTTGCTTATTCTTGCTTCAATGGTTCTGTATGAAACGAAAGAAGATGACTTGTTCTGCGAATGCAGGATTCCATGGCAGAAAGAGGCAACCATAATCTCCTGGGAAGGAGACGGGGGTAGCATAATATCACACCTCATAAAAGAATAAACTTAACACCCTAGTTAGAATTAAGGTAGTACGAATGAACTATGTAATCAAGCTTCTAAAACGAGTTTGCTAAGACCTCTAGGTCCTGAGATTGTACATTAGTGTAGCCAATAGTTGATTTGGCTTGTGGTTTGAAGTGCTGAGTGAGACATTAAAAGTTAGAGTAGGATGGCCACTAAGGTTAGGTTCCCATTCCTTTAGATGAGTAACCTAAGGGATCAACGATGAATTCGAGGTTGTAAATTTAAGGTTATGATGATTGATCATTGAGGCTTAATTATTAAGGTTTTGAGATTAGGGATTTGTACAAATAGCTCTTGAGGATTCAGTTATTGAAAATATATATATATATATATATATATAATTTGGCAAAGCAAGTTAGAAATAATCGATGACTTGGGGTATACTCAGGATAAATAATGATGGAGTTTAGGATAAGAATGACAAACATACAATTGGGGTTTGATCATAGCAGTTAAGGCATATTTGGATACCCTGTTGATGAACTTGAAGTCTAACAGGGTTTGACTGTAGAATGAGTGTCATGATTGAAGTTTGATAGATACACTAGAGTATGATCGCTATCTCTAACGGATTGATAAAATAAGGGTTTATAGAAAAAGTGGAAAACTCGATTTGAGATAAAAGAAGTCAAAATATTGAGACCAATAACACAAGATGTAATTCTTAAGCAAATTCTAGTTGGATAATAGGATATTACTAAGCAAAGGATCTATTAGTATCAAGATTACGCATGAGGTTGAAGAAAGAAATCATGTGATGGAGAATTAGGTTTACCAGTAGGCACTACAAGAACTACAATTGTAGGAACTAAGTAAGGATAACACTTCCATGAGGTTAGTAGAAATAATAGAGATGACAAACAATGAGGGGTTATGGTATGTGTTGACCTTGATGATTAAGAGTTATGCTTGATTGATGCTTCTATAAATTGAAGGAGGTATGTGAGTGGAATCTCATAAACGATTAAGATTGGAATTGGTAAGAGTTATGGTGCTTTGATTGAGTATGATCATACCAATTTATATGATTAGTTTATACATTAATCCTAATGGACTTAGACTCCCAAGGAAGAGAAATTCAATCGGTAAGTATTTAGGCAAGGTTTCGAAGGCTAGAATAATACTACGCTTAGGTGGGTAATGTTTCACGTAAGGATGCCCTAAGGGGTAATTGCAATCCGTGGGAGTAGGATAACCATAAGGAATGATAATAATATTCCCAAAGATAGGTTTAAAGATAGATTGCCTCTATCTATATACCGAGACTATAGGTAACCTTACAATTTGCTTTGGACTTTACCACAGATGCTACAGGTGTCTAGTAATTCCATCTGGATTGGTTGTCATTGGTGTTCCTTTCCCTCCTTAGTGAACCCAGTTTCTAGCCTCATTTAAGCCAACTTATCCTCATTCTTTCGTGCAATGTTCTCTCATATTTCTAGGACCCAACGGGAAGTATAGAATTCTTTGGAATAACCTTGAGGGATAGAAAGTTGTATGTTAAGCTATCTAAGTGCGAATTTTGGTTGAAGGAAGTGAACTTCCTAAGTCAGGAGATCTCTAGTGGAGGAGTTAGTGTAGACCCAGCTAAGGTAGAAACTGTATTACAATGGGAAGCACCTAAGACTGTAACGGAAGAGAGAAGCTTTTAGGGTTAGCTGGTTACTACCATAAGTTTATTGAGAATTTTTCTAGGATAGCAACCCCGTTGACCCGTCTGATTAGGAAAGATCAACCTTTCGTTTGGAGCCAGAAGTGTGAAGATAATTTTCAGGAACTGAAAGGAGGTTAACTACTGCGCCTGTGTTAGTTTTACCTGACCCAGAAGAGAATTTTGAAGTATACTGTGATGCTTCAAAACAAGGATTTTAAGCTTTGTGTTGATGCAAAAAGGAAAAGTAGTGGCTTATGCCTCTAGGCAATTGCGAACACACGAAGTAAATTACCCTACGCATGATCTAGAGTTGGCAACAATAGTCTTTGCTCTGAAGATTTGGAGGCACCATCTGTATGGCGCTAGGTTTGAAGTCTTTAGTGACCATAAGAGCTTGAAATATCTGTTTGATCAGAAGGAGTTGAATATGAGGCAAAGGCGATGGATGGAGATTTTAAAGGATTATGATTTTTAGTCTGCAATACCACCCTGGGAAATCCAATGTAGTGGCTGATGCTTTGAGTAGGAAATCTTTGCATATGTCAGCAATGATGGTTAAGGAGCTAGAGTTGATAGAAAAGTTTTGAGACCTGAACCTAGATGTTGGATTTGGTCCTAAGAGTATAAGATTGGGAACCCTAAAGATTTCAAGTGATTTCTTGGAGCAAGTTCGTGTAGCACAGGAAGTGGATCAATCTTTGCAAGTTTTGAAGGATCTAGTTCCTAAGAAAGGAGAATCTGAGTTTTGTAAAGGTACTGATGGAATTATTAGATTCAAAGGAAGGATATGTGTACCTGATGATAAGGAGATGAGGAAATTGATCTTAGAAGAGGCTCATAAGAGTGGGTTGAGTATTCACCCTGGAGCAACTAAGATGTACCAAGATCTAAAGAAGATGTTTTGGTGGTCTGGGATGAAAAAGGAGGGTAGCTGAATATGTAGCATCTTGTTTGGTTTGTCAGAAAGCTAAGATTGAACATCAGAGACCATCAGGAGAGTTACAGCCTTTAGATGTCCCTGAGTGGAAATGGGATAGCATATCTATGGATTTCGTGGTAGGTTTACCTAGAACTCCTACAGGTTTTGATACTATATGAGAAATTGTTGATAGGTTAATAAAATCTGCTCATTTTCTACCCATCAACATTAAGTTTTCTCTAGAAAAGTTGACCCAGTTGTACATTAAGGAAGTAATAAGGTTACATGGGGTTCCGTCTAGCATAGTGTCAGATAGAGACCCGAGGTTTACATCCAGATTTTGGGGTAGTCTGCAACAAGCTTTAGAAACCAAGTTGAGGCTTAGTTCGGCCTATCACCCTCAAACAGATGGTCAGTCTGAGGAAACTATCCAATCCCTAGAGGATTTGCTGAGGGCATGTGTGTTAGAACACAAAGGAAGTTGGGATCAGTTGTTGGCACCGATCGAGTTCACCTACAACAATAGTTTCCATTCTAGTAATGGAATGGCACCGTATGAAGCCTTGTATGGTAGAAGGTGTAGGACACCTTTGTGTTGGTTTGAGTCTGGCGATGGCCTAGTGTAGGGGCCTGAGATGATTCAGCAAACCACGGAAAAGATCAAGATGATTCAGGAAAGGATGAAAATATCACAGAGCAGGAAGCAGAGTTACTATGATCGGAGGAGGAAACCCCTTGAATTCAAAGAAGGAGATCACGTATTTTGAGAGTTACACCTATGACTGGGGTTGGTAGGGTGATGCGATCTCGAAAGCTCACGCCTAAATTTGTTGGTCCTTACCAAATTTTGAAAAGAATCGGTCTTGTTGCCTACCAAATTGCCTTACCGCCTTTTCTTTCCAATCTTCATAATGTATTCCATGTGTCACAACTCTGAAAGTATATTCCTGACCCTTCGCACGTCATAGAACCCGACGTAATACAATTAAAAGAAAATTTAACTTATGAGGTAATACCTGTGTGAATCGAAGACCGAAGGATAAAGCAGTTGAGAGGAAAAGAGATTTCGTTGGTTAAGGTTATTTGGAGTGCAACCGATGAAGGAAATGAAACCTGGGAATTGGAAGAAGAACAGATGAAAAAGTCTCACCCTCAGCTATTTCAAGAAGGTACGCACAAATTTCAAGGACAGAATTTCTCTTTAGAGGGGGAGAGTTGTAACACCCGTGTTTTACCATTTTTGCCGTTTTGAGTGTTTTATTGGATTTTGAGTGATTAAAATTATTTTTAATCATCAAAGTTATATTTTTGGATTTAGAATTAAATTTCCTATTTTAAGGGAATTTCTGGGTATTTTTTGGGGTTTTTCTATGAAAATGACCTTTTTGCCCCTCCTGTCCCTTGAACCGGACCCGAATACTCTTGATCCGGGCCAGAAAAATTGCACAAACCTTCCCTTTTTCTTCCTAGAAGACCGTGCATCTTCAGCTTGGTGCATGGGAGACACTTGTAAATTTCTTTCTTTCTCCAAAGCCATGTGTAAAAAAAATGAGTTTTTGGCATTTATTACACCATAACTCACCATTTCTTCTTTCTTTTACACATGCAAAGCTTAGAAACTCTCTCATTTTCTCTCTTCCTTTTCTTTCTTGGTCGTGAACTCTCCATCAATTTCTCTCAAAAAATTTTCATCCTCCCTCAAACATAATCAAGCCAAGGTTCCATCTTTGAACCAAAGCTTCAATTTCTAAGCCTTCTAGCCTTGAAAAATCCTTGTTGGTGACTAAAGGGAGCATCTTTGTGAGCTGTTTTTGGGATCAAATTCTGCACCTATTTTCTTGAGGATTTGAGGTAAAGGGGGGGGGAGGAGAACTTGAACTCTAGTAGGATTGGTAACTAGAGTCAAGGATTTGCCCTTAAAATCCTTGTTTTTACTCTTGTTTTTCCTTGAAAAAAATCACTTTTTGAGCTTTTCTTTGAGCAAATGTTTTGGATTCTTGGAGCTGGGTTGTTTACATGTTTTTAAGTTTATTATGATGCTTGGAATGTGCTTGGATTGTGATTGTTGATGCATGCAAGCCAAGAAACAATTTTGGAAAAATTTTCCCCTTTTTCCTCTAATAGCTCTCGGCCTTGAGGGATTTTGGGGCTGCATGTGTTTCAAATTTTTTTTTGTGCTTGGAATGTGTTTGTATGATGAATCCATGAACATGCATGAAGTTGGTTGGATTTATACAATTGTTTTGGATGATTGATCTTTGAAAAATAGTTGTTTATGAGCTTGAAAATGGAGTTATGAACTTTAATGTGTATGTGGATGATTTTGAGTAGATAAGTATGATATTTGGCATTTAGATTGTTTGTGGATGATTGTGTGAAAATTTGGTAAATATTGGATGTTGTGAAAAATTTGAAGTTTTGATGAACATTCAAGTTGTTCTTGATGTTCATGAGTTGTTCTTGATGAAACTCATCAAGAATACCTTTTTGATCTTAAAAAGGTCAAGGGTATGTTGAAAACATGTTTATGGGCTTGATGGTCCAAAAAGGCTTAAGGAATAATTTTATAAGAAAAAGGGTTAAAATGCAAATGAAGAAAGTTTTTAAAATAGTAAAAGACAAAATTCGGATTCCTACTTTCACCAAAATAAAAGTCAACATAAAAGTCAACTTTTTGACTTGTTATGAGTAAAAATGGGCTCCCATGAGTCATCCTACCTTTGGGCCTTTGGTTTGGGCCCAAAGCCTTAAAAAAAAGTCAAAGACTCATTAAAAGTCAACCAAAATTTATTTATGGATTTGGGTTTAGATTAGAGTTGGACTTCAACTCTAATCCAAGTAATTAAAAGTTAAAACTTAGGATTAATTAGTGGGCTTAACTAATTTAATTACCTAAGTTAATCAACCTAATTCACTTAAGTTAATTAAGTAAAGAATGATTAATTAAGTCTAAAGTTAATTAACCTTAATGAAAGTATTAATTAAGTAATTAATCAATAATGATGATTAAGAACTAATTAATTATGATTAACCTTAATCTAACATAATTAAAATCCTAATCCAAGATTAAGGAAGAGATTAAGGGATGATTAGGAATTAATTAGGATCTTAAGTAAGGATTAAGACTTAATTAAAGAGGATTAAGATTAATTGTAATCCAGTTAATGAAGACTAGTTAAGATTAAAAGTTAAACCTAATCTTAATTAGTCATACAAGGAGAATTAGGGTAAGTAATACTATCCATAAGACACTATCATAAGTCTTAGTAAGTTATAGGATTCAAGTGGAAATAAATACTGATTCAAAGAAGAACATTAGTACAAACTACCTTAAAAGATTATAACCAACACATTCTTTCCGCATAAGACTTGAGAAGCTTCGTGAGAGAGTGCGGTTCCAACCCAAGATAGGGTTCGATTTTCCTTGAAGGAAAGACATTGAATCGGGCCGTACCACGGGTAAGTGGCGACGTTGAATGATTCGATGGGCTTTGCCTGTAAGGATTGTGTATGCTGAGAAAGCATTGTCTGGTTTTCCTTGAAGGAAAGACATTGAGTCGGGTCGTACCACGGGTAAGTGGTGACGTTGAATGATTCGATGGGCTTTACCTGAAAGGATGTGAATGTTGTAGGCATTGTTGTGTGACATGCATCATAACGCATTGTGTGACATGTACCGCGCTAGTACAGACTCTAACTCCTGATACGTTGTACATATATGGTCGGGCAGTTGCTGTGTGCACTGCGGATGGTGATGTTTCCCTTGGCCCGCATGCATTAGTCTATATGCATCATGATGATATAAGTTGTATTCATTGTTGATTGAATTGTATGAATATCCTGTGTGTGTATACTCTAGTTTACTGTATCCTACATGTTGTGAGTTCATGTGATGTTATCACCCTTCCTTTTTGCTTCTGTTATTTTCTGCTATTGTGTTCCTTCGCAACGTCGATAGTCGGCATTGGAGATATTCAGTATGACGACCATGAAGGTTCAATTGCGATGGATGCCACGGGGCCACTGGCGGGTGACCGACATTCCTAGCCGATACATGTTTACGGGGGAGGACCATTCCAGCGAGGAGTAGTTTAGTGTTATTTGAGTCTAGTAATACACCTCTGGTCTAGTAACCTCTTTTCTGTATTTTGTTTAAGGTCTTATGTATTTCAGTTTACTACTAGAACTCCTGTTTTGTTGGTACCTTTGTATGGTTCAGGGAGTACACTGCTTATGTATGTATGACTTTATATATGGTTTATTTCCATGTGGTAATTCTGCAGTCTTACTTACGATGTATGTTTACTTATTATGGTAACTATATTTGGCGTTCGGAAATTAGTTTCACTATTAAGGAAAGAATGTTTTATGAGTACCTAAAATGGAATCAGAGATGCGATAGGTTGATGACGACTAAACCTTTTCCAAAAATAAAAAAATAATTTTGTATTTTGACGTTTCTAAAAACAGTAAGTTTGACGGTCACGTGTCATAATGTGATATTCTTAGTGGTAAAACTAAGGGTGTCGCAGTTTGCTTCCTCAGAGAGTTGGCTTGATAGGATATGAATTTTAATCTTCTGCCTATTCTCTCTTGGGTCTTGGCATTGACATTTCATACTTTGGATTTATGGCCGCCAATCTTCATAATCTTTCATGAAACTATTTATATGTTCTAAAATATAGCTGTTGAAGATTGCTTAGTATAGCGTTGAAGAAATGTAGCCGCTGAAGATTGCTTGGTATACTTTCTTAGAGACGTTGTAAGATAGCTTCTCTTTTGCTTATCTTCTGACTTGAGCAAAGCAGGTGTGTAGATATGAATTAGTTCTGACACACAATAGTTTGACTCTTAATCTTTCTTGAGAGATTTTCTTAGCACTTCAGCAAGTTAAAGTTCTTCTCTCTCTTTCTTTTATGCACGAAGTCTAATATCTGGATAGAGATGATGAGATCCATTAGAATTATCTTTTGTCCCATTGTGTATTTAGCTTTTCTCCTTGTTGAGATGCGGGCATCTAATAGCGTATTGCAGAGACAGTACCGAAGTAGATGTACAATAGCGCTGACTCTATTTCTGACCTCTCTGTTTGCTTTTCTACAGTAGATTTCCTCTTTGTGTCGGGAAATAAAGCTGTGCCAGAAAGCCTTTGTTCTTTTTGCATTGATCACCTTCACCATTAAATTTGCTAAGACTTAAGTCTTTTAATGCATCAATCAGATTAACTCGCAAGTCTTCGGAGAGTAGCATGATGTCTCTTAGTTTCAAAAGGTTCTTTAAGCTTCAGCAAATTCTGTTCTTCAGAGAGTCTGATCAATTCCAGAAGATTGACCATCTTCAGCAAGTTCTTTCTTCAGTAGGTTGTACTCTTAAACGGATTACTCTCTTCAGTGAGTTGTACTTAAGAGTTGCAATTAGAAATCAACTCCTCATTGTTCTATGTGCTCTTTAGTTGGTGATCTTCCACATACTTTTAAGTCTGTCTTCATTTCAACTTTCACGGATGTACCCTTCTCTTCTCAGCGGATTCCGTTTTCTTCAGTTCAGCAGGTTGATCGTCTTCAGAGAGTTGCTTCTACAGATTTCCTGAAATACAAAGAAAAATATCTTTCTCAGTAGAACCTGTTTCTAATAATCTAATTTGTTATTCATTAAAACCAAGGATAATGAGTCTGAATCTAATTTCAAATACTTAAATTAATTCTGAGACTCAACAGCTTCTGATTATCCAAATCGAAAATTGTCACTATTGTTGAAGGAGTTGTCCATGAGTCATCTTAAGGAGATGAAGTGTCTGTGTTTGATGAAGAAGAGCAAATATATGATGAAGAATTTACCATTGCTGATCATGATGAATCATTGGTGATCAGGAGAAACCTACACACCGCACCGCCAAAAGAAAAACCTTGGCTGAGGCACAATATCTTTCACACTCATTGCACTAATCAAGAAGAAGTATGTTATGTTATCATAAATAGTGGAAATTGTGAGAATGTACTATCAAACTACATGGTGGAAAAGTTGGGGCTACAAACGATAAGCCATCCACACACTTATAAGTTACAATGGCTCAACAAAGGGAGCTAGGTAAAGTTTCTAAATGCTACCTTGTGTCTTTTTCAATTGGAAAGAAATTTCAGATAAAGTATGGTGTGATGTTATTCATATAGATGCATGCCATATTCTTCTTGGGAGACCCTGAAAATATGATCTTCGTGCCTTGTATGATGGTTATACAAATACTTACTCCTCTGTGAAGATGAAGTGAAGATCAGGTTAACACCTTTGCCACCTAGTGAATTCAACTAAGGTAAGAAGGAAACAAAACAATTTGTGTCTTTAGTCGCTAAGGTGCAATTCAAAGTGATAAAAGAGGAAGCCCAAGTTATGAGCCTCACACTACTACTTGAATCAACTAAGGGGAATGTCCTTCCCCCAAAGATTGATCAACTGCTCACTAAATACGCAGATGTTATACCATAAGAGATTCTACACGGAATTCCTCCAATGAGTGACATCAAACATGCCATCAATTCATTCTCGTAGCTGTAATTCCTAGTTGATCGGTTATAGGATGAGTCCACAAAAGCAAGCTGAGATCCAACATCAAGTAGAAGAGATACAGAAGAAAGGGTTGATTAAAGAAAGTATTAGCTCTTGTGTTGTGTCTGCTATTTTAGTACCAAAGAATAATGGAAGTTAGAGAATGTGTATCGATAGTCGAGTTATTAACAAGATCACCATCAAGTATCAATTCTCGATACCAAGACTCAATGATATGCTTGATCGGTTAAAGGAGTTACAATCTTTTTCGAGATTAATCTTTGTAGAGGAGATCATCAGATCAGGATTAGGTCAGGAGACGAATGGAATACTACTATCAAAACCATAGATGGCTTATACGAGTGGACTATGATGCCCTTCAGGTTATCAAACGCCCGTAGCACATTCATGCGCTTGATGAGTCAGGTACTCCGACCTTTCACTTGTAAATTTGTTATTGTTTATTTTGATGATATTTTAATCTACAACAAGGGAAAGAGGAACATTTAGAACACCTCCAACAAGTGCTATAGACTCATTCTTGAAGAAATCTCTTTCTTGACCAATGAAGTTATTTGCTTGGGTACATCATTACTGCTGAAGGCATTCGAGTTGACCCAAGCAAAATCGAAGCTATTAATAACTACCCTATTCCAATGTCTATTCATGACGTGAGAAGTTTTCCATGGTCGATCATTCTACAGACGGTTCATGAAACGTTATTGTTGCCACACTCACGATTGCATCGGGAGACAATTCCAATAGACAGAGCAGCTCAGAAAAAAGCTGGGATGAGTGACAAAATGTTAAAGCACATGTGCTAGCTCTTCCCAACTTTAACCAAGTGTTTGAGTCATTGTGATGTTTCCAACACCAAGATTGGTGCTTTTCTAAATCAAGTGGATCACCATAGCCATTTTCAGTGAAACAAAAGATGGATAACGGTAAAGTAACACAACTTTTGACCCTGAGTTTAGTGATTGTTCATGCATGTATTCAATTGGCGTCTCCAAACACTTGAACTCTCAACAAAAGATCAACGTAGACGTGCTGCTTGGATCGATTTCCTAAAACCTTATATATTACTTAACATAAGGTGAGATTTCAAAATGCAGTAGCTGATGCTTGAGTCGTAGTCATACCTACTTTCAATTAGCATGGCAACGGGGCGGGTGGGCCGAGTTTTTCTCTACCCGCCCGCCCCCAAGTAAAGGTAGGATGGGTTCGAATTCGAGTTTAAAAAAGGGTATGAAATTATGAAACCTAACAGGTCCCGTCAGGTTCGGGGAACCCGCTGGGATTTCACCATTTTTTTTCATTTTTTCTCTATTTTTTAACTTCAATACAGTTTTTAAATAAGTCATTATATCTTATATTATAATTTAAATAATACGTAAAATAGCATTGATAATCTAACAAGTAAAAACTTAAGACTATTAATTTTTAAGGGTTAAAATATGTTTTTAGTCCTCAAAATAGTTGGTTTTTGGTCCCTTTATATTTTTTCATTGGTTTTGGTCCTCATTTTCTAAAACTCAAGTGTGTAGTGTTGATTATAGTGTGTATACCGCTAGTGAGTGATCACTAGTAATATTCTTTAGATTTTTCTATTGATTTTTCCGACTTTTCTCGTGTTTAAAGGTTGTTGAGAAGAAATTTTGTTAGATTTAAAATTTGCGGAATTTGATACAAAGATGTTTGTACAACAGCAAAGAAAGCTTTATAGCAGCATTTTAGACACAAAAAGGAATTGTAGTTTTTTGAAAATTTGTACACAAATTTTCTGTAAATTTTTATCCAGGAAAAGTCATGGTGGAGCTGCGAAAGTGACTTAACAGAGTACAATTAATGACGAGGGCTAAAAGCATGTGATTTTAAAAAATTGAGGACCAAAGTGATGAAAAATTAAATGAGAGACTAAACCAAATTTCATCATATTTTGAGGGACCAAAAACATATTAGCCCTAATTTTAATGAAAATATATAAGTTTACCTTTATTATTTTAACTATTAGCATAATTTAAATTGTTTAATTAGTATATATGTGTGGGTTCGGGGGCGGGTTCTTGCACCCCCAAACCCACACCATCCCCGTTAAGGTGGGGTGGATTCGGGGTCAGGTTATACTTATACCCAGTCAAAGCGGGTTTTCCTGTCAAAGTCGGGGCAAAGGCAGGTCGGTACCCGTGGGTTCGGATTTGATTGTCATGCCTAATTTCAACTCTTCAAACCAAAGTTGTTGGATTTGAAGTTATTAAAAAGTTGTATCAGACTAATCCTAATTTTCATAACATCTGGAGTTCTACGAAAGTTTAACCTTTACAACAATACGAAAAGCATGAAGGTTTCTTATTAAGAGGTAAAGTATTGTGATTTCTTGAATGTTCGTCACTGCAAGAAAACTGTTTTTTTGCGTCAGCACACGAATGCTAATAAGAAAATCGACACTAACAGGTTATTTAACGTTGACTTATAAGCGTCGGTGATCAGGGCCGAGCTAAAACCCTCGATGCAAACTCAATAGCGTCTAATTTAGAAGGCTCAATTAAGCCGACGCAAAGTCATTGATTTAGCTAGGCTGATGCTAAATTAGCATCCGTCAAAGCAGTCATTATTGTGGAATGTTAGCGACGCTAATGTTATTTTTTAAGAAAACCTTCTTTTCTTCCCCGTCCGACTATGCGATCATGTTGTTAAACAATTCTCAATCTTGTCAATTGTTAGGATCGAACCCACATCTCGCATGAGAGAAAGAATGAGCATGACCGTTGCGCTAACTTTGCTTCTTCTAATATATAGTGCAGAATATTATATACAAATATATACTGAAATTGTTCTATTAAAAGCAAGAAATTAGCATCACTAAAGGAATCACCATTGAAAAATACTTTTTTTAAGAAAATTAATGAAGCTTTGTTATTCTGGACAACACTACATAAATATTTTTTAAAAAAATGTCTTTTTCAAAGGTGATGCCTTTAGTGTCAGCTTACTAAGTAGCGTTGGCCAGGGTCGACGCTACGTAAAATTGTGTCGTGGCCAAACTGACGCTAGTAGCGTTGGTGTCGTGGCCAACGCTAATATTCCGTGTCTAATTCACTGTTTTCTGTAGTGAATTGAGAGAAGAAATTATTTGGGAAGCTCACGATGGGGATAAGCAGGTCACTATGGGTGAGACAAAATCGTGGCTTTAGTAAAAAATTATATTGGCCAAAGCTTGAAATTAGATGTTAATAGGAATATTCAAAGATGCATAATTTTCCAGTTGGCCAAAACAAAAAGCCAGAATACATGCTTATACTTACCTCTGGCATTTCCAGAAGCACCTTGGGAAGATGTTAGCATGGACTTTATCCTTAGATTACTGCGAACTCAACGACAAAAAATTCTATAATGGTAGTCGTAGATGATGTTGATCAAGTTGCAGACCTATACTTTAAGGATATTATTCGTCTTCATGGGATTCCAAGGACCATTACTTCTGATCAAGATGTCAAGTTTCTGAGCCATTTCTAGAGAACTCTATGGAAGAAGATAGGAACTGAGCTACAATTTAGTAGTGTCAGTCATCCCCAAACATATTGGCAAACTAAGGTGATTAACAGGCTTTTGGGAAATCTACTTCTAAATGTGTACGTGTTTGGTTTACCCAAAAACCATGTTTCGAACGTGGATCCGGGCAAACGCTACTGAGAGTAGCTTCTGCCCGAATCCACGTTTGAAACATGGATCTAGTGTAAACGGAACACGCTATAAGCTTTATCTAGAAGAATTTAAAGTAGTGGGATCTTATCCTTGCACTGGTTGAGTTCATCCACGATAAATATACTAATCAAGCTAGTTGGAAGTGTCCATTTCAGGTGGTCTAAGACAATTGCTCACTTAATTAGCCCATTAGACACGAAACCTTCATCTGATAGTCGTCAATAAAATGCAAATGCAGAACAAAGGGCGAAGGAAATAAAAAGTTGCATCAACAAGTTCGTGAAAGAATTAAGAAGCAAAACTTGAGGTACAAAGCTCAACATGATAAGCACCGAAGATTGAAAACTTTCAAAGTTGGAGACTTGGTGTGGATTCAGTTGGGGAAGGAACAATTTCCAAATTGAGCTGATGGTCCATTCAAAGTCATGCATGCAAAAGATTAATGATAATGCTTACAAAGCAGAGCTACCAGTAAGGGTGTTCACGGGTCGGTTTGGTTCGGTTCTATACGAAAAGCAAATCCTAAACCCTAAACAAAATTGTTTGGTTTGGTTCAGATCAGATTTCAACTTATTTCTGTTAGGGACCTGAACCAAACCGCACCAACCAAGAAGGGGCTAATTACATACTTGCAGAATAACTGTGTAACTATATCAATTCATTTCAAATGAACAAATCCAGAGAACAAATCGAGAAGGGGATTTTGATTATTTTAAAAAAAAACTATTTTCAGATTTAAAATGAACTATTGTGTGTTGATCCTGGTCGTTTGCCATGCCCCATGATGCCTTTTTAATGAGGTTATGGAAATCTCAATGGGGCATAAGAATATTCCTTTTAGACTCTATGTCCAAAACACGTCATTTCCTTGGAAATCTCGAAGCGCAGTGGGTGGAGGAGATTATGTAGCTTCCTTGCAATAGGTAATGGGTTCTGCAAACTATTCCTCGTGACGCTCCAGCGTGATGGGTTCTGCAGCTTCTTGTGGTGCGCCGGCGCGGTGGGTAATGGATTTGCAACTTCTTCTTCGCGTGCATGTCAGCGTGATGGATATTGTTGGGTTCTATAGCTTTTTCCTCCTCGCGGCGCGCCGATTCTACGCTTCCGTCTTCCTCTTTGTGGGTTCTACACGAGTGGGCAGTGTTACCTGTTGGTTTATGACAAAAGGGTCAAGGTGGGTGGATAGATCGCGCCGTCTGGGCTCTGGAAGAAGAGGAACCCTAGTCTCTTGAGTAGTAAAAGTGAAGCCTGAATACAAATTTTAGTTTTTTTTTTTAATTTATAGGGGTTTGGTTTGGTTTGGTTTGGGTAGTGGGTTCATATTCTTCAACTCGTTGAACTTCTTCTTCGCGTGCATGTCAGCGTGATGGATATTGTTGGGTTCTGTAGCTTCTTCCTCGCGGCGCGCCGATTCTACGCTTCCGTCTTCCTCTTTGTGGGTTCTACACGAGTGGGCAGTGTTACCTGTTGGTTTATGACAAAAGGGTCAAGGGTGGGTGGATAGATCGCGCCGTCTGGGCTCTGAAGAAGAAGAGGAACCCTAGTCTCTTGAGTAGTAAAAGTGAAGCCTGAATACAAATTTTAGTTTTTTTTTAATTTATAGGGGTTTGGTTTGGTTTGGTTCGGGTAGTGGGTTCATATTCTTCAACTCGTTGCTTGAACCAATTGTGATCGATTTTAATAGATTCGGTTCGGATCCAACCCGAATGAGTGAAAAAATATGAATCAATTAGAACAATTGGTTTGGTTCGTCGGGTCCATCCGAACCAATGAACACCCCTACCTACCAAGTTCCTATGGGGTTTCTGCCACTTTTAACGTTGCAAACTTATAACCATACTTTGACGATGAAATGGAGCTTAACTTGAGGACGCAAGTCCTTTCCAACCGGGGGAGGATGAAACAAAAATGCAATGAATCTTTCGGTGCCTAATAAAAAGCATACTATGAATTGTCAAAAAGTACGAGCTACAAATACATACCTACCGACTTAACGTTTTGGTGCGTCGGTGCATTCATACTAGTTATACCTCCTATATATGAACCCATGTAGTATGTTTTAATCATCAAATAAAATTGAGTTTTTCTTAAATAAAGTGAGAGTTTTCTCTCTTTTCCTTAGTCTTCTGAGTCACTTTCTCATAGAATGAACAAAGGAATTCATTTGAATTATTTAAGTAATATTTGTTTCAAGTTAGGAGGTGTTACACCACCAAGCTAACCAACATAGCCAAAAGCCATGTTTTATCACTTTAATTAGTGCCTTCACTCGAGCCATGTCACAAATATATAAACATTGATTTATGTCATATTCTAGTTAATATGGGACTTACAAATGCTTAGACAAAAAAGTGGATCCAAGGTGGTGTAGTCAAGTTGGTTGGTCTAAATCTACATATAATACAAATTTTATAAATTTATAAATGTAACGTCCTAATTTGTTAATTTAAGAATAATGCCCGTTGGAGACACTATTCTCAAATTTACGAAATTGTTTTGCGCCATTATCGATATCTTTACAAACACATACATCAAATACTTACGTAACTCCAACGATTACATAAGTCCAAGCAACAACTAACAACAAAACGCCACGCCACTCCGTGCCTTAGAAGTTCAATCAATCCTACTTACACAATTTCTAATTTAATACATCACTACATAATTCATTTTATCTAAATCCTCCATAGAATTGTATGACAGTTGTGGGATAAAGGGATCCACCTCAGGGACTTCATCTTCGTTCAATGTCAAACCATCCAACCTACATAACTAAAATGTATCCCGCAACGTGAGGTGAGACTAGTGTCTCAGTGAGCATAACTATGCAAGCACACAGTGTGGGGGAAGCTGGCATATGAAATGAAACATACGGCTCAAACGTCATATCATATATACATGTATACATCACTATTCTATTCACTATGCATCTTAATATCACATCTCAACTCATTTGAAATCTCAGATAAATACAACTCAACTGAACATGATATGCATGACCTGCATGTTAGTATATGCACTAGAGACTTATATATTTTATTTTGAACATGCATCACTTGTATCATATTATTTTATGAAGGAAATTCATTCTTTTAGAATATAATTAATGTCCTTAGAATAGTAAGCTTAAACTTCATAAGAGATCAAGTAGATGACTTGATCGTGAGATCTTATGAAGAACTATTCTTGAAATAGTCCCTGGTCAAGTATCATCTTAAGACAAAAGATGCATTTAGACTAGTATGTGAGTTCGTTAATGATCACATCTCACGGATTATGGATATGAGATATCATGTGCTCACATAAGTACATATTAAGAGTAATGGTGTACTAGATTGACCCACCTTAAGAACGTTGCGTGGATGTTGTTACATAAGTGTCATGAACGTTTCTTAAATTGATAAATGTTATATGAAGTCCTTTGACCTGAAATTACTACAATTCCTACATAAGGAATTATGTGTTTTAAATATCATCAAACGTTGCCTTTAATAAGGTGATCATAAAGTTGGTATTTGGACATATAATAAATTATGTGGTGGAATGTGAGTGACCTAGATGTGATTTGTCCCTCCTATGTAACAGGAGTTATATCTGTAGGCCTCTTGATAGAGTTAGACTACAAAATGCATGGCCATGCTCAGGAGGATAAACATGAGATGTTTATTTTCTGTATAGTCTACTTGGGGATCAAGAAAACATAAATTGAACTATACAAGGATGACACATACCATGCCCTTGGGTTCAATTAGATATTTGGACAAAGGGACAGATCATATAAATTATTATCATAAAATAGGATTAGTCAAAGTTGTTGACATTCTCAATATTTGGGTAGTAGTGATGTATTGCTAGATACCACTCACTATTTATGATATAAAATATAAAAAGGTTTTATTTTAATATCATAACCAGATATTAAAAGCCTATTGGGTCACACGCATACAACAAGCCGCTAGGAAAGATAATAATTCTAATTTGATTAGAATTATAACATGATGGGTCAGTCCCATATATGTTAGGGTCAATAGAATGATAGGTAAAACCCTAGCCACCACTCTATAAATATATCATAAGATGCATTACCCAATACACATGAGCAGTCGCTCTTACTCTCTAAACGCTACTAGCAGAGTTGAGGAGGGTTTACTAGTTTGGCTGTTGGCGTGGACACCTCTAGAGACGTGGCTGCTATTGCCTCGTTTGCAATTCGTAAAAGGTATGTCATTATGTTTTATGCCTTTTATGCCTTAATTCATATTTTCGCATTAACGATCATAACAAAGGAGGGAATCCATTTATTTCGCTGCACCCTGACCACATGCTTGATTCCCTTCAATTGGTACCAGTGCGTTGGTTTGTGATAAACACGTTTTAGGCTTTTAATCATTTGAATATTATGATATTCTGTTTAAAGCGCAATATGTATGTTGATCACTGTTATCTGCGCTTCACCTGCGTTGGGCGCAAGTGAAGCGCAACATACAGGATTTAAAACTGGAACCTGCGCTTAACTTACGCTGAGCGCAAGTGAAGCGCAGTACACATGATTTTGAAACTGACACCTGCGCTTCACTCACGCTGAGCGCAAGTGAAGCGCAGATGCGCGCTGCAGTTTATATTGTTCCATTATTGATTATTTTGTGTGCGATGTGTGTATATATATATATTTGTTCTGGTGTTAGAGGGTCCTGTGGAACATGAAGAGTTCATGTCTTGGGCGTCAAAGGGTTCAATTGTTGAAGTCTTGCCTCGACTCAAATGTTGGCTGCGATAAACATGCCACTTATCAATTTGCTGACAAGAGCGTATTCGAATGATACGAGGGACTTAACTGTTTATAGGTTCGTAAAGTATTCGTTTGATGTGAGACAGTTATTGATGATTGGTTAAGCGTTTATCAAATCCAATTTTTGGGAGTAGTGTGTTATTTCGTACGCGCGCTATTCAACCCCCGTGCTAACATTGCGTAGTGTGTTATTTCGTACGTGCGTTATTCAACCTCGCTCAATATATACATCTAATTAAATCAGTTGTTTTACAATCAATATGGATGATGATTGGTTATGGCCTTAGTTGTTTTATTTAAATACGACCTGCGTGTCGTGCCTTACCTCTTATATTCTATTTGTAATTTGTTCTCATCTCTATTCCCTCGTATGTTAAACGAGGTTTCTTCATGTTATGTAATATAACTAGAAGGACATGGAGTCAATAGGGCATATGGAGACATGTGGATGGAGACTTCAAGATTATATACATGATGTAATTTTGTATTGGAATTTTAGGAGGCCATAACCATATCATTTATTTGTATGAGATACATGCTTGTATGTTTTGTTAAAAGGTTTAACAAAGGAATGAAAATCAGAGCGATCAAATCCCCAAGGAAAATATTAAGTCATATTTTGCCTTCCAATGAATGACACTCATCAAGGCTAGAATCGATTAAGTGTGGGTCTGCCAAAGCAGGGTACCTTTATCTATTCTAGTAAGGCGGGATATGATAAAAGTAATATCCGATTGTCAACCATTGGGTTTTGACTTGACTTAAGGAAAATATTAAGTCATATTTTGCCTTCCAATGAATAACACTCGTCAAGGCTAGAATCGATTAAGTGTGGGTCTGCCAAAGCAGGGTACCTTTATCTATTCTAGTAAGGCACGATAGGATAAAAGTAATATCCAACTGTTAATCATTGGGTTTTGACTTAACTAGGTATATTCAATAGGATTGAAAAACCTAGAGGCACTAAGTTAGGCATTAATTCATAAGATGAATTAGAATAATAGTTATTCACCTAACTATCCAAGAGTTGTATGAGATGCAATTGGAAATAGTGTTCCTACCTAAATAACCTTTTCTTAAGCGATCAACCAAAGCTGACTTAAAATTAGGTGAAATATGGATATTGGCCCATTAGAAAATCTAGTGATGGGATTTTCTGATTTTGTATTGAGGGTACTTATTTTGAATAAAAAAGGTGGGAGACATATTTAATTAAAGACCTTATTAAATATATTTGTTATATGATACTTACGTGCATAATTTTCTGTTAAAAGATTACCATGGCAACGAACACAACAAGTAACCTTTCATTGCGATATGTCCTTAAGACAAACTGTATGGAATTAACTTCCTATACTGGTATAGAAACCTAAGGATTGTCCTTAGGCATGAGAAAAGGTTGTATGTCCTGGAAGAGCCTGTTCTTGAAACACCCGCTGCAAATGCTTCGAAAGCTAACAAGGATGCTTTTAAGAAGCATCTGGATTATGCTCTCGATGTAGGTTGCCTTATGCTTGCTACCATGAATGCTGAACTCCAAAAACAACATGAGAACATGGATACGTATGATATGATCGTACATTTAAAGAGACTTTATCAAGGCCAAGCTAGGCATGAAAGATTTGAAGTCTCAAAGGCTCTTTGTCAATGTAGACTGGCAAAAAAAGCCCTGTAGGTGCTCATGTTCTCAAGATGATTGAGTACATTGAAAACCTAGAAAGGATTGGATTCCCATTAGGCCAAGAGTTGGCCACTGATCTTGTCCTGCAATCGTTGTCGGACAGCTATAGTCAATTCGTCATGATCTACATCATGAATGAATTTGACAAACCACTACCTGAATTGCTCAGCATGTTGAGAACAGTTGAGCAAAACATTAATAAAGGTAAAGGGAAGCCCATATTGATGGTCCAACCTAGAAAAGGCAAGGGCAAGAAGACATTCAAGAAGCCCTATTTCAAACCAAAGGACAAAGGCAAGGATAAGCCTAGTACCTCTGCTTTGAAGCCTGTGGGCGGGATAGCTAAGGAAGGAACATGTTTCCACTGTGGCAAATCAGGACATTGGAAGAGAAACGGTACAAAGTACCTAAAGAAGATCAAGAAGAAGGGAAGTGAGACTTCCACTTCAGGATCTAAACGGAGTAGGTCATTGGCTAAAGGCGAAGTCGACCTACGTGTGGGAAATAGAGCAAGAGTTGCTGCCTTAGCCGCAGGAACCTATTATTTAACTTTGCCAACTAGGCTAGCTATTGAACTAAATAATTGTTATTTTGTGCATGCCATTAGTAGGAATATTATTTCCGTTTCTTGTTTAGACAAGAGTGGTTTTTCATTCATAATAAAGAACAATAGTTGTTCAATTTATTTGAATGATATGTCTTATGGTTGTGCAAATTTGAATAATGGACTATATGTTCTTGACTTTGAAGTGCCTATCTATAACATAAGAGCTAAGAGGGTCAAAACAAATGATTTGAACACAACTTATCTTTGACATTGTCGCTTGGGCCACATAAATAAGAAACGCATATCCAAACTCCATCAAGATGGCTATTTGGAATCTTTTGATTTTGAATCAATTGAGACATGTGAATCTTGTTTATTGGGGAAGATGACCAAAACCCCATTCACCAGAAAAGGTGAAAGGGCCAGTGATCTTCTTGGTCTCATACATAGTGATGTATGTGGGCCCATGGCACAATGGCTAGAGGAGGTTTTCAATACTTCATCACTTTTACTGGTGATTGATGAGATTCAAGCAAGCGTACCAAAATTTCAGCAGTATAATAGTAAGTAAAGAGTACCGTATCCACAGGGAACGGTTCACTTCGTATTTATTAGTGATCAGACTACCAAGTGAGAAACTATTTTTGATGATTATTGTTGTGCAGAAAGTAAATTGCATAAAATAAATGAGATAATAGAGATAAGGTAAGATAGCGTTACTTGGATCAGGATTGAACTTCGTATCATCGCACCTCTTATGCATGTGAATCCCAATATTATTTATGAATATATTTCTATAATATCCTAGCCAAACTATATATATCCCATGCCAGTGTCCCATATCACGAGATACTTAGAAATAATTCATGCGGCTTCTCCCAGGCGACAAAACCCTGGCTTGATTGCTCTATCTTTCCGTTTGTTAACGCTATTAATTCGCCCTATATTCCTATAGTGACTACTATGAAGAGACTGTCACACTTCTTCTTCAATCATCGATTCTCACTATATTCCTATAGTAACTACTATGAGTACTTTTACCAATCAGAATTCAAGTGTCCTATGTCTAGGCTTTCCCAAACTTGCTGTTGTATTTACAAAACCATTTACCAATGCATCTTATAAAAATAACCTATAACTCCGGCACACAGGCGGAAGCTACGCATTGAGCAAAGTATAAAAATATCGATATTATAGAATAGGGATTCATAAATATTAAAGAGATTTCACATACACTTGGAGAATGAATCAACTACATTCAACCCTATTGGAGAGTTTAGCTACGCATGGTAGCCATACAGACCAATGAAGAAACTGTCACACTTTTCTTCAATTCTAGCTCTGTTCTGCCGTCTCTCTAAAACTCTCCTCTATCTTAGACTCTCTACCAAAAGCTCACTATGATTTGTACAAAGGGTCATATTTATAGATGAAGGAAGGCTATCTGAAATCTGGAAGTAATCTGTTTTGAAATCAGATTAGAAAACATATCCGCGTTCCTGCGCTTTACCTGCGCTCAACGCATCTGAAGCGCAAGATCCAGAGAGGAATCCTGATGGTTACGCTTCACCTGCGCTGAGCGCAGGTGGAGCGTATTTATCGTTCCAGCTTCTCTTGATTCTCTCTATTTTTAACTTGATCTCTTCCCGATCTTTTCCTTGTTTGCTTGGCTTTCCTTGTTTCCCTCTTTTTGATCTGATTTTGTGTTCATCTTTACTTTGAATTTAAATTAGAAAGTTATCCACAAAATTCTTGTTCAAGTGGTTGTTGATCTTATCTTTATTTGCTTCTCATTTAAACTTCAAATCTGCAGATCCTATCCTCAATTAATGCTATCTTTTTTTCCCATTCAAATATCTCTCATAAATCTGCAAAATCAACATATTTTCTATTAAAATAGCATCAAATTCAAATTAAATAAACACAATTATTACAATTATTAATAAAAAGGGATTATTTTGGGGCATAAATTACTATTTTACCCTTGATAAGTGCTGTAAAAATACTAGAATATATCATATAATTGGAACTTATCAAATACCCCCCAACTTAACTTCTTGCTTGAGGACAAGAAAGAGACCTCTTTGCAATCAAGAATTAATTCACTCCCCTGTATAATTATAAAAAATAAGGACAATTTTCCATCATCTCTTTATTAGGCAGAAGTCACTTTCCAAATTAAGAAAAATCAGAATTAAAAGATGTTACCAATACTCAATCAAAACAGGATACAACATATCAGTTAAACTTTCTCAGAAATAGTAATTAAAGCAACAAATGATAAACCAAGGAATTCTCTCATGCTCACGGGTAAGTGTTTCCCTCAAATTTTCCACCACAGTTGAACAACTAAAATTGATAGTCGTTTGTAGTTTCTAACCATGCACATAGTCAATATGGATCAATAGGTCTTTTCTTGGTTGTAATGAGGCTGGGTTATCAAGAAATCATGGTTTTTCTGGATAAGCAAAGAACACTTAGAATAGAGAGCATCTTTTGATTTGTCTTTCACTTGGAACTTCTCTCCATTCTCCATCTCATTCTTGATTTGTCTCATTTTATCTGGCCTCTTTCTTTATTTGAAGATGCACTTCCCCCAACTTATTCAATTGATGCACTTTTTCTTTTTGATTTTGAGGGAGTGATCTTCTTTGCTTTCTTGTGCCTGCTCTTTCTTGACTTTCGAATTACCAACCTCTTCTTCCCATTCTTTCAAGTTGCACCTTGCTCTCTATCCCAAGTGTGTAAGGGACAGGATATAGATATCAATTATGGCTGGGGTGCATAGGAAGAAACATTAAAGCACAAGTGGGTTACCAAAAAATTGGAAAAATTTCTTCAAGGGTTGGCTTTTTGGCACTGAGCAAATAATTTAAATACAAAAATTGCCTTTGTCACTTCTATATTTTTCCATGAACAGAATAAAATCCAAAAACTCAATCAATAACAATTGACAAACAGTGGTGAAAACTCTCAATTTAAGTGTTTGGACTCACAACTCACCAGTTTTTTGGCTAAATTCCTTGGTAAAGCACTTACTGGTTTTAATTAACTACCCTGATAGGTCTTCCTGAGAAATATCCTAATCCTAACTGATTATGGAATTAATCAAAAAACCCTTTCTTCTTTCCTAATCTGGTTAGTTAAACTGCCTAATTTCAGAGAATTTTGAAAAATTTACTCCTTAAATCCCTAATTCCTAAAAACCTAAAAATTCTAAAAATTCTAAAATTCCTAAAAAAATTAAAAGAAAAAGAAAGAATATGCTGAAAAATGCACTGCATAGCAGTATAATGTATCAGTGGGGTATATATATAGTACATATCCAGATGAAAATAAAAGAAACTGAAAGAAAAAGAAAAAAAAGCACCAATAAAAATCATTCTCATGGTCCATATGATCAGAGCTCAGCATCCTAGCTCCTCTGCAGCTGCTCCACCCTCTCTCCGGAGGAATAGGTTTTGTCCCCAGGCCACTGTGCATAATCTCTTATTCTCTCTATTTTTAACTTGATCTCTTCCTGATCTTTTCCTTGTTTGCTTGGCTTTCCTTGTTTCCCTCTTTTATCTGATTTTGTGTTTATCTTTACTTGAATTTAAATTGGGAAGTTATCCGCAGAATCCTTGTTCAAATGGCTGCTGATCTT
Source organism: Sesbania bispinosa (assembly GCA_026901365.1). NCBI lineage: Eukaryota > Viridiplantae > Streptophyta > Magnoliopsida > Fabales > Fabaceae > Sesbania > Sesbania bispinosa. The sequence goes on along the minus strand of QLOH01000045.1, from coordinate 1,033,497 downwards.
ATCTTTATTTATTTCTCATTTAAACTTCCAAATCTGCAGATCCTATCCTTAATTAATGCTATCGTTCTTTTCTCATTCAAATCTCTCTCATAAATCTTCAAAATCAATAGATTTTCTATTAAAATAGCATCAAATTGAAATTCAAATTAAATAAACACAATTATTACAATTTTTAATAAAAAAGGGATTATTTTGGGGTATAAATTACTATTTTACCCTTGATAAGTGCAGTAAAAATACAAGAATATATCATATAATTGACACTTATCAATGATTTCAGTAGATATGGATTTGTGTATCTAATGAAACACAAATATGAGTCCTTTAAAAAGTTCAAGGAATTTAAAGAATGAAGTACAAAACCAATTTGGCAAGACTATTAAAACACTTCGATCAGATCGAGGTGGAGAATACTTGAGCCAACAATTGATGACTATCTAAAAATAGTGGGGATAATATCTCAACTCACTCCTCCTGGAACACCTCAATGGTATGGAGTTTCTGAAAGGAGAAATCAAACTCTATTAGATATGGTTCGATCCATGATGAGTCATTCTGATCTCTCTGACTCCTTTTGGGTCATGCTTTGTTAACAGCAGCCTTCACACTAAAAACCGTGTTCCATCTAAGGTTGTTATAAGACACCAATATGAGATATGGACTGGGAAACGGCCTAGTATGTCTTTTATGAAGATTTGGGGTTGTGAAGCTTATGTGGACGCCAAGTTTCAGATAAACTAGGACCTAAAATCAGATAAGTCCTTATACGTGGGATACCCAAAGGAAAACTAAGAGTTACTACTTCTATAGTCCTAGCGAAGGCAAAGTGTTTGTCCTAGGACTGCTGTATTCTTAGAGAAGGAATTTGTCTCTAAGAAAATAAGTGGGGCGGAAAGTGGAACTTGAAGAAATTCAAGTACCACAGAGTAGCAATGAGCCAATAATGGAACAAGAGCAGATACCACAAAGTGTTATGGAGCCAACCTGCTCAATAGCGCAAGACTTGCGTAGGTCAGATAGGGTACGTCACCCAACTGAGAGATTTGGTTTCCTTGTGTCTCAGGAAGGGGGATTTATTGCTAATGGGATCGAGATGAGCCGTGACTTTCCAAGAAGCTCTTTGAGTCAGAATCTAAGAAATGGCTTGATGCCATGAGATCTGAAATGGATTCCAGTACACTAACAAGGTATGGACCTTGATTGAGCCAGCTGAAGGGATAAAACCCATAGGGTGCAAGTGGGTTTTCAAAAAGAAAACTGACATGGATGGTAATGTAAGTACCTTTAAAGCACGGTTGGTGGCTAAGGTTTTCAAGCAAATTCATAGTGTAGACTATGATGAAACCTTTTCCCCAATTGTTATGCTTAAAATCTGTTCGGATCTTGCTTGCTATTGCAACTTACCATGATTATGAAATCTGGAAAAATGGATGTCAAGACAGCTTTCCTAAACGGAATCCTTCTTGAAGATGTGTATATGACACAACCTGAATGTTTGTTATACCTGAAAATGCTGGAAAGATATGTAAGTTTCAACGATCCATTTATGGATTGAAGTAAGCCTCTAGAAGCTGGAATCTTCATTTGATGAAGCTGTAAAGCATTTGGTTTCATTAAAAATGAAGACAAGCCTTGTGTCTATAAATGGTTAGTGACAAGGCCTTGAGTATTCTTTATTCCTCCAAGCCTCTCCAGGCTCTCAGACACTTAACAGTGTTACAATATAGGATAAGTTTAAGTTTCTGAGAAACTTAAACACATGTTCTCTTGTACAAAGGGAAAACTGAGTAAGCTCAGGATACAAAGGATAAATTCTAAGTACAAGGAAATGAATTATAGCAGAGTGTTTTGGCTTGAAAGGATTTTCTCTTGTTGTGGCCGATTCACTCTTTTGCTAAGACTCTTCTTCTTTTCTTTCTAGATAGATTCTCATGCTTTCTTGATCCTATTTTCTTGATCGTTCACACTTTTCTGTGTGATTTTTCTTTATGGCTCACTCTCTATCTCTTCAAGGCCTTTCATTGAGCTATATATAACATCCAGAAAAGTAGCCGTTGAGAAAGTAGACGTTGAGAGATAAACTTGTGAAAGTCTTTGTCTTTGAATAAAGTAGGTATGGCAGAGGGTAGCACTTCTCTGACACACAGTAGGTCAGAGGTTCCTTTTTCATGTACGATGTTCTATGAGATAGCGAAAAGAACTCTGTAAAAGACTTCCTTTTGTAGGCAAGGGCAAAAGACGTTTAGAGACCTTTAAGTCTTTGCACAGAAAGCCTTCTGACTTTGACAGGTACTATGTTGGCAGGGCACGATTTCAGTAAGACTTCTCAACATAAAGAATGGTACACCGTCATTAGAGGGTTGAAGAGGTCTTTAGCAGATTCAAGCACTTCAGAGAGTTCTTCATTTCAGTGAGCTCGAATTGCCACGTCATCGAGTGATAGTTCAGAGAGTATGTGTTCAGCAAGCACAAGTTTAGTACGCACATACTGTTCGAGCAGGTTTATCAATTCTTCAGATAGTTTCTTTAACTTGAAGAGTTGCTCATTTCAGAGTTGCTGGCAATAACAAAGACAAACTACCTTTCTCAGTAGAATCTGTTATATAACAAATTTGTTATCATTAAAGACCAAGGGTAAAGAGTCTTGAAGTAATTGAATACTTAATTTATATTGAGACTCAACATACTTGGCTAAGTCAAGTACATACATAGACAAAGGGTTAAAAACGGTTTAACATGCAAGATTCTATAAGGAATTCTGCCTATGTCACATGGTATCAACAGTGCCTATCTAAGGCTCAACTCCTTCCAGTAAGAATGAGAGAGATCGGTTGAGTAAGATTCCTTATGCATCTACTATAAGGTCAATCATGTATGTCATGTTATGTACTCGACAAGACATATCATATGCTCTAAGCATGACTACAGATACCAATCTGATCCTGTGAATTGTCACTGGACAGCGGTCAAGAACATCCTTAAGTACTTGAGAAGAACTAGATTCATTCTTGATATATATGGAGGTGAGGGAAGAGCTACGTGTAATGGTTACACTGATGCTAGCTTCCAAACCGCAAAGATGATTCAAGATCGCAATCGGTTATGTGTTTTGTTTGAATGGTGGCACTGTGAGCTGGAAAATTTCGAAGCAAGAAACAGTCGCTGATGCTCCACATTAACAAACCTCTTGTGCAGCAGAAGCATGAAGGGCACACTAGATCATTAGGCAATAGAGTTATGTCTGAATGGCTCTAGTGCAAGTGGGAGATTGTTAGTATATGAACTAGAGACTTATATGTTTTATTTTGAACATCCATCACTTGTATCATATTATTTATGAAGGCAATTCATTCTTTTAGAATCTAGTTAATGTCCTTAGAATAGTAAGCTTAAACTTCATAAGAGATCAGTAGATGACTTGATCGTGAAATCTTATGAAGAACTATTCTTAAAATAGTCCTTGGTCAAGTATCATCTTAGGACAAAAGAAGAATTTAGACTAGTATGTGAGTTCGTTGATAATCACATCTCACGGATCATGGATATGAGATATCATGTGCTCACATAAGTACATATTAAGAGTAATAGTGTATTGGACTGGACCCACCTTAAGAACATTGCGTGGATTGTTACATAAGTGTCATGAACATTTCTTAAATTGATAAATGTTATATGAAGTCCTTTGTCCTGAAATCACTACGATTCCTACATAAGGAATTATGTGTTTTAAATATTATCAAACGTTGCCTTTAACAAGGTGATCATAAAGTTGGTATTTGGACATATAATAAATTATGTGGGGGAATGTGAGTGACCTAGATGGGATTTGTCCCTCCTATGTAACGGGAGTTATATCTGTAGGTCTCTTGATAGAGTTAGACTACAAAATGCATGGCCATGCTCAGGAGGATAAACATGAGATGTTTATTTTCTGTATAGTCTACTTGGGGATCAAGAAAACATAAATTGAACGATACAAGGATGACACATACCATGCCCTTGGGTTCAATTAGATATTTGGACAAAGGGACAGATCATATAAATTATTATCATAAAATAGGATTAGTCAAAGTTGATGACATTCTCAATATTTGGGTAGTAGTGATGTATTGCTAGATACCGCTCACTATTTATGATATTAAATATCAAAGGGTTTTATTTTAATATCATAACCAGATATTAAAAGCCTATTGTGTCACACGCATATAACAAGCCGCTAGGAAAGATAATAATTCTAATTTGATTAGAATTATAACATAATGGGCCAGGCCCATATATGTTAGGGTTAATAGAGTGAGAGGTAAAACCCTAGCCACCACTATATAAATATAGCATAAGATGCATTTGCCCTATACATATGAGCAATCGCTCTTACTCTCTAAACGCTACTAGTAGAGTTGAGGAGGGTTTCCTAGTTTGGCTGTTGGCGTGGACACCTCTAGAGACGTGGCTGCTATTGCCTCATTTGCAATTCGTAAAAGGTCTGTCATTATGTTTTATACCTTTTATGCCTTAATTCACGTTTTTGCATTAATGTTCATACAAGGGAGGGAATCCTTTATTCTGCTGCACCCTGACCACAATGTTTGATACCCTTCACTGCATTACCAGGCAGACGGGGTCTTTTCACTATATCTGTGGCTAGACCTGAGCTCAAATTACAAGGAAACGACTTCCTTGGGGATGTATCCCACCATTACTCTGGGGACCGAAGTCGCAAGTTTTAGACTATTAATCTGTTGGTCTAAAAGGCATCACTATGGATAATACTCAAATCCCAACTACGACCACTACCTCTTGGCCCATGTCCCGGATTAAGTATTACCCACTTGAGCTTTTCCACCCCCCTAAGGTGAATTATTCTCCAAAAAGAACCTTCCGTGACCTGAAACCAAAGACCTATTAGGATTCAGCCTTTGAATCCTCTATTAATCTGATGGCCTAAAAAGGCGTCACTGTGGTTAATACTCAAATCCCGACTACGACCACTACCTCTTTGGCCCATGTCCGGATTGGAGTATTAACCATTTGAGCTTTTCCACCCCCTAAGGTGAATTATTCTCCAAAGAGAACCTTCCTTGACCGAACCCAAGACCTATTGGGACTCGACCTTGGATCCACATGAACTTAATATTGATTACTTGAGTGGTTTTCTTGACAAAGAGCATGAGTATAAACCATAATCTATAAAAACATCAGTAACAGGAAATATGAGAACCCTAACATCCATTACCCAATTCATATTATTCAATCGTAACATCAAATCAACAGCCAATCACAGATATCAACATCATTCAAGGACATACATACTGGAGAAGAGGAAAGGAAGGATTAAGGTTCATTCGAAAGATTCAAGCAAGAATGAGAATGGGTGTGTGAGTTACACTCACCTCTAGGAAGCTTAAAGAGAAGAGGAAGGAAGCTGGTGAAGGTTGGGGGTGGTGATCCTTGGCTCTCCCTTCTTTCTTCTAGCTCTAAGATCACTTTCTCTCACTAGGAACTCCCCCCTCTCTCTAAACGAAGAATGAAGAAGAAAGAATGAGAAAATTATGCCCTAATTTATGTTTTTAAGACAGGGACGCATGATCTCGCTTAAGCGAGTGTGCAAAAAGCTTTCTGAAATCGCATTCTCGCTCAAGCAAGAAGCCTCTTGGTTGATTGAGAATGCTCCAGAGGGCATCCCCTCTCTAGATGAATTTCGCTTGAGCGAGACCCTCCTCGCTTAGGCGAAATTCCTCCAAAGAGCACTCCTCCTCTGAATGAATTTCGCTTGAGCGAGACCCTTCTCGCTCAAGCGAAATTCTTCCAAAGAGCACTCCCTAAATTTCCTGTTTCTCGCTTGAGCGAGTTCCTTCTCGCTCAAGTGAGAAAACCAGAACTCAAATTATCAAATTTTACTGATATGTCTGCTCAAGCGAGTCTTTCTCTCTTGAGCGAGAACATCAAAACCCAAAGTCCTGATTTCTCACTCTAAGCCTTTCTCTTATCATTTTCTTACTCTTTTCTTAATCCTTTCCTTAATGGTTATTACCCTACTAACCTTCTATGTGCAATTGGTTTTAATTATCAGGATGTTACACTTTCCTCTAAATTTGGTCTACAGCTAATTGACTTAATACTCGATCCCTCTTGCCAAAATCTCCTAAAACTCACAACATTCTAACCCCCGAAATTATCCCTTCTACTCCTAACCTTCCTCTCTCGGCCGGATTCATAGCCTAAGGCTTTCACTATACTTTTTAGCTCCTACTTTTCGGGATGTTACAATAAAGACTAACTCATACATTAAAGAATAAGTTTTTTATGAGGTAAAAGGAATATTTGAAACTTATTCATACTGATATGGTAATGCAAGGGTAAGAGTTACACTAATGCAAATGAGTGATTTTAGCTTTGAACTACTTTATGTTATTTGTGGTTTGGGTTTTGTAGACGTTACTTTAGGTGAATTGTAATATTTCAATGTCTTAAGCATAAGTATATTGGAAGGCTAATGAGTTTCATAACCTTCCATGGCTTTGGCAAAATTTTCCAGCTCGATCTGTTAGGAAAACTTCCTTTAATTAATAAACTTTTAAAGATCAATGATCATTGATCATTGATTTACTTGCAACACTATTATTTTATTTAATTAGTAGCCAATGTGATATATATATATATATACACACACGCATAACTCTACACTCAAATTTTTTATTTCTTTTCATTTCATATCACATCAATTATTATAATTTTCACTTTTTTATCTTCATTTTTAAAATTTCTTTCTATCTATTTTTTCTCATACTTCCTACTTAACAAAATTGAGCGTACGTGCATGGAAGAAACAATATTTTACCATATACAAAGCTAGTCTTGCACCCTATCACTATCATCCATTTAGAACTTAGGTGGTAATGCTTTGACTAGGGATGTGTATTTTTCGGGGAAGAAAATATGGGTTCCATACACATTAATATAAATTATACAAACATAACAGTCTAATTAATTAGATCAAATGGCAACCCGTATACACAAAACAGCAGCCGCTCGTATATATGATGATATATACGATGAGAAAGGTTAAAGTGAAGCTCAAGAAACGAAAGTATAGGGAGAAGCCCTAATGGAGCCACTACGCGTGCAACCCACTTGTATTTGTGGTGATGATTGAATATCAAAATGCAGGCCACAACAAAAGCTATAACCATATTGACAATAGAGATAAATAGTAAAATAAACCCAACATAAATCCTCCGTTCGACGACTCTTCTTGGATCACGATGATGTGTGTTAGCAGTGAAAATTGAGAAGAAGAAGATTAGAGCTGAAGAAGAAGTGAATAATGCAACTCCATTTGTCAAGATAAAGACAACAAACCACACATTGTTCTTGTCACCTGGAACAGTGAGAGCTGCAGCAAACACTATGGTAGCAATAAGTGTTGCCACAACCATGCCTGAATCAGCTTTTCCTTTTGCTTCTGCTTTGGCTTCCTCATATTTCTTTTTTATAATAGCATCTAATATATCCCCCGGTGTCTTGCAGTCTTTGTTTGTCATGAACATTAATTCACCATATCTAGGATTTTGCTCGTGCAGTAACCTTGTACGTATGTTCTAATCAAGAAGAGATTATATAATTTTGGGGATCAATATTGATTAATAAATAAATATATATCAAAGCAAAATTAAATATGAATAGTTAATGGAATGAATTCTCACCTCGAAAAATAACTCTTTGTGTTCCCGAAGCGTAGCACAGTGCATGAAATTGTTACCATCATTGTCCACTTCTCCTATTATAAGGTTCCCTGTCTCTACCTTCTCAAGTATAGTGTCAAGAACAAGTTCTTGTTTATATAAAACAGCAACGTGCAGTAAGGTCTGTTCATTATTAGGGTCCTTTCTGAGTAGTAGTTCTGGATTTAAGGAAAGAATTATATTTAAAAATGCATCATTTCCTGATTTAACTGCGTCAAATAATATTGCGTAAGGTTTAGTTATCATGTCCACCATCATTTTGTATTCCAATTTCCTAACTTCACACCATAAGCTTTCAGTAAGAAATAATCCCGAGCCCCCTAGCAACAAGTATAGTTGAGGTCATTAAGAATCAATATCAAGAAATGTGAAAAATGAAGTAAAAAAAATAAAAACAAGAGAAATAATTAACCAAGAGGCAATCTCATCAATTTGCTAGATAGTGATGACTACTTGTAAAAATACATACTTGCAATCAAAATTCATTGAAGAAGTGGTTTAAATTACAAAAGCAAAAAAAGAGGTGAATATTTGATCAAAATTTAAGTTAATTTGATATGTATCTAGAGTTAAAGTACAACTTCCATAAGAAAACTCTATCTAATATATCATCTTCTTCATTTGAGTTATGCCCAAGTATTTATCCATGAATTCTATATGAAGGAACAACCTAGATTACAAGAGATGGCCAAATTAACCATGATGAATACAACAATACACTTAAACAATAAAAGGGATTGTGGCCAAATTAAATTTAGCAAACATTGGTTGTTCCGTGGTCATGGTAGAAAGTGGTTTTTAATCCCAAGAAGTTTGAATCCTCTAATCACTATTCTTAGAGGTCTTTACCTAACCACCACTCTCGACCCGAGAATTAAACCTACAATTATGCCTAGAGATTCTGATCAAATTTTGAAAATTGCAAATGTTTTAAGTCCATATAATTTTTAAGAACTCTTTTAAATTTGTTTCTTTTAAGGGTATGTAATAGAGCTCAATTTAGGAGTCCTACTGGAGAGTAGTTTTTAAAATTATAAGAGCCATTTTACAATTTTTAAATAAAGGAAACTCTAAAAAACTTAAAGAAGTAAAGAAACTAGCAAATTCATTACATAAATTGAATAACCCAATAATATAAATAATAAAATAAAGAAATGAATGAATAAACAAGGAAAAAAGCTATACAAAAATATATAAGTTTGAAGAACTAACAATCAATTCTTGAGTGTGTTCTCGCCAGAATATGCAAAGCTGTTAGCTCTTTATCATTTTTTGCAACGGCCAAATCTGCTGGATATTCTTCAAATAATTTCATTGCTATATCTGTTATATGCACAGTTTGTAACAAAAGTTTAGTGGAATATTATTGCATGTATAACAAAGAGTTATATTATTCATACAACATATTTATACAACAACTCATACAATATACATTTTCTCCCTACATCTCTCTATCACATCACTCATCACATCATCTATCAAATCTCACACTTCTCTCATTTCTCTCTATCTCTCACCTTGTTGTACATACAACATGTTGTATGAAAACATTTTCTCTTAGAGGCAAAACTCCAACTAATTTGAAAACTACAAATTTTATATATAATATGTATATATAAGTCATACAACACGGGATAATAGCATTTAATATATTAATAAAACTTTGAAGATACCACAATTGATTAAATATTCCTATTCCTATAAAGACAACTAGTTTAATTTTAAAAATGGAAAATCATGGTATTTAGTCTTACCATACATATGTTTGTCAATGGTCATAAAAAACAGTCGTTCAACGTCCTTGTAAGTCATTTTCTTAAGCAAATCCTTGGAGGATAGGACTTGTAAGACTTTGTGGTGGCGACCTAAAACAGTAAAGTGAATTGGAAGCGTCCCATCGTAACAAGGAATGATGGGTAAATTTTCATTCTTTTCAATCATAATTGAAAGAAATCATCATATCCTTTAATTGCAGCAATGCAAAAAGCTGTATTTCCTCCTTTGTTATGAATTTCTAAGTCTTCTGGGCCCATTTATTCTAGGTTAACCAACTATTTCACAAAATCAATGTTTTTTGAATTCACCGCAATATGAAGAGCTGTATCTCCTTTAGCAGTCAATGGAATATGTGTCATGTGAGGAAATTGATCAAAAATGGATTTTGCTTGGTTCCACCTATCGTTCAATGCATGTCCTCGTAGTTCTCTTTTCAAGCAACCTGCAATCCTTACAACTTATATCATCATGTGTCTTTTTATCAATTGTAGCTAATATTTAATTTGAATGCAAAAGCCGTTTCTTTTTTATGTTGATAATTAAATATATAGAAAAATACTGTAATCCGGTATTAAAGTTATTATATTTTTAAAATTAAAGTTGATCAATTCTTTAAAGGTGATTGCTATCGTGTTCTAGAAGGACATATATGTCCTATCTTATCTAACTAATTAGAGAATTTGTTATTGAAAAAACTACTCTCTTTAATTATATTATTCCCTCACTTATTATATTTTCATTTAGATCCCAACCCCATTTTTTTTAATCTTTTTTCTTACTTAAAATATTAAAAATCTTTTACCCTTTATTCTAACCATCCCAAATCAAATTAATAACTCACTAAAAACCTTTTAAATCCTAACCCATTCATCTTCTTATTTCTCTTCCCCATGGATTTATTGTTTTATATATATATATATATATATATATATATTATAATTTTTGTGATTTCCTGTTCGGACCAAGATCTGAGATTGTCTTTGTGCCTAGTTAGAGGTGTTTTGCTTCATGAGATGGAAGCAGAGAAAATAATTGTGTTCCTGTGATTAGAGGGTTGAAAATTTGAGATTTTGTTTTGTGGGTGGCTTTTGTTTTGAAGGATGAATGTTGAGGTGGGTTCATGGTATGTGTGATGATGAAGAGAAAACTATAGTTTGGGCGCTAGAGCTATCAAATATTTTATCATCAACTCTGTTAAATGAGAGAGTTTCAATGGTTGTTGACGATGGCCAAACAAGACATCATGTCCTGTCTAGTGATTGATCAAATGAGACAAGACATTCATGTCATTCTTCACTAGGGCACACTAGGAATCACCTTCTTTAAATCTAAAATCTAAAATTGACGAACATAGAATATTCTGTCATAATTTTAAACTCCTACGTAAGTCTGTCTTTTTCAGACAAGGTAGAAGACCTATTGAAAACTATATAGATAAAAATTTGGAGAAATATGGATTGTGATGGTATCTAAAATCCATGGTGCCACTAGACCATAAAATCATGGCATAATTATCTTCCTTTATTTTGGTATAATAAGTTTTTTTAATTATATTTATTTACATCAATATATATGGTATATAAGATAAAATTCATAGAACAAATAAACTGTCCATATAATAGATGACGATAAACATTCCCAACCTACCAACGTGAGCAATATTATTAAATTCAGATTGGTGATCGATTTGGTCAAGATACTGGGTTAATAGATCACTGATTGAAAGTGTGTTAATGGTTGAACCGCTTGAACCATATGTATTAAAATTTATATATTTTATACTTAAAACTTGAGATTTGTAAAAAAAAAAATATTACTCATATAAACTAATGTACTAAAAATTAGATTGATAATAAAACTAATAAAAACATTAACTGATTCATACTAAAAATATTTACAAATTTTATATATTCATAATAAAAAAATGAGAATATATTTATGTAATAATATATATTATATAATTTTTTAAAAGATTTTATTGTATAAATTAAATACACATTTGGAAACGATATATATATAAAATCTCACACACATATATTATCACTACAAGAATGCGTTGTTTTAGACTCGGGAACGTAGCGACGACCTGGTCGTCGCCGCAATATTAAATGTGCAATCAATGCAATTAATACTTAGTGACAGTCTGACTATCGCTACGTACGACGGTAACGCTACACTTAAAAAATAATTATTTTTTTCTGAAAATAATAAAATTAAGCGTAGCGACGGCCTTAGCGACGGTGCGACTGTCGCTACTTTATAATTAAAATTTAAATTTGAAGCGCGCTAAGCAATTTTTAACGTAGCGACGACCATAGTGACTACATTAAATTCTGAAACGTGAATAACCTTTCTCCCCTCCCCTCTTCTTTCTTCTTCCTCCACATTCCTCCTCCTCCTCCTCCTTCCTCCTCCTTCCTCCTCTCCGTTCAATCCGTATTTCTCGCCCTCTCTCTTTCATTTTTAAAATCTCACCGATTAAACACTACCCCTCATTCATAGGTTCGTTTTTAACCGTTCAGAATTTGAAATAGTTTCCCGTAGGTCCCTTTGCACCTCCTTCCCTCTTCCTTCTCCGGCATCGAAACCAGTAAGTTTTACAGTTTATTAGTTTATTAATGTGACGTAGGTATTAGTTTATTAATAATTAATAGTTTATTAGTTTTATTAGTTTATTAATGTAATATAGATATTAGTTTATTAGTTTTAAACATTGCTTTAGTAGGTATGTTGTTTATTAGTTTTATTAGTTTATTAATAATCAATAGTTTATTAGTTTTATTAGAATAGAAGTAATTAGTAATTATTTAATTTATATAATTTATATAGATTAGAAGTATTTAATTTATATAATTAGTAATTAGTAATTATAATTTATATAATTTATTAATTTATATAATGTATATAGTTATTTAATATAATTTATATAATTATATAATTTATATATAGTTTATGGGTGTATTTTTTAATATTTAATTTAAACATATTAAAATTATGAAAAAATGTCTCGTATGTGTGGTAGACGTGGAGAGAAGATCCCACCTATTAGAGAGAGGTCCATCCCTCGGGGCGAGCTGGCTGCAGAGTTAGCTCGCTTTTGTCGGGAGAAGACCAACCCCTCTAGCCATGATCAGCTGTGGGATCTACCATCTACTTCAGCGCCTACAGTGGCCCACCTCCAGTCTTCTTCTTCCTCCACTGAAGCTACTGGTATACCTGCTACAACTGAACTGCCGCCATTCAACGGAATGAGGTTCATGTCGATACCGGGATATCATGACATCCCTACAGTGGTGAAGAAGGAGCTTCAACATATGTCTGTGCCCGAGGTGGACCTTGAGCACACTCAGACTGAGATGGATGAGGACACTGACCCTTAGTCTGATGCGGAGCTAGTTCGGTTCCAGGGTGCCAGCTCCAGCGATCTTATGAGGTAGACCATCATGGTAGGGTTTTTACTTCTTTTGAGTTGATAATATTGAATCTTTAATTGTTTTAATAGTTAATATTGAATTTTTTTTATTTTGCAGTTGGGTGCCTAGCAACCCACCCATCGTAGCCATTGGTTATGCAATTCGTTCGCAATTCCGGGGTCCTCACTACCTATGGGAGGTCACCCCGCAGGATATATGAGACAAGTGGTGGGTCGAGTTTACGGTAAATAAAAACCACAAACACTTTATATTTTTTTCCTTATGTTATGTCATTTTCTAATAACTTACCATTTTTTTCAGAGCAAAGTTACTTGGGACACTTCTGATGAGGCATAAATCAAGGAGTACGAGCAGAGGATTGCTCGTCGCCTTTGAGATATGATGAACAAGGCCCAAAGGGCTGGGAGAAGGCCCACTTGGTGTGGTGAGGAGGCTTGGGAGGGTCTTTTGGCCTACCTCTGATGAATTCAAGAGGAAGTCTGCTTGTAACAAAAGCAATCGGGCTTCTCAACTTGAGAGAGCAGTCCACACCACGGGCCATAGGGCCCACCATGAGGTGGTGTTGGATATGGTATGATAAACAAGCACTCTTCTGTATTATTTTTTTAATTGTTATTAAAATAATTAATTTGTGTAATTATTCTGTGTAGGCTCGACAATTTGGGCGGGAGGTAGAGCCCAATGAGTTTTTTGTGGCCAACCACATAAAAAGGTTGGCGGCTGAGTAGATGACCGAGCGCGGTCCACCTATGTAAGTCCAAGTTTGTGCTTATCAATGTTTTTTATATAATTTCATATATTTGCAATTGAATATATAATTGACTAATTATACGTTTATCTGTACTCAACAAACAAATTACCAGGACCTTCTGAGGGAGGTGGAGTCACAGATAGGGGACAACTCCAGCTTTGATGGTTCCACTAAGCTACAGATCTGGAAGGATGTTGCGGGTGGCAAGACCCGAGGCCGCTATTATGGCACCGATGACTTGTCAACCAAGCTTCGTCCAGGTGTGACCAGCCTCACTCAGGAGTCTCAGGCTCATACTAACGAGAGTGACGGGTCTGGGTCACGATATCGGCTGAGGAAGCACTGCGCCAGGAAGTCATTGAAGCAAGGTAGCAGACTAGCGGGGCTGAAGCGAAGGCTGCACAGTTGGAGGAGGCCTTCGCATGACTCCGACAACAGATTCACCAGTTGCTGGAGGCTCAGGCTCAATCGCACCCCACTACGATAACGCCCTGGATGAGCAGCCGTTGGATGAGGATGAGGATCGTCCCCCATCACAATAACAACATCGCCGTCGCCACCATTGACGACTCCGGGTCACGACATTTGGATGAGGAAGCGTTGCGCCAGGAAGTCATAAAAGCAAGGTTGCAGGCTAGCCGGGCTAAAGCGAAGGTTACACAGTTGGAGGAGGACTTCGCACGACTCCGACAACAGATGCACCAGTTGCTGGAGGTTCAGGCTCAGGCTCAGGCTCAGGCTCAAGCTCAGTCGCACCCCACTACAATGACGCCCTGGATGAGCAGTCGTTGGATGAGGATCGTCTCTCATCACAACACCAGCGTAGTCGCCGCCACCATTGATTTTTTTTATTATGTTTTTTCTTATACTTTTATTTTATTATGTTTAAACAATCTTTGTATATATATATATTTTAAATATATATTTTTTCCTTTATCAGTGTGTTAATATAGTATTTTGTGTTTTTTTATAATTTTATAATTAACAAATATTAAAATAAAATAAATAATAATAAATTTAATTTTAAAACAAAATTATCATTAGCAACGGTCATGGTCGTCACTATGGCCGTCACTAGATTAAAAAATTTTAAAAATAACAATAATACGTAGTGACGGCCTTGGCGTTAGTGACGGTTTGAGCAACGGCCTGGCCGTCTCTACGTAGCGACAACCAATTTTGCTCGTTGCTACTGCATCAACGACGAGCCTTTTAGCGACATCCGTTAGGCCATCGCTAAGTCGTCGCTACATAGATTGTAGCGACGATTTTTCACTTTTAGCGATGACCTTTGGTCATCGTTAAAAGGCGAATTTCTTGTAGTGATAACAAAGGATGAAGTGGCCAAGCAGTTGATGCCCATTGTTATGAAGTGCTGAAACCGCGTTCGAACCCGTTGGAGGAACATTTTCCATTTTCTGAGCAGAGGGAACTAGCGCGTGGTCAAACAAGTAAAAGAAGCGGGCCAACTAGAACAAGCGCGCAGTCAAATCGCGATGACCAGCATCGAGTTGATGTTAACTTCAGCTAATGCCCGAGTGAGATGCACATTTGATCACCAGACAGTGCCAAGTATGGTTTTTGGTCGAATTGGTCCAACCGGCCGGTCCGGGTCGATTTTTATGACACTGGTTGTGACTACATAACTTTTTATTTAAGTTGTTCATAATTGATGAACTTTTTATTTGTGGGAGTGGGACGATTTTTGTCTATCCATTACCTGGCCCTAAGAAACTTGTCCATCAATCCTAAACACTAATTGTATTTTAAAACTTTATGTATATCACTATATCATTATATAACTTTATATATATATATTGTATTTTATAAATAGATAGATCTTCTATCTTAGAGGAAAGTTAAATTAAAAAATATTCTCACAAAGATAAAATGATGTTAAGTCTTTAAGTAATAGAAAATTATAAATACTAAATATTATATAAATACATATATGGGACGGGTTGGGTAACCCGATAATCGACCCTATACCGAAATATTAAATGAGACTCGATTTAACCCCAATTTTTTATGTAGGACATGAACTGATCCGACTCGAGTAGCTTGGGTCGGTACATTTGTCTCACCCCTACTTTATAGACTTGATTTTGAAGTTTTTTATGTGAGTTTTTGTGTAATGCGTTAGATACGTTTGTTTAAATAGCTAATGGTAAAATGGTACAAATATTATTATATATCTATAATTTCTTAAGGACGAATTATTATACTTTTACTCCAACAAGGGGCGTAGCCAAAGGGGGCTGGCAGGGGCCACAACCCCCCATAAATTTTCAAATATTTTGTTAATTGTATAGGTCCTGTATAATATATCTCATAACTATTACTTTGGCCCCCTTAAAAATTTCGCAGATTCTGTAGTCTTAAGTACTTTTATATGACTCTTGCTATTTATCTTTATTTTGTCAAAAAATAAGTTTTAACATTTTATTATTTCCTTTTTTATATTGATTATTTTTTTTCTTATTTAGAGATGGTAAGATAATATTCAAAATTACAAATGAGTTTTGATTAGAAATATTGCTTATAAAAATTATTTCATTGGAAATATTAGTTTATAAAAAGTAAAAAAATCAAAAGGGGAGCATATGAGCACTAAAAAGAATAGGAAACAAGGGAGAAAATATCATTAAATAACATAATTGATAAGTGTTAAATTAATGAAAAAATCATATTTAATTACAACACTTATTAAGGGCAAAATGGTGAATTTATACCCAAATTTATCCCCTTTTAGCTTAAAGTGCGATTCTTGTAATTATTTAAATCAAATTTGAATTTGATGCTATTTTGATAAAGATTCTGCTGATTTTTACAGATAAAAGGCTAAAATTCAAATACAACATCAAGATAGCAACGGATAAGGATAGGAACAACACAAGATAAGCTCAAAAAGAGGAAAATCAAGAAAAACAATGTGAATGCAATACATGCAGGTTTTGATGATGCCAATAGAAAGAAAACAAAATCACAAGATTGACAAAAAGATTGGCAAAGATAGAGCATGAAGCAAATCTGATACAAGATCAAGACTACAAATCTTATTAGATAAGTCTCGGTCAACTTAGCTTATTTTGTTAAAAGAATCTCTATGTTTTTGCTGTATCAAAATAAGTTCAGAATAAATATTTTGAACTGGTAATCGATTACTAGCAGCACGAGAACTTAAGATTTCAAATGGAAACTCCAACGGTGAAAAAACAGTTTGAATTTTGAATTCTGTAATTGATTACCAGCGAGATTTTTCAGAAAAATATGAAAAGTTACAATTCCTCATAAATAGACACAAAGCTTTGTTTTTCTAGTATAAATATATGTCTCCACTTAAAAAAACAGAGTAAAAAAAAAGAAAAACTCTTTGAAAATACTACTTTGGCCAAACACTTGCAAAATCTTTGAGAGTTCTTATAAGATCTTCAATTTGTATCATCTACTCTTCAAGAGAGTTTATCTTGTCCTAAATCTTCTTTCCATCTTGTTGTAACCAAGAAAAGGTGCCTCTCGTTAGTCGTTAGTGCAAGTGAAACTCAACACAAGGGAAAGGGATCCCAAGGTGGTTGAGTGTTCATCTTTTGTAAAGAATTTTATAAAAATAGTGGAAATCTCAAGTGGGTGACTTGAGGACTGGACGTAGGCAAAGATTGGCCAAATCAGTATAAATTGAGTTTGCAATTCTTCTTCCCTATCCTTTTACTTGTTTACTTTGATTGTTGAGTTAATATATATTGAAAAATTAGTATTCTGCATACATATTTCATCTTAGAAGAATTATTATAAGTTATTTCTTGCATGGTAAAAAATAGAAAAAGTAAGGGAAGAAAAAGAAAGGAAATTTTGATTAACTTAATTCACCCCCTCTTAAGTTACTTAAGTCCACTTGTCTAAGAAGCAAGATTCGGAAATCTGCGCTCCACCTACACTGAGCGCAAGTGGAGCGCAGGAGCACGAAACTTAATTTCTAATGGGCCTCAAGCAGTGTCTCAAAAACCCGTCAGAACACTATTTATAGGACTGTTAAGAGTCAGTTTGAGGGATTGAAGAGATACGGAGACGGTGAGCAGATCTAGAGCTAGAGAAAAGTTTGACAGTCTCTCTATTGGTTCATAACGGCTACCATGAGTAGCTAAACTCTCCCTTAGGATTGAATGTAGTTGATTCAATCCCCAATTGTATGTTGGATCTTCTCTGTTATTTATGAATCCTTGTTTTTATAATATTGGTGTTTTTAATCTGTTCTTAATGCTTAGCTTCCGCATTTGTACCGGAGTTATGATGCGTTTTCTTAAACGCGTTGAGAAACAGTTTTTCAAATATGATTGGTGAAAACACTCAATTCACGTCTATGGAGACCAGGGTGAATTGATAGCTTTAACAAATTAATCTTTAAACCGGGGCAATTTACGACTGTGGAGACCAGGGTAAATTGTTTCTGAGTATTTCATATTTGTGGAGACCTTTGTGAAATAACATTTATTTGTACTTCAATATTATGATTATAATTTCATGAATATCATTGGGTTCCAAATACAAGAGGGGTGCGATCGATGAAGTTCAATCCTGGTTTCATAAATTTGCTCAACCTTATCCATATTTCCTTTTTCTTATCTTTTATTATCACTAACAAATATTCAAACCAATCCTTACTCGATAAGTGTGACCACTAAGGATTTATCTCGTACAGTTCCATGTGGATACGACAATTCTCTTACTTACTATTATACTGCTGTGATATTGGTACGCTTGTCAAGATCTCAATAAGTATTTTTGGCACCGTTGTCAGGGAACGATGTCTCAATTTAAATTCTTGGGAGGTCTATCTTATTGAGTTGTGAATATTTGTATATTTTTATTTGTATTCTTTTTTTCTAATCTTCTGTAATTTTTCTCTCTTTTTTTTATTTTCTGTAATTAATTTTTATTTTTCTATTTTTATATCTTTAACTAACCCATGTTCTAGTCCTTGTGATTTATGCTTTTGCAAGGTCGGGTGCCACGAGCGTTATTGGAATTTGACCATGAAATTGAAAAGACATCAAAAGGACGAGCTCAAAGATACAATCTTAACATTCTCTGTTAAAATGAAGTAGAAGCTGCACCAATCATGGCTAGTGAATGGAAGAATCAACCAAGAAGAACGCTTAGAGATTATGCCAGGGAGCAAGGATGGCAACGTCCACCAAGGAAAACACTTGGAGATTATGTTCCACAACAAGAACCATAATATTTTTCCAGCACACCGATTCTTGGTAACTTCTCTAATTATAACCATTATTCTAACAATTTTTCACATGATTGGGGAAGTAACCAGAATCAGAGCTTTGGGTGGCAACAAGATGCTGTTTCGTCCCACATGCAAACTTCTGCAGATGAAATCTTGGCTCAAAATGAGATTCTCATCCAGCGATTAGTAGAACTCACCAAGCAGATATCCATGATTCGTCAGCAGTTCCACGCAATGCAATCCTATCCTAGCCAGTCCTCACAATTAATTTGTAATTATTGTGGAGGTGACCATCTCAATGGTTACTGCTCTTATCCAGGCACTCAAGAATAGCAAGTTGATTACATGGGAAATCAAGGAAGACCAGGCAACTTCTTCAACAAAAACAACTTTGCAAATAATTATTCACAAGGTTGGAGAAATAGCCGGAATTAGGATTTTGAGTGGCACCAAGATGATGTTTCATTCCACAGGCAACCTTCTTTCCAACAGCAGCAAAGTTACTCTTCAGTTCAACAAAGGGACTCAAATATTGATGAGCGTCTTGAAAAATAAGGTAAAGCATTATACAATCTCAGAAGGAGAGAGAAAGGCAAGAAGAACTATTGACGCTCTACTGGAGCAGATACTAGAAATAAGAGCCAACCAACATCAGAAACAGATCTCAGCAAATGCACTACCCAACCCCGAAGAGCAGTGTGTGACGACATTGTTCAACATATATGGAAGGAACTGATGACAATCTGACTAATGAAGAAGAAGAAACTGAAAATGGTGAGAAGAAAAGGAAGAAGGAGAAGAAGAAGAAGAAAGAAGAAGAAGAAGAAGAAGAAGAAGAGAAGAAGAAGAAGAAGAAGAAGCAAGAAGAAAGAGAGAAAATAAGAAGAATAAGAAGGTGAAGCATAAGTAGAAGAAGAAAAATAAGAGGATGAAACAGAGAAAATTGTGCTTAAAGAAGATAGTGACTGTGAAGGGGAGGAAGAGAACAAAAACATATGATTTGTACAACGTGTAAATGTAGACAAAGAACAAGAAAAAGAGAAAAAGAGCGAGCAAAGAACTGAGAGAGGAGGGGAAGTAGTGAATAAACCACCAGATCCTGACAACCCTCCGAAGGAAGGCAAAAACGGGCAATATACAAATGTTCAACCTTCCAAGACTCACAAAAGAAAGGCCTGCGAATACACTGACCTGAACAGGGCAAAGAGAAGGAAAGTCAAGCCAATAGCATCACAATCAAAGCCTAAGGTCAGATTGAGGACAAAGTGGTTAGGCATATTCCATACCAAGGACCCTTGTGAAGCAAAAAGAATAAGATCTGACAACTTTGAATTTTCCAAGCTTCAGGATGAGAAGACCCATGCAACTCAACACAAGACTCGAAAGAAGAGAAAAGTCAGGCCAAAGAAGTCGGCAACATGGTCTAACTCCAGACACAAGACCAAATGGTTAGATTCAAATCTCATTCACAATTGGTCCGAGGCAAGAATATGGATAGGGTCACTGCCAAAAGGAATCAAGGGTACAACACAAAGGCTAGCCAAAGGATTCCAGCATCATCCACCTTGAAAGAACAGGTGTCAAGCTATATGAAGTTAAACGAGCGCTTCCTAGGAGGCAACCCAATGTTTTTATTTATTTTTGCAGTTTTTGTTTTTCTATTTGTGTGTTTAGTTAGTTTATTTCTTTTACATACATGTTTAGTTTAGAAAATGTTAGGAAGTGGATCGATAAAGGTGTCATAAAGAAAGTTGAACACTATGAATCCTTGTTTTTATAATATTGGTGTTTTTAATATGTTCTTAATGCTTAGCTTCCGCCTTTTTGCTGAAGTTATGATGCGATTTCTTAAACACGTTGAGAAACAGTTTTCCAAATCTGATTGGTGAAAACACTCAATTCACGATTGTGGAGACCAGGGTGAATTGATAGCTTTAATAAATTAATCTTTAAACCGGGGCAATTTACGACTGTGGACATCAGGGTAAATTATTTCTGAGTATTTCATATTTGTGGAGACATTTCTGAAATAACATTTATTTGTACTTCAATATTATGATTATAAATTCATGAATATCATTGGGTTCGAAATACAAGAGGGGTGCGATCGATGAAGTTCAATCCTGGTTTCATAAATTTGCTCAACCTTATCCATATTTCCTCTTTCTTATCTTTTATTATCGCAAACAAATATTTACTCGATAAGTGTGACCACTAAGGATTTATCTCGTACCATTCCATATGGATACTACAACTCTCTTACTTACTATTATACTGTTGTGATATTGGTACGCTTGCCAAGATCTCAATAATAATATAACATTAAAAAAGATTTTGTTTGATGTGAATCTATTTTTTACAATTGCATGATAAGTAAAACTAAAATTTTGATTTGTAACTATCTGAATTCAATAGAAGATTTAACGAAAAGGCAGTTGAACTTCTTATACTTAGTTCAACTTTAGATCCAAAAGACTCTTTGAAATCATTTGATATTAAACAAAAATGCCAACTTGTTAAGAAATTTCACGCAAATAGAGGAACGAAGAATTTTTTTTACATAAAATTTACTATTCTTAATTAAAATTATTTAATATTTTTATCATAATCTTTAATATTTTATTCTAGCCCCAAAGATAAATTCCTGGCTACGCCCCCTGACTCCAACAATTTCATTTATCATATTAGTTAATTAATAATTTTGCCACATCATTTTATTAAGTAATTACTAAGTTGGCATGGCTGCAAAATAATATTGGGTAGTAATTAAAAACATGCACCGTTAATTACTAGTAATTAAAATGCAACAGTTTCAAGTATAACTTACTTTGACTATCTTCTTGAGTAGTCATTCCATTCACCTATATGTTATCATCTTGTTGTGAGGCAACAGCTGGACCAGGTACAATTGGAGTTTTCTCATGACGGCTTAGACCGGTAGTGTGATCTAATGATATTATAACCTGAATGTTGTTGTCGGGTTCTCTATTTTCTATGAAAACGCTTCTAGATAATATTGGAAGTGATTTCGACCTTTGAAATTCCTTGTTCATTTTGTTTCTTTCTTTTCTTGTTGGAGAACCCTGAACAGTAAAACAAAGTTATAATTCTCCTTTAAATGTTTTTCAATACATAACTTTAATATATAGTTAACTTTTTTCTTTATATATTTGTGTGGATTATAGGAATTTTCAAATTGTTAAATGATTTAACCAATTCTCTTTAAAAGATATATAATTCAAAATCTCACCTCAAGCTAGTTTCAAATTTTAAAATTGAATTGATAATGTTAAACCTTAAAACCAAAATTATAGATGTATTGCAGGTTAATTGGCACCTCAGAAAAACATAGTTTAAGTACTTATTCTTAGGCTAGGCACAAAGCATCTATGAAAGTTATAATTAAGCCAAGGTAAAGTTTCAAATATTTGCTCAAACTAAGGGGCCGTTTGAGGTGGTTGCGAGTTTTCAGTTTTTGTTTTTTAAAATTTTTCAATCAAGTTTTTACAACTCAAAACCAAAAACTAAAAACCACTTTTTGTGATTTTCAAAATATTTGTTTTGAAAACCACAAAAACAAGTTTTCAGTTTTTTATTTTGATTTTGAGTAGTAAAAACTTGATTGAAAATTTTTAAAATCCAAAAACAGAAAACTCGCAACCACCCCGAACGACACCTAAAGTACGACATCTTAAACCAATTATTCTAAAAAATTAAGCATTTTGGTTAAGGACATAAATTAATATTATAGTTAGTTCAATTAGTTTCTGTTAAGCAACTGCTAGTTAGTTGCTTTCACTTCTGTTTCAATTAGTTAGATAACTTGTTGTTTATACCAGTTGTATTCCTTCTTCCTCATTCAATACTTTAATGAGAAAATCATTTTTCCTCTCAATTCTTTTGTTGCTCTATCAATTTCTATATGGTATCAGTAGAAAAAGATTAGTTCTTCTTCGTATCTTCATTCTTCTTCTTCCATGGAGGATTCTTCAAACCCTCTTTTTCTGCATCATTCCAATGGCTCTAGTTTGATGCTTGTTTCTCAGCCTTTGACTATTTCAAACTACAACACTTGGAGCTGGCTATGCTTGTAGCTCTTTTTGTCAAAAACAAAACAGGATTCATCGATTGTTCCATTCCCAAACCCGTTGGTTCAGATCTAGTCCTTCTCAATGGACTCGCAACAACAATCTTGTTATTTCTTGGATCTATAATTTTGTTTCTAAAGAGATCATTGCTAGTATTATGTATTCTCTGATGGCATCAGAAATTTGGCAAGATCTTCGAGATCATTTTCAACAGAAAAATGGACCAAGAATCTTTCAACATTGCAAAGACTTGATGAGCTTGGTTCAAGGTCATGAGTCTGTGAAACATTATTTCATCAAGTTGAAAATTATTTGGGAGGAGCTTTCTGCCTTCAATCCTCCCTATAGCTGCACTTGTGGAGGCCTTCGTCCAATGGAGGAACATTATCAAATGGAGTATGTCATGTCTTTTCTCATGGGACTGAATGATTCCTTTGAACAAGTAAGGGGTCAGATTTTGCTGATGGATCCTATTCCTCCTATCACCAAAGGTTTTTCTCTCATTATTCAAGAAGAGACATAGAAAGAAGTTGGTGATGCTCAACATTCTGTTGTTGATCATCAATTAACTTTTGTTGTCAAGAATGTTGAGAAGCAAAGTTTCAAGCCAAAACAAGGCAAGAAGGATCGCCCTCTTTGCTTTAAATGTGGTGTTTTAGGACACACGTTGACAAGTGTTTCAAACTCCATGGCTATCCCCATGGTTTCAAGCCTAAATCAAAAGTTGTTTTTGTGTCTAATTCCCACATAATAAATCAAGTTTATGATATTTCTCCTATTCGATCATCTGTTGAAGCCTCTACTGTTGCTTCCCTTACTGCATCTCAGTTCCAACAACTTATTTCCATGTTATCTACTCAATTGGACAATTTTTCAGCCATCTAGGATCCTACCAGTGCACAAGGTATTGTGTTGTCAACTTCTCTTCCTATTTCTTTTTCACCTACTACCTGGATTTTAGATTCGGGTGCTACTAATCATATATGTGCTACATCTACCCTTTTTCATTCTTTAATTCCTGTTCATAATTCTTTTGTCAAATTATCAAATGCTCAGAAAATTCTCATTCAAGGTGTAGGAATAATCATTTTTTTACCTAATTCCATTCTTGATAATGTCTTTTACATTCTCACCTTCCAGTTTAATCTTCTGTCCATTAGTTCCTTACTTAAGTCTAATGCTTATTCTGTAAGTCTTTCTTCATCTTCTTTTGCCATTCAAGACAAATCATGTTTGATGAAGATTGGTAAGGGTGACTTGAAGCATGGTCTTTATGTACTTGACTTATCATTTGTTAAGTCTTATGTTTCTGTTTCCTCTTCTTGTAATGTTGTTTGTAATTCTATTTCTTTTCCTATATGGTGTTGAGTATCAATATATAATTAAGAATTTAATAATGATTGAACTACATATTTCCAAGTTTTAATGAACAATAAATTTGACTAAGTTACAAGAATAACTGCCTATGCTATTAACGTATACTTTGAATTCAGCAAGTTGATCTCTTTACGTCATGAAGACTCTCTGACGTGGCAACTATCTGAAGAAGTTAGACCATCTGAAATGGTCATCTGTCTGAAGAAATGAAACCGTCTAAAGGTTCAAGCTGTCTGAAGATTAAAGTCATCAGAAGGTTGAAGTGTCCTACTGTCTGAAAGAAGTAGGATCATCTGAAATGGTCTATCACCTGAAGCTAAGAAGAACAATCTGACATGGTCTATCATCTGAAGTGTAACATCCATCTGAAGAAGATGTTTTGTCTGAAGTGAAATATCATCTGAAGTCAAGAGACCATCTGAAGACATTGTCTGTAACTGTTTATCTGAGATCAAGTTTCGTCTGAAGAGGAGAAGCCTCTGAAGAGATTTGATGAAGATATTTCTCTGTCAACGTCTTCTAAAACAAGACTGTGGTCTAACCTATTTAAGGCAAACAGAATGGGAACTTTTCTGGATATTCAAATTTCTATCACTTAAGAGGAAAGTTCTGAGCGTCGCAACATTTGCAAAAGTCAGAACAGGCATGCGCTGCTCTGCATCCTTGTACTGTGTCAGAAGCTATCAGAGATCATTTCACAACCGGATTATTTGCATCTCTAACGGTTGCATTGAGTGTGTCTCATCCCTGTGCTTATAAATAGCTTCGTTCAAGACCAATGAGAGAGAGAGTTGGCTGGTAGAAAAACCAAGAAAAAGCTCACCAGAAAATCATTCAAAGAGCCGAAACGCTGCATCAGTTTTTCTCTGAAAAACTTACTTTGTTTTCATTGTAATTGTACTCAAATTTTCATATCCTGAGTTCTACTCAGTTATCTTGTACAATTCTGATTTTAAGCTCTGAACTTGTTCATAGTTGCTTAGCTTAAACTTATTCCTTGTAAACATTTGGGATTGAGCCTGGAGAGGTTTGCTT
The DNA here is from genome assembly GCA_026901365.1 of Sesbania bispinosa. Lineage (NCBI taxonomy): Eukaryota > Viridiplantae > Streptophyta > Magnoliopsida > Fabales > Fabaceae > Sesbania > Sesbania bispinosa. The sequence goes on along the minus strand of QLOH01000045.1, from coordinate 1,008,058 downwards.
GTTAAAGAATACTTGGGTTACACTTGGATAAGTGTCTGAGAGCCTGAAGTGGCTTGGTGGAAGAAAGAATACTTGTGGTAGAGCCTGAAGAGGCTTGACAGAAAAGAATACTTGGTGTAGAGCCTGGAGAGGCTTGACAGAAAAGAATACTCCATGTAGAGTCTGGAGAGGGAGAGGCTTGACAGAAAAGAATACTTGGTGTAGAGCCTGGAGAGGCTTGACAAAAAAGAATACTTGGTGTAGAGCCTAGAGAGGGTTGATAGAAAAGATTACTTATAATCTTGCGGGATTAATGAAAATCCAGTAGCGTGTTTGCACTGGGACTGGACGTAGCTCACGGTTGAGTGGGTGAACTAGGATAAATTCCTTGCCAAAGTATCTCTATCCCTTATCTCTTTCAATTCATTTTATATAGTAACTTTAAGGGGATTGAACTTGTATTTATATAAACTGAACGTTTAAACATCTTCAAGAAAATAAGTTTTCATACTGTCTGAAACCTTTCAGGAAGAAGACGAACTTCAGACAAAGCATTGTCTGAACTGAAAGTGAATCTTCATATTGTACTTCATCTGAAAACGTTTCAAACAAAATACAAAAATTTCAAATAAACACTCCAGTGTTTGAAACTCTATCTGAAAAACTCTCTTTGTGAAAAGGTTTCCATAATACGTCAAGTTATATATAAAAACACTATTCAACCCCCCTTCTAGTGTTTCCTGTGTGTCCAACAGTTGGTATCAGAGCTTAACCTCGGGTTAAGCATCTAACAGTGCTGAGGGAGAAGATCCTGATGGAAACTTCCACAAGCTACGGTCACTATATCACAGAGGGAGAGTCAGTGACAAGGCCTCCAACATTCAATGGAGTGGATTATCACTACTGGAGAGATCGAATGAAGTTGTTCATTGAGAGCAACAACATTGATGTATGGGATGTGGTCGCTGATGGAGACTATGTTCCTATGCATGCTGGAGTGCCCATACCTAAGGCTGACTGGACTTTGGAGCAAAAGGCTAGAGTTCAGCTTAATGCCAAAGCCAAACTCTACTTAGTTTGTTCTTTGAACAAGGCAGAGTATGAGAAGGTTCATGGCTGCAATTCTGCCAAGGAGATCTGGGATACTTTGGCATCAGCTCATGAGGGGACTGAGAACGTCAAACAATCTAAGATCAGTATGCTTCTTCATCAATATGAGATGTTCAAGATGCAAGAGTCTAAGACCATAGAGAAGATGTATGGTAGGTTTCAGACCATAACAAATGGACTGAAGTCATTAGGAAAGACCTATGAATCTGGAGATAATAATCGAAAGATTCTAAGGAGTCTCCCTAAGGCTTGGAGACCAAAAGTAATTGCCATTCAAGAGGCTAAGGACCTTAACTCTCTTAGAATTAAAGAACTGTTGGGTTCTCTAAAAGTCCATGAGTTAGAACTTAGAGAAGATGCACCTAAGAAAAAATCCCTAGCTTTAAGCTCCAGGTCTAAGCAGCTTAGGGATAGCAGCATGAGATCCAAGCAAGAAGAAGTCTCAGAAGGTGAAGAGGATTCAGATGATGATTCTGAAGATGACGAAGATCTTGCTTCATTGGATAGAAGGATTAAGAGAATGCTTCAGAACAGAAGAAGATTCTCCAAGTCCAAATCTTGTAAGACAGGTAAAGACACTATCTCATTTGATAAAATAACCTGTTATGAATGTAAAATGGAAGGGCACATGAGAGTTAATTGCCCCAAACTAAAGAAGTCATTAAAGAAGAAGAGAAAGAAAAGTCTCATGGCAACATGGGAAGATTTGGATGAATTTACATCAGAAGAGGAAGAAGAATCTTTAGATGAAGCAAACCTCTGCTTGATGGCAAACCTTTTAGCATCAGAAAGTCCAGAATCTGAGGTAATCCCTCAAACTCTTCAAGAGCAATTTGATGGTTTGTTTGAAAGTTCCAAGGAACTTTTCAAAGAGTATAAGGAACTCTCTAAAGCATACACTGGAGTATGTAACAACAATGAAGCTTTTCAAAAAGAGAACCTTATGCTTAAAGAAAAGCTTCTGGAATGAGAAGTTAGTAGCTCCAAAGACCTATCTGAAGAAAATAAAAAACTTCAGAGAAAGTTTGAGGAACTTACTAAAGATCTAGCCAATTCTGTAGAAGGAACTAATAATCTTAGCAGATTACTGGGAACTCGGAAAAAGTTTAAAGACAAAAATGGCTTAGGTCTCTCTAATAGCAAATCATCAAACTCTTCAAATTTTGTTAAGGCTAAAAAGGTAAGAAAGAAAGGTAATGGGTATTTCCATCGTGGCAAACCTGGACATCATATGTCTGAGGGTAAGCACAAAAGGAAGGAGAAACCCAAAACTAACAAAGGTGGACCCAAGAAAATATGGGTACCAAAGAACTTTATTGTTTCTCTTGCAGATGTCTTAGACAAATCAAAGAGGACACCAAGAATCACCACAGAGGGATGGATGCGTGCAACCCTTGATGGAAGGAAGGTGTATGTGCCAAGACCGTAGATTCAAGGTTATTGGAATGGTCACCCTTGGCAAGGATTAGCAAAGGAAAGATCACTGGTGAAGGAAATGTTGAGTCTCAGCGAGAGCAATATTCAGCGCAACAGCAAGTTATTATTCATAGCCCCTATGGGTAACATATAAATTAGCTTTTGAATATTATTGGCTGAACTAGTTTTCTGTCTGAACTCATTTTCATTTTCCATTTGAACCATGCATTATCTGAATTAAGTATGCTTTTATGTAAAAACATGCATTGTCTAAGCATGACTTCTGTATGAAGCACATTGGTGCAATGGCAATCTGAGACATTTGTCAATCCATCTTTTCAAACATAAGTTTTCCTTTGAAAAGTGATTCTCTGCAAGAAAGCTAAGTTTGGAAGCTGAACAAGCTCTGAAGGAGATTCCTGCTGAAGATGCTGCTCTAAGTCAGTCTGAAGCCATCCTGATCTTGAACTTCAAGAAGTGGCTGCCTGAGCAAATGCCTTGAAAGAAGCTAGGAAAATCAAGGAGTAAGAAGCTCAAGACCATTCACTTGTTGTTGCAGTACAGCAAGCAATCTTAGAAAATAAGAGGTTGGAGCAAGCTACCTCTAGTCTGAAGAAAGTAAAAGCTAGAAGTTTTTTTTTTTCAAAAGGGCACCTTCAGAACAACACTGGGCAAGAAGAGTTTAATGAATTTGTCAAATTCCATATTCTCAAGGCCAAGGAAGATCTATTTGCACTGATCAAGAAAAAGCCTTGTTGGAAAAGGATTGATAGTCCATGATGTGTTGCCACACACATTGTGTCTAAAACCGTGTTTGCTCAGATAATAACATGAGTTGTCTAAATGTTTGCATTATCTTATTGATGTCCATGCATAAAGGTGGTATATTAATATATGTTCATGATTATCTTATATGCATGAATTTTATGTGCTCTGATACTTGCGCTCTGATATGCTTTCTATCATTACTCTGATACATTTAATAATCATTTGATGCGCTAAGTTTATAATCTTTTTCTCTGATGGACTTCACATTAAAAGCATTGATTTCGTTTGGTTAAGTTTTGATCACCCTTTTGATTGATGACAAAAGGGGGAGTATTAAACTAACCAAAATATGAAGTGTTAGTGTTTTTCAGAAAGCAAAAGGAAGTGCCTGCCTGACTCAAGGGAAGCCAGGGGGAGAAACGAAAAACTTAAGAAAGTCTTAAGTATAACTCATGATATGAGTCATCTGATTGAGGGGGAGGAATTTCTAAACTCTTATCTTATTAAAAACCTCTTTCAGATTTGTTAAGTTTAAAGCAAATTTGTCATCATTAAAAAGGGGGAGAATGTTGAGTCTCAATATATCATTATGAATTTAATAATGATTAAGCCACATATTTCCAAGTTTTAATGAACAACAAATTTGACTAAGTTACAAGAATAACTGCCTATGCTATTAACGTATACTTTGAATTCAGCAAGCTGATCTCTTTACGTCATGAAGACTCTTTGACATGGCAACTGTCTGAAGAAGTTAGACCATCTGAAATGGTCATCTGTCCGAAGAAGTGAAGTCGTCTAAAGGTTCAAGCTGTCTGAAGATTAAAGTCATCAGAAGGTTGAAGTGTCCTACTGTCTGAAAGAAGTAGGATCATCTGAAATGGTCTATCATCTGAAGCTAAGAAGAACAATCTGACATGGTCTATCATCTGAAGCGTAACATCCATCTGAAGAAGATGTTTTGTCTGAAGTGAAATATCATCTGAAGTCAAGAGACCATCTGAAGACATTGTCTGTAACTGTTTATCTGAGATCTAGTTTCATCTGAAGAGGAGAAGCCTCTGAAGAGATTTGATGAAGATATTTCTCTGTCAACGTCTTCTGAAACAAGACTGTGGTCTAACCTATTTAAGGCAAACAGAATGGGAACTTTTCTAGATATTCAAATTTCTATCACTTAAGAGGAAATTTCTGAGCGTCGCAACATTTGCAAAAGTCAGAACAGGCTTGCGTTGCTCTGCATCCTTGTACTGTGTCAGAAGCTATCAGAGATCATTTCACAACGGGATTATTTGCATCTCTAACAGTTGCATTGAATGTGTCTCATCCCTGTGCTTATAAATAGCTTCGTTCAAGACCAATGAGAGAGAGAGAGTTGGCTGGTAGAAAAACCAAGAAAAAGCTCACCAGAAAATCACTCAAAGAGCCGAAACGCTGCATCAGTTTTTCTACGAAAAACTTACTCCGTTTTCATTGTAATTGTACTCATATTTTCATATCCTGAGTTCTACTCAGTTATCTTGTACAATTCTGAGTTTAAGCTCTGAACTTGTTCATAGTTGCTTAGCTTAAACTTATTCCTTGTAAACATTTGGGATTGAGCCTGGAGAGACTTGCTTGTTAAAGAATACTTGGGTTACACTTGGATAAGTGTCTGAGAGCCTGAAAAGGCTTGGTGGAAGAAAGAATACTTGTGGTAGAGCCTGAAGAGGCTTGACAGAAAAGAATACTTGGTGTAGAGCCTGCAGAGGCTTGACAGAAAAGAATACTTGGCGTAGAGCCTGGAGAGGCTTGACAGAAAAGAATACTTGGTGTAGAGTCTGGAGAGGGTTGACAGAAAAGATTACTTGTAATCTTGCGGGATTAGTGAAAATTCAGTAGCGTGTTTGCACTGGGACTAGACGTAGCTCACGGTTGAGTGGGTGAACCAGGATAAATTCCTTGCCTAAGTATCTCTATCCCTTCTCTCTTTCAATTCATTTTATATACTAACTTTAAGGGGATTGAACTTGTATTTATATAAACTGAATGTTTAAACATCTTCAAGAAAATAAGTTTTCATACTATCTGAAACCTTTCAGGAAGAAGACGGACTTCAGACAAAGCATTGTCTGAACTGAAAGTGAATCTTCATATTGTACTTCATCTGAAAACGTTTCAAACAAAATACAAAACTTTCAGATAAACACTCCAGTGTCTGAAACTCTATCTGAAAAGCTCTCTTTGTGAAAAGGTTTCCATAATACGTCAAGTTATATATAAAAACACTATTCAACCCCCCTTCTAGTTTTTCCTGTGTGTCCAACATATGGCATGCTAGACTTGGCCATTTGTCTAATCTTGTTTTTACTTCATCGAATAATAAACATCATTTCACTTGTTCACCATTACCTTTCGTTCTTTGTATTATATGTCCTTTAGCTAAACAACATGGATTGCCCTTTATTTCACATTATAATTTTTCTGATGCTCCTTTTTTATCTTGTGCATTATGATATTTGGGGTCCATATCATGAGGAAACATATAATGGTTTGAGGTTCTTTCTCACACTTGTGGATGACCATAGTAGATTTACATGGACACACCTTCTACAACATAAGTCTGAAACCCCAATGGTTGTTATGGAATTTTTTACCTTTGTCAAAGTGCAATTTGGTGTTCATATTAAGGCTTTTAGATTAGACAATGCTAAAGAACTAGCCCTCACTGATTTTTTTAGCTTCTAAAGGTGCTATTAACCACCCCATAGAGAATTTTCTTTATCTTTAAGGATGTTCAGTTTCATGAAACCATTTATCCCTTCATTCACAAAATCAACCTTCTCCTCACCTTGATCCATTTGTTGATATATCCATTACCATACCCCAGTTTTATTCTCTACTACCTACATTTCCTCAAACCATTCAACCAAACACCTATATCCCACCATCACCACATACACCAAATTTGCCACAACATCCTCTCAGAATATCAACTCGGCCACATAAGCCTCCCTCTCATCTTACTGACTTCCATAGTTATTCTACTACATGTTCTTATCCCATACAAAAATATCTTAGCTATGACAAATTATCACCTCAGTTTCATCATTTCATAGCTCAACTAAGTTCAGAGTTTGAACCTCATTTTTATCATCAAGCATCTAAATTTCCTCAGTGGCATCCTGATACGTTTGAGGAGCTACAAGTTATGGAAGCTAACAAGACTTGGAGTGTTGTCCCTATACCACTAGGTAAACATACTATTGGTTGTAGATGGGTTTACAAGATTAAACATAAGGCAGATGGTTCTATTGACATATATAAAGCCCAACTTGTGGCTAAAGGTTTTACACAATAAGTTGGCTTGGATTTTACTGAGACTTATTCTCTTGTGGCTAAGCTCATTACTGTCAAAATTTTCCTTTCTTTGGCAGTCATTAAAGGTTGGTCTCTGGCTCAGCTTGATGTGAATAATGCGTTCCTAAATAGTGATTTACTGGGAGAGATCTACATGGATTTGCCACCAGGTTATCATCCTCCTACAAATGCTTTCACTTAGGGGAGCAACTTGTTTGCAAGTTACAAAAGTCCATTTATCGCTTAAGACAAGCATCACGACAATGGTTTTCCAAATTTGCCTCTGCTTTACTTAGTCTTGGTTTCTCTATATCCAGAAATGATTATTCTCTTTTTACTCAGGGTGCTGACAACTCTTTCATTGCTCTATTAGTTTATGTTGATGACATTATCATCGCTGGTCCTTCACAGCCATTGATTGAGGACACCAAAATTCATCTCAAAGGTCTTTTCAAGTTAAAAGATCTTGGCACTTTACATTACTTCCTTGTCTTGGAAGTTGCAATATTTAAGTCAGGCATTTTTCTATCTCAAAGGAAGTACACTTTATCTTTACTTAATAACACAAGCTTCCTTGGCTGTTGATAAACCGATATTTTATAGATTTATTTTGGGTATTTAAGTTGGTTATCTGGCATTTATGATCATTATTTTTATTTGATATCTCACTTATTTTCTCTTATTTGATCACAGAAATAAAAGAAGAATCTTTTAAGAGATTTTGGTGAAGAAAACAAGATTTGATGAAATAAAAGAGAATCTTTAACAAGATTTTAGCCAAGAATAGATTTGATGATAATTTTTGGAAGGAAATCAAGTGAGAATCAAACTAGGACACCAACAACTCTTATAAAAGGACTATCTCAATCTAAATCATCGGAATCATCAATCATCTCCCTAATCTATTCATCCTCCTACTCTCTCGTCTTCTCAAGGTTCTTCAAGAGCGGTGGTTTTTTACAATAGGGCTTGGGAAACTCTTGGAGTGAAGCAATTCTATTAGAGGAGTTTTTCTTCTCTTCTAGTATTTCCTAGTAGTTATGGAATTCTTAGGATTTTTAGTTTTAGTTTATTTATATTTTATTATGAGTAACTAATTACCTAGCCAAAGGGCTATGGTGGATCTTAAGTTGTGAACCTGATTTGAACCCATTTTCCCTTTATAAATTATTGTTTTCTTTTTATAATTGTGTTTTCCTTATTGTTTTATTTTATCAAGACTTGATCACCTTTGGTAAATCTTAGTTAGTTGGGTAATAGGTGATCGTACCATTCTCAATTAATGGATCTATAAGGTAAACTAGATCTAGGGTTTTGTATGATCATTCTTAATCCTAGGTTTTCAATCAATTATTAGGTTAACAAACTTATTGGTTCTTTATGCTTTTCTTAACTCATTATCTTACATGATCATTGGGGATAGTGTTTTAAGGGAAAGATTATCAAATTTCATGATCATTAGGTATTGGTATTATTAGAAATAGTGATTGACAATTAGATTTACATAATTTATAAGGGAAATTGGGGGAAAATCTAGCAAGCGCTTGAGTGAAACAAAATGCCCTTGACACTTCCATAATTGAATCCTTATTGTTATTGCTTTCTTCATTGTTAAACTTTTTCTCTCTCTTTCTCCATTTAAGTTTAACAAACAAATCAAACCATAATCTTTATCTCTTATGTTATCATTAAAGATTTAATATAATTTAATATTGTTAATTAATCTCTGTGGGATGATACTTGGGATTTTAAATACTCCATTTTACTCTAATCGACGGGTACACATTCCCGTAGAAAAAACTCACAACAGTTGTAAACCTTTTTCTATGCCTATTGATCCTACCTACAAGCTTTTTGCCAAGACAGGTTCTCCTTTATCAAATGCTTTTGTTTATAGACGATTGATTGGTCATTTGTTATACTTGACCATTAGTAGGCCTGACATTTGCTTTGCTGTTAAGAAGTAAAGTCAATTTGTTTTTTTATCTTTGTGAGCCTTATCTTCAAGCTGCTCATCATCTGCTCGGATATTTGAAGGGAACCCCTGGTCAAGGATTGCTTAATTTTTTCTACTGCTTCTTAGCTCAATATTCATGCTTTTGCTGATACAGATTGGGCCACATGTTCTGATACCAAGTGTTCTACTACTGGTTTTTGTGTTTTCATTGGTTATTCACTTGTCTCATGGAAATCTAAGAAACAAACTACTGTTAGTCGATCATCTACTGAAGCAGAATACAGATCTCTTGCTGCTGTTACTAATGAGCTTACTTGGATATCTAATTTGCTTAAAGAATTTGGTGTTCCTCTTAAACCCATTATAGTGCATTGTGATAACCAGACTGCTATCTACATATCTACTAATCCTATTTTTCATGAGAGGGCCAAATATATTGAATTGGATTGTAATTTTGTGCGTGAAAAAGTTAATGATGGGTTGATTAGACTTGTTCATGTTTCTTCTCACAACCAACTTGCAGATATCTTTACCAAACCCTTAGCCTTCACACTATTTTCCACCTTTCTGTCCAAGATAGGTATTCACAATATCTACCTCCCATCTTGAGGGGGAGTGTTACCGTTAGTTCGATTAGTTTCTGTTAAGAAATTGTTAGTTAGTTACTTTCATTTCTATTTCAGTTAGTTAGATAACTTGCTATTTATACAAGTCGTATTCCTTCTTCTTCATTCAATACTTCAATGAGATTTTTTTTTCTCTCAATTCTTCTGTTGTTCTATCAGTTTCTATAATTAAGCACGATATTTTTATAGAATTTTGGTGAAAGACATAAAACCCATTGTTCTTGAGCAATATGGTTTTGATTGAGGGCTAAAACCATTTAGATTTAATAATTGTTGGCTTCAACATATAAAGGGTTCGATAAGATAATGGCTAATTTTGGAATAATGTTGAAGTTAATGAATGAATGACTTTCATTTTGATGGAAAATTTAAAGATGTTGAGGTGCTTGTTTGTTTTAAATTTTGAGTGTCAGAATCAATTCCACATACAAAATTGTTTTAAATCACTTTTATCCAATATATTTCATAAAGTGTGCATATTTATTTTTAACCATTGATTTCTAAATTTCTACTCAACTATAAATCAAACGGATACAAAGTTTCACTTAAAAATTAGAAAATGGATATTATGATTATTTGGATACTTATCAAAGTCAATGTGGTCAAATTGTGAATGAGATTAGTGTTCTATATATAAAGGATGAAAAAAGGAGTTAACTAAAGAGAAAGTTGTTATTCGTAGAAATGTGTCAAAAAATTAGTATAGAAGGAAAAATTATAATGATAAACATTTTAAGAGATGATATTTACTCACACGACAAACATTTACAAAATCACAATTTTTAAACAAACAACCATATGAAATCTGGATTACAATAAGACAATATCTAGATTTACTCAAGAATAGAAAATATTTACAAAATGGCATGAGTGTTAATGATAAGATGACATAAATATTTACAAGAACACAATTGTTTTAAATAAGCACTAATATAAAGGTTTTTTTTTTTTCAGAACACTAATATAAAGGTTGAATGGAAAAATATACTGTAAAAACGAAATGGGCACATGAATTTGGATTTGCTTCCATTGAGCAGTCAGCTAATCAAACCATCAGACGGTTGAGAGGATAAGGTGTGTATTATGCAGAAAGAATGAACTGCAGGGAATTGCACACACATACTGGATGACCAATATGAAAAGAAGAGAGAGGGAAACAGAAAGAAGGGGGAGAAAGGAACTGGATGGCGGCTCATGACGGATATTCACTCCAATTTTTTTTAATAGTAGTATTATTGATATAAATTATTTTTAAAAAATTAATAATATTTGAGATAAGGCTCAATATTTTAGAATGTCCATATTTTACATTTTTTATATCTTTTTTTTATTTTTTAAACTATTTAAAAGTCCACAACCCATTTATTAATTTTTGCAAATGAAAAGTCACTCAATACTCAACAGTGAGTTTCCTTGTATCGGTAGTATTGTTGTGCGCATAGATCATAGAAAAGAATGAGCTATCTCATTATTTTTTGTATTTATTATATTAGTTTATTTTTTCTATTGAGAGTTGATTTCAACAATTTTTAGAATATGAAAACATGTTTGATTTTTTATTTGATTCAAATAAATTTAAAACTTTAGGGGAAGATGAATTGAAAATATATTGTATCAATCTTGAAAAGATTTTGAGTTTTGAGGATCATTCTTATATTGATGGTCTTTATTTGTTTTCACAAAATTAAAGTTACTGAAAGAAATTCTAACAAATGAAATTAATACACCATTAAGAATATTGAACTATATAAAAAAGATTATGTTTTTTTTCCAAATACATATATTGCTTATAGAATATTATTAACATTAATCTGTAACTATCGCAACCGCTGAAAGAAGCTTTTCAAAATTAAAATTGATTAAATCATATTTAAGATCAACTATGCTATAAAATAGATTGAATGTGTTAGCTATATTATCTATTGAGAGTAAGATATTAAAATTATTTGATTATAAAATTTTAATAAATAATTTTGCAACTCAAAAAGCCAGAAAAATAACATAAAAATTATTTATCTATATTAACATGAGCCCCTGTTTTAATTTTTGTCTAGTCACGAAATTCCTAAATACGGCCCTACGCAAGCGGCGCACACAGGTGGCGGTGGTGACAGATCTGCTCGCAGTGGCGCGACTTGGCACAGTAGCGGGTCCGGAGCTTGGCGATGGTGACGCATAGTTGTAAGAACGGCGTCTGGAGGAAGAACTAGCGCAGCCATACGCGGAGAGAGTGAAGGGGACACGAACGCCACTTTCAGTGGTGGCACTGCGGTGGTGCAGTGGCTTGGTTGAGGATCTGTCGGTGGTTGCTGGGTGGAGAGTTGGTTTTTGGTTTGTTTATGAGCTGTGAGATATTTTGATTGTTTCACTTAGCTGTAAATGGGACTTTCACATACACATTTGACATCACTTTAAATTTTTTATATTTTCATTCACAAAACACAGAAAACATTGGAAATATTTATACAGATAAGATAACATAGTTAGGATAATATATCAACTGATCAGAGCATGATTTCTTTACCGTGCCTTAATCTGGTACCTTGATCTGTTGCTCGTTCTCCTCGGTCGGGTTCTTTGGACTTAAGAGGTGTTTAATCTGAAGTAGGTCTGCCTGATCATTTGGACTGAAGAAGGTCGGTCTGATGAAGTCGGTCAGGTCCTTTGGACTTAAAATGTGTTTAATCTGAAGTAGGTCGATCTGATCCTTTAGACTGAAGTAGGTTGACCTAGTCATTTAGATTGAAGCAGGTCGGCCTAGTCATTTGGACTGAAGTAGGTCGGCCTGGTCATTTGGACTGAAGCAGGTCGGCCTGGTCATTTGGACTGAAGCAGGTCGGCCAAATCATTTGGACTGAAGCAGGTCGGCCTGGTCATTTGGACTGAAACAGGTCGGCCTAGTCATTTGGACTGAAGCAGGTCGGCCTGGTCTGCAAGGAATTAAATCTATGTATTTCTTTTCCAAGATATAATTTGATGTTCAGAAACGTTGGTATTGAGTAACTAGATCAATAATAGTATGAATATAATATTTTTTTATGCTACTTTGCATCTTGTTTCAAATAAAAACACTTGAAAGCATGTATTCCAATATATTGGTTGTAAGAGAAAAAATGGCAAATAAAATGAAAAGAATAATCCAGACTGATTATTGAGATAATGTTTAGTCATTTCATATTGAGATTCATGCTCCACGATGTGATAATTAAGGAAACCATAGGTGTATGACAATTAAAGAAATCATAGGAGATGACATTATTTAACTAATAATGATGATTGGCATCATGTAGGAAAACATATATAGAAATATGAATCTGACTTTATTTGATTGAATTAATTCTATTACATAATTGACTGAAATAATTAATTTGATAGAGTATTTATTGCAAAGAATGTTGAGTAAAATAAAACAATTTCTTGAATAAAGTAGTGTTATATTATCACCAGTGGTATGGATGATTGTAAGCAATTAAATACATATTTTTGTATGTCACTAAATATAAATCAACGATGTATATTTAGATAAAGGAATGAATAACAACAACATGTATATATCAATGATTATGTAGAGTAACTAAGTTAAGGAAATATTTATCTAAGCACCACTCGCTCGATGGAGAGGTTCACCCTTTTTCCCAAACAGAAATTTGTATTTCACTTGTGGCTAGCAGGAAAAGTTTTACCGCGACACTTCTCTTCCAGCACTCTTTGGTTTTCCTACTATAACACTTGTTGCCAGCGGGAAAAGTTTTACCGCGACACTTCTCCTCCAGCACTCTTCGGTTTTCCTACCTGAGTTGTTCGAGTTGGTGAACAAGCTCATGCAATGTTGGGTCTTCTCCATTGTTGGAGTTGTTCGAGTTGGTGAACAAGCTCATGCAATGTTGGTCCTTCATCGTGGTTGCTTGACCTTGTTCTGACCATTTTTTGGAATACTTGTGGTTCTCTGGGAGAGTTTTACCAGAGCCCCACGGTGGGCGCCAAATGTTCTTACAAAGCCTAAATTCTACTCGGATGGTATAACTAGGCCAAGTGAAGAAGTGAGTGTGTGTCTGATACTGCCTACGCCCCTCCTTTTATAGGTGTTGGGGGGTATCTTCTATATATGGCATGATTTGCTGATTGGGGGACAACATGCGTTGATTCTGCTGTTAGGCTGCTTAATATCAGCTCTTTCCTTTTCTGTCTGATTTCCTCCCTTAGTCAAGCCAGGGGTCCTGCTAGGTGTATCAGGTCTACCTCTTCGAGCTTCCTCTGGACGAGCTTACCCTGGTCGAGCTTATCCTGACCGAGCTTACCCTGGCCGAGCTTACCCTGGCCGATCTTAGCAGGTACGTAACATCATGTATTGTAAAATTTTGCCCATTAACTTTAAATTAATATATTCTCAACGAAATTAGCATAGATTGTATAGTAAATTTATATTTTTCCTTAAATTAAACTCAAATAGTGATATAACAACTATTTAATAAAAAATAAAATTATTCATTCACCTTTTGTAATAAAAAAATTAAGTTGGACTAGGTTGACCGTTTGGTCCACCCTAGTACCATCCTTTACGATGGTTATATATTTTATTAATTTTTCTCCTGATGAGCACTTGAGCAGGTCCACGGTCTTCGTTTATGTCCTTTTTTTCCTGACTCTAGTCTTTTTATATAGTTGCATATGCATCTAGTGGATTACTAAATATATATGTAACAAGTTGTCTACTTGATATAATCAATTAACCAACAGTTTTTGCTTATCTATTTTATAATAATATATAGAGTAAATTATTTCAGCCCCTCTATTTTATAATTTTAACACAAAATCTCCCATTATTTTAAAAATTTATATAAAATCCCTTCTATTTCATGAATAAATGACACTTAAATCCATTTTTTTTTATGACATACTTAATGCATGGAACCGTTACTCAACGGTTTATATATAGTTATCTTTGATATTATTAGGTTGATGAAAATACCCCTACTAAATAATTTTTTCTTATTATATAATAATACCTCTAGTTTTAAAACTTTATAGAAATCTCTTTATATTGTATAAATATCTATATTACAATAAAATTCTGAAATTATAATAACTAGAACAAATAAGACTTATTGCTTCGTTTATGTTTCCTTTTTTCATTTTAATCGTATTGTGTCTTTTTTATTAAAATTACATGGAACAAATAAGGCTTATATGTTATCACCAAAACTTGGAGAGAAATAGAAGTATAATTGATAAAGACTAAAATACTCTAAAATAATTATTTTTAGTATAATTTATAAAAGTTTCAAAATATTTAAACATTATAAATAATATGTATAACTAATTTATGTAACATATTAAAATTTAATATATATTCAAAAAACTATTTAAACTTATAAATTAATAAGTATAATTAATTAATTAATTACAAATAATAAATTTTTAAATTTAATATATATTTGAAAGATTGTCCAAAATGTTGGCTTGGGTCAATTGATATTGCATGGCCGCAATATAGTCTAAAACTTTTTCTCTCTCCAATTGTGCAATATTTCTTTTGTTTCTTCGCATTTCTTCTCATTACAAAGAAGAAATTTTCAGTGAGTGGGGTCCACTTTTTTTTCTTTCCTCAAACATTTCTATCACATCAAACACACATATTTCTCTTCTCTTTATTTCTTCTCGATCTAGCTCTCCCTCAATTTCTCTTATACCAAACCGTGCGTTAGGGATGTTAATGGGACGAGTGGGTGTAGATGAGTAATACATTATATGTATCCATATCCATTAATATTAACGTATATTTATGCGGGTGACGGATATTTATGGGTACCAATTAATTGTTATCATTATATAATATTGTTTATCCCTTAATTTGGTTAAACAAATGTATCTATTGATCAATCTAGGGACAAGATACGAATCCTCTTATTGAGTACTTTTCTAAGCGTTGTGATTAATTTTATTACGCGTAAAAGTGGGTGAAAAGAAAAGCGTAGAAGGAGATGAAGTAGAAGGTGTTCATGAGACTTGATTCGAACACTAAGTTACTAAGATGATAACATAGCATACATATTACAAACATAAGCAAAAGCAGAAACGTAAAATGAAACACAAAGAACAGAAAGGAAATATTGGTCTACAGTCCCTACTTGTCCTGCGTAATGAGGTTGCCTTGATCTCTTAGTGGATGCTATGACTTCTGTATACTAAGTGTTCAGTTTGTGGACCTTTCTTCCTTCGTCTTCATCCTATTTATATGCCCTCCTTATAACTACTGTTGGAAATGCTTCTAACCGTCTCTGGGGCCCCCTTGGGTTGATTCATCACACACAACTCCCATGTTCCCACGTTTTCTGATGTGTTGGTAAATAGAACCAACTTAAAACTGTTTTCTGACGTGGCTGGAACCTGGATCAAACTTGCTTCGAGCATGACTTCTATGGGGTCTTCCTTCGAACTCTGATGACTAACTGATGTTCTTGAGGATTCAAACTACAAACCACTATTTCGAGATGCAATACTCATTTAGTTTCGAGTCTGGAATCCTTACCACTCTGGGCCTTCTTTGAACTCTTACTGAAAACTTAATTCTTTCCCGACATAGCTTAATATTTCAATTTTATACCAATAGATGCCCCTCCAAAATGATGGGTTCGAAGAAGCACTAAGGACCCAACATTTTGTTCGAACCATGCCATGTCTCCTGGTATTCAGGTAACTGGCCACGTGCATGTTACCCATTACCTAAAACACTTAAACCCCATGATTAACATAACCATTATGTGGCTTAAATAATGAGTTTAAGGCTTTAACTACGAGAACTTTGGGTTCTTCACTTTTGTCTTGTAGTGAGGTTTAAAAGGGCATTTCTTCTTCTCTCTCTTCACTTTGCCTTCTTCCTCACGAATCCATTCCTTCCTTTCATTGTCTCTTTGCTTCTATGCAAGTCTCTCCTTTGCCAACTGAACTCTTCCTTTTACATTTACTTCTCACTTTTCTTCTTTCTTTGCTATATTTCAATGGCTAGTGAGAATATTCCCTCGCTCTTTCTGAGTGATTAGTATAAGGTGGTTTATCCCCACTCCCTTGGCCTCTGAAAATGCAGAATTGATTGTCAAGGAAGACGCCACCTTCGTTCCTGAACCAACAGCTACAGATGGGAATGTTGAAGCTTGGAGGAAACATGTTCTGATTCCTTTCAACGTTGATGGCTTACGCATGGCATTCTTGGGGCCGTATGAATTCCCCCCTAAAACTCTTCAGTTCAAATATTTTCATTTTGCTTATCATCCGGAAAACATCTTGGCCTTTGATGGTCCAATTAGAGTGGACTTCCCAGAGAAGAATCTATTCCGAGCCATACCAATGGTTGACAAGAATGTTGGAAATTAAAACTTGGCTACATGATGAAGATGCATGCTATAATCTATCTTTTGCTTCTATATGGCATGAAAGCTAGATTATCATGCTACTTAAAAGTCAAGGTTTTCAACTACATGCTATAATCTATGTTTTGGTTCTATATGGCATGAAAACTAGATTATCATGCTATTGAAAGTCAAGATTTACAACTTGTCATTTTAGTGATTTAACAATCATGCATGCTTGGTTTAAAAGTCACAAAGGTGGCTTGTTTTGTTGGTTTTAGAGCTTATGTTTTAGTATAAATAGGTGTGGTATTAGTTAGTTTAAGCATCGAGGTGAGTGTTAGAAATTGATAGAAAAACTTCAACAAGTTTTTTGTGTCATCTTGAGTGTGTAAGTTGTTAACAAATGTCAAGTTTGTGAGTGTATTATTCATCAACAAAATAAAAAAGTTTGTGTGAAATTAGTTCTTAAGTGTTTATAATTTTTTTTTGGCATATACAATTTATAAAGGCAATTTATTTTAATTGCCAACATCTGGTATCAGAGCTTGTATTACCAAGATGGCATCAAGTTCAAACATAGGAGTAAATCAAGTTCAACAAGTGTAAATCCTAATCTACAAGTACGATGGTAGATCAAATTTTTCCATGTGGACAAATTGTCAAAAAAGGTTTTGTTGAACCAATCGGAGAAGGAAAAGAAAAAAACAGAGCAACAACAAGTAGAAAAATATTGTCTACTTAATCAAAGAGCTTTGTTTTTTATCTGTCAATCCGTGGAGCTGCCCGTTCTTGAGAAAAATTTCCATGCTAAAATAGCAAAATAAGCTTGGGAAATTTTGCTCAAAACATATGAAGGTGTTGATCCAGTCAAACGGACGAGATTGCAAGGTCTAAAGTGACAGTTTGAGCTTATGGAGCAAGGCAAGGATGAAAATATTCATGACTATTTTTCATGAATGGATAAGCTGGTCAACGATATGAAGAACAATGGTGATGATATATCAGAAAAAGAAGTCATGGAGAAAATCATGCGCACACTCACACCTCGATTTGATTACGTGGTGACAGATATTGAAGAGTCAAAAGATCTCAGCAAAATGACATTAAATGATTTACAAGCGTCTTTAGAGTCACGTGAGATGCGGATGAACGAGAGATCAAGTGGCACAATTGAACTAGCATTGAAAGCACAAACAAATGTTAGAAGAAAGGGACCTGTGCAAAGAAAGGCCAATCAAAATCAAAGGGGTCTGAATTTCAAAGGAAGAGGGAGGAATTTTCAAATTGACTCAAGCCAAAGTACAAAGGGCAATGGTTCTTTTCAAAACAAATCTAATATTCAATGCCATGAATGCAAGAAGTTCGAACATTTCCAGTCTGAATGCAAATCTCATATTCAGTGCCATAACTGCAGCAAGTATGGTCACTATAGTCGAGAATGTCGTGCCAAAGCATTCAATATTAGAGAGAACCATGCTCAAGTTGCAGAAAATGAAGATGATATGAAGGTGGTGCTCATAACAAGTCATGCATTAGCTGATAAAAATAACAACCAGTGGTTGTTAGATACAGGCTGCAACAATCATCTAAGTGGAAAAAAGAATTATTTTCTCACTTAGATGAAAATTTCAAAACCACTGTCAAGCTTAGTGATAATTCAAAACTTGAAGTCATGGGAAAAGGGAAGATTGCCATCAGATTGAAAGATGGATCTTTAAATTATATTTCTGATGTATTTTATGTACCTGGCATATGTCAGAATCTCTTGAGTGTGGGACAACTAGCTGAGAAAGACTATGATCTGCGATTCAACAAAAGAGGTTGCACCATAAATGATGTGGAGATGGGGCTAATAGCAAAGACGAACATGTCAAGGAATCGTCTATTTCCGATGAATATCAAGTATGATGTTGCTTTATGTTGTAACACCACTGTTATTGATGATAATTGGCTTTGGCATATGCGACTTGGACACTTCAACTTTGAAATTATTAAGTTTCTTGCAAACAAAAAATGGGTTACCGGCTTGCCTGTTATCCAAGTTCCAGAACAACTATGGGAAAACTGTGTAGTTGGTAAAAAGCTTCGAGATCCTTTTCCAAAAGGACGTGCATGGAGAGCCACAAAACCACTTGAGCTTGTGTAGTATACCTATTAAATAGGTGTCCTGTTAAAAGTGTACGTGATAAAACTTCACAAGAAGCTTGGTGTGGGGAAAAGCCCAATCTAAGTCACTTGAAAGTCTTTGGTTGCATTGCTTATGCACATGTTCCAGATGAATTGAGGAAGAAGCTCGATAACAAAGCAGAAAAATGTAACTTTGTTTGGTACAGTGAAGAAACTAAAGGCTACAAGTTGTATAATCCAAAAACCCAAAAGGCAATCATCAGTCAAGATGTTACCTTTGATGATAATGGAACATGGGATTAGTCAAAAAAGAAAAAGGAGATATTGCCTGAACCTATAACTGTAAATGAAAAAGCAAAACAGGATAATCATCCACCAACTACTCATTCAGATGAATCAGCAGCTGATACTCAAACTTGTAGATATCAACAACGAGATAGACATCCACCTGCTCATTTACAAGATTATGAAGTTCTAAGGGATGATGACTCTAATGATAGGGAGGAAGAAGTTACTTATTATGCCTTGTTTGCTGATTGTAATCCCGTCACATATGAGGAAGCATCCAATGATGATCATTGGATTAAAGCGATGGATGAAGAAATTCAAGCCATTGAGAAGAATAATACATGGGAGTTAGAAACTTTTCTAGAAGGAAAGAAGCCAATTGGTGTTAAATGGGTGTACAAGACAAAGTTCAAGCCAACTGGAGAAATTGAACGTTTCAAGGCACGATTAGTGGCAAAAGGGTACAAATAGAAACTTGGAATTGACTACTTTGAAGTATTTGCTCCAGTTGCTAGATTGGACACGGTACGCATGATTCTTTCTCTTGCTGCCCAAAATCAGTGGAAAATATTTCAAATGGATGTCAAATCTGCTTTCTTGGATGGTGTCCTTGAAGAAGAAGTTTACATAGAGCATCCTCCAGGTTATCTTAAACAAGTAGAGGAAGATAAAGTCTACAGATGGAAGAAAGCACTATATGGACTAAAGCAGGCACCAAGAGCATGGTATACACGTATCGACACATACTTCATTGAACATATCTTTCACAGGAGTCCATATGAGCATGCTTTATATGTCAAAACCAATCAGGCTGGAGATATCATCATTGTTTGTCTATACGTGGATGATTTGATCTTCACCGGTAACAATTCGAAATTGTTAGCTGAATTTCGAGAAAATATGACCACACATTTTGAAATGACAGATATGGGTCTTATGTCATATTTCTTAGGAATTGAAGTGAAGCAGACAAATAAAGGAATGTTTATCTCTCAAAAGAAATATGCAACAGATGTCTTAAAGAAGTTCAAGATGGAAGCCTGCAAACTAATGTTGACACCAGTACAAGAAAGATTGAAGCTAGAAAAGGAAAGTGGTAGTGATCCGGTTAATTCAACTATTTTTAGAAGATTGGTGGGAAGTCTAAGGTACTTGATAGCAACAAGATCTGATATACTTTATGGAGTTGGGCTCATAAGCAGATTCATGGATTCACCAAGACAATCTCATTGGCAAGCTGCAAAACGAATTCTAAGGTATGTTAAAGATACAATTAATGAAGGCATATTTTATTCAAGTTTTTGCAAGCCAGAATTGGTTGGATACACAGACAGTGATTGGGGTGGTGATGCTTCAACACGAAAAAACACTTCAGGTTATGCTTTTCATCTTAGTTCAATTGTATTTTCTTGGTCCTCCAAGAAATAACAAGTTGTTTCCCTTTCAACAGCTAAGGTAGAGTATATAGCAGCAACAAATTGTGCTACTTAAGCAGTTTGGTTGCAAAGAATATTGAGTGAGCTACAACATCAACAAGATGGTCCTACGAAAATATTCTGTGACAATAAATCAACAATTGCTTTAACAAAGAATCCCGTGTTTCATGGTCGCAACAAACACATTGAAATCAAGTATCACTATATGCGAGATTTGGTCACAGATAAAGAAATTGTGGTGGAATATTGTTCGTCGGAAGATCAAATAGCATATATCTTTGCAAAGCCACTCAAAGTCAATTCATTCTTGAAGTTGAAGAATATGCTTGGGAAGATCAAGCCAAGTTTTAGTGAGGATGTTGAAAATTAAAACTCGGCTACATGATGATGCATGCTATAATCTATCTTTTGTTTCTATATGTAGGGATGACAATGGGTACCCTCTGGGAAGGGTACCACAATGCCCGTCGACCCCGTACCCGCATTTTTAAAAAAAGCCCATACCCGTGTCCATTACCAACACTTTTATTAAGTAAAAAATTAACAACTTACTAAAAAATATTAATTTAAGAAAACTATATCTCGAAAAATTACTCGAAGATCGTCCAAACATAATTTTTAAATATCAGTGACAATAATATAATTACATTGAAACACAATATGTTATTGTTCTAAAAGACAATACATGATCTAAAGTCCAAATTTTTTATTAAATATTACAATATACTTTCACGTCACACTATTTTATAAACTTGGATATCATGTGTTAGAATTGTCCAAGATTTATTAAAAATGATTATTAACATTAATTAGTCATATATTACAAAATAAAAAAACACAAATATATAGTTTTAAAAAAATTAATTTGTAATATATTATATATATCAATTTTAAAAATATATTAGATATTTTAATAAAATTAATATATTCCTATATAATTAAATATAGTGCCCGTACCCGTGCCCGTATTACCCAGCCCATTGCAGGTAATTTTTGCAGGTACCCACAGGGCTTGGGCTCAATTGTCATCCATGTCTATATGGCATGGAAACTAGATTATCATGCTACTTAAAAGTCAAGATTTTCAACTACAAGCTATAATCTATGTTTTGGTTCTATATGGCATGAAAACTAGATTATCATGCCATTGAAAGTCAAGATTTACAACTTGTCATTTTAGTGATTTAACAACCATGCATGCTTGGTTTAAAAGTCACAAAACGTGGTCTGTTTTGTTGGTTTTAGAGCTTATGTTTTAGTATAAATATGTGTGGTATTAGTTAGTTTAAACATCAAGGTGAGTGTTAGAAATTGAGAAAAACTTCAACAAATTTTTCGTGTCATCTTGAGTGTGTACGTTGACTATTAACAAATGTCAAGTTTGTGAGTGTATTATTCATCAATAAAATAAAAAAGTGTGTGAAATTAGTTCTTTAGTGTTCATAATTTTTTTTGCATATACAATTTATCAAGACAATTTATTTTAATCGCCAACAAGAAGACTTACTTGCCTTCGCTCGAGAAGGTTCAAGGAAAAAAGGGTGAGCTCTGGAAGCAATTAGGGAATTTTCTACCTTATTCAATTGTCTCGTCACTCCTTAGACTACTACACTCATGACCTTCTCCTAACCTCTTTTTATTTCTAGGATCGAGCCACTTGCTCTTTCTTTCTCCCTTGTGGGATGGTCACTCCAACTCTTTTGTTTGTGGCCGCTATCACTGGCCTCGAGCCTTATGGGGAGAGCTACCACTCTCAAACTTTGTATTCTACTCAAGGTCACTCTAGTGTTCTTGAAGCTTGATCCCCTTAGCCACCTGCTTGCACGAGGGGAGGAGAATAAATTTGGCTAAGTTATTACTTGACCACCTTCACCTTTGCCTTTCTGGAATTATTGGTCAGTTTAGGCAGGCCAAACCTTTGGACGGTGGCGCGCGATGGGGGTACCTACAGAAGGCACTCTGACGCTCAAGTCAATGAGAGTATAGGGTGAGTATGAGTAAGGGATGATTCAGTTACCTTGTATTAGTGGGGAGGCTTCCCCTTATATAGGTGATCTCTGCTGGTGTAGGAGGTGACACAGGCTCCTTAGCTGGAAAGGTTAGCCATGATTACGCCATAATCCCTCTGCTATGGCCGTAAATCATGGTTGCTTGTGTCAGTGTTAATGCTGCCCAGAGCAGGAGGCATGGGGTGCATTAAATGCGATGAGACTTGGTAGGTAGCCTAGGTCTGGTTACCTACGGTCGACAGGTCCGAGGTCAAGGTTGTAGTCCCTAAAGACCTCGTCTGTAGCCATTATCAAGTGTACCTGGAATAGATCTTCGTTGATCTCGTCTGAGTAATGTGGCACAACACACATCGAAGGTATCTCCCCGGACCTCGTTTGGAGTGAGTGGTACAACACACATCGGAGGTATCTCCCCAGGCGCTCGGACGGAGTGAGTTATCTCGGACTAGTCCGGATCAGTTGCCCCTCATCTCGAAGGCCAATGGATGCAGCTAGTATAAGTAACCAAGAGGTGACCAGCCGAGAGATCGCTACCACCGATCGATGTAGTTGGGTTGACCAAGAGGTGGTGGGCATCACTTCTCGTTATGAGCCGGGATCGGATGCTTTCCTCCGCGGTCGTTATTCCATTGCTGAAAGGGAAGATGCGAATCAGCACTCCATTGTTGCTCGCCCGGTTGGGGGCAGAGTTTGTGAGACAGAGGAGACTTCGGCCAGGTTCATCTATATGTATAGTTTCGTGGTTTCTCGTCTAAAGGTTAGGGCACCTTTTTCTTCCATTGAGAAGATCGTTCCGTTCCATTTACAAGTGGCGCCGGCGCAACTTCACCTGAATACGTGGGCTTTCATGAAGACGTTCCAAAGATTGGGTCGGCACCTGAATTTTGACCCTACTATTCGTTTATTCTTTCATATCTTTTCTGTGATAAGAAAGAATGCCGAAGATCATTCTTGGGTAAGTGTCTGAGGTCTTCAGGGGAAGTCGGTTTTGGATCTTTATGTTGATTTCGCGAAGACTTCCAGAGTATCCTTCAAGCAAGAATTCTTTAAAGTGGTTCCTAATGATGGGGTATTGCCGTTTTGGAGGAGTTCTTGGGAGGAAGTGGAGCCGACTTTCAACATCTATTACTGTCGGTGCCACTACAATCGGGCTCCTAACACATACACCTATAATGAAGATCGGTTTTCCGTGGCGGAGAAAACGACTTTGAAGCCACTGATGGACGCGATTGAGAGCCGAGGTGGCCGCCGTTTCTCAACTCGCCTATTGATCGATACCCTTGTTAATCAGCTTGCTACTGCTATAGGTATGTTTCTAGCATGTCGTTTGACATGTCGGTTATGTTTGTCAATCCGTGTGTTAACTGACTTTATCATTTCTTTGTTTTGCAGAGGCTGAAAACATGCAGCTTGCCTAATTGCTCCAACAAGTCGCTGCTGTCGGGGTTGCCGTCGCCCGTGTTGTGGAAAGAGGAAGAGGAAGCAGACTCGATCCCAGTCGACCTCGACCGAGCCTGTTATTCAATCGGCTGAACCGACTCAATCGTTCGTGGATTTGACCGGGCAGACTGAGCCCTGTGTGGAAGGTGTGTCGGGGGTTGCGGGTCCAGAGCCCGAGCTTACTGTGCCTGCTCTAAAGAAGGTTTGTACTGAAGAAGTCGGCCCCGTGGTGAACCAAGCGAGGCAGAGTTCACAAGCAGTTCCAGATGTATTTTGGATTGGGGGTCTTTCCCATTTTTCTGAGGGTTTCAACCCTGATCATCCTCGGATCATCCAACTCTTCTATTCGGACAGGATCCAGGATCTCTTCCTGAAAGACCAGGTTAACCTTGAAACTTTGATCCGGGATGCTCAGCACGACCGGCTCCAAGAGATCTCTTTCTTGAAGTACTTGGAGAAAGACTTGCTTCCGACTACCACCCGACTCAATGAGGCTTATGACAAAGCTTGTAAGGCCTCGAAGAAAGTTGATGATGAGAATGTCTAGTTAAAGGCCGAGAAGGAGGGTTTGATAGTACAGCTAGGTGCAGTCGGGAAGGCTCAGAAGGATGCTGAGAAGGCGTGGAAAGATGCCGAGACGTCACAAAAGAATGCTGAGAAAAAGTTGTTGGATTCTGAAGAAAACCACAAGGCCTTGAAATCAAAGATTCATCAGCTGGAGGTCAGTCATAGGACCGAAGTAGAAAAGATGAAATTTGATCATGAGGCCGAGCTGGAGGAGTTGCGAATCAAGTTGCAGGAAGCGGAAGTTTTAAAGAATAAAATGCTTGTTGATACAGTCGGCTTTGCTCAGGAGGCTTTCGACCATGCCGTTGATCAGGTTAAAGCTTGGAATTCGGCTTATAACCTAGATACTTGCAACCTCTCACTGGCGTACGAGGTTCATAACAATACTATTATGAGAGAAAACGGCGAGGGCGGTAAGGTTGAGGTCTTGGCTGAGGCTGATCTTGTTCCGACCACTTCCGAGATGCCTACCCAGGGGGTACTGATGCATTGGCTTGAGTTTAATTTCTTTTAAGTTTATCTCCTCAGCCTGTTTAGGCCGAAACATTATGTAAAACTTATTTATTACTTTTAACGTTGCATTTTTGTTTGTCTTTTTTCGGTTTATGCTCTAGTATCGGTTTGCAAGTATTTCCCCTATGGACAATTACCGTTTTTTGTTTGATTGTGCGTTGCCTTATCGTTTCTCTTTCTAACGTATACCAGTCAACACGAGGTTTCATATCGGTTTTCAAGTCGATATTTTATATTTAAACAAGGTTTTCACACCGTTGATTTTAACTGGAATGCTTTTTCATTGATAATCATAAGGTACATATGTCGGTTTTGCATCCGCCCCTAATCAGTTGTGATATTTTCTAAGGTTGGTAACATTCCAGTGCCTTGGGATTTCACTCCCTTCGAATGTTTCCAATCAGTAAGCTCCTTTCCCAGTTGAGTCGATGATCCGATATGCTCCCTCCCAATTTGGTGCTAACTTTCCTTGTTGTGCGTTTCTCCCCCCAATGTCGACTCTTCGAAGTACGAGATCTCCTATGCCGAACTTCTGACATAGGAACCTTTTATTATGCCTGAGGGCCACTCTTTTTTTGCCGCTTCATCTCGGATATAGGCCATGACGCGTCGCTCCTCCAAGAAGTCAAGATCTTCGAGAATGAGATGGGAATTTTGCGTCTCATTTACATTCTCGGTCCTCCAGCTTGGTTCTCCGATTTCGACTGGGATGACGGCCTCCGTTCCGTACGTAAGTCGGAATGGCGATACACCTGTGGATGAGTGTGTGGTCGTCCGGTATGCCCATAGGACGTTATCCAGCTGCTCAGCCCTTTTCCCTTTGACCTAGTCCAACCTCCTTTTTAGGCCCCTCAGGATGACTCTGTTTGCAGCTTTTGCTTGTCCGTTAGTTTGGGGGTGTTCTACCGATGTGAAGTGCTGCTTGATGTGCAAGCCGACCATAAGTTCTCGAAACCCCTTGTCAGCGAACTGTGTTCCATTATCGGTTACTACGACATTCGGGATACCAAACCTACTAATGATGTTCTTATAGAAGAACTTCTGAACTTTGGCAAAGGAGATGGTGACTAATGCTTCTGCTTCGGTCTACTTAGTAAAGTGATCAATTGCTACAATAAAAAAGCTTTACTTGCCCGGGAGCTGGAGGGAAAGGGCCGAGGATATCCATACCCCATCTGAGGAACGGCCAAGGAACCGAAGTGGTGGACATTTCTTCTGTAGGAGCGTTGTGTAGGTCAACATGTCTCTAACATGGATCGCACTTCCGGACGTACTCGGCCGCATCCTTCTCCAGTGTTGGCCAATAGTATCCTGCTCTTAAGATTTTCTTAGCAAGCTCTCTACCTCCGAGGTGGTTACCACAACTTCCTTCATGTATCTCGGCCATGACATAAGGAGTCTCTGTCGGGGAAAGACACTTCAGCATTGGAGATGAGAAACCTTTCTTGTACAATCTGTCGTCGACCATCACATACCAAGCCGAGATGCGTCTGATTTTCCTTACTTCTTTCTCCTCATCAGGGAGGGATCCGTCGTCTAGGAAGGTTTTGATGGGGGTCATCCAATAGGGGGTTGTGTCGATTTCCATCATATGTTGCTGTTGGAGAATGCTTGGGGCACTCAACGTGTCTTGGACGACGGATTTTTTGTTTCCTGGTTCCTTTGTACTAGCCAGCCGAGATAGGATGTCTGCTCTTGTGTTTTGCTCCCGGGGAACATATTGGAACTTGATTGTTTTGAAATGCTCCGAGGCTTCCTTGACCTTGGCCAGGTATTGCTGAAGAATAGGCTCTCTGGCCTGGTATTCTCCCTTAATTTGGGACACCATTAACTGGGAGTCGCTACACAGGATGATTGTTTCTGCACCAAGATCTTTAGCCAATGCCAGTCCTGCTAGATATGCTTCATATTCGTCTTGGTTGTTCGAAGTTTTGAACTCGAACTTTAGAGATTGCTCAACAATTAGTCTGGAATTATCTTCAAGGACAACTCCTGCTCCTGCTCCTTGTCCCTTCACATTGGAAGACCCATCCACATATATCGTCCAAGAGTTGGTGGTCTTTTGGGATTGGGACCCTGTCATCTCGAGGATGAAGTCGGCTAGTACCTAGGCTTTGATGGCTACCCAAGGTTCATATGAGATATCATGCTCGGAGAGTTCTACCACCTATGTGATCATCCTCCCTACGAGATCTGGCTTGTGAAGGACCGACTTGATTGGGAGATTGGTTCGCACAGTGACTGGGTGTGCCTGAAAATAGGGGCGGAGTCACCTGGCTGAGGTGATGATGGCAAACGCTGCTTTTTCTAGTTTCTGAATTCTTTGCTCTGGTCCTTGCAGTGCTTTGCATGTGAAGTACACCAGACTTTGACTATCTCGGCTATCTTTGACAAGAACTAAGCTGATTGCTTCTTTGCCAACTGATAGGTACAAGTATAGCCTCTCTCCTGGGTCCGACTTTACCAGGATGGGGGGTTAGCCAATGCCTGCTTGAAGCCTTGGACGGCTGCCTCACATTCTTCACTCCACTCGAAGGTCTTTCCTTTCCAGATCAGTTGGTACAGAGGGAGAGATTTATGGGCCGACTTGGCAAGGAAGCGGGTTAGGGCCGTTATCCTTCCGGTTAGCTATTGAACCTCTTTGACCGACTTGGGGCTCTGCATCTCCAATATGACTTTACATTTTTCTGGGTTGGCTTTTATGCCTCTGCTTGTTAGCATATAACCGAGGAAATGTCCAGCTGGTACACCAAAGGTGCAATTGAGAGGGTTCAGCCTCATGTTGTGCTTCCTTAGTCAGTTAAAGACCTTCTCTAGGTCAGCCACTGGGTCTCATCCTTCAGGTGTCTTTACGATGATGTCATCTACGTACACCTCCACAACGTCTCCGATGAGTTCTCTGAACATCTTCATCATCATCCTTTGGGTTTTTGAGACCAAAGGGCATCATTGTTTAAAAGAAGGTGCCTTGGTCGGTGGTCCGCGACAAACATGGGTATTTGGTTATAACCAGAATAAGCATCCATGAATGATAGGAAACGATAGCCAGATGAGTTGTCAACTAACCTGTCAATATTGGGCAAAGGGAAGGGATCCTTTAGGCATGCTTTGTTGAGGTCGGTGTAGTCGACGCACATTCGCCATTTTCCACTTGATTTCTTTACGAGGACGACATTGGCTAACCAGGTGGCGTACCTTGTTTCTCAGATGAAGCCTGCCTTCAGTAGCTCGGTTGTCTGCTCCTTGATATCTTGCTGCCGTTTTGGTCCCATCTTCCTCTTCTTCTGGGCGACCAGTTTCAACCTAGGATCCACAAACAGCTTATGGCAGTAGAAATTGGGGTCTATCCCGGGCATGTCGGCTGCTGTCCAGGCAAATAAATATGCATTCTTTAGGAGGAGATTTTTCATTCCTTCCTCAAATTCTGGAGGGAGGTGTGAGCCGACTTTGGTGGTCTGACCGTCTTCCCGTATGATTTGGAGTGGGTTAGATTCTCCTCTTGGGCTCAACCTCTCTTGGCTTCTTCCTTCTTCTCTTGCATCAATCCTGGGGTCGAGGTCCACGAGGGAAACATTGTGCCTAGCCTTTGGGACCAAAGTCTGGGCACTTGGTGAGGGGTTTTCGACCCACTTCAGGCTGGTGTTGTAGCAACTTCTCGCCATCTACTAATCTCCCCTTACTGTTGCTACTTTTCCTTCCCTTGTGGGGAACTTCATGGAAAGGTGGGGTGTGGAAACCATGGATCCGATGGCCTTCAAACTTGGTCTTCCCAAGATATCATTGTAAGAACTTTTACAGGGTACCACGATGAATTTAGCTTTCACAGTCTTGCTTCCACCAGTTCCGATCAGAGTAACAAGCGTATCCATGTACCCTAACGGCTGGATTCTGTCCCCCGAGAAGCTGACTAGGTCGTTGTCATATGGCAGAAGGTCACCTAGGCTGATTCCCATCTGCTTGAAACAGTTCTCGTAGATAATGTCGACCGAGCTTCCTTGATCTATTAGCATTTGCTTTACGTCTACGTTTGCAATAACAACTGTTACTACCATCGGATCATCATTCCCAAGGGTGATGTCTGCGAAGTCCCTGCTATAAAAGGTGATTGCTGGGGAGGGGGAGGATTGGCATGCCGACGCGAACTTCTCGAATCATCTCTGACGTTCATAACTTCCCTCAGGGCTCTTTTCCTAGAGTTGGAAGACGATCCTCCACCCCCGAATCCTCCTGCTATTATGTTGATGGTAATCTGAGGTTGTTCACCTCGGCTTTTGGTCGGGGATGACTCCTTTCCTTTCCTGTCTGATGTTCCTCTGGGCTTGGGGGACCGGGGGCGGTGTCTCCTTCTATCGGACCTTGACAGGGAATGGTGGTTTCCTCGTCTATGGTCTCGGCTCCGGATTCCCAACCCAGGCTTGTTTCTCTTCACAAAGTGCCCGAGGTTTCCCTCTCGAATTAGCTGCTCGATGGCATCCTTAAGTTGATAACTATCGTCTGTATCGTGGTCATGTCCTTTATGGAAGGCACAATACCGGCTCTTGTTGCCCTGGGTGGATTTTATGGGAGGTGGCCGCTTTACTTCAGCAAGCTCGGCGTTGTGGACCTCCTGGAAGATCCGGGAAAGACTTCTGTTGAGGGGGGTATACTGACCCTCATACCTCCCTTTGAACTTCTTCCTTTCTTCTCTACGCTCCTTTCTTCTTTTTTCCTCCTTCTCCTGAGTCAGGACCTCTTTGCCACTAGTGTGTTTGCTCGTACCTTCGAGGTGTATCTCTTCATTAATAAATTGGGCCACCCGTTCCCTGAAGGTTGTCATGTTATGGACCCTTATCCTTCTCAGCGATATGTCCAAGGGCGTCCCTTTGTGAAGTGCCTCCACTGCATAATGTAGCTGGACCTCATCAGCTACATTAGGGGTAAGGGCCACCTCTTTGTAGAATCTCGCCAGGAAGTCACGCAGGGTCTCGGTTTCCCCTTGCCTAACTTTGGCCAAGGTATGGGAATCTCTCGGGATTTGATTGCCATACTGAAACGCTTGGCGAACGCAGCCGCGAGCTCATCCCACTTGTCCACCGAGTTTTACGGGAGTGTCCTGAACTAGGTATGAGCCTCATCATCTAAGGTCCGAGAAAAGCTTCTACACATTATATCGTCTTGAGCACCGAGGAAGAGCATTTCGTTGAAGAATCGGTCAAGGTGTCTTCCGGGGTCAATCTCGCCTGTGTAGAGACAGATAGTAGTGAATGGCCGCAGTTATCGGTCTGGAATCTCGACCTGAGCCAGACGGTGTGTGAAAGGGTGATGCAAGGTGTTGAGGTCGGCTACCCCGGATAGTGGAGCGGCCGGGGTGGTGGGAGGCACAAGAGCCATCGTGATGATAGGGTTTGGAGTGGCTGGGGTTGCTGGGTTTCCGGCCGACATGGGGGTCAGATTGACTTGGTTGCCAGCCAGTGTCTCATGATTTTTCTGGGGGGTGGCGCCAACGGCCGCGACATCGGCCTTAGGTATATATCCTTGGTCGCTCTTCGTTGGGGTTTGTAGGACATCGTCTATGGCCGAAGGCATGCGAGGACGGCTTCTCCCACGGGTACGACTCATCTGCTCAGTCTGGGAACTGGAGGAGGAAGATTCCTCGTGGGTGGTGTCATCCTGGGAAGAGAATGTCAGCTTCTTCGAGGGGAGGTCTCTGGTGTGGAAAGACCTTCTAGACGACATGTTTCTTCGGCTTTTCTCCTTTCTGCAGTATCTCCGTCTGGGTGCAGCAGGAATGAGTGATTCCAGGTACCGGATTCTCTGGTCTAGCTCCCTAACTGACTGGCTCTTCTTCTTCCTTCTCCTAGGGATTGGAGAGGGGGTCCTCTCATCTCCGTCATGTAGGAACACAGGAAAACACTAGAAGGGGGTTGAATAGTGTTTCTAAATATTTTAGAAAGCTTTTCGCAAACAGGTGTTAAAAACACGATTTCAGACAGGCTCTTAAAGGGCTGTCTGAAGTTTTCAGACGGCTTGTAAAAACTGATTTTAAAAGATGTTTTGTGCCTTTATAAAATATCAGATTAATTACTCTAACCCCTTGATTAGTATAAAAAGAATTGACAAGAGATAAGGGTAAGAAAACTTAGCCAAGGAATTTATCTTGGTTCACTCACTACCACCGTGAGCTACGTCCAGTCCCAATGCCAACTAGCAATTGGATTTTCTATTAATCTTTCAAGATTACAAGTATTCTTTTACAGTAAAGCCTCTTCAGGCTCTACAACCAAGTATTCTTTTACAGTCAAGCCTCTTCAGGCTCTATAACCAAGTATTCTTTTACAATCAAGCCTCTTCAGGCTCTACAACCCAGTATTCTTTTACAGTCAAGCCTCTCCAGGTTCAAACCAACAAGTATTCTTTTTCAGACAAGCCTTTCCAGGCTCAACAAATAAATACAGAGAAGGTAAAATGCTTAAGCTTATAAACTATATCAGTCTTGAAGCTTAAACAATTACAAGTGTACAGAAAAACTGAGGTATGCTCAGGATAATACAATATGTGTACAAAGATAAAGATTATCAGAGTTGTTGCAGCGAAAACTTTTCAAGCCTTTTGTTCTCGTTAAAAAAAATTCTTCTCTATATCTGTCGCTTGATGGTCTTCAAAGGAGGGGTATTTATACCCAATCTTTAATCCGTTGAAATACCACTGTTAAGAGATAGTATTAAATGCTATTTAATCCGTTGTGAGACATGCTTCTGAGAGCTCTGATTTTTCTGACATGGTACAAGATTGCTCCTGCCATAAAGTTGCTACAAATGTTGCTGCAGAGGCTGCGTTGCAGAGATTTCCTCAGTGGTGTATGAAATTCAAAAACACCAGGAAAGGTCTCTGTGTTCCTTGCTATAAATGTGTTTGAAAAGATACATGCAACAGAGGTTCAGAAAAGTCTTCACAAACTTCAGCAGAGGGTGCCACGTCATAAAAGAGACTTCAGACGACTTCAATACTTCAGACGGGTTGAACTACTTCAGACAGCTTCAACTCTTCAGACGAGTTTTGCTTCTTAAGACAGCTTCAACACTTAGTCTTTTTATGTAGGCTCATAGTGACTCTTGCTGAAATCATAGATAAAATATTAAAGCATATGTGTATCTGTGATAAATACTTTAAGTCAAATTTGTCAACCATTAAAACTTGGGAATCTAGTTGTCTTAAAACATCATAAACAGTCTTATGATATTTTTGAGACTCAACATTCTCCCCCTTTTTAATGATGACAAATTTGGTTAAAATATACAAATCTGTAATCAGTTTTTGAGAATAATAAAGCTCCCCCTGAGAGAGAAATATCCTTTAATAGGTTCTGTTTAAGGTATATTTTACTCATTTGCTCAAATTTCTCAGAAATGTTCTCAGAAAAACATATGTACTCCCCCTGAGTCCTGTAACCACTTCAGATTTGGTTAGTTTAATACTCCCCCTTTTGTCATCAATCAAAAGGGAATATCAGAGCAAAACAGTAACAGAGCAATTTATTCAGTTAAAACATATATATCAGAGCACAAATAATCAACTCAAAATATGAGATAAGCCACTGATTGTATTTAATGAATGTTCAGATAAAGAAATAGACAATCAGACACTTGTTATAAACATGAAAATAAGCAAAGACAATGGCTAAATTAACAGTTTAATCCTTCTTCTTCAGCAAAACCTCAGTCAGAAAGGAAATCAAGTCTTCCTTGGCCTTGTCTATTGCTGCTTCCACTTAGGTTTTCAAATCCTGCTGACCAGATTTCATAAGCTGCTGTTCTTGAAGAATCTGCTCTTGCTTAGCAATAAGATGCTTAGTCTTCTTCTCTTGATCAGCATACTTCTTTTCAAGTTTCTTGACTTTGGTCTTCAGCTTCAAATTTTCCTCAGACAAGTCTTGCTCAGATTCATACAAAATCAATTGGATGTAGGGGCAAACAAATCTAAGCACTCCAAAGCCTGGCTCCAAACTGTATTCAGAAGGTTTGAACACAGGGCAAAAGAAGGTTCCAATGGGGTTCAGTACTACCCAGTCTTCATTAAAAGAGTCAACAGGTGGGGGAAAGTGATCTCTCAGATAGTGATATGAGACATTTGTTGACTTTCCAAGTCCAACTTCAGAAGCAGCATCAGGACCAGTTGATCCCGAAGATGATCCAACATCTTCTCTGATCTTCCAGTAAGAGGACCACATCCAATCTTGAAGTAGTTGATCCAGGCCTCCTCCTTGGTTACTGATGAACTCTGGTAAAGATTCCCACTCTGATGGACTCATCATTTCAGACAGAGGTGCAGATGCAGAATAAACTTTAGCTTCTTTGAATTTCTCACCCTGTCCTTCCTTTAAGGGATACTTAGGAACTATTCTATCAGGTTTCACCAAGATTTTTGTGGTTGGCCTGATTGAACAAGTTCTAGGAGGCCTGTAGCCTCTCATCCCAACTCCCTTGTGCAAATCCCTCTGAAACAGCTCAGACTCAGTGTTCAGCTGCCTCACGAAACTTCATTCATCATTATTTAACCTATGGGAATCATCTGAGAATAGATTGATGGGAGCCCAAGTATGTGCAAGAGGGACAACACCTTTCCTGATCTTTTCTAATCCTCCTGAAACAACACTGTATTGATTTCTAACTTCAACAACAGTTTTCCTGATTAAGCCATGATGCAAGGATACAATAGGTGTTGATCTAAAATACTGTAGCTCTTCAGACAGGTTGCTAAACTTGGGCAATGAGCAGGGATCAGAAGGAAGGAGAGATAACTGTAGAGCATCAGTAAGCACTTGCTCTTCTTCAACAAGGATCTCTTCTTGTTGTGAAGGTGGGGGAGATAAATGTGGTGGGGGTATAGGTGGTGGTGGTGAAGATGAAGGTAAAGGTGATATCAGAGCAAGGTCATGGGTTCGTGGGGAAGGTAAAGTAGGTTCAGAGAGTTGATTCTCTGAAGGTTGTGGTGAGGTAGGTTCAGAGGGTTTGTTTTCTGTTGGTTTAGAGGGTTCAGAGGGTAGGTTTTCTGTTTGTGGAGGTGGTGATGGTTGTGTTAGAGGTGAAGATGGTTATTTTTCAGGTGATAGGGTTTTGGTGAAGGTTGTGGTGAAGGTTGAGATGTTGGTTGAGGGGATGGTTGAGATGGTTGCTGAGGTGTTTGTTTTTCTGGTGAGGAGGGTGGTGAAGGAGTTACATTATCAAATCTCACCTTAATTCTCTTGTAGGGAGGCTTGGTTACCTCAGATTCTTTTGCCTTTGCTTCCTTCTCTTCCTTCTCCCTTTGTGCTTGTTTTTCTTCCCTTTATCTTTTAAAATATTCATGTGCCTTGACATAATTTGGTATTTCCCAGCCATATCCTCTGCTTCCAGCTGAGAGGCAATACTTCTAGTCACCCTAGATTCAGGTGCAGTCTGAAGTAGCTTGCTTTTGGTCCTCCTTCTCTGAGGTGCACTTGACCTCTTCCTTTTCTTTGCTCCCTCAGCTATGGTTGCTTGCCTGTCATCTTCAGCATAGGCCAATTATGAAGCAATAGCAAGAGCTCTATCAGTCTTCTCTTGCTCTTCTTTCTTCTCCAGCTCCTCCTGCTCCAAAGCAGTAGCCAATGCTGCCACCTGAATGAGTTCAGGATCAGATGGGCAAGCAGCCAATGGCTCAGCTACAACTGCATCAGTTTCATCTGCCTCTTGAGCCTGTCCTTCCATTTCAGAAGTAGGCTGTGGAGTCTGTACAGGTTCAGACAACTGACCCACAATTTCAGATGGCTTTTGTGATGCCTTCTGAACAGGTTCAGACACCTGACTCTACACAGATGCAGATGCTACCTTAGCAGCACTCCTTACAGGTAGCTTCTTCAATTTTGCTTCAGGAGATGGTTTTGATGGCTTGAACTCATGCCTCCTTATGTCTCCTCTGATTTCATTCTCAAGAACCTCCATTGTTGTCTTCCTTCTTGCAGCTTTCTCAAGAAGAAGGCTCTCCTTCATGGACGGAGAGGGAGGTCTTGGAGTCAGCTTCACTCCCATGTTCTTGAGGTTTGATTCACCAAACACAGGTTGTGAAAGACGATCAAAAAGCCTCTCAATGGGGACTTTGAAATGCAGCAAGATCTTGGTGATGATGGTATTGTGAGGGAAGCTCCCAGCAGAGTCTCTGAGACGC
The DNA here is from genome assembly GCA_026901365.1 of Sesbania bispinosa. Classification (NCBI taxonomy): domain Eukaryota; kingdom Viridiplantae; phylum Streptophyta; class Magnoliopsida; order Fabales; family Fabaceae; genus Sesbania; species Sesbania bispinosa. The sequence continues at coordinate 972,973 of QLOH01000045.1, read as the reverse complement.
TTCTGCATGTGGTACATTATGATGTTGGGGAATTTCACCTTCTTCTTCTGCAGTATGTGAATCAGACAAAATCTCTCCAACTCAGAAACATGGTTTCTGCTTCCACTCTTAGGGATTACAGAGCACCCTAAGATGGCATGCAAAACCCTAGCCTTGTCTGACATATGCTTTGCATCCAAACTTACTGGTTCAGAGGTGCCATACAGAAACTCTGTAAACTGCTTCGGTCCACCATTTCTTGCTTCCCAGCCAGGAGTGAATATAGCTCCTTCAGTCCTGACCTCACATATGTGAGCAAGTATGTCTTCATCAACAAAGACAGGGACACCTCGTACTGTGGCCTTGATGCTAGTGTAGATACCCTGAGGATTGGGTATTCTTCTGGCAGTAGCCCAGAAATCCAGCACACTCTGCTCATGCCATTGTGTCAAGTTGTGATTGAAGTACGAAGTCCACCCAGCTGCATCGAACTCAGCAAATAAGTTCATTCCCAGAGATTGATGATCCTCCAGAACTACACCCTTAGTCTTCACGATGTTGCTTCCAGCAGATTTCTTAGGAGCCATTGAAGAGTTTTCTCAGGAACTTTGAGAGAGAAAAAAAATTGCTTGTAGAAGAAGGATCTCAAAAGGTGAATACAGAATAGTGAACGGTGAAGTTCTATGACTCGCTAGCTTCTGTATTTATAGACCCATGAAGTAATGATGGCATGTACTGGCTGCGTGAGCATAGGAAAACGTGCGAAGTGGAAGAGACAAAATAAATGGAATTAAACCGTCTCAGAAAGCCACGTCATTTTTTTACTTCAGACATGTGACAGATTTCAGACAACCCAAAATTTCAGACAAGTCACTTGTTTCAGACAAGCTGAAATTTCAGACACATCATTTTCAACAGATCAAATCACACACAATCAAAATGCATGTATGTTCAGATTATTTCTAATGAACTTAAATCTATCTTCAGTCAGAGGTTTTGTGAATATATCAGCCCATTGATGCTCTGTATCAATAAACTGAATATCAAAAACACCGTTCTGAACATAGTCTCTAATGAAATGATGTTTTATTTCTATATGTTTAGCCCTAGAATATTGAATGGGATTTTTAGACAAATTAATAGCACTTGTATTATCACACAAAACAGGTATAGCAGATATAGTAATGTTAAAATCTTCTAACTGATACTTCACCCATAACAGTTGTGAGCAACAACTGGCTGCTGAGATGTATTCTGCTTCAGCTGTTGATAAGGCAATTGTGCTTTACCTTTTGCTTGACCAGCTGATCATATTTTCTCCAAAGAAATGACATCCACCACTGGTGCTTTTTCTTCCATTCTGCCTCTAGCAAAATCAGCATCACAGTAACCTATTAACCTACAATCCTTACTTTTCTTATAGCACAGACCAAGATTAGTAGTACCTTTAAGATATCTGAAAATTCTTTTTACAGCTTTGTAGTGAGTACTCCTTGGATCAGATTGAAATCTAGCACACAGACATACACTGAACATTATGTCAGGTCTGCTTGCTGTTAGATATAATAATGATCCAATCATTCCTCTATACAAAGTTTGATTCACTGGTTCTTCCTTCTCATCTTTATTTAAAGATGCAGAGGGATGCATTGGAGTTGACATGGGTTTGCAATCATTTAAGTTAAACTTCTTAAGCATTTCCTTTGTATATTTTTCTTGATGGATCCATATACAGTCAGAATCTTGCTTAATCTGAAGTCCTAAGAAAAATTTTAGTTCACCCATTAAACTCATTTCAAACTCTGATTGCATTAATTCTGAAAACTCCTTGCATAATGAAGAGTCAGTTGAACCAAAGATAATGTCATCAACATATATCTGAACAAGTATAAGATCTTAGTTAGACTGTTTTCTAAAAAGAGTTGTATCCACTTTTCCTCTTTCAAAACCATTTGAGATTAGAAAACTGCTCAATCTGTCATACCAAGCTCTTGGGGCTTGTTTAAGACCATAGAGAGCCTTTTTGAGTTTGAAAACATGTTCAGGAAAAGTAATATCTTCAAAACTAGGGGGTTGTCTAACAAAGACTTCTTCTTCAATGAGACCATTGAGGAAGACACTTTTAACATCCATTTGATATAACTTGATGCCATTATTTACAGAATAAGATAAAAGAATTCTAATTGCTTCTAACCTGGCAATTGGAGCAAAGGTTTCAGTGAAATCAATACCTTTTTCCTGGTTGTATCCTTGAGCAACTAATCTTGCCTTGTTTCTGACTACCTTGCCTTCTTCAGACAGCTTGTTTCTGAACACCCATTTGGTTCCAATAATAGTTTTCCCATGGGGTTTAGGAACAAGGGTCCAGACATCACTCCTAGCAAACTGATTCAGTTCTTCTTGCATGGCTAGGATCCACCCTTCATCATGCAGAGCTTCATCAATGTTCTTTGGCTCTATTTCAGATAGGAGAGCAAGAGAATTCAGACTCTTGAATTTTGATCTTGTCTTAACTCCTTCTGAAGTGCTGCCAATGATTTGCTCTTTAGGATGATGTGATTTGTATTTCCAATCAGCTTTCTGAGGAGGTATCAAATCTGTTTGTTCTGTCTGAGACTCAACATTTGTCTGAAGAGGTTTAGTAACAGTAGGTACTTCAGACAGCTGCTCATCCTTCAAACTGTTGTGGTCATTCAGCTCCATTCCTGCAAAATCATCCTCTAGATCTGATAGTTCCCTATCAGTCTCTTTGTTATCATTGAATTTAACTTGAATAGTTTCTTCAACAGTTAAAGTTCTAGAGTTATACACTCTATAGGCTTTAGATGTTTCAGAATATCCAATGAAAAATCCTTTATCAGACTTTGCATCAAATTTTCCAAGATCATCCTTGGTGTTGAGTATAAAACATTCACAGCCAAAGGTGTGGAAATATAATATGTTGGGTTTTCTTCCTTTCCACAGTTCATAGGGAGTCTTTTTCAGAATTGTTCTTACCAATATTCTGTTTGGAAGGTAACATGCTGTGCTAACAGCTTCTGCCCAGAAGGATCTTGGTAAGCTGCATGAGTTGAGCATGGTCCTTGCCATCTCTTGCAAACCTCTGTTCTTTCTCTCAACAACCCCATTTTGTTGAGGTGTTCTAGCCACAGAGAAATTGTGTTAGATCCCATTCTCAACACAGAACATTTGAAAGTTTGCATTCTCAAACTCTCCACCATGATCACTTCTGATAACAGAAATACAGAATCCTTTCTCATTTTGTACCTTCTTGCAGAATATTGTGAAATTCCTAAAAGTCTCATCCTTGCTTCTTAGGAATAACACCCATGTAAGTCTAGAATAGTCATCAACAATGACCAAACCATATTTCTTACCACTAAGACTTTTTGTTCTAATAGGACCAAACAAGTCAATGTGTAAGAGTTATAGTGGTCTGCTAGTTGAAACAACATCCTTACTCTTAAAAGAGTGTCTTGTTTGTTTCCCTTTCAGACAGATTTCACATAAAATGTCAGATTTGTATGAAAGCTTGGGCAATCCTTTAACAAGATTGTGTTTTGATAATCTTGAGATTAATCTCAAGCTGGCATGCCCAAGTCTTTGATGCCAAATCTGTTTTTTATCTTTCACAGAAATGAAACATTTTACATTTTGACTTGCTATGTCCTCTAGATCAATTTTGTACACATTGTTGTGTCTCTTAGCAGTAAAGAGGGTTTGCACAGAGGAGTCTTTGACTATGCATCCTTCCTTAGTAAAGGATACCATATAACCACTGTCACATAATTGACTTATGCTTAGTAAATTATGCTGTAGTCCCTCCACTAGGAGTACATTTTTAATAAGGGATGAAGGAGATATACCTATAGTCCCTATTCCAATGATCTTCCCTTGCTGATTTCCACCAAAGGTGACCACTCCACCAGCTCTAGGTCTAAGGTTTTGGAACAAAGACCTTTCTCCTGTCATGTGTCACGAGCACTCACTGTCCCGGTACCATTTGTGGGGTCTCCTTTGTCCTATTAAACACATCTCAGCTTCAGAGTTGTCTGAAGATGGTAGACTAGCCATGAGACACAGATTTGCCTCTTCTGAAGTGTCTTCTTCTTCTTCTGAGGTTGATTCATCAAGGTATTCCCATGTTGCCATAAGACCTTTCTTCTTTTTGAAAAACTTCTTCTTCTTGAAGTTGTTTTTCTTTAGTCTTGGGCAATCAGCCTTCATATGCCATGGTTGCTTACATTCAAAGCAAATAATTTTATTAGTGTTAGACTCTTTACCTGTCTTACCTGATTTGGATGATGAAGATTGGTTCTTTCTGAACTTTTCTCTGTTCTGCAACATTCTCTTGATCTTTCTGCTTAAAAGAGCAAGGTCATTGTCATCTTCTGAGCTATCTTCAGAATCTTCATCTGCTTCTGAAGTTTCCTCAGCTTGCATAGCCTTCATGCTGCCATGCCTAGACTGTTTGGCCTTGGAGTTTAGAGCTAGAGACTTCTTCTTGTTGTCATCCTCTCCAAGCTCAAGCTCATGGACTTTGAGAGATCCCAACAATTCTTCCATTCTCAAAGAGTTCAAATCTCTTGCCTCTTGAATGGCAGTGACTTTGGGTCTCCAGGACTTAGGTAGACTTCTTAGAATCTTTCTGTTGTTGTCTCCAGATTCATAGGTTCTTCCTAAGGACCTGAGTCCATTGGTTATGGTCTGAAACCTCCCAAACATTTGGTCAATGCTTTCAGTTTCTTCCATCTTAAACATCTCATACTGATGTATAAGCATGCTGATTTTGGATTGCTTGACAGTTTCAGTCCCTTCATGGGCTGCTGCAAGAGTATCCCAAATCTCCTTGGCAGAAGTGCATCCATGGACCTTCTCATATTCTGATTTATTCAAGGAACATATCGGATAGAGTTTGGCTTTAGCGTTCATCTGGACTCTAGTCTTCTGCTCCAAGGTCCATTCAGTCTTAGGTATAGGCACACCATTTTGCATAGGCACATAGTCTCCATCAGTGACCACATCCCAAACATCAATGTTGTTGCTCTCAATGAACAATTTCATACGATCTCTCCAGTAGTGGTAATCCACTCCATTGAATATTGGGGGTCTTGTGATAAAGGCTCCTTCTGTGATGTATTGCCTGTTGCTGTTAGAAGCTTCCATTTGGATCTTTCAGTCCTCAAACACTTGTTAGGTGCTTCAACCCTAAGTAGAGCTCTGGTACCAACTGTAGGAACACAGGGAAACACTAGAAGGGGGGATGAATAGTGTTTCTAAATATTTTAGAAAGATTTTCGCAAACAGGTGTTAAAAACACGATTTCAGACAGGCTCTTAAAGGGTTGTCTGAAGTTTTCAGACGGCTTGTAAAAAACTGATTTTAAAAGATGTTTTGTGCCTTTATAAAATATCAGATTAATTACTTTAACCCCTTGATTAGTATAAAAAGAATTGACAAGAGATAAGGGTAAGAAAACTTAGCCAAGGAATTTATCCTGGTTCACTCACTACCACCGTGAGCTACGTCCAGTCCCAATGCCAACTAGCAATTAGATTTTCTCTTAATCTTTCAAGATTACAAGTATTCTTTTACAGTCAAGCCTCTTCAGGCTCTACAACCAAGTATTCTTTTACAGTCAAGCCTCTTCAGGCTCTACAACCAAGTATTCTTTTACAGTCAAGCCTCTCCAGGCTCAAACCAACAAGTATTCTTTTTCAGACAAGCCTCTCCAGGCTCAACAAATAAATACAGAGAAGGTAAAATGCTTAAGCTTACAAACTATATCAGTCTTGAAGCTTAAACAATTACAAGTGTACAGAAAAACTGAGGTATGCTCAGGATAATACAATATGTGTACAAAGATAAAGATTATCAGAGTTGTTGCAGCGAAAACTTTTCAAGCCTTTTTGTTCTCGTTAAAACAAATTCTTCTCTATATCTGTCGCTTGATGGTCTACAAAGGAGGGGTATTTATACCCAATCTTTAATCCGTTGAAATACCACCGTTAAGAGATAGCATTAAATGCTATTTAATCCGTTGTGAGACATGCTTCTGAGAGCTCTGATTTTTTTGACATGGTACAAGGTTGCTCCTGCCATAAAGTTGCTACAAATGTTGTTGTAGAGGCTGCGTTGCAGAGATTTCCTCAGCGGTGTATGAAATTCAAAAACACCAGGAAAGGTCTCTGTGTTCCTTGCTATAAATGTGTTTGAAAAGATACATGCAGCAGAGGTTCAGAAAAGTCTTCACAAACTTCAGTAGAGGGTGTCACGTCATAAAAGAGACTTCAGACGACTTCAATACTTCAGACGGGTTGAACTACTTCAGACAGCTTCAACTCTTCAGACGAGTTTTGCTTCTTCAGACAGCTTCAACACTTAGTCTTTTTATGTAGGCTCATAGTGACTCTTGCTGAAATCATAGATAAAATATTAAAGCATATGTGTATCTATGATAAATACTTTAAGTCAAATTTGTCAACCATTAAAACTTGGGAATCTAGTTGTCTTAAAACATCATAAACAGTCTTATGATATTTTTGAGACTCAACATTGTCATTGCTGGAGGTGGTGTTCCTCCGTCTTCTGACTCTCGTTGAGAGCTTCTTCCTCCTCCTAGTTAGGCTGCCTGGGGGAAGGATATAGAAGTCTTCCGTAGAGGGAGTAGCGGTGTGCCCTGAGGGAGATACTCCTCGAGGGGTGGTTCTCATGACTTGTTGAGGGTCTGTTCTTCCCTCATTCCCTCCGGCAAGCGTTTTGGGAAAGAGTTTTTGCATTATGGGGTGGGAATTCCTTTACAAGATCCCCATAGATGGCGCCAAATGATTGTGTCAAAGATTGAGGGGGTGGTCCAAGGTATTCGGACAAGGTGCTCATGGTGGTTGGAGGCGGCTGAGACGCTCGGAGACGACAATCTGGATGATGGCGCACGGCGGCGGTAGCTGCAGAAGGCACTCCGACGCTCAAGTCAGTGAGAGTATAGGGTGAGTATGAGTAAGGGATGATTCAGTTACCTTATATTAGTGGGGAGGCTTCCCCTTATATAGGTCATCTCTGCTGGTGTAGGAGGTGACACAGGATCCTTAGCTGGAAAGAGTAGCCATGATTACGCCGTAATCCCTCTGCTATGGCCGTAAATCATGGTTGCTTGTGTCAGTGTTAATACTACCCAGAGCAGGAGACATGGGGTGCATGAAATGCGATGAGAATTGGTAGGTAGCCTAGGTCTGGCTACCAAGGGTCGATAGGTCCGAGGTCAAGGTTATAGTCCCTGAAGACCTCGTCTGTAGTCGTTATCGAGCGTACCTCGAATAGATCTCCATTGATCTCGTCTGAGTAATGTGGCACAACACACATCAGAGGTATCTCCCCAGTCCTCGTCTGGAGTGAGTGGTTCAACACACATTGGAGGTATCTACCCTGGCGCTCGGACGGAGTGAGTTATCTCGGACTAGTCCAGATCAGTTTCAAAACATTTTTCTCTTGTTCCTTGACCAAGATAGTCTAGATATTGATATGTGCCCCTATGCACTTAGGGATCATGGCCCTATGTGGCTTCAAGAAATGGGGGGAGATTCTTAGGAATCAACTCATCTCTTCTCATTATGACTAGTCTATCCCTATGCCCATGTTCGAGGCTGATAAAGACATTAGTCCTTGTGACGATGTTAAGGAAAGGGTAGTATATATTAATGCTTGTGAATAAGGAATATTGATTTTGATGATTTGCTTGGGAAGGATTGTATGGTTATGTTGACAAGAAAGGAATTTTGTGAATGTGAGCTTTTTTGAAAGTGATGGATTGGTGGTGGGGGCAGCTTAGCAGGATCATGTTTAGCATTTGCATGTTGATTAGTGGTGGGGGCTGCTAAGTAAAATGAAATATGGTACGGGACAATAATTGTATGAATGTTGCTCTTCTCTTGCCAATTTTTGGGATGTATCAATTGAGTAATGCATATTGATTAGTGTACCATTACAGGCAGCTTGGTTATTTGGTTATTAGGTTGGGATGTAGATTGCAAGCCCTCCAAGTCATTTGTATCTGTCAAAACTGAAATGACCAAAATGTTCACAAGGAGGCGGGAGTGCTAGGAAGATATAGTTTCTAAGTAGCTACTGTGAATTGGGGCAGAATTGTTATAAACATCATGTATATTTGTTAACCATCTAGTACACAAGGAAAACAGTCTTTCTTGCCAGTCAGTCTAGGCACTTTGTGCATTTCTCTACTGTCTGTGTGAGTCAATGGTATGGTATAGTATAGAAAAAGACAGAACAGTGTATGGGGAAGGTGGCACCTGTTGTTCTGTTCAACCGTGACTCTCTTTGATGGTATAGTATACTAGTTTCTTTGGAGCTATATATATATATATAGCTTATTAATATATATGTTACGGATAATTAATGTGACGATGTTTTTGAATCTTGATGTTATATAAGATTTAAATGAAAGTGTGACTTGTGGCAGCATATGATGCGCCTTCAATCACCATCCACCATTTAAATCAAGTAAGGCTAAACAAAGGCTGGACAGGGAAATTGCATGCAGATCATCAGGGCTAGGGCATAAAAAAAAAAGGCTGAATGTGCATACATATGATTATCATGTTAATTAATGAATTGGTAAATAATTTATTGTTATATATGCTTTTTATTTTATATAATGAATTGGTAAATAATTTATTGTTTTACTAGCTAGATAATAAAACTAAGCCATTAATCATATTAATTAATGAATAAGTGATTTAGAATTCAGTGGTTAATATGAACCTATATTCATGTTGTCCACAGGATTATCCTACTAGGATTAGTTGCATACTTGCATTGAATTTGGGCATCATGTGATCTAGACTCATGTTATAGGATTATCCTACCAGGATCTGATTTTATTTTTTTAAATCATTCAAAAATAGAGGAAGTTATAGACAAAAGTATTAGGATGTGGATCTGTTTGGTTAATAATGACTAAGCTGCTTACTTGCATGGAGAGGTAAACTTTCCTTGGGTTCAGGGTTTGATGGTTTATTTGAGCAAGCTTACTTACAAGAAACACTGACTTGAGGTTCCTGCAATCAATTTGAGGAGGGATCAATTTAGGGGATAGAGATTTCTAATTACTAATAGTAATCACCATTCACCATGGATGAAAAGTTGAAGAATTTATGTATATAAAGTCAATGAAGAAAACAAGGACAATCAGATTCAGCAGAGGATTTGTGAGCCATGAAAGGGTTGATTTCTTTCATGCAGAGAGAAAAGAGTGGGAGTGATATTTGTTTGTGTGTGATGTATTGGTTATTGGGATCTTGTTATTGTGTACTGCAGAGCAGAAGAGAGAAGATTTGAAATCAGAGTGTTGTGTGTGGTGTGGGTGATAGGCGACTGCCTTCAAATTAGGGAATAAATAGAACTAGGGTTTACTCACAATAAAAGATCTACTAAAAGACAAAATTTTCATACTGCATTCATAGGTAATGCTTACAATATATAGTACCAAGCATAACGGCTAGTCCAATTACGTGGCTGAATACAAGCTTCTAGAGCTTTTAAAACACAATAAAGCTTTAATAAAAATCTTTCATCCAAAAAGGCCTCTGGGTCTTTCTCTTGGGCTTAGGGGATGGGCTCATATTTTCCTGGGTGCCCTGGGCGCTATCTTCACTGTGATGCCCAAAAAAAACCTTGTCCTCAAGGTTTGGAGCAATCTGTTGCGAGCAAGTTGGGTTCAAAACCCCCTGAGCGGTGGAATTAATTTTGGAGGTGGAAAAAGGGGGTGGTGTGATTGGTGGAGATAATGGCACGCGGATTGTGTTTCTAGTGAGTGGTCCAGATGGTTCATGGGAAAAAAGGAGCAATCCAAGGGTTGAGAATTGGCAGCTTTCCTGAGACAAAAGCTGTCACGCGACGCAGCTTTTTTGCAGACGTGGACTGTGCTGATCGTGCCTTGGAAGCGTCGCGCTGATCCAACGACTGATTGGGAGAGAGGCTAACAGCTGGCACATGGGAAGCCGCGTGAGAAGCCTTCTCAAGCACACGAATTGTGTTTTTCGCTGACGGTCCATGTGAGTTGTGAGGGAGATCTAACGGCTCAAAACTCGTGGGATGGTGCTGCACGCGGATTGGGATCCCATTTGACCGTTCAGATGCAGCTCGTTGGGAATCTAACGGCTCTGCGCGCATGGGATGTTGCGTCTTGACTGCTTTATTGACTGTAAATGGTGCGTAGGAGATCAACTTTTGCGATTTATCCCCACTACTGTGATCTTCAAATTTATTTTCATCACACAGTGTGAAATCTAACTCTTGGTTTTGTAAACAAGAAGTACTAAACTTCACAGAGTCATTTATCTCATTAGCTAAAGGTTTATGTTGAACTTGGTGTCCCTGGAGAGATAAAGACTTTGTATTCTCTTCTGGTATTGAGACAAAAGGGGAGAGGTTTGAGGGAAGAGGTGTCTGCGTACCCAGTGGATTATCTCCAACAAAAGGACGTAGCAATGAGACGTGAAATACTGGGTGAATACGACTACCTGAGGGAAGATCCAGTTCATAAGCGACTTTTCCCATACAACGCCGCACTGAGAAGGGACCAAAGTATCTCTTGGAAAATTTATGTGAAACTCAACGATGCACCGAGCTCTGTCTGTATGGCTGCAATTTGAGAAGGACCCAATCACCAATCTTAAAGGTACACTCACGCCTTTTTTTATTTGCTTGATTAATCATCCTTTGACGACTCCTTTTGATGTTATCTTTCAAAGTACTAAGTATCTGATGTCTCTGTTGCAGGGTAATGTTCAAGGATCCCTCAGAGGCTGACCCAGGAACATAGTCAGGGATTGTGGGAGGTGGTCTACCGTAAAGCGCCTGGAAGGGAGACATGCCTATTACAGAGTGCATAGTAGAGTTGTGCCAATACTCAGCTAAATGGAGGTACTTGTACCAGCGGCAGGGGTGGTCACTGGTAAAGCAACGCAGATGGGCCTCTAGGCTTCGGTTCACAACCTCAGTTTGGCCGTCTGTTTCGGGGTGATAGGCGGTGCTGTATTTCAGCGTTGTACCCTGGAGACGAAAAAAGCTCTTTCCAGAACAAGTTGAGGAATAAGGGGTCTCTGTCAGAAATTATTGATTTAGGAACTCCATGCAGTCTACAGATCTCAACAGAGAAACGAGCGGCAAGGTCAGTAGCTGTGAACTTAGTTGGTAGAGCGATGAAGTGGACATATTTAGTGAGTCGGTCACAAATCACCCATATGACAGTGTGCCCAAAGGAGTTGGGAAGGTGAGTAACAAAATCCATAGTCAATTCTTCCCCAACTTGTTGAGGTGTGGGTAGGGGCTGAAGCAAACCATTTTTCTTTTGTGGCATGTATTTGTTTTGTTGGCAAACGGAGCATTGCTGAACAAACAGTTTGGCATCCCTATAAAGTCCGAGCCAGTAAAAAGAAGTTGCGATCCTGGCGATGATTGGTTTGAGCCCGGAATGGACTGCAACTGGAGTAGCATGGAATTCACGCAACAGAGCCTGACACAAGCCCAACACATCAGGTATGAATAATCTGTTTTGGAAGTAGATGAGCCCCTGAGAGTAGGAGAAATTTTCTGTTATGGTTGGATCATTTTTATACTTCTCCACTAAGCTTCATCCTTCTGGTTCCTTCTAATAGTATTGTTGGAGTCGTTGAAGCATTGTTGGAATGGGGGATGACACAACCATGAGAAGAGTCCTTTCTTTAGAGAATTTTCTGAAAAGTGCATTAGCAACTCTGTTTGCATTCCCAGGTCGGTAAAATATCTCAAAACTGAAACCTTGTAATTTAGTTGCCCATTTTTGTTGTTCTGGAGTCTGGAAAACCTGAGAAAGCAAATTTTTCAAGCTCTTCTGATCTGTTAAAATGTGGAAATGTTGCCCAATAAGATACCGACGCCATTTTTTTACAGCTTCGTTCACTGCATACATCTCACGAACATAAACTGAGGAAGACTGCATCTTCTTGCATATTTTTTTTGCTAAAGAAAGCTAATGGATGACCATCTTGAGAGAGGACAACTCGAATAGCAATGGAGGAGGCATCTGTTTCTACCACAAAGGTCTTGGTGAAGCTGCGCAAGGCTAGAACTGGCATGGATGTCATCTTATTTTTTAATTCTGTAAATGCCTGTGTAGCCGCTGTATACCATGAAAAGTTAGTGGATCTTAATAAATCTATGAGAGGATCGGCAAGAGTGGGGTAGTGACGAACAAATTGCCTGTAAAAACCCGGTGAGGCCTAAGAATCCTCTGAGTGCCGTGAGAGAACGAGGTAAGGGCCAATCCAATATGGCTTGGTCCTTATCTGGATCTGGTTGAACACCTTGCGTTGAGATAATATGCCCCAAGTAGTTCACAGTAGTAACAACAAATACACACTTAAATAATTTAACAACAAATTGATTAGATAATAACAAGTCTAAAATTTGACTGTAAATGAGAATATCATCAAAAAATAACAAACCAGCGTAGATATGGGCGCAAGAGATCATTCATAGCAGATTGAAAGGTAGATGGGGCATTAGTCAGCCCAAATGGCATGACTAGGAACTCATAGTGGCCATCAAAAGTCCGGAATGCAGTCTTATGAGTATCCTCGGGACCCACTCTAATTTGATGATACCCAGATCGTAGGTCCATCTTTGTGAAAATAGTTGCAGAACCCAACTCATCTAAAAGTTCATCAATTGTAGGAATTGGAAATTTGTCTTTCACTGTTACTGCATTCAAAGCGCGATAATCCACACAAAATCGCCAAGTTCCATCTTTTTTTCTAACTAATAGGACCGGGGATGAATAAGGACTGGTGCTAGGAACAATAATACCTTCCTTGAGCCTGTCCTGAATGATGGAGGTCATGGCTTCCTTTTAAGAGTGAGGGTATTGATAAGGTTTAACATTAATAGGTGGGGCATTGAAAAGGGTAGGAATATGGTGATCATGTAGTCTAGAACGAGGTAGGCCATGGGGGTTCTGGAAAATGGATGGGTAGGAGAGTAGGAGGGTTTAGAACTCTAGGGGTAGGTTTTGTATGGGTGAATCTGGGCCGGTGAGGGGAGAGCTATGTTGGGTGTCATCTGAGGGAAGAAAAGAAAGCAAATGGATTGAAGCAATGGAATCGGTGTGCCTGAGGTGGCATAATTGATGGTAAGATGGGTCTGTAGGAAGGGAATTAAGGTCACCTATGAGTGTAGTGGAAGTGTTATTATGGGTAAAGGATATACATGGGATAGAAAAATGATCTTGGATGGGTCCTAGTGAGCGGAGCCAATCAATACCCAAAACAACATCAGCGCCCTCAATGGGTAATAGATAAAAGGGGATGGAGAAATTATGGGTCTGGAGGTTGATGTGTACTTCATTGCATAATCCTCCACAAAAAATTCATTGACTGTTGCCTACCATAACTGAGAATCTGAGGGTTGGGTTAATAGGAAGGCGAAGTTGAGCAGCAATGCAAGGTTGCATAATATTGTGATTGCTACCCGAGTTCAAAATAGTAACAAGGAGGCCTGCAATAAATCCCTGGATTGTCAAGGTTTGGGAGGGGGTGGCCTATCAAGGCTTGGGGGGAAAGGTGGAAATAAATGGCTTCATTGGGGTCTATTTCCTCACTGTTTTCAAGGGTACTAATTTCTAGGTTAGAATCAGAGGTGTCGTCTACCATAAGCAACAAAAAAAGACTTGTAGAACATTTATGACTTGGCTGAAACTTTTCATCACAATTATAACAAAGACCTTGAGCTCTTCGTTCTTGCATTTGGGCTTGGGTGAGCCTTTTAATGGGGAGTGAAGTAGGTTTAGAGGTGGATGGGAGGGTGGGGTGAGAAGAGGTAGGGTTAGGGTTTGTGTTTGGGAGGGAGCGATATGGGCGTGCTTTGGAATCCCTGATTTTGGCTTCAAGAAGTTTAGCAAGTCCAATAACTTAGGAAATATAGGTGGGTTGCAAAATAGCCAGCTCTCTACGAATTTCGGGATTAAGAACGGAGATGAAACAATTGAGAATCAGATCTGGGGAGAGACCCAATATTCTGTTGCGAAGTTTCTCAAATTGAGCCTGATAGTCTGAAACAGTACCTTGTTAGCGGAGTTTAAAGAGGGCAGTTTGGTGATTTTCATAGATAGATGGGCCAAAACGTAACTCAAGATCCCTAGTGAATGAATACCAGTCAGTGAGTTTCCTTATTAGGCACTAGCAGCTCACTTTCTCTTCCAAATATTACATTTGGGTGTTCAGATGACATTGATGGTTTTTTTTATAAGTCTGGATCTGGCATAATAGGTCTTGGTAGTGGCAAGTTTTCCCTGATTTCTCAAACTTCTCAGTCTTTTGGCAAAAAATTCTCCTACTGTTTAGTACCCTCATCCATTAACTTAACCAGCTAGATAAGTTCTGGTAAAGTGCATATTATTATTACTTTGCAACAGGACTAAAACAAGATAACTTCTCAGTCCTACTTAGCCTAATCTGCTAATGGAGATAGATGCCTCTATGGTTTAAGATTGTTCATTCTTAAGTTGACCCAATCATAAAGGCATATTCCTAATTCTTAGAAAGGAGAGAGACCATTTTTTCTAATAAACCAGTTGGGTGAGTTAAGATCCAGAATACCAGATATTATTATTACTACTTTCTAAAAAAATAGCACATCACATACTGGTTGGGTTTCTCTCCTATTATTTCTCCATCACTGGTTTTACCTTTCATTTGAAATGATGTGCCCAATATAAGAATAGGAGTTAATACCACTTGTTAGATTTCTCATAAAGAACCCATCTTCCTCAGCATCTGCTCAATCTAATAATAGACACCAGGAAATGTCTATTAATAGAATGTGCATGGATTCTTTAAAATAAGATAATGACTTTAGTCAAGTAGTATTAATAGAATGATTTGAAAATGAGAGCTATTCAACCATTCCAGCTTCATTTTTAGCTTGGTTTACAAAGTAAAGAGTTTGGACGAGTAAAACATTAGCTTTCAAAGTAGTATGCTCCTCAAAATTCCTTTCAAAGTAATACTGACTTGAGGGTTACTGGACTATACATAATTAATGTTAATTCAATATAATCTAGATTGCAAAATTAGTTGAGATTGAGCTCTTATACATGGAGTGAAAATTATATCCGCCTGTTGATTTTTTTTCCCATTCCCTTTTAATTAGACTTGGTTAATTGGCTTGTTGAAACGAAGATGCTAGTGACTTTAATCCATTCTTTTGGATTGACTAATGTTGATTTAGATTTAAAATTTTACTGACATTAAATGTTGATTGGGTTAAATATGTTTTTAGTCCCTAAAATATAGTTGAAATTTGGTGGTTTTGGTCCCTCAAAAATTGAAAACACATCAATTTAGTCCTTATCGATAAAAATTTGTAGCTAATCAATAGCAAAATTCATAGCAGAACTAGGCAATAAGGACTAAACTGGTGTATTTTCAATTTTTGAGGGACCAAAACAACCGGTTTTAAATTATAGGGACTAAAACCAAATCTCGACTATATTTGAGGGACTAAAAACATATTTAACCCATGTTCATTTGTGATAGATGGCAACTAATGTGTAGTATATGAGAAGAAATGGATCACGTGTAACTTGAGAGTTTGAATGAAGGTCCTAGCTAGCACTGTTGGAATAAGCTCTAATACAGACAACTTATCAAAGGTTATCTGCTGAAGGTGCAGTTGAGATGGCAATTCATAGGAATCATATTGCCAATAGGATGTGGGAAAACTGTAACAATTTGTTGAATCAATTTCATTGTGTTAATTACTTTAAATATTGAAGTTATGTTATAAAATTTATGATTATGATATTTTTTGGAGACAATGGAAACTAAAAACAAAAAGGAAAACGAAAAAAATACAGGACTCAAACTCTACCCCTAGGAAAGCAATCTCCTCTAGCATCAGCTAATAAAATATCTCGAAACTCATCCATATCATCTAAAAGGACTATGGCAAAGGAATTGGCATGAGCTCCTTTCTTTGCTAATGCATCTGCACATTGGTTTCCTTCTCTTGGGATATGATCAATTTCAACTTCCCAATCTTTTGCTAAGAATCCTAATATATCAGAAATTAGACCAGCAAAACAATGAAACTTAGGGAACTCTCCTTTAATCAAATGCAAAGCATGAAGAGAATATGTCCAACAAATAGCTTTTTTAAAGCCCAAACTCCAAGCAATTCTTAGACCAGAAAATATAGCATTAAGTTCAGCTTGCAGAATAGATGAAGTTTCCAATGTGCCATAAAATCCTTTCAAACAGTCTCCATTAGCATTCCTAATGATTCCACCAAATCCAGCCATTCCAAGGTTGGGAAGGTAGCTACCATCTACATTAATAGCAACTACATCAACAGGTGGAGAAATCCATTTAATCAGTCTAGTTCCTGTACCAACTGATTCTGATTTTTGAATAAAAAGCTCCTTGAATAGATTACTTTGGTTTACCACCTTGCAGTACAAGTTGGCTGGTGCGGTTCTCAAACCATTGAAGACAAATCTATTCCTTGTCAACCAAATTTCCCAGACAGCAGAGAGAAATAAGGTACTGAACTGATTACAGGCCCATTTCAACCAACCATATGTATTGGAAAGAGAAAGGACTTGAGCATTCTTGGTAAACCCTAGCTTGTCCCAAATTAATAATGCAGTAGGGAAATTTCTAAGGCAATGAAGATCATCTTCCTCCTCATAGAGACAGATCAGACAAGTAGCAGAAGCTGTGATATTCCTATGGTGCAGCAGTTTTTTAGTAGGAAACCTCTCACAAGCAGTCAACCAAACAAAGAATCTAATAGATTCACTACAAGGGAGCCTCCATATCCAGGACCAAGTCTTCCCATCTGTGAGAGTCGGAGGCTGATGAGGGCGGGGAGTGATCGCCGGTGCAAAGAGGCATGGACAAGGAGCGGCTCCTGGCAGGCTTTTAAGCACACATGGATGAACCGAACCCACACCCAAAAGAGAGGGATCCGGAGGCTGTGCAGGTATGGGACTGTACAGTTGAGGATAGCTTAAAGGAAATTGTTGTGGAGAACTATATCAACAAGGTGCATCTTCTTTTCGGAAGCCCATAACATAAGAACTTCATAGTTAAGCGTGCTTGGCTTGGAGCAATTCTGGGATGGGTGACCTTCTGGGAAGTTTCCTGGAAAGTGTGCAAGTGAGGACAAAGCATACTGGAAAGACTCGTGTTGGTTTGTGGGGACCCTCATCACTCCTGCAAGCGGCTCGGGGGCGTTACACCATCTGAAATAGAATTTTGTTGAAGCAAAAGCCAATTGTATCCATCCCTGGCTGAGTAATTACCATCAGAGGAGTTGGACCTTGCAATTACATCTTGAACTCCAGTAGATAAACAAGGCCTGATGGAGTTAATGAATTGAATGATAGAATCAGGAATATTAGTCCACATCATTTGAAGGTTCCAACTATTACCATCCCATAAGTCTGCAATCTTTAGTTCAATAACGTGGGAGTTAACAAAAGGTAATTCGCTGCATAAAGGGCCTGTTGGCAGTCAGCTGTCAAAAATGAAATTAGAGGCTCCATCACCAATCCTAGGTTGAAATCCATCTTGAAGAGCAGAAGCTGCTTTCTGAATTGATCTCCAAATGAAAGATGCTCTTTTCATTGGTTTAAACAGATTCTCAGCTCCATATTTTGCATTAAGAACCTGATACCAAAGTTTGGAATCATTTCTCTGTAGAATATTCCAAACATGCTTACCAAGGAGGGAGGTATTTTTTAATCTGTCCACCTTAATCCCAAGACCACCCAATTTCCTAGGTTTTGAAATTTTTTTCCAGCTGACAAGGTGAACCCCACCTGAGTTATTCCCTTTCCAAAGAAATTCTCTAATAGACCTGTCCACAGCATTGCATATGCTTTGAGGGAGCCAATGAACTTGCATGGGGTAAGTAGGAATGGAATTTAAAACTGAAGTAGAGAGAGCAAACCTTCCAGCCTTGTTCAGAAGCTTTCCTTTCCAAGATGTTAATCTGATTAACTCTATCAATAATATAATTGAAATCCTCCTTTACAGGTCTTTTGATGAAGATCTTGAAACCCAGATACTTTTTCAAAGATCTTGTGAGTTGAATTCCAGAGATAGAAGCCAATTTCTGTTTCTTTCTCATTGGGACAGCAGGAGAACAAAAGGCTCTGGACTTCTCCAGATTAACTTTAAACCCAGAAATTTGGCAAAATTTCTGAACAATACTTGATAGAAGTCTGATCTGGTTGGACTTAGCTTTGGCAAACAAAAGTACATCATCTGCAAAAAAACAAATGAGAGATTCCTGGACTTTGGGGGTAAATCTTAACAGGAATTAGGGATTTATCAAGGACAACATCATTAGGTAAAACACCCAATTTTTCCATACACATTACAAATAAATAGGGTGATAAGGGATCACCCTGTCTAAGACCACTTTTAGGAGAAAATGGGGGGCACTTATTACCATTCCATAAAAGAGAGATTGAAGTTTCAGAAATGCCACATAAAATAAGGTTTATAATTGAAAGTGGAAAGCCATACTCAATCAAAACATTTTCTAAAAACCTCCAATTAACCCTATCATAGGCTTTTTCTAAATCAATTTTAAAAATAATATTACCTTTCTTATTTTTAGATTTCCTCATGTGGTGGACCACTTCTTGTAAAATGATGGCATTATCAGAGGTGCTCCTACCAGGAATAAAACTAGCCTGGAGAGGGCTAATCAAATCCTTGAGAATAGGCCTCAATATATTGACAAGAACCTTTGAAACTATTTTGTAAATACAATTACACAAGCTTATAGGTTTGAGATCCTTAAAATATTTAGGCCTGTCCTCCTTAGGAATTAAAACAATAAGTGTTTCAGCTGCTGCAGGTCGGATTTTACCAGTACTAAAGGCTTCCCTAACAAAATGCCACACATCATCCCCTATCCTATCCCACTACATTTTAAAGAATATAGCTTGAAAGCCATCAGGCCCAGGGGCCTTGTAGGCTTTCATGGATGAAAGAGCTCTAAAGACTTCCTGTTTAAAAACAGGAACAAGGAGATTGCCTATATCAATCTGGGAAAGCTTTGGCAAATTAGGAGAAGGAATAAATTCTCCATTAGCAGAAGTTGGACAAAAAAGATCTTTAAAATAAGCTACCGCTTCCCCTTGTAGGACAATATCATCAGAACACCAATTACCATTAGGGAGCACCAGCCCATTAATTCTATTTTTGGCTCTCCTAATCACAGTTTGGGCATGGAAGAATGCAGTATTTCTATTCCCAAATCTAACCCAATTCTCCCTAGATTTTTGAAACCAGGTTAGTTCTTCCTGAAACAACAAACTATTATAATCCTCCAAAAGAGCATTTTGTAATTGGATAAGACTAGGTGACTCCCCTTCCTCAAGAGCTTTCTCAATACCCTGAAGTCTTTTTTCTAATATTTTCTTCTTTGCAAAAATTGAGCCAAACACTTCTTTATTGAATTTAATTGAGGCTTCCCTAACATCAGAAAGGCATTGTAAAGTATCATGTTCAGATATACTCCACACAGAGTTGACCAAGGATTTATACTGGGGATGAGTACACCAAGCAGCCTGAAATCTAAAAGGTTTTTCTCCCCGGGACATAGATTTGCCACCACATCTAAGAAAAATGGGGTGATGATCAGAATGGAGTTTACAAAGATTTTCAACTGATCCATTTGGGAAAGCCATTCTCCAGGAATGATCAGCAAGACCTCTATCAAGTCTTCTATGAACCCAGTGACCACCTCTACAATTTCTACTCCAAGTGTATTTAGAACCAAAACTGCCTAGATCAATTAGATTACATGAATCTATATGATTAGCAAAGGATGAAGCTCTAGACATAGAAAAACTACCCCCTTTTTGTTCAGATGAATAAAGAATATCATTAAAGTCTCCTAAGAGAACCCAAGGTTTAGATATCACACCTCTCAGATCAACAAGATTCTGCCAAAGCAAATTTCTAACACTAAGAGCAGGATTAACATATATACCAGAACACAGCCAACTATCATTGCCAATAGAGATACTAACCGTAATAGATTGTGAGTATGATATGATTCATTTTAATCTTACTCATACATTTTAAAATCATTGTATTTTTATTCTTACTCATATTTTTTTCATGCAAATATTAAAAATGATATAAGTTCTTTAATAAATTAAAAAAATACGTTTAATGTAAAAAAAAAATATAGGCACTAAAAATACGTTTAAAGTAAAAAAAAACTATAAGTTCATCAATGAATTAAAAGATGCATAAAAAAAATTCTTCAATCAATATTTTTAGATATTAAAATCACATTTAAAGTACAAAAATATAAATTATTTAATAAATTAAAAAAAATATGTTTAATGTAAAAAAAATATAGGCACTAAAAATATGTTTAAAGTAAAAAAAAACGCAATTAAAGTAAAAAAATATAAGTTCTTCAATGAATTAAAAAATTGATAAAAAAAGTTCTTCAATTAATATTTTTAGATATTAAAATCATGTTTAAAATAAAAAAATATAAGTTCTTTAATAAATTAAAAAAATACATTAAAAAATTCTTCAATTAATTTTTAGACCTAAAAAACAGTTATTTTAGAAAAATACAGTTTCAAATGAGTTTTTTATTTTTTAGTTTTCAAAAACAATTTTATTAAGTAAGTTTTTTTGTTTTCTTATTTTAAAAACAATTTTTAAAACAGAATTACCAAATAATTTTTTTTTTAATTTTATTCTCAAAAACAGTTTTCAAAATACATTTTAAAAATTGTTTTTAAAAAAAAAACAAAAATCAATCAAAATGTTAAAGTCCCTTGCTTCCGCTAATGACAAAATACACATCTCTATCAAAGGCCTCTGTTTGCAAATACTATAAAATATGATATTTAATTATAAAAGTATTCATCCGATGAAACCGTCCAGAACATGTAAAATAGGATTGGACGGATACATCTCCCACAAGGAGTTGGACCCTAACCTTCACCTTTTAGTAAATGTAAATAACGAAATGTTAGGAAAAAAAACCCAAAATAATGCAGTGTAAGGATTAAAACATAAAAAATAATTCCAGCTAAAACCTGAAATTTGAAAATGGTATTAGCTTTTTGGTGCAAATCACAGTTCTATTTTACCAAACAAGGTTATTGGTTTGGCAAGCTTTTCAACTAGTAATTTTAGGATTTTAATTAGTTGAAATAACATGTGAAAAAATTTAAATTATTTGGTAAAGAAATAAAATAATTTTATATTTACCATGATATCATGATGGTTTATATGGAGCATCTCTCCTTTGATCCTGGTGAGATGAGAATACAATATTAGTTGCGTGATGCTTCAACTTATCATTAACATATTGTTTCATTTCATTTATGTTATATTTAAAAGTAAAATAAGGTATGAGGAAAGCTTAGAGAAAAGTGGTAATTCTCATTGATTTAATGATATAATCTGAGGAAGGGAATCACCTATATATACCCTACAATAAGCATCCTAACAGAAAGGGAGAAAGGGAATGAGTGGAAGCTAAAAGGGAAAAAGCATGGAAAAGAAAAGTGTAATAACAGAAATGTAACCAAATTCTGTTATCATAAAATGCCTATGCTCAGTGCACGATGTGGGATTTGTTGGATGTGGACATATTGGTCAAGACCTGCCCGGTGTAGGACTCACTGTGATTTTCATTTCTAATAGCCTCCCTCAAGCTGGAGGATGAGAAAATGTCCAATACTCCAAGCTTGGAAAGAAAGGTACTGAAATGCTTTGGAAGCAAGGCCTTTGTGAAGAAGTCTGCTATTTGGTTGCTGGAAGACACTGGTAGAAGCTTCAGAAATCCATATTGCACTTTCTCTCGGACTAAGTGACAGTCTATCTCAAGGTGTTTCGTTCTTTCATGGAAGACTGGGTTATTGGCAATATGAATGGCACTTTGGTTATCACAAAACAACACAGGTGGTTTGGAGCAAGTAATTTGAAGATCTTGAAGCAGATAATGTAACCATTGGAGCTCACAGGTAGCTGAAGCTAGGGCCCTGTATTCAGCCTCAGCTGAAGATCTAGCAACTGTGGGTTGCTTTTTAGCACGCCAGGAAATCAAAGAATTTCCAAGGAAGAAGCAGTGACCAAAGATTGATCTTCTTGAGTCTCTACAGCCTCCCCAATCTGCATCAGAATATCCCTGTAACTGCAGCCTGGTGTCACGTGGGAAAAACAATCCGAGACCTGGATTTCCTTTGAGGTATCTAAGGATTCTTAAGGCAGCCTTATGATGTGTGACAGTGGGTGAGCTCATGAATTGGCTAACCTGCTGTGTGGCAAAAGATATATCAGGTCTTGTTGAAGTAAGGTATAGGAGCCTGCCTACCAATCTTATGTAAGAGGAAATGTCTGGAAAACTTGGGCCAGAATCCTGATGAAGCTTAAGTGCAGGGTCAAGTGGAGTTGAGGCTGGTTTACAATCAAGATGGCAGCTATCTTTCAATAAATCAATGCAGTACTTTCTCTGACATAAAGAGATTCCAGATGAAGAATGTGCAACTTCCATACCCAGAAAATATTTAAGTGTTCCCAGATCTTTGATCCCAAAGGCATCATGAAGTTTGCTTTTGACAAAGCTAAACTCTGTGAGAGTGTTTCCAAACAAAAGCACATCATCTACCTAAATGAGTATCCCAGTAAAGGATGAACCATTAAATTTAAGAAACAAGGAATGATCTGCTGTAGCCTGGTGGTAGCCAATACCAATGAGAAAAAGAGACAACTTGTCATACCATTGTCTACTTGCCTGTTTGAGACCATATAAGGATTTAGTAAGCTTGCAAACTTTTGAGGGGGAAGAAACAACCATACCTTGTGGGACACACATGTAAATGTCCTCCTTAAGATCACCATGCAAGAAGACATTATTGACATCCAATTGGTGAAGATGCCAATGATAAAGAGGAACCAAGGCAAGGATGGTCTTGATTGTGGTGATCTTAGCAACTGGAGAAAATGTATCAAGGTAATCTAGGCCCTCAATCTGGTTATAACCTTTAGCAACCAACCTAGCTTTGTATCTTTCAATTGTACCATCAGCTTTCCTCTTAATTTTATAAACCCACTTGCTTCCTATGGGGATAACACCAGGAGGAAGATCAACAATAGACCAAGTTCCATTGTGTTCAAGAGCTGAAATCTCTGCAGCCATGGCCTGTCTCCAACAATCCATTTGACTAGCTTCACTGTATGTAGCAGGTACCTTATCTAAGCTAAGGAGGGAGCTGTATAAAGCATGTGAGTGGGACAAATTTGCAAATGAAACAAAAGAAGAGAGAGGAAAGGGAGAACCTGATTGATTCTTCTTAGAGATGATAGATGAATTGCAAATATAATTTTGCAGATATGCAGGTTTGTGTTTAGTCCTCAGGGATTTTCTGTTTGTAGAAGGTGGTGATGGTGTGGGAGATAAAGGCAAGGAAGCAGCAGGTCCGGGAGAAGAATATGTTGGAGGGGAAAGCTGGGAATGTGGTGGAGGGGAAGGTGGTGAAGGAGGAGAAGAAATAGGATATGGGAGGCACATGGGTAATGTTGGGGTAACAGCTGTTGTAGCAAATTTAGACCAAGGGAAAATAAATTCTTCAAAGGATGCATTCCTGGAAAGAACCAATTTATTTGTGTGTAAATCATATACCAAATAGCCTTTTGTACTAGATTTAAATCCAACAAAAACAGACTTGTGACTTCTCAAGTCAAATTTAGACCTATGATTGCTAAGTGTTGAAATGTAGCACAAGCAACCAAAGACCCTTAGATGAGACAAATTAGGTTGTGTTCCATAAAGTAAGGCATAAGGTGACTTACCCTGTAACAAAGGAGTAGGAATTCTATTAATTAGATGCACTGCATGTGCAGCTGCCAGGCCCCAAAATGTTTTAAGTTAGTGGGATTGAAAAAGGAGAGCTCTAGCAACATTCAAGATGTGTTGATGCCTTCTTTCTACCCTACCATTTTGTTGGGGTGTTTCAATACATGATTTTTGATATAAAATTCCCTTTTGTTGATAAAAGGAATGTAGAAAGAATTCGGGACCATTATCTGTTCTAATTGTTTTAATGGTTACATTGAACTGAGTTTCAATCATTTTCACAAAATTTTTGACATGAGTGGCAACTTCAGATTTGTGTTTCATAAAAATTTGATCCAAATAAATCTGCTGTAATCATCCAGAATGGTTAAAAATTATCTATGCTTTTCAATGGTAGCAGTTTTATAAGGTCCCCCAATATCCATATGTATTAGATCAAAAGGTTTAGAAGCATTATGAGCACTGATTGAAAATGGTAATTTCTTTTGTTTGGAAAAATGGCAAATATCACAAATGTAATTTTGATTGAAAGGAAGTAAATCTGGATACAAGGTAGTAAGTAAATCCATCCTAGAGGAAGATATATGCCCTAGTCTAAAGTGCCAAATAGCTAAGTAAGGGAAGAAAGAAGCAGTGGTAGTAATGTTGTGAACTTGATGCTGGTTTTCTATAGAGGGACAAACTTCTGCATGTAAGTAGTACAATCCATCTATCAACTTAGCTGAACCAATCGTCCTCAAAGTGGTCAAGTCCTGAATAGAACAAATGGTTGGAGAAAAAGTCAGGATACAATTAAGAGAGGCAAGCAATTTGGAAACAGAAATCAAGTTTATAGAAAAATCAGGTAGGTATAAGACATGTGAAAGAATCAAGGTATTGGTGAATTGAACAGTTCCAATATGTGTAACAGAAGTCAAACTTCCATTTGGTAATTTAACAGTAAGACTATTATGACTGAGAGGATGAAGTGAAGAAAACATGGACTTATCTAAACAGATGTGATCTGTTGCTCCTGAGTCTAAAATCCAAGAGGATTTGGTGGATTGCTTAAGGGCTAAAGTTTAACAAGTACCTGTATAGGTGGAAACAGAATTCTCAGGAGGATGGATCTGCTTGGTAGTAGAAACTACTACAACTTGAGAAGGTGAAGTGCTAGTCGAAACAGAAGGTTGAACCAAGGACATGAATGCTTTGAATTGCTCAGGAGTTAAGGAAACTTGATGTGAAGTCTCATTTCCAGGATTGATGGTGAGCCTATCATCATCACAGGCTTCAGAGTGCTCTCCAATGACATTATTGAAGGAGATAGTACTTCTTCCACGAAATCCAGAGGGATACCCATGCTTCTTGTAACAAACATCAACTGTGTGGCAATTCCTACCACAATAACTGCAAACCTTGATAGTTCCTCTCCCAAAATTATTAGAACCTCTACCAAAGTGATTACTATAGCCTCCTCTGCCTCGATTGAAAGTTTTTCTACCCTCAGCTGCATTAACAAAGACCTGTGTATCCTCCAAAATTGAATCACTATCTAGTGAAGAAGAAGAACAAATTCTCCTTTCATGTTGAACAACCAGATTCAAAGTTTTGTTAATATCAGGAAATGGATCCATCATTAGGATTTGAGTAGTAACCACTTCATAATCATCAGTCAAACCACTCAAAAATTTCATTATGAGATCTTCAGCTCTATAGTCTTTTCCTAAGTGACCAGTAACACAAACACATCTAACAGTGCAAGAACAAGCAGGCAATGGACGAAAATTCTCTAGCTCTTCCCACAGAGTGGTTAATTTAGAGAAGATATGAGTAACTAAATTTGTACCTTGCTTGAGATTGGAGATTTCTTGTTGTAAACCAAATATGCGTACACGATCAGCTTGTGAGAATCGATCTTTCAAGAGTTTCCAGGCAACAGCAGCAACCTCAAGATAGACTATCCCTTGTGCAATCGTCGGTTCAACAAAGCTAAAGATCCAAGATAACACCAAGTTATTGCAACGTTCCCAAGCATCAAAGCTGGGATCAAAGGTTGAAGGCATAGGGAGAGAACCATTGACAAATTTGAATTTATTTTTGGAAATGAGGGAACGTCTCATGGCTCGAGCCTAGCTATGATAGTTCTTAAGGTTGAGGAGAGGAGAAACAAGTGGAGTAGTTGGGATTTCATTTGGATGAATGTACAAAACACTGAGAGGATTGAGAGTTGGATCAGTAGGAGGAGGAGGGTGATTGGAAGCACCACCACTACCACCACCTTTAGCCATGGTGGCGGAAATTTACTGAGCTCTTGAAACTGCGAGCTCTTGATACCATAAAAGTAAAATAAGGTATGAGGAAAGCTTAGAGAAAATTGGTAATTCTCATTGATTCAATGATATAATCTAAGGAAGGGAATCACCTATATATACCCTACAATAAGCATCCTAACAGAAAGGGAATAAGCGAAAGCTAAAAGGGAAAAAGCATGGAAAAGAAAAGTGTAATAACAGAAATGTAACCAAATTCTGTTATCATAAAATGCCTATGCTCAGTGCACAATGTGGGACTTGCTGGATGTGGACATATTGGTTAAGACCTGCCCGGTGTAGGACTCACTATGATCTTCATTTCTAATAATATTCAAAACATCTATTATTGGTGGCCGTATGGAACTGGTAAATCCATACTTGACACTAAGGAGAGTTTCAACGCCAATGTTAATTTATATTACGAATTTGAGCTCCACCTTCGAGCATTAGAAATATTTAATTTTAGAGTCAGGATCCGTTGACACCAGGTGTCAAACTTGTAGAGTTACACCTCTCAATAACTTTTTATAAAATGTGAATTTGACCAATCCAACCGTTGAATCATATTATATTACTTTCATGATCATGTATATCAAATTTCAGGTAATTTGGACATTCGTAGGTATGTTATCTAATAGTGGACTTTTACTTATATTTTAAAAACATATTATACGTTAAAATAAATTAGTTTGATGAAGTTTCAATAAGTTTTTTATATTTATAAAATTTTATATGCTTGATCTACTTTAGAAGAACTTTCAATTCAACTGCTCGATTTGTCAAATTCACATTTTATAAAAAGTTCTTAAGAGGTGTAACTCTACAAGTTTGACACCTGGTGTCAACGGATCCTGACTCTTAATTTTATCAACAGAGATATTAGAGATTGACAAAACTAGGATTTTATTAATAAAACAACAAGGATATGACGTCAGCTAATTTTTGTTTTCGATCATATGGAACTTTATTTTTTTGGTTATGTACACTTCATTTGAATGATCAGAGAAAAAAAATAGAAAGAAAATCAACAGATCGAAAAATAGGCAATTTTATATATTATTTCAATGAAGAAAAAATGGTAAAATGTTTTTCTTCCACTTGTCTGGGTAAATGGAAAATTGAAAATAAAAAAAATAATTGACATAAAATCTTTTTTGTTCTATTAAAATGAAAAACACCTTAAGTGAATTTCACACTATAAACAGAGATAAATAAATAAAGTAAAATTGGAAAGGAAAAATTATCTATTTAAATTTTACATTTTTTATTAATTAAAAGAAAATTTAAAGTGTACTCGATCCATATAATTTTTTCCCCATATCCCCGGCCATTTTCTTTTAATTTGGTCCCAAATAAGCAAATGTTTTCTACTTGTTTTATTTCCCTCTACTTTTTAAATAGCTGTTTGTTGACACACACACATATATATGGGTCAGCATCAATTGACACCAGGTGTCAAATTTCAAGACTTACACAAATTAATAACTTTTTGTAGAACGTGAAATTGATTAATCCAACCGTTGAATTGAAAGATATTATGGAGTAGATCAAGTTTATAAAATTTAATGTAAATCGGAAACTAATCAGTATTTCATCACATCACTTTGTTTTAATGTAATATGTTTTTGAAATATAAGTAAAAGTCCGTTGTTAGATAGCATACCTACAAATATCTAAATGATTTGAAATTTAATATATGTGATCATGATGGCAATATAATATAATTTAACGTGAATTTGACCAATCCAATCGTTGAATTGAAAGTTTTAGAGTTACACCTCTTAGTAACTTTTAATAACACCAGGTGTCAAACTTTTAGAGTTACACCTCTTAATAACTTTTTGTAAAATGTGAATTTAACCAATCCAACCGTTGAATTGAAAGTTCTTATAAAGTAGATCAAACTTATAAAATTTCATAAAAATCGAAAACTAATTGAAACTTCATCAAACTAATTTATTTTAACGTATAATATATTTTTAAAATATAAGTAAAAGTCCACTATTATATTAGATAACATTCCTACCAATGTCCAAATTACCTTAAATTTGATATACATGATCATGGAGGTAATACAATATGATTTGACGGTTGGATTTGTCAAATTCACATTTTACTAAAAGTTATTAAGAGGTGTAACTCTACAAGTTTGACACCTGGTGTCAACGAATCCTCACTCATATTTTATATATATATATATATATATATAATTAATATATTATTAGCTATCAACTTGCATCACTTTATGTTTATTGGAGCATAACAATTTCAGAAAACAAATAGGATAAGAGACCAATTAATTAATAAAAAAGAAATAATTTCCTTAATTATATTTTTGAAATGTATATATCCAGCTCCAAGTCCAACCTTTAATTAAATATTTAATACCTTATCATGATTAGGTAGAACTGGGTTTTGACGAAAATTCATTTTCTAATAAGTAATTGCTTTGAATTTAGTAGTAGAAGTAGACAACTTGTTACATATTTAATTATCCTCGAGATGCATATGCAATTATAAAATTAAAAGACCAGAGCGCAGGAAAAAAAAAACATAAAAAAGGAAGACCATGGAGCTATGTAGAGATATATAACCACCATGAGAGCAGGCAGATTATATCAATTATAAAAGGTAGGAACTTGCAGAGTTTGAGTTAGTCTCTAATAATTGGATGGAAGAAGCATCATTTGATCAACAACTTATAAGCTGACGATCGAGGTAATCTTTACACTTAGCAATTTTTATTGTGTCTTTATGGTGACTACATTTGTCGATCTGATTCCTATTCTGTCTTTACAAGGATCTATCGCTATGTGCTAATTTATATGAATAAATTTTATAAAATATAAAATCTAGCTCACTTAATTGCCTTCACCACTTTTTTGTTTAAATTAAGAACCAGAATTTAAAGAATATATTATCCCCAACCCAATCCCAAACCTCTTTGTGTTGCTTCCCCATTTCTGTTCCACTTTTATCTGATATATATTCTGATCAGCCGCTATGTTGTTCCCCCTCCCATATCTAAGCTGCTGCCCCACTTACAACTTCTTTGGTGGCGCTTCAATTCATGAGTTCTACTATTAGCGTATTTGATTTATTCTAAAATCCCCTCTTAAATGTGGATTTAGATTTTTTTGGTGTACAAATGTGGATTTAGATTAACACTATAGATAATAATTTCTGTCTAAATCCACATTTAAAAAATGGATTTTTGTATAAACTAAACACACTATGTAAGTGCAAAGAAATGTTATTTGTACATCTACTGGATGTACTGTACCCACTAGGGTCGGTTTAGTGGTCGGGGATTTGGGTAGTTTAATATGAGATTCTAAATTCAAACTTCATTGTTTTCCTTATACACGGAAAAAATCTACTAGATGTACTATATATATTTTTATTTTCTTTTGACTGTTTTCCGATTATTTTTTCTATATCTTTTAGTTTGATGTGTTGTGGAAAACCTTTTATGCCTTTTAATTGAATTTTATATGGTTTTATAAGGGTTGGGACTTGGGAAGGTGTTCTAGTGATAAATTTTGCTTTGTTATTTAAAAGAATTAATAATGAGAATAATCATATATTAATGTACTACTTACACATGTTGAAAAATATTAAGGGCGTGATTGATTCTGTTTTATTTTTTAATTTTGAAAACTGTTTTATAAGTCAGTTTTAAAAAATTGTTTTTTACAAATAAAATAAATTATTTATAGTGTTTCCATCATAAAAATAAAAAAACTAATTTTTTTTCCCAAAACATCCCAAAATAATTTTAAAATTTTAGTTTTTAAAAATAAAAAATAGTAATTCTTAAATATTCACTCTTCTTTACTACCTTTAAAAGAAGAAATAAATTGATAATAATTAAATAGTATGATTTACTACACGAAATTATATGAATTTACAGTCATCGTTTGATCTAATCAATCAGTTGTTGATTTTATTTTATTTTTTATTTCTTTAATAAAAACGGAATAACAACTGACTACAAAATTACTTTTTAACTTGATTTCTTTAATTTTAAATGATCCTATATATTTAACTATCTCTCATGAATGGTCAATTTGAACATTTCGTTGCAATATCCTATAGTAATATTTGTCGTAAGAGTTAGCATTGCTTTATGTGATGTGTGAGCATTTCGTAAAGTCTTGAAAGAAATCTAACACACTCGATCGTTTTGTGTTCAAGCTTTCCAGATCCAAAAAAAGAAAAGAATTAAATGGAAGGAGAAATTTTGGAGGTAATTAAGTCAAATTCGATCAATACCAATATATTCCTTAGAAAACCGAGATCCTTCCATCACATTTTTTCTGTTTTAAATGAACATGAATTCAGGTTATAACATCGGCGGATACAGTAAAACCCCACGAGCAAACTCAAGTTAAAGATACTTCTGCGGATGCTTCACTGCAAAGTAAAAATGAAAGGGTGTATGAGATCGATAGTAAGTTAATTATATTTGAAACTATTGCATTTTTTTATCAGCATATAAATTTCGTAAAAATTGAAAAAGGTGCACTCCATACAAACATATCTAATTATCTATGTACTATTGCAACCATGCATGTCTCAAGAAAGAGGGATATTTGATCAATTGAGAGGGTATATGAGGGGCATGCGAGTTTTTAATTAAGCATTTTAATCTTATATATCCCTTTATTTTAATTTCATGTAATAGTTGAGAATAATTTCTTTTATTGTCACATATGAAAGCTATTCTCATTAATTAGACATGCACCTTGTACATATAGAGAGAGAAAGAGACACGCACTTAACATAAATAAAAATGTTTTTGTATGCAAATATATACTAGTTATAATAAAGGATGTATACATTCAAAATAAGAAAGAAATTAATAAGAAAAAACTACTCATCAAGGGCATGTGATGTGAATGTGAAGTAGTTTGCAAGGATTGCAGGTTCCTTAAAACAAGAATTGTATCAATATGCACTCCAGAACAGGTGGGACAAAGCACAATCCATTTATAGTAAATTTCCTGATATGGTACGTATTTCCTTGACTGCTAGTGGAGATACAGCTCTTCATGTTGCAGTGAGTGCAAAAAGCACTACTTTTGTGAAAGGGTTGGTTGATCTAAAGCAAATGAACCCAAAAGACCTGGAAACACCAAATATGGGAGGGAATACAGCTTTGTGTGATGCTGTCATTATTGGGAATGGTGATTTTCATCAAATTATGATTGAAAAGAATGAAAATTTGTCCATAATCCCCGGCTATGATGGGATGCTTCCAGTTCATTTGGCTGTTTTAAGTGGCCACCACAAAATTGTGCAAGATCTATGCTCTGACAGTCTGCTTCAGAAAATGGTTCCCAAGGATATTGAACGACTGTTTTTTATGACCATTAGCAACAAGATGTATGGTAAGACACATTTTCGAAACTATATATTTGTCTTTTATATGTATTATGATATTTCACTATGTTTCAAAAATTGAATCGAACAAACTAGTTAAATTGATTAGAATGTGAATCTACTATATATATTTCTATTTCAAATGTCATCTGATTTAATTAACCATGTATATTTTAATCATAATTAATCAATTGAACTAATTAAATTATGAATCATGCAGGGGTTTAAATTTTTAAAACATATTGTGATATCATTCTCAATGTTTACTTCCTCTTCATTTCAAACCCAGCAATATGTAGTATATATCATACCATTGAGAAAATAGGGTAGCTAGGGATGGGTATGTGTTCAGAGGTTATATATATGTTAGAGTTAAAAAATAGCTATTAATTAAGATGAATATTTGTTAGTTTAAGTTAAAAGGATAAACATGATTAATGTACCCTTAAGGGAAAAGAGGGAGAATTGAGAGATATGATAGATGTTGTGATTGAAATTAAAGAAAAACATCGAGAAAAAAATGAGGTGTAGAATTTATAGGTATACAAATATCATGGTTGAGTGATAATAAGGACCTTGATTCTTTTCAAATAAGGTCTTTGGTTTCAAAGTCCCGTGAATGAAAGAAAAAATGTATGAGAAAAGCTTTAAATGAGTTAGCTTATATACTTTGAGCCAAAAAAATGAGTTTAATTCTAGCCAATTAATTCGATCCAGTGGTTTGTCGGGTTGGCTCAGGAGGTTGAGCCCATATTGACATTTCTATCACTCACTGTATGCTTCAAATACTATCATTTTTCACCCTATGTGTCGCCTTTATATATGCATATATGATTTTGTGGTTTTTCAATTATAATTAGAGCTTTCACATGCTTCATATACGTAACCCACCAAAAAATTGTCACAATTTGTGTATGTAACAGGAGTGACAACAAAATTATTTGAAAAATATCCAGCTGATTTGGCCATTGCAAGAGATGATAAAGAACATCTATCAGCTTTGCATATGTTGGCGCGAATTTACCTTGACAGTTAGTTTTTCAAACTCATTTCTTATAGTTCCTTTTCCTTATTTCTTCATATATTCCATAATTGTCTTATTTAATTTCTTTTTTTTAATTTATATTATTAAATGCCTTTTCCATTTACTTAATTAATTTGCCAGTCAGGGCCGGATATTCAACAAGGCAAGTAAGGTCATTGGCTAGAGTCCCCAAATTTATAAGGCCCCCAATTTTTTTTAATAGTAGTATTATTGATATAAATTATTTTTTAAAAAATTAATAATATTTGAGATAAGGCTCAATATTTTAGAAGGCCTATACTTTACATTTTTTATATCTCTTTTTTTTCTTATCATTTAAACTATTTAAAAGTCCACAACCCATTTATTAATTTTTGCAAATGAAAAGTCACTCAACAGTGAGTTTCCTTGTATCGGTAGTATTGCTGAGCCCATAGATCATAGAAAAGAATGAGTTATCTCATTATTTTTTGTATATATTATATTAGTCTATTTTTTCTATTGAGAGTTGATTTCAACAATTTTTAGAATATGAAAACATGTTTGATTTTTTATTTGATTCAAATAAATTTAAAACTTTAGGAGAAGATGAATTGAAAAAATATTGTATCAATCTTGAAAAGATTTTGAGTTTTGATGACCATTCTTAATATTGATGGTCTTTATTTGTTTTCACGGAATTAAAGTTACTGAAAGAAATTCTAACAAATGAAATTAACACACCATTAAGAATATTGAACTATTTAAAAAAGATTAGGTTCTTTTCCAAATACATATATTGCTTATAGAATATTATTAACATTAATCTGTAACTGTCGCAACCGCTGAAAGAAGCTTTTCAAAATTAAAATTGATTAAATCATATTTAAGATCAACTATGCTATAAGATAAATTGAATGGGTTAGTTATATTATCTATTGAAAGTGAGATATTAAAATTACTTGATTATAAAATTTTAATAAATAATTATACAGCTCAAAAAGCCAGAAAAATAACATAAAAATTATTAATCTATATTAACATGAGCCCCTGTCTTAATTTTTGTCTAAGGCCCTGAAATTACTAGATACAGCCCTGTTGCCAGTCTTTGTACTTTTAAAATTTTTAGTGGTAATGGACTCTTAGGTGGTCTTTGGCAGATTAACAGAGCGATATAGACAGTTATATATATATATATATATATATCATTTAGTATTTAATTGAATAGAGGAAAATTGAAGAGGGTTAGGCGATGGTGGCAATATTGATAAAGGGTGTTAGGTTGTGGTGACTGCGGTAGAGTGTCAGGTGCTGGTGGATAGTGTTGGGCAGCAACAACATTGATGCACTACAAGAAAATCAGTTTTTAGTGCTACAGGAGAAAAATTGTCACTATTTCATAATTAGCGACGACCTAGTGATGATCCACCAATCGTCACTAAAAGCCTCGAAGTTAATGCAGTAGCGACAACATTTTATGGTTGACGCTATGTAGTGAGGATCGAACCAGATTTATCAATTGTGAGGATCGAGCCCACAACTTGCAAGATACCAAGAAGGAGCATTACAGTTACACTAAGTCTGTTTCTTGAAATATATAGTGCAAAATATTATATACATAGTAAAAAAATTAGTCGACGCTAAATTTTTTTTTTTGCATTTAGCGTCGGCATGGCCAACGCTAAATAATTTTTTTTAAAAAAAAAGTTTATTTTACCATTAGCGTTGGCCAGTCCGACGCTACATAAAAAATGTAAAAAAAAAAAAAATTTCAATTGTGATGTCTTTTAGTGCCGACTTTGCGTCAGCCTGGACGATGCTACCTGTTCAAATCTAAATCACTGATTTGTTGATGGAAATAGAGGGTGTTGAGTGGCAACAATGGTAACAGATATCTAACAGAGGTGGCAACAATTAGGGGTGTCTAGTAGCGATGTGGTAGAGGTAGTGGAGAGTGTTGTGCAATAATAGAGGATGTTAAGTGGTTGTGGCAATGTAAGGTGTATAATAATGGTGGTGGTAGAGGTGTCAAACCACTACAAGAAATTCGGTTATTAGCGACGGTCTTTGGTCATCGCTACAAGGGGAAAACCATCGCTACATTGCAATTAGCGACGACCACAAGGACGTCGTTAAAATGCTCGTCTTTAATACCATAGCGACGAGCAAAAACAGTTGTCGCTACGTAGCGTCTGCTTGCCTGTCGCTAAAGGTTGTCGCTAAGCCGTCACATCGTAACGACGACTTAGGTCGTCGCTATCATTTATATTATTTTTTTTAAAAAATTATAACTAGTGATGGTCATGGCCATCGCTAATAATTATATTAATTTTTTAATTGAATTTAGGTTTTATATTTAATTTTATTTTAATTTGTGGATTTACAGTTAAATTATTATAGAAATTCAATTTTTATTTATTTTATAAATTTATATAATATTTGTTAACGATCTAAAATATAAAGAAAAATAATAAATACTATGTAAAAACAATCATATCAAATACACACACACACAAAGTGTATAAACACTTAATACAATAAAAAAAAAATCACGGCTAACGCCGACGACGCTACTGTGGTGGTTGGCCCTAATCCTTATCCTCATCCACAAGGTGGTCATCTAGGTCGCCATCATAGTGCGGGTGTGGCCGAGCCTGACTGTAGCTGGTAGAACCACCTGCACTGCGGGCATCCAACACTAACTGCAACTATTGTCGGAGTCATGAGAAGTCCTTCTCAAACCGTGCGTACTGGGCCTTACAGTGATCAACCCTCTCTTCAGCTCGGCTAGCCTGCAGCTTTGCTTCGATGACTTCCTGGCGCTGCGCCTCGTCAGACGAATATCGTGACTCGTCACTCCTGCTGGTATGAGCTCGAGACTCCTGAGTGAGGCTGGTCACACCTGGACGAATGTTGGTTGACAAGTCCCCAGTGCCATAATAGCGATCTCGAGGTTTGTTACCAGCAACATCCTTCTATGACTCCACCTCCCTCAGGCGGTCATGGTAATTTGTCTATTGAGAAGA
The DNA here is from genome assembly GCA_026901365.1 of Sesbania bispinosa. Classification (NCBI taxonomy): domain Eukaryota; kingdom Viridiplantae; phylum Streptophyta; class Magnoliopsida; order Fabales; family Fabaceae; genus Sesbania; species Sesbania bispinosa. The sequence continues at coordinate 937,382 of QLOH01000045.1, read as the reverse complement.
GATAAATATATAATTAGTTAGTTATTCTATTGCAAATATATCTATTTATATAAAAAAATTTGTACATTGACTTATATATGTGGACCGCGCTCGATCGTCTACCCAGCCACCACCCTTTTTTGTGTGGCTGGCCACAAAAACTCATCGGGATCTACATCCCGCCCAAGTTGTTGTCGCTACACAGAAAAATTACACTAATAAATTATTTTAATTACAAATACAAAAATAATATAGAAGAATATGTTTTTACATACCATATTAAGCGTGACCTCAATGTGGGACTTGTGGCCCATGGTGTGGACCGCCCCACCTCGATGAGAAGCCCGATTGCTCTTGTTACGAGCAGACTTCCCCTTGAACTCATCAGAGGCCCAATATATAGGCCAAAAGACCCTCCCAGGCCTCCTCACCACACCAAGTGGATCGAGTCCCACTCGTCCGGGCCTTGTTCAGCATACCCCGAAGGTGTCGATCAATCCTCTGCTCGTACACCTTCTTAATTCGGGCCTCATCCTCTGGGGCTCAAGTAACTCTGCTCTGTAAAAGAAAAAACTTTTAAGCTTAGTCATTTGAAAATGTCATAACAAGTTAAAAAAATAATGTAAAATGTCATTTGAAAATGTCATACCGTGAACTTCTCCCACCACTTGTCCCTCACATCCTTCGGGGTGACCTCCCACAAAATAGTGAGGACCCCGAAATTGTGAGCGGATCGCATGACCAATAGCCACGATAGGGGGTTATTAGGCATCCAACTACAAAATAAATAAATTCAATGTTAACTGCAACTTATAAAAATGTAAAATATTAAAGAAATAAAAAATTGTAGAAACTCACCATTTACCATAAGGTCGGATGATAACCCTACCCTGAGGGTCCCGCTCGTGATCGGCATTGGAGCTAGCTGGCACCCCGGTGCGGAGGCTGCTGTACATTAGGCTCCTCGTCACCTTGAGGGTCGCCCTCACCCTCCGAATCGGAAATATGTGGCAGACCATCCTCTGGCAACTGATGACCTACCTTAGGGGGAACCTCTTGATATCCCGGGGTAGGGATGAACCTCATCTGATACATGAAGGCTTTAGCAGATGCAGCAGATTGGGCCACATCTGCAGGGGTTGGCAGCACGTACGGTGCGGGGCGGACGAGGAAGGCTGCTTTGGTAGCTGCTCAAGGTGAGGGAGGTTGGTCCTATCCCGACGTAAGCGAGCTGCCTGTGCCGCAAGCTTGCCCGGAGGGATGGACCTCCCTCTAATAGATGAGACCTTCTGTCTACCTCTACCACACATACAGGGCATATTTACCTAATTTTAATAAGGTTAAATTAAAGATTAAAAATATACCTATAAAGTAAATAAATAACTACATAATAACCTAATAATTAATTACTACGTAATTACTAATTAATAACTACATAACTACTAATAATAAATAAATAATTACTAATAATTAATAACTACATAATTACTAATAATTAATAATTAATTATTAATAATTACTAAATAATTACATATATACTTAAATACATATATAACTAAAATAACTATCTACGTAATTAAATAACTAACTAAGTAATTATATAATTATAATTATAAAATATTAATTAATTAAATAATTATCTGCAGCATGTGTCGATGTACGCCGGAGGAAATAATTTCTGTCATCACAATGATACTTGGGCACTACTCAAACGAAGGAAATAATTAATCAAATAATAGAGTTTTTTTATGGATGAAATTATATCTTGCTTACATGCATGTGTCAAACTTAAATTTGACTTGATATCTATCTCTTTTGTAATTAATCACACCATTATAGCAGCCACTAAAAATCCTTTCTTTATATATAATAACATATTTTTGTTTTGTACAAACTTTCAAATATAGTTGAATCCAACTCAAAATCTTTTATTTGTTAGATTTTTTAATTGCATAAAATAACTTTGATTACAAGTATGTATTCTTATAACTTACATATTTATCACTAGTTAATTGAATAGTGGTATTTAATTTTGAGTAACTTTAGTCTTGAAAGTGTATTTATATATTCGTCAATTGAATCCCTAATTGGAAGAAACTCCAAAAATTTCATGACAGTGTTCTCCATTGGTCATTTTCATCCTTGTGTTATTGTGCGTGAGTTAACAGTAACAGAGATGATGACCTGTAAGGTTAACTACCAACATGGCTTGTTGATGTGGCTCTGTGTGTTTCAGACATAGAAACTTCTTGTCCAGCCAGCCTTCCTGGCGGGCTGGCCTTGCAGCCTCCTTGTCGGCTACCCTTCCAGCCTTCGTGTCCGCCCAACCTTCATAGCCGGCTAACCATCCAGACTTCTTGTCAGACATAGAAACTTCTTGTTCGGCCAGCCTTCTTGACCAGCTAGTCTTCCAGCCTTCCTGAAAGTCTCTATGCCTGACACAAAGTCACATTAGTAAGCCATGTTGGCAGTTAACCTTACATGTCAACGTCTCGAGCTATTATTGTTAACTCACACACAGTATCAAAAGGATGAAATTACCGATGGAGAACACTTTCAGGAACTTTTTTTGGAGTTTCTTTCTATCAGGGACTAAATTTACGGATGGACACACTTTTATGAATTAAAGTGGTGGTTTACTTGTTTAATTTTTTTGTTTGTTTGTTTATTTTTGTAATTATTTTGTATACTAAACATTAATTTCATGGTATTGCACTTGTTGCTAGTGATGATCGACAGCATAGAAGAGAGTCAACTGGAATTGCTTACTCAAAAAATATGGTTTCAACTTAGAGATCAATTGGAATACCAAAAGATGTTGGAGTTCATAACTCAACCTTCCTCAGTATTGTTTGGTGCAGCAAAATATGGAAATTATGTAGTTTTAAAAGTGCTCATTTCCTCGAATCGAGAACTACTACTCATAAAGGACCCCAAAAATGGACGAACCCTACTTCATGTTGCTGTTATATATCGACAAGCAAATATTTTTCGCACTATACTTCGGAAGGTAGAGACAGTGAACCTTATAATACGAGCAGTGGACAATGACCGTAACAATGTTTTGCACTTTGCTGCACTACAGCTAGAAGAAGCATCACCAAATTTTAACCATAATATGATAATTGATAGCGATGGGTGGTTCTTCGAGGTGAATTTGCTTATATTTAATCTTCTCTTTTATATATATATGTTTGTGTGTGTGTGTGATGTGTGTGTGATCTACTCTTTATTATATGAGTATAACTTAATTTTGAAATTGAATTGTTACCAAAAAAACTTTTGAAATTGAATTGGTACGAACTAACAAGTATATATGTGGCTCAGACAACACAGACTGAGATTATGAAAAAAAGTTCTTGGATTCTATATATTTCCGCTAAACATATTTTTAGAGAGGGGTGAGGAGTCTGATAATAGAAGATACACGTGGTTAACACAAAAAATTATATAATGTAATTTTTATAATCATAATATTTATAGATAGCTAGCTAGCTAGCTTTAGTTAATTACTTCATTCATACATGTCTTTAGAAATTTAACAGTTAGAAGATTTAATTAATTAATTATTTGCACATATATATATTGACATTGATCCTAAAACCCATCTCTTGATTATTAATGTTAACACTTGTATAGTTAGTGAAGGAGCAAGTTCCTCCTGAATTAAGAACAATGACGAATAGCAAGGGCCTGACACCAGTGCATATATATGAAGCTACTCATAAAAGGTATTTAAACGAAGCAAATGAGAAAGGTAAAGGAATAGCCAATTCAGGCATGGTTGTGGCAACACTTATTGCTACCATAGCATTTGCTGCAGCTCTTACTGTTCCAGGTGATCACAAGACCAATAATGCGGGGTTTATTGTCTTCATGTTGGCAAATGCAGTCGCATTATTCACTTCTTCTGCATCTATAATCTCTTTCTTCTCAGTTTTCTTTCATCAACAATCCATGAAGCAGAATTTCAAAACTCAATACTTCTACGCTTGATTCTTGGATATATGTTATTGTTTATCTCCATTGTCGCTATGGTCATAGCTTTTGCTGCAGCCTATTTTTTGATATTTGATCACAAATCCAAGTGGGTTGCATATGTAGTGGCACCCTTGGGGCTTCTCCCAATAGTTCTGTTTAATGTGCTTCAATTTAACCTTTTCGACGGTTTTCGTTACCTATTCGTGGCTATCTTTCAACGTCGACATTAATTTGAATGAAGACTAATAGTTATGCGCACACACACACCGTTTAATTTGTAATTTAAGGCTGTGTTTTAATTTGACATTGTTATATGTGTATGTAATCTTAATATTTTGACTTAAAAATTAGTTGTTTTATTTTTCTCATCTTAATCATGCAAATATGAAACAGAACATGCCAACTTTCGGTGTCATGACAGAGGATACTATAAGTAAAAAATGATGGCTATTTAGTCAAGAATTAAGAGCTATACATGCAGTAATATAGGTTATAGCCTTTTGGTCTCTAATTTTTGTACACTTTTATTCAACTTTCCCATATAAGTGTGTTAAGCATCAAAATTGAATTTTTTTCATACAAAGTGAGAGTTCTCTTTTTCTTAGGCTTATGAGCCATTTTGATAATCGAAGCAAGATTTCATATTTTGGTGTTGAGTTTAAGTGAGAACAGTGTGTAGAATAAGTGAATTTGGAGTTTTTAGGAGGTGTCCGCGATTGTCACCCTTAAAAATCAAGTTTTCGGTTATTTTATGAAAAAACTGACACCATAATTTTAAATTAGTTTTCATATCTTGTGTCCTTTTTTTTAATATAATATTATATTTATTTTAATAAGTATAAGTACCAATAAAAAATGTTTACTATTATTTCATAATTTTATCACTTTTATCTAATATTTATTTTGTCTCTTTGAAAAACTGAAAATCGATCCAATTCAATCCAATTTATAATTGGATCAGATTTGAAAAAAATATCGAAATCGATCGGATGATGAAATAATAAAACCGCGATGATTGGATCAGATGATTTTTGCCTCAAAACCGATCCAAACCGAACCGCGAATACCCTTATCAAAGAATCATCTCCTCTCATTACAAAACATATAAGGACTTGTTTTGCTTAGCGTTATGTAAAGTTAAACACGCATCTACCTGGGTCAAACGTGAGCTAACAATATTTTTGTCATGTTTGCATGAGTGTTCATAACGTGAATTTAGTCTTGGACTCGCGTTCAAGCAGATGTGACTTTTTCGAGCTTCTGCGTTTGCTGTAGATGTAAGTCCAAAGTAACTTCATGGAATGGAGGGGCCAAGTTTCCTTTTTACCCCTTGTGTACTCTCTAATTAGTGATGCCTATTGCCTGCTTCTTGGCTTGTCCTGTCCCTAATCTTGATCAATGTCATATCTCACACAATAAGGCTATAAATAACTTGTTGACAAAAAAGGGCTATAACGTAACTCCATGCAACTAAGAACTGACCTTTGAATGCAATAAGGCCGACAATAATAGAAAAGCTAGCAATATCGCTGATATTTTGTTTTCAACTTGAACATTCTCTCTATTAGTGGAGAAAGCATGATTTCACTCAATATTAAAAATATTATTGAAAATTTGATATTGTTTTACTAAATAATATTATTTTATTTTTCCAAAAACATACGTTGCAGCTCGATCTTGTGTGTATTTTATTTTATTTTATTTCTAGGCTTTTAATAGATATATGTGTTTTATTTCAATAGTTAAAAAATTAACATGCACATTCCTAATGTTTTTTATATTAATAAAATGGTTTGAAAAGGAAATCTATACAATGAAGAAAATGTAATTAAATCTCCAAATGTAATTTTAAAAATACCAGCTGTCAAACATCATTTACTTTCTTAAATTTATGTTTGCAACAAATTATCCAAATTTAAAATCGCGTCTATACAAATTCAAGTTCATTCAAAATCACATTAAATAAATCACTTTCATCTAAATTCATGTTTGCAAATGTCAATCCAAACACACACTGTAACGTCATAATTTCTCAACTCAAGAATAATGTCCATTGGAAACACTATTCCCGAATTTCTGAAATTATTTCGCTCCATTTTGAATATCGTCATACAAATCACACAGTTGCTTAGGCAATCCAACGTTTGCTTAAACTTCCACAAAATTCATACAACATTGCATTCATTACAAAATCTTAACCAAACCTAAAGAATGAACCTACACTTTGGGGTGTTATGGTTCATAAAACTCCTACCGGAATTCCGGCAGAGTTTCCTCTAAAAACTGGATATTTTCCCAATTTTCCAGCTTAACCTGAAATCCAAGAAAGTCCACAAATACAATTTATAATAACACAATACCATTTAACTACAACTAGGCCTTCGTGGCCAATCTAGAGTTTCTACTTTAATACAACATTAATCTTTTAATTACATTAAATTAACAACTAAGAATTTCTCTTGACCATTGGGAATGGCTGAATCCACTCCAAGAGCTTCCCTTCCCTCCTGAACATGTAGCTGGAAATGGAACGTCCTGCATAACTAAAATATATCTCCGCAACGTAGGATGAGACTACGGTCCCAGTGAGCAAAACATGCAGCAAGCAGTGTGGGGGAAAACATGCATATATATGAAATGCAGCACTCAACACAGTTCAATAGGACATACATAATTAGTCTAGTCACTTACTTCGTATCATAACTCAATGGAATTAGCGGATAAATACAACATGATAATTAAGGTACTTCAATACTCAAATAAACTGTCATGCACACAAACTTAAATGAATGCATAATATGTTATACGCAGCAGACGAGTTCTTTTCACTTATATCTTTTAAAACTGTGTGGCTAGACCTGAGCTCAGACTACAAGGAACGTCTTCCTTGGACACTAATCACCCCGTACTGGGCACTAATCACCCCTTAAATCTCTGGGCACTAATCACCCTTATTAGATGGGCACTAATCACCAAAGTCTTAAATCAATTTCTGAAGACAATCTTTTCACTTTATATTAACTTGGGCCGAAGCCATTTTCTTTGGACCGAAGCCAAAAACCATTTTCTCAGTCTTAACTGGGCCATAAGCCAAAAACATGCAGCAGCTCAAACTTCACAGATAATACATGTCTCATGATGAATTCAAGCATAGAATAACCACATGTACAGAGAACAAATGTCATACAATGAATCTAAGTTTTCTCATAATAATCATACCACTTCAAGCATGTGAATCTCAAAATACATTCTCAATTAGAAACCTTGAAAGCATATTCCATAATAAACCCTAACCTATAAACATACATCTTCTTACAAAAAAAATCATCATGGAACGTAAAGATTCTTTAGTAAAATCACCCAACAACAACCATTCCCACAAAATCCCATAACCTAGGGTTCCACATTCAAGCTCATACACAACTCAAATCATGCATATTCTCTAATCCAACAATAAACCAACATCCATAAACTATAAGGAAGGGGAATAGAAGGATGGGGGTCATAATGGAAGCATACACAAGATGAGGTGGAGGTGTGTGAGCTTTACTCATCTTAAATGGAGGAACAATGGAGGAGAAGGAGGGAGGAGGAGGTTGAGCACAAGCCTAGGAGGTGATGAGGAACCTTCAATCCAGATCATCTTCTTCCTTTTCTCTCTTTCTCTCTCACTTCCTCTCTCTCTCACCCTAAAACCCTAGGAGAAAGGGTGGGAATGAAGAAACGGGGTTGCATGCTCTATTTTAAGGAAAACAGGCTCGCGTGCGCTTGAGTGCACCCTATGTGCGCTCGAGCACACTAAACTCAGGGGCCAATACTGATTCTGCTACCCTGCGCGCTTCAACGCGCATCTGCGCGCTTCAACGCGTAAACTTACTATTTGGAGGTGCAAACGAGCTCAGAATACTATCATATAACATTAAACTGTAGCCCCGGATCTAAGCTTTCTAATGCAAGCGGAATCACCTCAATTGGATACCTACAACTCTAGATATTTGTGAATTAGTGCACCAAGGTCATTAGGCTTAAAACCCAAAATTAAGCAACAACCTTGGTTGAAGCCTAACGGGGCAAGCTTTACATGAGTCATGTTATAACTCATCAATTAATTGACTCCAAAAAGGCTAACGTTAAGGGTTCTAAGTGTCCATGAGATCATGCTCCTCTATTCCCTTGCTCCCTTCTCTAAAATCATGTTCTACCCCGGTTCCTTTAAAACTCATAACTCTGAATCGATTTCCTAACTCTCATCTAATATCATATCTTTCCAACTTAGTTCTTCTTCCTCTAATATCTTTTCCTCATTCTTAAATCATTGTAATCCTTTTAGATCATTTAACAAATTCCTATCTAAATTCTCATTCAAATCTCCAACATCTCATACCACTTCTAACTCTTTGTTACTTGGTCGGAACCACAGCCTAAAGCTCTCACTATAGTTTCTAGGCCCTAATTTTGGGATGTTACACACACTATATCCAACTGTTAGAACTCTAGTGCCTAACTTACACATAACTTTCACGGTGCTAAGTTAAATTCCACCTATAATTAAAAAGATCAAGCTTGGATGTACACATGCATAACGCTTAGACAATTAGTATTTAATAATTAGAATTACAGCAAACTCTTTTTTATAAATTACAATTTAAATAATTAAAAAATTGCATCTGAAATTGAAATCAACAAAAGTCACATATTAAGGTTCACATTCATCCCTGCCTCCCATCTCTATTTTATGAGCTTTGCGCCTCTGCCTCTCTACACACACGACCAGTCGTCCGTCGTTCACCACCAGCTCACGGGAACGTCACTCACAGGAACGTCACTCGGTCACAGGAACGCCTCTTCTGGTCGCAACTCGCTACTGGTCGTGCATCACTCATCATCGCGGCAAGCTTCCGGCAGATCGTTGCAGCAGCTCCCCCATTCGTCCTAGGTCGCTCCTCGTCGCAACTCGTTCGGTGAGTTATAGATTCGCCCACTGCTGCCTGAATAGTTTATTGTGGGTTGGTTGTGTTACATTTACATGGTTTTTTATTTCTACCATAAGTCATTTTTAGTGAACTCATTTACTTTCCAGATTCATGACATTTTTTTAGGATGTGGTGGTTGGGAATGCGGAATATATTCTGGTAGTTGGGAACGGTTCTGTACTTCTGTTACATGTCTATTGTCTATAATCATTTATGGTTGGGGATGGTTCTGTCTGGAATGGTTCTTTTACATGGTCTACTGTTTATTCAATTTCTGGTGGTTGGGAAGTTGTGTGGGAAATGGTACTGTTACATGCTTATTGTTGAGACAAGCTCACCCTAAAGAAGTTTTTAATATGACAAACTGAGTAAGTTTAAATATCCAGATGAGATGCATCTTGTGTCACTAACTGTGTGTTCAAGTGTGGCAGAGACTTTCTACATCTAAAGTTGTTACAGGAATACATAAAGATAGAAAGGACCTTTAATCCACTTGAGAAAGCAAGGATACAAGCAAAGTAACACAAGATCAGAATTCACAAGAGCTTCACTGATTAAGACATAATCTGAATCAGAACAGATATGGTGCAACCAAAGCTTATGGCTAAGACTATGAGAAACACTTCAAAAATCAACACATCATGAGATGCAAGATTTGTATGTTCAGATGTCGTCTCATGGTCAGATGAGGACCCAGCTAAGATGCAAGAAGACTTAGAACTAAAAGAGACTCAAGCACAACTTGAGATGCAAGCCATGAACAAATGCAAGTTCAGCTTGAGATGCAAGAACAGCTTGAGACGTCGTCTCAAGGTCAGACGTAGAAGGATGAGATCTTAGCACAGATGCAAGAAAAGTAAGTCAGACTCTGAACAGAAGCAAGAATTCAAGATCAACTGAGAAGACAACAAGTAAAGTCAACATGAAGACAAACAAGGACACTGACACAGTACCTTAAAGACTGAAAAGTTGTCGTCTGCCTACTGTAAAGACTGTGCCTACTGTTGTACCCTCCAACGGACTGTAACGGCCATATAACGGCTAGTTTCTCAAGTCTTGATATAAAAGAGACATTATCAAGAGCTGAGAAGTGAGAGAGACTGCCTACACTTCCGTGAAATCATTAAGCATCTTATCACATCTCAACAGAAATCTCAAGTGTATCTACCAGCTGTCTGAGCACAGACACATCTCATCTTGAAATCATACATCTATCTCTTTCATCTCCTCTCTGTGAGTATCATTCCAATACTGTAACCAGAGTTGAGACCTAGTCTAGCTCATTTACTTTTATATCCATACTTTGTATGAGCTTAGGCTAAACTTATCACAAAACATCTATCTATAACTTGTCTCATCTAAGATAGGAGTGTGCCTAGTCTTAGAGTGAGGTGTGTACGTCCTGAAGAGGCTGTAAGAATACTTGTGACTCAGCTAAGATAGGAGTGTGCCTAGGCTTAGTGTGAGTGAGACGTCCTGAAGAGGCTGTAAGAATACTTGTATTGACTGGTTTGTCAATAGTGGAAAATCTCACAGGTTGTGGGGACTGGACGTAGCCCAAGGAGTGGGTGAACCAGGATAAGATCTCTGTCTCTTGTCTCTTACCTTATTCTTATATCTGTTTATCTTGAATCAATTAATACAGCTTGATAACTAAAGATACAGTTGAATTGATAATCAAGATAAGACTTTAAATTAAGGTCTAGACAAAGATCTTTACCAAAATTGATAAACTCCATCTCGTCTTAACAGAGACTCCAAGTTAACAAGCTTGAGAGCACATCTCAACTATCAATTTTAGTGTGGAATTGCAGGAGAACAGATTTGGGAAAGTCTCTATTCAACCCCCCCTTCTAGAGACGTTCAACCAACTTCAGTTGGTATCAGAGCTCGGCCTCTAGGGGTTGAGCACACCTCTGTGTGAAGAGGAAAAGATCTATGGCTGGTCCAAGTACAAGTCTGTTCATTCCTGAAGGAGCTTCAACAAACAGACCTCCTGCTTTTGATGAACTGATTATTATTACTGGAAAGACGGATGAGATTGTTCATTGAATCTCAGCATGTTGATCTTTGGGAAATCATTGAAATAGGCCCTTATGTTCCATACACCACAGATGAGCTTGGACTTAGGGCAGCTAACCCAGAGAACAGTGGACAGATGCTGAGAAGGCAAGATATGTACTCAACTTAAGAGCTAAATACCTTCTCACTTGTGCCTTAAGCAGAAGTGAATATGTCAAGGTAGCTGGGTGTGTCTCAGCTATAGAAATATGGGATGCTCTTGAAGTTGAACATGAAGGGACAAATCAAGTTAAAGAAGCCAAGATCAACATACTGGTCAGACAGTATGAGCTCTTCAAGATGAATGAATATGAAGGCATTGAAGACATGGTGAGGAGATTCACTGTCATAACAAATGACCTGAAATCACTAGGAAGAACATACTCAAATCAGGATATGGTAAGAAAATTCTGAGAAGTCTGCTCCAAACCTTGGAGACCAAAGTAACAGTCATCCAGGAAGCTAAAGATTTGAGTACTCTCAGACTAGATGAACTTCTTGGATCTCTGAAGGTACATGAGCAAGAGTTGATGGAAGAAGAATCTCATCAGACGACCCAAGTCTATAGCACTGAAAGCAGCTTCCAGTAACTCAAAAGGCCAAAAAGATAAGCTCTTCTCAACAAACCTCACTCAACTCATCTCAAGATTCTGAAACAGAAGAAGATGAGGAAGATGAGGAAGATGAAGATGATAATGAAATGGATGATGAGCTAGCCTACATCTCAAGGAAGATCAGACGCATGTGGAGAGCCAGAGGGACTGGAAGAAAGAATTTTCCCTCAAGAAGAGGAGAAATCAAATCTGACAAGAAAGGACAATTTATCTGCTTTGAATGCAAGAAGCCTGGGCATATTAGGTCTGAATGTCCTCAACTCAGAAAAGAAATGAAGAAAAGTCCTAGGAAGAAGGCAATGATGGCCACCTGGGATGACACAGATGAAGAGGAAAGTCAAGATGGACAGTTAGCTAACCTACGTCTCATGGCAAAAGGAGACTCATCAGATGAAGAGGTAAATGAATCTGACTCTGAATATTCTGTTGATGAACTTAAGTCTGCTTTGAAAATCTTCTATATGATTCAAATCTTCTTGCCTCTAAGAGCTCATTCTTAAATCAGATTTGAATACAGCTCTTGAGAAAATCAAATTTCTTGAAAAAGAAAATGAAGATTTAAATCATAAAAACAGTAGTCTCATGTTGTCTCACATGAAACTGTCTGAACAAGTAAAGCTAAGACTCAAGCTCTCTATGGGCAAGATCAAAAAAGGCTACAAGAAGAAAATCAGCAGCTTAAACTGCAGAACAGAACTCTCATAAATGACCTAGAAAATTTGTAAATGGAACAAAAAACCTTGAGAGACTCATTGGATCTCAAAAGGGCATTTTTGATAATGCTGGGCTTGGTTATGAGAGATTCATCAAATGAAGTTTGGTATAAAGATTTCTTCATTCCTGCAAGAAAAAGAAAGATGTTCTTGTTGTAGTAAATATGGTCATAAAGCCACAGATTGTTACATGAGACAAGTAGCATCTGAGAGAAAGGTAACTAACCATGCGGGGACCCAAATACAAGTGGGTACCTAAAGCTAAATCTCTTGTTGTAACAGATGTGCCTGACAGCAGCAAAGACTAAGAAAGAATGGGTGCTGGACAGTGGATGTTCAGGCACATGACAGGAGACAAAAGCAAGTTCCTGTCACTTGAGGAAAAGACTGATGGAGTTGTCTCTTTTGGGGACAACAGCAAAGCCCAGATCAAGGGCATAGGTAAATTGGTAAGGCCAATTCAGCTCAGATTGAAAATGTATATTTTGTTGAGGGTTTTGAAACATAATTTGCTGAGTATCAGTCAGTTATGTGACAATGGTTATCATGTTAATTTCCAGCCTACCTTTTGTGAGATCATAGACTCCAAAACTGGAAAATCATTTTCTCTGGAACAAGAAAGAAAAATCTTTTATCAGTCTCACTAGAGGGTCTGTCAGATCTCACCTGTCTCATGTCTCATGATCATGAGAGATGGCTTTGGCACAAAAGAGTTGGACATATTAACATGATGAACTATGAGTCAGCTTGCTATTCAGTCTCTTGTCAAAGGATTACCTAAGGTAAAATTTGACAAAGACTTGAAGTGTGATCCTTGTATCAAAAGCAAGCACAGCAAATCAAGCTTCAAACCCAAGAACTATGTCTCAACTACTAGGCCACTTGAAGATCCTCCACATTGACCTATTTGGACCAACTAAGACAGTGAGTCTCAGTGGTAAAAAATATGGTTTTGTCATTGTGGATGATTTCTCACGATTCACCCTGGGTTCTGTTCCTATCTCAGAAAGATGAATCATGTGATTCCTTCAAAACCTTTTGTAAAAAGATTCAATATGAGAAAGGATACAGAATTGGATCTGTTAGGAGTGACCATGGAGTAGAATTGAGAATGTTAAGTTTAGAAAATTCTTTGATAAACATGGCCTAACTCATAACTTCTCTTGTCCAAGGACTCCTCAACAGAATGGTGTAGTTGAGAGGAAAAATAGAAGTCTTCAAGAAATGGCTAGAACTTTGTTATGTGACTCTGGAATTGAAATGTACTTCTGGGCAGAAGCTTGTCAATACTTCTTGCTATATTTTAAACAGAGTCACTATAAGAAAGATCTTAAATAAAACTCCATATGAGCTATGGAAAGGTAGGAAGCCTTCAGTTTCATATTTTCATGTATTTGGATGTGATTGCTATATTTTAAATACAAAAGATCAACTAGGAAAATTTGAAACCAAATCAGATAAAGGAATTTTCCTAGGATATTCACTAACCTCCAAAGCTTACAGAATATACAATCTAAGAACCAAAACTACTGAAGAATCTATGCATGTAGTATTCAATGAAGTTCAGGGAAATACTCAGAAAGAAGTCGATGAGGAGATAGAAGAACTGATAAAAGATCTAAAGATCTCAACTCAGGAAGCTGAAGAGAGACTCTCACCTGAACAAAAGATGATGAGGTCACCTCTGTCTGAACACAGGAGAGAAGCTCAGTCTGAAGGAGTACCTCTCAGAAGTAGCCAATCTGAACCCTCTCATAATCCTCAAGAAGAAGATAAATCAGATAATCAAACCAGATCTCAAGAAACAAGACAAGAGAATGTTGAGATACAAAATGAACATGCATCTCAACTACCCAAAAGCTGGAGACTGGTAAGATCTCATCCAAGAGATTAGATACTTAGAGAAACTTCAAACAGAGTCAGAACCAGATCTTCCTTCAGAGACACAGAGAATCTAATGCTTTTCTATCTGACATAGAGCCAAAAGACATACATGAAGCCTTAAATGATGAATCCTGGATTAAGGCCATGGAAGATGAATTAAATCAGTTTGAGAAAAGCAAGGTTTGGAATCTGGTTCCTCCACCATCTCATCAAACCCATAATTGGAATCGGATGGGTCTTCAGAAATAAGCTAAATGAGAAAGGTCAAGTGATGAGAAACAAAGCCAGATTGGTGGCTCAAAGGTTAATCAACAAGAAGGAATAGATTATGATGAGACCTTTGCACCAGTGGCAAGACTTGAAGCTATCAGGATCCTACTAGCCTTTGCAGCCTTCAAAAACGTCAAATTATATCAATGGATGTAAAAAGTGCATTCCTAAATGGGGTCATAGAGAAAGAAGTCTATGTAAGGCAGCCCCCTGGGTTTGAAGACCTTGACCATCCAGAACTTGTGCTTAAGCTATCCAAAGCTCTATATGGTCTCAAGCAAGCTCCAAGAGCTTGGTATGACAGGTTAAGCTCATTTTTAATTAAAAATGATTTTATTAAGGGGTAAGATTGATACTACTTTATTTAAGAAAGAAATTAGCAAAGATTTATTAATTGTTCAAATTTATGTTGATGACATCATCTTTGGATCAACTAATGAATCTTTATGTCAAGAGTTCTCAAGTCTCATGCAGGGAGAGTTTGAGATGAGTATGATGGGTGAGTTGAGATTTTTCTTAGGGCTCCAAATCAAACAATTAACTGATGGGATATTCATTAGTCAAGAAAAATACACAAGAGATCTTCTTTGCAAGTTCAAAATGAGTGAGGCAAGACCAATGAAAACTCCTATGCACCCCTCAACTCAGATTGATCAAGATGAAGATGGAAAAGCAGTATCAGACAAACTGTACAGAGGTATGATTGGTTCCCTTATGTATTTAACTGCCAGCAGACCAGATATTCACTTTGCTGTAGGAATATGTGCAAGATACCAATCTCATCCAAAGACATCTCATCTCACTGCTGTAAAAGAATATTTAGAATACTTGATTGGAACCACTAATCTTGGCCTATGGTATGAGAAGGGAAAGAGTTTTGATCTCATAGGTTATAGTGATGCTGACTTTGCTGGAGATAAGATAGACAGAAAGAGCACCAGTGGATCTTGTCAATTCCTAGGAAAGTGCCTTATCTCCTGGTCATGTTAAAAAGCAAAACACTATTGCCTTATCTACAACAGAGGCTGAGTATGGTCTCAGCAGCTGCATGCTGCACTCAAGTTCTGTGGATCAAATCTCAATTGCAAGATTATGCAGTCAGGTACTCTAAAATTCCTATTTATTGTGACAATAGTAGTGCCATAAATCTGCTAAGAACCTGTACATCATTCTAGGTCCAAACACATTGATATCAAACATCATTTTATAAGAGATCATGTGCAAAAAGGAAACATTGAACTAATCTTGTAGATACTAAAAATCAGCTAGCTGACATCTTTACAAAGCCTTTAGTTGAAGAAAGATTCAATGAGAATCTAAAATTTCTAAATATGTGTTCTCTTGAATAAAAATAGTTAGTTGAGACAGTTCTACTATGGGCTATATGATTAAAGTCTCACCAGAGATGAGACTCAAGTGTCGTCTGTAAAGAGACGTGGGTTGCAGACGCATCTGTTACCAGACGTGTCTCATGATTCATCTCAATCAACCGTCTCATGAAATTATTGAGACGTTTCCATGTACCAAACTGAAGGATTGAGCCGTTGCTCAACGGTTAGTAACTGCCCACTACCATGGCAAACTAGCCATTACAACTATAAAAGAACGTGCTCAACCACCACAATAACTCCCCACGAAGTGCAGTTACTGCTTCAACTCTCTCTCTGCTCTTAGACTATTTAAGTCTACTCTCACATTCTATTCTCACTTTCTCTTCTCTCTCAATGCGCATCAAAATCACTGCTCTGAAACTTCTTATTTTGACAAATCTTCATCTTCTTCCTCACCTGATAAAATGTCTTCCTCTGAACAAACTCAATCTCTTAGTGTACACTCAAGCCAAGAAAACTTAAGCCGTTCTCCATCGCCACAAGCCTAGCACAGAAACTGAGCCTTCACTATCCACTCAACCTACCCAACCTTCTCCATCTTCTAAATCCACATCCTCCAAGAAGAGTACTCCTCTACCTCCCAGAATGAAATCCCAAAGGATTGCTTCCCAAGTCACCCAAGCTGCACCTCCTAAATCTCCTGTTCACATAGACCTAACTCAACCAGAATCCTCTAAGAAAGGGAAAGAAAAGGCTGTAGAAGGTAAAAAGCTTTCTTTCCAATAAGATCTTTTCAACAATGCAGAAGTTGAAGACAAATTTACAAAGAGATTTGCTGAGAAAGAAAATCATTGTGGGAAGGGTTATCTCATCCCAGGAACTGAAAGATGAAGGGTGGGACATGAGTCCCTATTTGGAAAAGCAAGGATGGAAGGACTATCTGACCATGACAGATTCAGTATTTCCAAAGATGACAAGGGCATTCTATGCAGCATGCTACAAGGCTAAGGGATCATCCCAAGGACAACCACACACTCATCTCTGACATTAGGGAGTCCACATAGAACTGACAGAAGAGACTCTTGGTGCTATCATCCAAGCACCAGTGGCTGGGAATAGACTGTACAATGAAGAACACTAGTGGAATGAAGTTAGGAATTCCATCAGTGAATGTAGGAACCTCTCTCTTCAAAGGTGGTCTCATCACAGACGCTGCATCATCTCTGAACCTATTTGGTAAATTTCTGTTTCATTTGGTCGTTAAGTGCATCATGCCTAGGGCTGGCACTTTTAAACAAGGTTTATCATCAAGACTTGATGGTGATGTATCACCTCAAGCATGGGATACCTCTGAATCTCCCATTTCTCATCTTAAGGCATATGGAGCATGCCTTCCACAACTCCAAGATCAATGCATCTCTTCCCTTTGGAATGCTCACTACTAGAATCATGAGGCATTTCAAAGTTGATTTCAGTAGTTGTGACAAGTCTGATGAAAGACCAGGCTATGTTGGAAAGACAAACTTGAAATCTCTTGGCTTAGATGGTAAGACTATACCCCCTCCTACTTTTCCTTTATCTGATTCTTCTCCTCCTGTACCTACCACAACATAGGCTTCTCCCTCATCCAAACTGTCTGAGGCTAAGAAGAAAAAGAAGAAGAAGGTCTCAAAGGAGGTTACTGAGGAATCTCAAGAAGGTTCAGAGATCCCTGTTAAGGAAAAGAAAAGGAAAGATCAGCCTTCTGTATCTACAGAGACTGAGAATAGGAGAAAGAAGAAGAAGAAATCCAAGTCTGATCACACTACTCTAGTTCATACTGAACCAGCACCTGAGAAACTCCATGAGCAAGGAGGAGAAGCAGAAGATGAAGCAAGGAATGAAGAAGAAGGAGCCATGTTTGAACAAGAAATTGAGCACCATTCACCACTGCAGCAAGCATCTCCTCAATTACCCTCCTCCATCTCCTCCACCGGAGATAACTCCACAGGAAGTCTCTCCTATCAGTAAGATTGTTGCTGAAACTTTGATGAGCTTAGAAAAGGATACCACAACCTCAAGCTTTGAGACTCACCAAGAGTCGCAACAAGATAAGACTGAGACTGTTGAAGTTACCACCACTCAACATGCTACTCCAGTAAGTCCACAACCAACTTACTCCATCCCTACGTCATTTCCCACTCCTGGAAAATTCTTTGTTGAGACCATCCTGCTCAACTCACCACAACCTAAATATGATCAGTCTGCACCTCCCACTGACAGACCTGAGCCAGCTAAGGCACCCTCATCTGAACCATCCATTCCTACTCATCTATCCAATTCAATCAATACTTTTTTGAACCAATTACAAGAGGAACAACAACAACAACACCAGAACCTCCAAGCAAGAATTGAGCAGAATCAGAAGAAGATTCTCAAGAAGCTGAAGCACCACAAGAAAAGGCAAGAGGCCATTCTTTCAGGATTTGACACAATCTTGCAAGCAATGCATGCATCGAATGAATTTCACAGGAAGATGAACCTTCATCTTTCCAATTTGCCTCCTCTGCCTGAGTTTCCTCAGACTGTGCTGCGCCCATCAAGACCTGATTCAGACTCATCCTCTTCCCACTCATCCTAGCTTAGCTAGTTTTCTTGTTTTGATAATGGCAAAAGGGGGAGAGATGGTTAGATATCTAATGAGAGTCTGTGTTAGATTTAATTTCAGTCTATGAGGATTAGTTATGCTTAGCTAGAGATGTAGTTTGCATCTCTTCACAGAACTTTGATGAGATGCAGTGGCATCTTTTGTGAATGTAATCCTCTATAATTATCTTTTTGATTAATGGAAGTGACTCTCTATGATTGCAGTATATCCTTGTTCAGTTCACTTAAATATCTTAATCAAAATTTCAAACACTAAGTCTTAAGACAAAACATAAGAGAAAAATAGTCTATGACTCAGGGGGAGCTCTTCTCCTTACATTACTTTTGTATAATAAGAGTTTTCACATCTTAAGAAAAGTAAAATCATACATGCATCTCTCTTTCACTGATCTCATTAGATATATAACTTACAGTTTGCCATCATCAAAAAAGGGGGAGATTGTCGAGACAGGCTCACCCTAAAGAAGTTTTTAATATGACAAACTGAGTAAGTTTAAATATCCAGATGAGATGCATCTTGTGTCACTAATTGTGTGTTCAAGTGTGGCAGAGACTTTCTACATCTAAAGTTGTTATAGGAATACATAAAGATAGAAAGGACATTTAATCCACTTGAGAAAGTAAGGATACAAGCAAAGTAACACAAGATCAGAATTCACAAGATTTTCACTGATTAAGACATAATCTGAATCAGAACAGATATGGTGCAACCAAAGCTTATGGCTAAGACTATGAGAAACACTTCAAAAATAAACACATCATGAGATGCAAGATTTGTATGTTCAGATGTCGTCTCATGGTCAGATGAGGACCCAACTAAGATGCAAGAAGACTTAGAACTAAAAAGAGACTCAAGCACAGCTTGAGATGCAAGCCATGAATAGATGCAAGTTCAGCTTGAGATGCAAGAACAGCTTGAGACGTCGTCTCAAGGTCAGACGTAGAAGGATGATATCTTAGCACAGATGCAAGAAAAGTATGTCAGACTCTGAACAGAAGCAAGAATTCAAGCTCAGCTGAGAAGACAACAAGTAAAGTCAACATGAAGACAAACAAGGACACAAGGACACGGACACAGTACCTTAAAGACTGAAAAGTTGTCGTCTGCCTACTGTAAAGACTGTGCCTACTGCTGTACCCTCCAACGGTCTGTAACGGCCATATAACGGCTAGTTTCTCAAGTCTTGATATAAAAGAGACATTATCAAGAGCTGAGAAGTGAGAGAGACTGCCTACACTTCCGTGAAATCATTAAGCATCTTATCACATCTCAACAAACATCTCAAGTGTATCTACCAGCTGTCTGAGCACAGACACATCTCATCTTGAGATCATACATCTGTCTCTTTCATCTCCTCTCTGTGAATATCATTCCAATACTGTAACCAGAGTTGAGACCTAGTCTAGCTCATTTACTTTATATCCATACTTTGTATGAGCTTAGGCTAGACTTATCACAAACATTTATCTGTAACTTGTCTCATCTAAGATAGAAGTGTGCCTAGTCTTAGAGTGAGGTGTGTACATCCTGAAGAGGCTGTAAGAATACTTGTGACTCAGCTAAGATAGGAGTGTGCCTAGGCTTAGTGTAGTGAGACGTCCTGAAGAGGCTGTAAGAATACTTGTATTGACTGGTTTGTCAATAGTGGAAAATCTCATAGGTTGTGGGGACTGGACGTAGCCCAAGGATTGGGTGAACCAGGATAAGATCTTTGTCTCTTGTCTCTTACCTTATTCTTATATCTGCTTATCTTGAATAAATTAATACAGCTTGATAACTAAAGATACAGTTGAATTGATAATCAAGATAAGACTTTAAATTAAGGTCTAGACAAAGATCTTTACCAAAATTGATAAACTCCATCTCGTCTTAACAGAGACTCCAAGTTAACAAGCTTGAGAGCACATCTCAATTATCAATTTTAGTGTGGAATTGCAGGAACAGATTCGGAAAGTCTCTATTCAACCCCCCCTTCTAGAGACGTTCAGCCAACTTCACTTATTGTCTATAATAATTTGTAAAGCTTTGTAATCATTTGCTACTACTGTATTTGTTACTATAATAATTTGTTATTTTCTACTTTATTTGTCTATAATCTATTGTCTATAATCATTTGGGAAGGTCTATTGTAATCATTTGCTACTATATTTGCTACTATAATCATTTGCTATTTGCTATTGTATTTGTCTATAATTTATTGTCTATTGATTTGAACCATTTGTTCTGACTATCTGTTATGTTGCTTGTTACATCTTACCTGTTGTCCTTATGATTAGGTCATTAGAGCTTTATTGCTATTTGGTAGTTAAAGGCTTGAGGTACTCTATGACAATTGTTCACTTAATTAGCCCACTAGACTTGACATCTTTATCTGATAGTCGTCAGTATAGTGCAGATGCAGAACAAAGGGCGAAGGAAATAAAAAAAGTTGCATGAACAGGTTCGTGAAAGGATTAAGAAGCAAAGCTCGAGGTACAAAACTCAACATGATAAGCATAGAAGATTGCAAAGTTTCAAAGTCGGAGACTTGATATTTAAAGTCATGCATGCATAAGATCAATGATAATGCTTATAAAGTAGAGCTACCAGATTCTTATGGGGTTTTCTGCCACTTATAACGTTGCAGACTTGTCACCATACTTTGACGATGAAGCGAAGCTTGACTCGAGGGGGAGTCCTTTCTGACTCGTAGATCGGAGGATGAAACAAAGCATGATGAAACAGAAAATTCCATGAATCTTTCGGTGCCTAATAAAATAGAGCATACTATGAATTGTCAAAAAGTATGGGCTACAAATACATGGCTACCCACTTAGCCTTTTGGTGCATCGGTGCATTCATACTAGCTATACCTCCTATATATATAAACCCATGTAGTGTGTTTTAATAATCAAATAACATTTAGTTTTTCTTATATAAAGTGAGAGCTTTCTCTCTTTTTCGTAGGCTTCTGAGCTACTTTCTAAAAGTATGAATAAAGGAATTCATTCAAATTAATTATACAAGTAATATCTATTTCAAGTTAGTTGGTGTTATTCCAACCTAACCTAGTCAGCCAAAAGCCATGTTTTATCACTTTAATTAGTGCCTTCACTTGAGCCATGTCAGAAAAATTATAAAGATTGATTTATGTCATATCACTACAAGAAAAATTGTTTTTAGTGACGGCTTATAGCGGAAAAAATCGTCGCTATTTCATAATTAGCGACAGCCTATTGATGGTCCACCAGCCGCCGCTAAAGCCTCGTTGTTAATGCAGTAGCGATGACATTTTACGGCCGACGGTATGTAGCGACGGTCAGGCCGTCGAAAAAATACACGTTCTTCCCAGATTTATCAATTGTGAGGATCGAACCTGCAACTTGCATGATACTAAGAATGAGTATTATCGTTACGCTATGTTTGTTTCTTGAAATATATAGTGCAAAATATAATATACATAGGAAAAAAAAATGAAATTAGCGACGACCAGGCCGACACTAACTTTACGAAGGTCGACGCTAAAATTTTTTTCCTTTAGCGTCGTCCTGGCCGACGCTAAATAGAGAAATTAAAAAAATTATTTTACCCTTAGTCGTCGCCTGGCCGTCGCTACATAAAAAATGTAAAAAACGAAAATTCAACTTAGCGATGGTTTTGCGATGGCCAGTGGTCGTTACTAAATACTCGCGTCTAAAAAACGTGCATTCTTATATTGTATTCTAGTTAATGAGGGACATACAAATGCTTAGACAAAAAGTGGATCCAAGGTGGTGTAGTCAAGTAATTGGTTAGTCTAAATCTAAATATGATACAAATTTTATAAATTTATAAAGACTAACTCATACATTAATTATAAGTTTGTGAAGTAAGAAGTATATTTGAAACTTGTTCATACCGATATGGTAATACAAGGGTAAGAGTTACACTAATTAATGCAGATAGGTGATTTTAGCTTTGAACTACTTTATATGTTATTTTTGTTTGGGTTTTGTAGAGGTTACTTTAGGTGAATCATAATATTTCAAATATTTCTTGAGCATATGTATATTGGAAGGATAATGCATTTCATAACCTTTTCATTCCTTCCTTCCACGGGCTTGGCAAAATTTTCTAGCTCTGTTAGGAAAACTTTCTTTGATTAATAAACCTTTAAAGATCATGATCAAAATCATCTTGGTTGATTTACTTGCAGCACTATTATATTCGGTAGCTAATGTGATATATACAATAATCATGATGTTTCTATACTAAATTTTTATTTTTTTTCTTCATTATATTTCTCATCACATTAACCATTACATCTTTCATTTTTTTATTCATTTCTTTTTAAGTTTTTTCTATCTCTCTTCTCCATAAAATTGAGCGTGCATGGAAGTAACATTAATTTTCCTATATACAAAGCTAGTCTTGATCCCTATCATCCATTTAGAGCGTAGGTGTAATGCTTTGACTAGGGATGTGTATTTTCAAGGCAGAACATATGGGTTCCATACATATTAATATTAATTATACGTACAAACATAACAATCTAAAGTGAAAATGACAACCCGAGTACATATATTATGTATGCAGTATGTAGTTAGGAAAATTCCCACAAAAAGAACTAAGGGGTTGATTCAAATGCTACATGTTTGATCTTGTTAAGGCAAAGTCTCAGAATATTACACATGTAACCCACATGTAGTGGACTATATGATCAGAAATGTTAAAGTGAAGCTCAAGAAACGAAAGTATAGGGAGAAGCCCTAATGGAGCCACAATGTATGCAACCCACTTGTATTTGTGATGATCAAATAACAAAATGCAGGCCGCAAGCAAAAGCTATAACCATATTGACAATGGAGATAATAGTAAAATAAACCCATTATAAATCCTCGGTGCCACTCTTCTTGGCTCATGATGATTTTTGGTATAAGTGAAAATTGAGAAGAAGAAGATTATACCTGAAGAAGAAGTGAATAATGCAATTGCATTTGTCAAGATGAAGGCAGCAAACCATGCATTGTTCTTGTCGTCACCTGTAGCAGTGGAGCTGCAGCAAACACTATGGTAGCAATAAGTGTTGCCATAACCATGCCTGAGTTTGCTTTTCCTTTTGCTTCTGCTTTGGCTTCCTCATATTTCTTTTTTTTAATAGCATCTACTATATCCCATGGTGTCATGTCGTTGTTGTTTCTCATTTTTGTTAATACATGATATCTATTAGGATTTTGCTTGTGCAGTAACTTTGTATGTATGTTCTAATCAAGAAGATATTAATTTTGGGGATCAATATTAATTAATTAATTAATTAATATATATATTATATATATATATATATATATCAAAGAAAAATTAAATATGAAAATCAATTGAATGAATTCTCACCTTGAAGAAAGACTCGAGTTCACGAAGCGCAACAGCGTGCAGGACATTATTACCATCATTGTCCACTGCTCCTATTATAAGGTTCACTATCTCTACCTTCTCAAGTATAGTGTCAAAACCAATTTCTTGTTGATATAAAGCAGCAATGTGCAGTAAGGTCTGTCCATTATTAGGGTCTTTAATTTTGAGTAGTAATTCTGGATTTAAGGATAGAATCCCATTTAAAACTACTATGTTTCCTGATTTAACAGCGTCAACAATATTGCAGAAGTTATCATGTCCAGCATCTTTTTATTTTCCAATTGTCTAACTTGACACCATAATTTTTCAATAAGCAATTTCATTTGTCTCTCTTGCCATTAGGGAGCATCCCTAGCAACAAGTTATAGTTGAGGTCATAGAGAATTATATAATATCAAGAAATGTGAAAAATAAAGTACAAAAAATAAAAATAAGAGAAATAATTAACCAAGAGGCAATCCAACCATGAGGTAGACGACTCAGGAACGAACACCATTTATTCGCATGGAGGATATCTGTGTTTTAAAACAAAAAAAAAAAAAAAAAACTCATCAATTTGTTAGATAGTGATGACTACTTGTAAAATTACATACTTGCAATTCAAAGCTCATTGAAGAAGTAGTTTCAATTACAAAATCAAATAAATAAAAGATTTTGAATCAATTAGATACATTCAACTATATATCTCTTAGAATTAAAATATTTTTAGTGGATGCTCAACAATATGCATGATTACAAATAGGTAAATTAATATTATGACAAAAAAAGAAGGTAAATATTTTATCAAAATTTAAGTTTGATGTATCTAGAGTTAAGGTACAACTTTCAAAAATAAAACTTTATCTGATATATCATCTTCTTCGATTGAGTTGTTCTCAAAAGTATTTATCCATGAATTCTATATGAAGGAACAAGAGATGGCCAAATTAACCATGATGAAAACAACAATGCACTTAAACAGTAAAGGGTTCGTGGCCAAATATACCAAACATTGGTTGCCTACAAAGCTATGACTCATATCTCAATTGTCGCTGGTCAAAGATCCCTTTGTATACTTGGGATTGCCAATAGGTGCCAATCCGAGGAGCAGCTCAACGTGGAAACCGGTGGTAGAAAAAGTGAGGAGTAGATTGGCCTTGTGGAAGAAACGGTTTATCTCTCTTGGTGGAAGAATTTGCCTAATCAACTCGGTTCTCTCTTCTATCCCTCTCTTTTATCCCTCTCTTTTTTATGTCTTTTTACAAAATTCCTAAATTTGTTGTTAATATTATTGTTAAGATTCAAAGATCTTTCTTGTTGGGGGGAGGAGGTGAGGAAAGGAAAGTGGCTTGGGTGGGTTGGGATAAAATTTGTAAATCAAAGGAAGAGGGTGGGTTGGGGATAAAGAACTTAGAGAAATTCAACCTTTCTCTCCTAGGCAAATGGATGTGGAGGATGTTGAAAGAAAAAAAGTAGTTTGTGGGTGCCAAGTTTTGGAATCTAAACATGGGGAAGTGAGAGGGCCAGTAGAGTTGGAGAGGTTTTAGATGGTGGCAAGATCTTGGGAAAGTTAGTGGGAAAGTTAGTGGAAATAATGAAGTGGGTTTTTGGTTTGAAGATAACATAGAGTGTAAAATTGGAAGTGGAAATTTAGTGAAATTTTGGGAGGATAAATGGGTTGGAGGAGTTTCCTTTAAAACAGAAATACAACAGATTGTATTTGATATCAACTTTCAAACAAGTAAGGGTGAGTGAAATGGTGAGTGGGTGGATGGAAAGTGGATATGGAAATTAAATTGGAGACGCTCTCTGTTTGATTGGGAAATAGAATCTTTTAATGAACTGTTGCAGGAAATTGAACCGAAACAATTGAGGCAGGTACAACCTGATTCGTGGTTTTGGAAATTAGAGGCGGATGGCAATTACTCTGTCAAATCAGCATATGCAGCAGCTGTTTGCAATTATGGAGCAGCACCAGAGAATTAGTTTTTTCAAGTGGTTTTGGTCTCGGGTAGTGCCTCCTAAAGTGGTAGCTTGGGCGTGGAAATTGTTGTTGGATCGTTTACCAACAAAAGACAACTTAAGAAGGAGGAATATATTGGCTTCTAACATTAATATTTCTTGTGTTTTGTGTGGTGAAGGGATTGATTGTGCTTCCCACTTGTTGTTTTCTTGCAACTTTTCTTATTTAGTGTGGATGAAGTGTTACCAATGGTTGGGTGTGTCTACTGTTTGTCCAATTGTTTGCAAATTTCATTTTGCACAACATGGAGGAATTGTGGTGGGAAAGAAACCAAAACAGGCTGTTATTGTTATTTGGTTTGCAGTAACTTGGTCAATATGGTTACTAAGGAATAATGTTATTTTCAAAGAGGAGAGGTTTGAGGTGGATAGAGTGTTGGAGCAGGTGCAGATTAGTTCTTGGAATTGGTTGAGAACCAAGATGAAGGGCTTTTATAGTTCTTTTTATGAGTGGTGTGCTGAACCTTTAGTTTGTTTGCAATCCTTGTAATTTGATAAACTTGTAATGGGTTGGGGTACCCCTTGTACCCCTTTATTGATATTTATTTTGTCGGCTGTTCAAAAAAAAGTATATGGGACGAGTTGGATAACCCAAAAAGTCGACCCGATACCATATTATTAAATGAGACTTGATTTAACCCTAATTTTCATGTGGCACATCATTTGACCTGATCCGAGTAGCTTGGGTTTGGACGAGTTGGTGGGACAGGTCGGGTTTTACTTACCCCTACTTTATAGACTTGTTTTTGAAGTTTTTTATATGAGCTTTTGCGTATGCTTTAAATATGTTTGTTTAAATAGGTCATGGTAAAAATGGTACATCTATTATTATATCTATAATTTCTTAAACACGAATTGTTATACTTTTACTCAACAATTTCATTTATCATATTAGTTCATAATTTTGCCACATCATTTTATTTAATTACTGAGTTGGCATGGCTGCAAATAATGTTGTGTCAAACCTATCTTCCTTAAGTGGTCTCTAAATAATGCACCCTTAATTATGAGATAGTAAAATGCAACAGTTTCAAGTATAACTTACTTTCATCTTCTTGAGTCATTTCATTCACCCGTATGTTATCATCTTGTTGTGAGGCAACGACTGAATCAAGTACAATTGGAGTTTTCTCATGGCGGCTTTGACTAGTAGTGTGATCTGATGATATTTTAACCTGAATGTTGTTGTCTGGTTCTCTATTTTCTATAGAAACACTTCTAGATAATGTTGTTGTCGGGTTGATCATTTCTTCTTTCTTTTCTTGCTGGAGAACCCTGAACACAATCTGGTCTCCTCCTTTAAATGTTTTTCAATACATACATAACTTTAATATATAGTCAACTACTTTTATTATGAATTTGTGTGGAATATTATAGGAATTTTCTTTAACCAATTCTATTTAAAGCGCGCGCGCATATATATATATATATATATATATATATAATTCAAAATCTCAACACATTAAGTTAGTAGTTTCAAATTTAAAACTTGAATTCATATATAATATAATAAAACCAAATTATATATATATATATGTGTGTGTGTGTGTTAATGGCAGGTTGGCACCTCAGAAAACATAGTTTAAGTACTTATCTTATAATAGCAGACTATAGGCACAATGCATCTATGAAAATTGTACCAAGGTAAAGTTTCAAATATTTGCTAGCTTAAACTAAAGCACGACATCATAAACCAATTATTAATTCTATAAAATTAAGCATTAATTTTGGTGAAGGACATAAAACCCATTGTTCTTGAGCGATATGGATGGTTTTGAGGGCTAAAACCTTTTAGACATAATAATTGCTGGCTTCAAAATATAAAGGCTTAATTCGATAAGGTAATGGGTAATTTTGTAATAATGCTGAAGTTAATGGTTGGATGGCTTTCATTTTGATGTGGAGAATTAATTTAAAGATGTTGAAGCTCTTAAAAATTGGAATATAATATTCTTTTTGATACTTCAATCAATGTCATTGTGAGGTCAAATTGTGGATGAGATTTTGACAAAAAAAAAAAAAATTGTGGATGAGATTGGTGTTTTAGATATAAGGATGAAACAGTAATTAACTGAAGAAGAAGTTAATTTGCAAGAGAAAGTTGTTATTTGTAGAAACGTGTCAAAAAATTCAGTATATATAGAAGGAAAGTTTGCTACAACAAAATTAAAGGCCAGGGTTAATTAAAATTACCTCGATCGCAAGTATAAGTGGTTCAAATGATGCTCCTTCCAGCAAGATGCTTAGCTAACTGATTAGATGCCAAGTTGCCAATTATTAGAGACTAATTACTCAAACTCTGCAAAGCTCTCATACTCTTATACTCGAGATAATCAACAACAGTTTCTGCTCTGATATATATATGGTGGTTATATATTTTATTAATTTTTTCCCTGACGAGCACTTGAGCAGCCACGGTCTTCGTTTAAGTCTTTTTTTTTTTTTTTCCCTGACTCTAGTCTTCTTTTTATATAGTTGCATATGCATCTAGTGGATTACTAAATATATATGTAACAAGTTGTCTACTTGACATAATCAATTAACCAACAGTTTCTGCGCTGATGGTGGTTATATATCTATTTTATATAGAATAAATTACTCCAACTTCCCCTCTATTTTGTAGTTCCAATACAAAATCCCCATTATTTTAAAAATTTACATAAAACCCCTTCTATTTTATAATAAATAACACTTAAATCCATTTTTATGACATTTAATGAAATCGTTACTCAACACTTAATAGTTATTTTTTATATTAGATTGATGAAAATACCGCTTTTAAATTTTTTTATTATATAATAATACCTCTAATTTTTAAACTTTATAGAAAATTCTTTATATTTTATAAATATCTATATTACAATAAAATTTTGAAATTATAACTACAACGAATAAGACTTATTGCTGCTTCGTTTACGTTTTCCTTTTTCATTTTAAAAGTATTGTATCTTTTTTATTAAAATTACATGGAACAAATAAGGCCATATATGTTATCACCAAACAATAACTAGCAGCCAAACAAAAAGGGTTTAGATAGCAGGGGCCAGGGAGCAAATCAAGGGGGCGATATATGGAGAATTTTGTGGACTTAATAAGCATGGTGAGGTGTAATTTATTATATATCCCTCTTTTTAAGGATATAACTTACATCCCTTATATATCAATCGTTGGATGAGTTTTAAATATTTGAACGGTGAAGATTTATTATTGGTTTCCAGATCACCCATGTGCAACTAATATTTTTAAAATTTCTAATTTGTCCCTATATCATTTACATATTTTTATATAAAAAATTCTTCACTCATGCTACACGTCCATCTCTCCGCCTTCTTCCTTTTTTTCACATTTCAACACTTCATTTATTTTTTTCTGCTTTTTTATTAAATTTTTATTTTTTTATATTATTATATTAAAATATTTTCTTTTACTATCCATTACTATTAATATGTTTTATTATATAAAAATACAGATTAAGAAATACAATAAATGTGTTGATTTACATTAAATTTAAAATGTTTTTTCTAATATATTATTTATCTCTCTAATTTATTCATTAATGTTTTCAATTATTATCTCTCTTATATATTCAATTTATCTATTACTCTCTATTATAAAATTGTTCCCCCTGTACACGTGTCACGTTTTCTCACTTGTGTTTTTAGTTTTTTTATTCTCACTTCAGTAAAGTGATTATTTTATAAACCACATATATCATCCACGGGAAGCGGTTCTGCTGCAGCCATTTTCTTTTCCCCCTTTTCATCAAACTTTAATTTTTATTATTATTATTATTATTATTATTATTATTATTATTATTATTATAACATAATTTCTTTCATTATCTATTCGTGTTTATCTATTTAATTACAGGAAAACACACATTAATAATACAATAAATGTTAATTCACATTAAATTTAAAATATTTTTTTCTAATATATGATTTATATCTCTATTTTATACATTAATGTTTTCACTTATATATTACCTTTTTTATCTATTCTATTAATCTATTTATTATGTTTTATTAATTTATTTTATTACATAAAAATACAGATTAAAAAATATAATTAATGAGTTAATTTACATTAAATTTACATTTTTAATATATCATTTATTTATTTATCTATTTACTCTCTAAAAGATAAATCCAAAAGATTTTTTCTTGCACGCATCACTTGCATGCAGATCATAGTCTCTTAATATTTCAGTATTTACACTTATAAAATCCATAAATTATTTTATTTCCATAAGCATAATTTAATTTCAGGGAAAAAAATGAAATGTTCTTTTTTCAAGGTTATCAATAGCAGATATGGTATAGATAAAGGATTATTTAATTGAGTATGTCAAAAGTGATAATATAAAACTTTGAAGTAAAATCACTAACAATTACTTTTTCACTTTATATTTTTCCAACCAAACAAATCACAATTATCTTAACGCTCTAAGACAAGGGAAATATGTGACTTTATCTGGATTAAATATGAAATTATTTCTCGATCGATTTATTTGATCAGAACATTGGCAGTTGAAACACTATAGGCATTCCCTTAGAAGGTGAATAATTCATTCAATTAGCCTTACTAGCAAATAAGCAATACAAGTAACTGAAGTGGTGGAAAATTATCAACCCAATCTCAAGTATGCCACACCAACAATCAGCATCTAGAGTTAATTACTGGCTAGAAAATAAACTTTAAAAAAATGTTGATACAGAGAGATGGAGGTTAACAGAATTATAGTTAAAGAGAGAACCTGGGATGGATTCTTTGAGGGTCTGAGTTTGGAATTTCAGGTACTCTTTTACCACCTCTGTAAAATAGTTTGCGCATGTGGGTTCCATTTCATTAAAACGAAAACCTGGTAGGCAAGAATTTAATAACGCTGGGAATCGTTTCGGATAAAACATTATTGACACTTTTTGCAGTTAGACTTCTTTGTTATAGCAAGCTCGACTTCAGTTTAAGGTGATTCACGCTGACAATTTGCGTTTGGTCTCCCCTCTTGTTGTTTCATAAAAAATGTCCTAGGACTCAACAACAAATAATGAAACTTTATATTTTGAACAATTTACAAATAAGGGGACGCACCTGCGACACCCCTAATTACCACTAAGAATGTCACATGTGTTACAAGTGACCAACGAAAGTACTATATACGAGTCGTTAAAAATGCGGAATTATTTTTTTTTTTTAACTGAATTAGTAGTTGTCAACCTACTACATCTCTAATTCTATTTTAAGTATTTATAAAATATTCTTTCCTTACTTGTGAAACTTGTTTTCGAAAAACGTCAAGAACAGTTACCACATCGCTACACATACAACATACATACGTTTACGAAATCATCATGTAAAATAACAGTGCATGAAATTATATACATAAACAGTGTACTTCTCAAGCCTTACAAAAGCAACATCAAAATAAGAGTTCTAGTAGTGAGCTAAAATAAATAAGACCTCAACAAAATACAAAAAAGAGAGGTCGTCAATCAGAACTGCCACTAAACTAGACTCAAACAAAAGCACTACTCTACTCATCGCTACCAGACTGGGAAGGGTCCTCCTCCGGCTCCTCCTCTGGATCCTCTTCCGGCTCCTCCTCCTCGGACGTGTCTTCGATGATGATCTACTCTAACTCGTCCGAGAGAAAACGACCTTGTGCATCAGAACGCAGAGACTGTGAACACAATGCCTCATAAGTCGGCGAGTATCTAAGGGAATATGGCCCAACCAGGTCTGTCATCCGTGATGACCGAGATGCCACCGAAGATGCAGGACGACGACGAGAATGACAGAAGGTAGTGTAGCGCACCAGCTCGGGTGGTGTCTGGAACTCTAGAGTCACCGGTACAACGAAGTCTACTTCAGGTACTAACGGGAGGCCAGGGTGAGTGATGATGACTCGGACCTCTCCGGTTGAACACACACCTCCTAGGGATGTCCGTCACCCCTCCAGGAACTCCTGGGCATCCAGCGTAGCTCCACCCTCATTGACGTCATATCGAAGATCTCCAATGTCAGCTATCGACGTAGCGAAAGAGACACAACAACCAGATAGCAGAAAGGAAGGGTGAGAACACGTCACATGAACTCACAAAACATAGGATATAGTGATTTAGAGCACACACACAAGAAAATTCACACAGTCCAACCAACAATAATCACACATGACATCATCATGGTGCACACAAACTATTGCATACTTTGCAACTACAATACTATAATTGATGCATGAGGGGCCGGGGAAAAATCACCATCCACAGTGCACACAGCAACTGCCCTACCATATATGTACAACGTATCAAGAGTTAGAGTTTGTACTAGCGCCGGTACAAAGAGCATTACTCATATATTTTGGCCAAATCATTTTATCCGTCTTCCAGACAATCTCAATTGACCCCGAAATCATGAGAGCAACAAGAATAACTAAGTTGGGTCCCCACGAACTCGACAGTAGGGAGCTAACCTACGTCCTCTGAGATCTTCCAGGAACTGGCTATCCTCAGGGTTGGCGTCCCTTTTGAGGACCCGCTGGAGTTCTTTGCAAAACCCAGTGCACCCTTCCCAACCGATTTCACATTGTACCAAGTGTCAATGTCATATTAGGTCGTAAGGTTTTCAACCTTCAACATCATCAATGCTTTATGATGCATGTCACACAAACAATACTTCTCAGCATACACATCCTTACAGGAAAATCCATTGAATCATTCCACGTCACCACTCCCCGTGGTATGGCCCGATTCAATGTCTTTCCTTCACAAGGAAATCCAAAGCCCATCTCGGGTTAAACCGCACTCTCTCACTAAGCTTCTCAAGTCTTATACAAGAAGAGTGTGTTGGTTATAAACTTTTAAGGTAGTTTGTACTAATGTTTTTCTTTAAATCAATAATCACTTTCACTTAAGTCCTATAGCTTACTAAGACTTATGATTGTGTCTTATGAATAGTGTTACCTATCTTGATTCATCTTGTATGTCTGATTAGGATTAGGTTTACCCTTTAATCATGATTAATCTTCCTTAATTTAGACTATAATTAATCCTAATTCTCCTTAATTAAATCTTAATTTTTACTTAAGATCCTAATTGATATGAACCTTGAGGTTCTATTTTTATGGACCGTAGAAAATTCTGATTAAAATTCAATACTTTCCTTGATGAACACTTTTCTAGACTTTTCAATATTTTTCTTTCTTTTTTTTCTTTTTGATACGTTCTTTTTCTTTTTGATACTTTCTTTTTCTTTTCTTTCTTTTTGATGTACGCAAGCAATAAAAATAAGAATTGTAAAGGAAAGATAACAAGAATATAACCAATAGCAAATGTATCCTAATGAGGCTTGAAAATTAAATCACATAAAATCCAAGAACACGTATAGGAGAAACTATGAAATTGATCAAGACAGGTGAAATAGAAGATATAAGAAAACAGATAAATGGACGTCACACTTCATGAATTGAAAGATAAGTCCATGAAGATGTTCACACAAAGGTATATGAACTTTGATACCTTCACTCTTGACTAGCAAGAAAATTAGAGAAAATCACTCTCTCAAGTAAGAAAATCACTTTCTAAATTTGCAGCAATTTTGCATAAAACTTTCATTCTGCTTTGTGCATGCATGATGCATGTATTTATAGGGTTTTACAAGGTTAAGAAGGCCATGCAGCCAGCTACATTTCTCACGCCCTAAAGACCCTAAATTACCCCTCAAATAAAATTCCATGCAACCTTACACAATTAACTAGGAATTAAAAACAATTAAGCAAAATAAACTCTACTAAACTAGGCTTATTTGGCCGCATCCTTGGACCAGATTCATGGGAACATGGAACCTCCATTTGTAACTTACAAACATGGCTTAATTTAGCTAATAAATCAGCCATGTGTGGCCGCCCAAAACAGCCATGAGTCTTCATGAGTTGGCTGCCAACTTCATTGCTATTCATGCTCCAATTCAATGACTTGTTGGAACTCTTTGATGGCTCTTTAATCAGCAGAATTCTGCACATGTTTCACGCCTATTTGTTGACTCATGAAGCTCCATGTATCTCAAAACTTGGCCAGATTCATGCACTAGGACAACCCCCTTCCAACGGCTAGAAACATGAAGTTTAATGCTATTACATTCATGTTTTGTAACCCCCCAAGTAGAAACATAACCACCCAAAACCATTAAGCCTATTGTCTTGTAACTTCTCTAATATTATTGAAACAAATTAAAAATAGAATTTAGCAAAATAAAGAAAGAAATGGCCGCCCCACATGCATCCTATGTGGCTGCCCATTATGCTTCATCAATGCTGGAAAGTGCTTCAAGTAACAGTTGCATTAAATGCAATGATGCTTCATCAATAAAGCCATCTTCTTCATTAATAGAACTATCCTCTTCAACTTGGAATGCAATTAATGAACTTAGGACTTCCATTAATGTTTTGCATGGGTTGAGCTTGGACTTCTTTAATGATGACTTGTAGTGCCTCCTTAGCCTTCCTAGCTTGTGCCCTTGTCATGGGCCCACCCAACTTGTTGACTGCTTGGTTGATGTCCACATCTTGCCCCCCTTCTTGAACAGGATTTGTCCTCAAATCTGAAGGGTCCTCACCTGCATCAAAAAGAGTTAAGTCAGCAACATTGAAGGTTGCACTAACATTATACTCACCAGGTAGGTCTATTTTATAGGCATTGTCATTGATTCTTCAAGCACTTGGAAAGGTCCATCTCCCCTTGGTTGAAGCTTTGACTTTCTTTGTTGTGGAAACCTTTCCTTCCTCATGTGTATCCATACCCAATCTCCTGGTTGGAAAACCACCTTCTTCCTTCCTTGGTTTGCTTGTTTGCATAGCCCTCATTCTTCTTCTCAATTTGGGCCTTACCTTCTCATGCATTTTCTTGACAAAGTCAGCTTTAGCCTGCGCTTCCTTATGCTTAAACACAGAAATATTAGGCAAAGGTAATATATCAAGAGGAGTTAGAGGGTTTAAATCCATACACCACTTCAAAAGGTGAACAATTGGTAGTACTATGAACAGCCCTATTATAAGCAAACTCAACATGAGGCAACAATCCTCCCAAGATTTCATGTTTTTGTTTAAAATTGTCCTAAGCAAAGTACTTAGTGTCCTATTGACTACTTCAGTTTGACCATCAGTTTGGGGATGGCAGGTAGTAGAAAATAGTAACTTAATGCCGAGCTTGCTCCACAAAGTCCTCCAAAAATGGCCCAAGAATTTTGAGTCCCTATCACTCACAATGCTCCTTGGCATTCCATGCAATCTTACTATCTCCTTGAAAAATAGATCTGCTACATGGCATGCATCATCCACCTTCTTGCAAGGTATAAAGTGAGCCATTTTTGAGAACCTGTCAACCCACAAACAAAAACAGAATCTTTTCCATTCTTTGTTCTTGGAAGTCCCAAAACAAAGTCCATGGAAATATCAGTCCAAGGAAAATCAGGAAACAGGTAAAGGAGTATATAAACCATGAGGTTTAACCTTAGACTTAGCCTTTTTGCAAACAATACATTGGTCACATATCCTATGAACATCACGTTTCATATTTGGCCAATAAAAATTTTCTTGCAAAATTTCTAAAGTTCTTTTGCACTCCAAAATGCCCCATTAATCCCCCCATCATGTGATTCCCTCACAAGCATTTCCCTTATTGAACTTTTAGGCACACACAATTTATTTCCTTTAAACAAAAATTCATTATGCCTAAAAAATCCATTTTCTGATTTTTTTGTACATGCCACATACAATTCAGCAAAAATCCATGTCATCACAATACATGCTTTTCAAAGATTCAAGTCCATACAATTTAGCTTCAAGCATAGCAAGCAAGACATGTCTCCTAGAAAGAGCATCAGCAACTATATTTCCTTTTCCCTTTTTATGCTTTATGACGTATGAAAATTGTTCCAAAAATTCAACCCATTTAGCATGCCTTTTATTTAATTTTCCTTGGCCTTTTAAATACTTCAAAGATTCATGATCACTATGAATTACAAATTCTTTAGGAAGTAAATAATGTTGCCAAGTTTTAAGATCTCTTACCAAAGCATATAATTCCTTATCATAAGTAGAATAATTAAGTGCTGGTCCACTTAATTTTTCACTAAAATAAGCAATTGGATGCCATTCTTGCAACAAAACAGCACCAATACCAACATTAGAAGCATCACATTCCAATTCAAAAGATTTTGCAAAATTTGGTAAGGCTAAAATAGGCGCATGTGTGAGCCTATCTTTGAGGGCAGCAAATGCAGCCTCTTGTTTTTCCCCCCACTTATATCCCACATTCTTTTTAACAATTTCATTGAGAGGTGCAGCCAAGGTACTAAAGTCCTTAACAAATCTCCTATAAAAACTTGCTAAGCCATGAAAACTCCTCACCTCACTCACATTTTTAGGCGTTGGCCATTCTTGAATAGCCTTCACCTTTTCCTCATCCACTTGAACTCCCTTGGAGCTCACAACAAATCCCAAGGAAAAACAACATGGTTGGTACAGAAAACGCATTTTTCTATGTTTGCATACAAATTTTCTTTTCTAAGCACATCCAAAACAGATTTCAAATGATTAACATGCATATCCAAAGAAGTGTTATAGACAAGAATATCATCAAAGTATACAACCACAAATTTCCCAATGAATTCCCTTAAAACATGGTTCATTAATCTCATAAACGTACTAGGAGCATTAGTTAATCCAAACGACATAACTAACCATTCATACAACCCATATTTTAGTTTTGAAGGCTGTTTTCCATTCATCCCCCTCCCTTATACGTATTTGATTATATCCACTTTTAAGATCAATTTTAGAGAAAATCCAAGCACCATGAAGTTCATCAAGTAATCATCTAACCTGGGAATAGGATGACGATACTTGATTGTGATGTTGTTGACAGCTCTACAATCTGAACACATTCTCCAAGTTCCATCTTTTTTTGGTACCAGAATGACTGGTACTTGCGCAAGGACTCATGCTATCCCTCACCCATCCCTTGCTAATGAGTTCACTTACTTGCCTTTCAATCTCTTAGTTTCTTGAGGATTACTCCTATAAGCTGGCCGATTTGGCAAAGATGCTCCAGGAATGAGGTCTATGTGGTGCTCAATTCCTCTCAAGGGTGGTAAGCCATCTGGAACATTTTCTGAAAAAATATCCTCATATTCCTGCAAAAGAGATTTAACTACAGAAGGCAATTCAAATTTATCAAAGTGTTAGTAGTCAAAAGATGGTTAGTACTAAACAACAAATAAAGTGGTTGTCTTGTACATAACACTCTCCTCACTTCTTTTTCTTTGCCAAACAAAGTTGTTTGCCCTCTTGATTTTCACTCTTTTTCTTTTGGCTTTCTTCTTTTTCACGTTTTCATTTTTTCTCTCTTAAGAAATCTTTTCTCTCAATTTATTTGATCCTCACTAACCTCTCTAGGTGATAAAGCCTCAAAATAATTTTTTTGTCATGATACAAGAAAGAGATTTTATTGGTAAATCCATCATGGATAGCTTTAGTGTCAAACTGCCACGGCCTCCCAAGAAGTAGGTGGCTGGCCTCCATGGGTACCACATCACAAAGTACTTTGTCTTGATATTTTCCTATAGAGAAAGGAATTTCAGCTTGATTGTGCACATGTACTTCATCTCCTTCACTAAGCCATTGGAGTCTGTATGGCCTAGGATATGGGATTGTAACCAAACCCATTTTGTTCACCAATCTGGAACTCACAACATTAGTCCAGCTACCACCATCAATAATCACTAAGCAAATCTTACCATTGATTGAACATCGAGTATGAAAGATGTTCTCCCTTTGGTTTACCTCCTTGCCCACGGTTTGGCTTCCAAGAAGACGCCTAATCATATAGACCTCTCCCACATCAGCACGTGTATCATCATCATTGGGCCTCCTCCTCCTCATTTTCTGATTCACTTGTGTATTCGCCATTGTCCCTTAAGAAGAATGGTCTTCTTAGTTGGACACTCATAGGCATAGTGCCCTCTCCCTTGACACCTAAAGCAAGTCACATCTCTTCCTCTTTTTGCAACCTGTTCAACATTTTTATTAACAGTTTTACCTTGAGGACTAGGCACGGCTTGACTAGAGGATTCAGCCACCTCCTTTTTAATTCTTTCCTTCCAATTCGCAGGCAAATTAGAAGAACTCCTCTTTGCAACTCCCTTTCTTTTTAATTGTTGCTCTACCGGAAGTGCCTTGTGTAGCAAGTCCTCCATCTCCACAAATTCCTGTAACTCCACAACATCTCTAATATCATTACTCAAGCCATTTAGAAAACGTACCATAGTAATTTCAGAATCCTCCTCTATGTTGGCTTGAACTAGCAGCATCTCCATCTCCTTGTAATATTCCTCCACCCCTTTGCTTGCCTTGAGTCAATCTTTGTAGCTTGAGCTTCAAGTCTCTTGGAAACCAGAGGGAACATAGCGTTTCCTCATAAGCCTTTTCATCTCCACCCAAGTATCCACCATTGGTTCTTCATCTCTGCGCCTTTCCCTTGCAACTTGTTCCACCAAATTAAAGCATAATCAGAAACTCAGTAGTGGCTAGTTTTACCTTTGTGTCTCTGTGTAATTGTTGCATGCAAAAACGTGCTTCAATCTTGAGCTCCCACTCCAAATAGGCTTCTGGGTCACATGCGTCCTTTGAAAAGGTGGTATGATTAGCTTGACCCCTTGAATTCTTCCTTCATTTCTTGGTGGTGGGGTCTTCCTTCTTCTTCACCAGTTTCTGGCTTGACTTCCAAACGCATCCAATCTAGCATGCAGCTCATCATTTTGCTGCCTCATATTCCTCTCTAGTTGTTGGTAAAGAGCAAGCAATTTTGTTGTTGCAAATCCCTATTGTCACTTCCCTTTCTGCCATGGTAACCACAAAGAAAATGTAATAGAATAGGAAAATAGTATGAACTGTTTAGAAAACCTTACCACACTCGTGTATGCACACAAATTTGGTTTTTTCTATCATGTAGCTCTCTTGCCTTTTTCCACTCTATTTTCTCTTGACTTTCTTACCACGCCAATGAGGAAATAAATCAAATAATTCAACAACCTAAATGTTAGCCAAGAAAGCTAACAAGAAAATAAACAATAAAAGCTAACAAGAAAATAAAACAAGAAAAAGTTAGGAAAGAAAATCAGAAAAATTCTAGTAACTGGAGCTTTGATACCAAATGATATGAACCTTGAGGTTCTATTTTATGGACCGTAGAAAATTCTGATTAAAATTCAATACTTCCTTGATGAACAACTTTCTAGACTTTTCAATATTTTTCTTTCTTTCTTTTTTCTTTTTGATACATTCTTTTCTTTTTGATACTTTCTTTTCTTTTCTTTCTTTTTGATGTACGCAAGCAATAAAAATAAGAATTGTAAGGAAAGATAACAAGAATATAACCAATAGCAAATGTATCCTAATGAGGCTTGAATATTAAATCACATAAAATTCAAGAACACGTATAGGAGAAACTATGAAATTGATCAGACAGGTGAAATAGAAGATATAAGAAACAGATAAATGGACGTCACACTTTCATGAATTGAAAGATAAGTCCATGAAGATGTTCACACAAGGTATATGAACCTTTGATAACCTTCACTCTTGACTAGCAAGAAAAATTAGAGAAAATCACTCTCTCAAGTAAGAAATCACTTTCTAAATTTGCAGCAA
Source organism: Sesbania bispinosa (assembly GCA_026901365.1). Lineage (NCBI taxonomy): Eukaryota > Viridiplantae > Streptophyta > Magnoliopsida > Fabales > Fabaceae > Sesbania > Sesbania bispinosa. The sequence goes on along the minus strand of QLOH01000045.1, from coordinate 897,856 downwards.
TTTTGCATAAAACTTTCATTCTGCTTTGTGCATGCATGATGCATGTATTTATAGGGTTTGTACAAGGTTAAGAAGGCCATGCAGCCAGCTACATTTCTCACGCCCTAAAGACCCCAAATTACCCCTCAAATAAAATTCCATGCAACCTTACACAATTAACTAGGAATTAAAACAATTAAGCAAAATAAACTCTACTAAACTAGGCTTATTTGGCCGCATCCTTGGACCAGATTCATGGGAACATGGAACCTCCATTTTGTAACTTACAAACATGGCTTAATTTAGCTAATAAATCAGCATGTGTGGCACGCCCAAAACAGCCATGAGTCTTCATGAGTTGGTTGCCAACTTCATTGCTATTCATGCTCCAATTCAATGACTTGTTGGAACTCTTTGATGGCTCTTTAATCAGCAGAATTCTGCACATGTTTCACGCCTATTTTGCTGACTCATGAAGCTCCATGTAGCTCAAAAACTTGGCCAGATTCATGCACTAGGACAGCCCCCTTCCAACGGCTAGAAACATGAAGTTTAATGCTATTACATTCATGTTTTGTAACCCCCCAAGTAGGAAACATAACCATCCAAAACCATTAAGCCTATTGTCTTGTAACTTCTCTAATATTATTGAAAAAAATTAAAAATAGAATTTAGCAAAATAAGAAAGAAATGGCTGCCCCACATGCATCTTATGTGGCTGCCCATTATGCTTCATCAATGCTGGAAAGTGCTTCAAGTAAACAGTTGCATTAAATGCAATTGATGCTTCATCAATAAAGTCATCTTCTTCATTAATAGAACTATCCTCTTCAACTTGGATGCAATTAATGAACTTAGGACTTCCATTAATGTTTTTCATGGGTTGAGCTTGGACTTCTTTAATGATGACTTGTAGTGCCTCCTTAGCCTTCCTAGCTTGTGCCCTTGTCATGGGCCCACCCAACTTGTTGACTGCTTGATTGATGTCCACATCACTAATTAATTCCTAATTATCCCCTTAATCTCTTCCTTAATCTTGGTTTAAGCTTTTAATTATAATTGATTAAGGTTAATCACAATTAATTAGTTCTTAATCATCATTAGGTCTAATTACTTGATTAATACTTCATTAGTAATTAATAATTAAGATTAAGGTTAATCTTCATTAAGGTTAATTAACTTTAGTCTTAATTAATTATTCTTTACTTAATTGACTTAAGCGGGGTTGTATTAATTAACTTAGGCCAATTGGGTTTACAAGCCCACTAATTTAAATTTCTAAGTGTGGACTTGATAAATTGGATTAGAGTTGAAGTCTAACTCTAACCTAAGCCCAAGTTCACGTACAAGATATTTTGTTTGACTTATATGATGATCTTTTGACTTTTTTTAAGGCATGGGCCTAAACTAAAGGCCACAATGGTTAGGTAACTCATAGGAGTCCAATTTTTCACATTACCATCCAATATTGTGGATTTTATGGTGACTTGTAATTAGGTTTATTTTTTGTACGGAATTTAGTTTGTAAGAATTACCAAAAATTTGTTTCCATTTAATTTAGTTACCACTTAAATGGTTATACTTTTTAGCTTATTGGGCCACTAGGGCCCATAAACACTTTAACATTTTTCTCATGGCCAAATCAAGATCAAACCAAATCCTTTCATGAGTTCTCATGATGTGTTCAAGAACACCAAGAACACAAGATGAACACTATGAATGTCCATCAAGAATCATCAAATCCAACAATTTCCAAAAATTCTCAAACTCAAGTATAGCCATCCATAAGCAATTTAATCAAACAATTTCAATACAAATTCATCCAAATATGCCAAACAACATCATCAAACTCATACTTTGCTAATAAGCCCAAAAAACACCATTTTTCATGATCCAATCACACCAATCAATTTTATAATTCCAAACAATCACATGCATGTACTTAGATTCATCATACAAAACAAGCTACAAGCATCAAATAAATTTTTAAACACATGCAGCCCCTTAAAATTATTTTGGCCGAATGGCTTCAAGGAAAAAGGAGAAATTTTTTCCAACAAAACCCATAACTTGCATGCATCCAAAATCACCAAATAAGCATATTTCAATCAACATATAAATTTTTAAAACAAACATGCAAACTATATACATAAATCCGAACCATTTCTTCAAAGAAATATGTTCCAAAAATTCATTTTTACAAGGGAAAAAGGTTTAGGGACAAGGATCAAGGGTAATCCTTAACTCTAGTCACCAATCCTACTAGAGTTCAAGGTTCTCCCCCCCTTTACCTAAGGAAAACTTCTCTTGAAAATGTGCATCCAAATCCACAAAGACTCCTCTTTTGCACTCCTCTTGGTTACCCACACAAACTTCTTCAAAGGTTGGAAGCTAGATTTTGAAGATCAAGGTCAAAGATGGAACCTTTCTCTTAGAAAGTGATGTAAAGAAAATAAAGAATGGAGAGAAAGAGAGGGAGGGCTCACGGTTTCTTTTGTGAGAAATGGGAAAATGGAAACAATTTTGCATGTTGGTTTTGGAAGAAAATAAATGGACAAGTGTTTTGGTGTTTTATGACACTTAAGGCTTTTTCATCTTACTTTTGACTTTTTGTCTTTAAAATGGATGTGAAGCCCAACAAGTGTTCACACATGCACACACACACACACACACGGCTTTGGGAGAAGGGAAAGAAAAGATGCTGCAGATTTTTCTGGCCCGGATCAAGAGTATTCAGGCCCGGTTTCCGAAAGAGTAGGGGGTATAAAATGGTAATTTTGCACCCAAAATTCCAAAATTTTACCAAAAATTCCCAAAATTCCAGAAAAATAGGAAATTCATTCCTAACCTTAATTTAATCAATTTTGATGATTAAAAATAATTTTAATCGCTCAAAATTCAATAAATCACACCAATAAGGCATACAGACAAAAATGCGGGTGTTACATCTCTCCCTACCTAAAAGAAATTTCGTCCTCGAAATTTGTGCGTACCTCTTCTTGGAATAATGAGGATGATACCTCTTCATTTGCTCTCCAACTACCAGGTTGCATTCCCTTCATCAGTTGTACTCTCCAAATGACTTTGACCACGGAATCTCCTTTCCTCTCAAATACTTAGTCCTTCGGTCTCCGATTCGCACAGGTAATACTCATAAGTTAAATTTTCTTTTAATTGTATTACGTCGGGTTCTATGACGTGCAAAGGTCAGGAATATATTTTCAGAGTTGTGAAATATGAATACATTATGAAGATTAGAAAGAATAAGGTGGGTTAAAGCAATTTGGTAAGCAACAAGACCAATCTTTTTCAAGATTTGGTAGGGACCAATGAATTTGGTGTAAGTTTTCGGGATCGCATTGCCCTACCAACCCCAGTTGTTGGTGTAACTCTAAAAAATACTATGGTCTCCTTCTTTGAATTGAGGGGTTTCCTCCTCCGATCATAAGTAACTTTTCTGCCTGCTCTGTGATATTTCTCATCCTTTCCTGAATCATCTTGATCTTTTCCGTGGTTTGCTGACTTCATCTCAGGCCCCATCCTAGGCATCACCAGATTCAAACCAACACCAGGGTTGTCCTACACTTCCGACCATACAAGGCTTCGTACGTGCCATTCCAATACTAGAATTGAAACTATTGTTGTAGGTGAACTCGATAAGTGGTAGCAACTGATCCCAACTTCCCTTGTGTTCTAACACACACACTCTCAGCAAATCTTCTAGAGTCTGGATAGTCCGCTCAGACTGACCATCCGTCTGGGGGTGGTAAGCTGAACTAAGTCTTAACTTGGTTCCTAAAGCTTGTTGCAGACTACACCAAAATCTGGATGTAAATCTAGGGCCTAATTTGACACTATGCTAGAAGAATCCCATGTAACCTTATTACTTCCTTAATATCACAACTGAGTTAACTTTTTTAAGGAAAACTTTAATGTTGATGGGTAGGAAATGAGCAGATTTCGTTAACCTATCAACGATTACCCATATAGCCATCAAAACCTGTAGGAGTTCTAGGTAAACCTACCACGAAATCCATCGATATACTATCCCACTTCCATTCAGGGACATCTAAAGGAATTGTAACTCCCCCGATGGTCTCTGATGTTCAATCTTAGCCTCCTGACACAAACCAAACAAGAAGCTACATACTCAGCTACTTCCTTTTTCATTCTAGACCACCAAAACATCTTCTTTAGATCCTGATACATCTTAGTCGCTCCAGGGTGAATACTCAATCCACTCTTATGGGCTTCTTCCAGAATTAACCTTCTTACTTCCTTATCACTGGGTACACAATCATACCCTTGAATCTAACAATCCCATTAGTGCCCTTTCAAAACTTAGATTCTTCTTTCTTAGGGACTAGATCCTTCAGAACTTGCAAAGGTTGATCTACCTCTTGAGCTAAACGAATCTGTTCTAAGAAATCATTCGAATCTTCAAAGTTCCTAATCTCACACACTTAGGAGCAAATTCAACAACTAAGTTCAGGTCTTCTAAACTTCTCTATCAATTCTAGCTCCTTAACCATCATTGCCGACACATGCAAGGATTTCCTACTCAGCGCATCAGCCACTACCTTGGCTTTCCCTGGGTGGTACTGCAAATTAAAATCATAATCCTTCAAGAACTTCATCCATCGCCTTTGCCTCATATTCAGCTCCTTCTGATCAAACGGGTCAACAGGGTTGCTATTCTAGAAAATTCTCAATAAACTTACGATAGTAACCAACCAACCCTAAAAGCTCCTCACTTCCGTCACAGTCTTAGGTGTTTTCCACTGTAACACAGTTTCTACCTTAGTTGGGTCTACACTAACCCCCTCCACTTGAGATCACATGACCTAGGAAGTTCACTTCCTTCAACCAGAATTCACACTTAGATAGCTTAGCATACAACTTTCTATCCTTCAGGGTTTGGCAAGGCTATTCCAAGATGCTCTGCATGCTCTTCCTCACTCTTGGAATATATGAGGATGCCGTCTATGAAGACCACAACGAATTTGTCCAAATAGGGATGGAAAACTCGGTTCATATAATCCATGAAAACTGCGGGCGCATTGGTTACACCAAATGGCATCACTAAATACTCATAATGCCCATAGCGTGTTCTGAAAGCCGTCTTCGGAATATCCTCAGGCTTAACACGTATCTGGTGGTAACCTGACTTAAGGTCAATTTTTGAGAACACAGTTGCTCCTCTTAACTGATCCATTAAGTCGTCTATCCTAGGCAAGGGATACCTATTCTTTACCGTCACCTTGTTTAGCTTACGATAATCTACACACAGTCTCACACTACCATCCTTCTTCTTAACTAACAGCATTGGCGCTCCCCAAGGGGACACACTAGGCCTAACAAACCGCTTTTCTAACAACTCTTCTAGCTGCTTCTTCAACTCAGCTAATTCTAATGGGGGACATCCTATATGGAGATATAGAAATAGGTCCGGTTCCAGGTACTAACTCTATGTTAAACTCTATCTCTCGCTCTGGTGGCAAACCAGGAATATCTTCCGGAAACACCTCAGGAAATTCTCTCACCACAGGCAGCTTACTGATGTCAGATTCCCGCTCTTCCGTCACAGAAGAAAGTATCAAGTAGATTTGAGCTCCTTCTCTCAAAGAAGCATTCACTGGTTGGCGGACAAGAATCTCGAACTCACAGAATTTAGAGTAGAGGGAGAAAGAAGAATCAACACAACAGATTTATTATAACAGTCTAGTTGGACTCGATGGAAGATAACTAGTCATTCCCCAACACGATGTCGAGTGAGAAAGAGGCAAAAAATTAAATTAGCAGAGAAGGTCCTATCACCGATGGTGATTGGACAATTCAAACAGGCTAACGAAGTGATCACAGGTTTAGCAGTAGGAGTGGAAACAACAAGATCATAGGGCAATTTAGCAACAGGCAATTTCAATTGTTTCACACACTCCAGAGAAATAAAAGAATGCGTCGCACCCGAATCATATAATACAATTAAAGGAGTTCCACTTATGACACACTTACCTTGGATCAGATCTTCAGATTCAGCAGCTTCAGCACCGCTCATGGTGAACACTCTACCTCTGGTTTTATGGATGACACAGGCGCATAGAAGTCCAATTTTTCACATTACCATCCAATATTATGGATTTTAGGGTGACTTTTAATTAGGTTTATTTTTGTACCCGAATTTAGTTTATAAGAATTACCAAAAATTTGTTTCCATTTAATTTAGTTACCACTTTAAATGGTTATACTTTTTAGCTTATTGGGCCACTAGGGCCCATAAACACTTTAACATTTTTCTCATGGCCAAATCAAGATCAAACCAAATCCTTTCATGAGTTTCTCATGAATGTGTTCAAGAACACCAAGAACACAAGATGAACACTATGAATGTCCATCAAGAATCATCAAATCCAACAATTTCCAAAAATTCTCAAACTCAAGTATAGTCATCCATAAGCAATTTAATCAAACAATTTCATACAAATTCATCCAAATATGCCAAACAACATCATCAAGCTCATACTTTGCTAATAAGCCCAAAAACACCATTTTTCATGATCCAATCACACCAATCAATTTTATAATTCCAAACAATCACATGCATGTACTTAGATTCATCATACAAACATGCTAAAAGCATCAAATAAATTTTTAAAACACATGCAGCCCCCCTTAAAATTATTTTGGGCCGAATGGTTTCAAGGAAAAAGGAGAAAAATTTTCCAACCAAACCCATAACTTGCATGCATCCAAAATCACCAAATAACCATCTTTCAATCACCATATAAATTTTTAACACAAACATGCAAACCATATGCATACAGCCGAAACCATTTCTTCAAAGAAATAGGTTCCAAAAATTCATTTTTACAAGGGAAAAAGGTTTTAGGGACAAGGATCAAGGGTAATCCTTAACTCTAGTCACCAATCCTACTAGAGTTCAAGGTTCTCCCCCCTTTAGCTAAGGAAAACTTCTCTTGAAAATGTGCATCCAAATCCACAAAGACTCCTCTTTTGCACTCCTCTTGGTTACCCACACAAACTTCTTCAAAGGTTGGAAGCTAGATCTTGAAGATCAAGGTTCAAAGATGGAACCTTTCTCTTAGAAAGTGATGGAAAGAAAATAGAGAATGGAGAGAAATAGAGGGAGGGCTCACAGTTTCTTTTGTGAGAAATGGAGAAAATGGAAACAATTTTGCATGTGGTTTTGGAAGAAATGGACAAGTGTTTTGTGTTTTTATGACACTTAAGGCTTTTTCATCTTACTTTTTGACTTTTGTCTTTAAAATGGATGTGAAGCCAACAAGTGTCACACATGTACACACACACACGGCTTTGGGAGAAGGGAAAGGAAAGATGTTGCAGATTTTTCTGGCCCAGATCAAGACTATTCGGGCCCGATTCCAGAAAGAGTAGGGGTAAATGGTAATTTTGCACCAAAATTCCAAAATTTACCAAAAAATTCCAGAAAAATAGGAAATTCATTCCTAACCTTAATTTAATCAATTTTGATGATTAAAATAATTTTAATCGCTCAAATTTAATAAATCACACAATAAGGCATACAGGCAAAAATGCGGGTGTTACAGCCCCAACCTGCTATCTTAAGTCTAAAAGGGGATGTAAGTTACCTCCCAAGTCATAGGGATGTATAATAGTGGTCACCTATAGTTAAAGAGAGAACCCGGGGATGGATTTTTTGAGGGCCCTGAGTTTGGAATTTCAGGTACTCTTTTACCACCTCTGTAAAATAGTTTGCGCCCCAACATGGGGGGTTTCATTTCATTAAAACCGAACCTGTTAGGCAAGAATTTAATAACGCTGGGAATCATTTCGGGTCAAACATTATTGACACTTTTTGCAGTTCAACTTGTTTCTTACAGCAAGCTCGACTTCAGTTCAAGGTGATTCACGTTGACAATTTGCATTTGGTCTCCCCTCTGTTTGTTTCATAAAAAAAGCCCTAGGACTCAACAACAAATAATGAAACTTTATATTTTAAACAATTTGCAAATAAGGGGCCACACCAACCTGCTATCTCAAGTCTAAAAGGGGATGTAAGTGACCTTCCAAGCCATAGGGATGTATAATAGTTGCCACCTATAGTTAAAGAGAGAACCTGTGGATGGATTTTTCGAGAGCCCTGAGTTTGGAATTTCAGGTACTCTTTCACCACCTCTGTAAAATAGTTTGCTCCCCAACATTGGGGTTCCATTTCATCAAAACCAAACCTGATAGGTAAGAATTTAAAAACACTGGGAATCATTCGGGTCAAACATTATTAACACTTTTGCAGTTCGACTTGTTTGTTACAGCAAGCTCGACTTCAGTTCAAGGTGATTCATGTTGACAATTTGCATTTGGTCTCCCCTCTTGTTTGTTTCATAAAAAATGCCCTAGGACTCAACAACAAATAATGAAACTTATATTCTCAACAATTTGCAAATAAGGGGCCGCACCAACCTACCATCTCAAGTCTAAAGGGGATGTATGTAACATCCCAGAAATTTAGAAATCTAGAATTTTAATAATAATAATAATATAAAAATACTTATAACTGTATTTCAATAATATTGGTTATAAAAAGAGAATTTTATAATAATAATAGTAACTATTAATAAAATAATATTATAATAATGATACGATTATGTGGATTCTAAGAGGGTGATATAATATAAGATTGGATTTTAGAATATATAATAATTGTTATGATTATAGCAAGATAATAATAAAATTATTAGAAGATAAATCATATTATTATGGTTTCAAATAAACTTAATTGTTATAAACATAGTAGTTATTATATTATTAATATTAATATAATAATATCAGAATCGATTGGGATAACCTCAGGAAAGAGATATGTTTTAGCATTTTAATTTAAGATCATATTTCAAAATAGGAATGATGACATCACAAGAAGTAGAGATAAGAAAGTAATATCAGTTTAGGATAATGTTTTAACTATAAGATTTGAATTTAAATTTGAATGTAGATGGATAAGGAAAAGCTTTAGAGGCAAAAACTAAGGTTGTTGCTTGATTTCAGTTTTAAACCTAATGACCTTAGTGTACTAAATTGCAATATCTAGAGTTACAGATGTCCAATTTAGGTGATTCCACTTGGATTAGAAAGCTAAGATTCGGGGCTTCAGTTTGATATGATATATGATAGTATTTTGAGCTCGTTTGCACCCCAAACAGATGCATTCTTGCTCAAGCGAGAAAGCTATCAAGGCACACAGGAATTCAAATCTGTTTCCTGCGCTCCAAGATGCGCTGAGCGCAACTGAAGCGCGGAAAACAGAGAGGAATTGCAGAAACCTGCGCTCTAACTGCGCTGAGCGCAGGAACGCGTCTGGTTCTTTAAAAACACAGAATTAGGGTTCTTTTCCCTCATTCCTTGCCGTTTTTTACTTCATTCTAGAGAGAGAAAGAGAGGTTTTTAGTGAGAGGAAGTCCCATTGAAGATCAAGGAAGGTTTTTCATCCCCAAGATCAAGTTCTCCATCGTTCTCTTCACCCTCAACGTTCCCTATTTCCATTCTTCCTCCGTTTTCTCAACTCTAAGGTGAGTGTGATTCTCACTCACTTGTTTTCTTGATTGTTCTCTTATGTATGCTCCTTTTTCTTCCTTCCCTTGCCAATATTGTTGATTTTAATTATGATTTGATGAATGTGGAGTATATTGTTGCACTATAACAATTCATGAGTTGAATGGTAAACCCTAGAGTAGTGAACTTGGGAATAATTGTGTTACGGAATTATAGTCTCACATAAAGATTGATAATGGGCCTTTGGCCATCATTGAATGAATTTCATGGATCTTCGGATCATCACAGTGTTTTATAGTCTCACATAAAGATTAATCATGAGCCTTTGTCCATCACAGTCATGAATCATGAGTTTAAATATCACAGGGCTTTTAGCCATCACAGTGCCTTCGGGCTATCACAGGGTCATTGACTGTCACAGGCCTTCGGGCAAATTATTTAAGAAAGACGGGGTAACCACATCGAACTCATGGCCAAGAGGAAATGGGGTCCCCAACCAAGAATAAATTATGAATGATAATAATTAAGACTTAATCATAGGTAGCCCTGGACGACGGTCCTTGGTTACATGGTCGAGCGCTCAACCACAGTCACAGTCACGTTACAGAGAAAAGACCCCGGGTTTCGGGTAACAACACCTCACAGTCATGCATTGCATCACAAGCATTATTTTAATGATGATGAACCATGTTTAATTGCCTCTAATTGTGATGCTATGAATGAATATATATATATATATGATGGTTCTTGGTTGCCTCCCCACACTGCACACACTTTTCACGCTCACTGGGACGTTAGTCTCACCCCATTCCGTGGGAATATATTTCAGATGTGCAGGGCACTCCACAGGATAGTGACGAGCAGTAGAAGATTCGTGGATGTTAATAGATTATTGTTTAGTCATGTTGATGTATTTAATGCTGCTTGGAACCTTTGCTGATATTAATTAGGATGTTCTTAGGAATGTATAAAGTTACTTAATGCATTGAATTGGAGTCTTGATGGCAACCTTGTTTTGGCATTCTTTGAACTAAGTATTTAATGTTTGGAGTTTTAGTAATTGTTGGGTTACTCAAGCGATTGTGTTGTATGTTGATACGCGAAATTAACGAATTAATTTCACGAGTTTAGAAATAGTGCTTCCAATAGGCATTATTTTTGAATTGAGAAATTAGGACGTTACAATGTAAGTTACCTCCCAAGCATAGGGATGTATAATAGTGGCCACCTATAGTTAAAGAGAGAACCTGGGGATGGATTTTTTGAGGGCCCTGAGTTTGGAATTTCAGGTACTATTTTACCACCTCAGTAAAATATTTTGCGCCCCAACATAGGGGGTTCCATTTCATTAAAACCACACCTGGTAGGCAAGAATTTAATAACGCTGGGAATCATTTTGGGTCAAACATTATTGACACTTTTTCAGTTCGATTTGTTTGTTGCAACAAGCTCGACTTCAGTTCAAGGTGATTAACGCTGACAATTTGCGTTTGGTCTCCCCTCTTGTTTGTTTCATAAAAAGTGCCCTAGGACTCAACAACCAATAATGAAACTTTATATTTTAACAATTTCAAATAAGGGGCCACACCAACCTGCTATCTCAAGTCTAAAAGGGGATGTAAGTTACCTCCCAAGCCATAGGGATGTATAATAGTGGCCACCCAAATTATCACCGTTTAAATTTTTTAATACTCATCCAATGGCTGATATATGAGGGATGTAAGTTATATCCCTAAAAACAAGGATGTATAATAGATTCCACCTGTAGTGAGATGATGAACTCACTTTCTGTAAATCTTGATGAAGTAAAAATTGAAGAGAATGAGACTATGTATGCAGAAGAAGTGAATAATGAAACTGTGTGCATTTGTCAAGATGAAGACAATAAACCATGTGTTGGTCTTGTCACCTAGAACAGCGAGAGCTACAGGAAAAGCTACAGTAGCAATAAGTGTCACTACAATCATCCGTGAGTTGGCTATTCCTTTGACTGCCTCTTCAACTTCGTTAGATAACTTTTTATGATTAGCATTAAATATATCATTTGGTGTCTTGCCCTCTTTGTTTCTCATTGTTCTTAATTCACTAGGAACTCTCTTCTTCACTTCCTATATATGCATTATATAATATAATATTATATTAACCAAGAGTATATAATAACCTTAATTTAATGTACTATTATACTTTTCAAAATATAAGTAAATGTTACTATAAAATTACAGATCTATAAATGTCCAATTTATCTAAAATTTGGTATGCATGATCATAATTTTAATATCACATTGTTCAACGGTTAGATTTGTGAAATTCTGTTTCTACAAAGCGTATAATTTTCCTTAATAAATTAAAGAAAAATGAATAAATCAATAAGAATGTAAGCAATAATTAGTTCACCTTGAATGTAACGTCCTAATTTCTAAATTAGAAATAATGCCTGTTGGGAACACTATTTCCAAATTCGTGAAATCATTTCGATCATTTCGCGTATCGGCATACAACATAAATCGCTTAAGTAATCCAACACGGTGAGACCAACGTCCCAGTGAGCATGAACAAAGACACACTAAGGGCAACATACAGACAATTATTATGCTTCTCAGACACCCATCATAATCAAACAACAATTTCACATCAATCAAGCAGAACCCAATAATAATAAAGCTGATAAATGCATGTCTGTAAAGTGTTGTAACCTGACACCCGGGGTCTTTTCACTGTAACATGACTGTGTTTGAGCGCTCGGCCATGAATCCTGTAACACCCCAAAAATTAGACCTAAGATGAACCTAGAAGAGGGCCCGAAGTGGGTTGATAACCTGAGAAGTAGTGCAAGGAAAAGAAGGAGTTAGATGAGGGAGACGAAGTTGGAAGAGAGTAGGAGAAGAATAAAGAAGGAATTGTAGGTTTTAGAATAAATGGTGAGGAGTATTATGAGTTAGAATAGCATTTAGTAGCTCAAGCATGGGAGAAAATAAGAATCTATTTTTTTTTAAAAGGGAGGGGTTGCGCGTTCAAACGCGCATGTAGCGCGTTTAAACGTGCGTATGGCAGGAAGTCACGCGTTGGGGTGGGGAAGTTCATTTCCGCGCGTTTAAACGCGCAGGACCCACGTTCAACGCACGCGGTCCAGAATTTTACTAAAAACAGGGGAGACACGTTTTCTCCCCATTTTTCTCCCTCCTAGGGCTTCTTTTAGAGAGAGAGGGAGCTGGTTTTAGAGAGAGAAGGCTAGGGGTAGGAGAAGGGCTTGAAGAATGGTGCTCCAACACTCTTAGGGCTTGTCTTCCTCCATCTTCCTCCCCCTCCTCCATTGTTCCTCCATTTCAAAGTGAGTGTGGTTCTCACTCATTTATTTCTTAGTTATTCTCCTATGTATGTTCCCTATTCTTCCTCCCCTTGCTACTATAGTTGATTATGTATGAGTTTATGCAAAACCTAGGGTTGATTGCTAGATTAATTGAATATATAAATTATGGCCAAACCCTAGGTTAGGAAATTGGGGATTTGAGGAATTTCTTGTATGATGGATGATTGAGCTTTGACTATGAGATTATTGGAGGTTAAAAATAGGATCTATGTATGGATTGCTTTGGATTGCCTTGGATTGCTTGATTTTGGATAAAACCCTAGGTTAGAGGATTTGGGGATTTTTGTGAAATTGTTGATTGTGGTGTTGCAACCTTGAAATGTTGTTCATTCATTCATACATTGTTGTTCATGGATTCATTATCATTTTTATGTCCCCATTTATGCAGGTTTTGAAAGGAAAGAATTTGGGTCTTATGACCTCATACTTTTGAAAGAAGGAAATTGGGTCTTAGGACCTCATGTTTTACTGTAAAAGGATTTTTGGGTCTCCTAGACCTCATGTTGAACTTAATGACTTTGAATCCTTGGACTTCATGTTTGAAAAGAATTATTTTGGGTCCTTGGATTTCATGTTTAAATTGATCATGTTACACACTCAGACTTTTGGTCCCTGGACTCATGTTTCTGAGACTTTGTCTCCAATCCTTGGATTCATGTTGCAAGAGAGGCAATCATATTTACCTCTAAGCCAAGGGGTATATGGGATTCCTCAATTAAAAATAAATCATGCATGTTTGATGATAAAAACTTAATGAGAGTGGCCCTGGACGACGGTCCTTGGTCACATGGTCGAGCACTCAAAGCACGTGACAGTGAAAAGACCCCCTAGGTGTTGGGGAATAACAAAACACTTCAGAATAAGTACGGTAGATAGATTGGATGTTATTTGCATTGACATGCTCCTTACCTTGCATAATCATTACTGCACATATGATTGTTATGGAATGATTGTCATTATGAATTCTTTTCTAAGTTGTCTGAGTTATGTTGTAGTGTTATATATCCTGTGTTGCCTCCCCACACATGCACACACTGTTACCTCACTCACTGGGACATAGTCTCATCCCACGATGTGGGAATCCCACTTCAGCTGTGCAGGTCGTGGTAAGACTCTTGGCGGAGCAGTTAAGGACTCAAGTGGAGTAGATGTTAAGATTTGTAATTGTAGATTAATATTAGAAGATTGATGTACTGTAGTTGAAATTCAGTTTGGCCATGGAGGCTTAGATAAGGATTTAAATTGTATTGGTGTTATTATGAACTGTACTGGTATTTTTCTGAGTTTCAGGTCAATTTGTAATATTGGGAAATGTCCACTTTTCAGGGGAAACTCTACCGGATTTCCAGTAGGAGTTTTATGAATCATAACACTCAAGTGTAGGTTCATTCCATATGCTCTAGTTCAGAATTAAAATTGAAACTTTTGATGTGTGAATTTTGTGGAAGCCTAAGCAAGCGCTGGATTGCTTAAGCGTTACGTGAATTTATGTCGATACTTGAAATGAGCGAAATAATTTCAGAAATTCGGAATAATGTTTCCAACGGACATTATTTTTGAATTGAGAAATTAGGACGTTACAAATCCAAGGACCATCGTCCAGGGAAACCTGAAATTAAGTCTTATCTGAATATGATGCGCACATAACTTGATTTATTATCATGATTGAGGATCCCCCATCTTCCCCTTGGCCGAGAGGTCGATAAATTCACCTCGTCTTTCTTAAACGTGATTGCCCGAAGGCCTGAGCTAGCCCGGAGGCCTTGAAATGGCTATAAGCCCTTGATAACTTAATACATGATTTCATAACTGGGATGGCCAAAGGCACTTGATTTTGTAATGACATGGTCAAAGTGCATAATACAATACTCATTCAAGTCGTCTATCCTATGGTTCACGTAAATCATATACCAAACAGCCATCACATTTACACTACCTAGGTTTATCTCAACATACAAATCATGATTAAATGAAAGAAAGGGAGAGATGGATAGGGGATCATGCTCTGAAATTCATACAGCAAACAGACAAACAATCACACCCACTTGAGAGTCAAGAACACGAAGAACGAACGGAAAATAGGGAGCATTGGAGGTGAGTAGATTGATGGGGGACTTGATCTTGGAGGTGAAAAACCTTCCTTGTTCTTCAATGGGACTTCCTCTCACTAAAAACCTCTCTTCCTCTTTCTATAATATCGAAAACGAGAAGATAAAACTGAGAGGGAACCATCTGCATCGTGTTTTTAAAATTCAGTAACCATCTTCTCGCTTAAGCGAGATTCTAGCTTGAGCGAGATGGTCATTTTAGCTCAAGCGAAACCATTTAGCTTGAGTGAAAATGCTCACTAAAATACACCCTCTCTAGAAGATTTTCGCTTAAGCGAGAACTGTTAGCTTGAGCAAAAATCATTCAGAGAGCAACACATTTTTTGCCCTGTGTCTCGCTTAAGCGAGATTCTCGCTTGAGCTAGACTTGCAGAATAAAAAAATTCTAAAGTTTTTGGCTGCATAATTCGCTTAAGACCTCCTCGCTTGAGCGAAAACCCTGATACATGAAACCCTGATTTTTGCCTCTTAAGCTTTTCCTTATCAATTCCTTACTTCATTCTATTCATGTTATAAATTTCCTATGAATTAAAGTCTTAAGTAGCGGGATGTTGCATTGAACAACACCAACTCTCTTTGCATTTGAATATTTGGTCTCAAACTTAGTGATGCTTCTTTTGGCTGTTGTGCAGCAAAGTGTAGAACGTTGTTACGATATCATTGTCCACGGCTCGTACTATAAGGTTCACTGTCCTCATCTTAAGTATAAAGTTAAAAATGCTATGTTGTCCATATAAAACAACAAAATGGTTCCATACACATTAATATTTAAAGTTAAAATGACAACCCGACTCTTTATACACACACACAAGTCATAATATTCATACAACAAAAATATACAACAACTCATACAACATTTTCTTTATATCTCTCTCCATCATATCACATATGATATCATCAATCACATCTAAAACTTCTCTCTTTTCTCTCTATCATATCACATATCATAATACATTAATTAATTTACTTATTATCTGCAGCACTCCAGCAACACCTGATCTTACCCCCAAAATACGAAAGTATATGATATAAAATACACCGAACATCCGCATGATTATATGATAAGAAATGTTAAAGTGAAGCTCAAGAAACGAAAGTATAGGGAGAAGCCCTAATGGAGTCACAACGTATGCAACCCACTTGTATTTGTGATGATCAAGTAACAAAATGCAAGCCGCGGCAAAAGCTATAACCATATTGACAATGGAGATAAATAGTAAAATAAACCCATTATGAATCCTCTGTTCCACCACTCTTCTTGGCTCATGATGATTTTTGGTATCGGTGAAAATTGAGAAGAAGAAGATTATAGCTGAAGAAGAAGTGAATAATGCAACTCCATTTGTCAAGATGAAGACAGCAAACCATGCATTGTTCTTGTCACCTGGAACAGTGAGAGTTGCAGCAAACACTATGGTAGCAATAAGTGTTGCCACAACCATGCCTGAGTTAACTCTTCCTTTTGCTTCTGCTCTGGCTTCCTCGTTTTTCTTTTTTTTAATAGCACATTCTATATCCCATGGTGTCTTGTCGTTGTTGTTTCTCATTAGCATTAATCTATAATATTGATTTGTATTTTGCTTGCACAATAACTTATTTGTATGTGTGTCCTAATCAAGAAGAGATTAATTTTGTGGATCAATATTAATTAATAAATATATATATATATATATATATCAAATCATAATTAAATATGAATATATAATCAGTCAGTTGAATGAATTCTCACCTTGGAAGAAAGAATCGTGTTCCTGAAGCGCAGCAGAGTGTAGGACATTGTTACCATCATTGTCCACTTCTCCTATTATAAGGTTCATTGTCTGCATCTTAAGTATAGTTTCCAAAACAAGTTCTTGTTTATATAAAACAGCAACGTCCAGTAGGGTCTGTCCATTATTAGGGTCTTTTTTGAGTAGTAGTTCTGGATTTAAGGAAAGAATCCCATTTAAAACTTCTAAGTTTCCTGATTTAACTGCGTCAAACAATATTGCGGAAGGTTTAGTTATCATGTCCAACATCTTTTTGTTCCCCAATTGTCTAACTTGACACCATAACTTTTCAATAAGCAATTCCATTTTTTGTTTCTCTGGCCACCCTAGCAAAACAAGTATAATTGAATAGAGAATTGATATCAAGAAATGTGAAAAATAAAGTACGAAAAAAATAAGAGAAATAATTAACCAAGAGGTAATCTCATCAATTTGTTATAGATCATTGTGATGACTACCTGTAGAAATACATACTTGCAATCAAAGTTCATTGAATAAGTGGTTTCAATTACAAAAATAAAAGATTTTGAACTAATTAGATACATTCAATTAGTGGCTTCTCAACAATATCCATGATTACAAAAGAGGTAAATATTATCACAAAAATAAGAGGTAAATATTTTATCAAATTTTAAGTTAATTTTATTTCTAGAGTTAAGGTATAACTTCCATAAAGAAAACTCTATATGATATATCATCTTCTTCGTTTGAGTTGTACCCAAGTATTTTATCCAATTAAGAATTCTATATGAAGCAACGACATAGATTACAAGAGATGGTCAAATTAACCATGATGAATTCAACAATGCACTTAAACAATAAAGGGTCTGTGGCTAAATTTACCAAACATTGGTTGACCCGTGGTCGCAGTGTGGAAAGTGGTTTGTAATCTTGACAGGCTTTACCTGTAATTGCTACTTTTAGAGGTCTTTACCTAGATCGTGTTTGGTTTAATGTTGAAACGTAGTAAACTCACATTTCTAATATTAGAGATAGTTGCATTGGGGAATCTAAATTTGAGTTTGACCAGTTTCAACGCCAAATCAAACACACACCTAATCACAACCCTCAATTCTAGAATTAAACCTACAATTATTCCTGGGGATTCCCGGCCAAATCTTGAAAATTTTAAATGTTATATAAGTCCATATAATTTTTAAAATCTCTTTCAAATCTGTTTCTTTCAAGAGTCTGTAATAGAGCTCGATCAATTCAGGAGTTCTATTGGAGAGTAGTTTTTAAAATTATAAGAGCCATTTTACGGTTTTTAAATAAAGGAATTTCTAAAAGACTTAAAGAAATAAAGAAAATAGCAAATTCATTACAAAAATTGAATAACCCAATAATATAAATAATAAAAGAAATAAATGAATAAACAAAGGAAAAAAAGCTATACAAAAATATATAAGTTTAAAGAACTAACATGAATCTTTTGAACGCATTCTCGCCAGAATATGCAAAACTGTTACCTCTTTATCATTTTTTGCGACGGCCAAATCAGCTAGATATTCTTCAAATAATTTCATTGCCACATCTGTTATATGCACAGTTTATAACAAAAGTTTGGTGGAATATTAATGCATGTATAACATAAGGCAAAACTCCAACTAATTAAAAAACTACATATTTCATATATGTATATATAAGTCATACAACACAGGATCCCTTCAAGAAAATAATAATAGCATTTAATATATTAAACCGTTGAAGATACCACAATTGATTAAATATTTCTATTCCTATAATAGTGAAATACTATATACATATATAAATATAATTATAGTTTAAAAATGGAAAACCATGGTGTTTAGTCTTACCATACATATTGTCGTCAATAATGGTCATAAAAAACAGTCGCTCAACATCCTTGTAACTCATTTTCTGAAGCAAATCTTTGGAGGATAGAACTTCCACGTTGCTGTAGTGACAACCTAAAGCAGCAAAGTGAACTGGGAGCGTCCCATCATAATAAGGGATCATGGGCAAATTTTCATTTTTTTCAATCATAATTTGAAGAAAATCATCGATTCCTTTAATTGTAGCATTGCAAAAAGCTGTGTACCCTTCTTTGTTTTGAATTTCTAAGTCTTTTGGGGCCATTTGTTTGAGGTTAACCAACTCTTTCGCGAAATCAATATTTTTTTAATTCACCGCAATATGAAGAGCTGTATCTCCATTAGCCGTCAATGGAATACGTGTCATGTGAGGAAATTGATCAAAAATGGTTTCTGCTTGGCTCCACCTACCGTTGAAAGCATATTCTTGTAGTTCTTTTTTAAGGAACCTGCAATCCTTGCAACTTCACATCATCATGTGCCTATTTATTAATTGTAACTAATATTTAATTTAAAGAGTTTAATATATATTGTCAGTGTAAAAAAGTTTTACACACACATTTAATGATATGTTGTCACGTCATTTATTGAGTTTAATAAACACATGGGGTGTCACAATTATTAAATGATGTGACAGCACACCGTTGTATGTATTTGTAAAACTTCTTTACACTGACAGTGTATATCAATTAAATCATAATTTAAATGCAAAAACCTTTTCTTTTTTTGTTGATAATTAAATATATACAAAAATACTTTAATCCGATGTTAAAGTTATTAGTTCTTTAATGTTTGGTAGAGTGGAAAGAAATAGAGTAGAGATAAATGAGGAAGAGAGATATGGAGTGGAGAGAAATAGGTGAGAAATAGTGAAGAAATTGAGTTGTTTGGTAGGAAAGAAATATGGATGAAATAGAGTGGAAATATTGTACTATTTCTCTTATCTTGTTTGGTAGGAGAGAAATAGAAGAGAAATAGAGTTAAATATAGTGTTAGAGTGAATTTCCACTCTATTTCTCCTCTCTTGAGTAGAGAAATTCTTTTGGGTGGGACCCACATCTTTAAATTTCTCTCATCTCTAATTTCTCTCCCACCAAACGGGAAAAGATTATTCTCTCCACTCTATTTCCTCTCCTTCCACTCTATTTCCCCTTTACCAAACAGGATTCTTTAAAGGTGATTGCTATCGTGTGTTAGAAGGACATGTATGTCCTATCTTATCTGACTAATTAGAGAAAATCTTATTTGAAAGAATTACTCTCCTTTTATTACTCCACTCACTTACTCTATTTTCACTAATACCCCCCTTTTTTAATCTTTCTTCTCACTTAAAATATTAAAGATCTTTTACCCTTCATTCTAACCATCCCAAATCAAATCAATAACTCACAAAAACCTTTTTGAATCCCTAACCCATTCTTCTTCTTATTTTTCTTCTCCATGGATTTATTGTTATATTATAATTTTATGTGATTTCTTCAGACCTCAAATTTGCAAGGTTTTCTTTGTGCCTAGTTAGAGGTGTTTTGCTTCATGAGATGGAAGCGGAGAAAATAATTGTGTTCCTGTGATTAAGGGGTTAAAAAATAAGATTTTTGTTTTGTAAAGGCCTTTCGTTTTGAAGGATATGAAGGTTGAGTTGAGTGGGTTCATGGCACGTGTTATGGGATGATGAAAAGAAAACAATAGTTACAACTATTTTGGGTGCTAGAGCTTTCAAATATTTTATCACCAACTCTGCTAAATGAGAGAGTTTTAATGGCGGTTGACAATGGCCAAACGAGACACGATGTACAAAAATCAGACAAGACAAGACATGCATGTTATTTCTCACTAAAGGGCACAATTACCTTCTTTAAATTTAAAATTGATGAACATGAAATATTCTATCACAATTTTAGGGCCTGATTGGTTTGCATTTTCATTTCATGTTTTCATTTTCTGTTTCCTGTTTTCTGAAATTTTACAAAGAACAAACTGGAAATACTGGAAACAAAAATTTGCTGTTTCCAGTATTTCCAGTTTTTCCATTGTAAAATTTCATAAAACAGGAAACATAATGAAAACAGGAAATGAAAATGTAAATCAAATAGGCCCTTAAACTCCTACATGTAAGTCTGTCTTTTTCAGGCAAGGTAGAAGACCTATTGAAAACTACAGGTGAAACATTGGAGAAATATAGAGTGTGAGGGTATCGAATCATCGAGCCATTTGTTTTGAAAGCCTCGATGGTGCTACTACCATAAAATCATTGCATATTTTTTCCTTTATTTTGGTATAATAAGTTTTTTTTTCTAATTATGCTTATTTACATCAATATATGGTATATAAGATAAAATTTATAGAAGAAATAAATTGTCCATATAATAGGTAACGATAAATATGCCTAGTTTATCGTTGTGACTACACAATTTTCTATTTAAGTCTTTTATAATTGATGAACTTTCTATTCGTCAGCGTGAGATGAGTTTTGTCTATCCATTATCCGATCATAACTTTTTATCGGGTCAAATTTTTAGACCCGAACTCATCTACAAACCCGTAAAAAAACTTGTCAACAAACACTAAACTCTAATTTTTTTTACTTTCTTATTAACTTCCAAATATTGTTAAGAGAAAAATATTGCTATATCACTATACAACTTTATGTATACATTGTATTTTATAAGTAGATAGATCCCGATGAAAGTTTCGACCAAAAAAAAAATCCCGACGAAAGTTAAATTAAAAAATCATCTTAAAGATAAAATGATGTCAAACATTTAAGTAATAGAAAATTATAAATATATATTATATAAATAAAAATATGAGACGAACTGGGTAATCCGAAATTGATTCAAACTCATCCTCAACCCAATATCGGGTTATGAAATGAGACTTGATTTAACCCTAATTTTTTATGTGGGACATAGTATGACCAGACCTGAATAGCTTGAGTTGAGACGGATTGGTGGGACAGACTGGATTTTGCTCACCCTTACGTTATAGACTTGATTTTGAAGTTTTTTATGTGAGTTTTTGTGTAATGCGTTAGATACGTTTGTTTAAATAGGTCATGGTAAAATGGTACATCTATTATTACATATCTATAATTTCTTAAGCATGAATTGTTATACTTTTACTCCAACAATTTCATTTATCATATTAGTTATTTAATAATTTTGCCACATCATTTTATTAATTAATTACTGAGTTGGCATGGCTGCAAAATAATATTGGGTCAACATACCTTCCTTAAGTGGTCTCTAAATAATTAATGCACCCTTAATTATGAGCTAGTAATTGAAATGCAACAGTTTCAAGTATAACTTACTTTGACTATCTTCTTGAGTAGTCATTTCGTTCACTCGTATGTTATCATCTTGTTGTGAGGCAACGGCTGGACCACGTACAATTGGAGTTATCTCATGGCAGCTTAGACTGGTAGTGTGATCTGATGATATTATAACCTGAATGTTGTTGTCGGATTCTCTATTTTCTATGAAAATGCTTCTAGATAATATTGGAAGTGAATTCGACCTTTGAAATTCCTTTTTCATTTTGCTTCTTTCTTTTCTTGCTGGAGAACCCTGAACAGTAAAACGGAGTTATAATTCTCCTTTAAATGTTTTTCAATACATAACTTTAATATATAGTTAACTATTTTCTTTATAAATTTGTGTGGATTATAGGAATTTTCAAGTTATTAAATGATTTGACCAATTCTCTTTAAAAGATATATAATTCAAAATCTTACTTCAAGCTAGTTTGAAATTTAAAACTTGAATTGATAATGTTAAACCTTAAAACCAAAATTATAGATGTATTGCAGGTCAATTGGCACCTCAGAAAATATAGTTTAAGTATTTATTCTTATAATTAGTAGACTAGGCACAAAGCATCTATGAAAGTTATAATTAAGCCAAAGTAAAGTTTCAAAGATTTGCTCAAACTAAAGTACGGCATCATAAACCTCAATTATTCTAAAAAATTAAGCATTTTGGTTAAGGACATAAATTAATATTACAATTAGTTCAGTTAGTTTCTGTTAAGCAACTGTTAGTTAGTTATTTTCACTTCTGTTTTAATTAGTTAGATAACTTGTTATTTATACTGGTTGTATTCCTTCTTCCTCATTCAATACTTCAATGAGAAATTCTTTTTTCCTCTCAATTCTTTTGTTGCTCTATCAATTTCTATATGGTATCAGTAGAAAAAGATTAGCTCCGCTTCGCATCTTCATTCTTCTTCTTCCATGGAGGATTCTTCAAACCCTCTTTTTCTGCATCATTCTGATGGCCCTGGTTTGATCCTTGTTTCTCAACCTGTGACTGATTCGAGCTACAACACTTGGAGCGGGCTATGCTTCTAGCTCTTTCTGTCAAAAACAAAACTGGATTCATCGATAGTTCAAATCCAGTTCTTCTCAATGGACTCGCAACAACAATCTTGTTATTTCTTGGATCTATAATTTTGTTTCTAAAGAGATCATTGCTAGTATTATGTATTCTCCGTTGGCATCTGAAATTTGGCAAGATCTTCGAGATCATTTTCAACAGAAAAATGGACTAAGAATCTTTCAACTTTGCAAAGACTTGATGAACTGGTTCAAGGTCATGACTCTGTGAACCGGTATTTCACCAAGTTGAAAATTATTTGGGAGGAGCTTTCTGCCTTCAATCCTCCCTGCAACTGGACTTGTGGAGGCCTTCGTCCAATGGAGGAACAAGCTCAAATGGAGTATGTCATGTCTTTTCTCATGGGACTGAATGATTCCTTTACACAAGTAAAGGGTCAGATTTTATTGATGGATCCTATTCCTTCTATCACCAAAGGTTTCTCTCTTATTATTCAAGAAGAGACACAGAGAGAAGTTGGTGATGCTCAACCTTCTGCTGTTGATCATCAATTGGCTTTTGCTGTCAAGAATGTTGAGAAGCAAAGTTTCAAGCCAAAACAAGGCAAGAAGGATCACCCTATTTTCTCTCATTGTGGTGTTTTAGGACACATCGTTGATAAGTGTTTCAAATTCCATGGCTATCCTTCTGGTTTCAAGCCTAAATCAAAGGTTGTTTCTGTGTCTAACTCCCACACAGTAAATCAAGTTTATGATATTTCTCCTACTGCCTCATCTATTGAAGCCTCTACCGTTGCTTCCCTTACTGCATCTCAGCCAACATCTTATTTCCATGTTATCTACTCAATTGGACAATTTTTCAGCCATCCAGGATCCTACCAGTGCACAAGGAATTGTGTTGTCAACTTCTCTTCCTATTTCTTTTTCACCTACTACTTGGATTTTAGATTCGGGTGCTACTAATCATATATGTGCTTCATGCCTTCATCTACCCTTTTTCATTCTTTAATTCATGTTCATAATTCTTTTGTCAAATTTTGAAATGCTCATAAAATTCTCATTCAAGGTGTAGGAACTATCATTTTTTCACCTAATTTCATTCTTGATAATGTCTTTTACATTATCACCTTCCAGTTTAATCTTCTATCCATTAGTGCCTTACTTAAGTCTAATGCTTATTTTGTAATTTTTGCTTCATCTTCTTTTGTCATTCAGGACAAATCATGTTTGATGAAGATTGGTAAGGATGACTTGAAGGATGGTCTTTATGTACTTGACTTGTCATCTGTTAAGTCTTCTATTTCCGTTTCCTCTTCTTGTAATGTTGTTTGTAATTCTGTTTCTTTTCCTATATGGCATGCTAGACTTGGCCATTTGTCTAATCCTATTTTTACTTTATCGAATAATAAAGATCATTTCACTTGTTCACCATTACCTTTCGTTCCTTGTTCTATATGTCCTTTAGCTAAACAACACGGATTGTCGTTTATTTCACATAACAATTTTTCTGATGCTCTTTTTTTATCTTATGCACTGTGATATTTGGGGTCCATATCATGAGCCAACATATAATGGTCAGAGGTTCTTTCTCACACTTGTGGATGACCATAGTAGATTTACATGGACACACCTTCTACAACATAATTCTGAAGCTCCAATGGTTGTTATGGAATTTTTTTAACCTTTGTCTAAATTAAGGCTTTCAGATCAGACAATGCTAAAGAACTAGCCTTCACTGATTTTTTTAGCTTCAAAAGTGCTATTAACCAGTTTTCTTATGTTGAAAGACCTCAACATAATTCGCTGGTTGAAAGGAAACATCATCATCTATTGAATATTGCTAGATCTCTTCTTTTTCAGTCTCAAGTTCCCATTTCCTTTTGGGGTGATTGCCTGGCCATTGCCACATTCATTATTAACAGGTTGCCTTCTCCAAGTCTGAAAAATTCTTCTCCATATGAGCTTCTATTTCACAAAGCACCGGAGTAAAATGTGATGCGAGTTTTTGGTTGTTTGTGTTATGCATCCACACTCCTATCTCACAGAAACAAGTTCACAGAGAGAGTTGTTCTAGTAGTGTTTGCTGGTTTTCCTAAAGGCTACAAGTTATATGACATGTCAAAGAGAATTTTCTTTATCTCTAGGGATGTTTAGTTTCATGAAACCATTTACCCCTTTCATTCACAAAATCAACCTTCTCCTCACCCTGATCCATTTGTTGATTTATCCATTCGCATACCCCAATTTCATTCTCTACTACCCACATTTCGTCAAACCATTCAACCAAACACCTTTATCCTACCCTCACCCCACACATCAAATTTGCCACAACATCCTCTCAGAATATCAACCCGGCCACATAAGCCTCCCTCTCATCTTACTGACTTCCACAATTACTCTACTACATGTTCTTATCCCATACAAAAATATCTTAGCTATGACAAACTATCACCTCATTTTTATCATCAAGCAGCTAAATTTCCTCAGTCTGATATGCTTGAGGAACTACAAGCTATGGAAGCTAACAAGACTTGGAGTGTTGTTTCTATACCATTAGGTAAACATATTATTGGTTGTAAATGGGTTTACAAAATTAAACATAAGACAGATGGTTCTATTAACATATATAAAGCCCGACTTGTGGCTAAAGGTTTTACACAACAAGTTGGCTTGGATTTTACTGAGACTTATTCTCTTATGGCTAAGCTCACAACGGTCAGAATTTTGCTTTCTTTCGCAACCATTAAATGTTGGTCTCTTGCTCAGCTTGATGTGAATAATGTGTTCCTAAATGATGATTTACTGGAAGAGATCTACATGGATTTGCCACCAAGTTATCATCCTCCTACCAATGCTTTCACTAAGGGGGAGCAACTTGTTTGCAAGTTACACAAGTCCATTTATGGCTTAATACAAGCATCATTCTCAGTCCAGAAATGATTATTCTATTTTTACAAAGGGCGCTGACAATTCCTTCATTGCTATATGAGTTTACGTTGATGACATTATCATCATTGGTTCTTCACAATCATTGATTGAGGACACCAAAATTCATCTCAAAGGTCTTTTCAAGTTAAAGGATCTTGGCACTTTACATTACTTCCTTGGCTTGGAAGTTGCAAGATTTAAATCAGGCATTTTTCTATCTCAAAGGAAGTACACTTTATCATTACTTGATGACACAGGCTTCCTTGGCTGTAAACTTGTTTCTATGCCTATGGATCCTACCTACAAGCTTCTTGCCAAGACAAGTTCTCCTTTATCAAATGCTTTGTTTATAGACGATTGATTGGTCGTTTGTTATACTTGACCATCAGTAGACCCGACATTTGCTTTGTTATTAACAAGTTAAGTAAGTTTGTTTCTGATCCTCATAAGCCTTATCTTCAAATAGCTCATCATCTGATCAGATATTTGAAGGGAACCCTTGGTCAGGGATTACTTTATTCTGCTGCTTCTCAGCTCAATATTCATGCTTTTGCTTATTCAGATTGGGCCACATGTCCTGATACCAGGCGTTTTACTACCGGTTTTTATGTTTTCATTGGTCATTCACTTGTTTCATGCAAATATAAGAAACAAACTATTGTTAGTCGATCATCTGTTGAAGCGGAATTCAGATCTCTTCCTGCTATTACTAGTGAGCTTACTTGGATTTCTAATTTGCTAAAAGAATTTGGTGTTCCTCCTAAGTCCATTATAGTGCATTGTAATAACTAGGCTGCTATCTACATAGCTACTAATCCTACTTTTCATGAGATGACCAAACATATCGAATTAGGTCTTAGGACCTCATGTAATTAAAGAGAAGAATTGGGTCTTCGGGCCTCACGTTCATGGGTCTACGGACCAACGAGAAAAAAGAGAACGAGGTAGTCTCATGACCTCTCAGCCAAGAGGAAAAGGGGGACCCTCAATTAAAAATGAATTCCATGCATAGCATCTTCATTTGCTAATAAAACTTAATCATATAAGTGTCCCTGGACGACGGTCCTTGGTCATGATGCAGAGCGCTCAAATCATGTAATAGAGAAAAGACCCCTTGGGTGTTGGGTGAAACACTTCAGAATAGTCATGTATTAGTAGATTGGGTGTTATTCGTGCTTGGTATGCTCATTGCTTTTAATTGGCTTGTTGCACTTCATTTGCCTGTTAGTCCCTACACTGTATGCATGACCACATTCACTGGGACGTTAGTCCCACCCACGATGTGGGATGTACTTTCAGTTGTGCAGGTTGCCCATCTAGTTGTTTGATTGAAGGGTTTAGGGCTTGCTTGGATGGGTGGTTTATTAGCCACCTTGCTATCGTAAATCCCATTTTGCAAATTTTAGTATTGTATTTAGGATGTGATTATTTTGTGGGTAAACACGGTGTATGTGTGGCCCTTGGAACTCTCCATCCTCACACAGAAGTATATGTATAAGATCTTTCCCTGATGTTTATGTATTGATGAATTAGGAATTGTTAAGCCTCTTGTTGGCCGTTTAGTTGGACTATGTTGATGTATTGTTTTGGGAGCTTAAGCAAACGTTGGATTGCCTAAGTACTTTATGTGGCTACTTGTATATCGATATCGATAATGATGCGAAATAATTTCATAAACTTGGAAATGTGTCTCCAACGGACATTATTTCTAGGTTCATGGAATTAGGACGTTACACACATCACCCCTGATACATCCACTTAGAAAAGTGATTACCTTAGTTTTAATTGTGCAAATTATTAAAGAGCTTTCAGATATTTATTAACCCCAAAATTGTAACATTATTTACAAGAAAGAATTACAAATCATTCATAGGAAAGGGTTAAATTACATATT
Source organism: Sesbania bispinosa (assembly GCA_026901365.1). NCBI lineage: Eukaryota > Viridiplantae > Streptophyta > Magnoliopsida > Fabales > Fabaceae > Sesbania > Sesbania bispinosa. The sequence goes on along the minus strand of QLOH01000045.1, from coordinate 870,091 downwards.
AAAAATTAGTTATAAGGGTTAATTATGAAAATTATTACTTTGACTTGACTGAGATAATCTATGTTCCTACGTATCCCCTGGTACAATGAGGAACTCAAAAGTCACTGTTCTTCTAAAAAAATATATGTGATTGAATGATGGATTTTAATTTATTTAATTTTCATTTTTTAGAAAAGATTTGAATGCACATGGTAAAAGAGAGTAGACTCAGCAATACGTAGAGCTGTCAATTTGGGCTACCCGACCCGACCCGGCTTGATGCGGGTAGCAGACTTTATCGGGTTGGACTAAAAAGTCGGGATGTTATTCGGGCTTCTAAAATAAGTGCCCGAGCCCTACCTTTTTGTGAGTAGCGCGGTTTTTGTGCGGGCTACCCTTCCTTTTTGCAGGTTTTTGCGGGTAGCGGACTTTACCGAACTGAGCTAAAAGGCCGGGAGTTATTCGGGCTTCTAAAATAGATGCTCGAGCCCTACATTTTAGCGGGCTTTTGCGGGCCGACCCGGTTGTGCTAGCCCATTTTATGACTTTAACAATACGTTTACCCTTACGATAATTTTAACAAATTAAGACCTTGTAAGCTATACGTCAATTATTGAAAAGCTTTGCGTGCAATTATTATCATTTAATTAAAATTCTTTTAATTATCCTTTTTTGGTTTCTTTCATATTAAACTTAGAAAAGTGAATAAACGACAAAATGTTTATAGGATAATATTTTACAAAAAAAGAATAATAAATTAAACCGAAAAAATATGTTTTAAATTTGATATTTAAACATTTTTTGAGATGATATTTACTTCCAGGACAAATATTTACAAAATCACAATTTTTAAACAAACAATTATATGAAATCTGGATTACAATAAGACAATATCTAGATTTACTCAAAAATAGAAAATATTTACAAAATGGCATGAGTGTTAATGATAAGATGACATAAATATTTACAAAAACACATTTTTTGCGTGAAATTTTATTAAATATTCACAATAATATTTTTATAATAAATAACAATTTAAAATTGTATAGACTAGTTTTATTTTTTTTTTTCATTTTCAAATAAAGTAAATATTAAATTCACACATACTAATTTTATATAAAAATACATGATAAAATAAAATTGGCTTCAGGAATATTATTGACCCAAAACACAAAGTAATAGATAACAAAAAAACACAAAGCAATAAAGGAAACACATGTAATAAATACACTGTTTTTTTTAAATAAGCACTAATATAAAGTGTTTTTTTTTCAGAACACTAATATAAAGGTTGAATGGAAAAATACACTGTAAAAACGAAATGGGCCTATAGCATCATCGGTCTATCAAACAAAATTAACAAAATTTTTTATATTAAATTAAATCAAAACATTAAAACAAAGATAAAAAGTGAAATAAAATAATAAAGACAAATGATAAACTAAAAAGAAAACAAAAAGATCAGGACTTCAAAATAAAGTTCTTCACGCCGGATTAAAATATATTGTCTCCTCTCCCTATCTCACTTCCTATCCCACCAATAAAATATTGACACCTCAATAAAAATTTACACATAAAAACTTAACTTTGCTAACCGCGTTTTGATTGTTCTGTTATGGAACGATTTTTTTTTTTAAAATCTGCTGTTGCGTGAATTCGTGAAGGAATCCCCCTATTCCGATTAACAATTTCGCTGTAAATTCATAACAAAATAGGGAAACCAAAATTCACAGTAGCATTTCATGTAAAGTCTCATTGTTCCTACTGTAATTCTAAACCACCAATACAAACTTCCCATACTTAAGAAAAGCAGAAACAAGAGTCTAAACCACCCAAGCTAACCACCGCTTTATCCCTGTCACCACTGTGCGCCTCCGCGACGTTCACCGCCAGCGACAGTCACCCTCCTCTAGCTTACTGTCGCTGGAACAGTACCGAGCTACCTCCTCCCTGTGCGCGCTCAGTTTCCTCCTTCCAGCAGTTTCTGTTCCTCGATCTCAGCCACTCCGGCGTGCAACGTCATCGCAGCCGCACCGTCATCGCTGGATTGCGCACGGCCGCGGACAGCTCTTCCAGTCATCACCATTCCAGCCGCGCAAAGCATGGCGCACAGCCTGTTGCAGCCCCTCTACGAGCTTCCTCCGATCACCGGTGCCCTCCATCTGCGCACAGCAGCCCACCGCCACCAGCCACCTCCGCGTCCAACCGTACCGCCGCTGTCATCCACGTTGCAGCTCCCTCCATTGCGTGCGCGAATGCATCTTCAGCCGCCCTTCAGCCACGCGCAAGGCGCAGCACACCAATCACAACATGCAGCACTAACTAACTACAAAGCTTTGACAGCAAACAAATCCAAAAGCATACACTTGAAAGAAAGGCAATGAAAATGGGGCTCAATTAACAATTTCGCTGTGGAAATTCATCGATCAGCATATCCTCAATCAAGGTGTGGTACAGCGGATTACACATTGGTGAGTTACAGAGAGAGTGATGAAAACAATTTTAAAGACAAAAAAATTGACAAGTTTGGGGCTTTGATTTTGACTCCGCAGAAAACAATAACACATGGAGCGATAGTGAGAATGGTAATGGGAACGACGTTAAGTGCTAACGGAAGACGCCAAATTAATGAAAATTCTACATGGATTTTTAAATGACATGGCAGAATGTGATTGGGGGGACAGGAATTGTGACAGGTGATTTCGTTCCCTTCACGCCCCATTGCCCACATGAATTTGGATTTGCTGCCATTGAGCAGTCAGCTAATCAAACCATCAGACGGTTTAGAGGATGAGATGTGTAATATTGCAGAAAGAATCAACTGCAGGAAATTGCACACACATGATCAATATGAAAAGAACCAAAACCTAAGAGAGAGGGAAACAGGAAGAAGGGGGAGAAAGGAACTGGACTGGACGGCCGCGGCTGGGAAGGACGTGGCTGCAAACGGCGCACACGGGTGGCGGTGGTGACAGATCTGCTCGCGTGGCGATGGTGACGCACAGTCGTAAGCACGGCGTCTGGAGGAAGAACTCGCGCAGCCATGCGCGGCGAGGATGAAGGGGACACGAACGCCATTTTCAGTGCTGCAGTGAGTGGTTTTGGATGTGGGCAGTGGCTTGGTTGAGTGGTTGCTGGGTGGAGTTGGTTTTTGGTTTGTTTATGAGCTGTGAGATATTTTGATTGTTTCACTAAACTTAGCTGTAAATGGGACTTTCACATAACAAGTGTATTTAGTTTGGCGTTCCAACACAATTATTGATATCACTTTAAATTTCATATATTTTCATTCACAAAACACATAGCATATATAATTTAGACAAGCATTGGAAATTTTTAAACTGATAACACAGTTAGGAAAATATTTCAAGTCAGAGCATGATTTCTTTACCGTGCCTTAATTTGGTGCCTTGATCTGTTGCTCGTTCTCCTCGGTTGATGTGTTTTTTTAGTACTCGATCAGAATTTTCACACTATACTCTCACTCACTTCACCCCCCACTTCTTCAATCTGAATCTTTTTTGTTTCTTCAATTGCTCCCCTCCCTTATTGGGTAGCTAGCTTAGGGAATCAGTCCAGTATCTATAGGAGAAAGACGTACCTAAAGTGGGGAATGGTCTGAAGCACAATTATGGAGGTATTCTTGTGTAGATAAAAAAGACAATAAACAGTACAATAGCGTATGAAATCGGAGTAATTCTTATATAGACACAAACCCAACACATTATATTTGAGCAGAACCAATCACAAAATGACAGTAAATAAAATAAAAATAAATAAAATTCAGGCTGTTAAAAAAACACTCCTCCCTCCCTATTTTTTTTTTCAAATCAAATTAAATCTACTAAAATCTCTTCCCTTAACCACCTACTCCTTCCGGCTTCATCCTACTCAAAAGATTATCTGAACATACCATCTCATGGCTTTCCACATAGAAAGAATAAGGTTAGCATGATTTTATCCAAAACAATAAAAAGAATGGGAGCAGTTTTATATATGTTATAGCTCTGTTTTTAAATTTTGTCCTACTTCCCCCATTCATACTACAAAGGAGGTCATGAATGATAGTTAGTTATTACAGCAACAAATCCCACTTTCAGAGAAAAGAAACTAAACTCAATCTGAATTACATATTACAGAACGTGATAATTAATTGTTGTCCCAATTTTTTTCTGGTCTATTTTGATTCCCCGGAACCGTGAGCCTAATCAACATCGCGCCATTGTCTTAAGTCGCTGCCTCCATTCCGCGGAGACACCGTCACCACTGCTTTCCGGGATGCAGTGTCATCGTCGTATGACTCGCTGAGGGATGAAGCTTAACTAAATCCAGGCTGAGTAATGGAGAGAAGAGTGGGTCCTGAAGATATTTTTTTTCACTGAAAAGGAGGGACCCATTTGTATTTTATTTAACAGTTTTATTTTATTTATTTTTATTTTATTTGTTGTCATTTTGGGATTGGATGTGCCTAAATATGATGCGTTGGGTTTGTGTGCATACAAGGGATTAATTTAGAGGTTGGTTTACGGTGGCATTTATTTTTATCATAAAATTACCTGGTACAACCAGTCTCGCCCATTTTTTTAAAATAAAAATAATCAAATCTTACATTTTGCAATTAGGCCCTTATTAGTTTTGTTTTAATACCGTAATTCTGAGTTACGAAAAGGGTGCCTTAATTTTATTTGGTTAAATTATGTTTTTGGTCCCCCAAAATATACTGATTTTTTCATTTGGTCCCCCCAAATTTTTTTTCCCCAAGTGGTCCCCCAAATTTTTTTTCATTCCCATTTGGTCCCTCTGTTAGTGCACCATTTATTATCTTCGTTAAATGCTTGCGTGGCAGCTTAGGTGGACAAAATAAGCATACATTACATGCATGTGTCATCTTATGTGTCCTACATGACTTATATCACCATCTTTCATGAAAAAAACAATTAGAGTTCATCAATGTGACTCACAAAAAGGGGTTGATTCACCACCTATAGGCTTATTTTATCATGTAGGACACATAAGAAGACACGTGCATGTCATGTATGATTATTTTGTCCAGCTAAGTTGTCACGCAAGCATTTAACTGAGATAATAAACGGTGCACTAACAGAAGGACCAAATAGGAATGAAAAAAAAAATTAGGGGACCAATAACATATTTTAGTCATTTTATTTTGTCATTTTGACCCTTCGCTACTCACTGAAATATTAATTGGTCATGTTTATGAATTATTAAACTATAAAATAATTAAAAAATTATCAAATAAACATTGATAGCTTTCTAATATTATTAACATGATTAAAGACCAGTTTATTGCTTAAAAAATGCATGTTTTTAAATTGCTTAAAAATTTATTTTAGAGATTCTTATATAATCATAAGTAATTTTTTGTTTGGTTACAATTATAAAAAACATTTTATTTGTGAAAACAAAAGCCTTCTTTTTTAAAAAAAAAAAACTTTTCTTTCTCTTCTACCGTAACTGTTTTTTTCATAAACAGCTCTAAGTTGCTTCTTAAAAAATAAATTTTATGATTTTGCTTCCTAAAAAAAATTAGACAAACGGGCTCTAACTTATAGTGTCTTTTTTCTTTATTTTTGTTTGTCTTCATTTACTCACTTATAATAGTGTTCTTTTCTCTCTCTACTACAGTGTCATTGCCCGTTTATTATCAAGTGTTAAATATGTTTATGATCTCTATAACTTGATTGTATTTATAACTTTTTTTTTATTATTATTACTTTTTCACTTGCTCATTGTTATGAGTTTTTTTATTGTATTTTAGAATAAATAATTAGGAAAATATATCAACTGATCAGAGCATGATTTCTTTACCGTGCCTTGATCTGTTGCTCGATCGTTCTCCACTTCGGTTGATGTGTTTTTTTAGTACTCAGAATTTAACACTATACTCTCTTTCACCTCCCCCTTCTGAACGTGTTTTTTTGTTTCTTCAATTGCTCCCCTCCCTTACTTATTGGGTAGCTGGCTCCTCCAGTATAATGTGTGTACGCACTGTGTGTGTGGTAGGTTTATGACTACTGTTTTTGTGTAAATAAAAAAAAAAAAACAGTACAATAGCGTATGTAAAAGTTGCTCTAAATATGTTTCTTGTCTCTATAACCTTATTCTATTTACAACCTTTTTTTTTTACTTTTTCACTTGCTCATTGTTATGAGTTTTTTATTGTATTTTTTAATAAATAATTACATAATTCTAATAGAACTAAATATATTAATTATGATATTAACTTTTTAAAAATAATTTCATTATCAATAAATATGTTTACATATAATGATTGTTTAACTCATTAGAATGTTTAATTATCATTAATTTTAATAAAATATATTGAATTATTAAAAAATTATAATTCATTATTCTCGCATCACTATTTTCCCGCGCATCACACGGATTCACACACCAGTTAAAACATAAAACAATGTAAATTTTGAAATGCATAAACGTGTGTAATGCAAAAAAAAATTCCCGTATTTTAGGTGATATACATATTATCTAAAAGAATAAAATATAACATGTAGCAATAAAATATAACTGTGTTTGAGACTTCTAAGTATTTATCATTGGTTAGGGGGAATGTAAGTTGCTGTCTTGTATTTGAGTTTATGGATTTTAATTAGTATTGGTTATGGTGGTTATATATTAGGAGGGAATTTAATTGGTTGGCCTAATTTCATTTACTTTTCACTGTTTTTTATTATAGGTTGTAATAATGGGTTCGAGTACTCATTGTACACTTCTTAATCCAATTATTTTGCTTATTAAAAAAAACATGTAGCAATATATGTTAAGTATTTATAAATTATAAATTTTATTTATTTATGTAATAGGATACGATAAAATTTTAACTATTTGAATAATACTAGGAGATGAATCTCTAATTATTATATAGTAATTTATTTCAAATATTAGAGATTTTATATTCGTATAGGATTATAAATTATAAATTTTTTTATGATTTTCATGATAAATAGTTACATTATTTTCATATTCAATTAATAAACATTTATTTTTGAATTTTTGTTACTGATAAAATAAATTTTACACATTAATTAGATTTTTCTATATTAATACATTTTAATTATAGGTTAGATATTCCTTCAAAACTTAGTCTGTGTTTGGATTGGTGTTTCGGTCAGGTAAACCTGCGTATCTTTTATAGAAATGTGAGTTGAGTGTTTTCTATATTGTTTGGATTTGAGTTTGTGATTTGAGTTACGGAGAATACACATGTTCATTTGGATGCTAGAATTCCTAGCTTTTGCATTTAGCGAATGCGTGAGTTCAGAGGTATGTGAGGTTGATTTTTTTTTCATTCGCATTTTAAGCCTTCATGGGGCACATGGGACAACATCTTGTGGAGGAGCAGCGCATCTTTCACATGAAACACTATAAAGTGCAGAGCCAAAGGCGCTGCAGCATTCTAGCAGGAAGATTATTCCAAGTCTCTTGTTGGATTCCATTAGCTAGGCCAATGCGTTAGGAGCGCCTTCCTTACATCAGAGTGTTAGTACTCTCCACCATTTTCCTTAAGGATCGAGGTTGCCTTGCAGAGGTGAGATGAAGACTCGGGAGTATCGTCGAGGTGAGGAGGAACCCAACATGAGCTTGAGGTTGTTTGTTTAGATTTGCATAAAACCAACTCTAATCAACAATAACAGCAGGGAGTAAAAGAGTAGGGAGCATACAATGGAATACAACCAAGAATAGTGAGTGAAAATCACACTCACCTCAAATGGAGAACCAAATGGGAGGAGAAATGGAAAAATGGAGGTGGAGGAGAAAGGTGGAGTTGATCCCCAAGCCCTAGATTGGTAGAGTTCCCCTTCAATCTTCCTCTTCTTCTTTTTCTCTCTTTCTCTCTCTAATTTCTTTTCTCTCTCACTCTAAAATCCTAGGAGAAAGGGTGGGAAATGAAGAAAATGGTTGCACGCTCTGTTTTAAAGAAAACAGCTCGCGTGCGCACTCCAGCGCACTAAACTCAGGGGCCAATACTGATTCCGCTGCCCTGCGCGCTTCAGCGCGCATCTGGGCGTGTCAGCACGTAAACTTGTTGTTTGGAGGTGCAAACGAGCTCGGAATTCTATTGTATAGCATATCAAACCGAAGCCCCAGATCTAAGCTTTCTAATGCAAGTAGAATCACCTCAATTGGACACCCAAAACTCTAGATATTTGCGAATTAGCGCACCAAGGTCATTAGGCTTAAAACCCAAAATTAGGTAACAACCTTGGTTGAAGCCTAACGAGGCAAGCTTTACATGAGTCATGTTATAACTCATCAATTAACTCCAAAAAGGCTAACGTTAAGGGTTCTAAGTGTCCATGAAATCATACTCCTCTATTCCCTTGCTCCCTTCCATAAAATCATCTTCTACCCCGGTTCCTTTAAAACCCATAACTCTGAATCGATTCCCTAACTCTCATCTAATATCATATCTTTTCAACTTAGTTCTTCATCCTCTAATAACCTTTCCTCATTCTTAAATCGTTGTAATCCTCTTAGATCATTTACCAAATTCCTATCTAAATTCTCATTCAAATCTCCAACCTCTCATACCACTTCCAAGTTCCAACTCTCTATTACATGGCCGGAACCACAACCTAAAGCTCTCACTATAGTTTCTAGGCCCTAATTTTGGGATGTTACACCCTCTAACTGTGAGTGTGATTCCTTCTAGGTTCGACCTACAGTTGATTGGCTTAACTCTTGGTCCCTCTTTTACACTCTTTTAAAAGTCATACTTCCTAATGAATTCCCTAAATTTCTTGTCTGGCACGCTCTTAACCTCCGAATTCTTATCCTACTTTTAACTTCCCTCTCAAGGTTGGGTTTAGCACCTAATGTTTCTCTTATATCTCGTAGGCTTAAATTTTCGGGATGTTACAAGAAACCTCATTTTAAAATAAGTTAACCATTTCTGGACACATAATCAACCTAATGTTAACAAGAATAACACAAATTCCATATGATCATTTATTGTATTTCTTTATCTAAATTTTTATTTAATGAGATAAATAAATAAAAATAAATATAATAATAAAATAAAAATAAATAAAAACTATTAACAAAAGACAAAAAAAAGGGGGCTTAAAAAAGTGCTTAAATACAAAAAAGAATAATAAACCTATTCCGATGTTTTTTACACTCGACTCTTCCAATTTTTGAATGTAAAAAAGAATAATTTTCCTTAATAAATTAAAAGAAAAATGAATAAATCAATAAGAATGTAAGCAATAATAGTTCACCTTGAACAACACCAACTCTCTTAATTTGCATTTGAATATTTGGTCTCAACTAAGTGATGCTTCTTCTGGTTGTTGTGCAACAAAGTGATTACAATCATTGTCCACGGCTAGTACTATAAGTTTCACTGTCCTAATCTTAAATACTACTATAAAGTTAATGCTATGTTGTCAATATAAAAATACAAAGTGGGTTCTATACACATTAAGTTAAAATGACAACCTGAATGTATACACACACCAGTCATAATATTCATACAACAAACATATACAATAATTCATATAACATTTTTTTTTATCTTTGTCCATCATATCACATATCATATTATCAATCATATCTCATACTTATCTCTTTTCTCTCTATCTCTCAACATTGGCTCAGTTTAATAATATATAAATTAAATCAATTTAGCTATTTGCAACATTGCACGTCCACCTGATCTTACCCCCAAAAGACGAAAGAATATGATACAAATTACAACCAACAACAAGAGGAGTATACAAAAATATACAATAACCCATATAATTCTTTTTACCCTCTCAATCATATCACATATCATATCATCAATAAATAAGAAAGAAATGGAGTGGAGATAAATAGATAAGAAATAGAGATGAAATAAGGTTGTTTGGTAGGAAAAAAATTGAGGTGAAATAGAGGAGAGAGAAGAGTGAAAAGAATCTCCACTCAATCATGAGGAGAAATAAAAATTTATTTCTCTCTTCACTATTTATTCTTTACCAACCACGAGAGACAATCTCATATATATACCAATGCTAAAAGTCCGTATAATTTAAAAATAATTACAGCAAATATCAAGAAGGTTAGAAGACTAATAAGAGTAGAAATGTTAAAGTGGAGCTCAAGAAACGAAAATATAGGGAGAAGCCCTAACGGAGCCACTACGAATGCAACCCACTTGTATTTGTGGTGATGATCAAATATCAAGATGCTGGCCGCAACAAAAGCTATAACCATATTGATAATGGAGATAAATAGTAAAATAAACCCATTATAAATCCTCCGTGCCACCACTCTTCTTGGCTCATGATGATAATTTCTGGTATAAGTGAAAACTGAGAAGAAGAAGATTATAGCTGAAGAAGAAGTGAATAATGCAACTGCATTTGTCAAGATGAAGACAACAAACCACACATTGTTCTTGTTATCACCTGGAACAGTGAGAGATGCAGCAAACACTATGGTAGAAATAAGTGTTGCCACAACCATGCCTGAGTTTGCTTTTCCTTTTGCTTCTTCTTTGGCTTCATCATATTCCTTTCTTTCAATAACACTTAATAAATCGCATGGTGTCTTGCCGTCGTTGTTTCTCATGAACATTAATCGTTTATATAGAGAATTACTAACTCGTTCCTTGACCAGTTTCTCTATCTATAGTATAAATCAAAGAGATTAATTTTTGTGGATCAATATATACATATATCAAAGCAAAATTAAATATGAATATATAGTCAGTCAGTCGAATGAATTCTCACCTGTAACCGAAAGTAAGACACGTGTTCCTGAAGCATAGCAGAGTGCATGATATTGTTACCATCATTGTCCACTTCTCCTATTATAAGGTTCATTGTCTGCATCTTAAGTATAATTTCAAAAGCAAATAAATTTTTATATAAAACAGCAACGTGCAGTAAGGTCTGTCCATTATTAGGGTCTTTTTTGAGTAGTAGTTCTGGATTTAAGGAAAGAATCTCATTTAAAACTTCAAAGTTTCCTAATATAACTGCGTCAAACAGTACTGCGGAGGGTTTAGATATCATGTCCATCATCTTTTTGTTTTCCAATTGTCTAACTTCACACCATAACTTTTCAATAAGCAATATCATTTTTTGTCTTTCTTCTCTCTCTATCCGCCCTAGCAAAACAAGCATAGTTGAGGTCATAGAGAATTAATATCAAGAAATGTGAAAAATGAAGTAAAAAAAAGAGAAATAATTAACCAAGAGCAATCTCATCAATTTGATATAGATTGTGATGACTACTTGTAAAAATACATACTTGCAATCAAAGTTCATTGAACAAGTGGTTTCAATTACAAAAGCAAAAATAAATAAAAGATTTTGAATTAATTATATACATTCAACTATATATATCTTAGAAATTAAAATATTTTTAGTGACTGCTCAACAATATCCATAATTACAAAAGAGGTAAATATTTTATCAAAATTTAAGTTAATTTGATATGTATGTGGAGTTAAGGTACAATTTCCAAAAAGAAAACTCTATATGATATATCATCTTCTTCGCTTGAGTTGTGCCCAAGTATTTTATCCAAGAATTCTATATGAAGGAACAACATAGATTATAAGAGATGGCCAAATTAACCATGATGAATTCAGCAATGCACTTAAACAATAAAGGGCATGTGGCCAAATTTACCAAACATTGGTTGGCCCGCGTACGCAGTGTGGAAAATGGTCTATAATCCTGACAGACTTTACCTATAAGATCAATGTTTGAATCCTCTAATTGCTATTCTTGGAGGTCTTTACCTGATCACAACCCTCGATTCTAGAATTAAATCTACAATTATGTCTGGGGGATTCCCAGGTCAAGTCTTGAAAATTTTAAATGTTATACAAGTCCATATAATTTTTAAAAACTCTTTCAAAACTGTTTCTTTCAAGGGTCTGTAATATAGCTCGATCAATTCAGGAATCCTATCGGAGAGTAGTTTTTAAAATTATAAGAGCCATTTTACAATTTTTAAATAAAGGAATTTCTAAAAGACTTAAAGAAGTAAAGAAACTAGAAAATTCATTACAGAAATTGAATAACCCAATAATATAAATAATAAAAGAAATAAATGAATAAACAAAGGGAAAAAAAAAAGCTATACAAAAATATATAAGTTTGAAGAACTAACATGAATCTGTTCTCGCCAGAATATGCAAAGCTGTTAGCTCTTTATCATTTTTTGCGACGGCCAAATCAGTTTGATATTCTTCAAATAATTTCATTGCCATATCTGTTATATGCACAGTTTACAACAAAAGTTTGGTGGAATATTAATGCATGTATAACAAAAGGCAAAACTCCAACTAATTAAAAAACTACATATTTCATATATGTATATATAAGTCATACAACACGTGATCCTTTTTCAAGAAAATAATAATAACATTTAATATATTAAATCTTTGAAGATACTACAATTGATTAAATATTCTATTCCTATAATAGTGAAATATTATATACATATATATAAATACAAATAGTTTAAAATTGGAAAACCATGGTGTTTAGTCTTACCATACATATTGTTGTCAATAATCGTCATAAAAAACAGTCGCTCAACATCCTTGTAAGTCATTTTCTGAAGCAAATTTTTCGAGGATAGAACTTCCACACTGCTGTAGTGACAACCTAAAGCAGCAAAGTGAACTGGCAGCGTCCCATCATAATAAGGGATCATGGGCAAATTTTCATTTTTTTCAATCATAATTTGAAGAAGACCACTGTTTCCTTTAGTTGCAGCATTGCAAAAAGCTGTATACCCTTCTTTGTTTTGAATTTCTAAGTCTTTTGGGCTCAAAAGTTTGAGGTTAACCAACTTTTTCGCGAAATCAATGTTTTCTGAATTCACCGCAATATGAAGAGTTGTATCTCCATTAGCCGTTAATGGAATACGTGCCATGTGAGGAAATTGATCAAAAATGGTTTTTGCTTGGTTCCACCTACCGTTGAATGCATATTCTTGTAGTTCTTTTTTCAAGGAACCTGCAATCCTTGCAACTTCACATCATCATGTGCCTTTTTATTAATTGTAACTAATATTTAATTTAAAGAGTTTAATATATATATATATATACATATATATTATTAGTGTAAAAATGTTTTCCACATACATCCAATGATATGTTATCACGTCATTTATTAAATTTAATAAATATATGGGGTGTCACAATTATTAAATGATTTGGTGACACACCATTGAATGTATTTGTAGAACTTCTTTACACTGGCCATGTATATCAATTAAATCTTAATTTAAATGCAAAAGTCTTTTCTTTTTTATGTTGATAATTAAATATATACAAAAATACTTTAATCTGATGTTAAAGTTATTAGTTCTTTAAAAGTTAAGTTGATCAATTCTTTAAAGGTGATTGCTATCGTGTCTTAGAAGAACATGTATGTCTTATCTTATCCGGCTAATTAGAGAATTTCTTATTTGAAAGAACTACCCTCTTTTTATTACTCCAATCACTTACTCTATTTTCACTTATATCCTAACCCCTATTTTTTTAATCTTTCTTCTCACTTAAAATATTAAAAATCTTTTACCCTTCATTCTAACCATCCCAAATCAAATCAATAATTCACTAAAACCTTTTCAATCCCTAACCCGTTCATCTTCTTATTTCTCTTCTCCATGGATTTGTTGTTATATTATAATTTTATGTGATTTCCTCATAACTCAAATTTACAAGATTGTCTTTGTGCCTAGTTAGAGGTGTTTTGCTTCATTAGATGGAAGCAGAGAAAATAATTGTGTTTTTGTGATTAGGGGGTTGAAAAATTAAGATTTTTGTTTTGTAGGGGCCTTTTGTTTTGAAGGATATGAAAGTTGAGTGGGTTCATGGCACGTGTTATGGGATGGTGAAGAGAAAACTATAATTGCGGTTATTCTGGGCGCTAGAGCTTTTATATATTTTGTCACCAACTCTGTTAAATGAGAGTTTTAATGGCGGTTGATGATGGCACACGAGACACGCAATTTTTGGCTTCTATCCAGCACTTTGTGTGCTGCGCCTCTCCTGTTCCTTCAAACGCTACTATAAGTCAATTCAAACATGGATTCCAATCGGTTAGCCTCAATCCTGGTAATAATTACTTAAATGTGAATGGGTTATATAGATATTTTTTATGTTAACCATACTATACTACTGCCTCGCACTAATTTACTTAAAGTTTCTACATACAGATTAAAAATAACAAATTGAATTTGCATTTTGTTGTTGGAGTTGGGATCTGCTCAGGAGATTTACGTGCCTTATGCCTTTTTGATTGGTGCCCCTTTTGCTTTTTGGTGGTTACTTATTTACTTGCTAGGAATGGTTTTCTTTTCCGGGTAATTATAGGGTGGACCCTTTGAGTTTGGGTTCATCATAGATTTTTACCATAAATAGTATAAATTTAATATTAAAAAAATTATTACTAAATATTATAAAATTAAAATTAGTTTTTATAGTAAAAAAAGTTAGTGGTCTATGATAGACCCAAACTCAAAGGGTCCACCCTATAATTACCCTTCTTTTCCTCTAACTGGGTGTAGGAGTTTATTTCCTTTGGTCTTTTGGTTTTGAAGTTTGGCTCTTGTGTTATTTTAACTCTTATCTATGGGTTGGAGTACCCCTTGTACTCCTTTTTTTATTTTAATTTTTATCATTGCCTATAAAAAATAATAATAAATGATTTAAAATACATAGTAATCTTACTAAATTATCCTTATTAATTTACTACACATTTTTGCTCATTTTACCTAAATACATTAATTAGTAGTGTGGTGCACAATTTTTCAAACTTCTTTTCCTATAAAAGTGGGAGGGTAAAATTAATTAGTAGTGTGGTATCACATCAGCTTGTCATATGTGTTGTTTCTGCCCAATTTAAATTTGTTTTTAGTCCCTATAAATATGGTCATTTTGTTTTTAGTCCCTATATATTTTTTTTATTTTTTATCTATATAATTTTTTTATTTTTCACATTTATCTCATCCTCATCCAACATTGGTATCGTTCTGCTTATACTATATTGTTACACTTGAAATTTTTTTAACTTCTCTTGAGTTCAATAAAATAAATTTTTTATGTATTCAATTATTTGAAATTTCAATACACTTGGTAATGTCGGATCTTGACCAAAATATTTGGGGGAGCCAAAACAATATTTTAATGCATAAATAAATATATAATATTATTGACTTAATTTTATTTTTGGTCACTCTTGTTTATATTATATGTAATTTTGGTCCTTCATTTTTTTTGAGTAAATTAAGTTCCTTAATTTTTAAAACTAAGTAAATTTGGTTCCTTTATCAGTTATTTTCCACATAAAACTCTTAAATTCTCATTAATTTATGATGATTTTTTTAGTAATATTATAGACTTAGGCTCTGTTTGAAAATACAACTTATTTAAGTGCTTATAACACAAGCTTTTATTTAATAAACACTTATTGAATAAGCTCTTAAAATAGTAGATTAAAATTGAAGAAGGTGCAATGTACTTAAATTATTCATAAGATATTCTATAAGCTATTCTCATGAGCTTAATGAAATAAGTTGAAAACAACTTGTGAGTATGCGATAAGCTATTTTCATAAGTTTACCCAAACAATTACATAAGTGCTTATGTCATAAGATAAGTTCGAATAAGCTCTTCCAAACACCACCTTAATTTTATTTTAGGTCACTTTTGTTTACATTATATGCAATTTTGGTCCTTCGTTTTTTTTAGTAAATTATGTTCCTTAATTTTTAAAATCAAGTAAATTTGGTTCTTTTATCAATTGTATTCCACATAAAACTCTTAAATTCTCATTTTCATCTAAATATTTGGTAGTTTATGATGGTTTGAAATATGAAATAATTTTAAAGGTTCACAAGTATTTTAATAGACATTTAATAAAATTTGAAGGATTTTGTAGGAATTAAATTATGGTTTAAATAAAACAAAAAATTGAGAATTTTTTCAATTTTAGGTGAAATATGTTATTTTGATTGGTGAATTTTTTAACTTAATAAGATTCAAAATGATTTAATTAATTCAATATGTAGAGATGTTAAATAGAAAGTGATAATTTGAAAGTTTTAGATATATATACGACAATTGATAGGAGATTAAATTTGCTTAATATTAAAAGTATAGAAACTTAATTTGCTCATAAAAACTTGAGGACATGAGAAGACATTCACTAAATAATATGTTATATTATGTGTTCATTATTTAATTAGTTTAATAACACATGAGAAGAAATATTCACTAAATAATATAGGAACACATTATAGGATAATATTGTAATTTTTTATAATTATATAAATAAGTATGTATATATATATATATAAAAAAAGTTTGAAAAAAGTTTGAGGGAGCCATGGCTTCCCCTGTCCCTTATAAGGTCCGCCCCTGACATTTGGATTTACTCTATAAAGGGGAAAAACCTGTAACGACATTTTTTCTCTACTATTTCTTTTTTTTCTTCTGTCTATTGACCAACAAAATTTTCATTTGATTTATATCTATTAACTTATAACTTAATTAGATTTGTTGTAACTAACAAAAAAAGGCTTGTAATTATAAATCAAATGAAAATTTTGTCAGTCAATAGACCGAAAAAAGATTTGCAAAGAAAAAAAGGTCTTTACATGTTTTTTACCCTATATATAGTGAATCCAAGTGTTTTGAAATTTTAAATAATTGAATATTTAAAGAATTTATTTTTTTAAACACGCAAGAAGTTTCAAAATTTCAAGTGTAACAATGCAGTGGAAGGAAAGGAACATTGTGATGTTGGATGAGGATGGAATTGAAGTAACAAATAAAAAACAATTATAGGAATTAAAAACAAATTTAAATAATACATGTGACATGCTGATGTAGTATTTTGTTTGACATAAAATACTACTTAAACATAATTAATTGCGGTTAGAGTGAATAAAAATTTAAGTACAAGTTACTGCGGTATAGTACTTTTTAATATATACTCCATTCAATGATACAAATTAACTAAATTAAAATTTTGGGATAAATCAGCGATTACGCATTTCTTGCTTGAAGAAACTAAAGCGGTGCCGTTCGGTCGCACAGGAGCTCTTCGCACAAGAGACAAGCCAAATCGCGAGACCCGACATTAAAAAATCAGACAAGACAAGACATGTATATTATTTCTCACTAAAGGGCACAATCAGCCTTCTTCAAATTTAAAATTGATGAACATGAAATGTTATGTCACAATTTTAAACTCCTATATGTAAGTCTGTCTTTTTCAGGTAAGGCAGAAGACCTATTGGAAACTATAGATGAAAAATTGGAGAAATATAGTGTGAGGGTATCAAATCATCAAGCCATTTATTTTGAAAGCCTTGATGGTGACACTACCATAAAATCATTGCATATTTTTTCCCTTTATTTTGGTATAATAAGTTTTTTTTTTCTAATTATGCTTATTTACATCAATATATGATATGTAAGATCAAATTTATAGAAAAAATAAATTATCCATATAATAAGTAATGATAAATATGCCTAGCCTATCTTTGTGACTACACAACTTTCTATTTAAGTCTTTTATAATTGATGAACTTTCTATTCGTAAGTGTGAGATGTGTTTTGTTTGTCCATTATCCTATCATAACTTTTTATTTGGCCAAATTTTTAGATCCAAAATCATCTACAAACCCGAAAAAAATTCGTCCACAAACACTAAACCCTAATTTTTTTTACTTTCTTATTAACTTCCAAATATTGTTAAGAGAAAAATATTATTATATCAATATACAACTTTATGTATTTATTGTATTTTATAAGTAGATAGATCTCGATGAAAGTTAAATTAAAAAATCATCATAAAGATAAAATGATGTTAAACATTTAAGTAATAGAAAATTATAAATATATATTATATAAATAAAAATATGAGACGAATTGGGTAACCCGAAAATCAATTCAAACTCGTCCTCAACCCGATATCTAGTTATTAAATGAGACTCGATTTAACCTTAATTTATTATGTGGGGCATAGTATGACCCGGCCTAAATAGCTTGGGTTGGGACGGGTTGGTGGGACAAGCTGGATTTTGCTCACCCCTACTTTATAGACTTGATTTTGAAGTTTTTTATGTGAGTTTTTGTGTAATGCGTTAGATACGTTTGTTTAAATAGGCCATGGTAAAATGGTACATCTATTATTATATATCTATAATTTCTTAAGCATGAATTGTTATACTTTTACTCCAACAATTTCATTTATCATATTAGTTAATTAATAATTTTGCCACATCATTTTATTAATTAATTACTGAGTTGGCATGGCTGCAAAATAATATTAGGTCAACTTACCTTCCTTAAGTGGTCTCTAAATAATGCACCCTTAATATTCACCCAAAAAAAAAGCACCCTTAATTATGAGCTAGTAATTGAAATGCAACAATTCCAAGTATAACTTACTTTGACTATCTTCTTGAGTAGTCATTCCATTCACCCGTATGTTATCATCTTGTTGTGAGGCAACGGCTTGACCAGGTACAATTGGAGTTTTCTCATGGCGGCTTAGACTGGTAGTGTGATCTGATGATATTATAATCTGAATGTTGTCGGGTTCTCTATTTTCTATGAAAACGCTTCTAGATAATATTGGAAGTGAATTTGACCTTTGAAATTCCTTGTTCATTTTGCTTCTTTCTTTTCTTGCTGGAGAACCCTGAACAGTAAAACAGAGTTATAATTCTCCTTTAAATATTTTTCAATGAATAACTTTAATATATAGTTAACTATTTTCTTTATAAATTTGTGTGCATTATTGGAATTTTCAAGTTGTTAAATGATTTGACCAATTCTCTTTAAAAGATATATAATTCAAAATTTCACCTCAAGCTAGTTTCAAATTTAAAACTTAAATTGATGATGTTAAACCTTAAAATCAAAATGATAGATGTATTGCAAGTCAATTGGCACATCAGAAAACATAGTTTAAGTACTTATTCTTATAATTAGCAGACTAGGCACAAAGCATATATGAAAGTTGTAATTAAGCCAAGGTAAAGTTTCAAAGATTTGCTCAAACTAAATTACGACATCATAAACCAATTATTCTAAAAAATGAAGCATTTTGGTTAAGGACAGAAATTAATATTACAGTTAGTTCAGTTAGTTTATGTTAAGCAACTGCTAGTTAGTTACTTTCACTTCTGTCACATAGTTCTTCTAAAAAAATATGTGATTGATTGATGGATTTTAATTAATTTAATTTTCATTTTTAAGAAAAGATTTGAACTCATATGGTAAAAGAGAGAAGACTCAACAATACATAGAGCTATCAATTCGGGCTACCCGGCCCTATCCGACTTGATGCGGGTAGTGGATGTAACATCCCAAAACTAGGACCTAGAAACTGTAGTGGAGGTTTAGGTTGTGGTTTCAGTCAAGAGTCAGAGAATTGAGAACGGTATGAGAAGTTGGAGCTTAGAAAGTAAATTTGGATAGGAAGTTGGGGATGGAATGTGAGAATGGATATCTAAACTAATAGGGTCAAGATGTAAAAGGCTCTGGAGAGTTAACCAACCGTTAGATCAAGTAACCGTAGGACGGACTTAGAAGGGGTCACAACCTGAGTCGGAGAGGAATATAATGTTTAAGGGTAAGGAAATGAGGTTAAGGAAGGAGGATTAGTGTAACATCCCAAATATTTACACCTAGGCTACGTGTAGATTTGTAGAGCAAGAATTCTGAAGTGTAATGGTATGTCTTAGGCCTAGGAATGGGTGGAAAGGAGAGGAAGAGTGAAAATTGAGAATTTAGGCATTAGACCTCTCGCTCAAGCAAGGCAGGCTCGCTTGAGCGAGTTATGAAGAAAAATCTTGTATAAGTTTTGCTGTCATAAGCGAGATTCGTCCAGAGAGCATGCATTTCAGAGCACGACAGGCTCGCTTAAGCGAGAAGGCACTTTCAGGATTATAAACCACGATTAGGGCTCACTTCCTTTCATTCTTTCCTTTCCTTCTTCCATTCTAGAGAGAGATGAAGCTTATGGGCTTTAAGGACGAAGAAAAAGGAAGATCAAGAAACATCTTTAAGGCTCCCAATCACTTGAGGAGCTTAGGATTTCCCCTCTCCACCTTTCATCCGCCCCTATTTCTCCCCCTAAGGTGAGTGTGGTTCACTCACTTGCTTATTTGTCATGTAAATTTCCTTGTATGACCCCTATTCTACCTTCCCTTGCTTGCATTCATGGTTATTGATGATTAGAGTAAGCTAGGATTGTTGATTTGAATGTCTTCTCTTGTAATGCAAACCCTAGGTTAGGGGATTTGGGGGTTTCATGAAATTGAAGGTTTGGGATATTGTTTATGCATGTAAGTGCTCGTGTTCATGCTTCCCATCATGTTTGTGCATTACATGGAAGAATATACATGTTTTAACCCCCATCATGTTCATGGAAAATGTTTTGGATCTTTGACCTCATGAAAATGGTAAAGGAAATGTTAAAGGAAAGGTTAAGGAAAAAGTTAAAGGAAATGGTAAAGGGGTCTTCAGACCAATGAGGTACAAGAGAGGTAACCGCTTTGCTCCTCGACCAAGGGATAATTGAGGTTTCTCAATTAAAATGAACCATGTTTGTCTAAGCTTAAAACTTAATGAGGGTGGCCCTGGACGACGATCCTTGGCAACATGGTCGAGTGCTCAAGAAGGTTAAGGTTAAAGTGAAAAGAACCCGTGGGTGTCCGAGTTATGACACTTGAGGACTAACTCTACATTTGATTGCTTCTATGTGACTGACTCATTTTTTTAACTCTTGATGTTGAGGCGCATTCACATGATTCTTTAAAGCATGTTATATGTCCCATGGTTTAATTTCCTAAATACATGATTCGTGTATGAAATACTTGTAGTTGTATGTTATCCCCCACACTGCAAACACTTTTATCACACTCACTGGGACGTAGTCTCACCCCACGTTATGGGAATCACCTTCAGTTGTGCAGGTTAGGGTTTCTTGGCAGCGGAAGAAGAGTTGGAGTCCTGTGGCGGGTCCCCTTGCCCTTCTTGTTGTCGTAGTTTTAGAATGTCTAGGCCTAATCAATTTATGCAACGAATGAGAATTGTAATTGAATATGTAATAGATTATTTTCATTGTATGTAAATGTATTACTTGTTGGATGACTATGTGAATGTGCTGGTTGGCCATGGAGGCCCATTTCGCTAAAGAGCTGGATTAGTTATGGTATATTATGATTGTACTGGATTTGCTGGTTTTCAGGAGAATCTGGAAATTGGGGAAATGTCCAGGGACAAAAAACATAGGATTTAGAAAATCCAGGGACAAAAAACAAAGGATTTAAAGTACAGGGACGGAGATCCCCAAGTTGATTGAAATTATAGGGACAGAAAACATATTTTTCCCTAAATTAAACCAAAAAATATATATTTTTTAGATTTGATATTTAAACATTTTCAGATATGATATTTACTTACAAGACAAACGTTTACAAAATCACAATTTTTAAACAAAACAATTATATGAAATCTGGATTACAATAAGAGAATATCTAGATTTACTTAAGAATAGAAAATATTCACAAAATGGCATGAGTGTTAATGATAAGATGATATAAATATTTACAAGAACACATTTTTTTTTTAATTTTTTCTTCCGCATGAAATTCTATTAAATATTCACAATAATATTTTTATAACAAATAACAATTTAAAATCATATATACTAATTTTATTTTTTTATTTTTCAATAAAGTAAATATTAAATTCACACACACCAATTATATATAAAAATACATGATAAAATAAAATTATCTTTAGGAACATTTTTTTTATGACTGTAGGGCCTAAAAAAGGCCAAACAAAACAAAAGGAAAAGACTAGTCTACCCTCTGGTACACACCACCAGAATGGTAAAAAAATGAAACCTAATTGAGCAAAATCAGGAACAGACTGAAAATTACAAAAAGGCCTAGTACTATTCAGCCCACACTTGGCAAAGCAATTAGCCAAAGAATTGGCTTCTCTAAAAATATGGGCCCAAGAAATGCTGTCAAAACCCAAAACACAAAGCAACAATAGGTAACCAAAAAAACACAAAGCAATAAAGGAAACTGTAATAAATACACAGTTTTTGTAAAAATAAACACTAATATAAAGGTTGAATGGAAAAATACACGGTAAAAACAAAATGGGCCTAACATCATCGGTTTATCAAACAAAATTAACAAAAATTTTTATATTAAATTAAATCAAAACATTAATACAAAGATAAAGAGTGAAATGAATTAATAAAGACAAATGATAAATAAAAAATAAAAAATAGGACTTCAAAAGTCCTTCACGCCCCCATTGCCCACATGAATTTGGATTTGCTGCCGTTGAGCAGTCAGCTAATCAAACCATCAGAGGAATCAACTGCAGGGAATTGCACACACATACTGGATGATCAATATGAAAAGAACCAAAACCTAAGAGAGAGAAAGGAACTGGAATGCCGCGGCTGGGAAGGACGTGGCTGCAAACGGCGCACACGGGTGGCGGTGGTGACAGATCTGCTCGCGGCGGCGCGGCTTGGCACAGGGGAAAACGAACTGCAGCACAGAGGATCTGCGGGTGGAGAGGTGGTGGTCAGGGGTGGTTAATGTTGGATCGTTGGTGGGTGGTGCAGGGAGTAACTATCTCTGGAATTCTATTTTTTTTTTTTTACAGATCTGACCCTTCTTTGAACTCTTACTGATCCGGCTTGCAGGTAAGGTAAGGGATGAGGTGTAGAGTGAAGAAAACGGTGACCGGATGGGAGAAGATGGACGATGGAGAAAACTGCAACACAGTGATTGTGACAGTACAGTGTATATTTTTTGGTTTATTCATCAGCTGTGAGATATTTTGATTGTTTCACTTAGCTGTAAATGGGACTTTCACATACACATTTTATATATCACTTAAAATTTTATATATTTTCATTCACAAAACACAGCAAGCATTGGAAATATTTATACAGATAAGATAACATAGTTAGGAAAACATATCAACTCAGAGCATGATTTCTTTACCGTGCCTTAATTCAATCTGGTGCCTTGATCTGTTGCTCGTTCTCCTGTGTTTTTTTAGTACTCAGAATTTTCACACTATACTCTCACTCACTTCACCTCTCCCTTCTGAATGCTTTCTCGTTTCTTCAATTGCTCCCCTCCCTTATTGGGTAGCTGGCTCCCCCAATATAAGGGAATCAGTCCGGTCTCTATTATTGGAAAAAGACGCACCTAAAGTGGGGAATGGTCTGCACTCTGCAGCACAATTATGGAGATATTTTTGTGTAGATAATAAAACGACAAAAAACTGTACAATAAATAGCGTACGAAAAAGTTGTTGGAATAATTTGGTTTACGGTTGGCTGTGGCATTTATTATTATCATTTTTTTACCTGGTAGTCTGGTACAACCAGTCCCGCCCATTTTTTTTAAAATAAAAATAATCAAATCTTACCTTTTGCAATTAGACCCTATTAGTTTTGTTTAAATACCGTAATTCTGAGTTACAAAAAGGGTGCCTTAATTTTATGGGTCATGCTAACTAATGCCCCAAGGTCACGAGTTAAGTAATCAAAAAGAGAAAAATTTTATTAAAAATCACAGTCTTAATTGCATCTGTGACATTAAATATCACATACTTCTATAAAAACCTTCTAATTTTTATTTTCTTAACAAGTGTCCTAAGGACACTCGATAGCATTTTCCTAATTTTATTTTGTCATTTTGACCATTTGATATTCACCGAAATATTAATTGGTCATGTTTATGAACTATTAAACTGTAAAATAATTAAAAAATTATCAAATAAACATTGATAACTTTCTAATATTATTAACATGATTAAAGACCAGCTTGTTTATACTTAAATAATGCACTTCTTTAAATTGCTTAAAAAATTAATTTAGAAATTCTTATATAATCAGAAGTAATTTTTTTTTAGTTATAATTATAAAAAATACTTTATTTATGAAAATAAAAGCCTTTTTTTTAAAAAAAAAAAAATCTTTCTCTTCTACCGCAACTATTTTTTTTTCAGAAGCAGCTCTAAGTTACTTCTTAAAAAATAAATTTTCTAATTTTGCTTCCTAAAATTGTTTAAACAAATGAGTCGTAACTTATAGTGTCTATTTTCTTTATTTTTGTTTGCTTTCATCTACTCATTTATAATAATTTTCTTTTCTCTTTCTACTACAGTGTCATTGCCTATTCATTATTAAGTGTTAAATATATTTCTGGTCTATATAACTTGATTGTATTTATAACTTTATTTTTTTTTACTTTTTCACTTGCTCATTGTTATGAGTTTTTTTATTGTATTTTAGAATAAATAATTACATAATTATAATAGAATTAAATATATTAATTATGATATTAACTTTTTAAAATTAATTTCATTATCAATAAATATGTTTACACATAATGATTATTTAATTTATTAAAATGTTTAATTATTGTTAATTTTAATAAAACATATTCAATTATTATAAAATTATAGCTCATTATTCTCACATCACTATTTTCCGTAAAATATACAACAATGTAAATTTTGAAATGCATAAACATGTGCAATGCACAAAAAAATTTCCCGTATTTTAGGTGATATACATATTATCTAAAAAAAATAAAATAGAACATGTAACAATATATGTTAAGTATTTATAAATTATAAATTCTATTTATTTATGTAATAGGATATGTTAAAATTTTAACTATTTCAATAATACCAGGAGATGAAATCTCTAATTATTATATAGTAACTTATTTCAAATATTAGAGATTTTACATTCGTATAGGATTATAAATTATAATTTTTTTATGATTTTCATGATAAACAGTTATATTATTTTCATATTCAATTAATAAACATTTATTTTTGGATTTTTGTTACTAATAAAATAAATTTTACACATTAATTAGAATTTTCTATATTAATATATTTTCGGTTTTTCTAACATGTGCAACCTTGCACAGGATAAGAAATCAAAATTGGAAATGTTTTATTGTAAATTACGACTTTTAACATTACCAATCATTGATTGTTGTGATGGTCGTAATTTTCAATAAAACATTTCCACTTTTGATTTCTTATCATGTGCAAAGGTTGCACATGTTAGAAAAACTCATATATTTTAATTATAGGTTAGATCTTCCTTCAGAACTTAGGTTGTGTTTAGATTGGTGTTTCGACCAGGTAAACATGTGTATCTTTTATAGAAACGTGAGTTGAGTGTTTTCTATATTGTTTGGATTGGGGTTTGTGACTTGAGTTACGGCGAATACGCACGTTCATTAGGATGCTAGAATTCCTAGCTTTTGCGTTTAGCAAATACGTGAGTTCAGAGGTATGTGAGATTGATTTTTTTTTTATTTGCATTTTTAGCCTTCACGAGGAACATGGGACATCATCTTGTGGAGCAACATCTTTCATATGAAACATTATAAAATGCAGAGTCAGAGGTGCTGCAACATTCTAGCAGGAAGATTATTCCAAGTCTCTTGTTGGGTTCCATTAGCTAGGCCAATGCGTCAGGAGGAGCTTCCTTACATTAAAGTGTTAGTACTCTCCACCATTTTCCTCAAGGAGGCTGCCGTTTTTGGTCTGTGTGTCTTGCTGAGGTGAGATGAAGACTCGGGAGTACCGTCGAGGTGAAGAGGAACCCAACATAAGCTTGAGGTTGCTTGTTTAGAGGCGAGGAAGATGTTGACAAAGAGGAAGGAATTGACTGGGAGATGATGGGTTCAGTTTGATAGAGGCCAACTACGTAGATGACTTCCTCGCAAAAAGGGGTCGTTTGCTTGCAGAAGATGTTGTGTTTTGGAATATTTCCCCTGATGGGGTTCTTCCTCTCTTAGCATAGGATTTGTTTTAGTTTTCTTCTGTTTTCTATTGGTTTTCAATTCCTTGTAACCAAAAAAAATTAAAGAAATAAGGAAAGGCACCTATAAGTGTTACATTATCAATGATAACCAAGGTAATAGATATAGTCTTCACCCTCTCCATATCTGCATTGAACCGAGGAACAATTTTTGACATGGAATATTGCCACACCACTCCTCTCATGTCCAAGTCTTTTCACTATTTAATAAAATTCTTCTAGAGATGCATTGTACTGAACTTGTGTGTCACTCCAGGCATTATCTCTTGCATTGTTGGGATGAGCCCTTACAGCAGATAGAAAATCTAAGTGTGTCACGAAAGGACTGGAATATCAAATCAGTCCTTAAAAGATTTTATTAAACATCAAAGTAGTTCTTGAAAGATTAAAAATTAAACCAAAATAGTCCTTGAAGGATGAAAAACGTAACCAAAATAGTCCCTAAAAGATAACTGAAACCACAATTGTAGTCTAATAGAAAAATATATTACCCACTGCATATCACTCATGAAGTTCCATCCATGTTGTTCATAGTCACCTAGATCTTAATGGAGCAGAGTCGAAAACCACTTCCAGATGCCTTTATTCTCCAAAGGTTCTGCAATTGGGATTGAGGAATTTTATATTCACCTCCTATCACCACTCCACGCTAAGTGTGCCTGTTTTTAAAGGTTTTTGAAGTTAAAGTTGGGGAAAATGATAATGGTGCAAAAAGTCATTGGGAAGAAGAAATTGACAACTTTTTTCTCCATTTGTAACATGCTAAAAATAAGGCCTAGAAACTATAGTGGAAGCTTTAGGCGTTCAAGCCAAACAACAGAGAGTTGGAAGTGGTATGAGAAGTTGAAGATTTGAATGTGAATTTAGATAGGAATTTGGTAAATGAATGTTACGGTGCTGGCAAGCGTGCCAATATTGTAGTAGTATAATAGTTTAAAAGTGTTGCCGTACCCACGAGGAACTTGAACTACTATTAACTCAACACAATTTAGTTCACTAAGTATTTATAAAAGGACAACGAAATTGTCATTTTGGTTTTCGTAGAAAGTTTGATAAACAAGTCCATAAAACTAACAAAGCAGTAAAAAGGTTTTAAAACATATTTATAAACTGGGGATTAAACTCGTCGTTCTCCTTCCTCAGTATTTTGTTAGTTCCAGTATTTACAGTTTCATTGACATTGATGCAATACTCTATACATATATATATAAAAACAAATAGTTTAAAAATGGAAAACCATGGTGTTTAGTCTTACCATACATATTGTTGTCAATAATCGTCATAAAAAAAATAGTCGCTCAACATCCTTGTAAGTCATTTTCTGAAGCAAATCTTTGGAGGATAGAACTTCCACACTGCTGTAGTGACAACCTAAAGCAGCAAAGTGAACTGGGAGTGTCGCATCATAATAAGGGATCATGGGAAAATTTTCATTTTTTTTCAATCCTAATCTGAAGAAAATCATTGTTTCCTTTAATTGCAGCATTGCAAAAAGCTATATATCTTTCTTTGTTTTGAATTTCTAAGTCTTTTGGGCCCATTTGTTTGAGGTTAACCAACTCTTTCGTGAAATCAATGTTTTCTGAATTCACCGCAATATGAAGAGTTGTATCTCCATTAGCCGTCAATGGAATACGTGTCATGTGAGGAAATTGATCAAAAATGGATTTTGCTTGGTTCCACCTACAGTTGAATGCATATTCTTGTAGTTCTTTTTTCAAGGAACCTACAATCCTTACAACTTCACATCATCATGTGCCTTTTTATTAATTGTAACTAATATTTAATTTGAAGAGTTTAATATATACATTGTGGGTGTAAAAAAGTTTTACGCAGACATCCAATGATATACTGCCACATCATTTATTAAATTTAATAACACATGGGGTGTCACAATTATTAAATGGTGTGGGACACACCGTTAAATGTATGTGTAAAACTTCTTTTATACATACCGTGTATATCAATTAAATCCTAATTTAAATGCAATAGTCTTTTTTATGTTGATAATTAAATACATACAAAATTTATTTAATCTGGTGTTAAGTATTAGTTCTTTAAAAATTAAGTTGATCAATTCTTTAACGCATTGTTTGTTTAAGTTAATTTTAGGAAAGATAGAACTGGAGAGGAGGGAAGATATGCCTTAAAATAAGACTTTTCTCGTTTAAAATAGTGAAGAAAACTGGTGAGAGAGATTATTATTAATGTGGAGCCCATTAAAAAAATTTCTCTGCCGTAGAGGCGAGATTTTAGGGTGAGGTGTGTCTTGCATTTTATCTTTCCACAAATACCCATCTGTCTTTACTAATAAGTTTGAAACCCTATCATCACCATTTTTCACCCTCGTTGTTGCTCTCAAATACACTCAAATGTAGAACCCATATGTCAACACCTAATTTTATCCGGAGTTTCACATATTAGAACCCATATATTTAGGGTATTTAATCCTTTCCTTCTTACTTTAATAAAAAAAATCCAAAAAAAATTAATCATTTAAAAATTAAAATGGATTAATTAATTAGTCGATTAGTTAATTATTGATTGCTAATTAATTGATTAATTAATTAAACATTTTACCCCCAAAAAAAAGAATGTTTTCAGATTCTTTAAAATTGCCATTTGGGCTAGTTTGGCCCATCTATTGTGGAATTGAATTTTGTTGAAAAAAAGGCCTAAATTAGGCCCATTGTCTTTTTCTCATTCAACATTTCAAGGGAGAAGCTGTTGTTGACCAAAAAAAAAAGTTAAAGGGAGAAGCTGCTGTTGAGTTTTGGTTCATTGAATCTGAGCAGCAAGCATGGGAAGAAAGCCAATTTGCACTGACATGGGTGGTCACAGCAGTGCAAGTTGAAAACTTAAAAAATAATAAAACTCCCCTATAAAGAACAGGCCAAATTCATGTGAGTGGGGGGATTGAGGGGGAGATTCTTCTGAACTAAAAAGAAAGACATCAAAAATTCAGAATCAAACAAGAACAAAGAATGCAGATTTAGAAGGAACTCAGCACAAAAAATATAAACAGAACAATACAGAGCAAAGTGGGAGAAATACAAAGTTAAAGCCTAGAGTGAAACAGTCAGCAGAATGTACAACCAACAGGTAAGTGGAACTCTCAAGTTTACACATTTCTTCCTTTAAAATTAAAATAGAAACGATATTAAATTCCTTGCTGATCCTTGGGTGTGCCTCAATGTCCCTTTTGTTTTTTTTTTCAATCCAAGCCAACAGTCCCTATTACCACTCCTTTTCCTTTGTTTAAACTGCACCCAGAAATAAAAAAACAAGCAGGAAAATTATAACCAAAAACAGAGAAAGAAAGAAAGAAACATGATCAGGAATAATGGGGAAAAGAGGGAAGAGGGAAGAGGGAAGCCCCGATTGCGCCACCACCCCTACTGGCCGCGCCGCCGTGTGCAGCGCCGTGTCCTTCGCGGCCGAGCCCGCAACACCACCCACCCGCAGCCGACCTCGCCGCCGTACGCGCGCCGCCCGTCCCGATCTGCCACCGGCTGCGAAGCCGCGGCAGCGGCGTCCTCTGGCCACTGTTTACCACCGCGAGCCACCACTTTTACCTCCATTGCCGCCGCGCCGCGCCTAGTGTGACGCTCCTCCCTTGCGGTCGCGTCCATGGCTGTCTCCATCCCCCCTAGGCGGCCGTGTGCCTCGCAGCGCCGTCCTGCCCCTCACCCCCATCGCCGCCTCCATTTCTCTCCCCATGGCTGCCTACCCATTTGGCTCTGTTTCTTTTTTCCCAACTTGTAAAACCCTAGAGGAAAATGAAATTGTTCTAGAACTCTCATTTGTTTGTTTTCATTTTTTATTTGCTGTAGAATCATTTGGTTTTGTTTAAATTGGTTTTAAGGTGAGTTCGGCAATTATGTGAGCTGAGGCACAATCCTTTTATTTTTAATGTATGTTAATTGTTCTAATTTCATTTTTTTTTACTTTCTTTTAATTTGATATTTTGATCCATTATTGTGTATCTCTTGTAAATATTTATATTCATTTATTTTATTTGTAAATATTTGTTTAATTCTCTTCCTTCGTAAATAATTGATTATTTGTAATTTTAATTCTGTGTTCATGTAAATATTAATTGGTTTAATTTATCCCATTTCATCTTTGACGTTAATAGAATAGCATTTCTATCTTTTAACGTCATTTAAATAAAAAAATAATTGAGCAAAGTCATTTACTAGCTCAATAGTTTACCCGTTTGTAAATAAAAAAACATTTTTTAAAAATAAATTGGTTTATCAAATCCATTACGTTGATGGAATAACATTTATATCCTTTAACTTCATTCAAATTAAAAAGAATTATCGAGTATAGTCATTTACTAACTCTGCTCATTTTGTAAATAAGGAAAATATTATTTGAAAATAAACATGTTTATCAAATTAATTACGTTGACGGAATAATATTTCTATCTCTTAACGTAATTCAAATTAAAAAGAATCATTGAGTATAGTCATTTACTAGCTCAATAGTTTGTCTGTTTATGAAAATATATTTGGAAAATAAATTTGATCATCAAATCGATTACGTTAATAGAATAGCATTTCTATCTTTTAACGTAATTCAAATTAGAAAAGAATATTGGGTATAGCCATTTGCTAACCCAATAATGCGCTTAAAGTCAAATCCCTTTTAAAAGAAATGAATGAATTTTCCTCAAAATAAATTACGTTAATTGAATAACATTTCTATCAATTATGTTATCAGAAAATATTGAGTATAGTCATTTACTAACTTAATAATGCGCGTAAAATCAAATCATTTTTCAAAATAAATTTTCTCAAAATAAGTGACGTTTATTGAATAGCATTTCTATCAATAATGTCTTTTGAACAGTTTCAAGGGTTCGTTGTATAACCGTTTGCTAGCATCAACTCTATAAATCCTTTTTCTTTAAATCAAAACATTTTCAAAATCAATTCTTTCTTTTTCAAAATTAAAAATCATTTTCTTTCAAAATTAAAACCAATCTTTTTCAAACACATTTTTCAAAATTACGTGGCTTTGAATTCTCCATTGCACCTGGGGATACGTAGGAGCGGGATTTCCCCGTTGAGCCAAAATAAAATTTTCAACATTTTTGTCCAATTGATTTCAAATTAATTTTTTCTCATCATTCTTTAATTCTTTAATTTAAAGAACGTAAATAAATTTTTTTTTAGGGGTAAAATAAACATTTTCAAGAGTTAATAAAATTTGCATAATTAATTAAAGGTAACCATTTTTAACGGATGTTGTAGGGTGCTAACACCTTCCCTACACATAATCGACTCCCAAATTTGGATCTCTTGTTCGCAGATCAGTTTTTCCGTTTAAAATCATGTTGGGTTTTCGAATTTTTCCGTTTAATAATTTGTGGAACACTTTGATCCCAAGAATTGTTGTCTATGCTTTCTGTAGGAACACATGGAAACACTAGAAGGGGGGTTGAATAGTGTTTCTAAATATTCTAGAAAGCTTTTCGCAAACAGGTGTTAAAAACACGATTTCAGACAGGCTCTTAAAGGGCTGTCTGAAGTTTTCAGACGGCTTGTAAAAACTGATTTTAAAAGATGTTTTGTGCCTTTATAAAATATCAGATTAATTACTCTAACCCCTTGATTAGTATAAAAAGAATTGACAAGAGATAAGGGTAAGAAAACTTAGCCAAGGAATTTATCCTGGTTCACTCTCTACCACCGTGAGCTACGTCCAGTCCCAATGTCAACTAGCAATTGGATTTTCTCTTAATCTTTCAAGATTACAAGTATTCTTTTACAGTCAAGCCTCTTCAGGCTCTACAACCAAGTATTCTTTTACAGTCAAGCCTCTTCAGGCTCTACGACCAAGTATTCTTTTACAGTCAAGCCTCTCCAGGCTCAAACCAACAAGTATTCTTTTTCAGACAAGCCTCTCCAGGCTCAAACCAACAAGTATTCTTTTTCAGACAAGCCTCTCCAGGCTCAACAAATAAATATAGAGAAGATAAAATGCTTAAGCTTACAAACTATATCAGTCTTGAAGCTTAAACAATTACAAGTGTACAGAAAAACTGAGGTATGCTCAGGATAATACAATATGTGTACAAAGATAAAGATTATCAGAGTGTTGCAGCGAAAACTTTTCAAGCCTTTTTGTTCTTGTTAAAAAATTCTTCTCTGTCTTTTTTATGGTCTTCAAAGGAGGGGTATTTATACCCAATCTTTAATCCGTTGAAATACCACCGTTAAGAGATAACATTAAATGCTATTTAATCCGTTGTGAGACATGCTTCTGAGAGCTCTGATATTTCTGACACGGTACAAGGTTGCTCTTGCCATAAAGCTGCTACAAATGTTGCTGCAGAGGCTGCGTTGCAGAGATTTCCTCAGTGGTTTATGAAATTCAAAAACACCAGGAAAGGTCTCTGTCTTCCTTGCTATAAACGTGTTTGAAAAGATACGTGCAGCAGAGGTTCAGAAAAGTCTTCACAAACTTCAGCAGAGGGTGCCACGTCATAAAAGAGACTTCAGACGACTTCAATGCTTCAGACGGGTTGAACTACTTCAGACAACTTCAACTCTTCAGACGAGTTTTGCTTCTTCAGACAGCTTCAACACTTAGTCTTTTTATGTAGGCTCATCGTGACTCTTGCTGAAATCATAAATAAAACATTAAAGCATATGTGTATCTATGATAAATACTTTAAGTCAAATTTGTCAACCATTAAAACTTGGGAATCTAGTTGTCTTAAAACATCATAAACAATCCTATGATATTTTTGAGACTCAACATTCTCCCCCTTTTTAATGATGACAAATTTGGTTAAAATATACAAATATGTAATCGGTTTTTGAGAATAAGAAAGCTCCCCCTGAGATAGAAATATCCCTTAACAGGTTCTGTTTAAGGTATATTTTACTCATTTGCTCAAATTTCTCAGAAAAACATATGTACTCCCCCTAAGTCCTGTAAACCACTTCAAATTACTTCAGATTTGGTTAGTTTAATACTCCCATTTTTGTCATCAATCAAAAGGGAATATCAGAGCAAAACAGTAACAGAGCAATATATTCATGTAAAACATATGTATTAGAGCACAAATAATCTACTCAAAATATGAGATAAGCCACTGATTGTATTTAATGAATGTTCAAATAAAGAAATAGACAATCAGACACTTCTTATAAACATGAAAACAAACAAAGACAGTGGCTTAATTAACAGTTTAATCCTTCTTCTTCAGCAAAGCCTCAGTCAGAAAGGAAATCAAGTCTTCCTTGGCCTTGTCTATTGCTGCTTCCACTGAAGTTTTCAAATCCTGCTGACCAGATCTGATAAGCTGCTGTTCTTGAAGAATCTGCTCTTGCTTAGCAATAAGATGCTTAGTCTTCTTCTCTTGATCAGCATACTTCTTTTCAAGTTTCTTGACTTTGGTCTTCAGCTTCAGATTTTCCCCAGACAAGTCTTGCTCAGATTCATACAAAATCAATTGGATGTAGGGGCAAACAAATCTAAGCACTCCAAAGCCTGGCTCCAAACTGTATTCAGAAGGTTTGAACACAGGGCAAAAGAAGGTGCCAATGGGGTTCAGTACTACCCAGTCTTCATTAAAAGAGTCAACAGGTGGGGGAAAGTGATCTCTCAGATAGTGATATGAGACATTTGTTGACTTTCCAAGTCTAACTTCAGAAGCAGCATCAAGACCAGTTGATCCCGAAGAAGATCCAGCATCTTCTCTGATCTTCCAGTAAGAGGACCACATCCAATCTTGAAGTAGTTGATCCAGGCCTCCTCCTTGGTTACTGATGAACTCTGGTAAAGATTCCCACTCTGATGGACTCATCATTTCAGACAGAGGTGCAGATGCAGAATAAACTTTAGGTTCTTTGAATTTCTCACCCTGACCTTCCTTTAAGGGATACCTAGGAACTATTCTATCAGGTTTCACCAAGATTTTAGTGGTTGGCATGATTGAACAAGTTCTAGGAGGCCTGTAGCCTCTCATCCCAACTCCCTTGTGCAAATCCCTCTGAAACAGCTCAGACTCAGTGTTCAGCTACCTCATGAAACTCCATTCATCATTATTTAACCTGAGGGAATCATCTGAGAATGGATTGATGGGAGCCCAAGTATGTGCAGGAGGGACAACACCCTTCCTGATTTTTTCTAATCCTCCTGAAAGAGCACTGTATTGGTTTCTGACTTCAGCAACAGTTTTTCTCATTAAGCCATGATGCAAGGATACAGCAGGTGCTGGTCTGAAATACTGTAGCTCTTCAGATAGGTTGCCAAACTTGGGCAATGAGTAGGGATCAGAAGGAAGGAGAGATAACTGTAGAGCATCATCAAGCACTTGCTCTTCTTCAGCAATGATCTCTTCTTGTTGTGAAGGTGGAGGAGATAAATGTGGTGAGGGTATAGGTGGTGGTGGTGAAGATGAAGGTAAAGGTGATATCAGAGCAAGGTCATGGGTTCGTGGGGAAGGTAAAGTAGGTTCAGAGAGTTGATTCTCTGAAGGTTGTGGTAAGGTAGGTTCAGAGAAGTGGAAGAGACAAAATAAATGGAATTAAACCGTCTCAGAAAGCCACGTCATTTGTTTACTTCAGAAAAGTGACAGATTTCATACACCCATATAGATTTCAGACAACCTAAAATTTTAGACAAGTCACTTGTTTCAGACAAGCCGAAATTTCAGACACATCATTTTCAACAGATCAAATTACACACAATCAAAATGCATGTATGTTCAGATTATTTCTAATGAACTTAAATCTATCTTCAGTCAGAGGTTTTGTGAATATATCAGCCCATTGATGCTCTGTATCAATAAACTGAATATCAAAAATGCCTTTCTGAACATAGTCTCTAATGAAATGATGTTTTATTTCTATATGTTTAGCCCTATAATGTTGAATGGGATTTTTAGACAAATTAATAGCACTTGTATTATCACACAAAACAGGTATATCAGAAATAGTAATATTAAAATCTTCTAACTGATACTTCACCCATAACAGTTGTGAGCAACAACTGGCTGCTGAGATGTATTCTGCTTCAACTATTGATAAGGCAATTGTGCTTTGCCTTTTGCTTGACCAACTGATCATATTTTCTCCAAAGAAATGACATCCACCACTGGTGCTTTTTCTTTCCATTTTGTCTCCAGCAAAATCATCATCACAGTAACCTATTAACCTGCAATCCTTACTTTTCTTATAGCACAGACCAAGATTAATAGTACCTTTAAGATATCTAAAAATTCTTTTTACAGCTTTGTAGTGAGTACTCCTTGGATCAGATTGAAATCTAGCACACAGACATACACTGAACATTATGTCAGGTCTGCTTGCTGTTAGATACAATAATGATCCAATCATTCCTCTATACAAAGTTTGATTCACTGGTTCTTCCTTCTCATCTTTATTTAAGGATGCAGAGGGATGCATTGGAGTTGACATGGGTTTGCAATCATTTAAGTTAAACTTCTTAAGCATTTCCTTTGTATATTTTTCTTGATGAATCCATATACAGTCAGAATCTTGCTTAATCTGAAGTCCTAAGAAAAATTTTAGTTCACCCATTAAACTCATTTCAAACTCTGATTGCATTAACTCTAAAAACTCCTTGCATAATGAAGAGTCAGTTGAACCAAAGATAATGTCATCAACATATATCTGAACAAGTATAAGATCTTTGTTAGACTGTTTTCTAAAAAGAGTTGTATCCATTTTTCCTCTTTCAAAACCATTTGAGATTAGAAAACTGCTCAATCTGTCATACCAAGCTCTTGGGGCTTGTTTCAGACCATAGAGAGCCTTTTTGAGTTTGAAAACATGTTCAGGAAAAGCAATATCTTCAAAACCAGGGGGTTGTCTAACAAAGACTTCTTCTTCAATGAGACCATTGAGGAAGGCACTTTTAACATCC
Source organism: Sesbania bispinosa (assembly GCA_026901365.1). NCBI lineage: Eukaryota > Viridiplantae > Streptophyta > Magnoliopsida > Fabales > Fabaceae > Sesbania > Sesbania bispinosa. The sequence goes on along the minus strand of QLOH01000045.1, from coordinate 834,296 downwards.
ATTTGATATAACTTGATGCCATTATTTACAGCATAAGATAAAAGAATTCTAATTGCTTCTAACCTGGCCACTGGGGCAAAGGTTTCAGTGAAATCAATACCTTCTTGCTGGTTGTATCCTTGAGCAACTAATCTTGCCTTGTTTCTGACTACCTTGCCTTCTTCAGACAGCTTGTTTCTGAACACCCATTTGGTTCCAATAATAGTTTTCCCATGTGGTTTAGGAACAAGGGTCCACACATTACTCCTAGCAAACTGATTCAACTCTTCTTGCATGGCTAAGATCCACCCTTCATCATGCAGAGCTTCATCAATGTTCTTTGGCTCTATTTCAGACAGGAGAGCAAGAGAATTCAGATTCTTGAATTTTGATCTTGTCTTAAATCCTTCTGAAGTGCTGCCAATGATTTGCTCTTTAGGATTATGTGATTTGTATTTCCAATCAGATTTCTGAGGAGGTATCAAATCTGTTTGTTCTGTCTGAGACTCAACATTTGTCTGAAGAGGTTTAGTAACAGTAGGTACTTCAGACAACTGCTCATCCTTCAAGCTGTTGTGGTCATTCAGCTCCATTCCTGCAAAATCATCATCTAGATCTGATAGTTCCCTATCAGTCTCTTTGTTATCATTGAATTTAACATGAATAGTTTCTTCAACGGTTAAAGTTCTAGAGTTATACACTCTATAGGCTTTAGATATTTCAGAATATCCAATGAAAAATCCTTTATCAGACTTTGCATCAAATTTTCCAAGATCATCCTTGGTGTTGAGTATAAAACATTCACAGCCAAAGGTGTGGAAATATGATATGTTGGGTTTTCTTCCTTTCCACAGTTCATAGGGAGTTTTTTTCAGAATTTGTCTTACCAATATTCTGTTTTGAAGGTAACATGCTGTGCTAACAGCTTCTGCCCAGAAGGATCTTGGTAAGCTGCATGAGTTGAGCATGGTCCTTGCCATCTCTTGAAAACTTCTGTTTTTTCTTTCAACAACCCCATTCTGTTGAGGTGTTCTAGCCACAAAGAAATTGTGTGAGATCCTATTCTTATTACAGAACATTTGAAAGTTTGCATTCTCAAACTCTCCACCATGATCACTTCTGATAACAGAAATACAGAATCCTTTCTCATTCTGTACCTTCTTGCAGAATATTGTGAAATTCCTAAAAGTCTCATCCTTGCTTCTTAGGAATAACACCCATGTAAATCTAGAATAGTCATCAACAATGACCAAACCATATTTCTTACCACTAAGACTTACTGTTCTAATAGGACCAAACAAGTCAATGTGTAAAAGTTCTAGTGGTCTGCTAGTTGAAACAACATCCTTACTCTTAAAAGAGTGTCTTGTTTGTTTCCCTTTCAGACAGCTTTCACATAAAATGTGAGATTTGTATGAAAGCTTGGGCAATCCTTTAACAAGATTGTGTTTTGCTAATCTTGAGATTAATATCAAGCTGGCATGCCCAAGTCTTTGATGCCAAATCTGTTTTTCATCTTCAACAGAAATAAAACATTTTACATTTTGACTTGCTAGATCCTCTAGATCAATTTTGTACACATTGTTGTGTCTCTCAGCAGTAAAGAGAGTTTGCTCAGAGGAGTCTTTGACTATGCATCCTTCCTTAGTAAAGGATACCACATAAACATTGTCACATAATTGACTTATGCTTAGTAAATTATGTTGTAGTCCCTCCACTAGGAGTACATTTTTAATAAGGGATGAAGGAGATATACCTACAGTCCCTATTCCAATGATCTTCCCTTGCTGATTTCCACCAAAGGTGACCACTCCACCAGCTCTAGGTCTAAGGTTTTGGAACAAAGACCTTTCTCCTGTCATGTGTCGCGAGCACCCACTATCCAGGTACCATTTGTGGGGTCTCCTTTGTCCTGTTAAACACATCTACAACAGGAATAATTAAGTTTTTAGGTACCCATATTCTTTTGGGTCCTTTCTTGTTAGCTTTGGGCCTTGTTTTTCTCTTTATTTTGCACTGAGCCATATTGTGTCCAGGCTTATCACAGTGAGAACACCCAGTAACCTTCTTTTTGCTTTTAGAAAAATTTAAGACAGTAGGAGGTTCAGACATGTTATGATCACAAAAGCCTAGTCCACTTTTGTCAAGGGAATGCCTTTTATTTCCAATCATTATATTCAGATTTTTAGTTCCTTTGACAAATTTGGCCAGATCTTTTGTCAGTTCCACAACCTACTTCTGAAGTTTCTCATTCTCTTCAGACACAGCTTGTGAACTGCAGTTTTTAGTCTCAAGAATTTTTTCTTTGAGCATAATATGTTCTATCTCAAGTGCCTCATATTTGTTACACATTTCTGTGTGGGCTTTGGATAGATTCTTAGACTCTTGGAAAAGTTCCTGGGAACTTTCCACCAGATCATCATACATTTCTTGTAGAGTAAGAGGAAATACCTAAGCTTCAGAGTTGTCTGAAGATGGTAGACTAGCCATGAGACACAGATTTGCCTATTCTGAAGTGTCTTCTTCTTCTTCTGAGGTTGATTCATCAAGGTCTTCCCATGTTGCCATAAGACCTTTCTTCTTTTTGAAAAACTTCTTCTTCTTGAAGTTGTTTTTCTTCAGTCTTGGGCAATCAGCCTTCATATGCCCTGGTTGCTTACATTCAAAGCAAATAATTTTATCAGTGTTAGACTCTTTACCTGTCTTACCTGATTTGGATGATGAAGATAGGTTCTTTCTGAACTTTTCTCTGTTCTGCAATATTCTCTTGATCTTTCTGCTTAAAAGAGCAAGATCATTGTCATCTTCTGAGCTATCTTCAGAATCTTCATCTGCTTCTGAAGTTTCCTCAGCTTGCATAGCCTTCATGCTGCCATGCCTAGACTGTTTGGCCTTGGAGTTTAGAGCTAGAGACTTCTTCTTGTTGTCATCCTCTCCAAGCTCAAGCTCATGGACTTTGAGAGATCCCAACAATTCTTCCATTCTCAGAGAGTTCAAATCTCTTGCCTCTTGAATGGCAGTGACTTTGGGTCTCCAGGACTTAGGTAGACTTCTTAAAATCTTTCTGTTGTTGTCTCTAGATTCATAGGTTCTTCCTGAGGACCTGAGTCCATTGGTTATGGTCTAAAATCTCCCAAACATTTGGTCAATGGTTTCAGTTTCTTCCATATTAAACATCTCATACTGATGTATAAGCATGCTGATTTTGGATTGCTTGACAGTTTCAGTCCCTTCATGGGCTGCTGCAAGAGTATCCCAGATCTCCTTGGCAGAAGTGCATCCATGGACCTTCTCATATTCTGATTTATTCAAGGAACATATCAGATAGAGTTTGGCTTTAGCGTTCATCTGGACTCTAGTCTTCTGCTCCAAGGTCCATTCAGTCTTAGGTATAGGCACACCATTTTGCATAGGCACATAGTCTCAATCAGTGACCACATCCCAAACATCAATGTTGTTGCTCTCAATGAACAACTTCATACCATCTCTCCAGTAGTGGTAATCCACTCCATTGAATGCTGGAGGTCTTGTGATAGAGGCTCCTTCTGTGATGTATTGCCTGTTGCTGTTAGAAGCTTCCATTTGGATCTTTCAGTCCTCAAACACTTGTTAGGTGCTTCAACCCTGAGTAGAGCTCTGGTACCAACTGTAGGAACACAGGGAAACACTAGAAGAGGGGTTGAATAGTGTTTCTAAATATTTTAGAAAGCTTTTCGCAAACAGGTGTTAAAAACACGATTTCAGACAGGCTCTTAAAGGGTTGTCTGAAGTTTTCAGACGGCTTGTAAAAACTGATTTTAAAAGATGTTTTGTGCCTTTATAAAATATCAGATTAATTACTCTAACCCCTTGATTAGTATAAAAAGAATTGACAAGAGATAAGGGTAAGAAAACTTAGCCAAGGAATTTATCCTGGTTCACTCTCTACCACCATGAGCTACGTCCAGTCCCAATGCCAACTAGCAATTGGATTTTCTCTTAATCTTTCAAGATTACAAGTATTCTTTTACAGTCAAGCCTCTTCAGGCTCTACAACCAAGTATTCTTTTACAGTCAAGCCTCTTCAGGCTCTACGACCAAGTATTCTTTTACAGTCAAGCCTCTCCAGGCTCAAACCAACAAGTATTCTGTTTTAGACAAGCCTCTCCAGGATCAAACTAACAAGTATTCTTTTTCAGACAAGCCTCTCCAGGCTCAACAAATAAATACAGAGAAGATAAAATGCTTAAGCTTACAAACTATATCAGTCTTGAAGCTTAAACAATTACAAGTGTACAGAAAAACTGAGGTGTGCTCAGGATAATACAATATGTGTACAAAGAAAAAGATTATCAGAGTGTTGCAAGCGAAAACTTTTCAAGCCTTTTTGTTCTTGTTAAAAAAAATTCTTCTCTGTCTTTTTGATGGTCTTCAAAGGAGGGGTATTTATACCCAATCTTTAATCCGTTGAAATACCACCGTTAAGAGATATCATTAAATGCTATTTAATCCGTTGTGAGACATGCTTCTGAGAGCTCTGATATTTCTGACAAGGTACAAGGTTGCTCCTGCCATAAAGCTGCTACAAATGTTGCTGCAGAGGCTACGTTGCAGAGATTTCTTCAGTGGTGTATGAAATTCAAAAACACCAGGAAAGGTCTCTGTGTTCCTTGCTATAAACGTGTTTGAAAAGATACGTGCAGCAGAGGTTCAGAAAAGTCTTCACAAACTTCAGCAGAGGGTGCCACGTCATAAAAGAGACTTCAGACGACTTCAATGCTTCAGACGGGTTGAACTACTTCAGACAACTTCAACTCTTCAGACGAGTTTTGCTTCTTCAGACAGCTTCAACACTTAGTCTTTTTATGTAGGCTCATAGTGACTCTTGCTGAAATCGTATATAAAACATTAAAGCATATGTGTATCTATGATAAATACTTTAAGTCAAATTTGTCAACCATTAAAACTTGCGAATCTAGTTGTCTTAAAACATCATAAACAATCTTATGATATTTTTGAGACTCAACACTTTCTACTTATTTATTCTTATGCAATTACTACTGATTGGATTCTACCAAAAAATTCGTTATTAGCGAGGGAAAAATCCCTCGCTAAATGTTTAGTGACGGATTTTGTGACGAAATCAGAATTCGTCGATAAAAGTGGTGTCACTAAATTTTTGTGAGGGAATTGAAAAATCCGTTACAAATAGAGAGGAAAAATTTCCCTCGCTAATATGTAAAAATCCGTCACAAATGAGATTGAAAAAAGAAGGCAAAATTCCATCACTAATTGTGACGAATTTCATTCCCTCTCTAATTAGCGAGAGATTTTGTCCTCTCGCCAATTTAGTGACGAAAATTTTCCCCTCTCTATTAGTGAGGGAATTGATTCCTTCTCTACTTTGTGAGGGAATCTATTCCCTCTCTATTTGTGAGGGAATTGATTCCCCCACTATTTATCTGGGAATTGGTTCCTCCTCTATTTAGAGAGGGATTTTTTTAAGGCTATTTTGAGAGGGATTTTTTCCTCTCTAACAAGCCCAACAATTACTAACCACATTTTTTTACCAAAAAAAATTAAAAACCTGTAATTAAAAATAACATCTATAAATTCTCAGTAAATAACATACACATCAAGTACTAAATTGATAACCATAATATATCCAAAGTCATAATTATCTAAATAATACAAATTTAAATACATACACACATATATGTAACAAAGCTAAATACATCAAAAGTGAGTCCCAAGCTCACCAAATCATACAGATATATAAGAAACCTAAATACATCAAAAGGCAATACTAGGCCAACCAAATCATACAAAACACAAGATATCACTCTTCATTTAATCCAACAAAACACAAGATATCACTCTAATAAGTATTGATGATTCAAATAGCTATATAACATAACAAACAAAAATGAATAGAATAATAGCAAGGTAATTAATTACATGAAAGAGCAAGCAAGGTCTGAGGGGTTAATTAGATTAGAGGGACTACAAACACAACAAGAACAAAATGAGAAACTGATTATGTAGATGGTGAGGGAGGGGAGATAGACTACAAATTTATTTACATCATTCCAACCAAATTAGTACACACTACAAGCCCTAGTTCAGTAACAGATGTCTTTGCTTGGTAAAGATTTCTAGGCATACAGTTACTAGGCGGCATTGCATCTCCCATGAACTTCACCAATCCATTAAAGCACCCCTTAAATAAACCATAATTTGTTTTCAAACTTAGGGCAGTTAAGGAGGCTAACAACATAGAGTAGTTGTCACAACCATCCCATAAAGGGGATTGTGCAGCACTCAACATTTCAAAGAACCGTTGTGCTTCTAGGTTAGGATCTTCTGCCATTGTCTCTTCATTAGTGCATCCACCTTAATCAAAGTAGTTGCCAATTTGGGGTCCCGTAACATCCATTACCAACTGCTCATAATTACCAAACATTTTCCTTTGCTTATTGCTACCATTGTATAAGTGATCAACAACCACTGGGGGATTAGGAGAATTTGTTCTCTGTGATTTGTCCATATATAATAATTACTCATGAATCTCGTCATATATAGATGCACCTTCATTGTGTCTGGATCTTCATATTTCATACACTAGCATTTCTTACATGGACACCTAATTTTTCCTCTTCTGATATCATTTTCATCTTCTTCACAAGCAAACTTCACAAATTCATGAATTCCAAAAACAAATTCTTCGGTGATATTCTTATCACAATCTGATATGTTGTCCATCCACTTACTATTTTCAGGAACCTCCATTTCTGGGGTACCATTAGCACAACAATTAGAACATTAGAATTCATGAAATTATAATGTGGAGTCTATAAACAATTATCTTTTTACTTTGTTATATGCATATAAGTGTGGAACTAATCAATAGTTATAGTTCCTCAAGGTAATTAACAATAGATAAGTCCAATCTCATAATTAGAGGTCTAATCAATTGAGGGCAGACCAAACAAACAATGGTTAAGTAGAATAAAAAAATAGATACTTGAAGATTCAAGTAGTTAAATTAAGCCTAAATTTAAGCTTAGTATTCATTATTTATTTCATTGTTGATCACGCACAAATGCTCTTATATGGTAATTTTCCAAACACATACAAGAGGCTTCTCAATTCAACAAAATACTAAATAAGAAAGTAGGTGAATTTTTCAGTTAAAAGAGGATAAGCATGCACTTTTCAGTCACGATGGATTAACCCTACACTAAATCAATAACCACAATGATAAATCCATTACAAAAACTTAGAAGAAAACTTAACAACATGAAATCATGGAATTGAAAGTGTAAAGTGTCTAAAAAATATAAATACAACAGTAAGGAGACAAAATTTAGCAATTCAACAAGAAGTCAACCACTTCAAAAGCACTGAATGTCAACAAAAGCACATGATCCAAGTGTAAAGTATATAAAAATAAAACCTATATCAAAATTTAAAACTCAAGAATATCTACAAAGTGGGAGATCCACTAAGAAGTCATATGTGTATAGCTTTGGAGTGCTATCGCTAGAACTTGTAACCGATATTAGGCAAAAATAGTTAGAAAAAATGGTATTAGGCAAAAATAAGAGGCACTTACATGACTAATCCTGCTATATTTGTGTCATTGCATTTGAATATATCAGAAGTTGGCAATGGATGTGTCTATGAATGAAATGAGACATTACAAGAATTAGTTTCAAAGGTAAAAACATGTAACTAATTTGGGCTTAAATCATGGATGAACACACAAACCTCAATTCAACCAAGCTTTTAAAGGTGACTTTGCTTTCTTCCTTTTAGGTATTTCTTTTTCAAAAGTTGCCTAAACAGAAGTTTGAAATGCAAACTGTTTTATCTATACATTATAAATGAAAATGGAAAATATTAAATATGGTCAGATATGGAATGAAGGGAAGAGTTTATAATTCTAGTTAATGAAGAGCAAAAGACAAATAAAAAATAGTCTGGAAGTAACAGTGTCTCATGTTGCAATCCTACTATGTAGGATGTTTGGCATTAGTAACATGTTGCCTTGCCCCCAACATTATTTGATTTTATAAAAGAAGTGAAGAACTTCTCTAATTGATTTCAAAGTTTTACACACATAAGTCACTACTAAAAAATTGAGTATTAGAGAGGGAAAAAATCCCTCTCTAAATAGTCAAAATTCCCTCGCTAAATGTTTAGCGACAGATTTTGTGATGAATCTGAAATTCGTTGCTAAAACTGGCGTCACTAAATTTTTGCGAGGAATTTTCAAAATCCGTCGCAAATAGAGAGGGAATTTTTCCCTCTCTAAAGTTTGAAAGTCCGTCACAAAAGAACGTGAGGGAGGAAAGTCAAATCTCGTCGCTAGTTGTGACAGAATTCAATCTGTCTCTAATAGGGAGGGTTTTTTCCGTCTGAATTAGGGAGGGATTTCATCCGTCTCAATTAGAGAGGGATTGCTTCCATCGCAATTAGAGAGGGAAAGGTATCCCTTTCTATTTAGTGAGGAAATATTCCCTCTCTATTTAGCGAGGGATTTTTTCCCTCATTAATTGGAGATATTTAGTGAGGGATAATTTCCTCTCTCTTTAGTGAAGGATTGATATTCCTAATAAGTAGGGAGGGGAAATTTCGTCTCTAATAGCGAGTAATTTTATATTCCTCTCTAATTTGATCAGGATTTTTTTCCTATAATTTTGAGAGGGATTTTTTTCCCTCTCTCAATTCTGAAATTAGAGTACACCATTTTATTTTTCTTATAAAAGTTGCTATTATATATAGCATTTTTTTATCATAGAAATCACAAAATCCTATAATTATAAATAAGTAATATTTATAAGTATTAAATACTAAATTAATAAAGTTGAAATATTAAAATCCACAAATATCCAAATTATATACTTCAATACATATATATAGCAAAGTAATATAACAAAGCTAAATGAACTTATATAACATAGCTAGATACACACACACACACACACATATATATAACATGGCTAGATACATACATATAACAAAGCAAAATAACATGGTGATAAAAGACACAAAGGACAAACCAAAGAAGAAGCAAGGGGAACTTTTGCAGTAAATGTTAGAACAACACTGAACAATCTGTATAAACTGATTTATTGGCCCAGAAGATCACTATAACATATTAGAAGGAAGATTCACTCTTAAAAGGCCTGCAGAAGAAGCAATTCTCTTAAAATTCTTGAAGTCCTCAGCTTCTCAGTTATACAACCAACAAAATCAATCTCAAAAATTCCCTAGTCTCTTTATTCATCTCTAAAGGAATCATATCTTCTGCATACTATACATATTATTACTTACATCTTCTTGAGTCTCATCTTCTAATACTTAACCAAGTTTCATTTGAGCAAAATTTGTATTAGAAGAAATTTGCAGAAATTCAAAAGAGATCACAATTCAACCCCCTTTCTTGTGATTGGAATTTCAACTTCATCTACATCCAGCCTTGAATCCTCTCTTGCATGTATCAAAATAAATGTAGAGTTGTTGGGGTGAAATTTACAAATTTTACTAAGTTATTACAATATTGGTATCTTCGAATTCGAGGTTTACACTAGAAAATTCGAAAGGTGGATTCTGAATTGAAAGATACTATAACTTAGTGAAGTTTGGAGTTTACATGTTGAATTCGAAATATAAGGCATTCTGTTATATGTAGTCAAAGGAGATGTAAATTTCGATTAAATGCCTATTCGAATTTGAAAGATGTTTTGAATGCGAAGGAGAGGAAAATGAGTTATACACATTAGAGAATCTAAAGGATAAAAAGATAAAAATTTCTTTTATTCATGTACAAATGGAATTCGAATTACATTAAAGATTCGAATGAAAATACATAAAAAATACAAAGAGTACATGAAAATAAAAGCTATTCTAAATCTTCAGAGAACTTGCCTCCTGCTTGCCTGGGTCTTCAGAGAACTTGGCTCTGCCTTGCTGTTCTTCATTTGACCCTCCTCGTCCTTCTTCTTCTCTCACAAGCTTTGATTGAATCACTAGGGCAAGAGCATTGTACAGTTATGATCGATTGGCCCTGCGATTCAAATCAAAAGTGAGAAAGATGGTGTGAAGACTAAAATAAATGTAATTTGACTATTACGTTCAACCCAACAAAATCCTCAATAAGGATTGAAGAAGCTTATAGCTTTGGTTATTCCGTCAAACTCATCAAAGATGAAATCAAGAAAGATCAGGTTACACGTGATAGCCAAAGGAAGAAACTTCTTCATTTTGAATGAAGAGAATGAATGAAGAAGAACGTCAAAGCCAATGGGTATTTATACTGATAGGTTTGGACGGTGCCATTAATGTGTCTGCAGAATGATCCAATCAGTTTGAAGGTCAAACCCACGTATGGTCAGTGGTCAAGATTCACCAATGAATTGACCAATCAGGATTTTAAGCACGTGAAACTTAAGGAAATTAATTAATCAATATTTGGTTAAGTTTCCTGATATGGGTTGACAGTTGATCAAAATCGAAGACTGGTTCGAATTTGAAAGGAGTCTAGTAACTTAGAAGAATTCATGAAGTCAGAGGCCTGGAAAGTCATTCAAAGGACATTCAAATTTCAAATGAAACAGTTACTGGAAGGTCATTCAAAGAACGTTCAAATTTCAAATGAAGCAGTTATTGAATGTTACTATCTGAAGACAGGTGTCTAAATCTCAAGCAATCAGTTATTGAGAAATAGAAGACCGTTACTGCTTTGAATACGTGTCATACTTAGAAATTTGACACATCATTTAGGCTTGTAAACGTGTCAAAATCTTGTTAAGTGTCTGTTAGGATTAGAAGTCTATAAATAGGCAGAATTCTGATGTAACAAGGGTTAGATTTCATTTTATTGAAACTTCTCTGAAACACCCAACGTCTAACATTTCAAACGACTAAGTGGTTACCAAAGAGAGTGCCCAGTATTTGTATCCATACCAACTTTAAATCAATGTCATTTACAATTCTGCATTTTTCTTTTCTTTACATTCCTACATTTTTCTTTGATTTGTTTACTTCCTGCACTTACTTTTCTGCAAAATTTTTCTTTCTTTTATTTAAATTATGCAACTTTTCTTTTCTTTTATTTAAATTTTGCATTTTTTTCTTTTATTTAAATTTTGCACTTTCAATTCTTGCACTTTGTCTTTAATTTTTCATCGCATTTTATTTCAATTTCTTCTTAAATTTTGAATCTTGTTTTTATTCATCTTTTATGTTTGAAATACTGTTTCTTCTTGAAAACTGATTTTTGAAGTCATTCTTTTGAATAAATAAGTTATTCAAAATTCTGTTGTTGTTTGAATACAATTTCTGAGTAAACCTGATTTTAAAAAGAACCTTTAAACGATTCAGATTCTAGTCCCAAATTATACTTTCAGAATCAAGAAGGTTTTCAAATTTGATTGAAAAATTTCACAATAAACAAGAGCCTTTGAAACAGTGGAGGACCTTCTTATTGTGGTATAGTGTCCAACAAAGGTACAATAAGGACCAGATTGCTTGGCTCAACTTTGGGGATGAAATTGAATGGTTTAGTCTCTCAGATTTGGAGAAATTAGGTTAGGGACGAAATTGAAGTATTTTGGGGGGTGGAAGTACTGTTTTATGACACATAGGAGAGAAGTTGGGGTACAGTTGGCAGAAAACCTAACAAGTTGGCAGATAACGTCCAACTAACAGACCTGATGGACGGCAGGGACTAACGTGACAGATGAGGAAAAACTCTGAGGACTAACTTTTTCTTTCACTTACTTTAGGGACTAACTTGGAGAGGGGGTGTTAGTTCGATGACCAAAATGGTGGTTTATTCTAGAGAGAAATAACAAACACCAAATAGAGAGTCAATAATAGTTGTCTAATTGGAGAAATTCCCTCACTAAATAGAAAGGAAAAAGGGTTAAATTCATATCTACTTAGTGAGGGAAACATAAACCCCTCTCTATTTAGAGAGGGATTTTATTTTTACTCGCTAATTAGAGAGGTATTCCATTCTCCCTCGCTAATTAGAGAGGGGATGCAAAATCCCTCGCTAAATAGAGAGGGATTTAAAATTCCCTCTCTAACTAGCGAGAGATTTTGAATTTCCTCTCTGTTTAGAGAGGAATTTAAAATTCCCTCGCAAACACAAATCCACCATATGTTATGTGTCTTGACTCTCTATTTAGCGAGGGAATAAACAATCCCTCGCTAAATAGAGAGGGATATAATAATTCCCTCACTAACACAAATCCACCACTATTTAGCGAGGGATTAAAAATCCCTCTCTAATTAGAGAGGGAATTCAAAATCCCTCACTAAATAGAGAGGGATTTCTAATTCCCTCTCTAAATAGAGAGGTATTTAAAATTCCCTCACTAACACAAATCCACCGTATGTTATCTCTCTTAACTCTCTATTTAGCGAGGGAATAAATCCTTCTCTAATAGAGAGGGAAAAATTCCCTCATTACTTAAAAATTAACATCCATCTCCATTTAGAGAGCAACTTCAAATTCCCTCTCTAGTTAGAGAGGGAAAAGTAAATCCGTCGCTAATTAGCGAGAGAAATAAAAATTTCTTGCTAATTTGAGAAGGAAATTTTCCCTCTCTACAAAGTTGTTAATTTAGTGAGGGATTTTGTGACGGAAAATTTAGAGAGGGATAGAATCCGTCACAAATTCCCTCTCTACATTGTTCATTGAAATTTTGCGAGGGATTTAGTGACGGAAGTTTAGAGAGGGATTTTTCCCTCTCTAAATCTATCACAAAATTTCACTTGTCCAACTTTAGTGACGAATTTTGAAATCCGTCACAAAATTCCTCACAAATAGAGAGGGATAAAAATCCCTCTCTAAAATCAATTTTTTTAGTTGTGCGTTGGCATGTGATGGCTAACAAGATTAAAAGAATATTGTATTCTCATATTAAACTAAATCTTAATAATCTCCAACATATTGACTCTAACTTTGATTATCATGACTATTATAACTCAATTACACTGTTACAATAGTTACATAGAAAATGTCATGGGCTCATGACTATTATAAGAAAATATATTAATTTCTTGTTTATATCAAATAACAAATGTATTATGATATATACAAGTGCATATATATATATATATATAATAAGAATCGATGTATGATAGTATATACTATTCTATTTTTGAAATTAAATCTACATTCTTTGTTTTTACTTATTACTTATCACTTTTCATTTTTATGTTAAGTAATCATATAATAATTCTATATACTATGATATTTAAAAAGTAAGAGACAATTAACAAACTAGCCAAAATAGCATTACCCAACAAAAAAAAAAAATAGAACAGCCTGACAAAAGAAAAAGAAAAGACTAATAATGCAAACCACCTAGAGTAAGTAAGAGCAATTGACCAAAACAATATAGCACTAGACTTTGTAATTGCTTGTGACCACACCTTTCCAAATAAATCCATGACAAATAGACAACATAATTGACAAAAAAAAAAAAAAGACAACATAATACATAACCAATAAAAAGACACCAAAACCAACAAACCCAAAACTAAAACCACCGCCACACCGGACCAAATGAAAATGAAAAAAAGAATTCAACCAAGCCTTAATGATGTCTTGACAAGCCGAGACTCCAAAACCAAATGTGAGTTTAATTAGGCATCACATAATAACTACACAAGATAAATTCTACGGTGCCCTCAGTAATTTCCATGCACCGGTGCCTTAGTTACGTGTACCAATAAATGTTTGACAACTACACTTTTTTTTTATAACTTTGCTTATTTAGTTAGTCACACATATTTCTATTTTATTATTTTTTGTCCCTTTATCTTTTAATAATTACTTAATTAATCACATATTTTTTAGAATTAAATTACTTTCCCCTTTGTTTTCTGATGAACTCATTTGATAGTAGTGGTTGATTTCATCCGCCCTAAAGCAATGAAATAATGAAGTTGGATATGGTTTAATCTGTTCATCATCAAAGTTGATTAATTGGTTCTTGTCCTGCATATCGCTGATTCATCATGGAGTTCCTCTTGTTCGATTTCCCTTTTCCAGGTTAGTAGTTAGGTTTTTTTTTTCATTTTTCTTTCAGTTGATTTCCCTTTATTCATCATAATCACTGAGTTCGCCTTCTTCGATTTGATCACAGAGTTCGTCTTCATCATTGTTTTTGCCCTGTAGCACGTTGATTCATCATATATAGTTACGTGTTAGGGTTTTTCCTCTTTCTTTTCCTTTCAGTTCATTTCTTTAGTTGGATGTTTTTCCTGATTGAATGTGCATGTTTTTTATTCTGGCTCATACACAGAGATTGTAATTGTTATGTTCAGTTTTTCAATTTTTGTTATCTTAAAATTGAATTTCTTGAATAATAGGTTTAGATAGATTCACTAAGTGGAGATATATTTCATAGTTTTATAAGGACATACTCTAATATGAACATTGATGGTAATGAACCCCAAAAATCTAATTTCCCCAATAACCATAATGTTGAAACTTATAAGATTGTTGATGGTTACAAAAAGATATCTGAATTAAAAGATGAGGATATCAGAGGTCTTGAGTTTGATTCTGAAGAGATGCATATGTTTTCTACCATGAGTATTCAAAATTCATAGGGTTTGCTATTAGGAAACATGATGTGTATAGAGATTGTAATGATGTAATTACAATGAGACAATTGATATGTAACAAGGAGGGAGAGAGAAGTGGGAAGCATCTTAATAGGACTGATAGAAAGATGGAGGTAAAGGCCATTATTTAACATCCCACTGTTAGAGACTTTAATTTATAGGAAATTCATAACATGACTAGGATGAAGTAAGGAATTGATAAGGAGAAGCCTAAGAGGCAAAAATCAGGGTTTCATGCATCAGGGTTTTTGCTCACGTGAGTAGGTCTCGCTCAAGCGAATTATGCAGTAAAAACTATAGGATTTTGGTTTTGCAAGTCTCGCTCAAGAGAGAGCATCTCGCTCAAGCGAGATACAGGACACAAAACGTGTTACTCTCTGGATGATTTTCGCTCAAGCTAGCAGTTCTCGCTTAAGTGAAAATATTCCAGAGAGAGTGTATTTTCGTGGGCATTCTCGCTCAAGCTAAATGGTCTTGCTTGAGCTAGAATGACCATCTCGCTCAAGCTAGAATCTCGCTTGAGCGAGAAGACGGTTACAATGTTTTTAAAATACGAATGCAGGCAGTTTCTCACTCAGTTTCTCTTCCCTTTTTCGTTCTTCCAGAGAGAGAAAGAGAGGTTCTAGTGAGAGGATGTCCCAGTGAAGGTCAAGAACGATTTCTACTCATCCAAGATCAAGTCCCCCATTAATCTACTCATCTCCAACACTTCCTATCTTCTTTTCGTTCTTTGTTTTCTCGACCCTCAGGTGGGTGTGATTCTCACTTGTTTGCTACTGTTGTTGTCCAAGCATAATCCCCTATCTTACTATCCCCTTCCTTCATTGAATTATGATGAATGTGTTTAGATGAACATTGGGAATATTAATGTGTTGATTGGTGAGTATGATGTTTTTACAAACCATAGGGTAGAGGATTTGATTGGCTATAAATATTATGAATATAAGCATATTATTATGAAATCATGGGCCTTTGGCCATCACAGCCATTAATTATGAGTTAAGATATCACAGGGCTTATAGCCATCACAGAGCCTCCGGGCTATCACAGGGTCATTGACCGCCACAAGCTTTTGGGCAATCTGTTTAAGAAAGACGGGGTAACCACATCGAACTCCTGGCCAAGAGGGGGATGGGGTCCCTAATCACAGAATGAATTATTATTGATAATATTTAAGACTTAATCATAGGTAGCCCTGGACGAAGGTCCTTGGTTACATGGCTGAGCGCTCATCACAGTCACGTTACAGAGAAAAGACCATGGGTGTCGGGTAACAACATCGTCACAGTTATGCATCGCATCATAAGCATTGTTTCGATGATGATAAATTATGTTTAATTGCCTTTATTTATGATGCTCTGAATAAATAAGTATCTTTGTGAGGGTTCTTGGTTGTTTCCCCACACCGCACACACTTGTCACGTTCACTGGGACGTTGGTCTCACCCCACTCCGTGGGAATATATTTCAGATGTGCAGGATACTCCACAGGGTAGTGATGAGTAGTAGAAGACTCATGGATGATAATAGCTTAATTTTTTGGTTATGTCTGATGTATTTAACGTTGCTCAAGACCTTTACTGATATTAATTAGGATGTTCTTAGGAATTTATAAGGTTACCTTAATGCATTGAATTGGAGCCTTGATGGCAACCTTGTATTGGCATTCTGTGATTTATGTATGTAATGTTTGGAGCTTTAGTAATTGTTGGGTTACTCAAGCGATTGTGTTGTATATGGATATGTGAAATTAACATATTAATTTCACGAGTTTGGAAATAGTGCTCCTAACAGGCATTATTTCTGAATTTAGAAATTAGGACGTTACATTTTGGTATCGTCGTATCAGAGCAGTTCAATCCAATTGGACTGTGGTTATGTGTTACTTCTTAAGTTAGTCATAGTCTGGTATGCATTATTAGGGAATTGATAGACCGATCACCTGGAAATTTCTTAATGATGTGTATAGCACCATGGCTAGTGGTAGGAGATGTAACGCCCGCGTTTTACCGTTTTTGCCATTTTTGTCGTTTTTGCTGTTTTGAGTGTTTTATTGGATTTTGAGTGATTAAAATTATTTTTAATCATCAAAATTCATATTTTTGGATTTAGAATTTAATTTCCTATTTTTAGGAATTTTTTTGGAATTTTTGGGTTTTTCTGTGAAAAATGACCTTTTTGCCCCTCTTGTCTCTTGAACCGGGCCCGAATACTCTTGATCCGAGCCAGAAAAATTGCACAAACCTTTCTTTTCTTCCTTCTAGAAGCCGTGCATGTGGGAGAGCTTTGCATGAGAGACACTTGTCATTTTCTTTCTTTTCTCCAAGACAAGTGTTAAGACTAAGCCTTATGGCATTTAAAACACCAAAATTCATTTATTCTTTCTTTCCTTCCAACATGCAAGCTTTAGTTTTCTCTCATTTCTCTCTTTCTCTCCTTCCTTGGCCGTGAACTATCCACCATGTTCTCTCAAAATTTTTCATCTCACCTTAAACACATCAAGCCAAGGTTCCATCTTTGAACCAAAACTTCCATTTCTAAGCTTTCTAGCCTTGAAAAATCTTTGTTGGTGTGACTAAAGGAGGCATCTTTGGGGGCTGTTTTGGGACCAGAATTCTACACTCATTTTCTTGGAAATTTGAGGTAAAGGGGGTGAGAACTTGAACTCTAGTAGGATTGGTAACTAGAGTCAAGGATTTGCCCTTAAAATCCTTGTTTTTACTCTTGTTCTCCTTGGAAAAAATCACTTTTTGAGCCTTTCTTTGAGCAAACGTTTTGGATTCTTGGAGCTGGGTTGTTTACATGTTTTTAAGTTTATTTTGGTGCTTGGAATGTGCTTGGATTGTGATTGTTGGTGCATGCAAGCCAAGAAACAATTTTGGAAAAATTTTCCCCTTTTTCCTCTAATAGCTCTCGGCCTTGAGGGATTTTGGGGCTGCATGTGTTTCAAAAAAATTTTTGTGCTTAGAATGTGTTTGTATGATGAATCTATAAACATGCATGAAGTTGGTTGAAGGTATACAATTGTTTTGGATGATTGATCTTTGAAAAATAGTGTTTATGAGCTTGAAAATGGAGTTATGAACTTTAATATGTATGTGGATGATTTTGAGTGGATTAGTATGATATTTGGCATTTAGATTGTTTGTTGATGAATGTGTGAAGTTTTGGTCAAGATTGAATGTTGTGAAAAATTTGAAGTTTTGATGAACATTCAAGTTGTTCTTGATGTTCATGAGTTGTTCTTGATGAAACTCATCAAGAATACCTTTTTGATCTTAAAAAGGTCAAGGGTATGTTGAAAACATGTTTATGGACTTTGGTGGTCCAAAAGGACTAAGAAGCAATTTTACAAGTAAAAGGACTAAAGTGCAATTAAGAATAAGTCTTTAAAAATAAATAAAACAAATTCGGATTTCCAATTCCAACCAAGTAAAAGTCAACTTAAAGGTCAATATTTTAGGTTGCCATGACTAAAAATAAGTTCCTAAGAGTTATAAAACCTTTAGGCTTTTAATTTAAGTTTAAAACCTTTAAGAAAAGGAGTTAAAGACTCATTAAAAGTCAATCAAGATTAGATTATGAAATTAAAAGTTAGATTGGAGTTGGACTTCAACTCTAATCCAAGTTATTAAGAAATTAAAACTTAGAAATTAATTAGTAGACTTAGCTAATCTAATTACCTAAGTTAAATTAACATAATCTACTTAAGTTAATTAAGTAACGGAAGATTAATTAAGGTTAAAGTTAATTAACCTTAATAAAAGTATTAAGTAATTAATTAGTAATGATGATTAAGAATTAACTAATTAATTATAATTTAACCTTAATCAAGCATAATTAAAAACCCTAATCCAAGATTAAGGGAGAGATTAAGGGATAATTAGAAATTAATTAGGATCTTAAGTGAGGATTAAGACTTAATTAAAGAAGGATAAGATTAATTGAAATTCGATTAATGAAGACTAGTTATGACTAAAGGTTAAGCCTAATCCTAATTAGTCATACAAATAGAATTAGGATTAGTAATGCCTTTCATAAGACATATCCATAAGCCTTAGTAAATTGTAGGACTTAAGTGAATATGATTATCAATAAAGCTAGCACAAGCTACCTTAAAAGATTATAACCAACGCTTTCTCTCTACATAAAACTTCAGAAGCTTGGCAAGAGAGTGTGATTTGGTTTTCCTTAAAGGAAAGACCTTGAATCTACGAGGTTGCACCACGGTAAAGTGGTGACGTAAAAAGATTCAATGGGCTTGTCTGTAAGGATGTAATATTGTAAGTGTTTGCGGTGTGACATACATCATGTGCATCAATAATGATTAAGGTTCAAAAGCCTTACGACCTATATGGCAATACCACTCTAGTACAGTGTGAAACTGGATGGGACGGGTGCACTGGGTTTTGCAAAGAGCACCAGCGGTCCGGTAAAGGAGACCAACCCTGAGGATAAGTCGGGTCCCGAAATGGCACAAGTGACGTAGGCTCGCCCCCTACTGTCGTGTAAGCGGGGTACAGACTTGACTATCCTGTCGCTCTCAAGTTTTCATAATCAGTGAGTTTGTCTGGAAGTCGGAAAATCGTCTTGGCCAGAGATTGAGCAATGCTCTTCGTACTATTTGCTAGTACAGACTATACTCCTGATATATTGTACATATATGGTCGAGCAGTTGCTGTGTGCTCTGCTTTTGGTGATGTTTTCCCGGGCCCTCATGCATTACTTATGTACATCATGATAGCATCAACTGCATACTTGTGATTGAGATTGTGCGAATGTTCTATGAATGCTCTAGTTACTGTATTCTACTTGATATGAGTTCATGTGATGTTCTCACCCTTCCTTTTCTGCTTCTGTTATTTCCTGTCGTCGTACTTCTTCGCCACGTCGACAGTTGGTATTGGAGAGCTTCAGGATGTCCACTATGAGGATCACGTTGAGGTGAGAGCCACGGGGCCAGTGGCGGATTACAGACGTCCCTAGGCGATGTGTTTTCACGGGGGAGGTGCGCGTTACCATTTCTCATCCCAGCCTTCCCCTGGTACCGGAGATAGATTTCACAGTGCCGGTGATCCTTGAGTTTGAGACTCCACCCAGACTCCGTCGCTACACTACTTTTCTCAACCGTCGTCATCGCCCCTCTCCATCAGCATCGTCACAGTCCTCACGGATGGCGACCATGGGCGAGCCAGATTCCCCTCGTTACTCTCCCGGTCCAGAGGTGTCACCTCCACAGCCCGTATATCCTGACGCATTTGGTCGTTCCTGTCCGAGTGAGCCAGCCATGATCGTGATTGATGACACTACATCTGAGGAGGAGGACCCAGAGGAAGACCCGAAGGATGACTCTGAGGATGAGGAGCCGGAAGAGGATTCTTCCAGCGACGACCCCTCAGAGGACTTTGGGATGATCAACCTCGGGGGTACTGGAGGGAGGAGTTGTGGGTGGATTCCTGCTGAGACAGATGATGACGAGTAGGATAGTGTAACTGGGGGTAGTTATGAGTCTAGTTAGTAGCAGCTCTGATTTAGTGGCCTCTTGTTTTGTTTCGTTTTGGTTGAGGTCTTATTTATTATAGTCTACTACTAGAACTCTTGTTTTGATGGTGATATTGTTTACTCCGGGATTACTTTGACACTATGGTTCTATATATATGTTATGATGTTTCTTTCCCATGATCCCCTTGTATCTGCGTGTATGTTGTGTATGTATGCGGAATGATTGAATCGTCTAGATGTTTTCAGAAAATGAATTTCAGACTTAAGAAAAGGACATTTTCATGAATACTTAAAATGGAAATTTGAATGCGATTAGTTGATGATGATTAAACTCTTTTCAAAAAAAAAATATTTTCGTATTTTCTAAGTTTTAAAGCAGTAAATTCGACGGTTACGTTTTGCAATGTGATATTCTTAGCGGTATAACTAAGGGTGTCGCAGGAGAGGGCGTCCTTGTGCCAACACACCTCCTCCCTCACCAGATCAATCTCAGGATCTCGTGATGGTAACCCTCTGAATGCTCACTCAGATCATGGGGGAGAAGACGGCTTCTAATGTTGTAGTTCTTCAGGCCTTACAAAGGCAGACCACTAGTACTCCTCCACCTATGGTTATGTCAGACCCTTTCCTTTAGGGGTTAGCCGAGTTCAAGAAATACCATCACCCAGCCTTCAGTGGGGCGTATGACCCATTAGAAGCAGACTCATGGCTTAGTGCCATGAACAAGATCTTTGAAGTGATGACATGTATGGATGATCTAAAGGTAAGATTTGCTACTTATAAGTTACAAGGGGAAGCAGACAAATGGTGGAAGAGTGTGAAGACTAGTTTGAGCCTTACTGGAGCCTTGCTCTCTTGGGATGTGTTCCAGCATGCATTCCTGGAGAAATACTTCCCAGAACCAGCCAGGAAATAGAAAGAGCTAAAACTCCTTCAACTAAAGCAAGGCAACATGACCGTGGGCCAATTTGTGGCCAAGTTTGAAGAGTTGTCTAGGTACCATTCACTACTGCAAGCCAATCCCAGTGAGGGTTGGAAGTGTTCTCACTTGGAGACGGGTCTCAAGCCCGAAATCAGAAAGATTGTCTCGGCCTTCCAGCTTAGAGAGTTCTCAACCTTGGTGACCAAATGTTTGGTTGTCGAGCAAAGTTTGGTGGATGAGGAACCCAGGTCGCCAGCTAGGACTTGGGTTGAGGGTAAGAGAAAGAGAGAGGATGCAACTGCTAGCAAGAACTTTCGACCCCAGTTTCAGAGCGGAAAGGGCAAGCAGGTCGCCCTTCCCTCCCCTCCAACTACTCCAGTTTGTCCTAAGTGTAATAAGCACCATCGGGGCGAGTGTTTGGCAGGGCAGTGAGTTTGCTTCTATTGCTGTGAGCCAGGTCATGTGTTGTTAGATTGCCCAAAGAGGAACAGGGGTCACCCCAAACACCAAGCTACCGGAAAAGTCTTTACCCTCAATGGTGAGGTGGCGGCCCAGGACGATGATCTGATGCAAGGTACATACACTCTAAATGATACCCCTTTGATTGTACTATATGATTCTGGGGCAACCCATTACTTCATCTCATGTGATTGTATGAAAAGGATGAAATTACATGCTACTCATTTACCCTTTCATTTAAATATTCATACCCCGACTAAGGAGGCCATTTCCACTTCCTTAGTATGTCTTGCTTGTCCCTTAGAAATCCAAGGTAGAATTTTCAATGTGGATTTGATTTGTTTGCCATTATAGAAACTTGGCATTATTTTGGGCATGAACCGGTTATCTCGTAATCAGGTCATGCTAGATTGTTTTAATAAAGAATTTGTTTTTCCAAATCTTCCTCTTCCTCCGAGGGAGAGGCCAACTTACTTATTTTCTTGTTCCACTCAAGTTTCGGAATACTTGACTAATGGTAGTTGTTGTTTTATACTACTGTTTTCCTCAACTGTAGAGTCGAAAACCGACCTAGATAGCATAGCCACTGTTAGGGAATTCCAGGATGTTTTCCCTAGTGAGGTGACCACCTTACCTCCAACCCGAGAGACTGAGTTTTCAATAGACCTTGTGTCGGGCACAGGGCCTATTTCTAAGGCTCCCTATAGAATGTCACCCTTGGAGATGAGTGAACTTAAGAAGCATCTAGAAGAATTAATAGAGAAGCAATTCATTAGGCCTAGTGTGTCTCCTTGGGGAACTCCAGTGGTCCTCGTCAAAAAGAAGAATGGTAGCATGAGGTTGTGTGTTGATTATAGGCAGTTGAACAAGGTAACGGCCAAGAACAAATATCCCTTGCCTAGGATAGATGACCTGTTAGATCAACTTAGAGAGGCAACAGTGTTTTCTAAGATAGACTTGAGGTCAGGTTACCATCAGATAAAAATTAGGGGTGAGGACATTCCCAAAACTGCTTTTAGGACTAGATATGGGCATTATGAGTATTTGGTGATGTCATTTGGCTTAACCAACGCTCCAGTTGTATTCATGGACTACATGAATCGAATCTCTAGGGCCTACTTGGATAAGTTTGTGGTCGTATTCATCGACGACATCCTTATCTATTCTAAAACCTTAGAAGAACATGAGCAACACCTTAGAGTAGTTTTGGGAGTGTTGAGGGAGAAGAAATTGTTTGCTAATCCTGAGAAATGTAAGTTTTGGTTAGATAGGGTTCATTTCCTAGGACATGTTATATCCAGTGAGGGTGTGTCAATGGATCCAAGTAAGATAGAGGCGATGATTGGTTGGGAGAGACCCACGCCAGTCAGTGAGGTTAGGAGTTTCTTGGGATTAGGCGATTATTATCACCGATTCATTAGGGGTTTTTCTCAGTTGGCCTTACCTCTCACCTGGCTGACCTGTAAGGGTCATGTTTTTGTTTGGGATGAAAAGTTTGAAAAAAGTTTCAAAGAACTTAAGGAGAAGTTAACCACCACCCCGGTATTAGTATTGCCGAATTTGACCAAGTCCTTTGAAGTGTACAGTGACGCTTCGAGGAAGGGTTTAGGTTGTGTTTTGATGAAGGAGAAGAGGGTAGTGGCTTATGCCTCTAGACAACTTAGACCCCATGAGGAAAACTACCCAACCCATGACTTAGGGCTAGCTACAGTAGTGTTTTCTCTTAAGGTGTGGAGGCATTACCTTTGTGGAGTGCGGTTTGAGGTTTTTAGCGATCACAAGAGCCTGAAGTACCTTTTTGACCAGAAAGAACTTAACATGAGACAAAGGAGATGGATGGAATTTCTGAAGGATTATGATTTTGAGCTTAAGTATCACCCAGGCAAAGCCAATGTGGTGGTTGATGCCTTGAGTAGGAAATCCTTTCATGCGTCATCTATGATGGTGCATGAGTTGGGGTTATTGGAAAAATTTAGGGACTTGAAGCTTGAGGTGAGTTGTGAGGGAGAGAGTATGAAGCTCTTCAGGTAGAATTTTATTATGACCTTTTCATGGGGAAAGTGGATCACGTGTCTAAGGTAGTGCCATTTGTATTATACATTACACTTATACATAATTGCATTTTTGACATAATACCCTTTAAATAAGGGATATTACATCAGTAGTTGAAATTTGTTAGGTATTTATTCCATTGAATGATGACAATTACCACTGGTACCTTCATGTTATTGACTTCGTGAACAAGGAGATGGTTTATCTTCACTCCTTCCCCAGTGAATATAAAAGGGAAGCAAGATTGAGAAGTGTGCATACAGTGGTGAGTTTAAGGTTTAGGATGTGCTTAAGTTTTGTTAATTAATCTCAATGATTATTTATTCATATATTTTCCCTAAATACATAGGCTCTGTACATGGAAAATCTTCTGCAACACCCCAATTTTTATCGGTATGAAAGACAAGAGAAACCATAGATCAACAAGTGGTCAATCTATGAGCCAAAAGGAATTTCTAGACAGAATGAATAATCGTTAGTGTACTTTCTTGTGGAATCATTTCACTATAATTCATTCTGCTCATTTCTTATTTCTTTTCCATATTTCTTCATGACATTAAAAATAGGAATGACCGCGGAGCATGGGTTATAGTATGGACGGTTGAGATGGGAGTAAACGGGTACAAGATTAAGGCAAGTATATCAACTTTTTTTTTTATTTTGGTATAGTCTTAGTTAAGCATGCAAACTTACGGGAATTACCTTGTAACGGGTTGATGAGGGGACCAGACTAAGGATTGCTCTTGACCTGGCACTTAATCCAAGAAATATTCTTCAAGAAGAAGTTATGGGTAGATTGGTTGGAAAGCTTGGCTGTTGTTGCTAGTGATCATGCTGGGACTGCTCGGACTACTTGAGAAAAGTTTATTTTCATGTCAAAGTTCCAAAACAATATTTTTTGGTGTATAGTTGCTTATGTTTGCGGCTTTTAAGTTTTTGTTAAATTTTCTTTAGTAATTTAAGTATTTTGTTGTTAATGTTAAGTAGTGAAGTTCTTATGAACTCACTTGGACAAGTCATTATCCCGCTAATTAAGCTTGGTTATAATTCTCGCTATCTTGGTATTGTTACAGTTTTTGCTCCACTTCTATGTTTTTTGCTTTGCTTGGTAAGTTAGGACCATTGGTAAATGGTAACATATAAAACTATTTCTTTGTGTACTTATGAAAAAATATGTGATATTAGAAAAATACAGCACTTTTGTTCAGTAAGTATATTACGAAACTTTTTCTTTCTATGCTTAATTTGGATGAAGTTATAAAATACAATACCAATTTGGCTCAATAAGTAACTTGAGCAACTTTGTTCAATTTCATTCAATTTGGCTCAATAAGTTAGTTCAGAAAGCAAATTAAATAAAGTTTCTTTGTTCAATTATGTTTCAATTTGGTTATTTGAAACTTTATTTAACTTGCTTTTTGAACAAACTTACTTAAATTACTTGTTCAATTTGGCTCAATAAGTAACTTAAGCAACTTTGTTCAATTTCATTCAATTTGGTTAAATACTTTAGTTCAGTTTCTTTGTTCAATTCTGGTTTAATTTGGTTCAACAAGTATATAACACTAACAGAATTCATATCAATATCAATAGGTCATATATATAAATAAGTTGCTCAATATAATAAACAAGTTCCTCAAAATGAATGTCAACACCTTGATCTTGTTCTACTTGAAAATACAGAACAAAAAAAAAAACAACAAAATGAGCAAACACAACCCTATAATAAAAGACAAAAGTAATTCTTCACGCCTCCTTGACTCAGCCACATAGCACTGCAAGCTTTCAATATGAGACTTAACAGCTTCATTCAACATTTGATGTTCAACCATACAAGTTCCATGTTCGGAGTCATGTGAATACTTTTCACCAGATTGAGGGTTATCACGTGGACCATCTAACTAATCAAAATATTTGCAACCCTGTGTAAAAACTCATGTAATATTAACACGAGTTTCGAATTGCACCATTCAGGAAACACTTTAAATTAACCATTGCACTAATCACTTGACCCCAATTGTTTGCCTTAATAGGACAAATTAAGTATCTTTGTCCAGGATTTTTATCTGACCAGGAAGTACTCATAACTGGTATGTGACCATATAGACAAAACCTGTCATCATTCAAAGTGCTACCCCTTCTATTTGATGAACAAGATTGTGACGCTATTCAACCTTATTTCTTTACTGTTTAGTTAAAAGATAAAGAAACCATAAATACATGCCCATTAGGTATTCATTATAAAGCAATGAGAAAGGAAAATTTCAACAAAAGATTATCTGATATAAAGTAAATAATATATAAACAGTAATGACATCAAACTCATAATCTAAGTAATATCAGTCAGGCTATCATAGACATTCAAAATGTTAAACTTTAAAATAAAAATAGAAGGTTCACTCCATAAGGTTATCTCCTAATATAACTCAAGTATCTTCTCAATGCCAATCTAATTCCTCTTGCGAATTAGGGTTACATTCATCCGATTCAATCCAACCATTATGCTATGAAAAACCATCTTGTCCCCTATTTTCAACTTCATCTCATTTACTAAGTTGTACCAATATTGGCCGAGATGACAATCTTTCTCACTCCCTGGGCGCCATAGCAACTTACAAGAATAAGTTCGACCACGAACTTGGAGTATCAAATAACTCCAATATTTACAGATAAAGTTTGCCACAAATTTCCTTGGAAGAGGCTGATAATGAAATTAAATGAAACAAAAAAATAATAATGAGAGTCAAATAATGTTAGCAAAAAAAAAATTATGTGACTAATATACAAAAGTGTATAATTGACACTAACCAATGTCTGCCCAGCTTTAGACTGAGATTTTGATATGACTTTCTCAAAAGAAAACACCCTAACTAGACGAGGAAGAAGTGCAGGCTTCCTACAAACAATCACTCGCTAGTGGAAAAAAGGGCTACAACAACGCACAAACCACGACGGTTATAGCGTCACCGTTGTAAAAAATTATACGGTTGCATTTTTGAAATTTCTGTGAACTTAACGAAAAAGGTTGCATAGGAACCGTCATGAAAGGTACATTAACAACGATGATTGCATAGGAACCGTCGTTAAAAGGTAGCCCTACGCCAAACAAAAAAGAAAAAAAGCATAAATAATGACGATTCACCTGTAACCGTAGTTAAAAGAAAGAAAAAAAATATAAAAACAAATTAGGAAACAATGACGATTCCCCTACAACTGTCATTAAAAAGAAAAAATAAATAAAAAACTAAAACTGAAACAACGACGGTTGACCGTGGTTAAAGAGGTAAAGCACGACGGGTCACAAATGATCGTCGTTAAAAAGAAGGAAAAAAAATAAAAACAAATAATGAAACAACAATGGTTCCCCCATTGAACCGTCGTTGTTTCCTCAATAGGATGTAGAAAACCCTTGCGCCGCAGCGGGGTTTCTTCTTTTCTCCATCAAACTTCCCCCGTCAACCTCTCCCTTTCCCTCTCCACCAACCTCCATCGTCAACCTCTCCCTCTGTTTTCACCTCCCTTTGTGGCCGCTCACGCTCCGTTGCTGCTCGCACTCTGTGGTCGCTCGCTCTCCGTGGCCATTCGCCGTCACTGGTTTTCCACTGTCTCTGGTGGACCACGTCTCTATGGTTGCTCGCTCGACGTCTCTGGGATAGAAACCCTCTGTGTTTGCTCGCCACTGGTTGCTTCAGTTCATCCTGTCTCGTTGCAAAAGCTGCTGGCACGCGCTAAAGGACTTGTTGTTGCTGAGGTTTGTTTCTCCTAGAACCTTAGTTTGAATGTCAAGAATCTATTCAATTGGTGCTTCTGCAAGTCAGTTGATAATCAAAAGATTAATTTACTGAAACTAATTTCTAGCATTGATTTTCATATGTTTGATCTTATTTTAAGTATGATAGAGTTTTGATCTGGATTATTGACACATGAATGCCAAATTCCATCACTTAGGGAAGCTTTTTGCTTTCAATTTTCAATAACTTGCTCAATCCGATTATAATGTGTGACTGGTTATTGGGATAACTATACAAACTTTTTGCATTGCATTATGTGGAATAGGTGGAAAGTGTTAAGGTAGAAAAATTGGAATAAAATTAATTTGATACTTGTCTGGCTCTGGCATAACACAAATTGGAGGAGATAGAAATAAAATGTACTTATTTTCAGTCTAGGTAACAATTTACTAATTGTGGTTGAATCCCCCTTTTAGTTTGTTCGTGCTCTATTCCATCTTCTAAACCATATATACAATTATTACTTTGGTAGCTTTTGCATAAAGTCCTTCATATAAAATTATCAGGGCGAAATTTCCTCGCCAATGACATTTTTTAGCCCTTATTTATTGACCTGTCTTTGATTAAGCAAAGTACTCTACAATTCAATTACTGACATCTTATGGATTATTCAAATTTAACAGGGATTGGAAGAAAATTGAAGATTTTGTAGGTTCAAAAATAGTTATTCAGGTTAGGAGACTACTTTTTAGTTCTTTGTCTATTTCCTTTCTAATGTTGGGTATTTTTTTGTAGTAACTAACTAACAATGTTTTTCAGATTCGAAGCCATGCCCAAAAATACTTCTTGAAGGTTCAAAAAAATAGGACTATAGCACATGTGCCTCCTCCTCGTCCTAAGCGCAAAGTTGCTCATCCTTACCCACAAATTAAAGCATCCAAAAATGGTCTGCCTCTATTTCAAATGGTGATATTCGGTCCCTAAAAGCATAAAATTTCATGCATCCCTAACATGCTACTTTTTTGTGTTACCAGTTTTGGTGCCACTACCAGCTTCAATTCATTATGCTTCTTCAACGAATACCCTTGCTCCTGGGTATGCCACATGGATGAAACTTCCATGCTGATGAATGTCGGGTCCAATAAACCCATGATCTGTCAGGGTGAACTCAACATTCTTCATGGAAATGACGACATGCAAACTTCTTTTTTTTTATTTTGATGTCACTAGTTTGCATTGGTTGTGCTAAACGGAATTGTCCACCACTTATTATGTTATATGACGTTACTGATTCAACTAATATTGGATAAAAGGGGATAACACAGATTAACAACAATGTTAGTGGTGTTGGGAACTTTACAAGAAGGATACTGACTTATGAAATACCAAAGCAAGGAAAACAAGCTCCAGTGCTTCATGGTAATCTTTCGATATATTGATTTATTCTAATATATTGATTTTTTTGTTTTACATTCATTTTCAGATTGAATTTAGTGATGGATGGTTTAATTTTCATTTTGACCATATTTCACAGGTTTGCCAGACTTTGCTGAAGTTTACAGTTTTATTGGAAGTGTTTTTGATCCAGATACAAAAGGTCATGTTTAGATGCTAAAGGAAATGGATCCTATAAATTTTGAAACTGTGAGTTGATACTTGAATGAAACTTTCATCATTTAATTAGATAGCATGCAGCCCCCTCTCCTCTGACAGAAGTAACTACAGAGGTGAAACATAGCTATATAATCAGATAGGTATTGATTCACTTAAAAAAATGGCATTATGAGACAAAGCAAAACTTATAGGATTCATTGTAAACTTATAGTGGACAATTGTTCCTCATCCCAAAGCAGAACTAGGAAATTTGATGAGACCATTTTGAGGAAGACAATTTTGTGGGGACCTGGTAGCATGAGATGATATAGTCTTTGTATTTGACTTTTATTTTACTAGAAGTGTGTGGATCCTTTTGGTTCAAAACAACCCATTCTTCAAGGGAAGAAGAAATCCTACAATAATTTCCAAGGAAAGAAGAAAACCTATAATAGCTTGTGTATGCAAATGTTTCTCTTTTTTCCCCCTCTATATTCTCATGCTTCATAGAATTTCCACTGCATTCTGGATGGTGTTGCTGTCCTATGAAGCAAATTGTGGTTCTATTTGTTCCTTTTTTTGGTCTTTTGAAAAAAATTGTAGTTTCCCCCCCCCCCCCCCCCCCCTTTCCTTCTGCTAGAAAAAGAATCGAATAGGCATTTTCTTTTTATTGTTTTGTTCCATGGTCTATCTATCTTGTGGTTTACTCAGTTCTGTGTGTCTAATTTAAGCTTTCTCTTGAGTGGCTAAAACTTAGCTTCAATTGTATAGTTGGATGCACCTTTGGAGACATTAGGGAGGGCTTCAGCTGATGGAAAAGAATTCCATTAGGAAGTTGGGGAGAATCTGATTCAGAAATTGGAATCTGAGAACATTGTTAAGCAAGTCTTTCCTTTGTATGGTGATTTCACTCGCATATGCAATAAAATTTTCTCTAGATTTAGTGTCACTTGAAGCCTAAACTAATATTGTTTTCGGTTGATAGATGAAAGGAAGAGAAAGAAACTTCTAAGAAGTTGGGCACTTCATTGGTGGGACTTCACACATCAGCCAATTGATGAGATTTATTCATATTATGGGGCAAAGGTAAATGTGACTATGAGCTTTATCATACTATTTGAAAATGATATTATGCATTCTCCTTATCCAATGAAGGGATGGATAATCTGCAGATTGCAATCTAAGAAGATGGTTGCTCTTCCCCGCTGTATTTGGGCTTACTTTGCAATTTATTGATTTTAGGTGAGCCAATCTGTCCTGTAGTGTCTGTTTATGCTACCACAACTTCTTTATTTTGTTTTTTTTATCTAGCTAAGTGATTATATGACTTCTCATTACATTCTAGCTAAGTTATGTGATCTAATTGTAATTGTAAACTAAAGCATTCCCCATTATTGAACCACTTTTAGTGGAAGATACCCCACTAAGATTGGTCTGTTGGTACTCATTTTTATGTGGAGTGATTTGTGTTGTTTACACAAACTATATGTCTTCTTGGGAATCTGTTTTGAATTGAAGGCAAGATACATATGAATTCAATTGACTCTACTTGAATTGAATTGAAAAGAAACATACTCAAGTCTAACCAACTGAATTTAAATGAAGCCATATGCCATTTGTGCAAAGTAGTAGGAAATTAGATAAGAGCATTTCAGCACTTACTGTTGATTGCATTTGCATTTTACATTTTGCATTAGGTATATGGAGCCACTCACAGAAGGTGAGTATCCAAAAACCATGCAAATTATGGTGGGAAATCGGCTACCAGAGTTTTCCAAAGAAGAAGCCAAGCAAGTTAAAGGATCGTTCGATTTTCTGGGCCTGAACTACGTGGTGTTGGACCAGCCTTACAAACTGATAGTTCAGGATGACAGAAAACCTTTTGGTCCAATGGTATATATTTCATTATTTTATTGGTAGCTAAGTTACATATCAATGTTGTTCATTTCTTACTCTTTGGATTTTAAGCCTCCAAACGATTATATCTATAATATATAGAGAACTCTATTTATAATTATATGCAGGCTGCTTCAAACTGGTTATGCATTTACCCACCAGAATTTCGACAACTATTGCTTTTCATCAAGAAACAATACAACAACCCTATAATCTACATTTCTGAAAATGGTAATACATCAATTATACTTCTTATTTTCTATAAAGTCCTGTTTATAATTATATTTTTCCTTCTTTCCCTATAATCTTTGATAGGTCCTTTAATTACTATAGATAACATGATTTGATTATTAACCTTAGATTTTAGAGCATTTATCAACTTATTATCATGCTTTATTAGTTAACGTGTTAATGTATTTAATCCACACATGTTGCAAAATATATTATCATTAGCTTCATATTAGCTACGGAATTTCAGTAGCTAATCCACAGCAGCTAGAAACAACAACCATTGCAGAAGCAACCGTCGTCGTTTGTTGAACTTTCCACGACGGTCGTAAACCATCGTTGTTTGTGCAGTCCAAAATGGCTATGTATCAGACATACAATGACGGTTAAAGTTGGAACTATCGTTGTATGTCCATGAAACAATGACGGCTGACAAACGTCGTTGAAAACCCACTTTTTAACAATGCTTGGGTGAACAACGGATCAACAACCGTCGTTAAAAGCCTAATTTGCAATAGTGACTGGATGATGAACACGTCCAGCCTGCCTACCAACACCTACCACTCCTTCATTAACAACTATGTTTGCATTCTCAGAAGATCCAGAACTGATCCGAATCACCTCATGATTATCACCACAAAGCTTACCACTTAAATTGACCTGGGTTGGAGTCAATGTTTGATTTAGTTCCTCATCCTTCATCTCAAATTTGAATCTGCATCCTCCTTCGTATTTTAAATAAACATGTAGTTTCTTTTAATACCATAAAACCTCTTTAATTCATCCACAACTTGCCACATTTTAAATGGAAAATTCACCTAATAAAGACACATGATGTAACAAACAAAAAAAATAACATAAGCATGTAAATAATTCTAAATCTTCAGCTAATATAGAAATCGAAAAAATAACAATTACCATTGTTGGTTCTATTTCAATCCTAATTGAATCCGATTCCATAGTCAAACAAAGGTTGACGAGCCTTAAACCACTTCAGAAAATCTAATTGAGACAAAAAAACATATAATTAAACTAACACCTTCATGAACAACTATAAACCTCAAAGCAGCAACAGTTATACAACATCACTGAAAACTTCAACTTTAAAGCATAAAAGCGACATAAACACAAAGTAAAAACACAATGATGACAAAAACATAATGAACAAATGCAACAAACACAAAACTTCCACCAAAAATTTCAAGTTCAGAAGTCCATTTGCTTCAAATATAGACATGTGTTTTCGACTTTTATATTAAACCCTAAAAAATGATGGGAATTTCAACATGCAAACAATCATTCAACTTTTTTAACAAATGAACTATGAATCGAAAACAGAGAATGTTCTAACAAAAAAACTTCACAATCAAAAACAAATTTTAGGGTTTAAAATTTATTCACTAATGATTTAAGTAGATAAAAAATGAAATGGAAGAACAGAAAATGATTATGAGATAGATTACAGTAGAAGATTCAATACCACTTTGTTTTACAAAAAACAGAGGAAAAACTGATTAAACCTTAAGGAATGAACGTTCAAAGACAGTACGAAATTGTTTGCTAAGAACAGAATACCTCTTACCCGGTCACTGTAGTTCGCTGCTCGTCTCTCGCTCGTCGTCTCCGTCTTTGCTTTGTCTCTTCGCGTTTTACTTTGAAGATGAATACCGCTGAGGAATTTGAAGAGTTTAAAAACTTAACAAAAAATTTAAACGTCTGACCTTCAACTTTGATCAAATTACAAGAAAGGGTTAAGAAGTAATGTTTAAAATACAGAAAGATTTTGGGGGATTTTCAATTTCATAAATTAAAAAGGTTGCAGCAGTTTGTACATGTGGCAGTATATTATTCCTCCACAACTTCAATGCACCAGTGCAAGCAAATTTAAAACCACAGGCACCTAATTATAAACCAAAAAGTTTCCTTTCAAGTTTCAAATTTCTAGTAGAAGCGGCTCACCAACTATCCCAAGATGTTCCATCCATTCACTTTTATGTTTGAAAGCAACTTGTATCTGGTAACAAGGAGACCGAAGGCACCAAATTTAGATCTATTAAAGCTTTCATATCTCTCTTTCTCTCACTATACTAAAGTAGTTAAAGAAGGAAACAAAGATTTGAGAGTAAATTGCATGTATGAACAAGCGTTTCCTAGTAGACAGAGAAACATACCTCTTTCTGAAGTTTGAACAGGAAGCTTTGCCTTCACGCTGTTGCGAAGCGCAGACTGGTGCAAGACGTTGTAACGGAGCACGACGGGTGGGAGAACTAAGCGCGTCAGGCATTGCAGAGGAGGAAATGAAGTTAGGTTTCACTATTTCTCTTTGGAGGGGGGCAACTGAGTGAAATGAAGAAGGGATTTACTTTTCATACATTATGCAGATTTTAAAGAATTAAAATTTATTAACTAAACTAGTGCCATTTGTAAGTTCATATATCATTTATATAATCGTATAAATTATTTTAAATAAAAGTAATAATATATATATATATTATATTAAAAGTAATTCTATAAATAAATAATAAATTTTACTATTTTAAAATCCATAATATGCAATTATAAAAATTAATATAAATAGAAATATATAGTTATATTGATTAATTATTACTCTATCCGTTTCTTTTATAAGATACATTTAACCGAATTACTCATACCAATAAAAGTTGTTAAAATCGATTAATTTTATTGGAGTTTTAAAAAATATTTTAACTTTCTAGTTTTACCCATATCTAATATCATTAACTAACAACATTAACATTTAATAGTTGGAAAGACATTAAAGTTAATAAGGATAAATAAGGAAAATGGTAATAAACTAGTGTTCGACCCATGCGATGCATGGATATTATTATTCAAATGGATTTTTTATACTGAATACTATAATATATTTAATTTAATTAATATAAATATGTAAACTTTGGAACAATGTAAACTCAAACTGGTGATCGACTCGGTCCAGGTACTGAATCACTGCGTCACTGGTCGAACCGATGAGTCACTGGTTGAATCGCATGAACCAATATATATTAAAATTAGTCGGGTACCCGTGCGTTACACGGGGCAGAAATAAGAGGAAAATGGTAGAGAATTGGTGGTTAAATTTAGTTTAAGAAAAGAGGAATGAAATTGTAAAACAGTAATTAGTATAAAACAAAGAATGATGGGAAATAATTATAAGACTAACCATTATAACATATATCATTAAGTCAATTACTTAATACTCCATTCGTCCCTTATTATAAGACCCTTTCAACCGTTTCACACAGTTTAAGAAAAGTTAGTTAATGTATTGATCTTTTAAAAAACATAACAGCATTCCAAATATACCCCTATTTAAAAGTCACTATATTTTAGAGACATTAATTGTGACATGGTGAAAGACTTCAAAAGTCACTTTCCAATGGTGTAGTTGGGCATGTAGGTAAAACTTCATTAATTATTCACACTTATCAATATATGGGAAATAAAAAGAGTTGAATATTAATGAAGGGCAAGTATGGAAAAAATTATTGTTTTACCTAAAAATTTGCAAAGGGTCTTATATTGAGGGACACTCAATTCTTCTAGAAGGGGTCTTATAAATAGAGACGGAGGGAGTAGTAAATATTGGTAAAGGTTGTTGCTTCTAGCAAGCATTTTTCTTATAAGTCATAAAAAATGAAATTGGTCTTTAATTTGTGACTGAAATAATTTGTTCTCCATATTCAAAAATTAGGGAAAAAATTTCTCAGATGGACCTGAAAACAAAGGTCGGAAATGTTATATAGGATATTATAGAATATGCTATTTGTTGTTAGGTAATAATTGCAATGAGAATGCATTGATCAACAATAAAAAAATGTATAATAATAAATATTTAATAATAAAAGAATTGAGTAGCAACCTAATTTAAATTCTGGAACACTTCTTTGTATACAACATTTGTAGTTGTGTCTGAAACTCTTGCTTCGTCGTCAGTTATGAGTAATTTCAATACTGCTCTGTTTGTGACTCTGGATACTGCAAAATATAATTGGCCATGAGATAAGACAGGTTTTGGCAAGTAAATACCCACATGCTTCAAAGATTGTCCTTGACTTTTATTGATGGTCATTGCAAATGATACAACAACAGGGAACTGTCTTCTCTGAAACTTAAAAGGTATTCTATTATCCGATGGGGTCAATGAAAGTTTGGGAATGAATACTTTTTGGCCCACATTAACTACAGAAATGACTTTAGCTTCCAAAACATGTGTCTAACTGAGTAATAATTAGCCTAGTACCATTGCATAAACCTGAAGATTGATCAATGTTTCTTAACAGCATTACTGGTGTGCCAATTTTCAACTTCAATACATGATTTGGAAGTCCTGATGAATTAATTGTGTTCCAAAATTCTGGAGTATGAATTTCATCAGAAGTATTTGAATTAACACTATCTGAAAATGGAGTGTCAAAACTGAGGTAGGTTTTTTCTTCTCTAGGCAGCAATGACAACATATATTCATTCAAATTGAACACAATGTTGTTGGTTTGTGCTAAAATAGCTCGATTTTGGAAAAATGATTCATCATGAATGTTATGTAACAATGAAGGATAAGTACTTTACACAATACTTGCAATTGGATCAAGAGAATCTGAAATTAGTAAATCCTGTGGAATTTGAATACTAACCTCTCCATCATTTAGTTCTCTAATGGTTCCATCACCAATACTAAGCACCCTTTCTGAGAATTTCTTCACTTCTTCTACATCCAAATCAGAGCAGCCAGTTTGGAGCCTCATGTTTTTTGTTAATGTGAAGACCTCACAATATCTCCAAAGGTATGATGCATTGATGCTAGAATGAACCACATCTTGCCTTGATCCTTTAGGAATTACTGGAAGAACGCGGAAGTGACTCTAACTTTCCATGAATTTGCCATTTATCACTTAACGACGAAACTTTGCTTATTTCTTTTTTTAAGCATCGGCGAATCAAATGATATTTTTGTTCTAATTTTTGCCTCTTCTTCTCCCTCTGAATCAAACTTTTCTTTGCCATAATGGTTCATTTCCTATTAGTATCAATGATAGAAGTCGTATCCTAGATGTAGAAATATAAGAAGGCGGTTCCCCTTCTCCATAGAAGGAAATGAGATTTTTGCAGATACAATAAAGAATTAAATTAACCAAATTTACCCGATGTAGAAGCAATCAAGAAAGCTGCATAAGTAAATATGTAACCCACCGAAAAGTGGGCTAATCCAACCAATCTTGCTTGTACAATGGAAAGAGCCACTGGTTTATCTCTCCATCGAACCCCAAACACTATGACTTTTCCCCCAAAAGGTCTATTTAAGTTGTCACTGTTTGAGAAACGCATGATGTCCCGAAGTGTTCTGTCTACCGCCTCAAAACAATGCTTATGTGTCATTGGTGCTTCATCTCGGATTATTAATTTTTCTCTAACAATAAGTTCTGCCAAATGACTTCCTTGTTTAATGTTGCAAGTAAAGTTCTCGTCCACATTTATTGGAATTGAAAATCTTGAGTGAGCTGTCTTGCCTCCTGGAATCAATAAAGCAACAATGCCACTTGATGCAACATTAAGGACAATTTCTCCCTTGCTTCTAATAGTTGTTGAAATAGTTCTCCAAATAAAGGTTTTCCCTATACCTCCATATCCATAAAGGAAAAAACATCCTCATTTGTTGTTAGAAACAAATGTCATGATTTTTTCATAAATATTTCTTTGCTCTGAAGTCATTTTATTCAATAGTTGTTGAAGCTCAAAAGCTAATTGTTGCCTATCATAGTTTAGCTCATCAAAAATCAATCTATTGATGGACTGATTTACATCGTTAAGATCTGGTCGGGGCATTGTCCTAAAATCTGATAATCTCTTACCATTACTTTGCAACAATTTGTCTATCTCTACAAGTGCCAAATTTTTTAGTTTATCCTCAGAAAGAGTTAAATCTGTAGTTCATGCATAAAAAATTTAAAAAATATTTAGGTGTTATGATTATAAATGACATTGATGCATCTCATAATAGAAAAAAATTGAAAGCAAGTAATGATTTACATAAAGATAACATACCATTTCGTTGCAAAATTGATCATTGTTTATGAAGAATGTCATCACTTAGAAATTCCCATGTTTTTTTCCAAACAAATTCAAGAGTGGAAATTTGATTTGATAGCAACAATGTTTTGAATAGCTTTCTAAGATACGTTGCAGTGCCCTAGGGGCTTGCTTCTTTGATTGCATCAATGTACTCCTTATCATCATCTAGGAGTCTCATAGCATAACAAGCATCTTTGAAGGTGGGATATATCACATTGTTAACAGTCCTTATCTGTAGATATGATGATGGCCCTTTGGCTGTTGTTAACAATATCCTTATGTAGTAAAGCTCTCCACTTCCAAGGGGAACAAAATACAACCTTCCAATAGAAAATCATGATTTCCTTCGAGTCCAACAACGATCTTGAACAATCCAAACAAATTTTGTAGGAAATTCAGCATAAGATTTCTTGCTTCAGGATACATTGTATTGGCTTCCATCCATGACAAAAATTGGGATTGATGAACCCGCGATTTATCAATCAGAGCATCAATAAAGTCATTGTCATTGAATACAACCATGTGCTCATTTGGCAAGTGAAAAGTCAATCTCTCAACGGATAGTTGCCTAAAATGAATGTTAAATGCAAATATTCTCCAAGCTGCCTCACATGAAGACAAATATCTGCAGTCATAATACATCTTGATTTCATCAACTTCTTGACTGTCTTTCCCAGCTTCATAAAATGTTGTTGTGACACGATCATGCCCTTTGTTCACATACTTGAAAAGATATTTGATTGACCTAGATTGATTGCACCATTCAACATTGATATGTGCATGATATTTCAAAAGAAGCTATCTGTTGCATGGCACTACAAATCTATTATCAATGATATATTTTCCTTTCATAACTTTTCTTCCATCATCTATTCTCTTATATAAGGGTTAACCATCTTGATCTATAGCTATTTTATCCAAAAATTTCTTAGGAAAGTATTTGGTGCACCTCCCATTTTGCATGCATGGAGATCTAAAATTTTGAGGACCACATGGACCATGAATCATTAAGTCTTCACTATATTAAACAACTCAAGGTCAGCATGTTCATCTGAAATTTCAGCTGAAATG
The DNA here is from genome assembly GCA_026901365.1 of Sesbania bispinosa. Taxonomy (NCBI): domain Eukaryota; kingdom Viridiplantae; phylum Streptophyta; class Magnoliopsida; order Fabales; family Fabaceae; genus Sesbania; species Sesbania bispinosa. The sequence goes on along the minus strand of QLOH01000045.1, from coordinate 796,143 downwards.
ATTTTATCATTATCATTGGGAGTTGGATATCTATGCTCTGGATGCAAGAATATAAGGATATGAGCATGCGGTAATCCACGCTTTTGAAATTCAATTGTATATATGACTACAACATAAATAAGGACATTATCAGCATATAATTATGATAATTATAGATAAAATAAATAATTTGTATTACTTCTAATGAGCATAAGAAGGATTAAAATGATATAGCAACATACCTGCTTTCACTTTGCCAAAAATTGAGCCTTCTTTAATATCCTTCATTAATTGAGTTAGCTTCATCTTGAACACTCGACAAATAATATTTGGCCTATCCTCTGATCTGAGGCCTTGGGTTGTCATCAGTCTAACGATTTCAGGCCACTTATGATTACATGTGAATGTAATAAATAAATCTAGATAGCCAGCCCATCTACATATTCTCATAGCATCTTGGTAATTTTGAAACATATATTTTGCTCCGCCGGTAAAGGATGAAGGCAACACAATACGCTTTCCAAATGTGGCTGGATTGGTTTCTCCTTTGAGTATTGCTTCAGAAAGTCCTTTGTACATTTCCGCTCTTAATTCTTTTTGATGAGTTCTTATGTAAGTTAACTGAGATGATTCTATCATGCTATAAGCATCGACCACAAATTGTTGAAACAGACGTTTGGACTTCAATAGTGGAGAATTCTCTTTGTATCTTTGTTGAAGTCGAAATGCAAAAAACTCTCTCATTATGACTTTTTTCCTTTTTTTGGAAGATTCTAATGAAAACTCATTATAGGGCACATCATCCCTATATCCATCTTCTCCTCGAGGAAACAGTGGAGGGTATTGCAATGGTAAATATGCAACACTTATGATAGAGATGCGTTTCAAAAAGCCTCCTTGACTTTGTACTATAACATCTCTCTCTGCATTACTGGTATCAAAGTCTCCTACAATTAATACAACTACTTCAAATGTCGTTGGCAAGTTATATCTTCTACCATCTCCTCCTTTTTTTCCTATGAGCCTCAATCGCACATCTGACATATTGTTTTGTTGAAAGCGGTCTCTAATCATTCTATATGTCTTTGCATATGGATGATATCTATCAAGCATGTCCTTAAGATCTTTGACTATTGAAGAATGCATTTGTGCATTATCATCTTCCATTCTACATCAATGAAGGTGAAAAAAAATACTATATCAAGTGGAAAACAAAATGAGATTGGTTAAAAAAACATAAATAATTTGCAAAGTATCTAATATAAGTAAATTTGTTATTACCCGACAACATTCATTCTATTTGTCAGCTAATGCTCGGTATCATAAACGTAAAGCTGAGAAAACTTTGGTTGTGACCCTATTGATGGAAGTAAACTTCCGATTCTGTGGTAATTTTCTCCTCCCATAACAAAAATTGGAGGAGCATTGCCTTCATTGATTGCCTTGTCTATTTGACCTCCCATAGATGTAACATCCCGCAAAATTAGGAACTTTGATAACTCATTAGGCTGAAAATAAAGGAATCATGTGTTAGTAATTAAGAAAAGGTAAGTCGAGGAATTAGGGGCTAAAACTTAGTTATATAACCAAGTTCAGGATTTTGTCTAAGTAAAATTAGTAAATTTGGCTTGCTGGTAATCGATTACAGAGAGTTTGTAATCGATTACCAGAGAACTGAGTCTTTGGTAATCGATCACCAGGAGTTTGTAATCGATTACCTGAGAGCAGGATTTGTGGTAATCGATTACTCACAGTCTGTAATCGATTACCCGAGAGCTGAATTTTTGGTAATCGATTACCATAAGTTGTAATCGATTACCAGTTTGCCAGAAAGGATTTTTAGTGTTATTTTCGCTGCTGGTAATCGATTACAATGGGTCTGTAATCGATTACCATCAGTTAAATGACTTAAAATCTGCAACTTAAAACATAACATTTTCATTTCTTTCTTTCATAAAAGAAACCTAGAGAGAGGGGGGTTCTAGAGAGAAGTTTCACAATCAAGGCTTGGAGAAGGAGAATTGAGGCAAGGAAACTACTTCATCTACCTTCTCAAGAGGGATTTCACTCTTGGGTGAGTATAACTCACTTGTATAATAGAGATTAGTTAGCTCCTACTTTGCATGAACCCTCCCCTTTTCTTCCCCTTTTCTTGATGATGATTGATGCTTGTTTGGATTGGTGTAATCATGTTGTTTGTAGTGATTATCGATAGATTGAGCATATGAGTATAGAATCGAGCGTCGAAATCCTTAGTTTCGAAGTTTTTGAAACTATCGAAACTATCGAAACTAACGAAATCCCTCGATTGTAACTCATACACTCATTCGAATCAGTTAAAGTTCTTTGATTAAAGCTATTTTATAGCTTGATATGGTTGTTCATAGAGTTTGAATTGAAAATGTGGGCTTGTTATTCGTAGAGTTGAAAATAGCGAGATCTACGAAATTGTCGATATGCTCAATTTATGAACCCAACTCCTTGATCTCCCTTTCTATTTAGTTATTTTGAATGATTTAGTAACGTTTGCTTAAGATTGAGTGATTGATGCTAGGATTTGCCTGAAAAACCTTGAATGTCGAAGTTTACGATACCTGCAAACTTACGAAAAGTGTTATCATGTGCATCTGAATAATGTAAGCCGGTTTCGACCGTGAGTTAATTAAGTCGGCCTTTGCGCTGTGAGTTAAAAATCAAGTAATTAAGTAAAACACGACTTCAGTCCAGTTTGGGTGGGATTCGTCCCCGGGAAAGCCGGTTCCCGTAGTCTGAGCTCAGGTCTAACTCTAGAAAGTGATAAGATCATGCCTACTGGGCACAGCAGTGAGTGCATCATAAGCATCATAACTTGCATTACTCAACATTTCACATTGATCGAATTATGTATTGTTTTTGGGTTGTTATTTCCAAATGGTAATCATGTTTTATGTATTTGGATACAGGAATGTGTAAGTTATGCAGTTTGTTGAATCGTTAATTTGTCATTGATATCTGCTCCCTGCATTCATGCATGCGGTTGTATTCACTGGGATTATTATCTCACCCCACATTTCTGGGACATATTCTAGTGGTGCAGGTACCTCCGGTTAGATTGAGGCAGTTTCAGGTGATGGTGGAGCTGAGTCTTATTTCAGCAGAGAGATTAGTTTAATAGGAGTAGTTCCTGGATTACTTATATTTGTATATTTGGTTATTCACTGAAGTGTATTGATGTAAATTGTATAAGTGAAATTATTTCTGAGTTGGCCACTGAGGCCTAGTTGTGCTCTTATGATATGTATGATATCGAGTTGTATTGGTTTTGCTGATTTTCAGGATAAGCTGAATTTGGCAATGGTCCGGTTTTTAGGGGAGACTCTGTCGGATTTCCGGTATGAGTTCATTGAATCACACTTATCTAAGTGTGAATCTTTCCCTGAACTTAAGTAGGTTTCATACTTAATTAAGGTCTTTAATGTTTGTCTTGTTTTGGCTTAAGCTAATCGTTGGAAAGTTTAAGCAATTGTATGACGATATCGAAAATTTAACGAAATGATTTCAAGGATCTTAGGAATAGTGTCTCCAACGGGCATTATTTCTGAAACTAGAAATTAGGGCGTTACAATAGAGGTAAATGAGAACATCAAGTTGAATGATCTAATATTTTGCAAGAAATATCTATTTCTTTTATCCTTCTTATCAAATAAATCATTCAAGATTGCAGGAGGCTCCAATAAGTACGACAACTTTATCTTTCCTTGCATGCAGCATAGTGCAAATTTTGGATTTTTTGGTCTGTGTGACTTTTGCACACGCTCCGAGTACCATAATATAGACCCATAAAATGTACATTCACATGTTGGGTCACCTAAGTCTAAATAATCTATAGAAAATGGAAATTTATTATTAGTATTATATAGCATTAACAAAATTAAGTTTGCATAATGAATATATCTAAAGTAGAATCAACAATTTCCTCGTAATCCAGTTCGTTATCATCATGTTCATTGCCTTTGCCATCGGTGCATTCATCACCTTCTTTATGAAGATTAATTATAAAAAATAGGTGCATAAAATATAGTTAGTATGTCCTTTCTCTTGTCAATTTATTATAAATAGTACCACCATAATAATATAAAATGGATTTTAGAAATCATAAAAAAAGGCTCACCAATATCTTCAATAGGTGGAGAAGCATTTATATCAGGAATGTTAAGTAAGGGGCTTTCTACATCATTCTTTGAAGGTTCATCATCTGTAACATCTCGTAATTTAGAACTTATATTGATTCATAAGAATGAGATAAGAGAATGTATGATTGATAATTAAGAAAAGAAAGTCAAAGAATTTGGGAAATGAAACTTAGTTTAAAAACCAAGTTACAGAGTTTTCGCTCAAGCGAATTGTGCAGATAAACCTTGAAGTTTTGATTGTTGTAAAATTCACTTAAGCGAATAAGTTTTCGCTCAAGCGAATATCAGGGGTCTGGGAGAGGCTCTCTGGACAATTTTCGCTCAAGCGAAAGAAAATTAGCTCAAGCGAAAATCATCCAGAGAGGGTGTTTTTCTTATGTCATTTTCGCTCAAGCGAATTGGATTCGCTTGAGCGAAATTGTGTTTGTTTGCATGCAACTGTCCCATTCGCTCAAGCGAAAATAATTCGCTTGAGTGAAATTTCACTTATAAGTTCAGAATTTGTCACTTAGAACAGATTTTCACTCTTTTTCTTCTTCTTCTTCTTAGAGATAGAGAGAGAGAGAGAGATACTAGGTTAGAGGGAGGAGGTAATTCGAAGCTTGGACGGGGTTTTGGAGCTAGGAATCACCAATTGATTCACGTTGGATCCGTTCTTCTTCCTCCAATTCCTAGTCTAAGTGAGTACAACTCACTAATTGTGATTTCCTCTTGAAAAATTCTATTGTGCATGCCCCCAATTCTTAACTTCCCTTTTCTAATTAGAGTTCTTAGATAGTAATTGTGTTCTTGTAACTAGATTAGAGTAGTATTTGTTGAATTAGAGTTTAAATCGAGAATAGAAAGTGATTAATATGCGTAGGGTCGAAACTCTCGAAATTGTCGAAACTAGCGAAATTGTTTGTATTGATTATATATGAATTCTTGTATTGCCATACTATTATGATTATGTTAATTAAAGTAATTCAAGCCGGCCTTTGCGCTATGAGCAAAACTTATGTAATTACGTTTTAAAACACGATTTCAGTCCAGTTTGGGTGGGATTCGTCCCCGGGAAAGCCGGTTCCCGTAGTCTGAGCTCAGGTCTAACTCTAGAAAGAGATAAGAACATACCTGCTGGGCACAGCAGTGAGTGCATCATACTTGCATATTAGTTTTAAGTGATTATGGTTTATGAATCATGTATGATTTGTGGAATGACATTGATAACTGGTCCCTGTATTCATGCATGTTATTTGTATTCGCTGAGATTTTTATCTCACCACGCGTTATGTGGATTATTTAGTTGAGCAGGTACCACCTCGATCAGACTCTCAGTCCGGGAGATGAAGTGCAAGTGGGATGGATTTCTTATTTCTTTTTTGTTTGTTTGAGATGATGTAACTTGTCTGTATATACTTATGATAGTAAAGTTTGTGTTTGTTTTAGAAGATCCTTTGTAAATTCTAGTGATTTGGTGTACAGTATAAATCTATGATTATGTGAGTAATGGTTGGTCTTGTTATGTCTTGTGTAATTCTTAGAATCGTTCTCTGAGTTGTCGGATTTTCGTTGGATTCTTGACAATTTAGCAAACATGTTGATATCGAAATTGTCACGTTATAAATTCTAAGTTAGGAATTTGGTTTCCAACGAACTAAATTCTGATTTTGAAATTTAGGGCGTTACATCATCATCTAAAAAATAGAATAAAAAATTCAATTTATTGGTTATTAAAGGTATATCCATTTGAATTTAATGAACCCTTTGAATAAAAAATGAATATATAAAGTATTTTAAATAAATATTTAATATAGTCATAAGCATACGTGATAAATTTGTATACTCAACTTCATTTGCTCTTCTTGAATTTGGAGTAATGTTTTCGATAAATTTGTATACTCAACTTCATTTGCTCTTCTTGAATTTGGAGTAATGTTTTCGATCATAGTAAGCTGTGAAGTTTCCCTAGATTTTATCACAAATTTTCCCGAACGAAATCTGGTGGCATGTTCAATGCTTTTCGATGTCTGGGATGTCATTCCCTTTTTTTTCTTGGCTTGATATATGTAATGTTGCCCTTTGGGAAGTCAATGTGTTAACTATAATTGAAAACGAAAGATAATTATTTCACAAATATTGAGTATCTCTACTTAATTTGTAAGATTTTATTATTATGAAGTAAATGTAAATATTAAAAATGTACCATTTGTAATATCAGACAATGGAGTGGTTACACGACTTCCCATTTTTATTGTAGACGGTGTACAAAAGCCATCATTTGCAATGGAATTTGACGACAACGACAAAGGAACATTGTACACTGCATTAAAAAGTTAGAATATTTAATCTTTGGTAATTAAATATTAAGTTGAAAAAGAGGATATAATTGTCATTAAATTATTAAATATAACATACCATTTGTAATGTTGGAGAGTGGAACAATTTGGTTGATAAAATATGTCCCATCAACATGATTTGAGCTCTCATCCTCAACAGTCATTTTACCATCACCATTATTAACCTCTTCCGTTTGAGAATTTAATTTTATTTATGTTCGCTTTCTTTTGTTGTGAACGGATCCAACCATTTATAATTTATGTTTTCTGAAACAATGAGAAAAAATAACTTAGCATTAACAAAAGCTTTGAACATTATATGTGGTCAAGTAATATTTTATAACAACGGATGAATTAAAATTATATATGTATAATTGTCTATATAATACAACTAAAATGATATAATGATTAATGTGGAAATAATGGAAATTAAATGATATGAAGTACCTATAACTAAATATAAGAAATCTATAGCAAATATATTCATCGTATTTGAATATACAACTAAAACCAACCTTATGAATATAGGGTACTTCTTTGATACTCTTAAATCTATCAGTAGTTAATATTTATCATTATTATTGTTATTAAAATATTAATCTATATTAAATGTGACATGGATTATTCAATAGATAGTAACAACGAAAAATATAATTCAAAGGAAATATTAAGTATTGGCAAATATTAAGGTGTTAAGCAATAACATACATCGTAGAAGAAGCTCTACTCTATAAAGATATGTTGAAGGAGAAAAGGAATGTTGAAGGAGCTATACTATCTAATAATATATTGAAGGAGGAGAAAAGAAATGAAGAAGGAGATTGGGGAGGTATAAAGCAAATGACTCTTTCAAATAGAGTTCTATATATAAGGCATTAAGGGAAGCTTTAATTGCCTCAAAGTTCAAAGTTTTGTGGAAGTTGAAAAAGCTAAAAACTTTTGAAGTGCCCAACACTGATTTAATTATTTTTTAATTAATTATATTTGGAAGAAAATAGCTTTAACATGTTGGAATAGGAATCAGTTTGTAACTATTGAAGTGCTCAACAATGACTTGGCTAGTTGTTTTATTATTATTTTGTACAACTCAAGATTGCACGTAAAAGCTTCATGAAGAGCCTAACACAAATTTAATATATTGGAACTACATGTTCACAATAATGTGTTATTTTGAGATGTGTGCAGTTTTTGTAAAACGTTAACAATTAATTTCTTCTCCACCTGGTCATTAGTCACAATCATTTGAGATATTCAATGACCCATATCAAAAGTCACATAATGACTAATATCAATAGTCTCCCTGGATACTCCCAAGGAAAAAAAATAGCATTCATTCATGCTTTAGAAAATGTAAAGCCACACAACATGAATAGACTCCATAATTATTAACAGTACCCAATATAATCAATCAATAAAACATCATTTTTCAAATCATCATCATACTTCATCTTATGCATGTGTAACAATTTAGCGGAGACAATATTAGTAAATAAACATGAAATTGTTGTTCAAATACATGGCAATAACAACAAACAAACTGGAAATATGTTTCAAAAATATTAGAAATTTGCCCAAACATACTCGGCTAAGATAATTCAAGTTAAACATAAAAATAAAATCAAAATTTCAAATTTTCTCCTTTTGCTCTATCTTTATCTTCACTGGTTTGTTCAGTTTGGTTCTCGAAGTCTGAGTTCCACCCTCCTCAATCGATGGGGAAAGTTGACCAGTGTCAAAAGTTCTCTTCCCATTAGTTTTGCTCAATGGAGTGACTTCAACATCATCAAGTTCATTATCCTAAAACAACATGGGCCCCAATTAATCATAGCTAATAAGTCATGAGGAAAAAGTATATTTTAATAAAAATATAATTATAGATGAAATACAATTAATAATCTAACATAAAGAAAAAAACATATATAAAAAATAGAATATATAATATAAAGTTAAAGTCAGAATGTTGGTTGTAATTTGAGTCAACATATAGTTATCAATAATTGCAGAAAATTCAAGTCTACAATGAGAAATAAAACTAAATAATAATCTAAATAAAGCAGAATTGTAAACCATAAACAAGTAAAGGTGATTAGTTAAAAACAACACACACACACACATATATATATATATAAACTTTAGAAATTAAATGGCTTACTTTAATCTGTTGGGACATGAGAACTTTAGAGGCTGAAACTTCTTGCTCAGTTGTATCCTTCATAAACAACAAACAATAAAGAAATAAGAATTTCATGGATGAAATCTATATATGAATACCTATAGGCAAAGAAAGAGACTAAATCCATAACAGCCTACCATCCGAATACATAGAGAAGAGAAAGATCATCAAATTTCAGACCAAAATCATCAAGCCAATTTGGAATTACAAAAACACTAAAGACTATGAAAAGGAAAACCATAAATGCTGTAAATTGGCATGCATAACAAAACCCTTATGTAGTAGACCTTAAGTCCCTGGTGAGCAAAACTAATGAGGTAAAACAATTCCCCAACCTAGAGTGAAATATCTCTTCAATCCATTATGACAAATGTAAATCAGACACAGCAAAACTTTTTTTATGCAAGCCATGAAGAGGATAAAGTAATTGATAATGTAATCACATGTAAAAGCAACCCAAATACAGATACAACTTTAAGGAAACAGAAAAAAAAGGTGCAAAAATTCAACTCAACATTATTTATAATAACAAAAAAAAGCATATGAATACCTATAAGCCAAGAAAGAGATTAAATCCATAACAACCTACCATCCAAATACATAAAAGATGAAGTAAATCATAGAGTCACAAGAAGAGGGGTTGAATTGTGACCCTTGAAAACTTTTGGTCCAACTTGCAAGTACTTTGAACAACTTACTGATCTCTGCTCAAGGAATGCCTTGGTTATCAGAAGTTTCTTCTAGAAGATAGTGGTTAGTGTATAATGCCAACTAAGTAGATTAAAGAGTAAAACGTCATTTCAGTCCCTGAAACTGCAAACCTCCCTTCACGTTAGTCCTTCCGTTAAGGGGAGTCAATTAACGTCGTAAGTTGTGCATATGTGGCACGTTAAAGTCTACGCTAGTAGTCCACGTGTACCACAGTTGAAGGAGAAGGACTAAATTGAACCTTTGGGCAAAATACAGGGACCAAATTGAAAGTAGGGAAAACGTCTTTTGGGTTGATTCTAAAATTTCCCACCTTTTTTACCTTCCCTTGCCTTGCCACCCGCTTCAGTAAACCTCCAAGGTAAAAAACCCTAACTGCAAGAAAACTCCATTACCATTTGTACTTGTTTTCTCCTGTTGCATGGCCTGTTTGCTTGGTGAGGAGAAGGTGTGGTGATTTCAGGTTCTCATTCATATTGCAATCAAACGGTTTGAAAGGTGCGTTCTTGTCCTCTGCTTTTCGTTTTTCTTGTATCTCATAACCGGTGATTTTTTACTGTAAAAGATAATTTCTAATGTAATGGATGTGTGGTCCCGTGAGAGAAGGTTTCTTTTTTTAACGGTTTTGTGGTGGTCCATTAAGTGTAATAGTTCTTTTAGTAATCTTTTTTGTCTCTGTTTTACTGGTTTATGGGTTTAAAAAGCTTTAATCAAGGTTGTAATATTACTTGTAATGTGTACTTGTACATGATGTCTAGGTTAGTAACAGTGATCATGCACCATGGAGGAAAGTTGATGAGGAATGAAGACAATGAGCTTGATTACATAGGGGGTGAAATGGATGTTTGGGAGGACCTTGATTCAGATTATATTAGTAGGTTCATGATCATTGACTTATGCAAGTTACACCATTATCACAAGAAAGATCATTGTTATTGGTTATCCCCGGAAAAAGTCTGGAAGATGGTCTGAGGGAGCTGAGGTGGGACTGTGATACAGATGTGCTTGACATGTGCATTGCTTCTATGCGTAATGATGGGAAGATTGAAGTTTTTATTGAGCACCCTGTGGTGGAAAACCCAACCTTTTCTAAAAGCAGGGCTGATGTAGGTGAAAAGGAAGGAGCTGAAAATGTTAAAGAAAAAGATGAATCAGGTTTTGTTCATGAGGAAAATGAAGCAGCTGAAAATGTTGTTGGCAATGATGAAGAAGGTTTTGTTAATGAGCAAAATGTAGGAGCTGAAGAGACCAATGAGGGGGGTATGGATGTTACTGCTGAAGGTGAACATGTAGGGGATGCTACTTATATGATAAGTGATTAATTCTTATAGGGACTTATTTGATAAGTGGTTAGTTCTTACAGGGACTAATTTGGTAGTAAGTTGTTAGTTACAGGGACCAATATGATTTTGTGAATTATGATTGAATGGACTGTCATGGTATCTTTTACTTTGATACAGGGGTTGATTCCTGCCATGCAGGAAGTAATGCCAGGGGTGGCTCATAGGTATTGTGCTATGCACCTGTGGAGGAATTTCATTAAGCAATGCAAAGACAAGGATTTAAGGACAATTGTTTGGGAGTGTGCAAGGTCAACTACTCCAGCATAATTTATAGCCAATATGGAAAGATGCAAGAGGAAGGATGAGAAAGCTTGGGCATATCTTGACAAGTGGCCAAAGGAAGCATGGACCAAGACATACTTCAGTGAATATCCTAAGGCAGATAACATATTCAATAATACATGTGATGTATTTAATGCAAAGATTGTCAAATTTAGGGGCAAACCAATCTTGACTTTAGCTGAGGAAATCAGGTGTTATGTAATGAAGACAATGGCTAACAACAAGCTAAAGTTAGCTGCTCACAGAGGATAGTTGGCCCCAATGCAGAAAAGTAGACAAGATAAAGAGAAAAAGGAAAGCAACAAGTGGACACCAGTGTGGTCAGGTGATAGTGATGGAAATAGATATGAAGTGCAACAATGGTTGGCCAAAATTGATGTCAATTTAAGTGCTCAAACTTGCACCTGTAGGTACTGGAAACTAACAGGTAAATTACTTGTACTTATATGTTCATAACCCATTAATTCTATTAAGATATGTAATCAGATGCCATTTTTTGTTTTAAGAATTCCTTGCATGCATGCTGTTGCAGCTATTGCTTACAAGAATCAGAAGCCAGAGGATTATTGTCATGGATGGCTGACAATGGGTTCCTATAATGCTACCTACCAATATTTTGTGAAGCCCACCCAAGGAGAGCAGTATTGGACCCAGACCAATTATGACAAGCCTACTCCACCTCCCATCAAAAGAGCTCCTGGCAGACCCAAAAAACAGAGGAAAGATGGCAATGAGAAAGTTGTGCAGAACAGAAAATTAAAGAGATCTTACCCTCAATGCATCTGCTCTAGGTGTGGAAACCAAAATCACAATGTTAGAAATTGTCACAATCATGGTTGCATCCCTAAACCTAGAGGATGGAAGCCATCTCAGCCTACAACACAGGAAACTCAAGGAAACCAAACTCCATCAGATTCTGCTGCAAGTGCACAGGGGCCTCAATCTGAAATTGACATTTCCCAATCACAACCAACTCCACAACTTGACCTCTCACAGAATGACAACAACTCTCAGGTACTTTCTAACTCTATTTAGTTAAGAATTGTAATTGAAATTGCTATATAATGAACTTTTCATTTTGCAGCAACTTGGTCATCCTGGTCTCACACCCACAGCTGACACAACCAGAACTCAACCTCCAACTATGACCATAGGGGTAATACTGTGACCAAACAACAATGTTTCCAAAATTTCAAACTGGTTTTTGAAATTTCAGATTTCTGACAGCAGGTTTTTTTTGCTTGTAGGCACCATATAGACCACCTGCCTTTCCACCACATTCAGCTACCAGACCACAAGTTGCAACACAACCAGCCAATCTTCGTTATAGGCCTCCACCTGTTAGAGGTGTAACAAGGCAGCCACTTCCAGCTGCATCACCTACCTCTGCTGCTAATCCATTGGGCACTAACATGACATTCATGCCAACTCCAGGATACAGGGCTCCACCACCACCAAATCCATGAGAGCCGAAATAGTCTTTTTTTTTTTTGTTTAGGCTTCAATGCATTATTGACTGCACAATTTAGGTGCTTGGATTCTTTTTTGAAATTATGTTATAGCTCATGCTACTGGTTTATGCTACTACAAATTATGTAATAGTTTAGGTGCTTGGATCTTTTTTGAGAAATTATGTAACTGCAGAATACATACTGCAGGGATTATGGTCTTTATTCCATTTTGTACATGCAGCACACAAACTGCTTGGATTTACACATGGCCTATGTCTTTATAGATCTATTCATTTAAGTTATGCAAGAAACCTTGACTTTATTTCTATTAAATATGCTACTGCAGCAATGCTCATTCATGACAAGTGCAGTTAATTAACACCAAAACCAAATGAAAAACAATTTAAACAAAGTCAGAGCCAAAGCACCAAAGATAGCCAAATGCTAATTTCATTGCCATTCATATCATTATAATCAAAAACCAAGAACAGCAGTACATGGAACGGTTGCATTATACTGCACTACAACCATTTACACATTAAAACAAAAAAAAAAACACTAACAGCATCATGAAAACTACATGGACAATACTAAGTACTTTGAACCCCATCCTTAATCCCTTCACCTCAATTTGCAAATTGTCAATCTTTCTTAAAAGCTTAATTTTCCAAAATTCATTCTCTGTAGCTCTATTTCCATCACTTGCAATCATATCACTTTCTTCATCAACCCACGAAAGTACCCGCATCTCAGAAGATCATCCTGCAAAATTTCCGATTTAAGGTAGGACCAATAGGTGGGAGAAATTGTATCTAAGTTGGTTTACAACTTAATAAAAGCAATGAATAGGCTACAATTTACCTTTGCCAGTGCACAGGTGTAGAATGCTCTACCAGGATTTCTTTGTGTCTTGGAGGTACGAAGTGCAGCTTTCCTCCCACAGTTGCAGAATCGGATGGGTCTTCCACTGCCTCCACCACTATTAACTCCCCTCAATCTCGTTGTACTGTTAGATTCATCATCAAATTGTGATTGAGAGCTTCTTCCAGTCATTTTTGCACAGGAAACTAGGGTTTAGCCCAAAAAATTGGGGAAGGTAACAATGGGGGAAATGTTGATTTAAGGAAAGATAAACGTTTTCCCTACTTTCAATTTGGTCCCTGTATTTTGCCCAAAGGTTCAATTTAGTCCTTCTCCTTCAACCGTGGTACACGTGGACTGCCAGCGTGGACTTTAACGTGCCACATATGCACAGCTAACGACGTTAATTGACTCCCCTTAACAGAAGGACTAACGTGAAGGGAGGTTTGCAGTTTCAGGGTCTTTTCTTTAATTTCTGCCCATTCAGAGACTAATATGACAACGACTAACACTTTTAGGGACTAAAATGACGTTTTACTCTAGATTAAAACTATCTTCTTAAAGGAAAGAAAAATAATAGGGACCAATATCATCAAAATTATTCTTCCATATAATGTATTTAATGTAGTTACAACTCAGAATAAGGTTTAGAAGAATAATATAATGTTTATGCAGTTATGCAGAAGCAAAACAATGAATCTGTCACTTTAAACCAATCTTCTGAAGGGTCAAATGATTTTGTATTTTAATAAAACTTTCCAGAATAGTTATTTAACCAATAACTAATAAGATTATGTGAGAAAAATTGTTCAAAAGAATAGTATAAAGTTTCTGCAGTTGTATAGAAGCAATACATTGAATCTGTCACTTTAAACCAATCTTCTGAAGGGTCAAATGAACTTGAAACTTGATGAAACTTTCCAGATCTAATATTTGACTAGTAAACAACCAGAATATAAAGTTAAATCTTATTAAAATCAAGTTTGTAAGGATCTAGTAGTTTGAACCCCAAGTTCAATGTTGAACAATGGACAAATTTTAAGAAATGTGCTTCTAAAGCACCAAACAGTTTCATAATTTAATGAAACTTTCCATATCAGTATTTTAACTGATATGGATATAATTTATGTGAAAATATTAGTTCAAAAATAGGTTTATCAAAATATGGTAGTTTGAACCCCAAGTTTCAATATTTGAACCCCAAGTTTCAATGTTGAACATTGAACATCTTTCAAGAAATGTGCTTTTGGAGTACCAAATAGTTTCATAATGTAATGAAACTTTCCAGATCAATATTTTACCTAATATGGATGTGATTTATGTGAAAATATCAGTTTAAAAACAAGTTTGTCAAAATATGGTTTATAGCTTGTAAATGTTTAAAGTATGAACAATAACTAACTAAGCAATAGATGTATGTGCAGAAAATTAAAGAGAGTAAGGGTAAGAGATATTGCACACATGATTTTTATACTGGTTCACCCTCATAATCCTTGGGCTACGTCCAGTACCTACACTTGTAGGATTTTCCACTATATCAACCTTGATAAAATGACTTCTTGGGTGCACCTCACCACTAGTATTATTCTGCAGCCTTTTCAGGCTCAAACAACTGATTTCTGCAAATAGCAGGGCACACCTCACCATTTCAGACCCAAACTAACTATCTCTCAAGGCTTTACACCTACTGCAGCTTCTTCTGCAGAAAGTACAGACTCAAAATACCTTGCAGATTTCCTTCTGCATGAGTTACACCTCTTTTTAGCTCACTGCACCAGTGCAGCAGCTCACAGCAACACTTATACACTCTCTCAAGAGACACTAACACTCTCAAAGCACTCTTGAGAGTTTATAGAAGATGTATTTGCTGAGAATATAGAAAATAGGCTCAAAACTACTACAAATTAAGCACATCAGCAAAAGGTTGAGCCATCTCTCTCTTACTAATCTTTTTAGTGCAGAATCTAAGAAAATGTGAAGATAGAGAAAGTCTCCAGAAGATGGATTTGTAAATCTAAGCCCGGATGCTTCTTCTGAAGAGAGGTGTGTGTAAACATGAAGGGAAATCCTCTTTTTATAGGAGATTGGAGAGCAATTAGTCGTTGGAAAGTTGCTTAGACCTCAAGTTGTGTTCCTTGACCTGTCCCTGTCATGTAGCAGTTGTCCCTTGCAGTTTACAGCTGTCAAGTTTGACTGAATGCACCTTCTGAGGACCTATCTCCTGCAGATGGAAAAGCTTGTGATTTTTGCAGCTATTTCTTCTGGGATCACACCATAGGCCATGATTTACTCAGAATAATGTATTCCAAATGTATTTGACCCAACTGCATCTCTAAAAATGATTAAAACATAATTTAGTGAATTCTGCTTCTTCTGCAGCATGTCTGACAACATATTTCTTCTGCAGAGTGAAAAAAAGCTTGTGGATTCTGTGGCCATTTCTTCTGTAAGCATTCTGGGAGCTTTGGATTGATTGATATAAATTGTTTCAGCTATATTTGCCTCACTTGTAACCCCAGAAATGAGAAAAAATGGCATTTACTGCATTCTGCTTCTTTTGGAGTATTCCTGACAGCTTAGACCTTCTGCATACTTCCCTTTTTCTTATGTAGAGATTTGTCAATGACATGTGATCATTTTAGAGGACTCCATAGTATGTTTATACTTGACTGCAACTCTTGGGAAGCTTAGGAAGTCATGATTCTTCAAGCAGAGAGCTTCTTACAAAGTGAGTCGTCCCTCTAATATGTCATAGCTTGATCCAAGTATGGGAATCTTTTGTATCTTCTGCAGACCAATTGTAACTGCTTCTTCTGCAATGTGCAACAATTCTGTTTCTTCTTCTGGTACTTCAAATATGCTTGAAAAAGCTTCCAATCTTTTATCCTTGCTTTATTTGCATTAGCAACACTTGGAATGAATATGCTTGAATTGCTTAAGTGATCTTTCACCTTCAGAAGGTGTCCAATTTCATGAAAAACTCCTTCTCATGCTTCTAGTGGTCTTGAATGATCCTTCCAAAGCTTCAACTTTGCTTCTGAAGCTTGATACAACTCAGTTTAATATTCATGGGATCTTAGATGAACTGTCTTGACCTTCTTGAAGCTAAGAAGCTACTTCTTTGAACTTGTTTCATCACTTTTGGTATGAAAGCACTGTGTAACATGCTTCTGGACACATGTTCTGATGTTAAATGATGTTTATGATCTTTACACCTTCCTTCTGTAACTTTTCCTGTATTCTTTCAAGCATTCTCAAGTGAAAGCATTAGTACCAAAGTATTCAGAACACTTAGAATATTGTTGTGAAAGTTTGTTGTCATTAAAACCTTTGCTCAAGAGGGTCTTGGACCTTACAATCTCCCCCCTTTTGATGATGACAAACTTTCATGAACAAATTTAAAGTTTTCTGAATGAGGGAAATAATAATCAAGTGATTTAACAATAAAGAATTAAATCTCCCCCTGAATTTGTGCCATTTATAACATTCAAATAACAAAAAATGGGATTTAACAATAAAGAATTATTTCTCCCCTTGAATTTGTGCCATTCAGATAGAAATGACTGAATCTTTATATTCTTCTCCCCCTTTTGTCATCCATCAAAATGGGCATGAAAATGATAGGAAGGAATAAGTTCTTATCATTGTCTAGCCTAGGCTACTTATAATGTGAGGAATGATCTTGATAAGATCAAATGGCAGCCATCTATATGTCTTAAGATGGTTGGAAGTAAGCTAAAGGCATTGATAGAACATGAGAAGCACTTGCTAGTAACACAAATGTGTTAAACTAGAATTGATACTACACAATCCTTACTTCCTTTTCTTGCATATTACACAATCTTAAGCTAAATTTTCTCATTAGTAAGATGTTGAAGATAAGATCCCTTTATCCAAACTAAGTTGAATCATCAAGAATAGGGGCTTGGACATTATCATAAGATAATGGGATATAAGAATTGAAGAGGTATGGAATTGGTTTACCATATTAGTTCCAAAGTTTGCCTATGGAGGCTCTATCTTTTTCCAATGTAACCTCTTTCTTTTTTTTCTTTCACTTTATCACCCCATGAGAAGCACTTGCTACAGATTCTTCCATGCAAAGAAGAAATGATCTTATTCCTTTTCTCACACAGATTTCAAACTAGAAACTTACTGCAGAACCTTCTGCAGAAGATCTAGTAACCCAGAATACTGCAAGTACCTTCTGCAGATTCTGTTGAACCAAATCTCAGCATATATTTTTTGAAACATGTCATATTGAAGATATGTACATATTCATGAATATACCCATGGATGAGTAACATTGAGTATCCCTTGATTCATTCATAAGATTTTGATCATTACTCCTAAACTTAGAAGTTGTAGAAAAAATGCTTTCACTAATCTTGGATATATAGGCTCCTATATTTTAAATAATTTGAGTCATCCTAGTCTTTCTAAGAAGACATATACACCCCAATCTTCTCTTATGAGTGGTTTAGGAGTTCTAGTGGAAGAGATTTTGTTACAGGAACAGTTGTAACAAGGACAACTCTAATTGGTAAGCTTTGATGGACATGAGTAGCTACAAACCTTATGCCATTCCTTCCTATAGCTTTGATCCTCGTGAAAAGAACAGGAATGATACGAGGAATTAGCAAAAACAAGTAATGTTGTGAAAGAGAATTGAATATATGAAGGAAACAACCTATCTTTCACTTTGAGTTGTAGCTACGATTTATAGTGAGTAAAAATGAAGGCAACAACTCCCTCTTAGGCTTTGAGGAATGTGAGAATATCATCAATAGAAAGAATTCCATCTCTCTTTACTCTCTCTTCAAAAGCATGATTTTTGCTTCTAGATGGGAAATTCATCTTCTAAGTGTTCTAGATTAGGTAAAGAAGGCTCGTGTTGAACTTAGAACACAACAATTATGCATTTGATCTTTAATGAAACTTTATCTTTCTTTTAGAAGATGTTTAGAAAAGATATCAGCAAGTTAAGACTTTGTCTCAACATATTTCAGTTTAATGTCATGCTTATGACCATGATCTTTAATAAAATAATACTTGATGTCAATATGTTTTGATCTAAAGTGATTCATGGTATTGATAGATAGGTTCATAGAACTTTAATCATCACATAAGATTGGGATTTCAGTGTACCTCAGGGAGTAATCCTCCATTTATTTGTTAATAATCTTACTGCTGATATATATCTTGCTTCTATAGTGGATAAGACAATAGTATTTTGCTTGCTGCTCATCCATGATATGAGAGATTAACCAAGAATTTGGCATTCACCAATTGTGCCTTTTCTCTCAATCCTAACTCCAGCAAAATCAACATCATAGAATCCTACAAGAGCAAAGTTTGTTCCTTTCTTGTACCAAAGGCCAAGATTAGTATCTCAAACAAGGAATTTAGATATGACATGAAATTCTTTTAGGAGAAGATAGAAACCTTGCAAATAATTCAATTGAAAATGCGATAGCTTGCCTACTTGTTTTTTAAGAATAATAAGGAAGCAATCATACCTCTGTATTCCTTTTTAGAAACAAACTCACCACATTTGTCTTTATCAAGCAAGGTGGATGGATGTATTAGAGTTGTCATTGGCTTGGCTTCATCCACTTTGAATCTTATAAGAAGATCATTTGTAGACTTTTCTTGAAGAGTGGAGATTTCATCATTTTTTATCACTTTTCCTTCTTCATCCATCTTGTTTCTGAACACTTATGATGGAATGATCTTCTGGAGAAGGAACAAGTGTCCATATTTTATTTTTCTCAAATTGTTCCGGCTCTTCTTTCATTGCTTCTACCCATGAACCATCTTCTAGAGCTTCATTTATATTCTTGGGTTCAATTTGAGATAAGAAGACTGCACTATTTTCATTTCCTCTTAGTTGGGATTTGGTTTTTACTACTTCTGTAGTATTCCCAATGATCTGTTCATGGGGATGAGTTGTAATTAGTTTCCAGCTCTTTGGAAGATCCTCTCATTGTGTACAGACATCTTTTGCAGAATCTTCTGTGAATTTTTCCTGTTCTGCTGTATCTTATGGAGATTTTTTATCCTCAGAAGGTATCTTCTGGAGCTTATCAGATTCATCATCTGATTTACTACTGTATTTTCCTTGAGAAGAAAGGTTAGAATCATTGAAAATAACATGCATGCTTTCTATGGTTTGATTTTTAATATTTTATACCTTATAGGCTTTTGAAGTAGAAGAATATGCAAGATAGCCTTATTTGGATTAAACTTACCATTTACATCCAAATGTGTACAAGAATAAAATGTTTAGTTTTCTACATTTTCACGATTCATATAAAGTCTTGTTTCACATGCTTCTATTAGTGACTATATTCAAAGTATACCATGAAATGCTTACAACTTCAGCCCAAACACTAGAGTCACTTAAAATGGTTACAACCATTTCTTATAGTGTCTTATTTCTTCTTTTCACAATTGGAGTTCTAGGGCATGAAAGGCTGTGAGAAATGTCATTCTCACCAAAGTAGGCTTTGAATAAGGAGTCCTTAAACTCCCTTTCATGATCACAACTCACAGATGCAATGTTGGATCATTTTTCAGTTTGGACCTTCTTGCAGAAGCTTCTAAAGAATCATCCTTTGTGGTTCAGAGTAAAACATATTAGAGACTTGAGCAGTTTCTCAAAGTCCAATCTCTAAAGGAATTTTAAACTAAGAGATGATCATTTATCACAATAAAAAGAATCATTCAATCATTCTAAGGCCACAAAAATCATTTCATTTGGATTAGTACATCCAAAGATATTCTAATTCCATGTTAGCATTAGATCAGAAAAATATCATTGACTTCTATACTTCAAACTGAATCTATGAATTATTTTCATTTCACACAAAAATGAGATTTCACCATAATAAACTAGACATGTCAAGCTTTCTAACAAGACAAAGTTCATGCAATTTGGATTTTCCTATCCCAAGATATGATGCATTTAAGTTGACTGATTTATCACAAAGTACAGAATGAGACAGTTCTGTTTTTTATGCACTGATACAAATCCATGCAACCAAAAATTTAGATAATTAATGGGATTAAACTATTATGTATTATCTTTCAAATCCTACTGGTTTCACTTGAAAAAGATTTTCCTAGCACCAGTTATGAACATCCAAAGATAGTAGGCTCAAACATGATCATATAACAAAACAACCTACTTTAATGAATTACTGGGAATTATTTAGATGTTATAAAATTCTGAAACTTTCCAGTCTAAGAATAATATAAATCAATTTTTCAATGAAGTTAGTTTCATTCAAATATCACTTTTGTAGCTCAAGTTATGATCTGATGAAGTGGACTGCTTTCTATCAGAATTTATAACAGAACAGGTATGTTCATGAATTTACTGGGACTTTTGTGGTTAAGATAAAATTCTCAAACTTTCCAGTTTGTTAATATCATAAATAAGCTTTCAAACAAAATTGGTTTCACTGAAAAAGCATTCCTGTAGCTCAAGTTATGATCTATTGAAGTGTACTAGTTTATGTCAGAACTTATGACAGAACAATTGTATTCAAAATTTTACTGGGACTTTTGTGATTAATATAAATTTTCAATTTTTCCAGTTTGATACTACCATCAATAATTTTTCAAACAAAATTGGTTTCACCTAAAACAGACTTCTGTAGGTCAAGTTATGCTCATTTAAGGTAGCTATATCAGAATTTTAAACTAGAAGCACTATAGCACATTACTTTTGATCTTCTAATCATTTTCTTTTTATGTTCAAGACTAATTAAGTGATTAGAATAGAATGTCCATATAAATGTTAATCAATGATAATCATTCAATCACCAAATATGCAAGACCTTAGCATAAACCTATTAGGAATGTGCTTAAAATTCATTGACTTTATGAATATGCATTGAGGATAGAAATATTTGATACCTTGTTCTTGGTCAATTGGACTGTACTTTTTCTTACCCATTGATTCATTCTAAAAGTCATAAACCTTGGATATTTTCACGCTAATCATTTAAGAAGCATTGGCTAGTCATGTTCCTTCTTTGTATGGAACATTTTCATTTAAGCCTTGGAAGGTATTTTCCTTTGGCCAATGGTTCTATCTTCTTGAGAATTTTTCTGCATAACAAAATTGCTAAGGAGACATTTTGGTACCCATTTCATCTTGGGTCCTTGAGTGTTAGTGGTTGAATTCTTAAAAGATTTAACAATCCATACCATTGTATCTCTCATATAAATAGTTCTTCTAAAATTGCTCAAACAAGAGAGATGACCATGATGTAGATAATGAGACTGGATGATGGTTTGATATTTTAAACATCATTCTGAAAAACATGGACTTGGTATTGTGATAAGATTCTTAAATTTGTTTGCCATAACCTTTACTTAGTTTTCCATGTAAAATAACATTCTTTCCATTATTGGCAAACATGGATTAAGAGCAAATAGATACTTCAGTTTTGGCAAATGTAGAAAATAAGTTTTCAACTTCATTTTCAAGATTAACATGATTTTTTAAGACAATTGAGATTTCACAATTTGTAAGTATATCTTCTTCAAGAAAATCATATTCAGCCTTCAAAGTTTCAATTTGAAGTTCAATAAAGAATATCCTTTTTAAGCATTCCATATTTTAATTTCAAAGTTTATCAAACCATCATTCAACCCATCATAAGCAAAATCTATTTCATCATAGGGAGGACAATGTTCAAGTTTAGCACTACATACCTTAAGATCTTTTTGAGCCACATGTAGAGATGTATCAATTTCTAGCATCATTGGCTCCTTCTTGAAGTTGTTCATTTCTTCAATATTCTGCATAAACACTCTTGGAGTATGCTTCTTGGTTGGCCATTACTTCTTCCTGAATCTTTTCCTCTCACACGGTTAAGTGTGCTCAACCCATAGAGGCTGAGCTCTGATACCAATTGAAGTAAATCATAGAGTCACAAGAAAGGGGGGTTGAATTGTGACCCTTTAAAACTTTTGGTCCAACCCGCAAGTACTTTAAACAACTTACTGATCTCTGCTCAAGGAATGCCTTGGCTATCAGAAGTTCCTTCTAGAAGATAGTGGTTAATGTATAATGCCAACTAAGTAGATTAAAACTATCTTCTTAAAGGCAAGCAAAATAATAGGGACTGATATCATCAAAATTATTCTTCCATATAATGTATTTAATGTAGTTACAACTCAGAATAAGGTTCAGAAGAATAATATAATGTTTATGCAGTTATGCAGAAGCAAAACAATAAATCTGTCACTTTAAACCAATCTTCTGAAGGGTCAAAATGATTTTGTATTTTAATAAAACTTTCCAGAATAGTTATTTAACCAATAACTAATAAGATTATGTGAGAAAAACTGTTCAGAAGAATAGTATAAAGTTTCTGCAGTTGTGAGAAGCAATACATTGAATCTGTCACTTTAAACCAATCTTCTGAAGGGTCAAATGAACTTGAAGCTTGATGAAACTTTCCAGATCTAATATTTGATTAGTAAACAACCAGAATATAAAGTTAAATCTTATTAAAATCAAGTTTGTAAGGATCTTGTAGTTTGAACCCCAAGTTCAATGTTGAACAATGGACAGATTTTAAGAAATGTGCTTCTAAAGCACCAAACAGTTTCATAATTTAATGAAACTTTCCAGATCAGTATTTTAACTGATATGGATGTAATTTATTTGAAAATATTAGTTCAAAAATAGGTTTATCAAAATCTGGTAGTTTGAACCCCAAGTTTCAATGTTGAACATTGAACATCTTTCAAGAAATGTGCTTTTGGAGTACCAAATAGTTTCATAATGTAATGAAACTTTCCAGATCAATATTTTAACTAATATGGATGTGATTTATGTGAAAATATCAGTTTAAAAACAAGTTTGTCAAAATATGGTTTATAGCTTGTAAATGTTTAAAGTATGAACAAAAACTAACCAAGCAATAGATGTATGTGCAGAAAATTAAAGAGAGTAAGGGTAAGAGATATTGCACACATGATTTTTATACTGGTTCACCCTCATAATCCTTGGGCTACGTCCAGTACCTACACCTGTAAGATTTTCCACAATATCAACCTTGATACAATGACTTATTGGGTGCACCTCACCACTAGTATTATTCTGCAGCCTCTTCAGGCTCAAACAACTGATTTATGCAAATAGCAGGGCACACCTCACCATTGCAGACCCAAACTAACTATCTCTCAAGGCTTCACACCTACTGCAGCTTCTTCTACAGAAAGTATAGACTCAAAATACCTTGCAGATTTCCTTCTGCGTGAGTTACACCTCTTTTTAGCTCACTGCACCAGTGCAGCAGCTCACAGCAACACTTATACACTCTCTCAAGAGACACTAACACCCTCAAAGCACTCTTGAGAGTTTACAGAAGATGTATTTGCTAAGAATATAGAACATGGGCTCAAAACTACTACAAATTAAGCACATCAGCAAAATGTTGAGCCATCTCTCTCTTACTAATCTTTTTAGTGCATAATCTAAGAAAATGTGAAGAGAGAGAAAGTCTCCAGAAGATGGATTTGTAAATCTAAGCCCGAATGCTTCTTCTGGAGAGAGGTGTGTGTAAACATGAAGGGAAATCCTCTTTTTATAGGAGATTGGAGAGCAACTAGCCGTTGGAAAGTTGCTTGGACCTTAAGCTGTGTTCCTTGACCTGTCCCTGTCATGTAGCAGTTGTCCCTTGCAGTTTACAGCTGTCAAGTTTGACTGAATGCACCTTCTGAGGACCTATCTCCTGCAATGGAAAAGCTTGTGATTTTTGCAGCTATTTCTTCTGGGATCACACCATAGGCCATGATTTACTCAGAATAATGTATTCCAAATGTATTTGACCCAGCTGCATCTCTAAAAATGATTAAAACATAATTTAGTGAATTCTGCTTCTTCTGCAGCATGTCTGACGACATATTTCTTCTGCAGAGTGAAAAAAAGCTTGTGGATTCTGTGGCCATTTCTTCTGTAAGCATTCTGGGAGCTTTAGATTGATTGATATAGATTGTTTCATCTATATTTGCCTCAGCTGTAACCCCAGAAATGAGAAAAAATGACATTTACTGCATTCTGCTTCTTCTGGAGTATTCCTGACAGCTTAGACCTTCTGCATACTTCCCTTTTTCTTATGTAGAGATTTGTCAATGACATGTGATCATTTTAGAGGACTCCATAGTATGTTTATACTTGACTACAACTCTTGGGAAGCTTAGGAAGTCATGATTCTTCAAGCAGAGAGCTTCTTACAAAGTGAATCGTCCCTCTAATATGTCATAGCTTGATCCAAGTATGGGAATCTTTTGTATCTTCTGCAGACCAACTGTAACTGCTTCTTCTGCAATGTGCAGCAATTCTGTTTCTTCTTCTGGTACTTCAAATATGCTTGTAAAAGCTTCCAATCTTTTATCCTTGCTTTATTTGCATTAGCAACACTTGGAATGAATATGCTTGAATTGCTTAAGTGATCTTTCACCTTCAGAAGGTGTCCAATTTCATGAAAAACTCCTTCTCATGCTTCTAGTGGTCTTGAATGATCCTTCCAAAGCTTCAACTTTGCTTCTGAAGCTTGATATAACTCAGTTTAATATTCATGGGATCTTAGATGAATTGTCTTGACCTTCTTGAAGCTAAGAAGCTACTTCTTTGAACTTGTTTCATCACTTTTGGCATGAAAGCACTATGTAACATGCTTCTGGACACATGTTCTGATGTTAAATGATGTTTTTGATCTTTACACCTTCCTTCTGTAACTTTTCCTGTATTCTTTCAAGCATTCTCAAGTGAAAGCATTAGTACCGAAGTATTCAGAACACTTAGAATATTGTTGTGAAAGTTTGTTGTCATTAAAAGCTTTTCTCAAGAGGGTTTTGGACCTTACAAAAGAAACACATCTAAAGCTTTCATAATAACAAAACTCAGACCGACCTCAACATCTATAGAAGAAAATATGTCAATTGTTACCTAAAATGAACAAAAAAAGTAATACATTCAAATTTAAATCCAATTGGCAAAGAAAGAGTTTGAAAAAGGAGAAATCAAATTTTAGAAATAGCATAGGCCAGGAAAGATTTTTAGATCAAAAATAGATACATACTGGATTGATGGATGAGAAAGCCATAAAGCACAATCATAGAGAAGAAATTGATCACTAATTTTTAGACCAAACTTACCAATAAATGGTTTCAAATTGAGCACAGCAAAATCCTTTTATAATAGAACTTAAGATCCTGGTGGGCAAATATAATTAGCTATAACAACTCCCCAACCTAGAGTTCAATATCTTTTAATCCCACTATAACAAATGTAAATGAGACACAACAACATTCAATTTATGCAAGACGTGGAAAAGATAAAATAATTGATGATGCAATCACAAGAAAAATCAATCCAAACAATACTATAACCACACAAAAATTTAATATAAGGTAAATATTTAAATTATGTTATCCAATCGGGGTAACTAACCCCAAGTCAAGATGCAAACAAATAAAAGGGCACAACAAGAGGAATCAAATGGTTTAATCAGAATCAATTCATTTGCAGTAGGAATTTTAAACAAAATTTGTAGTATTATGGACAGTAAATAAACTTACCCAAATTGAATCCAGCAAAATCCAACTGCTAAGCTTGTCGAAAAAAATTAATAAAACCTAACATTGAAAGCACAGGAAGATCATCTCGCATCAAAGGAACAAAAAATGAAAGCAGAAAATACATAAAGTGCAAAGACTCACCACCACCAGTAGCATTCACGCGAGCAGATTTAACGAAAATGAAACAGCCCCAGAGTAGGTCCATAAACTAAAACAGGAAAACAGCTCTGCAAAGCAAAAAGAAGCAATTTTAAGATAAAAAATAAAAGCCCTAATTTGAATGTGAAAACATCATAACCCTAAACATCAATCTTCTTTCACCTGAAAAGATTTACCTACACCGGAAGCTTTCCCGTGAGCAACAGAGCGAAAATGAAGCAGCCTCGCAGTAGTATCCTTTCCCTAACAGCAAAACAAACATGCAAAGCAAAAAAAGTACCATTCTTTCAGAAAACATGTGAAAGCCCTAATATGAATGTGAAACATTCATAGTTTCCATCATAGAGAAGACAACAAAGTGAAATACTAACCTATTACCAGAAGCAAAGCCGCGAGAATCTGCACGAAATATGAACAGGAATGACGTCGATTTCCCACCAAGCTTGTAGCTTTATGCTCTTTTCCTCTGTATCTCTTATCTGTACCGTTCACGATCTCTCTCACTGGACCAAGTTTTAGGGATTTTAAAACCCTCTATCGCATAGCTCTCGCAAGGCACACACATTCGTTTCAGTTTCAGAATAGGGGAGACAGGAGTGAAGACTCTCGGTGCTTCGATAGTTCCTCTTGTTGTCTCTCTCTCTCTCTAACACCTGTGTTTTAAAAAGCAAAGAATTTGATGAGTTGTGCCGTTTCATAGTCTTTTCCTTTTCCAAGTGAGAAGTTAATTTCTGAACAAGTGGGGAAATGTGTTATTTATTACTCTCAGATTTCCAAACCCACTATAATACAATTCAAATTTTGAAAATTTTATTTTATAATATTTTTAATTCACTATAAATTGTTATTTACCTAATTGCCCTCTTTTTTGGCGGGAAAACATTGTTCCCCACTCATTTGCTTTTAGATATATTAAGATTAAGATTAAGATTTTTATATTTTATACTTGAAAAATTGAGATTTATAACAAATTTAAATATATACTATTTATAAATATATTTTACATGATATAATTTATTTAAATATATTTTATAATATATTATATTAATTGTGTTTAGTTTACAAATGATTTCTTTGCATACATATATATAGTACTACCTTCGGTCTCAAATATAACCAAAAAAAATCCACTTGTGTTGGTCTAAAATATAAGTAAATTTCAACTAACTTTGCCTTATTTAATGACCTCGGACTAAAATATCCTTTACTTAAATTCAAATTGTTCTATCCAATGACCCTATTGAATGAACCATGTAGAGATAGTGTTTCCACTTGGAACAAAATTCAATAAAATTGGAGTCTCCTATATATGAAGGGCAATTTAGAGAATACAATTCATTTTTAGATGACATCAAGAAAATTTAATGAAGTTAACTAACATTTCTTAATTAGCGTGAGTTAGTTTTTTTTTTTTTTGCTTATATTTGAGACCGGAGGGAGTATATATTTAAACCAATGAAATATATATACTATATATCATAGTTTAGAAAATCGGACCGGCCGGTCGGACCGAAAAAACCAGTGAACCGGCCATCTGTCAGGTCCAACAGAACCACAGAACCGGCCTTGCACAAAACTGGTCACAAAACCGGTTGGACCGGTCGGTCTTTTTAAAAAAACATTTTTTTTATTTTTAAAATTTTTATTTAATTTAAAACACTTTTAAGATAAATAAAAACATATGTTTGAGAATTACACATAAATATTTATTATTCAATCAATTATTTTTGTTTTATAAACCTTATAATAAGGTTGTTTAAATAAATTTATAGCTTTATATATCTTAATTTCTTATAATTTTGTGTTATTTTATTAATTAAAATATTATATAATATTTAAAATATATGTTTAATTAATACTGGTTCGACCACGGTTCAACCATTAAACCGTGAACCAGTATCTTCATCGGTTCAATTACCGGTTCGGTTTTTAAAACATTGCTATATATACTATTACTAGTGTCCAACCCGTGCGATGCACGGATATTATTATTCCAATAGATTATTAACATTGAATGATATAATATACATAATTTATTAAATATGTGTAATTAAAAAATAAACGATTTATTCCTTTTTTAATATTTAATTAATTCTATATTTCTTGGTGTATAAAGAATATAAAAATTAAAAAAGAAAAAATGGATTTGAAAAATCAAATAGCAAATATTAATAATTAAAAATGGAATATAAATTTTATTTCATTTATATTTTTTGAAATGTCTCCTTGTATATCATATTTTTCGTCACATTATAACACTTAAAATTGTCATTACATATAAGAATCATAAGTCTTGTTGAACTTAACCATAGATACAACAACATATAATCGACCATGCAAGAAAACTGGTTTTGGTAAATACACACCAACATGGTCATCATTTGCACTGGATCTCAAGTTCGAACTTCTAGCAACGCGCGCGATAATTTCACTCAGTGTAGGATGGATCAGACCGGGCCTAATCGCGAGTTGACAACTGAGTTTCCACGGTTTGGGCCGGTTTGATGATGTAAGCAACGTGCCAATAGCATAAATGATCCATATCATCAACCGGACTGACCCGGGGTCCGGTTTTCGGTTGAATCGTTCCGACCGACCGGTCCTGTCCGGTTCTTATAACAGTGCTTTGGAAAATGATAGTGATTAGTGATTTTTTTATATTCAAAATTATACTTGTTTATATAGAACGAATTAAAAAAATTAAAACGTAGAAAACTTATTTTTTTTGGTAACAATAAGGAAAAGAAAAGAAACAATAGGAAAAAATATATATTTATATTTATAAATATATTTATTTGAAAATTTATTTGAAACAATAGAAAATATATTTGAAACAACAAATTTCAAACATTAATATTTATAAATGTAAAATATACCATATCATATCATTTATATTTTTTGAAATATCCCTTTATATATTATATTTTTCGTCAAATTATAACGTTTAAAAATATAATAACATATAAAAATCCTAAGTCCTTGTCGAGACTTCACCCTAGCTATAGCAACATATATATGTTTTTGATTTATTATTTGAATGTTTTATGTAACACCCAGCTCTTTCCTGGCACCCTCTCAGGGCCGAGGACTTTACTGAGCATGTTACCACACTTAGCTTTGGCTATATTCCTGAGGTCAATTGGTAGTGAGTTTGAGGAATCTAAGACTATATCCCTGAGGTCTTGGGTTCGAAACCCATGGAGGTTCCCTGAAGGGGGAATAAGGCACTTCAGGGGTGTCAAAGCTAAGTGTGGTAACATGTTCAGTAAAGTCCTAGGCCCTGAGGGGTGCCAGGAGAGAGCTGGGATGTTACATTTTCTAGAGCTAAAGACTTAAAGTTAGCTATATTAACAAAATTATATGAAATCTGGATTACAATAAAACAAGATCTAGATTTACCCAAGTACAGAAAATATTTATAAAATGGCATAAGTGTTAATGATAAGATGATATGAATATTTATAAGAACACATTTTTTTTAATTTTTTATTGTGCATAAAATTCTATTAAATATTCACAATAATAATTTTAAAACAAATACTCCCCCTGTCCTATTTTATTTGACGTTTAAGATTGTATCACATTAATTAAGAAATGTCATAAATTTTTTAAGTTTTATAAAAATTATTAATTTATTTTCTATTATACCTCTTATCTCTTGTATTAAAAAACATTATTTAAGAAATAAAATTAACTAAATAATAAGGATGTAATTGGAAAAAGAATATCTAATGATGTATTGATATTATAAAATGACAATTAAAATAAAACAATTTTTTTTAATAAAATGTCAAATAAAATAGGACGTAGGGAATAACTATTTTAAAATGATATATACTAGTTTTTTTTTCTTTTCAAATAAAGCAAATATTAAATTCACACGTACCAATTATATGAACTTTAGGGAATTGCACACACATACTGGATCAAATATGAAAAGAAGCAAAACCTAAGGGTGTGTTTGGTTTAAATGAGGAGAGGGAAATGAATGGATTTTAATAAAGGGAGGGGAAGGCTTTGATGTTAACAGGAGGGGAGGAAATATTTAATTTTTTATTGTGCATGAAATTCTATTAAATATTTTTTATTGTACATGAAATTTTATTAAATATTCTCATATCTTATTTGAGTGTTTTTTGCGTATAATACCTGGATGCTTTGCATGGAGTTGTTCGATTTGGTATTTCTATTGCATAATTCATGTTATTCACATTTAGAATAGTTTGTGGGCTTTACCTAAATGTAACATGCAAAATAGGACTAGATGGATATGGTTTGGTTGTCAATAATTTGGTACCTTTAGTTAGCTAGAAATGAGGCGGTATTATCTAATACTCTTATTGAGCTTGGTGAATTAGTAGAATTGATTAAATTGCGATCGTAGAAGTGGCTCAAGACAAAGGATACAAACTTCATCTATATCATTTTTCATCTTGGACGGCTAATCCTACTGTTTGTCTTAACTTTGAAGGCTGAGCGTGTTAGATGGAGAGGTACTTGTTGTTTGTCTAACATCCTAATAATTTCTAAAATAAATGAATAAATAAAATAAAGTAAAATTTATGTAGAAATAATAGTATTATCATTATCTTTATTATTATGTGTCAGAAACAATATTATTTAATTAAAAAGGGAGACAGGTGGGTCAGAGTAGGCCCAACCCAGTTAGATATTTAATTAGAGAGAGATCATCTATTTCATCTTAGCCTTCTTTCATACGTTAGACAACCAAACTCTAGGGAGGAGAGAAGCGACTCTACAAGGAGGAGGTGCCGAAGTGTAGATCATCGGAAGGGTCCTGCCATTCAACCTTGATTGTCATTCCTAATGTACAGGGGGAATGGGTGCAACTATATGTGTATGTTGGAGCGCTTGGGTAGTGAGGGCAACCTTAAGTCCCTCTAGGATCTCTAATTTTGAAATTTGAACGGTGAATCATATGTTTTATGTTTGAAATTTGTTTTGTTTGATGCATATTGTCATGTTTCTTGATAAATTTGAGAGTTGTGAACGAGGTTGTCGAAAAAGAGTCGAATTAGGATTTAGCGGTGAGAATTCATAATTGATTAGATGTTAATTTTTATGGTAATTTGTAGGAATAATTGATGATTTCATTAATTTTAATCAGTAGAAACGTGTCTAAACAAGTTGTGAACATCAAGATTTAAGTAGGGGTTGGAGAAAGGGTTTTAAAGGAGTAAAAAACGCTGGGCAGAATTGTGGAAAATGAGCTCCTGGTAATCGATTACAAGAGGTTGGTAATCGATTACCAGAGCATAATTGGGCACCAGATGCTTCTGGTAATCAATTACAGCCTCCTGGTAATCGATTACCAGGCCAAAAATTTGAGTAAATGCTTCTGGTAATCGATTATAGCCTTCTGATAATCGATTACCAGGCCAAAAATGAGATTAGGGTGTTATGTTTATGTGATGTTGTGATCATCTACTTATATGATGGTGTTTATTTGAAATATGAATCGTTTTGTGGAATTGATTGATTAAATTGGATGTACAATGTGTATTAATTGTGGTATGAAATATTGTTAGGTGATTATTCTATGTGATTGTGAGGTATCATGTGTGAATTGGATTTGATAAGATAAATTTGAATGGGAATGTCCTATGTTCATAATATTCATGATGTGATGTGGAATGATTAGAGTAGAGGAGATTGTATGAGAGATATGTGAAGTGATGATGATGCAT
The DNA here is from genome assembly GCA_026901365.1 of Sesbania bispinosa. Classification (NCBI taxonomy): domain Eukaryota; kingdom Viridiplantae; phylum Streptophyta; class Magnoliopsida; order Fabales; family Fabaceae; genus Sesbania; species Sesbania bispinosa. The sequence continues at coordinate 764,383 of QLOH01000045.1, read as the reverse complement.
TGAGCATGAGCATATGATGTATGAGACACATAAGATGCATGAGAAGCCAGATGTGGCTAAAAATATCATGGCCCTAAGAGGGGCGATGAACAGGGTGGACCATGATGGGGGACATTCGATGCATGGCCCTAAGAGGGGGTATCTTACAATGCGACTCACCAGCCCATAAGAGGTGGGTAACAGTGGGAGGGAGCGAGTGTCTTTGCACGGCCCAAGAGGTGTGTTTAAATGTGTAACCTACCGGGCATTAGGGTGTTTAACGGTAGGGCCATTATTGGTAACAACTAAGGGAATTGATGAGGTGCGCCCACTATGCGGAGTTCCAAATCATGACTCTTAGGATAAATGTTGTACATGTGCATAGTGTGAGCATACACATTATTTTGTGATTATACGAGAAGTGTGAAATTATATTTGTGTGAACCTAATGTGTGGAATGTATAGTGTGTGGATTGAGATAAATGATGTTGTGTATGGTGATGGGTGGGAACAAGGGTAGCCTTCTGTATTGCATGTATATGTCTGTATCACATTCCCCACCGTACTTTCTCTTGTGGTTTTCTTAGGTGATGAAGAGGGCATTCAAAGTGTTAGAATTTTGAAAGGACAAGGTCTCGCTCTGACATGTGTGACATCGGGGCGTAGTAATTATGAGCTTATTTTCTTTTATTTTGTTATTTAAAGATTTGGAAAATTATTCCTAAGGACCTTATATGGCCAAATTATATTATTGTTATGTTGGCAATTAAATTCTTGAAAACCTTAATTATATTCTTTTATGGAGACAACTTGGACTTTGAATGACTATTTGTTAAAGGGAGGATTTTGTGAACCTTTTTACCTCGGAGTTAAATGTAGTTGCATTATAATTTTACTTAGTATTTATTTTATTATTTGGGATAGAAGGGTATCACAGCTTGAGCCTTGAGGCTTTTGCAATGATGTACTGCACAACAAGGATTAAAATATCGTTCCGCAACCGAGAAATCGTTCGCAACAAAACGGTCTCGGAGCTCAAGGATACCGAGACGTAACGAAATATCGGAGTGATTGAAATTCACACGTCTCAGCCACAACTGAACAATGTTGCGGCCGCAACAGTAACAGAAAACGCCGATTTCTCCATGAAAAGAAAAAAAAAAGACTCTCCCAAAATCACATTTTCTCCACCTTGTATCAAGCTCTGAAAATCGTGGCTTGAGCTTGTGTTCATCTTGGTAGTAGCTTATACTTTGTGTTGCAGTGGATTGTGGTTACCGCCTTGCCGGCAACTGGAAATTCAAGAAAGGAGAGGGAGAAAGTGAGGATGAGGAAGCACCGTGAGAAGGGACGAAGGTGAGTGAAGAATTAAAAATGGAAATTGCAATTAGAGAAGTGAGAGGAAGTAAGACAGGGGTAGGGGGATTAGGTTCTCTGTTCAGTGTGTTAGGTGGGGTCGTGGTGACTTAGTGTGTGATAAGAGGTTGAGGGAGTAGGATTTGCTGTCATGACTCTTTCTTTTTTATATAAGCAATAAAAAAAATAAAAATTAGCTAAATTGAAATTTGAGTGGTAAAATTTTAAGTGGGAAAAATTAGTAATTAAATTAATTTTTGAGTGAAAGTAATTGATAGATGAGATGGAAAAATATAGGACAAAATTTTGTTAAATATATTAGTAGCTATTAATTTATTCATATTTATATATTTTTCCTTAATTGTTTTGGATATCTAATAATAATTGAAAAACTATTGATTATAAAACAGTATAGATTATATAATAATATAAATAATTTTAATCTAATTTTGTGTAAAGTTGGGTGTGATTCCCATCGCAACGGCCGCAATCTTAATTGCAGCAACTGCTATACCCATAACCGTGAGACTGTAACACAACCACAACCGTGACCGTGACCGATATTTAGAACCTTGCTGCACAGAGGTAAGTATACTTGTTGTCTGGTGTGGTGGCTGTGTATGGCCTGGTTTTAGTCTGTTACTGAAATATTTTATTTTGGTTAATCTGCTGGTGGAGTACTATATTCTAATTTACTGCGATGCTGATCGGATATGTCACTTTGACTGGAGTTTTATGTGTCGTTTGCCACAGTTTTGAGCAGCTGTCTACATGTTGTTTGCTACTGATATGATGCTGCAGTGTCATGTATTTTGCTGCTGTCCGGGTAACATTGTTTTTGGTTATATTCAGAATTTGTGTCCCTGAAAGTTTCCACACGACGTGGATGTTTGATGGTTAGGTGTTGGGGCTATGTCATTGGTTAGGTGTTGTTATTGGCAAGCTTGTTTCTTTTGGCTGGCAGTGGAAACAATTTAAAACTTTCTATTATCGGTTTTTTGTAGCTCTATTTTGTATTCATTTTCTTTGTTGGATAGTTGACTGTTGCTCAATTGGTTACTTTATCCACCTTGACTTGTATATTAATTTTGTATTATGGGTTAGAGTTACTCTCTATTAATATTTTTTTTAATCCTGCAATGGGAGCCGAGGGAGAGAAAGAGTAAGAAGAATTTCAAAGCAAAATAATAAAAATCTCAAACCGAATAGGAAATTTTCAAATCAAAATTAAAGATATATAGAAATATTATATATTAATCCCAAATCCAAATCCAATCTATACTATTACAATTGGCTGGATTTTTTGTCACTATTCATTGGTGGTTTTTTTAATTTTTATAAGTAGTAAAGTTAAGAGTTCTAAATCTAACATGGACTATAAGATACATAGATAGTAGGTAGATAAATATGGAAAGTTTAGGGAGGAGAAAAATACAAAGAAAAAATAATAAAGAGAAAGAATGTGAAAAAATGTGATATGAAATTAAGAGAAAAATGAAAAGAAAATTAAGGTGTTAAAGGAAATGTAAAACAAAAAAAATGTAAAAAAACATATTATTCTTTTTTAAAAGTATTAAAACTTTGATAGTTAACTTTTGGGTGTTGAAAGTAGAAAAAAGAAAGAGATAAAAAGAAACAAATCAAGAGAATGTGTGAAATAAATGACAATTGATATGATAAGAAAGAAAGAGAAATAAACAGAAAAAATTAGGCATGAAAAAATCTTATATATTTTAAAATTAAACTATTAAATACATAAATACATTACATGTTGAAATCGAAAATATACAAAAATAATAGGAATAAGGGCAAAACTAGAAAGTTAAACTATTTTTTAAAACTCAAATAAAATAATTAACTAGCTATAATTACTTTTATTGATCTTTGTAATTCAATATAGTGTGCCTTATAAAAAGGAACGAAGAGAGTATATTATATTTGTTTATATTTAAATGTATATAAACTAAGTTTTCATTTTTTTCAAAAAATAAAATAAGAAATGCTGAACAGATTTGGGGACATCTCGATTGAATTTAATTTTATTTGATCATTTTTTTTGGTGCATTAATTTTATTTGATCATTTCACTCCATTAAAGTTTCAACGAAGACAATTTTCATTTTTCTTTGTTTTGCTGTGACCATTAATAAGAGTCAAAGCTAGACATTGTCACACGTTGGTGTTTATTTACCAAAAATCGTTTTCTCTCATAGTCAATTATATGTTGCTATATCTAGGGTGAAGTCTCGACAAGGACATAGGATTCTTATATGTGATTATATTTTTAAACGTTATAATTTGACAAAAATATAGTGTATAAAGGAATATTTAAAAAAATATAAATAATATGATATGGTATATTTTATATTTATAATTATTAATGTTTGAAATTTGTTATTTCAAATAAATTTTCTTTGTTTTAATTTTTTTAATTCTTTTCATATAAATAAGTATAAATTTTAATATAAAAAAAATCACTAATTATTTTTATTTTCTATAGTTTACATATTTATATTAATTAAATTAAATATATTATAGTATTCAATATAAATAATTTATTTAAATAATAATATTCATGCATCGCATGGGTGGCACACTAGTTATTTTACAAACAAATTACAAATAGAACATAGTACGATACAATGATGAGCTTTTGGATTATTAGACTTGGTAAATCTCCAACCGTTAATTTGTAGACAAATAAGTCTATATGCGAGCGTCCATATAATTTATTGGACTTTGGATTGATGATAGTCTCTAGACCAGAAGAAATAATCAAGTAAACCATCGAAAAGGCTAGATTGAAGCACAAGAAACAAGAGTATTGGTAGAAGTCCCATGGAGGCCACTACATATGCAACCCACTTGAATATGTGATCAAATATCAAGAAGGAGGCTGCAGCAAAAGCTATGACCATAGTGGCAATGGAAATAAACAGCAACGTGAGCCCAAGAATCAAGATTGGATGTAGTGAGATGATGAACTCCCTTTCTGTAAATCTTGATGAAGTGAAAATTGACAAGAAGGACACTATGGATGCAGAAGAAGTGAATAATGCAATTGCATTTGTCAAGATGAACACAATAAACCATGCGTTGGTTTTGTCACCTGGATTAGTGAGAGCTGCAGCAAAAGCTACCGTAGCAATAAGTGTCGCTACAATCATCCCTGAATTGGCTATTCCTTTGGCTGCCTCTTCAACTTTGTTAGATAACTTTTCATGATAAGCATTAAATATATCATTTGGTGTCTTGCCCTCTTTGTTTCTCATTGTTCTTAATTCACGAGGAACTCTCTTCTTCACTTCCTATATATATGCATTATATAATATAATATTAATTAACCAAGAGTATATATATGTTAACAATATATATATTTACAAAATTTAAATTTTCAATTTAACATTGAGTAACTTCTACGTGTTAAACTTCTGAATAAATGCAATAATGAAGTAAATTAAAGCTACTACGTGCTTATAATCATAATAATCATTATAAATTAAAATTAACTTATGCGCTTGTTATTTCACATATATATTTTTTTTTTGTATATACCTAACTCTATACCATCCATTTATGATAAAAAGAGCAACTCAACAAATAAAGGTGTGAAAAGAAAATTATTTATTTCTAAAAATTATGCTATTCTAAAACTAATTAGTACCTATACAATACATGGAAACAAATTTTATTCTTATTTTTTAAAATATATAAAAATTAAAAAAATATGATAAAGTACAAAATATTATATATTTTAAATTTTAATAAAAAATTAAAGGATAAGGAGGTTGTTATATGAAGTTGATTGATACAAAAAAAGAAAATTCAAAGGATAAAAAAGATTATGTGTTTTAAAATTTAAACAAAACATTCAAAAGACAAGAAAACTATCATGTGAAAATGTCTATGCGTTTTTTAAAACAATATTTTTTAAAAATTTAAATAAAAATTTAAAGAAAAATAGATTTTTTTAGTTTTTAATTAATTTATTTTTATTTTATAATTAAATTTAAAATAAAAAATCATGTGTTTTAACATGAGAGCTCTTAATATGTCTACACATAGATTGGGTAGACATGACCAACCCCACCCGACTCAAGGCAAAGTGATAGATTAAGTCAAGGTTTTGGGTAGATTTTGTTTCAATGAAGTTGAACTTGATTAATCTAGATTGGACATTTGGTTTTCATATTTACAACTGACTATATATAAGAAATAGTTAAAACTATTTAAAGCCATAATAACACTAACAAATCTAATTTTTTCCCCAAATTTTCCTCACTTGACTACATTTTTTCAATTCTAATGTGAACCTAATCACCCCCATTCAACCCGGCCCACCATACCATATAATTGGTCTGGGTCGTGTCGGATTCCAATTCAAAAAATAAAGAAAAACAACACAACTCAACTTGAATTTTTTTAATTAGTTCAAATTAATAATATCTCTCAACTTGACCCAATCCGTGTGCACACCTGACTTTTAATATGAAAGTAACTTATATTCTTCACAAAAAAAAATCTTATATTCAAGAAAAAATACTCAATATATAATATTGAAAATTATGTTTTTAGTCCCTAAAATATAATCAAAATTTAATTTTAGTTCTTATAATTCAAAACCGGTGGATTTGATCCCTCTAAAAATGAAGGTGTCCCCTTTTCAGCCATTATCGATAAAAATTTGTAATTAATCCAAAACAAGACTATGCAATAAGAACTAAATTGGTGTATTTTAAATTTTTAAAAGACTAAAACCACAAGTTTTAATTATTATAAGAACTAAAACTAACTCTTGGTTGTATTTAAGGGACTAAAAACATATTTAAACCATATAATATAATATTTGATTTCTCTACCCAATCAATAATTGTATTTTAAAATTAAGGTATATCTTATAGCTTCAACTTATCCCAAACGTATAATTAATAAACCTATTCCGATGTTTTTTTACACTCGACTCTTCCAATTTTTTAATGTCAAAAAGAATAATTTTCCTTAATAAATTAAAAGAAAAATGAATAAATCAATAAGAATATAAGCAATATAATTAGTTCACCTTGAACCACACCAACTCTCTTTGCATTTGAATATTTGGTCTCAATTTCAAACTTAGTAATGCTTCTTCTGGCTGTTGTGCAGCAAAGTGTAGAACGTTGTTACGATCATTGTCCACAGCTCGTACTATAAGGTTCACTGTCCTCATCTTAAGTATATGCTTGAAAATGGTATGTTGTCTATGTAAAACAGCAAAGTGGAGCAGGCTTTGTCCACTTTTGGGGTCCTTTATTGTCAGTAATTCACGGTTCACATAAAGAAGCCATTTCACAGCATCAACATTTCCTGATTTCAATGCATCAAACAATACCACTGAAGGTTCAGTTATCAACTCCAAAATCTTCTTGTATTCCAATTGTCTAACTTGAGACCATAACTTTTTAAGCAATTCCAATTGGTCATGACCCCCTCTAGATGATGAAGCATTGTTCTCTTGCATGTCTAGCAATTAACAAGTTAATATTACAAGTTGAATAAACTAAACCAAGTCAATGAGTAAATAAGGACTAGCAAATTAATTTAACATAGTTTGAAAAAAACCAATAATATATATGTAATATACTATAAAAATTTAAGAAAATGAAAGAAAGAAAAGGGGCTATACGAATTGAGTTGAAGAACTAACAAAATTCAAGCTTTCGCGCCAACATATGCAAAGCTGTTAGGTTTTCTTTATCATCTCTTGCAACGGCTAATTTCTCTGGATATTTTTCAACTAATTTCGCTGCCACATCTGTTAATATATGTACAAATCACGACAAAGTTGGGTGGATAGCATGTAAAAGTCAATGCAAAACTCCAACTAATTAATTGAAAAAAAAACACGAATTAATATATATGAAAATCATATAATTAAGATAAGATCATGTTATTAAAGGAGAGTATATATACTTTAAGGGCAAGTTTGGTGTACATATGATAGGATAAGATAAGATATGATAGACAAGTTTGATATATAGAACCAGGAACATACATGAATAAAAAAGAGGGGGGAGAGAGAAGAGAGAGATAAAGGAAAGAGAGGGGGGGAGGGGGGAGGACAAATGAGGAAGAGAAAATTATATCTTATCCTATCACTTCCTAATCCAGCTTCATCTTACGATAAAAATTACACTAGTATTAGGAAAAGCCACATGATAGATTATCAAATCCTATTTGTATAACAAACACATGATAAGGATAAAATTATCATATCATGACCCTTATCCTGGTCACCAAACGTGTCATCATCATCATCATTATTATTTCTAACTTACAGAGTCGCCCAATGTCTGAGAGAATTATATATAAGCTGAAGAATACATTTTAATTAATAGATAAAAGATTCAAAAGATATTGGAAAATGCACATTATTTTTGAATTCTAACATATAATATAACCTCCCTCAGTTAGCACCTCATTGTCATTACCTATCTCTATCTATATATATCTCTCTCTATATATTTATATATATATATATACTAGAAAAATATGTGTTTAGGGTTAATATAAAAAATGATAAAAAAATTTAAGGATGATTTTCAAAGAGTAATTGTTGGGTATATCATGGTGTTAGCCATAGAATTAACTAAAGAAATTCTATATATAACTATTATATCATGGTGATATATCCATATAATGTAGCTTAATTAAAATTACCCTGATTTAAAAAGACAAACTCCATAGACACATAGGATATAAATTTTTGTTTCAATCATAACTAAATTATGGTCAATTAAATTAGATAATGTTTGAATTAAAAATAGCCAGTTCATAGTCCAACTAGTTTAGCTAATTAGTTCAATTCAATTTTTAAAACATGGTGAAATATCATAATCTAAAAAGACAACTAGTTTTAAAAATGGAAAAATTATGTTCATTAGTCTTACCATACATGCTGCTATTTATGGTCATAAAAAAACAGTTGTTCAATATCCTTGAAAGCCATTTTCTGAAGCAAATCGTTAGATGATAGATCTTGCACGATTTTGTGATAACCAGTTAAAGCAGCTAAGTGAACTGGAAGCATCCCATCATGGCCACGAAGCACAGGCAACATTTCATTCTTTTTAATCATAATTTGAAAAAAATAACCATTCCCTGTAATTGCAGCCATGCAAAAAGCTGTGTTTCCATCTGCATTTTGTATTTCCATATCTTTTGGGGTCATATGTTGTAGGTTAACCAACTCTTGCACAAACTCTTTGTTGTTTGCGCTCACTGCAACATGAAGGGCAGTATCTCCACTAGCAGTCAATGGAATGCCTACCATATCAGGAAATTTTTCATAGATGGATTCTGCTTCGTCCCACATATTTTGGAGTGCATATACATATAGTTCTCGTTTTAAGGAACCTGCAATCCTTGCAAACTTCACATCATAACATGTCTTTACTCTACATTTTAACTAGTAATTGCACATTCAACCAAAATATAATACTGTATTTTCATCATTAGTAGTTGCATACAAAAACCCTAGAGACATTTTTTAATTTGTTCATGTTTCATTTACTATTTTTAATTTAGTTACAAAAATACGATAAGTTTTCATTACAAAAATACCACTTTATTATCATTTTGTCTATTATTTTCAAAGTTTTGAATAGGAAACGGTGAACAATACAATTTTTATATTATTTTCACACTTTCCTATATAAAATTATGAAAAGTTGAAATAAATGGAAACACAAAATAACATTTTTATGTAATTAAAACTACAAATAGGAAATGAAAACAAAATATATAAAAATGGATATCACAAGATACCTTAACTTGTTTACAATAAATATGTAAAAATGTGTTAAAGTGTATACATATATATAATTAAGGACAAGTTAAGGGTCCATTTTTTTTACAAAGATATATTTGAAGGTTAGTATGTGGTTAGCTTTTTTATTTAAAATGCTTTTTTTTTTTTATTTTAATGACCCAAATGGGGAGTAAACTAGCACATCGATCCCTGATTCTTGGGGGATCATGCAGTTTCATCCCTGACTTTTTCAAAATAGCACTTTAGTCCCTGACTTTATTAAAACATGCATTTTAGTCCCTAAAGTATATGTTTTTAATAAAGTGAAGGACTAAAGTGCATGTTTTTTTAATAAAATAAGGACTAAAGTGCATTTCTTTTAATAAAGTATGGACTAAAGTGCTATTTTAGAAAAGTCAGGGACGAAACTGCATGGTCCCCCAAAAGTCAGGGACTGATGTGCTAGTTTACTCCTAAAATGGGAGTTGCATGTAATTGCTATAACGCCACCCCCACCCCACCCCACCCCCATGTAACTGGATCGACGTCACTTGTGACTACACCACCAGCCTGTCACCTCCATCCACTCCTCTTTCTCTCTCTAACAACAACCTCAATTCATCCCTCTCTGCCACATCGACCTCTCCCTTAACCTCTTTTTGACCTTATCCTCGACACCCTCACCCTCTCTCTCTCTCTCTCTCTCTCTCCATGATTTAGTAAAAAGGGTTGGTAAAGTTTGATTACTAACTATTTTGGGTTGTGGGCTATTTGTCCATCCTTAAAGACATCTCCATCCCAACATCTATTTTTTTACTATTCATATATCTTAATTGGATTTCACCGGTACATATCACTCATTTTTACTTTTTAAAACTTAAATCATCCATTCTCTTCGGCGTAATAATAAACCCTACAAATAACCCTACATCTTTATATTTTTTTAAGGCTTTAGTAACAAGTGTCCTAATTAAGGAATCAAAATATAGAAAGTATTTATTAAAAATAATCACGACATTGATTGCATCTATAACATTAAATATAATACAATTCATAAAGACTTTCTATTTTTTATTTCTTAAATAGTTGCCTAAAGGTACAAGTTAACATTCTTCTTTGTTTATAGAAATGGACCCACATTTATTTAAGATCATGTGCTTTATATAAGATTTGTCCCATTGGCTCGAGTTTAAAGATGACAATATAAGCTGACACAAATTTAGAAATGAACAAAAAATTTCAATCAAATCTCTCTTTGAACGGGCTGAGCAGCCCATATTTTTATCAGACCGGACCTCAGTAGATAGACCCATATATACGTACTATAGTACCTTTCATTAATTTCGTGTATAATTTGACCCAAAAAAAATTAATTTCATGTATAACTTACTCTTATTCACCCTTGTGCTTCTATCTTGCTGTGAGGAAGTAGGTGAAGTATCTTCATTGGAGTTCGCTCGTGGGTTGGACTGCTATTGGATGATATTATGACCTGAATGTTGGTGTCATCCAAAAACGGGATTGGTGGATCTCCGTTTCCTAACAAAAATCTTCCATGTATTGGAAGTGAATTTGACCTCAAAAATTTGTTCAATTTTTCTTCTTTCTTTTCTGGCCGGGGAAAAAGCTTGAACATAAAATTAAGATTAAGGATGTTAATTAGTTTTCCTTTTAAAATATGAAAGTAATAAAATGATAGATTATGAAGTGTAATATTTTCTTGGCAAAAATAGGGAAAATTTCAAATGACAAATATTGAGAGAGAATTTAACATTTCTCTTTTATGTTTAAACTTTTTAAATTGTCATTGTCAATTCCTCTCATACTTACAATTCACTCAATATTCTCTATCACAATTTTGAGAATTGTAAAATTCTCCATCCAAACACACATTAAGTACACCCAGCTTTCCTTAAGTTATAAGTAAGATGAGAGAAGCTTTTCTAACATTTACTAAAAACTAAAGAGATTATATGGATTTTATCTTTAAGTGTGTGTTTGGATATAAAATTTTAGAATTTACAAAATTGTTATAGAAAATGTTGAGTGAATTGTAAGTATGAGAGAAATTATAAATGATAAATCTAAAAAGTTAAACATAATAAAGAAATATTGAAATTCTCTCTCAACATGTCATTTGAAATTCCACTTATTTGTTATAGAGATCCCTCCTATTTGTTATTTGAAATTTTTTCTTTTACTATTTTAACAAATGAAATCTTGTAATTTCAAATTACTCTATCCAAATACAAGGTAAAAGGATTTGGGAGGAAAAAACGTAAATTAAAGACACCAAAATTTGATTGAAAATATTAAATAATATCCACTTACTTAAAGAGCTCAATCCTCCGTAAAAAAAAAAAAAAAAAAGCTCAATCCACTAATATTTTAATAATTTTTTAATATAAAATGCATGTAATGTTACAACTCTAATTAAAGTGATAAATATCCATAATATAAAAAGTGATAATATATTCATCCCAAAATTAAATGTGATAGGTTTTGGAGGTTAGGAGAGAAATGAAAAGAAAAAAGAAAAATTAGAAGTGTGTGTAAAAAGTGATGTGATAAAAAAAAAAAACAAAGTGATGACGATAAATATAAAGATGCAAGAAGGTGGTGTATGGAAAAATCAGAATTGAATTCATAATATAAAAGACATATATGCATGCACAAAAAATAAAAAGAACGTGGAAAAAAATAACCACATAAAAGAGCTAATTACTTTTGCGGATGTTCTCCTAAGGATATGAAAGGCTTTGGTCTTCTTAGACCTTGGCCTACATATGCTCGATATTGAAGAAAGAATAAATTAAATAAGGATAAAATAATTTTTTTATTCCCATAAAATATTTGAGTTTATAATTTTTATTTTTAAAAAATATTTTATTTTTATTTATACTTATGAAATATTTAAACTTTTTTAGTTCTAATGATTCTACTATTGATAATAAATGTGTCAATACTCATCTCAGTAAATAATTATATGTGCATTACCCCAACACACTATAGAACAATTTTAATTTCCTTAAACTCATTCAAATAGCCAAATTTTCGTGTCTAACTTGAATTGAAATTCTTTGTGCATTTCCACTTTCTTAGATCTCACATACCATCTTTGAATGAGTTTAAAAAGATTAACACTATTATATAATAAGTAAGCCCTTAATTTAGTCTCTAAATTTCTCTATTCGTTAGTCTTCAAATTAAATTAATTATATAAATAGTTCTCTAATTTTCATAGTATCCATCAAATTTGACCATTGTTATATAGGACCAATGTAACAAAATGATGTGAAAATTAAATGACTACTATGATTAATATTTGAAAATTCGAGGATTATTTGTGCAAATGGAAAGATATAGGGTCAGTTTGGGAACTTCTATAGGTGAAAAAAAATAGAATGAATTAAAGGGGTCAAATGAATTTAACTTATCTATAATTAAGTTGAAATTAGTGTTTGTAATTCACGTTTTTCAAAAGCTCTCACATTTAATTTCTCTGTAAGTAATTAATTTCAATTTATATAATTAATTTTTTTTTTAACTATCTTTATGTATCCAAATTGGATGATAGTACATAATATACATACATGCACACGCAGAAAGCAAGAGACATGGAAAAAAATAACCACCGAAAATATACTCACACGATGCGACACCAGGTTACGCATAATTGCACGACTCGCTTCCGCTACAAACATTTCCAAGAATTGAATATTCCATATATATAGACCAATTAAGATCTCTCTATCAATTATGTCTGTACGTCTCAGATCGATCGAGGAAGGGAAACAAACATGCACCAAAGTTGCCAAATGCCAATTATTAGGAATGAGCTCAAAACTCTGCAACTTCCTACTCTTATATATACTATATATATACAGTACTTATTATTATTATTATTAACTGCTCTGGTACGGTGGTGTGCATGGTTGTATATTTTATCAATTTTTCCCCTATACGCTTCGTGGTCTTCTTTTCTTAATGTTCTTTGGACTCTGGTCTTTTATATAGTTTGCATATACATCTCGTGAATAATAAAAAATGTAACAAGTTGTCAACTACCTCAAAGCAGGCTTAGGACTAGAGTATTTTATACATTTATCAGAAAATCTATAAAATTTATCAACCAGTGTAAGAAGTAACTGAACAGTAGTAATGTAGCATTCTGTATCATCACGAGGTAGTAGAACTATTCCAATAATTAAAAAATCAGTACTGGAATTAAACATTATATATATATATAGTTATCATTGTTTATCGAAGTTGTCCCTTGGCAACGTGACCTCCCTTTGGTGAGCCGGTCAGAATGGGAGAAAACCAGTGAACAAAGTCGAAAAAAGATGCGTGTGGATGGGGAAAAGTGAAAGAAGAGTACATGACTCACGTGAGTGTTTAAAGTTTAAACCTTAAAGTTAAATTGCAATCTCCATCGTGTAATTTAATCCAACGGTTTGTCATTTAATACTCTCATATATATGATGCAATTACAAATTCATCTCCCCTTTTATATATATATATATATATGTATGTATGTATGTATGTATGTATGAGGAAGTTTCAACTTACACCACTGTTTAATTATACTAAGTATTACATTATTGATAACTACAAATTGAATGTGTTTCTAGTAATCCAACCATTGACTTATGTTTATTCATCATTAACATTATTTTTGTCAAATTTCATAAAATTTTAACTTTTATAACTTGATAATCAAATGGTTAGTTTTTCATATATTTCAAGTGTATATATGACGTTAATCTTAAGACATCTCAATGATATATCAAATAATTTCGGATTAATGTAAATTTTATATGTATGATCTATATGATAGTAACCGGTAGAGCCGGAAAAATGGGTTGGCCGGCCCGCAAAAAGCCCGCAAAAATGTAGGGCTTCAGGCACCTATTTTAGAAGCCCGAATAACTCCGGGGCTTTTAAGGCCCAGCCCGATAAAGCCTGCAACCCACAAAAAGGCTGGGTAGCCCGCAAAATGGTAGGGCTCGTGCACCTATTTTAGAAGCCCGAATAACTTCTGCGCTTTTTAGCCCAGCCCGATAAAGCCCGCTACCCCGCGCATCAATGCGTGGCCGGGCCGGATAGCCGAATTGACCAACCTCGTAACTGACAATCCAACAATGGATTACTTAATACAATGATCCATTAAAAAATTATTCAGCGGTGTAACTTAATTATTTTAAGTATTACACCATTGAATAATTTTTCATAAATAATTATTTTTCAAAATTCACCATTTGAGTTGAAAACTTTTTTTTTGTAATATTTGAAAGTTATTATCGTATATATTGATCATATCTATGAAATTTTATATTGATTTAAAAATATTTAATACATCATCAAGATGTGTCAATTTTCAAATATATGCAAATAAGAATAATTTGATTATATAGTTATTAATGTCAAAATATTATGAAATTTGACACAAATTAAATAATCAAGAAGATAAATAGTTATAATTCAACGGTTAAATCAATAAAATTTATATTCAATTTAAAGTCATCAATAGTGTAATACTTAATGTAACTTACACTAATGTAAGTTGATCTCTCTTCCTATTGTGTGTGTTGAGATAAAGCATTAATATGTATGAAATTGATATATACCAAAAATAAACTAAGGTAAAGATTGGGAATCCATTTAAGATTTTATTTAAGACAATATATGTGGATCGGTCTTTAATTGATATTCCACTTACCTTCCGGCTAAGGTAGTTATATAGTATATTAGACTTGTGTTTGTGCGATGTACGGAAAGTAATTTATTTTAGTAAAATAAAATATATATTAATATATTATGTATATAAACATGTAAAATTCACTAAGTGATAACATAAATATTAATGAACTTTGATGTAAATATTTATTTCCCTATAGTGTATAAATAATACTATAAGAAAAATTAAAATATTTTTTTCTATAAAAAAAATCACATATCAATTTAAAAATTTATTTATTTTATCAATTAATTTTTAGACCATATTTTTAAAAACTAAAGAAAAGTAAAAAATTTATAATCTATACAAATTTCTATTCATTACTACCCTATATGATTTATTGTCATCTATAATTTATTTTTACCCAATAATTCAAATATTTATAACTTTTTTGTAAAATTTTCATCCATGTGTGATTTAATTTTATCCCATAAATTAATTATTATTAATATTTTTCCTATATTTTTCCCTTAAATTAAATGATTACTCATGATTTTATCTATTAAAATTTAAAAAGGTAAAAAAAAATAATAGAAAATAAATAATCTACATTGAAATTCAAAAGATATCCTTTTTATATGAAATTAGCGATAATATTGGGGATTGTTCATATGAAATTACTCATTTGAATTATTATAATTAGATTATTATTGCTTTTATGTAGAACAATCATCCCAAAGTGATATATTTTTACTCTTAAATTATTATATTTTCATATATATTTACTTTATGATCTTAATATTAATGTCTTTCATGCAAATTTTTAATCCTACCTAATTATAAGGCATTTACCCGCTTTTATATTAAATTTAAACATTAATACATTTTATATAAAAATTAATCGTCGGGTGAATAATATTCACCCTTTACAATCTATAACATTTAAATAATGATATGAGCCATAGATTCGTAAAAAAATGATATGAACCATAGATATAAAAATTGGACCGACCGGTTCAATCGATCTGACCAGGGATTGGTCTAGTGACCGATCCATATCATGCTAAAAATCGGCTGGTTCCATAACCGGTGGACACCGGTCAAAAATCGGTCGAACCGGTGAAAATCGGTCTCATAAAACCGTTTGAACCGGTCAGTTTTCAAATTTCAATTTTTGTTTTTTATTCTTTTCTATTTTTATTTTTGAGATGAATAATAATAAATTTTTAAGGATTTCACATAAATATTTATTAAGAGGTGTAACTCATAATGTGATAATAATTATCTTAAATTTGATATACATGATCATGAAGGTAATATAATGTGATTCAACGTTGGATTGATCAAATTCACGTTTTTTAAAAAGTTATTAAGAGGTGTAACTCATAAAGTTTGACACATTGTGTCAACGAATCATGATTTCTATATATATATATATAATAATTTTTTTTATTTTAATTATTTATTAAGATTATTTTTTTTCTTTAAATTAAAAATCCTGCCTACCGTTCAATATCACTCAGACGAAAAAATCTACAATTCTTCCGGGAGTAGGTCTCTTTCCATTTAAAATTCAACATCCTGACATGATTAGTTATGCATCCCCCAATTTTAATTGTGAAAAAGGAAGTTAAAAAAAGAAAAAAATTGTCAGGGAATTCTGAGGAGTGGGTGCTCTGGAGTACTGAAAAACACTGAGACCTGGCCGTTCAATATCACTCAGACACCCACATAACTCCATCGGCTAGGAGCCGTCGCCGTTGCGAGCCGTTCAAATCCATCCAAGCTCTGTCGCCAGCCGTCGCCGTCATTCACTGGTGTGGCAGAAGAACCGAAACTCCATAACATAGGAACCCTAAAACTGCATCTCTTGCAGTCGCGCCTCAATCCGCCCGTTGCCAGCACCACTTCCGCCGTATTCGTAGTTCCTTCGCGTGCTGCAGGCACTTCCGTCACAGGTATGTTCACTCCTCGACTCGTCCTCGGTTAATCATGGTCAAAATTGCTTCTTGTTCTACTGAAAATTTGCTCTGTGCCAAAAAATTATTTGCTCCGTCCTATTGAATATATACATTGTTATTAATTACTGCCAAAAAATTTGCTCTGTTCTACTGAATATAATACTCGTGTAAGGAGTAAGGATGATTCAGCTTCTTCAATGTTACCAGAACGGCTGTACCTACCTCAGATATCCATACCCAAAAAAAAATTAGAATGTTAATTATTTAAGTGATAATATGCACTAATTGCTTGTGCAGGGCATCCCCCTACTGCTTGTGCAGCAGAGTAATATTCATCCACGGGATATATACAGGCTCTATATTAAAAAATTCTAAGTTAATTAAACTCTGGAAGAAGAAAAATTCCAAGCCAGTTTCTAACAGTGATTTTTAAGAGTACTTAACTAGTTTCACAATTAATCATGCTTTATAACATAGTACCCGCTTGTACATTTTCAAACTTTAGCTATAATTGGCTTAGCGTTACTCATCACTTGTTTTATTTAATTTTAGTAGGTCTATTAGCCTACAAGCCTGTATTGGCCCGCTAAACGATAGGCCTATTAGCCTATTTAAAGGCTTTGAACATGAAATAGGCTTTTTAATAGGCTAATAGACCAGACCAGACTTTAAAACAGGCCAGACCAGGCCTACAAAATTGGCCTACAAAATGGCCTATGACAGGTAATAGGCCAGACTTAGGCCGCAAAATTATCAGGTAGGCCAGACTTGGGGCCTTACAAAGTCTGACCTGGCCTGCCCTACTTCCACCCCTACATCCATCATGAATTCTAATGTTCTAGTTGTCTTAATTTTTAAGATCACGTGATCTATGAATAATTTTCTAATTGATAATGATAGATTATTTTTTTATGGAGCTGTAAAGGCTAACAAGTTTTCCTCATATTGTATTTAGATTTGAAATTAGATCTATTTATTTGCTGGAAGTAAAATCCCTGAGTAAAGAATTAATAGATCATTGCAATATTTCAAACCATAGAACATGCATGTGTCATCTGCACATATAAGTCAGAATATACACAGGTTAAGAAAACACTTCATGGAGCTCTAGTAGAGAAAAAACTCAACATTGTGCCCATTTCACTTACGAATTCATAGTTTTGGAGCTCTAAGTAAGTGAGGTGGGTTATATGGATATGTATTCAATAAAGTAATTTTCAGTGTAATCAAAAGGTTATGTTTTGTTTATATGCTGTTTCAAGTAATGTTCTGTTAATCAGAAGGTAATGTTCATAGTGACATTCTCTAAAAGGCAAGAATGACATCCAACAATTTTGTTTCTCATAGAACTTGGACGGTAGAACCAATGCCCTGCATTGAGAATGACGTAGTCAAGCTCTTCAATTTGGGTTGTCCATTTCTCGTCAAACGACTCAAACTCATCACTAGCATGCTTACTAGTAATAGTATTTTCTCATCAAACTGAACTAGGAAAACTCTCTAGAAGCTACTGCCAGTCTCCAATGTGTAGGTAAGGTGGTTGATATTATAGTTCCAGTAAAATCTGCTACATGCTCTGTGGTCTGCTAATTGCTTTAAGTAAAATGGATGTAAGGTTCTAATTACATATATATAGTGGTATTGTCGTGTTTCTTCAGTTTTATTTTAAAGATGCCGTATTGCCATGTCCATTGCCAATTAGGGGTGTGTGTATCATATCATTTTCTTCTCATTCTTTGAAAGACTTGGTGTTGATTTCTTTAGGCCAAATTTAAGTGATAATGGAAACAAAATTCCTCTGTGTATTTGATGACTGCTGCCTTACAATTCTGCTACGGTTTTCCATGGTACATATTTTGGCATTAGTCTTTCTAATTTGGTTGCGGGATGGGCGCCCTCTTTCTGCTGTCAATACTGCTATGTCCTTGTTTTGCATGTGGCTAGGATGGATTCTTGCCTGGTGCTGCTGCTATTCTGCAATATGGCAATTAGTTGTGATTTTCTTGCTGAACTTTTCACTGCATGGTGTTGGATTTCGGTGGTAGATTAACCAGACTGGTTACTTGGTTCTGTTTTTTCCTCTCCCTACTGGTATGCTGCAGATTAATGAGAATTGGCCTACCGTGTCCTGTATCTCCTGTACCTGCAGCTTGTACTATATAATTACAACTTGTACTAACATAGATATATCAATCAAACTGTTCTGGCTGTGGAGCTTCATGTGTAGGTGTGGCAATTATACACTACCAACTACCAAGTATATTATGTATGATCATCTTAGTACCTATGAATATATATGTTAAATCCAGCAATTATTGCTCATGATTGTTCAAATTCTAAGTGCTTAGGTTAGGAGTAGGGGAACAGGTCAGACCGCTCGTCAGAGGCCTACTACTCGGCCTACATCAAGCCCAGGCCAGGCCAATTTATTAAATAGATTAGGCCAAGGCTTTTTCAAAAGCCTATATAGCAAAACAGGTCAGACTTCAGGCCATCGAAAAGCCTTTTGAGCCTATCAAGCCGGTCTATTTAACTAAATATAAGTAAAATACTAATATTTTTATATTGCTATTTTATTATAAAGATTTTTTATTACTTTTCCTTATAATTATATACTTATTAGCTTGTATAAACATTTAAGTATGTTGAAAACTTGAGCCTATAAGTCCATTCATATATATGCTTATGATATATTCAAGTACCTTACTATAAAACAGACTTTTAAACAGGCTTTCAGGCCATGTCTGGCTTTAAATAAGCCAGACTTAGACCATAAAATAAAGCCTATGTCAGGTAACAGGCCAGACTCAGGCCTTGGAAAGTCTAGCTCGGCTCGGCCTATTCCCATCCCTAATTAGGAGGTACTGATTTTCAAATTGAAAATTTTGTCCACAACCAAATCAGATTAGTCAGAGCACAAATTATTTTTATTTTGCCCGTCACAAGCTTATAATTGGCTGTCCTAGGCTGGCAGTTCAAGTAATGCAAGCCACACAACATTTTAAATTGTAAAATCAATCAAGGTTTGAAAGTCTAATACAAGTTGGTGACATTTTTTATATCTACTGATGAAGTAATAGTAATATTTGGTTGTAATAAGCCACAACAATGTGTTGATTACAGAGAATGGACCACATGTTTCTTCAAGCAGATAAATTCGATCTACAGCTTTTCATGGGTCCAGTCCACTTTAGCACCTTGGAGCCTATCTTTTTGTTTTGGTCAGCTGTAGGTTTGGTCTTTTTTTTTTAATTTGCTGTCACGGGTTGTATTTAGGTGTGGGGCTTGCCTTTAAACTTTCTTCTTGATTTTAAAACCATTTGTTATTTGTGCTTTCTATTTGGGTTTGAGCACCCTAATGCTCTTATTAATATATTTGTTTAACAGTATGCATGCATGAGAGTTATTAACTTGATATTAGCTTAGTACAGATAATAAGAGATGAACTTGTCACTCGCTTTTGTTTTGAAAAGTACCACACGACACTTGTGTATATAGCACTCACATGAAGCTATTTTTCTTTTGGTGAATCTTAATTTTAGTTGTTTTATTATTATTTTATTATTATATATTATTATTATTATTATTATTATTTAATTCTGAATAATTTTAATTGGAAACTTTCTGGTTCGGTATTTGTCGATACTTTCAATTTCTTATACTTTCAATTTTAGCTATTATTCTTATTAGTTTTTATAAAAAAATATTTTTAAAAATTATATTTTGACAGAAAAGTACGTTTAAAGTAAAAAAATAAGTTCTTAAATAAATTAAAAAATACATAAAAAGTTCTTCAATCAATATTTTTAAACATTTTTTTTTTTAAAATACAGTTATAAAAGACTTTTCTATTTTTTAATTTTCAAAAACAGTTTTTAAAAACAAATTGATCAAGTAAATTTATTTTTCTCATTTAAAAACAGTTTTAAAATAAAATTACCAAATAAATTTTGGGTATTTTTCTTCTTAAAAACAGATTTCAAAATGCATTATAAAAGTATTTTAAAAATTAAAATCAAAATTAAATCAAACATACACTTACAACTTATTAATTAAAATTTTAATTAATTGTCAAGTTTTGCTGCTTTTGCCTACAGTGCTCCCTGTCGCTGAGCCATCTAGAAAGAAGAAGCTACTAAGTTGGAAAACCTAATTGCAACTGCAAATCTTCCAATTTCAACATGTTTGGTTCTGCCCGAATTCTTTCTGATATTTCTATCCGCCTTCGTCAAAACCTATCGGTAAGTTCTCTCTTTCCATCTTTCAGGTTTGTGATTTATGCTCAACCGCGCTTTCATGATTTTGCTCAGATTAGGGCTTTGTTTCTTTCTAGCTTAAATTCAATCTTCCATAGGGTTTTTTCGTCATACACTTTCTCTGCAATAAAAAATAGGAACGGTTCCGTTCCACCGTTTTGGTGTTGTGCAGCTTCGGGGTGTTTGCGTACGGAATATAAACATTGGAGGTGGTGTTGGAGGCGAGATTCCAGATAACAAGCGCCTTGAGTATGCTCTTCAGCATATCCATGGGATTGGTCGTTCCAAAGCTCACCACATTGTGCGTGAGCTTGGAGTTGAGAACAAATATGTCAAGGATCTAAGCAAAAGAGAACTATATTCCCTTCGCGAATTGCTTTCCAAGTACTTGATTGGAAATGATTTGGTATTCATCTTCTTAACTTGTTGATTATGCACCTTACATGTGCTTGTTCCATAATTGTGCAATGTATGTGATTGTTTTATTTCAGAAAAGCTAGTTGAGAGAGATGTGGGAAGGTTGGTGAGCATTCAGTGCTACAGAGGGATCAGGCATGCTGATGCCTTACCCTGTCGAGGACAGCGAACTCATACAAATGCCCGCACCAGGAGGAGTATGCGTGCTTTTGGGGGGTCAGATAAGTGCTGCTCAAGTAACAGATGAGTTGTGTTTCTGCTATGCTTTGAGCTAATCAAATAAGTTTTGGTAGACATTTAGTTACTTTACCTAATAAACGTTGAACTTTACAATTTCAATTACCTTTGGCATGTTTATTTTTGCTTTACAAGAATGCTGGTTTTAGTGTTTGTCTCATCCCATATGGTTTATTTTCTTCTTGATGAGGTTCTTATATTAGTTGATTAGTAACAGTTAACACTTAACATGCTTTTTTAATTGAAATTTTGTAATAATTTGTGTTGATGTTACTGATGTGATTCTGCTTGCTTAATGCTTTGTGGATTATGAATCAGTTTGGAGTGGAATTTGGTATACTAGTTTACTACCAATTTTGCAATTACAATGTCTCGTATTCTAGGTTTGCTTAGTTGCCAGACTTAGCTTCACTTAACTTAAAAGGCTACTCTGTTAGACCTGTGAGTTCCAAATATTCCAGTTTCTCGAGTGCAATTCTGTTTTCCATGTATTGTCCCCATTTGTGGTAACTCAAAGGTCAATAATTTTGTAGTTGTTTAACTTGTATTCTGAAATGCACCAAACTTCTTGCCATTGAATGTGTTAGTGAACAGGACATACAAAAATCTAATCCAATCCATCCAATAATAAATAAATAAATGGATAGGATGGATTGGACCGTTAAATTAATGAATGGATAGTGATCCATCCCTTTTATATTTTCAAATCCACTGGATTAAATATGAGTCCTGGACAAATCCATTGGATTCAGTAGGAGCTGGGCCTTCGACCATAAAAAAAAGGAGCTGGGGGGAACCACAGTACCTCATGAATCATGATCAGAAAACCTGTGCACACTGCGGCTGTACGCCATTTAGCTAGCCACTTAATATAAAGGTTATAGCTAACTAACAACACATACTTCAAGCTCTACACCACGGAAAACGTAATTTCTTGGATTTTGAGTTTTTATTTTTCAATTTTTAAATTTTTTATAAAGTTATATTTAATCATATAAATATAATAGGCAATGATATTCTCATTTTATCATTTATAAATATCTTTTAATTTTTTATTGTAATGATAAGGGTGAAGCTTCCGTTGCAACTTGCAAGTGATTATGGTATTGCCCTTGAGTTGGTGAAGATGTTGCTTTATTATTCTGCATGTGGGAGATGTGATGACCTTTTAGGAGCAACCATATATTTTTCGAAGATCTTGAAACTCACTCAAGCACATGGTGCACTTAAATCTCACTTTTATGATTTTGAGGTCTTCGTGATGGAGTACATGAGGACGAGGCACTTGAACTTGATAGTTGAAACCATGACAACTTAGGTTTGTTACAATAATAGTCGGATAGCAATGGGAATCATGGAGAAAGAGTTTTTCTGTCTTGTAAAAGAGGGGAAAACAAACCACTCATCTTCGTCCTTTTCACTAACACTGTTGAGTGGTAGCAAAGGTAGTGGATTGAGATTCAGTGAGTTCCCTAACTTTCAGTGTGATGGCTTGAAAGTGCCATTCCAACTGTAGCTTAGTTTGTGAAAGAAAAGTGGAAGGGCTTGCTTAAGAAAGGAGAAGGGGAAATAGGTTGTTTGTGAGGTTATGGCTAATATATACCTCTAAGCTAAGTGGTACACCATATGGCATATATATACTATAGGTAAATATTAATAACTATTTTAATTTTTTTAAATTGCAAATAGAACCCCTTAAATCCTAAATGATCAACATGGCTTGAAAGGATTTTCTAATTGGACTACTAGTATATTAATCCCACTCTCACTTACCCCAGTTCATCACTTAATCGTATCTCCTTCAACTGGAAACATTTTCCCTCACCTCCTTCAACCCGCTCAAGTGCAAGTAATGCAACGAAGCAATAATGGTTGGAGCAGCCACTGATGTCAGCTTCGCTACCTGTTGCACGGTCCACCCACCTGGCATAAAAGAGCGATGATGCAGTCATCAAGCTCCAAGTGGTTGGGGATGCAAATATGCCTTGAACTTGGAGTCATCACCTTAATCGAGTTGGGGATGCAAATTCTTGCCTTGACTTAAGACCCTGAACGTGCTCTAATAACTATAAAATTATAAAAATACGTTACAAATATATCTTTTCTTAAAAAATATAGGATTTTATTCCCATATTTTCACTTCTCTAATTATCGGGGATACAAATTAACTTTTACAATAATTAAATAATAAAGTTGAAACACATATTTTTGCTAAAATTATGATTTAGTTCTTAACTTTTAATTTTCTTAAAATTATTAATATTTTTTATATATTATTTGAAACTGAATGAATTTAAAATAGGATTCACAAGTGTGCCCACACATATACACACATATAACTGAATGAAGTAAAAAAAAAGTATACACACATATAAGTGAATGAAGTAAAAAAAATTATGATGGATCTTGGACACCATGCAGTTTAGTCATTGACTTTGCTAAAATGTCAAATTAGTCCATGACGTTTAATTCTATCCAGCACTTTAGTCCTTGTCCGTAACTTCTGTTAAATTGCAACTAATGTGTCATGTTAAGTGACACATCAGCTGCCAAATCAGATTCAAAACAATTGACATTTTATATTGGCAGGGAGGCTGGAAGGCTAGCCGACTAGGAAGGTCGGTGAGACAAGAAGGTTGGAAGGACATTCGGCTAGGAGGTTGGAAGGTCAGCCGGCCAGGAAAGTTAGAAGACTGGCTAGACAAGAAGGTTGGAAGAGGAGAAATGCATAAAATGATGTCGTTTTCAATCTGATTTGGTAGCTAATGTGTCACTTAAACTTAATAGAAGTTACGAGCAAAGACTAAACTGCTGGATGGAATTAAATGACATCAATGACTAATTTGATATTTTGGTAAAGTCAGAGACTAAACTGCACGGTGCCCTAAAAGTCAAGAACCAATATGATAGTTTACTCTGTTGTCATCACACTTCAAACAGATAAGTTCAATTTATATAACTTACACTTACTATTCCTTAATTATTTATTATTATTAATTTTCCCTACATTCCTCTTATCATTTGGATCGTGAATTGGCAATAATATAAACATATACGATCATATTTCTAGTAGCTAGTTAAAGTGAAACAATACGCCAAAAAGTATGTGCACCACTTTATGAACGTAGCTATTAAGAATTGAAGGTACGTCAATAGCTACATTTATTCCATACAATATAGTGTGCATATATCCCGCCATATATCCCGATGCTTTCACCTTGGAGCTCGCTAGAAACGCATAACCTCACTTCAGTAACCTGAAAAATCAAAACATACTTAATAATCCCAAGGACATGAAGATCCATATATGACATTAATTTGAAATCAATGATACTTTTGTGATATGAAATCGAATAATTGGACACACACACACAGAGAGAGCATACAGATAGAATTCAGAATAGAGGATGTTTTCAGTACTCTCTAATAAGCACTATACTTTTATTACAATATTGACACTTAGCTATGAGTGGTTAGTTTTTTCTATTTTTAATTTTTTTAAATTAAAATAAAATATACTTACCAATACTTACCATAGTTAAGGTAGTTAGTACTTAGTAGGAGGGGTATAATGAGTGCTCAATACTATAAAAGTATTGAAAATTCTCATCAGAAATGAGCAGAAAAAAGAAAACAATATGCAATATTGATGAGGCAGATAAGTCATTTATAGTGGCATCATATTAAAGTTCCTTGACCAAGTGGTGAGACAACATCTAAGAAGCATACGCTTCAAAATGATGATCATGCGAGACACATATTTATGTTTGATACTTTTTTTTTTTTTTAATTTGAATTTTGAAGTTAAAACATTAGGCTAAACTATCAAAATTCCCGCTAAACTAACCAAATCTCATCAATAGACGGACCCTAATGGGTTTATTTATGTTTGATTCCGATAGTTATGTATTTTACAACATATATAAGGGGAACATATATGGGGCAATATTAGGGCGCAATATTAGGGCCAGTTTGATTTACATTTTCATTTCCTGTTTCCATTTTGTTTCCTGTTTTCTGAAAATTTTACAAAGGAAAAATTGGAAATGTTGGAAATAGCAAATTTTTGTTTTCAGCATTTCCAGTTTTTCCTTTGTAAAATTCCAGAAAACGGGAAACAGAAAATGGAAACAAGAAATGAAAATGCAAACCAAACAGACTCTTAACTGTTTACCCTTCAAATCCAAGTGTTGCAAAAATGCATATCCACACACTCATCTCATTTCATGCTTAGCTATTTGGGCAAGGGAAAAGTTTACATGATTTGTGCAGGTTTACTCTGCCTTTGATCAGTATATAAGCAACATACAAGTCCTAATAATTTGACCCAAAAAAAAAGTCCTAATAAATAAACACAAGTATATGAGGTGTTGGAAGACAATATATAATTAAAGGACTTGCATGTGTCACATGATATTGAAGGAGCATATGAGATAGTGTGTTTGGTTTATAATAAAATCACGTTTTAAAAGTGGGTCATGTAAACACTATAGGACACAAAATAGTCTAGTGAAATACCTAGCTAGGTGGCTAGGGTAATTAAGTGGTAGACACAGAAGGAACATCAGCAACGAGCTTGAACTCCTGCACCTCCTTGAAGTTCAACCATGGCTTTTCCAAGACCTTTGTTTCATAGATTTTTTTCTCCCCACCATCAGTTGCCTCCAAAGTTATGTAGTATAAGGTGCCAGCAACCACCTGCTTCTTTGCACTAATCACCCTCACAAACTCCAACACATTCTATAAAATTAATTAAGCATCAGCAGCAAAAAAAAAAAATTAAGATTCCCCTCCTACATGATACTATATATAGGACTACAAATTAATAAATTAGACAAAGTTAATTACCTCTTTTTTTTGTATTCTTCAACAGCAAAGCGAGCAAGATTCTCGATCTCAACGCTGTTCTGGATTTCTTCCACATCACGAATGCCACCCAAAGTCGTCATTAATTTCTCTTAATTCTCTCTCTCTCTGTTCAATTCAATGTATGTATATCCGTCTTCTAATTCTATGAGGTCGTTTAATATAGCTAGTGTTAGCGTTTTGATTGGTCAGGTCAACAATGGCGCCTTTGGTTTGATATTTTTGGTTTCGAGCGAGTGTGACCGATCAGATACTATTATTCGTACGTTTTGTTTTGTTTTGTCCTGTCCTGCATCTATCAACAATCACTGTAGTGGATAACTTCTTCCTTGATCTTTTTTCATTCCTTGGTGCATTTATACACACAAGATTTATAAACGTGATATAATTTTTAGCACCACGCTTCCCAGGAGGCATATTGTCCTAAAGCTGCGATTTTCTTATTTCGTTCTAAAGGTGCAAAGAAAATCAAATTTAGATAGATTATAATTGCGATAGGCAAAATTTAAATGGAGTGGGTCGTGAGTTTTTAATTTTTAATTATTTAAAATTTTAAATAAATTTATACAACGTAAAATTAAAAATTAAATCACAATTTTATTAAACAAAACCCTAAATTTGAGTGGTGATCAAATTCAAAACTCTCTAGATATGGACTTTGCGGTTCATGCAATTTTTTTTTTCTAATTGTCAAAAGAAAGTAATTTGGGGAACATGTTGTTGAGTCTCACAAATTATTAAGAGATTAATAATGTTTAAGTCTCTACAATCTGAGTTTTAATGAGCAAAAAATTTGTACTAATTAGATAGATTCTGCTTATAGGTATATTTTTCTGTGTTTCAGCAAGTCTATGAAGAAAGCATGCTAACAAGCTGAAACCTACTGAAGAAGTTCAACTCTTTAAAGATCAGAACCTGCTGAAGCAAAGAAGAACCTTTCTGAAGTCTGAGCTATCTGTTGCTTTTCGAAGACCTAGCGAGTCAAACCTGAAGACGTATTTGAAGACTTAAAGTCTCTGCAAAGCTTTTCTGGTTAGCTGAACGTGTTTGCAAGGAAAAAACAGAGGCTTTATAGCGCATTTCAAATCATGTTCACCAAAAAGGAAAGTTTCTCTGCAGAAAATACACTTTATCAGAAAAGTAGAGTCAGCGCTGCTGCTACCTACCTCTGCTGTATCTACTGCTACAAGCTACCTCTGCTTTGTCTCTCAACGGATAAAAGCTATTAGACAACGGGACTCTAAAGAATTTCTAACCGGTCTACAGATTCAGGTTCCCTATACAAATGAGACTCGTGCAAAAAGGAAAGAGAGAGAAAAAGAAACATCAACCTTGCTGAAGTGCTAGAAAATCTCTCAAGCAAGATCAAGAGCCAAACTGCTGTATGTCAGAACTGAATCATTACTACACACTTACACTGCTCAAGTCGGAAGCCTATCAAAAGATTGTCTCACAACGGCTATAATGTTTATTTTCTCAATGGTAACCAAGCAATCTTCAAAGATCAAATTTCAAGTTTCTACATATAGCTTCATGAAAGACTTTGAAGGTGGGCGAACCACTGGTGAACCCCTGGCGAAGCCCAAGAGAGAGTGGTCATGTTCTTCAGAAACATTTATTATGCCAACACTCTGCCAAAATTATCTTTGAATTTCCTGTGTACTTAGAACTTATCTTCTGTATCCTGAGTTATTCTCAGTAAACCCCTTTGTACAAGATAACCTGTGTTTTAAGTTTCTCAGAAACTTAAACCAATCTTTCGTTGTAAACACCGTTAAGTGTCTGAGAGCCTGGAAAGGCTTGGTGGAAAAGAAGAATACTCATTGAGCCTGAAGAGGCTTGTCTGTAAAGAATACTCATTTTACACTTGGTAAAGTGTCTGAGAGCGGAGATGCTTGGTGGAAGAAAGAATACTCGTTTAGCCTGGAGAGGCTTGTCGGTAAAAGAATACTCATTTACACTTGGTTAAGTGTCTGAGAGCCTAGAGAGGCTTTGGTGGAAGAAAGAATATCATTGGACCTGGAGAGGCCAGGTGTGCAAATAATACTCGTTGTAATCTTGCGGGATTAGTGGAACATCCAGTGGTTGTTTGCCCTGGGGACTGGACGTAGCTCACTGAGTTAGTGGGTGAACCAGGATAAATTCTTTGTCTAAGTTCTCTCACACCCTTTACTCTTTACTTTCCGTTGTTATGTTGTTTATTTCTAACTGAGGAGGGTTCTTAAAAGTGTAGTTTATAATTGCGCAGTAAAAACAACTTTAGTTATTATGCAAATCATTTTAAAAAGACAATTTACTGGACATGCTGAATCTCTTATGGTGGAATGTATAGTGTGTGGATTGAGATAAATGATGTGTGTATGGTGATGGGTGGGCATAGGGGTAGCCTGTGTCACATCTTGATTCTACCTCTAATTAAAGTAAATAAAAATAATAAAGTAGAAGAAAAAAATAAATAAATAAATAAGGTTATTTAATAAATAATAAGAATAAAAATAGAAAAGTGGGTTGAGAGTGGCCTAGCCCAATTAAGTATTTATTTAGGAGGGGTTCTCAGTTCACCCTAATCCTTATCGTATAATCGTCAGAGAGCGAATGCTCAGGAGGGAGAAAACAAAGTCTCAAGGAAAGATTGTTGAAGGGTGATCATCAGGAACCAAGAAAAACCATTCCTGCTGATTGATCGATCCTTCAATAAGGTACAGTAGGGGAGAGGGTGCTGCTTGTATATGCATGTAGGGTGCTTGGGTAGTAATCTAGACTATGAATTGTATTGATAATGATGTATTGAATAGATGATGAAAACCTGATGAGGAGTAGTTTTATAATTCTTGATGAATATTGAGTGGATTGATGAGAATAATGAGAATAGCGAAAAGGGGTTAATAAAGGGTGATGATTTCGGTTTTTGATGGGAAAATCATGTAAACTGTTAAGGGATTGATGCTTATGATGAGTTTTGATGAATATAATCGACTATTATTGATGTTTTAGCAAAGATGAGTGATTAAAGATTGATTAGAGTGATTTAGAAGCGTTAGAAATTGTGAGAACTGCGATCTGCGTCGGCGGGTAATCGATTACCAGGGTGGTAATCGATTACCAGTGTGTTCTGGGCAATCCAGAAGTGTTGTTTGTTCGGTGGTAATCGATTACTGGATTTTAGTAATCGATTACCAGAGAGATTACTTGCAGGTAATCGATTACAGGGGATGCTGTAATCGATAACCAAAGTGTTTGGTTGCAGGTAATCAATTACAAGGTGATTGTAATCGATTACCGGAGACCTGTTTGCAGGTAATCGATTACTAGAGGTTGATAATCGATTACCAGAGGTGATTTTGAGATCCTAAGTGCTTGATGATGATTGATGTTTTTTGATAATGCTTTATTATGATATTGGTGTTGATGATTAATGATGTTGATGATGATTGGTGTGCATAATATGCAATGTGATTAATGATGATTGGTGAATATGTATGATGATACATGATGATGATGAATGGTGCTAATTATAATGATGATGATGATGATGTTAGTGTTGTACCTGAGTCTAACTCGGGGGAAGGTGAATAGTGTACCTGAGTATAACTTGGTGAGGTGATAATGGTGATGATGATTTAATTAACCTTATGCTGTAAACGATGCTGAGTATATATGATGTTGTACCTGAGATACACAAGCCTAGTGAGGGGTGGGGTGTAACTCAGGGATGGTGATTGTACTTGGGATACACAAGCTCAGTGAGGGGTGAAATGTAGCTCAGGGAGGTGAATGTTGTACCTGAGTCTAACTCGGGGAGGTGATTATGGTACATGAGTGTAACTTAGGGAGGTGGAGTATTGATTATGTTGGTGATTATGGTACTGAGGTAACTCAGGGAGGTGAGTATTGATTAGTTAATGATTATGGTACCTGAGTATAACTCAGGGAGGTGAGTAATGACTATGATAATGTTGATGATTGTACCTGAGTATAACTCAGGGAGGTGGATACCTGATTATGATGAAATTGAATATGGTACTGAGTGTAGCAAGCCTAGAGTGGGTGAAGTACAACTTAGGGAGGTGCATGATGGTGATGATGATATGATGATTATGATGAATATGATGAAAATGACGATATTGATGATTGTGATGAGTATGATGATATTGATGATAATGATGAGTATGATGATATGGTGATTATGATGAATATGATGATATTGATGATTGTGATGTGTATGATGATATTGATAATAATGATGAGTATGATGATATGATGATTATGATGAAAATGATGATATTGATGATTGTGATGAGTATGATGATATTGATGATAATGATGAGTATGAGGATATGATGATTATGATGATTTTGGACTATGATTGAAATGATGATTGATGATTGTGATGAGTATGATGATATTGATGATAATGATGATAATGATGATTTTGATGATAATGGGGATTATGATGATTGTGGTGAACTTGATGATGTTGTTGGGTGGTGCATGATGATGATGATTATGTTTTACATTTGATAATAGAATAAGTTATATGAGATGTTGTTTACATGAGGGTGAGGATATTGTAGTCTCCTATGTGTATGTATGAGCGGTATTCCTTTTCCTCACCGGTTCTATCTGTGATTATTATTTACAGTGTCGAGTATTGAGTTGATGGGTGTCGTTCTAATACATGTGACATCAGAGCTTAGTATTAGGAGTTTTATTTTATATTTCTATTTTGGAGCGATTTGTGTAAACGGTTTTATGTGCCTTATAAGGCTAATGAATGATTGTTTTACTGTTAACTTTGAGGTAGTAATATTTTATTTACTTTGAAAACCCTTTTGACTCCAACTTCTATTTTTGAATAAGTTGACTTTGAAAGAATTGAGGTTTTAATTGGAGTTGAAATGTGAACCTTTTACCCAATGTGATTCGTTATTTTCTAAGTCTTTCGCTTCGTTGATCATATAAGAATTTGGGGTAGAAGGGTGTCACATTAGTAGGTATCAGGGCAGGTCGGTTTACCGGCCTTGAGTTATGAGTTTACCGTGCTTCTGTGGTGCTAATGTGTTATGTTGATTGAGTGAATTATATTGCTTTGAGTTAACTATTTGTTTGATTGGTCGGTTCATCGACCTTGAGTGATGCGTTTGGTGTGCTTCTGTGGTGTTATTGTGATGATTTATTGATTGTATTGAGTGTGGAAACGCCAACTAGAGGGTTAGTTTCTACTTCTGATGTGTGCTTAAATTGTTTTATTCATGTTGAAGGTAAAGAACTCCTAGTTAATTTGATCTGTTTGTCTTTGAGTCAACTAGATATTATTCTTGGTATGGACTGATTATCTTCCGACAATGTCCTATTGGATTGTTCTGGTGAAGCAGTTGTCTTTGATCGACCTGTTGAGATGAGTCCTTTCTAGAGTTGTTCATCTCGGAAAATTTGAGGACGAATTTTTCTTTTAGGAGGGGAGAGTTGTAACATCCTGAATTTTATTAAGTAAAATGAAATTAAATTAAATTAATAAAGTAGAAGAAATAAATAAATAATTAATAGGATTAATATTATGACTAGTTTTATCCATAAGGTTATTTAATAAATAATAAGAATAATAAATAGAATAAGTGGGTTGAGAGTGGGCCTAGCCCAGTTAAGTATTTATTTAAGGAGGGGTTCTCAGTTCACCCTAATCCTTATTCGTATAATCGTCAGAGAGCGAAATGCTAAGGAGGGGAGAAACAACGTCTCAAGGAGAGATTGTTGAAGGGTGATCATCAGGAACCAAGAAAGAACCTTCCCTGCTGATTGATCGATCTTCAATAAGGTACGGTGGGGGAGAGGGTGCTGCTTGTATATGCATGTAAGGGTGCTTGGGTAGTAATCTAAGACTATGAATTTGTATTGATAAATGATGTATTGAATATAGATGATGAAAACCTATGATTGATGAGTAATTTTATAATTCTTGATGAATATTGAGTGGATTGATTGAGAATAATGAGAATAGCGAAAAAAGTGTTAATAAAGGGTTGATGATTCGGTTTTGATGGGAAAATCATGTAAACTGTTAAGGATTGATGCTTATGATGAGTTTTGATTAATATAATAGACTATGATTGATGTTTTAGCAAAGAGGAGTGATTAAGATTGATTAGAGTGATTTAGAAGCGTTAGAAATTGTGAGAACTGCGATCTGCGTCGCGGGTAATCGATTACCAGGGTGTGTAATCGATTACCAGTGTGTTCTGGGCAATCCAGAAGTGTTGTTTGTTCGGTGGTAATCGATTACTGGATTTTGGTAATCGATTACCAGAGAGATTACTTGCAGGTAATCGATTACAGGGATGCTGTAATCGATAACCAAAGTGTTTGGTTGCAGGTAATCGATTACAAGGTGATTGTAATCGATTACCGGAGACCTTGTTTGCAGGTAATCGATTACTAGAGGTTGATAATCGATTACCAGAGTGGATTTTGAGATCCTAAGTGCTTGATGATGATTGATGTTGTTTGATAATGCTTTATTATGATATTGGTGTTGATGATTAATGATGTTGATGATGATTTGGGTGTGCATAATATGCAATGTGATTAATGATGATTGGTAAATTTGTATGATGATAAATGATGATGATGAATGGTGCTAATTATAATGATTGATGATGATGATGTTAGTGTTGTACCTGAGTCTAACTCGGGGAGGTGAATAGTGTACCTGAGTATAACTTGGGGAGGTGATAATGGTGATGATGATTTAATTAACCTTATGCTGTAAACGATGCTTGAGTATATATGATGTTGTACCTGAGATACACAAGCCTAGTGAGGGGTGGGGGTGTAACTCAGGGAGGTGATTGTACTTGGGATACACAAGCTCAGTGAGGGGTGAAATGTAGCTCAGGGAGGTGAATGTTGTACCTGAGTCTAACTCGGGGAGGTGATTATGGTACATGAGTGTAACTCAGGGAGGTGAGTATTGATTATGTTGGTGATTATGGTACCTGAGTATAACTCAGGGAGGTGAGTAATGACTATGATAATGTTAATGATTGTACCTGAGTATACTCAGGGAGGTGGACACTGATTATGATGAAATTGAATATGGTACCTGAGGTGTACAAGCCCAGAGTGGGTGAAGTACAACTCAGGGAGGTACATGATGGTGATGATGATATGATGATTATGATGAAAATGACGATATTGGTGATTGTGATGAATATGATGATAATGATCAGTATGATGATATGATGATTATGATGAATATGATGAAAATGATGATATTGATGATTGTGATGAGTATGATGATATTGATGATAATGATGTGTATGATGATATGATGATTATGATGAATATGATGAAAATGATGATATTGATGATTGTGATGAGTATGATGATATTGATGATAATGATGAGTATGATGTTATTGATGAGTATGATGATATGATGATTATGACGAATATGATGAAATGATGATATTTGATGATTGTGATGAGTATGATGATATTGATGATAATGATGATAATGATGATTTTGATGATAATGGGGATTATGATGATTGTGGTGATATGATGATGTTGTTGGTGTGCATGATGATGATGATTATGTTTTACATTTGATAATAGAATAAGTTATATGATGATGTTGTTTACTTGAGGGTGAGGATAGGGCAGTCTCCTATGTGTATGTATGAGCGGTATTCTTTTCCTCATCGTTTCTATCTGTGGTTATTATTTACAGTGTCGAGTATTGAGTTGATGGGTGTCGTTCTGATACATGTGACATCAGGGCTTAGTATTAGGAGTTTTATTTTATATTTCTATTTTGGAAAGATTTGTGTAAACGATTTTAAGTGCCTTATAAGGCTAAGAATGATGTTTACTGTTAACTTTTGAGGTAGTAATATTTTATTTACTTTGAAAACCTTTTGACTCCAACTTCTATTTTGAATAAGTTGACTTTGAAAGAATTGAGGTTTTAATTGAGTTGAAATGTGAATCTTTTTACCCAATGTGATTCGTTATTTTCCTAAGTCTTCCGCTTCGTTGATCATATAAGAGTTTGGGGTAGAAGGGTGTCACATAGCCTTCTGTATTACATGTATATGTTTGTATTCCATTCCTCACCGTACTCTCTCTTGTGGTTTTTCTTTGGTAACGAAGAGGGCACTCAAAGTGCTGAACTTTGAAAGGACAGAGTCTCGCTTTGATATATGTGACATCGGAGCTTAGTGTCTAGGAGCTTATATTTTTTATTTTGTGAGGTAAAGATTTAGAAAAATTATTTCCAAAGGTCTGATATGGCCAAGTTATGTCTTTATCATGTTGGTAATTTAGTTCCTTGAAAACCTTAGTTTTATTCTTTTATGGAGACAACATTGGATTTGGAATAAGTATTTATTTAAAAGAAGATTTGTGAACCTTTTTACCTCGGTGTTAACTGTAGTTTTCATTATAATTTATCTTGGTAATTATTTTATCATTTGGGGTAGAAGGGTGTCACATGTTTGCCCTGGGACTGGACATAACTCACTGAGTTAGTGTGTGAACCGGGATAAATTCTCTGTCTAAGTTCTCTCAACCCTTTACTCTTTACTTTCCGTTGTTATCTGTTTATTTCTAACTGAGGATGGTTCTGAAAAGTGAGTTTATAATTTGCGCAGCAAAAACAACTTTATTTATTACACAAATCATTTTAAAAAGACAATTTTACTGGATCTGCTGAAGAGTGTCAGCAAGTCTCCGAAAACTCATTTTTCAGCAAGTTGCTTACATCTTTTGAGAAAACTCTTTTTGCGAAAATGTTTCCACAAAAAATCTGTAAAAATTATAAAACACTATTCAACCCCCCTTCTAGTGTTTCCTGTGGTCCTAACAGATACCACTCCACATTTTTGTGTTCTAAGGTGTTTTTTTTTTCTAAAGCAAATGTTAGTTAAGTTACAATAACATTTATGATTTTATCCTTTACATTTATTTTCCCTATACCATACTACCATACTCACCCTCATAACTTCTAAGAGTGTCTTTACTATTTCATTTCAATGAAAGTTGAAATTAATGATTGACAAGTTTGTGAAGCATTATTTTCAACTATGTTTGATAGAATAGTTTTTCTTATGGTAGTGCTTTAAAATTTCAGCTCCCGGTTGAAATTATATTTCATATTTTTATCCTTAGAATTTTTTATAAGCTCTCATTTCTCCTTTTCATTTTAATAATTAATAATGTTATTATCTGTTATTTTATAGTTATCAATTAATTTTATCAAACACTTTCAATTCAATCATCAACTTTCATCTTTTAGCTTACAGCTGTAAGCTAATTTTTCAACCTTCGAATAACTTAGTTTATCATCTACTTCAAGACCGGCTCAATGTTTCTTTGGGCCTAAACGGAATTTTATTTCGGGGCCTTTTTAAATGAATAAAAATAATTTAGAATCAATAATAATGTAACACATGCTGAAGAAGAAAGTCATAAAAAAAGTATATAAAGTAGGTAATGAGAATAATGTTTCGAATCTATTAATAATTATTATTTAGGAGAAGAGAGAGCCCTAATAAAATGAGACATTTTTTCAAAAAAAAAAAAATTTTACTCTTAATATTGTTTACTAAATAATATTTTTATTTTTTAAAATATTAATAGTAAATAATTTTTTTGGAGCCTAAAATTAAGAGTATTTTTTAGGGGCCTAAAGCGACGGCCTTACTGGCCTGAGATTGGGCCGGCCCTGATCTACTTTCACCGAACACACTCTAAATGTCTTTTTTCAGTTAACCATTTCGATCCCTTTAAAAAAAGAAGGGAAAAATATGTTATTAGTCCCTGAACTTTTGGTCAACTTGGGTTTTAGTCCCTGAACTTTATTCCTTGGTTTTATCTCCCTGAACTTTCAAAAATCCGTAACAGTAGTCCCTGCCGTTACTTTGGTCCGTTAAACCTGTGACGTGGCATGCTAAGCAATTAACACGTGGCATGCTAGGTAATTGACACGTCACAGGTTTAACGGACCAAAGTAACGACAAGGACTACTGTTACGGGTTTTTGAAAGTTCAGGGATATAAACCAAAGAATTAAAGTTCAGGGACTAAAACCCAAGTTGACCAAAAGTTCATAAACTAATAACATATTTTTCCCAAAAAAAGAATCTTTTGATTTAAAGTTATTTTTTTAACTAAAGCTTCTAAATATCTTGTGCTATATATAGGGGTGTGCATGGGGCAGTTTTTTTAAAACCCAAACCACTTCCAAATATAAACCAGTTATATGGATCAAATTTTTAATGTTAAACCAGTTTGGCTTCCCAAACCAGTTTGGGTTTTAACTGAACCAGTTTTAAACCGAACCGGTTTTAAACCGGTTTATGAATAAAAACTGGTTTTAAACTGGTTTTGTGGATAAAAACTGGTTTTGAAAACCGGTTTTAAACCAGTTTTATGGAAACAAAAAGTTTTAAACCACTTTAATGGAAAAAAACAGTTTTCCAGTTTTATGAAAAAAAAACCAGTTTTAAACCAGTCTAATTGGACATATCAAGCAATTATGTTTTTTAGGCCTAAAAAATTGGTTTTTCTTCAAATCTGGTTGTCTCACTATGTAAATTAGATCCCCAATTTCATTGAAGCAAGCAATACATGAAGTCCAAGATAATAATCTAGTAGTACTCTCTGTTTGAATTTTGGAAAAAAAGCTAGATAATTAAAATTTAGCGTTGGAGCAGTTGAAGCCCACTACAACAAAACAATTACTAAAATCTATTTAACTAATAATTTCAGCAGCCCCAATTTCCCCCCTTTTCCAGTAGCTAACAATATGGAAAGCTGAATCTAAAGTTACCTTCTTGTTGGGGTAATTTTGATGTGGAAACTCTCAGCAAATGGTAAGTTTATAGTGAAATCAAGTGTATTGCATTTAGTACACATAACAATCTTTCCCTAGGATGAACCTATGCCCTTTGACATATTTTTGAAATTTCTTATAAACCTTGAGTTTTATTTCAAAAAAAATCTAAAGTTAGACATATACAGATGCTAAATACACAGTCACTACATTGGATGATATAGTGACTTGACTTTCACTACATTCAACTGTATCCTAAATGCACCCCACATTCTCTTCCACCTACATTACTTGACTGAATGGATCACAACCCATTTAATGACATAGTTAGATTCTAACAATTATAACAGAATCAAAGAGGAATTAGAAAATTCATACAGTATTTCTACTTTTTAATATAATAACATTTAACACTTATCAGATCTAGGCACAAAGGCATTGGCTTCCAACTACAAAACAAAATTGATGACCACAAGGCATAATAAAGAAACAGAATTACAACCATATTACCAAACATATTGAACCCTTTATATCTTTTTAAATAGATAAAATACAGAATCAATTACTAAATGAAATCCATATTATATTTGGTTAATACAAACAATTATCAAAAGACATTCTCTGCTCGTGCGATCATATCAATTGAATTCAAATACGTAAGTTATTGACTATAACAAGTAAATTAATTGCAATTCTACATAAACCAGATAGCAGCTATAAATGGAATGATGAACATATAAATTGAATTCAAATGTCAAGGAACGATTAAACACGACAATCAAAATTCTTAAACATTCTCAAACTTAAAAGGAATCAATAAAAAATTTCATAATATACTACAGATGGTTCTCAAACTTAATTAGATTCAACAATTTAAAAAAAAAAATAGACCTATCAAATAAGGCATGCACTAGTCAGATTTGTCCCAAAATAATAACTAGGTCCATACCATATATTTATAGACCCCAAAAAATAATCCTAATTCTGAATTCTGAGCCACTTTTTTCTGGCCCATTGGCCTGCCCTGAGTGGAAAATAATTATAAACTGTAGTAGGCATAAACAGAGAAATTTGGAGCTAAAACAAAATTTATTGGAATATTTTTAGCCAATATTTTAAGGAATAAATATGCACTTGACCAATATTAATAAATGGGAAACATTGGGATTTATTTGAAGTCCAATACCACCAGGAGGGAAGCTAGTACAGTTAAGATTTGACTGTCCTTGTTGGGTAAAGTTCAGGGAATTGGCTTGGGTGGTAAAATGAAGAAAATTGAATGCAGACTTGCAATTTAGTTACAAAATATGGTTTTCTTTTGATATTGATAAGTTGCTGAAAATTTCAATCAATGCATCAAATTCCATATATGGTTAAACACTATCAAGGATTCATGAGTTCATCAATAATAGCCATGACCTATACTTCATTACCCAGAAAAGTGCAGCAATAACTTTATGATCATTAAAAAACATCAATAAATGAATTTGAATGAAAACAAATGTGATGTATCTCTGGAGAAAAAACCTGAGAATAGTGGAGAAGGTTCCCAGGTCTTGACTTGAACTCAGGGTGAAACTGAGCAAACACCTGTAGTCAGAAACATGGGTTAAAAGGTAAGAAGACCCTGGAGAGATATTCAATTTCACTTCATGCAAAATTACATTCCAATATCTCCAATTCTGCTTCCCATAGTTATCAATCCCGGATAACGGAGCGTAGCGGCTGACCCCCAAAATGCTATAGCGGTATAGCGCATAGCGGGATGACCGCTATTCTGAATTTTTTGGCAGAGGAGTGGGGTACAGAAATGTGAGAGAAGGGACAAGAAACAGGGGAAAAAACCTGAGAAAGCTGCTGGACAACAGCCACAACACAGAAACGCCGGAGAAACGGGCCGGAAGCCGCTGGAAAGAGCCGCCGGAGAGCCACGCAGACGGTGGTCAGAACAGAGGCTGGGTCGCGGGAGTGAGTGATGAGAGAAGTGGAGGGAAAATGTTGTTGAAATGGGGGAGAATAGAAGAAGTCCTTATAGAACATGTTTTTTTCATACAAAAAGTTTGAAATACCCCCATAAAAGGGGTCTAAACAGACACTTTTTTAGGGTTTTTTTTGGAAATTTTTTATTGCTTCAGAATAGCGGCCAAATAGCGCCGCTATGGCCGCTATTTTCGCCTCTATTGCGGCCGCTACGGCCGCTACAGTGAAGCGCGACGCTATGAGGCCCTGTGTAGCAGCAGGGGGCCGCTCCGCTCCGCTACGCCGCTATAGCGCGCTATTGATAAGCCTGCTGCTTCCCTTGTTGTTTCTCCAACAATGGAATCAGATTCATCAAACAAAACAACCCTGCATTCCCACCCAAGCATTCAATCCTAACACTTCTCAACCCTTCAATGATCAATGGGTATCGCTTCCTCAGCCTCTCTCTGTTGGTTTTAATGTAGGAAATAGAACAGGTTCAACTAAATAAAAGATTTTTATGATAAAAGAAAAAAAAACAACTAATGAGAATTGGTAAACTTGATTCTAATGGTTTCGAACTGAAAACTTGGTAATTTTCTCTTTTCATGCACATAGAAATGGAATAAGAAACCAACAGTTTATCAATTTTAATTTATGTAACTAACCATATATACAAAAGTTATGCATGTGTGTCCAACTTGGATGGAGAATTTGGCACTAGCTTTAAAATTTCCTCTGACCGATTTGTACATCAATTATTGGAATAGAAGTCTTTTAGGAATAATTCACTCCACTCCACCCTCTTTTTCGGTGTTACATTGTCAAATCATTTAGGTTCTTTTGCACAAACAAGCAAACAGAACATGTGATAGTCATGTGATAGAACATCAGCAAACAGATTATTGTAGACATGTGATAGTCCATTTCTTGCAATAGTAAGTAACTAGCTTAACATCAGAGCAAGTGTATTTCAAGTTCTAGAGTGAATCAGATTATACACGCACTAACTTACAGAATGAGAGAATAAGAACATAATTACATAATGAGAGAGAATCAAAGCTTACAAATGGGCGAGAGACTAATGGAAGCAGCGAGATGACGAACAGAGGAAGAGACCGGTTATTCAATCGCGACCGAAGAGAGGGCTCTGTTCAGAGTTAGATCGTGAGAGAAATGCTTATTTGATCGAAGAGCGAAATCATGAACGTGATGAATGGATTCGAAGCGTGAATGAAGAGAATTGGGGATTAGGGTTTATGGTGAAATGTGAGGTAGAGGAGTAATCAATCTAAGAGAAGTGACAATTAAAACCAGATAAAATATCGGGTACCCAAACTTGATTATTGGGTTAAAAGTTTAAATCAAGTTTTTTAAATTAAAATAGGCTGGTTCAAATATTAGTTTTAATGAAGTGGGTTTTTTGCAGTGTGGTGCTGGTTTGGTAATGGATTGGTTTATAATATTGGTTTTTTTACACAGCCCTATGTATGACCATGACATGAGAAAGACTACAGTATGAGAGGATTCAAAACCCCTTTTATTCACACTACAGGAGTAGACAGCACAGAAACACATATTAGCTTTGGCTCATCACATGACCGGCCATGCATACATTACCAAGACAAAATTATCTATAACAATGAATTTCTACAATTAGAATGTTAATCTATACTGAAAGGATAAATAATTGAATAGAGATTATTATTTGATGCAACTCATGCAAGCATATAGAGTTCAGAACCTCACTCTTATACACCAGAAAAGAAAATTATGTACTCAAAGCAAACACAAACATGTTAATGTTTAGAAACCTATATATAACACAATATCATACTAAATACATAGCTATAATTTGATTGAAGAAATGTACATTCAGGAATCTCAAGAATTTTTTTTTTTATTCAAGGACTAATATGATCGATACTATCTTTAAAGGACCAACTTGACTATCCACTCCTATTTTTGCACTAATTTATAAAGAATAAAGTTATGTAACTTCTATAATAAGTGCTCCTGACCCCAATCATCCGGATGTGCAACATGTTGTGATCAACATCTCAATCCACAATTGATATAACTAACTTGTAGGTAATGCTTCTCTAACACCATAATCAATAGTCACTATGTATGGATTTCACTTTTAGCAAATTCCCATACAAAATATCAAGTACCAAACAAAGTCCAGAGAGATTCTACTTAATATTGCAGTTACAAGAAAGATCAACTAACAATTGAATATAACACTGAAGGAAGTGAACAAAAAATATCAAGATACAATAGTTACATAGTTCTATACAGATGACACATAACTTCCCCACTCTACATAGTTCTATCTTGCATGGTATCATCAGAAGTAGATTGACGTAAAACATCTCCATTCAAATCAATAATTAATAAATGAAAATATTGAATAATGAAAGGAAATAATTGAAAATAGTAGTAACAGTCAAGTGCTAAACTAATGTCTTAGACAATAAGGTATCTTATTGCTGTACAAAATATATACAGAGTCCCAGTTCAAGTTAGAGCATCGAAGTTCTCACTTCTTAGCTCCAATCACACAATTAACAAAAGATGATACAAAAACAAGGTAAATGCACTAATTTTAAAATAGACTGGAATCGACGTACTGAATCGACGGAGAACGAGTACTTTCCGATGGTCCTGCGAGCAAGAATCGCAGGCTTCCGGGTTCAGATGCGATGCAGATAAAGAGAGAGAGAGAGAGAGAGAGAGAGAGAAGAGAATATTGGGAATACTTGTTATTACTCAACTCAATACAATTGGAAATGCACAATTTCATTTCAGAATAATTGGGGATATGACGGCGGTGGCTTTAAGCTGGCGGTGGCTGAGTGTTGGGGCTTGAGAGAAGAACTCTATGCTCATGCACTATGTTTTTTTTTTTAGACTAGGGCATGAAAATGGTTTTTTTTTTTTCAGCCTGTCAAGGAAACCAAAACGATGGGAATAAATTAATTATTTTTATTTATTTAAATTTAAATAAATTGATTAATTTCAAAATTAATTTTCTACCAAATATTTTTTTCTTTTAATCACTTTAATTTAGCACCTGTTTGTTTAAAATTAAAAAAAAAAATATTCGCAGATAGTACAAAAAGTGATTTATTTTTTAGAAATTTTTATAAAAATCATAAATTATTTGTATTTGGTTACAATAATAAAAAGCACTTTTTTAATATTCTCTCCTTAGAATTCAATTTATTATTATAAAAAAGGTTTATTCTACGGTGAGGTAGTGTATGGGTGGTATACCGATATGTTAGTTTTTTTACCTGGTATAGTGGGTCGAGTTACTTGTTAATGTTAAAAGTTTAAATTTAATATAATTACAATTAAGGACATCTATTAATATAGAAATGTAGGGTATTATTTTGTGAGAGCCAAATCATTTACTAAAACCATTTAAATTTACTAAAAACATTAACCAAAATATTCAAATAAAAAGGTGATTTTTTTTACCAAAAACAAAACCACAAAACCCTATTATTTTCAAATAAAAACATTTTTTATTAAAATATTCACTAAAAATATATATTTTAACCAAAAATTACCAAATTTAAATTCCGGGAATTCCACACAATTCTCCACATACTACCACATACTACAGACCCACAAATAATTTTTACAAATTTTTCTAGTATAAAGTTGATTTTTAATTGAAATAACAATATTTTCTAATAAACAATACATTAAAAATGCATTTTTCATCCAAAGTTAACAAATTTTTAATTTTGGGCATCCCACATCATTTGCCACTGTAAAAATAATTTTACAATTTTTCTGGTATAAAAGTGATTTTTAATTGAATTAAAAACATTTTTTCATTAAAAATACATTTTTGTCCACAATTAACAAAATTAAAATTTTGGGAACCCCAAATCATTTTCCACGAATTATACAACCCAAATATAATTTTTACAATTTTTTCTGGTATCTAGTTGATTTTAAAGTGTATTAAAAACATTTTCCATTAAATAATAAATTAAATAATGGAGATGGAGGTTTGTTAGTAGATAAAGATAGGTTATGGAATAGGGTGTTAGTTTCTATTTACGGTGAAGCTATTTTGAGGGGGAATTATAAGGTGGGGAAAGGATCAATTTGGTGGGGTGACTTTTGGAGTATTGATGTCTGTTTGGTTTAAATTTTGAACCATCCAGAATCAATTCTGCGGAATTGATTTTAAATCACTTTCGTCCAACGTGTTTCGTAAAGCGTGCACACTCATTTTCAACCATTGATTTCTAGAATCAATTCTACTCAACTGTAAACCAAACGGACCCAAGGAGGTTAGAGTTACGGAAGGGTGGTTTTCTAGTAGGTGTAATAAGATGTTAGGGGATGGCTGTGATACATATTTTTGGTTTGAGTTGTGGTGTGGATCGATAATTTTTTGTGACAAATATAAAAGATTATTCTCAATTGCAATCAACAAAAATGCATCGGTTGCTGACATGGTAGTTAGGAGGGAGGGGGATTGGGTGTGGAATTGGAGTTGGAGTTGGAGGCGATCTCTCACTACAAGAAATTTCGTTTTTAGCGATGGGTCGTCGCTGCACAAGGAAAAGCCGTCTCTACAGGCTGCGTAGCGACGACTTAGAGACGACCACGTGGACATCGCTAAGTGACTCATCGTAAATACAGTAGCGACGACTGACGTCAGTCGTCGCTACCTAGAGACGACTTAGTTGTCGCCGAAGTCATCTATTGGTCAACATTGGTGCGTGTGCCGCCCAAGTCATCTATTGACATACCTTCTTCTGTCACCCATGTTGACTCTTCTGCCTTAGTATCCCAGCGTGATGACCGTAGCCGCTCTCGCAAACCAAGCAAGGGTCGTTACAGGTGTGATCATTGCCACAAATTGGGCCACACTATTGACAGGTGTTTTGCATTGCATGGTCGCCCTCCTCGGTCTGCTAATGTTGCCCAGGTTGCTCCCTCTGTGCCTTCTGATGTTGATGCCACTTCCTCTGATCATCCAATACCGCCGGCTATCTTCAACGACTTTCTTAAATGGTATGAGGATCTTCAGACCTCCGGTTCCACTGCTTCTGTTGCGCACACGGGTAATTCCTTTGCTGGTCTCACTCACTCCACCTCTCTTGGCCCTTGGGTTCTTGATTCTGGTGCCACCGATCATATTACTGGTAATAAATCCCTTTTCTCTACCCTTTCCA
Organism: Sesbania bispinosa; assembly: GCA_026901365.1. NCBI lineage: Eukaryota > Viridiplantae > Streptophyta > Magnoliopsida > Fabales > Fabaceae > Sesbania > Sesbania bispinosa. Next base: position 719,848 of record QLOH01000045.1, on the reverse strand, counting down.
CTTCTGGTTACTTACCGTCTGTGACTTTGGCTAATGGCTCCCAGGCCCCATCCCATGGTGTTGGTAGTGTCCACCCTCTTCCTTCTCTCTCCATTGATAATGTCCTTTATGTCCCTGGGTCTCCATTTAACTTATTATCCATTAGCCATCTCACTCGTTCTCTTGATTGTGCCATTTCTTTTACTAAAGACTCTGTTTTCCTTACAGGACCGGAGTTCGGGAGGGATGATTGGCTCCGGATGTGAGTCTCATGGCCTTTATCAGCTTCGTACTTCTGCTCATGCTGGCTCGGTGGTGGATTCTCCCCTTCTCATCCATGTTCAGTTGGGTCACCCTAGCCTTGCCAAGCTACAACAACTAGTACCGAGTCTGTCTAAGTTGTCAACTTTGTCGTGTGAGTCATGTCAATTAGGGAAACATAGTCGTAGTCCATTTCCTAGGAGTGTCAATAACAGAGCTTCGTCTCCTTTTGCTTTAGTTCACTCTGATATTTGGGGTCCGAGTCGTATTCGATCTACTTTAGGGTTTTAGTATTTTGTTACTTTCATTGATGATTATTCTCGATGTACCTGGTTGTTTTTAATGAAAAATTGTTCTGAGTTGTTTTCTATATTTCAATCCTTTTATAATGAAGTCAAAAATCAATTTGGTGTTTCTATCCGTGCTCTTCGTAGTGATAATGCTCGTGAGTATCTCTCCCATTCTTTTCAAACATTTATGACTTCCCATGGTATTCTTCATCAGACCTCTTGTGCATATACCCCACAACAAAATGGGGTTGCAGAGCGCAAGAATAGACATCTCATTGAAACAACTCGAACCCTTTTACTTCATGGTTTATTCTTACATTACCAAATCCAAAAATTAAATGCATTTCACAAAGCTAAAAATTGCTTCAAACAGGATCAATTCATTTAAACTTGAAATGTGAAAAACTACTATGAAATACAATGACATTTACTTTCACATTCCGAAGTTTCTCTCTCATGCGTTTTTTCTTACCAGCCTTATGAGTGAAAGGGGTGGGAACAGGCCAGGCCGCTCGTCAGGGGCCTACTACCCGGCCTATATCAGGCTCAGGCCAGGCCAGGCCAGGCCAATTTTTTAAATAGATCAGACCAAGGCTTTTTCAAAAGCCTATATAGCAAAACAGGCCAGGTTTCAGGCTATCGAAAATATTTTTTATATTGCTATTATTATTATAAAGATTTTTTTATTACTTTTCCTTATAATTATATATTTATTAACTTGTATAAACATTTACGTATGTTAAAAACTTGAGTCTATAAGTTTATTCATACATATGCTTATGATATATTCAAGTACCTTACTATAAAACAGACTTTTAAACAGGCTTTCCGGGCTTTCCGGTCATGTCAGACTTTAGCTCAGGCTCAGGCCATAAAATAAAGCAGGTCAGACATGGATTTAAGGTACAGGTCAGTCTCGGGCCTTGGAAAGCCTAGCTCGGCTCGGCCTATTCCCACCCCTAAGTGAGATACAGAGAAGGTGGAAAGTGCGAGGAGGAAGAGAAGGAAGCATGCCGAGTAATAGCGAGGAGGAAACATGGGATTTTCAATAGACAAAGGTGTTTCACAGACTTGGTTTGAAACTAAAATTGAAAGACGAACAACAATTAAAAGAGAATAACTCTTATCAAAACAGCAAAAAAATTCGCAATTCTCAAAATCCACCACTAGAACAAGTCTTTTACTCATATATCAGCAATAACCCCCAAACTAATAAAGGTTTGGCCAAGACGCGTAAAAAACTCACTACATTTTTAGGAGAATAAGTATCAACTATAGATAATCTCAAAGAAGAAAACAGGAAATTAGGAACAGGCAAGAATCGCGAAACAGAATTGCGAAATACCTTTTCAGGAGAATGTTTGCGAGACACAAAACTGCGAAACACTGAACTATCCACCACCGATCCGTCGAGCGAGACCACTGTGCTTCCAAAATTTCTTTAGAATGTTTATATGATGAAGAGAAAGGGGCTAGGGCACGGGAAATGAATGAAGAAACCGCTAAATAGAATTTTCAGTACCCCTATTTCTTTTTTAAAATTAAATACTTTACAATTAAATAAATCTTCGCAATAGTTAAAACCCCTGTGAAAAGAAGCCAACCGCGGGGAACTTTTCTAATTTGCCATGTTTGACAACCCACACCACATAACCGTGGGAAATGCAAATTTCTGTAATTTACCGGGGGTTTTAACAACCTCGGGTAAATAAATGCAGGTAAAACCTATTTTTTTAGTAGTGACACTTGTATGCATAATTGCATACAATTCTCTCTTTTTTTCCCATTAAATCTAACAAATTAAGTGAAAGTTCTCAACATCACATCAACATCATGGTATATTGATATTAACTCAATCTAGGTTGGAGCTTGGACACTAGTTGTCTATTTGATGGGTTAGTATGGCGCGAAATAGTTCTCAATTAGGATTTAGGAGTATGTTGCAATTTTAAAGCTTGAAAATTGTGGAGTGATATTCATTCTTTTAGAACACTTGCATCCTCTGAGGGCCTCTTTCTGAATGGTGAATAACAAGCCTTGATGTTCTCTTTCTGGATTTCTGATTTTAAAGAAGTCAATGATAAGAAATTGCTAGGAAAGTAGAAAATCAAAATGATTAATGGCAATGGCAAGTTATATATGAGAAGATAATTGCATTAGAATTACTGTAGGGTACATTATGCCTATGTATGATTTTATGATCTTTATATTTCAACTGACAAAGAATTTTCTCGTTAGTCCAATTTTCCCAACATAAGTGTACTTATTATCTAGCTCTCTTCAAATGTGTTGGAACAATTTTGGCCACCACTGGATAGCTAGTCCAAATTCCAAAAAATCTCATAATGCCCTTACTTTCTTCTTCCTTTCCTACTTTTATTTTAAACTAGTGTTGCCCATCTTAAGTAGATTATCTGTTATACACCATTCTGAAACTGAAAAGTGAAGAACTCTATGGAGGCTTAAGTAAGAAGGGAGAAAAGCTCTGGAGTGTCAAGTGACTGTGTAGCTGTTGTCCATGTGTAAAGAAATGAAGATGGATACATAATGAGAAAGCAAAGTTTTAGATCATAACTATCCTAAAGCAGGACATGTTTAGAATTGGAGCAGCAGAATGCCATATTCAGTTCAAAGTTCCAACTGGCTACAATTTTTACTGCTTTCAATTTTGGTAGCATTTGCTGTCAATAAATTCCTACCTCCATTTGTTAGGAAGTAAGCACATTGGTTACACATGGGGGTGTTAATCATTTCAATCCCAGTTCATTTTAAGTCTCTTGATTATAGAGTGAATCTTGAATTAATGTTAAGTTAAAATGGCTACTTGAATCAAGACCTAAATCCAGCTACAAGAATTATATCCCAAATTTCAAGCTTGTTCTACCCTTGTTCTCAAAGTTGGGCGTAATATATACTTCAAACCACTGGCCCTAAATTTGAAATTTTATAAAGTTTCTCACATCTGAAACATGGTAATTTAAAATTCATTATAATTATGCCTAAAACTTTGCAACAAACTTATTTTAAAATATATTAGTTTAGTCATGATGATTTCTTAAAATCAATTAAGTTACAATCTGAATCCATTCCAAAGCTGGGAGAAATTCTTTGAACTTTACCATATAATTCAGTTTCTAATCCATATAAGGAATACTTGTTCAGGTTGTCACAGTTTATCACCGAAAAAAACAACAATTGCAATGGATTATCATAATTTGAATTTCGAATAAATGCTTCTCAAATGGAAATATAAATAAACAAACAACAAATATTCATTTTGGTGTTAAATAATTAAGAGATCCATACATTTATACAAAATAATATTTTTTAAAAAATAATATTTTTTAAAAAAAAATGTGCTTGAGCTTACTAGACGAGCTTCAGAGAAATCTTAGCACGTCTGAAGAGCAAAAGCATTTGATTTACGAGCAGTTAAACACCTTTCATGCCATCTAATCGTGGCAAGTAGGCTGCCTGAATTACCACTCGATAGTTGAATCTTTATATTCTCCAGTTTTCATAATCTTAAGAAAAAAAAAAAGAGATTCAAATGTTTAAAAAAAAATGTATCAACCTTACCAAAGAGAACCGCTAGATTCATTGAGACAACTTCGTAGCGAAAATTAGTGACAAGGTTGATTGGGTTTGGTATTGGATGCTGCATTCATCTCTAAGGCACAGGTTTTTAAAGCTAAAGAGCCAAGTGAACCTTTGTTTTTTGGGTAGCATATACAAATCATCTTTGCCTTGATACTAATACATATGGGAGAGGTCGAGAGAGTTAAGGAGTTAAGGTTGATTTATTAATACGCCATTTCCAAATAATTCTAAAATGATAGGATGGTGGACATTGCACACAAACATCCTAACCATCTACACAAGATATTTTTTGACAGTTGTCACATCTACTTCAGATACATTACCAATTTATCTCCCACCAATAACTCTGCAACAAATCACACACAGAGTAAAAATTTGTATTATTTTTAATTTCTTATATCATAATCATATCATAATAGTTACATATAAAAACAAAAAATTCATGTATGTGACAGCTTTCACTTTACGTAGCAATCAGAAGCACACAGTAATTACACCAATGATACATAAAATATTTATAGACTTAATATCATAAAGGAACTACTCCGACATAAGTGCTAACCCTGAAATCTGCTTGACTAAGAACTTCTTTGGTGGTTACTTGGAATTCACTCCTTACAGGGGGTTTGTGTACAGCAGGTTTTGTAAGATCGAGATCCAGCACGAAGAAAGATACTGCACAGATCAGAAAATTAATATGATATATTTGATTCAAAAGGAACACCAACAGAGAAAAGGTTGTAAATACCGAGCAGTGTATATACGTAATCATAGCAATTGTTGTTTAAAGCAGATAGAAACTGATAATAAGCTCAAATGCATTTATCAACATTATTGGTTAACCATACCATTGATTGAATCTTGAATAATACAATGTGTATATGTTACTTACTGTAATTTAAATCCTTCAATGCGATAGATTGAAATTATCAATATTATCACCAGAATTTAAAAAGGAAAAGAGAGAAAGTATCAGTAATTCTGTCCAGCCACCTAAAATTCTAAAAATTGCCACTGCAACACAAAGAAATTTTTGATTTGTGAGGAATATCAGCAAACAAGGTTCAACCTGAGCTTTATATATTTGAAGATCACACAAGATAAGCACACCCAATTAAAATATTTCCAGTGCATATAATGGCTTTTTCTTGCAAGGAAAAAAAAATCTCCCATCCATTTGCAATTGATACACTCAATGCAGACACCTCCAATGGTCCGGGATTCTGCCTCTATCAAGAATTGACAGCCCCCCACCTCCACATAAGAGGTTGGCTTGATTTTATATCTAAATATTTTTATGATTGTTGAAATTATAGGATTAGTCCTTTAGGTATAGAGGGAGAAAAGGAACACTCAGCATAATAAAATTGATTGATATTGATGTGAAAGATATGTTACATAAGATAAAACACTAATCCCAATTCATATTTATACTAGACTAACAATTGTAATTATACAAGGAAACAAATAATGAAAATAAATAAGGAATATGAAGCACCGAAGATTGTTGAGACATTAGAAGATAAAAAGACTTGTGGGGCGCAGATGGATATATACCAACAAGATCAGTACAAAAATCATTTGAAGAATACGAAGAATTAAGAACTAGGTTCAAGCCTAGAATGAGGAGATGAGAGCATTAAAAAGGAATGGAGAACAGGAGATTGTTGAGAGATCAGAGAGAGACCCCTATAGTGAAGATAGATGTATATAATGAAATATTTGATCCAGGCTTATTAATAGCGCCGCTATAGCGGCGTAGCGGAGCGGAGCGGCCCCCTGCCGCTACACAGGGCCTCATAGCGTCGCGCTTCACTGTAGCGGCCGCAATAGCGGCGAAAATAGCGGCCGTAGCGACGCTATTTGGCCGCTATTCTGAAGCAATAAAAAATTCCAAAAAAACCCTAAAAAAGTGTCCGTTTAGACCCCTTTTATGGGGGTATTTCAGACTTTTTGTATGAAAAAAACTTGTTCTATAAGGACTTCTTCTATTCTCCCCCATTTCAACAACATTTTCCCTCCACTTCTCTCATCCCTCACTCCCGCGACCCAACCTCTGTTCTGACCACCGTCTGCGTGGCTCTCCGGCGGCTCTTTCCAGCGGCTTCCGGCGCGTTTCTCCGACGTTTCTGTGTTGTGGCTGCTGTCCAGCAGCTTTCTCAGGTTTTTTTCCCCTGTTTCTTGTCCCTTCTCTCACATTTCGGTACCCCACTCCTTTGCCAAAAAATTCAGAATAGCGGTCATCCCGCTATGCGCTATACCGCTATAGCATTTTGGGGGTTGGCCGCTACGCTCCGCTATCCAGGATTGATAACTATGATTTGATCCAATGGTACACCTATGTAGAACTAAATGTTGAGTGGTTAGAAACCAATAAGAGAGTAGGATCATTATTGCAGAGGTGAGAATGTGACAATGGGTGAGTAGTTACACAAGACATGATAGGTTAGGAATGAAATCAATAAAGAAAAAAGTTAGTACCTACCATTATAGAAAAAAAGGTAGAATCTTGTCTTTGGTGGTTTGGACATATGTAGAGAAGACCTGTAGAACCAGTAAGGAGAGTAAACTAGATAGGGGATAATCCAATAGTGAGAGATAGGGAGACCAAGGAAAACAATAGGCCAAACCATCAAAGAGAGATTTAGATGTAAATGGCTTATCATTGGACTTCATTCATGGCAGACCATTATGGTGTTGTTTAATCCATGTACCCAACTCTACCAAATGTAGAAAGGCTTTAGTGTTGTTGTTGTAGTATAGGTCAAGCTATATGTTGAACTATTATGTTTAATTAGTGAAATATTTTGTTTTCGATAGCAGAGAACAGGAAACTTGCTTGAGAAAAGGCTTCCTTGAAAACAAAATCTCATTCATGTCCAACATGGACTAGTGTATAATAATGAACACATAAATGACAAGCTAACTTCAAATTTTGCATTCTTTTCAGCTTGTCATATAGGAAGTTCCATGTCCTCTTTAAAATACCAATGTATAAAAAAATTTCACAAAACACTTTCAACTATACTTCCCACCAAACATTTGTATATAATTTATCACTATATCAGATCAATTTAAACATAAACTATAAGATGCATGCATACCCAAGACAAAATTATAAATTAGGAAGAAATTAAATATATACAGAACATATAAAGTTAAATACAAAAACAGTGAATTAGTGATATCCATGAAAGATAGGGATTGCTATTCAACATGCCTTTATAGTATATGTCGAACCAGAATGAAAGGTGGTATCATATCGAAAAGAATAATCATCTTTATCGGCTTCCTCTTCATCAATCTCAAAGTATTGGGCAGCATCCTTCAGTTTTCCATCCATTCCATCAGATAATGTGTCAAAACTTTGTTCTAGATCAGGCATCGCCTGGGAACTTCCACCATCTACTGAACTAGATCTATCCCTAGCCTTTCCCTGCCAATTAAGTTTTTCAAGAATGTAATCATTTTGGGAATTTCCCCCAGCACCAAATATCTGCTGCTCAAATTCGTCAAGAGACTCTGACTTACTATCCTGCTGTTTAGCAGGTTGATTTCCTGCACAAACAAGGGAAAAGAAGAACATAATTTCATAAGGATCATAGAAGTAAATCCATCATCTTAGAGAAAAAGAACAAACTTGAAATATCCTGACCATAGAAAGACTAAGCATACTATAACAAAATATGAAATTCTCATCTGACCATATTAAAACTGATGTACCGAGAATATAAATTTCAAAAGGTAAGTGTAGTTAACTCTTCTCGTTAGTGGACAAAATGTACCGAGAATATGAACAGAAACAAAATGTGAAGACCCTACGTCACCCAGAAACAAACACATGATAGTGATTGATCAGATTTAAGAAAACCAGGTCAGCAGGGTCAATTAGATTGTAGCTCAATTGGCAGTTGGCAGTTGGCACCAACCCTAGTCAGGTTCGATCCTCCACTAGCCCACCTATTCCCCTCCCCCCTCCCCTATCCAGTGGCTTACATCTGGCCTACTGGTGTCAAGTTTGTGTCTTCAAAAAACTGGTCCTCATACCAAATAAACGAGGTCTAGTCAGTTAGCAACCAAATAAAAACCCTTAGAAACCATAGTAATATACATGAAGAAAAAGAAAATGAGTTTATGATACTTCGAGATTTGTGAGGACTGAGGAGTTTATGCTTAAACATCATTGTAGGATTCTTTGATGGGCAAACACCACGAATTATACAAGTGTATGTTAGGTGTAATAGGAGAGTAATGGGGAATAACTAACTACTGCTAGTTAGTTAGAAGCCCATACTTAGATAGTTAAACACTTTAAATAAGAAAGGGTAGAGTGAATAGGGATTCAGAAAAGGAGAAAATAATACTGATTTGGGAGAGACCTGGACCTCTCGAAATTCCAGGGGTATTCTGTACACTATTCTTCCCATTCTTTGGGTTTAGCAACAAAGAATCAGAGTGTTGTTTCTTGTGTATGTGTTTGCTGCTAGTTTTATCAACAGGTATCAAAGCTCAAGAATCTTGGAGCTGTGGGTAAAGTGTTGGATAGTTTTGGAAGAGACGACAGACAGCGCAACACAAAATGGTGTCAAACAAGGAGTTAGAAACGCGAATTGATGAGATTAAGAAACAGATAAAGCAAAGCAAAGACTACTTGCAGAAAATATTGCAAAATCTGGCACAGCTCTGCCTATTCTAGCTGTGCCAGAATTCTCCAAACCCTTTCTTTTAGAAACAGATGCATCAGGGAAGGGGCTAGGAGCAGTGCTATTACAAGAAGGAAGATCTTTATCATTTTGGAGCAAGGCTCTATCTGAGAGGGCTCAACAGAAGTCTGTATGAGAGGGAGCTCATGGCCATAGTGCAAACTGTACAGAAGTAGAAGTGTTATCTGTTAGGCCACCATTTAATACATATTGACAAAAGAAGCTTGAAATTTTTGACAGAACAAAGATTACTAAGCAAGAAACAATATAAGTGGGGTTCCAACTTCCAAGTTGATTGGATATGATTTTGAGATTGTATATAAACCAGGCAAGGAGAACACAGCTGCTGATGCCCTTTCTCATAAGGGCCATTTTGCGGCTATGTCAGTTCTAAATTCTTGCAGTTAAGAGGATTGGAAGGAGGAGGTACAACGTGGCCCGAAATTGGACCAGATTATTCAAGATTTAATTGCAGATCCTTCACTTCATAGAGGATATGAATTGATTGGTGAAAGATTATATTATAAAGAAAGATTGGTCTTACCTAGCACTTGGAGTTCCAGCAAAATTCCCATCCTTTTACAAGAATTTCACAGCTCCCCAGCACCTGGACATTCAGGATTTTTCAGAACTTACAAGAGATTATTAGTGGTTGTTTATTAGGAAGGTATGAGAAAGGATATATTGGAGTTTGTGGCAGCTTGTGACATTTGTTAGAGGAATAAATATGACACATTGTCCCCTGCTGATCTAATTTAGCCCCTACCAGTGCCCTCACATGTTTAGACTGAAATTTCAATGGATTTTATTAGTGGTTTACTGGTTTTCCCAAAGCAGAAGAGAAAGATACCATTCTCGTGGTAGATACCAATTCTTGTGGTAGTGGACAGGTTGACAAAGTATGCACACTTTTTAGCTCTGTCATCCATTCACTACTAGTCAAGTGGCTGTAATATTTTTAAAGGAAGTGGTTCGACTACATGGTTATTGGTTTTCCCTCATCCATTGTCTCGGATCGTGACCCAATTTTCATGACTAACTTTTGGATGGAGCTCTTTAGAATAGTGGATGCTCACTTGAAATTCAGCTCAGCTTATCATCTGCAAACGGAGATAGTCAATTGTAGGTGTCTTTTGAGGTTGCTGACAAGGTTTTTCTAAAACTGCAATGGTAAAAGATGAAATCCTTAGCCCGTAAACCCAATGAGAAATTGGGACCTTGTTTCTATGGTCCATATTCGGTGTTGGAAAGGATTGGCCAGGTGGTGTACAGATTAGCATTACCACAGGACTGCAAAACTCATCCTGTTTTCCATGTGTCCTTAATGAAGAAAGCAGTAGGACCACATCACCAGCCACAAGACTTGCCTCCAATACTTACTGAAGAGCATGAGCTGTAGGTGGAACCGGAAGCTGTACTGGCTTATCAAGTCAACCAGCTTGGCGATTTGGAGCTATTGCTGAAATGGACTCACTTGCCCAATGGTGAGAACAGCTGGGAGTCAGCAGCTCAGATTCAGACAGCTTTTCCACACTTCCACCTTGAGAACAGGGTGAATCTTTTGGGGAGGGGGAAGGTATTGATGGGCAAAGACCCCCAATTACACAAGTGTATATTAGGCGTAATAGGAGAGGGTAACTAACTATTGTTAGTCAGTTAGAACTACAGAGAAATAACTAACTAATGTCTACTGTTAGTTAGTTAGAAGCCTATACTTAGACAGTTAAACACTTTAATCAGTTAAACACTTCAAATTCTTATGATGCGTTTCACAATAATCACTTTGACTCTGACATCAGGACAGTAGAAGAGCAAACAATACACATTAAACCAAAATTTCTGGGATAACTAGCTTTGACTCTCCACATTGTACATTAACCTACACTTTGACCCTACACGTTTTTAACCCAAATTTTGTACATCAGTGACCGGTATAAAACGGTAGTGAGAATGTGGTTGTCAATATAACAGCAGTAATATTCTATTAGGAGGACGATACCAATTCTATTTTAAAGAGGAAGTTAGCTTCTGAATGAAACAATAAATATAGGTTGATGGCTGCCTAATATTCTATTAGATCACACAGTACCTATAGTAGAGGATAAAACAATAACATTTACTGCTCATCCAACGATAGTTGTTAACAGTAAATAGGATAGCATAGCTAACATTATTTTGCAAATTGCACACATTATATTAACCATATTAATACTTTAATATTATTAGAGTATGCGATTGATAACTGATAAGTAGTTGTTCCTTTCAGTTGTATAGTTGCTGATAACTGATAAAGTTGTAGTTGCATTCAGTTGTAACAGCTTGTAACTGATTTAAGTCAGTTACAAGCTGATCTCTTAGCTTCCTCTGTAAGTCAGATTCAGCTCACACTATATAGTGTGATTCACCTCTTTTGTAATTAGTTTTTCAATTCATCAATAAAACAGATTTACTTACATTTCTCTGAAAAGTTTTCTCTCTACTTTTCTTTTATTTTCTTTCATTTTCTCATTCAAACATGGTATCATGAGCTCAAGTTCGATCCAGTAACAATGACTTCATCTCCCAATAACTCTTCTGTGCTCAATCAACAAAATTCGTCTACTGCACCAATCACCTTTTCGCACCTCATCACTCTCAAACTCGATGAACAGAACTTCTACCTATGGAAACAGCAAATCGAAGGTGTCATTTGCGGGTACAAGCTTCAACGTTTTCTGGTGAATCCTATCATTCCACCATGGTTCTTGTCTGAAGCCGATCGAGATGCTGGAAATATCAATCCAGCTTACACAACTTGGGAGCAGCAAGATTCGCTACTTTTTACTTGGTTGCTATCTTCTCTTTCCGAGTCTGTTCTTCCTCATGTTATGATCTGTGTCCATTCTTGGCAAATCTGGGGGGAGTTACATAATTTTATTGATGCGCAAAACAAAGCCCAGTCCAGTCAACTTCGTTCAGAATTAAAGACTATCTCCAAAGGTTCATTGTCCATGACTGATTATCTCAAGAAAATCAAACTCACAGTCAACACGCTTCATTTTATTGGTGATCCTGTCCAGTTTCGTGATCACTTGGAAACAATCCTTGATGGTCTCCCTGATGAATATCATGTTGTTGTTGCTGTCATTCAAAATAGATCAGATATATGTACTATTGCTGAAGTTGAAGCCATGTTATTATCACATGATGTTCGCCTGGAAAAGAGTAAAAAGAAATTGCTAGCTGATTCTTCAACACTCTCTGTAAATGCTGCACAAGTTCAAGGGTCCATTGCAGCACCTACATCGTCCACTGCAAATCAAGTTTCTTTCTCTCCTCAAAATGATCAGAATTTTAACTCTCCACAACAGTCTGGTGGTTTTGGTCGCGGTCAGTTTTCTGGTGGATTTCGTGGCCGTGGAGGTCGTCGTGGTAGAGGTCGTGGAGGTAGGTTTGGAGGTAGATCTAACATTTAATGTCAGATTTGCTATAAATTTGGCCATGATGCCAGCATGTGCAATCATAGATTCTCTGATTTCTCTCCTTCCTTTGCTGGTTATTATCCTACACCCCCTACTTTCAATACTTGGTACTCTCAACCAAGGTAGTTAAATCCGCGATTAAGATCGTAATACGATCCCGTGCCTATGAAAGATCGGAGAAGGCGTCGAATCGTGTAATCGCCGATTATGATCGTAAAATCGGTGAGATCGTACGATCCCACCGATCAAGCTAACCCGAATTTTTCATTGACCCGCGCAGATGACCCATTCTTAAGCTGAAAATAAACCCCGATTTCCTCCTTTCTTCCTCTCATCCTCTGCGAATAGAAGGAGACGAACTGCGCGACCCTCTCTCTCTGTTGCTTCCTCTTCGATTCTTCCTCTGCGAACAGAAGACGAACTGTGTTTGCCGTTTCTTCCTCGTTTTTACGGTGCGAACTGCGAATTGCTCTCAGTTTTTGTTGGGTGCCTCAGTTCCTCTGCGAATTGCTCTCTGTTTCTGTTGGGTGCCTCAGTTCCTCTGCGAACAGAATGAACGAGAGTTTCTAACCCGTGGTTATGAGGTGGGACCTACAACTTATTATTTGTTATCCTCTGCATCCGCTCGTACTGGATTCTGAGTAAACCCTTTGAGTTGGACGATATGGGTGTTGGGTCGTTTTTGTTAAGGCCTTGTCCAAATGAGTTTAGCCCAAAACAAAATGCATGTTTCACCAAAAATATATGCGTGAACCACGGTGTTAGTTGTCACAGCTTGTCGAATGAAAAAGATTATATTTGAGAACATAGGCAAATGATAATATGATTCTTAAAATTGATTAAAATTGTGCAAATTATAATTCATATCAACCTTCCTATAACTTTCAATAGGCTTTGAAGGATTTATTTTCTCATTTACAGGTATTTTGTATGCATATATATAAATTTATATGCATATAACATATATATAAATATGCAGTAAGTATATTTGTAAGATCTTACGATCCGTGTTACGATCCCACGATCTACGATCTTGGGACCCCTTTCCGATCTTGAGTAAGATCTCGATCTTAACTACCTTGCTCTCAACCACCTAGACCTATAAATATGCAGTATACATTTCCTGGCAGCACTCCTTCAAATGCACCAAGGCGCCCTACAGGTCCCACTAGTCCTTCTGGTCAAGCACAAGCCTATCTTACAGCTCCTGACAGCAACTCTACCCAGTCCTAGTATCTAGATTCTGGAGCTACACACCATGTAACCAATGATGCAGCTAATATGACAGAGCATGTGACACTTACTGGTTCAGAGGAAATTCTCATGGGAAACGGCCAAGGTTTGTCCATTACCTCTGTTGGTTCTAAATCTTTTCCCTCTCCCTATCATCCCAATACCTCTCTTCATCTCAAAAATCTTCATCTTGTTCCATCTATTACTAAAAATCTGGTCAGTGTCAGTAAGTTTGCAAAAGATAATGCAATATACTTTGAGTTTCACCCAACCTTTTGTGTTGTCAAATCTCAGGTCAATTCCGAGGTTCTACTTCGAGGGACTTTGGACAAAGATGGACTTTATACTTTTGATAATATTTCTTCCTCATTTCCCTGTACTGTAAACACTTGTACTATCCCCACTCCCACTATTTTTACTGCTGTACAATCTTCACTTGACTCACAACACTTCAATTCTACTTCTGCATCTAAGGACATAATACCTTCTACATACACTATGTGGCACTATAGGCTTGGCCATCCTCACCATGAGGCACTACGTGTAGTCTTACAACACTGTAACATTTCTGTTCCAAATAAAAGATGTATTGATTTCTGCTGTACTGCTTGTTGTTTGGGAAAATCTCACAGATTACCATCTTCCACCTCAAACACTGTTTATACAACTCCTTTGGAACTCATTTTCAGTGACTTATGGGGTCCAGCCCCTATTGAATCATCCCGCGGTTTCAAATATATTCTTACATGTGTGGATGCCTTTTCTCGATACACTTGGGTTTATCCTCTTAAAGCTAAATCTGACACATTCACAACTTTTCTACAATTCAAAGCAATGGTGGAATTACAGTTTAACACTAAACTAAAAGCTGTCCAAACAGATTGGGGGGGGTGAATTTCAACAACTCTCTAAACACTTTACTGATTTGGGAATTACCCACAGGTTAACATGTCCCCATACACACCATCAAAATGGCTCTGTTGAGCGCAAGCATAGACATATTGTTGAAACAGGCCTCACCTTACTTGCTCAAGCTCAATTGCCTCTACTTTATTGGGACCATGCATTTCTCACAGCTACTTACCTTATAAACAGACTTCCCATACAGTTTCAATCCCCCTACTTCAAATTGTTCAATCAAGTTCCAGATTATAAATTTCTCAAGGTCTTTGGTTGTGCATGTTTCCCTTTTCTTCGTCCCTACATATCCACCAAACTTGCTTACCATTCAAAAGAGTGTATTTTCTTGGGCTATTCATCAGCTCACAAAGGTTACAAGTGCTTGGATGCAGAAGGTAGAATTTTCATATCTAAAGATGTTCTGTTTCATGAGTCAAGATTTCCATACCCTTCCCTTTTTCCCTCTAACCCTGTTTCACCTCCTCCTTCATTTCCTATTCCAGCTGCCCCACCTATAATTTCATCATCCTCTTCTCCCACTAACACTACATCACCATCTCTTATTGTTCCTTCCTCCATTCCATCCTTGTCTCCTCCTCCTCCCACTACATCTATCCCATCTACCTCTCAGATTATTCCCTTTGTCCACCCTCAAAATATTCATCCTATGCAAACACGCAGCAAAAATGGCATAATTAAACCCCGTTTGGAACCCAGAATTTTACTTACCCATGTTGAACCTTCCACTATCAAACAAGCCTTGGCTAGTCCCCATTGGTTTCAAGTTATGAAAGATGAATATGATGCCTTGTTAAGAAACAAAACCTGGTCTCTTCTCTAGCTTCCGCCTCATAGACAAGCAATTGGCTGCAAATGGGTGTTCAGAATAAAAGAAAATCCTGATGGTTCTTTGAATAAATACAAGGCCAGGCTTGTAGCCAAAGGGTTTCATCAAAAACCTGGTTTTGACTATTCTGAAACGTTTTCCCCGGTTGTCAAACCAGTTACAGTCAGAACAGTTCTCACTATTGCTGTGTCAAAAGGCTGGCCCATTCAACAAATTGATGTGAATAACGCCTTTCTTAATGGTCTGCTGGAAGAGGAAGTTTACATGTGTCAACCTCCTGGCTTTGAGCATACAGACAGGACTCTAGTCTGCAAGTTACATAAGGCATTATATGGATTAAAACAGGCTCCAAGGGCCTGGTTTGAAAGGCTAACCTCAGCTCTCCTACATTTTGGTTTCAAATCAAGCAAGTGTGGTCCTTTCCTCTTCACTCTTCATAAAGACACTCACTGCATTTACATCCTAGTTTATGTTGATGACATTATTATTACTGGTGATTCTTTGCCTTTCATTCAGCAACTTATTTCTAATCTGAATTCAGAATTTGCTCTCAAGCAACTAGGATCCTTGGATTATTTCTTGGGAATACAAGTTTGTCACTTGGCAGATGGCTCTTTACACTTGTCCCAAACCAAATACATCACTGATCTGCTTGTAAAGGCTGGTATGTTTGAAGCAAAGGCTCTTGCTACACCCATGGTTAGCAACATCAAACTGTCCAAATTTGGTACAGACTACCTACAGGATCCTTCCAATTACAAGTCAATTGTTGGAGCATTGCAATATGCAACTATAACTAGGCCTGAAATAAGTTTTGCAGTGAATAAGGCTTGTCAATTTCTTTCACAGCCTCTTGAGGAGCACTGGACAACAGTTAAGAGGATATTAAGATATCTCAAAGGGATAATTTCCTATGGTCTATACATTCAGAAAACTTCTCTCACTCAACCCCTTTCTATTACTGCATACTGTGATGCAAATTGGGCCTCTGACCCTGATGACCGCAAGTCTACTTCAGGTTCTTGTATTTTCCTTGGTCCTAATCTAGTTTCTTGGTGGTCTAAGAAGCATACCTTGGTAGCTAGATCAAGTACAAAGGCTGAATATAGAAGCCTAGCTAATACTACAGCAGAAATTTTGTGGATACAATCTCTTCTAACTGAGCTGAGGATCCCATTCACTACACCTAAAGTTTTCTGTGACAACCTAAGCATTGTTATGCTGACTCATAATCCAGTTCTGCATTCTAGAACTAAACACATGGAGTTAGATATCTTCTTTGTCAGAGAAAAGGTTATTGGCAAGAATCTAGAAGTTTATCACATTCCCTCCTTGGACCAGTGTGCAGATATTCTCACCAAGGCATTGTCCTCAACCAGATTTACAACTCTCAGAGACAAACTCACAGTATTTGACAAATGTGCTCTTCCCAAACCACCCTCAGTTTGAAGGGATCATATTAGAGTATGCGATTGATAACTAATAAATAGTTGTTCCTTTCAGTTGTATAGTTGCTGATAACTGATAAAGTTGTAGTTGCATTCAGTTGTAACAGCTTGTAACTGATTCAAGTCAGTTACAAGCTGATCTCTTAGCTTCCTCTGTAAGTCAGATTCAGCTCACACTATATATAGTGTGATTCACCTCTTTTGTAATTAGTTTTTCAATTCATCAATAAAACAGATTTACTTACATTTCTCTGAAAAGTTTTCTCTCTACTTTTATTTTATTTTCTTTCATTTTCTCATTCAAACAAATATGATTCATAATGACAACAATATGTTATATACAAATAAAACCTTTATTACATTGGACAATCAAACTTGCAGTGAAATTAACCATATAACAAAGCTGCAAGCTGGCTCGACATGCATAGCATTACTACTTCCAGGTGGGATTGCTAGAACATGTTTTGCAAGTAAGTGAGGAACCAAAATCACAGAAGAGAGGATGAAAAAACACTGGAGAAAAGAGAGAATGAAGAAGCAGATAGTGTAAAAACAAAAGAAAAGAAAGGGAAAAAAATACTCAGAAAAAGAATGTGGGATATTTTTGTCAAAGACCAAAGCCTCTGCCAAGCACAGGCGCCACTGGACTGGTGGAAGTTGTGTATGAGAAGAGTAAAGAAAGAGGGACTAAAATCCAGGGTTCAAAAGGATGATAAGAGAGATTCAATCTCAGGCCTAGCCTTTAGGCCACTGGAAAAATCAGTATGCCAGCAAATCCAGATGATACCCAACTTATCCATATCATAGATTTACAATAATGCATATTTCAGGATGTTTAGGAATTTTGACTTTTCAAAATAGTGCATAAAGCATGTAATCTCATATAGGGAAGATAGTGTGCTATCATCATGCTATTTGGAAAATGAAATCCAACAGCTATAGCATATAGAAAAACCAGTCCTTGCAAGCACTATAGCACTAAGCTCATTAAGTCATCAATAACTGTGTTCAATCAAAAGAAGAAAAAAAAAAACCTTCATTATAGAACTTGAGAATAGCTAACAAGACACTCTTGCTTGGAAAAATATATTCAACTAGAGGGTCTTCAATACATGAATAATAGATATCCAAGAAAATGTAATTGTGAAAAATTTGTCCCACAACACTACATTTGTTTATCATCATTTACAGTCACCCACTAGCCAGACTCCAAACAAAGGTTTTCGCTTGGTTAAACTACAATAGTTAAAACATTACACAAAATTAAATCACATTCATGCCTATGAGCCAACACTTTCCTCTTTCAACAATGGTAAGAAACATTTAGCACACAGGCAGACAAGCCTCATTATCCCATTCAGTTCAAGAACAAACTTTTAATCACAAAAGAGGAATGAAGCATAAAACATAATCACAAACTCAAACTTCATGTAAACCTGACACTTAACCAAATAATCAAAGGCAAAATCAATTCTTGATATCAGCAACAATGTTGACAGGCAGAGCACTGTTTAAAAAGTTGACAATGAAACAAAACTAAGTACCCGAAAAGGTCCAAGTGGAAAGACTTCTGAGCAAATGAGTCTGATGAAACCTATGCGACAAATTGCCATTCAATGACCTAAGTGCTACTGAAACAATCTTCATTTTTTGTTTCCTGCTGCAAACAAAAAAGTTCAAAGCTATTAATTTATAAGCTCAACCCACCAGATTCTGCAGCAGCTAAAAGCTGAACAAGTAACACAGAAGTTACAAAAGTATATAAAATTTTCTTATTAAACATGCAGTAATGTCTCTACTACCACCAAGAAAAATCGTATTACAAAAATTTAAAAATAAATAAACAATAGCTTTCAGTTATGAGATCATTCATCATCCACATGTTCGTTTCATACATCCAAGGCAAAACACAAACACTTCTTCAAAACTAGAGTTTTAAAGAGGGAGAAACTTTGAGATTCTGAATTTGGGAGAAACATAATGTTTTGATAGGTGGATTTTGTGCAGAAGAAGATCTCAAATGGTTTAATTGGTTTAGTACTCGTTTGATTTAGGGTTTGGTAGAATTGATTTTGATAGATTTATAGAACCAATGGCAATAAATGAATGATGCACAATTTACGAAGAACATTGGACTGAAGTGATTTAAAATCAATTTCACTGGAATTGGTTCTCACTGTTTCCAACGTGTAACCAAACGAGCACTTAGTTTGTAGAGATTTTGAATAAAAGTGAGAATTTAACGGTTTTAGGTAGAGAAAAAATGACAGAAAGACCTGATTGTAACAATTGAAAAGATTAGGGAACTAAATGAGCAAAAAATTATGGAGAGACCAAAATCACAATAAGCTACAGTAATAGGACTAAAAATGTAATTAAGCTTAATTATTTTTAACCTGTATACTTATATGGGTAACAACTGGTTAACACAGACACCACATGTTTCAGTTTCATGCTAAGACATGTTACGTTATTGTGTCATGTCATAAGTTTTCACCTTACAGCTATTCAAAATTCCAATAGGTTACAATAATAGATATGTTTTCAAATGTCATGGCATATGGCAGCCACTGACGATAACCCCAAAAGAGCCATGATAAGCACAACATGGCAGATATGTGGCAGCCATCACTGTGAAACACAAGGGTGGTCCGGTGCATGGGGATCCCGCCATTACAGGGGGTGTGGGTACTAGGGAGGGTTTATCAAAAAATGTGGAAATTTTTAAAATAGTGTAAGATTTATTAGATACACCTCCACAAAGTGAATAGGAAATATCTTAAATAAGACTTGAAAATTTAAGTATCCCTCAGCCTCGCAGAAGTTGAAGCCATTATCTACCCAGTCACAAGTACACATCTCCCCTTCACATCATAATTCAAACTAACAAACTTGGTTTCCCGGTTCCATCTAAATCTCCAACCACCTCTCTTACCCCAAAAAATTAAACAAACACGCGAGCACAAAAACTACAGCAGCAACAATTAGCATACAAAAGGGAACAACAAAAATACAAGGAAAAATGGTAATGGTCAACCATCGGCCACAAACTCAATCAAAATGAAAACAAGAATTTGAAAATTTAATTTGACACGAGATACTGTATTGGGATAAGGGAGACCAACATTGCCTATGTATGTAAAAATAATATTAAAGATTTTACATTCCATCATTAATTTGGGTTATGTTTTATGATCTTATCATCGCTTAGTCATAGACCATTTAATTCAATTTAGAGCGTAAGATATTTCAATTAATGAATTTGGTAAGGTATTTTTTTAGGTAACTACTAACTTTTCTAAAGTTACTTGAGCTAGTGTTTTTTAAAAAAAAAAAAAAAAACTCATTTTCAATTACTACTTGAAATTTTATTACAAGTTTATGCCACAATCACCTCCATTCATCATTATTTAATAACTAATGATATCCTTGTTTGTCATTTTATCATTTTCAGCTTATTTTACTAAACACATTCATTCGAATCAACTAATTTTTCAGCTTTCATCTGACTTTTAGCTTTCATCTAATTTTTCAGCTTTAAGCTAGTTTTTCAGCTAGTTTTAGAGTGTGTTTGGTAAGACATTTAAGTTAGGTTGGAACTGAAATTAGTAGATAAATCATTTAAACGGTGTTTGGTAATGTAACTTTTTTAGATAGCTAGTAGGTTTTTAGTAGTTTTTTAGAAGCTACTTGAGGTAGCTTTAAAAAAACTTATATTTTCAATTATCACCTGAAAAATTTATTTTAATTTTATCCATCAACAACTCTTATTTATCATTATTTAATAACTAATGACGTCCTTATATGTCATTTTACTATTTTCAGCTAATTTAACCAAATACTTTCAATCAATTAGTTAGTTTTACCAAACACACTCTTAATTTTTATGGATTAAACATGCTTTTGTACATGAAAATATAACATAATTTGATTTTGGTTCTTTTTTATTTTTTTATTTTGGTCCTTTATTTTATAAAACAATGTGTTTATAGTCCTCGCTATTAACAATGCTTTATTAAATTACGTTTGTAGCACTCCTACAATTTTTTCAGGTAAAAATTCATAGAAAATTGTTTGTGATTTTTTTCTTGAAAAGATTAAAATGATTTTTTAAAAAAACCACCAATTCTATGAGAAAAATATTGCTACGAGATTTCTCTGTTTTTTTTTTTTGGAAAAATCTATAAGAAATTTTCTATAAATTTTAAAATTTACACAAAAAGGTCACTACGAATTTAAAAATCCCTAAGAAACTAAGAAGAAAAACATATAGAAAAATTCATATGAAATATTGTCACATTATCACTTAGCATAACATAACTAATGATGACAATTAAAACTATGTAGTTTAAAAATAGAAGACCAAAACAAAAAAGAGATCAAAATCGAATTTTGCTATATTTAAGAAAAACATAGTTAATCCATTTTTTTAAATAATTTCAATACTTAAACTTAATTATTTTCGACACCACCTCTCTCAAAATCTTTTAGAGAGTTAGTTTTGGTTATTTTTATAAGAATATTTTAAAATTATTTCATGCATTAATTATTTTTTTGGATAAAAATATTCTCATTAGTTGATACATGTGAGCAATCATTTAGTATAAAGAAAATGAGATTATAGAGTAATTAGATAGGAAAAAAATGTCATAGGTCTCAATAAATTCTCTTTAAAAAATATACATAATACATATCCTTGACTAAATTACACTCTTTAAAAAATGATACATAATACATATCCTTGACTAAATTATTATGACCAACTAAAAGTGATTAAAATATTCTTATAAATGAAAAAACAAAAAGATGTCCTTATAAATTATGATCAGGAGTGGATGGTGTAAGTAATTAATTTAAAATTTCCACAATTTCTTTTTCCGAAGAAAGGACAGGTAATTTTAAATCTCCACAAAATTTTTCACAACAGGAAAAGGAAAGGCCATTTTTTTGGAAATCTAGCATGGTACCGAGGTACAAATAACGTTGGGTTGCAGGTGATGTTCCTTTTTTTATATATATATGTATATTATTAATTAATTAATTTTTTAATAAAATTAATTTATGATATAATCAATTAATCATATCCATCAATTAGTAAAATGTGAAAAGTATATTTTAATTTTTTTATAAATTATGGTGTTGTTTTATTCTTCCTTAAAAATATTCTTGATGTTAACTACACTTAGTACCCATGCAATACAACGATAAAAAGCAATGAAGATAAACATTGCATACAAATAAAAAAGATTAATTTATATACACTGTCAGTGTAAAAAAGTTTTACACAGACATTCAATGGTGTGCCGTCATATCATTTATTGAATATGACGCCTCGTGTGTTATTAAATTCATTAAATGATGTGACAACATATCATTGGATGTTTGTGTAAAAATTCTTTACACTGACAATGTATATATATATATATTAAACTCAATAAAAAATGGTATGAAAATTATACAAGATAATCAAATGCATTTCAATGTTTCTATCTCTATATGATTTAATTAAGAGTTTAATAAATATACATGACCAGTGTAAAAAAAAATTACACAGGCATCCAATGATACGTCATACGTTTTCACATAACTTATTGAATTTAATAACACACGATGTGTCATATTCATTAAATGTTGTGATGACACATCATTGAATGTCTTACATTGACCGTGTATATCAATTAAATCATTTAAGTATTTAGATATTAATACATTGACCATAGGGGCAGTATTGTCTCACGTGGAGAATAGTTGTAGTTCAAGCAAAAAGTTCACTTTAAATATATAATTGAAAATTGACCTTTAAACTTACTTTAATAAATCAAAATAACATAATTATAAGTTTTATAATTTTAATTAAAAAATATGTTTATATAAAATAATAACTGATACATGATAAATATAATTATAAATTTAAATTATATTAAGATTTGAGATCTCACAATTCAATCACTTTAAATCTATAGAAAAAATATGTTGTTAGGAGAGTTAACCCCACCATGATATGAATATTCATGACAGAAGTGGAATTGTCTCCCATAGAGAATATATGTGGTTCATAATTATAAAATATCACTTTAAATTTTGAGTGTGAGAAGTGTAAGGAAGAAAAATATAAAAAGAAAAATGAAAAAAAGGAGAGAGTAAACTAGACATGTAATAATTATTTTTTTTTGTTTAACTCGAATCGAGACCTTGATTAAGGAGAATCAAGTATATACCACTTGAATCAACCCGTTGATTATGTAATAATTAATTTGATGGAATAAGAAGAGAGATGAAAAGAAATAAAGTGAGTGTAAATTGAGAGTGTATTAGAATTGGTGAAAAAAATTAAAGTTGTTTTTTTTTTAAGACAAGAAAAGGTAAAAAAAAATTAAAACCATTTGGATGTAATATTGTAATAATTTAACCAAAAAAGGAAAGAAAGTCGAAAGCATTCAAAATTTGCCCGAACTATCCACACTCTTCTCCCTCACAACCCGGCAAAGCTTGGAGCGGTGGTTCTCATGGCGGTTCCGCCTTCGGAAACCGAATCCTCCAAAAACAGAACTCTCCTCTCACTCTTCTACTCCGATTATCTTCGGAATCGAATCAACGCTTTATTCCTCTTCTCCCCTGCAAACTTTCTCTCCAACCTATCCGCTCGCCTCAGATCAACCCAGCGTCGAGAATGCCTCCCTCTTCCGTTACCTTCCAATTCGTTCGACTCTTTCATGTACGCACATTTTTTTTTCCTTTTCCAATTCAACTAGAAAATAAATAAATTAATAAATGAATTCATGTTTAGACACTGACCTGTTTGTGATTTGATTCTCAACACTGTTTCTGTTTCCATATGAAGTGAATGTTAGGGTTTTCGAAGTTTGATGCCTTTATTCCCTTTCATTGCAGGATCGTGACTAAGGAATCCAGAGTTCATGCTGTTTTGGAGGATGTCTTAGGGCGTGTTTTGATAAATTTGCATAGCATCCAAAAGAATCTTCAGTTTTGGCAATCCAGAGCTGAGGTTCTGTTATTGTTTCTCTTGTCATTTTTTTTCTTTGTTTTGTTACTATATGCATTTGTAGTTCGAACTTCAAAGTATGTTCATTCTGAAGATACTGTTTATTTGTTTATGTATTCAGAGATCAGATGGTAGGAAAGCGTATTTCATGGTTTTTGAGAGGGGTCCTAGGGCTTTTATTGATGAAACAGTTAAGTTGTTGCGTGGTCGTGGTGCTCAGGGTTCTTCCATGCAGAATCTATGCCAATCTGCGTCTGATTTTATTAATGAGAGAGTAACCGTTTTGAGTAGCTTGAGATTTTCGCTCGCAACATTCTTGGCTCAGGTTTGCTCCATTCAGTTCACTGTTTCCTTGTGTTTGAATCATAGTAGTCTTTCATGATTAGAGTGAATACTATTTGCTTTACTTAATTATCCTTGATTGTCGTGCGTTTTTCATGACATTGATGTTATTAGTCTTCCAATTTGTAGAAGGGAAAAATTTGAATGATTATGAACGCTTTGTACATTCTGTTCCTTTTTATTTGTTCAGTTTAGTTAGTAGCACATAGATTAAGAAAGCAATTATTGTTACTGTTTTCCTTAAAATTATTTTCAAGTTTCATATTATACCCTTTATTTCTCCTCATTTTTTTTCTCTATAGTATAATTTATTATTTGAAAGTGAGTAGGTAGGTATAAGGGTATAATTGATAAAAAAAATAGTGAATGTTGTCTTGAACTTCTAAAGTGAACAGATAATCAGGAACAGATTTTTTCTTCTAATGTGAACAGATAAAAAGGAATATATCTTTCATGTATTGTATCATCACCTGCTGCTTTTCACCCCATTGGCCTAATTTTGTTTCTGGGTACCTTTTTACCCTGTGTTTCCTGACTTTGGCACAGTTATTGGTGTCTTTTGTGGAACTTCATTAACAAGCCATCTGAAGGATTAGGACGA
The DNA here is from genome assembly GCA_026901365.1 of Sesbania bispinosa. Classification (NCBI taxonomy): domain Eukaryota; kingdom Viridiplantae; phylum Streptophyta; class Magnoliopsida; order Fabales; family Fabaceae; genus Sesbania; species Sesbania bispinosa. The sequence goes on along the minus strand of QLOH01000045.1, from coordinate 695,180 downwards.
TAGGTTTGATGGGATAGGGCTGTCAGCATAGATTTTAATAAAAAATTCTTTATATGTAGATGTAGAATTCAAGTTCTTCTGGCATATCAGATGTTCTGGATACTTATACAAATATTTATGATGAACAGATGCAACATAAACTTACGGGAAAATTTTATATCTGGGAAAATCGATTATCAACTTAACCTTGTTAAATGCCAATATGCCTTCAATTGCTGATATTATTACAAATTTTAAACTTCATGCTCAGGTTTACGTGGAAGTTGATAAAATTGGAGAGGAGTTAGTGACTGATCCAGAGAATAAGCTCCCCTCATTGTTGGTTACACTTAATAATTTATTCTCAACCTTAGAAGCTTCAATTGGACATCTACATGCAATGCGACAGGTTCACATGAATAAAGCAGCTCTTCCTTTTTGCTTTTTTTTCCTCTGTTTTCCTTTATGTATTTTACTCTCATCTCTATGAGCCATGGTTTGTTAAAGCAAAATGGGGAGCAAATTTGCAGCCTGTATTCATTATTAATGCCTATTTCCAGAATTGACCTTTTCTACTTTCCAGAGTGATTCTTCTGTTGATGGGAGCTATTCAATTCCCCTGCTGTTCGAGAAGCTGCCAGAAATAAATCAGGAGGGGTCCCAATGGACAGATTGTGAAATCAGAGATGCTATCAATTCTGTTTATCAAAATTTAGACAAGCTGGAATCTTACATATCTTTTCTTGTAAGAGCTTCTATCTTTGTTATCTTATTAATTTTTGGAGATGGCTGTCGGAAATTTTACCTATATGCATATGGTTGTTGGAAATTTATTCTATAATAGAGCTCTTAGGATGACTTTAGTCTTCTAGTGTCTTCAATTTATGCAGCTCTGTGAGCTCTCCAGTCTCCTGATAAGGATGGCCTTTTAATATTGAAGACAGGGGTAATACATCTTGAAACACCATTTCCAGTGGTATAACAATAAATTACTTCGTGCAAGTTGTAACTTCTATTGTTGTGGGGAAGTATAAAAAGGGATCTAAATCTGATCTTCATAATTTAATCATTCACTTTCCAGCAGCTCACTCTATTAGTATTAGCAATTTATTACTCCCTCCAGTCCTAATTATAAGAACATTTTTTAGGATGGATCTTGGTCCTTTTTATAATAAACTTTTCAAAGTGTCTCATTCATTAATTATGTTTTGACAAAAATACCCCATTAGTGGAGGTAGGTGAGTAATTAGTTAGTAGAGAGAGTACGACACAATGGAGTAATTAATTAAAAAAAGGAAGATGAGTCTCAATAAATTCAAGGGTAGTTCAGGAAATATGACACATTCATGACAAATTTATTGCAACCAACTAAATTAACCAACTTCCTTAATACGTGTGAAGTAGTTAAAAGGTTCTTATAATTAGGACCGGAGGGAGTATTTTTTTTTTTTTTGTGAGATTGCTTATACTGTTTAGCACTCATGAACCCATCACTACTTATATTTTCTTCACATTTACTTACCAAAAAATAATATGAAGTCCTACAAAAATTATCATACAAAACATTTTTTTGCTGTCATTGTTTATGAATCTTTATATTCCTATTAGTAAAGTCTTGCTTCAAACAGATTATTTTTTCCTGTTAAGAATTTTAAAAATGAAGTAGTTAAACTGTCTTCACAAACTATAATTACTTTACTTAAAAAGACTTCATTTTAGTTGTAAACAGTAAACACTAAACACTAACTTGAAAGGATGAGATATTAAATGGAAACATCTTTCGCTGCTCCAGAAAATAAAGTTTAAACCATGATCATGATATTAGCCTTGTTTGGTATATATGTTAGGAGACTCTTTTCTGGCTGCAATTAAGCAATAGTTCCTTCATGATCAAACAAATAGGCAACCGTATTACTCCATGCCTGAGAATTTTAGTCGCACACCAAAATGGTTTGGAGATACACTGAGAAACCCCCAAATAAAACGAATAGACAACCTTTTTACCTATCACATTATAGTCTTCATTATCTGTCATCAAGTTGAATTTCTATATGATATACTACAGCTTGCCAGAATGAAAGTGCTAATATTATCTCAAATATACAAATGATAGTTATTTGTAGGTGAAGTATTAGGTTCAATTTAGAAATTTATAACACTGTTGCAGTTGTTCCCCCAAGTTGGCTCACCTAAATTTCCTTCTTGTTACTTTGTCCCTTCCTCCTCTCTCTTGCTATGGTTGGTGATTCAAATGCCCCAAACCTATTTTTTGAGTAGAAGTAGAATAGTAGACCCTACAACTAGACTATGCTCCATGCTTGGCCTGACTTTATAATAGAACTTTTTATATTTTATAACACTACTAGGAGCCTCTCATGCTCTCTCCTATCTCTCAACCATCTTCTGAACTTCCTCAATGGGTCCAGTTGAGTTGGCATATATTGGTGGGTTTAGTTGGTAAGTTGATAAAATTCTAAGATACAATTTTATGACTGTGCTTATTTTCAGGTTATCAAACATAAAAAGCCAAAGAAAATAACTCAACATTGGATCCGCTATACATGCGGTGCAGTTGGGCTCTCATTATGCTCCATTTGGCTCTTACGGCATAGTAGTTTGATGGGAAGTTCTGATCTTGATAATTGGATTCAGGAAGCAAGGGACTCAACAGTTGTCTTTTTTAAGGATCACGTAGAGGAACCGGTAAGTTTCTTCTTGATTATTTACTAGAGTTACATTCTTTTCTCTTTTTTCTTTTTTTCCCGGTCCGTGAGAACATACTGCTAGACAAAATGAAGGGGACTTGAACCTAACATATCCTTACAAGATAGGAAGTGTGGCTCCCATAATTTAATTTTCTCATCCTCATTTTTCTCTTAAAAATCTATTGAGTATTGATAGTTAAGATTAACGCCCTCCTAAAAGATTGTTTTCCATGAGCAATGGACAGACTTCTGTTTCTTCTATCTTCTCTTCCCTTCCTATTCACTCCCATCTTTAAATCTGTTGAAAGTTCACCGTAATGATTGGGCTTTTCAAATTGACACAGGATGGAAGCATGAAATAAGCTTTGATATTGTCTAGTTACTCTAGTAGATGACCTAGAATGCACTAGGCAGATAAGATTGGAATCCGCCAGAAACTAGGAAAGTCCTTAGATTAATATTTTAAACTTGAACAGTGTTATTTCTTGTTTTAAATTAAGCCTAGAATAGTTCTATTCTATTTAATATCCCACTAGTTCTCATTCAACTATAATTGTCTTTAAGCCACCAATTGTAACCAAATAAAATTCTTCAAAGTAATTCCTTTAAAAACTAAATTATCATAAAAATTGTATATACTATTGAGCCCCCTTATTTGTTCTGCATTATAATTCATATATATTCTGATGCAACCAATATCCAGATTTTGTCCATTAGAGATGAACTTTTTGAGACGTTCAGGAAGAGGCATCAAGGTATTATGGACCTTGAAGAGGTGCAGTTGACTTCCAACTCACTACACAGGTTATTGGTTTTTAATTACATTGTCTTTTTATTTATTTGAATCGTAAACATGTATACAACCTCAATACACAGAATATTTAATTTTGACATGGCTGTTTACCATTTTGCAATATATGTTACTAATATGATCACCTGAAAAGTAAGAATTTATCATAACAACAGTTTTGTTACTATGGTTCTTTTTAATATAAATTGTTGATTTTTTCAATTGAAGTACAAGCTTTCAACCCTTAGAATTATTTTTTTAAAGAAAATGGACACCATTCTTTTCTCAAAATTGGTTTCCTTCACTTTTATACAAAAATATAGCTCTTAGATTTTGGACCGGGCCTAACTCAACCCCAAAAGCTACCTTGTAGGGTGAGGATTGCTCAAGGCTTATATACTATAATTTGGCCTTATCTCTAGGCAATGTGAGACTCTAACACGCCCCTCACGCCCAGGGCTAAACATCTGGAGCGTAGATATCTATACGGGTGGTGGCCCAATAACAACGGATCATCTAGAATAGGCTCTGATAACATATTTGATTTTGGACCTGGGCCTAACTTATCTAGATTATTCTTAAGATATTAAATATATTATTCTAACAATAGCATATTATATAATATATATGCTCTCTATGTGTATTTGACCATGTAGAGAAGATATTGATGATTTGGTCATAAAATTATGTTAAAATAAAATCAAGTAATTAATGATAAATGAGAGCTAATTTTAAATTTACAAGATTCAGAAGCACCTTGCAACTATAAAAACCCATAATATAATTAATAGATGCTATTAGATACTAGTACGCAGACACTTGTGAATCATAAAAGGTGCTTCTGGGATATGTATCTATGCATATGCATGATTTTATTCATCCAGACTTACTTCATTCATAATAGAATATGCATGCATGCATGTTGATAACCCGTGCATGAAGGGTGTGAAGCCAGTGAAGGAATGTTTAAAGGATTAAGGCCAGGGTAACTATGCTTGTGAAACTTTTGGCACTTGGAAATTTCTGACGAGTTGGATTGAGTTTCTTCTGTGGCTTGAAAGTTGAAACTGATTCTGTATATAGGAGTTTAATTTAAAAAGGAATAGAAGAATGCATCATCTATTTGTCAGTGAAAGAATTTCATGAAAAAAAAGGTTTCTTATTGAAAGTTATACAATGAATGCAGGATGCTATTTTTTCTAATCTTTGTGATTCAATATACTTCTGTTACCTACTCTGATCATTTTAAAATGTCTTCAAGCATCTTTTTTTCGCCTACAAGGGGGAATTGTGTCTGAAGAATTTGGGTTTCTAAGCAATGAGATAAAATGTTTGTCAAGCAGTAAGGATATATTGGAGATAACTAGCCTTCATACTATCAATTAGTTATTTTTATATGACTACCTGGAATTGTAACCGCACCTAATCACAGATATTGTTTTTTGATGGAAAGTATTTCATTTACATGATATTATTGAAAGACATTCTGGTTGCGCGGATATTGCTTTTGTTTGTAACTTTTTTTCTAAAAATTTCTGTACAGAATGTTGTTAGCTTTCAGTGAGCAGACAAAGGGTCAGAAGTTACCAGGGAATGCCTCAGATCAGGAAATGCTTGAGATAGTCATGGATAGGTGAGTTAGGGTTTTCTTATTTGTTGTAATAATTGGAATATTTCACTTTAGAGCTATCACTATATTTGCTAGTAAGATAGTAATATGGTATTTGGAAATTGAATTTGAAGTTAAAGTAGATACATGGATTTAGCAGTGAACAGTTTTCCATAACATTATAACTATTAACTATATCCCAATGACTTTCTGGAGTGGGGAGTAAAGGCACTGCTGAATTTGATGTTTTATTGGGAAGATATGTTAGTTTTCTTATAAAGAGCCATTGATTTTTGGCATTGATATTAAATGATTGTACTGCTATATCTTTTGCTACTTGTTAAGGCATTTCTGGCCCGGCGTTGTGGGTTAGCAATTCCAGGTTAAGTAGCAGTATCTTATGGGGTGGGAAATAGGTGAACATCCATAGACTAATTTTGGGTAATGGGCTGTGCCTTTTAAAATTTTTTCTTCTGATTTCAGATGTCCCAGTTAGAACAATCTAAATTCTATACCTGATTTCTCAAATAAAATATTTTCAAGTTACATTGATTGATGATGTTTGAAATTTTACTGAGTTAAAAATTGTATTTTGATTGAAGAAGAGTATAGTAATGTAGTAGAAATTTTTTTTTATACTGATTCTCTCCATATTATCTAAGAGCAAGAAATATTGAATTTAGATTCTTTATTTGTAAAATACATAGTTATCACTTTGATTCTTGTATTATTAATGTTTAGTTATGATATAACTTTTTCTTGTATAAATGTAAGGTATGAAAAGGAACTCATGCATCCTATCCAAAACCTTCTCAGTGGAGAGCTGGCTCGGGCTATGCTTATTCAGGTAATGTAATCCATATGTTATATGTAACATGATGTAGGATGAATATTCAAGAGTGCTCCTCTTGGCAGGGTACCCCTTGATGAACCTAAAGTACTCCTTCAGGTGCAGACTATGGAGTGGCTATTTATGGATACGCTTTCAGTAGAGAAGTGTACAAGTGTAGATTGACTAATCATCAAAATTGTCTTAAGAGTTTACACTGAGGCCTATGGATAGACCCAATAAAGTCAAACAACCTAATAGCTATTCCTATTCTAAGCTGGGATAAGATAATCCAAAATAGAATAAAATCCCTAAATACTAAATAACAATAAATAATCTCAAATTAAAAATCCTAAATAAATAATAGAACTATAAATAACTACTCTATATCATAACATCTGTTTAAGTTGTTTTAACATAAGTCATAACTATTCACTATTACAGGTTCAGAAGCTCAAGCTGGATATTGAGACGTGAGTTTTTCAAATATAAAAAATATAAGTGAATATCTCACATTGTTTTAATTCCTCAAGATGAAATTTTGATCAGGGCAATGCTAGAGCTGAACCAAATTCTACGGGCAAATGAAATCAACTTCGCAGTTCTGGCTGCTTTACCTGCATTCTTTCTGTCCCTTTTACTCATTATGTTAGTACGGGCATGGATCAAACAGGTAATTTCCTTTTTTGTTTGCTTTGAACAAAAATGACAAGCTTATAATAGATAGGTTTCCAGATGTCATACTTTAGTTCTTACCTAGGAACCTTATATCAACTCTGTCTGAATTAAATGTACTGTGTATCTTGTTTAGAATGACACCCTGCACCATCAAGTAATTAAAGTGAATACAGGGACAATATTGTTGGAAAGGGGGGAAATATGCTTGCAAGTTACAGCATGTATATCACTCTGTTTGGCATATCGCAAAATCTCTATCTCACCCTTCACTCCTAGCTCAACTTTCAGTGTATGGTTACAGTTTGAATTATATTATATTTGATCAATTTGATAATGGATTAGGTATTGCATCACCTGTTTCCGGCCACTAATTCACCTTTTAACTATGAATGTGTTTCTGATATGGAAGAGTGTGATCAGTTCAATTTCCTTTATTTCCTTGTCGACAAATGTTGTACTTGACCACCCCCAATTTTTTTATAATTGCATTATTTGCTTCATATTGATTGGAGGATGCTTATGAGTGTTCTGAAGTTATGTATTTTCAATTGCTCTCATAAAATTTGGTTTTGTTGGTTACTCATTATAGTTTAATGATGTAATTTACAATGATTTTCCTAAAGTCTTCATGTTAAGTTTTATCTAATATTCTGTTTTGGTAAATCAGGATACAAAAGCTGAAGGAAGAGGTAGAGTTGCTCGCATTCAAAGGAGGCTACTTGTTGTAGAGGTTGAGAAGAGGATTATGCAGTACCAAAATTATGTTGAGCAAGGATTGGTAAGAAGCTTAACTAATTGATTTTATTTTGTTCTCTTCGAGATGAAGTTTCAAGTTTATAAGGACTCATCATTTTGTACAAGAATACATATGAGATATGACTGTTGATTTTATTCTGCCCTTCCTGAAATGAAGTTTCAAATCAACACGTACACACTTACCCTCGGGAGAGGGGGGTTAACACATGTCAATAGTAGTCTTGGATATTTACATTGTTTAACAACTTTTTGTAAAATATGGATTAAACAATTGTATGATCCTGATGATTATCATATCAAATTTTAGATAAATTAAATATTCATTTATATATAATCTTATAGTCGAGATTTACTTATATTTTAAAAATATATTATACATTAAAATGAAGTTGTATGATGAAGTATCAACCAATTCATTTTAACTGTTGTATTAATATAATTCAACGTCCATAGAAAGTTATTAAACAATGTATGTATGACAGAATTACCTTGAAATAACTAGATCCCCTCCCATACATACACACATGTAAATGAGAATAGTTTTTATTCTCAAAGGTGGAAGAAAAAAAAATATGACCATTGGATCTTTCATGAATGGTCAGGCCCACTGTTGGTGGCTTGACCGGTTCAAAAAGGGATAAAATTGAGATCAAGTTCTTTATATTCTTGCCATCAAGCTCTCAACTCAAACAATTACATGTGGATATTTTTTTATTCTTATTCAGCAACGTATTCTTGATGGAGGCTATCTAAGGACAGATTATCCACGTGTCATTGTTTGATTTGAGAACATGATGATAGGGATCTAAAAGAACTAGATCAAAGTTTTGTCCTTAAAGAATTTTCACATTATTTTGTCTTTAAATCCTCCAAGCTAAACACCGAGCATAACTTATTCTCACTTGTTTGCTAAAATACTCACACTTCAACAACAACAACAATAATTGTGCCCAATATATCTTCTATATTTAATTTTACATATTGAGTGAAAGAACAGCCCTGTTTCCATGCCGTCATCTAATAGATGTGGGAGATTTCCTACTGATCATTCATTTTCTTGTTCTCAATGCTGCTTTGGATTTTTTTTACCACTCCACCCAATAGTTATGCTTGGTTATCGACTTTCTTCATATATGGAATGTGTCCTCATTGTGCCTATGAAACTTGTTATTAGCATTTTTTGAAGGGTGTCTTTATTTCCTTAGTTTGGAGGGGTGGGTGGGTGTTTTCACAAACTGCATTTAGTTAATTTGAATGAAATGCATCCCCAAGAATAAAGAAAAGTCATGTTATGTGTCCTTTACAGGAGAGAGATGCACAATGTACGTTTGGAATGGTACTCTATAGCCTGGATCGCCTGTACATTTCTGTCAAGAGGCACGCAGAAGCATCCGGAGAGTGGCAGTGGTTAGTTCCAATCTCTCTCTCTCTCTCTCTCTCTCTAGTCTCTACTAGTCGCTATTTCTGCAAAATGGATTTGTATTTATATCCACTTGCTATTTCAGCATGTGAAAAAAGCATGAACATTGACATCGCTAAATTTTATTTTATTTTTTGGTCAAAAACATCGCTAAATCAGTAAATATTATGAACAGTTTGCGACAGGATATAATTGATTTGGCTAGGCCTGGCCTGCAAACTACATATAAGCTCACTGTGACATCACGCATGGAGAGGGTCTACGACTGCTTGTTGCCGATTCTGAAACGCCGGTAGCAAATTTTGGTTTACTTTTGTTCTTAATTTTGAATGATGTTTTTCTTGCTACTTGTAACCCAATTTTGTTGTGGATGGCATATATTCCTTATCTATGGTGACATTTTAACACCATAGTAAGATCAAGGATTTGAATAGTTTTATCAATTGAATTCGAATCATATTGTGAAAGGATTTTCATTTGCTCGTGAAAATAAGCACAGCACACGAGATTTTCATTCATTTTCGATTTTGGCTGTGTAACAGATGAGTCTCAGACTCTCAGAGATAATTTCCATGCAGTGAAATACTAAAATATATGATTGTGGGGTTATGTTTTTTTCATCTGTTAACCTCTGTTTTCCGCTAAAGAAATCTGTTCTTGTCCGGTAAGTCTGACAATACTCTTCCATTTTTTATAACTAAAAGTGGATCCACACGATTTAAAATGTTTGAGTTAATTGTGAGATAACTTATTGGAAAATAAATTTAACCAAATGATAAAATAATTATGCAAAGTAAATTACTAAAAAATTAATTTTATATTAAATAGGAAAAAATGTTAATATTAATGTATAGTAAAATAATGATGATAATTAAACGTGACAATAGAATAAAAAATGAAATAAATAGAATCAACTTATTCCATAATTGATATGAATAAGTGGTGGGCATATTTTTATTTTATGCAATAAAAATCGAGAATAAAAAAACAATAATATAATGGGATTTTTATTTTGTATAGGCCTCCATGGAACAAGTAAAAATCATATCAACTGTTCTAGAGCTTTTCTGTTTAAGTTCTGGAGAAAAAAGTTGGTAAGGAGAAAACAAGGGTATTCTTTTCAAAGAATGTCAGCATGGCGGTAAGGCAAAAAATTTCTAAGGAATTGAGATTCTAGCGTACCAAGGACCCTGGTAAATATTTGGGGTCCCCTTACTTCACAAAAGAGTTAATCAGAGGACTTTCGATATGGTGCTAGGAGACTATAACTTGTCTTTTGCTAGGAGACTTACCTTATCGCAATTTGTATTGGATGTTATGCTAAATTAGGGGCTATGTTCTACCATCAAAGCCAGAGCATTGGGACGACCAACGTCTTCAACTTTAATCTTTACTCCCCTTTAGTATATGTAACAGGATAAGGGCATTGCACCCTCCTTCTAGTTTTCATGTGGAGGATTGTGTTGTGTGAAGATACACAAATGATGGCTGGTTTTCTATAGATTCAGCTTATGCGGCCACCAAATGAGAAATGACATGATATAAATATTTTGAAGCTCTTCCTAATTTTGTCATTTTGCCATTTATCTTTGACTGCTATTCCTCTATTATTTACTATAAGAGGTGGAGGTTGGTAATCTGGTTTTGTTGTTGACCTTTTAGTTTTAGGTCCCTTTATTTACAAAAAAAATGAAGATAAGACTTCAATTCTAATTTTAGTGGCAAATAATTTTAGGTAAATGATGGAAGTTGTCTCTAGGGTACGCATTTAAAATTAAAAAATAAAAATTGAGCTTCATTATATGTCAGTATAAAATTATTTTATATTAACAGTGTATAATTATTAAACTCTTAATATATATTATGATTTTTAGTTTTCATTAAATATATTTTATTTATCAATTAATCACTATAAATTTAAGTCATCGTTTCTTAATATAAAACTTTCAAACTAATAGAACTCCTAGTTAATACATGTGTCATTTTTTATTTTAAATTATAATAAAGTAATCAATTAGTGAATTGGAAAGTTTCTTATTATTACAAAAATTTGAATTAAACCTCATCATTTAACTTTTAAAACATTAGTTGAAAAGTACAATAATTATTTTCATATTGTAGTTACTTTATTTATTAGCTTTTTTTCTAAAAAAAAATTAAAACATGACATCCTTAGTACCACTTTGTGTATTGATGTATCCTCGTTAGTTGTTTATGGTGTAAACCATAGGTATCCCCTATTACCAGGGGCAATCCTATTCGGGGTTTAGTTATAGTTAAGGCTCCTCACCCCTCCCGAAGTATGTGTTTATTGAGGATCGAACCCGAGAGCTCTTCCCATATTCTCAGCCTGAGTTGCCAATTGTTCCACAACCTTGTTAGTTTCTTATTTTATTTTAAATTATAATATAATAAAATAATCAATTAATAAATTGAATTTTATTATTATTATAGAAATTTAAATTTTTCCTTATTTTTTGATTTTTTTTATTTTTTTTATTTTAGTTATCTAATAAGTATTAATAAAATAGAATTATTATCCCAAATATTACACAAGCAAAAATACTAATTAACAAATATCTTTAGAGTAAGTACGCATGGTCATCAAGACCTTCAATTTTATTTTCTTCTATAATATTTAAAGGGAAAAATTAGGTTTTACATCTTAGGATTAACAACCTCCATAATTCTTGGATAGAAAATCCAATTTAATATATTATAAATAGATTATTAACTACTTGTGCAATGGACATCTAGTTTATATTAGTTTAAAAGATAAAGATTTTAACATACAATTTATCATGCATTTTATGTGTCACTTGAGCAAGGAATTAGAAATACTAATAATCTATTTCTGATTATTATTCATTTTGTACTACATAATCATAATCATTCCTTTTCAATATCTTTCAATAACATGACCTATAAATAAATAGTAGATACAGTACAATACAGGAAGACATCAACTTAATTGAAATGTTCCCTATATTTAGTACCCTATAAATAGAAAATTGAAACACATATTGAAAATAGCCTAATAATAATGTTATTCAAATGACCAATATCAAAATTCTTTTTGTCAAGGGTGAGAGTAATACTTGTAATAATTGACCAGAAGATAAATGCTTGAGAAAGATTAACTGTCTCCCGTTTCTGGCATGACAGTTTTAACTTTGGTTTATCTTGTTGGGTACAGTTAAGACAAGCTGTTAAAAAATTCTGGTATTCATTGTTGTTGTTCCACTAAGAAACTTGTCTGTCACACCAACGGTTTAGCCACAAATGAACAAATATAAGCAATAAGCAAAGGGTCAATAGCTCAATTGATTTGAGCAATTCTGGTTCATAACAATATTCTACCTACCTACCTAAGCCACTTTAATTGTTTAGCACTCTTTATTCATTCTCTTATTTCTTCAATTTGGGAAGAAGATGTCAACTCAAGATATGGAGAAAATGGTACTAAACCAAACAATTTACCGTAATGCAGTGCTAAACTATAAATTGACAGACCCAGATCACAGATTTTTAGTATTTAATGTTTGCATTGATGTGCCACCCAATATAGTATCTGATGGCTTATGGGGTGAGCCAATTCGTGGCGCATTACAACCTTCAAGGTCAACATTGCCACTATTTGAGATGCAAATTCTCACCATTTTCATGATCACACAATGCTTTCATTTGATACTCAAGCGCCTAGGAATCCCCTATTTCGTTTCACAAGTAATGGTATGCATCTATTTCGCTAATGTCATTCAACAGCATTACGGACCAGTTTGGATAAATTTCTGCGGAAAATAAATTAAGAAATCAACTTCTTCCATAAGTTGAAATTAGTTATTTATAGAAAAGTTAAATGAGAGAACAGCTGAAAGAAATTGAGTTGTAGCAACTCAATTTCAACTTCTGTTCATTAAAATTGAAAGTAATCTGAAATAAAATGTTTTCTTTTCTTTTTAATTTTGCAGGCCGGGTTTGTTCTAGGCCCTTCTTTCAAGATTTCAGATTCATGGATGGAATTCAAACACTTTTTGTTTCCTTATGGGAGTGAAGATATGTTGTCCATGATATCATTATTTGGCTATGCATTCTTCCTGTTTCTGAATGGTGTGCAAATGGATTTTAGCATGATAACAAGAACTGGTGTGAAAGCTTGGACAATTGCATTTTCTTCCCTTGTGATTCCCACAGTTTTAGGCCTTATCGTTAGCTACAATTACATGGAGAATTGGCAATTATCCCTTGGAGAGTTTGATGCAAAAAATCTCCCTGTGGTTGTGATTGGTCACACTGGCTGTTCCTTTGCAGTGATAGCTTCTTTGCTATCTGATCTTGAGATTCTCAATTCTGAACTTGGACGCCTTGCACTATCAGCAGGTTTGGTGATGGATGTGATCACTACTGTTGGGTCAGGAGTAGGCACTGCTATTATTAGCAGCATCAAAACTGATTCTCATGATGATGTACAAGGAAAAGGAACCAAACTTGCTCTTTTTAGTTCCTCAGTATATTTGGCTTTTATTATCCTCATTCCTCTCTTTGCCCGTCCTATAATGAGGTTGTTTGTGAGATACACTCCAGAGGGAAGACCTGTGAGGAAGATATACACCTATATGGTGGTCCTTATGGCCCTTGGTGTAGGTCTGTTGGGAATGTTTTCCCGCCAGAGTGCCTTAGCTGGGATATTAATAGTTGGTCTTGTAGTCCCGGAAGGTCCTCCACTAGGATCTGAATTGATTAAGCAATTTGAGTTGTTCTCCACATGGTTCCTTTTACCACTCTTTATCACAAGTTGTACCATGAAGGTGGACATTACCCTGCACATAAATAACAAGTTGGTTATTACTATGGTGGGCATCATCATTGCTGTCCATTTGCTCAAGATGCTTATAACAGTTGGAATTTGTAGGTATTGCCACATGCCTAAAACAGATGGTTTATGCCTTGCTCTCATGTTGAGCTGCAAAGGTGTTGTGGATTTTTGCACCAATGTGTTCATGCATGATGCAATGGTAAGTAGTAAGTGCTCATATTCAATTCAATGCCTTCATAATGTGAAAATGAAATCTATAAGCTGAAAAGAAAAAGAAATTAATGATTAATTCTGATTTACTTCTTGTTGTAGCTACTGAGCAATGAAGCATTTGCCATTATGACTATATCTGTGTTGTTGTTGGGAACCATGTCACATGTTGCTGTGAAGCTCTTGTATGACCCTTCAAGGAAATATGCAGGGTATCAGAAGAGGAACATCTTGAACTTGAAACCAAACTCAGAGCTTCGGATTGTTTCATGTATCCACAAACCAAGTCACATAATTCCCATCAAGAATGTTCTTGACATGTGCTGTCCTACATCAAGCAATCCATTGGTAGTGCATGTCTTGCATCTGATGGAGCTTGTTGGAAGATCTTCCCCCATTTTTATTGCTCACCGCCTTCAAGAGAAGATTGGTTCAGGTCATCACAACTTCTCTGAGGATATCATTGTTACCTTTGACCTTTTTGAACAAGACAATGCAGGCACTGCATCAGTGAGTTCCTACACAGCTATATCACCATTGCGCTTCATGCATGATGATATATGCTATCTTGCATTGGACAAACTTGCATCCATCATCATTCTTCCATTTCATGTGAGATGGGCAGATAATGGTTCTGTTGAGTCAGAGGATGACAACATAAGGTCTTTGAATTCTAGGGTCCTTGAAAGGGCACCATGCTCAGTGGGGATCCTTGTGAATAGAGGGTCATCTTCTAACCACACTAATTCAAAGCAAATAGCCATGATTTTCTTAGGGGGTGCAGATGATAGAGAAGCATTGTGCTTGGCTAAAAGAACAATCAAAGAATGCGCTTATAGCTTGGTAGTGTACCACTTGGTTTCAAACAATGAAGACTTCACAAACTGGGATGTTATGCTAGATGATGAGCTACTAAAGGGTCTTAAGGGAGCTTATGGTAGTGTAGAGAATGTGACATATGAAAAAGTCACTATTGAGAACCCTTCAGAAACCACAGCTTTTGTCTCAGATGTGGCAAATCATTATGATTTCATTATAGCTGGGAGAAGAAATGGGGTCAAATCTCCTCAGACAGCAGCACTTGAAAATTGGATGGAGTATTCTGAATTAGGTGTTATTGGAGATTTGCTTGCTTCCCCAGATACCAATACTAAAGCTTCTATTTTAGTTGTACAGCAACAACTAATGCCCAAGTCATGAGCAGATACACACACACTAACACACAACATTTCTTGTTTTGTATTCTTGTAGTTTTTTATATAGATTCTAATGTTGTAACTCAAATTTTTTTTATCAGCACACATGTCTGAGAAAAATTCTGTATCACATTCCAGTAGATTCGCTCTGTCATCTGAATATTAATTTGAATGCAATAGTTAGAGTTTGTTATTTGCATACCACGGTTGCTACAATCTATTGTCACAAAAGAGTTGTATGAGTATATTAATTTGATATGGTACATGCACACTCTCTAACTTCTCAAAGAACCGTTTAATTAAAAGCCAAAGGACAAATGAAGAAATTAAAACAGATCAAAAAACTCTTAGCGTGTGTCTGGATGGAGAATTTTAGAATTCTCAAAATTGTAATAGACAATGTTGAGTGGATTGTTAAAATGAGAGGAATTAACAATGATAATCTAAAAAGTTTGAACATAAAAGAGAAATGTTGAAATTCTCTCACAATATTTGTCATTTGAAATTCTCCTATTTGTCATAAAAAATCCTCCTATTTGTCATTTGGGATTCTTTCTTCTACTATTTTAACACATAAATTCTAGTAATTTCAAATTTTTGTATCCAAATACAAGGTTGTGTTGTCTCGCTTAGTGGAGTATTTATTTATAGCTGGCAGGCGCAAGGGTCTAATAGTAATAAACACCACAAAGATCCCTGAAGGAAGAAATATACTCAATTTTAGATTTCAAAATGACAAAACAAACCTCACCCGTTAAACAAATAATTAAAATCCACAGACACAGCTCCAAGGCTAAAACTGTAAAAATTGTCAAATGATCATTTATCTAACCAAAAGGCAGCACTAGATTGTCATGATCATCAACTAAGTACATAAACAAGAACACAGCTTCAAGACATGCCAGACTGCAGCATATATTCACTAAAACACTGATATTACCACATAATTGGAATGTCAACTTGATCTCTCAAGATACCTAAATGGCCATCAGATCAGAACTCAGAAATAATGAATGTCTTTAGGTTCAAGTTCCCTTTATTGACTTTCTAATGGACATAAGCTGTAAATAAAAATAACAGCTAGTAATAGCTTAGCATAATCCTTCTTCAATCCTGCAAAGGAAAAGATTGAAACAAAAGTTATAACACAAGCAAATACATTAAGAGTTAGATTAGGCAGCAAGCTTGATTACCACAATAAATTTTCACTAACCCTCAGCCTTATAACTAAGCAGAGGTAAATTTTTATAATACTTGATTTTGAAACATTTAAATTATATTGAAAATATACCAGACAATAACTATAGACCTGAATTCAAAGCTAGCCCCTGGAGTAATCTAATGGTACAAAATTTCTACAGGGGACAGGTTGTGTTGGCATTTAAAGATCCACTCAGACCATGAAGTCTGAGATAGAGTAAGATTGCCACCAGAGTTTAAAAATTCTGGACTCTGGCACAAATGCAAGCTATGATAGTGAATGGATCAGAATGCATGATGCTGAGGCTGCTACAATTCTTATTAATAGGATTAGGGTATGACATATTAGATAGATGCATTTACAAGCTGATAGCATCAAAATTTGGCCACTTAAATCTGTTTTCTAAAAGAAATTTCCAGGATCAACAATCAACAATGTAGCTATAAAAGAAACTTCCATGCACTTAACATTGTAAGCATACATATGCATGCACAAAGACAAATAAGAAAAATGGCCTTCTGTTATTTATGGTTAAAGGATAATGATTGGTCATGCAGAGGTATTAACATGAATGCATATGCATATTTGTATATCAATACAGAACTATAAAATTTACAACTTCTTTGAGAACATGACAAATACAGATTGGAAACAAGAAACACAGATAAAGGAGGTTAATATACCTCGTCGTCATCATCATCATCACCACCATCTTCCTTCTTTTTCTTAAGACGGGTAGTACCGCCTTCTTTGCTGATGGGCAATTTCATTGGTCCAAAGGGAGTGTCAACATCAATATTTCCTTTCATGGTGTAACCTGTGCCCCTTCCTCTAATCATGTCCCAGAGTGCAGAACCAAAGTCCTTGGGTCTGAAGGTAATTGGAATATCAATGTAACTAATTCCACTTTTCTCAATCTTAGCAGATTTGGTGAGCTCTGCACCTCCAATGCTAACATCACCAAGCCAGACCTCATAATCGAGCGCATTGAGGCCCAGGTCAAAATCATTCTTGTTTTCCAATTTCAAATGAAGATTTGCAACCGTCTCTTCAAAAGAGAACCTCTCAAAATGAATCTTCTCAAGATCAATATCAGGCTTGTATGGTATGGGAATTTCTCCAGTTTTCTCCAAAGGTAGAGTAAACCTTCCCAAGATAGGAACATCAAAAATGAGATCAACCTTCACCCTATAAGGAATGATGCTTCCGGGTTTAATATCATTATATGTTTGCTTGATATCATCATAAATCAAAGTAACAGGAATTTTGACTGTCTGCTCTCCATGTGCATGGATGGTACCAGCATCAGGTATCAATCCTGAAACTAGTTTCCTTCCATCACTCTCAACTAAGTAATTTATGTCAATCAGAGGGATTGGCACCGGATTAGGGTTCTTTATGAGCACATCAACAACAAGGTCTGCCTTGTGAAGATTCATTGATGGAATGTGTATCCCTGTAACATCTGCAGTTGGCTTTCCAAACCCAATAGCTCCCTCAATCTTCTCACCAATGTCATGAATGAAATCCTTCACCTTCTCAATAAATCCACCCTTCCCTTCCTCTTTATCATCTTCCTTGTGCTTCTCATCCTTAGTACCCCTTTCCACAACTTCTGGCTTATCAGATGTCGACATATCTAAATCATAGATGGTAAATGAGTATAGCAATTAAGCTTGGGTAGTAAGATCCAATCCAATCACACAACAAATCAAAGTCAAATAAAGTCACAACTTAACTCTATGATTAATTATTTGTAAAAAAAACACTGCAACTTTCTGGATCATATGCATTAGCATTAGGCACCAACATGACATTCAAAATCCAAACTTTAGATCACCATTCTCCAAAATATGCAGCAAAACTTATAATCACATAAAAGGGTATACTAGAAAAATATAATTTTTATGTAATTTCTTTTTATCCATGGATTTTATAGTTATCAAAATGGAAGTACACAGAATCAAAAGGTCAATGCTTAATCAATTGACCAGATTATATGAGATACCATCCCCCAAAATTCCAAAATGAAGCATGGTCAAATTGGTCTAAGGGGAGATCATAGAAGAGTGAGATAAGTGGAATGAAGTGGAAACAAGAGAGAGAGAGAGAGAGAGAGAGAGAGTAGAGAAGTACCTGAGATGAGATCACTGATCAAAGAGAGAGAGATTATCACTGTGAATGGTATCAGCACAACACAACACAACACTATAATATCAGTATTCAACAGTAGGTAGATCAAGATTTTGTAGGAAAAAGGTTTTTTATTCTTTTTTTAAAAAAAATCAATGACATGAGAGGCTCCGGTTTTGCATGGACGGTCAGATATTTGCCACAAAGAAATGAGCAATGGTAGCCGTTGATTGGAGTCCCAATTAGTTTATTATTACTACTACACCCACCGACCATTCCACATGGTCCACACGCAAAAAATTACACGTTACCTTACCTTACCCCACATAGTTAAAGAAGACACTGTCACTGACCGACCATTTATTTTATCAAATTTTAAATTTTATTAATGTTACTTAAACCGGTGTATAAACAAATGAATAATTCGGAATTTTAATATAATTCAATTGAATGCAAAGGTTGTTGTTAAATAAAATGAAAGAAAAAAATAAAATTTACTCATCGTAGCACTTTTGGCATTTCTTGATTCCTGAATAAAATAAAAAGACAAAAAGTGGCAACACATGAATATGATATCAGCAAAGTTCTACTCAAATTCCTAAGTAACGTTTTGGCATTTCTTGATTGGTTAATTTAAAAATAGTTTGGAAAAATTTTAAAAAGGCATATATTTACTAAAAGAGTTCATTGTACATTACCTCGAAAAACTTAAAATTGCCATATTTTCAATATGTTTGAACGAGAGTTTGGACGATTTAATTTTATAAAATTGATTTTATTTAAATATAAATTTAAATTAATGGATAAAATTCATAATGAATTTTCAATTCAACACAAAAATTATAATTTATTATATTAACAAAAATTCCAATCATGAGTATAGATGTAAAATTAATTTTGATTCGGAGCACTTAAATATATTATCACATATTTTAAATCACGTTTACATTTTCAAACGTGATTTTAAATGCTTACAATGCTCATCTAAACATATTATTAATATAATCATTATAAAAATTTAAAATTAAATGACAACGGTAACCTTTTAATCTTTTATTTTCTCTTTCGGCAGTAGCATCATTCCTTTATCACCGCTTATCTATATTATTATATTTAAAGATAAAAGTTTGTATAAACGTTTTTACTCTTTTTATTGAAAACTTTCTTTAAGAAAAAATTCACTAATTTTAGTACCATCAAAATAAATTATAACATTATTTTATTTCAAATTATCTTTATCTGGATAAGGTTTCTCTAAACTCAAAAATGCATTTTGGAAAGTAAAATATAATATTATAATTATTGATTAAAAATTCTAATAAAATGTATATATGTGTACAAAAATTACAAAATTTTTAAAATCATATTTTGTTGCTCCATCATATTCCCTTAATATCGTGGACAAGATTTTGGTGACTACTTTGTATAAGACGATACACATGATTATAAGATTAAGTGTCTGTTTGGTTTATCCCAAAATCACGTTTCAAATGTGGATCTGCATTACACACATTACAAATGTGGATCAAGTGTAAATCAAACACACCATAAATTATTTTAGGCTCTAGGCTAGCTCCTCTTTTGGGATAAGTGTGATTAGTGTCTCATTCACCTTTCCACACTTTGTTGGGTCTTGGAAAATCTCTTTGACCATGTTACAAACTAGGGGTGTTCACAGGTCGGTTCGGTTTGGTTCCGTAGAAAAAACAAATCCGAACGAAATAAAACGGTTTGGTTAGGTTTGGTTTGATTCAAATTTTTCAACTTTTCTGTAAGCGACCCGAACCAAACCGAACCGATTAAGAACGAGTTGGTTCGGTTCAATCGGATCATAAATTTTATTATGTCAATATATTCAAAAATATTTTTCAATTTTTTTAGCAAATAATAGAAAAATTCATTTATAAAAAAGACATGCAATCTATATGATAAAACCTCATGTTGATGTTTAATTTCTTTTCTATGATAAAAACTCATGTCCATGTTTAATATCTCCTCTATTCAAAATGTTTTAGTATAGTTTTTTATTTATGGGTGGTTTGGATCGGATAACGAGTCCAGTGTCTTTAATTCATTATCCGAACCAATCATTTTTTTTTGTTAGATTACCCGAACCAATCATTGACAGGTTTGATTGGTTTGGTTCGGGTCCAACCCGATTGGGCTAAAAAATTCAATCCAATCAAATTGGTTCAGTTTGGTTTATCGAGTTCATCAAATTGAACCAAACTAATGAACACTCCTATTACAAACTGAGGGATTTACTTATCTCTACTGATTGGTAGAAAAGAGTTGGAAAGTCGTGGAGCTACAGAAATTTAAAACTCCCTATGGTAAATACTGCCTTTCAGATTTTATCATCTAGGGAGTAAATACATCTATTTTAGAAAATTTAAATGACAATCACAATTGAGAAATTATATTTAGAAAAAAGAAACTAGAGCAAGTTTTACCATATTTAAGTTGCTTCACTTTTAAATTTGCTGCTTATTGAGAGATGTAAAAATTATATAACCTCATTTTCTAGGTAAACATATATATCACTTAAAACATTTTATTTATAAGAACAATTTCAACTAATCCTCAAGGAACATTCGTAAATAACCAACTGAACATTTCTATATTTATATTTATTCATAAAAAAAAAAGAATACAACAGTGAAAATTCAATTTGTTCAATATGAAACATTATTAGAAAAAATGATTATTTATGAGAGGAAAAATGATCACAAACAAATTAGCTCAAACAAAAGTATAAATTGAATACAGTTAACAAAAGAGCCAAAATTTTCAACTCTCTATAATGTTATTAATAATTTGTCTTCTCATACACAATCATTTTAATAATTAATGTGAATAACTTTTAATATTATAGACTATTTGAATCCATAGTGTCACTTTAGCACTCAGTTAACATTGTCTACCCTATTAGACTAAAGTGAATGACAAAAATAAACATAAGAGATTAACGAATACATTTTAAAATCCCAGGAATTAAAGTGCACAACACTAACAAAGTCAAGGATTAACATGGGAATTTACTTAATTAAATATATACCGTCCTATCCAACTGCCACATGGCAGTGTCTATGCTCCCTTATGGAATATACTTTCCAAAACAGGTGGTTTATTAGACTTGAGTCTCATCAAAATCTAGCACTAGAATATTACATTCTGAGGGAGAAGCACAAATTTCGTGTCCACGAGGCCAGTGTCCATAGACAAATGCAATGAGAACTCTCATAGTAATTGTCTGTTAAATCAGTACAATCAATTAGCACCTCAAACATTGGACATGGCTACCACCATTCTATAATGGGACCTCTAAAGTTCATGTCAATAGTCACCTCACGAAGGCAAACAAAAAAATGCCTTGGTGTTGTTGAAACAAAATTATATAAATGATTCAGACGACAAGGTATGAATCATTACCAATTTACCAATATTACAAGACACATTTTACTGTTAAACACTTATAATACAAGGTAGAAAAAACTTGGATAATTACAAGGGTGGAAAATAAGAACTAAGGAGGCTCATCATGTCCCTAAAGGAGCTCTGTCATCTGGTCCAGCGAGCATGATCTGCCATTATAATATGCATTCTCAATTTAGCAATTGAAACCAATAAGGGTAAAAAAAAATAGGACATAGAAGAAAAAAGATGAATTCACACATTCTAACAGATATGAGTTTTAACATAAACCTATAAATTGTTCAGAAAGACATACATTACAGTCAAATGCAAATCTCCTTGCAAGCATGATGGCTGCATTCCTCTCTCTCTCTGATTCAAAAGCTAATATAAAAGAATGCCCTTGCTTTGGCTGCCAAAATAGTGCTTGGGCCACAGCATTTCCACCTCCTCGAACGCCACAAAGCTAAAGAAAACAAGATCAAAGCACATTGGTTGACCATATTCCAGTTTATGAATGACATGAGAGAAAAAAAATATCACAATGAACATGAAAGAACAAAGGCTATAATGCACAAGGTATAACCACACATAATGATCAAATTGCAACAAAAGAGGTTGAAACATTCATTTGCTTATCACAATCAAAATATAGCTCCTTTATTTAGTAAAACAACAAAAGCTAGAGAATGATAGAACCTGAAAATCAAATTTTCAAAGTTGTGAACAAGAATCATCTTGAACCAGATAGTATTGAC
The DNA here is from genome assembly GCA_026901365.1 of Sesbania bispinosa. Classification (NCBI taxonomy): domain Eukaryota; kingdom Viridiplantae; phylum Streptophyta; class Magnoliopsida; order Fabales; family Fabaceae; genus Sesbania; species Sesbania bispinosa. The sequence goes on along the minus strand of QLOH01000045.1, from coordinate 672,686 downwards.
AATTTGACATACCTGCATTGAACTTGAATAATATTCTTTGGCAATTGTTGTCTTTCCTTTACAGAGTTTCATCCGCATCTTTCCAACATGAAGTACATGAATAGATTCAGTTGGATGATGTGAACCATTCATCTGAGTTACAACTACCTGCAAAGAATTAAATACAAGTACAATATTATTGTCACAGAATCTGACTAGATTTGACTTCTAAGGTTTATATTTTGATATCTGAAGAGCAAAGTACAAGACAACTACAGTTTGCCAAAACGAAACACTACGTCTTATTGAAAGTTTAATTACAAGACGGTAGCAAAAACCGTAGGAACCATACACACTTGGGTCCAAATACGCCTCAACTTAACAAGACTTATGTTACAAGCATCTTGTATTGAAAATTTTTATCTCTGCTAGGCTTTGGCCAGTAAGTCAGTAATCATAAGCACCAAAATATGATTTTATTTACTTGAAACATTTTTAAGTTGAACAATAACATGGTCAATTGAGCTATAAAGTAGGCTGATAGGAATAGACCTCCAATCACGAGGGTCTATGAGAGAAAGAATAGGAGGGATATAGGGGGTCATAATCCCATAGGAGGGACAGAGTGTAATAATGGCTAACTAAACTGTTGTATAGTTAGTCAGTTCGAGGAATTGTAGGGCTGTTAGGAGAGTTAAAAAGAGGGAAATCAAATCAAGGGAGGTAGGAGATTTGTAGTCAGGAAATTGGGAGAGTCCTAGGTCTCTTGAACACTAAAGGGAATTTCATTCATTCACTTGTATCTTCCTCAGGACTAAATCCCCTATTAGGTCAGGACTGAGAGGAATATTCATTCAATAAACACCACCTTTCTCTCTTTATGTAAAAGTGATGAAAGATGAGCTTATACAATTACACAAAATAATTGCTTCTCAATATCTCACATTGATGCTCAGCTCACATATGAATTATCTAATTATGGGAGGGTGAAAATGAAAAAATAGAAGTTAAAAGGATCACAACAACATACATTGAATTCAGTGTCGTGTTTTCGCACAAGTGCCTCTACATAGGTTCCCAAACCAGCAGCTGCATAAGAGTATAAAAGAAATTTTAGCTCAACTTGATTGCACAACGAAACATGTCGCCATCTCTTAAAACTCATAAGGCAACAGCTTAGCAGTCTAAATAGAAACATAGATACAGTGTGTGTTTGGTTTACCCGGAAATCACGTTTAAAACGTGGATCCGGGCCAACGCTACTGAGACTAAACCATATCTATTGAAACGTGTCTCCATCTCTTAAAACGCTAGCGTTGGCCCGAATCCATGTTTGAAACGTGATTTTCGGGTAAACCAAACACACTAATAGAATGCATGCCTATTCATGACCATGAAATAAAATAATGATGACTCAATTAGAAACCATACCTGGATCAATTGGACCAGCGGTTGAAAGTGTGGTGTGCTGGCTCTCTGAAATAATATCAACTTGCAATATACGTCCAACATCAAAAGGTTCAGGGGCATAAATTGATTTGGTAGCTCCTGAGAAAGAGAAAGTTATACTATATGATTAACAAAGATTAAAAAAAAAAGAGGAACTTGCTGGATGACATATTTAATAACAATCAGTGTTCCAGCACAATGCATCTTGAACAGCATAATTTACAGAATAAGCCCCACTGACATTTAAATATTGGTTAATTTAAATGCATAATAGCCGCAAAAAGTAAGTCACAAGCTAAGAATTAAAAATTAAAAAAAAATCAGTATATGCGCAAAACAAGCAGGCAATTTGAACATTGATCTATGATGAACAGACTTGATGATCAGTTCATCAATAAGTGACAAATTGATAGCAGCCAGCCTGCAATCCATAATTTTCTATAAACACCAAGGATAGAAATGTCATCACCAAAAATGTTATTCATATTTTGGGAATTGAAGTAGATAAACGTGTAGTTAATCAAGAGTCAAAAAACTTGCATGCTTAACATAAAATCACTGCAACAGAAAATGTTATCTTCAAAAGGTATTCATTATATGCAGAGTGCAATACCTGAAATAAGTTCTTTTTTGGCACCATCAGATGATACACGATACCATTGAATTGAACATTTTGAAATTTCAGGGGCATTGTCAGAACAAGGTTGAATTTGCAAATAAGAACCTAAGGTTTCATTCCCTTCAAGTTCATATAAATGCGTAACATTTTCCTCTCCTTTCTTCGTCCTTACAAGCTAAAAAGTACCATGAAGGATAATCAGTGAAAGAAGCTTACAATGAAAGACAATCATAAAACTCCTCCATTTAACCCAAGAAACTAATCATTCACTTTAGACAAAAATATAGTTTAACATCAAAGCTCAAACTCAGGTAGACGCAGATTCTCAACCACCCAAATAAAATCAAACTATAAAACCACATTAAGTTACTGAATATAATTTAATATAACACTGCTTAAAATACCAACAAGCACCAACAACTTTGTTAGAATATTAGAATAATATATTTAATATCTTAAGAATATCTTCTTTTATTTCCAACACTCCCCCTTAATTTGGAAACAAATCATAATAATTATCTAGCCATGGATAATATATTTAATATCTTAACAAACTTCATAAAGTCTCCCACATCAATCCTGTGAGCATATCATAGAACTAGCCATGGACACTATTCATATAACAATCTTTTCAACATGGCATAAGATGACAGGCATACCTCCTTTTGAAGTTGAAGATAGTGTCTAGTCTTCTCTGCAAGTTGAGCCCTCAATGCCCCAAGTTCATGCTCCATATCCATGACCTACAAAAGAATCAAAATCAACGTATTCATTTCCTTGAAACAACTTGGTAAAAATGTTAATAATATGGAAATGTGAAGTCTAAGACAATACAGGGAAAAAAATCCAAATCAACATAGCAAAACAATGTCAATAACAAATATACAAAATAATGCAGCCATTAACTATAATATATTCCAAGAACAGTTTTGGTTCTGAAACTATTCTATGCCTTCTTAATTGTGATATATTCAACTGATTCAAACTCTTCATAGTGGTGGTTACACATTAGTACTTAATAGTACAATACACTAGTTCTACTTAAAAGCCAACAAGACAAACAGATCGATGGTATAATTCATATATATGCAACAGATGAATACAGTGCTACAGCATAGGGATAAATCAATATTCTTTATCCTAGTACAGAATAAAGTGCTAGAAAAATTATAATTTAATGCCATAGGAATATTGCATACAAGTAAAAAGTATTTTCCTCAAAATTTCAACTACACCTCCAAGCTTTTAATGATGAATAACAAAATTAAGAGACTGGGCACAACAAAATATACTGAAAAACAGTATGGAAGAGAACTTAAAAATGCAAGAGGGAGACAGGAACTCAGAAAAAGAGAAGACATTTGAAATAGCAATTATTACTATTATATGTAGACAATAGACAAATAGGGGCAAGTATTTTTAATATATACCTTGCTTGGCTGATGCAGCATTTTGATTCTTCGAGCCTCTTGAACCTCCTTCATTAATTGTTCCAGGTCCTAAAGGCCCCATAGAGCCAAATTTTTTCAAATGAAAATTACTAAGTAAACACTGATCTGCAGTACTTTTTTCCTCACAGAAGTGGAGAGAAAGCAAAAAAACAGAAGTGGAAATAACTAGGAACGTAGAGAAAGGGGCAACACTAGCATATAATAACAATAGCCAAGAAAGTAAGATGTTTTGTTCCAATCTAGGTAAAGGTAAATGCAAGAAACCTTCGAAGTAGAAAATTTATTTCTTGATCAATTTCCCATCTTCCACTTTCCCTTGCCCATTTTGAGATATCTAGTTGCAAATATCCACTATCTAACCTATCTCGGTAGAAGTTCTCAAATTCAAACACATACAAATTATTATTCTCTCATAATTTCATACATTAATTAGATTTTCAGGATATGTATTATGTGAAAATATATAAATAGGAAAACAAGTGATATTGAGTCTGAGCCTTTGAGGAATCCATCAATATGGCATAATGAAATACCAAAATCCTCCTGTTTTAATGCATGGCAAATGACAAGTAAATAACACAAACCTGCTTCCCTGAAGCTTGAGACATTCTCTCATGCTCCTGAAGTGCCTCTTCCACCCTCTGAACTGCTGCTCTGGCATTCTCTATTTCAGCACGAGCAAAAGCTCGTTCCTCATCAACAAGTTTCTTAGCATCTTCAGAAGCCTAGAAATGAACCTAAACTCTCAGCATTGGCAAAGGAAAATTCTTTATACAGGCATGCACAGAAGATATAATATGTTTCTTAATTGGCAAACATGAGCGCACGGTTTTCTTTCAGGGAATTTCTTTAGTAGACATGATGAGGGATTGCATTTCTCTTTGATGCCATCATTGGTCTTCTTCTGTTCACTTTTGATACTGATAGTGATAGAGAGGATATCTTATCTAGATCCTTTCACTACTTCGTTTTTCCTATTTCTAATAAAAATTCCTCCATCATCAAGTAAAATAAGTTAACATCACCTGCTTAAGAAAATTTGCCAGCTTCTTCACCTCTGCCTTCTCTTGTATTAGTTCTCCTTCCCTTTGAGTCAACTGAACTGCTAGAGCTTCAACCTGAAGAATGCACAGAATAAGTTCCAGTTACTTCTCTTAAAAGACAGCGAATGCTTAAATAAACTGGCACCAGAATGAACATTCTGTAATAAAAACATGGAATTATTTAGCTGGGAATGGAGCAATCCCTAAGTTTATTATAAATGTGTTTTAATTCACATACATACACACTCTCCTAATTTGACTTTTATAGATGACAAACCAGACGTCATATTTATAATGTCAGCTTCATATGAATTTCTTTAAGCACATAACCGAATAAATAAACATCTGTTTATTAGTTAAAAATAAATGTGAAGTACATATCTTACTTTTTTTCAAAAAAAAAAAGAACAAAAACTAACCATAGCAATAGCTTCCTCCACATCATCCTTGTTTCTGCCTGCCACACGCCCTTTTAAGGAATCAAGTGCATCTCTAAGCTTCTTCAAAAGAACATGTTTTTCTAATGATGCCGCTTCTCTAAGTCTAGCCTGAATTTCACCCACATATGAAAAAAGCATAGTTAAAATAAGGGACATTAGATTCTTTGGAAACTTTCACTACATGATAAAAATCTCAGGTTCCCAAAAGGAAGAATTATAAAAAGAATTGAATTTTAACCAGAAAGAAGGGTAACCTCTTCAGATAACTTAGCAGCAGCAGCCAAACCCTTCTCAAATTTACTAGCAAGGTCACGAACTGAGAGACGGTTCTGCTGTTCCAACAACTGTGCAGTCTCACGTGCAACAACCTCCTTCATAGATAGTACTTTTGGGTCATCCTTTGTCTCCATTATCTGATTGTTAGCTCCAATTCTGTAATTAGGAAACCGACTAGTAGCAAATATCACATCAGAGGATACCACAGGCACTGCCTCTTTTTGCATCGTATCACCAAAATCACGGGTCACCCTCGTCATTTTTTACAACCAATTACCTCTGCCAATCACAAAAATGCAACGTTTAGCAAAAGTAATTGACCAGATTATAGCTTAGTATAGAAAAATAAAAGGAAAAAAAGGAACATACTTACATACACTCTGATATGCATGAACAGAACAAAAAGTACAGAATATAACAAACCAAAAATAAGAGACATAGAAATAGAGATACCACTAGTCATTAAGTTTATTGAAGTAAAACCAAATTCTGAGAAGTTTTTTGACAATGAAACTAAACTAAACCCTAATTTTCTTCCTTTTGCTCTGTTTTTTGCTTAGTTGAAGCAATGAGGAAAAAGCCAACTAAAAAGGGACAAAAAGAAAGGTTTAACTTACAGATCATGAGAAACTAACAAATGGGTGGTGGCTAGATTTGTGATTGTAGGATCAGATGCAAAGGGGTTGCTCCAATTTGGTTATCCAACAACGGGGAATCAGTGGTCAGCTCTTAATGCATTTAGAGAGAGAAAAATGGAAGCTTGCTTTTTGAAAAGAAAAGGGAAGAAGGAAAAGAAAATAGCTTTGAAGCTGTGCTGCCCGTGGGTAGTGTGGCCCCCCCTCCCTTTGTTTTTGGAATTTTTTTTGTGTCAAGTACGTTTTTGTTTGTGTTGGCTTCTTCTTCTATGACCAACAACAGCTTCCCATGGAACTTGTTTATACTTTACTTGGATGATGATGATACTAATTAGCATGCAATATAGTGCATGTTTGGATTTAGCCGAAAATCATGTTGTTTTACACTAGGATTCCGCTCAAAATTATATAGAGCAGTGTTGATTTAATTTATGTTTAAAACGTGATTATTGGGTAAATTAAACATCATAATAGTGTATATTTAATTTAATGTTAAAAGTTGGTCAAATTTAAGTTTAAATTTTTTAACATAATTATTTTTAGCGTTTGAAAGATGAGTTTACTACGTTTTAATGTTAAATGTGTGTTTGGATTGATGTTGAAACTGTATAAACTCAAGTTTAGATTTTTTAACACAACTATTTCTAACGTTAAAAGTGTGAGTTTACCACGTTTTAACATTAACCTAAATATGTTTTGTTATTGTGTTTGATTTACCACATTAAATTAAATATTGTGTTTGTTATTGTGTTTGATTTACCCTAAACATTAAATCAAACCATTAAAATTGTCTAAGTTAATACTTTACTAGCGTTGACATTGATACAAATTCATGTTGAGATGTGAATATATTCGAAACCAAACACGTCAATCGTAGTTAATTGGATTATGTTATGTTGTCATGCTTATACTTTAAACTAAAAACTCATCCATTATAGGTCCCATTTTTCAAGGCTTAGCTCTTCAATGTTTACTTCACTCACACTTTCCATCTTCTTTTTTTAGCCACATATTTTTTTGCTTTAAAAAAAAGATTGGCAACTCTTCTTTCTTTCTTCAATTATATTATCCATGCTGAATAAATTGCAGATTGCTTTCCGTGTGAGTTATTTGACTCAGAATTGCTTAACAAAAAATTAAGACATTTTTAAAATTATTTGCCGTTAGGAGTAAGTAGAGTCAATGAAGACTTTTCTCAAAATTATACTAGTTTGTTTTTCTAATATAAATGAAAACATTCAGGTTTGTAGATAAATAAACTTTTCTTTAAGACTTCTATAAAGGCATCTTAACTTAATTAAATTATTTCATTTAATATGTACAAACCCTTTATTTTCTATGTTATTTAAATTAAAATAAGAAAAAAAAGTATCTGGTCTAGTCTAGAAGAACAAACCCCATCCACGGAATAGAACAAAGCCCGTGGTGAGAGAGGAGTAGTCACTGTACTTTTGGGTCATCAATGAATGGTGGTTGATTGGGAAGTGCTTCTTAACTTCAAGTCATGTGGGTAGGTACGTATATACACAAGTCCTTCAATGATATATGATATAGAAGTGGCAGTTAAGTTACACGCACTTGTGTACTCGTGGAGTGTCGGAATTAATGCTCACATCACATGTGTGGAAAATCAACATGTAGTATTTTGGATTATACATAAATAAAATTAGATTTGATGGTTCAAAATTAACGGAAGATCCACTAAGATACCAGGCTAATGATTTTATGTTATGTGCATTCAATTAAAAGATTGAATTAGAAGTCTGTTTATAACAGATTAAGCAATATACTATATAATGTGATAATTCAATTTAATCTTTGAAATAAGTAATGAATCTTGCTAGCGAGTGCCCTGGGCACTCATTAAAATGTTGGGATAAATTTCTTAAGCCAAATAGAAATTTTTCATTAATCAATCGAGAACCGTTGTGCTAGATTAAGTTAAGGTTAGTGACGCGTATCTGTATCCATTGACGTTGACCGGAGGTTGCAGCGGAATAGCCCTTTGGTGTAATGATTTTCCTCAGATGGGACTGGATATTTCTCTTTCTGATGGGGAGACAGAGAGACGTATTCTGATTTGGTGTATTGGGGACCATGGCCAACTTTACGATTATAAACCTGTCAGAGTTCCCATTAACCCCTAACGGGCCTAATCTGGTTTCCACTTATTTGAGCTCATATCGGTTTTTCTTATTGGCAATCTAAAGGCTCACTAAAATTAGATCACTTTTATTGAGTCCAACTAATTGTAAATAGCTAATATAAATACTACAAATAATGTTGACAAAAAAAATGCTACAAATAATATATATTGCTCATATTAACTATTAGAAATAAAATTTCTAACATAAAAATCTATAAATAGAAGTTTTTTGTTGGGAATCACGGTATTGATTACGAGTCCATTTGAATCACCGTTTGAGACTTCAAAACGTCGTTTGACCTGTTTGGGTAAAAATGTGAGCGGTAGTGAACGGGTTCTGCACTGCTTCAAATGTGGTTGTCCACAATTGGTTTTGTGGTCAATTTTGCAAACCGCATTTGTGTACATTTACCACGTTACCCCTCCATTGTCTTTGCTGTTTTCACTGATTGGGACTGATCACTCACATGACATTAGGGGTGGGAACATGTCAGGTTGCTTATCAGGGGCCTACAGTCTGGCCTACATCAGGCCCAGCCCATGTCAGGTCAATTTATTAAATAGATTAGGTCAAGGCTTTTTCAAAAGCATATATAGCAAAACAGGTCAGGTTTCAGGCCATTGGAAAAACCTTTTGAGCCTATCAGGCCGGCCTATTTAACTAAGTATAAATAAAATACTAGTATTTTTTATATTGCTATTATTATAAAGATTTTTATTATATTATCTTATAATTATATACTTATTAGTCTATATAAATATACTAGTGTTCTACCCATGCGATGCACGGATCTTAATATCTCATAATTTGTTTTAAATGTCTATGAGAGCTTTAATACACTTAAAAAAAAAGTAATGATATTTTCACATTACATCTTTCACCCTCTCTCATTATTTTATTTTTTCTTTATATTTCTCTTTTCCACACACTTCTCACACTCAAACAAATGGACTCTCAAAGTTTTAATATTCTTAAAAAAGAGTAATGATATTTTCATATTATATTTTTGCACGTTTTCTCTCTTAAATTTATTTTTTTATATCTCTCTTTTCCCTACATTGCTCACACCCAAACACCCAAACAAATAGACTCCAAAGTTTTAAGACTCTTAATAAAGAGGGATGATATTTTCACATTCCTTTATTATACACTATCTTTCACACCTTTTTTTTCAATCTCTCTCTTCATTTCCTAATACTATTTTAAATAAGCCTAACACATTAAAATACTCCTTCTGTCCCTTATTATAAGACTTTTCCAACCGTTTCACATCGTTTAAGAAAAATTGGTTAATGCATTGTTTTTTTTTTAATTATAGCATTCCAAATATACCCTTATTTAAAGGTCACTACATTGATCAATGAATAATAAAAGTATTCATATCAAACTACTATTTTAAAAGAACCCAACTCACCTTTCACATTCTCTCTCTTCATTTTTTCTTTATACCCCCTTATTTCATACACTTCTCACGCCCCAAAAATCGATTGTCAAATTTTTACTACTCTTAAAAAAAGTAATGATATTTTCACATACATTTTTCACCTTCTCTCTCTTAACTTTTTTTCTTTATATTTCTCTTTTCCTTACATTTCTCATACAAAAATATTGACTTTCAAAGTTTTAATACTCTTAAAAAATTGTAATGATATTTTCTCATTCATTTACTATACATTTTCTTTCGATCTCTCTCTTCTTTTTTATAACTTCAAAATATTATTTTAAATGAACCAAAAAATAATGAAAAATTATTTTAATCAATGAATTGTTAAAATAAAGTAAGAAATATTATAGATGGGTATGCATAGATGAACTTTATAATTTGATTTCAAAAATTGAAAAATGAGAGATGAAAGAAAGATGGGACACAAAGCTATGTGACAAAACTTCTTTTCCAAGACTTACGCAAAATTTATTAAGAGTTAGTCATTTCAAAGATTGCAACATTTGATGTCTCAAAAAGCAACACAAAACCTTCCATAAATGACCATAAAAAAATTAAGGGACCCCAATGAATAGTGAAAAAAAAAACTTCTCAAATGTAATAGTATGGATAGATAAGTATGTTGTCTTACCTAAAAAACTTGGGCTTATAAGTCTATTCAAGTACATGCTTATGATATATTCAAGTACCTTACTATAAAACAGGCTTTTAAGTAGGCTTTTAGGTCATGTCAGGCTTTAAATAGGTCAGCCTCGGACCATAATGCCTTAAAAAAAAGAGAAATGTTTTTTTTTTGCTAAGCAAAGAAAGATTAATTAAAAAGAGTACAAGGGATACTCCAACCCGTTACAAAATAACAAATACAAAACCAAAAGAAATACAAGAAAAGCAAAACAAGAAGGTGCTAAAAGTGATTACTGTACCTAAAGACCAAGCACCCTAGCTATTAAAACCAACACCTTTACCAAAAAGAAAAACTACACCACCTTACAACATTAAGTACGTGAAACAAAAAGCTATTATTTTTAGGAACAGAAGTGGGAATCAAAATAAGCAGCAGGCAGGTGAAGACACCCAGGATGAAAATAGGTAATCAAAAGCCGAGTCCTTTGACTTAAGGAAATTCCAAGATCTCATTTTAATGAGATCGAATAACTCAGAAAGCGTTGAATGTACTGCTAAAAAAACCTCTCCATTCCTAGCAAGCCACAAAGACCAAACTATAACCAACCATAAGGTAGACCACCTTAAACGATTGTTAACAGAACAAGAGGGAAGGCCAACAAACTGAGGAAAATTTCCAGGTCCAGAATTATGCAACACAACAGAGAAACCAAACCAATCCAGACATATCATCCATATACAGTATGCAAAATGACATTCAAACAGTAAATGGATAGTTGTTTCCAAAGCTTCACCACACCAAACACAACTTCCTGCAGTAAGTGGTAGGACCTTCCTTTTAATTAAATTATGCTTTGATGGTATTTTGTCTAACAATACTTTCCAAGCAAAACCAGAAACTTTTGAAGGCACTAGTTTTGACCAAAGAAACTTATATAAAGGGTAATCTGCAAAAGTTCTGTCATTGATGATAATTTTATAAGAAAAGTGCACAGAATACACCTCTTCTGAATTTGGCTTCCAGCTCCACCTATCAACATGATTAACCTGTAGCACTATAGAATTTAATTCTTCCTGCAAAAGTGATAGTTGTTCAATCTCCCATTGAAACAGACTCCTCCTCCAACACCAAATCCAAACAAATCCTCCATTCCGCCGAACAAACATATCAGCCACTAGCACATCTTTATTAACTGCAATAGAAAATAATCTACTATACTGCTCACAAAAAGAACTAGATCCACACCAGGAATCCCTCTAAAAATAAGTATGTTGTCCGCTCCCCACAATCCGAGTACATGAACTAGAAAACCACTCATGAGTAAATCTGACATCACTCTCAATACTCCATAAATCAATCCACCAATTAGATCTCTTAACACCATTTGCATTCATTCCCCCTACATCCCCATATATAGAGCACAATGCCCTATTCCACAACCTACCATGTTCTACCAAGAGCCTCCATCTCCACTTGCCTAAAAGAGTAAAATTAAATGCTCTCAAGTCTCTAATGCCCAAACCCCCGTGCTTTTTCTCCCTATAAACATCCTCCCAAGACACCCAAGCAATCTTATTATGATCCTCTTCCCCTCCCCAAAGAAAATTCCGAAATAAAGCTTCAAGTTTAGAAATTATACCTTTTGGAGCCTTGAAGAAAGAAAGAAAGAAAGTAAATCGGAATGGAATGGAGAACAAATTTCAAGAGGACACTACGACCACCAAAAGACAAGGTTTTCGACTTCCATTTAACTGCAATAACTTTTATACTCCTCCAATAACTACATTTTATAGTGGGATCGCGATATATATACATAATACAGTGCTCCCACATTTCTACCATGTGGGAGCACTATCTTTTTTTTCCTTCTATTTTTCTTTTTTTTTTCTTTTTCATTTTTAATTAGTTTTTTATTTTTTAATTTATTAATATATTTATTATTTATTTATTTATTTTAATAAATAATAATATAGATCAAAAATATAATAAATGTGTGTTTTTTTTAAAGGGTTAGCATAAGTTTTTTATCATTATTATTCGATTTTGATGTTATTAACCAAATGTACTACTCCATTCACTGTTTCTGTGCACACGATTAACCGCACAAAATCAATTAGCCAAATATCTCACTCTGTTAACCATCAATCTATACACCATTAATCTCATTTAAAAATATGTTCACCGTTTCTGGACACAGAATTAACCCCGTGTTAACATGAGTTGCAATTGACCAAAAATCCTATTCTGTTAGCCACAAACAGAAACACCATTAACCTCATTTTTTTAAATTGTTTTTATTTATTTTTTAATTTATTAACCAAATGTACTACTTCATTCACCGTTTCTGTGCACACAATTAACCTCACAAAATCAATTAACCAAAAATCTTACCATGTTAACCATAAATGGATACACCATTAACCATATTTTTAAATATGTTCCCCGTTTCTGGCCACATAAGTAACCTCGTGTTTACTGAAGTTGCAATTAACCAAAAATTCTTTTCTCTTAACCACAAACGGAAACACCATTAACCTCATTTTTTTAATATTTTCACCGTTTTGGGACACATAATTAATCTCATGTTAATTAACATAATTTTTATGTGATAATTTAATTGTATTTCTTGATCTATATTTTTATTTGATTAGATAAATAGATAAAAATAAATATAATAATAAAATAAAAATATAAAACTATTTTTTTAATAAAAAAAAGGTAAAAAATAGTTTAAAAAATTAAAAAAGGGGTGTGAAAAGAGAAAAGGGGATAAAAAAGGGGGGAATGTGGTACTTTTGTGGGACGTACTGTTTATGTACGCCCCACATTACCGTTTATAGTGCTTTGTAAACCCTAAACCCTAACAACTTCATAGCAAAAAGTTTTTTCCACACCCAATTTTATCCACCCGCTGCACACCCAGCTTTTTTTTTTCCTGCGTGTGAACAGTAGCCATTTTGTGAACAGTAGCCATTTTATGAACAGTGATTTTGTTTTTATAAAAATATCTTGATTTTTTTTTTACAAAATAATTTGATTTTTTTTGAAAAAAATATTTTATCTATAATTAACCATATTGATAATATAGATAACCACCAAATTATATAACATTAACCATAATTACAAGTGAGGCAAAAAGGTGGTCAAGTGTGAGTTAGTAGACAAAAATGGTTAAATGTGAGATAATATGTGGGCAAATGAGTTGATCAAGTGGCTAACATTTAATCACTTTGAATAATTATAAGTGAGACAAAAGGTGGTTAACTGTGAGTTAATATGTGGTTAAATAAGTTGTTCAAGTGGTTAATATCGATATCAGTTCAGATAACTTCAAATGACAAACCTTTAACTTTATTTTCAAGTGAACAGGTGGTTAATACCAAATAAGTTGGTGGTTAACTATGTTATTAATTTGGTGAATAATTTGTATTTAAGTGAACATGTGGTTAATACCATATAAGTTGGTGGTTAACTGTGTTATTAATCTGGTTAATGGTTAATACCATATAAGTTGGTGGTTAATTGTGTTATTCATCTGGTGAATAATTGGTTTTCAAGTGAACATGTGGTTAATACCATATGAGTTGGTGGTTAACTGTGTTATTAATCTGATTAATAATTATAACTGGGGCAAAAAGTGGTTAACTGTGAATTATTATGTGGTTAAATAAGTTACTCAAGTGGTTAATATTGATATCAGTTCAGATAACTTCAAATGACAAACCTTTAACTTTGTTTTCAAGTGAACATGTGGTTAATACCATATAAGTTGGTGGTTAACTATGTTATTAATCTGGTAAACCGGCAATAATTTTTTTTTTAAAAAAGTAGGCACTGTTCACATTTAAAAAAAAAGTATTGTTCAAACACGTGGTTAATACCATTTAAGTTGGTGGTTAACTAGGTTATTAATCTGGTTAACCAGAAATAAATTTTTTTTAGAAAAAAAATCAGACTTTTTTGAAAAAAAAATTGTGTACTGTTCACGTATAAAAAAAAAAGAGAAAAAGTGAGGTGTGTGATGGGTGGTTACTGTGTGGGTGTGGAAAAATCGGAACCGATAAATAAAAGGGAAAAATATGTTTTTCATCTCTATAATTTCGATCAACTTTAATTTTCGTTCTTATACTTTAAATCATGTGTTTTTTGTCCTTAAACTTTTTAAACCCCAAACTGTGGTCTCTATCATTAGTGAGATTTGTTAATTTGATGGGCTGACTAACAAAAGTTGTTTGACCACCTCAATAGTGTGCCCCAAATAATTAACTCATCTAATTAACCTTTTTTTATTAATTTTTAATTATTAAAGTGACCGTAATTACTAACTTAGGTTTTTTTATCCGGTAAAATTACTGAGGTGAAAACCCTAATTTAGTAATTAAGGTTATTTTAATAATTAAAAATTAATTTGTAAAAGCTAATTAAATGAGGAAGTTATTTGGGACCCACTATTAAGACGGACATGTAACATCAGCTCATCAAATTAACAGATCTCATTAATGACAGAAGAGACCATAATTTTGGGGTTTAGAAAATTTTTAGAAAATTTTGAGACAAAAAACACGGAATTGAAAGTATAGGGACGAAGAATAAAGTTGACCGAAATTATAGGGACGGAAAACAATTCTGCCATGGACATGCATTTCTACTTAGTGATAAAATAGAGAGCTTGGTTTTTGGTCTTTCGGAATGTTGTTACAACATGTTTGCAATAGGATTCTGTTAAAAAGGTTATGATAAAATAGGTGATTTTTTTTTTTTGTGTTAACCACAAGTATCCTTTATTATCAGGGATAATTCTGTTCGGTGTTTAGTCACAGTTAAGACTCCCCATCCCTTTTGAAGAGTGTGTTTAGTGGGAATCGAACCCGGTAGTTTTTCCCACAATATCAACCTGCATTGCCAACTGAATCACAACCCGTTGATGATAAAATAGGTGATTTATTTTACTTTGGATATGCACTATGCAGGATTCGTGCCGATTTACTTCATTGGGACGCTATACTAGCATGACAAATTAAATGAACAAAAAAAAAAGCATGACAAATTAAAATAGGTGATTTATTATTTTGAAGTATTTTTTTGTCAATATAAAAAGTTAATTAATGCATAGTCATTGCTTACTATAACCACCAAGTACGCGTAGATAAACTGGTAAAGAGTTATTCTAGTATAACAAGTGGTTTCAAGTTTGAGATTAATCTGATATACAGTTGCGTTAAATACAGTGAGAGAAAATTTTGCCGCCATAAAAATCATATTCCACTCTAAGAGTATTATCTCCCTTGCATGATACTATAGTCTTGAAAAAAAAAAGTCATTGCAAAAAAAAAAAAGTCATTGCTTACTAATGCAGTTATTATGTATCATTATGCCATCTGAGGAGAGCCACGCACATCTTATGGGACACTAGCCTTGCATAGCAATATGAATGTTAAGTATTGCTATTTTTAACATTGAAGTTTTTTTTTTATATCCTTAAACTTCCATAAGTTAGTATTATGTTATTATGTACATTTTGGCATTTTTAACATTGAGTTCTTTTTTGGTAGTAGTGGAATTTATGAATACAATATTAAGAAGGGGTATCTTGCTTGCCTGATTGCTCACAATGTTCAATGGAAATTTAAGTCTTTGTCAACACCAATCCAAGCTGCATTTTATTATCACTAAGTAGAAATGCATGTCCATGGCAGAATTGTTCTTCGCTCCCCGTTTGACTTCACCTAACTGAGTGAGTTGCTTAGACCTTCCAAGAATATAGTGGCATATATGTGTTGGCTCAATCCGTATTTTCTTATAAATGAAATTAAACAATATCAGATACATCTTATATATGCCACTATATATATCAGATACATCTTATATCACCTTCCAATTTCCATGGACATTTCTAATGAGGCCAATTACAGGACAAACAAATCACCCCACCGAAGACTCAAATAACTAAAAAAGACTACAAGAGTGGTGAAGTTAAAACTATAAAATGCAATTAGGAAAAGTATCTAAACTCTAAAGTGTCCATTTACATAAAAAGTTTATCAATCACATATTCCCACACCCAAACAATAAACACCCACCATACACCCCTCATTTTCTTTTTTTTTTTTAACTGTGAACAGTACAACATTTTCTTTTTCTTAACTATGAACAATACTTTTTTTTTTAAATTGTGAACAGTACCTACTTTTTTTAAAAAAAAAGTTATTACTGGTTAACCAGATTAACAACCTGGTTAACCAGGTTAACCACCAACTTATATGGTATTAACCACATGCTCACTTGAAAACAAAAATAAAGGTTTGTCATTTTGAACAGTTATCTAAACTGATATCAATATTAACCATTTGAGCAACTTATTTAACCACATACTAACTCACAGTTAACCACCTTTTGCCCCACTTATAATTATTAACCAGATTAATAACATAGTTAACCACCAACTTATATGGTATTAACCACTCGTTCACTTGAAAACAAAGTTAAAGGTTTGTCATTTGAAGTTACTTGAACTGATATCAACTTATTTAACCACATAATAACTCACAGTTAACCACTTTTTGCTTCACTTATAATTATTAACACAGTTAACCACCAACTTATATGGTATTAATCACATGTTCACTTGAAAACAAATTATTAACCAGATTAATAATACAGTTAACCACCAACTTATATGGTATTAACCACATGTTCACTTGAAAACAAAGTTCATATTGAACAGTTATTTGATCATAAGGATTACTACACAAATAATCATTGAGTATGAATTTATGGTTAATGCTATACAATTTACTGATTAAGTATGTTATCAGTCTAGTTAACTGTAGATTATTTGAAAAAAAAAAGTTACTGTTCATGAAAACAAAAAAGAAAAAAAAAGTTACTAGTTCATTCAAAAAAGAGGGGGGGCAAGTGTACGGTGGGTGTTTACTACTTGAGTGTGGAAAAAACATTATTGCTTATTTATACTAGACTTGTGCCCGTGCGATGCACGGAAAGTAATTTATTCTAGTAAAATAAAATATATATTAATATATTATGTATATAAACATGTAAAAATTCACTAAGTGATAACATAAATATTAATGAACTTTGATGTAAATATTTATTTCCCTATAGTGTATAAATAATACTATAAGAAAAATTAAAATAAATTTTTCTATCAAAAAAATCACATATCAATTTAAAAATCAATTTATTTTTATCAATTAATTTTTAGACCATATTTTTAAAAACTAAAAGAAAAGTAAAAAATTTATAATCTATACAAATTTATATTCATTACTATCCTATATGATTTATTTTTATCATCTATAATTTATTTTTATCCAATAATTCAAATATTTATAACTTTTTTTGTAAAATTTTCATACGTGTGATTTAATTTTATCTCATAGATTAATTATTATTAATATTTTTCCTATATTTTTTTCCATAAATTAAATGATTACTCCTGATTTTTATCTATTAAAATTTAAAAGGTCAAACAAAAATAATAGAAAATAAATAATTTACATTGAAATTCAAAAGGTATCCTTTTGTATAAAATTAGTGATAATATTGGGATTATTCATATGAAATTACTCATTTGAATTATTATAATTAGATTATTATTGTTTTTATGTAAAACAATCATCACAAAGTGATATAATTTTACTCTTAAATTATTATATTTTCATATATATTTACTTTTATGATCTTAATATTAATGTCTTTTAATGGAAAATTTTTAATCCTACCTATTATAAGCATTTACCCCTTTTATTTTAAATTTAAATATTAATACATTTTATATAAAAATTTAATCATCGGGTGAATAATATTCACCATTTACAATCAATAACATTTAAATAATGATATGAACCATAGATATAAAAACCGGACCGGACCAGCTGGTTCACCCGGTCCATATCATGCTAAAAACCGGCTGGTTCCAAAATCGGTGGAAACCGATCAAGAATCGGTCGAGCCAGCCAAGAACTGGTGAAAACCGGTCTAATAAAACCGGTTAAACCGGTCAATTTTCAAAATTTCAATCTTTTGTTTTTGTTTTTTTTTATTTTTATTTTTGTGATAAATAAGAATAAATTTTTAAGGATTTCACATAAATATTTATTATCTAGTCAATTATTATTAATTTTTTATCTCATAATATATATAATAACATCCTTTATATCTATTTATAATCTTATATATCTTGATTTCTTTATAATTTTATGTTTTTTTATTACTTAAAATATTATATAATATTAAAATAAAACATTAAATATTATATATTTAATGTAATATTTAAAATAAATAAATTAGGATCACCAAGTTATCACAACTCAAGTGTCCTAAAATATATAATTAACTCATGAATGACCAATTTTAGTTGTAATTGAAGCATGTTGGGATCACCAAATTGTCACAACTCTGATATCCCAATATATAAAATTTAAAAGGCATCGTGCCTAAAACAAATAATTTTATTTAAGTAAATTTATTTGATTTTTTTCTAAAAATTAGGATCATCAAGTTGTCTGAACTCAGGTATCATAACATTCAGGAGTTAAAAAACATTATGTCTATACCCTTTTGTATAATTAACTGAGTAAGTTTTCTCACACTGCCTGCATTAGCTTTTACTCCTTTCTATACCCTTTTGTTAGAACCTACAATTTTTCACAATCTAATTAGTAGGCAAATTAAATTTCATTTGAGTTTAATTAATATGCACTGACAGTGTAAAAGAGTTTTACACTGACGTTTAATCATGATTTTTCATTTATATGACTTTTAAAATATTAATTAGTAAAGTCAACAAACTTACCATAAATCAAGGGTTGTGATTAACCGTATCTGTAAAACTTTTTACACTGTCAGTGCACAATTCTTTTTCTCATTTAATTTTTCACAATTTGATTTACATTTAATGTAACCATATAACATACAAAATTAATTAACTTTAACACTCTAATAATTATTGAAAAAAAAATTGTACATAATGTGAGAAGCATTGAGTGAAATATGTAATGTTTGGTATTCCAATGAGGGAAATTAGAAACTCATCATTATTTTAGATTATATACTGGCTACTAATTATTAAAGAATCTTGGAACCATACAAACCGCTTTTTTTTAGTGGAAAATAACACAGAACACAATATACATAACATTTACAACCGGATATACCAAGGGTCAGACATACACATAAATGTAAATACAACTAACTAAAAAAACGTGTAAGAGTGAGATGCATTGGGTTAGATGGGTGATTTTCCGAATTCCGGGGGGGAAATTTGAAAAAAAATTCATTATTCCATATTATATATGTATGGGCTTCTAATTATAAAGCAACATTGGAACCATACAAACCATTTTTTCTAAGTGGTAAAGAACACAGAACACAATGTAGAGAGCATGAATAACCAATATATACCAAGGGTCAGAGACTTCCACATAAATGCAAATTCAACTAAAAAAAAAAAGGGGAAAATGGTCAGTTTATTCCCACTTTTCTAACTTAATAAAGAAATTTATTTATTATTTTTTTAAAAAAAAATATGATAATTGTAAATCAGACGTAAATATCAAATGTAAATAAACGTGACTAAAAATCTATTAAATATTTATTGTAAATCTGCCAAAAATAGAGGATTAATATAGGGAAGGGAGTTCTGATTATTGTACAACATTAATAAAATACATTTAAATTTGATTAAAGAACATTTAAGAATTAGATTTTTTAAAATTAAGAATTTGAAATTAAAAACTAAAAAACGTGGATTTTGGAGAGAAAATCTGATTATTAAAATTCAAATTTACTAATTAAAAACGTGTCTAAAATGAAGGATAAATATTGGCCAAAAAATATATTATAATTTATAATTCGAATTTAATTTGATTTATTTATTAAATTATATTGTGAGAAAATCTGATTATTGTACATAATTAATGCAAATCATTCCAAAATTCAAATTTGCTAATTAAAAAACATGTATAAAATGGAGGATAAATATTGGCAAAAAATATATTAGAATTTAAAATTCTAATTTAAATTGATTTATTTATTAAAATATATTAGCCAAAAATCCGATTATTGTACAACACATTTTAAAATTCGAATTTATTATAGAGCACATTTAAATCTGATTTCTGTACAGAATTAATGCATAGCATTATAAAAGTCAAAATTGCTAAATAAAAACGTGCCTAAAATGGAAGGAAAATATTGGGTTGTGAAATCTGATTATTAATACCGCATTAAAACACAATAATTCAAAATTAAAATTCAAATCTAATATTTAGAAAACGTGGCTAAATTGGAGGATAAATTTGTGACCAATATACCCTTATTTTAGGCAGAAAAAATGAGTTATAGACTTCCTTCCTGTTATTATTACTAGTGTGTACCCGTGCGATGCACAGGCGTATTGTTATTTTTTTCACTACCAAATAAAAAATGCTAATTTATAGCAATTTGAAAATATATTTTATAAGAAATCATGAGTAAAAAATCATCAAAATGCATAAAAAATGCTAATTTAAAAAAAATCATATAAAAAAAATATTTATAAGATAGGACAAATTTAAAAATAAAGACTTGTACAAAAGGTCTGCCACTCTTTTCCTTTGGGAATTAAAGGTTGGTGCTACTAGCTGCTTCAGAATTTGGTCATACAGTTCCATTGAGAATGGTCATATTGCTCCAGTGGATTCATAGTTTAAGGGTAAAAAAACAAATTTTAAATTAGCTGTCCAAACAACTATATGAATCTCATCAATGAAAAGAATAGTCTGGCCATCAGATCTTGAATCTCAAATTCTTCTCGGAACTTTGCTCTAGCAATAAGTGCAATCGTATCAAGGGATATAAGCTGAAAAGAGATCAGTGTATTATATATAACATCAATTTGACAACTCCAAGCCAATATACAATTACTTCCAAAGGAGAATAAATTTTAAAAAAAATATTACATTCTTTCTTTGACAAATGGAATTAAAACTTGTATGGAAGAGAGCATAATAAAACTCATTTACCATCTATTTATCCAATTCCGCTTCATGCTCCAGGAAGTCATTTTTTAGATGAATTTATTTAAATAAGACTTGTAAACCACTTTATAGAAAAATATATTTAAAGGGAAAAGCAATCGGGCTTTGCACAATTTTTTTTGACGGAAGGGCTTTGTGCATTTTTATTTTCATTACTACCAATGAATTTCATAATGGGAAATGAAAATCTATTATTAATTCGGGACAGATTCTTAGGAGAGTTTTAGAAAAGGTGAGTCATGACTTCCTTCATTTTCTTTCAATGTTCCAATTCATTTCTCAATCCCACTAAATAAAATATAAAATTTGAAATTTGAATTCAGATTTTTTTTAATTCAAAATAAAATGATTAAATACATATTTACAATTTTAACCTCTGTTTTGGTGCCAAAAATTGCTTCTCATTACTCTCCTTTTAGATATAATAAAGATTAGATTTATGGAAAGATTGTTTAAAAATTTAAAAAAGCATGGAATAATTTTAGATTAAAATTTAAAAACGTGTGATAATTCTGGAGTAAAATTAGGGGAAAAATATGAAAATAAAGTCTCACACTTCCTTCTTTTTATTAGAGAAAATAATGCTAATGACAATAATAATAATAATAATAATAATAATAATAATAATAATAATGATTTCAAATATTCAAATTTAAAATTTTAAAAATCTCAATCAATCACCAGATTTAATCTGATTGGTTGTGTATGATGGTGGACAAAACAATGAAATAAAAATCTTTTAAAATAACAATAATTATTTAAAGAATTGATAAAAAAATATGGAAAGAAAGTAATTGATTGAGACTTCAAGGAGGTGTAAATGGTATTGGATTCTAAAATTTGAAATTTAAAATCTGCACATTAATGTGATTGGTTGGGTATTGTTGCTATGTTTAATAAAAATGGAATTAAAATAAAAAGAAAAAAAAATCTTTCATTGGTTACTTCTACATAGGACGAATAAAAATAAAAAAATAAAGATAAATAAAAGTTTTCTATAATTAGAAAAGTAACAAAAGAGTATCAAAGAAGGAAGAGCATGAGGAGCCAACACTTGTCAAAACTTTCCTTCCAATGGTGTTCCTATTGTATATAGTAATAGATAGATTATAGATAGTATTTAGCAAATTTTTATAGTTCAATATTAAATTATTATTTTTAGGTTAACTTATAATTTTAGTAAAGTGTATATACGTATATTCAAATTATTGAATTTATTTCATTTATTAAAATTAACATCAAATCAAATAAATAAAAGAAATAAATCAATCAAATTAAATGAAGTAATAAGTGAAAAATTTGATTTTGAATTTGAATTTAACTTATTCAACAAAGAGAGTAACCACCGACCAAACCAACCAATGCATCCTTTACGCAAAGGATATAACCCAGTGAGAGATGAGTACTCAGTGCTGCAACTGCTTAGAGAAGTTCTAATGATCTTTCTTAATTTATAAACACACAAAAATGAATTTTAAGTGGAAAAATTTGAATTTGAATTATAATAAAAAAACATGGGAAAAAGAAAAAAAAATTAAATATGGGAAGTTGCAATTTTTTTGGTTGAAGGAAGCTGCATAACCGGTCATATAATTGGAACCAAAATGAATTGATAAAAAACAATTAAAACCCACTAAAAAAGATAAGAATGATACATTATTACTTCCTTCAAAATTTATAATCGTCTATAAATTTTACTTTATATCTTCCTTTATTTTTATTTCTATATTGAGAATCAATTAGCATTATTATTTGTAATATAAATGAAATTTATCAATTAATATATTTTGAAAGGAAAATCAATTAACGTTTCTACGTACAAAAGAAATATTATATATTTAATTTCATATAAAATGAGATAACAATGATTATTGGATATCTAATCACTATAAGTCTATAACACTCACTATAAGTCTATAACACTAAACTATTATAATTAATAATAAATTATCCTATCTGTGTTGTCCTCCGATCTCGCAGCTATCATGCTCCAACAGATTGCCATGGACACCTCTGACCTTTTTCAATTCCAGCTTGTAGACTGGTTTGAATCGGTAACAGAAAAATGTGCATTGTAACAGCCAACATTTGATGTTCCATTTGAGTTGGTTGAACTTAAAAAATCCGATTATGCATTGGAAGGGATTTCATTTCAACAGCTGACACGCATGCCTAATGCTGTTATTGTTGTTAAATCTCTCTCAAAACAGCAGCTGACACGCACAGCCTCTCACACACACAAACAAAACAAAAAAACAAAATATAATCAATCTATTTCTATCTTAAAAAATAAGAAGAGCTTCTACCTATACTAAAAAGGTATTGTTACTTTTTTGAGAGGTATATAATGGCAACATAATATAATAGCCACTGAATTTTAAAATCTTAAAGAATAAACAATTAACTCAAATGGTCAAATAAGATATCAATTTAAGAGATTCAGTCAATAAAAATATAATAAGCCTTTCTATTTAAAATTTAAAAAACACCAGCCAGAAATATTTAGTTAAAATGTAATAACAGATTGTGCACCTCTATTTCAGCACAAAACAGAATCTTTAAGCTCCCTAAACGCTATTAAGGATCTAAACTCCCTTTGAACAATACATATTCGTTTATCAGAAGCAAAAGATTGTAACACCATATAGTACGAATTTCTTTATTTTCCAATCGAAATAGATAGAGAAAAAGAAGATACCATAAGAAGTTAGAAAAAAAAAGATTGAAATAAAAGCTTAAGGGAAACTTTTCACAGAAGGAGAAAATAAGGGCAGCTTTTGGTAGACACACCTAGACACACCTGAAGAAATTTGATTCCTACATAACAGAAGCAATTGATATAACTGTAAGCAACGCTATAACATCAAAAGGAAATAGGTAGAGGACCTGAACCAGTGATGCGCCTTTCAATGCAATCCCTCATTGATATCCATAGCCTACACATGTGAAAAGTTAAGGCTACATGAGAACCATGGTGATGATCACCAATAGACAATAAAAACACTTAAACCTATCTAAAAGCAGGGCTTCCAACAACTAATTGTGAAGTATAAGGAGATTAAAATCATAGCAAATTGCCAGAAATAGTAAATCATACCAAAATCATAAGAAAAAAATAAAAACAAAAACAAATGCTAAAACTTAGGTAGCTGAGATGAAGGAGGAAGCAAAAGAAAAAAGAAAAATAGGAAAAATAAAACTTGTCTCTTTAACCCATTGACATTTATGCTGCCCATGGGCTATTCCCTCACCCGCCTTCCCCTGGACCCCCTCCCTAATTCCTAATCTCCAAACTGAGCTATAAATTAGTCCTAATTCATATAATTTTAATAACAAAAATCAAAATGCTTTAATAAAAAGTAGGGGGAAAATGGAGAATATCGTTCTCTCCAATTATCACCATGTTAATAAAATCATTGATATATTCATTCCTCCATTGCACCATATATATATATATATATATATATATATATATATATATATATATACTAAGCAAGTTATCCCTTTCCACTTTAAAAATTCTCACACTTACTCACTTCCTCCCACTCTCTGACACTTTCATTTTTCTAAACCATCATGTTCTCGAAAGCACAAACAGTTAGAATAACACCAAGACACATAATAGTGACCAATCCAAAACAACTTCATAGAACGCAAAGGCCCTTCCTTCACCCTCCTTCCCCTGGTTCCCCTTCGTAATTCATCATCTCCAAACTGATCAATAAATTAGTCCTAATTCATATAATTTAGGGAAACAACCATAACGGATATAGAATACAAATGAGAACAAATTATTGCTATTAAGGAAACCTTGAAATGGATTTGACCATAATATTCACACTATGAGTAAAATGAATCAACTGAGATTGCAAAAGAGAATTTCATAACTTATTTAGACATCAACGGTTACAAAGAAAATATCACTCAATTAAAAGAAGAAATAAGGAGTAGAGTTTATTAAAGGTTCCATTCTGTTACAATTTGCCCCTATTTTCTGTCCCTCAAAGCACTCAAATCAAATCAAATTTAGAATCAGAAGAACTTTAGAATCAAATAAGCTTTAGAATCAAATCAGATTTAGAAAACATATCTATCTATATTCAAATCAAATCAGATTTAGAAACAGAACAACTTTAGAGTTTCCAAAATTAAAAGGTTTATAATACAATCGGCACACATCAACGATGAAGATTCATACAAAAACAATTTTCTCACAATCAATGGCTTCAATTAGAATCTCTTACCTGTATTTGCCTTCGAATCACTGAAAGAAGCCTCTTATCCCGTCGAACACCTACGCTCCAACGATCGAAGTGAAAGCATAAGTTACATCGAGTTCCACATGTCAAAAGGTTTACAACTTGCTATAGCAAGTGAAATAAAAACAAATAGATAATATAAAAGGTATATACTTGATTGATTTATTATTTCTAATAAATATCAATTTAATAAAATTTAAACATTAAACATAAATATATTTACAATTTTTTTATGCTTATAGGTAACAACAAACACAAATCATAAACTAACAAATTCATATTTCATAATACCTAACAAATTCTTATAAATTAAAATGGAATCCATACATGCACAAATTAAAAGAAAACTATCTATTTTAAAATTAAATCATTCATTTCAATTCAATTATTATAATACAAATTTAGACTAAAATCAAATTTAGAATTAAATTTTAATATACATATCTATATTAAAATCAAATAAGTTTTAGAATCAAACAGATTTAGAAAAGTCTATCTATCTAAATTCAAATCATATCAGATTTAAAATTAGAAATGATTCTTATCCAAAAGGTGATGGTAGTAAGGAAATCTTTTTAGGTGGAAGACTTGTAAGATAGGCAAAAATTAAAAGCAAGCTTATATATATAGTGAAAATCATTGATTTCTAATTATCATATCCACACATTTAAACGTAACAATCAATTTAATTGAATTAATTATAATCATTAATTATAATCAAATACAAAAGAAACGTAACAATCAATTAATTTAAAAAAAAAAAGCAACAACTCCAATCCTAAATTAAAAATATCTTTGTACTAATTAATTAGACAAATGAAAATTTTCAATGCTTTTCAATCTTTACAGTGATGTTGGAGAAATGGTACCTAAATATCACCATCGTTGATAACAAAAGCAGGGGTAGGTTTCCACTCTAATCCACTCTTGATATACTTTATGTTTCACTTCAGTCCTTCAACTTCATCTTGAGCAAGAATAGCTAAGGCACCAAAATCCTTATATCGACCAACCCAAAAGGTATTGTAAACTTGCCATAAATAATGTATTTCCTAAATTCAAACACATAAATATAGTAAATATACGATAAATTATTAATTAATCTCTTAATTAAAGGCTTTTCAAATTAAAATGTGAAATTGCAATCAATTTTTTTTAAAGAAAATCAGATTTAGAATCAAGTAAAAAATCATGGAAAGGAAGAAACATGCGAAAAAAAACAAAATCATAATCAAAAGAATCAATATGTAAAAAAATCACATAATCAGAAGTCTGAAAACTTCTTCTTTAGAAGTAACAGAGACCACCGCTCAGAATTTTTATAAATGCATATTTTTGTTACAAAGAGGAAGCGATTAGAATCCATTACCCTTTTCCTAAGCCGAAAAAACATAGTAAATCTAAATACTGTCTCTCTAACATTTGATATATTAGCCACAAATTTAAAATCATACGAATTGATAAGATTAAAAAAAACAAAGGGAAAATAGTAAGCATACATTTGCCACAGATACTAAATCATATAAATTTATAAGCAAAAAATCAATTTCAAACTACAACATGTCTCTCACCCTTCTTCCCCTGATCCCCCATTCTATTAAATCCGAAACAATGTTAAGCAAAAGACTTACCCAAACGCAATGCTCCACTCTAAGCAGAAGACTTGGTGGCGGTCAAGGTCGAAATGTCCGTAACACCGAATGTTTGAGCTATGGCAGTAAAAACATCAAATAGTAAGCAAAAGATAGAAAACGTTTATCAAA
Source organism: Sesbania bispinosa (assembly GCA_026901365.1). Classification (NCBI taxonomy): domain Eukaryota; kingdom Viridiplantae; phylum Streptophyta; class Magnoliopsida; order Fabales; family Fabaceae; genus Sesbania; species Sesbania bispinosa. Next base: position 645,517 of record QLOH01000045.1, on the reverse strand, counting down.
TGCATAATAAACTTCGAAAATGAAGAACGAAAACAGGGGATGGAAAACCCTAACCATACCACAATCAACAACCCAAACCTGCGCAAAGATCACCATAATAGCCACACCCGCGGTTAGCAGCAATGGCAGCAGCGGGACGAAGCAAACCACGGAGAAGAGCCGCGCAAAAGAGAAAGGTCAATCCCAGCCACAATCACGGTGAGCATCAAACATCAACAACGAAAGATTTCAATGGATCAAGAAGAGGGGCGCAGAAGGGAAAGGGAAAACGTTTTTCAGCTTCTCTTGCCCTAGGAGAATGCTTCGATTCATAGAAATGGGAAAGCGAAGGGGCTTTTTGATTTTCTGTTGGTGGTGGCTTCCTCTTCATCTTACTGCGCGGCTCTCAGATTAGGTTGAAGATGGGAGAAAAAGAAAGATGGAGGGAGGCGAAACATGAGTGCACGGGTGGGGAAGAAGAAAAGGGAGAAGAGAGAAGATAAAATAAGGTCACAGTGAAAGAGAAACAAATAACAAAATGAAAAAAAAGGAAGATGAATGGTGAGACTTGTAAGGGAAGGAGAAAGATGCATCGAAAATAACAATTTGTTGTTCCCAAATCCACTTCCACTTTAATTGCTGAGCAAAATACGGGGAAATGTTGTCTGCAATAACACTATATTTAATTTATTAACTCATTCCCATTTTCTAAATCCATTACCTACTAATTCAAAATTTGAAATCTCATTTTTCTTTTTTTAAAAAAATTATTTAAATAGGTAAAGACAGATTTGCCCACATTTTTTGCGGGAAAATATTGTTTCAGACTCTCTTTCATTTATATATATAAAGATAAAGATTTTAAAAATTGTCATTTTATCATATGAAATTAGTAATAGTCTTGGGATTGTTCATATAGAGTTACTCATTTGAATTATTTTAAATTATAAAGAGTATCATTACTTTCACGTAGAATAATCATTCCAAAGTGATACATTTTTACACTCAAATTGTTATATTATATTACTCTAATTTCAAATTTAAACGATATCCGCACAAAATTAAGTCCTAAAATAACTATCCAATAAAAAAGTCATCCATTTTTATTAATAATTTTATTAATATTTGTTCAACTAAAAACAATTAAAATACACTTTTTGCTCTAAAAAATTTAGATGCAAAATGTTGTTCCAGTTACATAAAACTTTATTAACTTTTTCCTATGTTTTAAGCTCGTAGACAAAATAACAAAATCTAATAATAGATTAGATTATCTAACAATATAATCCTATTTTTCACACCGAAACTAATAATACTTTTAATTAGGGTAATTACCATTCTATTAAGACTGACGCCATTCTATTAAGACTGACGCCATGGATATATTAATCCTACAGTTTAAATCAATCATACAACCAAAGTGCATCAAGGTCAAATATCTAAGTATTATATCAACATTTGAACATCAAACACAAATTAAAAGAGTCATATAGTCATGAATGTAAATATTGTTAAATTGGAGCAAATCCTCGATTGGTGACCTCAAGTATAAAACCATATACTTACAATAGCAACAAAGATAGAAAACAAACATATTCATGAGTTCTACGGATATCTATTTAACAGTAATACTCTAAATAAAATATAACAATAGTTTTCACTTATCAAATACAAAAGGTATTGCAAAAAAATAAAATATACCTATCGCAAATCCAAAGAGAAACAAAACATTGTAATATTGCCCAAACATAAAAACTATAGCTCCTAATTATCCCCACAACAAACAACTATATCAAACCACAAAATACATAGTGTTTCTTTCACACACTAACTTTAATAGGATGCTGGGAACATTGCAGCCTCAGGACAATTATTTGCATTTGGAGATAATCACCACAAAAGAAACAACATAAAAGGTTAGTCTTTTTCACAGAAAAAAAATAAGAACTTTAAAATGAAATGTCAAAAACAAAGATGAGAAATTAGACCAAATCTAAAAAATTCAAACAAAAAAGGGAGTCGGATGAGAAAATAGACCAAATATAAAAGCTGGTACTTCAAGTGAAGGGGACAATGGTAGAAAATCCAGATTCGGTTGCCTATACTTCCTTTCCTACTTCCAAGCTAAGCCGATTAACAGGTTTATTGTATGTGGTCCAATCAAGACGCACTGTTTCAGATTAATCTATGTTCACAACCCGCGAATTACAGATTTATTGTGGAAGCAAGTGATCAAATGTAGAGAGAGGAGGGAACCTGGGAAATATATAATCCAAGCAAGTGATCAAGGCTATGCTGAGAAGTGATATATCAATACATGTAATTTAAAAGAAAACAGAATTATAAAAATAAACCAGCTATCGTTTTATTTTTTTAAGGATGAAGCTATAAAAATTTAAAAAAGAGAGAGAAAAGAAGCTCTTATCGATTATTTCCACAATAACCAAAAACCTCACATTGATCCTCAACAGCAACCCATCTCACAGTCACAGTCCCACTACCTTTCTTAGAGCTATAAATCCTTAAATTCCCATCACCATCCAACTTCAAAATCCTCAACATATCATCATTCCCTTCATTATAGTCATCACTGTAAGCAACCAACACAGGGGCAATCAATTTTGGATCAAAAAGCTGCAAAATTCCTACTGATTGCAGCCCCAAAACAGGTGAACTCAAATTCACCAAACTCATGGAAGAGTTTAGACCCTGTTCCCAGTAAGGCACACTATCACCCCATTTGAGGATGAGGTTCCCGGACCTAAGAACACAAAAGGGGTACAACCCAGAACGCAAAAACATACCAAAAGTGAAGTTTTGAGTAGGCACAATGGTATCAATGGGGTTGTCAAAGCTTGACCACAGTGTCAAAAAATATTGGGCTTTAAAGGAAAAAAAAAGCTTACATTCGCAGATTGGGGGAGAATGGAGCTACTCTGAACGATCTGCAATAAGAAGGAAAACATGCAAACGAAAAAAAAATTGCATCAGACAGAAAAAACGAAAATAAAAAACACAAAATAAAAAGTTGAAAGCAGAAAAAAGGAAGATTTAAGGGCGGAAGAAGAAAAGGAATACACATTACGGTTTACCTTCGTCCAAGGGCGGAAGATCGCAAACTGTTTTCCTGCTAAATACAAAAAGGATCTGTCGTTCTGCAAAAAGAATACACATTACGGTTTTATCAGACATGAAATGAAATAAAGGAAAGAGGAAGGGGGGATCGACGGAGTTGAGGGAAGAAGAACTCACCTGCAAGTCACAGGGTTTATATTTGGTTGCTTTGCTTAGCTGTCTATCGTAAACTATTTAACAATAACAATTAAAAAAATATTAATAGAACCTGCATTGTAAACTACAGACCCATCAACTTCTTTTTTTTTTTTGGATAAAAAATCTATTTGAATGTATGAGCACATGGGAAAATAGCAAGCATCAACAAAAACAATAATATATACACATGAAAAAATGGTGCTATTATTACTTCCTCAATGCTTTAATGATATTCAGAATTCGAAACCCACTCACTTGTATTTTAAATTTTGAAAACCTTTTTTACATTAAAAAAATTGTTTAAAATATCATTTTATCTTTTTACCCTTATTTTAGGCGGGAAAAATGAGTTACAGACTTCATTCCTTTTATTATTATAAAGATTACCTTCATGAACTTCTAACATAAATTCCTAATATAAATGGCCAGTTGCATTATTCTTCATAAACTTTTGGGAAATGTTAAGGAATCGAAATTGGAAATTTTTTTATTGGATTGTGTAGCATTTGATACTATACATATAATTAATATTATGATTTTCAATAAAGACCTACTATATATAGTTCCTTTGGACACTCATTAACCGGATTCTAAACTTTTATATAATGCCTTAAAAAAAGAGAAATGTTATATCATCCTAATTTATCCCCCTGCAATAACTTTTATACTCTTCCAATAACTGCATTTTATAGTGTTTTTTTGTTTAACAACTTCATAAACTTTTATACTCTTCCTAACTGCATTTTATCGTCTTCCTAACTGCGGCGTTTTATAGTTTTTTTTACCTTCATAAACTCTTATACTATAAGCCACTTTAAATATCTTCTTCTGCAATTTATATTTTTTTTTGCTTCATAAGTGGACACTTTTAGATACTTTTCCTAATAGCATTTTATAGTTTTTAACTTCACCCTAATCTCTTATAGTCTCTTATAGATACACCTTAATCTCTTATGTCTTGTAATTGGCCTCATTAGTAATGTCCATGAAAATTGGAAGGTTATGTATCTGATATATATAGTGGCATATAAGATGTATCTGATATTGTTAATTTCATTTATAAGAAAATGCGGATGGAGCCAACACATATCTGATATGCCACTATATTCTTGGAATAAGCAACTCATTCAGTAAGGTGAAGTCAAACGGGGAGCGAAAAATAATTCTGCCATGGACATGCATTTCTACTTAGTGATAATAAAATGCAGCTTGGATTGGTGTTGACAAAGACTTGAATTTCATTCACCCAACACATTACATCATATCAAACTGCTTTACAAAAAGAATAAAAGCAATTTGCCAGCAATATTAGCCAAGTTCCAACCTCAAACGAAAAAAAAAAAGAAAGAATATGATCATAACAGCAATGATCTCCCCTAAACAAGCCATAACTCATAACATATACACCGCCGTTTATTTTCAACGGCAAGTGCTCTAGCCCTTGCCCGAGTGAGCACCATCTAATGAAAATGTAAATAAAGGGGAAAATACAAGATGATACCTTGAAAGATTTTTGCAGAAACTTCCTTGAATCGTTCGAAGAAATCCGCGACACCAAAGTTCATACGATATCTCAAGCTCGAAGGGTACGGGGCAACGGCAACTGAATACTTGCAGGGACCACAGAAACAAATAGGTTACAGTGACTTTGAAGTAACTGGGAACACCACTGGCACAAAGTACGCTTGGAAAGGGAGATGGGGGACAAATGGATGAGAAGAATAAGAAGAGGGAAAGTGAAAATCATTCCCTTTTTAGATCTTTATATATATTCTGAACTAACGGTCCAGATTGAGCCATCTGATAAGGCCCATAGGCCCAAACTCACCAGATTGGAACATGTGTCGCAGCAGTTGAAAAACATTAATTTCAAAATAATAACTGTTATCCAGGAAAACAAAACGTTGGGATGCCGGACAAGCTCGTTGCAGGTTTCACCCGGGAAAGCTTTAATCTCAAAACACCTTTCTGAATCAATTCGAACATTCTCTCGCTGATGTCGGGCAAACAAAAGTCGATCACTCCATGACGGACTAACCGACTTGGGGGCAACTGTTCTGGAGTATTATCATACCCCGGACCAGCATTGTGAACAATGGACCGTCATTGGCCGACATAATATGCAGTCATCAGAGGAATATTCGACATACTAAAGGTATATCCGTGATGGTATCATCCGACAGTCACCTGTGAGGAATCCGACATCTTATACCGCATCCACTTTAAAGCTAATCGCTGAAGCATCACCGACATAGAGTTTCCGTTATCATATGCCGGCAGTCAGGCACATGAATCCGGTATTCATTATGGCGCGTGACACCACTCCCCTGCAGGCGCGTCACGCCGGAAATTGCGGAGTCCGTTATAACTCCTTAACGGACTTTCCTGCCCAAAATCGCCTATATATACTGTAGAGTTTCACCATTTCAGGTACGCTTAATATCCACATACTGCTACTCTACTAAAACACTTACTTACGTTAAGCATCGGAGTCCCTGCAGGTACAAACATTGGGGAGGGATATTCAACCAAGTGGTTATCTTTATATTAATTTAAACAAAATAAAATATTTTTATAATTAAATAATTTTTAATTTAAAAGTAACTTTTAAATTTAAAAAAATTAAAACTACCATACAGCTTTTACTTTATTTTTAAAAGCTCTTATTTTTTTACTTTCACTTTAAAGTAACTTATAAGCTTAAAAAAAGTCGGGCCAAATTGCTATGCAAGGCTAGTGTCCCATAAGATGTGTGTGGCTCTCCTCAGATGGCATAATGATACATAATAACTGCATTAGTAAGCAATGACTTTTTTTTTGCAATGACTTTTTTTTTTCAAGACGATAGTATCCTGCAAGGGAGATAATACTGTTAGAGTGGAATATGACTTTTATGGGCGGTAAAATTTTCTCTCATTGTATTTAACGCGACTGTATATCAGATCAATCTCAAACTTGAGATCACTTGTTATACTAGAATAACTTTTTACCAGTCTTACCAGTTTATCTACGCGTACTTGGTGATTATAGTAAGCCATGACTATGCATTAAGGCCCTGTTTGGATATACAACTTATTTAAGTGCTTATAACATAAACTCTTATTTAATAAGCACTTAATGAATAAGTTCTTGAAAAAATTGATGAAAATTGAAGAGGGTGCAATGTACTTAAATTCTCCATAAGCTCTTTTATAAGCTATTATCAGGAGCTTATTGAAATAAGCTGAAAACAGCTTATGAGCATGTCATAAGCTCTTTTCAGAAGTTCACCCAAACAGTTATATAAGTGCTTATGTCATAAGATAAGCTCAAATAAGCTCTTCCAAACAGCACCTAATTAACTTTTTATATTGACAAAAAATACTTCAAAATAATTAATCACCTATTTTAATTTGTCATGCTAGTATAGCGTCCCAATGAAGTAAATCAGCAAGAATCCTGCATAGTGCATATCCAAAGTAAAGTAAATCACCTATTTTTATCATCAACGGGTTGTGACTGAGTTGGCAATACAGGTTGATATTGTGGGAAAAGTTACCAGGTTCGATCCCCACTAAACACATTCTTCGAAAGGGATGGGGAGCCTTAACTGTGACTAAGCACCGAACAGAATTGCCCTGGTAATAGAGGATACTTGTGGTTAACACAAAAAATAAAAATAACCTATTTTATCATAACCTTTTTAACATAATCCTAAACATGTTGTAATAGCATTCCGAAAGACCAAAAACCAAGCTCTCTATTTTATCACTAAGTAGAATGCATGTCCATGGCAGAATTGTTTTCCGACCTTATAATTTCGGTCAACTTTATTCTTCGTCCCTATACTTTCAATTCCGTGTTTTTTGTCTCAAAATTTTCTAAAAATTTTCTAAACCCCAAAATTATGGTCTCTTCTGTCATTAATGAGATCTGTTAATTTGATGAGTTGATGTTACATGTCCGTCTTAATAGTGGGTCCCAAATAACTTACTCATTTAATTAGCCTTTACAAATTAATTTTTAATTATTAAAATAACCTTAATTACTAAATTAGGGTTTTCACCTCAGTAATTTTACCGGATAAAAAAAACCTAAGTTAGTAATTACGGTCATTTTAATAATTAAAAATTAATAAAAAAATGTTAATTAGATGAGTCAATTAGTTGGGGCCCACTATTGAGGTGGTCAAACAACTTTTGTTAGTCAGCCCATCAAATTAACAAATTTCACTAATGATAGAGACCACAGTTTAGGGTTTAGAAAGTTTAAGGACAAAAAACACATGATTTAAAGTATATGAACGAAAATTAAAGTTGATCAAAATTATAGAGATGAGAAACATATTTTTCCCTTTTATTTATTACCTTCATGAACTTCTAACATAAATTCCTAATATAAATAGCCAACTGCATTATTCTTCATAAACTTTTGGGAAATGTTAAGGAATTGAAATTGAAAATTTTTTATTGAATTGTGTAACATTTGATACTATACACATAATTAATATTATATGTATAGTTCCTTAGGACACACATTAACCAGATTCTAAACTTTTATATAATGCCTTAAAAAAAGAGAAATGTTATATCATCCTAACTGCATCTTATCGTCTTCCTAACTGCGGCGTTTTATAGTTTTTTTTTTTTTTTACCTTCATAAACTCTTATACTATAAGCCACTTTAAATATCTTCTTCCTGCAGTTTATATTTTTTTTGCTTCATAAACTTTTATGTAAATGGCCACTTTACATAAACTTTTTATACCAATATAAGTGGAAACTTTTAGATACTTTTCCTAATAGCATTTTGTAGTTTTTAACTTCACCCTAATCTCTTATAGTCTCTTATAGATACACCCTAATCTCTTATGTCCTGTAATTGGCCTCATTAGTAATGTCCATGAAAATTGGAAGGTTATGTATCTGATACTGTTTAATTTCATTTATAAGAAAATACGGATTGAGCCAACACATATATGCCACTATATTCTTGGAAGGTCTAAGCAACTCATTCAGTTAGGTGAAGTCAAACGGGGAGCGAAGAACAATTCTGCCATGGACATGCATTTCTACTTAGTGATAATAAAATGCAGCTTGGATTGGTGTTGACAAAGACTTCATTCATTCACCCCAAACACATTACATCATATCAAACTGCTTTACAAAAAGAATAAAAGCAATTTGCCAGCAATATTAGCCAAGTTCCAACCTCAAACGAAAAAAAAAAAAGAAAGAAAGAAAATGATCATAACAGCAATGATCTCCCCTAAACAAGCCATAACTCATAATAGCTACTTGTATCAGTAAATACAATCATCCCAAAAAAAAAATAAACCTAAACTGGAATCTGTTCAAGGCTGTGTGACCAAGTTCTTTGCTGGAGTAAGAAGAGCAACAGCACAGCAATCTGAACTACAGAATTTCTTGTAAATCGCCCTAAGCTTACTTTCTGGAGCACTTGAATGAAGGTTGACCAACAGTTTAGCACAATCCCTAGCACCATAAATAAACAAAGGTTACTTCAATGCTTAGAACACATTCTCCTGAAAAGAAAAATCTAGTTGCATCATGTCCAAACTATATTTATTACCTTAGTTTTTCCTCAGAATAGCCTGTGTAGTGCTTCAGAGTCTCTGTCCAGAAAGGGCTCCTTTCAAGGGTACATCTTGCTGCATATACAGCAGAAGCAGCAACCACAGAAGGACAATACAAGGACACAACAGGATAGTGCATCAACCCAAGTTCAGCAAGGAAAAACGCCATGTTTTCCATCTACATTGACATAAAAAATTCCAAACATTGATTAGTAAATTATTCCACACTTGACAAAACCTTACAATCAAACTTATCAATCAAGAAGCATACCTCTTTATCAGAGGGAGTTGAGGCTTTGATATACCGAACCAGGAAGACATAGGGTGTGGGAACGGTTAAATACCATTCAAGCTTTCTCAGGATTGCTTTCTCCATAACCAGAACCTGTTCTCTAACATAGGCATTATCTGATATGCATACAAAGTCATTAACCTGCATACATATATGAAAACCAATTCCATAAGTTGGGAGAGTTATTTTTTATCAAAGTCACACATTTATGAATCATAAGAGATAAACAATTTCTTTCACCTCTGGTGCCCAAATCTCTTCATATTTGGAGGCTATCAGCATTGAGCTGATACCAACCAGCTGAAGTTCCTTTCTAGGTACAGCCTTCATGGACAGGAATCGGTCAACAATATTTATGGCCAGATAGAGAGTCTCTGGCATGAGTTCAAATTTACGATGCACTTCTATCAACCAATCCACAAGGATGGATCTCATCTTAGGATTTATATCTGGTTGTGAACCCATGTAATCATGTACACAACCATCCTCCTGTGTCATCAAAGTCAAACATATGTACATATTTAGAGAACAAGTGCATATTAGATAAAGAAAGGGCACAAAGACAAAGCATAGATTATTACTTCAGTGAGTTTGTAATACATATAGATGTCATCAATGTATTCTGCTGCAGCCAATTCATTGTCCTTGTCAGTTGCATCAATGTCCACTACCAAATCCTTTGGCTTATAAGCAAGTCCACAAGCAGCCTAAGGATGACAAATTTTGTTGTTATTAGACCACAATGATAACAAACCACATTCCAAAAGTGAAGAAAACTAAACAAAGGAACAAATATAACCACCTTGCTTCGAGCTGTGAGGACTGAACTGTAGGACTTGCCATTTTTCCTGTCTCTTGTCTCTCTTCCTTTCACAGCTTTTGTCTCCTTCTCTTCTTCCTCCTCAGATTCATCATCAGAGCTGATGATAATAACTTCAGGTTCTGTAGGCTTCTGAGCTAGTTCCACCTTTGTTTCAGGGATAAAATTCCCTACATTAACTTCAACTAGTGTGCCATTCAGCAGTTCAGCAGCACTTGGCTTCTGAAAAATAATGCATCAGACAGATTTAGAGGGAGAGAGCCATTGTAAGAACCCAAAAGATGAAAGAAAAGTGCTCATTCCTTTGAGGTAAACAGTAATAAGGAAAGAAAAATGCACCTTGTTCTTCTCTGCCACGGCTTGGCCATTAGCCAATAATTGAGCACAAAAGTTCCTGTCAAAAATGAAATAGCATTAGGCAAAGGAAACTAAAAAATAAATGATACTGAAAAGAGAGGCATTGGAGGAAAAAAGAAAGACACCTTGTTATGCGCTTAGACACATTAGCCTCTTGTTTAGCCACAAGATTCCCAATATCCTGGAGTACGCGTCTGTTTCTTCCTTCTGCTGCTACATTCTTCTGCTTATTCTCACCTAAATAACCAAAAAAAGTCAGAGAGAAAAGAAAAAGGTGTAACAGAAAGAAAGCACAGAAGAAAATTTAACAAGAAAATAAGCAACAAGAATAATTTCCCGGAAAAGGAATGAATCTCAAACTATAGAGAAATCAACATTCAAAAGTGGGGGCAGAGGATAAGCATTGAAAGAAATGAATCAAAAACTTGGTATCCAGTCAAACCCAGAACAAAACCCAAAAAAAAGATTCACACTTTTCATCAAATAATCAACCTTAGAAGCAAGAAAACCCAGAATTCCCAGAAAACTACTTGAATCCACAGATCTAGCCAAAAAGCCCCCTCATTTTCATTTCACAGTCAGAAAGAGAGAAAAAAAAAAAAAAAAACATGCCCATTACTCAAATTGAAACAAAGATGAGAAAAAGAGCATACCTCTGGGTTGTTCCTGGGGAACAACAATAGCTCTAGAAGTCATGTCTGGTTGTTGGGGTTCTTGAAAACTAGACCTTAAAACACCCCCAAGACTTGAAAACAGCGACGACAGAAACACCTGTAGACGACTGTTCCTCGTCTCTCCTCCTTCTTCCTCGGTGGTCGCCACCTCGTATTCAACCGTCACCGATCACACACACACAACAATTTCTCTTCTTCCACTTTCTCTTTCTCTTTCTCTCTGATGAGTAAGTAAAGTAAATGGCAGTGTGATTTTTACTTTCTTAGTGGCGTTGCAACGTTTGGGAGGGAATGTTTTATAAAGCCCCAACGGTCGATTCTTTCTTTAATCCTGACCCTTGGATCCATCCAACGACTATCAATCTTTTATTTCCTTTCTTGCACATTTTTCTAGCCGTTACTCTTAATGATCCTTCTCTGAATTTTACCGTTCCTAACATTGCACGTCTTTTTTTCTTTTCTTTTTTATAAATAAAAAAATTCAGTCACTTCTATTATCTATCTATTTCTATTACTTTTAATTTATAATCTATGGAAGAAGTTCGCCTTCTACACGCGCGTCAGCTCTTTTTTTTTTTTTTTTTTTCAAAAAACTTCTCTTTCTATTCCATTGTTTTTCTTTCTCTTTCTCTTGCTTTTTTATTTTATTTTTTTATCATTTAAGATGTTAATTTCTTTTCTTTTATTTTTTATCACACGTTTATTTTCTTTTTTTCCGTATTCTTATATTATTATACTTTTTCTCATTATTCATTTTTATTAATAACAGAAGTGGTGTTTTCTATAAACCACGATTATACTCCATAAAGCACTTGTGCTTTTATTGACCGTTTTCTCTCCCTTGGCCTCTACTTTTTCATCACACTTTAATTTTCTTTTTTCATTATTATATTAAAATAATTTATCTCATTATTCATTCATATTTTTTTGTTTCATTACATAAAAACACAGATTAAAAAAATAATAAATGTGTCGATTTATATTAACCTTAAAATGTTTTCCAATATATCATTTAACTCTCTATTTTATTCATTAATGTTTTCATTTATTATCACTCTTATTGATTCTATTTATCTATTTATTCTCTATCTTAAAATTGTTCTCCAAATACACGTGTCATGTTTTCGCAATTGAGTTTTTTTTAGTTTTTTATTCTAATTTCAGTAAAATAATTTTTTTTATCAAGAACATATATCTTCCACGGGAGACAGTCATGTTCCTGCCTTTTTTATTTTTTATCATATATTTATTTTTCTTTTTTAGTTTTATTATATAAAAATATTTTCTCTCATTATTCGTTCCTATTAATGTGTTTCATTACAAGAGTGATTTTTTATGAACCACAAATAACATCTGCGGGGGGCAATTGTGCTCTTATTGTCTTCTTTCTTTTTTTCACCACACTTTACATTTCTTTTTTATTATTACATTAAAACAATTTCTCTAATTATTCATTTATATTTATTTATTTCATTACATAAAAACACATATTAAAAAACATAATAAATGTGTTGATTTACATTAAATATAAAGTGTATTTTCTAATATATTATTTATCTCTCTATTTTATTCATTAATTTTTCACTTATTATCTATGTTATTTATTCGCTCTCTATGTTAAAATTGTTTTATCAGTACATGTGTCACGTTTTATCACTTAAGTTTTTTTTTAGTTTTTTATTATCATTTCAGTAAAGTGATTTTTTATAAACCACATGTATCCCCCATAAGAAGCGGTTTTGCTCCATCATTTCCTTTTCCCCATTTTTTAATCATAATTTAATTTTCTTTATTATTATTATATTAAAACAGATTATCTTATTATCCATTCCTGTTTATTTACTTATTACATAAAAAATACACATTAAAAAATATAATAAATGTATTGATTTACATTAAATTTAATGTGTTTTTTTCCAATATATTATTTATCTCTCTATTTTATTCATGAATGTTTTCACTTATTATCTATCTTATCTATTCTATTTATCTATTTACCCTATATTAAAATTTTAATGTATTATTTCAAAATATTATTTATATCTCTATTTATTCATTAATGTTTTCATTTATTATCTCTCTTATCTATTCTATTTATTTATTTACTCTATATATATCTTAAAATTGCTCTCATACTACATGTGTCATGCCACATACTTTTATTATTTTGTTTAGTTTCTCTATTCTAACTTCATTAAAATGATTTTATTTATGAATCACAAATATCCTCCACATAAAACGGCCTTGCTCCTGCTGTTTTATTTTTTTTATCAAACTTTCATTTCCTTTTTTTAATTATTATCATTATATTAAAATATCCTCTCTTATTATTCATTCCTATTAATATATTTCATTACAAAAGTGATTTTTTTATGAACCACGGGTATCCTCCATGGGAGGTAGTCCCCGGACTACCGCTTTTTTTATTTTTTCTTTTTCATTCTTAGTTTAATTTTTTTATTATTATATTAAAACAGTCTGTCTCATCATCCATTTTTTTTAGATGAATGAGAAGGCCTAAAAGGCCAGGAAACAACCAAAAAACACTACAAACCCCTCTGGATCAAGGATCCATCACAGTCAGAAATATAACAAATAATGGCAAAATGGGGGAGAGACCCATAAGTTCTGAAAGACCCAACCATCTCTAACCCTTTCTTAGCAAGACAATCAGCCAGAGAATTTCCTTCGCGAAAAATGTGCTTCCACTGCACGTTCTGAAATTTACAAGTCGCGGCTCGGATTCTGTTGACAAGAGGAGAAACAAGATGGGTACTGGGGCAACCATCTTCAGCAAATTTAATAGCAATCGAAGAATCCGCTTCAACGATGGCGAAGTTCTTCCCCAACTGAAGGGCTACTTCGAGGCCGCGCAAGATGCCCCAAAGCTCAGCTTCCAAAATCGAGCAAGGCCCTAAGTAATTGGAGAAACCTCTCAGGAAACGTCCCCAATGATCGCAGATGACACCACCACAAGCTGCCTTGTTCGACGAATGGGAGAAGGAACCATCCGAGTTGATCTTCACCCAGCCGATTGGAGGAGGGTTCCAACGAATAAGACTTTGACGAAGGTGTGTATCCTGGGACACAATATTATTGCTCTTCAAAGTTGAGATTGTTGCATGTATTTGTCTGCAAGTTTGGGCTTTTAGGGTTTCAATTGAAACTCTAATATCATTGAAAACAATATTGTTACGATGTTTCCATAAATTCTCCAGGGTGAAGCCCACAGCAAGGTCTCTGCGGAGCACATCATCAAAAGAAGGGGGACCAGAGAGGAGGGCAATTAACCAGGTACGAACAGAGCTCTTATCACACAAAGTAGAATTAAAATCTTAAGAGAAAAAGTAGTTCCATAGGGCTTTAGAATCCTCACAGTCCCTGAAAGTGTGAAGAATAGTTTCAGGAGCATTGAGACACATAGGGCATAGATCATTGTTTGTTAGGTTTCTCTGCTTCCTATTAACATTTGTTAAAATGCCCTGGGAGGCAATTTTCCACAGCAGGATGCGCAGTCTTTGGGGGCCTTGCCATCTCCAAATAAGTTTCATAAGCTTGTCTGAAGAAGGAGTTCTAGCAGAAGTGATGTAGTCATATGCATAACCAACTGAAAACCAACCATTAGAAGCACCTTTCCAGGCCAGAATATCCATGACAGAGGAAGAGGAAGGAGATGGGATGCTCAAAATCTGGTTGCAGATAGTATCAGGTAAATTGGTACTAATTTTGATGATATCCCAGTTGTCATTTGTGTCAGTATAATCTGTTATTTTAGCTGAAATTTCTGATTCGGAAATAGGAGTGATAGCCTTAGAAAGGAGGGATCCCACCCCCTGAAGCCAGTCATCAATCCAAAACTGAGTAGTTTTCCCATTGTTGATTCTCCATATACAATTGTCTAGAAAGTCATTCCATACAGCACAAACTCCTTGCCAAAGGTTAGAACCAGAATTTTTTTCTTCACTGTAGGGATATATTGGGAACCACACTGGTATTTAGCTCTCAGAACCTGAACCCAAAGATCATTTGGGTTATGAATCAGACCCCAACAAACTTTCATCATGTAGGCTTTATTGATATCTTTAGCTTTCCTTAGACCAAGGCCTCCCACACTCTTTGGGGTGCAAATTTTATCCCAGCCAATTAGATGGATCTTTCTGTGATTCTCAGAATCTCCCCATAGAAATTCTCGACATAATTTATCAATTTCCTCACACGTAGCTGAAGGAAGAAGAGCTGATTGCATGATATATGTAGGAATGGCATTCAGAACTGATTGAGAGAGAGTGAGTCTTCCAGCAAAAGATAGGGTCCTAGCTTTCCAAGAAGACATCCTTTGTTTAGTACGAGCAATAGTAGATCTGAAAAGTTGATCTGGAAACCCTTCCATGGATAATGGGAACACCCAGGTATTTCCCAAGGTCCTCAGTCCTTTGGAACCCAAGGGCTTCAGAAATCTCTTTCCTAACCTATAAACACACATTATTAGAGAAAAAAAATCCTAGTCTTGTCAACACTTACCTTTTGACCAGAGCTAGAGCAAAACAGATCTAGGATGGTTGAAATTATCTCAACCTTATCAAAATTAGCCTCAGCAAAGAGAATTATATCATCAGCAAAAGCAAGATGAGATATTTTAGGCCCATTTCTACTAATTTTAATAGGATTCCAGAATTTGTGTTCAACAGCTAGATTTATAAGGTGAAATAATCTCTCAATACATAAAACAAATATATAAGGGGAAATAGGATCCCCTTGTCTAATACCTCTAGTGGGATTAAAGGAATCAAGAGCTTCACCATTGAATAGAACTCTCATTCTAGGGGAATTAATACAACAATTAATAACATTCCTAATATTATCAGGAATCCCCACTTCCTCTAAGGTATCAGATATAAAATTCCAATTTAGTCTGTCATAAGCTTTCTCTAGATCAATTTTAATAGCCATCCATCCCTTGTTCCCCTTTTTATGCCTCATTGAATGAATAATTTCTTGTGTAATGATTATGTTGTCTCTACTCTGCCTACCAGGGATAAACCTACTCTGGTTGGGGCCAATAATATGACTAATCATAGACCTAAGCCGATGAGAAATAAGCTTAGTAATGATTTTGTAGGACACATTACATAGACTAATAGGTCTAAATTGGCTTAATTTCATAGCCCCATCAACCTTAGGAATGAGAGCAAGGAGAATATCATTTATCAAAGAAACAGATTGAGGGTTATTAAAAACATTGTGAACCAATGAGCAAACATCTTTACCAACTTTATCCCACTGAGTTTGATAAAAAATGGCATGTAACCCAACCAAACCAGGAGCTTTAAAGCCCCCCATAGAAAAGACAATTTTTTTATTTCATCATCAGTAACAGGTTTAGACAACATATCTCTGTGATTAGGCATAAGTTCAGGAAAACAACCAGAGAGGCAGAAAGGAATATATTCATTCGTGTCATGAAATAAAGCTTTGTAGAAATCAGTAGTCATATTTTCCAAAAGGTTAGAATCATGGATTAAGGAACCCTGATCAGACTCAAGACACTCAATTCTAATTCTCTTTTTTTTAGCAATAGTAGATCCATGAAAATACTTAGTGTTTTTATCACCAAACTGAATCCACTTACACCTAGATTTTTGGAACCATAAAAGCTCCTCCTGAAAAGCCACTTCTTCATATTCTTTCCACACTTTATTATGAAGATGATCAAGACTGGGATCATGAGATATAAGTTTTTTCCTAGCAATCCCATCCAATCTTCTAAGAAGAATTTTTTTCTTATGGTCAATGTTACCAAATATGTTCTTGTTCCAATTTTTAGTCTGATCCTTAAAATTATTTACAGTGACACACCAATCCCTATTATTCTGCCAATTACAAGAGACAAAATCATTAAAATTAGGGTGAGTAAGCCAAGCAGCAATAAACCTGAAAGGTCTTCTATGCCTATTGTTATTTGGAACATCCTCAAATTTCATTAAAATTGGGCAATGATCTGATTTATAAAAAAGAAGATGGGTTAAGGTAGCATTAGGAAATTTAACTCTCCAGTCCATATTAACCAGGATTCTATCCAATCTTTCCCATAAATTACCCTTCTTCCATGTAAAAGAACTACCCACAAAACCAGCATCAATAAGATCACAATCAATTATCATATTCTGGAAAGAAAACATACCTTGAGTTGAAGGAGTAGATGTACCACCCCTTCTTTCTGTTAAGCTAGATATGGAATTGAAATCACCAATTAAGCACCATTCACTTACCATGGAAGATGCCAAACCTCTTAACTCATCCCACAGATGAGCTTTGTTGATAAGTTGAGGACTAGCATAAACAGCAGTAAGAAACCACTGGTTACCTAGACCATACTTAACCTGCATATGAATAAACTGTCTACAAGTTTTTATAAAATTAATGGACCATTGGGAACTATCCCATAGGATGGAAAAACCTCCAGAATGGCCAATTGAGTCAAAAATTTTATAAGAATCAAAACCTATCTTTTGAATAGTTTTGTTTGCTTTCTCACCACTGGCATGGAGTTCCATAAGAATAATGAGATTAACATTATAAATCAGCCTAAGATTTTTAATAAGGATAACAAAACCCTTACCATAAATCCCTCTACAATTCCAAGCTAGATAGTTCATATTAAAGGTTTTGATTGGATTGAGTTTTACACTCAGAATTACTTTGCAAATCCATGCAGTCTTTCATTTCTGAATCAGAGCAGTTTAAATTCTGTTTCCTATTATCTATAATATCAGGGGGTTTAGGTTTAGAGTTTACATAACCAAAAGCACTCAAATATTCTTTTTGTAGTTGTAAAAAATTCCCTTTACCTCCCTCCTGCTTTTTCAAAATACGCATTAAGTTGAGCATATCTTGTTCCTGCTTTCTTTTTAGATCGCTCTCAGCTTGATTAACAATATTAGCAGACATACCTGAATTGGATGGAGATGCTAAACTTTTCTGCGCATGCTTAGGGGAACCCTCCTTTCTGGGAATATCAGCTCCCTTAACCAGACTAGAAGATGAAGCATATTTTTCCTGGTTTGTTTTAGATGATCCACCAGGTTTAGATTTGTTAGCAACAGACTTTGGGGGATCTTAGCTTGTAGTTTTCGTTTATCTGGCACAACCTGAGGGTTTTTCCATGCTCTTGGATCCCTAATACGGGTCATTGTAGGTTGAGGGGTAGCAATTTTAGGCTCTGGTATTTGACCAATCTCTTTAGGGTCATCATCAGTCTGAATTGTAACTGAGTCTTGATTATCTGCACTATTAAGAATTGAGAATCTGGTCCCTAATTCGGGATTATTGACCTGAGAGGTTTTCTGCTGAGCTTAGGGGTGTTCATTGGTTCGGATCGATCCGATGAACCCGACGAACCAAACCGAACCATTCAAATTGGTTCGGATTTTTTTTCTCATTCAGGTCCGAACCGAACCAATTAGAACCGAGGACTATTGGTTCGGGTAACGAGTTGGGAAATCCAAACTCGTTACCCGAACCGAACCAAACCAAACCCATATATATAAAAAAACGCGTTTTTTTAGGGTTAGTGTTTATGATTTTCATGATATCAAGATATTTGAGGACTAACTTTCCTATGATCTTTAATTAGTAATTTGGTCAATGTGTTAATGTGTTATGCACTTATGCTGGTTTGTAATTTTCATGTTTGAATGTTATTAGTAATTTGGTTACGTTACCACTGATACTTGGTTGAAACTTGAATGGTTGGTGCAAATTTGAAGCAACAAAACAGTCTTGTGTCTTTTTTATATCAGGTTATATGTATCATTTTAGGCAAAATCATGTATTTTTTTCCTGAACTGGTAAAAAAATGGCATTTTCTGATTTTCTGATCCGATTGAACCGAACCAACCCGTATTTAATTGGTTCGGTTTGGTTCGGGTCAATGCAGAAAAAATAACGCAATCCGAACCGAACCGAACCGAACACTTTTGTTTGGTTCGAATTCGTTTTTCCTATGAAACCGAACCAAACCGACCCGTGAACACCCCTAGTTGAGCTGCTGCATTTGGATTTTTCCCTTGTATTTTTTTCCTTGGTAATTTCTTAACCAGCATCCAGGGGCCATATACCCCACCTTCTGCAGAATTTCTAGTAGAGTCAGTTTTACCCGAGTTAACAGGATCAAATTTTACACCCCCTGCTTCTTGAGAGTCAGGATTACTAGTTTCTTGATTTTCTTGTCTCTCATTGGATGTAGCAGCCCTGTCTTCAGGTTGCATGACCAGAGGGCATTATGTACATGATTCCTGTCTGTGGCCATACTTTCCACACTGGAAACAAACCTGATGGAGCCCTTCATATTCAATTCTATGGATAGTGCCTGCAAGAATTTCTATTTCAGGGATAAGCCTTTTAGAGAGGCCAATCTCCACACACAGTCTTGCAAACCGCCCCCTAGAGTGTATTGAAGTAAGCCTATCCACCTTCAACATTGTACCAATAATATTGCCCACCCTAGTGAGAAATTCCAGGTTATACAATTCAATGGGGAGATTTGGGATCCTGCACCATACAACTACCTTCTTAACAATTTTTGCTTCTTCCAAAAAAAGAGGTCTCCACCGTTGGACAATAAGATAATGATCGGCAACCATCCAAGGGCCATCATATAATACATGAATATAATCCTCTTTTTCAGTGAAATATACTAAATGATAGTCTTGATCCATATCAATGAATTTGATAGGATTCTTGCAAGCCCATAATCTTCTGAGACGGTTGTGAAGAAATTGCATGTTAAACTTTTTTCCAAGAACCTTGACCACTAATGTGTTTTGCCATGGAGAGCACCAATTGTTATATTCTTCTTCAGAAATATTCACATATGGCCTACCTGATTTTGATATATAATTCTCTTTAATTTCTTCTTCCATTGCAGCTCACTCATCATCCATTGATTCATCTGGAAAGATAACATCATCCGCTTCGAAAAGAGGACGATCTTGAAGACCAATCTGGTTCAACAAGGATTCTTTATAGGAGGCTTGTTGATGAATGCAAGAAGCATTCCCATTGTCTCCTTCTTCCACCATGTTGACTTGATCCGCTGCATCGTCGTCAGTTTCGCCCATCTTCACCTTCTTCCTGCTCCTAAGGAAGAGATAGGCTTCTTGGAGAGAAAGTTCCGAAGTTTCCTCAGCCATCCTTAATCTCTAAAAGATTTTATTAATCAAATTTTGATAAGTTGTTTATTCACTCTCATCATCCATTTTTAGTATCTGTTTCATTACATAATTAAAAACACCAATAAGAAATACAATAAATAATTAATTTACATTAAATTTAATATGAATTTTCTAATATAGAATTTATTTCTCTATTTTATTTATTGTTATCTATATTATCTATTCTATTGATTTATTTGCTCTATATTAAAATTGTTTCCCACTACAAGTGTTATATTCTCATTTCAGTCAAGTGATGGTTTTTATGAGCCACGGGTATCCTCCACATGAGACAATCATGTTCCTGTCATTTCATCTTGTCCTGCTCTTACCATTTTCTTTTCCCCCCTTTTAATAAATATCTCTCTCAAATATCATGTCTCCCGTGGAAAATATATCTCTCAACTCATTTCACACAATATATATTTTGTCCTATTCTTACCATTTTCTTTTTCACACAATATATATTTTGTCCTACTCATGTCTCCCGTGGAAAATATCTCTCTCAACTCATTTCACACAATATATAATATTTGATCCTACAACCCAATCACTTTAAACCAATATAAATTGTGTGAAGAAAACACTTATTGCAAGAGTTAGACTCACCTAAGTGATTGGGTTGTAGGATCAAATATCTCTCTGTATATATTAAATTTATAATTATTTTAATGATATATTGGTTACTATTTTCTATAAACATGATAACAATATACTCTTCACATTCTACTAACTAATTTATATGATTATGTAAAAAACTGGCACAACGGAAAAGGTAAAAGAAAAACTGTATCTTTATTATGGCAAATTCCCTCTTGGGCAATGGCTTCCAATAGGAGAAAGAAAGTTTACAGAAAATCCTCACAGGGAATTCGAGAGCCCAATCTCTCCAGTCATACAACTACAACATACATTCTACCATCCAACTACTCCTAACTACCTATTTATATACATAAAATTCTAACTAACTGTCTGCTATAGCATTCGAGTTATAAACCTAACTGGGCCCACTTTACTTGGGCTCTTTTTCCCTTCTTCTATAAATCTTCTTAATAGGAGGTCTAATAATACTCCCCCCCAAAAGTTGCACCTTGTCCTCAAGGTGAAAATCTGGAAATTGGTTCTGTATCACACTAAATGGTTCCCATGAGTCTTCACAAGTTGGCAGACCCTCCCAATGAATGAGAACTTCAACTTCCCCTGCAGGTGTGTTGCGGATGGCTAAAACAGCAGCTGGGGTAACTTGTAATTCGAAACCAGCAGTGAGACCTGGAGGTAGTGGTTGAACCACAACTGTAGGTGCCCTCTTAAGGCGAGACACATGAAAAACTGGGTGGATATTAGAATCTGGTGGCAACTACAGATGGTAAGCAACTTCCCCAACTCTCTTGGTAATTTGGTAAGGGTCGTAAAATCTAGGACTCAATTTCTCACATCTCTTCTTGGTTAAAGACTTCATGCGATATGGTTTCAACTTGAGAAAAACCCAATCTCCTTTTTGATAGTAGACATCCCGCCTATGTTTATCAGCCTGCGTCCTCATTCTGTCTTGAGCTTGAAGCAGATTAACCCTTAGCTCCTCCAACATCGCATCCCTCTCCTCTAACAACAGGTTCACATCATCCACCCTTGATGGTGCGCCAACTCCTTTGAAAATTAAAGGTGGGTCTCTGCCATAAAGTGCCTTGAAAGGGGTGAATTTAGTAGATGGTGTTAAACCAGAATTCTGCCCAAGCTAACCACTTCATCCACTGCTTGGGTTTATCTCCTGTTAGACAGCGCAGATAAGTCTCCAAACATTTGTTCACTGCCTCAGTCTGACCATCTGTTTGCAGGTGGTAGGCTGAGTTGAATGTTAATTTGGTTCCGGCCAGACGAAACAAATCCGTCCAGAAATGGCTGAGGAAAATTTTGTCTCGGTCGGACACGATTGTAGACGGAAATCCCTGTAATCGGACGACCTCCCGGATGAAATTTTCTGCTACCTCCTTAACTGTAAATGGATGACTGAGGGGAATGAAATGCGCATATTTCGTGAGACGATCCACCACTACCATAATTGTATCCTTTCCTTGCGATCTAGGAAGACCCTCAATGAAATCAAGAGATATGTCATTCCAAACTTGAGTCGGAATAGGTAACGGTTGCAGCAAACCAGCCGGGGATAAAGACTGATGTTTGTTCCTCTGACAAGTAACACAAGCCGCTACAAACTGTTGCACGTCTTTCTTCATTCCCTCCCAATAAACTAACCCGGCTAACCTTTGATATGTGCGGAAAAACCCAGAATGGCCGCCTACAGATGAGTTATGAAATTCTGAAAGAAGTAGTGGAATTCGAGCTGACTGCTTTGGTAACACTAATCTGTCCTTGTACAAAAGTTTATTCCCTTGCAAAGTGGATCCGGGATGAGAATCCCCGTGGATGGAAGACAATAAGTGAAAAGCCCTAAAATTAAGTTTTTAAGACGATCAGAAATCGTGCTCTCTCTCAGGCGCGCTTGAGCGAGCTTGAGCGAGAGGATTAAAATTCCTGCTCGCGCGCTCGCTCAAGTGAGACTAAGTGAGAAGCCTCTCTCGCTCGAGCGCGCTCTGAGCGAGCCTGAGCTGAATTTCTCATAGAAACACCCAATTCCTCTCTGTTTCCTTCGCTTAGCGCTCGCTCGAGCGAGCCTTGGCTGAATTAAACATAGAGAGTCCCTATTTCACTCTGTTTTTCTCGCTCAGCGCTCGCTTGAGCGAGTAAACCAGAATGAAATTCCTCCCCTTATCTAATATCCTTACTCAGGCGCACTCAAGCGAGCATGAGGGAGAATATCAGGTTCCAAAATCATGAATTTTCTCCCTCTTTGATTCTAATTCAATTGTCTCACATTCCAACCTAGTTCCTTTTTATAAAACCTCTTCCATTACTAATTCATAAAAATTGGTTAAAAGGCTAAAATGGGATCGTGTGAGGAACAAGTCACTACTCACAATTAATCTCATCCTTTGACTATTATAAATAAAAGGTCAGGATGTGGAGTAATTTGATCCCACCAATCTAACGAATATAACTAACTAACTGAACAATTATCAAGTATTGTAATAGTAATAATTCTAGCTAATGTGTTATATATTTAGGTCGTCCAATAACTTTTTTGAATGAATTTAATCCTTCAGTTTTTTTAGTTGTCACAATTAAGTTCCTTGATCACTTTTCTTCTTTTTGAACTTTTTAAATTCTTATTTTCTACTTAAAATTTTCTAAATTGTTTATTTTTCTATTAGAAGCCACTAGAACCAAAGTTTGGTAAAAGTAATGGATAATTCCTTCTTTCACAAAATGTGTCCCACAAGATATGTTCCACAATAACAAAAAAAAAAATGTATAACAAGATAGAATCTAAATTGTTTTAAATTAATCTTTTTCTACTTAAAATTTACTAACCAAAATATCAAATTTCACCAAAAAATCTAAATTTTCTCCCTCTTTAAACCCTAATCTCACATCTTATAAAATTCTTTAGAATATGACTAAATTTTAAAACATATATTTGGATAGAAATTGAGAATTTTAGGTAAAAAATATTAATGATAATACTATATTAACTTAATTTTAAAACTATTAAAAATTAAGTGACTAAAAAATTGGGGAAATTAAATTATACACATTCAAAAGTAATGGAAGTAGAAGTGTAATTAGCATACTGCCCTTTTACTCCTCCACTTTTTATAATCATTTCCTCCACTTTTTTGAATTTAATGAGACATGAGGTGTTATATTTATTAATTGATGTGTCAATTTATCATCACAACATAACAATGTATAATAATTAAACTTTTAATTTAAAAAATTGTTTTGGTTTGATTTTCTGATGGAACTCCTATAGAATAGATAATAATAAGAAATAATATTCGATTCACTTTAAGTAAGTTCGATTAGCACACCAATATGTAAATGTTTCCAATTCAAAGCACACCATACTTATTTTTTGTCGAAAAGGAATATGAATGTTTGAATGGATAAGAAATGATGTATACCTTATTGATCTGTCTGGACAAAACCACTAGATATGGGCAAGCACCTGTGAAGTGAAAGATACTTTGGAAGAATGTGGCTTTGTGGGGAAACACACACAGCTGCATGTGACAATAGCTGGATTAATATACTTTTCCAAGCTATTCATGTGACAATGATGTTGAGACTTGAGCCTCTAGGCGCCCATGCACGTGCCATGATTTTCTCCATCCCCACCGGATAATCTCTCTATTCGGGCAATTATTTATGTATGTTTAGGGGAAATAATTTAATTAATTGCTTATTTAATAAGAACTTATCAAGTAAAAAATTTATATATTATAAATAATTTTGGTATAGGTCCATTTCCATAAATTTATTTAAATTTTTTTAAAAATATGTTTAAAAATTTTATAAATATAGTATAAGTCACTCTTTTATAAATTTAACTAATTTACCTACTTAAATATTTATACTATAGAATAAGTCTAGAGAATTGCATCAGCATGAATGTAAAACCGATCAATTGAATTAGAGTAAATTTTCGATACTTCTGTATATTTACCTCCCCTTTATAACTATTCCAATTTTTATAGTCAATAATTTTTATTTTAATTTAAAATAAATTTTAGAATGGAAAAAATAACCATACAATACTATATGTCAATATTATAAAGGAGGGAAAAATTTTCGTAGATATCTTTAAAATGAGTTAGATATTACTAGTAGGTTCTGACAATGATTATTGTCAATGTAATCTGGAATGTAAAATTATAATGATTTAAAAGATCATACCATCAGATTCGATCCTCATTTAATTAATAATTAATATTAAAATAATTTTTAGTTAGTTTTAAGAAATATTGGTTGAAAAGATAAAAATTAAATTGATAATACTGTAATGTAAAAGTTTCCCCTTCAACTTTAAATTATAGATTCTTACTGAAACTAGCATAACTTACATTACAAATCCATATTTTCCCTTAAATCAAATTCAAGTAGTTATTTAAAATATAAAATTATTAATTCACCTTAATAACCAATAAAATGTAAGTTGAATTAGGTGGACCAAATTTTGTTTGGTCTATGCTAGAATTATTATCAAAATAAACCATTATGCCCGAATTGTTTTTCCTCTTTAACTTGGTCCTTAAACACCATGGATCGATGAATGTGAAGGATATATGGAGAAAAGTTTAAGAATTACATTTTATGAATTTTTTGTTTGAGAACTAAATTGGAAAGAGAGAATAATTAAGGAATGATTTTTTAAGGATTTATTTGGATAGATTGATGTTGTTGGAAAAACAATTTAAATTTCTAACCATTCGAGTTAGTGATTTTAATACATAGAAAATTGTTATATTCTTGTATTTGTTGTTTCAATTTTTTTTTTAAAAAAATCATATTCATCTTTAAAAACTTAGGAATGTTTATAAACCAGCTAATATTTTATCTTGTGCAATGCATAAAAAATTATCTGTTTTTATATAATTACTGTATTTAAATATATGTCTATTTTTAATAATAAATAAATATGTTATAATATGAAGTTTATATTGGATTTCAAATGAATAATTGAAATTTGATATGTAAAAATTATAATATGATTAATTTGAATTAGGAATTATTTGAAGTTATGTATTAAAGGATAATTGTTTTGATTTGAATTATTAATTCATAAAAAATGATTATTCTAAACACACTATTCAACCAAGACATATTTCACGTGATTTTAAAATATCATATCATTTTAAATAATTAAGATTTTGAGATACTAATTAATGATCACAATGCTCGACACCCGAACTGTGATTTCTCAGGATCCATTGTTTTTACACATGATCCGCTGTGTTTGCTCATATAAGTCATATTTGCATATTTTTTTTTTTGAACAGATATTTGCATATTTGCATATTTATTTTTCATATATAATTATAAAATTATCATATAATATATATTATTTATGAAAAATATATTATATAATTTGTAATAAATATTTGAATAAAGGGTGAGGATCAAGTTACTCCCGTTGTAACTATTGATAAGTTCATCCACTTAATAATAACTTTTCATATGATATAAATTTCACAAATTTAACCGTGGAATAATATGATATTAACATGATAATCATGAATATCAAATTTTATATAAATTATATGTAACGCCCTAATTTTTGAACTCAGAAATAATACCCGTTTGAGACACTATTCCCGAAGTTCTTGAAATCATTTCGTTAAATTTCCGATATCGTCATACATTAGCTTAAGCTTTCCAACGATTAGCTTAAGCCAAAACAAGACAAACGTTAAAGACCTTAAATAAGTGTGAGACCTATTTAAGTTCATGGATGAATTCACACTTAGAGAAGTGGGATTTATTGAACTCATACCAGAAATCCGGCAGAGTCTCCCCTAAAAACCGGACAATTACCAATTTCAGCTTAACCTGAAAATCAACAAAAACCAGTACAATTCAATAACATGAATACTTTAAAACCCATAATTAAGCCTCCATGGCTAAAAACATGATCATGCGTTTATACATCATTAGATCAATTATCCACAAATACAATTGAACTAATTTCTATTACAAATAACTTCCATTGCAGAATAAAACTCAGCTCCTTCAACACCTTTTTCCGTCATATCACTTGAAATTTCATGCACAACTAAAATAAATCCCCGAAACGTGGGGTGAGATAATAATCTCAGCGAGTATAACTAAACATGCATAAAGTGTGGGGAAGATCAACTTAACTAACTAATATAAAGCTAAATATCATACTCAAATTCATATCAATTAAAGATAACTAACATAACATATTCATAAACTTAATACTCAAGTCATTACAATGCAATAATAATGCAACTCACTGCTGTGCCCAGCAGGCATGAACTTATTACTGAAACTGGAGTTAGACCTGAGCTCAGACTACGGGAAACGTCTTTCCCGGGGACGTATCCCGCCCAAAACTGGACCGAAGTCAATATCTTTACATAATCAATCAATTTCTTAACTCACAGCACAAGGCCGGCTTAATTAACTCACGGTCGAAACCGGTAAACATGAATTGATAACCCAAAACTAGAATTTCGAGTATTTCGAAAACTTTCGTAACTTTCGTAACTTCGAAATCCAAGGGATTTATAATCAATTCCTAGCATGAATTATTCAATTCCAGCATAAACTTCATCAATTCAATCATATTAACTAATTAGAAAGGGAATCGAAAAGGTAGGGTTCATACATTAAGCATTTCGTAATCTCGCTACTTTCGTAAATCTCGCTGCCCTAAGGTTTTCAACGAAACAACCAGCCAAACTACTCAAATTCATGCATACATTACTAATCTAACCACAATTATCATATAAAAGAGGGATTAAAGAGTAGGGTTCATACATTGGGGAGAAATCAAACTCAAAGAGAAAAGTGGGTGTGTGAGTTATACTCACCAATCCTTGGGAATCAAGAGTAGGATGGAAGATTGAAGTGTTTCACTTGATGATTCTATCTCCGAATTCCTTCCCAAGCTCCCAAATCAGCTTTCTCTCACTAGGTCCACACTTTCTCTCTCTAAAAAGCGTGAAGGAAGAAGAAGAAAATAGCTCCCTTCAGATTCTGCATGTCCGAGTATTTATACTGGACAGCTGGTAATCGATTACCATAGTTCTGTAATCGATTACCAGAGGTAAAAATTACACTAGAAAACGTTTCTGGAAATCTGGTAATCGATTACAACCCTTGGTAATCGATTACCAAAAACTCAGCCCTCAGGTAATCGATTACGTAATCGATTACACAAAATTTAGCTCTCGGGTAATCGATTACAACCTGTGAGTAATCGATTACCTAAAAACTAGCTATCGGGTAATCGATTACAAACTCCCTGTAATCGATTACAAACTCCCTGTAATCGATTACCATAACCCAAAACTCTTCATTTTAACCTGAAATAGAATTCTAAGTTAATTTCATAATCCTCACTCAACCTCTAATTACCAAACACAATAATCTTATTTCCAACCTAATGAGTTATTAAAACTTCTGGTTAAGGCTAATACTTGGTCTTATACTTGAGTTTTAAATCATAGCTCCTCAATTAACCTTAATCTCTTAACTTATTTTCCTTTAATTACTAATACTTAACCCTCTTATTTTCAGCCTAATAAGTTGTTTAAAGTTTCTAATTTGTGGGATGTTACATTATACATTTATAGGTAGGTAATATTTATCGCCAACGTTTACTTATATTTTAAAAAGTATATTATACATTAAATTTATTTGATAAAGTATGAAATTATTTTTAAATTTTATGAAACTTTGTAAACTTACTTCATAACAACTTTCAATTCAAAGGTTGGATTGATGAAAATCTACATTCATAAAATGTAATTAAGCAGAGTAACTTGATTCCCATCCTTAAATAAAACTATACTTAAGCGAATAAAAAAATCATAATTTGTTATATTGTCAAATTTTATTAATTTGAGTTAAAATATAATTATAATTATGTAATCATATAAAATTATTTTTAATAGTATGCATCTAATTTAAAGAGTTTTACTAGTATTAGTTATATTATGATTTTTGCATGAGGCATTAGATATGGATTATTTTTATTTTGATTATTATATATTTTAAGATTTATATGCAGACTAGCTATGAAATTACTTGGAAATGAAATCTGGCTTAATCCTAGCTGTTTTACAGCTTGCTGCAAAAGCAAAGCAAGGCAGCAAGGCAAAATCCTTGGGCGGCTTCTAGGGTGGAAGAGATAAAAACTCTTCCACCGTGCTAGAGAATGAGATTACCGCTTATAGAAAGTTTTCCAGTCATAACAAATTTTATTATTTTACAATGAAGTTCCTTTATGGGATTGGTGCCAATGCTCTTACAGTAGCATTGCAGTCTCTGCTAAAAATCCCACCAATCTCGCATTCTAAATGTTGCTCAATCACCATGGACACACCAAAATAGGAACCCCAACATAGTCTCTAAGTCCAACTTTGAGTTCCACCCACAATGGCTTAGAAACCCTTTCATGCTTTCATGAATCAATACCTCTCTTTGATCCACCCATTCTCTCATCACCATTGTTATTCCTTTCCCTTTTCTTCAAACCCATCCACTATACCCCACTCATCCTTTCTTATTATCCACAAGAAATTCACCCTGGATAGTGGATTCCTCTAACCAAATCGTATCTCTTTTAGAAATCCCAACTTGTGACCCCAAAAGCCATATTGGCACTAAGCTGTGCGAATCAGCGGCCAATGCTTTTTCTTCAGGCCACAGGTGATGTTCAAGGTCCTGCATTACCCTTGCAAGATAAGAACCACTCACTGTTGAGTGTTGATTGTAGGTAAGAGGCGCAAATTTGCTGGTCTTCCGGAGAAAGAGTAGAAAAAAACTAAAATAGAGATAGCAAAAAAAGAAAGCAAGAAAACATAATATTCTTTTTGAAAAAAATTGTAAGCTGAGGGAGAAATTTTTTCAGTTGGTGTTTTTGAGCACTTTGATAACATCATTAGCAAAGAAAAATAAGGGGGCGTTGTTGATACGATAGCTGAAGGCATAGGATAATCGAGACAAATTGTTGAGCATTTTCGATTCACCTTATAGTCCCTTGATTGCAATTTCAAGAAACTCATTTTAACCATTTCCCTGTAAGTAATCTACACCGTTGAATATTTTATCAATTTATCTAACAATAAAAATAAGCTCTCTCACGGGTGGAAGAGTTTCTTGCTCTTCCACCTTAGACAACACCAAATCGTTGCACATAAATTTGATTCCATACAAACCACTTTAAGATGGATTGGATTTCAACCTAAATTAATTGGAAGGTTAAAAAAAAAGTCTTGCTAAAGAGTTTGACACTGTGACACACTTCTACCCCAAATAATAATATAATTATCAAGTTAAATTATCAGGAAAACTACAGTTAACACCAAGGTAAAAAGGTTTCACAAATCCTCTTTTAAATAAAAAAATCATTTATTATTCGAAGCTGTCTCCGTAAAAGAATAAAATCAAGGTTTTCAAGAAACTAAATTATCAACTTAGTAAAAACAATACTTGGCCATGTAAAACCCTTAGAAATAGTCTTTCAAAATCTCTACGTATCAAAATAAAGAAATAAAGTTCCTAAACACTAAGCCCCGATGTCACACATATCAGAGCGAGACCATGTCCCTTCAAAATTCAGCACATTGAGTACCCTCTTCATTACATATAAAAACCACAGAAGAGTACGGTGAGGAATGGAATACAAACATATGCATGTAATACAGAAGGCTACCATTATTCCCACCCATCACCATACATATTATCATTCATCTCGACTCATATACTATTCAATTCACACATCAGGTTCGTACAAGTATAAATTCACACTTTCATACAATCTCAATTAAGGCATATGCTCACACCATACACATATACAACATATATCCTAAGAGTCATGATTTGGAACTCCGCACAATGGGCGCACCTCATCAATCCCCTTAGTTGTTACCAATGATGGCCCTACCGTTAACACCACACAGTAGGTTGCACCCCCTCGATGGGCCCGTGCAAAGACATCCGCCCCCTCAATGACGGCTCTACCGATAACACCGCACGATAGATTGCACCCCTTTATGGGCCCGTGCATCGAATGTCCCCCATCATGGTCACCACCCTTTGTAGGGCATGCATCTCACGTATCACACCTCATATGCTCATGCTCAATGCATCAACATCATTTTATACATTTCTCATACAACACCATCTACTCCATTCATTCCACATCACACCTTGAATAAAATGCACGAAGAACATCAATATAAGATCATCACAAAACCATACTTCATGGCACAGTCAATGCACTATATACATCCAATTTAATCTCATCAATTCCATATACAATTCATATATTACACAAACATCCATCTCAATTTCGTGTTTTAAGAAAAGCTATCTGAAATTTGGAAGGAATCTGTTGAAATTATATTTAAAAGCTTGATCCGCGTTTCTGCACTTCACTCTGTGCTCAACGTAGAGTGAAGCGCAGGTTCCAAAGAGCTACGCTCCATCTTGCGCTCAGCGCAGGTGGAACGTAAGTGTCGCAGAACGCGACTGCACCTGCGTTTTTGCCCTTTTTAACCCCCTTCTTCAATCTCTACTCAATTCTTTAAGTTCCTAACTTGTTTAAGCACGTTTTTACCGATTAAATTAGCTGAAAACATCAATTATTCCTACGGATTACCATTAAATCAACAATCGATCAATTATGAAATCTCACCCCCAAATCCTACTTTGACCCCTTTCGACAATCTCGCTTTCATCATCCAATCCATCAAGAACATAACATCAAAACATACCAATCAACATCAAACAGAACAATTTCAACATATAAATCATCCTTCAGATTCAAAGATTAGAGATCCTAGAGGGACTTATGGTTGCCCTTACTACCCAAGCACTCTAGTACACACATATAGTTGCACCCCTTCCCCCCGTACCTTAGGAATGACGATCAAGAACGGTTGGCAGAACTCCCTTGATGATCTACTCTGCGGCACCTTCTCCTTGTGGAGTCGCTTCTCTCCTCCCTAGGGTTTGATTATTTGGCGTTTTAAAAGGATAGGGTTAAATAGATAACCCCTTATTAATAAAATATCTAACTGCGCTGGGCCTACTCTGACCCACCCATCCCCTTTTTAATTAAATAATATTATTTATAATAAAGATAATAATAATACTATTATTTCTTCCTTTTATTTTAGAAATATTAGGATATTACAGACACTAA
The DNA here is from genome assembly GCA_026901365.1 of Sesbania bispinosa. Lineage (NCBI taxonomy): Eukaryota > Viridiplantae > Streptophyta > Magnoliopsida > Fabales > Fabaceae > Sesbania > Sesbania bispinosa. The sequence continues at coordinate 613,538 of QLOH01000045.1, read as the reverse complement.
TATTAAGGAATCAATAAATAAAAAAATTTATTGAAAATCATGACGTTGGTTATCCCTATTATACATTTTAGTAAAAATTTTACAGTTTTAGTTCTTTAACTAATGTTTTAATTCAAGATACTCGTTAACATTTTTTCATAAAACAACTGAATGGATTAAAAATTAATCCAATCCGCAAATACGCTAAAAAATTAGGGTTATAAGTTTAAAAAATCTTGAAAGTGTGAAACTAATTTCCACCTAACCATTTTTAGATGAAGCCACGTTCTACTAATTTAGTGTGTGTTAATTGGTTTAGCGTTGAAACTAATCAAGCTCAAGTTTGGATTCCCCAACACAACTATTTCTATCATTGGAAACGTGAGTTTACCACATTTCAATGCTAAACCAAACATGCACTTAGACATCCAAATTCAAGAGTTAGTGATTATTTGAATGTGAAAGCATCTTCCATGAGTGAATTTATACCATTCTTTCTTAACAAATCTTGAATAAAGAATTTGGGTTTGCATAGTGGTATATAGGGGTGTTCAAGACTCGGTCCGTCCCTTTGACCCGTCCCAACCCGTTCTACTCGGGTCGGGTCTGTTCCTGTCCTACAAGAAAGAATAGAACCAAACCGGGTCTCATTTTTTGACTCGGCATCGGGTTGAGGACGGGTTCGGGTTACCCGGCCCGTCCTTTATATAAATATAATATTTATTACTTATGATTTTCTATTATGTAAAGTCCTAACCTTATTATTTTTCATTTTAGATGAGGTTTTTGAGTCTAAGTTTCCTCTGTTTACCTTTAAAAATACATTCTTTACATAAAATTATATAGTGATATAATGTTATTCTTGGTTTAGTAATAAAAAATTAAAAAAATATTGCATACATTAAGAGATATTTATTATATATAATATATTTATTTATTGTATGAACTATTTTCTTTTGAACATTGTTATATGATCATTTCATGATTATATTTAGCTTATATATCGGGCCAACCCGGTCCTGTCCTACTCAGGCCCGTACATCATCGGGTCTGTGGACGGGTTCTGGTCCATAGAATTGACCCGGTCAAAAATTAGGGCCGGGTTAGGAACAGGTAAAACCCGTCTCAACTCGTCCCATGAACACCCCTGGTGGTATACATCTTGGAATTGATTTTTCACGTTTCCATAAAACTTGCACATTTATTTAGAGACATAAAATATATATGTCTAAATATTTATTCCCTATATCCACTGCAGTAATAGCATGTGATTAAACCCGACAAATGGTTAGTCTGATTGGGTCGACCAGTAAAACTTCATAAAATATAAGGTTTAGACAGTTATTTTAAGAGTTCAAATAACTTCTGGACTTTTAGTCTAGGCTGATAAAAGGCCATCACATGCAAATAAGTTGGGTAACCCACAAAAAAAATATAGGGTTCAAACACTTATTTTAAAAGCTTGAATTCTTGAATTTTTAGTCCAGTCCGATAAAACTCGTTACCCACGTTGAATCAGGACGATCTAGATAGTCCAAATTGTGAACTCTAAATGTGTTTTGGCCATCCAATCATTTTAAAACTTTCAAAACCAATGTCGTTACATATTCCTGTATTTATAAGTTGCTTCTTTGGCTATAAGCCTTATATAATTGAGTGTGTGTTTGATTTACTGTAAAATCATGTTTAAAATGTGAATTTGGGCCAACGTTACTCCCTATAATATTTAGGGGTGAGCGTGGGACGAGTTTTGTCCGTCCCATACCCGACCCTAACTCTTTATCAAACAAAATTTTCAGACCCCGAACCCGTCCACAACCCGAAGAAACCCGTCCACATACTCTAAATCCTAATATTTTACTTTCTTATGAACTTTCAAATATTGTTAAGAGAAAAATATCACTATATTATTATATAACTTTATGTATGGAATGTGTTTTCAAAATAAATAGAGCATCTATCATAGAGAAAAGTTAAATTAAAAAATCTCTAGAAAGTTAAAATGATGTTAAATCTTTAAGTAATATAAAATTATAAATGTTATATATTATATATATACATATATGGGATGGGTTGGGTAACCCGAAGATTATCCCGAACCTGTCCTCAACCTGACTGGTCGGGTTATTAAATGAGACCCGATTAAATCCTAATCTTTCATGTGGGACAAGGTCTAACTCAACCCAAATAGCTTGGGTTGGGACGGGTTCCTGGGACGGACCATGTTTTCTCACCCCTAATAACATTGGACTGGATTTGAAACGTGGTTTTACCAAACACATAAGTTTGTGTTTTTTCCCCATATTTTCAAGATGTCCCACTTTTGATTGTTATATATATTTCCACTATAATTATCTCAACCGTGATCTCTGATTTATACCAGCTTCTGACGTATCACCTAACATTTTAATTGTATAAATAATAATAATAATAATAATAATAATAATAATAATAATAAAAATTAATTTATAACATTCAATTTTCTAAACTATATGCTCGAATATTAAATTGACATAAAAATAAAAGATTTTACGGTGGTTGACTAAAGTTGAATGTTATCTCAGATGAATTTTATTTGTAAAAAGAATAAATGGTTTGAACTCCCAAGCTGTCGCTCTAAAAAGATACAATATCTATAGAAATAACGAAGTTTTATATAGAAATTTAATGATGTGTCATCACATTATTTAATAAACATGATATATTGTGTATTATTAAATTTAATAAATAATATGGTAATATATCATTGAATATTTATATAAAATATTTTTATATTAATAATGTATATATATTAAATTTAAAAAGTAATTTGATTTTTTATCCAAATAATAGCTAATTAAAATAACATCACACTGGAGTTTGGACATCACTTTCAGCACCAACAAAAATCTCTACTTGCTAAATGCAAAGTCAAATCCTAGTAGTTACATCCACTTGGTGCTTATTGAGAATAGCAGTGTACAATTCGAACAACTGCACTAAACAACAAAGATACAACAAATACCTTAGCTGTTAAAGGAGTGGCATTTTATATCAGAGAGGATATGATTTCATGTCATTTTCAACGTTATAGCCAATATAATTATTTTGATCCCAGGTATTTTATCAACATATCAACCAAATGAATAAAATATGAACGTTCGCTAAACTTGATTTTAGTACTTTAGAGCCAAGATAACATATCAACCACATTTACTAGTGGCATTTTAGTACTTTTGTGAATTTTTTAGTTTTGAAATTTGTTTAATAAATTAAACTGTCCGGACAGTACCTAGTAAACGTGCCACTTTTATGTACACTTTGATTTCCTCCAATTATTTCAAGCTCGTTAAAATAGAATTATTCTATATTAGATGGTTCGGAACCATCATGTTATCTATGTTACCAGCCAATTAACATTTGAAACATAAAAAAATGACTTATTTTTAATAATGTGTCAATTGTTAATTGATTGGAACCATAAATGAATGATATCATCTCTGTGTCAGGGATATAAGATATCAATGAGTAGGAGCTTCACCTTTGTTCCTTCATCATATTCAAAAAGCATCTCCTTATTTTATCCAAAAACGAGACATGTATTATTACTACTATTTAGAATGTCACCGACCTACAGCTTTGTCTTCTTCCACGTGTCAACTTTCTCATGGCTGTGTTTGTGTTGGGATTCTCTTTCTTACAGCTGAGTAAGACTTGAATATGAGATCTACCTTTGGGAACTTGTGATACTTGGAACTTGGTTTTCCTCCTAGAGGCTTTTACCCCAAAGAGAGAATCTGTTCCAACTTCCACCCATTATAGTAGTAGTAATTTTGTTTGAAAAAGAAATGTAAAGAAGCAACAAACCTTGTCTGACACAAATTATTGAAAACAACATGCAACTGTGACTATTTTAGTAATTCAGCTGAAAGACAGGGGGGCTTCATAATCACACCAATAGCTGGCACCATATGAATCCCACATTCTCATTCTCTTCAGCCACAGTCATAAAAACCAACTTTCCCTCTTCTCTGTCTCTTACACAATCACAATTCACACAACCCAAGAAGAATGGAACAGAGAAGAGGAAGAAGCTCTTCATCATGTCTTCTCTTCTCAACTCTCCTTTGTCTTCTTCTCTTCTGTTTCTTGGGATCAGTTGAGGCTTACAAGAATTACACAGTGGGAGATTCTTTAGGTTGGTTTGACAATACCATGAAGCCTAATGTCAATTATCAGAAGTGGGTTGCCAATAAAGAGTTCACCTTGGGAGATTTCCTTAGTAAGTTTCTCACATATACACTTCTTCATGTTTTTCTGCTCACAATCCTTTTGTGTTGTCTTTGAAATTAACCACTAGTTTAGTGGAGCTGTTTAGGCCTTAATTTTGGAGAAATTTGTAGTTTTTAATTAACTTCTTATAAGTGTCTTCTAGTTTCAGCTCCTTGATCTGATCTCTAATTTGTGTTGATCTGTTTTTATTTAGACTAAACTAATTATAGTGAAAATTACTATGATATCTAATCAGATTGACAAAAATCTTGAATAAGAAAGACAGGTCAATTTCCTGAAAGCACAAATCCTGTAATTTTGCAGTATGTTTTTCTCTTTACAATTAGAGGATCTCTTTGTTTTTTTTTTTTTTTCCTTTCATTTTGTCATTTGCATATATAATATTATTATATACTTGGTACCTCATGATGAAGAGCAACAAAAGCTATGCTATTAACTAGTATTTTTATTCTGAAATGTCTTGTAGCATTCGCATATATCATAAAGCATAGTAACGTGTATTGGTAAAGGGGGTTCTTAGAGATTAATATCTCAGTGAAGTGAGTGATTCTGACAGAAATAATAGAAAAATATGTATTGAAAGTGGCATAAATTAAACTGGCTCAAACTTTCAAGTTTCAACTACACTAACTACAACCATCACCTAAGTACTTGTGTTTCATTTACCCGTGGCATACCTGCTGTTTTTTTGGGTCAGTGTGACATGTAGTCAATTCAGAAAAGTTTAGCTTAAATTGGAAGCACTAACAGAAGGGCATGCACTATTGTTGTTATGGAGTTCTGCCTCCTCAACTCAAATTTTCACTCCTTCATTTAGCAAAAAGGTACTATCAAAGAAAATTACTATTATCATTTGTCTCTTTTGGATTGGGAAAAAGGACAAAGAAAATTTCAATACCCAAAACGACAACTGTTAGTACTTGTTCTATTATTCTTTTCTTTTGGTACAAATATTCTCTTTTTATCCTCTTATTGAGTGGGCACTCGCTTTTATTTGTTTAATTTTTCTTTTATGTAAAAATTTTAATAATAATATTCTGATATGAAGGGAGAATGGGGAGAGGGGCTTGCTTTAGAGCTAAATAAAAAATAGTCAAATTGAAGTTAACCATTAGATTTAGTTGCCCCCTCATCAAATTTCCCCTTTTAGTCCTATTTAATTCTTGAAACATTGAGGTACTAGCTGTTTGGTATGAGTATTTATTATAATCCTATTTTCATCTCACAATAAAACAATTAGTATGCTTTGAAATTAGGTTGGACTTCTTGCAAGCATTTTTGCAAAACAATTAATATTCCTATCTTTCTTTGCTCCATTATGACATCAAAATTATCTTACCTAACAACTTCAATTTTGCTTTGTTGGTGTTGTTGATGCAGTTTTCAACACAGACACTAACCACTCTGTTGTTCAGACATACAATTTCACCACATACAAACTATGTGACTATGATGATGCACTAGACAATGACACAATCCAATGGTCAGCATCTGATCCTTCCAATACTGAGACACACCCTGTGACAGTAGCAGTTCCTTTGGTAAAAGAAGGGATGACATACTTTTTCTCAAGTGATTATGATGGTGACCAATGCAAGAGTGGCCAACATTTCAAAATAAATGTGACTCATGGACAAGGGTTGCCAAAGAGTCTTCAAAATCCCACCACAGAAGAGTCTCCTTCTCCTACTAGTCCAGTTGCTGGAGATGATGAATCAGCACCAGACACAATTGTTCCTTCCAATTTCAGCCATCCCCGGGAAGAAAGTGATGATGATGAGAAAGATAGTGACAAAGGAAAACAGAAATCTAGTTCTGTTTCAATGTCAATGTATAAACAACTTCACAACAAAGTGTGTGGGTCTTTTATCTTGTTAGGATTAGTTTTCTTGTTTTAGAGAGTTTATGGGACCCTTAATTTATTTTATATTAATTTTTTATAGATGTTATTATTTTCTCCATTTTTTTGTTGGGTTTGAGACAATGGGAGCATTGAGCGATTGAATTATGAGCTAGGATACACCATATATATTATTGTTGTATACTTGAAATTATATTATTGTTGTTTGTAAACTTAAAATAATATAACTATTACATCTTTTAATAGGTGGGAATCTAGATCATATATACATTGGTTGTCTTTCTCTTTCTGATCTCGGGTTGTTTCTCCCTTCCTTTTTATATTGTTGCTAGCAATTTCAAGAGTGATTGATTTTAGTGAAGACAGATGGATGATGGCTAAGGAAAAGATAAAATGAGACATGCAGGATGGAGATGGTAGGAGGTTGTCATTATTGAAATAATTGAAAGTAATATTGTTTATTCTATTTTGTTTATTTGATCTAAATAAATGTGCTAGTTATGATATCCCTATCTACCTGAGAAATGTGATCCTTAAATGGAATAAAATATATCTTTCTACTTTGTGATTAATGTATTTTGGAGATTGTGTGGGTTTGGTTTGGGAGCAAACCCATGTTCTTGGTTGTACATGAATTCATTAACCTGAAAAGTAAATAAGAAGTGAGGCTATTTATCTTTATATATAAATATAATTACATATAATAAATTTGTCCACTAGATTGGACTGGTGTTAACTTATGAGTAATTTTTCCCTTGAAATGACATTATTGTTATTTCCGAGTAAACTATGGGCATTTTTTAAATGGATATGTTTTACACTTTTTCTCATGGGCTACAATGCTCTAGTATTATTAATTTGTGGTTTTTGCTATCCTCACCCCTTTTTTACTATACCTATTTTTGTTTTGACAATGAAATAAAGGAGGACAAAGGATGCTAGTATTTCTATTGAACGATTTGAATTTCAATTAATGTTTTAAAAATATGATGAGTTACTGGAGATGATGTAGCCTCCAGAACACAGTTCAAGAACCACATTATTATTCAAAGTGAGAAAATCGGACTCTCTGAATGAATTAGTGTGACCAAGAAACGTAAACTTATAGAGAGAAGATCAAAATGGAAAGGAACAACTTGTATGAGGTTTAACAAATTATATCTGCAAATGAATATATGGGTCTACTAATTTTTTCTTACAAATTATCTCTTTAAATATTTGCATAATGAGGTTTTGTCACTTAAATATAATAACTTTTGTATTAATTTGTTTATGTCCGTGCCACCGGGAGTAGGGGTGTTCATATCCAATCCAATGCAAACCACAAAAATCGAACCGAAAAACCGAAAACCGAAATCCAAAAACCGTAAATAACAAGAACCAAATTTTTTTTATTGGATTAGATTGGTTTTCGGATCCTATGTTAAAAACCAATCCAATCCAATCCAAACCGAACTCATATATACATATATTATTACTTATAAAATAATCATATATTTACACTTGTATACATATATATTTATAAAAATACTTATACTAATATATTTTTTATGATTTTATTATCTAATATCATGTTAATATTTCTATAAATATATCAATATAAAACAAGTTTTAATTTAGTTTTCATGTCTCATGTTATTCTTTTTATATAATTTTATATTAATTTTAATAAATGTAAGTTCCAATAAGAAAATGTTTACTATTACTTCATTATTTTATCAATTTTATCAAATATTTATTGTCATTTTAAAAAACCGAAAACCGACCTAATCCAATCCAATTTAAATTGGATCAAATTGGATCGAATTTGAAAAAATATTAAAACCGATCGAACGATGAAGTAATAAAATCGCAATGATCGCATCAGATGATTTTTGCCTCAAAATCAATCCAAACCAAACCGTGAACACCCCTAAGTAGGAGTGGCTAACTCCCAAAATACTCCTCACCACTTGTCACTTTTGTTTCCTACATGTCATTGTTTGTACTCAAGTTTGTCTTAAGCACATTTAAAGCAAGATAAAAGTTTGTATGATTAGAAAAGAATGGGAGCAAAGAAGAAAACAGTACTAGTTTGAGGGAAATGATAAAAGTTTAGGGCACTGAATTCTTAGTTAATATATGTGTAACAGATAATGACAAGGGAGGTTTGTGTTTTTCAAAAACTAGAGGGGAGTTGTGTGTTCTTTAAACAAAACTTAGGGGAGGTGAGTGTAATTTTCTCTAAGTAAAATGTTGGATTACAAATGTGTGTAGTTATGTTGGATTACAAATGTGTGTAGTTATGGAGAGTTTTAACATTAGCAATTTAAAATTTATGATTGGCTAAATTTAAGGAATGATATTCAAAAGAAATAAAAACTTGTAAAAAATAATATGAAATGAGGTGCTTGATGTGCAAAAGGACATGTAGAGCATTGAAAAGTGAAAGAGTATTAGTATTAGGAGAAATCCTCACATTCAAGAGTGAGAACTCAAATTTAATATATAAGAATTTGATTTATTGAGTAATAAATTTTATGTTGTGCTTGGATGTGAAAAGAAAGTGAAGGGAAACAAAATAAAGATAAATAAAATAAAGAGAAGAAAAAGTAGACAAAAATCAAGAGGAATTTGTAATTTGTTTTGATGGGATAGTTGAAAAGAAAGAGAAAAAAATGAAAGTGTTATTATATAAAGACATGTATCATTATGATAAGAAATTTTTAAATTTAAAAAATAGAGTTAATATATAATCTGGTCTCTAAAAATGACAATTTGATTATCTTTGGTTGGTCCCTGAAAATGTCGGTGTGTTTAATTTGGTCCTTGAATGTATAATTTTGCTTACAATTTAGTCTTTTCGGAGATAAATTAGCCCCTAAAAGTGTCGATGTGTACAATTTAATCCTTAAATATGTTAATTTTACTCATAATCTACTCACATCTCACACACACTTTTATGATGAAAAGACCAAAATGTAATTGAATTAACAGATTCAAGGACCAAATTGTACATACCAACACTTTTGATGATCAAAGATAAACTCGGTGCTACTTTCAATGATCAAATTGTATATTGACTTTAAAAAATAAGTTTATAATAATCAATTAACGACACACACAATTGGTTAATACAAAGTATGAAACTTTGGATACCTTTTATAGTAAATAATCAACTAAAGTATGGTGTTAATAATTTATTATACTTCATACACTCAAAATACATTACTATTACTCTATTAGATATTTTAGACCAACAATGCTTAAATAATTAATGAGTAATAAGGTATTGTTTATTGAATACACATAGTTTTCTTGTAAGTAAAAACATCACCTAAACTCCTCTTCTTATAGAATGTGTATTATTATCTTGGATTTTCTATTGCTCAAAGATTATTCTTCCCGTACAATATTAATTTATAATATCATCACCCACTCACAAAAAGACTCCTATTTTTCACCCGCATTTCATAAATCACCCCAGCTAACCAAACTAAGGAAAAGATGGACACAACATGGAGAGAATAATATTATGAAAGAGAGAAATGTGGTGGTTAAAGAAAAAAGACACCAATTTTATTAAGTAGAAGATGGAGTTTTGATATTAAAAGGATGTAGAATGAAGTTAGGGATTTAAGCATCTTAACACCTTACCTTTGCATGCATTTCAAATCTCGTTAGTGGAGTAAAAGAATGCACAAATAAGGGAGTGAGTAAGACCATCTTCAATAGGGGTTCTTATTTGGTTCTTAAAAATAAGAACACCGTAAAGTTAGAATGCTTACCATTGGATCAAATAAAATAACGTGGCATAAGAGTTCTTATTTTTAAGAGTCGAGTTTCTTAAATAATTAACCAATACTTATAAAAATAATGGGATAATGTGAGGTAGTTTGTGAGGTTCATTTATGAGTTATTGTAGAGTTGCTCCATTGTAGTGAAGGGTTGGTTACATTGTGGAAAGTAAAAAAAAAAAAATGATGTGTATGTGTGGAATCCAAAGAATTTTTTTTAAAATAAAATTTTAACAACTCTTATGGGTTGCTCCATTGGAGATGGTCTCATAGAGTGAGAGAATAAATGGAACAACAAGGGGAGACAATTCTAGAAAGAAAATAATAAAAAGGGTAAAAGTGAGAATAATAATTTCTTTAACCATTGTACATATCTTCTCATCAATAGACAATAGTGGAGTTAGAGGAGAAATTTTTTTTGACTATAGGACTACTCAATTTATTTCCTTCATACAATCCATCCTTGATCAAATGGTTAATTTTTCAAAATTCTTTCCTAATTCTCTAGCTTTTCTTTCTCTATTTCCTAAATTTACCTATCCAAACATAGTTTAAAAATTGCATCTTATAACTATTTTTTTATTCTATTCTACATTTTTAGTCTATGTACTTTGAATGCTATGTAATTTCGGTCTCTTAAGTTTTTTTTGGAGCAAATCAAAATTAGTAAATTTGATCATTTCTTCAATTGTCTTTTATCTAAAACCCCAAATTCTTATTTTCAATTCAAATATTATTAGACTTGAGATATAAAATAATTTGAAAGGTTGAAATTTTAAAAAATAATAGAAAATTGATAAAATTTAAAGGATTTTCCTATATATGAAATTAGGGTTTTAAAAAATAAAAATTTGAAAAATATTAATTTATGGTGAAATTTAATATTTTAATTTATAAATTTTAAATTTGAAAAAATTTAAAACGATTTAATCAATTTAATATATAAAGAAATTGATTATGAAAAAATATGCTTAACGTGACTTAACTTAAAAAAAACTTAAATTATTTTTTTTGGTCATTAAATTGTACATAATCCAAACCCCATAGTTTTTTAAATGATCAAAATTATACATAGTTTTTTTTGTCATTAAATTGTACATAATCCAAACCCCAAAGATAAACCTTGTAATTATCTCCTCAATTAAAGCCCAAGGCCCCAATCGGTTGCTTGTAGGCAGAGAACAGAGACGAGTACCAACCCAAAAGTCCAAGGCAGTCTTCGAGCGCAAGTAGCTAAGCACCATATAATCGTAAATTGACAGCGTATTCCTATTTCCTAACTTACGCACACCACAAACAAGAGTTTGAGTTTGTTGTTGAAAGAAGAAAGAATCTAAGAGAATGGCGGAATCATCATCATCATCGTCAACACTCGCAACGAAGTCCGATGCGGAGATTGAAGAAATGCTGGATCGGATGCTGACTCGTTTGGCTCTTTGCGACGATTCCAAGCTTGAGCCCTTACTCTCCAAGCTTCTCCCTCTCTCCATCTCCTCCCTCTCATCTCAAACCCTCTCCGTTCGCAACAAGGTACGGCACCGAATTTACTTTTCCTTCGTCTTCGGAAATGAAGCTACCAATGCGGAAATTCACTATTTCTTTGCTAGCGAAATGTTTTGTTGTTGATTATGCAAATGTTATCAACTAAATGAATAAATAATTGAATATATCTCTTCGTGCTGAATGAACTGATCGAAACTATTGTGAGGAGAACATTAGGATTACAAGACAATTTGCTTCGTCATAGTGAGTTTATATAATTATATTTGCACTTGTGATTGTGAGAATAGTGAAGAGTTTACGTACGTGTACATCGGTTTTGTGAAGTCTATTTCATGTCTTGCGTTACTTCCTTGACTATCCAAGTGATAGCGAAACGGTTTGGCAAATGTTTCATGGTTGTTCACTTGTGTTTTTCTGACAGGTTCTTGAGATTTTGAGTCACGTGAACAAAAGAGTGAAGCTCCAGTCTGATATTGGTTTACCTTTGTCTGAGTTATGGAAATTGTATTCAGAATCTGGTGCTGCCCCTATCATAAGGAATTTTTGCATTGTGTATATAGAGATGGCTTTTCAACGTGTTAATGCAAAGGTCTCTCTTCTCTTTATATCTCCGTGCTTGTTTGTTGTTACTTACTATTTTGTGGCTACTGTGTGCATTTTTGTTCCTCTCTTTCAATAAATGCTCATCATGGAGCTTGTGGAGAGAATCTAAATTCCCGGGCATTTTGATTAGGAAAAGGAAGATTTGGCACCTGATCTTTTGGTGAACATCTCAAAACTTCCTCTTCAACACCAGGAAATTATCCTTAGAGTCATTGTTAAGGTATCAACCTTTCTGAAACTTTCCATTGTTATATATTGTATTGTTATTGTATATTGTATATATTGTATACCACTTCATTAGATGCTTCTCATTAAGAGCTTTTGTAAGTCTGACTATGAGGCCAAAGACTGGTATTGACTTCGGGCTATTTTATCCCTCCCTTGCTCTGTAATATTATCATTTTTTTTTCATTTATCTATAATATATTATATTCTGTCAAAAACCATGCAGCAACTCTACGCTCCTTCTCTATGATGCTTATATTTTCAACACAAGGAATAATTGAAGAATAATATGAGAGATAGAAAGAAAATGAATCTATCATTGGTGAATGAAATCTGCACAGAAACTCCTTCCAAGGGTTTCCCCTCTGTATAAGAGAAAATTCTCATTTCCTAAATGCTAAACAGAATGAATTTCCCCTCTACCTATTTAAGCTAAACTCTTTCCCTTACTAATATGATCACCTAACTAATTGTATAATCACTCTAACTAATTCTACAACTTCCAGGGTCCTATCAACATGCTACATAAATAAGTGCTGACTCAAGCAGAGGTGCTTGCTTACAATAAGTTTTCTTTTTTTGTTATCCCCCAAACACACACAACTAGAGATTCTGGGAGAACTTGAATTATTGGCTTTAGTTACACTGTATTTTGTCTGGGATGTCAGAAAAGGAGAGAAGTTTCAAGATGGGACTCAAAATACCCATCTGCACCTGAATGCTGCTTGTCAGAATATTCTGTCCTAGACCTAGTTTAATTTTAGAGTATTATTTGCCCTGATACGTGTTTGCAAGGATCATGCTCGGTTATACATGTTTGAGGTATGACTACCTCTAATAAATTTCTGCTTGCTTTCAGGTAATTGGTGAATGCCACTCTAGTCAAATTGGTGATGAAGTTGCTGCAAAGTATAAAAAAGTGAACAGTTCTCAAGATAGGGAGCTGTTTTTTGAGTTTTGTCTCCATACAATGTTGTACCAGCGGGTCTCTCAAAGGTCTGGAACTGGACTTATACTAAATGGAGCTTATGATATTTGAATTTGTTTTACCATGAATTGGTTTGATTCATTCCTAGTTAAATGCAATGGTAGTTTTTGTTTTGTTGCAGTGGTGGATTCCCCCCTGGGCTTTCAGTTGCTCAAGTCAATCGTGTCACAGGGAAACAACAGTTGCAAAGTGATGAACTTTTACGAAGAAAGGTAATCATGCAATTATTTTAATATTATCATACCATGTAAAGGTCAGAAAGTCTATGTTGTTGATGTTACTATCTTAATTCTGAGAACTGTAAGGTAACTTCTTCCACTGCTATCTATCTTCCTTCACATTTCTTCTCATATCACATTTCTTCTCATATCAGAAGAAACAGTCTAATTAAAGAATTTCTCACCTCACTGTGCAATGTTATTCATTTTATTAGATCTTTCTATATTTTTGTTAGAAGTATATTATAAAGTCATTCGTGTGTCCTTCTCCCAATAGCTTAAGCTTTTGGGATAGTTGATTCACGACAATTTTCAATTGAATTCACATGCTATCATGTCAGTATTTTCATGTTTGAATGCATAGAAGCATGTCCAATTGTGCATTTACTCAGAAAGCTACTGCAAGCTGTCTTATTTTGTTCTTTTGTTGGCACAGTTGGGTATTTTGAATGTCTTTCAAGCCATGGAGCTTGCCCCTGAGCTTGTTTATCCTTTATATATTGCGGCCTCTGTAGATTGGTATGTTATAGTTCTTACGTTACTCAAATTATTTTTACACTTCCTTCTTAACTTATCTTGCTTGTCTATATCTTTTTGGTGTTTTATTTGTGGATGATCACACGTGTTGTTTGATCAATTAACTCAAGTGAAGAGCCTGTTGTCAAGAGAGGCGAGGAGCTTTTAAAGAAGAAGGCCAGTGGTGCTAATTTAGATGATTTAAATCTGATCAACAGACTATTTTTGCTATTTAATGGTATGCCATTAAAAATTTGTTGATATATATGGACACATGTTTTTGTCAAAATATAGAATTACAATATTTTCAATTAATTTTTTGTATGCATATATGTGAAAGTTTCGTGTGAATACCCGTATGATGCTTATATAAATTAACTCTTCAAAATATCTGTGCTTGAGAGTCTCCTTGATTTAAATGAGGTTGTTCCTAACTTTCTATTATTTTTTAATATATCTAATTATGCTGTATATCTTCGGGGTAACTTTTTGTACACATCCTATTTATATGAACTGGGCCATTTTGGTGGTCTCCAGTGCTTTAATACTTGCTGTTTGATGCCTCCACTTTTCATAATTAAGCGCAATTTCAATTCAAGGCTAAAGGGCCTACACGTTTTCCATGCTCATGTGTGAAAGGGTGTTTAAGAAATATAAGAACATCCTTGAGCATTCACTCAAAAGATTAAGCTTTTAGGGCCGCATCACTTTTGGTGTGCTAATGAGTCTTAATGAAAAAGTAGAGAGGTAAAAGTGGATATTTGGTATATGATTTTTTCCAATTTTTAAAATCATCAAGAATATGTACTCCACTACATTTGTTTCCTAATATATTTTTATTCATTCCAAATAATAATAAAAATAAAGAGAGTGATATAAGCATTGTGATTTTTTATGCTATTTACTGGTTATCCTCTTCCAGATGATAGCCTATTGTGGAGTTTATATGCTAATGCCTTTGATTGCTAATTAGCTATACTAGACATTTTTTGGTTATTTTTTTGCATGCCTTTTTTCGCTTCACATTTACTTTCTCGTTTTGGAGACCTCTTATTATATCTTAAAGTGTATTCAGTTCTGTCCTATTATATGGAAGAGCCGATTTGGCTTTTATATTTTTCTTTGTGTGCTCTTTAGTACTAGACATGATTGACATTTGACACTGAATGTAGGTACTGTTGGAGTTGAAAATGTTGATCCAGAATCAAGAGTCAGTCCTGTGAGTCCTGCTTTAAAGGCAAAATTAATGTCTATATTCTGCCGGTCTATTGCAGCAGCAAACAGTTTTCCATCCACGTTGCAGTGCATTTTTGGTTGCATCTATGGTATTAAAATATTTTATTTTATGATTTTGATCTTAATTTGCTAATATTTTGTGGTTCTATATGAAATTTGTGTACCATTCTTTTTACAAAATTAATTGCTTAAGCATTGGCCAGGGTAGTTAAGGTTTTACATTCATCCATGACACAGGTACTTTAATGATAAGACTTGTGCATGTGTTTAACAACTTATTGGCTTCACTTATTTTGTATATGGTTATTGTATATATATATAGATTAACTCTTTGAAGTCATAATACTTTTTTTCTTTGAGGATGTTTGGTTGTTTGTTTCTTTTGTTATTTGTATAAATAGATCCTGCTAAGAGAAAGGAGAAGGTATAGAATATGAGAATGAACAATCCTTAGACAAGATAATATTTTTCTTTGATTTAAACAATTTATTCAATGATCCCATTCCCATGCAAACATGAATCATGGTAACAAAGCACCCAATTTCTGTAATAGTCAATACTGATATGCCCTTTACTAAATCATGGACGAACACTGAAAGAGGAGAATGGATTACAACTCTGTACCAATATACAGAAATTGTAATTTTCCTTTCTAAGTTCTAATAAACCATGGTCAATACACCACAGGGAAAACAAATGGATATCTTATCTTCCCCATCACTTGTAGTTTTTCTTTTTTAATAAACTTTCTTCTCTTTTATATAGGTTTAATCTTCTCTTTGTTGTTCTGAATAAAACTTTTCTTCATTATCCAAAATTTGAGATGCACACACAGACATGTGCTAATTATTGATTGGGATGTCAGTGTGACTGTGAACTATCTTTCGTTTTGTGTTTTTTCTGTTGTTCTCTTTTCTTTTTTATTCCTCATCTTTAATATTTTATATTCTTGAGTTTAATAGGGAATGGTACCACATCTAGATTGAAGCAATTGGGAATGGAATTTACTGTATGGGTATTTAAGCATGTGAGTATGATATTACTTGGCTTTTGATTTTTGTCATAATTTTTACCTGTAGAACAAAATTCTCTTTTAGCTCAATAACTGTTTGCAAATGGTTCAGTTGAAGATACTGCATGAAATTTGCAATGTAAATGCTAGTTTGAAATGAATTGTGCTATGGTTTCTATTTCTATATTTTAATTAGCTTTTAGGTATGTGGTTTTACTTATATGCTAGAAATGTAAACATCCAATAAACTATTGGCTCAAACAACTTATGGATGTTGTGTGTTAAGTTTTTAGTGTTCCATGCCCCAAGTAAAGTCTTTATGGCCATGTGGAATGTGGTCTAGGGTTTCATCCTTGTTACCTCCATTGTTCTAAATAAAATTTCAGCACAAGATAGGGTGAGCCTATTGTTCACGCTTTAAGCTCAAAAGGCTATTGCATGAGGGGGCATGTTAAATATGAAGTATGTGCTTTCAGCCAACAACTTAAGTTTTTTAGATTGTTGGTTCTTGGCAAGTATTTTTATTTTAAAATATAAGTGTTACCAAAATATAAAAAAAAGCTCTTAGCTGCATAACTTTGCTTTTCTTTTGATTAGATTATTTTTATTTAAGGATGTTATCTCTTTTTGATGAGCTAACGTAAAAACGAACTACTGCATATACCTAATGAGATGCACTGCGAATGATTTCATATCCCCCTTTGTCCTGTAGACGCATACTTTTGGCAGTTATATGTTTGTTTATGATTTGTTCCATTGTTCTTTACTAAAGTTGTACATTTATTGTTCCCCCCATCATCTCTAATATCTGAAACTGTAAGCGCAGGCAAAAATTGATCAGCTTAAGTCAATGGGTCCTGTTATTTTGAGTGGAATTATGAAGTCCCTTGACAACTATTCAAGTTCAGAAACAGGTTTGCTTAAGAAATTAAGTTCTTTTTAAAGTTATTTGAATAAAATAAGTTTATTTCATATTCAATTTTTAACAATTGACTCAGATTCCAGTGTTCGGGAGGTCAAAACTTATGCTTTTCAGGCAATTGGGTTGCTTGCACAGCGTATGCCTCACCTTTTCAGGTCCCAATCTCTTTATTTGTCATGGCCACAGTTTTTACCTTTTTTTAATTATTTGTATTGCCTCTTTTGGGACTTATTTGCAGGGGTGGGACCATATAATATGGTTTAGGAAGCAGAACATTGCAGCCCACTTGGAATAAACAATTTATAATATAAATTTTTTAAAAGACTAATAATGTAGTTGATAGCTCTCCACCTTCATGCCTTGTAAAAGAGATTGACAATTGTGCCACTTAATTGTTTCAATACAGTATACTAAAATAAAGCATAAAAAACAGGTTCAGCCAAATTTTTTTTCCTTCCATTTTATTGTTTTCTCTGCCAAACTTACCTTGAATTTATTGTGATATGGATTGAGTTACATCCCATGCCTACTGCTCTTACGTGACAAGAGAAGAGAAAAGCATGTAAAATTATAAGAATGATTGAAACTAAACCATTGACCTCTATGAGTAGGAAAGCAGAGCAATGGGTATTGGGCAGAAATGAAAGAACTGAATTTTCGAAGGAGATAATGAAAAGAGAGAGATGAATTGGGGTGACAAATTGCAGGGTAAAAATATGTGGGATGTGAAGGCAACTTTCTCTATTAGTTCATTTAATTTTTTTTTAAAAAGCATTGGTTAAATACTTCAAGTGATAGTCATGTGGTTATTTTTATATATGTTTAGAGGGGGCACTACCAGAGGTTTTGGGAGGGCAATTACTTATGGTCATGAACCAAGTAACCAACTATCCTAAAAACTAACCTGTTTGGTTTCAAAAAATGTTTTCTGTTTTGGTTGTGTTTTCACTTTTAACTACAAAAATGCCACCATGTTTTCACCCTGTTTTTTGTTTTCAAATATTTATAAAGGAAACAATGAAAACAGTAACAAATTGTTTTCACTTTTTCCTATACAAATATATGAAAACAAGAAACAAAGTGAAAATAAGGTGGCATTTATTATTTTCATTGTTTCCTATACACACATTTGAAAACAAGAAACGAAGTAAAATAAGGTGGCATTTTTGTAATTAAAAGTAATAACAAAAAATGAAAACAAAACATTTTCTGAAACCAAACAGGTCCTTAAGTTGGTAGGTGAATATACATGAGTGATTTTTATATTATATCTTTAATACGCTCCCTTACACGAGTCCTTTGGGCTTGAAGCATGCATACTACACATGTCCACCTACCTTGTGCTAAAATTCAACTTTTTATTAGAAGAATGGGGGCGAAAATGATTGAATTATAGACTTGGCCATAGAGGTTTTGATACCATGTCATGAACCAACTATTCCAAAAACTGAAGTTGTTAGATGAAGATACATGAATGATTTTTATATTATATCTCTATTCTCTAATTCTTACAATGTGCATATACATAATAGACAAAAAAAGGCGTGGGGGTGCACTTGCTCATGCAATCAATAACTTAGGTCCTCCCTAGTTTATAGTATATTCGTTTGACATATGATTCAAAATCCATGTTTAAACTTATTGTTAGGTCTTTCTACAATGCGATTGTGAACACTTTTGTTTGGACAGTGGTCCTTAGAAAATAGTTCTCTATTGTTGAATTGTAGGCCTCACAGTGCCCTTCCTCCTGATCTGTGGATTACATGTTTTTGAAGTTTCTAGACATTTTTTATAAGGATGCTTTATAGGTTTAAAATTGCTTATCATGATTTCTTATGTTCAATGAGTTTGTCCAGGCTCTTGAATTTTTTTGTCAATCCATTTTATAAGTCTTGGTAAAAGGAAGGATAGGAATACAAAGTCATTTGGAAGTATAATATGAGAATGCTTCCTTCAAATCTTTTACGGGATGTAGTTGTTTTATTTGTTTCCCTCGGAGTGCTTACACATAGTTTCCTTGCAGAGTTCTCTTCTTGGTTTGCAAAGGGATTGGAATAGGATAGTTCTCAAGTTAATTTTTTTCTGTTTGTTTTAGGATGGTTTCTTATTGCTTTTCTATTCATTTCTCATTTTTCAGTGAACAGATAATAGTTTTTTAGAAAAAGACAATTGAATTGCTTGAGTCAGGTCCTGTGTGAGTTGTATTTAGTGATTATTAATAGAGCTGTTCCCTGTTCTTCCAGGGAAAAAATTGACATGGCTGCTCGTCTTTTTCACACATTGAAAGCTGAATCCCAGTCTCTTCGTTTTGTTGTTCAAGAAGCCACAATATCTCTAGCTGCAGCATACAAAGTATGTATATTTGTCTGTCACTTTTGTGGACTTATTTCTTATTAATGCTCTTTGTAATGGAAGATGTATTATGACTCTATCTGATATGGGCTATTTTGTCAATTGTAGTCACATGGTTGATATTTACCTTGCTTGCATCTATGGTACAGGACAACACATTTTGTAGCATGTATCTTTAGATGTTTTGACAATTAAAATTATACCCTTGGATAGCTATGATGAACTTCTTTCGTTTTAGGTACCATTTGATTTTAGTTTTGATCTGAGTGGATTCATTGTCCTTTATTCTTGTCTTCTTTGCTTCTAACAAAGTTTTCTTTAAAAGAAGAAAACGAGAGTATAGTTAATTTATAATTACAGTAATCATTTCAACATATTAATGTTTCCCCATTGTATCTTGCCTACTTCTTCAAGGATGTCTGCAGCATATTATGTGGAAAAGTTCTGTTTCTCTAGTTGTTGCTCCTCTGATTGTATTTATTAAAATTGTGCATCAGTAAAGCTTAGTAGTTTATGGTTGCATAGGTGTGATGTTGGTTGAATTGAATTCTTTTTATTGCTTAGAATTAGAAAGTAGTTACACAGTTTTTTTGAGACTCCTTTTGTTTTATGGGCTACATTGTGTTACTCTTTCACAAACTTCATGTCATAACTCCGGAATTCTCTCCAAAGTTTAAGATGTTAGGTATTGGCCCAAGAAGTAATTTTGTACTCTGTTTCCAAAGTTCACATCATGCTCTTACTTTTGGACTTTTGGTTGATTTGAGACTTTACCCTCGTTTTACATTTTTTATTGACTGTATTATCTTGGGTATCAGGAAGCCCCGTTAGCTGTGTTACAAGATTTGGAGACGCTTCTACTAAAAAATGCTCAAGTGGTATGACACACAACTTGCTGGCCTTTTCCTCTCCTTAGGGACTGTATACATATAAATTACTTTTTTTAGACGAGTTCATGGTGTACCTGTATTTCTTATTTGTTCCATCTTCATATGTATGTATGTTTGTACGCATGTGTGTATGTATGTATTTTCCTTGGACTCCCAAATTGTGAAATATATTTTTCAAGAACTTAATTGGATGGGGTTGTGTTTATGGCCTCTCTTTGTAGTTCTGGGCATGGTCCCTGTTTGATACTTTTTTGAGTTTTAAGTTTCGTAGTTTTGTTTTAGTTTTTTCAAAAATATATCATACCTTTAAAACTTTTGATCCTTCCAAGCTTTGTATTTTCTCCTATATCCTCTCAAATAATTTTTTTATATAAAAATATTTGGAAAGAAGTTTCAAAGTAGCACTGGCCCATGGTGCATTTGACTTATTTGCTTTTTCATCTGGACATATAAGTATGACTTGTTACATTTTAACCGACCTAATGAAGTTTTGTCATTTGATATATGTGTGGTGTGTTACTGTAAGGAAATAGCTGCACATTTATCTTTATACTGCACAGCATCAGCTACAATTGTAAGAGTTTTTTTTGGTGTTTGGGGAAGAAAATTGGCTTTGTCTAGGATATTTTCTATGACATCTTATGCTTTCTTTGGTTGGAGTATAATTTTCGGATTTTTCAATAGAAGTCCTTGACCTGAGATGTGCTTTGAGGTAGGATTGTTTCAATAGCTCATCACTTCACATGTTTTCTTTCACTTTCAGGGCTCATTTTATTAGGTATACAGAGGAATTGTAGTACTTTTATAAGTTTTATTTACTACTACAATCTTTGTTATTGTTATTTTTGGCTTTATTTTGTTCTTTTTTTACCCTCCAAGCAAGATGCCTTTTTCTATTATTTTTTATTAGCTCGTAATAATATCCTTCTTTTATCCAAATAAAATTTTAAAGGGGTTTTAACAGTAACTTGCTTTGTGGTGATGACAGGAGGAAAGTGAAGTGCGATTTTGTGCTGTAAGATGGGCAACATTTTTGTTTGATTTTCAACATTGTCCAAGTCGTTTTATTTGTATGCTAGGAGTGGCAGATGCTAAATTAGATATCAGGTATTATTGCTGACATTGTTGATGAGTTAAAACACATGGTCTTTTTAAAGGGTTTACAGACATGTTGAGGGGTTGCCTAGCTTTTCTTCAGTGTTTTTTTTCTTTATACTTTGTTGTTTGTGTTTCCTTTTACTTTAAATAGGCTCCTAATTATCCTCCTAAATCTCCGTATTTATCTTCTCTTTGTCTTATTTGAATTTCTTCTTTTATTGAGAAAAGTTAAAAACTCTTCTGTTATTGTTGCATGCCCTTCTATGAAAAAACTTTTAGGCTCTTGCTTGTATATTTGTTTCCCAAAGGAGGTGGAATGAGAGAATGAATCCTTTATACCATGTTTCTTCATTCAATCTATCATCAAAACACTGTTTGCCTTGTTTTCACCTTGCAAGTCTCACGTCATAGTTACTACATAGCATGTGTGCAACCGACAAAACCATAATTGCACATTAAATATATTGCTATGCATTGCATTGCATTTTTATTCTATTTTTTCAAGACTGCTTTGTCTAGTAGTATTTCTTATTGATCAGAACTCCATGAACTTCAGAAGAGGACAGATGAAAATGTCTTAATTTTTAACAAATATCTATCTTTAATTTGTTATGTCCTCAGCATGTATGACTTTTTTAGTAATCAGTGACTCATCTTCCTTTGATGCATTTTTTGTTGATGTAAACAATTACTTTTGTTCCACAGTGATGATTTTTTAACATTATTCATTGGATAACGTGTAAAAACTTCGTGTTGTAATTCTAGCTCTATTTAGGTTCCTGGGGTGATTTAATTTTGATGTTTTGTACCTGAAGTCTTATAACTGATCATATGTAGCTTCATTTAACTTGAAATTAAGTTTTCTTTTCTGGTTTGAAACAGAGAAATGGCACTTGAAGGCCTTTGTCTTCTTAAAAGTGAAAGTCAAATTGTTGGTCTTAAGTATCCCAAACTTGGTATGATGCTGGATTACATTCTTCAGCAACAGCCGGAGTTGTTAGAGTCCACTGGAATTAGGGAACAAAACCTTCTTTTTCCTTCAAATACTTATGTGGCAATGATTAAATTTTTGTTGAAGTGCTTTGAGTCAGAGTTGGAGCAGAACAAGTCCTTAGAAAAATCATCTGAATTTCTGTCTTCCGTGAAGACATTTTGTTTGCTCCTGGAACATTCTATGTCATTTGAAGGCTCTGTTGAGTTGCATGTTAATGCTTCCAAGGCATTGCTTATAATAGGATCACACATGCCAGAGGTCAGTGGTTAGAGTTTCTTGATTGCTTTCTTCCTTGTGTTCCTTCTGACTCATTTGTTGATTATAGGTGGTAGCATCATATTATGCACTAAAAGTTTCGTGGCTTAAGCAACTACTAAGTCACGTGGATTGGGAAACTCGTGAATCCATTGCACGTTTACTTGGAATTGTGTCTTCTGCTCTTCCTATCCCTACATCATCTGATGTTATTTCTGAATTGACTTCCTTATTTAGCCAAACACACAAGTCAAGGTTCATATACTTGAACTGTAATTTTTTGATCTATTTCTGACAATCATTCTTTTTTTAACATATTTTATATGTGCTTTTGTTGATAGGTTTGAGACTCAGCATGGTGCACTTTGTGCAATAGGATATGTAACTGCAGAGCATTTGTATAGAACACCTTCTGTAAGTTCAATTTTACTGCATGTTTCTTAAATTAGTAAATGGATTAGAACACATATATAAAGAAGATTAGGCTGGGATTGTTAGAAACTTAGAATATAAAAAAAATATCTTATAATATCTAAATTGTATCCCAAGAGTAGGGTACTTAGATTATCCCATAGGATTGTTTCCATATTTTCCTTGTATATCATGTTTTGTTTTCTTATTTAGTTAGGATTAGGAGTCTACTATTAGTATAAATAGGATTAGTGCTTTGTCTTTTGTGATTACACCCAACAAATCATTCATTTTATATCAATACAATTTTATTATTCTCATAATTAATTTTCCTCTTTCTATACCTTAAAGACTAAATCCTATAATTTCAACAAGGATCAATTGACGCTAAGTTCAAGATTTGATATTTTTATGTTTTTAGATACCTTTGCATAGAATGTTAATTCTATAAGTATGACCTATGAGTCCAGTGTAAATTAGATTTTGATCATGATCACCATGCATTTTGAGCAAATGCCTTTTCTATAGTTTACTTTATCAGATGAAACTGAAATCTCAGTTGTTGGGTAATAATCATGTCATTGTATATGATATACATATGTTTGCATTTGTGTATATACAAAAATCTTGGCAGATGCCAGTAATATTGCTCCAGAATACACTTAGATGCCTGGTTGATGTGGTTAACTCTGAAACTTCTGCACTGGCTGCTGTTGCAATGCAAGCACTAGGTCATATTGGACTGCGTATTTCATTACCTCCACTTGATTCTAATTCAGGTAAAGATAATTCATATATGCTGACTAACTTCTTGTTGGACCAACAACTGTGCGGTGTGTTGAGCTATTATAGGAGTGTCTGATTGATCTGCAGATGGAATTCTGACAATTTTACATGATAAATTGAGGAAGCTTCTCTTGGGTGATGACATTAAAGCAATACAAAAGATTGTTATATCCATTGGACATATATGCGTAAAAGAAACATCATCTACTCAGCTAGATATGGCCCTAAATTTGATATTCAGTCTTTGTCGATCTAAGGTAATCTAGATTCTCCATCTTCCTCTTTATATGATTTGCTTGTTATGAGTGACTTATGTTGGAGTACTTGTTTAGTTTGGCGTTCCTTTTTCTTTTTGTCTCCTTTTTCAATTTTTTTCTCCTTTTCCTTCCCCCTTTCTTTCTTATGTTGTGGAGAAGCTAGATATAAGTTTTTTTTGGATGCCTTGGCCTTGATTGAGACCAATTCCAAGGGGTAGTTTTTGTTTTACTTTTGAGCTAAAGTATCCACTTATGCCCCCCCCCCCCCCCCCACATGAAAAAATAGTTTTTGCAACTGAAGCGTGTCACATGTATGTAACTAAAATTTCAGGTTGAGGATATTCTCTTTGCTGCTGGGGAGGCTCTTTCTTTTTTGTGGGGTGGTGTTCCTGTCAATGCTGACATAATTCTCAAAACTAACTATACTTCACTGTCGATGGCTTCAAATTTTCTGATGGGAGATTTGAACTCTTCTGCATCAAAGAAGTGTACTAATGGACAAAGTGAATATAGTGAAGATTATCATGCTTCCATGAGAGATGCAATTACCAAAAAGCTCTTTGATGTTCTTTTGTATAGTAGCAGGAAAGAAGAGCGATGTGCTGGAACTGTCTGGCTAGTATCACTTACAAAGTACTGCGGCAACCATCCTACTATCCAACAAATGCTTCCAGAAATTCAGGTTTTGCATTAAGAAACCAAGTGTTTTCCTGTTTTCTTCCCGTCTTTTTTGTTATCTGTCAAGCTTCACTTGTGGTATTGTATTGTTTTTCAAGGTCATATGCACTGAGCTCATAAAGATTTTGTTTTCCTTCAATTTAAAGATATGTCTGATGGTTTCAGTTATATAGTTGCCCTGTATTTAGTTTTCATATTTGTGTGTGAAAAAGAAAGTAGAAATTCCAGGGAGCAGTTTGTGCGAAATATTGATTGAACATGGCTGTTGATCCTTGTAGTTTTCCTTTGGCTTTGTTCAAACTTACGCAGAGTCCTTTCGGGATTTTATTATAATGATGTCGGATTGTTTATTTAGATTCAACTTTATCACCTTTAGTGCTGTTGAATTTGAATTTCTATGTTTTTGTGTGTCTTACTCAGACCACACATGCTGTATTTATAATATGTATGCAATAAATACATAAGAATATGATTGCTAAATCTAATCCTAATTAGCAACTAATTAGGGATTGTACAGCTAATTATTATTTAGCTGTTACTAATTTAAAACATGTGACTAATTCTAACACTCCCCCTCAAGCTAAAGCTTACTAAGCTTTAAGCTTGTTACAAATATATCCATATTAACAAAAGTGAAGATAATAAATCGCGGGCCCAGGTAGATTGCACTGGGAAGCCGTGGAGACAGGTAGATTGCACTGGGATAGCCACGGGGCCAGGAAGATTGCTTTGGGTAGCCTCGAGATATATTTCTAGGTTTTGAAAAAATCATGGGTAACCGCAAACAGGAGAGAAAATGCATCCAAAATGGAAAGGACCCAAGTACCAGACATGAACTAGACAAAAGATGCCCAGATCGGGATAGAGGACGGAAGGGTGAGTCCGGTGGTGGTGAGATCGGCCAGAAAGGTGGCCGGATGCGCTGCCACGCGCGACAGACGGCGGCTGGCAACAGAAAAACGCGCCGGCGAAGCTAGGGCGCGTCAGAACGCCGTTCGAGGCGGTTCTGGCAGCGTTGGACTCGTCTTAGAGGGGCGACTCCAGCGGTGTGGTCGCTGGTCGGAATCGTTGCTGTCTCCGGCGATGGCAGACGGCTGCAGCGGCTGAAGACAGCGGAAAAACGTCAGGAAAATGTTGAAAACGAGCCGGAAAAGACTACACGGCGGAGGAGAGCGACTGATGGCACTAGACAATGGTGTCAACGGCTGAAAAGGGTTTGAACCTAAACAACGTTCCATACTTGGGAACTCGGCAGCGGAAAAGTGATGAAACAGGTCACGGTGGATGGTACCGCTTTGATACCATGTTGAATTTGAATTTCTATGTTTCTGTGTGTCTTACTCAGACCACACATGCTGTATTTATAATATGTATGCAATAAATACATAAGAATATGATTGCTAAATCTAATCCTAATTAGCAACTAATTAGGGATTGTACAGCTAATTATTATTTAGCTGTTACTAATTTAAAACAACATGTGACTAATTCTAACAAGTGCCAAAGAAGCAGTGCACAGTCAAGGAATAAAGGCCTTTGTTTTGTTGTATAATATCTCTTTGATTTTGAACCGGGCCTAACTCAACCCCAAAAACTAGCTTGTAGGGTGAGGATTGCCCAAGACTTATATACTTTTAATTGGCCTTAGCTCTAGGCAATGTGAGACTCTAACACACACCCCTCACGCCCAGGGCTGGACATCTGGAGCGTGGACAACTTAACGGGTGGCGACCATAACAACGGATCATCTAGGATAGACTCTGATACCATCTTAGATTTTGAACCGGGCCTAACTCAACCCCAAAAGCTAGTTTGTAGGGTGAGGATTGCCCAAGGCTTATATACTTTTAATTGGCCTTATCTCTAGGCAATGTGGGACTCTATCTAACAATATCATTACTGAACTTGTATTCCTTAGGTTGGTCTATCTTTTAGGTTTTAATAGTTTTAATTTTGAAAGTGCTCATTTGCCAGATATTAAATGCACCCCACATCACCAATGGGGTTGTTGTTAATACTTGATATCGGGGATTTTTAATTTTGATTGCAAGAAGGTTACGATTGGGTGAATTTGTCTTTGAACTTTTGGGAGCAGGTAGAGGAAGTAGTTCTGTGATTGTCTCTTTTGTTATGGTTTTAAGCCATTGTTAATGAAAAGCCTAAATTCTGATTTAGAGGTCATAAGGGTGTTAGGCAATGAATTATTATGGTTGTTGATGCATTGAGTCCCATTATCTCATGAGATCGGGAAAGGTACAAATAGAGGTATAAGTGTGAATTCTGCAGATTCAATTGTTTACCTTGTGAAGCCTACGGAGAATTTGTAGAATATTGTGCCCTTGTTAGCAGAGTTGGTTGTATGATAATGTGAATCATCATGCCCTAGTTATTCTTCTATATGAATGATTTCTAAATTCAGCTACGAGCTATTAGTGTATTTCAAGGATTTCCCATGGATGGCAATCTAAGTTTTCTTTAGTTTTGTGATCCTATTGTGCAGGAGATTTCCACGAGATTGGTGGTTGGAAGGATTCATTATACATTGGGTTTATATTCTTGGCACCCACATAATTGATTAAATATATGTTGAATATTCTAACTAGTATGTATGCTTGTTTTAAGCAGTGTTATCCGACCTAAATGGCTAGTTTGATTTGGCTAATTGAGAAAACAGTTCACTGTCCTCTGTCCAATTGACCCTTAATAACGGAATTAGATAGAAGTAGAACTAGTCAAACTTTACATTTTCCCAGTGGGCAATTTGGAGCAGATATAGGTTTATGCTACAATTATACACTTGGCAATAGTGGGGTTCATACCTAGGTTTCAAAAGAGAAGTGCATGGCTACTTATCATCAGGGTAGGTTGTCTATTATTGATAAGGGTGGCAGACAATTGCTTATATAAATCTTTTACTGGGCAGGGTTTTCTGAGTCTAGGGTTTTTCCTTTGAGCTTGGAACAATTTTTATCTATTAGCTTTACAGACTTTTGACTATCATACAAAGAGATGGTTCTGCATGTGCATGAGTGACCATTGATTAAGGTAATTTGGGGTTTAGGTCAGTTTTTGTTCCATGTTAATATTCTAAATTGTGTTGCTGTGATTGATATAATTGAACTTTTCGTCTTGTGAAACTACGAAATTTGTCAGGTAACCAGGGTATTCTTATACTTGTTTTATATGATGCTTTTGACACCATATCCATTTTGTAGCAGCATCTTGGAACTTAAGTTCAATAGTTGTCATGTAAATGCAGGAGGCTTTTTCTCACCTTCTTGGTGAACAAAATGAACTCACACAAGAGTTGGCTTCTCAAGGCATGAGTATCGTGTATGACCTTGGTGATGAATCTATGCAAAAGAATTTGGTGAATGCACTTGTGAGTACATTGACTGGGTCAGGGAAACGGAAAAGAGCTATCAAAGTAAGTTTCTATTTTTTTTTTTGAGGAATAAGGCTTGGTCCTTGGTGTTATTTTTTGTTCTCATCTTCCTTTAATTCTCTTTTTTCTTTTTCAAAATTATATTCCCTAAGTTTTGATGTGCAGCTTGTTGAAGACACTGAAGTATTTCAAGCTGGAGCTCTCGGTGAAAGCATTAGTGGAGGGAAACTGAACACTTACAAGGAGTTGTGTAGCTTAGCAAATGAGATGGGACAGCCCGACTTAATTTATAAGTTCATGGATTTGGCAAATTATCAAGCTTCTCTTAATTCGAAAAGGGGTGCTGCTTTTGGCTTCTCTAAAATAGCAAAACAGGCAGGGGATGCTCTCAAGCCACATTTACATTCTTTAATTCCAAGGCTTGTACGCTACCAGTATGATCCTGATAAAAATGTGCAGGTAAGTGCCATCACTGGCGGAAAATCACTGGCCTCGGTTTGTATATTTAACCTTGCTATGTACCTATACAAAACAGTAAAGGAATGCATGCACTGAAACTGAAGTATAGTAGCATTAGCATCGTTTGTCCAATGCTTTATTTATTCAGCCAGAAGTCAAAGCATTAAAAAAATGATGCTAACATAATTTCTTAGCTTTTGCTTCATGAATAATTCCCTGCTATTCAGCATGTACAGGAAAAACAATCATCACATTTCTTTTTCAAATAAAAAGTTTCTTATGTTCTGTATCTAATTATTTTGTCACCATGCTGTGCCTCTGCCCTTTTGACATAAAAAACTTTCAAATTTTCATTTATAAGCCAGTATTGAATCTAATTCTTACCAAAATCAACTCTAGTGGAATCCAAAAAAATTCTACCTAATTTCATTTTCATCTATGATAGAACATAATAGTGTTATATGATTCCATTGTCAAACCTTAAACATAAAAATATATTGGTTAGGTTCTGGTATCATGTGCCATGTAATATTTTCTTTTTAACTCTCAAATAAATCATCTCTTTTTTCAGACAGACACGTTATGTATGATACTCAATGAGTATATGAATTCTCATTTTCACACAGTTAATTAATTTTTTTGGCTTATTGCATTTTGTTATTTTTCTGTTTAGGATGCAATGGTACATATATGGAAGTCACTAGTGGCCGACTCGAAGAAAACCATTGATGAAAACTTAGATCTCATTATTGATGATTTATTAGTTCAATGTGGGTCCAGGCTTTGGCGGTCACGTGAGGCATCATGTCTTGCCCTTGCAGATATTATTCAAGGACGAAAGTTTTATGAGGTCATTAAGAGTACTTTTGTTTTTCTTCAGTTTAAAGAGCACACTCAAAGTTCTCAGTGAACTATTCTATTATAGAAAAGAAATCTTCAAAATTATAACAATTGCATGTGGCAACCTAAACCTCAGTCACTATTGTGCTGAGGCTCTCTGTAAAAAACAGCAAAATTTTGGTGTTTTGCTATTCCTGTGGGTTTGTAATGTTTGTCAAGGGAGGATAGTGCCAGTGCTTCTGGTCACATGTGCCTTCCTTCCCATTTTTTGTGGGCTTTGTTTACCTAGCTTTTATGCTGGTGTCAAAGTATGGTTTATTTAGGGGACTTTCGATTGTTGATTTATAGAGGTATTGGTGAGCTATTTATATTTGATGTAATATTGTTCTGTTTCCTATGTTTTGTTTTTCCTTGTGTTTGATCTAGGAGGATTTCTTATTCTCCTTGTGTTCCTCTTCTTTCTATTCACGAAATCTTATATACAAACAAAATATAAGGCCTATATTCCAATTTTTAGTTGCAATCTAATTGTTGCTTATGCTTGAAACAGAACCAGAGTCGTGTATCTTATCTACAGAAATAAACATTAAATTGCATAAAATGTATTTGTGAGAGAAAAGACACTTTGATCTTCTAGTAGTCAGGTTATATGTGTATAAAGATTCAATTAGAAGATAACATCAAGATAAAAAAGTGAGATAAAAAGTAAAAAACTGGGACAATATGAATATATTAGAAACTGAGATCGGTTGATTTTACTATATCTGGAGCATCTCAACGTGTCTTTATTCTTATTTCTATGCTTTTCTTTCATCTTGCACCACCCACAGGTTGAAAAGCATTTAAAAAGATTATGGTCAGGAGCATTTCGTGCAATGGACGACATAAAGGAAACTGTCAGAATTTCTGGTGAAAAACTATGCCGTGCTGTAACTTCATTGACAACAAGGCTCTGTGATGTCTCTCTAACTGATATGTCAGATGCTCGCAAAGCAATGGATATTGTTTTACCTTTACTGCTTGCAGAAGGTATATTAAGTAAAGTTGACAGTGTTCGGAAGGCATCAATTGGAATTGTTATGAAGCTTACGAAGGTTAGGAATATCTCACTATGCCATTAACTCTTCTACCCGTGTTCATGAGCTTTCTTTTCTTTTTTCTTACCTTTTAATCTTCCACCAGATGGTTAATGTGTGTATATTCACATCACGGTATTCTTTGTAGTTCAAACCTTATCGTTGTTTGTAAGGATGTATTATGTTTGCGTGACTCAAGTATATATATTTGGAGCATAATGTAAAAGTATTTAAACAGATTTTTTTTTCTCATTTGTTGTTGGAAATGACAATTGATATTTTTTTTGGCTTCTTTAATCCCTGTGCCAATGATTTTTCAAGTTTGGTGCTTTTGGAGTTTGGACACAGAGAAATGGGAGGGCCATAAACTTACTAATGTTTCTTTTTTATACACTATTTTCTTTTTTTAATTTTTTAGGAGTATAGCTTATCCTATCCTCTTATTCTTTAAATGTTTTTAACCAAAAAATAAAATAATTAATTAAAATGATAACTGTTTGTAGAATTTATTTCCCAGTAAGCATCATTGGTGCTGACCTGTACATATAATACATTACAAGTTTAGATAGCATACTTAATTTTGGATGTGTTTTTTTGTCTGTTTGGGTGTTAGTTTTTAATTTCTACATCATGAAATTTCTAGGTTGTCTTTTGACTTTGTTTATGTGATTGTGATTGTATAAGATTAATAATTAATAATTGATGATTATGGAAGTAAGCTATATTATAGTGCTGTTATTCTAATAAGTTCTTCTGCTGTTGAAACAAATCTGAGTGTTTCTTGTCATTGTCTATTTTCAGCATGCTGGAACTGCAATCCGTCCACATATGTCTGATTTAGTGTGCTGCATGCTTGAAAGTTTATCAAGCCTAGAAGACCAAGGGCTCAATTATGTTGAGGTTTGGTTGAATGATGTATTCAATTCTTGCATGAGTTCACTTATTAATTCTTGTTTATCCATATGTTTTTATGTTGTCTCCTTTTCAGCTTCACGCAGCAAATGCTGGAATACAGTCAGAGAAGCTTGAAAGTTTGAGAATTTCCATTGCCAAAGGCTCTCCTATGTGGGAGACTTTAGACTCATGCATAAAGGTTGTGGATGCAGAATCCTTGGACACATTGATCCCACGACTTGCTCATTTAGTGCGATCTGGAGTGGGCCTTAACACTAGGTTTGTTTTTAATTTATTATGATATCTCATGCATTTTCTTTTGCATTGTCTGCCTTCTTAAACTGTCTCGGATAATTTTTTTGTTCTTGTATTTTCCCTTGAAAATTTGAGGAGTTTATGTTGATTCAGAGAGGGTTTGGTAGAAAAGGACTGTAGGTTTTGTGTAGATCAGTAGATGCTTGATGTTTGCAATGTTTTCCATATTAATTTATCATCATCCTTATGATGCTGATGTTCAAGCTTTATTGTTTTGATGTATTTGCTCATGTTCCTTTGCTTTTACTTTTTCTTGTTGTGGGGAATATTCTACCCTAAAATTAAGTACTTTCAATTTTTAGTAGTCTACTACGAAAAAATTGTTTCCTTATTGAACAAGAAAAAGCAAAAGAAATTTATTCGAACTGTATTATTTTTTAGAGGGAGCTGTTTCATTATTTTATCTTAGATTTTGGACCGAGCCTAACTCATCCACAAAAGCTAGTTCGTACTGTGAGGACTGCTAGGGGTGTGTGTTGGAGAGTCCCACATTGATTGGACATCTGGAGCGTGAACATCTACGGGTGGGGCCCAATAATGGATCTAGGATAGGCTCTGATACCATGTCAAGGAACCAACTATCCCAAAAGCTTAAGCTTTTGGGTGAAGACACATGAATGGTTTTTATTCTAACAAGCCCCTTCACGCAAGAGTCCATTGGACTTGAAGCGTGGACAATGCACAAACCAACCTGTCTTGTGTTTATATTAAACTTTTTTTTATTGGAATAATGGGCAACAAGAATCGAACTCTTGACCACTTGGTCATTGAGGCTCTGATACCATCTTAGATTTTGGACCAGGCCTAACTCAACCCCAAAAACTAACTCGTAGGGTGAGGACTGTGCAAGACTTATATACATTCATTTGGCCTCATCTCCAGTCAATGTGAGACTCTCCAACATTTTTATCTAAAATTGATATCAATATCATCCATGGTCCTTGCTATTTTTATCCATGTTTAGGATACTCTACGTTAAGGCCCCATTCGGGATACTGCAATACTGGATAAAAATGGATTGGATAAAATAAACTGTTCTATCACGCCTTATGGAGTGATTGGTGCATGCATCTAATAGGATAAGCTAATCTAGATGGAACATTTTATCATATATTTTCTGTACAGCTCTATCCAGCTCATGTTGCCCTCCTCACCTGTCAGCACTGCCACTATTACATAACTACTCTTGAGAGTTATACTTTTTCATAAAAAAAGAATTGTTTAGGATTATATCTGTGTTTTTGAGAGGTGGATCTTAAAAATATTCTGAACAATAGTATTCCCTCTTTTCTTAAGCAGTATTTGTGTACCCAAATCCCAACACACTTTAGTGTCACTCTCTAAGCTATAAGGACCAGAACCAACCAGAGAATTTATTTTCTATGGTTTAACTTACCATGTGTTTGAATTAGCTTGTTTTGTGCTTGAAATAGATTATAACCAAAACAACAATGATATTCCCACACCCAAACAGTAAACACCCACCGTACACCCCTCATTTTCTTTTTTTTTTTAAACTGTGAACAGTGCATTTTTTTTAAAAATATGAACAGTACCTACTTTTTTTTAAAAAACATTTATTACTGGTTAACTAGATTAATAACCTAGTTAACCACCAACTTATATGGTATTAACCACATGCTCACTTGAAATCAAAATTAAAGGTTTGTCATTTTGAACAGTTATCTAAACTGATATCAATATTAACCACTTGAGTAACTTATTTAACCACGTACTAATTCACAGTTAACCACCTTTAGCCTCACTTATAATTATTAACCAGATTAATAACATATTAACCACCAACTTATATGGTATTAACCACCTGTTCACTTGAAAACAAAGTTCATCTTGAACGGTTATTTGATCATAAGGATTACTACACAAGTAATCATTGAGTATGAATTTATGGTTAATGCTATATAATTTGGTGATTAAGTATGTTATCAGTCTGGTTAATTCACTTTTTGCCTCACTTATAATTATTAACCAGATTAATAACACAGTTAACCACCAACTTATATGGTATTAACCATATGTTCACTTGAAAACAAAGTTCATCTTGAATGGTTATTTGATCATAAGGATTACTACACAAGTAATCGTTGAGTATGAATTTATGGTTAATGCTATATAATTTGGTGGTTAAGTATGTTATCAATCTGGTTAATTCACTTTTTGCCTCACTTATAATTATTAACCAGATTAATAACACAGTTAACCACCAACTTATATGGTATTAACCACATGTTCACTTGAAAACAAAGTTCATCTTGAACGGTTATTTGATCATAAGGATTACTACACAAGTAATCACTGAGTATGAATTTATGGTTAATGCTATATAATTTGGTGGTTAAGTATGTTATGAGTCTGGTTAATTCACTTTGTGCCTCACTTATAATTATTAACCAGATTAATAACACAGTTAACCACCAACTTATATGGTATTAACCACATGTTCACTTGAAAACAAAGTTCATCTTGAACGGTTATTTGATCATAAGGATTACTACACAAGTAATCACTGAGTATGAATTTATAGTTAATGCTATATAATTTGGTGGTTAAGTATGTTATCAGTCTGGTTAATTATAGATATTTTGAAAAAAAAAAAAGGTTACTGTTCATGAAAATTCAAAATAAAAAGAAGTTACTGTTCCAAAAAAAAGGATGCAAGTGTACAGTGGGTGTTTTACTATTTGGGTGTGGAAAAAACATTTTCGTAACCAAAACCTTACTGAGAAAGCTTTTGAAAAAAGTGCTCTTTCTAAAATAATTAATCTAGTCCAAACATGCTATGAGTTATGCACTTATGCTCCCAAAGATTCGTTTTTGTCAACGAGGAGGGATTAATAATTAAACCTTTCCAGTTGTCTGTTGTGTTCCATTTGTGTGCTCATTATAGTCAAAACATGTATAGAGATGTATAGCATGTTTGGTTTTCTGTTTGGAAAGCCGCAAACTGTGGTTTTACTGTTTTAGTAAAGGGTTGTTTCTTGTAGCTTTTGCTCAAACCATGGTTGAGGTTCCAAATGGGAAATCAAATACACTAGTACTTGGCTTGTATACAAAACTTCTTTGATATTTTGACATTTGGTAGTGTCAATCATTCTCATGCATATGGTTTGCTGTGTTCACAAGTAATTTTTGCTTCTCACACAATCTCGTGACGTGATGCACAATTCTAACAGTTCAGATAATTTTCTAATCCTTATAAATGAAAATAAAGTAAATTTCACCTTTGGCTCTGTCTGAGGCACTTTTGTCATATTCATAGGTACTAGTACAAACTTGCTCATAATTAGTGATGCTTTCTGTACCTGTGCAGAGTTGGTGTGGCCAATTTCATTACCTTGTTGCTTGAAAGTGTTGGTGTTGAAATCAAGCCATATGCAAATATGCTGGTGAGGTTATTGTTTCCAGTTGTTAAGGAGGAAAAAAGTACTACCGCAAAACGTGCCTTTGCAAGTGCCTGTGCAAAAGTCTTAAACTATATAGCAGCTTCACAAGCCCAAAAACTTATTGAAGATACTGCAGCTTTGCATACTGGTGACAAGAATTCTCAAATTGCATGTGCATTACTGTTAAAGAGCTATTCATCCATGGCAGCAGATGTTGTTGGTGGATATCATGCAGTCATCATTCCAGTTGTTTTCCTTTCAAGGTTATGAACATTCTTTGATTTTTTTCTGATGTGATTTATTATGTTGATATTTTATAGAAGTCCCATATTATATAAAAAAAAAACATATAATTAAGCAAAAGTTCTTGCTGTTGGCTGCCAGCCACCATCCTTTAGAATGATTTGTTTTCTGTTCTTGATGAACATTGGGTCTATCCTTTCACCTTGAAGTAGTTTATGATGATGTGGTCTTCTTGGCTGCATTATGGTGCTTATGCAAAGACTTCCTTTGTCTAATAAATTGCAGAACTAGCAGGGATTATTTTCTTTGTATGTTTTTCCTTATAATTTTGCTTGTACCAGTTCAATTATGCTCTTTACTGTGGCACTCTTATACTCATCAGTTTCAGAAATAATTTCATATTTTACTAAAAAAAACTTTAAGAATGGAGTTAACAAATATCCAATTGTAGATATGGATTCCATGTAACCCTATTTAGCTCGGATTTGGTATCCTTTTTTTATTGGTAAAATTATAAGAACCTTGGGAGAACCACACCACAAAAGCTAGCTATTGTAGTTGGAGAGCCCAAGGCCTTATAAACCCCACACCGGAATCCCATACTTCCGATGTGGGACTCAAGTCCCATACTTTGCAATTGGATCCTAACATCCCACCACGCTCTGCAGCCTCGGCGCCCACGCGGGCTGGCTGTGCACTAGCCCCTTTGACTAGTCTCGGGCGAACACTGCAATGCCAGCGTCACCACCCGCGCCGCTCGATTGCAGCTGCGAGCCATGGTGGAAAGCTCTGATACCAATTGATAAGAACCTTGGGAGAACCACACCACAAAAGCTAGCTATTGTAGTTGGAGAGCCCAAGGCCTTATAAACTCCACACCGGAATCCCATACTTCCGATGTGGGACTCAAGTCCCATACCTTGCAATTGGATCCTAACATAAAATGTGTATGAAAAACACTAGTTTATGTTCTTCCAGTGATTGCCAAGGACCAACTCTCGTTAAAGTTTAAATGGTTAGGTGGTGGAGGCCTGGGAATAGTTTTATATTTCTTACATAGTGCCATGTGAAAGACCTTTGGTTTATAGCATGGAAAAAGCACCGGCCCAACACATCTTGTTGCTAAAGTTATAATTTAATTTGAAGAATGTGGACTCCATCCTCGAAAGATCAAACCTTTTCAAGGACCCACACTTGCTAAAAGCTTAAGCTATTAAGTGTGGGCGCATAATGGTATTTATATCTGATGGTTGTAAGTGATGTACTATTACTTTCATGTAAACTGCTGTAGGCATCTGAATTATAAAGCTAGATCAGGTGAACTGTCTTTTATTGAATGGTGCTTATTGTAACAAACTAACAAATTCATATTGAATAATAAAGCTAGTACTCATTTCACGTTTGCTAAAAAAACTTATGCAGATTTGAAGATGATAAAATTGTTTCCAGCCTATTTGAAGAACTATGGGAAGAATATACGAGTGGGGAACGAATCACTCTCCACTTATATTTAGGAGAAATTGTTTCACTTATTTGTGAAGGCATGTTATCATCATCATGGGCAAGCAAAAGAAAAGTTAGTCTTGCCTCTTTTTTGCCCTTGATGTTATTTTGATTTAGCCTCATTGCAGTCATTTGTGCGTAGATGTTTGCTTATTTTCTGCTGTTGTACCTGCAGTCTGCACAGGCTATATGTAGGCTCAGTGAAGTTTTGGGTGAGTCTCTTTGTTCTCATCATGAAATTCTGCTTCAGTCTCTCATGAAGGAAATTCCTGGTCGCCTATGGGAGGTAAATTAATGAACTAGTTTACTTTGATTGAGAATGATGCGGCTTAAGTTTTTAAATCTGTCGGAAAAAGTTATTACTAAATATTAATCATAGATGAAATTGCTCAACTTTCACGTGCTTGTTTTACTTAATAGTTACTATCTATGACAGGGAAAAGATGTGCTATTGCTAGCATTAGGTGCTCTATCCACATCATGCCATAAAGCAATTTCTGCTGATGGTTCCACCTCTTCCATTGCCATTCTAAATTTGGTATTGTCAGCATGCACCAAAAAGGGGAAAAAATACCGCGAAGCAGCATTTTCCTCCCTTGAACAGGTTAGAAATTTGTTGTCGGTGCTGCAAAGTAGTTTTAGAAAGCTTTCTCGTTTGGGGTAAATATATTGTTTAAAAAACAATAAGCATCCTTGGTTTTTTAAAAATGTTTGTTTTGTAATAACTGATTTTTACATGATTATTGTCAATGATAATCATTTATGAAATGAATTGGTAAGCCCTATTTTTTTTGTAAAACCTGTCTAGAGAAAAGAATGATTAAATTTACAGAAGAAGTTTGCTTATACTAGAACATGGTGTAAGTGATTAGGATTAGGATATAGGACCCTTCATTTTTAATTGCTACCCCTTACTAGATAAAGCAATATAGGTAGCTTCACCAGGTTGGGCCTGCTTTTACTGAATGTTGAGAACATTATCAGGTATTCAAGAAATAAATAAATATTCAGTAAACAGAAAAAAAGAGACAGCTTGATTAATAACTTACAAGTTACAGACTAAAAGTATTAGGAACTATCAAGTGCTAAAAGAATAAAGATTAGTGACATCCGAAATTGAATTTTGAAACTTAATGAGTTTGATGGCAGAAATGGATAAGTCAAGCTTTAGGAAAAACTACAGCAATCATCAAACAGTGGGTAATGCTAGCATATTCCACATTGAAATTGCACCTATGAGATGCTCAAAAGTCACAACAAAAATAAACTGGATTACTTCTTTATTGATGTCACAAGTACTCTGCAGTCTACTTTTTTTTTTCCTTTTCTGTTCATCCCTAAATACTTGTAAGAATTTAATTAGAAATAGAAAGATAATAATAAAAATAGAGTTGACTGGACGCTCGATATAAAGAAGTTGAAGACAGTAAAGCCTGCAAAACATACTCGGCTGAGCCAATCTTTATTCTCATGTGATGAGAAATAAGAGTCCTGGTGTGGTTCTTGGTGGTTGGAGCCTGGCAGGCTACATGAGCCAGCCCTTAGACTGACTTATTATTTACCAAATAATTCATAAAACTCCTAAAAGATTAGGGAAAGAAAAGAAAAAAGTCATGAAAAACCCAAAAGATTAAGCAAAACATCACATATTCACATTTATAAAAATTATAATTGAAAGTATCCATAACGTCACAAATGCGTACTGATATGTTGGTTAAAACTTTAAATTTTGGATCGGGTCTAACTCAACCCCAAAAGCTAGCTTGTACGTTGAGGATTGCTCAAAACTTATATACTTTTATATGGTGTTATCTCTAAGCAGCGTAGGACTCTAACACCCCCTTATGTCTAGGGCTGGACATCTAAAGCGTGAAGTTTGTAGGACTGGACATCTACGGGTTGCGGCCCAATAACAACAAATCATTTAGGATAGACTCTTATACCATCATATATTTTGGATCAAGCCTAATTCAACCCCAAAAGCTAGCTTGTAGGGTGAGGATTGCCCAAGACTTATATACTATATGGCCTTATCTCTAGGCAATGTGGGACTCTATCAAAAACCATATAAAAAGCACTTGATTGAGGCCGAAGTGGGCCAATATATGTGCTGGATTGTTTAGCTTCTCTCTTTCTAATTTCTTGTTTAAATGAGTTGAACCACAGAATCAGAAAAGCCTTTTGTCTAAACATACTGGGATTTAAATGGCCTAGCATACTTATTTTTTTCAGGTCAAATGGATTGACCTGTGGGCCTTGTCCTCTTTTGACACTACCATGTGCTATCTACAAGTGTTGGTGGATTTTCTTGGATATAAAACCTTTGATGAACCATCACTTAACAGCTTAAGTATCTGGGGGAGTTTGTCCTTGACAGATATATCCATAACAAAGTTAAGAATCTATAGTTCATTTCTGGTTTGATTTAAATTTTAAGTATTTTTGTTTTTGGGGTTCTGGAGGGGGGGGGGGGGGGGGGACAAGAGGCCAGATAAGTAAATTTGTGTAAAACAGCAGAGGATAACTATTTTAGGTGCACCTCTTTTTGTCAGCTAAAACCATAAATGTGACACTACATGTTTATCCTTGACCCATGATAATAACTAGGAAATTCAGTCATTTTTCATATATTTCTTTATATTGATATACTTAGATGCTTAATTTTTCGTGTATGTTTCCAGGTTGTAAAAGCCTTTGGAAATCCAGAATTCTTTATTATGGTTTTTCCCTTGTTGTTTGATCTATGCAATTCAGAGCCCCTAAAGTCTGGGCAAGCACCATTGCTCAGTGATGTTGCTAAAGCAGGTTATGACAAATTCTTATTCTAGATCCTTATTTATATGTCGCAACAAATATTGTTCCTTGTATGAGATTAGTATATAGTTAATGCAGCTAGTCAGTTGAGTTTCTCATGCTAGGTTGGTTTAGTTTGCTACTGATTGTGCAACTAATTAGCAGTGTTATTTCTGTATGATACCTTCTGTAGTCAAGTATCAAGTAATAGTAACAAATACAGTGAAGGCGATGTCATGAGAGTGTTTTTTCTGTAAAATTATGTTCTTAGTCCTCTCTCTTTAACCTGTCTTGTTGCATCCATTATAGCATCTCATAAGTAAGGATTGTGGTGTAGGGTTCTGATTTGGACTATTTTCTTTGTTAGAAAGTTTACTTGACTTTGTCTCTACAAAATATTTCCAGCTTCTATTTTGCTTTAAAGTTGACTTATAACAGACTTAGACTGATTGATTCATGGTATAAAGCTTCTCTCAGTATTATGTGGTTCTGACAGGCATAATTTTTGGGGATTTGGCTCCTCTAATTGAGGGAGTCACTTTAGAGGCTAAAAGTAAACAATTACAGCCATTTATTGAAAAATTAATGACTGAGATTTAAACAACTTCATAGTTTGTTGTAAATGTGCATGTATATAATCACAATCTTAGCTGTTGATTTTTCAATCAATGACTGTAATTGTTTATATTACCCTCTAAAGTAATCTCCTCAGTCCTCACTTTAGACTAGAGGAGCCAAGTCCAATTTCTGGGCTTTGTTACTATGTATTATTTGTTTCCCCAAGAAAGAAAAACTGAAAAAATTAGTATCCAGCAACTTGATGAAAAAGATTATTATTCTTAGTGCAACTGTTAATTGAAAAAATTAGTATCCAGCAACTTACTATACATCTCTTTTGCAGAGTCGGACAGTGCTGAAGAGATTTCTGTTCCACACAACAAAATTGTAGAGTGTTTAACCTCTTGCATCCATGTGGCACATATAAATGATATTCTTGAAAAGCAAAAGAGCTTAATTCACATGTATGCAACATTCCTATTACCTGAACATAAATGGACAGGTATTCTTTATGCTTCATTTCTTGTTTTTCAAATTCAAAGTCCCTCCCGGATTGTTTTGATCTTTATTAAGAAAGCAATCTCTGTGCAGTCAAAACTACTACCTTTTTATCTATCAAGGAACTTTGCTCAAGGCTCCACAATGTTGTAAAGGACTCGCAGGGAAGTCATGAACTCGCTAGTGCAACTTCCCTTGTTCAGGAGGTAATCGAGGTTCACTTTTAGTTGGACTTCTAATAATTCCAGTTCTTGAATGATCTATAATTCAACTTTATTTTTCTTCAGATGTTCCATTCTATATCACCTAAAATACTACATTGCATAAGCACAGTAAAAATTGCGCAGGTACGTCACTATCTTGTTTGCTTGAACATTATTCATCAGTTAGATTTTCTTGCCTTATAGAAAGTACAAAACACTGAAGAGTAATCAGCATTTGTTTGGTATTACTTGTAAATGGGTAAATCTGAACGCTAGCCACATTAGGTGGCTTCAATAGACAACACAATTTATTGGTGTCATGAGCCAGAAGTGCAATTTAAACTGGAAACTCCATATGCACTTAAACGTACTATTTTGAAAAATGGTGACTGAAACATATTTCAAAAACTTATTCTGTTTGTATGTGTACAAATTTGTTTGCCATCAGTTGTATGGAAAGCGATATTTTTATGATAAAATGTTGTATGTAAAGTATTAACAATGCTTGTTACTGTGGATCCAATTTTGTTCCCAAATTTAAGATCATTGGAAGAAAGGATGAAATTGTTTTCACAGTTACAGGGTATGGATAGAAATTAATGAAGCTTGCATCAGTTTGCGGGTGTCTTTCTTCTTTTTCACATGTAGAACTTAGAAGGTTGAAGAAGTCCACACAAGTGAATAAAAGCCCATTAATCTATTTTATTTTCACCCTATCATTAATATAAATGAAAATACAATGGTGTTAAGAAAATTCAATGGATACATTAAAGCAAAAGTAGTCTTGGGAACAAAATTGAAGCAAAATCAAATTTTTAGAACTATCAATTTCAAAGTTTAAAGAACAAAATTAACAGAATGATCGAAATTTAGAGACTAAATTTGTAACTTTTCTTTGCGTGATAATCTTTAGCAAGTTGTTATTATTCCAGTACTCTAATTGGTTGTTCATAATTTTATTTCATCTTCCGCGTTTCATATGCCCAAAATTAGGTTCATGTTTCGGCCTCAGAATGCCTTCTGGAAATCATGAAACTTTCCAAGGACGTGCCTTTAGTTAATGCCATCAATGAAGGATTCAAGGATGAGCTCCTTCATCAGTATGAGATAGAGAAGAATGAAGAGGCCAAATCATTATTAAGAATGTGTGTCACCATTCTTCAAGA
Organism: Sesbania bispinosa; assembly: GCA_026901365.1. NCBI lineage: Eukaryota > Viridiplantae > Streptophyta > Magnoliopsida > Fabales > Fabaceae > Sesbania > Sesbania bispinosa. The sequence continues at coordinate 571,369 of QLOH01000045.1, read as the reverse complement.
CTGGAAACAATAATTTATATTACAAGCTGATAAATTTTTATACATTTATACCTCGTACTTGTTGATAAGGAAGGAGTTTGGTGCAATGGGCAATGGCTCACGTAAACAGGCCATGTTAACAATTACAATTGCATATTTAGATGGTAGACACTCAATTTCTTGTTATGTCTTTCCATATATTTAGCCCCCCCCCCCCCCAATTTACCTTCTCGTGGCTTTATTTTTTGTGTTTTTTGGTTTGTAATTTACTTTTAACAGATTAATCTTATTTTAATTGCAAGATTTTTTAAGGCAACCTATAAGAACTTTATTATAATTTTGGTTCACATGTATTATCATTTTAATGTACTTATAATTATATCAATTTTAAATTAGTTTTTTTTAAAGAACATTTTTTGAAAGAATTTTAAATTTTTTGAAACTTGCGTCCATGTCTTATGTTCCCCTTTAATGTATAAATAAATCTATTTTATATTAAAAAACAAGTTTAATAAGAACATTAGAAGGAGATAAAATATATTAAGATATTATTAATAAAATCACAAAATGAAACTAAATAGAGATATATAGGTATTTCATTTTCTTTAGAAATGCTAATTGTTACGTCATGTAATTTTCTTTTAGTCTAAAATAATGGGAAATTCTAATGTATCCTCTAGTGAGAGGGTTTTGGTACCTTCTTTGATCATTTTAATCAATTTTTCTTAACTTTTTTAAATGGTTTTAGTATTTTTACAGTTACGGGATAATATTTAATTATTAAAATTTGTTTTTTTTAATTTTTTAAAAGACTTTTTGACCCCCTATAACCATTATCATGTATTTTTTATTGTATTCCCTATTTTTCATATTCTCATTTGCAATACACATGTGTCTCATTTAAAATTTACTTTATGTCTTCGAAATAATATGGGATGGAGTACACAACTTGTTCCTATGTAGTTTTGACCTTTGTGCCTCCATTCAATAAAAAAATAACAAGAATGTACAAACACCCTCTCTGGTTGGAGGGTACCAAATTGCGACCCTAAAATAAATTATACTAACTTCGATCCTTTACTCTTTTTATAAGATCATCTTAAGAATTTTGTTTTGATTTTTTTATAAGTTTATTTATAAAATTTTAGATGTATTAGTTTTTTTTTTTTCATCTTTACCTTTCATAATTAATAAATCTTTATAGTTTTCAAGATTTGTTTTATGTGGGGAATTAAATAGAATTTGATTTTAAATAGGGATAAATTTGATTTAGAAGAGATTTTTAAAAATTTATGCGTTAAAATATGTTTTCTTTATATGTATTTTTTAGTCAAAATGAGTCTTATAACTTATAAATTAGTCATTGGATAATATTAGGTTTAGGTTTCTGACAATAAACTTATAAAGTATTTGATAGTTTAAGTGAGTTGTTTAAATATTTATTATGCATTTTATGGTTTATTATATGTCTTATTAAAATGTGAAATCGAAAATTGGCCCAATTAAAATCACTTTACAATTTGTTGGATTGGATCAAATTTACATTTCGATCCAAATCAATTGGATGATCAAATAAAAAAATTGATAATATAAAAGGTATAGTTTTTCTTTCCCTAAACTGTTTCAATCTAATATTTGAACACTAGTAAGTTTATCTTCAGTTTCAATACACCTTTGATTTGAGTTATATCCTTAACCTTTTTCTCTTTCCTCTTACATTTTAGCCAATTTATCTATATACTTTACACTTCCTTAGCGGATCTATCCATAGGTATTACAAACTGATGTCTCTCTTACTCATATATTTCTTAGACCTTCACTTTGCCAAGTTTCTTCAATATTGCCTTTGTACAAAGCTTTATGTACATGATCTTCCTCCTTTGATATCATCAAGTACTTCAACCCGTGTCACTGTTGGAAGAGTGCCATTATTTGTGGAACATGTTTAGAATTAGTTGTTTGTTTTCTAGTATTTTTAATAAACCTATTCTTCAGGGATAAGATTCTTAGTTGATTTATCCTTCTGTAGAAATAGCCATGATATAGTCATGGGTCCTTCTTTTACTCTTTATTTTGTTGCTGTATTGGCTATATAAAGTCATTCATTCCATTGAATAAATTCAAGCTTAAGAGCTATAATTAGTACTGATATCATCTAATCCTAACAGTGGCCTCAGAGCCCACACAAGGGCCTGATACTTAGAAAGCATAATGGAGAATAGCTGAGTGAAACACATGGTTGACGACAATAGCTTCCTCAGTATTCCGAAGTTTGATGGAGACTATGATCACTGGTCCATGCTAATGGAAAACTTGCTGAGGTCAAAGGAGTACTGGAGCGTGGTGGAGCAAGGCTATGAAGAGCCTAAAACATTGGCGTCACTCACAGCAACAGAACGACGAACCTTGGAGGAGCAAAAGTTAAAGGACTTGAGGGCAAAGAATTATCTGTTTCAATCTATTGACAAGAATATTTTGAAAACAATCACCAACAAAGCCACCTCCAAAGCACTCTGGGATTCGATGAAACAAAAATATCAGGGGAATGCTCGAGTTAAACGAGCTCAACTCCAAAGGCTACGCAGGGAGTTTGAAATTCTAGAAATGCAAAATGGTGAATGCGTGAATGATTATATCTCTAGAGTCATGATAATAGCAAATGACATGAGAGGAGCAGGGGAGATCATGGAGGATGGTCATATTGTTGAGAAGATTCTGCGCACACTATCTGACCAATACAATTATATTGTATGCTCAATTGAAGAATCCAAAGATATCAATGAGATGACAGTAGATGAGTTGCACAGTTCATTGCTTATACATGAACACAAGATAAAACGGAAGGAAGTGACTGAACATGCATTGAAGGTTACAGGATACAGTTCTGCTCTACGAGGTGATCAACAATTCAGTAACAGAAGCAGAGGGCGTGGTGGATACAGAGGCAGAGGCAGAGGCAGAGGCAGATCATTCGACAAATCCACAGTTGAGTTCTATAGATGTCACAAGATGGGACATTTCCAGTATGAATGTCCCACCTATGCTAATTATGCAGAACACACAGAGCTGGACGAAGGAGAAGAGATGTTGCTTATGTCATATGTGGAAATGCAGGGAGCCACATGAGATGAAATATGGTTTCTGGACTCTGGATGTAGTAATCACATGAGTGGAGACAGGAAATGGTTCACCGAGCTTGATCAATCATTCAGACACAGTGTTAAGCTGGGAAATGACTCCAAATTGGATGTCATGGGAAAAGGCAACATTCGAATGAAAATAGATGGACGAGTTGTGGTCATCACAGAGGTATTTTACATTCCTGATCTCAAATCGAACCTGCTTAGCATTGGCCAGCTTCAAGAACGAAATCTAACCATACTGATTAAGAATGGATGTTGTAGCATCTACCATGATATTAAAGGTCTGATCATACAAACTACGATATCTGCAAATCGTATGTTTGTGCTTTTGGCATCTATTCCCTCTGTCTCTACTAATATATCAAAAGCATCTTGTTTCAATGTAACCTCTGAAAATGTCACAAGCTTGTGGCATCAAAGGTTTGGCCATCTTAACATGAAAGGATTGCGGACTTTTGCCTATAGGAAGATGGTTCACGGCCTGCCAATATTGAAGAATCAATCCAAGTTGTGCACCATATGTATGACAGGAAAGCAGAAACGTGATCCTTTTCAAAAGAAAAGCACTTGGAGAGCATCCAGACCTCTACAACTCATTCACTCAGATATATGTGGTGCAATTACTCCTGAATCTCACAGTCATAAGAGGTATATCATTACTTTTATAGATGATTATAGCCGAAAAATGTGGTCCTATTTTTACATGCCAAGTCCGAAGCTTTTGATACATTCAAAAGGTTCAAGTCATCAGTTGAGAAAGCAACAGGATACAGCATAGTCTGTTTGCGCACCGACAGAGGTGGAGAGTTCACTTCATCAGAATTCAATGACTATTGTAGCACAAATGGAATTGCAAGACAACTCACTGCTGCCTACTCACCACAGCAGAACGGAGTTGCAGAAAGAAGAAACCGAACCTTGATGAATATGGTGAGATGTATGCTTGCAGCACGAGATGTTCCAAAGGAGTTTTGGCCGGAAGCAGCAAATCTAGCCACTCATGTTCTGAATAGATGCCCAACCTCAGCCTTGCCAAACATGACACCTGAAGAAGCCTGGAAAGAGAGAAAACCATCAGTGGAACACCTCAAGGTGTTTGGATGCATAGGACATGTTCATGTTCCTGATGTCACAAGGAAGAAGCTGGATGACAAGAGCATCAACTGCGTGTACATGGGAGTCAGTGAAGAGTCCAAAGCTTTCCGAATGTATGATCCAGAAACAAAGAAGATTATCATCGGCCGATATGTAGTTTTTGATGAAATGGAAAAGTGGGATTGGAAGAATTCAGGAGAGACTAATTCTTTTTATCTTATGTGCGAAGAAAATGAAGATTCAGAAGCTGAAAATCAAGCAGATAATTACAGGAAAGAAGAAGTTGTAGGAGATGAGAGAATCAATGTCCCTGAAAGGAAAAAAAGGCCGCCAGTGTGGATGAGAGACTATGAGTTTGGAGCCGGATTGTCAGAAGAGGAAGAAGGAGTGGAGCAACTCACCCAAGAGATGCAGCAGCTTGCTATGTTTGTATCAAATGATCCCACCACCTTTGAGGAAGCAGCCAAAAGTCAGGTATGGAGGGATGCAGTGGAGTCTGAGATTGCAGCAATTGAGAAAAATGGTACATGGGAACTAACAGATCTGCCACCAGGAGCAAAGAAGATTGGTGTTAAGTGGGTATTTAAGACCAAGATAAACGAAAAAGGAGAAGTAGACAAATGTAAAGCTCGTCTTGTAGCAAAGGGGTATGCTCAACAAGCTGGAATTGATTACACTGAGGTATTTGCACCTGTGGCTAGATGGGATACCATTCGACTAACGTTGTCCATTGCAGCTAGTCGAGGATGGAAAGTTTATCAACTCGATGTCAAGAGTGCTTTCCTGCACAGAGAGATAGCAGAGGAAGTGTATGTGGAACAACCGAAGGGATATGAGGTGACAGGCAAAGAAGACAATGTATAGACTAAAGAAAGCTCTCTATGGGCTTAAACAGGCTCCTCGAGCATGGTTTAGCAAGATAGCATGGTTTAGCAAGATAGAATCATACTTTGTCAAGGAAGGTTTTGAAAGAAGCACGTGTGATCACACTCTGTTTACAAAGAAGGAAGGGGGAACAGATGTTCTTATTGTGAACTTGTATGTAGATGACCTCATCTTTACAGGAAGCAGTGAGAAAATGTTGGAAGAATTCAAGAGCTCAATGAAAAGGGAATTTGAGATGACTGATCTGGGATGCATGAGATATTTTCTTGGTGTGGAAGTCACACAAACTCCAAATGGCATTTTTATTTGTTAGAGGAAGTATGCTAACGAAGTACTGGAAAGATTTGGTTTACAAAATTGCTCATCTGTCAAAAATCCAATCGTTCCCGGGTGCAAGCTCACAAAGGATGCTGGAGGGGTGAAGGTTGTTGGATTGGATCAAATTTACATTTTGATCCAAATCAATTGGATGATCAAATAAAAAAATTGATAATATGAAAGGTATAGTTTTTCTTTCCCTAAACTGCTTCAATCTAATATTTGAACACTAGTAAGTTTATCTTCATTTTCAATACACCTTTGATTTGAGTTATATCCTTAACCTTTTCTCTTTCCTCTTACATTTTAGCCAATTTATCTATATACTTTACACCTCCTTAGCGGATCTATCCATAAGTATTACAAACTGATGTCTCTCTTACTCATATATTTCTTAGACCTTCACTTTGCCAAGTTTCTTCAATATTGCCTTTGTACAAAGCTTTATGTACATGATCTTCCTCCTTTGATATCATCAAGTACTTCAACCTGTGTCTCTCTTGGAAGAGTGCCATTATTTGTGGAACACGTTTGGAATTAGTTGTTTGTTTTCTAGTATTTTTAATAAACCTATTCTTCAGGGATAAGATTCTTAGTTGATTTATCCTTCCGTAGAAATTGCCATGATATAGTCATGGGTCCTTCTTTTACTCTTTATTCTGTTTCTGTATTGGCTATATAAAGTCATTCATTCCATTGAATAAATTCAAGCTTAAGAGCTACAATTAGTACTGATATCATCTAATCCTAACAGTCTCTTACTAGCATATTTGTTCTGGATTGGACAACATGTGGAACCATACTACTTGGGCCAACCTAAGCAATGATTTAGAATTACAAATCTGGGATGAGATCTACGCTTTGGGATAAGGCCAAACAACCTTGAGTGCAAAGTAGGACACCATGCCCTCTCGGTGTTGTCTAGGGTGAGACCGTGAATAAATCCTTTTAACCGTTAGATATATTATTAAAATAATAAATGGTGTAGATTTACTACCGGCTACTTGCTAACGAAATGTCAGATTCGTTTACAAGTTATATTGGTATGTGTTGTTGCCCGAAGCCCCTGTTTGGTAGAGTGGAAATGGGGGAGAAGAGAAGTGAGATGAGTGGAAGTGGAGGGAAATAGACCTATTTCCCTTGTTTGGTGGCACAGTGGAAATGAGGAGAAATACACTTTATGGCGGGTTCCACACCAAGGTTTATTTCTCTGCAAAACAGGCGAGAAATGCACTTTATGGTGGGTCCCACACCAACCCCTTTCACATTTCTCTTCTATTTCTCACCTATTTCACTTACACCAAACAACCTACTTTCACATTTCTCTTCTATTTTTCACCCATTTCACTCACACCAAACAACTCTTATTTCTCCTCTATTTCACCTTCATTTCTCTTCTTCTCACTTCTCTTCTATCATTTTTTTTCTCTCCATTTTTCTACTCCCACCAAACAAAGCAGAAGGGTGAAGGTAAAAGGGATCAACTGTGGATGGAAGAATAGCACTGTTGCCTACTCCAACATCATTTCGAATCATTTATTAGGATTTAGGAGCTTGTATTGTCAAAGTTTGTATGCATCTACATGAAAGATAGGAAGGGAAGAGATTTTCTGTCATTTAATTTTTTTAGGAAATATGAATTATAGGAAGGATGATGTGAATAGAAGGGAGCTGACAATCCACTAAGTTTTGAAGCTTTTCATAAAGGAGGACTTTGCATCGTTTTGGATTACAAAAGGAGATCCAAAAATAATATATTAATTAATGCAGGATTTAAAAAAAAAAATGATTATTTAATATTTAAAATTTTGCAGGTTACTTTACCTGTTGTTACAGGTAAAAAACTATGTAGCACCGGTGCTACAACTTTTTGATGACACGGTAGAATTCACCTGCACGATTTTGCTCTCCAAAGAAGGCTGGTCATTGAAGTCTTTTGCGTCAAGATCAGAAGGAGAAAGGTGGGCAGTCAACCATGGATGAAGCTGAATTTCACCGTCTTCTCCAACTCTTCCCTGTTGTCCGTTCTCGCGATTACTGTGTACTTCTCTCTCTCTCTATTCCTTGTGTTGGCGGGTTTAGGGTTTATAATGTTATGGACTCTACTTGATTTTTGATCGGTATTACTCAGCATCAGCAATCTCCCTTCCCTATTGATTAAAGTTTCGATTTTTACAAAACCCATGTTGTGTTTTTCGTATTTTACATGCTGCTTATCTGATACACTGATGCCCATTTGCTTCTACTTTGGTTGAAGATAGTTTTAGATCAACGTATTTGTATAATGTGGAAATTTAAGGTGGAAAGGAAATAAGTACCACAAAAATAATGAGTCTAGTATTAGGTCTTAACAAGGTCCAGACTTAATTGGGTGTGTTTGATAAGTAAGGATATGGTTCCAGTGGTAAATTGGAGGAATTCATCTGTATGATAATTGAAGCAAAGGAAATTTATGAAATAGTGTAGTCTGTTTCAACTAGGCATTGAAATCAGAGGCTTTGGCAAGAGCATTGAGGATTAAATTTGGAAGTGTAGAGTGTTTGCAGGTCTATGTTTAAGGATACATTCATCACTATGGAGATGTTATGTGACAAGGTTGTTTTTATGGATTCTATGTGGGCCCCTTCTTTAAGGGACTCTCTTTTAAATATGCAGCTGCATTGGAGAGCTATGCTGCACTTTCAAGTTTCCTCTTTTGTTGTATCTTTTTTTAATCTTAGTGTGTGTTTGGTAGCGTTTGTCTGGATTTTCGTTTGGAACGTGGTTTTGGGCTAAACCAAACACGCTATTAGTCTTTCAGGAGGATAGCATATCCTCCACCCTTTTTGCGTTCTTTCTGTTTTCCTAATAAAATATCTTATGACAACAACGAAAGCCTTTTCTTACTAGGTGAGGTTTGGCTTTTTTTTTCCTAATAAAATATCTTATGACAACAATGAAAGCCTTTTCTTACTAGGTGAGGTTGGCTACATGGATCAAACGATGTCATAATACCCTCACATTGTTGATCCATGTCATAAATATTCAATTAGGTTTTATGTATGCTGTCAAGTGCCTAACACAACCCTTCTCTTTTCGTCAGGGTTAGTGCTGGCTATGTAATGCACACAGATAGAAGCTCCTGAAAGAATTACTTATTTTGTAGAAATTTAAAGACATTTGTACAGGCTTTTTATACCAACTTTCGCACCTCAATAAAGCAATTTGAACATATTTAAATGTAAACATCTCTGATCTCTCGTTATGATTTTGTTTGAAGGATTAGTTCAGTAAATTAACTTTATATGTTCTATGTGGGGGAGGGAGTTGATGATTCCCGAATCCTAGGATGATGTTCAGGCACTTGTTACTAGACCCAATTTCAGAGGAAAATTCTCCTTCTTACTGTCCCATAACTTGACTCCTTTTCCATGCTCTGTTTGGATTATGGTGATTGCCTTACAGGTGTTAGGATTTGTCTAGGACGTTTCAGAACCGATTAATATTATCTCATTTTTGCGTAGATTTTCATTTGAGGCAGAGAGTGAAATAATTTCCCATGTTTTGTCCATTTATTTGCATATGTATTATTTAAGACATGGAATTTTATAGGAATCAACTACTTGGTTTTTTCTACCTTAAAAGCTTTCACATGTGTGGAGTTTTGGTATATATATTAATATTATTTGATGATTTTGAAATACTAATTCCCACGGGATACTCTGAAACTAGATAATACAAAATCCAAACTTTGGATTTTTTAGCTTAAATAATTTTCAAAATTCTATATTTGAGGCAGAACTGTTGAATTTTTTACAAGTGACAACTGTTAAATTTCAGGCAGAACCCACTTCTTCCAGACAACAACTAGCATCTGGGCCTGCACAGGATGAGGTAATAGTGTTGAAACTGCTGTATATGTTAATGTCTATGTCTGCATATATACTTAATACTATCTAACAAACTTTTCACTGCAGCTAAAAGAATGGCAAGACGCATGGGATGAAAAGGATAAGAATTTTGAGAATCAAGGTAGTAAACATGGTATCACACACATAACCTTCATTATTGGACATATTTAACTGTCTACTATCTTTGGGACATTTTGATCAACTTTAATTTTCTAGAAAGTGCACCAAGTTCGTGAGTTATAGGGAAATATAGTGAATTATTTTTGTTATAACTTATAACAATTTACTGGATTGTGTTTTCAAAATTAATGCTGTGCTTATGTGAATTCTTCAAACTGACAGATTCATTTTGGAGCAAGCTTAAGTCTGAGGCTGCTAGGAAGGTATTATAAATTCACATGTTTGTTATGATATGCTTTTTGTACTAGAATTATCATCATTATTAAAATTAGTAAAAAGGAAACATAGCACATGTTTATTGGAAATTTTGTCGAACCCCTGTAAGTCTTTCCTTACTTTTCAATCTATACAAGAACTATGTAATAGGCTTTAACCTAAAAAATATGAACATAATTATATGATGTTTTCTAATTGAAGCTAATTGCAAACTTAGTTGGATTCTCTTTTATATTCAATTCTAAAGGTTTCTTTTCTCAGTCTGCACTTTCAACCCAGTTTGACTTACATTGCATAAAGAGAGCTGGATGGATACATTGATTCTTATTTATGCATTTTTTACTCATTATTTTTTTTGCTGATAAAACCCAAATTATCTATCTTCCAACAACAACAACCAAGCTTTATCCCACTAGATGGGTAGAATTCTCTATCTTCCCTATATTTCACAAGTATTGGTTGTCCCTTGTGGCATGTCATTAAAAAAGTAAAGTTTTGTGTCATTGCCTCATTCCCTTGGCAACAATGACCTAGTAGACTTGATTTCCATGGTCAGTTAAAGCTTCATTTGATGATGGACCTTTGTTTTGATGTTTCTGTAAAGATAGGAGAGAAGAATTCTAAGGAGGAAATAGGAAAAGGTTTTTGTTGTCCTATAGGAGAGAAACATTCTAATTGACATTTCTATGCATGAACAGTTTTTAGTTTTTAGCATTTTCCTTTTCACTTTTTCATCATCCTGTTTGCCAAGGCTATAATTTAAACCTAAATTGTTACACACTCCACACACAGAAGTTAGAGAGAGGGGGAGATATTTCATAGTATCTCTGCTATAACTTTGATGATGTTACAGAGGATTTATGTCATTGTCATTTACCAGTGATTGTTAAATAAGTTTTCAAGAAGGCTTAGAATGAGACTCAGCTCATTGATTCTAATGTTCCAACAGGTGGGTCCTGAAGAAGCGGAGAGATTTTGCAAGGCATTCCAACAAATTCATCAGAAACTAGTATGTAAAATAATTGTCATTAGACCATTGTCGTACAAAATATCATGGAAGATATGATATGAAGGTTGTTTCTTGGAAAGCTTTTTTGGTGAAACCAAAAAGACGTTCTGTCCCAAAAAAATTATGCCTCCAGAAAAGTATATTTATGTTCTATGAAAATGCACATTTCTTTTTTAGGAAGTCCTCTTGAAGCATTTTCTTCTATTGGTTAAAAGAATAGTTTTGTGAATTGCAGAAACTAGAGAACTTTAAACAGGTTTTACAACAAATAGAGAATAATGCATTTTCTTCATGAAATTCCAGAAAATACAAAAAGAAAATTCTAGAATGTCGTTTCCCATAAAATAAATAGAAACTAAGTTTGTGTTCATAGTATTGTGTTTGATGAAATTTTCTTTTGTTTTATTTTTTCCCCCTTCATAGGTCCATGAAGAGTTAAGTTTAGATGCTGCTCGAAGATTCTTAAACTCATCCTAGAGTTTGAAAGAATTACATTCATGCATTCGACATTTCCTAGTGATTGATCAATCGGCTATTGTAATTCTTTTGTTCTGTATCAAAGTATTTGACAATTTACTTATCTATGATAATAGTTATTTATTATGTATTATTGTTAAGAACTAATGTTCTTTTCCCTCCCTTTCATTTTCACTTGTTTGAGCTTTTATGTTTTTATTTGCCTAAATGCTAGAGTTGGAATCCTACACTAGTGATTATTTATTATATCAGAATCATAGAATGTATGATGCAAGTGAGGGAGTTCCTTTCTTCATACCCTAACCTATATTTAAATTTGTATGAACAAAAGAACTAAAATGCTACATTAGTTTATGGCTACTTGAGTGGATCAGATCAGTTATGAAGCAGGTATATTTGCAGTATTATAAAATGATGTGGATAAGTTGTGAAGCAGGTGTACTTTAAGCATATTAAATTTTGGACTTGGGCCTAACTCAACCCCAAAAGCTAGCTTGTAAGGTGAGGATTGTCCAAGGCTTATATACCACAATTTGGCCATATCTCTAGGCAATATGGGACTCTAACAAAGCATAATTAATAATGATACTAATTTGAGAAATTAATAGCTAAACTCTTAGTGATCATTCTGTTAAACTGTTATGTTCACACCTCTCCTCTATGTGAGATGTTTGATTATTTTAATAGATTTTGGATGCCTGGGAAGATAAGTTTATATTTAAGGGATCGTGAAGTTCAGTATTGGATGTGATTATGTGAATATGCCAATGCCACCAACCTATCAAAGTCGCACTGAGTGTATGTGAATGTGATATGTTACTTCTTTTTTCGGTTTTTGCTAACACCAAATCAGCAAAAGTCACCTATATAACAAAGTATGTGTCACACTTCTGTTGCTTGTGTTCTACGTAAATGCTACCTATCTATTTATACTATATTAAATCTAAAGCACCAAATATGGAGTAATCAATCAATCAATTGCTCCTAATTCTAATTATTACATCGCACATGTCAATTTTGCTCTTACTAGTATGGACTATTTTTTATTTTTCAATATGTACGCCTGAAGCGTTTATTAACATTTAACATCGTTTTTTTTTTGTGTAAAATGGATACAATAAATAATATATGTGGTAAATTAGTTGAAAGCTGAATAGCCAGTTGATTTGATTGAAAGTGTTTGATGAAACAAACCGAAAATGGTAAAATGACATATAAGGACATTATTAAACATTAATTTATTAAATAATAATGAGTGAGAGTTGTTAAGGGATATAATTGTAATAAATTTTAAGCCAATTTTTAAAAAAGTTTTTTTTAAAAAAAATATCTTACCAAATAATGACAAAATAATTTCAGTTATCAATTTCATCTAACGAAATATTACACCAACATACTCAAAATTAGGGGCGGAAATAGGTTGAGCCGAGCTAGACTTTGCATGGCCCAAGCCTGATCTGCATTATATTTTTGTGGCTCAAGCCTGGCCTGTTACCTGTCATAGGCCACTTTTTTAGGTCTGGTCTGGCCTGTTTCAAAGTCTGGTTTGGCCTATTAGTCTGTTTAAAAGCCCATTTCATATTATGACCTTTAAATAGGTCAATAAATCTATCTCTAAATAGGTCAGTGCGCTTACAAACTAATACTTACTTTTTTATAATGTAAATATGTCACTAACATATACGTTTAGATAGGACAATAAGACCATCTCTAAAGAGGCCAACAGAAGAATTTAAAAAATTATATATTATTATACTATTTATTATATATAAAATATTAATATGTTTATTAAAAATAATATTATTTATAATAGGCAAGTCTGTCAAGCCAAATAGGATTTTTAAAAAGCCTAACCCTGACCTATTTAATTAAAAAGGCTTTTTCAAAAGTCTAGACCTGACTTTTTTATTAAACGAGTTGAACTAAACTAGACCTTAAATAGGTTGGGCCGTAGACCCCTGTCGAACGGTCTAGTCTATTTCCATTCCTACTCAAAATTTAAACCTAGAATCTCATTCAAACCCCTCACACTTATTAGACCGATTCCAAGAATTTAACAGCACCCCTATTTAAACTGTAGCACACAATTTTATTTTCAAACATTCCTTTTTGCACAATGAATTTTAATTTATTAAATATTTGATTTAATTTTTAATTCTTTACCTTTAAAACATTCCCTTTTTCTTAAGTCTGCCTTTAAAACACTCCTTATTGCATAATGAATGTCGACTTTTATCCTGTTTTGGTATGGTTGGGGGTTGAGAGGAAGTCCCCCTATACAACTGTGATATTAAATTTATTTAAATTTCTCCCACTAACTCAATCTTAATGATTTAGAGTAGTTTTATAGTTATTTATTTATAATTTTTTTTTTTAAATTATTTGTTTACTATTTTTTTTACAATTATTGATCTATTAGTAAAAATAATTAAATATTTATCAATGAGCGATAGATACCTATAAATTTTTTATAAAGTTTTTTAATCTTTAAATAAATTCAATAATTTTTAGGACATTTTTGTCAAATTATTTATCACCTTAAAAAAAATAAAAAAAGACATCAATGTTGTTTCAATTTTATTCTTATTTTGTGATACATTTAGTAAGCGACATGAGAAAAGATTAATAGAGTAAATAATCAAATTGATTTATATATTTTGAAATTAAAAAAAGTTAATTACAAAATCATACATTATGATTATTTTGAAAAAGCAAACAATTAAATAAATGATGTTGACGGTTGACCTGTACCTTTGAATTTGACCTTCACCTTAATTGGTTTAGTTGGTGGTTGAGAAGAATGTATCTAACACCCTCCTCTCTTTTTCTTTTTCTTTTGTGCAGAAATTAAAAAAAAAAATCAATATATAAAGAAAACATAAAGTTCACCTAATCAAGTTCAAACATATACGATTATCTATTGATCCTCATGGAAGAGTTTTGAATTTTTTTTTTGGTAATTGAAAAAGATTTGGGTCTTTTAAATGTAAAATTCTGAGTTTAATTCCTAAAAATTACAATTGAGTTAAGTCACCGTATTTGACCTTCATATTTTTTTTCCGAGAGATTAATCTTTCATTTCATCCTCTGAATCACAATTCAAAGATCCAAAATTATGAGAGAATTAGAAAAACAGAAAAAAAAAATACATTATAAAAAAAATGATTGGACAGAATATAGAAATCTCAACTACCAACTGAAAACTACTACTCTCTCTCTCTCTCTCTCTCTTGAATTGAAAGTTTGAAACAGAGTGAGTCACGTTTTCATTTCTACTCTTCTTCTTCATCTACCCTCTCCTACCTCTATTCCTTGCTTCTTCGCAATCTCCATTTCCCCCAATTTCTAGGGTTTCCCCATTCCCTTTCGTTTCCTCCATTTTTTTCTCTTTTTCCAGGTCTGTTTGCTTCTTCCATTTCTCTATTTTCTTGGGTCTCAAAACAATTTTCCAACCAAAGTCTCAAAAAAGGAAAAAAAATGTCTTTATTTTTGTTCATTGAGTATGATTGTTTGTTTCCATCCAGTGACTTGTTGCTTTGGGTTTATTCATTTTCCTCGTTGTTATTCAAGTTTTTTTTTTTTTTTTTTAGTGGGGCTGGGTTTCAAGTTTCAACTTTCAATTTTGCCTCTTCTTTTTCTGGTCAATTGTGATCAGCTCTAATTTAAAATCCCAAAAGCACAATTTATCTTTATGATCATCAACAGACAATGCTAATATATATTTGGTGAAGGGGAGTTATGATCTTGATGTTAATAAGGCTACATTTCTCATTTGATACTATGCTTATAATAAAAAAAGAAGCTTTGACTTTATGTTGAGATAATCACAAGAGAATAAGCAAATTTATATGAGCTTATTAGAAAATTGAAGACTAGGATATACACTTGGCTTTGGCTGATGATGATATTATATGTGTATAATGGTAGCAAATAAGGTTTTAAATAAGTTCTTTATGCACAGTACTAACTCTCACACATCTTTTGCCAGTTCAATTTAACCCTTCCACTTTACCATGTCAAGTTTGGAGGAACCACTTGGTTTTGACAAGTTGCCAAGCATGAGTACCATTGATAGGATTCAGAGGTTCTCATCTGGTTCTTGCCGTCCCAGAGTAGATAACTTGGGAATGGGAAACTGCTGGATTGAAGGAAGAAATTGCAGCACATCTAACAGCTGCGAGTGAGTCAAATATTGCAATTTAAGGGTCTGTTTGGTTTACATTTTCATTTCCTGTTTCTATTTTTTGTTTTCTGTTTGCTGAAATTTTACAAAGGAAAAACTGGAAATGCTGGAAACAAAAATTTGCTGTTTCCAGCATTTCCATTTTTTCCTTTGTAAAATTTTAGAAAACAGGAAACAGAATCAAAACAGGAAATGGAAACAAGAAATGAAAATGTAAACCAAACAGGCCCTTAGTTAGCTACTTCAATACATTTTATTGCTCTATCATCCAACCTCTTTTTGTCCTCTTTTACATTCTAATCACAGTCATCATATATTATTTAGCCTGTTACCTGCTTAGTGCTTACTATATCCATAACATAACCATCTTAATATTGCAGTGAAGATTATGAAGAGTATACAACAGAGACATTCCCATGGAAAAGACAAACAAGGGACTTCTCCCGGGATGACTCCTTCAGTCAAAAGACTAATACCAAAGGGAAAGGGAGGAACTCAATGAAAACTGGAGTGATTGATCATTCATTCTCCGACCACCAGTATAGTCCAAAGTGCAATAACAAAGACATGCTAGATTTGACATATAAGGTAATTCAGTGGCTGCATTCTTTTTTGTTTCTCAGCTACTAAATTAGTTACTTGCTCTTTTCCTAATATAGTTCAAACATTCTGTTGTCAGTTTATTTTATCATAGTTCTTTGGCTGGTAATTAGCATACTTTCAAAATTTTAATTGGATGATGGCATAATGCAGTTTCTGAAAGGTATATCAAAGTTTGTAAAGATTGTAGAAGTTGGTCCAAGAGATGGATTACAAAATGAGAAGAACATTGTACCTACATCTGTAAAGATTGAATTGATTCGTAGACTGGCTTCTTCTGGATTATCTGTCATTGAGGCAACAAGTTTTGTATCTCCCAAATGGGTCCCACAGGTACAAGGCTTCACCTTATTTATTATAACTTGATGTCTTTGTAAGAAATAAGAATGATTGTTCTGGGAAAACTTCCTCAAGGTGCATTTGTCTAACATAAGTTCTCAATTCCTTGGATCAATGGTTGTATGATATGGATTCTTTTGAATGACTACTATCAAATAAAAGCCAATCCTGCTACATAATTTTGAATACCTTCTACAGTTACTATCTTATGCATTCCATCTGATTTTAAATTAATTTGTTTCTTTGTCTTCAGTTAGCTGATGCAAAGGATGTAATGCAAGCAGTTCATAACTTAGAAGGCATCAGATTGCCAGTTTTGACCCCTAATTTAAAGGTATCTAAATCTAGAATCACCATAAATACCAAGATATATATTTAGATCTCTGATCTGTTACATTTATAGGGTTTTGAAGCTGCTATTGCTGCTGGTGCTAGAGAAGTAGCTATTTTTGCATCAGCTTCTGAATCTTTTTCAAAATCAAACATCAATTGTAGTGTTGAAGAGAGTCTTGCTCGTTATCGAGCTGTTACTCGTGCTGCTAAAGAGCACTCAATTCCTGTTCGAGGGTATGCCTTTTATTTTCTTTTTATTGTTCTTAAGATTCCATCATATTACTGTCTACTTCAATATTTGTTAGTATGAATTTTTTCCATAAAGTTTCACTTTTCTTTTTCTTGAATGATATCTTATGAAGGAGTTGTAGTAATAGCCCTGGAAAATCTCCATTGTTATCCGCCAATACCTGTTTGAATTTACTGAACAAGTTATCTTTTACATTGATAAAAATTTTCTACATATTCTGTTCCAATGCATGTCTCTTGCTTTTGTTCCTCTTAACTTGCAAGATTTAAAAGGTGGCTAGGTCAAGGTCTAGTAGTGAGATGCATGAAATTTTCATTGGTTGATAATGAAAATTTTATTGACACAAATTCTGTTTCTATACTGTGCATTCCAAAATCCAATCAATTTCTTTGTGTTGAAATATCATAGGTATGTATCATGTGTTGTGGGATGCCCAGTTGAAGGACCAATAGCTCCCTCAAAAGTGGCATATGTTGCTAAGGAACTACATGATATGGATTGCTTTGAAATTTCCCTTGGTGACACAATTGGAGTTGGCACACCAGGTAAATGTTTTTTTTTTTTTTTTTCCTTTAAAATTTAAGTGCTCTATGTTTGATACAGTAGTTGCAGTGTATTCTTTCATTTTGTTGATAGACAACATCCTCTATTCTTGTAGACCATCTTTTAAGTATTAACTTGATAAGGAAAAAAATGTCAGCTCTTAGAAGAGAATTCAGGGATGAATGTCAAACTATCTGCTTTGTATTTTTCTAAGAATCTGTTATTGGATCCTTGAATATCATCCTCCTACTTACACTGTTCTCTGCTCATTCCATTGTGTTCAGGAACTGTTGTTCCTATGCTTATGGCTGTAATGGCTGTTGTTCCAGTAGAGAAGCTCGCTGTTCACTTCCATGATACTTATGGGCAATCCCTTCCTAATATTCTTGTGTCCCTCCAAGTAAGTCATCATCTATTAACTTGAGCTTTTGACTAGCTTGCCATTTGGTGTATAAAATAAATTTTATTGAGGCTGCCTCTTCTACTATACATAAAAGTTCTAATTAATGCATGCACCAGCCATTGAACTAAGTTAATTGATAGAAGCAATCGAATACTACATAGTTTACCAGTGGGAGTTGGTTCAAGTGGTACATATTTGATTCTCCTTAAGCAAGGTCTCGAGTTCAAGTCTTATGAATGGAAAAAAATCCCGCTGGGAAAGTTATCCCCATCAGGATGTGGATGTTCCCGGCTCTACCTCCCGTGTAGGATATATGTGGTTCACAAAAAAAAATACTACATAGTTTGTTTTGCTGATTTCATCCAAGTGAAGTATGTAATGCAAGAGATTCAATTCTATAGGATTCAGATTAGTATAAACAAGCTTAAATCAGGCCTACATGTCATGTTTGTTTTGGCACTCTTATCTTAACCATCATTAATGAATATTGATTTTTTTTTTCATATAAACAGATGGGGATTAGTACAGTGGATTCCTCAGTTGCTGGTCTTGGTGGGTGTCCATATGCTAAGGGAGCTACAGGAAATGTTGCTACTGAAGATGTTGTGTACATGCTTAATGGACTTGGTGTGAAAACCAACATTGATCTTGGAAAGCTCATGTCAGCTGGGGACTTCATCAGCAAGCATTTAGGGAGGCAATCCAGTTCAAAGACTGCCATTGCTTTGAACAGAGTCACAGCTGATGCCTCCAAGATATAATATAATATGTTTCATAACAATTCATATCTATATGCTTCAAGCAGTGATAGATGATCACTCCATATATTTTATGTTCCTTTTATCTGCATACTAGTAGAAGAGGAATAAAATTTACACTCACATCGATGAGTTTTGGGAAGGAAGAAAAAGTAATGTAATTAATGGGGTCAATATTACGTGCAAGCAAGCTTATTTCCACCACTTTTTCACCTTTTTAAAAAGTAGAATTTCCCAAGCTAAGTATATAGTTATATCTACATGGTTTCAGGATACCTAATATTATCAAATATATGTAACACACGGAAGTAAATTAAATTATTAAAAAGTTAAGGTTGAATAGAGATTATTAAAAACAAAATTTTCTCATTAATTGTAATAGAAAGATTAAAAATTAAGCATCAATCTTACCATCTCAATGAGATGCTTGTTTGAAGTTTTAGAGCTTAAATTCTTACCGACTAGGCACAACTAATATAAAATTTGAAATAATAAATAAAATAATTTTATAAGAGTGTCAATTATATTTTTATCCCTATAAAATATACTCGATTTGATTTCTGTCCCTGTATTTCTTTTTCTAACCTCCTAAAATAAGAAATTATCAAGTTTGGTTTTTCACCTTAACACTCCAAAGTTACCATGATCCATATATTTTGTGAGAAATAAAAAAAATATTTCTAAAGACGAAAATAAAAATAATTGTATTTTATAATGGCAAAAAATTAATTACTAAGGCCAAACTATCATATTTTATTATCGGTTTTTTTAACATGTGCAATGTTACACGGGTTAGTAAATCAAAAGTAGAAATATTTTATTGAAAATTACAATTATCATAATATTCAATACATTGGTAATATGAAATGTTACATTTTCTAATAAAATCTTTTAACTTTTAATTTATTATCTCGTACAACATTGTACATGTTAGAAAAGACCGTTTATGAGGTCATCAAAATAAAAAATTAATTTACATGAATGAAAATAAAATCGAGTATGTTTTACACTATTAATAAAGGAACTTGTTACTACTCTATGGTCTATGCATATAAAATGAATGACTTAAAGTAATAAAGCACTATATTATATCATTATAAAAAAAAGTACTATATTATACAAAAATTCATTTTAGTATCAAAACATTTTCCACAGCCGGGATTCGAACCCGGAAATTCTCAACAGAATTTTCCAAGGTGAGCTACTACGGATGTTATGTCATATAATTGCAAATTAAATTATTTAAACATAAAACTGCAGAAGTTGATGCCAGCAACAACAAAATTTAATATTTATCATTATTCCAAAAAGTCACTACCTTCACTGCCTTGGTACTCCCCCGTCCCTATTTATAAGACTCCTTTAGAAGAATTGGATGTCCCTTAATATAAGACCCTTTGCAGATTTTTAGGTAAATTAATTATTTTTTCCATAGTTGCCCTTCATTAATATTCAACTCTTTTTATTCCCCATATATTGATGAGTGAATAATTAATGAAGTTTTAACCCTATGTTCAATTACCCTATCGGAAAGTGAATTTTAGAGTCTTCCACCATGTCACCATTAATGTTTCTAAAATATAGTGACTTTTAAATAGGGGTATATTTGGAATGCTATTATTTTTTTAAAAGACCAATACATTAACCAATTTTTCTTAAACTGTGTCAAACGGTTGAAACGGTCTTATAATAAGGGACGGAGGGAGTATTATTTTCTTATTTTCTTCGTGCATGTTTATTTAATTTATAGCCTTTTGCTTGAAAAAAATTAACTAATTTTCTGTTGAAAAGTTATCTAGGGCATTTTAAACTTGCCCATATGATCGGGCATTTATAGAAAATTAACAAATAAACTAGTTGAAACTGAAAATTTAGTTAAAAATTGAAACACTAGTTGAAAGATGAAAACTAATTAAATTGAAAGTGTTTTGTAAAATTAACTTATAGCGGTCAAATGAAAGATAATTATAAAAATTTGTAAAAGAGGTAATTTTGACTAGCTAAAAACTTAAAACACTAGTAGCTACTAAAGAAAGTTATTTTGAGTGTGTTTGACCGGTTGAAAGCTGAAAAATTAGTTGAAATATGAAAGTTTATAAGCTAGTTGATTTCATTGTATTTGGTAAAATTAACTGAAAATTATAAAATGACAGATAAAGAGATAATTAAAATAACAAATAATGATAACATGTGGTTATTGAGGGATAAAATTGTAAAAAAAAAATTCAATTAGTAGCTTAAAAAAAGTGTTTTTTAATAAGTTACCTCAAAAAGCTTTTGCAGAAAGTTAATAGCTACATAAAAAAGTTACTTTAATAAATACTAATAAAATGAATTCAGCTATTAATCTTAGCTTTCATCTTTTATCTAATTAAAATATAACTGAAATTTCTTAACAAACACACTCTTTACCAATCACAAGTGAATGCCTTAACAAACTTTTCAACTATAAATTTCAATTTTCAACTGATTGAAATAATATGTCAAACACACTCTTTATTATACACATTATTCTACTTCAACTAGGAGTGGGAATAGGCCAGCTGACCTGTCAGGGGCATGCGGCCTGGCCTAACTCGTTTATTAAAAAGACCAGGTTAAGGCTTGTTAAAAAGTCTGTTTAGTTAAATAGGTCATGCTTCAGGCATATGGAAAAGCCTATTAAGGTTAACAGACCGGCCTGTTTAATATAATAATATATAATATATTAAATTAATTATATAAAAAAGCCTGCTTAAAAGACCTGCCAACTTGCATAGGCTTATAGGCCTGTTGTCCTATTTGTAGGCCTTGTTATAAAACAGACTTCTCAACCGGCTTACAGGTTATGCCAGACTTTTTCGCCTTACAAAAAGTCCTGTAATAGGTAACAGGCTCAGACTCAGGCTTAAGAATTAGGAGTCAGGCCAGGCTCTGGGAATTAGGAGTCAGGCCAGGCTCAGACATGCCAGAGCCTGGGTTGGCATGTTTCCGCCCCTAACTTTAACCCAGGAATGATAAAAGAAGAGTGAGGCAGGGGAGCAGGAAGTTTAAGCATGTGTTTTTTCATGTACACTTTACAAGCCAACCAAAAGTATTCACCCCATTTTGCGGGCATGCTGATCAAGAAATTTTATCTTTCCATAGTATTAGACTGTTTCTGGTTTTCATATACGTACTAATTGGATGCAGTGAATAGAAATTTTTCGTATTGAAACTTGTCAGCGATATTGTCCTGCTAATTAGTCTTTGACTCCCCTAAAAGTTTGTTGGCTGCTATGTCTGGTCTTTAATCATCACTTTCACTACTTAACCTTCTTTTTCAAACCATCAGTTGTGCATAAAATGCAACTTTGCAAGTAGATTAAAATTTTTTAAGTGAGACTATTTGAACTTATATGTTTTGAAAGCTGTTAATTTAGACTACTCGACTCGATTTGATCCAATTCGAATTACTCGAACTGATTTGACCTTATGCGGGTAGTCAATATTTACATATTGGACTAAAAAATCCTGAAATTATTCGAACTTCTAAACTAAAAACTCAAGTCATATATTTTTGCGGATCTTAGGGGTGGATTTTACTAAATAGAGTTAAAAAAAAACTCAAAAGTTAGGTTTTAGACTTTTAAAATAAATGTTCAAAAGATGAATATTTTTGTCGAACAACCCATTTATCAACTCTATATACAAGCACATCATCAAGTTGTATATCTTAAAAAAAAATAAAACAAGTTGTATAAATATTTTTTATAACATTAGGTGGGTGGAAAAAAAAATCAAAATGAAAAGCTTTATATAAAAGAAAAATATTATTACATTAAAAATATAAAAATGTAATAAATAATTTTTTAATAAAAATTTTCCATTTCTTGAATTCTTATCCTCATTCCAATATTATCAAACCATTTTTTCAAAAGTATAATGACTATTCAATCACGGTAATTCTTTTCGTATGGAACCAATTAATTATAACAATAATAGGATGCCTAACTATTCAGAAATTTACCTTGAGCTGGAAATAATTTCATCATGGGAGCCATGGCCAAGTAACCTAACCTTTTATAAGTAGAAGCATTTGAGATCCCAATTATGGTAGGGGGGAGCCATGGCTTTGACCAGTAAAAAAGGGAACCAAAAGCAAACAACAAAGTAAGAAAGAGGCCTTATTCATTATTTGCTTTTGCTTGTGCACCACCAATTTATTTCCTTGCCTTAATGATAGCGTTATGTACTCAAAGAATTGCATGTCTCATTGATTTTTTTTTTTTTTCTTTTTATCTGCATGTTGTCAGTCGAAGGCTCAAAGCTAGCTATAGTTACTACTTAACTCCCTCAGAAAAATGATCACTTGGCTCCCTTTCTCTTAACCTCAACTTTGAAAGTGGTGGGTGTCCTTCATCATGATGAAGGCTAGCTGTTCTTTGATAATGTCATAATTAAGTTTTGTGAGTGTTATACAGATAATCACGATAACATGCATGGTAAAGGTATAAGATGTTAATTAAATTTCATTAACAATAAGCTAGATATTAATTAATGACAAGATACAGCTACAACATGTCTGCAGTAACGTATAGAATTAATTAAGTTTTAGTGTATACTTGAAATTAAGGATGGATGCATATAATTTCTTTGTCCTTTGAATACATGAGAGAAAATTCTACCCTCTTCCTGGTACATAACAGCTGAGAAGACGTAAAGCCTATAATGAACTGTCTAATGGAACAATAGGTTTGAGCCTTACGACCAAAGACCTCTCAACATGTTACTAAATTAAAAGCTCAAACAGGTCATATATTCATGATAAAAGCCCAATATACATTATCCATAAATTAATAATGTGCAATATAATAAAATTATTCCATAATTGATATTAAATATTTAAGAAAATATTCGCCAACCCTAACCTCGATTCTTCAGGACGGTAAAAGAACTATTTTATAACCCAAATCTATATTCTTCTCTCCATTATTCTATCCCCAATTTTATAACTCTAATCTCCATTATTGTCTCTAATTAATCTTATCTCTCAAACCCTAAATCAAACAAACTCAAAGAGACAATGAGAACTGCAATGAATCGAGCAGCAAGTGGAAGTGTCTATGGTGATGAAAGTGGCGTGAAGAACCTATGTGCATGTGGCAAAAGGCTGCGGTTAATGGAGGTCAAGAATGGAAAGAATAAAGGATGATGGTTCTTGATTTTTCCTTTCTTTGGGGTAAGCTATTTTTATGTTTAAGGTGGGCTTTAAAAGTCATTTCTTACCCTTTTGTGTATTTTGTGCAAAGAGATGGTCTTTGATTGTGGATATTTACGACGAGGAAGGGAATTTGTTAGGGTTCATGCATGGGGGACTTAGATGAGAGGTTGATTAGGAGTAAATTTGTAAGAGATTGAGTGTAATGATGAAATAAAAAAAATAGGGTTTTATTTTAGGGAAATTTTTTTAAACCCTATAATTTTATTCCAGATAGAAATCTTATGTGTTACATAACAACACAATTCTGCAATTAACGGAGGGATTATAAAGAATCAATTCTGCAAAATTGATTTTAAAATCACTTCCGTCTATGGACGTAGCCAACTCCCCCTGCCCAAAAAATTTTTCAATCTTATTATTAATTATATAGATCTCACATAAAATATTTTATTAATTATAGGGTTCCCAAAATATTTTGTAAATTTTGTAGTATTACATCTTTATAATTATTTCACTACTTATTTTATAATTTTTTAAAAATTTTATTTTTTTCCTTATTTCCTTTTTTATATATTCTTTATATTAATTATTTTTCCTTATTTATAGAACATAAGAGTCCGTTCAAAATTAAAGAAGATTGTATTTAATTTTAATGTGATTTTTAGAACTGTATGATAAAAAAATAAAAATATTACAAGAATAAAAATGATTTTTCTTTTATTTGATTTTAACTTTACTTTTAGGATTAAATAATAAAATTAAAAAAAGAGTTTTAATATTTTAGTTTTTAAAAAATTCATGCAATTTTCAAGTTTATTCTTATTGTAAGTCTTTTTTCCCGATTCCCTTTTTGTAAATTAAACTCTATTTAACTCCTCACATTAACTAACCTAAAAATTATAATGTTCAATAATTATGAGGGATAAAGATAAAAATAATAATAAGTGTTTCTAAAATTTTTAAAATGTCTTAGAAAAAAACTAAATAAAATTATCAAAAGAAACCTATAAAAAGGATGGGAGAGAGTAGTTTATTTCGGTCCCTAATGAAAAAATTATGCCTACACCCCTGCTTTTCGTCCAATATGTTTCATAAAGCGTGTATCACTAATTTTCAACCATTGATTTCTATAATCAATTCTACTCAACTGTAAACAAAACGGACACTTAGACTTCCGAAAACCAATTAGTATATGGATAAACTTTCAGAGACAAAGTAAACAATGTGACACTTTTAGGGACGAAACTAGTAGGTGCCCGTGCCTTCACACGGATAAATTGATGGTATGATTAAGCACGGGATAAAATATTAGTTATCATAAATACTTATATATTTAAAGAATATATTTTAATATAATAATAAAAAATTAATTTATGAGAAAAAAAAGAATAAATGGTAAGAGCAAGACTGTCTCTCGTGGTTCAATAAAAAAATTACTCTTATAATAAAACAAATTAAAGAAACGCATCATTAGTGAAAATAATTTAATATAATAAAAAAAAGTGCGATAGAAATAAAAGAAAACTACAAAAGCAAGAGTCTCCCATGTAGGATACTTGCTATTCATTGCATAAAAAAATCACTACTAAATTGAGAATAAAAAAATCGAAAAAAGAAAAAAAAATAGAAGTTTGAAACACATGTACTGTGAGAACAATTTTAATATAGAGTAAATAGAATAGATAAGATGGTAGGAACGGAACTGTCTCCCGTGGAGAATACCCACAATTTATAAAAAGATTCTTTCATAATGAAACATATTAATAAAAACAAATAATGAGAAAAAATGTTTTAATATCACAATAAAAAAGAAAACGGAAGTGTGATAAAAAAAATAAAGGAAAAAGGAAAACGACAGGATTAAATCAAAAAAAGAAAAAAAAAATAGAAGTTTGAAACACATGTACTGTGAGAACAATTTTAATATAGAGTAAATAGAATAGATAAGATGGTAGTAACGGAACTGTCTCCCGTGGAGAATACCCACAGTTCATAAAAAGATTCTTTCATAATGAAACATATTAATAAAAACAAATAATGAGAAAAAATGTTTTAATATCATAATAAAAAAGAAAACGGAAGTGTTATAAAAAAATAAAAGAAAAGGGAAAACGACAGGATTAGAACTGCCTCCCGTGTATGATACCCGTGATTCATAAAAAATCATTTTACTAACGTGAGAATGAAGAAGAATGATATTATAGGTGAATGATTAATTAAAAACAAACAAAAAAGAGAAAAAACACGACAATAGTAGCTAAATAAATGAAGATGTGATTTTAATAAAAAAATGAAAAGAAAGTAAAAAGGATGATACATTTTTTATCATCGTCCATTTCTCATTTTTTTAATAATTAAAAACACACATCAGGAAATATAATAAATGTGTTTATATACATTAAATGTAATAAAATAATAATAATAGAAAGAAAGAAAATTAATGTGTGAGAAAAAAATGGTAGAAACAGGACTGTCTCCCGTATAAAATATCCGCAGTTCATAAAGAATTTTTTTATAATGATACATATTAAAAAACCGAATAATGAGATAAAATATTTTAATATCATAATAAAAAAAGAAAATGAAAGTGAGTTAAAAAAAATAAAAGAAAAAGAAAATGACAGCATTAAGACTGTCTCCCGTGAAGGTTACCCATAATTCATAAAAAAACACTACAATAGAAGCTAAATAAATGGAAATGTAATTTTTATAAAAAAAATAAAAGAAAGTAAAAAGGATAATAAAAAAAGGAAAATTAATGTGTGAGAAAAAAATAAAATGGCAGGAACAGGACTGTCACCCGTGGAGAATACCCGCAGTTTATAAAAAAATTCTTTTATAATGAAACATATTAATTAAAATGAATAATGAGAGAAAATATTTTAATATCATAATAAAAAAAATAAAATGAAAGTGAGATAAAAAATAAAAGAAAAAAAAACGACAGGAATAAGACTGTCTCCCGTGAAGGATACCCGTAATTCATAAAAAAATACTACAATAGAAGCTAAACAAATGGAGATGTAATTTTAATAAAAAAATAAAAAGAAAGTAAAAATGATAATAAAAAAGGAAATTAACGTGTGAGAAAAAAACAAAATGGCAGGAACGGGACTGTCTCTCGTGGAGAATACCCGCAGTCCAAAAAAAATTTCTTTATAATGAAACATATTAATTAAAACGAATAATGAGAGAAAATATTTTGATATCATAATAAAAAAAAATGAAAGTGAGATAAAAAAATAAAAGAAAAAGAAAACGACAGGATTAAGATTGTCTCCTATGAGGCTGTGAAGGATACCCGTAATTCATAAAAAAAAACACTACAATAGAAGCTAAATAAATGGAGATGTAATTTTGAAAAAAAAATAAAAATAAAGTAAAAAGGATAATAAAAAAAGGAAAATTAATGTGTGAGAAAAAAATAAAATGGCAGGAACATGACTGTCTCCCATGGAGAATACCCGCAGTTCATAAAAAAATTCTTTTATAATAAAACATATTAATTAAAACGAATAATGAGAGAAAATATTTTAATATCATAATAAAAAAAGTAAAAGTGAAATAAAAAAAATAAAAGAAAAAAAAAAGACAATATTAAGATGGCCTCTCGTGGGGGTATCCGTGATTCATAATAAAAACACTACAATAGAAGGTAAATAAATGGAGATATAATTTTGATAAAAAAAATAAAAAGAAAGTAAAAAGGATAATAAAAAAAATTAATGTGTGAGAAAAAAAATAGTAGGAACAGGACTGTGACTATGCACCGAATAGTATTGCCCTCTGATAATAGGGGATACCAATGGATAACACAAAAAATAGTATATTAGATATATTAGATAAGAAGAACAGAACTAAGCGGGAAAAAAATAAAAATAATGAGATAAATGATATATTAGAAAAGTGAAAAAAAATAACTTCATAAATAAAAAATTAAAAAAAATAAAAAGAATGATAGAGAAAGATAAAGACGTATAGAGGAAAAAATTAATAAAAAAAAGAAAAAAAAAAAGAAGTAGAAGTTGAATGTGGAGAGAGAAAAGTTAAAAAAACCAAAAAAAAAGAGTAAGTGACACATGTAATGTTGGCCGAACAGTTTTCTTATAGTAGTAATAGATAGATAGAATAAATAGATAAATTATATATTAACCTTTTTATTCATACATCATACGAGCTTAAATATATACTGGTTGGTTACCTTTGAAAAATCCTACATGACTGACTTCATAATGTCCTATATATGAATAAAAAATTATGAAGTTATCTACAGTATAATATTTGATTATAACTTATAAAATATATATATATGCTAAAAGACAAAAATCATAATGTCATCAAATTAACTATGACAATTCTAAATAAGAACTCAAGTATGTATGCTTGTGTGTGTGTAATTTTGGGAATAGAGAGGAGTATAGGAGGAGGGGAATGACATGCCTAGCTAGTTCATTAATTCCTATTTTTCAGTAAAAAGTGATTACAGAAATTCATGCGTAGGTCCTAGTGAAATACTACTACATTTGGACCATGAAAAGAAAAACAAAGGTCCTAGCTAGTGAAATATATACACTTTGTTATAAAAATCATGCCATCACATTCAAATAAAATAAAAAGTGGATGTGAAGGAGAAAAGAATGTAATCTACAAAAGTAGATTTTTCAATGCGTTCTGCCAAACTTTTCATGTCATAAAGCCAAAGGGTCTTCCACGAGAGGGGCTAAAACAAATTTAAAAAATAAAATAAAATAAAATTGTCTACAGCCAAAAGCCATGAACTTTTTCATTTGTGTAAAGTAAATGAAGACAACATCATTCTTAGTGAGAAAAGGATTCATGTATTCATTATTACTATATTTACATATGGCTTATTTGTCAAACCCCCACCACTTTGACCAAATTATTATTTTTTTTTACTAATCAGCTTGATTCCCGACAGAAAAACACTATATATTTTGTTTTGTAAATGTACACAGTGATATTTCACTTATGAATTAAACATTACAACATGCTAGAGTAAGACTATATGATTTAGAACTTCTAGAGTTTAAAATATATATCTATATATATTACGTATTAACTTTAAAAAACTAATAAATAAAAAATAGAGTTTTTTTTTTAAAAAAAAACTACCTCACGTAATTTTTTTCAGAAAAATTAGTTGTCACTTAAAAAATTACTTTATCAAATGATAAAATAATTTTAACTATTAATTTCAACTTTTATCTAATTGATATGTCCTACTAAATTCACTCATTTATGTTATATGAAAAAGATTATGTGGATTTGAAGAACAAGAAGTCAAGGATCTGTTTGATTTGCATTTCTAGTTTCTGTTTCCATTTTCTATTTCTTGTTTCTGAAATTTTACAAAGGAAAAACTGGAAATGTTGGCAACAGAAAATTTTTGTTTCTAGTATTTCAAGTTTTTCTTTTATAAAATTTCAGAAACAGGAAACAAACAGAAATAGAATTATAAAATCGTAGATTTGACATAATTATACAATTAACTTCTTTCTTTTAAGTTTTAGTGAGATTACTTAAAACAATACACACAAGACTATACAACTATACATAATTTTGTGCAGAATTGAGCTTACAGAATTTCAAAAAGAACAATTTACAGACATGATTTACTTGATCACTTGATGCTACATAGATCCACAATGATATTGAAGCTCAAAAGTGTTATTTCTCTCTCTCTCTCTCATGCAGTATGCATCATAAGTGAACTCAGAGCAGCATCAGGTGTGAGCTCCAACAGAAGCAGCAAATTAAGGCTCTCTCTTTCTCTCTCTCTGGTCCATAGTTGTTTCCCAAGTAAAAAGCATCCAAACACACACTCTGCAGCATCATATTTATTTGCATTAAGGCACCAAGCCCTATGCATATTGACTCACACATCTCATTGACTATTCTCGTTTAAATTTCAGAGCTCAGACTTCAAGGTCACACACACAATCTGCATACAAGTTTGGCCAAAAAAGAGACACTATTGAGCTAAAAAGAGGAGAAAAAGGCCATAATATTTCAGAATCAGACCCTTTAGGATCTCTCCTTCAAAGCACCACTTCCTTGTTCCCTTCCTTCCTCTGAACTTTATTTTTCTGGGCATTGTTTTGTTAGTGACCCCTTTTTGAATCAGATCCAAAAAGGGTGGCTTGTTTTGTTTCATTCTTTATGGGGTTTTGAGCCAATTATAAGTTTTCCATGCACGATCTGTGCCTTTTGAGAACATGAAGCTCATGAGTCTAGCTTGTTTCTCACTTCTACTGTTGGTTTTGTTCTTGTTCAAAATTTCATTTTCTGCTGATGGGTATGCAAAATCTCAAAGCTTTACAACTGGGTCTATCTACAACTACAAGCTTAGTCCTTTTCATGCTAAAGGAGGTTCAACACAGAACACAGGTGAAGATGGTAGTGAAGCAGTTTTTGGTGATGAAAAAAGGAAAATCTTCACTGGTCCTAATCCTTACATAACAGATAAGTGGATATTTATACAGGGCTTTATTTTTTTCTTCCTTTGTTTCAATCTCTTTGTGTTATATGTATATAATTTCTTTTTAAAGTTGTTCAATTTCTGAGAGTTTTGTGACCTTTTTTTTATGGACCAGTTTCTTCTGGTGTATTATTGTCAATGAGCTTATACTATAAGAATGTTGATTTATGTTACAACTTGCAACCCAGCATCAAAGAAAAGAGTGTTGGCTAATGCTTTTCATAATAACTTTGCAATAAGTGGAAAGATATGCATCATGTATTATTTGGCTGTCATTGATTAATGAAGCCATTGTAATGTAGTGAATGTTTATCTGCTTTTGTTAATGTCTTCTTTTCTTTCTTTTATTTCCATGCAAGGGGAAAGGTCCAATATATTATTATATTTTTTTTGGGGTATAGTATAAGCTCTTAATAATGTTTAAATCTTGGTTTATATACATTTTTAAAATTTAAATATATTGTTAGTATGGCAGAATTTATGTTCAGTCCAAATAGGTAAGAAATCAGACACAATCCTCATTTTTGTGAGTCAATTTTGGTTGACTTTAGCGACACCCTGCTACCTATATAGTCCAAGTAGTCTATTATTTTGTGATTAGTGTTTAGTTCCTCTAGCCTTTGTATAATTCACTATCCATTTTCTGATTGCTGCTGCAATAGGCTAGCTCATTTTTCAATTGTTATAGGCAATTCTGAGTAATTTAAAAAAATTGAATGAGTTAACGTACGGTCTTCTTTTCAAGTTAAGTTTATTTTTGTTTTGGTGGGTTATGCACGAGGATAATTGTAAACATACATAATATAGTAACACCACATTTTTACCGCACGAGCCCCTCCTTCCCTTTTCTTAGGCGCTCTTTTTTTTAGCCCCCTCTCCCTTTTTTTGAACCTTTTTCTTTTTTAAAAAATAATTTTTTATTTTTTTATTATATTTATTTTTTATTTATTTATCTCATTAAATAAAAATATAGATCAAGAAATATAATAAATGATCACATAAAATTTGTGTTAATCATTCATGTTAACACGAGGTTAATTATGTGTCCCGAAACGGTGAACATATTAAAAAATGAGGTTAATGGTGTTTTCGTTTGTAGTTAATTGAAAAGGATTTTGGTGAATTGATTTTGTAAGGTTAATTGCAATCCCTATTAACACGAAGTTAATTATGTATCCAGAAACGGTGAACATATTTAAAAATGAGGTTAATTAATGGTGTATCCATTTGTGTTTAACGGAATATGATTTTTGGTTAATTGATTTTGTGAGGTTATTTGCAACTCTTGTTAACACGAGGTTAATTATGTGTCAAAAAATGATGAATATATTTAAAAATGAGGTTAGTGGTGTATACATTGGTGGTTAACAGAGTGAGATTTTTGGTTAATTGAATTGTGAGGTTAATTGTAACTCCTGTTAACACGAGGTTAATTATGTGTCCAAAAATGGTGAATATATTTAAAAATGAGGTTAATGGTGTATACATTGGTGGTTAAAATAGTAGGATTTTTTATTAATTGAATTTGTGAGGTTAATTGCAACTCATGTTAACACGAGGTTAATTATGTGTCCAGAAACGGTGAACATATTTTTAAATGAGGTTAATGGTGTATTCATTGGCGGTTAACAGATTGAGATATTTGGTTAATTGAATTTACGAGGTTAATTGTGTGCACAGAAATGGTGAATGAAATAGTATATTTGGTTATTAGCATCAAAATAGAATAATGATGATAAAAAACTTATATCAACCCTTCAAAAAACAGACATTTATTGTATTTCTTGGTCTATATTTTTATTTAATGAAATAAATAATAATAATATATTAAATTAAAAAAACTATTTTTAAAAAAAAAGGTTAAAAAAAGAGTAGGGGCTAAAAAAACGAGCGCTTAAAAAAAATGGGACGGGGGCTAAAAAAAGTGTGTGGTAAAAGTACGGTGGAACTGTATTATGTATGTGAATCGGGATTGTATACACAATGTTCATTCTTTTGGATGAATACAAAGGTTTCTTTAAGATGTCTTTTTTTACCACCGAAGGTGTAACAGTGAAGCTATATAATATAGGGCTACGTCTAGGGTGACACACCCGGTGGGTGACATACCGGTGTGTCACCCCATAATAGTCGTTAGATTTAGGTTTTTAAGAATGAACGGTTTAGATTGTATATTGGTTACCGGTTTGGCCAGTTAACTTATATTCGTTGGAAGGTCCCTTCGTGTAAAGTAATATTTACATTCATTTTTGAGTTAAATTGCAAAGTGGGTCTCAATGTGTTAATGGTTTGGGTTCTATTGTGATAGTGGAGATTGCAATGGTGGGTGACTATGGGTCTGTTAACGTTTCTGAACCGTGGCTATACTCATCGGCGTTGCACGTTGATGCTCGACGATGGAATGAACGGGGCGTTGGTGGTTTGCGTTTTCAAGGCGACGTTTGCAAGATTGGCAAGAGAGAAGAACAAAGTGCGTTCTACTTGAATCTCATTTCGTTTGTTATTTAGTTGAACGAAAGGCAAGCAAGGATGAGAAACAGAGACAGGGACAATGAGAAACATAATATTATATGATAATGAGATTCCTTTAGTAGAAAGAAGGTGAGTCACGCATAATAAGGTATAATGAGGAACAACACTAAAACAAAGATTTGATTCCGAAAAACAGAGGCGTATTTGATGTAAAATAGCTTAGTGAGTGTGTGATGTGGAACAGAAGCATTTTGAATCTATTGTAACAGAGCAAAAGTACTTGAAAGCACGGGATGCTAGACATCGATATAGTAAGTTGTTTTCACTCACTAGTTGTTGTTAACTTGTAATCACTAAATATGAAAACAGAGTAGTGAGTTTCCATTTTTTGTGTATTTATCAATCAATTAATGCATCTTGGTAGATTGTTTTTAATTCAATTGATGAATTAAATTTGTGCAAGTGCAGCAAAGGAGAGCACCAGAAAACGTGTTGTCTTCTACACAATCTTGGTACCGACGGGAAGCCGCAAGAAAAACAGGGAAGCCGTGCTAATCTTTTAAGCTATATAGGGAGAAAATAAAGGTTAACGGTCTCTAATTATTGCACAGGTCCTTCTCTGCAAATCATTAAAACTTATTATTTTAATAAAACCGGTCACAAACCTGCAATAGCCTGGAACACCAGGTGACACACCGGTGTGTCACCCATGTGGGTGACACACCCTAGAAGTACCCATAATATAGTTTGGTAATGATTTTGAATGCAAGAGTAGAGAATGTTCCTCATAAATTTGGTAGACCCGATCAACTTAATTGCGACCCAAGGTAAAAATGACGGGTTGAGTTGGGTTTGTGGTAGGGGTGGAAGTAGACCGAGCGAATAGGTATATCTCTAAATAGAGTAGTATATTTACGGACTAATAGACTCACTTTTTAATAATATAAATATGTCATTGGCAAAGGCCTTTAAATAGGCCTGCAGACTTACTTATCTCTAAATAGGTAAATAAGATAAATTAAAAAATTATATATTGTTATACTATTTATAATATATAATATATTTATATTTTTATTAAAAAAATATTATTTATAAATAGGTTGGTCTGTCAAGCTTAATAGGCTTTTTTAAACCCAAGTCCGACTTAGTTAATTAAAAGAAGCTTTTGCAAAAGTTTAGGTCTGACCTTTTTAATAAACAAGCCAAACAAAACTATGTCTTAAGTAGGTTAGACCGTAGGACCCAATGAGCGACCTATCCTATTTCAACCCCTAGTTTTTCGGTTGAATCGAGTTCAATAGAGTGAAACTCAATTAATTCGGGTTGAGTACCAAGTTTCCACACTTCCAACCCGATCCAACCCAACCATATATATATAAAAAATAAAAACAAATAATTAAAAAAGTGAAAATATTAAAATATCTAAAATTTTTCTAACTCACGCGACACAACCCAACCTAACTATATTTTTTTGTATTTCTTTTTATTTTTTCTATTTATTTAATTTTTTCAAATTTTAACGTAAATCCAACTATCCAATCCAATCCAACTCTAACATAGTCTCATCTAGTTAGGTTCCAACTAAAAAAATCAAAGAAACACTCAACATAAATGAATTATTTTAATCGATTGGAATCAAAACATCCCAAAATCCAACCGGTGTGTGCCCTCAAGTAGGGATTGGTCAAAATGATAATAATAACTTTCAAAAAAAAAGTTCCGCAGCCGGGATTCGAAGCCGGAAATTCAACACAAGACTACCGCAGATATTGCATTAGATATGGCAAAAGATGATATTTAGCTTATAAATTGACTTGGAATCCAAAGGCGATGTAAGTGCATCTTTGGTTTAGCGTTGAAACGTGGTAAACTCACGTTTCTAATGCTAGAAATAGTTGCATTGAGAAATATAAGCTTGAGTTTGATCAGTTTCAACGCTAAACCAAACACAATTGTTTCTCAAGCTAAAAGTTTATCGTATTTTTCAGGATATTTACAAGCTTTGTAATTCTTGACACTTTTTATTAGCTCCGTATAAATTTATATCATCTCATTTTCTTTTAAGAAAATAAATATTTAACTTAATAAAGAAAAAATAAAGGCTTAATTGCACTTTTGGTCCTTCTAATTTGAATTTTGTACAATTTTGGTCCCTCAAGTTTTTTTGGAGCAAATTAAGTCTCCTACTTTCAAAACTCAACAAATTTGATTCCTCGATCAACTGTCTTCGACCTAAAACCCTCAAATTCTCATTTTTTATTCAATATTTTCATAATTGAATTGATTAAATTATTTCAAATTTTCTTAATATGAAAATTCATCCATCAAAATATCAAATTTAACCTAATGCTGAAAAATCCCTATTTTTTCCCTCTTTAAACTCTAATTTTAAATCCTACGAAGTCCTTTAAATTTTACCCAATTTCTATTAATTTTTTTACTTTTAAACATTTAAAACTATTTCATATTTTAAATTTATCATAAACTCCCAAATATTCAGATTAAAAATAAAAATTTGAGGGTTTTAGGTATAAAACAATTAACGGGGGAACCAAATTTGCTCAATTTAAAAAATACAAGGACTTAATTTGCTCGAGAAAAAAAGTTGAGTAATCAAAATTACACAAAATTTAAATCGGAGGGACCGGAAGTATAATTAAACCAAAATAAATTGTATAACCAAATGAATCCGAATCAATATGATTAATTTAGTTTGATTTGGATTGAATTGCTTAGTTGATTGATCAACCTGCCCGATAAAATACCTCTAGTTGCAAAATATGTTTAGTTAGTACTATATTGAGTAAACTAGCAAATCGGTCCCTGACTCTAGGGGATCATACATTTCGTCCCTAACTTTTCTAAAATAACACTTTAGTCCATACTTTATTAAAAACCATGCACTTTAGTCCTTATTTTATTAAAAAACGTGCATTTTAGTCATTTACTTTATTAAAAAAACATGCACTTTAATCCTTCACTTTATTAAAAAACATGCACTTTAGTCCCTAAAGTGTATTTTTTTAATAAAGGCAGGGACTAAAGTGCTATTTTGAAAGAGTCAGGGACGAAACTGTATGGTCCCCAGAGTCAGAGACCGATTTACTAGTTTACTCATACTAATGTTGGATCACCTAATCTAATATCTAATATTATATATAAAAATGAGTACTTTTCTTCTATTTTTTATCAGAATTTTGTCTTTGTCATGTAAAATATGAACTCACTATTTGAAAATTTACTTTGATCTTGGCAAAATCTTCTAGATAAATAATAAATTGGCTTAAATATGTTTTTAGTCCCTCTAAAATATACGCGTTTTCATTTTGGTCCCTCTAAATTTTTTTTATCTTTTAGTCCGCCTAAATTTTTTTCTTTTCAAAATAGTCCTCGCCCTTAGATAAGTTAACAGAGTGCTGACATATCTGTTAACTTCTATGCTGACTTGTCCTTCTCACTCATATGTGGCAGCCACTTTGTAAATTAATTAGTTTTATAAATAATTTTATTAATTAAAAACGTTTAAAAAATAAATTCAAAATAACTGAAATTAGAAAATCATATTTCGGTGGCTCTCTCTCCCGAAGAAAATCAATCTTCTTTCTTATTCATCATTCTCCGCCATTGTTGTCGCTTACGGAGCTTCAGTCCGCCATTGTTGGCTTCCTCATGAGCTTCATTCCCGTAGCAGGTATTTCTTCTTCATTACATAACCAACTTCCTCAATATATCAGCTCAAACAATCTAAATGACAAGCTAACTTGGAAAAGTGCATTCATTGCCAACCATCAAACTTGCCACAATGGTTTCATTTATTTCAACCTTTCATCTCACTTAAACTACTCCCCATCCATCTTAACCAATTTCTCCAAATTGCTTAGCAATTCCTTGTCCCTCAACAAAACTATGGCTTTGGCTTCATCATCAACAACAACTAAACAAGTTGGTATTCCTTGTCCCTCAGCAAGACTATGGCTATCTTCTTCAGATAGAATTAAAGCTTCTTCAGACAACTCCAAAAGCTGATATTGTGTTGGCTCAAGATGGCACTGGAATTATAAGATCATATCAGAAGATGTGGCTGCAGCTGCTAGCTTAGTGGAAAAGGGAGAGTTGTTATTCACGTCAAAACAGGTGTTTATAAAGAGAGTGTTGACATTAAGAAGTCAATGAAGATCTTGATGATCATTGGAGATGGGATGGGTTCCACTATTGTTACTGGTAATAATAACGCATAAGATGGCTCCACTACGTTTCGTTCAGCCACTTTCTGGAATGAAGAAGAAATACCTGCTACGGGAATGAAGCTCCTGAGGAAGCCAACAATGGCGGATTGAAGCTCCAGAAGCGACAACAATGGCGGAGAAGGATGGATAAGAAAGGAGATTGATTTTCTTCGGGAGAGAGAGAGCCACCCAAATATGATTTTCTAATTTTAGTTATTTTGAATTTATTTTACAAACATTTTTAATTAATAAAATTAATTATAAAACTAATTAATTTACATGGTGGCTGCCACGTATGAGTGAGAAAGACAGGTCACCATAGGGGTTAACGGACATGTCAGCACTCTGTTAATTTACCTAACGGCGAGGACTATTTTAAAAAGAAAAAATTTAGGGGGACTAAAAGATAAAAAATATTTTAGGGGGATCAAAATAAAAACGCGTGTATTTTAGAGGGACCAAAATATATTTAAGCCTAATAAATGCGTGACCATTTCACTCCTCCCCACACTTTTATTTATTTTTTATTCTTTACTACTATCATTTCAGAATAGGTTGTTTTAAAGAAGTATAGTTTTGAATTGTGATTTATAATTGTAATCACAATTAGAGACGGAGCTAGAATAAGGGAGTGAAGACCAAAGACCATATAACTTATAAGTTATAATTAAAGGACATTTTAACTAGACATTTTAACTATCATATATCGAATATATGTAACAATGACTTTAACACTATTGTAAGTAGTGTTTATAGTTCCTCTATCCTTTGTATAATTCACTGATTGCTGTAGTAGGTTAGCTCATTTTTTTTTAATTCTTGCAGCCAATTCTGAATATTTATTTAAAAAATTGAATGAGTTAACTCGATCTTGTTTTCAAGTTGAAGAGAAGGCTATGTTAGAAAAATAAATTAATTAATTAAATAGTGTGAGTAATGTGAAATATAATTATGGGCCTAAATGTGATTTAATAAAATAAAGGGATCTATTGATTAGTATGGGAATTTATTTTGAAATCTCTAAAAACTGATAGTAACCAATTTGATAGAAGTTGGTAAATAAAAGAAAACAAGGATTCTCTCTACCATGAAGGTTACTCACTACTAACTATCAAGAAAGAGAGTGAAAAAGAAAGAAAGACAAAGAGGCAGAAGATGATATGTCGTAGTCTTCTTAAATTATGAATGTTATGAAAACTACCACTTACATGCTATGCCTATGACTATGATATAGAGGCAATCAAGAGTAAACCATCACTTTAGTCCCTGACTTTTTCAGAGTCGGACACTTTAGTCCTTGACTTATGGAAATACACAACTTAGTCCCAAACTTTGTTCAACATCCATCAGTTTAGTCCAAAACGTTATATTCCGTTAAGTTATTGTTGATGAGGCAATCTGACTTGTCTCCAGGGTCCAACATCCACCAATTTAGTCCCTGACTTTGTTCAGTATCCATCAATTTAGTCCCTGACTTTGTTCAACATCCCTGACTTATATGTCATCCTTTTCCTTGCACTCACCCCTCTATATTATTTGATTATTAACCCACCTCCATGGTTGAAACATCACAACTCGTGGATTTATTTAATTAATCTAGAGTACATATTTGCATGCTAGCTGCATCCATAGACAAAGTATGCATATTAATTGCATGGCAACATAAGATCATTTGTACTTTTAGCAAGTTTTAAACTAAAAGTAACCACCAACTTCTCCAGAACCGTCACCATGCCCACCGCCAACTCCTCCTCCAAATCCACCACTTTACCACCTCCATAGCCTCCACCAGCACTAATGCCACCTTCATGTCCCCCGCCAGCACCACCTCCTATGCCACCACCATGACCACCTCCAAGTCCTCCACCTTTGCCACCTCTGGCTCTGCCTTTGATAGGATAAATAGAATAAACGCATGCTATTTTTCCTCAAAATTTTCAAACATTACTCTTGCATTTTTTATGACTTATTAATAATTGGATTCTTTAACTACTGTCATTTTAAGTGATCAAATTTGTTGAGTGTGTTATTCTTTTTGTCTCATTATACTTGCTCTACCTGGATTTTTCATATCTATGTTATTTGAACCTCCTTCTCACTCTCTATATATCTCCTTATATTTATGTTTCGGTGTTTTTAATTTCTGGGTATATGTATTATTGTATTTAAGCTTGTGCGTTGTTACTCAAATTAAGAAATTGAATTGGATTAGCTCAGATTTTGGGAGTAACTAGGTTGTTATATTATGCACAGAAGAGGTGGCTGTGAAAAAAAAGGGGTGAGTGCAAGGAGAAGGATGACATATAAGTCTGGGATGTGTTGAACAAAGTCAGGGACTAAATTAATGGATGTTGAACCGTGGAGACAAGTCAGATTGTCACATCAACATTTTGGACTAAACTGATGGATGTTGAACAAAGTCAGAGACTAAATTGTGTATTTCCATAAGTCATGGACTAAACTGATGGATGTTGAACAAAGTCAGGGATTAAATTGTGTATTTCCATAAGTCAGGGACTAAAGTGTCCGACTTTGAAAAAGTCAAGGACTAAAGTGATGGTTTACTCGGCAATCAAAATATAATAAAACAAAATTCCACAGCCGGGATTCGAACCCGGAAATCCAAGAAACTTGTTGATTAACTATCAAGTGTGCTACTGCGGATTTTATAATTTTTTATGTGCAAAATTTATATTTATCATTAAAATAACTTGAATTCCAAAGGCGGTCCGTGATAAAAGACAAACTAACATTCAGATCAAACCAACCTCAGTATAACCCAAAACGAAAATTAAATGGGATCTCTAAGGAGTACATTCGAGAAAAAAAAGAAATTAAAATCTCCAAAGCTGATGATGCAGTTCTCCATCATATCATCTACAACCATATCTTCATTCAACCATTCACACATGTTTTCTTTCTCACTTTTGACCCTAAACCGAAAACAAAAATCCCTCTATTTTTCTTCTTCGACCCGTGAAAGGAAATACGAAACAGGGTATAAAGGAGAAGCAAAACCGTGGGGAATCGCCTTAGATGCAGTGACAGAGGAGTAGGCACCCTAGATTGAGAATAGGATGATTTGATTTGGCTTTAGAGAGTTCATCTTTCTCTCACCAGTATTCTGATATTTGCTTTTTGCCATTTTTTTTTTCAAATTTTAAATAAATAAATGAGTTAACCGGAGAAACTTACTAGCACAGGTAAGTAGTACTTGCGTAGCGGTGCACCTTAGAAAGACCCGAATCAATATCAATCAATAATCAATAACTACAATTCTACAAGTTTTTAAATAATATTTTATAACTTTTTATATTATCATTCTTATTATTACTTTTTGTTATCAAAAGTAGTGTAATCTCTTTTATTCAAAGTCAAATTGTTTAATGTGTACATATTGATACACATAAGTATAAATATATTTGTTGAGAATGATACTCAAATATGGATGTAGTAATATAATAAAATGTGTTCTAATCATTTTTTACTATTCATTCAATTTAATTTAATATAATTTGTTATTAGTTATTTTACTATTATTCTTATTATTACTTTTTGTTACCTAAAGTCACGTCATCTCTTTTATTAAAAGTTAAATTATTTAATTTGTACATATTGATACACATGAGTACAAATATATTTGTTGAGAATGATACTAAAGTTTGGATGTGGTAATATAATAAAATGTGTTGATTTACATCAAATTTAATATGTATTTTCCTAATCCATAATTTACATTAAAATTGTTTAATTTGTAGATATTGATACACATGAGTACAAATATATTTGTTGAGATTTATACTAAGCTTTGGATGTTGTAATATAATAGCATGTGTTGATTTACATCAAATTTATTATGTACTTTCCTAATATATTATTTACATTAAAATTGGTTAATTTGTAGATATTGATACACATAAATACAAATATATTTGTTGATATTGATACTAATGGGTTTGGTTTATTATTTTTTTTTTACGTGTTATCTATTTTTGAGTTTTGACTGTTATTTGAATTGTTATGTTAGGAGCAACATATTTTTTACGGGAAACAGTTCAACTATCAATATCGATGTTGTTTTCTTGATGTTGTTCTTTGTAAAACTTCCCAATGTGGAAATTGGTTTTTTTTTCTCTTGCTCATCTTTGTAAAACTTCGGTATGATTCACTTCTTTTTCATCTTTGTTTTAAAAAAAAGTTATATCCTATATATTATGAATGATGTTGTCTTATTATTATCATTATTTACTTCCTATATATGTGTTAATTTTTTTCAGACTTTCTTTTACTTTTAAATTTGATGTAATATAAATGCAATCATCATTAAACATCATTAAGTTAAATTAATATATCATATTCTTAACAAATATTTACATATACATTAAACTAATTAATAATAAGAACATATTAAATTTTTTTATGTTATTTAATATAACCCTTTTTAAAATTGAGTAAACTAGCACTTAGGTCCCTGACTTTTGGGGCATCGTGCAGTTAGGTCCCTAACTTTACTAAATTGGTCCCGTAGTCCTTGACTTTAACCTCCGTCATGCACTTTAGTCCAAACGTTAAACTTCCGTTAATTCTTGCTGTTAAACTGCTACCTAGGCTTCCAGGCTGGCGCAAACGTTGTCGTTTTGCATGTAAACCCCTGTATTAGAGACATTGAGTAACAGTCAAAACTGAACTTACATTTCTCTTTCCTCCCTGTTCCTCTTTCTTCTTCGTTCCTCTTCCTCTCCGCCATTGATGAGGTGCTGAACCTTGCTTCTGAGTGCGCTGCTATTTCTTCATCTTCTATTAATTTTTGTGATCTGCAAACCATTCATAAGCCATGAACAACGATGGATCCAAATCGTCTTCTGTGATTAGTATGATTGTATTTAAATTTTCTCCTCACAGAAAAAAAAACCCAACCTGCTGTGTTGGTTTTGGCTTCAATCAGGAATAAAAGGGGAGTAGAGGGAGGTTTATATGTAGGTCATGCTCCTCTCCCCTGAATGAACTCAATCATCTATAAATATCAACCACATCCACCAATTCCAGGTAGCCATTATCCCTTAATTACTTTTTGTGATTAGTATGGTGTTAAAATAATAAGTGTAGTTCGGTATGTGGTTTTGTTATCTTGGTGTGTTCAACCAGATCTCCATGTATTGCTTTTGGAGATCCATGAACCATGTTCTCAGTTTTACCCTGTATTCTTTGATTTTCTTTGATTTTTGTATCAGAAACTATCTGCATTATGCAGAAGGTATAAATATATATATAAATGTATGTATGTAACTATTATAAATACCTGCAATGAGTTTTATTCATAATTGTTAATTTCATGTCATGAACGATTAACACAATCTTAATTAATTACTAGCTCCTCTGTGACTGCATTTCAGAAAGGAACAAGTAATCTAGAAAATAATCAAGTAGGACTTCATTTGGAGAAAATAAGCTACGCGTGATTGTTACATAATTAAGATTCAACTTTCTTCTTCTACGATGATTTGCCTCACTAGAATTACACATTAGGCGATGTATTCGAAGTTACATAAAGAAAATAAAAGTAATTTTAGTATCGACAAAGAAAGCTGTAAACTATTCATAAGCCATGAACACCGTTTCCCCATAATGCCTGAGGATTGGGCTTTGCAGATCACAGAAATTAATAGAAGATGAAGAAATAGCAGCGCAAGCAGAAGCAAGGTTCAACACCTCATCAATGGCGGAGAGGAAGAGGAACGAAGAAGAAAGAGGAACGAGGAAGAAAGAGAAACGAGGAGGAAAGAGAAATGTAAGTTCAACTTTGACCGTTACTCAATGTCTCTAATACATGAGTTTACATGCAAAACGACAACGTTTGTGCCAGCCTAGAAGCCTAGTCAGCAGTTTAACAACAAAAATTAACAGAAGTTTAACGTTTGGACCAGAGTGCATGACGGAGGTTAAAGTCATGGACTACGGGATCAATTTAGTAACGTCAGGGACCTAACTGCACGACGCCCCAAATGTCAGGGACCTAAGTGCTAGTTTACTCTTTTAAAATTACTAAAAAATTTAACTAAACCCCGTGCTCTCCGTGCATAGCCCGGATGTAAATACTAGTGATGATACAAATGAGTGATGATGATGCAAGTGAGGGCAGATTCGAAATCGCCATCAGAGGAATCCCATGTGCATTCCGCAATCGAACGAACATGATTCGCTTCCCATTGATGTTCACCACCACATTCATCAAACTAACTGTGAGATTCAAAGAAGTCGCAGTCAAAAAAATAATAAAACTAAATTCCGCAGCCGGGATTCGAACCCGGAAATCCAAGACAAGAAGGTTGGTGCTACTGCGGATTTATGATTCTTTATGTGCAAAATTTATATTTAAGGCTCTATAAATTAAATTGTTTCTCAAGCTGCAACTTTCTCGTATTTTTCAGGATGTTTACAATTCTTGACACTTTTTCTTAGCTTTCTTTATATTTATTTATATCATCTCATTTTCTTTTAAGAAATAAATATCTAATTTAGTAAAGAAAAAAAAAAGTAGCTACTGACACTGCATAGTTGAGTTGTGTGATGTTGCCATTGTTTGAAATTAGAAAAAGCCGAATGTTGGCTTCTAAAGACATAAATCCAACTCACCTCCCAATTTGTTGAAAGCTAAATTTATTGTGGTCCTCTAATCTCTTGTCTCCCACAGAATATGACTTGATGCTTTATTTTGGTCTCCATGCATGTAAATTGGGCTTCACGTCTTCCCCTTCAAAATTTTAAATTCTAATCCTCTTAATATTGGGTTTGCTACTCTTGTTTTTTTTTGTCATTTGGTGAATATTAGGTGTTTAAAAAAACAGATAAATGGTGATATACCAATTTTGCAACATGATCAAGCTTGCAATACATCGTACCATTGAATTGAAAATAAAA
The DNA here is from genome assembly GCA_026901365.1 of Sesbania bispinosa. Classification (NCBI taxonomy): domain Eukaryota; kingdom Viridiplantae; phylum Streptophyta; class Magnoliopsida; order Fabales; family Fabaceae; genus Sesbania; species Sesbania bispinosa. The sequence continues at coordinate 527,471 of QLOH01000045.1, read as the reverse complement.
TTTGAGTGTGTTTAATAAAATTAGTAAATAAACTATTTAAAAGTTGAAAAACTAATTAAAAATAAAAAAGTTAACTAAAAATTAAAAAAAAAATTGATAAATCAGCCATTGAATTGAAAGTGTTTTATAAAATTAGTTTTTTTTTGTTACAAAAAATTTAGGATGAAGAGATGGTGCCCAATATATTATAAAACTAGTTGATAGTTTCAAAACAATAAATAAGGTTATTTATTGATCATTGTACTAGAATTTGAAATTTGGTAATTGTGAAAATATTTAAGGATAAAAATGTAAAATTATTTAAACTAAGAGGTGAAATTTGGAAATGCTATTTCATGCTACTTGAAGTAGCATTTCATAAAATGACAAGCTTTTCCAACTACTAAGTTAAGCTTTCAATTAGCTAAAATAATATACTAAACACAATTTTTTTTACCATTTACTAGATACTCATTCGCGCTTCGTGTGGTTGGCTTAATTTTTTTCCATTTAAAAAATGAATGATATTAAGAGATATTAAAAAGTATAGAAATAATTATATTTTCATTTGAAATTGTGTAATGTATATGAAGTTGAATAGCGATAATTAAAAATATAGATATTTAAAATTTTTTGTTGTAATAGGTTGACTTGAAATGTAAACTTCGAAGTGTTATTTTTCTTTATTTAAGTAAATTTAAATTTATCTCTAACAAAGTTATTTATAAAATAATATGTAGATAATATTATTATCTCAATGAATGCACAATCAATTATGATACTTGTTTCATAACAAAAAAGGTGGCAATTAAATATATAAATTTATAGAATTAATAATATATTTTAGGAAAAATAATTAGTATAATTTTAGTAATAAATACATATTTAATAGAAACAAAAATAATTTGTAATCTCGCAATAGGAATTTAAAAATAGTGAGATAATTTTGTGAGTTGTATATGAAGAAAAATCATTGCTAAAAATAAAGTTTCTTGTCAAAATTCTATTTGAGTTATTTTTTAGAAAGAATAGACATATAATGGATAAATGTAATAATTTTAGTAAGCAGGAATCTCTTTTCATGCTAAATTGGTCAATGTAGTGTTGCTCTACATAATTTTGTGTACGTAAGATTTCTGAAGAATAGAAAAGTTTTTTTGTTTCTATGAATGTGTATGTATGTTTGTATATAATTGGTAATGATGATCGAAGGATAAAGATTAATTAATACAATGTAAGTTATATCGGTTAGTGTGAATTTTGCATTAAATTTTTAGTTACTTTTTTAATGGTGAATATGATATAATACGTTTAATTACGTTTACATGACAATTTTGATGTTTCAAAAATCTCTCAAGCATACCAACGGGGGTTGGTTCAAGTGGTATATGTTTGATTCCCCTTAAGCAAGGTCTCGGGTTTGAGTCTTGTGGATGAAAAAATAACTGTAATTTTGGGCTAGGAAAAGAGTGACACATCAATTTTTTTTATATGCATAAATAAATAAATGTGGCAATAAAAGTGATTCGAGTATCACAATTCAGATGTAATATATTGTAATAAATAGGGCAAATGAATGTAAAAGAGCTATTACGAATAAAGGGAAATTTTGTACTTGCCTACGAGGAACTGCTATAGTGTTATGTTAATCATTTGCCTATTTCAAAATTGCATTTGGGTCTTGCAATTTTATCTTATGTCTAAGGGGCAATTTATATGAAATTGCATTATGTCTTTCTTCATGTACGCCTAATCCCTAAGGGCATGTTTGGTTTGAGGAAACGTTTTCTATTTTCATTTTCTGTTTTCATTCTGTTTCTTGTTTTCTGAAATTTTACAAAGGAAAAATTGGAAATGCTGAAAACAGCAAATTTTTGTTTCCAGCATTTCCAGTTTTTCCTTTGTAAAATTTCAGAAAACAAGAAATAAAAAATGGAAACAGGAAATGAAAATGCAAACCAAACAAGCCCTAATAGTGTCTGTGACTGTGATGGGCCTGATGATAACATTAGAATTCCTTAAAAAAAAAAAAACTAGAATTACCATGAATTTATATAGATATAGGCCTATTCAAAAGTCAAGACTCCTAAGGAGGGTCAAAAGGCAATACCTTCATTATATTTATTTCCTCATGTGACCTGTGGGTATATATATATATATATATATATATATATATATATATATATATATGTCACGGGCATAAGGATCTCCACCAAAGTGGCTGCGTGACCCATATACATCAGGAATTATTATTGGAGACTATAGTTTTATTTCCTACATGAATCAAAAGCAATCATTCTGTGATCCTGAATTTCTGATTGTGATCTATTGGTATGTCCTGAGATAAATTATTTGTTTGGTACATAATAAAAATCTGTTATTAAGAAATCATAACAAGACAATAATAGGGTCACGAAAATTCAGCAAAACATCATGAATTAAGTTACTTAGCATAAACATTACCTTCCTTGACATATTATGGCCAACATAGAAAGGGACATAGCACCAGAAAAACTACTTCAAAAGAGATGCATTAAATCTTGGTTGAGCTTTGAACTTTGTAAGATGACAACAAAGCTTCTCATATATATAAATCATCATTTCCCTTTATTTACACTCAAGCTATCATTTTGCTGACTTATACAAAACATAGCCACAATTTCTGTGACTCATTGCCTTATATAAGCTCAAGTTTTGTGTGTCAACATGATGGATATCTCTTTCTCAAACCAATTTGGCTACATGAGTCCAAGTAGCTGCAACCAAGATATGTTCTACTATAGTGCACCAACTAGTCCTAGCAGACTCAAATTAAGAGCACAAACTGGTTTTCAAACAGGCCCCACAACACCAAGAGCATATGAAGATGCAAACTCTAATCTATATGAGTTTGAATTTGAAACTAGTCATCGTTTCAATCCTAGTGACATTGGCATTGAAACAAACCAAAAAGATGTTAACCCTTTTGATGATCACCAGCAAGAAAAACAGCAACAACAAAGGCTTTGTGGGGATTCATTGCCAACTATGGCATTTGCTGATGAGTTATTCTGTGATGGTAAAGTCCTTCCAATGATACCACCTCTCAAACTTCCACCAAGGTTACTTCAGAATAGAGATGGCAACATGATGAGTAACCAAAGCTCAAGAGTGACATCTCCAAGGTCCCCAGGATCAATGCTTAGGCTTCCTTTTACACGTCTTGGTTTGTGGAATGATGATTTTGATCCATTCATGGTGGCTTTGGAAAAGGTCAGAGAAGAAAAGAGAGGGAAACCAAAGGCTAAACATGGTCTCAGAAGGACTAGATCCCTTTCACCATTCAGAGGCTTCAACAAGTCTGACAAACATGTGAGACCATCAGAGTCTTATCAACCTGAATCACATTGTTGTGACACGGTTAAGTTGATAAGTGAGGTTGAGAAAGAGCCATTGAATGAAGCAGCAGGAAGAACAAAAGTGCTATCTGAGCCCAAAGGGTTGGTGTTTGCAAGACAGGTGAGACAAGGGGCAGTGGTGAATGAGACAAACTTTGAGGCTAAGAAGACCTCAATTTCAAAACTTGCTGTGGAGACAAAGAAAGGTGAGAGCCAAAGAGGTGGTTTTTGGATATGGAATAAGAAGAGAGAAAATAAAAAGAAGTTTCCTCTTGGGAATGCAAATATGGGGAAAGCAAGTGCTCAACTCAAGTTAGAAGATCAAAAGGCAGCACTGGGGAAGCCAGCCTTGCAGAGGAAACTTGACATGAAATCTGTGACATCAACACAATTAACCTCAAGGGATAAAGATGAAACAAAAGGTGAGTTGACCACAATGAAATTGATAAGTTACAGGCCATTGCCAAGACTTTTTCTCTGCTTGGGTTTTGAAGGAAGGAGAGTTAAGTGATTAAGTCACACCCCATATAGGTAGAATGTAAAAGTTAGCTGAAATGAATAATGAAAATTGCATTTTTAAATTCATTGTGTGTGTAATAGAGTGTTGCTGTCTTTCTATTAAATCATTTAATCCTTTCTGGTAGGAAACCTATGATAGCAATGTTTTTCAGAAATTAGTTCTTTGAAATATATACCTTTGTCTACAAATTTTACCACATGAATTGGCAAATCAATTTCCCTACCAATCTCTCTCTCTCTCCCCCCCCCCCCCCTAAAGCACTTTTTTCTTCTTGCAACAAAGGAGAGTTGTTAAATGTACATTCAAAAATTTGGGAAAACAAAACACTAAGTTGTAGTAGATTAGGTGCTACTACCCAAATAGTTAATTTTAGATTGGATGCATGAGACTATACTGCATGTCTGCATCTAGAAGAATGTTGCAGATCACTGAGGCAATGTACTTCAATCATAAATCATAGCCAAAAGGAAAATCAGTTAGTGCAGAGAGAGAGAGAGAGAGAGAGAGAGAGAGAGAGAGAGAGCATTTTTAGGCTTATTGCTAATGATCTTTTTGAACATAAATAATGTCTAAATTACATCTTACATCCCTTGGCATGGAAGCTGTATTACTTTATGATTTAAAAGCTTACTAAATTGAGAATATCAGATAGATTATAATTATTCTATATATTGTGGAATGAATATTCTACACCATCATTGCATAAATGAGTAATTTACATTGATTTAAATCACATGAACAAGCCTAAACTTTTCCATGAAAAAATGTGATCAAACTGATCATGAAAAGGGGAAAAGTAAATGGGATAGCCTCAAAGTTCATTGGGCTGAATGAGAAGAATCCTATACCCCTTTTCTCTAATGCAGAAGAATCTGTCAAATACTTGACTTGATATAATGCTAATGAAAAATTTGATCTGATCAGTCCAAGACTTCAGAAGGCCAAAGGTTTTTCCAAATGGCAATCTCATTCTCACTCTTGATCTTTCTGATTCCCCCATAAAAGCCATCAGCCTCATTTCCCTCCTCCCTGTGATCTTTCCTACTGATAGTTGTCGTCCTCCATCGCGAATCAGGAGTGTACTGATTGAACTCCAGCACCACAGTGTCTGTAACAAACACATAAAAAAAGTGTCAAAAAAAACTGTGCTTTAATCCTAACTCCTAAGAAACACCTTTTGGAAATGGAAATATAACAAAGGCTAATAATGCCATGACATGATCTAGAGACCTCCATAGAATATTCCTGTCAGAAAGATAACAGGCAAAAACATTATGTACTCAAGGCCAAGAAGATATAAACACTTGATTTTTAGTTTTTTGCATTATTAGTTCTCTCTTATTATTGTTAACTATGGTGAAGGGAATGCTAGATGAAATGTCAAACCAAGTTGCTATGCAGGAGGTTGTGGATCATTGTGGTTTGTTAACAGCCACTATCAAAGAAATGGAAGTAGACTTTCAATTTCCAAGCTTATAATTACAATGGTATCCCCACATTACATAGCAGAAAGAAAATAGAACCTATAAGAGGAATTGAATTTCTTTTCTTTAACATAGTTGGCCATAAATGTATCCACTGAGACACGAGTTATCAACATGTTGGTGGAATCATGACTTAAGGACCATGATATGTCTAGGGGACCAATCTAATAGCATAGTTGGTGGTCCAAGTTTTGACATATTATCATTATCAGGAAAGGAACCTAGCCCAAATTGTGGTCTGGTCTGTCAAAATGGACTTTACATTTATGTCATTATTTTTTCACTTTATAACTCCCCAGTGGAAAACATAATAATGGTACAAAACATAACTAAATATTTAATCCATATATGATATAACACTAGACTTTAACCTTCACTCAATTCCTGTCTTCAAAATTCCTGAGCATTATCTTTTTTTGTCTCCATTTTTGCATCATTATACACTTTAACAGATGAATCTAACAAAACAGAATTCATCTGAATCCTACAATCATTTCTTCAATCAATCCCCTAAATACAATTTTACCCCAAACTTAGTTCAAATCGAAGGGATGAAGGAACATAACATGGATTAAATGAATGACAAAATCTATATCCAAGAAAAGATAATGAATGATATTATAAACACATTCATTTAAAAGGAAAATTCATCAACTCACCACTACTATGACAATGGCAGTAATTTTCATTCCCATCACATGACTCCAAGTGGCCTACAACACCATACCACCAACCTGCCACAAAGGTGCATCTCATCAAGCTACTGCTATAATCTCAACACAAGAAGAGTAGACGTAATTGGAAATGCATAATTAAGATTGGAAAAGTAATCATTTTCATCAAAGACTCAAAATTGGATCACACTGCCCCCTTTCTATTTATTCCTGCAGTTTGTAGCCATCCTAGTTTTTCCTTTTCTTCCTATAGCCACTCTTGTTTTAAGTTAGTTTGAATAGCTCTTTTGCTGATATGATACTCTACCTTTTACTATCCAAAGCAATTAGTAAAAGTACAAAAACATGTTGAATAAAGGAACATACCATAAGGAAATTCTTTGTTTCTCCTCCACTGAATTTCTATATGATCACCCGGATGCAAATCATGTAGACAGTCAGAGATATGAAGATCATGTGGAGGAGTATCAACAGGTGGTGCTCTTAGCCTTTCCCATTGGACACCATGTTCTATTGTAATTGCCCTTCTTCCATGTGGTGGATATCTGTAAGAGACAACTAATTAGGCCACCAGATCTAAGTTCCTCCTTTTTTCTTCTTCTAATTCTAATCCATTATTTTCCTTATGGAAACTCCTCATAAATTTTTTGTTTTTATGACCAATAGTAACATACATACAGAAGAATATAATCACCAAGCAAGAATCATGTCCAATTACCTTGCTTGGAAGGTGTCAGTACATGGATCATAGCTAAGCTCAGCATCATAGCATGATAACATAAATCCAACATGACCATTCTGCAGAAAAAATGTAACTTTGTGAGAAAACACAATCTTCTACATACCATAAAAAAACTAATTTGAGGGTGGCATGATATAATATAAATTTTCAATAGAAAAACCACAAAGGGGTGGTTGATAATTAACAACAGATATGATACCTCACGGTTATAGACTTGAGCAGGAAACCAGAAGTTGCCAGTCTCAAGAGCAAGATACCAAGTCATGAATGAATCAGGAGGCATATAACTCCTCTGCTTGGAGTTATTATTTGCATCAACCTTCATCTTCATCCATGAAAAAGGCCAACGAAGGGACATAAGCCTCATCAAGTTCCTTTGCTTTCCATGTCTAAGACTTCCAACATTCCTTTTGGAAGCAACATGCCATTTCCATTCCCTATAAGCAACTGAACCAATAACTCTACCCCATTTCTGCTTCATGTGTCTCTCCCAAAGGTGATCACTCACACATCTCTCCCTCAAGGAACGGCAAACTCCAGCCATTTGACAAAGTGAAGATGGAGGTAGCCTTTCGAGAATGCATTCCAAAGCCAACTCAGGCAAGTCCAACACTGACAACTCTTGGTTGTCCTCAATGTTCTCTACTTTTGAAGTAATTAAAGACTTCTTCACAAGAGACATTCTTGAAGTAGGAATTTGAGAAGGAAAACCAAGCCAAAGCCAAAGCTGGTTCCTAAACAACTTAGAGATGGATTTCACAGAGAAGTCTTTGTAAAACAAAAGGGAGATCAACCTCACCTCAGTTGCCCATGAAGGGAGTGGTTTAAGAGGAAGGAGAGGCTTTAAAAACAGAAAGAAAGAGACACAAGTGATAAAGTAAAGAAGCATTAGCAGATAGGATGTCTTTCAAGGGTCAAGTTTGATTGAGTTTAGCACATAGAGCCTTATAGCCAATTGTGGAACAGAAATGGTTAACAAGAGGAAAACTCAAAAGACCTCACTGTTGGAAAGAAACAAGTGAAGCAATTTGGAACCTTCAAACACCTTTTAAAGATGGGGTTTTTATTGGTTCAATGAAAGCCCACCAAAACCCAATGGTGGGCCTCCTAAGACCAAAGTTAGATCAGAATAAATTAGGTAGACAACCACACAAATGAACCAAGGAAATTGCCTTGAACTTGAACTTGAACCACTTTGGTAACAAACACCTCACCAAGATCTGATGATGTCAGGTTTTTATAACACCTGGAAATGGAATTAGCAAAGAAACAAAGATGAAGATGAGTCTATATAATAAGAACCATATCTGCAGAATCTGTAATAAATCTTCTGGGAATAATTTATGTCTACCTAGAAAATTGAATAGAGAATAGATCTAGCTAGTTGGTGGAAGTGAAGAAGTATATTAGGCCCACACCAACACCTCAAGATCTACAAAAACAATGGAAACAAGACAAGACAAGACAACCCTTGGGGTGGTGAATGAAGATACAGAACAAGATTAAAAATAAAAAGATTGGTGAAGAGGATGGTGAATGTGAAGGGTAGGTGGGTCCTCCCCTCACTCCAACAAATTCTTCACCACAATTCAATTATAATTATCCTTTCTTTCTTTCTTCTATGAACACAGAAGAGAAATCTCTCTTGTTCTGTGTGTGTGGGGGGCAATATAGAAAACAATTGGATTGGTGGAGAATGAATGGTAAAGAGAGTTATTTATGCAAAATGAATGGGAGGCTGAGGTTATGTTAGATTTTTGTGGATGTCAAACACATTTCTACTCTCACATATCCATGTCAAGCCCCATTCCTCTATGATCCAATCATCAAAAGATTCCCATAAAAATAAAAAATATATATAATAGTACATCATAATATTTTTTTGATAAATAAAAATTCAAGCAGAAGGGATAGTGCTTTAGTTGAAAGCACTTTCATGGAGACGAATGAGAGGTTAAACCTGTAATTTGTAAAATATAAGACTCTATCTCGCTCCACTCTACCCACTCATCGGTGTTATAGTAAATCATAAATTTGAAACTATTTATTTATTTTGTTTTCATGTATAGATAATAGGTAATATTTAATTAATGAGTGTAGGAAATCTTGTGCACTTTGTATTGTACCAAGTTCAAGTTGAAGGGAAATGTCTGACCAGAAAGGGCAACTACGTTGGATAACGTATATAGGACAAGATTCGTTAATATTAAATTTTGAGGTTAAAGGTAAGAGGTGAGGGTTCTTATTCGATGCATCTGCGCCTCTACACTCACAAATAGACGTCACCTATGCAAAGCACTTTGTTTTTGAATGTCAGGAATGGGATGGAAATGGAATTGCTCTGTTTTTTTTACAAGAAAATGGAAACTACCTACACAAATGGGTTTCCTTTAAGACCTTAAATTTGAGGAAGCATGTGGATTTACATCTAGCAGCAATGCATTAATTATGAGTGCATAAAAATTGTGTATATATATATATATATTAGTGATAATAAATATATGTTTAGGAATAAACATAAAGTGTAATGATTAATCATCATATGATGTCATTTTAATTTATGAAGTCTTAGAATATTAAAAATTGAATATTGGTCATTATATAAAGTTTAATTCACGAGTTTAAAACTCTAAGAAGTTGAATTGGTCAAATGGAACATGGCAAGTTTTATATTTGACGGGTAGCAAGTTTAAACTATTACTTTTTTTTTTTTTTTGGACTTAAAAATCATCTCCGCTTATTCTAAAGTTTTGATTGTAAAAAAAAGTTAATTTAAGACCGAGATGCCCATCAACTTCTTGATTTTTATAAATTCATAAAAAAGATTTCATATAAATCAAAATATGAAATAGAAGCAACCAAGTTTAATTTGTAAATATCTACATCTATTACTCTTTTGACATGTTTTTTTTTCATACACAATATTTAAAATTGAAATCTTACTATAAGAAAAATCAAATATATATCACCATAATCGACCATATTGATTGTTGCTTAGGAGAATATAAATAATAAAGACAATTGCCAATTATAAATCATGAGTAATTTGTTTATGTTTGTAAATGAAAAAAAAAAACTTATAGTGAGAAATAGTATTTTCCTAGCTCTAATATTGCATTTATGATTTAATAGTACGATAAGTAGGAATTAATATACACTAACTAATTAATTAAACTATAGGAAGCAAAGAATTGAAGCATGACATTGTGTATGTAGGAGTAGCCGAGGGATTATGCATACAAAGAGTCATTAATATATATTTTTATCTCTATATAACTTGCTAGGTCACCCTCACCGAAAATGAGTCATCTGCATGAATTGCAGCAAGAGGTGAGCAATAATAGAGGTAGCTAGCTAAGGCATGTGAAGTGTTTTTAATTTATTTCATGAAGAAGTTAGTGCAGATCTTTCCTAGATCTTAATATCAAATTGGTAAATAAAACATAATTCATAGCCGAGAATAATGAATAAAAAAAAAAGACAATCTCAGGAAGGTCAAATTATTTTATTTTTTGGGGTCAGATTAAATAAACAGAATTTAATTAATTAGTTAGTTCCTTCAAGCATATATAAAATAATATGAAACCATTAATTTGTGTGAGTCTTAATTCATTTAATTTGTAGAGAAATATATTGTTATTCTTATGTGAGTGAATCACTTAACCATAAAGTGTACACAAAATAAAATAGTATCCTCTGATGGAAGCTAACCTAACCACCAAGGTCAAGTTGTGACAAGTTGAGGAATTGTTGTGTTGCTATGGAGGAGTGCAGAGAAATTTAACGCGTGGAGAACACGATCAAATGACAGTGCAAGCAAAGCAAGCAACAATTGATTGATTTAAGGGCGTTGAGACCTAAAAGGAGTGCCCTGAGGCTGAGGCAGAGGCTCAGAATTCGATGGACGGTGTCTCATCCTTTTGTGTGTTTTTGGTTTAGCGTTGAAACTGGTTAAAACTGGTCAAACTTAAATTTGGATTTCTCAACACAACTATTTTTAACATTGGAAACGTGAGTTTACCACGTTTCAACGCTAAACCAAACATACTTAAAGAGATCGATCGAATCCCATATCCATCCACCTACCAACCAATAGTTGTGTCTTGGAACATGAATTTGCGTGTTATTATTCCTATTACCACTTTTTTTATCACAAGTTATCACAATCCCAATATACTCCTCCCAATCTAACATTTTCATCCATATATGAAAAAGAATATTGAGTTATTATATTGGGTAAAATTAGCTGAAAGTTTAAAAGCTCATTAAAAATTTAAAATTAGTTGAAAACTGAAAAAGTTATTGAATGTTTTGGTAAAACTAACTAAAAATGATAAAATGACATATAATTAAGGACAACATTATTTATTAAATAACGATGAGTGGGAGTGGTTGAGGGTTGAATTTGTAATTAATTTTCAGTTAGTAGTTGAAAATTTGAGCTTTTTTAAAAAAGCTACCCCAAGTACCTTTTTAAGAAAAACTAGTAGTTACCTAAAAAAAGCTACTTTACCAAACAGAAATGGTTTCAGCTAGCTGAAATGACTTATCAAACACACTTTTAGTTTAATAAAACTAGCTGAAAGCTGAAAAACTAGCTAATTTAACTGATGGTGTTTAATAAAAGTAGCTGAAATGGTAAAATGATATATAAGAACGTCATTAATTATCAAATAATGATAATTGAGGGTAGTTAAAGAATAAATTTGTAATGAATTTTCAGCTAGTAGCTGAAAATGAGAGCTTTTTTAAAAAATTATCTAAAGTAATTTTTTAAGAAAAGCTGGTAACTATTTAAAAATTACTTTACCAAACACCAATGAAATAATTTCAACTACTAATTTCAATTTTCATCTAATTAAAATGTCTTATCAAACTCACTCTACTATATGTATTCCTTAAAAAAATTACTTTCATTAATTATCAACTCTGTTATAAGCCTTTGTTTAATCTGTTGAAAATGGAAATGAAAACAAAAGCAGGTATGATAGTCAAATTCGAATACTAGCTAGATATCCATTTGACTCCAATTTGCTTTTGATCGGTGGAAACACACTTTGATTAACAGTATGTTTGGTTTATAATTTCGATAAAATATTTTAAAAAAAATATTTTTTAGTTTTAATTATACAAAATGTTAGATTATTTTTTTATTTTATTTTTTATTTCAAAGTTTTGCATAAGAAACAAATAAATTAATACAAAATTATTTTCACTATTTTCTGTATAAAACTTTAAAAATAGAAATAGAATAATGTTTTTATTGCCAAAATTAAAAATAATTTGGTAATTAAAACTAACAAAATAGGAAATAAAAACAAAAAAATATTTTCTCAAAGTAAATATGCAGAGATAGGATTCTTTTTTGTCTATAACACATGTATCATTCACATGTATATACCACACTTTAAAGTAAGGAATAATAGTTGTTAGATTGAAAAATAATTGGTAAAGATTGTAATTATATAAAAATACCTGTACAATAAATCATGAAGTTGTTTAAATCCTATCTATTGGTTAAAATTATTATTTCTTACTTTTACCCTATTAAGTGTGAATCTCTCACTTGCAGGTAAATCCCTACCACCTAAATCAACACTTGTTGATAAATATATGAGTGTAGATTTGCACCCTTATAATTATAATATTAAAAATGATCTTATATATTATTAAAAAACAGAGTTAGGATTTTACTCATTATTGAAAATATAAATTAATTATTACAATAAAAAATAATTTAAATTATCATAATAATTAAATAAAAAAGTTGCACATATTTCACTAAAATTATAGTTTAGTTTTTAAATTTTTTATTTTTCTTAAGATTATTCTTATGTCTAATTTTTAAACATTATTAAATTAAAATGAACTTGATATATATAGTTTAAAATACAAAAAGAACAAGTAAAAGAAACAGAAAAAGAAAAAGAAAAGAATGATATATGTGTATGTATAGAATAGGATGAAATGAGTTTCCCATGAATTTTTCCAACCCCAATGAAGATAAATTTGGACACTTTTTTTCAACCTTACTAGGAATGGAGGCAAGGAAAGCAAAACATAGTTTCATCTCACCAAGTTTCCATTCCTTAAAAATGAAAAAATGAAGAAGAGAAGTGAAAAAGACTTATTTACCTCATTTTGTTGCAAAGAGAAAGGAGAAAGAGAAAAAAAAAAGATGTGAACATCACACAAAAAGTATTTTCTTTAATTTTAAAAATAAAATTGATCAGATTATTACAATGCCCCTATTTTTCTCTGACAGTAATATTTATTTTTCAACAAGTAGGGATATTTTTGTCATTTTAGACACGTGTTTTCTTTCATATCATTTTTTTTTTGTTAAAGTTGTTGATTAGATTAAATTCTAAAGGTAACCTAAGGATATTTACATGAGACATAAAACTCATGGAAGCAATTTTACAATAATTCAACTAATAATAAACTCAAAAAAAAATTAATAAACATTATAAAACATAATATACTCACTCAAAATACATAGAGCAAATCAAATAAAATAAAAAAACAAACAAAATGAGTCAACCATCTTCTTCACTATGGCCAACCTCATTGCCAAAATTAAATTGCTCATGTCCTAGTGAATATTGGATTTTTTCTTCATTTTTTTATTTGCTTCTTTCTTTTTATTTCATGGCTAGGCTGGAATGCAATCGTGTAAGGGGAATATTCATGGACATCTTATATAGGCATTTTCAACCCCATTAAATGTAGCAAGATAAATGACAATGACATGATAACAAATCATGGGAAAAGTGAGAGAGAAGAGACAACAAAAATAATAGATAAGGGATATTGGAAAAGGTGGAAGAGAGGAGAAGGTGATTAGTGGTGATTGAGAAATGAGGAGAGGAAGGTGGTTGTATGAATGGAAAAATTAAAGGAAAGAAAAAAAATAAAAAAATCTCACAAAGGAGAGAAAATAACCTACCTAATATGGATAGAAAATCTTCCCATGAAAGGAGAATTGACCCTCCTATGGAGGGAGTAAGTTGATTAGAAAATGAGATGAAATCGCAAAATCATTTCATAGATTTTTTTTTTCATTTTCCTCACAATCTAAATAAACATAAAATCATCAGAGTAATTTTTTTCTCATTTTTTAAAAACAAAGAGGTTAAATTTCAAGAAATCTAATTTTTAAACTGAACTTTTGAATTTGATTTTTTTTACTGAAGAAAAAATAGGTCTTTAACAGAAATTAGCTACTCCCTCCGTTTCTTTTTAATAGTCATTTTAGAGTATAAAATTTGTTTCTGTCGTTTTCACATACCAAGACAATAATAAATGCCAATTTTCCAATTTTACCCCTTCCAAATTTATTAAATGATGGAGTATTTATTGCATATGACTAGAAAATGGTGGAGAACTTTAAATGCTTTAATGAGAGAGATAAATGGTATATTTGTAAACAATGGAGCTAAAAAGATACACTTATTGCATTCTTTAATCTATGTGCAAAAACCTTAAAGGATAGATAAAAAGAAACGGAGGGAGTATTTAAGTGATCCACTTAACTTACTCCAAATTATTCAATACTTTAAAATATTTTTAAACAAATAATTCATGCTATCAAATATTTTTTTAAAAAAATAAAATTTCCAATCATATGACTGATAATTGACAATATTTAAAATTTAAATATAATATTGATGTATTAATTTGTTTAATGTATGTGAATAGTCAATTATTGCCCCCTCACTCTCAAAGTTTGGTGATTTTAATTTTAGTGATTGAAATTTTGGGTGGTCCATCACCTCACCATATCCCATAAGGGACCGCAATGCTTGAGTAGTCACAATTCTTAATTACTTCAATTTTATTTTTTTCTTTACAGAGACCAATGCATTCTGCAATTCAGCTTCTCACACACTTCCCAACCGTACATCAACCAAATTGGCTTTATGCTGAAAATGACACCCATACAGCTACAACTTGCCATGACACTATCAATGAACAATCATATTAAACTACTTGTTGATGTTGTTGTAAGTTTAATTTCAGTTTAAGCCAATTTGTAATTTCAAAATATATTGTATAGATAAAATCAAATCATAAGAGACATCAAAGTCATGATTGATATAGATAATATAATTTTAGGTATCAGTTTAACTGGTTTATATATGCCTTTCTTTTTAATGCAAGTTAATCACAGAGTATTTATTCGGGAGTAAATTAACAAATTGGTCCCTGATTTTTTTTAGGGTTATGTTCCTAAGAAATAAAAATCCAAATATAGTCATTGTCTTATTATTTTTTTTTCACTATAGCCAAACTGTGTGTTTCCCGTTAATTTTTTTACGGCATGTCACGTTTAGTGACACTCTGTCTCACTATTTGTCACTATAGTATCCACTATGGCACAAAAATGATGTGGTTTTGTCAAATTTATAGTTTGAAAGACTTTAACTCCAACCGTTGTGTGCTTCCCTATTTCCTTTTTTTTCTCTCTCCTCCCCCTTTTTCATTGGAATGTCTCAACTCCAAAGACGTTATTTTTGTGCCCGGTGGCAAATAGTGTGACACAGTGTCACGAAACGTGACACTTCATAAAAAAAAATAACGGGAAACACATAGTTGGACTATAGTGAAAGAAAAAATAAGAAGTCAAGGACTATATTTGGGTTTTTTATTTCTTAGAGACTAAACTGGGTGATCCTAAAAAAATTCAGATACTTAATTTACTCTTTGTTCAACATTGACAGGGTCATTCAGATAACATTTTAAAACTTTTAAATAAATCATTCTTTTTTAACATATATTAATTAAACATCATCATCAGTATAAAACGAAAACAATATAAAAAGGTGTGGCCTTGTTTTTATTTTAAAATACTTCTGAAGTTTTCATTTAAATTACATTAAAAATATAAAAAAAAATTGAATTTTAAATTTTATTTTTATAAAAACTTCAATTATTTTAAATTGTTTTATATTTTTAAAAATAAAAGAAAGATGGAAAATCATAGATAAAAAGAGATAACATAAAATAGGCTCTTCTTTAGAAGATTTGGATTCTCTGCTATTTTTTAATACTGGAATATGTTCTCGGTAAGAGATAAAAATTAATATAACTTTTTTAATATAATTATTGGATCCAGTAATCAATCAAAGTAAATCTTACAAGATATTTTTTTTTTCTGTCCAAAGATGATATTCTGTTATTTAAGAATATAGAGAAAATGATTCATATTTTTTTCTATAATCTTTTGGTTTGAATTATTTTCTTAGCGCCACATATATTTAAAAATACACATCATTTTTATTTATATTTTATCAATTAACTTGTAAATATAACTTTTTGTGTGTATGATTATAAAGGGCATTCTCCAACAGCTGGGAACTAATCAATTGAAAGGCGTAAAGATAATTCAAGTGAATTTTACTGCTTTCAAAAGGTTTTTTCATGTCTCATTAAACACACTTTTCGGGAGGGGTGAGAAGTTTTGTGTATGACTAAATCCCGAATAAGATTATCTCTGGAGGATACATGTGGTTAACAAAAAAAAAAAAGAGGTTTTTTCATGCCCATAATGATAACCATTTTTTTTTCACAAATTCTATAATAATATAAAATGTGCCTTTTATCTCTAGCATTTTTCTATGTTCTTAAAGTGTGAACAATTAAAAAGTATATTTTACAATTAAAAAAATCAAAATATAGGCCACGATAAAATTATCAAAAGCTAGCACCAGGTACACTTACGAATGAGAGTATATATATATAATTCAAACATCTTGTAAACTAATTAATCAATATACGCTAGCTTAATGAATAATAATAATATACATATATAATTTTATATCTTTATTACTTTTTATTATTCTATTATAATTTGTTTTTTACGTAGTATGCTCTGATTATGTCATTAATTAATTAATTTCTGATACGGGAGATGTACGTACATATATGATATTTTGCTCAAATTATAATATGGTTGTTTTTGTTATATAGAATGGAAGAACAAATCCATATCATTGTCAAATAGAGTGGAACTTCCCTTTATTAAACAACACAAGAAGTATAATTATTAAGCACTTAGCTAGACGTAGGTATAGGCATAGCTATGATTTTAAGCATCACTCACTATATATGTTGTTTTGGGTCCATTGTGGAGATCATACAAGATTGTGCTAATTTCATCATATACTTTTTTTTATTTTGAATTTTATAAATAATAATTCTTTTAGCTTTGAATATTCGAATATTTGTGGCCCTCCTCTAACTTGCAAATACCTTCTAGAAGTGACAGTTGCAAATCTCAAGATATTGAATGTTTTTTATTACCTGTAAGGCTGTAAATGTTTCTTGTACATTGTGAATATATTTTTAAATTTAAGTAAAATATGTGAGGATATGAATTAAAAAAATATTTAAAATAAAATAAAATTTATTAATAAGAATGATTCTATTAATAATTTAATACTAAAAATATAAACTAAAATATATAATATAGGTATTTAATATATTCAGTTTAGAAAAGTTTAAAAAGTATTTAATTGTTAGAAAAATATTTTATAATTTAAAATTATTTTATTATGTCTAATTTTGATAATATAAAATTTTGAATATTTTAAAAATAATAAAAATAAAATTTTATTTTAATTATATAATTAATTAAAGAAAAAAATATTTATTTTTCTATAAAAATTTGAAATATTTGTCATAAAATTGAAAAAACACAACCATATGAAAAAGATAATGATATATATATATATAATTTTATTTTAATAATAAAAATTCAACTTTTATATATTATTTTACTTTTATTATCTACTTCTATATATAAATTTGTGTTTGAATGGAGTTTTCACGTCCACTTCTAAACCAACGAGGTTCCTATGATAATTAATGTGACATTTTAAAATTATGAAAATTTAAAAGCTTTTTATTATTAAAAAAAGTTTGAATTTCTTATTAATGTTTTCTATGTGATTTGTATTTCTTCTTACACTTTTAAATTTTTGTTTAAATTTGAAATTATTGATAGAAGTATATTGATAATATTCATATAATTGTCAATCTCCTTATTTTGTGAATATTTTTTTTATGTGTAAGGTCACACGTATTCATTATGGGAAGTAATAGGCTGGTTAACTTGTGAATGTTTTTGTTCAAATTTCAAAATATATTATTTTGTAGGAAACTTTTAATGTCAAACACTTTATGGCGTTGTACCAATGTGTCACAGTTTTGTAATCATTAGATATATTATTTAAATATTTTAAGGGTCTATATTAAATACTTAATACTTGTTGAACCAGTCATTTAAAAATTTCTATTAGATCATTTCTTATTTTTAAACATGTAAACAATATTGTTACACGACCCTTTATATTATTTAAAGAATTTGATTTTATACAAATTTTTTTGTTGAAATTTTTTTTTAATTGATGCAATTTTTATTGAGCCATTAAAATATCAGTAGTTTGACCTTGGTTATCATGCACGGACCAATTTGAACCCATATTTATCTTTTTAAAAAAATCAATAATTAATTTTATCCAAGTTTGTTTTTTAATATTTTCTTTAATGGTGTGTCTCAATGTCTCATCTACCATCATATTTATTCAATTGGATTTGGTGTCTCACTGAAATTCTTGCATATATATATATATATATATATATATATATATATATATATATATATATATATACAAATTCGCACATAGTGAAAAGTTCTATACTCGTTATAAAACTCATCTGACTATATGGGTCAAGATATTTTTTTATTTCTTCATGACTATCCTAAATTCTAATCCTTAAATATTTGTTAGCAGAAGTTTCTAAGAAGTATTCTTAGTATAATCCTTTAACTAGTCAATTTCAGCCTTTTTCTTTTCCCTGTATGGCCGTTTTTTTTGACTTTTTTTTTTTTTCTTTGGTTGACAATAATAACTATTTTATGTGGATATAATCAGTGCTCAACACGTTTAATTTGGACTAAATTTTGTAAAACAACGTAAAATCAATGGAAAATCAAATGGAATATGGGTTAGTAGTACAAAATTGTACTCATTCAAGTTTATCTCTTATTCCTTTGAGAGTACAAAGTTGTAGTACAATGGAGCCAAGAAGAATCGAGACCAAGAGCTAGCTAGGCATAACTAAGTATATTTAGAATCGATTAATTTTATAGAATTGATTTCAAATCACTTCCATCCAATTTATTTTATAAATTATGTATTATTTCTTTTCTGTCATTAAAATTATTTTACTCAACTGTAAACTTCTAGTATTGATACCAATTATAAGTATTACTATTAATTTAGGGGATTCCAAAAATGTCAAACACTTAAACACTGGTCACTTTATAATTCTGTTTTCCTTCATTTTCATTTGTGATAAAAGAAAGCAATTAATGACGTTGCCGTTCTATGAATGTGGTCAACAATTGAAGAGTGGAGCCTTTTTCAGTTGGATTTCAATGGTGGACAAGGGCACCCCACATGTTACCACAAAGAGGAGCCCCTTCAAGATTGACATCTTCAAAAAGCAACCCTTAATTTCTTTGGTCTGTGAATGTGAATGAACAACGTGGCTCAACGAAAGCATTGTGGGGTGGGGTAAAATAGCCCCAACAACAATGAGCAATGACTTAGCACAATAGGGGAATGAATTTTATTTTAGTACAAAAGTGGTTCCCTTTGGGATAGGATATGTTTCACATTTTTATATGATATATATATCTAGTTAAGGCATTGAGTGGGTTGTGATAGTATATATAGTACTAATAATATTTGATTCGAACTTTCATAAGGCAATGGACATTTATATAAAGGACAAGTATTGAGCTGGTGATGTTGCCATTTGAGCCTCATGACATTTGTAAGTGAAACCCCCCATGGAATCTTATCTAAATGCACATGCATGGTTAGACACAAAAGGCCAATTTGATTCTTCACAATATCACTAACCATAATTTGCACATTCTCTTTTTGGGGAAGTTGCTTTTGTGTCACTTTCTTGTGTTGGTTTTTTGTTTTCTTTTTTCTTTTTTCTTTCCTCTCCATAGGTTATGGAGCAAATGGCATAAATAGATATTTCTTTTTCTTTGCTTTGATTATGAATGAAATAGAAATTATATGATTTAAGCATATTCTCTTTGGTTACTTGATATTTCCACTAAGGGACACAATCTTTTAGTGCTTGTCCCCTAAAGTTTGAACATTTCATCCATCAAGTCCCCACCAACTTTGAACTCACCTACCCCACCTATTTTGTCCATACAAATTTATATCTCTCTCCCTCTCTCTCTCTGAATGTGAAATTGTGAACTGCATTGCGTGCTAGATGTTAAAACAATCAACTTCATTTTTAGAGGATCATTATTGGCTCTTTTGCTTGCTCCTTCTGATTTGTAATTTCTGAATGGGCCTCCAACTGATCAAAGTATGTCCAGGACCATTGGGCCCAATCAGTAGTGGATGGAGGTTGGATTGAGGTTGAACTGGGCTTGAAATTACTTGTTTTTTTAATATAAATATAACACTTAATTTAATAATTAAAAGAAAGAATGTTAATGTATAAAAGAAAAAAATAAACTTTTGTTAATATGTTATTATATTTTTATTAGTGAGATAGGTAAAGAAACAGATAATTTCAGCCCAAGTTGGCATGATGGACTTTGCAACAGCCTGCTTTAAGTATGATAATAATAGTGCAAAGCTACAATACAAAAGTGGGCGCAAGAAGGCAACTTGAACACCAAACTAACTTTGGTATATATATATATATATATATATATATATATATATATATATATTGTCTAGGACCACGTGTATGTTCTAGGAAGACAATCATGTTCGAGCCATGTAGAACCTCAATGAGCAGCAAAACTCTCCTTATGAGTATTTAACACAATTACATACCTAAAACTCAAACTCACGACTGATTAAGCTCTGGTAATGTGCGCAAACAACAAAGTACTTAAATATTGACCCAAAAAAAAAAAGACAAATGACTTAAATGGCTTGTACATGCTTGTGTGCCGTAGTTTTTGAAATTTCTCTGGTGGAATATAGATGAGTCACGAAACTATGTAAGAGAGAAAGGAAAAAGAAACATAAACAAAAAAACGACGGGCTAAAAAGGACAGAGAAGACAGTTATAACTTAGATCTCACGTAAGAAATCATTGATGCAAAGAAATGTTGTGACATAGATTGATATATAGAATAAAGTTGGGCCGAAAATAAAAATGAAACATAGACGAAGATATGTACAAAACTAGGGTGACATCTAGGGTACCACATTTACGCGGCCACTTACATTGCAATTTTTAACAAAATAAAATCTATTTTTCTTTTGCTATTTAGTCCTACGATCAGATATGTCCAAATACTAGTATTAGTTCTTCTGTAATTTACTTCAAAGTATTCATATTACCATGCGGTTTTAATATACCCGATTAAATAATCATTTATCTATATATCAGATCTTCCATTGATAACTCTTGAAAAAAAGAACATTCTATTTTTTTTCCTGAAATTAGTCTATACTAATGGAAATAAAAATAATTTGTAGATTTTATACAAAGTGTAAAATATTGAAATATTAAGGAACTATGATCTGAATGGAATCAGTGCCAAAAAAAAGTTTTCCGTTCCTATAGTTTCGGTTAAATTTGGCATTCGTCTTTGTACTTAAATCCTTTATTTTTTTGTCCATGTATTTTCTAAACTCCCAATCTGTGGTCCATGGCCGTTAATGAAATTTGTTAACCAGATAAGCTGGCTAATAGAAATTACATGTCAACCTTAATAGTGGTCCCATATAGCCGGCTCATCTAATTAATCTTTTTTATTATTTTTTAAGTATTAAAATAACTCTAATTACTAAATTAGGTTTTTTACCTCAACAATTTTATCCGATAAAAAAACCTAATTTAGTAATTAGAGTTATTTTAATAATTAAAAAATAGTAAAAAAGATTAATTAGATGAGTCAGCTATTTGGGACCACTATTAAGGTTGACATGTAACTTCTATTAGTCAGCTCATGAGGTTAACAAATCTTACTAACGGCTAGGGACACCACATATTGAAGGTTTAGATAGTTAAGAGAAAAAAAAAACAAAGGATTTAAAGTACAAGGACGAAGACCAAAACCAAAACTATAAAGACGGAAAACATATTTTACCCAAAAAAATATCTTTTGGATTTATTGAATTATACGATAATAAGTTATAATATACATTTCAAAAGAATTATTCTTTAAAATATATATAAGAATTAAAAATTTATTAAATATTTTTAATTTTAAAAATATAAATTCATTTAATAATATCATTTTTAATTCATTAGTATTTTTTTAATTAGTGGGATTATAAAAATATAAAGTGATAAATGTTATATTAGACAAAAAATTAAATTTAATGTAAATTAAAATATTTATTTATTGTAATTTTTTAATCTATGTTTTTACATAATGAAACCAATTAATAAGAACAGAGTAAATAGATTAATAGAATAGATAAGCGAGATAATATATAAGTGAATAAAATAGAGAGATAAATGATATATTAGAAAAAACATTTTAAATTTAATGTTAATCAACATATTTATTGTATTTATTAATGTGAGTTTTTATGTAATAAAACAGATAAACATGAATAGATAATGAAAGAAATTGTTTGATAATAATAATAAGGGTTAAATATGTACGTTTTTTGTCCCTCAAAATATGATGAAATTTGATTTTGGTCCCTCATTTATTTTTTCATTGGTTTTAGTCCTCCATTTTTTAAAATCACATGCTTTAGTCCTCCTTATTAACTGTACTCTGTTAAGTCATTTTCGCAATTCCACTATGACTTTTCCCGGGTAAAAATTTACAAGAATTTCTTGCTACTTTTTCTCTGAAAAATTTATGTGTAATAAATTTCCAAAAAAAAAAACCTACAAATTTTTTAAATAAAAATACTGTCATAAAATTTCTTTGTTTTGTTGTAAAAAAATGTAGAGTAAATTTTAGAATCTAATTTTTTTTTTGCACAATTTTGAAATCTATAGGAAAATTCGAAGGAAAATCCATAAAAAAATATACAAGAAATATTACTACGTCATCACTTAGCGGAATATAACTAACGACAAGGATTAAAATCATGTGATTTTAAAAAAATGAAAGACCAAAACCAATGAAAAAAATTAATTAGGGACCAAAATCAAATTTCACTATATTTTGAGGGACTAAAAATATATTTAACCCTAATAATAATAAAATAAAGTTTGATAAAAAAAAAGGGGGGGGCAAAATGGCTGGACCAATGCCATTGTCAGAATGACAATCAACTGACCCTACTATGTCTTCACCAACTTTCAACAAATGTGACAAAGGGACAGACCAATCAGAAATAATACGAAGTTGGAAAGGAAACGGGCAACTGGGACGAGCCTATTTCATCGTCACCGTTTACTCATTTAACGGAACATTCAATGGCTGCTATTCCAAGGTTGTAACTTACATCCCTAGTTTAGGGATGTATAATAGTTTGCGCCCAAACTAGAGGGATAATTTCTTTGAAGTTTTTTAAAAAGTTTATCTAACTAACAAGTTTAATCATATACTAGTATGGTACCCGTATCCGTGTGCACGGGTGAGGTATGTTGTTTTTCGAGTAATATTTATTAATTTTTACATATATTATTATTTTTTAAATAAAATTAATTTATTACATAATCATATATATCAATTAGTAAAATATGATAAGAATATTTTTAACTTTTAAAGATTATGGTTTTCTTTTATTCTTCTTTAATAATATTGTTAACAATGGAATGGTAAAAATAATGAAGATAAACAATACACATAAATAAAAAATGGTATAAAAATTATATAAGATAATTATATGTATTTCAGTGTTTCTTTCTCCATATGATTTAATTCTTTAGATTAGATATTAATACATTCATGACAGGAGCATGATTGTCTCTTGTGGAGGATACTTATGGTTTATAAAAAAAATCACTTTAAACATATAATTAACCAATTGGCTTAACTTTTAAAGTCACTCTAATAAATATATAATGAATCAAAATACAAATTAAAAAAAGTTGTATTCAAGTAGATGAAAAATAACATAATTATAAACGCAAAAGATGTTCATAGAAAATAGTAACTAATACATCATAAATATAATTCCAAATTTTATTTTTACAATGAGATTTAAGATCATAACCCAATCGCTTAAAATCTATATAAAGTATATAGAAAAAATCCTTGTTGAGAGAGTTAGCCCTAGTATGATATGAATATTCATGGCAGAAGCAAGACAACCTCCCGTGAAAGGATGCTTGTGCTTCTTAGTAAAAACGCAGAGGCTCAATTGTTCCAAAACCATTGTTGCACTTGTCATTTTTGTGCAGAAAAAGTAAAACAACTTATATGAATAGAAAAAGTGGGAGTAGATTGCTAGAAGATTGATACGTGTAATAGGATGAACAATTTTATTATATAGGTACTACCTTTATTCATATTTATCAATCCCATTTGAAGATTTTCTAATTTTTATTTATCTGTCTATTTAAAATTCAAAATAATATTAATTACGTTTTTTTACTTTACCATTAATAAGAGAGTTAATAAGTAAAAAATAATAAATAAAAGAAAGAGATAAATGGTACCTCAATTTTTTTTAATGTAAATCAACACATTTATTATATTTCGTAATCTATATTTTATGTAATAAGACATATAAATAGTAACAGAGGTAGTAATAGATAAAAGTAAAAATAAATAAATAAAAAGAAAAAAAAAACATAAAGTCTTATATTTTATTATTCATCTCACAAAAGACAATAATTGAATACTCATAATTGTTTTTCGCCTTTTCTTGTGTTTTTATTGTTGTTCTTTTGTTATTCCCTTGTTACCAAAACAAGAATACCCAAAAAGTAAAATTATAGGGATGACAATGGGTATCCTCTGAACAAGTATTACAGTGTCCGTCTTGTACTTGTATTTAAAAAAAAAAGTTCGTACCCGCGCTCGTACCCACATTAACAGTAATTTTAGTGTCTGTCCCCATACCCGCTGGACACCTATATGTCCGTACCCGCGCCCGTTACCCGCACTTTTATTAAGTAAAAAATTAACAACTCACTTAAAAAATATTAATTTAAGAAAACTATATTTCAATTGAAAAAGTTACTCGAAGATCATCCAAACATAATTTTTAAATATGAGTGATACAACAATTTATTTACATTGAAACAAAATATGTTAATGTTCTAAAACACAACAAATGATCTAAAGTTTAAATTTTTATTAAATATTACAATATACTTTCACGTCACACTATTTTATAAACTTGGATATCACGTGTTAGAATTCTTCAAGATCGGTAAAAAATGATTATTAACACTTATTAGTCATATATTATAAAGTAAAAAAACACAAATAGATAGTTATAAAAATATATTTTTAATTTGTAATATATTATATATATCAATTTAAAAATATGTATAAATATATTAGATATTTTAATAAAATTAATATATCCCTATATATAATTATATATGGTGTTTTTTATTAAATAATTATATATATATGAGTGCGAGTATGGGGAGGGTTGGGCATCAAAGTGCCCGTACCCGCGCCTGTCCCCATGAAAAAATGCGGGCTTTTGTCTGCACTCTCGCCCATACTCGCTTTGCGGGTTTTTACCCCTGCCCATTGCGGATAATTTTTGCGGGTACCCATAGGACTTGGGCTCAATTGTCATCCCTAACTAACCATGGATTTTTTTTTAACAAAAAAAAGGACTGTTTACTTTTTAAAATATAAAAAATTACTAAAATTTCATTAAAATAAATCCACCCATGTAATAAGTTAATTTTTTAAAATTACCATAAACTAAAATTAAAAATATAAAAGTCATATATTATATATTATTCTATATTTTTTAATAGAATAAAATAATAAGTCGTCATATTGTGTTATATGACTTTTATATTTTATATTTTATATTTCAATTTTATATTTCATTTTGTTTTGTTTAGTAAAAAAGGAGAAGTGAATATAATAACTTGGCATATTGTACTGTAAAATGATAAAATATGATGCATAATAATAATAAGCCGAATGCTTACATTAATTTCTAATCATTCTCTTTCATGAATGCACAAAGGCTAAATATATGTGCATAGGATGGCTAAGGTGCTGTTGATTTGAGCTTATCTTATAATATAAACATTTAAGTAATTGTATGGGTAAATTTATGGAAAGAGCTTATGACATGCTCATAAGCTGTTTTCAGCTTATTTCAATAAGCTCCTAAGAATAACTTATAGAATAGCTTATGAAGAATTTAAGTACACTGCACCCTTTTTAATTTTCAACAATTTTTTTAAAAGCTTATTCATTAAATACTTATTAAATAAGAGCTTATGTGATAAACACTTAATTAAGCTGTATTTTCAAACGGGGCCTAAATACATGTGCATAGGATTTGAACATGAATAAATTTAAAACTTTCATTGATTTTATTAATTTTCCTAATCATTAAATAACAAAATTACTAAGTACTTTCTATATTTTAAGTTATGACTTATGAAATATAGTTTTTTTTTTCATTAATTATTAAATAGTAATCAATTCCTTAAAAATATGCAATATTATTGTTGGAATATTACATATAATAGATTTGTCAAACAAAATGCATGATTTTTCTTAAATAAAAACTACATGCCTAAAGTGATTGCCTAATCACGTCGTCCATTCTTCAAAATGTCTATACTCTTTCCATTCCCAAAATTGTTTATATTTAAATTTAATTATATAGATTAAAATTATTTAATTGATGTAAATATTATCATATTGACTAAAATATGTCAATTTAATTTTCACTTATTTAATTTATTCTTCACTTTTTCATAATCGATAGATATAATTATTTAAAGAGAAAGATGAAACTCGGTTCCAAATTGCAATCCGTAATATCAAGGACTTTTCCGTCTTTGCAACTACAATTGTGACCACATCGTAAAGAATCTTTTATTATATATATTAAAGCTGAGTCGCAAGCTCACACGCTATCATGTCATCCATATTATTGCCACATATCTTTATTTATGTCACATCAAGAACAATATGATGTGTCATGTCTCTTCTTGCAATTCACCCATTCTAGATTATCCAAAATCTCCAAATGCACACACCAATACCCCTTCCCACATTAATAACAAACAATAATAAATTAATATGTTACAAAATATTTACATAATGTGATATTTCAAAAGACACTTATCATATTACAATTCTTTCCTTATTATATATTTTTTTTCATATTATTGCTATTATTTCTGCACTATAGACATTAAATTTAATTTAACATATTTAATCTTATTCACCCGTCATAGCATAACTGAAAATTTAATATAAAATTATTAATTCACTTATATTTTAATATAAATCGACTTATATAACAACTTCTGCAACAAACTAACATTATATTTTCGTACTCTTATAAACAAATTTTTTATTTCACAACAACTCAAAAAATAAAATCATCTATTCTTTAAATTTCTATTATATTTATACTTTATTAAGATAAAAAATTAGAATATTATATTATAATTATATAATAATTAAATAAAAATCATTTCAAATATCATGAATTGAGTAAAAATAAAAAAGAAGTTCAAATCATGATCTATAAATTTAATAAACTATTTTATATATATATATATATATATTCTATATATTAAAACTAAGACACGAATTCTGATATCACCACCTCACACAAAATTTTCCAGCTCAGCATATTTGCTAGAGTTGTCAAATTTCTCTCATTTCATTGTTTTCTAATCCATTTACTCTCATTAGTCATTTATTTAATCTAATTAAACGTTTTATATCCCAAAGCTCAAAAGTCACGACTCACTAATTTGGTTATGAAAAAACTTTATTAGCGAAATTGTGTAGACAATTAAAATGCAAAAACGTTACACTTTCTATTTTTAAAACGTGGTTAAGGGTTGAATAATCAGCTACACTCACAGGCCAAGTAGACAGTTACAATTATTAGAAGGGATGTGTTTATGATTGCAATTTGCAGGCAATTGCTAGAAGCCCCTGGAAATAAAAACAAAGATACTTGGGAAGTCACGCTATTTTTAGGGTCAATAGTTTCCATTATTTTTATAAATCAAATTATACAAAATATTAGTATCCAATAAATAAGAAGTCAAATGTAGCTTAAGCTACCATTTACAATTTGTTATATATATGACCAAATGATTACTCTATAAAAAATACCAAATAACATCAAAAAAATTAATATTAGCTATTTAACCATATTTTCTAATTATTTAAATCCATTTTTTCATTTATATTAATTATTGAGTCGTATCATTTCACAAGACTATGTTGGAAAAATAAATGGAAGGAATAAAGATAAACATAATATTGAATATTTCATGTTCACATTTTTCAACTCATTTTTTTCCTTGCATTTTCTTTTTTAGATTAAGTTTTATCTCCTTTTTAATTGTGTGTCTTATGGAAGTGATTTTTAATTTGACTTTCTATTATTACACAACGCAACAAACCTAAAAAACAAAGAGAATTTGATATTTATATCTAATGTTGTGAACCTACATTAAAGAATGAATAAGCATGGAGTATTTTTTATAATTTATCAAAATTATGTAGTGAATATTAATATTATATTATTTTCTCTTTTCTTTTGGTTGTTTTATTTTGATAAAAAATATTTTTCCCTAAATCGTTTTAACTTCACCTATACAGCACTAAGATTAAATA
Source organism: Sesbania bispinosa (assembly GCA_026901365.1). NCBI lineage: Eukaryota > Viridiplantae > Streptophyta > Magnoliopsida > Fabales > Fabaceae > Sesbania > Sesbania bispinosa. Next base: position 498,914 of record QLOH01000045.1, on the reverse strand, counting down.
AAATTAAACCAACAAAATAAAACAAAAATGTAGAGTTATGTCTATAAACTAACATTTGAGTAGTACTACCACTTAACACAATTGTTGACAAAGATTATTCACATAATATAAAGTTTTATGCGAGTTACTCTTATTTGCTTCTATATGATATATTAAAATAATTTATTTACTTTTTACAATAACTCAAAATACCAAAAAAAACTAATGAAAGGTAAAGAAATAAAGGATCCATAAATTGCAAAAATTGAAATAACAAAAAAAAGAAGAATAATAAAAAGTAAAATAATTTTGTAAAATTTAATGGATATGAAATGAAATTCAATTCCACGGGTATATTTATAATTTCTCATTCAAAGTTAAAGGAGAAACGACTCCAACCAAATACAAGTTAGGAGCAAAAGTAGTGTATATAAGGGGGAAAAAATATAACAACATGATGGTGGCATCAAAATCCACAATATTCATTGAATGCTATTTACATAAATGTTCTTCTTCCATTGACTTCAACATAAAAAATTCAAATTTTCTTTAAAATAATTGTAATTTTTTGTTACATTTTATCTTTGAATATTAATTATATTATTTTTTATACTTATAGCACTCAATAATAAGTTTTAATCTAATAAAATAAAACAGGAAACCTTTCTTCAATCGTGCAACGCACGTGTATAAATCTAGTTGTCCTTAATTTTGACGATTGAGATACAACTACAATCAAAATTTAAAATCATGGATAATAAGTGAAAATAAAATGTGATAAGGAAGGGATATAATTGTAATTAGTTGATATATAATTCTAAAATAGTTATCCATATAATTATTGAATGAGGATAATAATTAGAAAAGAAATATTAGGTTTTCTAAAATGTCAAAAGTCTTAAAACAATAAGGATCCATTTAGTTTACAGTTTGCAGGAATTGATTTGGGTAGAATTGATTTTTATTTGGATGTATAATTCTAAAAGTGGGTTGACACAAATTGATTTTGTTTGAATTAGATAAAGTAAACTTACTTTTGCATATAAAATTACTAAAATGAGTTTACTATTTATTTATTAGATAAATAGAAGTGGACAAAAGCTATTATCATAGGGTTACTATTGTCAATTCGCGAAAACGTGATTTGCATAATCAAATAGCTTTTCAATTGCATTGGACCATGTTTTGGCCACTCAAAATTACGTTCACTGTACATGGCCATTTTATCCAAATTAATTAATAAATGATGTAAACCACGTTTTGACTTTTCAAAATCCGTTTGAAAGTCTGAAACGGTAATCCAAACATCCTCTAAATTAAAACATCAAAAGTTTTAAGTTTAAGTGTCTGTTTAGTTTACAGCGGAATAAAATTGATTTTAAAATCAATAATTCGATGCACGTTTTATAAAATACATTGAACGGAAATAATTTAAAATTAATTTTGCACTGTAATAATAGTAAAATAAAGGATAATAGTAAAACAAAGGGATGCTAAAAAGTGTATAACTTATGACCTATGCCGTACTCTTCTAGGTTTCTTTTCTTTTTACGTGATATCTCTTGGTTGATGAATGATGATTTATCTTGGGGGGATGGAATGCATTTTACTTGAATTGAAAGCTACTATTAATTAGCAATTCAAACTTCAAACTAAACTCACTTTGAGTAATTAATTATAGTAGTTCAGTCATAGTCTCATAGAAAACACGCAACCTGTGGATATATGTTGTGGAAATTATTAAAAGTGTTTGCAACAAGAAGCAATAGTTTTGTGATGTTGAGAAGCCCAATATACGGTTTGGAATGGCGGAAAGGATTAGTGCCCTGCCCCCATTCAGATTCGAAGATACTGTAGATATGGTAATGAGAAAAATTAAGATTATAAGATAGAAAGGCACGAAATTTAGCATTGGAGTTTGGAGTTTGATTGCTGTCAATTCAATGAAGCTTAGTTGGGCTCAATAATGTTGCTTTATTTATTTATCAGAATCAGAATACCACACTTCGAAATCAGCAATTGGCAGGAATGCTTGTCATCTTGTACCACTCATTACCTTGGATCCTTTCTTTGTGGAAGTGTTGGGTTCCTTTCAATTCAATTAATATATATACATGGGGGGAAAATATAGTTATATTGAGAAGAATCTCACTAATTTTATATTTTTTATGTGAATCATAGATATTTTTCAGAGGAAATACAATGAGATATAATCCTGTTTGAGTTGTGGTATTAACTATTTAAAAGGGTTTTTCATAAACCATACTAGCAAATTAGTCTTTGAGAGATTCTTGATCGTACAGTTTAGTTTCGAGAGAGTCAAATTCTAAAATGGTCACTGAGAGATTGTTCCGTCACGTAAAATGGTCATTTTCATGTAAAATGGTCAAGCAAAAACAAATAAATTAGTCCTGAGACATTAAAAATGGTCATTTTCCAAGGACTAATTTGCATGATTTTTAATTATCTCAGGACTAATTTGTTTGTTTTTGCTTGTTTTCAGGGACCATTTTGCACGAAAAGGACCATTTTACATGACGGAACAATCTCTCAGGGACCATTTTTTGGAATTTTCACTCTCCCAGTAACTAAACTACACGATCTCTCACGGACTAATTTGCTAGTATAGTCATTTTTCAAACATAAACTCACGAACAATAGGGCAAAGACACAATGTTTCAATAGTGTATCCGAGAGGAATATAGTTTCTGGTATGGAAATGGCTCCTCAAGAGGGTGAGTAGGAGAGAGAAAGAGACCTTAAACCCTAAATCTTCTATTTCTCTCTCTTATTGGCCCTCTCCCGAGAGGGAGCCAATTCCTTTTTGTATTTCTTCAATTCGTGAAACCCTATTAAGCTAATTGAAATTGACAATTAATGTGGTTTAACTTACAAAAAGGGACAATATTTTCTTGTAATTTTACATATGTAAGAGAATTGACAATTAATGTGGTTAACTTACAAAAGGGACAATATTTTCTTGTAATTTTACATATGTAAGAGAATTGCTAGTCCACGTCCAAGTATATCAACTCTCATTGAACTTTAAACGTTTGGTAATTTGAACCTGAATATTTATTTACACATTTTTTCTTTTTGTATATAGGGTGAAGCATGTCTGTGGTCTATGAAAATATGACATTTTGCATAATTAATTTCTATTTGAATTTTATGTATTTTTAGTTTTTTTAAAAAGTACAAAAGGCATATCTGTTAGTTTTTTTAATAAAATACATTTTTTTTATTAAATATAAAAATTAAAAATAAATAAAATTTAAATAGGAATCAAAATAATATAAATATTATATTTTTAAGAATAAAAATACTTTTAACATAATCATGATTTTTCACTCTCCAAAAGTAAAATGTTTGGATTACAGTATGTAACCATACGTTTATAAATGCAAAATATTTTTTTGAGTATGTTTGAATTTTCGTAAAAATTGCATTGAAGTACAATTTTGATCCACGTTTAAATCAATGTAACTCCGTGTTGCTTTTGTAAACTTCAAACGTAAGTTTACGTTATGTTAAACTTACGTTTACAAACATTAATCCAAAACACACCGTAGTTGTTATTATGGTAAATTTTTTATGATGATATGTCAAGACATATTGAAGAAAGAAAGAAAGAAGGGGATAAAGAATTTACATAAACTAATTAACAATCTATTATAGTTTGTGACTCCAAAATGAACTAACAACCTTTTTTTTATTTGAGTTTAATATATGTACACTTTCAGTGTAAAAAAGTTTTACATAGACATTTAATGATATGCTGCCACATCATTTATTAAATTTAATAACACATGAGGTGTCATATTCATTTAATGAATAGACATCACACAATTGGAGGTCTATGTAAAATTACTTTACACTCATAGTGTATACTAATTAAATTCTTTTTATATTTAAAGAAACATATCAACTAATGGAAAATTCTAATTAAGTCTAAAATGAGCCTCTGCTATACATTGCAAGATAGTTCTCTTCAAATGTCAACACTCAACAAAAGCAATTAGAGCCATCCAACACAAGATAATCATCATGGATTCACTATGAATTATTCTTGTTGATCAAGTTTTTTTTTCTTGATACATTGTTGATCAAGGTTTACCTGGGTGCAATCTCTTTTTGCCACAAAGTGGAACCCCAAAGAGCTTCACAGAACTATTAGAATCCTCACTAGAAGCTATCAAAGACTTATCCATAACAAAACTCTTAGCAGGAGGCTTAATAGCCCCTGTAACATTTGGTGATGAATCCAATTCTACAAGCTTCAAGATAGCACTGCTGCTTCTTTGTTCAAAGGGAGCAGGGTTCACATGGTTTTGGATGAAATATATAATGTCATTGTACAGATTCTTCATGTGAGTGAGTTCTGATATGAGCATGAGGTTCTTTCTCCTCAGTCTCTGATTGTCCTCAGAAAGTGCTGTTAAGATATCAGTGCCTGATTTAGGAGGTGGTGATGGAGGATCCATCCAACAGAGATTCTCATCTGGCTGAAGAAGCTGTGGTGGTTGGATTTGGTCATGGTAGTGTTGTTGATAGTGCTGAGGGGATTTTTCTCCTGTGGATTTCACATAAAAGGTGCTTAGCTCCTTTTTTGAAGTATTCATTTGCAAACTCCCACCTATCAGCAACCACCTTCTTGAAACCCTGCAAAAAGAGTAATAGTATATATGCTGTTTTACTAACATGGTCAAATAATAAACTTGGAATGCAATTAGAAAACTAGTTAATCATAAATTAGCCTTATGGTTCAAATAGTGAAAGAAAAATAAAGATTCCTTAGATTTTTTATGCTAAAGAAGATTTCATCTTCTCAATTAGTAATATGATTAAGGCAAAAATCTAAATCAATGAGGTAAAAAATTGTCTTACAAGAAATCTTAATCATACCAATTTAGGTAGTACAAATTAAAACAATCATAAAGGATAGAGAATATATGGGATTCTCACATAGGTATTTAGCTGCCTAACAAAGCTTGAGAAGTTGTTTGTGCTTGAAATAATTGGGAAGAAGATCTCTAGCAAACTCAGGAGGCCTCCATACAACAAATGTAGTTTCATCATCACCCCAAGACACCAATGTGGTCTGTGCAAGGGTCATCAACAAGCTGGTATGTCTTTGTCAGGAAAGGAGCAGGCACTGACTTCTGAGACTCCACAGTGAACATCATATTCATGTTATCTTCACACCTGTCTAGTGTGAAAGCCATCACTGAACCAAACAATGGTGCTTCCAATTTTATGCTTTGTTTCACTCCTCTTCACTCTTCACTCACTAACACACTTGCAAGTTTAAAGAACACATTGCACACCCCCCCCCCCCCCCTCTCTCTCATGTTATAATTTACTTTATGAAACAGAAACATATGATATATTACTTAAATAACTCTTCTTTACCTGTCCCCTTCTCTTATCTCTGTTGTTTACTAACTTTAAGAAGCATATGACCATGTCAGTAAAAACAATGAGTTTTTTTAGGATAAGCCATAATAAGATCCAATGAGCTATTAATTAGCCATTGATTGTTCTCTTGGCCAGTGGTGGTGGGTTGATGCCTCTTGAGATATGAGCTACTTTGTATTTTTATTTTGGAGAGAAAACAGTGGGGTGTATTTTTTATAGGATTTTTCAAATTTTGGAGAGAAGGTGGATGGGGTTTATTAATCAAAACTTCAAATCTGAAAAGGGGTGGCTAATCATTTACACAAAAATGTAAAGACTACAACATAATAGAGTAACTTTTTATTTACAGATACAAAGATTAATTTCATGTCTTCTGTAAATTCCTAGACTAAAAGTTAATCTAAAAGATAATACTTTAATTTATTTCTTCTTGTAAGATATATACTATTGAATGGAACTAAAACTTGGAAGGTTGCAAATTGCAATAGTCCTCCAAAATATATTACTTTTTATGTATATCCAATCCATTGGCCCACTATATTATATATCAGTGTCAGAAATTGTTCAAATTGTTGGTCCCTCCTTCCCCTCCACCTTCCTCTTTACCTGGGAACTAGAACCATAGTGGAGATAACCTCAACTTCTCATGCTTTTGGTAAGTATAATAGAGAATTAATCTGTTAATTGGCCTTGATTTGCTTCATATAATCATGCAATCAGTTCCCCATATATATACTCATAAACCCATGTAAAATTTCCATCCAAAATGAATGCATTTGATATTTGAAACCTGGAATAAATCTAAGTATATATGAAATAAATATAATTATAATTAAATAATAAAAATTATGCAAATAAAAAAATGTACTCATGCATGTGGATCAATCAAGAATTCAAGATTTTACACATAAGTGATCACTCAAGATACTGTTCTTCCTTTACTCATTCATCAACAAGCTCATGCTAATAAAGTACTAAAGGGATTGATGGGATAGAAACTTTCTTAGTTCACCCAAATCATGACTTTTCGATTACCAGCTTAATAAAAGTGTCCCCAGAAGTCAGAAAGATAAACACTGTTGAAGAATTATGTGGTTGTAATTTTCTTTTCTTCAGGATATCATATCCAAACCGTCCTTTATTTTCTGAAGAAACCCTTTTCTTCTTTTTATAGGGATTTTTGTGGGGATCACTGTTTGGTTGTGATCACGAGGATCACAATTTTAAATCTTTTCCCACTATAGCTATTAGTACTTCAAAGTGTACATTACTAGAACATAATAGAAACAATGTTATTATATATATACTAATTAATGTGCTTATTAATTGGTACATAGTTATCAAGGTAGAACATTCTGACCTACATTCATTTTGTTCAATCCAAAGCACACCCGTGACCTAGTTATAGCCTACAATAACAATCATGGAATAATTAATGAATTTAATTATATAATGCATATTTATAAGTGTAATTTGAGCAGATACATGTATTTCAATTTTCAAATGATATCTAATGCACAACCTTCTAGCTAGCTCTAGATTCCTTTGTTAGAAGGGTCACATTCATCACTCTGATTTATTTCTTTCTTTTCTTCACACTGGAAAGTGACTTACACATCCAAGCATCTCTCTTGACTCATGTGTCTTGATTTATGGCACACTGTTTGGTGGTCAAAGTTATAGGAAGCCTCTAAAATACCCTGCATCATTATTCATCACTCACTGCTATAAGAAACTGAAAGGTCCAAATTGATATTTCAATAATGAGAAGATTCTATTCCAAGTTAGTATTACTAACATCTTCTTCAGGTTCCAGAGTGAAAACTGGCAAATATATGTTACATCACATGATCTATCTCCATCTACATGTGACCCACTGCATGCTTTTTTAGAGAGAAAAACAGAGATTTTTGTCTTTTATGTATCAGCACAAATCTAAATGCAAAACATGTGAAGATCAGTGTGTGGCAGCTAATTTAAAAAATGAAAGTAGAGAAGAAGATGCCTCCAAAAGAGACTATTATTTGATTAATTTACAAAAAGGGAAGGTTTGAATGCTTAGAGGTTTTGTTAGTTTATTGGTTTTATATAAGTTGTTGACACAAATGTTTAATTGCATGATTTCTTCATTGGAATTTGAAGATCAGAAATTGTGCTTCTTCTGAAATGTAAACTTTGAAGAGTTCTGATGACTAACAACTGTACTTCTAGTCACAATGGAAAAAAGTGGTAGCTTTAGGTTTATCAGAAGAATTTCTAGATAAAAAAACAAAGACTTCAAATCAATTTATTTTCTCCATAAGTTGAAATTAGTTACTTATACAAAAGTTAAATAAGAGAGTTTTTTGAGAATATAGTTATAAAGACTAATTTCAACTTATAGAGAAGATAAAGTCATTTAATTTCTTTGATTCATTCTATTTTTTTCACCTAGGAATTCTTCCGTAGAAGTGCATCCAAACTGCACCGAGTTATACTATTGGCTTTCCTTCATAACTTTACTAAAAAAAATGAAATTTAGGTGATATTTGGTTTAGCGTTGAAACATGAGTTTATCATGTTTCAACGCTACAAACAGTTGTGTTGAGAGATCAAAACTTGAGTTTGGTTTAGGATTTAGATCACCTCTCAACACCAAACATGCACTTATATAATGTATCAATACATATATCTGGATTTGCTGGAATCCACGAAATTCAGTGAATCTAGACCGTCGGATAAATATCGGACTTGTGAGTTGATTTTTCTACCTTTAAGTAATATGAATGATTTGTGCTTCCTGCGAAGGAGTGTCTCATCAGTACATGAAAAATTCACCACCACTTCAAAGACAAATGATGAAAAATCACATGCAAAAAAGATAATATGAACAAGCTTTAGTCTATCATCAATTTATACCAAAAGTAATGGGTTTCTATCTTTGGATTTTTGCATCATTACCTCTCATGCATTTGTCTCTCCAGTGTGGTTACGTTCACACTATCTTTCTCTTTTTCTGTCGAGGGTCCCATTCAATATAAAATATTTCATTGTGTGCATAACTTGTTTATTATTTTTAATTACATTATATGCACATAGATTAACTTTTATGCAAAATTAACTTTTTCTACATGTTCTTTATGTAAAAAAAGATGATAAGTTGGTTTAAGGTAACAAAAAAGGTGGAATTAATAAGCTATGTGTACATTATTGTTCTTTATTGGAAGTGCGTTTTGTTATAGGAATATCATCAGAGAATTGTCAGAAGCAGGGTAGTGTAGTCACCATACCAAGCAAGCATTTTCCTTTCTCTTTTTCTATGAACAACTTTGTTAATTTAGAGGGATAAATTAAAAAGTGAAAAAGTGATGGTCAGTGGAGAGTGCTTGAAAGACAAAAAAATTCAAGAGGTATAAGAGGGTAGTCTTCTTTTTTACCTAGGAAAGACAACAATTCAGGTCAAGCTGTGCAGAGCATTAGAGAAATTCATCCATGGTCGTGTACTTAAAAGTAAATGAAAAGGCCAATTCCATAGGCTTTTCTTCCAACCTTTCACTCTCTCCTATGTACAACAACTTAGATTGTTCTCTAATTTCTAGTAACTTAAGTTTTGCCTTTGCTTTTCCCACTGTAGTTTTTACTATTCCCACCCCCCACAATATTTTTCTTCCCAATCTACCCCTTCTTCTCCCTTTTCCCCTCCCCACCACCTCACCCCTTCCCGTCGCCCCCTCCCTGCCCCAACACCCCACCCCCTTCCCTTCCCCACTCCCCCATCCATTCTCATTTTCCCGTCCCACCCTTCTCCCTTTCCCTCCCCCACACCCCAACCCCTTCCCCTTCCTCCTTTCCCCATTTCCCCCTCCCTCTTTGTTAACACAATTGAAGATGCGTGGGGACTCTATGCATTGATTGATTTCCCATCACATATTAGAATATGTTATGGAATAAATATTGTATATCAAAATCTATTATTCATATTATATATATATATATATATATATATATATTGTTTTAACCATAAATATCCGCTATTACAAAATTTAGGGCTTAGTTAAAGGTTTCTCATCTCTCCCTAATGCTTTGTTGGTAGGGGGAGAGAAATGGAGAAGAGAGAAATAGGAGAGAGAGAAATAAGATGATTTATGTGTTGTTTGGTGTGAGAGAAATAAGTAAGAAATAGAAGAGAAATAGAAAATTTAGTTGTTTGGTATGATAAAAGTGATAGGAGAGAAATTATGTTTTTTTATTAATTTGTCTACTATCCAGCCACCCAAAATCGATTTTGTGTACAATAATCGATTTTTGATAATTATTATTATTTTTTTTATGAATTGTTTGAAATGGATTTTAGATGTGCAAAATTGATTTCTTTTAGCCATTTATGCATATTTTTTAAGCTTCAATCACACGAACAATAAACATGGGCAGCAAACATAGTATGAAATTTTTTGCGTACAGTGCTTGGAAGAAGCCTTATCTGCACTTACATTTTTGCCAATCACTCATGAAAACCAATGGCAAAATTTTAATAGACTAACTCATTGCACGGTGACCACCAGATTGAAAATCAATGATTAAACTTGTACAGATTGAGCAATAATCTACGAAACAGAGGGGAAAAAAATGAGAAAGGGGATTGCAGAGTGCACACTAATTGGAAGATGGAGATAGTGAGCTCTCAGCTCTGTCACCGTCTTGAACCAGATTTGCACACTAGTGTCTTCCCGCCACCGTCGTCGGCCATAAGGAAACGCCGCCGTGTGAGATGCACACCAGTGGTCCTTTGCAGTGAAGTTGTGTTATAGTGGGCCAAAAAAAAACGACGGGGGCTGAACCGCGTACTGGAACCGAAGCTGTGCTTATTTCTCTGCCATTTCTCGTCTCATTAGCGAAGAAATGGGAAATGTGTGGGGTCCACTCCATTTCTGAACTTCTATGCTACTTCTGCATCATACCAAACGAGAGAAGTGTACCAACTCTCTCCCGTTTCTCTCTTCATAACTCTATTTCTTTGACATTTCTCATCAACCAAACTGAGTGTAAGAGTGTTTTTATCATGGATTCATGTAATATATTTGAAGTAACCAAAATTGAGTAAACTAGCACTTTGGTTTCTAACTTTGTCAATGTCTTTCACTTTGGTCCCTGAGATTATAAAAACCCTTCGTTAGTCTCTCACTTTGACCTCTGTCCTTCACTTGGTCCAAACCACTAATGTCTGTTAAATTCTTGCTGAGGTGTCACTCAATAGGGACTAAAGTGCAAGATTTTTTACAATGTCAGGACCAAACTGCATGGTGGTCCCTTATCCTCCTCCTCTTCTTCTTCTTCTTCTTCTTCTTCTTCTTCTTCTCCTCTGCAGAATTCCCATTCTTCTTCTTCTTCACTCTTCTCTTCTTCTTTGTTCTTCTCTTCTTCTTCTTCCCTCTTTTGTTTCTTTATGCAAATTAGAGGGTCTGAAACAAAAGCCTTCAAGTTCTCCCGTATGGTTTTCCTTTGCTTCAATCTCAGAGTTTCATAATTGTGTGGTTTTAACCTCACGCAAATCTGCAACATATAAAACTGAATATTTCATATATTACCTTTCTTTTTCTCCTACAGTGTTCACTACATGATTATTATATAGAAGGTAGAATTAAACAAGTTACATAAGCTTTTGCTTGTGAGCAGAGTTCCTCGTTCATGAAATAGTACTTAAATAGAATTGTTACAAAGGGGTCACAAAAACAAATTCTCATCCTTCTTGAAACAAAAGAGACCTACTCTACAACATATTTTCAACACAAGAAACCATCATAACCGGGTGCAAGTTATATGATACCAATGCAATGAAGGTTTTTGGTATATACTTACTTTGTCTAAGGCATACACGTTGAATTGAACACGGGTAGCAACTAGGGGTGTTCATATCCAATCCAATCCAATTCAAACCGCAAAAACCGAACCGAAAATCGAAAACCAAATCAAACCGAAATCCAAAAATCGCAAACCGCAAAAAACCGATTTTTTTTATTGGATTGGATCGGTTTTCGGATCCTATGTTTGAAAATCAATCCAATCCAATCCAAACTGAACTTATTTATGCATATATTATTACTTATAAAATAATAATATATTTATACCTGCATACATATATATTGATAAAAATACTTATACTAATATATTTTTTATGATTTATTAGCTAATATCATGTTAATATTTCTAAAAATATATCACTATAAAACTAGTTTTAAATTAGTTTTCATGTCTCATGTCATTCTTTTTATATAATTTTATATTAATTTCAATAAATATAAGTTTCAATAAGAAAATATTTACTATTACTTCATTATTTTATCAAATATTTATTGTCGCTTTAAAAAACTGAAAACCGATCCAATCTAATCCAATTTAAATTGGATTGGATTGGATCGGATTTAAAAAAATATCAAAACCGATCGGATGATGAAATGATAAAACTGCAATGATCGGATCGGATAGTTTTTTTGCCTCAAAACCGATCCAAACCGAATCGCGAACACCCCTAGTAGCAACAATTTTACTCCTAACGGAAACAGAGTAACAGGACACAATAATGACTTATTATTATTACCCGCGCTCTCCTTGTAGTAATGTAGGCTTTCCTGTGGGAGAAAACATGAGAAGGACAATTTGAATATCACATATCACATAATATTTCATTTGAAAGAATATATCAATTATCAAGTATCAACTCAACTCTATGAGGTTAAAACCACATAATTATGAAAATCAGAGATTGAAGCAAAGGAAAACCATATGGGAGAACTTGAAGGCTTCTGTTTCAAACCCTCTAATTTGCATAAAGAAGCAAAAGAGTGAAGAAGAATGAGAATTCTGCAGAGAAGAGGGAAGAAGAAGAAGATATGAGATTACCATGCAGTTTGGTTCCTGACATTGTCAAAAATGAGAATTCTTGCACTTTAATCCCTGTTGAGTGACACCTCAACAATGATTTAACAGACGTTAGTGGTTTAGACCTAAGTGAAAGACGGAGGTTAAAGTGAAGGACTAACGAGGGGTTTTTCTAATCTCAAAAACCAAAGTGAAAGATGCTGATAAAGTCAGGGACCAAAGTGCTAGTTTACTCAACCAAAATTTTCACTCTTCTTGTAGCCTTCTTCCATTGTTTTCTCCCATTCTGTTTTTTTTTTTTTTTGTTTTCTCCCATTCTAATTTATTTTCTCTCCAGTTCCATGTTTACCAAACAGACCATAGATACGGTAACGGTGGAATGTGACTGGTTCTATAATAATAATAATAATAATAATAATAATAATAATAAATAAATAATAAATAAATGCAAAGGAAGTGTTGATATATTAGTTTAATAATTGCAAGAATTGATAAAAGATTTAGAAGATGAAATAGTAAAAAATTGAAAGTGTCATCCAAGATATGATGCGGTAAAAGTAGTATATAAATAATAGCATATAGCTCATAAGTTGATTTTAATATATTATAATATAATAGATAATAGATAGATATCAATGTTTCAATTTTTCTTGTTTTTAATTTTGAAAGATTTTAAATTATTGATATATATATATATATATATATTCCGAGAGTAAATTAAAAAACTGAACTCATTTTTTTCTTTTTTTTTTAAATTCTCTAAAAAGACAAGGGAAAAAATAAAACCATTAATAAAATAAAAAAAATTACGGTAAAATAAAAATACATGTGCAATAATTTATAATACCATTGATATTTGATAATATTGTTACAACTCAACCTCTTTAAGAAACAATCTTGATTTTTATTTTACCATTACAGGACAGGTGTATTTCCATTTTTTTTTAAAATTTTTTATTATCTTGATTTTTTACGAAGTACAATGATATTTGTATTGCCGTGTTGGTAACGGGAAGCTGTAGTACTACTACTTCAACTCAACGTCTTTGATTTGTGTTGAAATCAGTAGTACAAAGTTGTACTCTCACGGAACAGACAGATTCCTTCGTTTCTGTGACTAAGTACTTGGGTGCAGTACATCCAAAGCCAACAAGTACCAAGTTTGAGGCTATATATGTATAGAATAATCAAGTTGGGATAACTCATTGCATTGATAAAACATGATTTAATTTAGGCCAAAGCACATTTCCAAAAGATGTGGAGTGGAGGTAGAGAGTTCTACAGGGTCGTCCTGAGACCACATGAATTCAGCTTGTGTATGCCTCATCTCATGTGTTCTCAGGTCGCCCCTGCTGAACTTTTCTCTACCACGATACGGCATTGGCGTCCAAATGTGATTCAGTCAGCACAATTGAAAACAGAAGAAGGACAGCAGGTATAATGTGCTATTTCAATTAAATAAACATGATTCATTAAGATAATTAAGCTATAGAATTGAGTTATGTATGTTCATGTACTTGCCATAGTTTGTTTTTTTTAATAAATGAGTAAAGATTCATTCATACCCCAATAGTATCACCAAACATTTTAGTGTCTACACCCTAAGGATGTGATCCAACATTTTCCATTGAAGAGGAAATAACAAAAAAAAAATGTAACATGTGTATACTGCGCCCTTTATAAACCAAAATTCAGTGAATGCTCTAAAATAAAAGAAATTTGTCCAATACCCATATTTTTTATCCCCTCAAGAATGTAATTAAACAATGTAAATGGTCGAAAATTGATTCCTTCTTGTCATATTTAATATATTCTTAACAATTATAACAACAGAACAAATGTTCCAGAAAAAAAGGCTTATAAATAACTATCAATTAAACTAAAATCCTTACACAAGACTCAATGGCTAGTAGCTCTTCTTCCATAACCCTCTTCCAAACTCCGTCTACCATGAGGCATCCTTTCTCCCCTTCCGTTGGCAATTCATCGCATAATTCACTAAATTCTTTGGTCTCCCTCATCTTCTTAACAGTTGAGGTTATCAAGTACCTGAAGGTCTACAGTGGAATCTCTCTTGGCACCATGTTGGATCAATTTACAATTGTCTTTCGTTTCTGATATTTGATTCTGTTTTCCATTATCAACAATGTCAAGAACAGGTAGACAACCTGATGAACCAACAGCTCGGGGCAACATGCCAATTGGACATGGGTTCCATGATTTTGCCAAACTCCACACCTGTGAACTTTTAGAGTCACAGTTAATTGCAGTTAGTTTTTTATTTTTCATTATCTGTTGTTTAACTAACTCTAGCTTTTTAGCTGCTACATGTATGGATTCCTCAAACTGGAAAATATTCTTTGAAGTCAAAAGAGTGCTCTGGTCATCTGCATTGTCAAAATTGGACCACGCAATAAGAGAGAGCTTTTGAATTTTGTCCAACAAAGAGCTGTCATCCATCAGTTGTGCAAGATGAAGGGCCCGCATCCATAAGCTGCTTGTTGCAAAGTTGTGATATTAGTAGACATCTACGAAGAAGTTCAAGCAAAACTCTTTTTGGCATATTTGCTGCTGCAGAAGGAACTTTGCTGAGAATTCCAACAAGCCATGCAAACAAAGAAGAAAGATAATCAATTTGGCGAAGCTCTTCCCTCGAGTGTGAAATTCCAATACTTGGGTTATCTGCAAAAACACACTATAAGAACAATAAAGAAGGAACTGAGCTACAAAATTCATCTGCTATCAGAAAAAAGCTCCTAACCAAAATGAAGGATGAAAAAAATTTAAAACTCAGTATCTGACTTCATGTTAGCTTAAGGCAGAAAATAATACATAAGGAAACACAATAAAAAAATCATTTCCATCAGTAGTGCAGTAAATTAATAGTGCATTCAAAAGACTAAAGCACACAAGAAATAAATCTCCACATAGGCCCACAGGCCGCAACAATTAAACAGGTGTTAAACTTCAACTAGAAACTATACATAATGAAAATGGATGTTATAGAAGGAAAGAATCGGTATCTACCTTCTACACACTTCATATCTTCCGGAATCTCAATCATATCAAGTACTTCCGTAAGAAGGCTCAGAAGTAATTCCGGTTCCTTATTACACAATTTGAGTAACACAAGCTTCCAATCAACCAAAACATTCTCCATGGTTAAGCTAACAGAAGCATCATCTGCATTCTTATTGAAATCTGAGGAACTTAAAGCTTTCAACAAATACTCCAACAACACAGACACAATCTCTGAGGAGAAGGAGGAATATAACTGAAGAACAGCTTTCAAGATCTTTGTAATCTGTTTCTTAGATCCTGAAAGCATCACGAGTTATTAGCACATGAATACCCTGAAGCCTGATCACTAATTATAACTGAAGATGCACAATAACAAATTACTCCAGTTTCACTTATTTTTCTTAATGAAATAAAAAAAAATCCAATATCTTGTAGAATAGAAATCTATTTCAAATCTCATTCTCAATATTTATTTGGTTGACCAGCTTCAAGGAAACCCAATACTTGACATGTTTTATGAAAGAAAAAATAATTTAATAAATAGAAAAAAGGTAACTAAGGGAGGTCCAGGAATCCTAAAGAAAGAGAAAACACCAACTCAAACAAGTAAAACAGTCTCTTAGCACAACATACAAACAAAGGAACTCTAAAAAACAACTTGTGATTTAAAGTCCCACAAAGAGGCTAAGAAAACAACAATGTCCTGTAAAAGAGGTGAAGTAGAAAACAACCTTCTTCAGCAAGTAAAACCTCTTTACTTTGACTATAATACTCCCCAAAGTCCTTCCTTCAATACCAATTATGCCAAACTTACCATTAAGTGATAATGAAGCTGTTGTTAACACAATGTCATATAAACCAACTTGCCAAAGTTATCCCTACACTTGCACTTATAACAATTTCAATTTTCAAGTCTCTCTTTTCAAAGTTGAGGGAGAACCAAGCAAGAGAGAGAGAAGCAGAGAATACTTCATGCCATGCACTGGGTACACATTCATTGTTATTTTGATGTTCATCTCTCATTTGGCACTTGCCACAATTTTATTTATAAAAAAAAGGGGGGTCTACTGTAGTTAAGTCTGTTTATGTCACATTTGATCAAATAAATGCTTAAACAGAAATGACAAATGTACAAAAGCTAGTAAGCCTACAAAATATTCAGGATTTTATTTTATTCAACCATTTATTTCTATGACACTATTCATGTCTATGCTAAATGCATGCAAGTTTTCTTTTCATTCTCCCCTTTTTTTAGTGGTCTTAGACAAAATTTACTTCTCTTTTAGAGGATGCCTTGGTCCCCAACTCTCTGCATACTCTCTATCTCTCTTATATGCACATGCACACATATATAAAGGCATATTGAACATAGAAGTTAACAAGATTTGTTGTATCAATGATACCTCCAAGTCGTGATGTTTGACTCTTGGCAACCATAAGAGACAAAAGCTTATTACGCCCAAAAAGCAATTCACCATGCTTGACCCCTTTAAAAGAGAAAACACACGACATCAGAATATTCTAAAGCAGATAAAATAATGGTAAGCAGAAGATATTTAAATTTAACAAAGTATTCCCTACCCGCCTCATGATGACTATGGACCAAATATTTTCTATTAAAAAAATATAAACCATATATTTTCACTCAGCTGTAAGCATTTTAAGCCAGAAATGTAATATGCCATTGCCACTTATGTATCAGCACTCAGAAGAACTCCATTACTTCAAAAATATCATGTATTAGATGTTTAAAGGGTACCAGCAAGTATATTCTACCTATTTCACATGTTATACATAAGTACATAATTGAAATACAATAGAATATTTTAAAAAGGCGATGATTCTTTGCATTCTTTTTTTAAAATCATGAACAGTAAAATATAAATTTTGTTTATTGAAAGATATCATTTTTCCTTTTTAAATAAACACTTAAGCTGCCTGAAATAATTGAAAAATATTGTAAAAATAAAATGTCTTGACATGTGTTACTTTATAGTATACTACATAAAATCATCCTTATATTCAAAGTGAAACAAAGTCTTCTTAGGCAGAGTTAATGGGAAAGACAAAAGTAGCCACTAGCAGAAATATAGGTTGGTAAAGAAAACGTAAAGAGTTTTTTATTTTATTTGGGGGGAGGGGGGGCATAAAACATGTGGGTATAGAGTGATAAACAAATAAAAAGGTACAATTCAAATAACCACTATATGGACACCCCTTGTTTCTTCAATTCTTTTAATATTTTTATTATTTCTTTTGGTTTCAACAGGGAGGAGTTGGGTTAGCATCCAGGATGGAAGGTGGCCTGCTTAGTGGTTAGTTTATCAAGAAAAAAAAAATTTAAAGCCAAAAGGCCAATCATGTGCTACCCCAAAGAAAGAATGCAGGCTCCACATATGATAAGGCAAAGAACTTCTAAGTTCCAACCATCAAATTTCAAACTGGATTTCAACAATAAATGAATCCCATGCTTTCCCATAAGCACAAGTTTCATGTGCATAAATGAAACAGAAGATAGGAAAACATATTAGAGAACTCAATGAATAGGTGGAAGGTATTTGACTAAGAACAAACAAGAGAAAGACATTGATTAAAGTCACAATACAATAAAAATGAACAGAGCTTACACACGTTTTCCCTTGAGCAGTGCAGTACTAGAGTGGGAATTCCCATTCACTTTCATGCAGACAGCTAATTCACGAATCTTAGACTTGATTTCTTTCTTGACTTTCACATTGCCTTCACCTTGAAAAGGAATTGCTTTGCTCTGAGGTTCCCAATAATAAGATTTTAACCAATCAAGTGCCTGAAGTTATCAGAAAAAAAAATTAGATGAGTTTTGGGCAGTGGGGTAAAAATACTCAGTATGAATATGAAGGGAATAACTGCATATGCTAAGATATTGGGACCAATCTGCTCATATTCAAATAGATAAATCCATAAAATAAAACCAGGATGTTTCAATTTTCTTTCAGTTTCATGTAAACAACAAACTGAAGCTTTGTTAATATTAAATATTTATGTATAAACCATCAAAAGTCATTTTCCTATGTTCCTAATTCTTGTGCGTGCTATGGTCAAATGTAAGTCCACAACCAGTCCAATGACTCCAATAAAAGAAATAGTGTAGTTCAAGGCTCAGAGTCCTACTTAAAAATAAGAGAAAACTAATCTATTCCAATATCATGGATCTACTAAGAACTATAAATACTCTCCCATTCCTACCCTTAATTAAGAGTTTTATAAAAAAAAGCTATATGCATTGTTCTATAGGATGATAGCTCCAATCCATAAGCTAGGTTCAAAATGCCACTATCTAACACGATATGGTCAAGCTGGCACATTGAAAATGATAAAACTATTGCCTAGTTTCTTACTTACAAGCCCTTTAAAGTCTAAAAGAAGTAGACATTACAAAGGTCCCATGATATGAAATGAGTTTAGAGTAAAATTTATATAACTAATGATGGTGGCTGTCATTTGAATAACTAAACTATGAAGTAGAAAAGAAATGAATATAGGAGGGGAAAAATGAACCTATGAAAGTAATTTAACAGATATTACACAAAGACAATAATAATTTTCCAGCATATATTTTTTTGTACTGACAAGCATGTAAGTCTTTCTATCTATTACCAGACAAACATGAATTTTATTTTATATATTTTTAAGTGTTATGTTAAACACAGACATTGATAAATAAAATTTGGTCTAATTCTTTCCTAAATGCTAACAATGTAACCCAAACCATAGACCACAAGCACTTGCTTAGAATTTAATCCAAAGAAGTAAATAGATCATTGAGAGTTTGAGACAGGTGACTAAACAGACCAAAATTTCCCATACCTTAATGGAGGCACTACGAACAACCTTGAGCGATGGAAGTTCACGATGTGATCCCTCTGCAATAGCAGCAATAAGTAAAACACAAAGCAGAGCTTTCTTAACATAAGAAATCAAGAGAATATTCTAAGTTCTTTAACCACTACAAAGATCATGTCTGCTATTAGCACAGGAGGATTGCTAGTAAGACATTCTAGGATTGAAAAGAGTGCATTGCTAGCATTTCACTTAGCACAATTTATGGTGCACTGATGCTCTAAAAGCTTATCAGTTACCACATTAGAACAGAGAACTTATTTCAAAAGAGCTTATTCAATAAGTGTTTATTAATAATTTATATATAAGCTAATTTCATAAGCTTAACGAAATATCTTCTGCTTAATTGCTTATGTTATAAAATAAGTTAAAATAAGCTCTATCCTTAAACAAAACAAGAATAAGTAAGAGATAGAGAAGAAGAATTGTCTACCATGGCGAATATCAATCAGCATGCGTGGAATGCCAATTGCATCAGCAGCCACAGCTATTGACACCAATTCTTTCTTCCGTGTCTTCTCAACAACACCATTCACAAGCCTTAGAGAAAAAAACGCAGCAGCAGCACAATCAAATGTTAGAAGAGGAATAAACACAATTAGAAGGGGAAAATTAAAAAAAAATTAAGAAAAATTGACCATACCTCACGATTGCCATGCAATACAGCATGGCGAGCATCTCCTCCGAAAGAGAATCATCATTGGATTGATCCTGTCTACAAGAAATCAAACGAAATTGCTTTAAACAATACTTAACACAAATTTTTATTTTCTAATTAAAAAAAATGCAAAATGTTAAGAGTTACCTGAAATAGGGATCTTTTGTGATGAATTTCAATGATAGAAGCAGTGACGTCGATGAGAACTGGCAATGAACCTCGACTTCGCCATGCCGATATCTGAAGTGGAGAAATACCGGTAAGGTTTTACGTTTGCAGTTGCAATGTGTGAGAAAGTAAGGAAGAAACTTACTCTTTTGAGAGCAGAGGAAACAGAGTGAGGAGAGTTAGCGAAGAGAGCGTGTTTAAACGAAAAGCCACTCGTCCCAGTTCAACCAAGGGACTAACCTCCATGCACTTGACGATGGTTTTGTATCGTCCTCCACTTCTGGCTCTTCTTTGAACCCTAACAATGCCGCCTCCATCGGAAATAAGTGAATGGTGAAACGCAGCAAAACTTCAGGGTAAAGGTTCAGGGCTTTGCCGTTTGGGATCAGAATAAATTGGGTCTGTCTGGTCCAAGCAGCAGGGTTGCAAAGAAAGTAAAATATATTGACTCGGGTCGGGTCAAATAACCCGATCCAAGTCAAATCGATTACACCAAACGGTCCGTTAACGGACGTGGCAGTTTAGTTTAGTTTAAATAATGGAGGTTGGTTCAAGTTTCACTTCATCAAGGTTTTTAATTCGAATATTGTAAGTGGAAAAAATTCCTGAGTTAACCCCATTATTGTGGGGGTGGAGATCCTTTCCATTTGCTGGACTTGTCCAGTTGGAGAAGGAGTTTGACACATTAAATATATGGTTCCCACACAGCAGGTAGAGCCCACATATTGGGTGTGTACTCTCTATTGTAGATATTCCCAACTCCAACAGGATTGTCTCTTTACGCATAGCTTAGTTAAAAAAAAATATTAGTTTAGCGGTTTAGCCAGTAACCTACGTTGACTGAGAGTCTGTCGCCTCAGTTCAATCTTTATCTTTATCTTTATATATATAAATAGAAATGAGTCTGAAATTTATTTTGCCACAAAAAGAGGGCAATTTTGGAAAAAAAAAAGCAAAATTCGTTTTCAAATTTCAAAATCTGATTTAATGTGAATATAAATACATAGGTTTTCTAAATTTGGTTTGATTTGAATATAGATGAGTATTCTAAGTTTGATTCTAAATATGATTTGATTCTAAATTTGTATTATAATAAATTATAATCAATGATTTGATTTGAAAATTTTGAGATTTGCTTTTAATTTGTTTGTATAAATCCGTTCTCATTCTAAATTTGATTTATTGAATATAGATTGGTGGTTTCAATCATGTTCTAAATGTTACAAACATGTTGTCGAGATGGGGACAAAACTTATTGTGAAAAATGCAAGATAATTGTTGTTGTCCCAAGGTAAAACTATGATTTTAGTTTATGTTCTTATTCAAAGATGAAACTGATTTTAGTTGTTGTCCCATATAATATGCGTTTTAAATTGCTAATTCGATCGGGTTTAAGTGAATGCAACTGTGATTGATGAAACTGGGTCAACATGTTGATCATGTTGATGGTGTCCTTTCTAAGTTTTTGGGCAAAACTGCTTCTGAGTTACTTGGGGCAAATGATAAGGTGGAATTTACTTACCATAATTCATTAAAACAATCATGTATGGTTTTGAAAATTAGTTTTCAGTTCAAAATTAATCTTTTGTTTTTCAAATTATAGGCAAAAGACAAAGGATATTGTCCCCTTAAGATTGATGCATTGGTGGATAAAGAGTTTTTGTTCAAAGTGGAAGTCTCTGATGCAAACTTTGTTACAATTTCAAAACTTACAAAGTCAGGTTCATGACAGATGACAAAGAACTGATTGATCAGTTTAAGATTATGCACTCAATTAAGGTTTTTTGTGAAACATCTATTCTTTTAAAAAATATAATAATGGTTTATTAGGATTTTATTCACTAAATAACATTGATCATATTTCTTTTCTATTGTTTGCTTAGGATTTGTATGAAGATAATGAGTACAATGAACAACAACCAAATTTGACAATACAAGTAGATGATAACATGAAGGTGAATATGAATAGATGATATAATTCTTTTAGTACATACTTTTGAATCATTATTTTTGCATCGATTCATTTTAATTTTGGTTTTTATTTGTATATAGGATAAATCTGAGCAGGAATTGTCAGCCTCTAAAATTGAGTTGTCTCGACACATTGAAGTAAGTCATTTTATATAAGTGTTAAATATAGATGTTATTACCAATTTGAATACTGTTTTCTTTTTTATGGGAACTATTCAACTTAGATGTATGATTATGTTATGAATTTGCATTAAGTTTTTATTGTTTTTAATTTTAATGTTTGATATTAGAATGTGTGATTATTAAAATTTGGTTGATTCATTATCACTTATTGTAGCTTCCATTAATTTGAAACAGATGTTAATACTTTTATTGAGGACGTTAATACTTTTATTGGGGAAGTAACGGATTTCTTTTAGTTTGAATAATAATTATGATAATTAAAATAGTTGAGATTATTTCTTGGTCATGTTGATATAGGAAATTTTATTAGATGATGATGGCGAGACTCTATCGAGCAAACCAAGTGGGAAGAGATCTATTGATAATGCTAAAATTTCACTAGCCGTCGATGATGGAGGCACACAGAATTCCAGTACAAAATTCCCCAAAAAAGTGAAGATCAAGATAGAGCCCAAGGACTAATAGCCCAAGGACTAAAATGGAGCTACTTTTTTTTTTTTTAATAATACTGCGCAGAATTACCACTCTGAATTTGGGCAGGATTGGTGAATTTTACTTGGCCATTCGTTTTTTGAACCCATTTTACGTCAGTATTTATGAACTTGAATTATGTGTTTAGTTATGCTTATCGTTATCGTTATTATAATAATTATATTATTTTGTCATGAATGGAAACGGCTAAGTTTCCATATTCAATTAATACCGCACATGGGCAAGTGGTCAGTAATGGGGTTTGAGTCATTGAAATGCAGAAACATCCTTGAGAAGATGGAAAATTGCATTAATAAACAATAAAATGAGGTTCATTCACCTAATAATTAAAACTTTATGTTTTCCTTTTAGATTAAAAAAAAATCATTTAATAATTCAATTAATTTTTAACAATTAATGAAATCATTGGGCTATTAGTTGGGTTGCATCCTGATACATCTTTTTTGGCCTCATTGAATTACTACAACATTTAGTTATTTAATTAATATGGCACTTACATCAAACAAATACATAGGTTTTCTAAATTTGGTTTGATTTGAATATAGATGAGTATTCTAAGTTTGATTCTAAATATGATTTGATTCTAAATTTGTATTATAATAAATTATAATCAATGATTTGATCTGAAAATTTATAAGTTTGCTTTTAATTTGTTTGTATAAATCCGTTCTCATTCTAAATTTGATTTTATTTGAATATTGATAGATAGTTTTTTCTACATCTGATTTGATTTTAAAGCTGATTTGATTTGAATTTAGATAGGTGTTCAAATAAAGATTGTAAATTCGATTTGATTTAAATTTTGATTATAATAAATTAATATATGCAAAGTTGTGTTTTTGTCAGTAGGTTAGAGAGACGTGATTTAGATTTAGAGAGACAGTATTTTGATTTTATTTGAATATAGATAGATCGATATGTTTTATAAATCTGATTTGATTCTAAAGCTTATTTGATTTGAATATAGTTGTATTTTCTAAATTTGATTCTAATTTTGTATTAAAATAAATTAAAATCATGGATAAAAGCAATAATTTGATTTGAGTATAAATAAATT
Source organism: Sesbania bispinosa (assembly GCA_026901365.1). NCBI lineage: Eukaryota > Viridiplantae > Streptophyta > Magnoliopsida > Fabales > Fabaceae > Sesbania > Sesbania bispinosa. The sequence continues at coordinate 475,233 of QLOH01000045.1, read as the reverse complement.
GATTTCACTTTATGTGTATAGACCTGTTCTGATTCTAAATCTGATTTAATGTGAATATAAATACATAAGTTTTCTAAATTTGGTTTGATTTGAATATAGATGAGTATTCTAAGTTTGATTCTAAATATGATTTGATTCTAAATTTGTATTATAATAAATTATAATCAATGATTTGATCTGAATTTTCTGATAGTGGATCATTATTCAGATTTTAATTTATGTACCTGCTTAATGCTTTGATTATAATCAATAGGTTAGAGAGACATGATTTAGATTTAGAGAGACAGTATTTTGATTTTATACGAATATAGATCGATATGTTTTATAAATCTGATTTGATTTTAAAGCTTATTTGATTTGAATATAGTTGTATTTTCTAAATTTGATTCTAATTTTGTATTAAAATAAATTAAAATCATGGATAAAAGTAATGATTTAATTTGAGTATAGATAAATTGATTTCACTTTATGTGTATAGACATGTTCTCATTCTAAATCTGATTTAATGTGAATATAAATACATAGGTTTTCTAAATTTGGTTTGATTTGAATATAGATGAGTATTCTAAGTTGATTCTAAATATGATTTGATTCTAAATTTGTATTATAATAAATTATTAATCAATGATTTGATCTGAATTTTCTGATAGTGGATCATTATTTCAGATTTTAATTTATGTACCTACTTAATACTTTTGATACCCTCATCTAGGGGTGTTCAAATCCAATCCATCCAATTGGAACCGCAACGACCGATCCAAAAAACCGCAAAACCGAAAAAACCGCAAACCGCAAAAAACCGAAATTTTTAATTGGATTGGATTGGATTTCGGATCTACCTATGAGAAACAATCCAATCCAAAACCGATCCAATGTTTTATGAACATATTGATGTATTATCATTATTGATATTATTTTTCTGTGATGATGCAAAAAATTTATTATTGTGTAAACTATATTTAACAAATAACATTCAATAATGGGATTAGAAGCTATTGAGTAATTTGTATGTTATAGAATAAGATAAGATAATTGCATGTTTTTATCATAATTTTATTTTCATAACTTCATTTTTTTAGTTTACTTGAGAAACCGAAATCCAATCCAATCCAAACCGATTAAAATTGGATTGGATTGGATTGGATTTGGAAAAAAAATCAAAACCGATTGGATGAATAAGTAAGAAAACCGAAATTATTGGATTGGATGATTTTTCCCTCAAAACCAATCCAATCCAATCCGCGAACACCCCTACCCTCATCTATTCCAATTTCCCATATTCTATTAATATATTCATTTGGAATTCTAATTCCAGTGTGAACTTAATAATGACAGGTATTAATTACTAAAATCTCCTTACCATGTATATATATATATATATATATATATATATATGCAATATTGAGTTCACTTTGTCAGATTTTTCATAGGCTATTTGGAATATATCTAAACATACAAGTATGTTTTTTGATTATGCAACATTCCTTTGAGAAAATTCTCTTCTTCTTCTTCTTTCTTTGTTATCAGTACTCTTTTCTTCTATTAAATTCATCTAATGTCATGCTTTCTTTACTTTTTTGTTAGGTTTTATGACCTGATTTTTGTATTAAATTCTCTAACATTTTATCTGTTTAAGGATGAATTAATGGATTTGATTTTTTTTGTATGATAAATTCTGTTTTTTCTTTCCAAAAAATCTGTTTCGTTTTGATAAATTCACATGATAACATAATCCTATTTCAAAAAAATATGTGAAAAAAACTGTGTGTCCTTCTTCTCTATTATTAGTCATATTTTCTGTTTTCATAGTTATCTTTTTAAATGTTTTCTTAACTTATTGTTGAAATGAAAAATTCACATCATTTTATGTTGAGTTATCAATTATGAAAAATTCACATCATATTTATTTATTTATTTATTTATTTATTATTTATTTGATTATTGTGTTTGAATAAACAAACAGGGGAGTCGTTATGTTAAATTAGCCTCTACCCATGTTGAATTGAGATATTTGGAAAATACCACCTGGGATTGAATTTGTTTGTCTTTGACATAATATATTAGAAGTAAAAACATCAGAGTTTGGAAACTAATAAATATGCATGTAAAAATAATTATAACATTATTAATTTAGAATAGCAAAGGGCTAAATTTTGTTTATGCATCATATATAATATCGCTGATAAAAAATCTGTTTTATAGTGTATGTAAAATTTAAATTCTGTTTTATAGCGTATGTAACATATTAAAAACCTACCCTTATTTTCTCTAATATGCATCATATTTAAATGTCCCTTTTTACTTATTCAGTGAATAAAATAAAAAAAGTGAACAATAATGAAAATATTATTCACTGTTTACAAATTATATTATTATATTATTATGTAAAAGGAATATGTTTGACGATATCTCTCTCCTCTCTCTCCATTGTCTTCGATTTATGACTATCATATACTAATTACCTTTATAACTTTTCAACCTATTTTTTGCAGGGCATCCACGAAACTTTTTTCAATATCTACTTACTATTTTTTATGTAGTGGAAAACTACATATTTTTGGACCAATATTGTTTTATATGACAAATGTTATGAAAAACTGTTTACTGAAATTTTAGTTAATAAGTCTTTTCAATCAAATTTACTATTAATATTAATTATTATTATTAATTGATTATGTATTCTTAGATAAATCTAAACACTCCACTCGCAATCGTTTAAGATATATTCTCGCACGGCGGGTTCCCCACTAGTTGAATTTATTACAATGATTGCTTTGAAAAATCGAAATATATATAAGAAAGAGTTCACAACCACGATTGAGTGCTCTGTGCTTATCATCTTGAGTTCTTGAGTTGATGGGGTTAAGCTCACGATTCCCTTCTTAATATCATCTTCTCTCTTATTATCACTTCTTCTTCTTCTTCTTCTTTTTCACAATCTAACCAGGTTACTTCACTCTACACTCTCTCTTTCTGAGTTGACTTTTTATTTCTTTTCTACTCTGTTCTAGATTTTCCAAGATTTAGAAATTCCACTACTTAAAACTACTAACTATTTAACTAATGACGAACGATTCAGTTTTGTGATGCTGGAACTGGATATGGAGAATCCGCGTGTGGAACTGAAACTCCATCATCGAATTCCAAGTTGCTGATTAAAGGTGGCAGTGTTGTGAATGCTCACCACCAACACGTTGCCGATGTTTATGTGGAAGATGGCATCATTGTTTCCGTCAATCCAAATATCAAGGTTTTTTTTTATTTTTATTTTTTTTAGTTTAATTTCTCATACATCAACTGAACTCAACTCCACCTTTTCTCCTGTTTACCTTTTCCCTCTCCATAACCATTACTTTGCTGACAACACTAAAACAGTTAGTTTTTATGCTAATTTTCTTTTCCTCCTTTTCTTGCCTATTTTGGTAGTTATTGTTATGCTTCAACACATTTTTCATGTTGATTTTCTTTTGTTTGTTCTATGCTCTGTATTCTGTTTATTTTTCTGTTGTACTACACACATGTTTTTATTCCATTTATATATGCTCTATGCTTAATGTTTTAATATTGTTAGTTAATGCCTTTTTTCTTTCAGCGATTTTTGGTGCCTCTCACCTCAATTCGTTGAATAAAAACCCCTAGTTGTGCTTTGTAACTCCTTAAGTTTTGTTTACTTTGGGCTTTTTAACGTATGGTTATTTGTTAATGTAATTCCATTGCAGGTTGGAGATGACGTGAAGGTGATAGATGCCACCGGGAAGTTTGTCATGCCAGGTTAGGCCTTAGAATTTCAACTCTTAACACCTTTACAGTAGTTCACTGGTTAATATCTACAATAAAACTGCAGAAATAAATCAGGTCCTAACTAGAATGAATGTGATAGATAAAGGATCCTAGACATAGGATAATGGAAAAAATACAGATTTATGGCTTTTTTGCATTTACTTCAAAACTTGTATAAAACAAAAAATTTGTCCTAAATTAGGCACTTGATACACTGGATGGTTCTGCTACATGCCTACAACCATAGGAAGATGGAAAATCACCTCAATGATGTCACTTGTTGTATGCATGGAAGTGAGCAGCTGCAGCTCTATTAAATTCCATCATGTTGAGTTCCAAGTCTTTTTGTTTTTCCTCTTTTAATCTAATGTATTCCTAACTGGTGGAATTTCAGCTCATGCCCTTCAGTCTTGTCTGATCCATTGTCAATTTATAGTTTCCCCCTCTTTTTTGACCTGAGGCTCATTGTCAAACTTCTTTTTGACCTACTTTGACACTAACTGTTGTTATTATTATCATCATCATCATCATCATCATCATCTTTTACCTGACAGATTCTGCAATTACATCTTTTTTAACCGATAGGAGGCATTGATCTCACACCCACCTAGAGATAGAGATAGGCTTTATGGATACTGTATCAGTGGATGACTTCTTCAGTGGTCAGGCTGCGGCATTAGCTGGTGGGACAACAATGCACATTGACTTCATTATGCCATATAATGGGAATTTAACAGCTGGTTTTGAAGCATATGAAAAGAAGGCAAAGAAGTCTTGCATGGATTATGGTTTCCATATGGCTATTACCAAATGGGACAAGCTGTTTCAAGGGAAATGGAGCTCATGGTCAAGGAGAAAGGTCATAATTTATTTCCTTGTTGTGTTTCGATAATTTGGTTGATTATGTGGCAATAACCCTTTGGATAAGTTCTGAGGAATAATCCAAGTTTTTTTAATCTCAGGTATCAACTCTTTCAAGTTTTTCATGGCATACAAAGGAGTTGTTATGGTCAATGATGAGCTTCTTTTGGAAGGATTTAAGAAGTGCAAGTCCCTTGGTGCCTTAGCCATGGTCCATGGAGAAAATGGAGATGCAGTGTATGAAGGACAAAATAGAATGATAGAACTTGGGATAACTGGTCCTGAGGGGCATGCTCTTTCAAGGCCTCCAGTGGTAAATTTAAATTCTCAATTTTTTTCTTTATAAAGAATTCACATATAATAATGGAATGCAAGAGAATAATGGAATACAAATATTGATTGACCATGCCTGGTTTATTTCATCCTGAGCTAAAGCATACATCATTCAATCCTCATTTTCCAACATCCCCTTTCCATCCCTAGTAACAGTCACAATCTTAGCAGGCTCCCTGCCTAGTGCTTTTGCATATTTGTAACCACCCTAGTATGACATTTGTTGTGTTCAGTTTTCATCTGTTTTGATGAACCACATTTTGTTGTGTGATGTGATCAGATTGATTACTTGTTTCATTTCTTATATTCTTTGATTACTGTGAAGTCTAATTGTTGGGTAAGAACAAGCAATTGAAAGGTAAAAAAGAAGAATCAAAGAACACGAAGAAAAGAGAAGAAATATGCAAGAGAAAAACGCTTCTCTTATTTCAGACAATTAGCTTCAGAAGGTTCAACCACCTTCAGTAGGTTACACCAACTCTCTGAAGGTTACTTTGTTAAGCACTTCAGCAAGTTCACTGTAATCGTTCTCACTTACATTCACACCTTTTCCTATACATCAAGATACTATATATAGGCAGTTTAGAGAGCAACGACTAACTAACTTAACTGAAATAACAACCTAACAGAATAACAAACTCATTCCTAAGTCATAACTAATACTAATATCTATCTGTTTGGGATTTATAGAAAATTTCCCCATTTGACTTGGGTACCTGTGTAGTTGGAAGGAGAGGCAACTGCTCGTGCTATTCGCTTAGCAGATTTTGTGAACACTCCTTTATATGTAGTTCATGTAATGAGCATTGATGCAATGGAAGAAATTGCTAAGGCACGGAAATCAGGTTCTTAACTTTATTCCTTTAGTACTATTCTTAATTTTCATTAATTTTTCCCACCATAATAATGCATTCATTAAGGGAAAATAGACAATTTCAGCATATGAAGATAATAAATCCTTTTGTAGAAAACTAACACAGTTGCACAACAAGATTTTTTTTTGGAAAAAAAAATTGAAAAAATAAGAAGACTCCGCTTGTGCTGTACTATAATACTATAATTACTTTGTCATAAGTGCATAAACTCAGTGCAACTCAAATCACTTGAACTTAATTGATAGTGTAAGACTTGATTTGATTGTTGCCTGTAATGTGATTTTTTTACGGGGATGCTATTTAGGTTGCTTGTGTACCTTTTTCCTTTGTATTTTGTGCCACCGAGAGGCAATAGCTTCATGAGGAAGATTCCATTTCTGTTATGCATAGAAACTGGAATAGATGCTGCTTTCTTGATATATTTTCTTTCCTGTTTCATTGTTTTGTACTTTCTGATGTGGAGGATTACTTATCCTCTCCCTGGTTGTACATTCCCTCTTTTCATTCTAACCTGAATAAAGAGAAAAGAGTCTCCCAAGCCTAATCCCAGAATGAAATGATACTAAGGGACAATAAACCAAACATGGTACAAAAGTTAATTGGATTGATGATCTTTTTTGTTCGCATCTGGTTCATGTGTTTCAAGTATAACATTTTAGTGAGCTCTCCTGCTTGTTTTTTTGAAACAGTAGAACAAATGATCATTTTATCTGGTTCCACTGTGACATTTAAGTGTTTTTGTTCCCTGATCATTCGGTGAGGTCACCTGTTTACTTTCATACTGCAGGACAAAAGGTAATTGGAGAGCCTATTATCTCTGGGTTAGCCCTTGATGAATCTTGGCTTTGGCATCCTGACTTTGACACTGCTGCAAAGCAAGTGCTCCACTTGTGTCATTGTTTCTTTAATTGTTATTCTTTTGTTGTCTTAAATTTTAAGAATGTAAACCGTATTCATTCTCATGTTTCAGGTATGTCATGAGTCCTCCTATTAGGAGTCGAGGACATGATAAGGCCCTTCAAAGCTGCCCTTGCAACAGGAGTTTTGCAGGTTTTGGATTATGTGTGAAACTTGGGTTCTGTAGTCATTTAAAGATATGGGTTTGAGGCAGGGATGTATCCAGGAATTGACTTTTAGGAGGCCAGAATCATATAAGATATTTAAATGAAAAACTCTGTGTATATATTGTATGAATCATGCAGCTATCAAAGTGAGCACAATGTCATTTCATGTCATAAATTTCATCTTATGATTGAATTGGTGTCAAATATTTTCAGCAAAGAATTGACATTTTTGCACCATGATTGTTAAATCTTCCAAGTCTTTTGCTTGGATTGTTCAGTATTCTGTAGAATACTCATCCAAGTTTTCACTAAAACATTTTCCTTTCCAATGATGTGAATCTATTGAAGCCTCCTTTTCATAAATTTTCTTTTTAGTTTTTACCTATGCATGTCTCTTACTTTTAATGTATTAGCCTATAAAATAAAACTTTTTAACCCAATTAATATTTAGATTTTTCATAACAAAGCATAAACACTAATTGTAGAGGCTATTTTTATTCTACATGAAAATTATACTACCTACAATAGACAACGGGGCCATGGTTGAGGGGACCAAGGCTCGTGCTTGTCCACCCTGTACCTGTCCCTGGTTTGAGGAAGTAGTTAAGATGGTCTCAGCCCTGTCATGCATCCTAGCACTTTTGATTATTTATGATCTGTGTGTTATCTTTTCCCTGAGCCAACTTTATTCTCTTTACTGAGATAGTTTATTTGACCAAAGGATACCTTTTACAAATTCGCAGTTGGTAGGAACTGATCATTGTGCCTTTAATTCCACCCAGAAAGCTCTAGGAATTGATGACTTCAGGAAAATTCCAAATGGTTGTCAACGGTAATCACGTGATGGTCCTGGATATTTGTGGCCTAAATAAATACATTCTACTTGATTTTGAAATTTTTATTACTAATATGTATTGCAAAACCCAAAATTTGTAGGTATTGAAGAAAGGATGCATTTGCTATGGGACATCATGGTGGTATGATAATAATTTTCCAGCATGGCCCTCCCTTTCTTGTTAGGTTGGGGTTAAATGGAGGAGAGGATAACCTTCTAACTAGATTTTTTTGTTATATATCTCTCAGGAATCTGGTCAAATATCTGTCACTGATTATGTCCGGTTGACAAGTACTGAATGGTATGTTCTTGTTAACTCAAAAGTAAAAATTGATATATTCCAGTTCTTATGGCAATAAGGTGAATTCAGACTATTTTATTTTAATATGACAAAGCTGTACAGTAATGTTGCCAAAAGTATTACTGATGTTTTTTCTTCTACAATCACTTTAGTGCTAGAATCTTCAATATATATCCAAGGAAGGGAGCTATTCTTCCAGGATCTGATGCAGATATTATCATCCTGAATCCAAATTCAAGTTTTGAGATAACTGCAAAGTCTCACCACTCCAGACTGGACACAAATGTCTATGAGGGGAGGAAAGGAAAGGTACTGGTTTAACTATATTCTGTGTATGAGCCCCTCGCCACTCATTACTTGATGTGTTCATGCTGCGTTGTTTATTCAACATGTGCTTGTTTGTACATTGTTCAATAATTGAAGCCTTGTCATGTAATAAAAAGATTCACAGTTTTTTTTTTATTTTCTTTTTTCAGGGGAAAATTGAAGTGACTATAGCAGGAGGAAGAGTTGTTTGGGAAAATAATGAACTGAAGGTTGCTCCTGGTACTGGGAAATACATACGAATGCCACCTTTTAATTATCTGTTTGATGGGCTGGACAAGAAGGATGCAATTTATCTAAATTCCCTTCAAGCCCCAGTAAAGCGAGCCAAATCCAGCTCTTAAAAACTTCTGGTATCCTTTTATAGTAAAATTTCAACATTTTAATGGGGGTAAAAACAAAAATGTTAACCCAGTTTCTCCGTTCAAACAAAGAATAAATATGTGTACCGGAAAGCATCGTATGTATATTATAATACAGAAAAATTTGTGTTACCTTTTCCACTTATGTAATTTACCCAGGGACACAATCTAAGTAAACCAAAATACTTTTAATCTGATCTCATAAGTCTAAAGATGAATTCATACTAAGGGCATATTAATAATGGTGACTCCAAATGAGCTGTTGGCAATTCAATATTTCCCCCCATAATTGGAATAAAACCATATTGTTAAATTCACCTGTTAATAACAGAAATATAATTATAGCTCAAAACCATCAATTAAAATTAAATTGTTCATAAATAATATATTTGTCTTCGGTTCTAAAGAAGTAGTAGTTATACCAAAGAATATGTCAAATCATGAAGTCATATATAATTCAAAACAAAAGGTGTCCCTATGCCTATAGTTACAATATATTGGAGTCAATAATATACTAGCCATTAGTAACAATGGGAGCCCACCAAAAGAAAGAAATAACTTCCCAAAGTAGCAAATTTCAAAAACCCATTACTCAGCTACTTGTGAATTTGAAGAAAAATGATAAGGCATGTCACAGAGACTAACGCTTGTTTGGTGGAGTAGAAATTTGGAGTGAGGGAAGAGAATAGAGGAAATAGAAATGGTTTATTAGTTTGGTGAAGAAGAAAATTGTAAGGAAAGAAATGGCCAGAACGTGGGTCCCATTTCTAAAATTTTCTGTGCAGGATAGCTAGGGGATGGCAATTTTGTACTGCAATACTCGCGGAGACTGCCCCATATAGGGTCCCGAGGATGGGGAATTTTCCCCCGTGGGGATGGGGACGGGGACTAAAACCCCCCCGAGACAAATTTGGGGATGGGGACGGGGATCATGCTCCCCGCCCCACCACATATATATATATATATATATATATATATATAAATTTTTTTATTTATATGATATATATAATATATTATAATATTATATATATAATTTCTAGTTTATATTATCCTAATTTTAAATTTAAAAATTAAATTTCTAATTATTTTATATTATTTTTACTAATTTTATCTTTATATTATATTTTTTTATTTATTTTTATAATTATGGGGTCCCCGTGGGGATCCATGGGGATGGGGGAGGAAAATTACCCCGAGGTGGGGATCAGGGACGGAAACGGGGATAAAATGGGGAGACGGGGACGGGGAGCGAGGAGGTATCCCCCACCCCCGCCCGGCGCGGGTGCCATCCTAAGGATAGAAAAAAAATGGCGAAGAAAAAGAATGAATGTGTGACTGAGATGAAAGAGAATGTATTAGATTTTTCAATGGACAGGGTTGTCCTTTCTCTTTTCTGTAATTACAGCTTGATGATGGAGAGGGTGCTTATGATCGCAAATTTCAAACGCTTCACTTCTTTGGAGTAAGAACTAAAAACTTATAACTATTCAATAAAAAAATAATTATTATTTGTAATAAATTATATTTGTGTGTATATTGTCAGGTGGTTGTCATGTGGTAGATGCTAGTTCAGTAACATATACGGCTAGGATTTTAATTATTTTCATAAATTTTATTTATCAATAGTTATTTAGGGGTATTTTGGTCTTTATATATTATAATCCAATTTCTCTCTTACCAAACAAAAATATCATCTCTCTCCACCCTATTTCATCTCTATTTCTTTTCTATTAAACAACCCAATTTATTATTTATTTCTTACCTATTTCTCTTTACCCAATTTTTCTCTTTCCTATTTCTCTCTACTATTTTTCTCTCTACCTTACCAAACAAAACCTAAGTGAGAGCATAATAAACGTACGTGAAAGGGATAGGAGTGTTTGTGTCAATGTTATAGAAAATTATAGATTAAATTACATAGTAGATTAAGAAAACTAGAAAATATATATAAGACCAACTTTTAAATTTTGGGCCATTACTATTGACACCGTGGTTTTTGCTATTCTCACCCCCATAACTTTACCCCACCCCACCCCTCCCCCCCACCCCCACCCCTCCCCTTCCCCCCAGCGCCCACCCCGCTTGCCCCAATCCCCTTTTCCCCCACCCCTCTTTTTAATTCAACTTCCCTTACGGACTTGGTTGTCCGTAAGGTATATTTTTTTAAAAAATTTATATCTTACGGACACTATTGTCTGGGAATGGTTTCCGGAAAACTGTGTCCGTAAAGTATTTTTTTTTCAAAAAAAATATAACTTCCCTGCCCATTGCGAGTAATTTTTGTGAGTGTCCATAAGACTTGTCTGAAAGGTACATTTTTTTAAAAAAAGATATAACTTCCGCACACAATTATCCGAGAACCATTCCCAAACAACCATGTCCAGAAGTTATATTTTTTTAAAAAAAATAACTTTCAGACACCACTGTCCGTAAAGTATATTTTTTAAAAAAATATAACTTCCAGACACAGTTGTCCGATAACTATTCCCGGACAACTTTTGTCCGGGAACCATTCCTGAACAATAGTGTCCGTAAGATATATTTTTTTTAAAAAAAAATATACCTTACAAACAACCAAGTCCGTAAGGGAAGTTGAATTAAAAAGAGGGGGTGGGGGAAAAGGGAAAAGGGGGTGGGCGCTGGGCGGAAGGGGAAAGGGGAGGGGTGGGGGGGTTGGGGAAGGAGGGGAGGGGTATTATGGGAAGATAAAAGTTATGGGGGATGGGAATAGCAAAAACCGCGGTGCCAATAGTAATGCCCTAAATTTGTTTTGGATGAGACCCAATGTGGTATAGGGCCACGTGCATCAGTCTAGCATGAAGGCCAAGAAACCAGTCCAACCTTGAAGTCAGCTCACCAAGTCACACCATACAATTAGGGTGTTCCTGGGGGAGCCTCATATACACCTCATCTAAGCCGATCTCGTTATAATGGGGCCAAAACGCAGTGAATATCACTATAAGAGCATCTCCAACGGTGGGTTCTTAGCCAGTTCTTACAGTTAAGCATTTCAGGGAAGCATTTCAGTCCCATTGGAGCAATCCTACGTGGAGTGCTTGCTTAGCAATTGGGGAGAGAGAAATGCTTCCCCAAGCAGCCGGGAAATCCGGATCTTATGAATAAACTGGATTAAAAATATTGGGCAAACTGAAAATGGCGAGGATGAAGAGAAAAACAGTTGCAACATAATCACAATTACAGAATCAAATTTCCAGTAACAGAACAAAATTTGTAGAACAGAATAAATTTTCTAGAATAGAATAAATTTTCCAGTAACAGAACAAATTTTCCAGAACAGAATAAATTTTACAGAACCAAATTTCCAGAAGATTATCAAATTTACAAAATGAATACCAAATTTCCAGAATAGAGAATTGCAAGAAATTTAAAAAAAAATAAAAAAAATCTGCAGAAAATCAGGAAAAATTACAGAAAATAGTTATTCTAGAAGAGGAGCCTCCGATCTTCAAGATTTCCTCCGATCTGCATGATTCCCCTCTGATCTGCATGATATCCCTGTACAGAGAAAAGGAACCGGTGAGAAGAGAAGAGGAACCGATGAGGAGGAAGAAGAACAACGATGGAGGAAGAGGAAGAAGAACTACCTTTCTGCTGTCGACAGAGAGAAGAGGAAGACGCGCCGCCGTCGGAGGAAGAGAAAGAGGTGCGGCCGATTGAGTATGAGGAAGAGGCACTGCCGATGGAGGAAGAGGAAGAGGTGCGGTGGTTGGAGGAAGAGGAAGAGGGTTGTTTTGGGAGAACAAAGATGAGAGAAAATTCTGGAAAGTGGAAAGATTTGGGAGAAATGGCACGGTTCATTTGGGTTTAGGGTTAATAATTTTCCTAATGGAAAAAAATGAAAAATGTGGAGTTACATGTGGGTTTAGGGTTCATATTTTGTGTGATTAATTTTTCTATGGATCCCAATCAATTCAATTTCAATTCCTTTTGGAGTTACATGCAAAATTACCATTCACATTAATTTAATTAAAACTAGCCGTTGTGAGAGGCACATGGGAGAGGCACGTGGTTTCCCAAGTATGCTAGGAAGCATCGACTGTATGCATTGGGAATGGAAAAATTGTCCAGTAGCATGGCAAGGGCAATTTCGTCGAGGTGATCATGGTAAGCCTACCATCATATATACTCGAAGCCGTGGCATCACTAGATTTGTGGATTTGGCATGCATTTTTTGGGACTGCAGGTTCAAACAACGACATTAACGTCTTGAACCAGTCTGATGTCTTTAATGAGGTCCTGCAAATGAGGGCTCCTAAAGTTCAATTTACAGTCAATAGAACCCAATATACAACGGGGTACTATTTAGCTGACGATATTTATCCAGAATGGGCTACATTTGTGAAGACCATCCCAATGCCACAAGGAGACAAGAGAAAATTATTTTCCAAACATCAAGAGGCAGCACGAAAGGATGTGGAACGAGCATTTGGGGTGCTACAATCTCGATTTGCAATTATACGTGGCCCTGGGCGTGCTTGGCATATGGATACACTTAAATCAATAATATATGCATGCATCATATTACATAATATAATTGTCGAAGATGAACGACATACATATGCTAATTTTCATTTAACAGCTGATTATTCGAGCAGCGACATGTCAAGTACTGAAATATCCTGTGGTCCTCATCCCGACTTTCAAACATACTTACAGAGAAGAGCTGATCTACGACAAAGAGCTACTCATCGCCAACTTCAAGCGGATTTGGTCGAACACATTTGGGAACGTTTTGGACATCAGCACGATGAAGATTGAATGATGTGTAATTTATACATTATTAAGTGTTATGTTATGTTTTTTGCGAATTTTATCTATAATATTCATGTTTAGGTAACATTCTAAAATTTATATTTAACTACGTTTACATTTATCTACATTACATATTTATAATTTATTATTATAATAGTATTTAAACAATTATCATTACAATTTATTTACAAAATCTATATCTTATTTAATTACCTTAAAATATTTTGTAAGAAAATCTATAATTATTTACGCTTAAATATTATTTAGAAAATTAAGTAATATTTTAAGTTGAATTAAAGTATTAAAATAATAAAGGTGGGGTCACTAGTGGGGTCCATTCTGGAGTTCTTGTAGAGTTGCTCTATTGGAGTGTAGAGTTGCTTAAATTGTAAGAGTTGTTTAACAGATGATGTGTACATGTAGGACCCACAGAAATAATATTAAAAAATGTTTTAAACACTTCTTTAGCACTCCACCATTGGAGATGGTCTAATTACCCCACCTACAATGACAAGAAAGGTACGCACTAATCCCAATAGATTCTCAATCTCTAAAAGCTTGTGCTACCTTGAGCGTCAGAGTACTATTTGCAGGTACCCGACCATACTCCGCCGCACCGGAGATCCGTACCAATCCAGACCAACCCTTGGCCAGATGCATCTCTTGCCCAACCCATTCATCTTGGTCGGATCCTTCATCTCGACTCAAACAAATTTAAAGTTTATTCGTTAAGAATTCCATTCATGAATATAAAAATATCTCAAAATCAAGGAAAGAAATTTTTTCACAAAACTCACAATCCATATCCATAATGGATCACAAGTCAAGAACTTTATAAATATAAGATGGGGAGACGTCTCACTCGGAATCATCTCATATTATATGCACATAAATCACTACATCTCTTTGATATAGCAAATGGTAGTCTAAATGGGTACATCATGTGCATGTAGCACATGAATACAATAAACAGTAGCAAATGACATCGGACAAGTTTGGCTGCAGAAGAATTTTTAGGTAAAAAAATGAAATAAATCAAAGAGATTACATGCATTTAACTTCTCCATAAGTTAAAATTATTAGTATATGTAGTCCACATTCTCCAAAAGCTCTTTTATTTAACTTTTCTATAAGTAACTAATTTCAACTTGTGGAAAAATTAAATTCATTTGACCTCTTTAATTCATTCTATTTTTTTTCTTCTAAAAGTTCTTCCACATAAGTGTATCCAAACTAGGTCATATCGTCTCTTCACTACAATGAACAATAATCTATCCGGGATACTATGAGTAGGGGGCGGAATCACCGGGGTGATCCATAAGTGCCATGGTCACCCTCAAGATTTTTAATCTTTTTATAATATTATATATGTATTATTCATCTCAATCATTGATTTCTAGAATCAATTCTATCCAACTCAAAATCAAACAAACACATAATTAATTTTAAATTATTTTTATCAAACATAAAAATGTCCATGATTTTTCGACCATGTATTCTAGAATTAGAATAAACCAAAAAGCCGAATAAACCAAAAAGCCAAGTTAACTGAGATAGCAACCCGCCGCAGTTGAATCACAGTGATTGGTTTAAGCTTTTGAAAAATCGAAAATAAAAGAGCTCAGAAGAGAAGATGAGGTCGAAGCATTCGTGCGGTGAGTGTTGTTAGTACCAATGGCTTTCAGTTTCAGTTTCCGATCACATTTCTTCTTCTTCTTCTTCCTTGTCATCACTCTCTCTTCTTCACTCTCACAATCACAACATAACCAGGTTAGATCAGAATCACATCACATGCCTCTCTCTCTCTCTCTCGTTACTTCAATTAAATTTACGTTTTCTCTTTTGAGTTGACTTCCACCGAAATCGTTGACTTACTTTTCTCTTTCTAGGTTTTCGATGATTTAGAAATTCGATTATTTAACCATTTATTCACTAGCGATGATGATCATTACTCAATCAACTGAACTGAGATTGATTTTTATTCACACTTGTCCCTGGAATTGAATTCAGTTTTGTGATGCTGGAATTGGATATGGAGAGTCCGCATGTGGAACTGGAATTCCATCGTCCAAGTTGTTGATCAAAGATGGCACCGTTGTGAATGCTCACCACCAACAAATTGCTGATGTTTATATTGAAGATGGCATCATCGTTGTCGTCAATCCTACTATCACGGTATTTTATTTTATTTTATTTGTTCATATCCGTTGAATACAATTAAAACCCCCTAATACAGCACATAAGTGTTTTCTAACACCTTAAGTTTTGTACTTTCTACTTTATAACGCATGATTTGTTCCTTTATTGTGTAACTAATTTCCGTTGGTAGGTTGGAGATGACGTGAAAGTGATAGATGCCACTGGGAAGTTTGTCATGCCAGGTTAGGCCTTAAATTTCAATCTAACACATTTACAATAATGAATGTGATGTCACTTGTTGTCTGCATGAAGTCACTTTTATTACGTTCCATCAATTCATGTTGAGTTTCAAACTTTATTTTTTAATGTAATATATGCCAAGCTGGTGGAATTCCTACTTATACCCTTCACTCTTGTCTGATACACTGTCAAATGTTTTAGTCTCCCCTCTCTGTTTTTTCTTTGTTTAAGTCCTGGCTCGGATATCTTCATTGTTATGGGTGTGAGATTAATCCCTTTTGTGGCACTAAAGTCTCATTGCTAACTTTCTTTCGAACTACTTTGACATCAGCTAGCAATTATCATTATCACCATCCTTATCTTTTATCTGACAGACTTTAGAAATGTATCCTTTTGTTGACTCACAGGAGGCATTGATCCTCATACTCACTTAGAGTTTGAGTTTATGAATAGTGTAACGGTAGATGACTTCTTCAGTGGCCAGGCTGCGGCATTAGCTGGTGGGACAACAATGCACATTGACTTTGTTATACCAATTAATGGGAGTTTAACAGCTGGTTTTGAAGCCTATGAAAACAAGGCAAAGAAGTCTTGCATGGATTATGGGTTCCATATGGCTATTACCAAATGGGATGAAACTGTTTCAAAAGAAATGGAGATCATGGTCAAGGAGAAAGGTTATAATTTATTTCCTTGTTGTATTTTGATATTTTGGTTGATTATGTGGCGATCACCCTTTGGGTGAACTCAGGAATTTATTTCAGGGAGTAAATAGATGTTTTCTGTTGCAGGTATCAACTCTTTTAAGTTTTTCATGGCATACAAAGGAGCGCTTATGATCAGTGATGAGCTTCTTCTGGAAGGATTTAAAAAGTGCAAGTCTCTTGGTGCCTTGGCAATGGTCCATGCAGAAAATGGAGATGCTGTGTTTGAAGGGCAGAAAAAAATGATAGAACTAGGAATAACTGGTCCAGAGGGGCATGCTCTTTCAAGACCTGCAGTGGTAAATTCTCAATTGTTTTCTTTTATAAAGAATTTACAGAATAATGGGATGCAAGAGAATGATGGAATGCAAATATTGATCACATTTGGTTTCATTTCATACTCTTCATTGTGTTAGCTGTCTCCCTGCCTAGTGCATCGGAGCTTGAGCTAAATCAACTGTTTTTAATTGCTGGTGTCAAAATTTGCATACTTTTAACCACCTTAGTTTGACATTTGTTGTGTTCACTTTAGATCTGTTTTGACGAACTGCATTTGGTTGGTATGTGATCAGATTGATTATCTGTTTTGCTTTCTTATATTCTGTGATTATTGTAAAGTCTAAATATCTGTCAATGTGATTTATAGAACATTTCCATATTGACTTGGGTGCCTGTGCAGTTGGAAGGAGAGGCTACTGCCCGTGCTATACGCTTAGCAGATTTTGTGAACACTCCTTTATATGTTGTTCATGTAATGAGCATTGATGCAATGGAAGAAATTGCGAAGGCCCGGAAATCAGGTTCTTAACTTTAATCCATGTAGTGTTATTCTTAATTTTCATTAATGTGTTCCACGGTAACAAAGCATTCATTTAGAGAAAGTAAACAATTTAAACGCATAAAGATAAGAAATGCTTTTGTATAAAAGCTCATACTTTTGCCCAACAATATTCTTTTTTTTTTTTTTTTTTATGGGAAAAATGCAAAAAGAAGATTTGTTTTGGTTGAATTTATGACCGACATCAATAGGTTAGCTTGAGAACAATTTATGATTCCACTCTAGTGCTATAGTATACTATAACATTTTGTCTACTCTGTGTCTCTGTCATAAGTGCAGAAACACAGGGCTACTCAGATCACTTGAACTTAATCTAGATTCTGATACTTAGGGCCTATTTGTTTAAACTTGAAAAAGGTGATGCTATGTTTCTGTTTTTTTAATTTTTTATAAAAAGCTACTATTTTTAGCTCGAGAAAAACACTAAAACAACTTTTTTTTTTTTATCTTTTTCAAGAATTTACATAATTATTATAAATTTCTTAAAACATATCTCTTAATTAACAAAGTATTTTTATTTAAAAAAATATCATAAACAATGTGCCCTTGATCCTGATTGTTGTCTGGGATTGTGATTTTTTTGGGGGTGCTGTTTAGGGATGCTTATGTACTCCTTTCCTCTGTATTTTGCATACAAGAGACAAGAGCTTCCCAAGGACTGAATTGCCTTGCTGCTTTCTTGATCTTTTTTCCGATTTCATTGTTTTGGAGGTTTTCTTACCCTCTTCCTATTCTATCCTGAAAAAAGATATGAGATTCCTGAGCCTAATCCCAGATCTTAATGCAATTGAAATGATACAAGTGTTAAGGAAGATAATTGATATTTTTTCTGTATCTATTTTTCTTCTTAACATGGATAGGCGATAACTGATCACCATATAAGTATGAACTTATAAATTATGGAATTATGGACATTATATGGACATAAATGTCCTACGAACATGGGATTCTCTAAGGAGATGACACCAGAAAATGATATAAATGGAGCAATCTCCAGTCTCTCTAGAATTATACTTGGCAGACTTGTACAGAAATCATTCTTGTTTTGTTTTATGATCAGTACCCCCTTTTGTTTTCTCTTTTGGACCTGTCTATGATGAATTAAAGCATCGTTATTGGTGGAAACTAAATTCTTTCTTTCCATAAAGATGGATTAAAATTATAAATCATGACTCATCCTCATTTCAAGTTTATAAATTTTATGTTCTGAACTGGAGCACAATAAAACAAACTCAGCAAAAAAGTGAATCGGATTAAAGATCCTTTTTGCTTGCATCTGGTCCATGACTTTCTCACATGACTTTTTAAGTTTTATTGATACCTTTCTTTTAGCGAGTTGGCTGCTTATTTTAAAACTGCAGAACAGAGGTTTAGTTTATATGTTTCCACTGTGACATTTGAAGCGTTTCTGTTTCCTGATAACTTAGTTTTTAGGGAGGTCACCTGTTTGTTTTTCATACTGCAGGACAAAGGGTAATTGGAGAGCCCATTGTCTCTGGGTTAGCCCTTGATGAATCTTGGCTTTGGCATCCTGACTTTGAGACTGCAGCAAAGCAAGTGCCTTCACTTGTTTCATTGTTTTTGTAGTTGTTATTCTTTTGTTTCCTTCATTTTAAGAACATAAAACATATTCATTCTCATGTTTCAGGTATGTAATGAGTCCCCCTATTAGGAAAAGTGGACATGATAAGGCCCTTCAAGCTGCCCTTTCAAGAGGAGTTTTGCAGGTTTCACATTATGAGTCTGGGTTAGGTTCACTAGTTATTTAAAGATAAGAAGGATTCAGGTTTAGGAAATAGTTAGGATGGTCTCAAGTCTCAACCATTGCATAGAGCCTAGCACATTGATTATTTATGATCTCTGTATTATGAATCGTCAGTCCAATTTTATTCTCTTTACTCAGACTGTTTGTTTGACAAGGTTACCATTTACAAATTTGCAGCTGGTAGGAACTGATCATTGTACCTTTAATTCCACCCAAAAAGCTCTGGGAATTGATGACTTCCGTTACATTCCTAACGGTGTTAATGGTAATAAGATGATGGTCCTGGTAATTTGTGGCCTATTTACATTCTGGTTGATTTTGAAATGTTCCTTAACAATATGCTTTGCAACCTGAAATATGTAGGTATTGAAGAAAGGATGCATGTGGTGTGGGATACCATGGTGGTAAGATAATTAATTTCCGGCTTAGCCTTCCCTTTTTTGTTAGGTTCAGGTAAAATAAAGGAGAGGATAATCTTTTAATTATATTTTGTTGTTTTATATCTCACAGGAATCTGGCCAAATATCTGTCACTGACTATGTCCGGGTAACAAGCACTGAATGGTATATTTTCTGTTAATCAAAGCAAAAACTGACATCAAGTTCTTATGGCAATTAGGGGAAATCATAGTATTTTATTAGAAATTATTTTAATTGAGCAAAAATGTTTGGTAAAGATGTCAAAATTATTAATATTATTTTTATTTTTATATTTATATTCTCTTTACTTTTATTTTTATCCTATTTTATATTTTTATTTTTAAATTTGTATTTTTAATTGTTAAATCTGAATTTTGAAAAACTTGATTTTTTATTTTATTTTTTCATGTTTCTTTTCTCGTTTTTGAAAAAAAAATAAAGAGAAAAATATTTTCAGTTTCTAGTTTTATGTTTGGTTTTTAATTTTCCCTTTAAATCTCTACCTATTCGGGTTCATACATAGCTGGTCTCCAGCCCAAAGAAAGGAGTAGGTTTGTGTTAGGACAGTCAATGTTATAACTTTGTCGAATCTATATGTCATGGATCCTTGTTGACACTAAAATTATTAAATATATATGTAATTTCTACAATCATTTCAGTGCTAGAATCTTCAATATATATCCAAGGAAAGGAGCTATTCTTCCAGGCTCTGATGCAGACATTATCATCCTTAATCCAAATTCAAGCTTTGAGATAACTGCAAAGTCTCACCACTCTAGACTGGACACAAATGTCTATGAGGGAAGGAGAGGAAAGGTACTGGTTTAACTATAATCTGGTCCATCTAGGGATTGAAGTTAATTAACTGCTTTGTGACAACATGAGTATGACACAAATCTCCTTCTTTTAGCCTAACATGGATTTTTCACTCGTCTCTTATGTCTCTGGACTCAGTATGGTATGAGGGATTTTCACTTAAGATTTTCTTTTTTTCAGAATTAATTGTGTGAGTACGCGGCCTCAATGTTCGTAGGTAGATAGGTATAGATGGTACATTGTGTAGTAAGAATTGGGAGATATAATTCTATCCAATTAAAGGCATGTCGTTGATGTTGCTATATTTGAGTATTGAATTAGGTAATGCGCATTGTTTTTGCATATGGTAAAACATTACTGTTAATGGCTTAACATTAGACCGGTAGAACTCATTGATTCCAGCCTTTGGAAGAGTATTTATTTATTATTTTATAATTTCTGTCTTATTCTATTGGCTATCAGTAAGAATTTTATTTTATCTTTTTCTTAGAAACTCGCACTGCCTTTGGACTCCGAGTCTGGGCTAATTGTGGCTTCTTTGCCTAAAGCATGTCACTCTCTCTGGGCTTTGAGTCTCTCGCCACTCATTATTTGATTTGTTCATGTTGTGTTCTTTTACCTTGTTTGTGTCCTATGGCTCCATTCAACGTGTGCTTGTTTTATATTTTTTTTTTATAATTGAAGCCTTGTCATGTAATATCAAGAAGCTTTTTTTTTTTTTTTTTCTCTCAGGGAAAGATTGAAGTGACTATAGCAGGAGGGAGAGTTGTTTGGGAAAATAATGAACTGAAGGTTGCTCCTGGTACTGGGAGATACATACAAACGCCACCTTTTAATTATCTGTTCGATGGACTGGACAAGAAGGATGCCATTTATCTAAATTCCCTTCAAGCCCCAGTAAAGCGAGCCAAATCCAGCACTTAAAAATTTCTGGTCATCCTTTTGGTAAAATTTCAACATTTTACTAGGGGGAAAACATTAAAGTATGTTAATCTAGTTTTCTGTTCAAATAAAGTAAAACATGTATATTCATGTACATTGTACAAGAAAGCATCCTCTGTATATTATAGTAGGTATATTACGTGCTACCTTTTCCACTGTAATGTACATTGCTAAGATTATATCTAAAGCAATTGGAGGAAAAGAGACAACAGCTTTAATAAGATTCTGTACAATATGTAGCACATCAGATTATGGAAGCTGCTGGTCAGGTTTCTATAAACTTGTCTCATCTACATAAATATTTTACAAGTCATAGATCCCTAGTACGTTTAATAGCATGCCAATATGGAGGAGTGGCTATCCTAGTACGGTTTTTTTAATCTTTTCAAGGCCTAATACAGCAGTTTATGTAGGTCAGAATCCTCTTTTTCCCCTGCATGATAATAGTCAACAAACGAATTAGAAATTGTATTCACTGATTCCACAGTACTATCATTTTTCTTTCATGTTCCTCTCTTTGGGTTTGTGTGTGTGTGTGTTAATAGAACCACACCAAAGCTAGGGGAAGTTGAAACTTCCTAGCATGAAATATTAAAATCTTAATTGATAATAAATATAAATAATTGTGCAACTGAAATAGGAACAAAAGAAAATGGTCTCACCATGACAACAGGATCTTCACGGCCATCAGCATGAACATGGGCATGTGTATGACCTTGAGGAGGATGATGAGCATGACCATGATTGGGATTGGGATTGGCATTGGCATTGGCGAACTCTCGTTCATTCCCAAGGCTGTTACGCTTGATTTCAGTTAGATCAGTCTTCTTGTTCTTTTTGTTTGCACGAGCCTGGGTGAACACCATTGAATAGTCGGTAGCTCCTGGAGCCTTTTGGTCCCACCCTCCAAATTGAGGTACAGACGCCATTGTAGGTTTCTTCTGTATAAATAGGAGATAATGTTAGTTAGTATATATCTTCTTGGTTCATTCTTTGACATGCAAAAAATAAAGTTTGTTTGGAGTGAGAATTGGAAGCATCTTTCTGAACTTGTATTGGTTAGCACACCCCTTGTTTATTGCACATTAACTATTTCAGGTTCAAGGTTCCAAACTTCAACTAGTACATAGGAAAAGGAGAAAATCCCATGCTTACTATTGTTGAGTTTTAGTATTTAATTGATTTGCTTCACCATAAAAACTTGGCAACCTATGAAAATATTGCTTTATACAAGCTTCATTGCCTAATTGAATTGACAAACTTCACATTAGAGTTCCCATTGTTCATCATGATTATATTTTGAACTTGACTACAATATGCTAGATGACAATCACATTTCAACAAGGCAATAAGATGAACTTGGGTAGGACCGTACAAATGGAAAGGTGGGGTTCCTGAGAATATGGAGCTGCGACTGCTGCACCAATTAAGGTGTTTATCAATGCTACTTTTTCAAGATATATGCCCGATTGAAGCGTGTCTGGATGCTCTAGTCATGGGGTATTTGAGGGTGGGGAAACTACTATAGACATTTTG
This sequence comes from Sesbania bispinosa, assembly GCA_026901365.1. Lineage (NCBI taxonomy): Eukaryota > Viridiplantae > Streptophyta > Magnoliopsida > Fabales > Fabaceae > Sesbania > Sesbania bispinosa. The sequence goes on along the minus strand of QLOH01000045.1, from coordinate 452,326 downwards.
TTATGCACTGAGTATTTAAAATATCCCAGCTTCAAGGAGGGATCAACGGATTTAACGTGTTTGTAGATATGAAATCTTGATAAGAGTAAAAGTAGGACAAAAAAATGTGGTTGTCCACTTACTGCTTTGCTTCTATTATGAGCTTGTGCAAAATTAAAACGACATTGTCCACGTTTATGGTTATCAAAAAAGATATTTTTACCAAGTTTTGCACCAACGAAACGTAACCTCTCACAAGCAAAACCTAAAATAACATGCATGATAGTTTTGAAGTTAAGAAAAAGAACCCCAAATAGCTTTATCCAGGGTGAAACACCTTATGGGTGACACACCGGTGTTTTACCCCTTTTAAACCATTGGATTTAATAATTTTTTAATTATGGTCAAGATTTATTACCGGTTACTTGTTGATGATTACTTATAAATATTACTAATTTGTCCTCGCGTGTTTTTTAAAATGGTGCTTCTAAATGTGTAATTTATTAATACATTCATTTTGTTTCTAAGTTCGATGATATACAAAAACGTGAAAGATAAAATTAGTTTTAAACTGATTGTGTAATTTAAACAAATCCATGTAAAACTACTGTTGTGTATGCCTCATTAATCAAGTAAACAAAAATCCTTGTAACCGAAATTCATTAATACAAACTACTACACACTGGTTTCGGCACATTACAATGAAAGCAATATGGAATTAAGACTAATTTACCCCTCATGTGCATCCGATGAAAATGGACTTATCAAAATATATAATATTTTAGGGATAAAAATATATTTAAACTTAAAAATTTATGTTTCTTCCATTCTAGCAGTTTAAGTTTGGTTATGATGAAACTTGACCAATTTATTTAAGAGGGGTAATATGATAATTATTTTTTAAATTATCAGGCCTAAAAATTATTTTTTACCCGGTAGTTTTACTTTTGAAGTTCAAATTCAAACATCTGTGTAATGGTATAGACACATTATACTCGTTCAAATTCAATACTCTTGCAGACTTGCAGTCAATATTTTTTTTGTATTCCTTTCGGATCGGCACATATCCAAAACAATTTAAAGTAGAAATATGTACAACATTAACTGCAAGTCTGCAACTAGACTGCGTAAAATAATGCTGTAAAATTGAGCTTTATTGGTAGAAGTGCATAAAATCTTGCATGTCTGAATAAATCACTACTATAAAGTGCTAAGAGAGGCAACCAAATCAAAATCCATTAAATACGACAATAGTAGTGAAATAAAAAAAGGGGAGAAAATGACAGAATCTGTGAAATGAGAGAGGGAAGAGGATATAGTGATGGTGGCTAAAAAAACAGAAAAAGGAGATGGGGTGATGGGGTGGAGGAAGGAGGATGAAGTGTAAAAAGAATACTCTCACTGTAGAGAGGAGATAAACCACCTATTATGAGTAGAAAAAACCACTTGAAATGTGGTAGAATACTTTCCCATGGAGGGTGAAGCTCCCAAAGGGCGCTACTATTACAACGCTTTTGTGCTAGGGTTACGTTTCTGTTCGCGATAGGCGCTTCTGTCCAAAATTAAATATTAAATTTAAATATTTTAATTTTTTTTTATCAAAAGATCATTGATTGATAGATGCATAAAGACACTTACAACGTTTGTAGGATACTAAATAAAGAGCATCACTACGTATAAAAAAAAATAAAGAGTATCACTAGCGGCATAGCCCATAAACTAGTATATCACGTGGCCATTACTTTTCACACCATTACTTTTGCTATTCCCACCCGCTACTTTTTTTTCTTCCCCAAACTACCCTCCCCCTACCCCCTCCTCCTACCCCACTCCCCCATCCCATTCACCCATTCCCCTGCACCCGTCCCCCCTCCCCTTCACCCCCCCCCCCCCCTTCTCTGTCCGTAAGGTATATTTTTTTTTAAAAAAAATATACTTTACGGACAGTGTTGTTCGGAAGTTGTTTTTTTTTTTAAAAAATAACTTCCGGACACAAGTGTCTGGGAATCATTCCTGGATAACTTTGTCCGGAAGTGTTTTTTCTTTTAAATATAACTTCCGGACACAATTTTCCGGGAACCGTTTCCGGATAACTGTGTCCGGAGGACTGCCTGAAAGGTATATTTTTTTTAAAAAAATATAACTTTGGAACATAATTGTCCGGGAAGCATTATTGGACAACTGTGTTTTTATTAATATGTTTTATTATAAAAGATATTTTTTATAAACTGCGGGTATTCTACATAGGAGACAGTCTTGTTACTACCATTTTATTTTTTCTCACACATTAATTTTCTTTTTTTATTATCCTTTTTACTTTCTTTTTATTTTGTTATTAAAATTATATCTCCATTTATTTAGCTTCAATTGCAGTGTTATTCATTGCATAAAAAATCATTACTAAATTGAGAATAAAAAAATAAAAAAAAAAAGAAAATGGAGGTGAGATAAAAATAAAAGAAAATGATAAGATCAAGACGGCCTCCGGTGGAGGATTCCCGTGATTCATAAAAAAAACACAGCAATTGAAGCTAAATAAATGGAGATATAATTTTGATAAAAAATAAAAAGAAGTAAAAAGGACAATAAAAAAGAAAATTAATGTGTGAGAAAAATAAAATGGTAGTAACAAGACTGTCTCCTATGTAGAATACCTGCAGTTCATAAAAAATATCTTTATAATAAAACATATTAATAAAAACACAATTGTCCAAGAATGCTTCCCAGACAATTGTATTCCAAAGTTATATTTTTCTTAAAAAAATATACCTTTTAGGCAGTCATCCGGATACAGTTGTCCGGGAACGATTCCCGAACAATTGTGTCCGGAAGTTATATTTAAAAAAAAAACACTTTCGGACAAAGTTGTCCGGGAATAGTTCCCGGACAATTGTGTCCGGAAGTTATTTTAAAAAAAAAAACCTTCCGGACAACAATGTCCGTAAGGGAGGGGAATATAGATTAGAGAAGGGGGTGAAGGGGAGGGCGGGACGGGTGCAGGGGAATGGGTGAATGGGGTAGGAGGAGGGGGTAGGGGGAGGGTAGTTTGGGGAAGAAAAAAAAGTGGGGGTGGGAATAGCAAAAACAACAGTGTGAAAAGTAATGGCCATATCACGTTTGTCCATATTATAAGCCCAACTCAAAGCCCGACCCCAATAGGAGCATTTTACATACAAGAGCCTGAATCATTCAGAGTCGGTTTTCTTTTCTTTTCCGGTTTCTAGATAGTTGGAGTTTTTTCTTTCACTTTCTGTGCGTCCAAACAGGTTATGGCGACTATCAGCCTCCGGAAGGGGAACACACGGCTGCCGCCGGAGGTGAACCGCGTGCTGTACGTGAGGAACCTTCCGTTCAACATAACGAGCGAGGAGATGTACGACATATTCGGCAAGTACGGTGCAATCCGGCAGATCCGAATCGGCACGAACAAGGACACGCGCGGCACCGCCTTCGTTGTGTACGAGGACATCTACGACGCTAAAACCGCCGTCGACCACCTCTCCGGCTTCAACGTCGCCAACCGCTACCTCATCGTGCTGTATTACCAGCAGGCCAAGATGAGCAAGAAGTTCGACCAGAAGAAGAAGGAGGACGAAATCGCTTGCATGCAGGAGAAGTACGGCGTCTCCACCAAAGACAAGTAGACGTATGCCTCTATCTTCGATTTCAATTGATTTGCCGAAATCCCTAGGTTTCTTCTTCTCACTTGGTTGTTTTAGGGTTTTCGATGAAATCGCTCTGTATATCTCTTGTCTGTGTTTGTTTTGATCATGTAATTGTTGGAGTAACTATGGATGCTTAAGTTGCTATCGAATAGTATAAACTATAAAGATCAAGGATGGTGATTTTATTGCTATATATATATATTCATTAGAGTTGCTTCATTAAAGATTCTTCTTGTTTTTATGCTCGCAAGACCATTCTTCCTTGACTACGTTGGGTTTAGATTATAGGTTAAGTTTTTGAAAGACTGAAACATACTTTACGAACTAATGATAGATTGGAATGTAGTTTTATGCTGCATCAAATTCTACAGTGTGTTGGAGTAATTAGTGTTTGTGTCCTTGTAATGCTTTTAGCTTGAGAAAATAGCTTGAAGATCTACCATTAATTAAATATTTATACACTGATAGCTGAGTTCAGAGTATTAATTCAAGAGTAGAAAGTTTATATGATGTTTTAGTGCTTGATTCACGATTCAAATAAATTCGATTTAGCAAGCTAGCTATTACTTCATATCATGTGATGAATCACAATCACAAATGGCTTTGAATTGTGCAATACAACCATGAATTGATGTAATTCCCATATCACTAATACGAATTGTATGATTCAACAATATACAATTCAACAATTCAACTATTCAAATAAACACAATTGTTGAAGTTGTTGCTGTGTGATTGGGAGCTCACAAGCTAAGAGTTGTGAAATCAACCTCTTGCACCAATTCATATTAAAACTGAAAAGTGATTTAAGCTTAAATCCTTAAATGAAAAGGAATTGAAGGAGTGCTACTAATAGTACCCTATTTGATTATTCTATTGTTTTGTTTTCATTTTTCTTAGGCAGGGACTTAACACAGTCACTCACTATATGCATCTTATTCGACTGTGCCATTACTTTTTTTTTTTTTCTTTTTTTGAAGTCTAGCCTTCACACAGTGACTCGTCTCTCCCTTATTTGGCCATATCACTGTTTTGTTTTTGTTCTAACTTGACATATGATTTTTGTTTTGAAAGGCTTATGGTTAAAATATATTGAGCACTATACATTATTTATAGGATATATTTCAAGCTATTTTTCATGGTGTCTCTAAAAATCATATTATAACACGATACATTTTGCAATTTACAATTGGATTCACTATTTGATTGCATACTGATATCCGAAGATATAAATGTCTAGTTTCCTGTCCTTAAGTGTGCTCAGAAGTGTATTCAAATATATGAACTTAATTAATAGTGCACATATATAAACCTTGTATTGAAAAGGAATCAGTACATAAATGAACACCCTTTTGATTTGATTCCTAAGTAAGCAGCGATTACAGTATAAGGCTTATTACAATATTTCACAGGAAAGAAAAGGAAAAGAGAAAAGAAAAACCAACCCACCAAACACCTAGCATATCTTTACATTTCTCAAAGGTTAGTTTAAGTTCTTTTTCCCCTCCTATTTTGTTTGTTTCCACCTTGACCCATTCCTCGCCTATATCCTCTCCCAACCAAACAGCTACCATGCATGACAGTGTGTGATCTTTCACTCATCAGCATCTGCACCATTTTAAAACACAGGGCTGAAAGAGATGATGATCCCTGTTAAATTTCTTTGCATGGTACCTTACTAATACAAGGTTGAATCACGCCTTTTCTTGGTATGAGCTTCAGGGTTTCCTTTGCTCATCATTGCAACAAACTCATCATAGTTGATTCGGCCATCCTGCACATACATGCAAGTTTCCTCATCAATTTTTCTTAATCTATATCAAATCTGCAGCACATTATTGTACTATTTCTACATGTGCAAGAAAGTTATTTTATTAGAACTATAACAACGCATTTAATTCATTCTGTACAGGACTTACATTATCTGCATCGACTTCTGAAATGATTTCCTTCATGTCCCTGCCGTCATGCATGTTAAACTCATGGAGTGCTTGCTCTAGTTCTTCAATGGTAATGTACCTGATTAATGGCAAAGCAATGAGATTAGAACTGTCAACAACAATTAATTTCCAAAGCAGTGGCTAATATATATTCAATCCAGTTGATTTTTTTTTTTCTTTACCCGCTATTATCTTTATCGAAGTATTGGAAGGCAGTATAAAGATGTTCTTCTCTGTTCATTCGGTTCATGTGCATTGTTGCTGTGATAAACTCATCGTAATCTATGGTTCCATTACCATCAGCATCCGCCTGTAATTTGCATTAGAATAAAGAAAATCATCCTTTGACCAAAACAAAAAAAATCATCCAGGTAATAGAGAAGCTACTTCAGTTATTCCGCCATGGTGTACTACAAAAATGGAGGAGAGATAACTTACAGCTTCCAATAATTGCTTAACTTCTTGTTCTGTCAACTTGGTTCCTTGTTTTGCAAGCCCTTGCTTGAGCTCTTCAATTGTAAATGGTTCCGCTATTGTCAGTGTCCATCGCCTTGAACATTTGCTTCAATCCCATGATTTCTTCCTCGGATAGGCAGCTAGCAATGACCTATCAATATATAAATTTTATTAAACTGTTTGATTTATACAATTTCATGTGCCATGTAGAGGAACAGAAAAATGCTTTTCCTGAAACGTGGATTCAGGCCGGGTTAATGCTACTTTCAGTAACGTTGACTTGAATCTACATTTGAAACGTGGTTTTGATCGAAACCAAACACACACTAAATGCATTGTCCAGAAAAATCTAGAGAAATTTATTAAAAGAAATTAAGTCAAAATAACAGTACCCTTAGAGCAACTTTCTTGAATTGGTTCATTGCTCTGAACTGTTTGAGCCTATTCAGCACTGCATTGTCAAGAGGTTTATCTGGGGCTTCTCCATCCTCCTTGATCCATGGATGATCTGTTTTGGCATAAGAAGTGCTTTGTTAGAATTGCATTGAACCAATCTGAGGGGACTAAAGTAAATGGAATTGTAACCATGCAATCGCAATTGAATTCAAGCAGTTCATAGAAAGGAAGCCAATGAATATACTTACTCAGAACTTCGTATGCTGTTAGCCTCTGCTTTGGATCTGAATTCAACATTCTCCTTACAAGATCTTTTGCTGCAGGTGAAATGGAGGGCCATGGATCGCTAGTGAAGTCAATATGGCCTCGTAGGATAGCATTGAATATCCCATTTTCGGATTCTGTCAAACCAAATCTTGGTTTCAGTTTCATGTTATGCAGATATATATACCATCAAATTTAGAGGAACTCAATAGTTTTTAAGTTGAGTGGATGAATATAAACCTGCCCAAAATGGTGGAACACCGCATAGGAGAATATATAACATAACTCCAATACTCCAAATGTCTACTTCTGGTCCATATTTCCTTTTCAAGACCTCAGGTGCAATGTAATATGCACTACCAACAATATCTTTAAACACCTCTCCTGTGGAATAGGACAATTTCCATATTAAAATATGCTTCATTTCAATTTGAAGATTGTTATGTTCATAGTTTTGTTCACATATTGTGTTATAATTATATGAATCTATAATTTTTTAGAACAAGATGACTTGGAGCTCATGGGGACCCTAAAAAGGTAAATGTGCCATGTTCTTTCATGAAAATTAACTCTTCTTGTTATAATTAAATCAAATCTGATCAGAAATATTAAATAAAGAAAAACAGAAGAGAGATATGACAAAATTAGAAAACCTTGCTTGTAAAAAACTGATAGACCAAAATCTGTTGCCTTGAGGGGTGCATTCTCATCCTTGTTCAACAAAAGGGAAATTCTCAGGCTTAAGATCTCTATGAATGACACCCATGGAATGACAAGTGTGGACAATCTGAACTATGGTTCTCATCAAAGAAGCTGCTGCACGTTCAGTGTAATGTCCCTTGGCAATGATACGATCAAAGAGCTCACCCCCTGCACACAACTCCATCACCAAATGAACAGATTGTTTATCCTCAAAGGCACCAACAAGTTCCACAATATTAGCCTGCCCTGAGAGATGATGCATGATTTGAACCTCCCTCCTTACATCCTCTATGTCCTCCTTATTCACAAGCTTTCTCTTGGCTATTGTTTTGCATGCATATTGCTTCCCTGTGCTTTTTTGTGTGCACAAATGTGTGACACCAAATTGTCCTCTCCCTAGCTCCTTCCCCATTGTGTAAGTGGCTTTGACATCCTCCATTGGCCTACCAAGAACAGGACCAACAGGGGCTGGTTTTGAATGCTTATTATTAGAAGGAGGATGGGATGCATTGGCTGATGATGAGGGTGGTGGGGTGGTGGCAGAGTCTGCACCTGCATTGCTGCCTTGATGCTGTTGTTGGTTGGTTTCTCCCTTGTTCTCAGGGTCATCAGTGCCACCTGAGGCAACAATTGCCCATGGTGGGAGGGAAGGGAGAACAAACTGATGAGAAGAAAATAAAGGAGATGGAGGGATATAGGTTAGGGGAATGGGACAGGTGGTGAATATCAGAACATTATTGTGGTTTGAAGGTGGAAGGACCAATGTTTGGAGAGAATGCATGAATGAAGAAAGAAAGAAAGAAGAGTTATTGGAAGAACAAAAACATCTAAAAAAACTAAGGGTGTTAAAAAGGATAGTTGAGTATTTACAGATTGGAATGACGATGAAGAAAGTATTGATAGTGATGACTTGTAGGATGTTAAAGAGTTTTTGCGTGTCTCTTACGTGGTAAGATGTAATGTTTGTTCAGACAAGGGTGAGGAGGAACTTCGGAGGAGAAAAATAAAAATGGATTTGGTCTGTTACAAAGGCCAGAACAGGATCTTGTCATAACATTCAGTTTGTTTTGTTGGAGACATATATGTAGGTAAGTTGTTAGTTATTAACATCACATAGACACATATAATACTTTTCTTTTTGTAACATAAACTAAAACAAACCATATCTCCTTTGCAATGCCACCTCAATTAGTTTTAATTTTAGCTAACTCATAATAGTGGTTTTCATATTAAAAAAATATTAGTCAAAATTATACCATAATCTATACCTATGTATAAAGGAAATTCCCTTTTTTTTTGTTTCCACTTTTTCCAGACAATAATACCCCTGATTCACATCTCATTCCGATATACTGAATTCTGGTTTTTAAATGATAACTTTTTTAACACTAATCCTTATTTTTTTCAATTCAAATTCAATTCAAATCTTGATTGATTATATTTTTTTCCTATTCTAATTTTAATCCCTATTTCTTAATTTAAATTTAAAAATATATCCTTATCATTTAAGTCGTGAATTTTTAAAGTAATTTTGAAAAGTATAGATTAATAATTAAATTCAAATCATTCTTTAAATTTGGAGGATATACAATTCTGGTTTTTTTAATGATATTTTTTTAACACTAATCCTTATTTTTACAATTCAAATTCAAATCCTGATTGATTCTATTTTTTCTATTCTAATTTTAATCCATATTCTTAATTTAAATTTAAAATATTATCTTTATCATTTAAGTCGTGAATTTTAAAGTAATTTTGAAAAGTATAGATTAATAATTCAAATTCAAATTCTTCTTTAAGATATTAAAAAATGTAACTAAACAAATTTTATGGTTTTTTTCAAAAAAAAAAATGCGGATACATTATAATGAGAATAACATTATATTACGTTCTTCACGGCCTAATCTTACCTACATAATTTTCTGAATCTTAGAATTAAAGCAATTGCATATTTTAGTCCTAAACATGAAGTTTCTGACAAAAAAATACAAAAGCTGTAATTGGTTGGCTGCACGTTGAATGAGAACTGCCGAATGCATAAGAAGTCAGCAAAATGAGAAATCAAAAAGAGGGCGAAAGATAATATAGAGATTTGGAAATTAAGGTTGAGAAAAACGGATTTTTCATAGATAATTTTGTCTAATATAATCAGAAATCACAATTCTCTCTTAAAATAATGGAATTAGTGATCCAAGATAACAAAAAAATAAATTGATGTGTTTATTATTTCCTTGTATATATTTATCAAGGTTACTTTTCGTATACTGAAAAAAGGTGCAAATATTCTATTTTTAACAGAATCAAAGAAATATGATTATTCTATTGGAACTTATTAACTTCATTTTAAGGGTTTACCAGATTTATTTATTAGTTTATGACTTAAATAACTTTTTCCCTATATTTATATGCTCTTGTGATTTTTCTCCATATCTTTTCTTCTTGGCAAAATTTTGCTCCATATCTAGAGTTAATATTCTTTACCCAGGTTGATAATTTAGGATGGATACTAATGACTTCACCCAATGGTGGGGAGTTTGGTAGTTTGTTGTATGAGGAACCAAAACAATAAAGAAAAGTGGATAAGGACCAAAAAAAAATAGGCAAAGAAATGTAAGGACCAAAGAATTATTCAAGTCTTTAGACAAAAAAAAAAAAAAAATTATTTAAGTCTTAGCTTATTTACCTAAGTTGATTAGGACTCATTTGTTTAAACTTTAAAAAAAAAAATTCTTAGATTGTGTAATAAAGTGATTTATTTTTTTAGAGATTTTTATAATAAAAAATTATTTCATTTGATTATTTTGAAAACAGGTACAAGTAACTTAAGTAACTTCTGATTATAATCAACATTCTATTTTTTTAATTCTGATTATTTCTAAAATCTGAAATGAAAACATTAAAAAATTTTAAAAGTGCTTTTTTTTTTATATAAAAAAAAGTGATTATTTCTATACATGATCACAAACAAATGAAGTGTAGAAATGATTAATCCAGTTATTATTCTCGCATGGAAGAGACACATAGAATTGAAGGAATTACTCAGAAACATTTTTGTTTGTTTAGACCATAGATATTATCCATAGGAGGTAATTCTACTAGAGCTAGCAACATCCACATCATGATTAACTCCCCTAGTGAGTTTTTTTTTTCAATAAACAAGACTTGAACTCGAGACCTTACTTACGAGGAATCACTTGAACCAACCACTCATTGGATAGTGGATACAACAAGTTTGGAGAAAAATAAAACAAACAAGTAATTACTAGAGGAAATCATAAACCACCTTGCAGCCAAGGCCAGCTCTGCAAGAATGTAGCACTTGACATGTAACCTTAATATTGAAACAAGAAGCTCCCAACTCTTGATCCAAAATAAAAACATGTTCATACCAATATTTATTTGTCAGGAAGTCGAGGAGAGCACGTTAGAGCATCTTAATTTTCATATTGTTCCACTATGAGAATTGCAATTCCTATAGGTGACATGGACATCCCACCAACAAAATCTTGCTCTCATGTGCAAACATGGAAAATCGCTTTACAAGGAGGGAGGGGGAAAGTAGAGGATTCTATTGATGGCAGAGTTGTGTAAATCAAATCAGTAAGGGGGACTGATGGATCAACCTGGACAGCATAGGCATGGATTCCCCCTGAAAGATTGTATACTTTCCTAAAACCCTGAAACATTGACACCAGCACAGTCAATAATTCTTTCCTAGATTTCTATTTATGTGCAATAAAAAGGGGAGGTGAGACATCAGGAAATCATATAGAAGACCATATAAGTGATGTTTGAAAAATCAATTTCATCCTATTAGGCTATGTCAATGATAGTTTACCTTGTTCTATTCTATAAATTACAAACAATCAATGACAATTATCTCTCTGCAACTTGCAAAAATGATAATTACTCCCTCCATTTCAATTTATCTGTGATTTAACATTTTTCACACAGATTAAGGAAAACAATAAATAACTCAATAGAAGAAATTTACTAAATTATCCTTGTTAAGTTTAGGGTGGACTAATACTCTCAAATGTGAAGGCACAACTCTAAAAAAAAAAATTCTATAAAAGTTATTTGGGGTAAAAATGGAAAAAGGAAATTGATGATACATTGAAACTAGAGAAAAACAGCCAAAATGAATTTGTTTTTTTTTTTTTTTTTTGCTAAAACGACAAATCAAAATCATAACAAAATTTCCTTTGATCAAGTGAAAACTGTTTATTCCATCACTTGCCTACAGTTTACACCATTCTCTAACCCTATACCTTATAAACAACATACAAATATTACATGCTTAAAAATCTTACAATATAGCAAAAACTGTCTGCATGGCATGGGAATTACACTATGATATCATTAAGTAAACAAATCACAAGGGAAAACACACATGCACACACGTCAAACTTTAAGGCCAGACAATAAGGTAAGAATTATTTTACCTGTGATTGTAACCACTTGGCCACCTGTAATGACCGCACGCCATGATGACACTGCATTCAGAAGTCAAGATATTGAATATGCACTAAAAAATTTGCATTGCAAAACCAGGATAATGACAATTAAGCACAATCCAACTACAATATTAATTGTCAAACTACAAACTCCAATGAGAGATAAATGAAACTAAAATTAAAAATTCGTCAATGTCCATGCTTCCTTGAACATCTGAAAAGAAAGGCTTCCAGAAATTCAAACTCAGTAAAACAGTAAGAAAGTAGTAACAGAGGTCCTAATTTCCCAGACATCTTCTAAATCTAATATAAATTTACTTTTTTTTGGAAGAAAACTCTACTTACCATAACATATGTATCCTTTTGAGGGTCAAATTTGGAAGTTATTTCAGGCCCCCAGCTTCCAAATTGTCTGAGGGGAAGAACCGTAAATCCTGGCAAAGATGCTTTGGCCCTGTGTATGATGAGAGCATCATTTAAAGATAGAAAAACCAAAATAAGTTACTAAAGTAAACAAGCAAGATAATAGAGGATTCAAACAACTAAAGGACAAAAGAAAAATAGATGCAGATGAGTGTAAAAGCTACTAAATGAATACCCCATACAATCACACAAAAGTAGAAGTTCTTGTCTGTGAGATGTCAAAAGAGCATGAATGTTGAAACGATCTCAAAAACTTTCAATTGAATTATAGATCAGGCTGATATTTTTTCTTTTGTTCAAGCTTATTGCCTTATCAACTTATCATCACTTATGGATTTTGGCCCACTTACAAATCATACAAGATCATATCTCAATGATTTCAAAAACTAATTAAGTTGAAGAAAATATGAGCATACACTTCTTCAGGCTCTCGAACATCAATTAACTGTGTCTCCTCCAAAAAGTTGGGATCTTGAATTTTCACATGCAGCTCATCAGGTTGAATGTCTTGAAGTAATGATTCTTCCCTGACAGTTAAAGGATAAAATTTACAAGGCATGAGAAAACTCATTGAAACTAACAGCAATAACTACTACCAAGCCTTATTGTGTTGGCTAATTGGATCAAACATTGCCATTAGGCTCTGTCAAAAACCAAATTTTCGTTGAAACTAAACACATTTTGTTATACAAATTACAAAATTTATGCCTGGAAATACCTTTCAGATAAAACCTGCAGCAGGTGCCATCCAAATTGTGTTTTGCACCTTACAACTTTGTTTAAAGTTGCACTAAATGCAGCCTCCTCAAATTCAGGAACCTATTACATTTTCACCATCAAATACATGTCCAATCACATACTCGTACCATTATAGTCAAATTAATTGAAGGAAAAAAACTAATGTCTACCCTCTCTGCTTCTTCTACAGAATAATAGAGCAGAATTATCACCAGTTTAAGGAAAATGCAAGACAAGCATATATCCTTTGCCCCTTTTTCAACCACCCAAAGAAAATTTATACTTTACAGTAAGGGTCTGGTTTAACGAGTGCCCTAAGGGCACTATTTAAAGAATCAATATATAAAAAGTCTTTATTTAAAATCACAACATTGATTGCTTGTATAACATTAAATGTTGCACAATCCAATAAAAACTTTCTATTTTTATTCCTTAAGCGCGCTCATTAGCATTGTTTTTACCGTAATTATATCCCCTCCTCTAACATACAAAGACAGTTTCATTTACACAAGGCAGTAATGTATACCAACTGTAACCATCTTTGAAAGAAGCACAGAAATAATAAATTATAGGCAAATTGAGAAACCCAAAAACAAGGTTTACTAATTAATACTTTAATTTAATGTAAACAGTATACCATTTGCCCCTTTTTCACCCACCCAAGCATTCCTCCATCTTCTTTAGATGGGCAAATTGAATGTTCCACAGCAAGATCACTCAAATCTTCACCTGAACATGCAACATACAAAGAGAAAGCCTTGGGAAGTTAAATTGTAGAAATAAATATCTTCCAAAACCTAGCCCTACACATTGGTAGGGAAATAAAAGAATTCAATTTACTCATTGGCATTAATTGAATTTTATAATCCAAGTGTTAACCTGCAGAGATTCTCTGCAGAAGATCCAAAAGTAGCTTCTGGTCATCTTCTTTCACCAACAAATGCTGCACCAATATTTCCCTTCCCCGACCACCTTCAGCACTACCCCCAGTGCTATAGGAAGCTGAAAAATCAGATTTTTATTGACTTTCGAGATTCTTCATTACATCACAAGGTGATATTCTAATCTGGGGAGAGTTAAAGATTGCGTAACAAAATTCACAAAAAAAAAGGGGTTTGCAGGGAATGAGTACCTGTTGCTTTGGGAGGCATGATAGAAGTAAAGGGTGAAAGAGGAAGCGAAGGTGGGTGGAATGGAAGGTTCTGGGGATAAAGGTGTGGGATTTGGAATGAGAAGATGAAGGACAAGGGAGAAAGAAGAGTGAGGGAAGTGTGAAAGGTGAAGAAGAGGGTTTTGGAATTGCCACTGCCACTCGTAGCTGACAAACTCTCAACATTGCTGCTTCGGATATCAAGCTCGACTCAAGAATCAAACTGTGGCCAATGCAGAAACCAGAAATATTGAAATCCTTTTGGAAATAAAATATTGAACTCTTGGTGGTAGTTAAATTAATAGAAACTTTGATTATTCGATTTTAATTGAGTTTATTAAAACCTACGAAAAAATATATAAATAAATAATAATATTATTCAAAATATTTTTGTGCTTTACCCTTTTCAATTATATGAGTAATCTCACATTAAAGTAATGTGATGTATTTTAGAGGATAATGTGTAATAATATTAATAACTATTGATTGAGAAATTATTTGTTTAGTTTGTAATAAAATATATGGTTAAATATGTTTTTAGTTCGTAATGTTTTGCTCATTTTTTGTTTTAGTCCCTAATGTTTAAAATCTTTGGTTTAAGTCCTTAATGTATAAAATCCTTTGTTATGAGTCCCTACCCCTCAACTCCGTTAATTTTATTGCTGATGTGTCAAATGGAGTTACCGGTTAGCTTTCCTAGTCACTGTATGTAATCTGACCTAGCCAATTAGATTACACTTCATCCTACATCCGTGTTATCCCCATCATTTAAGAGTTAGGGCTTCAAATTAGAGAGTTTGCAGATTCAAGTAAAGAACATCATCGCGGAAGAGAAAGAAGGAATCGCAGAAGAACACCAGACATGGATACAGGAAAATCTGAAAGAATGAAAGCTTCAAGGTCACATCCATCGAAGAGAGCTTCTTCATGCAAGTCTTCCGCATCCTCATCCTACCCAAGGTGTAGGTCGTGTAACTGTGGAGAAAAGTGCTACTTCTGACATCAAAAACTGCCACTAACCTGGGTAAAGTGTTTTGGAGATGCCAGAATTGGGATGTGAGTAATTTCTACCCTTTTCCTCTGTCGCCTCTATTTCAAATCCAGATTCGGAAGAGTATAAATTTGTGTTGTTTGTTATCCCTTTCAGAAATCAAATTCTTGAAAAAAAAAATTTCAATGGGCTGATGAAGAGGGCATTCAGCAAGATACAAATGAGGATTCATCCCAATATATTGACCAACAAGTTGAAGAGAGTCATAGAAAGATTGGCAAAATGCAGAAAAAGCTTGGAACAGAAAGGACCAAAGCAAAAAAAAAAAAATGTATCTTGTTGTCATGTCATAGGTAGTGACAATAGGTGTTTGTTTGATAATGTGTATTCAAATATCAGTGTATGGTTTAGGAGGATGTTAGTATTTGGGAATGTAGTGTCAATGGAAAGGAAATGGTTTAGTTATTGAACTTTGTCTACCAGCTGTAAGTTCAGTTGTGACAGGGTGGTTTTGTTATTCAATTGAAATTGTAAGCAATGGATTTGAAAGTTCAATTTTGTTGTGTTACTTTACTTATTCTGATATATGTATTTAAGCTTGATTTCAATTGAGAACATTGCATCATTGCATTGAATTTTAGTCTCTAATTGAGTTGTACATATTAAATTGTGAATAATGAATACAGAGCAATTGACATAAGATTGAAAGACAAGCATAAATTTGCAATATTTTGAATTGCAATTGCATTTCATTGTAGCTTGTACAACAAAGTATTCAGTGCATCTCATAATAAATGCTCCTGCACTAGAAATTGCTACGGCAAAATATTCAAAAAAGGGATATCCACCTAATACCCATTAAATATTGTGGTCCACCATGTTTGTTAATCTGTCACAGACCCACGGAGAATAAAATAGAAAATGCCTATAAACAACAAAAAAGGTGTGGCTCATGTTCCACCCATCCATCCCTTCGGTTTGTGTACCATAATATAGTAAAGACGACATTTTTCCTGACACTACACCAAAACCCAAAAAAAAAAGCAATAAAACATCAAATGGCTTGACATTTTTCACAGATCTACTTTCCCTAGTACACCATGTGATTTAGATTCCAGCTTGAGGTTCATCATGTGCCTCTCCTTCATTCCAGTTATGCCCCCCCCCCAGATTCTCTTGTAGTAGCATCATTCCTGCCATGAGCTCCACTTTGGCTTGTTTGACTTGAATGAAGAACATCTCTTGCAGCAACCTGAAAGAACTGGGTTGGAGGTGGGTAAGAACAATCCTTAAAAATGTGATTTTCTAGGAAATTTTGATTGGGTTCTTACCACTGAAGGAGCATTATGAGTGAGCTGACTAAGAGATCCTTGTTGTGTGTTATTAGAAGTGTTAGCTCTCTATGAGTGAACTCTTCAACAAATTTCTTAGCATGTTCTTGTTTACACATTGACTACAAATTTCAATTTCTCTAATTGGTAGTTCAAATAGATAATTCCATGTCTGATCCTGCAAAAGAACTCACCCATAAGTTGTTTACATGTACCATTTTTGCCACTAACTATGCAACAATCAAATTCTATGCACTAGATGGAATAGTCAGATGTGCCCAAGAGATTGGCTCCTTGTTCCCTTTTTAATTGGCAGTTTTTCCTGCAATATATGATTGTTAGTTTAATTGGGATATGAGTACATACAGACCCATGAGTGGATGTACAATTTAAACAGTTTCTGTTACCCTAAGTGGTTGTTTTGTTTCTATTTCTGCACATGACTTGGGACACAAGTGGTTGATTTTGTTTCTGTAGCTGCACATGACTTGGGCCAGCAATGGTGTTTCCTTGACTTGGGCCAGGAATGCTATCACTTTTCTTCTGCATAAATCATAAAAAATTCAAATTCATGATAATAGCAGGTAATCAATTTCAATTTCTTACCTTCTTGCTTGAAGTAGTTGATTTTGATGCCCTTCCCTGCATAATCCAAGAATATTGTTATTAATGTCATTTTTTTAAGAGAACTCAGCATGACATAATTTAAATGTTAGTATTACCCTTTGTTTTGGACTAGTTTGGTTTTGTACACACCCTTCTGTCCCTGACTTCCATTTCCTTCATTAGCTTCAGCTCCCATTCTAGTTTTAGGTCTTTCCTGCAACATATAGTGTAATTAAAATGTCAATTTAATTTAGCAAAACCAAGAACACAAAGTTCTGTTAAGTTACATTACCCTTGTCCTTAGTACTTGCACATTCTAAGTGTTCTGTCGTTGACTTTGACTTCCTTCTCCAGCCCCTTCACTAGTATTGACTTGGTTGTCTCCATCATTTACTTCAGGAGGAGGAGGAAGTTTGCACTTCCTGCTGTTATGACCTTGTTGATGGCACCTACTACATTTATTCACACAATGTGTCTTCTTAAGTCTTGTTGGGTTAGGGTCTTCGCCGGTTCTCTTCTTCTGAGTTTTTTAGGCCTTCCAAGACCAGCCTTGAACACTAGAGGCAGAATCACTTCATTTTCTATCTTTGGCCATAATTTCTCACCATTGATAGGAGCAATTGTATGGTTAAAGCACAACTCATACTTCCAAATCTTGGAGGCAAATCTGGAGCAATCCTTTCTAGTTGTATCTTGCAAGTATTACCAACACTAACTCTCCTGAGGTTCAACACTATAAGACCACAATTGTGTGTATTGCTTGCTAGAATCACCCTCTATTAACTTACAAGCCATCTGTCTTGCTTTAAATGCCCTCCATCCTATAATGCCAGCATTGTATTGTTCCTAACATCATCAATAATTTCAGATAATGTTAAAATGGAAGCATTCCAAACTTATAAACCACAAGTTCAGTAACCCACTTTATGTTTGCATTTTTATTGGCAAACACCCTACCACAATTGTGTCTGCCCTTTAGAGTTTTCACCCCTAAATGTTTTGTTGTCTCCTACTTGACTGGCCAACATGGTAATTCACAATTTCTAGTACATACCATCTTCACCCTAATAGAATCATTCTTTACAAACTTGACTTGCTTACCATTGAGGACCGAATGCTCAAGAATAGCTTCCTTGAATTCCTTCAAAGATGTAAATTATGTTCCAATCTATACTTAAAACTTTTGCACATATCTTCCTTCTTGTACTTAGGGAACTTGGATCTGGACCTATCTTCAATGTCACTTCCATCCAACTCACTTTCAAGTTCCTCACTTATGTAGTCTTCATCAATGTCATGTGGAGTGGCAATGGCAGTCGTTCTCAACAACTTCATCACTATTTTCTGGGCAAAATCTTCTGCATGTGCAATGGCAGCCATGTTCTCAACAGATTCAGCTTGTTGGCTTGGTCCTCCATTGTCAACACCTTCTTCAGGTACAAACTTCATCTTCATGCTCTCTAATTTCTCTTCAGTGCATGCCTCAGCCTCCCCAAGTTCATGGATATCAAATCCATCATCAAGATCCATAATTCTTTCTTCTTCACTATCATCAAAATGGACATCCCTTACTGAATCATCACTGTCATCATCATTGATAATATTTTCTTGTTCATGCCTCACAGTTTCCACTTGATCACCCACTACATTCCCCCTCTGGTCATTCTCATTAACCCCTTCCATTTGTTCTACATATATCTGCACCTTAACTTTTCCATCTACTGCATAACTTGCCAATTCACCCGCATCATCATCAGTTAGTAGTGTTTTCAATCATTTGTCCAGTGATGACCTTGTTTTTTTCCACCATAGCTTCACATTCCCTCTGTGTCCCAAGTCCCTAACATACCCCAGGGCTTCAAAATAGGACCAAGTATCAATGTCCAACCCATCAAAGCCTTGGCATTCACCCCATTTGTACTGCAACTTTGGGTCACTAACAAACTTACCCCCATGGTAAATACAAATTGAGACCCCCATCCCTACACCAACAACAGTAAAACCGGAATTGAAGAAAATGATTGAAGAAATAGCTTCACAGAATTGAAGAAATATCTTGAAGAAAATAATTGAAGAAATATCTTGAAGAAAATGGAATTACATAACCTAAATAGCTTCACAAAATATGATTGAGAAAATCAAACACCACTTCACAGAGAAAATGACGAACATAGAAACTTACATTCACGAAATATGAATGAAGACAATCAAACTACCACTTCACAGAGCAAATGACGAACAGAGGAAACTTACCACCTTAACAGAGCAATCCACAGTCGCTCAAGCAATAGATTTCCTTCTCTGTGTCGCCTATGTTCAACGAGCTGCTATAGAATAGGAATAGTAACTTAGGGTTTGAGAACAGGTAGATACGGTACTTAATTGTTAATATGATCCCAAATCCAAATTACCCTAATCAAATTAACCCTAAACCATGACCTTGTCATTAACGTGTAATCTAATTGGCCATGTCAGATTACATATAGTGACTAGGAAAGCTGACCTGTAACTCTATTTGACACGTCAACAATGAAATTAACGGAGTTGATGGTAGGGACTCATAACAAAGGATTTATAACATTAAGGACTTAAACCAAGATTTTAAACATTAGGGACTAAAACCAAAAATGAGGAAAACATTAGGGACTAAAAACATATTTAACCCTAATATATGTATAGAGTTTAATATATATACACTGTCATTGTAAAGAAATTTCACACAAACATCCAATGATGTGCTACCACATCATTTATTGAATTTAATAACACATGAGGTGTCATATTCATTAAATGATATGGTGGCACACCATTGGATGTTTGTGTAAAATTGATTTACACTGACAGTGTATACCAATTAATCCATATGTATAAGTATGACGAATTATGAAATTATTAAAATATCAATTGATAATTATTTGTTAATAATTATAAGTCGTACTTTATTTTTTGAAGTACACATTTAAATGAATCAAATACATTCTCTTAGAAACCATTTGATGGATAGGATTCAAGGATAAGACAGATAGATAGATAGGGTAACTTTTATTTTTGGGGTCAAATATGGTGTTTATTGAGCCAATGGATTCATAGATTAAGATAAATTTACCTATTGGCTATTATTTTAGTATAGTGTAGCTATATCATAAAAGAGGAGCTCAATTATAATCAACTGAATGGGACAGAGAAAGTATTTCCATTTTAATCCTTCAATCCTAGTTGTAAATTAGCATTTTTCTCCTACTTGTCATTAGTCTTTTTCTTGTCTAGCAAACCACTACCCAACACTATCGACTGATATGAACTCACCATCATTGCTTATGGTGGTAGAAACCCTAACTGGTAGCTTTTAAGTTCTTTTCTACCATCAATTTCTTCCTCACCTTGCACACCACTGATAGATCTGGTCGAAGTTCACCCAGTGCTTGTGTCCTGCAAATCTTAAGTGCTTGTTTGGTTTGGAATTAGACGCAGTGTAAAATCAATTTCACATAATTGATTTAAAGTGTGCATCATTCATTTTCAACTATTGATTCTAGAATCAATTCTACTCAATTGTATTCCAAAAAGTCACCAAGAGTGTGTTTTGGTAAACTAGCTGAAAAATTAGCTGATAGCTGAAAAGGTAGATGAAGTTTGAAAAGCTAGCTAGAAGTTAAGGCTAGTTGAAAGCTGAAAAGATGGCTGATTTGATTGAAGGTATTGGTAAAACTAGCTGAAAATGGTAAAATGACATGCAATAAACATAATTAATTATTAAATAATGATGAGTAGGGGTGGTTGAGGGATAAACTTGTAATAAATTTTCAGCTAGTAACTTAAAATGGGAGCTTTTTTAAAAAAGCCACCTCAAGTAGCTTTTCAAGAAAAACTAGTAGCTATCCAAAAAAAGTTACCTTACCAAACACAACTGAAATGATTTCAGTTTTCAGCTAACTGAAATGGATTACTAAACACACTCTAAGAGTTTGTTTGGGTGGAACTTCTGGAAAAGAACTTCTAGGTAAAAAAAAATAACATGAATCAAAGATGTTAAATGCATTTAACTTTTCCATAAGTTAAAATTAGTTACTTTTGGAGAAGTTAAATGGGAGAGCTTATGGAGTAGGTGGTCTACAAAGACTAATTTTAACTTATTGAGAAGTTAAATGCATTTGACATCTTTGATTCATGCTATTTTTTCTACCTAGAAGTACTTTTGCAGAAGTTCCACCCAAACAGACTGTAAGTCACTAGAATTGAAATGGTGGTGAGAGATTTTGAAAATTTATAGGAAGTCATAAGTTAAAACCTCATTACTACTATTATAGGAAAGAAAAAGTCTTGACAAATTCTTACATTTTCTTTGTTAGTTGTATAACTCAATTAAAAAATATAGCAATTAAAAGATCCAACCATCACAAATTAAATCATCAAATTTAAATATGATAATGATGAATAGTATGAAAGCTTTTACTTGAAAGTTTAAGAATATATGACAACCATCCGATCAGGATTTGTAATTGTTTAATCTAAGATAGTTCATAACCATTTTCATCCCACTCAGATTGGTAACAAATAATATTACAATATTTGCTGAAATATAATATGAAGAAACTAAATTTGAAAATGAACTATACACAATTTTTTTTTTAGATTCTCAATATTTGAAAATCATATTAGACTCCAATAATTCTAATTGGTAATCTATTTAAGAGGTTAAAGTTCTCCTATCATATTTTTTTAACTATCATATTTTTTTAACATTCATAATACTTGAACTTAAGATCTTAAGTACTAAGTACCTTCCCACGTGGACCAATTAATAAATGTTAATAAAAGAACTTTGCTTTTAATATAAACAAATTTAGTTGTATATTTAATGGTACATAATTCAATGTTACAACTAAATATAATATAAAAGTATAAATATTAATGTGGTTCTATCCAATTTGTGTGGAATGTCTCATATAGAGAATACCCGTGATCCTACATAAAAAAATATAAATATTATCAGGAATTCTTAAAATGTTTTATAGAATAACCAAGTAAAAATAGTTTTGCAAGCTAATATCTGGGGGAAAGGAGAAGAAACAGACTGCATAAAATGAGAAATTTTTTTGACATTCTTTTGGTGTGTCCATGGCCAACAAAATGACTACTATTCTCCATTTCTCTTTTCTTTTTTCTTAGCTTACACAAAAATTGAACTTGAACTTGAGACCTTTACTATATACTATCCCTGCTTTTTCTCTAACTTGAGCTTAGCTCATCAAGAATGATTACTAGCAATTTATTGAACTAACAAATTATATACAACAACATTTTTTCTTTCTCCTTATAGTCATCACGGAAAAGTGGACCTGAATGTGTTGCTTGTAGTGTTGTAATGTACCGTCTGCAATGAAATGTCAACTCATTCTAGCTCATCCTAGCCTTTTCTCTAGGTAGAAGAAGCCGAAAAGGAAGCACCTGAAGAGCCATTTGAAGGGGTCCATGCATAAATGAGTAAGCCCGCAATGAGAATGATGGCCCCTGCCAGAAAGCCTGTTGGAAGAGAGGAGGCAACACCAAGGTATGGCAATGGCATTGTGAACACATAGATAGAAATTGGAACTGCCACAGAGCCAAAATGCATCAGTTGGGTATACCTCATAATTTCACATTACATCATGCATTTGTTATTGATTTTATATATATAATTTTCACAAAACAAGGTCAAGTGAAATTTTAACATTTAGAGGGTTAGTCCTATATAGATATACACATTGTAAGAAAAGAAAACAACTTATGTATCTAATCATAACCCCCCCCCCCCCCCCACCCCCCCCCCCCTTGTTTCCTAAATTTCAGAGGAAGTTGTCAATATAAAGTTCACTGAAACAGATCAAACAACCCACATACCTGAAAATGTGGAAGCAAGACAAGATACAACAGCTGAAGAGATCTTGAGGAGATGAAGCAATGCAATATTGTAACCTATGTTTACAATGATAACAGCAATGGTAGCAGTGGGGCACCATCACATCCTGGAACCAGAAAACCTTATTTTTATCAACAATAATCACAAAAATAAGAATAGAAAACTAGGATTTTAAGCCTGTCCATCAAAGAGATACTTGCAATTCTTCTTGAATTTTTACATGTGAAGTAATCTTGCCTTGAGATTTGAGGCTATAAAAGAGACAGATCTAGGTAACAAACACCACAGTAATGCATTTGATACTGAGCTTGACAACACATAAAGATATTTACCGTTAACACCTACAGGCTACAGCTAGTATGGTACGCGCTTAAAATTGGGAGTGAAATATTCAGGGATGAATTTTCATACAATTTTTAATATAAAGCCCATCCTTGAAATTTTCATCCTCATTCTATGTGGACACCAAACTGACCCCTAGAAATATCACAATATGAAAAGAATATATACTTACCAATTGATAATGTACCAATGTTTAGGAAGCAGGCTGCACCATCTTTAAGGTAGTTTGGTAGTTGACTGAAAGGGATGCCCCATAATTTTGACAAGAAGGGGAAAAGAAGGCATATAAACAGTGCCTACACTAAGCAGATATTCATGCATTTAGGAATCCGGTTGTATTTATAATATCATTGTAATCCAAGAGATGAATATTTCAAGAAAGATTTCAGGATACCTACTTGGAATGCAGATCCATACGAATTGACAACAAACAGGTCCAGAGAACCTCCCTGTTTCAGATACTACTGATTAGTATATTCCCTCTCAGCGAAAAAAAAGAAAAGACAAGTTTAAATTGAACTAATTTAGCAAAATGCATCTTAAAAGTTTTGTTTGGAAGCTTTAGAGTCTTGCACAATAAGAGAAGTTATTGTTTAGACTGACTATTAAAATGAGTCCATCATGTATCACTAAAGTTAAAATTTTACTACAGTTTGGAAATATTGTTCTCTGTAGCAAAGCTTGAGGCAAATGTGCTTGTGAGTGTAGCATATCAGACCTTCAGTTTTCGGGTGGCATCCAAAAAGATTTGCTCCTACAAAGTATGAAAATGCCAATGTAACCATAGAGAAATAGGTTGAAAGCTGGGATAATGTAACAAATAAAGGACAATTACCTTCAGCACGGTATCAGCTGCTTGGAGGAAAAATGAGACTATCATTAAAGACTCCAAAATATACCACCTTCCCTTAATGAATTTCCAGCACCAGCTCCACTACAATAGTAAACACATGTATAAATCAGAATGCCTTAGACAGTAAACACAAATTTCACATAGTTAGTACCAAACACAGCTATAGAAAATATATTTATGATGACACAAAGAATGTAGTTTCCAAAGTGTTTTACAACACACCCTAGCAGGAAATTCTGCCAGTCCAAGAGTTGATGTTTTGCCTTCAGACTTTGTATAAAAAATCACAGTGGAATAAAAATGAAATAATATTTGGAGTCACTGATAAGATTTAACATATCAAATCAAAATTTTGACTTTGTTGTTCAGCATGAAATCTGTCATTAAAATTTGAAAACACAATGTAGTTTTTGAACATCAATCTCGTAAACCTCACATGTAAAAGAAGAAACCTAATATCATTAAATCAATTTGTCCTAAAATTCCGTAAAACGCAACTAGTAATAATTGTGTCAAGAAGCTTATGAACTTTCAGAATTAATTTGTTGACTCATGGCCAACATCATTGTAGACCATGTTCTTGATTTCAGCCTCATGGTTCAACAATGCATTGCCCTTGCTGACACTCACAAACCAAAGCCACCATGGTTTGAAATCCTTAAAAAAAATAGCATACACTACTGACCTTGCTACAGTAACAACTACACCAATGGTTACAAGAAAGCATCCAAGTAGTTGGTTGGCTTTATATCTTCTCCAAGAAAAATAATTGACAGAAGAATTTGCCACACTAGAAAAGTCTGCAAGAGATTAGGTCAAATTAACTATCCAGCTTTAATTTACCTTTTACAGAAAACCTATGAAATTTGTATGTAGATGAGCTAAACCGAGACTGAGTTGGTTTAGATAACAACATTGCTAACTTTATACACCGAAGGTTTTTTTTTTTTTGACCAAATTTGACAGGTCCTACTTTTCAGGGTAAATGTTTTAGACTCTAGGACAACCTGACTAGTTATAAAGCAGGAAACATATCCAAGGGCAGTGCTTCTTTGGGTACTAGATATTTCAATGGCTGATTTTTAGGATGATATCAAAAGCTGTAAATATTAAACCAATGCATACCTAAAATTAGCTTTCACTCTGTAATCCCTTAGCAATGGATCAATTGAGCTTACATTCCAAACTTAATGTAATGTTTGATAATCTTAAGTAACTAACAAATCTTTCTTTCCAGACAAAAATTATAGTGCAAGATACCTAAATATCATTTTAGATAATTATCATATTGATCATTTCAAATTTATTTCAACTTCTATTTTGGTGCACTAACTTGGTATTACTATGGAGGAGATTTTCAGTTCATTATCATTCATGTCATAAGTTTTTAGATAATTACGAAACTCATATATTCATTTAGATTAAATAATCCATTACAATAAAAAAAAGTTAATTTTAGAAGAATTAAATTGAAGATTGCCATATTGTAGATCAATCATGCAGATGCACAGCAATTAAGGATAAATGCCAGAGAGCCATTGACTGCTGTTTCGTTTTACCTGAGACAAGATTGGAATTGCTGCTCCGGAGAGAATTGCTGATACAAGAAAGAGACAACAGATTATCAAATGAACTTCAGAATATGACCATTTTTGTGGAGAATAAAATTATACTATAACTTAAAGATAATATACTGTTAGCATTCTAACCATAGCAATCAAAGATGCATCACAAGTATAAGTGTTGAAATATGTTTTTCATTTATGCTATACATCATCAAGACTGAAAGCATAAGCATTTAGTTAGAGACTATAATAACATTTGGATTTTGGACCACACTTATAGTGCCAAATAGCCCTTTCTCTAATATATTCTAAGATCTAGTGTTGCAGCCTGAGTATAAGTTTTAATGTCACAAACAAAAATGGCCTACTATGAATACTTGTGCAATGGACAAGCAAATTTGATGTACTCATGGATAGAAGAATGAATTGAAAATGAAGACAAGAGCAGAGAAAGAGTGCAAAATTACCTGCAGAAGCCTTTCCAGCGGCAGCAGCAATAGCCTCCAATAGACCAACAACAATAAATGGAGTCTTTGGCACACGTAACATCTCATCAGTAACAATGCCCGCATGGTGCCGGAGATACATAATGCCAAAGTACACAATCACATATCTGTAATAAACACAAAATATCAATCATCAAAGTCACCCTCATATGAGTCATATCAACTCCAATCCACAAAATCACCTTACAAAAAAAAAAAACAAAGACATAGCTTTTGTACACAACATAATCAACCGGAAAAGCAAAAAGGTTGGCCCACCTTTTGATCGTTGTCCAGGTCCACAAACACGAATCTCAAACCAACCCAGCAATAATAATACAATTTTTCTAACACTTGAAATCTTATATAGGATAATAAATTTAAAGTGAAAAACTTTTATTAAAAATTATAACACTCAATGCATTAAAAATATTGAACTTTTTAATAAAATATTTTCACTTTGATATCACGGGCAGTTGGTTAGGTTTTTTAATAATGACATTGCACATTTTTTTTTGAGTTAATATATATACATTGTTAGTATAAAGAAATTTTACACAGACATCCAATAATATGATGTCACATGCTCACATTATTTATTGAATTTAATAATATATGATGTGTCACATCATTAAATGATGTGGCAACACATCATTAAGTGTCACTGAAAGTGTATAGCAATTAACATCAACCTTACACAATTTATTTTAATAATAAAATAAAAAATACACATTCCAGTTAATACTTGCTTATTTAGTTAGTTATTTATTTTCTAAAGAAATGAGGTCTGAATAAAATGAAATTATTTCGATGTCTAACTAAATAATAATTGAAAGAAAAAAAAAAAGTATTGAAAGAACGAAGTCAAGAACAAGTACCCGAAAGTAGAAAGCTGTGGCCAGAAAGAAAGGGTACTGTTTCATGGGAACCAAAGCAAGCTTATACAGAACTCTGTTTCCGACACCCATCACCACCGTCACTGCAGCGGCCACCGCCACCTCCACCGCCAGGTTCCCACTCCTCGCCGCCACGCCATCATTCCGGCCATCATCCGCCGCGATCCTCTGATCCTCAACGGCATAGTAGCAGGGCCCCAACTTCTTACTCTCCCACGCGCCGCCGGCGACGGCGCGTCCCGCCTCCACCAACCTAATTCTCAAAGTTTCGGCCGCGGAGGGGAGTACCTGTAGTGGACCGCGAAAATTCCGGATGGAACCACAGGCCGCCGGAGCCGGACAAGACCGGAAGATGCCGTGGCGCCGCCGCCGGATAACCGCCGGCAAAATGAATCCATGAATTGAACAGCAATTGAGAATTTGAATACTAAAGAGAGATCGCAAGATGGCTATGAGTTTGTTTGAATGTTTGATTTTGATATCAAAGAAAAGAATGAAGAAAGCATTATTTATTGTTAAAGGATTTTTGGAAGTGTGTGTCTTCATCAATAGGACTCTGCATCCCTGCGCCACAAATCCCACTCACACCATGCTCTTTTTTGTTTGTCTTATCATATGATTTGATATGATTCTGCTGCGTCACATCACAAAAAAAAAAAAATGATCTACTTTAACATATGATTATGAACCACAAATACAACTTGTATTTTACTTACTAGTGCCCTATCTAAAACTTACATTTGATTTTGATTAAATTAATTACAGTCAAATTAGGTGATTTACTTAAGAAATGAAATTTTTTCTGTGTCTATTTCTTTTTCTATTTATAACATTTGATATGAATATAAATTTCTTACCACTTAAGTCAAGATGAACCAAGGTTGATCACTTAGCCACAATGGAGAATAAATTCCACCTAATCACTCTCATTATGCACCACTCATTTACAAATATTAATTCTAAAATCAATCTCAATTTACTTAACTATGAATGAAACGCCAAATACATGTTAAATTTAAATTTTATATTGGAAATCAGTCCTATTCATGTGATTTTTTTGACCTGTGATTCGTTTTTTCTAATTGCCAAACGGCGATTATTTTATTCACAATTTGATTGTGTTCAAAGAATATACCTAAAGAAAGGGATTCCAATTTCAAATTGACTTGTTCACATGTTTTCCTGGCTGGAACGATGCATGAACTCTAGTGATAGAGATGAAACTCGTTTTGATTTTGTTGAATGATTCCAAAGGAATGGTCATGGTGAAGTCCAATTTGCAAAAGATTTACTCCACAATTATGCTTTCTCATTATTTTTTACTATGAAACAAACCAATTAGTGGGTGGGTTTGTCCCTTAAGCTGGTCCAGATTGAGATTGTGCTCTATTGGCACTTTTGCTGCGGCTTCTGTTCTTCCTCTCCCAAAAGTTCATTTCCTTATTCTCTTGTCAAAGAGACATTAGCATTATTGTCTGTTGACTCAATTTGTGATTTGAAAATTTGGAATAAATGCAACAGAAAACAATCAACTACTACTTACTCTGTATGCCATCTTTATGGATATATTCTATTTTATTTTTTTCTTTTTGAAAAAAACCATTCCATTACATGCGTACGAAAATTCTCTGATGATGACCCTACATTATATAGTATTATAGTATTAAAAAACATTTTTGTTTCTTTTCACAAAAAAGGAAGAGAGATTAGGAGATACTTCACCAAGAGGAAAGAATTTTCATACGTTGGTCATTCAGACAAAACCCAAAGGTAAGCTTCCATCACTTTATCTATGACTAAATAATCAAATTAGTCATTGAAAAAATAGAATATAAATCGTATTAGTTTTCAGAATAATGTGAATTATATTCATGATCTTGATTATACATTTTTTCCGATTAAATTAGTCTCTATATCATAAAATATTATTGAGGATTAATTTGACTAATAAAATACAATTTTCGTGCTAATTTGATAAACAAATGTTTGTTTAGGGTACAAATGCAATTCTCATTCTTTAAAAACTAGAAGATGAAATTATATATTTAGGGCGAGTTTGTTTCAAGGTATAAAATTATATTCCTAAAAATAATTTTGGGAACCATATAATCATGAATGTTATTTTTGGATAAAATTTATCTATATGTTTGGTATGTATTTATTATTCTTAGAAATATTTTTAAATTGATTTACTTAAGAAAAATAAAATTAGAAACAATATTGTAGAATGAAATGGAAGTGTGACATTTTACATGGGAATAAAAATTTGGTAAACCATGAGTAAAATACTTAAAAGGAAAACACAACAATGAGAAGAAAAGAAAAAAGAAAAATGATATATCTGTAGAATGTTTCTGGATTAATTGCAAAGAAAAGAGCTACATGACCTACACACATACACTAAAGAAATAAGCTAATTATGCTAATCGACAAAAGAAAAGGGAAACACTTATGTTAATATAATTGGTATGAAAAGATACAAGTGGGAGCAGTAGCAGCACTACCATATCAAGATGACCACTACTAAAATACTCTTGTACAAAAAGGAATGAAAGAATGAAAGGAAATAAACTTCAATTTCAGGATTTGTGCTACCTCAGCCACCTTCTAGGTGATGTGTGTCCATTTCCCTTGATATTCCCCCCGCAAGATGGGGAGTAGATATTGAGAAGGCCTAGCTTGGGTACAAGAAAATGAAATTGTTGAGAAATCAAGGCTTTGGCATAAATGTCAGCAAGCTGCCAAGAAAAGGAAATAGGCAATAATCTCATCAACTCATGTTGAGTCTTTTCTCTAACAATATGACAATCCAATTCAATATGCTTTGTACGTTCATGGAAGACAGGATTTACAATTATATGTAGTGCATACTGGTTGTCACAAATATAGTAAAGCTGGAGTTTTGAAATGAACCTAAAGATCTAGCAAGAGAAAAGTAAGTCATTGAATTTCACAAGTCACCGGCTGTCATGGCTCTATACTTTGCTTCACAAGAGCTTCTAGACATTGGGTTTTGCTTTTTAGACTTCCATGAAATGAGTGAAGTACCAAGGTACACATTGTATCCTGTGATAGATCGCTTGGTGTCAGTACAAGAATCCTAGTCGCTATCACTATATGCTTTAGTTAAAGCGTAGAATCAGATGGAAAGGACAATCCCAGGCCTGGAGCGTGAAGATAATACGGTAAAGTGGGATCTTGAGATGGATCAACGTCCATGGTAGAATATAACAAACAGAGCTCTGAGTGTCAGAGCTCTCATACCATAATAGGAACACACACACACACACACACACACACACACACACACACACACACACACACACACAATTTCAGTGTTTGTGCTGCCTCAGCTGCCTTCTAGGTGACGTGTGTCCATTTCCCTTAATAATTCTTTCTCGAAAATCAATAATACCCAAAAAAAAATTTAAAACCCTGAATCAAATATTGGAAGATACCCAAAAAAAATTTAAAACCCTGAATCAAATATTGGAAGATTATATTCCCAAACATACTTTTTTAGAAACATTTTTTCATATCTTAAAACAAACACACTCTTATAAATTAATTTAATTATTTATTCATGTAAAAAGAGACATGTGAGTAAATGATCAAATTTGACACTAGAATTTGAAGACTTGGCTCAAAATCTTAACGGTGTTATATCAATTAAATTCATCCTCACCCCAGGAATTTGAAGACAAAATTAATTAAAACAGAACAAAATTATTTGAAAATCAATCAAGGCTAAGAAGTGTTTAAATAAGACAACGGAGTAGCAATCACAATTATTGTTGTCCGAGCATTAAGTTCAAGACTCTATAACTTACTACATTGTCTACTTGTCTTTATTCAAACACTTCTTAGCCTTGATTGAGTTTCAAATGATTTTGTCTTGTTTTTAATTAATGTTATAACATAAAGCACAATAAAATTATTCATAATAATAGGGAAATCATTTAAATTGATAGCAATAAAATTAATAACATATATAATTACCGATCACTTGACCATAGAAAAATAGTGAAACAAGGAAAAAGCTTCGCGTACATAAACAGTGCATCCAACATTTTTACCACAAACGATTTTTTTCTTTTTGCACTCCCTCCCCCATTTTTTTAGGTGTTTTTCTTTTGCTTTTTTCTTTTTGCCCCCCTCCCCATTTTTAGGTTTTTTAACCCCACCCCTTTTTTACCCTTTTTCTTTTAAAAAAATATTTTTTGTTTTTTATTTATTATATATATTTTATTATTTATCTAATTAAATAAAAATATAGATCAATAAATACAATAAATGATCACATAAAATTTGTGTTAATCATTCATGTTAACACGAGGTTGATTATGTGTCCCGAAACGGTGAACGTATTAAAAATGAGGGTTAATGGTGTTTCCGTTTGTGGTTAATAGAAAAGAATTTTTTTGGTTAATTGATTTTGAGATGTTAATTGCAAATCCCTGTTAACACGAGGTTAATCAGTGTGACCAGAAATGGTGAACATATTTAAAATGAGGTTAATGGTATATCCATTTGTGGTTAACAAATACGACTTTTGGTAATTGATGTTGTGAGGTTAATTGTAACTTCTACTAACACGAGGTTAATTATGTGTCAAGAAACGGTGAACATATTTAAAATTGAGTTAATGGTATATCCATTGTGGTTAACAGAATATGAATTTTGGTTATTGAATTTGTGCGGTTAATTGCAACTCTTGTTAAACACGAGATTAATTATGTGTCATAAACGGGTGAACATATTAAAAAATACGGTTAATGGTGTTATCCATTTTGTGGTAATAGAGTGGGATTTGTAATGGTTAATTGAATTTGTGAGGTTAATTTCCACTCCTGTTACGAGCGGGGTTAAATTATGTGTCAGAAACGGTGAACTATTTAAAATGAGGTTATTGGTGTATCCATTTTGTGGTTAACAGAATATGATTTTTTGGTTAATTGATTTTGTGAGGTATTGCAACTCCGTTAACACGAGGTTAATTATGTTTCCAGAAATGGTGAACATTTTTACAAATGGGTTAATGGTGTATCATTTGTGGTTAACAGAGTGATATTTTTGTTAATTGAATTTGTGAGGTTAATTACAACTCCCGTTAACACGAGGTTAATTATACGTCCAGGAGATGGTGAACATTTTTAAAAATGAGGTTAATGGTGTATCCATTTGTGGTTAACAGAGATGAGATTTTTGGTTAATTGAATTTGTGAGGTTAATTACAACTCTTGTTAACATGGGGTTAATTCTGTGTCCAGAAACGGGTGAACATATTTTTAAATGATGTTAATGGTGTATAGATTGATAGTTAACAGAGTGAGATATTTGGTTAATTGATTTTGTGCGGTTAATTGTGTGCACAGAAACTTTAAATGAAGTAGTACATTTGGTTAATAAAATCAAAATAGATAATCAGGATAAAAAAAAACTTATGTTAACCCTTCAAAAAACACACATTTATTGTATTTTTTTATATATATTATTATTTATTAAAATAAATAAATAAATACTAAATATATTAATAAATTAAAAAATAAAAAACTAATTAAAAATGAAAAAAGAAAAAATAGAAGCACAGAAACGGTGAATGAAGTAGTAACATTTGGTTAATAATATCAAAATAGAATAATCATGATAAAAAACTTATGTTAACCCTTCAAAAAAACACATATTTATTGTATTTTTTAATCTATCTTATTATTTATTAAAATAAATAATAAATAATAGATATATTAATAAATTAAAAAATAAAATAAAAAAACTAATTAAAAATGAACAAAGAAAAAAATATAAGAAAAGGAAAAACAAAGATGAACAGCGCTGGGAGCCACTATATTATGTATATATATAACGGGATTGGGTGAACAAATACTGAAGGTTTGAGTCCGAAATGCATGTAAAATTTTTTACGATCTACGTCTTTCCCTAGTTTTTTTTTACCAACGACAATTTAATCATAAAAAAATTATGAAAATATGTGGTCACAGTAAAAATATTTGAGACTCAAAAGTGCCGGCCCCTTAGCTATCCTTATGACTAGGGGTGAGAATAGGTTAGCCGGCTTGTCAGGGGCCTGCTGCCTGACCTATTTATGGTCTGGTCTGGCCTGACTCGTTTAAAAAGGTCAGGTTAAGTCTTCTTAAAAGGTCTGTTTAGTTAAATAGGTCAGATTTCAGGCTCATGAAAAAGCCTATTAGGCTTAACAAGTCAGCATGTTTAATATAATAATATATAATATATTAAATTAATTATATAAATAACTATAAATATAATTACAAAATTTATAATATAGTAAAAAATTAGAATATATTAAATTAATTATATAAAAAAGCCTGCTCAAAAGGCCTGCGGGCCTGCATAGGCTTATAGGCCAGGCCTGTTGGTAGGTCTTGTTATAAAACAGGCTTCTAAACAGGCTTACAGGTCAGACCAGACTTTTTCGCAGGCCAGACCAGGTCTTACAAAAAAGCCTGTAACGGGTAACAGGCCAGGCTCAGGTTTAAGAATTATGAGTCAGGCCAGACTCAGGCCTGCCAAAGCCTGGCCTGACCTGTTTTCACCCCTACTTATGACTTTTATATTGGTTAAGTTAAC
The DNA here is from genome assembly GCA_026901365.1 of Sesbania bispinosa. Taxonomy (NCBI): domain Eukaryota; kingdom Viridiplantae; phylum Streptophyta; class Magnoliopsida; order Fabales; family Fabaceae; genus Sesbania; species Sesbania bispinosa. Next base: position 418,582 of record QLOH01000045.1, on the reverse strand, counting down.
TAGGGTTCCATTCATGGTGGATATGAGTTTCCCTTTTATCTACATCCATGACTTTTATATTGGTCAAATTAACTAAGTTCTCCCTTAGAGTGGTGGTGAACTTTCATTTTTTTTAGTTTTGAGTTGTAAAATTTATTTAAAATTTAAAAAATAAAACCGAAAACTCACAACCACCTTAAACCGACCTTTTAAATTAGCCAAATAAGCTAATTGTTAGGTTATTGACTTTACCAAACACACTAAGATTATGTGTTGGCAAAAATTGTTGATAAGTTAATTTCTATTAAAGCTGCTAGCTGATAAACTAACTTATTGAATTAAAAATGTTAGATAAAATTAGTTATTGAAGTAGCTAATAAATATAAAGGACATAAAAGACATCTTTATATGATATTTTTATATAATTTTTTTATTTTATTCAATAGAGAATATATTTCTGGATAGTTATGATTTTAGATTTTTTAAAATGAATTATTTTAATTATATTTTTTTTAACTTTAATTATTATATTGTAGATTGACATAACTTAAAAGACTTTTTTGTTTTATTTATTTATTGTGTGTGTTTAATTTGGAAATGGTTTAGGAAAGTTTTTTAAAAAGGGGACAACTTTTTAATTTATAGATTAACCAGAAAGTAATTTGTTCCTCTTTTTATTCAAATCATCAAAATCAAATTCAAATCCAAGTCAACTCAATTTTACCAAATTATATTATTTTTTGGACGAAACTCAATAACTACAATCATAAATTAAGGGGAAAAAGTTTTTCGTCTCTATAGTTTCGGTCAATTTTATTCTTTGTCCAAGTACTTTCAATCCTATGTTTTTTGTCCCTAAACTTTCTAAACCCCCAAACTGTGGTCCCTGCCCGTCAGTGAGATCCGTTAACCTGATGAGCTGTCTAACAAAAGTTACATGTCAGCCTCAATGGTGAGTCCCAAATAACTAACTGATCATCTAATGAACTTTTTTTATTAATTTTAATTATTAAAAATAATCCTAATTGCTAAATTAGGGTCTTCACCTGAGCAATTTTACCCGATAAAAAACCTAATTTCATAATTATGGTTATTTCACTAATTAAAAATTAATAAAAAAGATAATTAGATGAGTCAGCTATTTGGGGCCCACTTATGAGGCTAACATGTAACTTTTGTTACCTAACTTATGAGGTTAACAGATCTCACTAACGGTTAGTGACCATAGTTTGGGGTGTTAGAAGTTCAGGGACAAAAAACAAAAGGATTTAAAATATAGGGACGACGACCAAAGTTGACCGAAACTATAGTGACAAAAAACCTATTTTTCCCTAAATTAAGGTTTGAGAAATAAAAAACTATAATTTGAAGAAAAATTGCATTTGCAAAATCAATTCTGACAATAATTACTGAGTGAACCCTCAAAATGATCCCTGAAAGATATGGGGTCGATCAGATTGGTCCTTGGAAAATAGGAAAATTTTTAAAAAGTTCATGACAAATACTAACGTCATTCAAAATGGTCTTTCCGTTAACCTCCTTTGTTAGGGTTAACCAAGTAACACAATGTACAAAGATTGAACGTATTCAAAATAGTCCCTAGTTTGAAATGTGTGATGTGGCAAATAGCAAATGATGGAAAATAAGCAAAATGGTCCCTAGTTGACATGTCATGTCTGATGTGGCTTATTAGGGACTAAATAAAAGTTGGACAATTATATTTAAGAATATGTGAGGGACCAAATTGAATATGTGAAATTCCTCAACGTATTTCTTCTTCCCCTACCTCTCCCTACACCATTATCACCTGCCCCAAGTTTCAGAAACCCTAAAAAGTTCTCGCACCGAAGATTCGAGCAATTAATGATGGGAGGGGGACTGGAAATTTCCAATCTCAAACGCATAAGAAGAAACAACAATAAAAGTTGGAGTACCTCATCAGCATCAATGGAATACCCCTAAAAGTTATCCACCTACATTTCTCTCTCATTATATTTCCCCATCAATGATCTTTCTATTGATTAATGTACCCGCATAGCTTACTAGTGACATAAATAATCAATTTTTCCATAATTTGAAGGAACATTGTAAACAAATTACAACTTTCCCTTAAAACACTCAAATTTGCAACACTGCTTTTCAATTTTATCTTTGTTATTCACTTATTCTCTAAGTTTTGTCATGCTAACTTTTCCCCTTAAACAGTGTTTTGATATTATTTTAGAGTTCTGGTTTGTTAATGATGTTCTGCATATATGTTGTTTGGATTTGGAGCATCAACATTAATTGCACTGCTTAATATAAGCCTTTAGAAATATCTATTGTTTTGATTGGTTAAATTGAGTTACTAACAACTTCTATTTCAACCTTCCCATTTTTCACAATGATGTTATGCAATTTGGTGTATTTTGCAGGTGATCAAGAGAATCAAAGTCTGTTTATCTATTTTACACATCATCTGAGCAGAAGAGGGAAGGTATTGGTTTGCGGAGGCACTTAGACTTCTGCAAGCTTAGAATCCTCTCTCATTTTCTCAAAGTGTGCATGTAGCATCAATATTTTGATGATCTGTTGAGTTGAGAAGTGGTAAAAAATTTAAGTTGAAAGAGAGGAAGATATTAAAGCCGAATATTGGGTTTTGTTTGTTCTTGTTTGAGTGTTTATGATTTGAAGATTATATGAATCCAAATAGTCATGTATATAGGAACTGTGCGTGTCTTGACTGCTTCGTGCAGAACTTCTTGAATGTTGTAACTCTCTAATTCTGAACTCTTTGCAATCTACCCTTCCATCACCTATAAATTATAATTGTGTTTAGGAAAGCTCTGCTGCATCCTATAGTTGAAGCATCTTGGTGGTAAATCCATTGTATTGATTGCCAGTTATTAATATTCAACAGACAACATTTTGAAGAAAATTTTAGTCCTAAATCCATTTTCAGGATGATGTGTCTTGATACTGATGAGAGTTGTACTACATAATATAATATACCTTTTTTTAATCTACCTCAAATTTTAGTATACATCAATATTCCGTGGAGGGGAAGTGCATTCGATTCCTTCATCTATACAGGGGGCAACATCTATGACTTCTACAACATCGCTTGATAATTCTCTATCTGAGATGTATCGTTCTCCTCCAAGGCCCTTGCCTTATGATGCAGACCCTAGGTATTTCCGCTCACAACATGATGGGATAGCTTCAAGATGTGAGAAGGGTTCAAGTCATTTGAATGAGGAGTCAGATGGTTACTTCAACTACAAGGTGAAAGGGTTATTGACGTTTGTGAAGCAGGGACCATTTTGCTTAATTTCTATCATTTGCTCTCTACCACATTAGACAGTTCGAATCAGAGACTATTTTGAATACGTTAAATCTTTCTACCATGTGTGCACTTCTGTCAACTCTAACAGAGGAATGTTAGCGGAAGGACCATTTTGAGTGACATTAGTATTTATAAGGAACTTTCTTACAATTTCCTATTTTTAAGGACTAATATGACCTGTCTCATATCTTTTAAGACCCATTTTAAGGGTTCATTCAAAGAGAGAATGTGGATCTGATGTGTAATGTGATGGATTTGGATCCTTTCCAGCCCACCATTGTCTCCAGCCCTCTCCAACATAACTAGCTACGGAATAACGAGGAAAACAAAAGCCGCAGCTATTCCATAGCTAAATTTTGCTGGAGAGGATGAAGAGGCCGGAACGGATCCTTACACGTAATATGATCATATGTCAATAATATATATATATATATATATATATATATATAATCCGAAGCTAGGTGGATTAGTTGAATTTTTTTTTTGTTACATGGGAAAATAAATTCGATTAGTTGAAGTGATTTCATTTTTTAACAGTAAAATTTGATTCGAATTTGATTTTAAATAGGTGTCTGTAACTGTAACTGCTGTGAAAGCAATTCAAGCAACAATTAAAAAAACAAATCACATCACGACACAATGATGAAGTAAGAAGAGCTATAAAGAAAAAGGCAAGCAGAAAGAGACAGTTGATGAAGAACAGAAGAAAATTGGAGTAGTCGTTGATCCACTAATCTCTTTACTTTTTCTGCTTCAGTTCATCATTCAACGGTTCAACCTATCGAATTCGAATCGGTTTGAATGGGTATACTGTATGCTCTGTAGCTCGTGGATCGGTGGTGCTGGCAGAGTTCAGCGGCACCGCCACCAACGCCAGCACGATCGCGAAGCAGATATTGGATAAGATCCCGGCAACAACGATACTCATGTTTCTTACTCTCAGGATCGATACATCTTCCACGTCAAGCGCACCGATGGCCTCACCGTTCTCTGTATGGCCGACGACACCGCCGGCAGTAAGTAATTTCCGTTTTCTTAAACCCTAATTCCCTAATTTCATTCTTGTTTTTGAATTAATTTCTTTTGAAAATCGATTTCCGTAGGGAGAATTCCTTTTGCGTTTCTGGAGGAAATTCACCAGAGGTTCGTGAGGACTTACGGACGCGCGGTTTTCTCCGCTCAGCCTTATGGAATGAACGATGAGTTTTCTAGGGTTTTGAGCCAGCAGATGGAGTATTATTCTAATGATCCTAACGCCGATAGGATCAATCGTCTAAAAGGTGAAATGTCTCAGGTACGCTAGCTTTCAATTCTTCTCTTACTCTTTTATCTTTGATTCGCTGAGGTTTCTAATTTGTTTTTGTTATCTTTTGGTTTCTTCAATGATAGGTACGAAATGTTATGATAGAAAATATTGATAAAGTTTTGGATAGAGGTGATCGATTAGAGTTGCTGGTGGATAAAACTGCTAATATGCAAGGAAATACCTTCGCTTCAGGAAACAAGCTCGTCGATTCAGAAGCACTGTGTGGTGGAGAAATGTCAAGCTCACGTAAGCTCTCTTTCTAAACTCTGAAGTGCAAATTCTTTAACAGTCAGTGCTTTTTGCCCTTTATGGTATAAGTCAGATTGTTTCATTTTGGCATCTATTAAGGATTAAGAATTATGACTGGATGAATATAATAGCGTGTTTAGTTTACTTTAAAATCACGTTACAAAGTGATCAGGGATGATCAAGGAGTAAAGGTAAACAAACACACACTAAATTGAACTTTGAATGACAAAACTGCAGTGTCTTGAATGAACCTGAAACCTTTTCTCTCTTAATTTCGTTATTCCTGGCATGATCATAGGATTTTCAATTTTTATATATGGAATATATGCCCATTTCCTCTGAACCCTCAAAGATTAAAAGATATAATGATTCATAGATTTGATAGAATTTCAGATTATTCTGATGGAACCACCTCAGCTTAAGCTTAGGTTGGGTGTCAGAGGTCCTAGGTTGAAGTGTGGGTAAAAACTTGTCAGTGTGCAAAAAAAAATCTCGATAGAAATAATTTCACTGTTAATAGTTTATATATATAGAAGAAGAAATTTTATTAGAGAAAGAAAGTGATAGAAGTACAAGAGGTTGGACGATAAGAAATCCTCAACAAAGACAATACAAAAAGAAGTAAAAACAGAGACAAAAGGAAACTCCTACAAACTAAGTCGGTGTAGGAGAACTATGCTGTCTCCTTGCATATCCGGATTACTGACACTCCTAAACCATGTGCTGAGCACCAGAGAGGAACCATAAAACAATTCTATCCCATAACAAATTCAGTGTGAGGATCACCCTGCAAGATGCAGGGCATCCCTTTCCATCCACAAAATACTATAAACACACACTATGCACAAAGATTTATATTTTTACCTATCTTCTTACTAAACCTTTGAAAAATGAATGTTTAGAACTGATCCAGTGTAACTAGGACACAGAGACCAAAACGCTGACCAAAAATACCATAAAGTTCATTCCAAAGCTATCACAAGAGCTGAGCAAATGGAGAAATAATGCAGGAATTTTTCAAACTTAGATAAATATGACAGACATCAGGAGAGCATGCAACTTGCAACCACTCATTAGTATGAATCCTATGGAGTAAAGCTGTCTAAAGAAAGGCTTTGACCTTAGAAGGAGCTTTAGAATTCCAAGTTGCCTTAATCTCTCCCTTGTAGGATAATGTATGAGAAACAGAAAGCAAGATTTGCAAGAAAAAACACCGGTAGAATCAAGGTTTTAGATTCTCATATCAAGTGAAATTATGGTTAACATGGCATAAATTCCTGCACATTGGACCGACTTCTATACTTATCACAAGTGCAATATCCTTTTCATTTTGTAACATAATAAATGTTGAGTGAGAGTGTTTGTCTGGCAAGAGTTCAATTATGCAATTTTGAATTTTCATTTGATAGTGATTGTCTTTACTAGTGTTAGAACTTAGAATAATTTAGATTTTAGAATAGTGAAATAAACTTATTGTCTTCATAGAACGTCATACTACAATTCATTTATCTTTAACTTTAGTTAGGATGCTCATTTGTTTTGGTCTTAAACCGCTGACAAAATGTTTGCATGTTGCAGGGTTGCTCTTATAGTCATCCTACTTGTGATAGTTTATGTTGTGTTGGCTTTTGTTTGCCATGGGCCTGCGCTACCATCTTGCCTTAAGTGAAGGGTTGGGAAGTGAATTTTATGTGTGGTTCCTTGTCGTCTTCCGCTTGCAAAGGTCATTTCCTTTTTATCTTCCATCGTGTTATGCAGACTCCCATTTGTTTGATTTCAATTGCTGGGCTGTCTACATGTGTGCTAGTGAATTCCTTGCAGCAGATTCGTAGTGTTTTGGGTTGTATTTTTCATTATGAGGCTTGAGGGAAAAAAATTGTGTATCATGTCTGTCATGTTCTCATACCACCCCAAAAAATTGGATTGAACAGGAAATGACTGAGATTTTAATTCATGTATACTTAGCATTGTAGCTTGATTCAGTCATGGATATTTCCTTCTCTTGTTCAATAGGAGGAAAGGTAAGCTTTTAAATTCCATGTGTCCCCTCATAGCTCAATGAAGGGCCATTTTTTAACCTGCTCGTCCCCTTTTTGTTGTCAAATTGATGCATGTAATACCGTTCCCCATTTTTAACGCTGCCTTCCATGTTGCCTTGCATGATACTATTTGTGAATTACTTTAGTTTTTAAACTTATTACATATAATTGAATCGAAGAATCTTGCAACTCTATTGATGAAACTGCCTCTTTAATACTAAATATATTTTTTTAAAAAAATCATTCAAAGAGGAGGGCCTAAACCCTAAACCCTAAGTTATCCAAAGTGCTCAAGTTGGGGCAAGCTTCACAGTCTATTTCCCTTAGAGATGGCCACCTTAATGAGAATTTTTGGGAGAAATGCTAAGCAGATTAGGAAGGCCCTGAAGTCTAACTTCTTTCAAAACAGGAAGTTCAGTGTGCATCTGGTTCTGATAAGATGACTCATCCCGATTCTCATGCTGACCAAAAATATATTTCAGCTCTGAGGACCGACCTATATTTATACTCTCTAGTTGCACAAGGCCTTGAACACAATGGATTGGAAATATATATCTAACTTGTCACAAGAATCCACGAACAATGTCTTCAATTTGGGGAACATCAAACAAGAATTCTCTGAAACTTGAGATATTTCCTCGTCATTCACTATTATTTGTTCCAGCTTGCAGCATCTATCGATATACAAATCTTGTAGCTGTAGCAGAGTTCTAGCAACAGACATTGGGAACAATGATACCAACGTTGGACAATCATATATTTCTAGGACCTCAAGATTGCACAAGTTGCATTCCCTTGGAAAAATGTTACACAGCAGCTGGCACTTCCATAATCAAGTCGTCTTAAGTTTTGGAAAAAGCTAAGTGATGGTGGACCATGACACAGTTGTTTCAAGCCATCCATACTTCTGAGCTCTAACACAACCAATCTGAGGAGGTCAGCATCTGCTTGAAATGAATCTGCTTGAGTGGAGGTTGTATCAATAATGGACTCTATTTCTGAGCAGTGATTAAGTCTAAGGCTAGTTAACTGATTCATGCCTCCTACAGCACGAAACATTGTTGGGATAATATTTTTGCAACCTCCACAAAGATCCCCCAAATACAGTTTTGCTGCTCTCTGGAGAAGATCCTTTGTTATTGCACTTATGGTAGAGGTATTCAACTCCTCTATATATAGAATTCTTGGATTGCTTTCTATTTCTAGTTCAAGGTTCACAATTACAGGTCCTTTATAAGGCCCTATCTGTAATACATACCTTTGCAACTGCAATTTTGGGTATTAGAACTATCCGAAAAGCATTCATGTGAATCTGTACTTCCAAAGTTTCTGTCTCTTCCAAAGACATATAACTCTTCTAGCTGTGAACATCTTGCTATAGCTCCATAACAATCTTCTTCAATTTCACATTCTGACAAATCCAGCAACTTCAATTTTTTTACATTCTTCAATTCCATTTGGCACTTCCTTGAAGCCACTTCTGTGCAAATCAAGAATTTCTAGTCCTCCTAACCTTACCAGGGAAGAGATATCACCCAATTTCCAGCCTACCAAGCTTAGACTACAAAGATTAGTCAACAGGTGGATTGACAGCGGCAGTGATAGGGATACTCTCTCGTTATCTTTTCTACAAACTAAACTCATAACCTTGAGCCCTTTAATGCCTTCAAAAGTTGTGCGTTTGATAGCTTCAGGGAACTTACAGTGTGTATTAGCAGAACCTCAAGCTTGGGAGCATCAAGTTGATTAGGAAGTTCATCTATTTTCTCATACCATGAACACATTGCAAAACATCCCTTGCCTTTGCCTTTGCTTTTGCTTGATTTACATTGATGACAGAGCCCTCTTGGGATGCTATCCAAAGAGCCACATCCCGAACCACATCATGCATCTTTACTTCATGTTTACTCTCCTCACAATGCATCAATAGACAAGAATCTATGAGCTTGTTTATAGTGGCATTTACCCGGCTCCTAGCTATGTCAAATGATTCAACTTCACCACAGAAACCCAGCCTCACTCCAAATCTAAATAAATCTTCAATAGGGATCCTGTGCTCTTCTGGAAAAAGACCACATATCAAGAAGAGTGACTTGGCCAACCTACTTCCCAGATAATCATAACTTAGTTGCAGGCATGCAAAAATATCTCTCACACCTTCTTCAATATCTAGTGGCTTTGAATTCTTCAATCTATCTAAAGCAATCTTCCAGTCATGAACAGATTTCCCTCTCAAGGACATCCCCACAGTTTCAATTGCTAGGGGCAGTCCTTTACATTCCTTAACAACTCCCTCTGCTAGTCCATTTAACAAGCTAGTGGAGGAATCATTATCAATACAAGCATGTTTTTGGAGCAAAATCCAAGATTCCTGCTCAGATAAGAGATATAGTGGAATCTTTCTTTGACACTCCATTAGAGTACATACTTGTTGGCGCCTAGTGGTTAGAAGGACCTTGCAGTTTCTGGAATCAGCATTCAAAGGAATTCCTATATCCTCAAGACTAAGTCTTGCCCAAACATCATCCAAGATCAAAAGAATTCTTTCACCATCTTGTAATCTGAGTGATATTCGTCTTGCTCTTCCTGGCTCCCTTTTTTCAACCAATGTCAAACCCAACAAGTCAGCAATTTCATCTTGAATCCTCCCAACATTTGGAGTTTGGGATACAGTTGCAAACACAACTTGATCAAAAAGCTTCAACTCCTTAGCTTTTTTACCCATTTCTTTACAAGGGTTGTTTTTTCCACATCCTCCCATCCCATACAAGCCTATCATATAGCTACCATCATCTTGCATTGCCTCCAAAAGTTGATTGTAAGCTGACTTTGTTGATTCAAAATATGTGAAGTGACCAGAAGAGAAATATTCAATGCTTGGAACTTGGAAGTGTAGCCAGGCGTGAAAATCTGTCAAACTTGCTATTTCTTGTCAGCTCTATCAGTGATTTTGTTTTACTCACCATTTGCTTTGACAGATAACGTTTTCTTAGGTTAGGACAGCAACCTGGAAGACAACTGTTGTTTTCCCTCATTTCATGTTCCAGGCTCTCCACCTCTTCTAGGAGACTCTTCACTTCACTCAACCATATTTCAACAGCACCTTCAATTTTTTCAGTTTTCTTCTTAGCTTCTTCAACACGATTCTGCACATTGTCTCTTGTTAATATCAGCTCTTTCTTTTTATCTTCAAGATCTTTGATGATTTGTCCAACATCAAACAAGTATTTTCCTTGTATTGTTGGTCTAAGCAAATATTCTGTGACTTTAGCACCAATGGATAGCTAAGTCTGCCATTTTAATAGGGAGGGCACCTGTCACCTGAGAACAGAATCATTTGTGTTAGAATAAAAATCATCCATGCGTCTTCACCCAATATCTTAAGCTTTTGGGATAGTTGGTTTATGACATGGTAGCAAAGCTTCAATGACCCCCTCCCCTCCCCAATTATTCTAAAAGAAAAATATCTCAGTATAAGGTAAGTGAGCCTGCGTAATATCCATTTTCAAGCCCAAAGTCTCTAGCGTGAGGGCTGAGGGGTGTGTTAGAATAAAAACCATTCATGTGTTTTCACCAAATTGCTTAAGCTTTTGTGACAGGTGGTGGTTCATGACAATTTGTACTGACTAATTTAAAATCCATCGATGTGGAATGTAAGAATGGGTTTTTGTCAAATCATGGAAGATGAAGAAGCATCTTGCATACTTATTCTTCAGACATAAAATCAAATTATAAAATGAATGAATGAATGTTACTTCTAAATAAAAATAGAGTGGCATGTAACTTCACAACGTCGATCATCATTCATCTTTTCTCTGGGGAAGAGTTTTTGCAACGTGGAAAATGGTCATAAGTTGAAGATCTAGCTTTATGAAATTAAACTGGGTTTCAGTTTATTTTGTGTGCCTATGATCATGTTCTTCCTGATTACTAGAATGAAAGGAAAATAATTTTTTTGTTCAATGAAATCTTGAAGTTACTGTTTTTACTCACAAACTATTCCATTTCTTGGTGTTGATATTTTCTTCATCTTTCACTTTCTTTTTCCATTGAAATAGGTGAATCCAAAAATAAGTAATCATCAAAGTGCCAAAAAAATTTACACCCCCCCCCCCACCCCCCCCCACCAAAAAAAGTGCAAAAAGTGACAATGAATTTCCATAAAAGCTAGCTAAAAACATATTTTTCCTCTTTAGATGTCAATCCAAAAACACTGGTCTCTTCAATAGTCAAAACTTACAAGAAGGCATAATATGCTGAATTTCCAGAGGTTAATGATTCTAGCTGTGACAAATAGATCTCAACCTTTGAAAGAAGATTTGCACTGGAACAAATGATATACATATACAAAGAAACAAAAGCGAAAATGAAACGGCCATTTCATACCTCAATGATTTATTTCTTTGAATATACTGTCTCGATCAATATCTTACAAAGTTCAATTAGCTACTACTTGTTAGTGCTTTTGGCCATTTGTTATATGGATGAATGTAGTAAGTCAATGCGTTCTCACATTTAAGAATCCAAAATGCAACCTTCCATGAAATTGCCGACAGCATGTGTCATTAGAATTAATTGCATAACCACTGAAATAAAATAAAATAAAATAAAATAAAATAAAGTAAAGAAAAGCACTCAAGTTTGACTCAAGGAACCGCCAAGTGAGAAATGAATGCAAGTAGCTAGATGTTTCGGGGAAATCTATCCTAAACTCAAAGAAATTGATCAATATATTGCATCTCTTTCATATATGTGAGAAAAATACAATGCATCTCCTTTTAAGAAATAGAGACAATCTATATACTTCTCTTTCTTTATATGACTAGTAGACACTGAACAAATAATAATTAGTAAAGTATGTATAGACAAAAGTTTGTGATTTTCTCCTTCGGAACATGATCTGATGATAGTATGAACTTTTCTCCAATCCACCAAAAGGGGGAAAATGTTCTAGTTCAAAATTGTATGCAGAGGACAAAAAAATTATTATTTTGGTAACAGAAACAAATTAGTTTTGAATGCTCATTCACTGGAAGCTCAAACATGCCACAGCTACAGAGTTGCGAATACTTTATTGCTAAATCATATCCAACGAAGAAGGTACTAGTTACAGCCTAAAAAGCATTCATATTTTCAAACTAGGACTCAAAAGTTTCAAGTGAACATATTGACATTGTAGATTTTGCATCCATAATTTCATTATGATCAAGTTGTTAATTCAGAGCAACCAACAGATTGATTTGTTGTAGTTTGGAAAACTTAGCAGGATATATAAAATTTTCTTTTTTGAAGTCTCACTCATGTTGAAAAATGAAGGATGACAACAAATTAAAGAGTCAATATAAGGACACGAGTTTGCAACCTTGCAACATTTTGTGTTATAACATGGAGAAAGTAGCTGGGAGGATTTAGTAAACCATTGGAACAGACAGACCATATTCTATAGACTACACCAACTTGGATCCCCAAGTCCCGCATCGTTTAGAGTATGACACAGAGCAGTCTTTATAAGCTTTCTGACATGCATGTCAGAATGTCGAGTTGGGTAGCGCCAGCTTGTGACCCAAGTGGGGACACCAAGGTGGTGAAACATGGCTCTGGCTACGTTTGGTTGGGCCGGTGACTGCAACATGCTGGCCTGCCCGCTCCAATTTGAGAGTTGAGCCATGGGACTTTAGCGAAGGCTGAGGTCTCATGGTCCCTAGACGGAGGGTACTGCGTGAGGCTGGCTTCACAGAGCAGCGAACACTTCCGGCTCTTGACAGTGGAGGGATCACAGGCTGCTGCACTTCCAGCCCGCAAAGCCTGGTGTGCCAAGCTACCCTGAACCATCACCTTTTTTGAACCTTGCAAAGCATTCATCCTATTGAGTGAAGCTGTCCAAAATCCCAATAAAAGCTTTGACCTTGGAAGAAGCTCTAGATTTCCAAATTGCCTTATCCAAGGCAATTGAGAGAATATGTGAGAAACTGAAAGCGAGATTTGCATGAAACCATCGATGCTGTTGTTACCAAAAGAGATAACACATGACAAAACTTCATTCATAATGAGTGATCAGATTCAGTAGCTTAAGAAGGAGAGGGGAAAAAAACTAGAAAGATACTCAGTAGTTAAAGCATAGATCCATGGCACAAACAAGGCATCACAGGCATAAGAGAGGGGGTTTATGCAGTAAAAGAAATTGGGATGTTCCACGTTAGCCTAAAGGAACCAACCAACAACCCATTATCAATCCGAAAAAAAATGAATAAAGAGCACAAGACATGTATTAGAAACTTAAGAAAATATGTCTCCAGCATTATCTCATCTCTTTATGGTTTATATTTGGTTTTAGTTTATTATATTATATTACATTTTTTCTTTCATGTTTTAGATACAACGGAGTTTATATAGACTCTTAAAGATTACATTCAAGTAACTACTTGGTGACTTTTGAAAATTAAAGGGCATATATAATACCTTACTCATGATCATTATAGTACCTAATTATCATAATATATTCTCTAACAAAACAAAACTTTTACCATCCATTAATATTATAATTTGTTACTTTCAAGGTAATTGGGATTTTAGCAACAAAACTATCAAAGCCAAATGTACAAAATCGCTAAGATCTTAGTTCAGAAGTGTTATCTTTTCAGGAATTCCTCAGCCCCTTCAAGATAATCCTAAAAAAATGAATTATCCTTTACACCATCCATAAAAAAGTAATATCTACAACATTTTTGGGTTAGTGTTATAACACATCGAAAGTAGTTGGGGAGGATCAAGTAAACCAACTATATTCCACCTTAGACTACACCCCCTTGGATCCATCACATGACTCAGCATTTGGAAGTCCCACATCTCCTGTAGTATGACACAAATAAGTCTTTATAATGCTCCTGACATCAGTGCCAGCATACCGAGTTGGGTAACACCAGCTTGTGACCCAAGTGGGGGCATCAAGGGGATGGAACATGGTTCTGGCTAACGCTTGGTTGGGTTGGTGGTTGCACCATATTGGCCTACCCGCTCCAAGTTAGAGTTGAGCTATTGGACTTGGGCGAAGGCTTAGGTCTCATGGTTCCTAGACAAGAGGGCACTGCGTGAGGCTGGTTTCACAGAGCAGCGATCACCTCTGGCTCCTAACAGTGGAGGGATTACAGGCTGCTGCTCTACCACCCCACAACGCCTGGTGTGCCAAGCCACTTGAACCATCACCTTTTTTTATTTTCTCTGGTACTAGTTTGTGCTTCATTGTTGTCTTCAGCTTGCAGATGTCACTTCTTTTCTATCTTCAATTGTTGTGCAGATCCCCACTTGTCCACAGTCAAAGTCTTCTTCAATTTGTACAACACCAACCTACAACACAACCTATAAAACTTAAAAGGGACTTTCAGCAGCATACACTAGGACTAGGACAACACAAAAAATTGTTCCTAACTCACTTCTCCTAGGCCTTGTCTACTTCTAATGAAATTAGTGATGTCAATGAAACACAAAGTTGCAGAGTAAAGCCAATGCACCAAGAAAACAGCTACCATTTCAAATAATTGCAAACCAATTAGCCCATCAACAAGAGCTAGTCAAGACAATGAATCATGCTGGTGCCTTGACAAAACATTATTAGTATATACCATGCAGATTGAATGGAACAAATAAGGAGATAAAACATGACAACAATTTATTCATATAAGAAGGAGAGAATAATTGCAACTAGAAAGATAGTCAGTAGTTAAAAGCAACAAGGCATCACATGCATAGGTGAGGTGGTTTATGCAGTAAAAGAAGTTGAGATGTTCGCACCTTAGCCTCATGGAACCAACAATCCAAGGGCATAAGTCCAGTATTATATAATCTCTATGGCTTATATAGACTCTTGAAAGATTACATTGAAGTATCTATTTAAAGACTTTTGAAAATTAAAGGGCATATATAACATCTTGCTCATGATTTTAATATGCTTTTAGCAATATTATAACACCTAATCATGTCTACATTTAGTTTAAAATTATGAATTACTATCCATTAATATTATAATTAATTTGTTACTTTCAAGTAACAAAACTATCAAAACCAAAGGTATATAAAATTGCTAAGAGATTTGTTCAGAAATGATATCTCAATTCTCCAGCCCCTTCAAAATAATAATTCCTTTACATCATCCATCAAAAGGTTTGGATGACAGAGTAGCTGGGGAAGGATTAAGTAAACCATTAGAACAGACCATATTCTAACATAGACTACACTACACCAACTTGGATCCCTTGCTTACTTGTCTAAGCATTTAAGTCCCACATCGATTAGGTATGACACAGAGCAGTCTTTATAAAGCCTCTGACATGCATGTCAGCATGCCGAGTTGAGTAGCGCCAACTTGTGACCCAAGTGGGGGCACCAAGGTGATGGAACATGGCTCTGGCTACGCTTGGTTGGGCTGGTGGCTGCACCATGCTGGCCTGCCCGCTCCAAGTTGAGAGTTGAGCCATGGGACTTGAGCGAAGGCTGAGGTCTCATGGTTCCTAGACGGAGGGCACCGCGTGAGGCTGGTTTCACAGAGCAGCGAACACTTCCGGCTCCTGACAGTGGAGGGATCACAGGCCGCTGCACTTCTAGCCCATAACGCCTGGTGTGCCAAGCTACCTGAACCATCACCTTTTTTTATAAAATTTTGATAAAATTCCTTTAGCAGTAGTACCAAAGTTTGTGCCACAGACATTGAGGACCATGACACACTTCTTTTAAGTTACTCATTTCAATTAATAGTTCTAACTTGAAATAAATCAGCTTAATCAGAAGGTGTATTGATTAAGTATCCAATCTCTTAACAATGATGAAAACAAAGAGCAGTCAACTCATAATTTTCTATTTCGAAATGCATATCAATGCAATTTTGGGAATGTAGCATCACTCATAAGAATACATTCTTCCAAAGCCTTAACTTTGAGCATTTGGTAATTCAATGTCTTCATCAGTTTGTAATAACAGTTCTCAAGCTCTGGAGCATACAGTTGATCAGGAAGCCTATATATTTTCTCAAACCATGATGAAGATACTGCAAAGCTTTCCTTTGCCTTTGCTTCTAGATCTTTTGCTACATTTACCATGATGGCACAACCTTCATGATCATGAGATTCTACCACATCATGAACTACCTTATGCATCTTCTTCACATGGTCTTGTCCTTCCTCACAATCCATTAAAAGACAAGAATCTATCAGCCTGTTTATGCTCACATTCACACTGCTCCTTGTTGTATCCAATGACTTGGGGTCCATTTAGTTTACATGATTGGATATAATTGATTTTGATATATTTATAAAATTAATAACAAAAAATAAATGATACACGATTTACAAAGCACGTTATACGGAAAAGATTAAAATCAATTTGCAAAATTGATTATCACATTGGAAACTAAATAGACACTTAACATTCACTCATAAATCCAGCCCCACTCTTACCTGAATAACTCTTCTACTGATTTTGGTGATCTTCAGGAAATAGACCACACAGCATGAAGAGTGACTTGGCTCAAATAATCATAGCTTAGTTTCAGGAATGCAAAAACATCTCCCACTCCTTCTTCAATATCTACGGGTTTGAATCCCTCAATCTCTCTAATGTTATCTTCCAGTCATCAACAAATTTTCCTCTCAAGGAAGCCCCAATAGTTTCAATTGCAAGGGGTACTCCTTTACATCCCCTAGCTAGCAACTCCTAGTGCCACTTCATATAATAAGCTAGGGGTCGAACGGTTATCTATTCTATAGCAAGCTTCTTGAGCAAAATCCTTGCTTCCTCTTCAGATATGAGATACAATTGAATCTTGCTCTGGCACTCCATTGAAACACATACATACCTTTGTCATTTTTCACAAAGGGCACCTGACAACAAAATATTTTGTTCCATTAAATAGAATGTGTGTTATGAATTCCATATGATACGTGTAAAAAAAAATGTTAAGGCTTAAATATGTTTTCAGTCCCTGCAAAATGCACTTTTTTATTTTAGTCCTCCTAAAATTTTTTTTAGCTTTTTGTCCTCACAAAATTGTTATTTTTAAAATAGTCTTTGTTGTTATACTAGCTTAACATTTTGCTAATATGGTTGTTACCATATTAGCTGACGTGACAATCTTCTTCTTCAACCCCATTTTCGTGACCTACAATGTGCAGTCTATCATTTTTTAAGTTTTTGCCTATTCTTCCAACTCTTAACAACCTTAAAACTCCATTCTTACATATCTAAGCCAGATAGATTTCACCTCAATCAAAGACCGCACTTGCTCACATTGTTATCACTTTCAGCACCATCACCATCACCCTCCCCAACATCATTCTCATCCTCAACACCCTGACTAATGTTATCCTTATTTACAGTCTTATCCCTATTGCCTCTTTCCACATCACTCATACCACCCTCCATAACTGCCTCATGTACTTCGTCATAACAAGCACAATAAATAGAACGAACAGAGATTTAGGACAACAAAAATGATGGTTCGTAAGAGATGGTGAACAATGGGGGTTATCCAAAAAGTGTAATTCATTTTTCATTTTTTAGGTTTGAATGAAAAATTATTTTTCCATTTGTTATGTAACTTAATAAATTATTAAACTTGTTAATTGATAAATCTGATGTCACATAAGAGTGAGAATGTCATATCATCTTTTGCACTAACGGACACATCAACAAGATTAACAACAACTCTAACGGCGAGGATTATTTGAAAAAGAATAATTTTGTGAGGACGAAAAACTAAAAAAATTTAGGGGGACTAAAATGAAAAATTTTGGAGGGACTAAAAATATATTTAAGCCAATGTTAAATTATAAAAAACATAGCACAACATGACTATAATGTGTATGGATCCTCTCTTGTGCCTTTGTAGTTGCAGCCATGTTAACTGCAGAATAGCTAGGAAATAGCTACCAAAATTAGTTGAGGATTGCTACTGCAACTACTTTCCTAGCTATTTGGTAGTTGATTTTGCTGTTGAGTGCTTCCTTAAAGAGGATCCGGGTCCTACTATAATACAATATACTCCCTGAAATCACTTTTAACTAATTCACACTGGTTAAAATAATTTAATAATCTTAAATTTATTACTTCTTTTGGTACTTTTTATAAGGCATATTTAACCGAATTACATATATCAATAAAAATAGTTAAACTTAGTTAATTTTATTGCAGTTTTAAAAAATAGTTTAACTTTCTAGTTTTACCCTTACTTAATATCATTAACTAACTTCACTACAATTTGATAGTTGAAAAAATATTAAAGAAAATCAGGGTAAATAAGAAAAATGATAAGAAATGTAGCCTTGAAATTGTAAAAATGGCTTATAAAAAGAACCACAAAAATTTGTAAGAAGTGTTTTATAAAAAAAAAAAAAAAAAACTGGAGGGAGTATATTATGATAACAACCGAGTAGTGGATCATTTGGTAAAGGGTTATTCCAGCTTAAACATTGGTCTTGAGTTCAAGCCCTAGATATGCAACCGTCCCTAGGTATGGAGCCATGTTAAATACTTGAAGAAAAATCTTTGTCGCCCATAGAGGTTTTATCCGACTCAAACAAAATTGCCTTCCATAGACATGTGATATTACGCCCAATTTCTTTTTCTTATTATGATAATTTTTCAAAACTGAAGTTATTAAAATTATCCTTATTAAAAAATTCATCAATTCCATTATTTCCCTCCCTATTTTAATTGTCTCTTTTAATATCCAAGTAATATCTCTTTTCCACCTTACTTATCTCCTTCGATATCTCATAATCTATTTTAATACTCTTTATTTTGAACAAGAATCTTTAGAAAAGTGAAAAAAAGGTTATTAAAATGTACAAAGTAATTAAATATTATTTATTAACGGTAAACTTGAAAATAATTTATTCAATGTTTCGTAGATCTTATAAAGTGCATTTATATAATAGTTTTTCTAACATGTGTAACATTGCATAGGATAATAAATCAAAAGTGAAAAGGTTTTATTGGAAATTACAACTATCATAATATTCAATGCATTAGTATGAAATGTTATATTTTTCAATAAAATATTTTCATTTTTAATTTATTATCATGTATAATATTACACAGATTAGAAAAAACATTTATATAAAAGGACAATAAAAGCTTCTAAAATGTAATTTTTAAATAAGACAATGGGAAATTAGCATAAAAATATCAATTTAAATCAAAAGAAAAAAATTGTGTTTTGAAAACCTTATGTGTCCACTCTTGACCAACTTTTTTGGTTTGAATTAGTTTTAAGGTAAAAAAAATTATGTGATCCAATTATTGTGATTTTATCATTTCATCATCTGATCGGTTTTGATTATTTTTCCAATCTGATCGAATTTAAATTGGATTGGATTTGATCAATTTTTGATTTTTAAAGAGACAATAAATATTAGATAAATATGATAAAATTATGAAATAATAGTAAATATTTTTTATTAAAACTTTTATTTATTGATATAAATATAAAATTATATAAGAAGAAGAACATGAGACATGAAAATCAATTAAAAATATTTTAAAATCGATATATTTATAGAGATATTAACATGATATTAGATAATAAAATTATAAAAAGTATATTAGTATAAGTACTTTTATAAATAAATATGTATACATGTATAAATATATGGTTATTTTATAAGGAAAATTATATATGTACATAAGTTGGGTTTGGATTGGATTGGATCGATTTTTAACATAGAATCTAAAAATCAATCCAATAAAATTTCGATTTTTACCGTCTTCGACTATTCGGCTTTTGATTTTTGTGGTTGGATTGGATATGAACATTGTTACTCTTATATAATGGGCTTGGGAGAATAAATCAATTTTTTTTTCTAATCTTACAAGCAATGTTATAAAACTCCAACGAATCATCAATTTCAATTAGGATCCTTGAATCATTGGTTGAACCAAATAGATAACTAAAGAAAATATATATAATAAAATATAATATATTGTAATAGTTGGTAGTTACTTTTTGTGTAAGGATTCTCTCCGGTCTTTCCTGCCTCTCCAACCAAGTTTAGCTATGGAATAACTACGGAATAACTATGGATTTTGATTTCCTAGTTATTCCGTAGTTATTCCGCAGCTAAACTTGGCTGGAGAGGATAGAGGGCCGGAGAGGATCCGGATCCTTTCTTTTTCACTATTTTATAAGGTGAATCTTATAAGTCCACCCTTTTGGTGTGTATTTAGGAAAACATTGGCAAACTTACCTTTGCATCTCCCAAGATAAAATAGCACATTCTAATGTGGGTTTTTCAAAAGTAACTCCTTATTGTTTCTGATGAACGTGGATCTGAAACTGTTTTGAACGGTAATCCAAATATAGGCTAGGCTGGTCTCTCACTCCCTAAACCCTCATCAATGAATATATTTTTATTTAATGAAATGTCTACACAATACTGTCTTGATAGTTACAAGCCAATTACAAACCACGTAATTACATTATATCATTAAATTAATACTTTAAATATTTCAGTTAGAATTTAGTAGAGCCGGCAAAATGGGCTAGCCCGGCCGGGTCCGCCCGCCCGAATCCACATTTTTACAGGGCTTGAGCATTGAAATTTGAAGCCTGTTTTTTTTTTGTCGAGCTTTTTAGCCTGAAACAAATAAAGCCCGTAACAATTCGGGTTCGAGCCGGGTAGCTCGACGGGCTTTCGGGCTACCCGTGTATATATATATATAATGTTGCAAGGTATATATATTTTTTCAACAAAGTATAAGTTTTTACGATTAGTAAACACATGTTTTTGTGCATGGTCATGAAGTCATGTTCACTTCACGTTTTCCCTATGTTTTGATCAAGCCAAAGGAACTTATTTTCAAAGCATAGTATAACACTTATTTTCAAAGTATAAATTATAATGTATAAGTATCACCTAAGAAGCTTTCAATTGAAAATATTTTTTTTTTCATAATCATAAAAAAATACTAACAATATTCGTAAAATATAAATAAATGAAATATTTATATAAATTACATTTTATAATATATCGAATGTAACTTTCACTTCTTTCTTTTATTTCGAATACTCTTCGTTGAATATTCTTTGTGATATAAACTGTCTATTTTTCTATTAGTAAATGATAACTCTAAAAAAGTAAGAATGAAAAGTTGAGAAAAATCTTTTAATGTGTTTGGAATGGATTGAGAACTTAGAAATGTATTTTAAATTTATTTGAATGCGTTAAATACATCTTAGTTTAATAGGATTGATGAATGAATACGTTTGAGAATTTATAATGAATTTTAAATTTATTTGAATGAGTTTTATTAGGGTATATGAACTCTTTTTTAATGTTTTTTATAACTATATTGTAATTTTTTTGTTTTGTAAAAGTATAATTCTTTATAACTCTTAGGCTTAATTGCATTTTTGGTCCCCCTACTATCATCAATCCGCGGTTTTGGTCCCCCTACTTTTTTTTTCGCGATTTTGGTCCCCCTATTATTCCAAATTCGCGTTGTAGTTTAAAATATTAGTCCCCCTATACCTCCCAAGTATGTGTTAGAGGGACAAAAATCGCGAATTTGAAATAATAGAGGGACCAAAATCGCGGAAAAAAAAAGTAGGGGGACCAAAAGTTCAATTAAGCCTAACTTTTAATGGGCTACATTTTTTAATAAGTTAGGCTTTAACCGGGCCGACTCGCATAAGCCCGCTACCCGATCCAGGTCGGGCTCGAGCTTTTATTTTATATGACCGAATTTTAGCCGTGTATTTTAACCTGACCCGTTAAAACTCGTTACCCACTTCGGCCCGGGCCGATCCGGGCTGGGTAACCCATTTTGACAACTCCAGAATTTAGCATGACAATAAAAACGAGTCATACAAAAAGCCTGAAAGGACGTCTTCACACAAAACTCTTTAATTTAATTAGGTTGGATTCAAGTCGACTTGAAGTATTTTCCAACAAACATTAATTAAATGTTATTGTTTATATAGTTAGGCTTATTTATATTTTTGTCCCCCTATTATTTCAATTTCACAATTTTAGTCCCCCTAATTATCTTTTGGCAAATTTAGTCCTCTATTTTTATAATTAGGCAAATCTGGTCCTCCAATTAATTCTCCGTCAATTTACTAACGGGAGATTTTGAGGTGACTTTTTTTTTTCAGACTTCACAGAGCATTTTTTATCAAATAGTATTAAAAATTAAAACTCACACGGATAGGATGTAAGTTTTCAAATTTTTAGTGAAAGAAAATACTGAGAGACTTAAAAAGAAAAAACAGAGAAAGCATAGAAGCAACAATGGATTAAATAGAGAGCTTCAGGGAGAGGATCTGTTGAACTATCAAAAATCAAAATAACATGCATACAAAAAAACTGGAAATAAGAGAGAAATAGTTGATCAATATCAAGAGAAAGAGAAGAAAATAGACAGTGGCGGATCTTGAACAAAATGTTTGAGGGAGCTGAAATAATTTTTTGACATATAAATTAAATATAATTAATTTTTTATAAATTTGAGACTTTACTTTAGAAAGTGAAACACTCGTTCACCTCATTTTTCCTTTTAATAACTTTTCACGTTTTCTCTAACATCATTTCATGATAAACTCCACATACAACTTTTAAGAGTGATATTCTCCCTTTCAATCTTGAATGCTAGCCTTGTCTCTTTACTCGATCTCTTTTCCTATTTGAATTTTATATACTAGTAAATGCTAATTTTTTATTTTAAAGATATTAATTTATTATAAATAAATTTTCATTACGTAGGTTAATATACTAGTATTATATTATGTTTTCTCAATCCAACTATTAAATAATGTAGTATTGACATATTGAACAAGCGTACTAAGTTTTAGAAATTTCAAACATTCATAAGTAAATAATCTTATAGTCACTTATATTTTAAGAAGTATATTATACATTAAAATAAATTTATTTGATGAAATAGTGTTAATTAGTTTTTGAACGAGTTATGATTAATATACACCTTATTTATCTTACATCTTTTTTTCCACCTCCATTTTCTTTCTACCTGTCTTTTCCTTTTAGATCATATCATTCATCCCATCTCTAAATTTTCGCTTATTCCTCCATTTATTTTTAGGTGTATCCACCTCAACACGTATACACCAATATAAAATTTAAGGGTAAAATATATTTTTCGTCATTGACTTTTAAAACATTTGTTTTATATCCCTATACTTTTAAAACACTTTAACCATAGTCCTTGACGTTAATTAATTCTGTTAAGTTAATGATGAATTCAATTGTTTAATAATTGAACTTAGCTTTTACATGGATTAAATGAGACTCAACACTAAAGTCAGTAACTTAATAAAGCTAATTTATGTTAGGAACTATGATTAATGTGTATAAAAGGTATGAGAATATAAAATAAATGTTTTAAAAATTTAAGACGAAAACCAAAGTTAAGCAAATAAATAAGACCGAAAAATATATTTTACCCAAAATTTAATACCTATATATATACCTAAAAATATTTTTCAACAAATTTGGGGGAGCCATGGCTCCCCTGTCCCACCAAAGGTCCGCCTCTGAAAATAGAGGATATAAAAAAACGTGATTGAATGCTTTGAGATATTGTCACGGTCAATTGTGTATTTAAATACACGGAGACTTAAACCTGGGGGAGCTATTTTTTAAATCCTCTTAATCTTCCGTTAGCAAATTAACGGAGACTTAAGCGGAAGACCAGATTTACGTAATTGTAAAAGTAGGGGACTAAGATTACGGAATTCAAATAATAGGGACTAAAAATGTAAATAAGCCATATAGTTATTATGGTAATTTTATCATTATTAATTAATATTAATTAAAGATAATAAAATTGTAAATTGTAAGTGCTGATAATATCTAAAGTGTCCAACCCGGTATATATGTGTTCGACGTGAGAACGGCTATTCTCATGAAAGGTATATATATGACTAAGATATTGTTGGGTTAGTGAGAAACAGATTTGTACTTATTCTTCATATATGCATCAAATCTAATTGGAACAATAGCATGTGCAACATACAAAAATCAATTTATACGTATAAAGATGGCAGTATAGCTTAGTTACCAGAAACACAATATGATTGCGGGTACACGTTTCATATGGATATATAATACGTATAAGGTGGAGAATTAGGTACACTACATGTTGAATTGTTGAGATAATATATCTAGTAAGTATGATACATAATGCATACCCCTCTTCGACGCGTGTAGCATAACACGTGAAATGGTCATAAGATAAATATCAAGCTCAAGTAAGGGATAATATTCTTTTATTTTGTTGGATCCCCACTATACACATTCATCGGGAGGGGTGAAGAGTTTTAACTGTGACTAAGCCCTAAATAGGATTGTTCTTGATAATAGGGGATACCTATAGTTTACACAAAAAAAAAATATTCTTTTATTTTTGTAAGTAACTTCTTCCATATAGATTAAAAAAAATGAGGTGGGGGACCAAAATCTTGCATCTCTTCTCTTCTGTCTATTTATGTGAAAACTCTAGCATCGTTTATATATATATATATATATATATATATATATATATATTATACTTAGAGAAGAATGAAATTGAGAAAGAGAATTTTCATTAAATAAATCAGATACTGGAGAAGGTATTTATAAATACATGAGAAAAAGTAGAAAGCAATTAACAAACAACCAAAATAAAAAAGTAACTAACTACTAACTATTAACACATAAACTAATTATTGTGTAATATTCTCCCTCAAGATGGAGTAAAAATAATGATAACATCCATCTTGTCAATAAGAGAATGAAACTGAAGTTGAGATAGAGCCTTAGTGAACACATCCGCCAATTGATGTTTGGAAGGAACATGAACAAGTTTCAAAGAGCCATAGTTGACCTTCTCAAGCACAAAATGACAATCTATTTTGATGTGTTTGGTGCGTTCTTGGAATGTAGGGGATTAGTAGCAATATAGATTGCAACCTGATTATCACAAAAAAAAAAAACTAAAAAAGGCTTAGGAGAAACACCAAAATCCCGTAACAAATTCTATAACCAAGTCAATTCACTTGCCAAGGCAGCAAAGGATTTGTATTCAGCCTCTACAGAAGAACGACTAGCTGTGGTTTGCTTTTGGACTTCCATGAAATGAGGGAATCACCAAGAAAAAAACACAAACACTATAAATAGATCTACTAGCTAGTATCCATGCAAGTAGCCCAATCAGCATCTGCATATGCTTGCAAATTCAAAGTGGAATTTGCAGAAAAAGCAAACCTTGTCTAGGAGTACCTTTGAGATGGCGAAGTAAGTAATGGGCAACATACAAGTGAGGTTCCCTTGGTTGTGAAAGGAACTAACTCAATTTGTGCATTGCATAGCTTATATTAGGCCTAGAAATTGTCAAAATAAAGTAGCCTGCCAATTAATTTGTGAAAAATGCTACTATCAGGTAGAAGAGGACCATCAGATTGATTAAGCGTGAGATGAGGCTCCATGGGAACTAGAGAAAGTTTACCATCTAAGAAATCGGTATTCTCCAACAGAGAGAAAGTATATTTTCTTTGGCATAGAAAAAAGCCTTGCTTGGATCTAGAAATTTCCAATCCTAGGAAATAACTTAGGGTGCCAAGGTCTTTAAGTTTAAAAACCTGTTTGAGTTGAGATTTAGTCATCTCAATCAAAATGGGAAAGGGACCGGCTATCACAATGTCATCAACATACACAAGCAATTCTACAAAACTGGATTGAGGAGAATGTCATTGAGGTTGATGAAATGGATAAGTGGTCTTATGAAAACATGAAGGGAATCAAGCATGTACGTCACGGTGCAGCGGAATAAATGGATTCTCTCCCTTGTTATGATCGTTAATGCGAAAACACGAATTAAGGCATAAAAGGCATGAAACATAATGACATACCTTCTGAGGATTATAAACGAGGCAATAGCAGCCACGCCTCTAAAGGTGTCTACGCCAACAACCGAACTAGGAAACCCTCCTCAACTTTGCTAGTAGCGTTTAGAGAGTAAGAGCAACTGCTCATGTGTATAGGGTAATGCATCTTATGCAATATTTATAGAGTGGTGGCCAGGGTTTTACCCCTCACTCTATTAACCCTAACATATATGGGTCTGGCCCATTATGTTATAATTCTAATCAAATTAGAATTATTATCGTTCTAGCGGCTTATTGTATGCGTGTGACCCAATAGGATTTTAATATTTGGTTATGATATTAAAATAAACCTTTTATGTTTTCTTGATCCCCAAGTAGACTATACAGAAAATAAACATCTCATGTTTATCCTCCTGAGCATGGCCATGCATTTTGTAGTCTAACTCTATTAAGAGGCCTATAGATATAAATCTTGTTACATAGGAGGGACAAATCTCATATAGGTCACTCACATTCCACCACGTAATTTATTATCATGAATCAAACAATCTTTATGCTTATCCCACATCTGGGGTCTTTTCACTTATCCTCACGGCCGGCCGGAGCTCAGTATCATGCAAGAAGAGTCACTCTGTGATCATAAAGATCTAGCCATTTAAACCTCACGTTTTATCATCAAACATTTATAACATTACCACTTAGCATGACCTTTACATCATCCCTCTTTGATCCAAGGACCCATAAAAATTCCTCTTTCCATTATACATTAATTCCATGACATAAATTTAAGTGTGATGCATGTGGGGGGGCTTTCAATAGCTATGCTACAATCATTTATATGAGCTAAAATTGAATCGTGCATCCATTATAATTTATAAGTCCTTAAGTACTGAAACCTTAGAGTGAGACACATTCAAGGCATTACAAGAATCCAAACAACAATTTAACTTTAGGGCAAACACACAACTCACAAAATCAAGCCAACACAAGCAAAATAAGAAGATGAATAGAGAATAGGGGTCATTTAGGGTTTTCATACAAGATGTGAGTGAGTGAGTGGGTGGGTGAATCACACACAACTCTAGAGTAGTGGGGAAAGGTATTTCTGACAAAATACCTCTCCAACTTAGTTCCTCTTCATCTAAACCTCTTCCCTCCATTTCCGTCAATTCCTCTAGCTAAATCCCTTTCTCTTCAATCTAATTCCTTCGTTCAACGCCCCTACTTTCTCCCTCATATTTATACCTTATAATTCTCCTTGTCTCAGTGTGTGATTTCTTCTAAGTTTGGTCTACAATTGTGTTTGACTTAACACCTAGTTTCTCTTCTAAATTCTCTCAAAACTCATGGTTCAATAAATATTTCCCTAATTCTTGTCTTAATTCACACTCAAACCCCCGAGTTCTCTCCCTACATCTAACCTCTCTCTCTTGGTCGGATCCTCAGCTTAAGGCTTCCACTATATTTTTTAGGCCCTAACTTCCGGGTTGTTATAGTACGACTCTCAAGAACTGCCTATCAAGATTCACATGTTTGGGCTTGTTGGGAAGTTTGTAAAAAAAAAGTTAAAGAAATATCCTACAATGAAGCATGTTGAGGTGTATGATTATTGTAAAAAAGTGGTGTTCAGTTGAAGGACATTGAAACTTACAAGGCTACATGAGGGTTAGGGAGATCCTTGAAAGGAGTGAGAAAGAACAACTTGGGAAGCAGTGAGACTATTGTAGGGGAATTGTTGAACTAGAACCCCGAGTTCAACCATAAGAATGGACACAATTCCTCAGCCATTGGGACAACTAGAATTTCAGAAATTGTATATCCGCCTTGAAGGTGGCAAATGCGGGTTTAAAGTTGGGTGAAAGCCAATGATTAACCTTTGATAGTGCATTTTTAAAGGTTATTATGAGGGCAATTGTTATCTGTAGTGGGGCGGGATATAAGCAATCACATATGACATATTGCTTATGTAGTGGTTAATGTGAAAAGTAAGGATAGTTGGACGTGATTCTTAAGGCTATTGCATAAAGACCTTAATGATTATATATAGATAACATGAGCGACACTTTATATCCGAATGTAAAAGGTATTCTTACACAGGACTTAAGTGTGTGATTTGTAAAATTTTTTAGAGACTAATGTGAATGAATTTTAATATTATATGAACTAAATTGGTTCTACAATGTCACTTAACGTGAGACATCAACACTTGGTTAGCGTTGTTTACCCCTTTAGACTAGAGTGAATTATAGAGTCACATATAAGAGATTAACAAATATGTTTTGAAATCTCAGAAATTAAAGTTCACAACGCTAATAAAGTAAGGGACTAAAATGTTAGGTTAGTCATTGACTTCAACTATAACGAATTGGAGTGCATTCACGTGTGGTTCACTAAATAGTAGGGACTGGCAACTTCATAAACATATTTTAATAAGAATTTAATAATTACACACTGTCAGTGTAAATTTTTTTACCCGGTCATTCAATGATGTTTTGATATACCATTTAATGAGTTTAATAACACATGATGTGTCATATTCATTAAATGATGTAGCAACACATCATTGTATAATAGTGTAAAAAAATCTTACACTGACAGTGTATAGTAATTAAACTTGTTATGACAATGTGCAAAAGAAAGAAATCAAGGGAAAGAAGACGGCACACAATTTACGTGGTTCAGCCAATGTGACCTATGTCCATGAGCAGTTCGAGAGTTTCTTATTTCTGAGTAAAGAGAATACTACCATACAAATGCCTTTTGGACTTTATAAGAGGATAAATAGTAACAACCCCTTAAAATCTTATTACAAAAAAAATATATTTGAAATAAAGAGGCAGCAGAAAATAACATTTTTGGTCAAACCACAAGCATGAGATGATTCACAGTCTGCCTGTTGTTTCCTCTGACTTCGATTTCCTCACTCTGTAGCGTTTCCATAAGCATGGCATGGGGCAATCCACAATCTTCTTGTGATTCTATCTGGCTTCGATTTCCTCACTCTATAGTGTTTCCATAAGCATGAGATGATCCACAATTTGCCTATGGTTCTCTCTAACTTTGATCTTCAAACTCCACAATGTTGGGTTGAGTTAAAAGTTGGACCAACATAAAGTTCAAGACATCTGAGCAAAACTCTTTTGATAAAAAATAAAAGATATTAAAAAATAATAATGAGAGGTGAACAAATCTAACCCGTTTTTATTTATTGATAATGGACTACCAAATTATCAGTTGAATATTACTTTTCTTTACTACGAAATGCGTTATTAATTTATGAGTTATTTTTCACATAAAATAAGTGGAATATTAGAATATACTTTTTAACTCATTTTTTATTATTGAGTAAAATTTATTAAATAAAAAGATAGAATTCACATAATTTAATAAGTTTAACATAAATTTTTTCTTAACAAAAAGGTAGATTAAAAAGAGTTCATTGTTAACATTTTTTTTTATGAAAAATGACTTTGGACCACCGATGATAAAGGCCACAAGAGGTGATGGTGTCGAATGAATGTGATGGATTGGGGTAAGCCTACCCAAAAGACAAAGGCTGGCAAGGCAAGTGTAAACTCATTCATCATTTCCTTGTTCTAACCGAAGATGACAAACTGTCCAGAGAAGCATTTCACTGGTTACCTTCTAAACCGGTCACCCCCTCAACTGCTCTATCCTATGTTTCTTCTTTTCCTTCCACCACATGAGGCATTGCCAATTTCTTAAGGAGACAGTGACCAATGAAATGCTCTTATCACAATGTCACTCCTTTTCTTTTAATATACAATGGATTTGTTGTAGTATAAGCTAAGTTTCAATAGATAGATGATTTTAACTTTGACAACTCTTTTTCATAATGAACAACAGAAAAATACAAAATAAAGGGTAGATGGCGCCTCTAATATAAAGCTACAATTATATGATCTATGTGATCTTTCTTTCTTTCTTTCTTTTTTTTATTATCTCTTTTTGGCTTTTTATTTTTTAGTGTGGAAGTGCGCTTTGTATTACTGCCTTACTGGCATGATGATTAAAACAACTTGGATAGTTCCAAAATTATTTCTCAAAAGCTGGCTAAATTAATTCAAGAAAAGTTATTTTTTATGGTTTGGATAGTTTTACACTCTTTTAAGTTTCAAATTAATCTTGTTTAATTTACTAAATCAATTTTGATAATATTATTACTAAACCAAACAAGTCCATTTTCATTTCCTGTTTTATGTTTTCTGGAACTTTACAAAGGAAAAACTGGAAATGCTGGAAATAAAAAATCGTCGTTTCCAGTATTTCCAGTTTTTCCTTTATAAAATTTCAAAAAATAGGAAATAAAATAAAAATAGGAAATAGAAACATAAAATAAAAATGCAAACCAAATAAGCAGTTTTATTGTTATATTTTCAACTTAGTTTAACTTTAAAATTTGTCTTCAATTATGTGAAGCTAATCATGATTTATTTGAACATCATTATTTTAATTAATATTTTGGTAATGCCTTAATTTTCATATTTAGCAAAATAAAATTTGTTTTGAACTTTCTAAAAAAATAATTTTACAATAGAATAAACCATTTTTATAAGTTGACTCAAAACATCCCTTGCGTTGTATTAATTGACTATAAACACTGAGGTTGAGCACATTTCATGATCCAACTTCAAACCTATCATAAGCTACAAATTTCCCTTTCTAAACAAAATCAATAAGATGCAGAAAAAGTATATGGCATATATTAATATTCTAGGTGTTTCATCATAGAGCTTAGCTGCTCATGTGCACAACAGAAGAGGCAATCACGGAATAACAGGGAGATGTTCCCTACATTATCACAAAACCTCCTTTTCCTCCATAATTCCACAGATTCACCAAAATTAAAAAATTTAAATCCTAATTAATGAAATTAAATGTTTCTTATTAACATTAAACATGTAACTCAAGGCAGATTACTTTGTTTTTTTTGCCAAAACTTTCAAACTTTTTGTGAACATATAAGTAAAAAAATATTTAAAGAGGTAAATGAATTTGAATTTACCATCACAAACCAAAATCCAACCATGAACCATCACATGAAACCATTATTTATGTGTTTAGGTGTAACATTCATAATTTACAGGCACTAACTCTGTGAAGTTGGTGACGTGGCACATTTTTATTGGACGGTTACCTGACAAGACTTAAACTTGACTATATCGGACCCAATCCTCTCCTTCACCTTCTCTCTCTACCCTTCTTTCTCTCTCTACCTTCCCAAGCCACTCTAAGACACCCCAGAAGTAGTAGGTGAAAAGCAAAGAACCCTTCTCTTCAATTTTTCACATTACCATCACAACAACTGTTGCTTCTTCTTCCCACCTAATCCCATCGGAAAGTGCGAGAAAATCAACCAGAAAGTGACAGAAAAATCGAGCCCAGAAGGGAAGAGCTTTGGCCTGCTGTGTTTTCTCTCTTAGGATAAAATCAAGTTGGGATTTTGAAATGATTGGTGAGTCTGGGGTCACCATCGAACCCTAAGCACTGAAAGTTTGTGGCTTTTTGGTCAGATCTCAGCGATTTTGGTGTAGTTGCTGCTGTCTTTGGAGCTCACTCGTGGATCTCTCTTATGGGTTGACTGAATAGGGAACTGGGATTGGTTTTGTGGGGTTTGAAATGTTGAGGATTTTTTCAATTTTTATTGTTGGGGGCGATGGTGTTTGTTGGGGTTTGAGCTCAGTGGCAATGCTGGTTCTTCAGTGATACTTTCTGTGTGTGTGTGTATGTGGAAATGTCTGCTTCTTTAGCGGCTTTTGAGCGACCTCGACCTGCAGCTTCCAATACGGTATGTTTTCTTGTGGAGGGAATCAATCAGATTCAAAATTTCTTTTAATTTCTTTTAAATAGTCTCAGTTTGAGCTAATGCAGATGACAGTTAATGAAATTTTGAGTTTGAAGAAAAAGTTGTGGTTTTTAAAGGAGTTGATTTATTGCCTGAACTGGGACGCATTTGGTTTGATCCACGTTTGTGTTAGTTTCCTCGAAAATGTTGCTAAAGAAGAAGGAAGTTGAGTTCCTTGTTAAGTGTTGAGTTTGATGGGGAACTGTGTGCAGAGTGTATTTTAGCTTGGTCTAGTTAAAATTAAGACTTTTAGTTACATGGGCAGCAAAGAACTACCTTAGTTTAGTTAAATTGTACCCAACATGATTAGTTTTTTTTAGTTTCCTTTGGATTTTTGTTCCGGAATTTCGGAACATGTTAGTTTAGTTTATGACAATGAAAGGGATTTATGTGGGCAGTTTAATTGATAGTTGCTGGATTGTTGGAGGCTGTGATTAGCACCTTGCATTCATCTTTTTTATTTGTTAACTCTTTTGTTGAATTTAACGAACGGTTACCAGTTTGGAGGATGGAAGTGTATAACAAACAGATTGACTAGTGAGACAAGCAGAAAAGGAAGTATAAAACACTGTAGCCCATTGAATAAAACCCATTAACACACCAATTTGCTGAACTGCATTGCCAAAATGAGGAAAAACTAGTAAAATAATATAGGGTAGTTGATATGTCTGAATAAGCTATATGGTTCTTGAATAATATTAATCTTTATATCTCCTTTTCTTAAGTACGGTGCTGTTAGTGTTTAGTATTTACTAAAGGATAAAGTTGGTTTTTTCTTGTATTTTTTAATTTTTTTCAGGTATGCATTTTGGTCACAATTGTTTCATTGAAATTAATTTTAACCAGAAGATACCTTGTGGTTCCTAACATATGTTACCATTTTGCAGGTTTTCAAAAGTGGTCCACTATTCATATCTTCCAAAGGTTGGTGTCCTTATCTCCCCCTCCCCTGTCGACTGTCGTTCCTGTTTATTTTCCTTATTTTCGGGAGAGGATAAGTGAATTGTTTTATTTTTGGTAGTTCCTTTTTTCTTTTGATGGCATTTATTATACCCAAATAAATCAATGACATAGGGTAGGGATTTATCTATGTTTTCCTGTTTTGAACTTTTGTAGGAATAGGCTGGAAGTCTTGGAAGAAGCGGTGGTTTATACTCACACGCACATCACTGGTGTTTTTCAAAAATGACCCGGTTAGTATCACTTAGATCTTTCCCATTCTGGTTAAGACCTTTACTTGGATTTTTTTTTTTTTTGGTGTTCATTTCTTCTTATGTTGTTCTGTATGTTTCAACTCTCTGATTAAACAGATATAGGTATATATCATTATTTTGCAGACAAGAAATAACAGTGATTTATTAAACTTACTTGATATATGAACATCATTTTATGGATATCTACATTTATTTGTTCTGATTTGTTTTTGTTAATAACATTTTATTCACTCCACATTTCTTCTATGAGAGTAAGATGTGACTGCAGACCTTTAGATGCTTGGATAATGCTATAAAATATTTTACTTATTTGGTGCCTTCTTCTTTTCTTTTACTCAAATATATGGGAGAAACTTTTGCCGTTATCTGTGATTATCTTTACTTTGATTGGTCATGTAGAGTGCTCTTCCACAGAGAGGTGGAGAAGTAAACCTGACATTGGGCGGTATTGACTTAAACAATTCAGGGAGGTATGTTTGGTATATATATTTTTTTGGTAGTTGTAAATTTTGATGATCTGTTTTAAAATAGTGAATTTTATTTTCCAGTGTCGTTGTTAGAGAAGACAAAAAGCTGCTTACGGTATTATTTCCAGATGGACGTGATGGGCGAGCGTTCACCCTTAAGGTACATTTTTAAGCAGATGGATTATAATTCAATTATCAGCATTTGTAAATGGCATGTTAATTGTTGGGTTGTATAAATTCCCATTGTGTTGTTTTTTAATGTATCAGGCTGAGACATCAGAAGACTTGTTTGAATGGAAGACAGCTCTTGAACAAGCCCTTGCACAAGCACCAAGTGCTGCCCTTGTTATGGGACACAATGGGATTTTTCGGAGTGACACAAGTGATTCTATTGAAGGGTCTTTCCATCAATGTTTGTACTCATTATTCATTAACTCTTATTCTTTTGTTTGAAGTTTATACACTTATGTAGGTATATGCCAACAGTACTGGTGTTGTTTTTGTTATTTTGGGTTTGAATTTCTGCAGGCTTCTGAGCTTTTTTGAAATTATTAACAGTTTATTTATTGGTTTGTGCAGATTTTTGTCGCCCTTTTTTTTGTTTAATTTTTGATAGAAAAGAACCAGTCTTTGTCATGTTCACTATATTTCTTCTTGTGCTTCCAGGGAGGGACAAGCGTCCAGTTAAGTCTTTGGTTGTTGGAAGACCAATTCTGCTAGCACTGGAAGATATTGATGGAGGCCCATCTTCCTTGAAAAAGCTCTTCGGTTTCTAGAGAAGTATGGTAAGTCATAATCTTCTATTACCCAGTGCATCTGCATTTCATTTCACTTGTTCAT
The DNA here is from genome assembly GCA_026901365.1 of Sesbania bispinosa. Lineage (NCBI taxonomy): Eukaryota > Viridiplantae > Streptophyta > Magnoliopsida > Fabales > Fabaceae > Sesbania > Sesbania bispinosa. Next base: position 384,429 of record QLOH01000045.1, on the reverse strand, counting down.
CCCATGTTTAAATTTTAGTAGTCACTTGTTAGGTTTCATTTCCTCAGAAAGCTGTTTGTTCAAAACTAATTGGCCAGTTGGTCTATCTCGATAATAAATCCCATTCCTAAACTTTTTCCTATGGCTTGTTTGGCTTGAGAACATGTTGCATTGTTTTGGTTATGTTAAAATGTAAATTACCTCTTCAAATAAACCTTTTGGCAAATAGCTTGTGATTTCAAGTATGGCAGTTAAACTACTTAAACTTAAAATAACAACATAGGTGTTCAATTATTGAAGCTCATTAGAGAAAATTCCTCAGTTAAAAATTAGAGTGCCTTCCATATCATGTTGCTATGGCGATGTATCTGACTGTACAATGGGAAAAAAACCTATTAAATGCATGAAACATGTTATGCCCTATTCTTTAATAAAGGGTTTCTGCTGAATTTACTGTTTTACATTTGTAGGAACTAAAATTGAAGGAATTCTGCGGCAGTCTGCAGATGTCGAGGAAGTAGATCGGAGAGTTCAAGAATATGAGCAAGGTACTTACAATTATCTTAAGTGCCCTAGCACTGAGTGCATTTGAAGAGAGTAGTATATAAGTACAGATAACATCAATAAAGTTAATAGCAAGCAAAGAACAAAAAATTTGGAGGAAAGCAAATCTAAATTTCATAAATCCAGATTATCCAAAATGACAAAGGTACCTTCAGATACTGGTAAAAGTGATTTCTAATCAAGTATAACTTCACACTTTTCCAAGCACTTTAAGTTGTTCTGATGTAGTTATTCTTTCTTGCCTTCCAATTTCCATATGATATAGTATGGAGCCAGTTTTTGAATCAGTCACCCTCTATATGGAACCAATATTGTAATTGTAGTTCAACCCTTCTATGGATGAAAGACCATTACAAATAATATCAGGCTTAAACACTCAGTTTACTTTGTTTTTTTTTTTTTTTTTGGTTATTTTATGCACGAAACTTATGAATGCCTTATTTTTAACTGATATTTCCAGGCAAGACTGAATTTAGTCCTGAGGAGGATGCCCATGTTGTTGGTGACTGTGTTAAGGTATTTATACTAGTTTTGATAACTGGTGATTTAAAAAGAATATATGAAAAATGAAACATATATATGTTGAACATAGTAACATACTACATCACAGAAAAAAAATCCCTCTGTTAAATTTTGATCTTTCTGGAAATCTTTTTCCCTGTTAATTTTACCATATAGAAAAAAGGATCTCATAGAAATAGGATAAGAAATCCTCTTTTATAATGGCAAAAGAGCACAGAACAAAACCATAAAAACAAGAAATGACGTTGACATTAATACAAAAGAGTGTAATCCCTCTGCTTGTCTACCCCTTTAAAGCTCTGAAAGAAATTGTGTGCTGGACAGGGAAAAGAAAGCATAAGAACAAGTTTAATTTTGATAAGGTTTCTAGTACCACTAAAGCTCAAAGAAAATTTTTACCTTACAGATATTAGACCTATCATGCTATTGGGATAGAATGTTGGGTGGTGAAGACTGAAGTGTCAACAGAAAAAAAGTAAATGTTGCAGAGATGAGAATTGTAAGATGTATGAGTGGATACACAAGACAAGATAGGAGTAGAAACACAATTATTAGGGAGAAAATTTGGGTAGCTCCAATCGTAAAAAAGATGGCACTGGTAGAATATCGCTTTAGGTGGTTTGGACATGTATGGAGAAGACCTATAGAAACACCAATAAGGAGGGTTGATCGGATGGAGGATAGTCCAATAGCTAGAGGTAGAGGTAGAGGTAGAGGTAGACCATAGGGTAAACTACTAAAAGATTTAGAGATAAATAGTTTATCTTTGAACATGCTACATGACAGAACGTTGGTGTCGCCTGATCCTTGTAGCCGACCCACCTACTGGGATAAGGTTTGGTTGTTTTTGTTGTAAGGTTTTTAGTACTCAACCATCATGCTCTTGCGACCAGTCTTAAAACCACCTACTCTACTTGGCACCATGGATATCATAATAGTTCTAAACCTGACTATAATTGCATTGTGTTCTTCTGAAGGGAACCTTGCAGCATCAACTACTGAACCAAATAGTTTGGTACTTTGGCTGAATAGTGAGCTGAGTTAGTTAATCCTAATTTTTTCTTACACAAATTTTTCCTTAACAACAGTAAACCCCATTTTTTTCCAAGTATTTATCATCATCTATTAGCTACAAATCTACAAGCCTAGAGAGAGAGTCTAAACTGAAATCTGGTTCACTTTGTAAGATTTATTCCTATAAGTGAGCATTCACTTTGTCAATTTTCACAGCCTACATTTATGAACTCGAGGCCATAAGTCAATTATGTATTCATGCACCATTTCATCAGCTTTAATGATTAATAAAACTCTGATTTGGAAGAATCTATTATTTTGGTAAGATTAATATCAAATGGATCTTGGATTTTTTTTCAAATGTTTTGTTGGATTATGCATTTTGGTTAATGACTTTCCATACGGTATATTTGCAGCATGTTCTAAGGGAGCTGCCTTCCTCTCCAGTTCCAGCTTCATGCTGTACTGCTTTGTTGGAGGCTTATAGTAAGTTTAGCTCTGTGTTTATTGTTTTTTATAACCATTTGCTTCTAAGAATGGATGGTATATGTTTGTTAGTCTTAAATGCTGCTGATTGTTCTGTTTGTTTTACTCTTTTTCTTTTTATTCATTTTTATTTCTTTCTTATTCTGCTGTATATTAGCAAAAGAAGCTTTTATTGAGACATTCTAGATTTGGTTATATAATGAGAATTGTGGAATACAAGTTGAAATATTTTCAATATTTGTTAGGGATAAATAACTTGTAGTAAGAACTATCCTTGTGGTACTAGGAATATTTTGTGCCTTTTCTGTATAATTTTAGTTATAGGTGAATAATTTTACATTTTTAAAATATGAATTTGAACATCATCTAATGTTTTTTTCTTCATATTGAATATGTTTGAACTTCAGAAAATATATTATACTATTGATTTTTTTTAAACAACTGTTAATTTGAAGGTTTGCTGCTAAATATTGAAATTTGTAGATGAGTTCAGCTTTTTAGTGTGATTACTTAAATTTTTTGATATAGATGCTGTGATTTCTTAAATTTGTTATGTAATACATGTGAGTTAGCCACTTGTGTTCAAATGAAAGCATTAATATGATATGAAAACAGCCGAATGGGTGTTTGCTATGAAGGGTTTGGTAAAAACACAGGCTGAATGGGTGTTTGTCTATCAGTTATTCACCTTGACATTCCTATTTGAATCTTAATTCTTACCTATATTTTCCCCTTACCTCAACTTTATTGCATCTTGTCTTTGATGTGCAAAACTGCTGATGATGTTATGTCTAAGGCTGTCGTTATCATTCCTTCCTGAACTTCTGTTGTCAAGTTTTGTTGTATTGTTCTGATTCTTTGGATGTGAAGCTATGCTTTAGAAGCTCATGCAATTGTTACTCTTTATTTTACAAGAAATTGATCGTAAGGAAGCTAGGATTAATGCAATGCGCTGTGCCATAATGGAGACCTTTCCAGAGCCAAATCGACGATTGCTACAGAGGTTTTCTCTCTCTTTCTCTCGTATCTCTGCTACCCATGTGGTAGATGATAGCTTTACTCTTTTCTTTATTTGCATAATGTCATTCTATTATTTGAGTTTGCAGGGTAATAGTTTTAATTTATGGTTTATATATGTTTTTTTCCTACTTTTTTAAAACAATGGTAAAATATTTTAAAAAGCAAGTGGACTAGAATAAAATAAATACTGGGATTTTCTGGATACCAGCTGTTTTCTTTATTTCTGTTTGGGTTTGTTTTTTAAGAGATGAGAATAAGAATATAGATATTTTGGGAGTTTCAGTAATTTGTAGAGGTTTAAGTGGCCTTAGAAAAAGCTCTGAAGGATACATCTCAAGCTCTCCTCAGTTTCTGTGAAATTTTACCCAGTTACCTATGATGATAATATCTAAAATGGGTGAGTGATGAGGAATGGCCTGATGCAGTTATTATTATGCTGCAATGTTTTAAATAATAATAATAATAATAATAATAATAATAATAATATCCTTAGCTTATCCTTAGCTTTAATGTGAGAATTTGCATTTGCAGGATCTAAAATGACAAATATTTGCATTTGCAGGATCTAAAATGACAAATATACAGTAATGGCACAAACAAATACCTAAAATTTTTCCCCATTATCTAATTGTCGTCATCTCTACCTTTACAGAATTCTAAAGATGATGCACACAATTGCTTCTCATTCTCACGAGAATAGGATGACTGCTTCTGCTGTTGCTGCTTGCATGGCACCCTTGCTCTTACGACCTCTGCTAGCTGGAGAATGTGAGCTGGAAGATGAATTTGATGTTAGTGGTGATAGTTCGGCTCAGCTTCTTGCGGCTGCTAATGCTGCTAATAATGCTCAAGCAATTATTACCACTTTGTTGGAGGAGTATGAGAATATATTTGATGTAAGAAACTCCCAATCAACCTGTATTCTTTTGATTGATTGCTTTCTGGTTTGTGTATGTATATAATATAATATAATATAATAATATAATATATAATAAAATTAGGGAATGTAACTTCAAGTTTATTACTTTATTACTGCATTCATGTTGCATTTGGTCTAAGTTGTCCTTCTTACTCTCTGGCTTACCTTTCAGTTTTGTCCTTTACATTGGCTCTTTTGTCTGTATAGCAAATGCTAATTACATTAAAGTTTTGCTGTGGGATTGTTTCATTAACTGTTGCTATAGATTTCAGATGTATTGTATACTGAGGTAAAAAGGTTGACCTCTTGCACTAGATGTTGTTAGTTGTTACTATGCTACTAGAATTAAATGTGTGTGATTCATGATTTATCCATTATCAGTTGGCAGATGTTTGCTAGTTTTTGGTGCTTCTAAAAACAACTATTTAACATTCCTTGATTCAATTCTGGAGCCTAATTTCTATCTGCTGTTTCAGGAAGAAAATATACAGAGATGTTCTATGTCAGCAGATTCTCGGGTTGAAAACAGCGGGAGTGAAGATTCAACTGATGATGATAATATAGATGTGAAAGAAAATGGTTACCATGATGCGGAGAATGAAGTTGATCAAGAGACAGATGATGATGCTGATCGTGTTCACAGTGGAAAATTGAGTGAAAGTAGTGGTTATGCTGGCAGTGATCTTTACGATTACAAGGTTGTCTTATGCTGCCTCCTATTTCCTCCCTCCTGATTCTGTCATCTATGATGAATTTTTATTTATCAAACAAAAAATATTCAATAAGTATTCAATTTCCACTCACTGTTACTATGCAAATCTCTATGCTATTATGAAAATTTACAGTTATAAAATGCTACAACTACATAATGCCATCAAACCTAACAGATTCATTGACGTAGCAGTTAGTTCATGGATGTTTTGTGTTTAAATGTCATTCATACCCTTGTTCAGTTTTATATTTCAATTCGAAGGGAAGAACAACTTCATTTGGTGCACATGTAATGAAGTTTTATCCAATGCATCTGTTTGAATAAAGGTTCATTTCATCTACCATCAATGTGTTCCTCTCCTTTTCCAAACATGATGCTAGAGTAGACAAGGATAGGAATGACATTTGACCACGAAACTGTTATAAGCTAGTAGTTGAGTTAACAAGTCTGTTTGGCCTGACAGCATTGGATTTAGTCATAGCATTTTTATGCATACAGAGGAGTTTTGTTTATGTTTTCGTGACGGGAGAGATTTGTGTAGTAAACCCAAAATATAGGGGAGGGTAGAGTAATTTTCTCTCTTTTAAACTATACATTCAAATGAAATGTGTGTTTCTTCATATATATATTTTGTCAAGCCAGAAAGAGAGATTTATGTATATTAATTAGGAATGTTCCATGTATCTAGCTGTAATTAGCAACGTTCTTTTTCCCTTTTCTCCTCCCTTAAATTCTTTTTGTGCCCTTGTAGACATTTGGAGGTGATGATTCCGATGTTGGATCTTCCACTAGTAATCATGCTAAGGCTGAAAATTCAAATATGAATGCTGTTCCTGATATTCAACTATCTGAGGATCAAAACAAGCAAAGAAAGGGCAATGAGAACTTAGTTGATGAGAAGGATGCTCCAAATGTGTTGCCTTCCACAGAATCTTATCGATCTATGGGTGAGATTTTATCTTCAATGGACCCTGGCAACCATTTACCCTCACCTGGGATGGAATCAGGTTCTGGAAAGCAAACTGGTAAAGCTAGTAGCACAAATTTCAGTTCTAAGCGGTCAACATTCTGGGGAAGGAGCAATGTGAGTTGTTATCTTTGACCATTTACTGCCTAACAATTTTGTAGGAGACCTAAACTCACGTTGTGAATATAGAATGTGGGTTGTTATTAGATTCACGATGACAATCTAACAACCATTTATCAGACAAGGCTAATTTTTTGTTTGAAAATTTGTGGCATGAGATTTATGTTACACTGACAACATACATGCTATGAGCTGGCAATTAAAATATGCTGACTTAATGTGTTAGCAGTGGATTACTTAACTTCCATTACAGGAAGCAAAACAGATATTTCCTGCCCAATTTCTGTAGTTTCGTGTCTCCAAGGTCAATATTTGACATCTGATATTTTGTTTTTATTTAAGCAGCCAAGGAAGACACCATCAGTGGAATCAGTTGATTCTTCTGGAGAAGAGGAGTAAGATACTTAGCTTTGTACTCATCTTTTCCATTGTAGATTGGGATGTTATAATGTGATTCTTGATAGAGTTCTGAATTATTCTTGAATAGGTCTTTTATATAGTTTTTTGGATAGGTTGTGTAAGACACTCTTTGCACTATGTGATTTGCTTCACACGTGTCTCCCTTTTATCACCTTGAGAATGAATGAACATAATACTTTTGATGTTTGTAGGCTTGCTATTCAGAGGCTAGAGATTGCAAAAAGTGATTTGCAACAAAGAATTGCAAAGGAGGTACATGTTTTGCTGACTCATTTTATGCCAAATCATATAATGTAGATGTTTTGTCCTTAATGGAGTTGGTCTTGTTTTCATTTTAGGCTAGAGGCAATGCAATTTTACAAGCAAGCTTAGAGAGAAGGAAGCAAGCTTTGCATGAGCGGCGCTTGGCACTTGAACAAGATGTACTCGTCATTGATATATCTATGTCTCCTCAATATGAATTGTGACAATTTTGATTTGCTGCTTTAACCTGCACGTTGGTGTTTGTTTTCAATGTGGCTTGTGATTTCTAAACATTTTTGTGTTTGACATTCCTTCCTTCACTTTTACTGCTCATTATTGATTGAACTCTTGACTTAAAATTGTGTGCCGTATTCTTGCAAAACCAAAAATTGCTTCTATATGAATTTTGTTTTTGTATTACAATCCATGCAAGCTTTGATATGCGATGCTAATTACAGGACCTCTTTACACTGATTTTTGATAAGGATAAATTACATGCCATGCCAACCTCATTGGAGGCTTATTAAGGATTATAATTTAAACTTGCTGGAAAGGTTTTCAACATTGAAAATATGATTTTTCTTTTTGTTCTGTCTGGCATGTTAAAGCTCTTTTGAAGGTATATATCTGTCAATTGAAGCTCAAGTTTTTATAATTGCAAGGGCCAAACATTATACCATATTATTCTTTTTTTTTCTATTGGTATGTGTCCTGTGGAATAGTTACAGTGTTTTTTCTTGGAGGAATATGTTGGGAAAGCCTTTTATTCCTTCTAAAGTTGTTTTTACTGCAACTCTGGCTAGCACCGTGATTGCTGCTCCGCAATGATGTTTAATATATTATTGTTCAGTATCTAGTCTTGCATGCAAATGTTTCTTATTCATTTTGTTTTGATTTCCTTATCTATTAACTTTTATCTTCACCCACCCTCATGCTGTTATATTTTTAGCCTTTTTTAATCAGCTTTTAATGGGTTCACATTGCCACATAATTCATACTTTTTCTAACTGATTTTTTAATCTAAAGGTTTCAAGATTGCAAGAACAGTTGCAAGCTGAGAGGGATCTTAGAGCTGCATTGGAAGTTGGTTTGAGCATGTCTTCAGGACAGCTTTCAAGTTCACGTGGCATGGATTCCAAGGTCCTCTATCTTTGTGAAATTTTCTTTTCTTTTGCCCATTTGATTGCTTTCCCAGCACACATAATCACAAAATTTGCTTATGTAAAGACAAAGGCTGAGCTGGAGGAGATTGCACTTGCTGAAGCTGATGTGGCCAGGTTGAAGCAGAAGGTTGCGGAACTCCACCATCAACTTAATCAGCAACGACAGCATCACTATGGTTCACTTACTGATATGGGTGATCGATACCAGCATGCCCAAAATCATCCTCAGCCGTGAGTATGCCCAACATATGTTATCTTTAAACATTGCTTGGGTTATGTTGATAGTTAGTAAACAACATTTAAACCCAGGTTTTGCTTCATGTTGAAAAAAGTAAAAAAAGACACAAGAAATCTATGTATTAAGTCTCCAGAGTGTATACGGTTATTTCCTGTTTGAGGAGCTTTATATTGGTGCCAGTTCCACATGAATTTGACAGCAAATCCAATTTAGATATCAAAGGATTTACTGGTTTAGTGTTGTGGTATATAAGCCTTGGGCAATCCTCACCTTATAAGCTAGCTTTTGGGGTTGAGTTAGGCCCAGGTCCAAAATCTATAATAGTTTAGTACCAACTTCAAAGGGGGCTATGGTCACTAGCATTGATACTCGAATATCGCAGTTGTCATCATAGAACTTTTATTGGAAAAGAGATAACATGTTGTGATCTTTCAGTTTTCTCTGTTTCCTTATAAAGGAATTCTTTGTACCAACCACCTGTGTGCTTGAACTCATCCCTATGATACTCATTTTAAATTTTTAACTGGAATTTGTGATTCTGGAACTGAACACTCTTGTGCTGCATTTTGTTAAATCTTTTGAGACCTGCCTTTTAATTGAAAACCTTGTGAACTTACTAAATTCTTTAGTAGCAATATAAACTTTTATCTGACTTTTGCAGGAGATTTCTTCAGCAAGATTTTGATTCAACCCTTGCCTTTTGTAATCATGAAAGAAAACAAAGGACTGAGGTATGTCTTGTAGTCTGTTTCTCAAAACCATAAAAAAATTGCAGAAAGAAGAGTTGTGTGCAACTGTGCATAAAAAATTGATTGGTTCATCTCCTGTTTTATGTTTTTCGGTTTTGCTTCTTCTCTCCATTCTTCATTGTCTAATCTTTTCCACTTGTTTTTGTTAGTATTTGAATGATTGCATGAGTTGATACTTGATACTATTGAATAATCTTTTCTCAGGTTATAAGGAGTAACTAGTTTGTCACACCTGGGAACAAACCATACAGCTAAGTTAGTTCCAAAATTGACCTCAACGATGGAGAAACAACATTTCTCCCTGCCCCTGTTTTTTGTTGTAATATTTAGTCTCTCATTATAACGAATAAAAATGGTAATGAATGGTTTCTGAGCCCAGCTTCATAACTCAGGATTTTATATTACTCAGGATTCATTTCTTTGACCTATTAGAATTTGGTAATGCACCCTATCATTTAGGGCCATTTTAGTTTGACAACATTTTTTCCATTTATTATTTTCACTAATAATTACAAAAATAGCACCTTTTCACTTTCTTTTCCTAATTTCACAGATTTGCTTTGGAAATGATGAAAAAAGCATTATTGCTTTCACTGTTTCACCATTTCCTGTACAAATATTTTAAAACAAGAAACAAAGTGAAAACAAGGTGGCAATGTTGTAATTATTAGTGAAAACAGGAAATGTTTTCTCAAACCAAGGAGTTTCTTAGCTTTGTCATTTTCCTGAAACTTTTCTTAGTTGTTGCTGAAACATCAGCTAAGTTGGAATTCAGCCTAATTAAATAGAGTAAATTCAACTCGTCCATCAAGTCTCTGGGACTGGGATTATTAAAAAAAATGAGCAAGTCTTACTACAACATTATAGTCAGAACCCTTGCAAGTAGCATTAATTTTTATTCATTAAAATTATGCAGCTAATATTTAACCTGATACTTTAAGGACCACCATTTTCTAACTGTTAATGTTTCAATCACTGGCAGCAGCACTCTCAAATTTAGTGATCTGTCTTTTTAATTGTTTCTTCTTTATTGTGAAAAATTTAGTCAATTGCTTATGGATGATATGTTCTGTATGGTTTTGAGCACTCTTACTTCAATAGCACAGGTAAAATTTGCCTTTATATTTCAACAGGAGAGTTTGTTGGGCACTGATTGGAGAAATATCAAAGGACAAGTATTGGCATCTGGTAATGGTAGTAGGCAGCCTTCTCGGAAACAATTTATAGACTCAAGTCCTAGTGATTCAAAAAGTACTGAGGCCTCAACAAGCATGTCTGTGGATGAGCTCTGTGGTGTTGATTCTGCCTCATTGCCCTCCACCTCAAGGGCAGCAGAGGTAAGAATTAAGTCAAAGAAATATGCCTTAAAATTTATCTTATTAACATCATTTTGTTAGAACCGAGTTCCTTCTACGTTACCATAAGTAATTTGTTGTTAATACATACTTCATCATTTAATCTTCTTCCTAATTATTAGTAACTAACCTAGTAGCATTGGTTTCAGGTAACAGAATATGCAAGACATCCATCTGTAGCATCTTCAACATTAGTAGAATTAACTACTCGTCTTGATTTTTTCAAGGAAAGGCGTTCCCAGTTGATGGAACAGCTTCATAACCTTGATTTGAATTATGGTTCCACAACTTCCCAAGACTTTGTTTATAAACCATCATCACCATCATGGAGTTGACTGGCCAAATTGGTGCTTCATAAAATCCACTGGGAAGAATTTTGGCTGACATGTTGTGTATATCCTTTGACTCATTGCATATATTTGTATCCTTTGTGGTCCATGCACTGCTTCATTCTCTTTGTTCCTATTGAGTTTTCTTCTTTTCTTTCTCTTTTGGTAGTGAAAGGTCATTGGAGTTGAAATGAAAAAGCTTTCCTTTTGAGGGTTTCTCTTTTTTAATCTTTTTGAATTCCTTTGTTTCTTTAGGGGAGGGGGTGGAGTTTGTTGTAATTATGTCATGTCAATAGATGGGGGAATTTTGTTGTTGAACAAAACAACTACAATGAGGAAATTTTAGTATCGTTTTGGCAAATTCTTTGTACTTGGGACATGCAATTGCCAGTATATGTCACCTATGTGGAAATTATTTTTATGTTATTATTGTATATCTAGTAGGTTGTCTGTGATGCTAATAAATTTTTTCTTCAGTATAACGTTTAGCTTATGTATCACTTGAATCTTCAATTTCTTTTGTTCCTGACCGTGTCTTCCCAAAAATCACTTAAAAAAGGTAGAGAAAAAAACTTGCATTTTAGGTGGAAATGAGTCTTTATATTGCTTCATTCTTTATGTCCATCTTTTATGGGGATCGTGGCTATCCAGAAGTTTTTCTTTACCATTAATAAAAAAAAGGGTAAAACAATTTTTAGTCCCGGTAAATGGATTGAGTTTTGCTTTTAATCTTTGTAAATGTTTTTTTTTTCCTTTTACGTTCTTATAAATATAAATTTACTAAAGGTAACCAGTTATCAATAACATGGTCATGACCACAATGAGTTGCTACGTTCCCAGTACTCCATTGGGCCCTTTTATAAGATATGATTTATAAAATTTTGGGATTATTTTTATAAGGTACATATAATTTTAAGAAAATATTTATTATCATTTTTCTAATTTGTCCTTATTAATTTTAATGTTTTTTCCAATTGTCAAATAGTAGTGAAGTTAGTCAATAATATTAAAAAAGATTAAAGTAGAAAGTTAATATGTATTTTAAAACTAATAAAATTAACTAACTTTAACCACTTTTATTGGTATGTGTAATTTGGTTAAGTATGCCTTATGAAAGGGATTGGAGGGAGTATTCTCTAACACTTTAATCAGGGGTGGAGGTATGTTGGGACAAAGGGGGGCCAGATGGAATACAAGAGTTTTATACCAAAGGATTGTGGCTCAGTTGACAACGCATGGTAAGATGGCGGGGAGAGCTCCTAGTTTCGACCTTCACTAATCATAGTCTAGTGGAAGGATTAGGAGCCTTAACTGTAACTAGCTCTCAAGAAGGAATGGAAGGGGATTATGTAGAGGAATTCAAATGAGATGTAGGTGATGTGTGTGGATTACACTTACCTGGAGTGTGACTGTGACGTGAGGTTCCTGGTCTATGAAGCATCCTAAGGTTGGTTCTTACTCACCCTATTTATCAATAATCTTTATTTCTTATCTTTCTCCCTTTTTCTCTGTAACATCCCAAAATTAGGACTTAAAAAATATAGTGGAAGCCTTAGGTTGTGAATCCAACCAATAGAAGGAAGTTAGGCATAGAAGGAGAATTTAGGAGTTCGAGAGTAAAATAAGAGAGAAGATCAAGAATTTATTTAGAGTTTAGAGTGTTAGAGGAAATTTAAGGGAGGAATCGAGAGTTAAGCTCCGAACACCCATTTTGAAGAGACTTAAGGGAAACCAAACTAAGATTCGAAAATGTAAACTATAGAAGTGAAGGAAAGAAGAGGGATAGACTTTGGTTAAGGAAATTGGGGTCAATTGATGATTTATATCATTGTTCACATGGTAGGTACCTCTTTGGGCTTCAATTAGAGTTGTTGCTTAATTTTGGATTTTAAGCCTAATGACCTATGTGCACTAATTTAATGATATCTAGAGTTTTAGGTGTCCAATTTAGGTGATTCAAGTTGCATTAGAAAGATAAAATTTGAGGCTTCAGTTTGATATTCTACACGATATTCCAATCCCATTTCAAGCTTCAAACAGACTCATTCTCGCTCGAGCGTCCCTCGCCCGAGCGAGAATATCAGAAGAAACAGGGAAATTTACTCTTGTTTTCTTGCCCAGGCTCGCCCGAGCGAGAGTGAGCGAGAAAACAGAGTTAGAATGAGGCTCTCTGGAGTGGAAATTTCGCCCGATCTCGCTCAAGCGAGCCTGAGCGAGAGCGCGCTGACAGGGTCCCTTAAAAACACGTTTAGGGCTTTTCTTTCCCATTTTCTTCCATCTCTTCACTTCAAGAGAGAACCCTAGAGAGAGAAATGAGCTTTTGGGAACTTAGAGAAGGAAGAGGAAGCAGAGCAAGGAGCTTGGTTGAATCCTCAAATCACTAGAGAAACTTGGGATCATCACTCTCCATCTCTCCATCATCTCCATTTTTGCTCTTTGAGGTGAGTGTGGTTCACCCACTCACTTTCCATCACGTGTGAAGTTCCATAATGATCCCTAATCTCCTTCCCCTTCCTAATCTACTTGCTTGTGCTTGATTGAAGTTAATCTAGGGTTTATGTGTGTATTGGTTTGGATTGCTTGAGTATTGGCTTAACCCTAGGTTGTAGAGGTTAGGGTTTTCTTGATAGTGTTGATTATGAAGTTTTGAATGTCATGAAATCATCATTTAACATATGTAACATGTATACATGCCATGGACTTGTTGAGTCTCAGAATTAATTTAAGTATTTAAATTAAGCTTAAGACTCATTATCTTTAGGTTTTAATGAATAACAAATTAGACTAGAACATAAGAAATATCAGACTAGACTATAAGAAAATAGGTTCTAATGAGAAAGGTATTCTTCTGTATTGTGTTTCAGGTAATATGTTGAACCAAAGAAAAAGACTTATCTGAAGAGAAGAAGACAACAAAAGGAGAAGATAGTTAAGGAGGACTTACTAAAAGAAAAAAGAAGCATATCTGAGCAAGAGGAAATGAAGAAAGGAATCACGCAGAAGCAACCTACTGAAGAACTGCAAGAAGAATTAAGAAGACGAAGAACAATTGAAGCTAAGGTACAACATACTGTAAAAGGAGAAAAGCATTGAAGCAACTCTCTGAAAACGACCAACCTACTGAACCGAAGAAGAAGTCAAGAAGCAGAAGAAGAAGCAACAGGCTAGAAACAAAAGCATTACATCAAACTATCTGAAGAATAAAGCTATCTGAAAACATCAAGAACAAAGAACATTCAACACGCTGAATTGTCCAAATCTGATGAAATGATCAAACATGCTGAATTGTTCAACCTACAAAAGTCAGACACAATGCTCATAGGAAGATCACCAAGAACAAGGGAGAACAACGTAGCAACCATATGAAGAATGAAGATTAAAATAAGAATCAATTTATGCTGGAGTAACTCAACCTTCTGAAAGTATGTGCATACTCTATAAACGTAGTAACATGGCATTTCAAACTCTCTGAAGAAGAAGAAGCCAGGCACGTCATATAACATTCTGAAGATATGAAGACTCTCAACTCTCAGACTACGTGGATAAATCTCAAACGTCGAGAAGTCTCAACAAAGGCAAAGACCATTTGATCAACAACTAGAAAATTGTCTAAATGTCTTATGCCTTCATCCAGAAAGGAAATAGTAGCAAAAGCTATTTTCCTTATTTCAAGAAGCTCTGTTCAAGAAAGGAAAAGGAGAAAAAGGTAGAAAAGAAAATAGAGGTCAGAGATAGGTCAGCGTTGCTGTACACCTACATCTACAAAAACTCTGCCATACGCTATCAGAGGCGTGTACCTCAAGTAAGAAGAAAAGCAGAAAGCACAACTGGACAAAAATGAAGTCTAACGTTATCATTTCTAAAGACTTCCTGTTGTAAAGGGATAAAAAGAAGAAGATGAAGAAAAGGAGAGAGAAGCTAAGCCAACTTACTGAAGAGGCAATTTCACTCTCGGAGAAAATATGTGAGTAAAATAGCTAGGTGTCAGAACAATATCTATATCTATACACCTACTATGCCCTATTTCATAGAAGCTATGAAGCTAACTCACAACGGGGAAAAGGAGAAGTCTAACGGGTCTTAATATCCTACCTCCTTACACTCACAAGAAGAGAAATGAAGAAAGAATAAAAGAGAGAAATATAAACTTGCTGAAGACGAAGAAAATCTCTCAGGATAAAAGAGCTTATCTACAGGGTGTCAGAACCAAGTCATCTGCACACCTTATCTGCTTAAGACAAAAGCTACCAAATGAGAAGTTATTTCACAATGGTTCTATGAGCTTAATCATTTCTTCTCAATGGTAAAATCAAGCAGTCTTCAAACGGCTATAATTCCAGAACATATAAATAGCCTCAAGAAAAGTCTTTGAAGAAGCTGATACGTTGGCCAAAAATTCCCAATGATGCATCCATAAGGTGTCAACGAAAATGGGCAGCCATGAATTCCCAAACATCTATCTTTGAACCATGGCATTTTATCAAGCCCACAGAAGAAATTGGCCAAGCTCAATATAGATCATATCAAGCCATCCTTCTGATCATACAGAGATGAATTAGAGCTTAGAATTATACACTTGTATCTCTGTTATTCCTTGTACTTAGAACTTCATCTTTGTATCCTAAGTGTCATACTCAGTTATCTCTTTCTACAAGTCTCTAAGGTTTAAGTTTCTCAGAAACTTAAACAAACTTTCATTGTAAACACAATAAGTGTCTGAGAGCCTAGAGAGGCTTGGTGGAAGAAATAATACTCTGGAAAGCCTGGAGAGGCTTGGTGGAAGAAATAATAATCTGGAGAGCCTGGAGAGGCTTGGTGGAAGAAAGAATACTCTGGTAGAGCCTGGAGAGGCTTGATAGAAAAGAATACTTGAGTAGAGCCTGAAGAGGCTTGACAGAAAAGAATACTTGGTTTAGAGCCTGGAGAGGCTTGGTTGATAAAGAATACTTGTGTTAGAGCCTGGAGAGGCTTGACTGTAAAAGAATACTGCATGAGTTGCCTGTAGAGGCAGTTGAAAACAAAGAATACTTGGTACAAGCCTGGAGAGGCTGGGTGAACAAAGAATACTGCATGAGTTGCCTGGAGAGGCAGTTGAAAACAAAGAATACTTGTTGTTAAGCCTGGAGAGGCTGGTATAAAGAATACTTGTAATCTTGCGGGATTAGTGAAAATCCAGTGGTGGTTTGCCCTGGGACTGGATGTAGCTCACTGGGTTAGTGGGTGAACCAGGATAAATTCTTTGTGTAAATTTCTCTCTACCCTTAACTCTTTACATTATGCTATTATCTGTTTATTTCTAACCAAGGAAGGGTTTGAAAAGTGAATTTACAATTAACATAATAAAAATTCTTTCATTAACCAAATCAACTTTTAAATGGAGTACTTACTGAACCTTCTGAAGTGGGTTTAGCGGGTTACCTAATAACTCAGTTTTTCAGCAAGTTACTGAATCATTCGGATATTAGTGTAAAACATTTTTGAACAACTTTTTTTATGTTTCGAAGTTATTATTTATCAAAATCAGTGTTAATCAAGTTTCTGAAAATGATTTTATTGAACTCTCTGAAGTGATTTCAGAAAGCTCATCTGTTTTCATTAAAGTTCAGCAAGTCTCAGAAAAACTTATTTTCATAAGCTTCTGCATAACTCGGATAATCTTTATTATTTTCCAAATGATTTTTTCACAATAACCTACAATATTGTATTTGATATTTTGAAAAAGGTTTCTGAAAATTAGCTTAAACTTTTAAAACACTATTCAACCCCCTTCTAGTGTTTCCTGTGGCTCCAACAGAACTATGTTCTCACGTTTTGAAAACCCTATTCATGCACAAAATGTTTTCATGCGGCCTTGACCAAGAGGATTTATCACAGGGTCTTCGGACCATCGTGATGAAATTATGAAATATGTTGTCTGTTGCATCTCATGTGTGTGACTCCCTACACTGCATGTTTTTATCACACTGACTTGGACGTTAGTCTCACCCCACAATGTGGGACATATATTCTGATATGGAGGGTCCCCGTCCAGATGCTTGATCGGGAGGTGAGAGCTGTTGGTTGGGTCCCATGTTGTCCTGATTATTTGGATTGTCATTATTTTGTATAGGCATACGATGCTATGGTTTTGATGGGATACGATAGTACATGTGGGACCTATGGACGCCTTTTATATCTCCAGGACACATGTATAGTCATATCCCATTGTGCCTATTGGATTGATGATTTGTATTCTGAGCCTCTATTGGCAACAACTCTATCTTTATATTAATGTACTTGATTTTCCTACTTAAGTAACTACTGGATTACCTAAGTGTTGTGATGTAATTGCATGTTGATATCAATAATGCGCGAAATAATTTCACGAATTTGAAAATAGTGCTCCCAACAAACATTATTTTTGAATTAAGAAATTAAGACGTTACATTCTCTCCAGGATTGAGTAAAATAGGATTCATTCAAACCATATTTCTTAATTGGAGGTAAAATGTCCCATTTATTTATTTTTTGGGTTGCGTCGCAACGCTTAAGCATTGGAACCCCAATGCTTCAACATTACCAACACTAAAGCCTTACCTTGTGAATGCTTGAACATTCACGCCTACACAAAATGGAGTGAACCACCAATTTCGTTCCCAATGTATTCTACGGACTTCAAATTCGTCCTTAACGTTACAATAATTCATTAAGTCATAGTGAACCTTGGGCTACATCCAGTCTCACACACCGTGAGATTTTCCACTAACTTATCCAAGTTGCAAGTATTCTTTGTTATCAACTGCCTCTTCAGGAAACACACCAAGTATTCTCCTTACAAGGCTTCTCCAGGTTCCTAAGTATTCTTTTTCTAACAAGCCTCTTCAGGCTCTTAAGTATTCTTTCCTATCAAGCCTCTCCAGGCTCTATAACAAGTATTCTTTGCTACCAAGCCTCTTCAGGCTCTTACAATTAGTATTCTTTTCCTTCAAGCCTCTTCAGGCTTCTTACAATCAGAATGAATACAAGTGATTTGAACTCATAACATGAGTTCTTTGTTCTAGGTGTACAATATAAAATAACAGTGATTTAACACTGGATATGAAAATTAATTCTTGTACAAAGAGATCAAACATAAGCAGACTTCTGACAGCTTCTAGCTATTGCATATTGCTAACTTGAGCCAATCAGCTTCTCACCTCTAAACACAGCAGCTCTACAGTATGCTTTTCAGCAGCTCTTCATTTCTTCAGTTTTGCTGCACTCCTTTTAACTTAGTGCTTGCACCCTTCCTTTGGATTTTGCATTATTTCAACTTGAGCTCAATCTTGGTGCTTCTCTGATGCATATGTTGTAGATTTGCTACGCTGCGCATCTTCATGCATGCTTGTGCTTACTTTCTTTTAAATATTCATTCTTTCACACACGATCTCCTTTCTTCACTATCTTCATTAATAATCGTTTTCTTTCTGAGAGCACATAGCTCTAACTTGAAGAAGGACTTTGCTTGCATCCACTTCAGATGAGATGTTTGTACTTGAAATGTTAATGCATTCACTAGTGAGTCTTAGAAGATATTAACTCAATTTATTTTAGGTTTGTATTTGTAACATCCTAAATTCCAACCATTTTCATAAATCAAATTGTTAAGGGAAGAGGTTATTACAAAAGGAATAGAGGAAACAGGGACTAAAAGTGAAAAATGGAAACTTAGGATTCTGATATTCTCGCTCAAGCGAGAAGGCCTCGCTTGAGCGAGCATATCAGAAAAAGGGAGAAAATTTATGTTCTGTCATCCTCGCTCAGGCGAGAAGGTCTCGCTTGAGCGAGGGACAGGGCTGTTAGGGATGGCTTTTCTGTGATGGAATTGCTCTCAAGCGCAATTAGGCTCGCTCAAGCGCAATTCCATCCAGAATCAGGGGTTACTCTCTGACTTGTTCTTGCTCAAGCGAGAAGGCTCTCGCTTGAGCGAGAGAAAGTCAGAGAGGATGAGGTTCTTTTCCTATGCAATTGTGCTCAAGTGAGTGGTGTCTCGCTTGAGCGAGAATGCACATCTGGTGGGAATATTCCTTCTAGCTCAAACGAGTAAACTCTCGCTTGAGCGGGAGTGCGCGAACAACTTTAAATGCTGTTTCTGCTAGGAAATTAATCACTTGGTGATTTTGCCCCTTTAGAGAGAAAAAGAGAGACGTAGAGAGAGAAAGAGAGAGAAGGAGGAAGAAGAGCTTGGTTGGAGGCCCTCACACCATTCAAAGAGCTTGGAATCATCATCCCTATCCCTCCATTCTTCCTACTTTCCTTTGCTTTAGGAGAGTGTGGTTCACCCACTCACTTTCATTCTTGACTGAGAACCCATGTATGCCCCCTATTCTTACTCCCCATGCTTACATTGCTTGATTGTGGTTGATTAAAGATAACTCTAAGGTTGATTGTTGGATTTATTGCTTTGTATGCTCTTGTTGCTCTAACCCTAGGTTAGAAGATTTTGGATTTTTGCTTGATGGTTACATAATTATGATGAGACCTTAGAGAAATTATGCATTCATAGTCATGCTCATGTACTTATTATCAACTTTCATGTCATTAACCCACTCATGTTTAAAAGAGAAGAGATTTGGGTCTTTGGATCTCATATTTAATGGAAAAAAATTGGGTCTCTGGACCTCATGTTTAAGAGAGGAAAATCATGTTATGTTTTAAAATCTATCACAGTTAAAGGGTAAAGTCCTAGTGGCCTTCAAGGACGACGGTTCCTGTTAATCTGAGCTTAGTCTATCCTTCACAGATAAGAGGAAAGTCCCCTAGGGTGTTGGGTTAAACACTTCACAACTATCACGCATTTGTATATTTCAGGTTACTCATGCTTAACGCCTTAATTGATTGTTGCATCTCATTTTCCTGTTTTTCTCACTCTACATGCTTTATCACACTCACTGGGACGCTAGTCTCATTATACGTTGTGGTTCATGTTTAGATATGCAGGGTTCCAGACCGGATGCTTGACTGGGACAAGGAAATTTATGTTTAGGCTTAGTGTGCCTACACCATTTATTTAGACTTTATTTTGTATAGGCTTTGACTGTATTCTTTTGATGGGATATTTTGGTACATGTGGAGCCCTAGAGGCCTATTCTATCATGTCAGGACGCATGTATGATTGTATCTCATTAAGCCTATAGATTTATGTTGTATTTTGATTTGAGCCCTGTTGGAATATGACTGGATGTATTAAATGATATATTGTTGTTGAGCTTAAGTAACTATTGGATTTCTTAAGCGATTGTTATGTGTTTGTATGCCGACATCAATAATGCACGAAATAATTTCATAAATTCGGGGATTGTATCTCCAACGGACATGATTATTGAATTCATGAATTAGGACGTTACAGTATTCATCAAAACTTGAGACTCAGCATTATATTATTATGAATTATAATATTTATAATAATTTTATTTTATAACTATTGTCATCAGAATAGACTTTAAGTGTTAGAATTATAATTTTAAAATCCCGAATTTTGAGGTGTTACATTATGCTCATTCAAAACTGTTTGAAAAATGATTCTTTCATTGACTGATCTCACCATTCAATGTTATAAATGTGTTGCATGTAGTGATCAAATTGTTTACATCATTTCTCATTTAAATCTAGTAAGATATCTGTGTGGTGCATTTATTAATAATAATAACAATAAGGTGGTTTGAACCATTTTTTTAAATTTGAATTCTTAATAGGCTATAAAATGCAAAACATGACGCACGTCTCATATTAGACGACAAACCTCGTTAACTTGGACACTTTCTTTACCGAAGTGACATCAAGTTTGTATAAAATAGAAACCATATCTCATAAACTATTATCACTGATTTATGGTATGAAAACAAATGGAGTGAATCACCAATTTCGTCCGCAACGTATTCCATTGACTTCAAATTCGTCCTTAGTCCCTAAAATATGTAAAAAAATCATCAATTTAGTCCTTGTACATGGACTAAATTGTTTGATTAATGTAAGTATAGGGATTAAATTGATGATTTTTTACATTGTTTATGGACTATTAATGAATTAATGTAACATTAGGGACGAATTTGAAGTTGGTGGAATATGTCGGGGACGAAGTTGATGGTCTACTCAAAACAAATGTGTCAAGGTGCATTTGTATCGGTTAGACATTCACATTGTAAACAATGGTGGTATACACCTCACACAGTTTAAATAAGGATTAAGGTAAAGATCGTGAGAGTTTAGATAGTTAAACATAAAGGAGTTAGGGAGAATAAATTCAGGAAATTTGATTTGAATTTGATATATCCAATGAGAAGGTTAACAAATATAGCTTCACCGTTATGAAAATGATCATGGGAAATGAAAATTGACAATATGTTGCCCAACCAGAGGAGTGGACATTCACCAATTGAGAATAAAAAGGCCAATTGATATTCGAAAGGATAATGTACATTAATAGAAAAAATGTGTAACCTTTACATTAACGTTTAATTAGTTACAAAGGAATTATTTACTTTTTTGTTCTTACTCTTTTTTCTCTCTCAATAGTTTTCGTATTTATTTCTATTTGCATAGCTTAAAGTAATTTGTCATGGATGTACAAATTAGTGAACTTTGTTTGATATCAATGAACAATATTTGGTTTTGATAGCTAAGGGATAAGTTCTTATACTAGATATACATGATCGATTAAAACAGGAACATAAACAAAAATTTAAAAGCATAGTATAATTTTGTAAGTGAAATTTTTTATTTATTTTGACTTTAATATAACATATGCTTTTACATTAGCAACTAACACACACTTCAAGAAGGTAATGACCATTTAATTTAGGTGTGTTCACCAATAAAGTTAGATAGAGGTTTTGACACAACATGAATTGATTGTTGCTTATAATTTGTGAGATGTTTCATTTGAAAGTCTATAATGGTTGTTGTTTTGACAAAATGGTGATTTAAATGCAGCTGAAAGTTATTTATATAAAAATTATAATATATTTCATTTTTTTCCAGGCCTAAAATAAAATTGAGATGGTTTACAAATATTGCCTTATGATGACGATGTGTCCCTTTGAGGAGGAGGAAGTTAGTAATGTAGCTAGATTGAATTGGTGCCAACACCAAAAGCTGACATATTATTGGGCATGGAAATGGTAGTATTGGTGTTGGTGATGTTGCTGCGTTCACCTGCATCAACACTAACCTCACCGTCTTCAACTTCAACACTTCCATTGATTAAGAATGTGTTGTGGTACTCGATTTTCTTGAAAATTAATGCCTTGACCATCACA
Organism: Sesbania bispinosa; assembly: GCA_026901365.1. Taxonomy (NCBI): domain Eukaryota; kingdom Viridiplantae; phylum Streptophyta; class Magnoliopsida; order Fabales; family Fabaceae; genus Sesbania; species Sesbania bispinosa. The sequence continues at coordinate 362,353 of QLOH01000045.1, read as the reverse complement.
AGACCTGCGGCCACAACCTTCCCTCCAACAACCCCACCGAACAATCGGCCTGGATAATCAGATAGTTGAATTGAAAAATTGGACAAAGGAGGGATGGAAGTAGAAGGTGGAAAATGACCACTCATGTAAGTACCAGTGAGAGAGACCATATTGAAGTGTCCTTGGAGACGACATAAAGGGTGGTGAAGGGTAACATCAGAAACATAACCAACCACACTCAACACTGAGATGCCGACACGATGGCGATGAGCGTAGCCGGTGAGGACATCGATAACATCGTGTCCTGCAGGAATTTCAATAATGATTTGTTTTAAGAGTTGGTTGTTGTCTGGTTTGATGGGGATGGGTGGCTTGGAATTATTCTCGGAGCTAAGTGGCCTCCCAATTGGTATCTTGGAGATGGAGGTTGTGTTCAAATTCTCCTTCTCCTTGATTTCATGCCCTACAGCAAAGGACGGTGGTGGTGGTGGTGGTGGTGGAGGTGGAATTAGCTCGCAATTGTTCTCATTGGAAAGGGAAATAATGTACCCCGAGCTGTTAGTGTTTGAGGTTGGGGAGAGAAAGGGTGCACATCTATTTTCTTCCGTTTTTGAGGGATGCCACAAAGGAGGAAAGTGATATTGTGATATTGTGCAGTGTTCTCCCTTATAATGAAGATAATTTAAAGCAGGAGTCTCAAAAGTCAAAGAAGTGAGACCTACCTGCTCGAGATCTAAGTTGCACTATGATTTTTTATCATTATTTTTTAGATGGCACTCTTTTAAAATGTATTTTTATATTATTTTTTTACTTATTCATTTTTATATTTTTTCATCCTATCATTTTTTATCATTATTTTTCACACACCAGTCCATTCGTCATGTGCTAAATAACATTAATTTATATTTTTAAGATAAACATTCTACACGTCAGTTTTCCCTTTATCTTATAACACTCTTAATTATCTACTCTTTGTTCTCTTGTAATAAATTATTCTAAAACTATTAATTGTCATGTGATTTACATTGTTCCATAAAAAACCTATTACAGATAGAGATGGCATTGTGAGCCGGCTCGCCTTGCCACGCATCGGCCCGCATAAAATAGTGTGGGGTGGGTTGGCCCACTTTTAGAATATGGGCTATAAGTTGCAACCCGCCCCACATATGTGCGGACTCGAGGGCTTGCAGGTAGGCCTGGAAAAAATAAAAAAAAATTTGAAAAAATATTTAATTAATTTTACAATTGTTTCTTTTTTTAAAATCATTTTTATATCAAAACTTAATTATAATGTCACTTTTTAAATTTTATTTCACAATCCTAATATTAATATATTTATACGGAGGACATATAAATTTATAATTTAAACATGATTCTTATGTAAAAAAAGTAAATCTACATGATATGACAATTATAGCATGATATAGTCACATAAAAATTGATTCCATACTTAATCAATCACTATGAAGTATGAAACACCCAAATAAATTTTCATTTTTAGTTACTTTAATATTATATTGATAATTTTAATTTAAAAAATTGGTCTGCCCGCCCGCCCGCCCCGCTTATAGTTCACAAAATTTGTGGGTTAAGCGGGGTGTGCCAAAGTGGGTTATGGGCTCAAAATCCTAACCCGTCCCGCGAAAAAATGCGTGTTCTGCGGGCCTGCCGACGAGCCTAGCCCATATTGCCACCAGTAATTATAGAAGGTTTTAAAACTTGTATATTTAATTTTATAGTCTTTAAAATTATTTAGAATTTTAAGTCTAGAAAAATTATAAAAATAATCTTTAACGTGAAGTCTTTCCTAGCACAACCCTACTTTCTAGATGTTAAAAATTAGTTTGCACAAGAGAGCAAACTGCGAACTATACCTCGCCATCTCCTCTACAATCATCACTAACTTCGCTTTTCGCCTATCATGTAAGTTGTTTGGTATTACCTCCAATCTTTGTTTTCTTCCCCTGCTAGCTCCTCTTCCCTATATTTCATTCACCTCCTTTGGAATATGCTTTCCTAAGCCACCCTTGTCAACAAGATTTTATGCATGTTACTACCGTTATTTGGAATAGTTGTCAGTTCTCCCCTTACACATACTTCTCATTTTCCTTCTTCTGGTATATATAAACTCAACTAGAATTGGGATTTTTAATTTCTGCATTTTCTACTTCTTTGAGTTTCAAAACTGGCTCTTTGACGTTTCTTTTATAACTTTCTTTGATATTTTTAGAATTCATGTATAAATGTGATCTTCCTGCAGCTTCGATCTTGATCTTCGAAGGTGATTCTGCGACGGTGAACGACAGAGCTTGAACGGAAAAGGGTGGAGTACCTGCAAGGACTCCGACGCTTAAGTCAGTGAGTGTATGAGCAGAGTAACAATACTTTAGAATGAAAGCGTACCTCAAAATGTCTCTGAACCGAGGTATTTATAGAGGAAATGTGGCGGGAAAAACTGTTATTCAGTTATAACAGATCCCATAATATCCGGTGAGACACGCTCGTAAGATCGTGCATACACGCGCTGTGATGAATATCGGTTTCGTGTAAGGGGTTGGCGGCGTGCAATATCATAACCAGTATGTCAGTTGTACTTAAAAAGTTATTCAGAATGAACATACAATTCCCTCGCATCCAATTATCCCAGCAGGTATGTCGCGAGCCTCGTTATCTCGGACATAGCTTAACCACGTTGGATACGACTTTATTGTCATCCAGAGGTCTCAGAGTATGTCGGTTGATGTCGGATTGGGGATGAGTGATAACACCCCAGAACAAAATCCATAGGAAAAAAGGGGAGTTGATTAAAAAATCAAAGCATTATTCTCATTCTACATAGCTTGAAACGTGTGTCTTGAAAGGTTATGTTATCTTGCCTCTAAAAGCTTGATACAATGTTTTTAAAATGATTTTCACAAACTATTTCTTAAATGCATTTTTTGATTATACACTTAACCCATTCTTAAATAATAAGAGTTAGAAACAGAATAAAACTTTAAGAGGAGGGTTACGCTAAATATTTATATTGGGTAACACTTAACAACCATATGCTGAAACATCAACTAAGAAGTTAGTAGTTAAATAGAGTAAATTCAACTCGTCCATCAAGATCTGAGATTATTAGAAAAATGAGCAAGTCTTACTACAACATTATACTCGGACTCTTGCAAGTAGCATTAACTTTTATTCATTAAAATTATGCAGCTAATATTTGACCTGATACTTTAAGGACCACCATTTTCTAATTGTTAATGTTTCAATCACTGGCAGAAGCACTCTCAAATTTAGTGATATGTCTTTTTAATCGTTTCTTCTTTATTGTGAAAAATTTAGTCAATTGCTTATTGATGATATGTTCTTTATGGTTTTGAGCACTCTTACTTCAATAGCACAGGTAAAATTTGTTTTCATTTCAACAGGAGAGTTTGTTAGGCACTGATTGGAGAAATATCAAAGGACAAGTATTGGCATCTGGTAATGGTAGTAGGCAGCCTTCTCGGAAACAATTTATAGACTCAAGTCCTAGTGATTCAAAAAGTATTGAGGCATCAACAAGCATGTCTGTGGATGAGCTCTGTGGTGTTGATTCTGCCTCATTGCCCTCCACCTCAAGGGCAGCAGAGGTAAGAATTAAGTCAAAGAAATATGCCTTAAAATTTGTCTTATTAAATTAACATCATTTTGTTAGAACCGAGTTCCTACTACTTTCCAATAAGTAATTTGTTGTTAATAGATACTTAAGCATCTTATCTACTTCCAGATTATTAGTAACTAACCTAGTAGCATTGGTTTCAGGTAACAGAATATGCAAGACATCCATCTGTAGCATCTTCAACATTAGTAGAATTAACTACTTGTCTTGATTTTTTCAAGGAAAGGCGTTCCTAGTTGATGGAACAACTTCATAACCTTGATTTGAATTATGGTTCCACAACTTCCCAAGACTTTGTTTATAAACCATCATCACCATCATGGAGTTGACTGGCCAAATTGGTGCTTCATAAAATCCATTGGGAAGAATTTTGGCTGACATGTTGTGTATATCCTTTGACTCATTGCATATATTTGTATCCTTTGTGGTCCATGCACTACTTCATTCTCTTTGTTCCTATTGTGTTTTCTTGTAACGTCCTAATTTCTAAATTCAGAAATAATGCCTGTTGGGAGCACAATTTCCAAATTCGTGAAATCAATCTGTTCATTTCGCGTATCGGCATACACACATTCGCTTAAGTAATCCAACACTTACTAAAGCTCCAAACATTTCATACATGAACAAAGAAATAATCATAATCTATATTCGCCACATAGGCTCCAGTCGATACAATTATCCAACAAATCATAATAGTATATGAAAACATAGAATATAACAAAGTGCTAAATTATCCTATCATATGGCTCTTACTGGTCATCTTCATCTGGGGAAATATCCTGCACAGCTGAAATATTGTTCCCATAGAATGGAGTGAGACCAACGTCCCAGTGAGCATGAACAGAGACACTCCAGGGGAAACATACAGACAATTATCAAGCTTCTCAAACAACCGATACAATCAACAACAATCTCATAACCATCAAATAAAACACAATAATAATAATAAAGCTTAATAATTCATGTCTGTGAAGTGTTGTAACCCGACACCTGGGGTCTTTTCACTGTTACATGATCATGATTGAGCGCTCGGCCTGAGAATCCAAGGACCGTCATCCAGGGAAACCTGAGATTAAGTCTTATCTGAATATGATGAACACATACTTGATTTATTATCATGATTGAGGTTCCCCCATCTTCCCCTTGGCCGAGAGGTCGATGAGTTCGCCTCGTCTTGCTTAAACAGGATTGCCCGAAGGCCTGAGATAGTCCGAAGACCCCTGAATTAGCCCGAAGGCTCTGAATTGGCTGTAAGCCCTGTGATAATTAACTCATACTGCATAAACATGGTGGCCAAAGGCCTATGGTCATAATTACAAATGCTTAAGCACAATGATACACATCCATATAAGTCTCTTATCCTATGGTTCACATAAGTCATATATCAAACAATCATCACATTCACACTAACTGTATTTATACTAGCATACTCATCATAATTTAGGGAAAGAAAGGAAGAACGAATATGGGATCATACTCTGAGAGTCAAACAGCAGAGAAACATACAACCACACCCACCTGAGGGTCAAGAAACGAAGAAAGAACAGAGAGTAGATAGCGTTGAAGGAGGAAGGATTGATGAAATACTCGTTCTTGGAGCATGGGAATTGTTCTTGATCGTCACAGGGATGTTCTCTCACTAGAACCTCTCTTTCTCTGTCTAAAAGTGCAAAGAAACGGATGAGAAAACGAGTGAAAACTGACTGAGTTCGAAATTTAAACGTGCAATAACTGTCAAATTAGCTCGAGCGAATTTACTGAATTAGCTTGAGCGAAAATATTTTAGCTTGAGCGAATTTCGTCTAGAGAGCACTCTAAAACCCCCCTTTTTCGCTTAAGCGAATTTCATTCGCTTGAGCGAATTTCCTGATAGCTGAAGCCGTATTTTTGCCTGTTAAGATTTTCCTTATCCATCTACATTCAAATTTAAATCCAAATCTTATTGTTAATCCTTATCCTAACTGATTTTACTTCTTTATCTATACTTCTTGTGATGTCACCATTCCTATTTTGAAATATGATCTTTAAATTAAACTGCTAAAGCATATCTCTTTCCTGAGGATATCCCAATCGGTTCTGATATTATTATATTAATATTAAGAATATAATAACTACTATATTTATAACAATTAAGGTTAATTGGAACATTAATAATATAATTTATCTTCTAATAATTTTATTATTATCTTGTTATATCAATAACAATTATTATATCTTCTAATATCAAATTCTATATCTCTCTTTTAGTATTCATATTATCGTGCCATTATTATATCATTAATATCATAATATTATTTTATTAATAGTTATTGTTATTATTATAAAAATTCACTTTTTATAACCAATATTATCGAAATACAGTTATAAGTATTTTTATTTTATTATCATTATTATTTTTATTATAATTCTAGTTTTCTAAATTTTTGGGATGTTACAATTCTACCCCCTTTAATAAATTTTGTCCTCAAAATTTATTTTACTAATCTCTTAAACTTAAGTCTATGACTCTATATATTGGTAACCTATAGCTTCGGGTTGGATATCATGTTTCCATTAATAATAATTGTGCCTAACTATTCAAAGTCCATAATAAATTATATTCCTAAACTGAATCCATTGAATCATTCACTACATTTATCATAACCTAAAAATTCAAGTTTCCTTCCTAAACTTAAGCTCTTTGTCTTCAACCGTAATTTCTGAATATTTTTCTTTTGATAAAAAACCTATGTAACTATTAAATAATTAATTTCGACACTTTCAAAGATCATGGCCTAAATAACGATAAATGTGTGAGCCATTGACTCATGATCATATCCTAATTATAAAACTATCTAAACTGTAAAATGTCTTTATCGAGATCCTCCTAGATCCAATGATGAAATCAATAACTCTTAACCATATATACATAATTACTCAATTTCAAACAAGCTCAAGATTAGATCTTTATCTCTAAACCTTTTAACTATAAACATAAAATTATCATATCCCTATCACCAAAACCATCAAAATAAAGAAACCTCTATCTCTAAAAAGATTAAATTTCTACCTCTTAAATCATACAATACCAAATCTTTATCCTTAAAAACTATCAGTTATTAATCAAATCTCCATATCTAACCCACAAAAACAAGCTTAACAATTTTCCTCAAATAAAAGATCACTTAAACTTTGTGCAAAATGTTATCCATCTTCCTAGGTTCTAATAATTTATCAACACCCTAGAAAGATTTTTATATTCGAAAGTAATTTTCTCTCTTATATAATATTTTCCTCATATCCTTCATCAATTGAATACAACTTCAAACCATTATAATCTTATCCTAAGATCTAAAGATCCATTTACAGTTCTCCTTTCATTTATTTTCTCAGTTTTTAATTAACTGTAAAGATTTGTACACTTAAACCGTCTTTATTTCTAAGGGTTTCTTTCTTTTATTTTTCTTGTTAACTAATAAAATTTTTATTCAAAATTCTATGGTCTATGATAGTACTTATACTATGCTTATTATCTAATAAAAATATTATATATATATATATATATTTTTTATATACTCATTCTAATACTTTTAGAAAACCAATCTTAATTAAATGTATATATATATATATTTTAAATTTGTAGACCATGTTATAATTTCAAATAAGTTTAAATAATAAAGGGATTATGATAGTAAATTCCTATTATTTAATTATATAACTTTATAAAATTTATCCTTAATTTTCTAGTTTCATATCGTCATTATTTTTACTTTTTAACAATCTTTATTTATCTTCACAATATTTGATGGGGTAATATATATTTAAAATACTATGATATCTCTTTGATAATTATCTACCCTGTGTTATTCTGAAATTTCTATTTTCTGCTAACAATTCCTAAAATATAGGGGGAAAGGTAGATACTATTTCCTTATCAAGGCATTATCACAATTACAAATGTATATATATCACTTCTAGTCGCAAGGAGTCTATTACTAATAAATAAAATTAGTCACAATAATCAGCACGATCCATAAAAACTAAATAACATTTATCTTATAATTTATACTATCATAGAATATATATATATATATATATATATATCCTAATTTGATTCCATCAAAGACTAGTCCCAATTTTCAAAAATCTAAATTCACCATCAACCGAAGTCTTCTCATTCTTTCAACTCATCCTGTAACTACCAGTAGAATCTAAACTGATCTAAATCCAAATTAAGTTGATCATTTAATCCAAATCTAACTAAATCCTAACAAAAATTTTAAAAATCAAATCCTAATCCTAAAACTCAACATCAAGAAGATACATATTTTCCATATCACATAACCTAATGAAATTCTAATCCTCAGTTTCAAATTCAAATTATGTAGATAATTCAAATCCGAATTTAGATAATTTCTAAATCCTAGAAACTCAAATTCAGTCAAGTAAATCAAATAGTCCATCCTACTTAAGTAAATTACGTCACCGAGGTGCAACTACCGGTAACCATCAATATCAGCATCAACCTACACTAACAGGGATTTAAAGAAAGGAAACAAGGATGCGAGATAAACATACTGTAATTACATCTAATGACCTATTAGGGATTCTAGGAGAACTAGTCTAATATTTTAGGGGACAAAGGATTACACTTGCTTCTTGCATAATAAAACCAAATCACTGATCATAAGGCTTAAATAATCTAATCACCATCAAATTAAAATCACTGACCGCCTAATTAGATATCTAATTGGATCAATAGAATGATTAGGTAACTAATAATGAGATTGGAAACGAAATAGCAATCTCAACACCAACATACACCAGTAGGGAAAAAGGAAAGAAGGCAAGAATATGAGATTAGAGGTCCTAATTCATTTCCTCGAATTATCTTTAAGATTACACCTACCCGATGGTAAACACTTAACCAAGAGCTAGTGTTACTCCCCCTTCACTAATGGTGTTAGGTTCCTCTAACCTCCCATGAGTCCCACACTTCTCTTCTAACCTCTACCTGTCATGGAAAAACTCCAATCCTAGAAATTTTACCATCACCTCAGCATGCAAGACATTCCAACAACGCAAACAAACAGACATATCAGTCAATTATTCAAGCAAAACAAGCATCATGATTAATCAAACAAGTTACACACTCAAGGTGTAACCACAAGCAACCAGCACTATCCTCCCTTACTAGGGAGCCTACTCCTCATGTTCCCTCTAAACCTCCAAAAAAAAACTTCTACTTTACCTTTCCTTCTAAGGGTACCTTAATTTCTCCGGACACTAAAATAACATCTCATAAAGCTCTTGAGGTGGAGATCCTACTCTTGGAGAATAGACCTATGTCCCTCTCCCTCTCACTATCATGTAGGTGGCTCTAACCCTGTTAGAGAGTGTCCCAACTCCTTTAACAAGGTATCCTGTTTGTGTCACTAACCATAACCCCGTGTACAACGCATCCAATAGAGGGGTGATCAGTCCCTTTACTGGTTACGGGGTACAGTGGGATCATAGTGAGTCACGTGCAACTAACTTAACCACAGTCCAATTGGATTGAACTGCTCTGATACCAAAATGTAACGTCCTAATTTCTAAATTCAGAAATAATGCCTGTTGGGAGCACTATTTCCAAATTCGTGAAATCAATCTGTTCATTTCTCGTATCAGCATACACACATTCGCTTAAGTAATCCAACACTTACTAAAGCTCCAAACATTTCATACATGAACAAAGAAATAATCAGAATCTATATTCGCCACATAGGCTCCAGTCGATCCAATTATCCAACAAATCATAAGAGTATATTAAAACATAGAATATAACAAAGTGCTAAATTATCCTATCATATGGCTCCTACTGGTCATCTTCATCTGGAGAAATATCCTGCACAACTGAAATATTGTTCCCATAGAATGGGGTGAGACCAACGTCCCAGTGGGCATGAACAAAGACACTCCAGGGGAAACATACAGACAATTATCATGCTTCTCAAACAACCAATACAATCAACAACAATCTCATAACCATCAAATAAAACACAATAATAATAATAAAGCTTAATAATGCATGTCTGTGAAGTGTTGTAACCCGACACCCGGGGTCTTTTCACTGTTACATGATCATGATTGAGCGCTCGACCTGAGAATCCAAGGACCGTCGTCCAGGGAAACCTGAGATTAAGTCTTATCTGAATATGATGAACACATACTTGATGTATTATCATGATTAAGGTTCCCCCGTCTTCCCCTTGGCCGAGAGGTCGATGAGTTCGCCTCGTCTTGCTTAAACATGATTGCCCGAAGGCCTGAGATAGTCCGAAGACCCCTGAATTATCCCGAAGGCTCTGAATTGGCTTTAAGCCCTGTGATAATTAACTCATACTGCATAAACATGGTGGCCAAAGGCCTATGGTCATAATTACAAATGCTTAAGCACAATGATACACATCCATATAAGTCTCTTATCCTATGGTTCACATAAGTCGTATATCAAACAATCATCACATTCACACTAACTGTATTTATACTAGCATACTAATCATAATTTAGGGAAAGAAAGGAAGAACGAATAAGGGATCATACTCTGAGAGTCAAACAGCAGAGAAACATACAACCACACCCACCTGAGGGTCAAGAAACGAAGAAAGAACGGAGAGTAGTTAGCGTTGAAGGAGGAAGGATTGATGAAATACTCGTTCTTGGAGCGTGGGAATCGTTCTTGATCGTCACGGGGATGTTCTCTCACTAGAACCTCTCTTTCTCTCTCTAAAAGTGCGAAGAAACAGATGAGAAAACGAGTGAAAACTGACTGAGTTCGAAATTTAAACGTGCAGTAACTGTCAAATTAGCTCGAGCGAATTTAATTTGCTTGAGCGAATTTACTGAATTAGCTTGAGCGAAAATATTTTAGCTTGAGCGAATTTCGTCCAGAGAGCACTCTAAAACCCCCCCTTTTCGCTTAAGCGAATTTCATTCGCTTGAGCAAATTTCCTGATAGTTGAAACCGTATTTTTGCCTCTTAAGATTTTCCTTATCCATCTACATTCAAATTTAAATCCAAATCTTATTGTTAATCCTTATCCTAACTGATTTTACTTCTTTATCTCTACTTCTTGTGATGTCACCATTCCTATTTTGAAATATGATCTTTAAATTAAAATGCTAAAACATATTTCTTTCTTGAGGATATCCCAATCGGTTGTAATATTATTATGTTAATATTAAGAATATAATAACTACTATATTTATAACAATTAAGGTTAATTGGAACATTAATAATATAATTTATCTTCTAATAATTTTATTATTATCTTGTTATATCAATAGTAATTATTATATCTTCTAATATCAAATTCTATATCTCTCTTTTAGTATTCATATTATCGTGCCATTATTATATCATTAATATTATAATATTATTTTATTAATAGTTATTGTTATTATTATAAAAATTCTCTTTTTATAACCAATATTATCGAAATACAGTTATAAATATTTTTATTTTATTATCATTATTATTTTTATTATAATTCTAGATTTCTAAAGTTTTGGGATGTTACATTTTATCTTTTCTTCCTCTTTTGGTAGTGAAAGGTCATTGGAGTTGAAATGAAAAAGCTTTCCTTTTTTAGGGTTTCTCTTTTTTAATCTTTTTGAATTCCTTTGTTTCTTTAGGGGAGGGGTGAAGTTTGTTGTAATTATATGTCATGTCGATAGATGGGGAAATTTTGTTGTTGAACAAAACAACTACAATGAGGAAATTTTAGTATCGTTTTGGCAAATTCTTTGTACTTAGGGACATGCAATTGCCAGTATATGTCACCTATGTGGAAATTCTTTTCATGTCATTATTGTATATCTAGTAGGTTGTTTGTGATGCAAATAAATTTTTCTTCAGTATAAAGTTTAGCTTATGTATCACTTGAATCTTCAATTTCTTCTGTTGTTCCTGACCGTGTCTTGCCAAAAATCACTTAAAAAGGTAGAAAAAAAACTTGCATTTTAGGTGGAAATGAGTCTTTATATTGCTCCATTCTTTATGTCCATTTTTTATGGGGATCGTGGCTATCCAGAAGTTTTTCTTTACCATTAATAAAAAAAAGGGTAAAACAATTTTTAGTCCCGGTAAATGGATTGAGTTTTGCTTTTAATCTTTGTAAATGTTTTTTTTCCTTTTACGTTCTTATAAATGTAAATTTACTAAAGGTAACCGGTTATCAATAACATGGTCATGACCACAATGAGTTGCTACATTCCCAGTACTCCATTGGGCCCTTTTATAAGATATGTTTTATAAATTTTTGGGATTCTTTTTATAAGGTACTTATAATTTTAAGAAAATATTTATTATCATTTTTCTAATTTGTCCTTATTAATTTTAATGTTTTTCCAACTGTCAAATAGTAGTGAAGTTAGTCAATAATATTAAAAAAGGTTAAAGTAGAAAGTTAATATGTATTTTAAAACTAATAAAATTAACTAACTTTAACAACTTTTATTGGTATGTGTAATTTGGTTAAGTATGCCTTATGAAAGGGATTGGAGGGAGTATTCTCTAACACTTTAATCAGGGGTGGAGGTATGTTGGGACAAAGGGAGACCAGATGGAATACAAGAGTTTTATACCAAAGGATTGTGGCTCCGTTGGCAACGCATGGTAAGATGGCGGGGGTAGCTCCTAGTTTCGACCTTCACTAATCATAGTCTAGTGGAAGGATTAGGAGCCTTAACTGTAACTAGCTCCCAAGAAGGAATGGAAGGGGATTATGTAGAGGAATTCAAACGAGATGTAGGTGATGTGTGTGGATTACACTTACCTGGAGTGTGACTGTGACGTGAGGTTCCTGGTCTATGAAGCATCCTAAGGTTGGTTTTTACTCACCCTATTTATCAATAATCTTTATTTCTTATATTTCTCCCTTTTTCTCTGTAACATCCCAAAATTAGGACCTAGAAAATATAGTGGAAGCCTTATGTTGTGAATCCAACCAATAGAAGGAAGATAGACATAGAAGGAGAATTTAGGAGTTCAAGAGTAAAATAAGAGAGAAGATTGAGAATTTATTTAGAGTTTATAGTGTTAGAGGGAATTTAAGGGAGGAATCGAGAGTTAAGCTCCGAACACCCATTTTGAAGAGACTTAAGGGAAACCAAACTAAGATTCGAAAATGTAAACTATAGAGGTGAAGGAAAGAAGAGGGATAGGCTTTGGTTAAGGAAATTGGGGTCAGTTGATGATTTATATCATTGTTCACATGGTAGGTACCTCTTTGGGCTTCAATTAGAGTTATTGCTTAATTTTGGATTTTAAGCCTAATGACCTATGTGCACTAATTTAATGATATCTAGAGTTTTAGGTGTCCAATTTAGGTGATTCAAGTTGCATTAGAAAGATAAAATTTGATGCTTCACTTTGATATTCTACACGATATTCCAATCTCATTTCAAGCTTCAAACAGACTCATTCTCGCTCGAGCGTCCCTCGCCCGAGCGAGAATATCAGAAGAAACAGGGAAATTTACTCTTCATTTCTTGCCCAGGCTCGCCCGAGCTAGAGTGAGCGAGAAAACAGAGTTAGAATGAGGCTCTCTGGAGTGGAAATTTCGCCCGATCTCCCTCGAGCGAGCCTGAGCGAGAGTGCGCTGACAGGGTCCCTTAAAAACACGTTTAGGGCTTTTCTTTCCCATTTTCTTCCATCCCTTCACTTCAAGAGAGAGAGCGAGAGAGAACCCTAGAGAGAGAAATGAGCTTTTGGGAACTTAGAGAAGGAAGAGGAAGAAGAGCAAGGAGCTTGGTTGAATCCTCAAGTCACTAGAGAAACTTGGGATCATCACTCTCCATTTCTCCATCATCTCAATTCTTGCTCTTTGAGGTGAGTGTGGTTTAGCCACTCACTTTCCATCACGTGTGAAGTTCCATAATGATCCCTAATCTCCTTCCCCTTCCTAATCTACTTGCTTGTGCTTGATTGAAGTTAATCTAGGGTTTATGTGTGTATTGGTTTGGATTGCTTGAGTATTGGCTTAACCCTGGGTTGTAGAGGTTAGGGTTTTCTTGATATGTAACATGTATACACGTCATGAACTTGTTGAGTTTCAGAATTAATTTAAGTATTTAAATTAAGCTTAAGACTCATTATCCTTAGGTTTTAATGAATAACAAATTAGACTAGAATATAAGAAATATCAGACTAGACTATAAGAAAATAGGTTCTACTGAGAAAGGTATTCTTCTGTATTGTGTTTCAGGTAATATGTTGAACCAAAGAAAAAGACTTATCTGAAGAGAAGAAGACAACAAAAGGAGAAGATAGTTAAGGAGGACTTACTAAAACAAAGAAGAAGCATATCCGAGCAAGAGGAAATGAAGATAGGAATCACGCAGAAGCAACCTACTGAAGAACTGCAAGAAGAATTAAGAAGAAGAAGAACAGTTGAAGCTAAGGTACAACATACTGTAAAGAAGAAAAGCATTGAAGCAACTCTCTGAAAATGACCAACCTACTGAACCGAAGAAGAAGTCAAGAAGCAGAAGAAGCAACAGGCTAGAAAGAAAAACATTACATCAAACTATCTGAAGAATAAAGCTATCTGAAAACATCAAGAACAAAGAACATTCAACACGCTGAAGTGTCCAAATCTGATGAAATGATCAAACATGCTGAATTGTTCAACCTACAAAAGTCAGACACAATGCTCATAGGAAGATCACCAAGAACAAGGGAGAACAACGTAGCAACCATATGAAGAATGAAGATTAAAAGAAGAATCAATTTATACTGGAGCAACTCAACCTTCTGAAAGTATGTGCATACTCTATGAACGCAGTAACATGGCATTTCAAACTCTCTGAAGAAGAAGAATCCAGACACGACATATAACATTCTGAAGATATGAAGACTCTCAACTCTCTGACTACGTGGGCAAATCTCAAACATCGAGAAGTCTCAACAAAGGAAAATACCATTTGATCAACAACTAGAAACTTGTCTAAATGTCTTATGCCTTCATCCAGAAAGGAAATAGTAGCAAAAGTTATTTTCCTTATTTCAAGAAGCTCTGTTCAAGAAAGGAAAAGGCGAAAAAGGTAGAAAAAGCAAATTGAGGTCAGAGATAGGTCAGCGTTGCTGTACACCTACATCTGCACAAACTCTGCAATACACTATCAGAGGCGTGTACGTCAAGTATGAAGAAAAGCAGAAAGCACAACAGGACAAAAATGAAGTCTAACGTTATCATTTCTAAAGACTTCCTGTTGTAAAGGGATAAAAAGAAGAAGATGAAGAAAAGGAGAGAGAAGCTAAGCCAACTTACTGAAGAGGCAATTTCACTCTCGGAGAAAATATGTGAGTAAAATAGCTAGGTGTCAGAACAATATCTATATCTACACATCTACTATGCCCTATTTCACAGAAGCTATGAAGCTAACTCACAACGGGCAAAAGGAGAAGTCTAACGGGTCTTAATATCCCACCTCCTTACACTCACAAGAAGAGAAATGAAGAAAGAAGAAGAGAGAGAAATATAAACTTGCTGAAGACGAAGAAAATCTCTCAGGATGAAAGAGCTTATCTACAGGGTGTCAGAACCAAGTCATCTGCACACCTTATGTTAGCGCAAAAACCCTCTGAGATTTGGTTTTAATGACAACAAACTTGTTGATCAAAATTAATGTTTTCTGTTCTTGAAGTTACTGATGTTTTGTATGTGAGATCTTAGAAAGACAGGATTCTCATGAAGAATTCAGAAAGATCAGAATACTAGTGTTAAGAAACATCATACTTCAGAATCATTTATGGAGTATGGGCAAAAAGTTCTATATGCTGAAGGTAATTTCAGAAGAAGGCCTCAAAACATATCCTTTATCAGAAAGCCTTCAGAAGCTTTGAATGGAAGATAGCCTAAGTTGAGAGAGGTGCATATCAGAGTAAAGTCTCAGCTACAATCAGAAAGGGTCTCTACTAAGAATGCCAATCATCAAGTCAAGTCAAGAAGTGCTCAAACAGTGAATTAAGTTGCATCAAGAAGAACAATATTTGAAACTCAAGATGAGACGTAGACTCAAGCATAAGATGCTATCTCATGTTCAGATGCAAGCTCAGTCTAAAATTTAACTTAAGACCAATGCTCAAAGAAGAGACTCATCTACAAACTTAAAAGGAAGGATCAACAGTCAGATGCAAGATCTGCCAAGAGATGAGACTCTAACTTAGCTTTAGAAATCAAGAGATAAGATCAGAATAGAAGATGCCAAACCAAGAAGAGATTCAAAGTCAGCTTGAGACAAGCTCAAACTGTAAAGTCAGATTGAGACAAGCCCAAATTCATTGTAAGATCATATTCAGTCCAAGCATGACAAAGAAGAACTTTGAAATATGAAGCTGAGCAAAGATGAGATTCAAAGTCAGACTTAAGATGCAGACACAACAGAGATGCAGAATCAGACTTGAGATATAGAATCAACTTGAGATGCAGAATCAGACATGAGACGGTCTCAGATCAGATGTAGTCTCAAGATCAGACGCTGTCTCAAGTTCAGACGCAGAGATGCAGATGCAGACATGAGACAGTCTCAGATCAGATGCAGACATAAGAACCAGACTTGAGATGAAGAGATCAGATGCAGACTTGAGACGCAGACATGAGATGCAGACAGAGTCTCAGCAGCAAAAGCTAGTCAACGCAAGTACACTGTCACAGCAGAGACTGCACCAGAAAATACCTGAGCTCATGACAGAAAAGTGAAAGACAACTTCTCTCTCTTCCAACGGCTAGAAACGGTCATAAAACGACTAGTTTCATTGGAATAAAAGGCTGAGAGCAACAGTGAAGCAAAGTGAGAGACTATGCTGATTATTGAACATCAACCATATCTCATCACATCTCAAGTAACATCTCAAGTGCACGTCTCAACCTGTTTATACTCAGACCTAATCTCAACTTGAGATTCCTATTAGTCTCTATCCATCTCTCTTCTCTGATTGTAATATTGTCATTTCTTTTAGAAGAGAGTATTTCTAGCTAAGCCTACTGCCTATCCATACACTGTATGTTTGTAAGCTAGATTCATCACAACTACATATTCTTGTAACCTGTCTCATCTAAGATAGGAGTGTGCCTAGTCTTAGAGTGAGTTGTGAGCGTCCTGAAGAGGCTGTAAGAATACTTGTGGCTCAGCCAAGATAGGGAGTGCCTAGGCTTGGTGTGAGAGACGTCCTGAAGAGGCTGTAAGAATACTTGTGGCTTATCCAAGATAGGGAGTGCCTAGGCTTGGTGTGAGAGACGTCCTGAAGAGGCTGTAAGAATACTTGTAATTGATGGGTTGTCAATAGTGGAAATCTCACGTGTTGGGAGGACTGGACGTAGCCCAAGGTGTGGGTGAACCATGATAAGATCCCTGTGCCATCTCTCTTCCTTATCTCTTCATCTTGCTTTATACATATCTCATCTCAAATCTATAAACAACTAAGTAATTGCTTTGAAACATAACTGAATCTGATTTGAGATTTCAAGACGACTAGAACATAATTAAATCAACTAAAATTGAAACTGTCTATAACCTGTCTTAACTGAGACCCCAAGTCAGCAGACTTGAGATCACGTCTCAACTTTCAATTTCAGTGTGCAAACTTTAGGAACAAATTTTTTAAAGAGTCTCTATTCAACCCCCCTTCTAGAGACATTCAGCCAACTTCACCTTATCTGCTTAAGATAGAAGCTACCGAATGAGAAGTTATTTCACAACGGTTCTATGAGCTTAATCATTTCTTCTCAACGGTAAAATCAAGCAGTCTTCAAACGGCTATAATTCCAGAACATATAAAAAGCCTCAAGAAAAGTCTTTGAAGAAGCTAATACGTTGGCCAAAAATTCCCAATGATGCATCCATAAGGTGTCAACGAAAATGGGAAGCCATGAATTCCCAAACATCTATCTTTGAACCATGGCATTTTATCAAGCCCACCGAAGAAATTGGCCAAGCTCAATATATATCATATCAAGCCAACCTTTTGATCATACAGAGATGAATTAGGGCTTAGAATTATACACTTGTATCTCTGTTATTCCTTGTACTTAGAACTTCATCTTTGTATCCTGAGTGTCATACTCAGTTATCTCTTTGTACAAGTCTCTAAGGTTTAAGTTTCTCAGAAACTTAAACAAACTTTCATTGTAAACACAATAAGTGTCTGAGAGCCTAGAGAGGCTTGGTGGAAGAAATAATACTCTGGAAAGCCTGGAGAGGCTTGGTGGAAGAAATAATACTCTGGAGAGCCTGGAGAGGCTTGGTGGAAGAAAGAATACTCTGGTAGAGCCTGGAGAGTCTTGATAGAAAAGAATACTTGAGTAGAGCCTGGAGAGGCTTGATAGAAAAGAATACTTGAGTAGAGCCTGGAGAGGCTTGGTTGATAAAGAATACTTGTGTTAGAGCCTGGAGAGGCTTGACTGTAAAAGAATACTGCATGAGTTGCTTGGAGAGGCAGTTGAAATTAAAGAATACTTGGTACAGCTTGGAGAGGCTGGGTGAACAAAGAATACTGCATGAGTTTCCTGGAGAGGCAGTTGAAAACAAAGAATACTTGTTGTTAAGCCTGGAGAGGCTGGTATAAAGAATACTTGTAATCTTGCGGGATTAGTGAAAATCCAGTGGTGGTTTTCCCTGAGACTGGATGTAGGTCACTGGGTTAGTGGGTGAACCAGGATAAATTCTTTGTGTAAATTTCTCTCTACCCATAACTCTTTACATTCTGCTATTATCTGTTTATTTCTAACCAAAGAAGGGTTTGAAAATTGAATTTACAATTAACATAATAAAACTTCTTTCATTAACCAAATCAACTTTTAAATGGAGTACTTACTGAACCTTCTGAAGTGGGTTCAGCAGGTTACCTAATAACTCAGTTTTTTAGCAAGTTACTGAATCATTCGAATATTAGTGTGAAACATTTTGAACAACTTGTTTTATGTTTCAAAGTTATTATTTTTCAAAATCAGTGTTAATCAAGTTTCTGAAAATGATTTTATTGAACCCTCTGAAGTGATTTCAGAAAGCTCATCTGTTTTCATTAAAGTTCAGCAAGTCTCAGAAAAACTTATTTTCATAAGCTTCTGCATAACTCGGATAATCTTTATTATTTGCCAAATGAGTTTTTCACATTAACCTGCAATCTTCGGACCATCATGATGAAATTATGAAATCTGTTACATGTTGCATCTCATGTGTGTGACTCCCTACACTGCATGTTTTTATCACACTGACTTGGACGTTAGTCTCACCCCACAATGTGGGACATATATTCTGATATGGAGGGTCCCCGTCCTGATGCTTGATCGGGAGGTGAAAGCTGTTGGTTGGGTCCCATGTTGTCCCGATTATTTGGATTGTCATTATTTTGTATAGGCATACGATACTATGGTTTTGATGGGATAGGATAGTACATGTGGGACCTATGGACGCCTTTTATATCTCCAGGACACATGTATAGTCATATCCCATTGTGCCTAGTGGATTGATTATTTGTATTCTGAGCCTCTATTGGCAACAACTCTATCTTTATATTAATGTACTTGATTTTCCTACTTAAGTAACTACTGGATTACCTAAGCATTGTGATGTAATTGCATGTTGATATCAATAATGCGCGAAATAATTTCACAAATTTGAAAATAGTGCTCCCAACAAACATTATTTTTGAATTAAGAAATTAGGACGTTACATTCTCTCCAGGATTGAGTAAAATAGGATTAATTCAAACCATATTTCTTAATTGGAGGTAAAATGTCCCATTTATTTATTTTTTGGGTTGCGTCGCAACGCTTAAGCATTGGAACCCCAATGCTTCAACATTACCAACACTAAAGCCTTACCTTGTGAATGCTTGAACATTCACGCCTACACAAAAAAACATTAACATCTCTCTCTCTCTCTCTTTAATTACCCTATATTTCTACCTATTGTTAAACTTTTTTAATTATTTTACTTATTTCTCATAATCTTAAATTTAGGATGTTATACTTACCTTATTTTTAGGACTTTTATCCCATCGACAGTCAAATTCAATTGTTATTATTAATACGACATTACACTCCTCAATTCAAATTGAAATATTATAGTTATAAGCTATTAAAAAATTGATGTTACTTTCCTATCTCAAATCTACGTGATTTTATCATTCCTATTTTAAATTAAAACACTAAATTGAATTTTTCTTGTCACATAAAAAAATTGAATCATCATCTTTCTTGTTATTATTATATTAATAGTTAGTATATTTGTAACAATCATATTTGATTATAATATTAGTTATCAAATCTCTATGTTAATATCTATATTATTATATTATTATGAATTATAATATTTATAATAATTTTATTTTTATAACTATTGTCGTCATAATAGACTTTAAGTGTTAGAATTATAATTTTAAAATCCTGAATTTTGGGGAGTTACATTATGCTCATTCAAAACTGCTTGAAAATTGATTCTTACATTGATTGTTCTCACCATTCAATGTTATAATTGTGTTGCATGTAGTGATCAAATTGTTTACATCACTTCTCATTTAAATCTAATAAGATATCTATGTGGTACATTTATTATTTTTATTTTTATTTTTATTATTATTATTATTATTATTATTAAGAAGGTGGTCAGAACCATTTGTTTTTAATTTGGATTCTTAATGGGCTATAAAATGTAAAATATGACGCACGTCTCATATTAAATGACAAACCCTGTTAACTTCGACACTTTCATTACCAAAATGGCATTAGGTTTGTATAAAATAGAAATCATATCTCATAAACTATTATCATTGATTTATGGTATGAAAACAAATGGAGTGAACCACCAATTTCGTTCCCAATGTATTCTACTGACTTCGAATTCGTCCTTAACGTTACAATAATTCATTAAGTCATAGTGAACCTTGGGCTACATCCAGTCTCACACACCGTGAGATTTTCCACTAACTTATCCAAGTTGCAAGTATTCTTTGTTATCAATTGCCTCTTCAGGCAACACACCAAGTATTCTCCTTACAACGCCTCTCCAGGTTCCTAAGTATTCTTTTTCTAACAAGCCTCTTCAGGCTCTTAAGTATTCTTTCCTATCAAGCCTCTCCAGGCTCTATAACAAGTATTCTTTGCTACCAAGCCTCTTCACGCTCTTACAATTAGTATTCTTTTCCTTCAAGCCTCTTCAGGCTTCTTACAATCAGAATGAATACAAGTGATTTGAACTCAGAACATGAGTTATTTGTTCTGGGTGTACAATATAAAATAACAGTGATTTAACACTGGATATGAAAATTAATTCTTGTACAAAGAGATCAAACATAAGCAGACTTCTGACAACTTCTAGCTATTGCATATTGCGAACTTGAGCCAATCAGCTTCTCACCTCTAAACATAACAACTCTACAGTATGCTTTTCAGCAGCTCTTCATTTCTTCAGTTTTGCTGCACTCCTTTTAACTTAGTGCTTGCACCCTTCCTTTGGATTTTGCATTATTTCAACTTGAGCTCAATCTTGGTGTTTCTCTGATGCATATGTTGTAGATTTGCTACGCTGCGCATCTTCATGCATGCTTGTGCTTACTTTCTTTTGAATATTCATTCTTTCACACACGATCTCCTTTCTTCACTATCTTCATTAATAATCGTTTTCTTTCTGAGAGCACATAGCTCTAACTTGAAGAAGGACTTTGCTTACATCCACTTCAGATGAGATGTTTGTACTTGAAATGTTAATGCCTTCTCTAGTGAGTATTAGAAAATATTAACTCAGTTTATTTTAGGTTTGAATTTGTAACATCCTAAATTCCAACCATTTTCATAAATCAAATTGTTAAGGGAAGAGGTTATTACAAAAGGAATAGAGGAAACAGGGACTAAAATTGAAAATGGAAACTTAGGGCCTGTTTGGTTTGCATTTCCATTTCCTGTTTTCAATTCCTATTTTCATTCTGTTTTCTGTTTTCTGAAATTTTACAATGGAAAAACTGGAAATGCTGGAAACAGAATTTTTTTTGTTTCCAGCATTTCTAGTTTTTCCTTTGTAAAATTTCAGAAAACAGGAAACAGGAAATGAAAACTGGAAATGAAAATCCAAACCAAACAGACCCTTAGGATTCTGATATTCTCGCTCAAGCGAGAAGGCCTCGCTTGAGCGAGCATATCAGAAAAAAGAGAGAAAAATTATGTTCTGTCATCCTCGCTCAGGCGAGAAGGTCTCGCTTGAGCGAGGGACAGGGCTGTTAGGGATGGCTTTCTGTGATGGAATTGCTCTCAAGCGCAATTAGCACGCTCAAGCGCAATTCCATCCAGAATCAGGGGTTACTCTCTGACTTGTTCTCGCTCAAGCGAGAAGGCTCTCGCTTGAGCGAGACAAAGTCAAAGAGGATGAGGTTCTTTTCCTATGTAATTGCGCTCAAGTAAGTGGTGTCTCGCTTGAGCGAGAATACGCATCTGGTGGGAATATTCCTTCTAGCTCAAGCGAGTAAACTCTCGCTTGAGCGGGAGTGCGCAAACAACTTTAAATGCTGTTTTTTCTAGGAAATTTTTCACTTAGTGATTTTGCCCCTTTAGAGAGAAAAGGAGAGACGTAGAGAGAGAAGGAGGAAGAAGAGCTTGGTTGGAGGCCCTCACACCATTCAAAGAGCTTGGAATCATTATCCCTATCCCTCCATCCTTCCTATTTTCCTTTGCTTTAGTTGAGTGTGGTTCACCCACTCACTTTCATTCTTGACTGAGAACCCATGTATGCCCCCTATTCTTACTCCCCATGCTTACATTGCTTGATTGTGGTTGATTAAAGATAACTCTAAGGTTGATTGTTGGATTTATTGCTTTGTATGCTCATGTTGCTCTAACCCTAGGTTAGAAGATTTTGGATTTTTGCTTGATGGTTACATAATTATGATGAGACCTTAGAGAATTTATGCATTCATACTCATGCTCATGTACTCATTATCAACTTTTATGTCATTAACCCACTCATGTTTAAAAGAGAAGAGATTTGAGTCTTTAGATCTCATGTTTAATGGAAAAGAATTGGGTCTCTGGACCTCATGTTTAAGAGAGGAAAATCATGTTATGTTTTAAAATCTATCACAGTTAAGGGGTAAGGTCCTAGTGGTCTTCAAGGACGACGGTTCCTGTTAGTCTGAGCTTAGTCTAGCCTTCACAGATAAGAGGAAAGTCCCCTAGGGTGTTGGGTTAAACACTTCGCAGCTATCATGTATTTGTATATTTCAAGTTACTCATGCTTAATGCCTTATCACACTCACCGGGACACTAGTCTTATTATACGTTGTAGTTCATGTTTAGATATGCAGGGTTCCAGACCCGATGCTTGACTGGGACAAGGAAAGTTTTGTTTAGGCTTAGTGTGCCCACACCATTGATTTAGACTTTATTTTGTATAGGCTTTGACTGTATTCTTTTGATGGGATATTTTGGTACATGTGGAGCCCTAGAGGCCTATTCTATCATGTCAAGATGCATGTATGATTGTATCTCATTAAGCCTATAGATTTATGTTGTATTTTGATTTGAGCCGTGTTGGAATATGACTGGATATATTAAATGATATATTGTTGTTGAGCTTAAGTAACTATTGGATTACTTAAGCGATTGTTATGTGTTTGTATGCCGATACAAATAATGCGCGAAATAATTTCATAAATTCGGGGATTGTATCTCCAATGGACATGATTATTGAATTCATGAATTAGGACGTTACAGTATTCATCAAAACTTGAGACTCAACATTATATTTTTATGAAATATAATATTTATAATAATTTTATTTTATAACTATTGTCATCAGAATAGACTTTAAGTGTTAGAATTATAATTTTAAAATCCCGAATTTCGAGGTGATACGTTATGCTCATTCAAAACTGTTTGAAAAATGATTCTTTCATTGACTGTTCTCACCATTCAATGTTATAAATGTGTTGCATGTAGTGATGAAATTGTTTACACCATTTCTCATTTAAATCTAGTAAGATATCTGTGTGGTGCATTTATTAATAATAATAACAATAAGGTGGTCTGAACCATTTTCTTTTAATTTGAATTCTTAATAGGCTATAAAATGCAAAACATGACGCACGTCTCATATTAGACGACAAACCTCGTTAACTTGGACACTTTCTCTACCAAACTGACATCAAGTTTGTATAAAATAGAAACCATATCTCATAAACTCTTATCACTGATTTATGGTATGAAAACAAATGGAGCGAATCACCAATTTCGTCCGCAACGTATTCCATTGACATCAAATTCGTCCCTAGTCCCTAAAATATGTAAAAAAAATCATCATTTTAGTCCTT
Organism: Sesbania bispinosa; assembly: GCA_026901365.1. Classification (NCBI taxonomy): domain Eukaryota; kingdom Viridiplantae; phylum Streptophyta; class Magnoliopsida; order Fabales; family Fabaceae; genus Sesbania; species Sesbania bispinosa. Next base: position 338,399 of record QLOH01000045.1, on the reverse strand, counting down.
GTACATGGACTAAATTGTTTGATTAATGTAAGTATAGGGATTAAATTGATGATTATTTACATTGTTTATGGACTATTAATGAATTAATGTAACATTAGGGAGGAATTTGAAGTCAGTGGAATATGTTGGGGACGAAGTTGATGGTTTACTCAAAACAAATGTGTCAAGGTGCATTTGTATCGGTTACACATTCACATTGTAAACAATGGTGGTATACACCTCACACAGTTTAAATAAGGATTAAGGTAAAGATCGTGAGAGTTTAGATAGTTAAACATAAAGGAGTTAGGGAGAATAAATTCAGGAAATTTGATTTGAATTTGATATATCAAATGAGAAGGTTAACAAATATAGCTTCACCGGTATGAAAATGATCATGGGAAATGAAAATTGACAATATGTTGCCCAACCAGAGGAGTGGACATTCACCAACAGAGAATAAAAAGGCCAATTGATATTCGAAAGGATAATGTACATTAATAGAAAAAATGTGTAACCTTTACATTAACGTTTAATTAGTTACAAAGGAATTATTTACTTTTTTGTTCTTACTCTTTTTTCTCTCTCAATAGTTTTCGTATTTATTTCTATTTGCATAGCTTAAAGTAATTTGTCATGGATGTACGAATTAGTGAACTTTGTTTGATATCAATGAACAATATTTGGTTTTGATAGCTAAGGGATAAGTTCTTATACTAGATATACATGATCGATTAAAACAGGAACATAAACAAAAATTTAAAAGCATAGTATAATTTTGTAAGTGAAATTTTTTATTTATTTTGACTTTAATATAACATATGCTTTTACATTAGCAACTAACACACACTTCAAGAAGGTAATGACCATTTAATTTAGGTGTATTCACCAATAAAGTTAGATAGAGGTTTTGACACAACATGAATTGATTGTTGCTTATAATTTGTGAGATGTTTCATTCGAAAGTCTATAATGGTTGTTGTTTTGACAAAATGGTGATTTAAATGCAGCTGAAAGTTATTTATATAAAAATTATAATATATTTCATTTTTTTCCAGGCCTAAAATAAAATTGAGATGGTTTACAAATATTGCCTTATGATGATGATGTGTCCCTTTGAGGAGGAGGAAGTTAGTAATGTAGCTAGATTGAATTGGTGCCAACACCAAAAGCTGACATATTATTAGGCATGGAAATGGTAGTATTGGTGTTGGTGATGTTGCTGGGTTCACCTGCATCAACACTAACCTCACCGTCTTCAACTTCAACACTTCCATTGATTAAGAATGCGTTGTGGTACTCGATTTTCTTGAAAATTAATGACTTGACCATCACAAGACCTGCGGCCACAACCTTCCCTCCAACAACCCCACCGAACAATCGGCCTGGATAATCAGATAGTTGAATTGAAAAATTGGACAAAGGAGGGATGGAAGTAGAAGGTGGAAAATGACCACTCATGTAAGTACCAGTGGGAGAGACCATATTGAAGTGTCTTTGGAGACGACATAAAGGGTGGTGAAGGGTAACATCAGAAACATAACCAACCACACTCAACACTGAGATGCCGACACGATGGCGATGAGCGTAGCCGGTGAGGACATCGATAACATCGTGTCCTGCAGGAATTTCAATAATGATTTGTTTTAAGAGTTGGTTGTTGTCTGGTTTGATGGGGATGGGTGGCTTGGAATTATTCTCGGAGCTAAGTGGCCTCCCAATTGGTATCTTGGAGATGGAGGTTGTGGTCAAATTCTCCTTCTCCTTGATTTCATGCCCTACAGCAAAGGACGGTGGTGGTGGAGGTGGAATTAGCTCGCAATTGTTCTCATTGGAAAGGGAAATCATGTACCCCGAGCTGTTAGTGTTTGAGGTTGGGGAGAGAAAGGGTGCACGTCTATTTTCTTCCATTGTTGAGGGATGCCACAAAGGAGGAAAGTGATATTGTGCAGTGTTCTCCCTTACAAAGAAGATAATTTAAAGCAGGAGTCTTAAAAGTCAAAGAAGTGGGACCTACCTGCTCGAGATCTAAGTTGGATTATGATTTTTTTATCATTATTTTTTAGATGCCACTCTTTTAAAATGTATTTTTATATTATTTTTTTACTTATTCATTTTTATATTTTTTCATCCTATCATTTTTTATCATTATTTTTCACACACCAGTCCATTCGTCATGTGCTAAATAACATAAATTTATATTTTTAAGATAAGCATTCTACACGTCAGTTTTCCCTTTATCTTATGACACTCTTAATTATCTACTCTTTGTTCTCTTGTAATAAATTATTCTAAAACTATTAATTGTCATGTGATTTACATTGTTCCATAAAAAACCTATTACAGATAGAGATGGCATTGCGAGCCGGCTCGCCTTGCCACGGATCGGCCCGCAAAAAATAGTGTGGGGCGGGGTTGGCCCACTTTTAGAATATGGGCTATAAGTTGCAACCCGCCCCACATATGTGCGGACTAGAGGGCTTGCAGGTAGGTCTGCAAAAAAAAAAAAAATTGAAAAATATTTAATTAATTTTACAATTGTTCCTTTTTTTAAAATCATTTTTATATCAAAACTTAATTATAATGCCACTTTTAAATTTTATTTCACAATCCTAATATTAATATATTTATACAGAGGACATATAAATTTATAATTTATACATGATTCTTATGTAAAAAAAATAAATCTACATGATATGACAATTATAGGATGTTATAGTCACATAAAAATTGATTCCATACTTTATTAATCACTATGAAGTATGAAACACCCAAATAAATTTTCATTTTTAGTTACTTTAATATTATTTTGATAATTTTAATTTAAAAAATTGGCCTGCCCGCCCGCCTGCTTCTAGTTCGCAAAATTTGTGCGTTAAGCGGGGCGTGCCAAAGTGGGTTATGGGCTCAAAATCCTAACCCGTCCCGCGAAAAAATGCGTGTTGTGTGGGCCTGCCGACGGGCCTAGCCCATATTGCCACCGGTAATTATAGAAGGTTTTAAAACTTGTATATTTAATTTTATAGTCCTTAAAATTATTTAGAATTTTAAGTCTAGAAAAATTGTAAAAATAATCTTAATGTGAAGTCTTTCCTAGCACAACCCTACTTTCTAGATGTTAAAAATTAGTTTGCACAAGAGAGCAAACTGCGAACTATACCTCGCCATCTCCTCTACAATCATCACTAACTTCGCTTTTCGCCTATCATGTAAGTTGTTTGGTATTACCTCCAATCTTTGTTTTCTTCCCCTGCTAGCTCCTCTTCCCTATATTTCATTCACCTCCTTTGGAATATGCTTTCCTAAGTCACCTTTGTCAACAAGATTTTTTGCATGTGACTACCGTTATTTGGAATAGTTGACATTTCTGCCCTTACACATACTTCTCATTTTCCTTCTTCTGGTATACATAAACTCAACTAGAATTGGGATTTTTAATTTTTGCATTTTCTAGTTCTTTGAGTTTCAAAACTGGCTCTTCGACGTTTCCTTTATAACTTTCTTTGATATTTTTAGAATTCATGTATAAATCTGATCTTCCTACAGCTTCGATCTTGATCTTTGAATGTGATTCTGCGACGGTGAACGGCGAAGCTTGAACGAAAAAGGGTGGAGTACCTGCAAGGTCTCCGACGCTTAAGTCAGTGAGTGTCTGAGCAGAGTAACAGTACTTTAGAATGAAAGCGTACCTCAAAATGTCTCTGAGCCGAGGTATTTATAGAGGAAATGTGGCGGGAAAAACCGCTATTCAGTTATAACAGATCCCGTAATATCCGGTGAGACGCGCTCGTAAGATCGTGCATACACGCGCTGTGATAAATATCGGTTTCGTGTAAGGGGTTGGCGGCGTGCAATATCGTAACCAGTATGTCAGTTGTACTTAAAAGGTTATTCCGATTGAACATACAATTCCCTCGCATCCGATTATCCCAGCAGGTATGTCGCGAGCCTCATTATCTTGGACATGGCTTAACCACGTCGGATACAACTTTATTGTCGTCCAGAGGTCTTGGAGTATGTCGGTTGATGTCGGATTGGGGATGAGTGATAACACACCAGAACAAAATCCATAGGAAAAAAGGGGAGTTGATTAAAAAATCACAGCATTATTCTCATTCTACATAGCTTGAAATGTGTGTCTTGAAAGGTTATGTTAACTTGCCTCTAAAAGCTTGGTACACTGTTTTTAAAAGGATTTTCGCAAACTATTTCTTAAATGCATTTTTTGATTATACACTTAACCCATTCTTAAATAATAAGAGTTAGAAACAGAATAAAACTTTAAGAGGAGGGTTACGCTAAATATTTATATTGGGTAACACTTAACAACTATATGCTGAAACATCAACTAAGAAGTTAGTAGTTAAATAGAGTAAATTCAACTCATCCATCAAGATCTGGGATTATTAGAAAAATGTTCAAGTCTTACTACAACATTATACTCGGACTCTTGCAAGTAGAATTCACTTTTATTCATTAAAATTATGCAGCTAATATTTGACCTGATACTTTAAGGACCACAATTTCTAACTTTTAATGTTTTAATCACTGGCAGAAGCACTCTCAAATTTAGTGATATGTCTTTTTAATCGTTTCTTCTTTATTGTGCAAAATTTAGTCAATTGCTTATTGATGATATGTTCTTTATGGTTTTGAGCACTCTTACTTCAATAGCACAGGTAAAATTTGCTTTTTCATTTCAACAAGAGAGTTTGTTGGGCACTGATTGGAGAAATATCAAAGGACAAGTATTGGCATCTGGTAATGGTAGTAGGCAGCCTTCTCGGAAACAATTTGTAGACTCAAGTCCTAGTGATTCAAAAAGTACTGAGGCATCAACAAGCATGTCTGTGGATGAGCTCTGTGGTGTTGATTCTGCCTCATTGCCCTCCACCTCAAGGGCAGCAGAGGTAAGAATTAAGTCAAAGAAGTATGCCTTAAAATTTGTCTTATTAAATTAACATTATTTTGTTAGAACCGAGTTCCTACTACGTTACCATAAGTAATTTGTTGATAATAGATACTTAAGCATCTTATCTGCTTCCAGATTATTAGTAACTAACCTAGTAGCATTGGTTTCAGGTAACAGAATATGCAAGACATCCATCTGTAGCATCTTCAACATTAGTAGAATTAACTACTCGTCTTGATTTTTTTAAGGAAAGGCGTTCTCGGTTGATGGAACATCTTCATAACCTTGATTTGAATTATGGTTCCACAACTTCCCAAGACTTTGTTTATAAAGCATCATCACCATCATGGAGTTGACTGGCCAAATTGGTGATTCATAAAATCCATTGGGAAGAATTTTGGCTGACATGTTGTGTATATCCTTTGACTCATTGCATATATTTGTATCCTTTTGGTCCATGCACTGCTTCATTCTCTTTGTTCCTATTGAGTTTTCTTCTTTTCTTTCTCTTTTGGTAGTGAAAGGTCATTGGAGTTGAAATGAAAAAGCTTTCCTTTTTGAGGGTTTCTCTTTTTTAATCTTTTTGAATTCCTTTGTTTCTTTAGGGGAGGGGTGGAGTTTGTTGTAATTATATGTCATGTCAGTAGATGGGGGAATTTTTTTGTTGAACAAAACAACTACAATGAGGAAATTTTAGTATCGTTTTGGCAAATTCTTTGTACTTAGGGACATGCAATTGCCAGTATATGTCACCTATGTGGAAATTCTTTTCATGTGATTATTGTATATCTAGTAGGTTGTTTTTTATTTTAATAAATTTTTTCTTCAGTATAACGTTTAGCTTATGTATCACTTGAATCTTCAATTTCTTCTGTTGTTCCTCACCGTATCTTCCCAAAAATCACTTAAAAAAGGTAGAAAAAAAACTTGCATTTTAGGTGGAAATGAGTCTTTATATTGCTTCATTCTTTATGTTCATTTTTTATGGGGATCGTGGCTATCCAGAATTTTTTCTTTACCATTAATAAAAAAAAGGGTAAAACAATTTTTAGTCCAGGTAAATGGATTGAGTTTTGCTTTTAATCTTTGTAAATGTTTTTTTCATTTTACGTTCTTATAAATGTAAATTTACTAAAGGTAACCAGTTATCAATAACATGGTCATGACCACAATGAGTTGCTACATTCCCAGTACTCCATTGGGCCCTTTTATAAGATACGTTTTATAAATTTTTGGGATTCTTTTTATAAGGTACTTATAATTTTAAGAAAATATTTATTATCATTTTTCTAATTTGTCCTTATTAATTTTAATGTTTTTCCAACTGTCAAATAGTAGTGAAGTTAGTCAATAATATTAAAAAAGGTTAAAGTAGAAAGTTAATATGTATTTTAAAACTAATAAAATTAACTAACTTTAACCACTTTTATTACTATGTGTAATTTGGTTAAGTATGCCTGATGAAAGGGATTGGAGAGAGTATTCTCGAACACTTTAATCAGGGGTGGAGGTATGTTGGGACAAAGGGGGGCCAGATGGAATACAAGATTTTTATACCAAAGGATTGTGGCTTAGTTGGCAACGCATGGTAAAATGGCGGGGAGAGCTCCTAGTTCGACCTTCACTAATCATAGTCTAGAGGAAGGATTAGGAGCCTTAACTGTAACTAGCTCTCAAGAAGGAATGGAAGGGGATTATGTAGAGGAATTCAAACGAGATGTAGGTGATGTGTGTGGATTACACTTACCTGGAGTGTGACTGTTACGTGAGGTTCCTGGTCTATGAAACATCCTAAGGTTGTTTCTTATTCACCCTATTTATCAATAATCTTTATTTCTTATCTTTCTCCCTTTTTCTCTGTAACATCCCAAAATTAGGACCAAGAAAATATAGTGGAAGCCTCAGGTTGTGAATCCAACCAATAGAAGGAAGTTAGGCATAGAAGGAGAATTTAGGATTTCAAGAGTAAAATAAGAGAGAAGATCGAGAATTTATTTAGAGTTTAGAGTGTTAGAGGGAATTTAAGGGAGGAATCGAGAGTTAAGCTCCAAACACCCATTTTGAAGAGACTTAAGGGAAACCAAACTAAGATTCGAAAATGTAAACTATAGAGGTGAAGGAAAGAAGAGGGATAGACTTTGGTTAAGGAAATTGGGGTCAATTGATGATTTATATCATTGTTCACATGGTAGGTACCTCTTTGGGCTTCAATTAGAGTTGTTGCTTAATTTTGGATTTTAAGCCTAATGACCCATGTGCACTAATTTAATGATGTCTAGAGTTTTAGGTGTCCAATTTAGGTGATTCAAGTTGCATTAGAAAGATAAAATTTGAGGCTTCAGTTTGATATTCTACACGATATTCCGATCTCATTTCAAGCTTCAAACAGACTCATTCTCGCTCGAGCGTCCCTCGCCCGAGCGAGAATATCAGAAGAAACAGGGAAATTTACTCTTGATTTCTTGCCCAGGCTCGCCCGAGCGAGAGTGAGCGAGAAAACATAGTTAGAATGAGGCTCTCTGGAGTGGAAATTTCGCCCGATCTCGCTCGAGCGAGCCTGAGCGAGATGATAGGGTCCCTTAAAAACACGTTTAGGGCTTTTCTTTCCCATTTTCTTCCATCCCTTCACTTCAAGAGAGTGAGAGAGAGAGAGAACCCTAGAGAGAGAAATGAGCTTTTGGGAACTTAGAGAAGGAAGAGGAAGAAGAGCAAGGAGCTTGGTTGAATCCTCAAGTCACTAGAGAAACTTGGGATCATCACTCTCCATCTCTCCATCATCTCAATTCTTGCTCTTTGAGGTGAGTGTGGTTCAGCCACTCACTTTCCATCACGTGTGAAGTTCCATAATGATCCCTAATCTCCTTCCCCTTCCTAATCTACTTGCTTGTGCTTGATTGAAGTTAATCTAGGGTTTATGTGTGTATTGGTTTGGATTGCTTGAGTATTGGCTTAACCCTAGATTGTAGAGGTTAGGGTTTTCTTGATAGTGTTGATTATGAAGTTTTGAATGTCATGAAATCATCATTTAACATATGTAACATGTATACACGCCATGAACTTGTTGAGTCTCAGAATTAATTTAAGTATTTAAATTAAGCTTAAGACTCATTATCCTTAGGTTTTAATGAATAACAAATTAGACTAGAATATAAGAAATATCAGACTAGACTATAAGAAAATAGGTTCTTCTGAGAAAGGTATTCTTCTGTATTGTGTTTCAGGTAATATGTTGAACCAAAGAAAAAGACTTATCTGAAGAAAGAAGAAGCATATCCGAGCAAGTGGAAATGAAGAAAGGAATCACGCAGAAGCAACCTACTGAAGAACTGCAAGAAGAATTAAGAAGAAGAAGAACAGTTGAAGCTAAGGTACAACATACTGTAAAGGAGAAAAACATTGAAGCAACTCTCTGAAAACGACCAACCTACTGAACCGAAGAAGAAGTCAAGAAGTAGAAGAAGAAGCAACAGGCTAGAAAGAAAAGCATTACATCAAACTATCTTAAGAATAAAGCTATCTGAAAACATCAAGAACAAAGAACATTCAACACGCTGAAGTGTCCAAATCTGATGAAATGATCAAACATGCTGAATTGTTCAACCTACAAAAGTTAGACACAATGCTCATAGGAAGATCACCAAGAACAAGGGAGAACAACGTAGCAACCATATGAAGAATGAAGATTAAAAGAAGAATCAATTTATACTAGAGCAACTCAACCTTCTGAAAGTATGTGTATACTCTATGAACGCAGTAACATGGCATTTCAAACTCTCTGAAGAAGAAGAATACAGACACGACATATAACATTCTGAAGATATGAAGACTCTCAACTCTCTGACTACGTGGGCAAATCTCAATCATCGAGAAGTCTCAACAAAGGCAAAGACCATTTGATCAACAACTAGAAAATTGTCTAAATGTCTTATGCCTTCATCCAGAAAGGAAATAGTAGCAAAAGTTATTTTCCTTATTTCAAGAAGCTCTGTTCAAGAAAGGAAAAGGCGAAAAAGGTAGAAAAGCAAATAGAGGTCAGAGATAGGTCAGCGTTGTTGTACACCTACATCTGCACAAACTCTGCAATACGCTATTAGAGGCATGTACGTTAAGTAAGAAGAAAGCAGAAAGCACAACAGGACAAAAATGAAGTCTAACGTTATCATTTCTAAAGACTTCCTGTTGTAGAGGGATAAAAAGAAGAAGATGAAGAAAAGGAGAGAGAAGCTAAGCCGACTTACTGAAGAGGCAATTTCACTCTCGGAGAAAATATATGAGTAAAATAGGTAGGTGTCAGAACAATATCTATATCTACACACCTACTATGCCCTATTTCACAGAAGCTATGAAACTAACTCACAACGGGCAAAAGGAGAAGTCTAACGGGTCTTAATATCCTACATCCTTACACTCACAAGAAGAGAAATGAAGAAAGAAGAAGAGAGAGAAATATAAACTTGCTGAAGACGAAGAAAATCTCTCAGGATAAAAGAGCTTATCTACAGGGTGTCAGAACCAAGTCATCTGCACACCTTATGTTAGCGCAAAAACCCTCTGAGATTTGGTTTTAATGACAACAAACTTGTTGATCAAAATTAATGTTTTCTGTTCTTGAAGTTACTGATGTTTTGTATGTGAGATCTTAGAAAGACAGGATTCTCATGAAGAATTCAGAAAGATCAGAATACTAGTGTTAAGAAACATCATACTTCAGAATCATTTATGGAGTATGGGCAAAAAGTTCTATATGCTGAAGGTAATTTCAGAAGAAGGCCTCAAAACATATCCTTTATCAGAAAGCCTTCAGAAGCTTTGAATGGAAGATAGCCTAAGTTGAGAGAGGTGCATATCAGAGTAAAGTCTCAGCTACAATCAGAAAGGGTCTCTACTAAGAATGCCAATCATCAAGTCAAGTCAAGAAGAGCTCAAACAGTGAATTAAGTTGCATCAAGAAGAACAATATTTGAAACTCAAGATGAGACGTAGACTCAAGCATAAGATGCTATCTCATGTTCAGATGCAAGCTCAGTCTAAAATTTAGCTTAAGACCAATGCTCAAAGAAGAGACTCATCTACAAACTTAAAAGGAAGGATCAACAGTCAGATGCAAGATCTGCCAAGAGATGAGACTCTAACTTAGCTTTAGAAATCAAGAGATAAGATCAGAATAGAAGATGCCAAACCAAGAAGAGATTCAAAGTCAGCTTGAGACAAGCTCAAACTGTAAAGTCAGATTGAGACAAGCCCAAATTCATTGTAAGATCATATTCAGTCCAAGCATGACAAAGAAGAACTTTGAAATATGAAGCTGAGCAAAGATGAGATTCAAAGTCAGACTTAAGATGCAGACTCAACAGAGATGCAGAATCAGACTTGAGATATAGAATCGACTTGAGATGCAGAATCAGACATGAGACGGTCTCAGATCAGATGTAGTCTCAAGATCAGACGCAGTCTCAAGTTCAGATGCAGAGATGCCGATGCAGACATGAGACAGTCTCAGATCAGATGCAGACATAAGACCCAGACTTGAGATGAAGAGATCAGATGCAGACTTGAGACGCAGACATGAGATGCAGACAGAGTCTCAGCAGCAAAAGCTAGTCAACGCAAGTACACTGTCATAGCAGAGACTGCACCAGAAAGTACCTGAGCTCATGACAGAAAAGTGAAAGACAACTTCTCTCTCTTCCAACGGCTAGAAACGGTCATAAAACGACTAGTTTTCATTGGAATAAAAGGCTGAGAGCAACAGTGAAGCAAAGTGAGAGACTACGCTGATTATTGAACATCAACCATATCTCATCACATCTCAAGTAATATCTCAAGTGCACGTCTCAACCTGTTTATACTCAGACCTAATCTAAACTTGAGATTCCTATTAGTCTCTATCCATCTCTCTTCTCTGATTGTAATATTGTCATTTCTTTTAGAAGAGAGTATTTCTAGCTAAGCCTACTGCCTATCCATACACTGTATGTTTGTAAGCTAGATTCATCACAACTACATATTCTTGTAACCTGTCTCATCTAAGATAGGAGTGTGCCTAGTCTTAGAGTGAGTTGTGAGCGTCCTGAAGAGGCTGTAAGAATACTTGTGGCTCAGCCAAGATAGGGAGTGCCTAGGCTTGGTGTGAGAGACGTCCTGAAGAGGCTGTAAGAATACTTGTGGCTTATCCAAGATAGGGAGTGCCTAGGCTTGGTGTGAGAGACGTACTGAAGAGGCTGTAAGAATACTTGTAATTGACGGGTTGTAATTAGTGGAAATCTCACGTGTTGTGAGGACTGGACGTAGCCCAAGGTGTGGGTGAACCATGATAAGATCCCTGTGCCATCTCTCTTCCTTATCTCTTCATCTTGCTTTATACATATCTCATCTCAAATCTACAAACAACTAAGTAATTGCTTTGGTACATAACTGAATCTGATTTGAGATTTCAAGACCACTAGAACGTAATTAAATCAACTCAAATTGAAACTGTTTATAACCTGTCTTAACTGAGACCCCAAGTCAGCAAACTTGAGATCACGTCTCAACTTTCAATTTCAGTGTGCAAACTTCAGGAACAAATTTTTTAAAGAGTCTCTATTCAACCCCCCTTCTAGAGACATTCAGCCAACTTCACCTTATCTGCTTAAGACAGAAGCTACCGAATGAGAAGTTATTTCACAACGGTTCTATGAGCTTAATCATTTCTTCTCAACGGTAAAATCAAGCAGTCTTCAAACGGCTATAATTCCAGAACATATAAAAAGCCTCAAGAAAAGTCTTTGAAGAAGCTAATACGTTGGCCAAAAATTCCCAATGATGCATCCATAAGGTGTCAACGAAAATGGGAAGCCATGAATTCCCAAACATCTATCTTTGAACCATGGCATTTTATCAAGCCCACAGAAGAAATTGGCCAAGCTCAATATAGATCATATCAAGCCAACCTTTTGATCATAAAGAGATGAATTAGGGCTTAGAATTATACACTTGTATCTCTGTTATTCCTTGTACTTAGAACTTCATCTTTGTATCCTGAGTGTCATACTCAGTTATCTCTTTGTACAAGTCTCTAAGGTTTAAGTTTCTCAGAAACTTAAACAAACTTTCATTGTAAACACAATAAGTGTCTGAGAGCCTAGAGAGGCTTGGTGGAAGAAATAATACTCTGGAAAGCCTGGAGAGGCTTGGTGGAAGAAATAATACTCTGGAGAGCCTGGAGAGGCTTGGTGGAAGAAAGAATACTCTGGTAGAGCCTGGAGAGTCTTGATAGAAAAGAATACTTGAGTAGAGCCTGGAGAGGCTTGATAGAAAAGAATACTTGAGTAGAGCCAGGAGAGGCTTGGTTGATAAGAATACTTGTGTTAGAGCCTGGAGAGGCTTGACTGTAAAAGAATACTGCATGAGTTGCCTGGAGAGGCAGTTGAAAACAAAGAATACTTGGTACAGCCTGGAGAGGCTGGGTGAACAAAGAATACTGCATGAGTTGCCAGGAGACGCAGTTGAAAACAAAGAATACTTGTTGTTAAGCCTGGAGAGGCTGGTATAAAGAATACTTGTAATCTTGCGGGATTAGTGAAAATCCAGTGGTGGTTTTCCCTGGGACTGGATGTAGCTCACTGGGTTAGTGGGTGAACCAGGATAAATTCTTTGTGTAAATTTCTCTCTACCCATAACTCTTTACATTCTGCTATTATCTGTTTATTTCTAACCAAGGAAGGGTTTGAAAATTGAATTTACAATTAACATAATAAAACTTTTTTCATTAACCAAATCAACTTTTAAATGGAGTACTTACTGAACCTTCTGAAGTGGGTTCAGCAGGTTACCTAATAACTCAGTTTTTCAGCAAGTTACTGAATCATTCGAATATTAGTGTAAAACATTTTTGAACAACTTGTTTTATGTTTCGAAGTTATTATTTTTCAAAATCAGTGTTAATCAAGTTTCTGAAAATGATTTTATTGAACCCTCTGAAGTGATTTCAGAAAGCTCATCTGTTTTCATTAAAGTTCAGCAAGTCTCAGAAAAACTTATTTTCATAAGCTTCTGCATAACTCGGATAATCTTTATTATTTGCCAAATGAGTTTTTCACATTAACCTGCAATCTTCGGACCATCATGATGAAATTATGAAATCTGTTACCTGTTGCATCTCATGTGTGTGACTCCCTACACTGCATGTTTTTATCACACTGACTTGGACGTTAGTCTCACTCCACAATGTGGGACATATATTCTGATATGGAGGGTCCCCGTCCAGATGCTTGATCGGGAGGTGAGAGCTGTTGGTTGGGTCCCATGTTGTCCCGATTATTTGGATTGTCATTATTTTGTATAGGCATACGATGCTATGGTTTTGATGGGATAGGATAGTACATGTGGGACCTATGGACGCCTTTTATATCTCCAGGACACATGTATAGTCATATTCCATTGTGCCTAGTGGATTGATGATTTGTATTCTGAGCCTCTATTGGCAACAACTCTATCTTTATATTAATGTACTTGATTTTCCTACTTAAGTAACTACTGGATTACCTAAGCGTTGTGATGTAATTGCATGTTGATATCAATAATGCGCGAAATAATTTCACGAATTTGAAAATAGTGCTCCCAACAAACATTATTTTTGAATTAAGAAATTATGACGTTACATTCTCTCCAGGATTGAGTAAAATAGGATTAATTCAAACCATATTTCTTAATTGGAGGTAAATGTCCCATTATTTATGTTTTGGGTTGCGTCGCAACGCTTAAGCATTGGAACCCCAATGCTTCAACATTACCAACACTAAAGCCTTACCTTGTGAATGCTTGAACATTCACGCCTACAAAAAAAAACGTTAACATCTCTCTCTCCTTAATTACCCTATATTTCTACCTATTGTTAAACTTTTTTACTTATTTTACTTATTTCTCATAATCTTAAATTTAAGATGTTATACTTACCTTATTTTTAGGACTTTTATCCCATCGACAGTCAAATTCAATTGTTATTATTAATACGACATTACACTCCTCAATTCAAATTGAAATATTATAGTTATAAGTTATTAAAAAATTGATGTTACTTTCCTATCTCAAATCTACGTGATTTTATCATTCCTATTTTAAATTAAAACACTAAATTGAATTTTTCTTGTCACACAAAAAAATTGAATCATCATCTTTCTTGTTATTATTATATTAATAGTTATTATATTTATAACAATCATATTTGATTATAATATTAGTTATCAAATCTCTATGTTAATATCTATATTATTATATTATTATGAATTATAATATTTAGAATAATTTTATTTTTATAACTATTGTCATCATAATAGACTTTAAGTGTTAGAATTATAATTTTAAAATCCTGAATTTTGGGGAGTTACATTATGCTCATTCAAAACTGCTTGAAAATTGATTCTTACATTGATTGTTCTCACCATTCAATGTTATAATTGTGTTGCATGTAGTGATCAAATTGTTTACATCACTTCTCATTTAAATCTAATAAGATATCTATGTGGTACATTTATTATTTTTATTTTTATTATTATATTATTATTATTAAGAAGGTGGTCAGAACCATTTGTTTTTAATTTGGATTCTTAATGGGCTATAAAATGCAAAATATGACGCACGTCTCATATTAAATGACAAACCCTGTTAACTTCGACACTTTCATTACAAAAATGGCATTAGGTTTGTATAAAATAGAAATCATATCTCATAAACTATTATCATTGATTTATGGTATGAAAACAAATGGAGTGAACCACCAATTTCGTTCCCAATGTATTCTACTGACTTCGAATTCGTCCTTAACGTTACAATAATTCATTAAGTCATAGTGAACCTTGGGCTACATCCAGTCTCACACACTGTGAGATTTTCCACTAACTTATCCAAGTTGCAAGTATTCTTTGTTATCAATTGCCTCTTCAGGGAACACACCAAGTATTCTCCTTACAAAGCCTCTCCAGGTTCCTAAGTATTCTTTTTCTAACAAGCCTCTTCAGGCTCTTAAGTATTCTTTCCTATCAAGCCTCTCCAGGCTCTATAACAAGTATTCGTTGCTACCAAGCCTCTTCAGGCTCTTACAATTAGTATTCTTTTCCTTCAAGCCTCTTCAGGCTTCTTACAATCAGAATGAATACAAGTGATTTGAACTCAGAACATGAGTTATTTGTTCTGGGTGTACAATATAAAATAACAGTGATTTAACACTGCATATGAAAATTAATTCTTGTACAAAGAGATCAAACATAAGCAGACTTTTGACAGCTTCTAGCTATTGCATATTGCGAACTTGAGCCAATCAGCTTCTCACCTCTAAACATAACAACTCTACAGTATGATTTTCAAACAGCTCTTTATTTCTTCAGTTTTGCTGCACTCCTTTTAACTTAGTGCTTGCACCCTTCCTTTGGATTTTTCATTATTTCAACTTGAGCTCAATCTTGGTGCTTCTCTGATGCATATGTTGTAGATTTGCTACGCTGCGCATCTTCATGCATGCTTGTGCTTACTTATTTTGAATATTCATTCTTTCACACACGATCTCCTTTCTTCACTATCTTCATTAATAATCGTTTTCTTTCTGAGAGCACATAGCTCTAACTTGAAGAAGGACTTTGCTTGCATCCACTTCAGATGAGATGTTTGTACTTGAAATGTTAATGCATTCACTAGTGAGTCTTAGAAGATATTAACTCAGTTTATTTTAGGTTTGAATTTGTAACATCCTAAACTCCAACCATTTTCATAAATCAAATTGTTAAGGGAAGAGGTTATTACAAAAGGAATAGAGGAAAAAGGGACTAAAATTGAAAAATGGAAACTTAGGGCCTGTTTGGTTTGCATTTCCATTTCCTGTTTTCATTTCCTATTTTCATTCTATTTTCTGTTCTCTGAAATTTTACAAAGGAAAAACTGGAAATGCTGGAAACAGAATTTTTTTGTTTCCAGCATTTCCAGTTTTTCCTTTGTAAAATTTCAGAAAACAGGAAACAGGAAATGAAAACTGGAAATGAAAATCCAAACCAAACAGACCCTTAGGATTCTGATATTCTCGCTCAAGCGAGAAGGCCTTGATTGAGCGAGCATATCAGAAAAAGGGAGAAAAATTATGTTCTGTCATCCTCGCTCAGGCGAGAAGGTCTCACTTGAGCGAGGGACAGGGCTGTTAGGGATGGCTTTCTGTGATGGAATTGCTCTGAAGCGCAATTAGGCACGCTCAAGCGCAACTCCATCCAGAATCAGGGGTTACTCTCTGACTTGTTCTCGCTAAAGCGAGAAGGCTCTCGCTTGAGCGAGACAAAGTCAAAGAGGATGAGGTTCTTTTCCTATGTAATTGCGCTCAAGTAAGTGGTGTCTCGCTTGAGCGAGAATGCGCATCTGGTGGGAATATTCCTTCTAGCTCAAGCGAGTAAACTCTCGCTTGAGCGGGAGTGCGCGGACAACTTTAAATGCTGTTTTTTCTATGAAATTTATCACTTGGTGATTTGCCCCTTTAGAGAGAAAAAGAGAGACGTAGAGAGAGAAAAAGAGAGAAGGAAGAAGAAGAGCTTGGTTGGAGGCCCTCACCACCATTCAAAGAGCTCGAAATCACATCATCCCTATCCTTCCATCCTTCCTATTTTCCTTTGCTTTAGGAGAGTGTGGTTCACCCACTCACTTCATTCTTGACTGAGAACCATGTATGCCCCCTATTCTTACTTCCCCATGCTTACATTGCTTGATTGTGGTTGATTAAAGACAACTCTAAGGTTGATTGTTGGATTTATTACTTTGTATGCTCTTGTTGCTCTAACCCTAGGTTAGAAGATATTGGGATTTTGTGCTTGATGGTTACATAATTATGATGAGACCTTAGAGAAATTATGCATTCATACTCATGCTCATGTCCTCATTATCAACTTTTATGTCATTAACCCACTCATGTTTAAAAGAGAAGAGATTTGGGTCTTTGGATCTCATGTTTAATGAAAAGAATTGGGTCTCTGGACCTCATGTTTTAGAGAGGAAAATCATGTTATGTTTTAAAATCTATCACAGGTAAGGGGTAAGGTCCTAGTGGCCTTCAAGGACGACGGTTCCTGTTAGTCTGAGCTTAGTCTAGCCTTCACAGATAAGAGGAAAGTCCCCTAGGTGTGTTGGGTTAAACACTTCACAGCTATCATGTATTTGTATATTTCAAGCTACTCATCCTTAACGCCTTAATTGATTGTTGCATCTCATTTTCCTGTTTTTCTCACACTCACTGGGAACGCTAGTCTCATTATACGTTGTGGTTCATGTTTAGATATGCAGGATTCCAGACCGGATGCTTGACTGGGACAAGGAAAGTTATGTTTAGGCTTAGTGTGCCCACACCATTGATTTAGACTTATTTTGTATAGGCTTTGACTGTATTCTTTTGATGGAATATTTTGGTACATGTGGAGCCCTAGAGGCCTATTCTATCATGTCAGGACTCATGTATGATTGTATCTCATTAAGCCTATAGATTTATGTTGTATTTTGATTTGAGCCGTGTTGGAATATGACTGGATATATTAAATGATATATTGTTTGTTGAGCTTAAGTAACTATTGGATTACTTAAGCGATTGTTATGTGTTTGTATGCCGATACCAATAATGCGCGAAATAATTTCATAAATTCGGAGATTGTATCTCCAATGGACATGATTCTTGAATTCATGAATTAGGACGTTACAGTATTCATCAAAACTTGAGACTCAGCATTATATTTTATGAAATATAATATTTATAATAATTTTATTTTATAACTATTGTCATCATAATAGACTTTAAAGGTTAGGAATTATAATTTTAAAATCCTGAATTTTGAGGTGTTACTTTATGCTCATTCAAAACTGTTTGAAAAAATGATTCTTTCATTGACTGTTCTCCACCATTCAATGTTATAAATGTGTTGCATGTAGTGATCAAATTGTTTACATCATTTCTCATTTAAATCTAGTAAGATATCTGTGTGGTGCATTTATTAATAATAAGTAACAATAAGGTGGTCTAAACCATTTTTTTTAATTTGAATTCTTAATAGGCTATAAAATGCAAAACATGACGCACGTCTCATATTAGACGACAAACCTCGTTAACTTGGACACTTTATCTACCAAACTGACATCAAGTTTGTATAAAATAGAAACCATATCTCATAAACTCTTATCACTGATTTATGGAATGAAAACAAATGGAGCGAATCACCAATTTCGTCCGCAACGTATTCCATTGACTTCAAATTCATCCCTAGTCCCTAAAATATGTAAAAAAATCATCATTTTAGTCCCTTGTCTATGGACTAAATTGTTTGATTAATGTAAGTATAGGGATTAAATTGATGATTATTACATTGTTTATGGATAATTAATGAATTAATGTATCATTAGGGAGGAATTTGAAGTCAGTGGAATATGTTGGGGACGAAGTTGATGGTTTAACTCAAAACCAAATGTGTCAAGGTGCATTTGTATCGGTTACACATTCACATTGTAAACAAATGGTGGTATACACCTCACACAGTTTAAATAAGGATTAAGGTAAAGATCGTGAGAGTTTAGATAATTAAACATAAAGGAGTTAGGAGAGAATAAATTCAGGAAATTTGATTTGAATTTGATATATCCAATGAGAAGGTTAACAATATAGCTTCACCGGTATGAAAATGATCATGGGGAAATGAAAATTGACAATATGTTGCCCAACCAGAGGAGTGGACATTCACCAACAGAGAATAAAAAGGCCAATTGATATTCGAAAGGATAATGTACATTAATAGAAAAAAATTGTAACCTTTACATTAACGTTTAATTAGTTACAAAGGAATTATTTACTTTTTTGTTCTTACTCTTTTTTCTCTCTCAATAGTTTTCGTATTTATTTCTATTTGCATAGCTTAAAAGTAATTTGTCATGGATGTACGAATTAGTGAACTTTGTTTGATATCAATGAACAATATTTGGTTTTGATAGCTAAGGGATAAGTTCTTATACTAGATATACATGATCGATTAAAACAGGAACATAAACAAAAATTTAAAAGCATAGTATAATTTTGTAAGTGAAATTTTTTATTTATTTTGGACTTTAATATAACATATGCTTTACATAGCAACTAACACACACTTCAATAAGGTAATGACCATTAATTTAGGTGTATTCGACAATAAGTTAGATAGAGGTTTTGACACAACATGAATTGATTGTTGCTTATAATTTGTGAGATGTTTCATTCGAAAGTCTATAATGGTTGTTGTTTGAAGAAATGGTGATTTAAATGCAGCTGAAAGTTATTTATATAAAAATTATAATATATTTCATTTTTTTCCAGGCCTAAAATAAAATTGAGATGGTTTACAAATATTGCCTTATGATGATGATGTGTCCCTTTGAGGAGGAGGAAGTTAGTAATGTAGCTAGATTGAATTGGTGCCAACACCAAAAGCTGACAATATTATTGGGCATGGAAATGGTAGTATTGGTGTTGGTGATGTTGCTGGGTTCACCTGCATCAACACTAACCTCACCGTCTTCAACTTCAACACTTCCATTGATTAAGAACGGCGTTGTGGTACTCGATTTTCTTGAAAATTAATGCCTTGAGCCATCTCAAGACCTGCGACCACAACCTTCCCTCAACAACCCCACCGAAACATCAGCCTGGATAATCAAATAGTTGAATTGAAAAATTGGACAAAGGAGGGATGGAAGTAGAAGGTGGAAAAATGATCACTCATGTAAGTACCAGTGAGAGAGACCATATTGAAGTGTCCTTGGAGACGACATAAAGGGTGGTGAAGGGTAACATCAGATACATAACCAACCACACTCAACACCGAGATGCCGACACGATGGCGATGAGCGTACCCGGTGAGGACATCGATAACATCGGTCCTGCAGGAATTTCAATATGATTTGTTTAAGAGTTGGTTGTTGTCTGGTTTGATGGGGATGGTGGCTTGGAATTTCTCGGAGCTAAGTGGCCTCCCAATTGGTATCTTGGAGATAGAGGTTGTGGTCAAAATTCTCCTTCTCTTTGATTTCATGCCCTATAGCAAAGGACGGTGGTGGTGGTTGGTGGTGGTGAGGTGGAATTAGCTCGCAATTGTTCTCATTGGAAGGGAAATCATGTACCCCGAGCTGTTAGTGTTTGAGGTTGGGGAGAGAAAGGGTGCACGTCTATTTTCTTCCATTGTTGAGGGATGCCACAAAGGAGGAAAGTGATATTGTGCAGTGTTCTCCCTTACAATGAAGATAATTTAAAGCAGGAGTCTTAAAAGTCAAAGAAGTGGGACCTACCTGCTCGAGATCTAAGTTGGACTATGATTTTTTTATCATTATTTTTTAGATGCCACTCTTTTAAAATGTATTTTTATATTATTTTTTACTTATTCATTTTATATTTTTTCATCCTATCATTTTTTATCATTATTTTTCAACACACCAGTCCATTCGTCATGTGCTAAATAACATAAATTTATATTTTTAAGATAAGCATTCTACACGTCAGTTTTCCCTTTATCTTATGACACTCTTAATTATCTACTCTTTGTTCTCTTGTAATAAATTATTCTAAACTATTAATTGTCATGTGATTTATATTGTTCCATAAAAAACCTATTACAGATAGAGATGGCATTGCGAGCCGGCTCGCCTTGGCACGGATCGGCCCGCAAAAAATAGTGTGGGGCGGGGTTGGCCCACTTTTAGAATATGGGCTATAAGTTGCAACCCGCCCCACATATGTGCGGACTCGAGGGCTTGCAGGTAGGTCTGCAAAAAAAAAAAAAAAAATTGAAAAATATTTAATTAATTTTACAATTGTTCCTTTTTTTAAAATCATTTTTATATCAAAACTTAATTATAATGCCACTTTTAAATTTTATTTCACAATCCTAATATTAATATATTTATACGGAGGACATACAAATTTATAATTTATACATGATTCTTATTTTAAAAAAATAAATCTACATGATATGACAATTATAGCATGTTATAGTCACATAAAAATTGATTCCATACTTTATTAATCACTATGAAGTATGAAACACCCAAATAAATTTTCATTTTTAGTTACTTTAATATTATTTTGATAATTTTAATTTAAAAAATTGGCCTGCTCGCCCGCCCTGCTTCTAGTTCGCAAAATTGTGGGTTAAGCGGGGCGTGCCAAAGTGGGTTATGGGCTCAAAATCCTAGCCCGTCCCGCGAAAAAATGCGTGTTGTGTGGGCCTGCCGACGGGCCTAGCCCATATTGCCACCGGTAATTATAGAAGGTTTTAAAACTTGTATATTTAATTTTATAGTCCTTAAAATTATTTAGAATTTTAAGTCTAGAAAAATTGTAAAAAATAATCTTAATGTGAAGTCTTTCCTAGCACAACCCTACTTTCTAGATGTTAACAATTAGTTTGCACAAGAGAGCAAACTGCGAACTATACCTCGCCACCTCCTCTACAATCATCACTAACTTCGCTTTTCGCCTATCATGTAAGTTGTTTGGTATTACCTCCAATCTTTGTTTTCTTCCCCTGCGAGCTCCTCTTCCCTATATTTCATTCACCTCCTTTGGAATATGCTTTCCTAAGCCACCCTTGTCAACAAGATTTTATGCATGTGACTACCGTTATTTGGAATAGTTGACATTTCTGCCCTTACACGTACTTCTCATTTTCCTTCTTCTGGTATACATAAACTCAACTAGAATTGGGGATTTGTAATTTTTGCATTTTCTAGTTCTTTGGGGTTTCAAAACTGCTCTTCGACGTTTCCTTTATAACTTTCTTTGATATTTTTAGAATTCATGTATAAATCTGATCTTCCATGCAGCTTCGATCTTGATCTTTGAATGTGATTCTGCGACGGTGAACGACGGAGCTTGAACGGAAAAGGGTGGAGTCCTGCAGGTCTCCGACGCTTAAGTCAGTGAGTGGGTCTGAGCAGAGTAACAGTACTTTAGAATGAAAGCGTACCTCAAAATGTCTTTGAGTCCGAGGTATTATAGAGGAAATGTGGCGGGAAAAACCGTTATTCAGTTATAACAGATCCCGTAATATCCGGTGAGACGCGCTCGTAAGATCGTGCATACACGCGCTATGTGATAAATATCGGTTTCGTGTAAGGGGTTGTGCGGTGGTGCAATATCGTAACCAGTATGTTCAGTTGTACTTAAAAGGTTATTCCGATTGAACATACAATTCCCTCGCATCCGATTATCCCAGCAGGTATGTCGCGAGCCTCATTATCTCGGACATGGCTTAACCACGTCGGATACGACTTTATTGTCGTCCAGAGGTCTCGGAGTATGTCGGTTGATGTCGGATTGGGGATGAGAGTGATAACACACCAGAACAAAATCCATAGGAAAAAAGGGGAGTTGATTAAAAAATCACAACATTATTCTCATTCTACAATAGCTTGAAATGTGTGTCTTGAAAGGTTATGTTAACTTGCCTCTAAAAGCTTGGTACACTGTTTTTAAAAGGATTTTCACAAACTATTTCTTAAATGCATTTTTTTGATTATACACTTAACCCATTCTTAAATAATAAGAGTTAGAAACAGAATAAAACTTTAAGAGGAGGGTTACGCTAAATATTTATATTGGGTAACACTTAACAAACTATATGCTGAAACATCAACTAAGAAGTTAGTAGTTAATAGAGTAATTCAACTCCTCCATCAAGATCTGGGATTATTAGAAAAATGTGCAAGTCTTACTACAACATTATACTCGGACTCTTGCAAGTAGCATTCACTTTTATTCATTAAATTATGCAGCTAATATTTGACCTGATACTTTAAGGACCACAATTTCTAACTTTTAATGTTTTCAATCACTGGCAGAAGCACTCTCAATTTAGTGATATGTCTTTTAATCGTTTCTTCTTTATTGTGCAAAATTTAGTCAATTGATTTATTGATGATATATTTCTTTATGGTTTGAGCACTCTTACTTCAATAGCACAGGGTAAAATTTGCTTTTTCATTTCAACAGGAGAGTTTGTTGGGCACTGATTGAAGTATTATCAAAGGACAAGTATTGGCATCTGGTAATGGTAAGTAGGCAGCCTCTCTCGGAAACAATTTGTAGACTCAAGTCCTAGTGATTCAAAAAGTACTGAGGCATCAACTAGCATGTCTGTGGATGAGCTCTGTGGTGTTGATTCTGCCTCATTGCCCTCCACCTCAAAGGGCAGCAGAGGTAAGAATTAAGTCAAAGAAGTCTGCCTTAAAATTTGTCTTATTAAATTAACATTATTTTGTTAGAACCGAGTTTCTTACTACGTTACCATAAGTAATTTGTTGATAATAGATACTTAAGAATCTTATCTGCTTCCAGATTATTAGTAACTAACCTAGTAGGCATTGGTTTCAGGTAACAGAATATGCAAGACATCCATCTGTAGCATCTTCAACATTAGTAGAATTAACTACTCGTCTTGATTTTTTCAAGGAAAGGCGTTCCCGGTTGATGGAACAGCTTCATAACCTGATTTGAATTATGGTTCCACAACTTCCCAAGACTTTGTTTATAAACCATCATCACCATCATGGAGTTGACTGGCCAAATTGGTGATTCATAAAATCCTTTGGGAAGAATTTTGGCTGACATGTTGTGTATATCCTTTGACTCATTGCATATATTTGTATCCTTTTGGTCCATGCACTGCTTCATTCTCTTTGTTCCTATTGAGTTTTCTTCTTTTCTTTCTCTTTTGGTAGTGAAAGGTCATTGGAGTTGAAATGAAAAAGCTTTCCTTTTTGAGGGTTTCTCTTTTTAATCTTTTGAATTCCTTTGTTTCTTTAGGGGAGGGGTGGAGTTTGTTGTAATTATATGTCATGTCAGTAGATGGGGGAATTTTTTTGTTGAACAAAACAACTACAATGAGGAAATTTTAGTATCGTTTTGGCAAATTCTTTGTACTTAGGGACATGCAATTGCCAGTATATGTCACCTATGTGGAAATTCTTTTCATGTTATTATTGTATATCTAGTAGGTTGTTTTTTTATGCTAATAAATTTTTTCTTCAGTATAAACGTTTAGCTTATGTATCACTTGAATCTTCAATTTCTTCTGT
Organism: Sesbania bispinosa; assembly: GCA_026901365.1. NCBI lineage: Eukaryota > Viridiplantae > Streptophyta > Magnoliopsida > Fabales > Fabaceae > Sesbania > Sesbania bispinosa. The sequence continues at coordinate 314,419 of QLOH01000045.1, read as the reverse complement.
TGTTCCTCACCGTATCTTCCCAAAAATCACTTAAAAAAGGTAGAAAAAAAAACTTGCATTTAGGTGGAAATGAGTCTTTATATTGCTTCATTCTTTATGTTCATTTTTTATGGGGATCGTGGCTATCCAGAATTTTTTCTTTACCATTAATAAAAAAAAAAGGGTAAAACATTTTTAGTCCCGGTAAATGGATTGAGTTTTGCTTTTAATCTTTGTAAATGTTTTTTTCATTTTACGTTCTTATAAATGTAAATTTACTAAAGGTAACCAGTTATCAATAACATGGTCATGACCACAATGAGTTGCTACATTCCCAGTACTCCATTGGGCCCTTTATAAGATACGTTTTATAAATTTTTGGGATTCTTTTTATAAGGTACTTATAATTTTAAAGAAAATATTTATTATCATTTTTCTAATTTGTCCTTATTAATTTAATGTTTTTCCAACTGTCAAATAGTAGTGAAGTTAGTCAATAATATTAAAAAAGGTTAAAGTAGAAAGTTAATATGTATTTTAAAACTAATAAAATTAACTAACTTTAACCACTTTTATTACTATGTGTAATTTGGTTAAGTATGCCTGATGAAAGGGATTGGAGAGAGTATTCTCGAACACTTTAATCAGGGGTGGAGGTATGTTGGGACAAAGGGGGGGCCAGATGGAATACAAGATTTTTATACCAAGGATTGTGGCTTAGTTGGCAACGCATGGTAAAATGGCGGGGAGAGCTCCTAGTTCGACCTTCACTAATCATAGTCTAGAGGAAGGATTAGGAGCCTTAACTGTAACTAGCTCTCAAGAAGGAATGGAAGGGGATTATGTAGAGGAATTCAAACGAGATGTAGGTGATGTGTGTGGATTACACTTACCTGGAGTGTGACTGTTACGTAGGTTCCTGGTCTATGAAACATCCTAAGGTTGTTTCTTATTCACCCTATTTATCAATAATCTTTATTTCTTATCTTTCTCCCTTTTTCTCTGTAACATCCCAAAATTAGGACCTAGAAAATATAGTGGAAGCCTCAGGTTGTGAATCCAACCAATAGAAGGAAGTTAGGCATAGAAGGAGAATTTAGGATTTCAAGAGTAAAATAAGAGAGAAGATCGAGAATTTATTTAGAGTTTAGAGTGTTAGAGGGAATTTAAGGGAGGAATCGAGAGTTAAGCTCCAAACACCCATTTTGAAGAGACTTAAGGGAAACCAAACTAAGATTCGAAAATGTAAACTATAGAGGTGAAGGAAAGAAGAGGGATAGACTTTGGTTAAGGAAATTGGGGTCAATTGATGATTTATATCATTGTTCACATGGTAGGTACCTCTTTGGGCTTCAATTAGAGTTGTTGCTTAATTTTGGATTTTAAGCCTAATGACCCATGTGCACTAATTTAATGATGTCTAGAGTTTTAGGTGTCCAATTTAGGTGATTCAAGTTGCATTAGAAAGATAAAATTTGAGGCTTCAGTTTGATATTCTACACGATATTCCGATCTCATTTCAAGCTTCAAACAGACTCATTCTCGCTCGAGCGTCCCTCGCCCGAGCGAGAATATCAGAAGAAACAGGGAAATTTACTCTTGATTTCTTGCCCAGGCTCGCCCGAGCGAGAGTGAGCGAGAAAACATAGTTAGAATGAGGCTCTCTGGAGTGGAAATTTCGCCCGATCTCGCTCGAGCGAGCCTGAGCGAGATGATAGGGTCCCTTAAAAACACGTTTAGGGCTTTTCTTTCCCATTTTCTTCCATCCCTTCACTTCAAGAGAGTGAGAGAGAGAGAGAACCCTAGAGAGAGAAATGAGCTTTTGGGAACTTAGAGAAGGAAGAGGAAGAAGAGCAAGGAGCTTGGTTGAATCCTCAAGTCACTAGAGAAACTTGGGATCATCACTCTCCATCTCTCCATCATCTCAATTCTTGCTCTTTGAGGTGAGTGTGGTTCAGCCACTCACTTTCCATCACGTGTGAAGTTCCATAATGATCCCTAATCTCCTTCCCCTTCCTAATCTACTTGCTTGTGCTTGATTGAAGTTAATCTAGGGTTTATGTGTGTATTGGTTTGGATTGCTTGAGTATTGGCTTAACCCTAGATTGTAGAGGTTAGGGTTTTCTTGATAGTGTTGATTATGAAGTTTTGAATGTCATGAAATCATCATTTAACATATGTAACATGTATACACGCCATGAACTTGTTGAGTCTCAGAATTAATTTAAGTATTTAAATTAAGCTTAAGACTCATTATCCTTAGGTTTTAATGAATAACAAATTAGACTAGAATATAAGAAATATCAGACTAGACTATAAGAAAATAGGTTCTTCTGAGAAAGGTATTCTTCTGTATTGTGTTTCAGGTAATATGTTGAACCAAAGAAAAAGACTTATCTGAAGAAAGAAGAAGCATATCCGAGCAAGTGGAAATGAAGAAAGGAATCACGCAGAAGCAACCTACTGAAGAACTGCAAGAAGAATTAAGAAGAAGAAGAACAGTTGAAGCTAAGGTACAACATACTGTAAAGGAGAAAAACATTGAAGCAACTCTCTGAAAACGACCAACCTACTGAACCGAAGAAGAAGTCAAGAAGTAGAAGAAGAAGCAACAGGCTAGAAAGAAAAGCATTACATCAAACTATCTTAAGAATAAAGCTATCTGAAAACATCAAGAACAAAGAACATTCAACACGCTGAAGTGTCCAAATCTGATGAAATGATCAAACATGCTGAATTGTTCAACCTACAAAAGTTAGACACAATGCTCATAGGAAGATCACCAAGAACAAGGGAGAACAACGTAGCAACCATATGAAGAATGAAGATTAAAAGAAGAATCAATTTATACTAGAGCAACTCAACCTTCTGAAAGTATGTGTATACTCTATGAACGCAGTAACATGGCATTTCAAACTCTCTGAAGAAGAAGAATACAGACACGACATATAACATTCTGAAGATATGAAGACTCTCAACTCTCTGACTACGTGGGCAAATCTCAATCATCGAGAAGTCTCAACAAAGGCAAAGACCATTTGATCAACAACTAGAAAATTGTCTAAATGTCTTATGCCTTCATCCAGAAAGGAAATAGTAGCAAAAGTTATTTTCCTTATTTCAAGAAGCTCTGTTCAAGAAAGGAAAAGGCGAAAAAGGTAGAAAAGCAAATAGAGGTCAGAGATAGGTCAGCGTTGTTGTACACCTACATCTGCACAAACTCTGCAATACGCTATTAGAGGCATGTACGTTAAGTAAGAAGAAAAGCAGAAAGCACAACAGGACAAAAATGAAGTCTAACGTTATCATTTCTAAAGACTTCCTGTTGTAGAGGGATAAAAAGAAGAAGATGAAGAAAAGGAGAGAGAAGCTAAGCCGACTTACTGAAGAGGCAATTTCACTCTCGGAGAAAATATATGAGTAAAATAGGTAGGTGTCAGAACAATATCTATATCTACACACCTACTATGCCCTATTTCACAGAAGCTATGAAACTAACTCACAACGGGCAAAAGGAGAAGTCTAACGGGTCTTAATATCCTACATCCTTACACTCACAAGAAGAGAAATGAAGAAAGAAGAAGAGAGAGAAATATAAACTTGCTGAAGACGAAGAAAATCTCTCAGGATAAAAGAGCTTATCTACAGGGTGTCAGAACCAAGTCATCTGCACACCTTATGTTAGCGCAAAAACCCTCTGAGATTTGGTTTTAATGACAACAAACTTGTTGATCAAAATTAATGTTTTCTGTTCTTGAAGTTACTGATGTTTTGTATGTGAGATCTTAGAAAGACAGGATTCTCATGAAGAATTCAGAAAGATCAGAATACTAGTGTTAAGAAACATCATACTTCAGAATCATTTATGGAGTATGGGCAAAAAGTTCTATATGCTGAAGGTAATTTCAGAAGAAGGCCTCAAAACATATCCTTTATCAGAAAGCCTTCAGAAGCTTTGAATGGAAGATAGCCTAAGTTGAGAGAGGTGCATATCAGAGTAAAGTCTCAGCTACAATCAGAAAGGGTCTCTACTAAGAATGCCAATCATCAAGTCAAGTCAAGAAGAGCTCAAACAGTGAATTAAGTTGCATCAAGAAGAACAATATTTGAAACTCAAGATGAGACGTAGACTCAAGCATAAGATGCTATCTCATGTTCAGATGCAAGCTCAGTCTAAAATTTAGCTTAAGACCAATGCTCAAAGAAGAGACTCATCTACAAACTTAAAAGGAAGGATCAACAGTCAGATGCAAGATCTGCCAAGAGATGAGACTCTAACTTAGCTTTAGAAATCAAGAGATAAGATCAGAATAGAAGATGCCAAACCAAGAAGAGATTCAAAGTCAGCTTGAGACAAGCTCAAACTGTAAAGTCAGATTGAGACAAGCCCAAATTCATTGTAAGATCATATTCAGTCCAAGCATGACAAAGAAGAACTTTGAAATATGAAGCTGAGCAAAGATGAGATTCAAAGTCAGACTTAAGATGCAGACTCAACAGAGATGCAGAATCAGACTTGAGATATAGAATCGACTTGAGATGCAGAATCAGACATGAGACGGTCTCAGATCAGATGTAGTCTCAAGATCAGACGCAGTCTCAAGTTCAGATGCAGAGATGCCGATGCAGACATGAGACAGTCTCAGATCAGATGCAGACATAAGACCCAGACTTGAGATGAAGAGATCAGATGCAGACTTGAGACGCAGACATGAGATGCAGACAGAGTCTCAGCAGCAAAAGCTAGTCAACGCAAGTACACTGTCATAGCAGAGACTGCACCAGAAAGTACCTGAGCTCATGACAGAAAAGTGAAAGACAACTTCTCTCTCTTCCAACGGCTAGAAACGGTCATAAAACGACTAGTTTCATTGGAATAAAAGGCTGAGAGCAACAGTGAAGCAAAGTGAGAGACTACGCTGATTATTGAACATCAACCATATCTCATCACATCTCAAGTAATATCTCAAGTGCACGTCTCAACCTGTTTATACTCAGACCTAATCTAAACTTGAGATTCCTATTAGTCTCTATCCATCTCTCTTCTCTGATTGTAATATTGTCATTTCTTTTAGAAGAGAGTATTTCTAGCTAAGCCTACTGCCTATCCATACACTGTATGTTTGTAAGCTAGATTCATCACAACTACATATTCTTGTAACCTGTCTCATCTAAGATAGGAGTGTGCCTAGTCTTAGAGTGAGTTGTGAGCGTCCTGAAGAGGCTGTAAGAATACTTGTGGCTCAGCCAAGATAGGGAGTGCCTAGGCTTGGTGTGAGAGACGTCCTGAAGAGGCTGTAAGAATACTTGTGGCTTATCCAAGATAGGGAGTGCCTAGGCTTGGTGTGAGAGACGTACTGAAGAGGCTGTAAGAATACTTGTAATTGACGGGTTGTAATTAGTGGAAATCTCACGTGTTGTGAGGACTGGACGTAGCCCAAGGTGTGGGTGAACCATGATAAGATCCCTGTGCCATCTCTCTTCCTTATCTCTTCATCTTGCTTTATACATATCTCATCTCAAATCTACAAACAACTAAGTAATTGCTTTGGTACATAACTGAATCTGATTTGAGATTTCAAGACCACTAGAACGTAATTAAATCAACTCAAATTGAAACTGTTTATAACCTGTCTTAACTGAGACCCCAAGTCAGCAAACTTGAGATCACGTCTCAACTTTCAATTTCAGTGTGCAAACTTCAGGAACAAATTTTTAAAGAGTCTCTATTCAACCCCCCTTCTAGAGACATTCAGCCAACTTCACCTTATCTGCTTAAGACAGAAGCTACCGAATGAGAAGTTATTTCACAACGGTTCTATGAGCTTAATCATTTCTTCTCAACGGTAAAATCAAGCAGTCTTCAAACGGCTATAATTCCAGAACATATAAAAAGCCTCAAGAAAAGTCTTTGAAGAAGCTAATACGTTGGCCAAAAATTCCCAATGATGCATCCATAAGGTGTCAACGAAAATGGGAAGCCATGAATTCCCAAACATCTATCTTTGAACCATGGCATTTTATCAAGCCCACAGAAGAAATTGGCCAAGCTCAATATAGATCATATCAAGCCAACCTTTTGATCATAAAGAGATGAATTAGGGCTTAGAATTATACACTTGTATCTCTGTTATTCCTTGTACTTAGAACTTCATCTTTGTATCCTGAGTGTCATACTCAGTTATCTCTTTGTACAAGTCTCTAAGGTTTAAGTTTCTCAGAAACTTAAACAAACTTTCATTGTAAACACAATAAGTGTCTGAGAGCCTAGAGAGGCTTGGTGGAAGAAATAATACTCTGGAAAGCCTGGAGAGGCTTGGTGGAAGAAATAATACTCTGGAGAGCCTGGAGAGGCTTGGTGGAAGAAAGAATACTCTGGTAGAGCCTGGAGAGTCTTGATAGAAAAGAATACTTGAGTAGAGCCTGGAGAGGCTTGATAGAAAAGAATACTTGAGTAGAGCCAGGAGAGGCTTGGTTGATAAAGAATACTTGTGTTAGAGCCTGGAGAGGCTTGACTGTAAAAGAATACTGCATGAGTTGCCTGGAGAGGCAGTTGAAAACAAAGAATACTTGGTACAGCCTGGAGAGGCTGGGTGAACAAAGAATACTGCATGAGTTGCCAGGAGACGCAGTTGAAAACAAAGAATACTTGTTGTTAAGCCTGGAGAGGCTGGTATAAAGAATACTTGTAATCTTGCGGGATTAGTGAAAATCCAGTGGTGGTTTTCCCTGGGACTGGATGTAGCTCACTGGGTTAGTGGGTGAACCAGGATAAATTCTTTGTGTAAATTTCTCTCTACCCATAACTCTTTACATTCTGCTATTATCTGTTTATTTCTAACCAAGGAAGGGTTTGAAAATTGAATTTACAATTAACATAATAAAACTTTTTTCATTAACCAAATCAACTTTTAAATGGAGTACTTACTGAACCTTCTGAAGTGGGTTCAGCAGGTTACCTAATAACTCAGTTTTTCAGCAAGTTACTGAATCATTCGAATATTAGTGTAAAACATTTTTGAACAACTTGTTTTATGTTTCGAAGTTATTATTTTTCAAAATCAGTGTTAATCAAGTTTCTGAAAATGATTTTATTGAACCCTCTGAAGTGATTTCAGAAAGCTCATCTGTTTTCATTAAAGTTCAGCAAGTCTCAGAAAAACTTATTTTCATAAGCTTCTGCATAACTCGGATAATCTTTATTATTTGCCAAATGAGTTTTTCACATTAACCTGCAATCTTCGGACCATCATGATGAAATTATGAAATCTGTTACCTGTTGCATCTCATGTGTGTGACTCCCTACACTGCATGTTTTTATCACACTGACTTGGACGTTAGTCTCACTCCACAATGTGGGACATATATTCTGATATGGAGGGTCCCCGTCCAGATGCTTGATCGGGAGGTGAGAGCTGTTGGTTGGGTCCCATGTTGTCCCGATTATTTGGATTGTCATTATTTTGTATAGGCATACGATGCTATGGTTTTGATGGGATAGGATAGTACATGTGGGACCTATGGACGCCTTTTATATCTCCAGGACACATGTATAGTCATATTCCATTGTGCCTAGTGGATTGATGATTTGTATTCTGAGCCTCTATTGGCAACAACTCTATCTTTATATTAATGTACTTGATTTTCCTACTTAAGTAACTACTGGATTACCTAAGCGTTGTGATGTAATTGCATGTTGATATCAATAATGCGCGAAATAATTTCACGAATTTGAAAATAGTGCTCCCAACAAACATTATTTTTGAATTAAGAAATTATGACGTTACATTCTCTCCAGGATTGAGTAAAATAGGATTAATTCAAACCATATTTCTTAATTGGAGGTAAAATGTCCCATTTATTTATGTTTTGGGTTGCGTCGCAACGCTTAAGCATTGGAACCCCAATGCTTCAACATTACCAACACTAAAGCCTTACCTTGTGAATGCTTGAACATTCACGCCTACAAAAAAAAAACGTTAACATCTCTCTCTCCTTAATTACCCTATATTTCTACCTATTGTTAAACTTTTTTACTTATTTTACTTATTTCTCATAATCTTAAATTTAAGATGTTATACTTACCTTATTTTTAGGACTTTTATCCCATCGACAGTCAAATTCAATTGTTATTATTAATACGACATTACACTCCTCAATTCAAATTGAAATATTATAGTTATAAGTTATTAAAAAATTGATGTTACTTTCCTATCTCAAATCTACGTGATTTTATCATTCCTATTTTAAATTAAAACACTAAATTGAATTTTTCTTGTCACACAAAAAAATTGAATCATCATCTTTCTTGTTATTATTATATTAATAGTTATTATATTTATAACAATCATATTTGATTATAATATTAGTTATCAAATCTCTATGTTAATATCTATATTATTATATTATTATGAATTATAATATTTAGAATAATTTTATTTTTATAACTATTGTCATCATAATAGACTTTAAGTGTTAGAATTATAATTTTAAAATCCTGAATTTTGGGGAGTTACATTATGCTCATTCAAAACTGCTTGAAAATTGATTCTTACATTGATTGTTCTCACCATTCAATGTTATAATTGTGTTGCATGTAGTGATCAAATTGTTTACATCACTTCTCATTTAAATCTAATAAGATATCTATGTGGTACATTTATTATTTTTATTTTTATTATTATTATTATTATTATTAAGAAGGTGGTCAGAACCATTTGTTTTTAATTTGGATTCTTAATGGGCTATAAAATGCAAAATATGACGCACGTCTCATATTAAATGACAAACCCTGTTAACTTCGACACTTTCATTACAAAAATGGCATTAGGTTTGTATAAAATAGAAATCATATCTCATAAACTATTATCATTGATTTATGGTATGAAAACAAATGGAGTGAACCACCAATTTCGTTCCCAATGTATTCTACTGACTTCGAATTCGTCCTTAACGTTACAATAATTCATTAAGTCATAGTGAACCTTGGGCTACATCCAGTCTCACACACTGTGAGATTTTCCACTAACTTATCCAAGTTGCAAGTATTCTTTGTTATCAATTGCCTCTTCAGGGAACACACCAAGTATTCTCCTTACAAAGCCTCTCCAGGTTCCTAAGTATTCTTTTTCTAACAAGCCTCTTCAGGCTCTTAAGTATTCTTTCCTATCAAGCCTCTCCAGGCTCTATAACAAGTATTCGTTGCTACCAAGCCTCTTCAGGCTCTTACAATTAGTATTCTTTTCCTTCAAGCCTCTTCAGGCTTCTTACAATCAGAATGAATACAAGTGATTTGAACTCAGAACATGAGTTATTTGTTCTGGGTGTACAATATAAAATAACAGTGATTTAACACTGCATATGAAAATTAATTCTTGTACAAAGAGATCAAACATAAGCAGACTTTTGACAGCTTCTAGCTATTGCATATTGCGAACTTGAGCCAATCAGCTTCTCACCTCTAAACATAACAACTCTACAGTATGATTTTCAACAGCTCTTTATTTCTTCAGTTTTGCTGCACTCCTTTTAACTTAGTGCTTGCACCCTTCCTTTGGATTTTTCATTATTTCAACTTGAGCTCAATCTTGGTGCTTCTCTGATGCATATGTTGTAGATTTGCTACGCTGCGCATCTTCATGCATGCTTGTGCTTACTTTATTTTGAATATTCATTCTTTCACACACGATCTCCTTTCTTCACTATCTTCATTAATAATCGTTTTCTTTCTGAGAGCACATAGCTCTAACTTGAAGAAGGACTTTGCTTGCATCCACTTCAGATGAGATGTTTGTACTTGAAATGTTAATGCATTCACTAGTGAGTCTTAGAAGATATTAACTCAGTTTATTTTAGGTTTGAATTTGTAACATCCTAAACTCCAACCATTTTCATAAATCAAATTGTTAAGGGAAGAGGTTATTACAAAAGGAATAGAGGAAAAAGGGACTAAAATTGAAAAATGGAAACTTAGGGCCTGTTTGGTTTGCATTTCCATTTCCTGTTTTCATTTCCTATTTTCATTCTATTTTCTGTTCTCTGAAATTTTACAAAGGAAAAACTGGAAATGCTGGAAACAGAATTTTTTTGTTTCCAGCATTTCCAGTTTTTCCTTTGTAAAATTTCAGAAAACAGGAAACAGGAAATGAAAACTGGAAATGAAAATCCAAACCAAACAGACCCTTAGGATTCTGATATTCTCGCTCAAGCGAGAAGGCCTTGATTGAGCGAGCATATCAGAAAAAGGGAGAAAAATTATGTTCTGTCATCCTCGCTCAGGCGAGAAGGTCTCACTTGAGCGAGGGACAGGGCTGTTAGGGATGGCTTTCTGTGATGGAATTGCTCTGAAGCGCAATTAGGCACGCTCAAGCGCAACTCCATCCAGAATCAGGGGTTACTCTCTGACTTGTTCTCGCTAAAGCGAGAAGGCTCTCGCTTGAGCGAGACAAAGTCAAAGAGGATGAGGTTCTTTTCCTATGTAATTGCGCTCAAGTAAGTGGTGTCTCGCTTGAGCGAGAATGCGCATCTGGTGGGAATATTCCTTCTAGCTCAAGCGAGTAAACTCTCGCTTGAGCGGGAGTGCGCGGACAACTTTAAATGCTGTTTTTTCTATGAAATTTATCACTTGGTGATTTTGCCCCTTTAGAGAGAAAAAGAGAGACGTAGAGAGAGAAAAAGAGAGAAGGAAGAAGAAGAGCTTGGTTGGAGGCCCTCACACCATTCAAAGAGCTCGAAATCATCATCCCTATCCTTCCATCCTTCCTATTTTCCTTTGCTTTAGGAGAGTGTGGTTCACCCACTCACTTTCATTCTTGACTGAGAACCCATGTATGCCCCCTATTCTTACTCCCCATGCTTACATTGCTTGATTGTGGTTGATTAAAGACAACTCTAAGGTTGATTGTTGGATTTATTACTTTGTATGCTCTTGTTGCTCTAACCCTAGGTTAGAAGATATTGGATTTTTGCTTGATGGTTACATAATTATGATGAGACCTTAGAGAAATTATGCATTCATACTCATGCTCATGTCCTCATTATCAACTTTTATGTCATTAACCCACTCATGTTTAAAAGAGAAGAGATTTGGGTCTTTGGATCTCATGTTTAATGGAAAAGAATTGGGTCTCTGGACCTCATGTTTAAGAGAGGAAAATCATGTTATGTTTTAAAATCTATCACAGTTAAGGGGTAAGGTCCTAGTGGCCTTCAAGGACGACGGTTCCTGTTAGTCTGAGCTTAGTCTAGCCTTCACAGATAAGAGGAAAGTCCCCTAGGGTGTTGGGTTAAACACTTCACAGCTATCATGTATTTGTATATTTCAAGCTACTCATCCTTAACGCCTTAATTGATTGTTGCATCTCATTTTCCTGTTTTTCTCACACTCACTGGGACGCTAGTCTCATTATACGTTGTGGTTCATGTTTAGATATGCAGGATTCCAGACCGGATGCTTGACTGGGACAAGGAAAGTTATGTTTAGGCTTAGTGTGCCCACACCATTGATTTAGACTTTATTTTGTATAGGCTTTGACTGTATTCTTTTGATGGGATATTTTGGTACATGTGGAGCCCTAGAGGCCTATTCTATCATGTCAGGACTCATGTATGATTGTATCTCATTAAGCCTATAGATTTATGTTGTATTTTGATTTGAGCCGTGTTGGAATATGACTGGATATATTAAATGATATATTGTTGTTGAGCTTAAGTAACTATTGGATTACTTAAGCGATTGTTATGTGTTTGTATGCCGATACCAATAATGCGCGAAATAATTTCATAAATTCGGAGATTGTATCTCCAATGGACATGATTCTTGAATTCATGAATTAGGACGTTACAGTATTCATCAAAACTTGAGACTCAGCATTATATTTTTATGAAATATAATATTTATAATAATTTTATTTTATAACTATTGTCATCATAATAGACTTTAAAGGTTAGAATTATAATTTTAAAATCCTGAATTTTGAGGTGTTACTTTATGCTCATTCAAAACTGTTTGAAAAATGATTCTTTCATTGACTGTTCTCACCATTCAATGTTATAAATGTGTTGCATGTAGTGATCAAATTGTTTACATCATTTCTCATTTAAATCTAGTAAGATATCTGTGTGGTGCATTTATTAATAATAATAACAATAAGGTGGTCTAAACCATTTTTTTTAATTTGAATTCTTAATAGGCTATAAAATGCAAAACATGACGCACGTCTCATATTAGACGACAAACCTCGTTAACTTGGACACTTTATCTACCAAACTGACATCAAGTTTGTATAAAATAGAAACCATATCTCATAAACTCTTATCACTGATTTATGGAATGAAAACAAATGGAGCGAATCACCAATTTCGTCCGCAACGTATTCCATTGACTTCAAATTCATCCCTAGTCCCTAAAATATGTAAAAAAATCATCATTTTAGTCCTTGTCTATGGACTAAATTGTTTGATTAATGTAAGTATAGGGATTAAATTGATGATTATTTACATTGTTTATGGATAATTAATGAATTAATGTATCATTAGGGAGGAATTTGAAGTCAGTGGAATATGTTGGGGACGAAGTTGATGGTTTACTCAAAACAAATGTGTCAAGGTGCATTTGTATCGGTTACACATTCACATTGTAAACAATGGTGGTATACACCTCACACAGTTTAAATAAGGATTAAGGTAAAGATCGTGAGAGTTTAGATAATTAAACATAAAGGAGTTAGGGAGAATAAATTCAGGAAATTTGATTTGAATTTGATATATCCAATGAGAAGGTTAACAAATATAGCTTCACCGGTATGAAAATGATCATGGGAAATGAAAATTGACAATATGTTGCCCAACCAGAGGAGTGGACATTCACCAACAGAGAATAAAAAGGCCAATTGATATTCGAAAGGATAATGTACATTAATAGAAAAAATGTGTAACCTTTACATTAACGTTTAATTAGTTACAAAGGAATTATTTACTTTTTTGTTCTTACTCTTTTTTCTCTCTCAATAGTTTTCGTATTTATTTCTATTTGCATAGCTTAAAGTAATTTGTCATGGATGTACGAATTAGTGAACTTTGTTTGATATCAATGAACAATATTTGGTTTTGATAGCTAAGGGATAAGTTCTTATACTAGATATACATGATCGATTAAAACAGGAACATAAACAAAAATTTAAAAGCATAGTATAATTTTGTAAGTGAAATTTTTTATTTATTTTGACTTTAATATAACATATGCTTTTACATTAGCAACTAACACACACTTCAATAAGGTAATGACCATTTAATTTAGGTGTATTCGACAATAAAGTTAGATAGAGGTTTTGACACAACATGAATTGATTGTTGCTTATAATTTGTGAGATGTTTCATTCGAAAGTCTATAATGGTTGTTGTTTTGAAGAAATGGTGATTTAAATGCAGCTGAAAGTTATTTATATAAAAATTATAATATATTTCATTTTTTTCCAGGCCTAAAATAAAATTGAGATGGTTTACAAATATTGCCTTATGATGATGATGTGTCCCTTTGAGGAGGAGGAAGTTAGTAATGTAGCTAGATTGAATTGGTGCCAACACCAAAAGCTGACATATTATTGGGCATGGAAATGGTAGTATTGGTGTTGGTGATGTTGCTGGGTTCACCTGCATCAACACTAACCTCACCGTCTTCAACTTCAACACTTCCATTGATTAAGAACGCGTTGTGGTACTCGATTTTCTTGAAAATTAATGCCTTGACCATCTCAAGACCTGCGACCACAACCTTCCCTCCAACAACCCCACCGAACAATCAGCCTGGATAATCAAATAGTTGAATTGAAAAATTGGACAAAGGAGGGATGGAAGTAGAAGGTGGAAAATGATCACTCATGTAAGTACCAGTGAGAGAGACCATATTGAAGTGTCCTTGGAGACGACATAAAGGGTGGTGAAGGGTAACATCAGATACATAACCAACCACACTCAACACCGAGATGCCGACACGATGGCGATGAGCGTACCCGGTGAGGACATCGATAACATCGTGTCCTGCAGGAATTTCAATAATGATTTGTTTTAAGAGTTGGTTGTTGTCTGGTTTGATGGGGATGGGTGGCTTGGAATTATTCTCGGAGCTAAGTGGCCTCCCAATTGGTATCTTGGAGATAGAGGTTGTGGTCAAATTCTCCTTCTCTTTGATTTCATGCCCTATAGCAAAGGACGGTGGTGGTGGTGGTGGTGGTGGAGGTGGAATTAGCTCGCAATTGTTCTCATTGGAAAGGGAAATCATGTACCCCGAGCTGTTAGTGTTTGAGGTTGGGGAGAGAAAGGGTGCACGTCTATTTTCTTCCATTGTTGAGGGATGCCACAAAGGAGGAAAGTGATATTGTGCAGTGTTCTCCCTTACAATGAAGATAATTTAAAGCAGGAGTCTTAAAAGTCAAAGAAGTGGGACCTACCTGCTCGAGATCTAAGTTGGACTATGATTTTTTATCATTATTTTTTAGATGCCACTCTTTTAAAATGTATTTTTATATTATTTTTTTACTTATTCATTTTTATATTTTTTCATCCTATCATTTTTTATCATTATTTTTCACACACCAGTCCATTCGTCATGTGCTAAATAACATAAATTTATATTTTTAAGATAAGCATTCTACACGTCAGTTTTCCCTTTATCTTATGACACTCTTAATTATCTACTCTTTGTTCTCTTGTAATAAATTATTCTAAAACTATTAATTGTCATGTGATTTATATTGTTCCATAAAAAACCTATTACAGATAGAGATGGCATTGCGAGCCGGCTCGCCTTGGCACGGATCGGCCCGCAAAAAATAGTGTGGGGCGGGGTTGGCCCACTTTTAGAATATGGGCTATAAGTTGCAACCCGCCCCACATATGTGCGGACTCGAGGGCTTGCAGGTAGGTCTGCAAAAAAAAAAAAAAAAAAAATTGAAAAATATTTAATTAATTTTACAATTGTTCCTTTTTTTAAAATCATTTTTATATCAAAACTTAATTATAATGCCACTTTTAAATTTTATTTCACAATCCTAATATTAATATATTTATACGGAGGACATACAAATTTATAATTTATACATGATTCTTATTTTAAAAAAATAAATCTACATGATATGACAATTATAGCATGTTATAGTCACATAAAAATTGATTCCATACTTTATTAATCACTATGAAGTATGAAACACCCAAATAAATTTTCATTTTTAGTTACTTTAATATTATTTTGATAATTTTAATTTAAAAAATTGGCCTGCTCGCCCGCCCTGCTTCTAGTTCGCAAAATTTGTGGGTTAAGCGGGGCGTGCCAAAGTGGGTTATGGGCTCAAAATCCTAGCCCGTCCCGCGAAAAAATGCGTGTTGTGTGGGCCTGCCGACGGGCCTAGCCCATATTGCCACCGGTAATTATAGAAGGTTTTAAAACTTGTATATTTAATTTTATAGTCCTTAAAATTATTTAGAATTTTAAGTCTAGAAAAATTGTAAAAATAATCTTAATGTGAAGTCTTTCCTAGCACAACCCTACTTTCTAGATGTTAAAAATTAGTTT
The DNA here is from genome assembly GCA_026901365.1 of Sesbania bispinosa. Taxonomy (NCBI): domain Eukaryota; kingdom Viridiplantae; phylum Streptophyta; class Magnoliopsida; order Fabales; family Fabaceae; genus Sesbania; species Sesbania bispinosa. Next base: position 298,872 of record QLOH01000045.1, on the reverse strand, counting down.
GCACAAGAGAGCAAACTGCGAACTATACCTCGCCACCTCCTCTACAATCATCACTAACTTCGCTTTTCGCCTATCATGTAAGTTGTTTGGTATTACCTCCAATCTTTGTTTTCTTCCCCTGCGAGCTCCTCTTCCCTATATTTCATTCACCTCCTTTGGAATATGCTTTCCTAAGCCACCCTTGTCAACAAGATTTTATGCATGTGACTACCGTTATTTGGAATAGTTGACATTTCTGCCCTTACACGTACTTCTCATTTTCCTTCTTCTGGTATACATAAACTCAACTAGAATTGGGATTTTTAATTTTTGCATTTTCTAGTTCTTTGGGTTTCAAAACTGGCTCTTCGACGTTTCCTTTATAACTTTCTTTGATATTTTTAGAATTCATGTATAAATCTGATCTTCCTGCAGCTTCGATCTTGATCTTTGAATGTGATTCTGCGACGGTGAACGACGGAGCTTGAACGGAAAAGGGTGGAGTACCTGCAAGGTCTCCGACGCTTAAGTCAGTGAGTGTCTGAGCAGAGTAACAGTACTTTAGAATGAAAGCGTACCTCAAAATGTCTTTGAGTCGAGGTATTTATAGAGGAAATGTGGCGGGAAAAACCGTTATTCAGTTATAACAGATCCCGTAATATCCGGTGAGACGCGCTCGTAAGATCGTGCATACACGCGCTGTGATAAATATCGGTTTCGTGTAAGGGGTTGGCGGTGGTGCAATATCGTAACCAGTATGTCAGTTGTACTTAAAAGGTTATTCCGATTGAACATACAATTCCCTCGCATCCGATTATCCCAGCAGGTATGTCGCGAGCCTCATTATCTCGGACATGGCTTAACCACGTCGGATACGACTTTATTGTCGTCCAGAGGTCTCGGAGTATGTCGGTTGATGTCGGATTGGGGATGAGTGATAACACACCAGAACAAAATCCATAGGAAAAAAGGGGAGTTGATTAAAAAATCACAACATTATTCTCATTCTACATAGCTTGAAATGTGTGTCTTGAAAGGTTATGTTAACTTGCCTCTAAAAGCTTGGTACACTGTTTTTAAAAGGATTTTCACAAACTATTTCTTAAATGCATTTTTTGATTATACACTTAACCCATTCTTAAATAATAAGAGTTAGAAACAGAATAAAACTTTAAGAGGAGGGTTACGCTAAATATTTATATTGGGTAACACTTAACAACTATATGCTGAAACATCAACTAAGAAGTTAGTAGTTAAATAGAGTAAATTCAACTCCTCCATCAAGATCTGGGATTATTAGAAAAATGTGCAAGTCTTACTACAACATTATACTCGGACTCTTGCAAGTAGCATTCACTTTTATTCATTAAAATTATGCAGCTAATATTTGACCTGATACTTTAAGGACCACAATTTCTAACTTTTAATGTTTCAATCACTGGCAGAAGCACTCTCAAATTTAGTGATATGTCTTTTTAATCGTTTCTTCTTTATTGTGCAAAATTTAGTCAATTGATTATTGATGATATATTCTTTATGGTTTTGAGCACTCTTACTTCAATAGCACAGGTAAAATTTGCTTTTTCATTTCAACAGGAGAGTTTGTTGGGCACTGATTGAAGTATTATCAAAGGACAAGTATTGGCATCTGGTAATGGTAGTAGGCAGCCTTCTCGGAAACAATTTGTAGACTCAAGTCCTAGTGATTCAAAAAGTACTGAGGCATCAACTAGCATGTCTGTGGATGAGCTCTGTGGTGTTGATTCTGCCTCATTGCCCTCCACCTCAAGGGCAGCAGAGGTAAGAATTAAGTCAAAGAAGTCTGCCTTAAAATTTGTCTTATTAAATTAACATTATTTTGTTAGAACCGAGTTTCTACTACGTTACCATAAGTAATTTGTTGATAATAGATACTTAAGAATCTTATCTGCTTCCAGATTATTAGTAACTAACCTAGTAGCATTGGTTTCAGGTAACAGAATATGCAAGACATCCATCTGTAGCATCTTCAACATTAGTAGAATTAACTACTCGTCTTGATTTTTTCAAGGAAAGGCTTTCCCGGTTGATGGAACAGCTTCATAACCTTGATTTGAATTATGGTTCCACAACTTCCCAAGACTTTGTTTATAAACCATCATCACCATCATGGAGTTGACTGGCCAAATTGGTGCTTCATAAAATCCTTTGGGAAGAATTTTGGCTGACATGTTGTGTATATCCTTTGACTCATTGCATATATTTGTATCCTTTTGGTCCATGCACTGCTTCATTCTCTTTGTTCCTATTGAGTTTTCTTCTTTTCTTTCTCTTTTGGTAGTGAAAGGTCATTGGAGTTGAAATGAAAAAGCTTTCCTTTTTGAGGGTTTCTCTTTTTTAATCTTTTTGAATTCCTTTGTTTCTTTAGGGGAGGGGTGGAGTTTGTTGTAATTATATGTCATGTCAGTAGATGGGGGAATTTTTTTGTTGAACAAAACAACTACAATGAGGAAATTTTAGTATCGTTTTGGCAAATTCTTTGTACTTAGGGACATGCAATTGCCAGTATATGTCACCTATGTGGAAATTCTTTTCATGTTATTATTGTATATCTAGTAGGTTGTTTTTTATGCTAATAAATTTTTTCTTCAGTATAACGTTTAGCTTATGTATCACTTGAATCTTCAATTTCTTCTGTTGTTCCTGACCGTATCTTCCCAAAAATCACTTAAAAAAGGTAGAAAAAAAAACTTGCATTTTAGGTGGAAATGAGTCTTTATATTGCTTCATTGTTTATGTCCATTTTTTATGGGGATCGTGGCTATCCAGAAGTTTTTCTTTACCATTAATAAAAAAAAGGGTAAAACAATTTTTAGTCCCGGTAAATGGATTGAGTTTTGCTTTTAATCTTTGTAAATGTTTTTTTTCCTTTTACGTTCTTATAAATGTAAATTTACTAAAGGTAACCAGTTATCAATAACATGGTCATGACCACAATGAGTTGCTACATTCCCAGTACTCCATTGGGCCCTTTATAAGATACGTTTTATAAATTTTTGGGATTCTTTTTATAAGGTACTTATAATTTTAAGAAAATATTTATTATCATTTTTCTAATTTGTCCTTATTAATTTTAATGTTTTTCCAACTGTCAAATAGTAGTGAAGTTAGTCAATAATATTAAAAAATGTTAAAGTAGAAAGTTAATATGTATTTTAAAACTAATAAAATTAACTAACTTTAACCACTTTTATTGGTATGTGTAATTTGGTTAAGTATGCCTGATGAAAAGGATTGGAGAGAGTATTCTCGAACACTTTAATCAGGGGTGGAGGTATGTTGGGACAAAGGGGGGCCAGATGGAATACAAGAGTTTTATACCAAAGGATTGTGGCTTAGTTGGCAACGCATGGTAAAATGGCGGGGAGAGCTCCTAGTTCGACCTTCACTAATCATAGTCTAGAGGAAGGATTAGGAGCCTTAACTGTAACTAGCTCTCAAGAAGGAATGGAAGGGGATTATGTCGAGGAATTCAAACGAGATGTAGGTGATGTGTGTGGATTACACTTACCTGGAGTGTGACTGTGACGTAAGGTTCCTGGTTTATGAAGCATCCTAAGGTTGGTTCTTATTCACCCTATTTATCAATAATCTTTATTTCTTATCTTTCTCCCTTTTTCTCTGTAACATCCCAAAATTAGGACCTAGAAAATATAGTGGAAGCCTCAGGTTGTGAATCCAACCAATAGAAGGAAGTTAGGCATAGAAGGAGAATTTAGGATTTCAAGAGTAAAATAAGAGAAAAGATCGAGAATTTATTTAGAGTTTAGAGTGTTAGAGGGAATTTAAGGGAGGAATCGAGAGTTAAGCTCCGAACACCCATTTTGAAGAGACTTAAGGGAAACCAAACTAAGATTCGAAAATGTAAACTATAGAGGTGAAGGAAAGAAGAGGGATAGGCTTTGGTTAAGGAAATTGGGGTCAATTGATGATTTATATCATTGTTCACATGGTAGGTACCTCTTTGGGCTTCAATTAGAGTTGTTGCTTAATTTTGGATTTTAAGCCTAATGACCTATGTGCACTAATTTAATGATATCTAGAGTTTTAGGTGTCCAATTTAGGTGATTCAAGTTGCATTAGAAAGATAAAATTTGAGGCTTCAGTTTGATATTCTACACGATATTCCGATCTCATTTCAAGCTTCAAACAGACTCATTCTCGCTCGAGCGTCCCTCGCCCGAGCGAGAATATCAGAAGAAACAGGGAAATTTACTCTTGATTTCTTGCCCAGGCTCGCCCGAGCGAGAGTGAGCGAGAAAACATAGTTAGAATGAGGCTCTCTGGAGTGGAAATTTCGCCCGATCTCGCTCGAGCGAGCCTGAGCGAGATGATAGGGTCCCTTAAAAACACGTTTAGGGCTTTTCTTTCCCATTTTCTTCCATCCCTTCACTTCAAGAGAGTGAGAGAGAGAGAACCCTAGAGAGAGAAATGAGCTTTTGGGAACTTAGAGAAGGAAGAGGAAGAAGAGCAAGGAGCTTGGTTGAATCCTCAAATCACTAGAGAAACTTGGGATTATCACTCTCCATCTCTCCGTCATCTCCATTCTTGCTGTTTGAGGTGAGTGTGGTTCACCCACTCACTTTCCATCACGTGTGAAGTTCCATAATGATCCCTAATCTCCTTCCCCTTCCTAATCTACTTGCTTGTGCTTGATTGAAGTTAATCTAGGGTTTATGTGTGTATTGGTTTGGATTGCTTGAGTATTGGCTTAACCCTAGGTTGTAGAGGTTAGGGTTTTCTTGATAGTGTTGATTATGAAGTTTTGAATGTCTTGAAATCATCATTTAACATATGTAACATGTATACATGCCATGAACTTGTTGAGTCTCAGAATTAATTTAAGTATTTAAATTAGGCATAAGACTCATTATCCTTAGGTTTTAATGAATAACAAATTAGACTAGAATATAAGAAATATCAGACTAGACTATAAGAAAATAGGTTCTACTGAGAAAGGTATTCTTCTGTATTGTGTTTCAGGTCATATGTTGAACCAAAGAAAAAGACTTATCTGAAGAGAAGAAGACAGCAAAAGGAGAAGATAGTTAAGGAGGACTTACTAAAAGAAAGAAGAAGTATATCTAAGCAAGAGGAAATGAAGAAAGGAATCACGCAGAAGCAACCTACTGAAGAACTGCAAGAAGAATTAAGAAGAAGAAGAACAGTTGAAGCTAAGGTACAACATACTGTAAACGAGAAAAGCATTGAAGCAACTCTCTGAAAACGACCAACCTACTGAACCGAAGAAGAAGTCAAGAAGCAGAAGAAGAAGAAGAAGAAGAAGAAGAAGCAACAGGATAGAAAGAAAAGCATTACATCAAACTATCTGAAGAATAAAGCTATCTGAAAACATCAAGAACAAAGAACATTCAACACGCTGAAGTGTCCAAATCTGATGAAATGATTAAACATGCTGAATTGTTCAACCTACAAATGTAAGACACAATGCTCATAGGAAGATCACCAAGAACAAGGGAGAAAAACGTAGCAACCATATGAAGAATGAAGATTAAAAGAAGAATCAATTTATGCTGGAGCAACTCAACCTTCTGAAAGTATGTGCATATTCTATGAACGTAGTAACATGGCATTTCAAACTCTCTGTAGAAGAAGAAGCCAGACACGTCATATAACATTCTGAAGATATGAAGACTCTCAACTCTCTGATTACATGGAAAAATCTCAAACGTCAAGAAGTCTCAACAAAGGCAAAGACCATTTGATCAACAACTAGAAAATTGTCTAAATGTCTTATGCCTTCATCCAGAAAGGAAATAGTAGCAAAAGCTATTTTCCTTATTTCAAGAAGCTCTGTTTAAGAAAGGAAAAGGAGAAAAAGGTAGAAAAGCAAATAGAGGTCAGAGATAGGTCATCGTTGTTGTACACCTACATCTGCACAAACTCTGCAATACGCTATCAGAGGCGTGTACCTCAAGTAAGAAGAAAAACAGAAAGCACAACAGGACAAAAATGAAGTCTAACGTTATCATTTCTAAAGACTTCCTGTTGTAAAGGGATAAAAAGAAGAAGATGAAGAAAATGAGAGAGAAGCTAAGCCAGCTTACTGAAGAGGCAATTTCACTCTCGGAGAAAATATGTGAGTAAAATAGCTAGGTGTCAGAACAATATCTATATCTACACGCCTACTATGCCCTATTTCACAGAAGCTATGAAGCTAACTCACAACGGGTAAAAGGAGAAATCTAACGGGTCTTAATATCCTACCTCCTTACACTCACAAGAAGAGAAATGAAGAAAGAAGAAGAGAGAGAAATATAAACTTGATGAAGACGAAGAAAATCTCTCAGGACAAAAGAGCTTATCTACAGGGTGTCAGAACCAAGTCGTCTGCACACCTTATGTTAGCGCAAAAACCCTCTGAGATTTGGTTTTAATGACAACAAACTCGTTGATCAAAATTAATGTTTTCTGTTCTTGAAGTTACTGATGTTTTGTATGTGAGATCTTAGAAAGACAGGATTCTCATGAAGAATTCAGAAAGATCAGAATACTAGTGTTAAGAAACATCAGACTTCAAAATCATTTATGGAGTATGGGCAAAAAGTTCTATATGCTGAAGGTAATTTCAGAAGAAGGCCTCAAAACATATCCTTTATCAGAAAGTCTTCAGAAGCTTTGAATGGAAGATAGCCTAAGTTGAGAGAGGTGCATATCAGAGTAAAGTCTCAACTACAATCAGAAAGGGTCTCTACTAAGAATGCCAATCATCAAGTCAAGTCAAGAAGAGCTCAAACAGTGAATTAAGTTGCATCAAGAAGACCAATATTTGAAACTCAAGACTAGACGCAGACTCAAGCATAAGATGCTATCTCATGTTCAGATGCAAGCTCAGTCTAAAAATCATCTTAAGACCAATGCTCAAAGAAGAGACTCATCTACAAACTTAAAAGGAAGGATCAACAGTCAGATGCAAGATCTGCCAAGAGATGAGACTCTAACTTAGCTTCAGAAATCAAGAGATAAGATCAGAATAGAAGATGCCAAACCAAGAAGAGATTCAAAGTCAGCTTGAGACAAGCTCAAACTGTAAAGTCAGATTGAGACAAGCCCAAATTCATTGTAAGATCATATTCAGTCAAAGCATGACAAAGAAGAACTTTGAAATATGAAGCCGAGCAAAGATGAGATTCAAAGTCAAACTTGAGATGCAGACTCAACAGAGATGCAGAGTCAGACTTGAGATATAGACTCAACTTGAGATGCAGAATCAGACATGAGACGGTCTTAGATCAGATGTAGTCTCAAGATCGGACGCTGTCTCAAGTTCAGACGCAGAGATGCAGATGCAGACATGAGACAGTCTCAGATCAGATGCAGACATAAGACCCATACTTGAGATGAAGAGATCAGATGCAGACTTTAGACGCAAACATGAGACGCAGAAATGAGATGCAGACAGAGTCTCAGTAGCAAAAGTTAATCAACGCAAGTACACTGTCACAGCAGAGACTGCACCAGAAAAGTACCTGAGCTCATGACAGAAAAGTGAAAGACAACTTCTCTCTCTTCCAACGGCTAGAAACGGTCATAAAACGGCTAGTTTCATTGGAATAAAAGGCTGAGAGCAACAGTGAAGCAAAGTGAGAGACTACACTGATTATTGAACATCAGTCATATCTCATCACATCTCAAGTAACATCTCAAGTGCACGTCTCAACCTGTTTATACTCAGACCAATTCTCAACTTGAGATTCCTATTAGTCTCTATCCATCTCTCTTCTTTGATTGTAATATTGTCATTTCTTTTAGAAGAGAGTATTTCTAGCTAAGCCTACTGCCTATCCATACACTGTGTGTTTGTAAGCTAGATTCATCACAACTACATATTCTTGTAACCTGTCTCATCTAAGATAGGAGTGTGCCTAGTCTTAGAGTGAGTTGTGAGAGTCCTGTAGAGGCTGTAAGAATACTTGTGGCTCAGCCAAGATAGGGAGTGCCTAGGATTGGTGTGAGAGACGTCCTGAAGAGGCTGTAAGAATACTTGTGGCTTATCCAAGATAGGGAGTGCCTAGGCTTGGTGTGAGAGATGTCCTGAAGAGGCTGTAAGAATACTTGTAATTGACGGGTTGTCAATAGTGGAAATCTCACGTGTTGTGAGGACTGGACGTAGCCCAAGGTGTGGGTGAACCATGATAAGATCCCTGTGCCATCTCTCTTCCTTATCTCTTCATCTTGCTTTATACATATCTCATCTCAAATCTACAAACAACTATGTAATTGCTTTGAAACATAACTGAATCTGATTTGAGATTTCAAGACCACTAGAACATAATTAAATCAACTGAAATTGAAACTATTTATAACCTGTCTTAACTGAGACCCCAAGTCAGCAAACTTGAGATCACGTCTCAACTTTCAATTTCAGTTTGCAAACTTCAGGAACAAATTTTTTAAAGAGTCTCTATTCAACCCCCTTTCTAGAGACATTCAACCAACTTCACCTTATCTGCTTAAGACAGAAGCTACCGAATGAAAAGTTATTTCACAACGATTCTATGAGCTTAATCATTTCTTCTCAATGGTAAAATCAAGCAGTCTTCAAATGGCTATAATTCCAGAACATATAAATAGCCTCAAGAAAAGTCTTTGAAGAAGCTGATACGTTGGCCAAAAGTTCCCAATGATGCATCCATAAGGTGTCAACGAAAATGGGAAGCCATGAATTCCCAAACATCTATCTTTGAACCATGGCTTTTGATCAAGCCCACAAAAGAAATTGGCCAAGCTCAATATAGATCATATCAAGCCAACCTTCTGATCATACAGAGATGAATTAGAGCTTAGAATTATACACTTGTATCTCTGTTATTCCTTGTACTTAGAACTTCATCTTTGTATCCTAAGTGTCATACTCATTTATCTCTTTGTACAAGTCTATAAGGTTTAAGTTTCTTAGAAACTTAAACAAACTTTCATTGTAAACACAATAAGTGTCTGAGAGCCTAGAGAGGCTTGGTGGAAGAAATAATACTCTGGAAAGCCTGGAGAGGCTTGGTGGAAGAAATAATACTCTGGAGAGCCTGGAGAGGCTTGGTGGAAGAAAGAATACTCTGGTAGAGCCTGGAGAGGCTTGATAGAAAAGAATACTTGAGTAGAGCCTGGAGAGGCTTGATAGAAAAGAATACTTGAGTAGAGCCTGGAGAGGCTTGACAGAAAAGAATACTTGGTTTAGAGCCTGGAGAGGCTTGGTTGATAAAGAATACTTGTGTTAGAGCCTGGAGAGGCTTGACTGTAAAAGAATACTGCATGAGTTGCCTGGAGAGGCAGTTGAAAACAAAGAATACTTGGTACAGCCTGGAGAGGCTGGGTGAACAAAGAATACTGCATGAGTTGCCTGGAGAGGCAGTTGAAAACAAAGAATACTTGTTGTTAAGCCTGGAGAGGCTGGTATAAAGAATACTTGTAATCTTGCGGGATTAGTGAAAATCCAGTGGTGGTTTTCCTTGGGACTGGATGTAGCTCACTGGGTTAGTGGGTGAACCAGGATAAATTCTTTGTGTAAATTTCTCTCTACCCTTAACTCTTTACATTCTGCTATTTTCTGTTTATTTCTAACCAAGGAAGGGTTTGAAAAGTGAATTTACAATTAACATAATAAAACTTCTTTCATTAACCAAATCAACTTTTAAAAGGAGTACTTACTGAACCTTCTAAAGTGGGTTCAGCAGGTTACCTAATAACTCAGTTTTTCAGCAAGTTACTGAATCATTCGGATATTAGTGTAAAACATTTTTGAACAACTTGTTTTATGTTTTGAAGTTATTATTTATCAAAATCAGTGTTAATCAAGTTTCTGAAAATGATTTTATTGAACCCTCTGAAGTGATTTCAGAAAGCTCATATGTTTTCATTAAAGTTCAGCAAGTCTCAGAAAAACTTATTTTCATAAGCTTCCGCATAAATCGGATAATCTTTATTATTTGTCAAATGAGTTTTTCACAATAACCTGCAATATTGTATTCGATATTTCGAAAAAGGTTTCTGAAAATTAGCTTAAACTTTTAAAACACTATTCAACCCCCTTCTAGTGTTTCCTGTGGCTCCAACAGAACTATGTTCTCACGTTTTGAAAACCCTATTCATGCACAAAATGTTTCCATGCGGCCTTGACCAAGAGGATTTATCACAGGGTCTTCGGACCATCATGATGAAATTATGAAATATGTTGCCTGTTGCATCTCATGTGCGTGACTCCCTACACTGCATGTTTTTATCACACTGACTTGGACGTTAGTCTCACCCCACAATGTGGGACATATATTCTGATATGCAGGGTCCCCGTCCAGATGCTTGATCGGGAGGTGAGAGCTGTTGGTTGGGTCCCATGTTGTCCCGATTATTTGGATTGTCATTATTTTGTATAGGCATACGATGCTATGGTTTTGATGGGATAGGATACTACATGTGGGACCTATGGACGCCTTTTATATCTTCAGGACACATGTATAGTCATATCCCATTGTGCCTATTGGATTGATGATTTGTATTCTGAGCCTCTATTGGCAACAACTCTATCTTTATATTAATGTACTTGATTTTCCTACTTAAGTAACTGTTGGATTACCTAAGCGTTGTGATGTAATTGCATGTTGATATCAATAATGCACGAAATAATTTCACGAATTTGAAAATAGTGCTCCCAACAAATATTATTTTTAATTAAGAAATTAGGACGTTACATTCTCTCCAGGATTGAGTAAAATAGGATTCATTCAAACCATATTTCTTAATTGGAGGTAAAATGTCCCATTTATTTTTTTTGGGTTGCGTCGCAACGCTTAAGCATTGGAACCCCAATGCTTCAACATTACCAACACTAAAGCCTTACCTTGTGAATGCTTGAACATTCACGCCTACGCAAAAAAACGTTAACATCTCTCTCTCTCCTTAATTACCCTATATTTCTACCGATTGTTAAACTTTTTTAATTATTTTACTTATTTCTCATAATCTTAAATTTAAGATGTTATACTTACCTTATTTTTAGGACTTTTATCCCATCGACACTCAAATTCAATTGTTATTATTAATACGACATTACACTCCTCAATTCAAATTGAAATATTATAGTTATAAGCTATTAAAAAATTGATGTTACTTTCCTATCTCAAATCTACGTGATTTTATCATTCCTATTTTACATTAAAACACTAGATTGAATTTTTCTTGTCACACAAAAAAATTGAATCATCATCTTTCTTGTTATTATTATATTAATAGTTATTATATTTATAACAATCATATTTGATTATAATATTAGTTATCAAATCTCTATGTTAATATCTATATTATTATATTATTACGAATTATAATATTTATAATAATTTTATTTTTATAACTATTGTCATCATAATAGACTTTAAGTGTTAGAATTATAATTTTAAAATCCTGAATTTTGAGGTGTTACATTATGCTCATACAAAACTGCTTGAAAATTGATTCTTACATTGATTGTTCTCACCATTCGATGTTATAATTGTGTTGCATGTAGTGATCAAATTGTTTACATCACTTCTCATTTAAATCTAATAAGATATCTATGTGGTACATTTATTATTATTATTATTATTATTATTATTATTATTAATAATAATAATAATAAGAAGGTGGTCAGAACCATTTGTTTTTAATTTGGATTCTTAATGGGCTATAAAATGCAAAATATGACGCACGTCTCATATTAAATGACAAACCCTGTTAACTTTGACACTTTCATTACCAAAATGGCATTAGGTTTGTATAAAATAGAAATCATATCTCATAAACTATTATTATTGATTTAAGGTATGAAAACAAATGGAATGAACCACCAATTTCGTTCCCAATGTATTCTACTAACTTCAAATTCGTCCTTAACATTACAATAATTCATTAAGTCATAGTGAACCTTGGGCTACATCCAGTCTCACACACCGTGAGATTTTCCACTAACTTATCCAAGTTGCAAGTATTCTTTGTTATCAACTGCCTCTTTAGGCAACACACCAAGTATTCTCCTTACAAGGCCTCTCCAGGTTCCTAAGTATTCTTTTTCTAACAAGCCTCTTCAAGCTCTTAAGTATTCTTTCCTATCAAGCCTCTTCAGGCTCTATAACAAGTATTCTTTGCTACCAAGCCTCTTCAGGCTCTTACAATTAGTATTCTTTTCCTTCAAGCCTCTTCAGTCTTCTTACAATCAGAATGAATACAAGTGATTTGAACTCAGAACATGAGTTCTTTGTTCTGGGTGTACAATATAAAATAACAGTGATTTAACACTGGATATGAAAATTAATTCTTGTACAAAGAGATCAAACATAAGCAGACTTCTGACAACTTCTAGCTATTGTATATTGCTAACTTGAGCCAATCAGCTTCTCACCTCTAAACATAGAAGCTCTACAGTATGCTTTTCAGCAGCTCTTCATTTCTTCAGTTTTGCTGCACTCCTTTTAACTTAGTGCTTGCACCCTTCCTTTTGATTTTGCATTATTTCAACTTGAGCTCAATCTTGGTGCTTCTCTGATGCATATGTTGTAGATTTGCTACGCTGCGCATCTTTATGCATGCTTGTGCTTACTTTCTTTTGAATATTCATTCTTTCACACACGAACTCCTTTCTTCACTATCTTCATTAATAATCGTTTTCTTTCTGAGAGCACATAGCTCTAACTTGAAGAAGGACTTTGCTTGCATCCACTTCAGATGAGATGTTTGTACTTGAAATGTTAATGCATTCACTAGTGAGTCTTAGAAGATATTAACTCAGTTTATTTTAGGTTTGTATTTGTAACATTATAAATTCCAACCATTTTCATAAATCAAATTGTTAAGGGAAGAGGTTATTACAAAAGGAATAGAGGAAACAGGGACTAAAAGTGAAAAATGAAAACTTAGGATTCTGATATTCTCGCTCAAGCGAAAAGGCCTCGCTTGAGCGAGCATATCAGAAAAAGGGAGAAAATTTATGTTCTGTCATCCTCGCTCAGGCGAGAAGGTCTCGCTTGAGCGAGGGACAGGGCTGTTAGGGATGGCTTTCTGTGATGGAATTGCTCTCAAGCGCAATTAGGCTCGCTCAAGCGCAATTCCATCCAGAATCAGGGGTTACTCTCTGACTTGTTCTCGCTCAAGAGAGAAGGCTCTAGCTTGAGCGAGTCAAAGTCAGAGAGGATGAGGTTCTTTTCCTATGCAATTGTGCTAAAGTGAGTGGTGTCTCGCTTGAGCGAGAATGCACATCTGGTGGGAATATTCCTTCTAGCTCAAGCGAGTAAACTCTCGCTTGAGCGGGAGTGCGCGAACAACTTTAAATGCTATTTCTGCTAGGAAATTAATCACTTGGTGATTTTTCCCCTTTAGAGAGAAAAAGAGAGACGTGGAGAGAGAAAGAGAGAGAAGGAGGAAGAAGAGCTTGGTTGGAGGCCCTCACACCATTCAAAGAGCTCGAAATCATCATCCCTATCCTTCCATCCTTCCTATTTTCCTTTGCTTTAGGAGAGTGTGGTTCACCCACTCACTTTCATTCTTGACTGAGAACCCATGTATGCCCCCTATTCTTACTCCCCATGCTTACATTGCTTGATTGTGGTTGATTAAAGACAACTCTAAGGTTGATTGTTGGATTTATTACTTTGTATGCTCTTGTTGCTCTAACCCTAGGTTAGAAGATTTTGGATTTTTGCTTGATGGTTAAATAATTATGATGAGACCTTAGAGAAATTATGCATTCATACTCATGCTCATGTACTCATTATCAACTTTTATGTCATTAACCCACTCATGTTTAAAAGAGAAGAGATTTGGGTCTTTGGATCTCATGTTTAATGGAAAAGAATTGGGTCTCTGGACCTCATGTTTAAGAGAGGAAAATCATGTTATGTTTTAAAAATCTATCACAGTTAAGGGGTAAGGTCCTAGTGGCCTTCAAGGACGATGGTTCCTGTTAGTCTGAGCTTAGTCTAGCCTTCACAGATAACTATTGTCATCAGAATAGACTTTAAGTGTTAGAATTATAATTTTAAAATCCCGAATTTTGAGGTGTTACGTTATGCTCATTCAAAACTGTTTGAAAAAAGATTCTTTCATTGACTGTTCTCACCATTCAATGTTATTAATGTGTTGCATGTAGTGATCAAATTGTTTACATCATTTCTCATTTAAATCTAGTAAGATATCTGTGTGGTGCATTTATTAATGTGGTGCATTTATTAAACATGACGCACGTCTCATATTAGACGACAAACCTCGTTAACTTGGACACTTTCTCTACCAAACTGACATCAAGTTTGTATAAAATAGAAACCATATCACATAAACTCTTATCACTGATTTATGGTATGAAAACAAATGGAGCGAATCACCAATTTCATCCGCAACGTATTCCATTGACTTCAAATTCGTCCCTAGTCCCTAAAATATGTAAAAAAATCATCAATTTAGTCCTTGTACATGGACTAAATTGTTTGATTAATGTAAGTATAGGGATTAAATTGATGATTTTTTACATTGTTTATGGACTATTAATGAATTAATGTAACATTAGGGACAAATTTGAAGTCGGTGGAATATGCTGGGGACGAACTTGATGGTTTACTCAAAACAAATGTGTCAAGGTGCATTTGTATCGGTTACACATTCACATTGTAAACAATGGTGGTATACACCTCACACAGTTTAAATAAGGATTAAGGTAAAGATCGTGAGAGTTTAGATAATTAAACATAAAGGAGTTAGGGAGAATAAATTCAGGAAATTTGATTTGAATTTGATATATCCAATGAGAAGGTTAACAAATATAGCTTCACCGGTATGAAAATGATCATGGGAAATGAAAATTGACAATATGTTGCCCAACCAGAGGAGTCGACATTCACCAACAGAGAATAAAAAGGCCAATTGATATTCGAAAGGATAATGTACATTAATAGAAAAAATGTGTAACCTTTACATTAACGTTTAATTAGTTACAAAGGAATTATTTACTTTTTTGTTCTTACTCTTTTTTCTCTCTCAATAGTTTTCGTATTTATTTCTATTTGCATAGCTTAAAGTAATTTGTCATGGATGTACGAATTAGTGAACGTTGTTAGATATCAATGAACAATATTTGGTTTTGATAGCTAGGGGATAAGTTCTTATACTAGATATACATGATCGATTAAAACAGGAACATAAACAAAAATTTAAAAGCATAGTATAATTTTGTAAGTGAAATTTTTTATTTATTTTGACTTTAATATAACATATGCTTTTACATTAGCAACTAACACACACTTCAAGAAGGTAATGACCATTTAATTTAGGTGTATTCACCAATAAAGTTAGATAGAGGTTTTGACACAACATGAATTGATTGTTGCTTATAATTTGTGAGATGTTTCATTCGAAAGTCTATAATGGTTGTTGTTTTGACAAAATGGTGATTTATATGCAGCTGAAAGGTATTTATATAAAAATTATAATATATTTCATTTTTTTTCCAGGATTAAAATAAAATTGAGATGGTTTACAATTATTGCCTTATGATGACGATGTGTCCGTTTGAGGAGGAGGAAGTTAGTAATGTAGCTAGATTGAATTGGTGCCAACACCAAAAGTTGACATATTATTGGGCATGGAAATGGTAGTATTGGTGTTGGTGATGTTGTTGGGTTCACCTGCATCAACACTAACCTCACCGTCTTCAACTTCAACACTTCCATTGATTAAGAATGCGTTGTGGTACTCTATTTTCTTGAAAATTAATGCCTTGACCATCACAAGACCTGCGGCCACAACCTTCCCTCCAACAACCCCACCGAACAATCGGCCTGGATAATCAGATAGTTGAATTGAAAAATTGGACAAAGGAGGGATGGAAGTAGAAGGTAGAAAATGACCACTCATGTAAGTACCAGTGAGAGAGACCATATTGAAGTGTCCTTGACATAAAGGGTGGTGAAGGGTAACATCAGATACATAACCAACCACAATCAACACCGAGATGCCGACACGATGGCGATGAGTGTACCTGGTGAGGACATCGATAATATCGTGTCCTGCAGGAATTTCAATAATGATTTGTTTTAAGAGTTGGTTGTTGTCTGGTTTGATGGGGATGGGTGGCTTGGAATTATTCTCGGAGCTAAGTGGCCTCCTAATTGGTATCTTGGAGATGGAGGTTGTGGTCAAATTCTCCTTCTCCTTGATTTCATGCCCTACAGCAAAGGACGGTGATGGTGGTGGTAGAGGTGGAATTAGCTCGCAATTGTTCTCATTGGAAAGGGAAATCATGTACCCCGAGCTGTTAGAGTTTGAGGTTGGGGAGAGAAAGGGTGCACGTCTATTTTCTTCCATTGTTGAGGGATGCCACAAAGGAGGAAAGTGATATTGTGCAGTGTTCTCCCTTACAATGAAGATAATTTAAAGCAGGAGTCTCAAAAGTCAAAGAAGTGGGACCTACCTGCTCGAGATCTAAGTTGCACTATGATTTTTTATCATTATTTTTTAGATGGCACTCTTTTAAAATGTATTTTTATATTATTTTTTTACTTATTCATTTTTATATTTTTTCATCATATCATTTTTTATCATTATTTTTCACACACCAGTCCATTCGTCATGTGCTAAATAACATAAATTTATATTTTAAGATAAGCATTCTACACGTCAGTTTTCTCTTTATCTTATGACACTCATAATTATCTACTCTTTGTTCTCTTGTAATAAATTATTCTAACACTATTAATTGTCATGTGATTTACATTGTTTCATAAAAAACCTATTACAGATAGAGATGGCATTGCGAGTCGGCTCACCTTGCCACGCATCGGCCCGCAAAAAATAGTGTGGGGCGGGTTGGCCCACTTTTAGAATATGGGCTATAAGTTTCAACCCGCCCCATATATGTGCGGACTCGAGGGCTTGCAGGTAGGCTTGCAAAAAATAAAAAAAAATTGAAAAAATATTTAATTAATTTTACAATTGTTTCTTTTTTTAAAATCATTTTTATATCAAAATTTAATTATAATGTCACTTTTTAAATTTTATTTCACAATCCTAATATTAATATATTTATACGGAGGACATATAAATTTATAATTTAAACATGATTCTTATGTAAAAAAAATAAATCTACATGATATGACAATTATAGCATGTTATAGTCACATAAAAATTGATTCCATACTTTATTAATCATTATGAAGTATGAAACACCCAAATAAATTTTCATTTTTAGTTACTTTAATATTATTCTGATAATTTTAATTTAAAAAATTGGCCTGCCAGCCCGCCCCGCTTCTAGTTCGCAAAATTTGTGGGTTAAGCGGGGCGTGCCAAAGTGGGTTATGGGCTCAAAATCCTAGCCCGTCCCGCGAAAAAATGCGTGTTGTGTGGGCCTGCCGACGGGCCTAGCCCATATTGCCACCGGTAATTATAGAAGGTTTTAAAACTTGTATATTTAATTTTATAGTCCTTAATGTGAAGTCTTTCCTAGCACAACCCTACTTTCTAGATGTTAAAAATTAGTTTGCACAAGAGAGCAAACTGCGAACTATACCTCGCCATCTCCTCTACAATCATCACTAACTTCGCTTTTCGCCTATCATGTAAGTTGTTTGGTATTACCTCCAATCTTTGTTTTCTTCCCCTGCTAGCTCCTCTTCCCTATATTTCATTCACCTCCTTTGGAATATGCTTTCCTAAGTCACCCTTGTCAACAAGATTTTATGCATGTGACTACCGTTATTTGGAATAGTTGACATTTCTCCCCTTACACATACCTCTCATTTTCCTTCTTCTGGTATACATAAACTCAACTAGAATTGGGATTTTTAATTTATGCATTTTCTACTTCTTTGAGTTTCAAAACTGGCTCTCCGACGTTTCTTTTATAACTTTCTTTGATATTTTTAGAATTCATGTATAAATCTAATTTTCCTGCAGCTTCGATCTTGATCTTCGAAGATGATTCTGCGACGGTGAACGGTGGAGCTTGAACGGAAAAGGGTGGAGTACCTGCAAGGACTCCGATGCTTAAGTCAGTGAGTGTATGAGCAGAGTAACAATACTTTAGAATGAAAGTGTATCTCAAAATGTCTCTAAGCTGAGGTATTTATAGAGGAAATGTGGCGGGAAAAACCGTTATTCAGTTATAACAGATCCTGTAATATCCGGTGAGACGCGCTCGTAAGATCGTGCATACACGCGCTGTGATGAATATCGGTTTTGTGTAAGGGGTTGGCGGCGTGCAATATCGTAACCAGCATGTCAGTTCTACTTAAAAGGTTATTCAGAATGAACATACAATTCCCTCGCATCCGATTACCCCAGCAGGTATGTCGCGAGCCTCGTTATCTCGGACATGGCTTAACCACGTCGGATACGGCTTTATTGTCGTCCAGAGGTCTCGGAGTATGTCAATTGATGTCAGATTGGGGATGAGTGATAACACCCCAGAACAAAATCCATAGGAAAAAAGTGGAGTTGATTAAAAAATCACAACATTATTCTCATTCTACATAGATTGAAACGTGTGTCTTGAAAGGTTATGTTAACTTGCCTCTAAAAGCTTGATACACTGTTTTTAAAAGGATTTTCACAAACTATTTCATAAATGCATTTTTTTATTATACACTTAACCTCTTCTTAAATAATAAGAGTTAGAAATAGAATAAAACTTTAAGAGGAAGGTTACGCTAAATATTTATATTGGGTAGCACTTAACAACTATATGCTGAAACATCAACTAAGAAGTTAGTAGTTAAATAGAGTAAATTCAACTCGTCCATCAAGATCTGGGATTATTAGAAAAATGAGCAAGTCTTACTATAACATTATACTCGGACTCTTGCAAGTAGCATTCACTTTTATTCATTAAAATTATGCAGCTAATATTTGACCTGATACTTTAAAGACCACCATTTTCTAACTGTTAATGTTTCAATCACTGGCAGAAGCACTCTCAAATTTAGTGATATGTCTTTTTAATCGTTTCTTCTTTATTGTGAAAAATTTAGTCAATTGCTTATTGAAGATATGTTCTTTATGGTTTTGAGCACTCTTACTTCAATAGCACAGGTAAATTTGCTATTTCATTTCAACAGGAGAGTTTGTTGGGCACTGATTGGAGAAATATCAAAGGACAAGTATTGGCATCTGGTAATGGTAGTAGGCAGCCTTCTCGGAAACAATTTATAGACTCAAGTCCTAATGATTCAAAAAGTACTGAGGCATCAACAAGCATGTCTATGGATGAGCTCTGTGGTGTTGACTCTGCCTCATTGCCCTCCACCTCAAGGGCAGCAGAGGTAAGAATTAAGTCAAAGAAGTATGCCTTAAAATTTGTCTTATTAAATTAACATCATTTTGTTAGAACCGTGATCCTTCCACGTTACCATAAGTAATTTGTTGTTAATAGATATTTAAGCATCTTATCTGCTTCCAAATTATTAGTAACTAACCTAGTAGCATTGGTTTCAGGTAACAGAATATGCAAGACATCCATCTGTAGCATCTTCAACATTAGTAGAATTAACTACTCGTCTTGATTTTTTCAAGGAAAGGCGTTCCCAGTTGATGGAACAACTTCATAACCTTGATTTGAATTATGGTTCCACAACTTCCCAAGACTTTGTTTATAAACCATCATCACCATCATGGAGTTGACTGGCCAAATTGGTGCTTCATAAAATCCATTGGGAAGAATTTTGGCTGACATGTTGTGTATATCCTTTGACTCATTGCATATATTTGTATCCTTTTGGTCCATGCACTGCTTCATTCTCTTTGTTCCTATTGAGTTTTCTTCTTTTCTTTCTCTTTTGGTAGTGAAAGGTCATTGGAGTTGAAATGAAAAAGCTTTCCTTTTGAAGGTTTCTCTTTTTAATCTTTTTGAATTCCTTTGTTTCTTTAGGGGAGGGGGTGGAGTTTGTTGTAATTATATGTCATGTCAATAGATGGGGGAATTTTGTTGTTGAACAAAACAACTACAATGAGGAAATTTTAGAATCGTTTTGGCAAATTCTTTGTACTTAGGGACATGCAATTGCCAGTATATGTCACCTATGTGGAAATTATTTTCATGTTATTATTGTATATCTAGTAGGTTGTTTGTGATGCTAATAAATTTTTTCTTCAGTATAACGTTTAGCTTATGAATCACTTAGAATCTTCAATTTCTTTTGTTGTCTTGTCTTGTCTTCCTCACTGTGTCTTCCCAAAAATCACTTTAAAAAGTAAGAAAAATAAAACTTTCACTTTAGGTGGAAACGAGTCTTTATATTGCTTCATTCTTTAAGGCCATTTTTTATGGTGATCGTGGCTACCCAGAAGTATTTCTTTACCATTAATTAAAAAAAGGGGTAAAATAATTTTTAGTCCGGTAAATGGATTGAGTTTTGTTTTTAATCTTTGTAAATGTTTTTTATTTTTTTACTTTCTTATAAATGTAAATTTACTAAAGGTAACCAGTTATAAATAACATGGTCATGACCACAATGAGTTGCTACATTCACAGTACTCCATTGGGGCCCTTTTATAAGTTATGTTTTATAATTTTTTGGGATTCTTTTTATAAGGTACTTTATAATTTCAAGAAAATGTTTGTTATCATTTTTCTAATTTTCCTTTATTAACTTTAATGTTTTTTCAACTATTAAATAGTAGTGGAGTTATCTTCCGTTTGGTTTACAAGTGGGTAGAATTGATTCTAGAAATGAATGGTTGAGATGAATGATGCACGTTTTACGAAGTACGTTGGACGGAAGTGATTTAAAATCAATACTGTAAAACCATGATTTTGTTCGGTTAGAATTTAAAACAAACGGGCTATTAGTCAATAATATTAAAAAAAGGTAAAACTAGAAAGTTAATTTGTATTTTAAAACTCTAATAAAATTAACTAACTTAAACACTTGTATTGGTATGTGTAATTTGGTTAAGTATGCCTTATGAAAAGGATCAGAGGGAGTATTCTCTAACACTTTAATTAGGGGTGGAGGCATGTTGGGACAAAGGGGGGCCAGTTGGAATACTAGAGTTTTATACCAAAGGATTGTGGTTCAGTTGGCAACGTATGGTAAAATGGCGGGAAAAGGTCCTAGTTTTGATCTTCACTAATCATAGTCTAGTGGAAGGATTTGGAGCCTTAACTGTAACTAGCTCCTAAGAAGGAATGGAAGGGAATGATGTAGAGGAATTCAAACGAGATGTAGGTGATGTGTGTGGGTTACACTTACCTGGAGTGTGACTGTGATGTGAGGTTCCTAGTCTATCAAGCATCCTAAGGTTGGTTCTTACTCACCCTATTTATCAATAATCTTTATTTCTTATCTTTCTCCCTCTTTCTTTGTAACATCCCAAAATTAGGACCTGGGAAATATAGTGGAAGCCTTAGGTTGTGAATCCCACTAATAAAAGGAAGTTAGGCATAGAAGGAGAATTTAGGAGTTCAAGAGTAAAATAAGAGAGAATATCAATAATTTATTTAGAGTTTAGAGTGTTAGAGGGAATATGAGGGAGGAATCGAGAGTTAAGCTTCGAACACCAATTTTGAAGAGACTTAAGGGAAACTAAGCTAAAATTCGAAAATGTAAACTATAGAGGTGAAGGAAAGAAGAGGGATAGACTTTGTTTAAGGAAATTGGCGTGAATTGATGATTTATATCATTGTTCACATGTTAGGTACCTCGTTGGGCTTCAATTAGAGTTGTTGCTTAATTTTGGATTTTAAGCCTAATGACCTTTGTGCACTAATTTGATGATATCTAGAGTTGTAGGTGTTCAATTTAGGTGATTCAAGTTGCATTAGAAAGCTAAGATTTGAGGCTTCGGTTTGATATTCTACACGATAGTATTCCTGTCTCATTTCACCTTCAAACAGACTCATTCTTGCTCGAGCGAGAAATCCCTCGCCCGAGCGAGAATATAAGCAGAAACAGGGAAATTTACTCTGGTTTTCCTGCCCAGGCTCGCTTGAGCGAGAGTGAGCAAGAAAACATAGTCAGAAATGGGGCTCTCTGGAGTGGAAATTTTGCCCGGTCTCGCTCGAGCGAGCCTGAGCGAGAATGTGCTGACAGGATCCTTAAAAACATGTTTAGGGCTTTTCTTTCTCATTTTCTTCCATCCCATCACTTCAAGAGAGAGAGAGCGAACCCTAGAGAGAGAAAGGAGCTTTTGGGAGCTTAGAGAAGGAAGAGGAAGAAGAGCAAGGAGCTTGGTTGAATCCTCAAATCACTAGAGAAACTTGGGATGACCACTCTCCATCTCTCCATCATCTCCATTCTTGCTCTTTGAGGTGAGTGTGGTTCACCCACTCACTTTCCATCATGTGTGAAGTTCGCTAATGATCCCCAATCTCATTTCCCCTTCCTAATCTACTTGCTTGTGCTTGATTGAAGTTAATCTAGGGTTTATGTATGTATTGGTTTGGATTTCTTGAGTATTAGCTTAACCCTAGGTTGTAGAGGTTAGGGTTTTCATGATAGTGTTGATTATGAAGTTTTGAAAGTCATGAAATCATCATTTAACATATGTAACATGTAAAGTCCTAATTCCCGGCATTTAGGAATTTTTCCCGTTGGAAGCATAAGTCCCGAAATTAGGGAATTAATTTCGCAACATGAAAATATCAATAACAGTAAATCCAACAAGTATATTCAATACATGGTTCCAAAGGATCTTGTCCTGTGATTACATACAACATTTGTGACATGGATATTACAATACATCTGCCCAACAAAGCGGAGGCAAAAAGATACACATGTACTAAATATCCACCAAAATAATCAGAATAAATAGATTCCAAGGAACTGTACTGTCAATACAAAATAATAATATCCAAAAGGAAGGGCCTTCCGCCCAAATATAACTCTAAGCTCCTAGCTGTACTCAAGTCCTCAGCGGCCTGCCTGTGGATCTAAAACATGAACCCACGAAGGGGTGAGACTAATGCCTCAGTGAGCAAAGCAGTGTAAATAGACATAATGGATACAAGTAAACATGGTAAGCCAATCATGTTAGATAAATATGACATCCATAAGTCCAAACTTGAGAAAAATAAACATGACATGAACATGAACTTCTTTCCCTGCAGTAGGGTTGTTTTCACTTGACATGCAGTTTGACTGAGCTCAGACTACTACGTCGCCACCATTACCTGACGGCCGAAGCCTAGTTTTAACATAAAACGTGATTGGTCCAAGACCCGTGATGGTCAAAGCCTTACATGAATCTTTCACTTAAATCTTTAAATAACTTGATTACATGAGTAGTTCTACCATGGACTTGAAACTTTAAACACGAAACATGAATATTCAAGGTCTCCCTAACCTAGGGTTTCCATAAGCAACCACCATATCATGGTTATACATACAATACCAAACCATAACATGTATAGTAGTTCAACAAAACCAAATAGAAAGGGAAGAAAGGGATTAGGGTTCATACATCACTCACAAGAAAGGGGAAAGTGTGTGGGTGAGCTTTACTCACCTAAGAAGAGAAATCAAGAAGAGAATGAAGGTTGGGGGGCAGATTGATGATGGGACGCTTGCCTTGGGGCCTTTCTACAAGCTTCAATGAGAACTTCTCTCTAGGATTCTTCTCTCTCTCTCTAGTGTTTTAGAAGATGTAATAAATGAAAGATGTATTAGGGATTTCTGTTTTAAAAAAACCGATTTCGCGTATTCTCGCTCAAGCGAGAATTTCTCGTCTCGCTTGAGCGAGGCAGTTTGAAAATCGCCAAAAACGTATTCTCGCTCAAGCGAGAAGCCTCTCGCTTGAGCGAAAATACCCCAGAGAGTAACCATTCTCTCGATAATTCTCGCTCAAGCGAGGTGACTCTCGCTTGGGCGAAAATCATCCAGAGAGCTCATAAAACCATCCCTATTTTCACTTGAGCGAGGGCCTCCTCGCTCAAGCGAATTTATCATAACACAATTTTCACATTTTTGCTGCAACTCTCGCTCAGCGAGAACCCCTCGCTTGAGAGAGAATTCTAGAATTAAATTTCCTGATTTTCTCTTCCTAATTCTATTCCACCTAGTTCTTTTTATAAAATCTTTCTCCCTATTAATCCAACTTATTGAAAATGGTTAAAACTTGGGATGTTACATTTCTACCCCCTTAAGCAATTTTGCCCCCAAAATTGTCTAGTTGTTACATTAAGGTTTACTTATGCTTTCATCTTAGGGATTACCTCATGCAACTAATCCTGGATAAGACTTACGAACGTCATCCTCCTTCTCCCAAGTGGCCTCCTCTGCAGTCTGGCCCTCCCAGATCACCTTCACCAAGGGATTGACTTGTTCCTTAGTGTCTTGATGCTCCGATCAATAATCCGTGCAGGTCTGGCCAGAACGGTCAAATCCTCCCTCAGTTGTATTGACTCGGAGCTAATGTGTGAAGGGTCATGAATGTACTTTTTGAGTTGGGAGACATGAAACACATCATGAAGATTGGACAAATGAGGGGTAAGGCTAATCTGTAGGCTACAGAACCCACTCTATGAATGATTTGAAAGGGACCAGTATAATGAGGGTTAAGCTTTTTGGCCCTGATGGCCCTTCCTATGCCTTTGACTGGAGTGACCTTAAGAAAACATGATCCCCCACCTCAAACTCTAGATCTTTTCTCCTCCTATCGCATAACTTTTTTGTTGCTCTGAGCAGCCAGAAGTTTTTCCCTAATGACCTTGATCTTGTCTGAAGTCTCCCGGACCAACTCCGATCCCAAAAGGTTCCTCTCTCCCACCTCATACCAACACAAAGGGGACTTACACCTCCTCCCATACAACGCCTCATAAGGGACCATGCCAATGCTACTATAAAAGCTATTGTTATAAGAGAATTCTAACAATGCAAATACCTATCCCAGTTACCCTTATCCTCTAAAACACACGCCCTAAGAATATCCTCTAATGTCTAAATGGTCCTCTCAGACTGCCCATCAGTCTGAGGATGGTAAGCTGTGCTAAAACTCAACCTAGTCCCAAAGGCCTGGTGGAGGGCTTTCCAAAACCTAGAGGTAAACCTCGGATCCCTATTCGAGACTATGCTAGAGGGAACACCATGGAGCCTTACGATTTCCCGGATGTACAGGTCAGCTAGCTTATTCAAAGGTTAAATGGATTTGATAGGTAGAAAATGGGCTGGCTTGGTTAACCTATCAACAATGACCTAAATGGCATCTTACCTCGCTGGGACCCTAGGTAGTCCCATCACGAAGTCCATGGTTATCCCTTCCCATTTCCACTCATGTAACTCTAGGGGCTGAAGTGGTCCAGACGGTTTTTGGTGTTCTATCTTGACTTGCTGGCACACTAAGCACCTAGAAACAAACTCAGCTACTTCCTTCTTCATCCCCTCCCACCAGAACATCTTCCTAAGATCTTGATACATCTTGGTGGTGCCAGGATGTACCGAGAACCTGCTCTTATGAGTGTTGAGTCTCAAAGAATTAAAAATATGAAATTAAAATATTTTGAGTCTCACTCTCTTAAGTTTAATGAACAAAAAATATAAAATATAAAAAGCATTTATATGATACTATGCTCTCACAAGATGTTGCACTGTTTCAGATCCTATTGTCTGTGTAAAGGATCATCTGAAAGATCAACTTCATCTAAAGAGTGCTTATCATCTGAAGAGTGCTTATCATTTGAAGCACTCTATGCATCTGAAGGCTGAAGGTATCAAGTTTAAGGTTTGACCCATGAAGGCGTTACTATGTAAGAAGAACGTTCTTCCCAATGGTCTAACCCTTTTCAGCATAAGAATCAGAGCTACTTTCTCTCTTCGTTCAAATGTTTAGCATTTTTAAGGAAAGTCTGCAAAGCTGTTGTACCTGCTCAAAAGCATTGTGTGCATAGACCTGCTGCACCTAAGACTGCTCAGAACGTGTTAGAAAGAGTGTGTCTCAACGTCTCCTGAAGCATTTAATGTTATTTAACAACAGGCAACATTTTCTCAAAGACTATAAATATGCCCATGCAGATTGAAGCAAAAAAAACAGAGTGATAGAAGCAAAGTTATCAAAGAAATCTTACTCTGCGTAAACGCTGGCAAAAAATACTCTGATATTTTCTGTACATTTACTCTTTTGCTTATCCTGAGTAAATCTTAGTTACTTGTACACTTCTTATAAGTTCAATCTATCATCTGAAGATAGTTGATTGAACTTCATCTGTTTTATCTTAAAACAGTTTGGGTTACAAGCCTGGAGAGGCTTATTGTCTGAAAGAATACTTGGACTACACTTTGATAGTGTCTGAGAGCCTGAAGAGGCTTGGTGGAAGAAACAATACTTGTTGTAGAGCCTGAAGAGGCTTGACAGAAAAGAATACTTATTGTAAAGCCTGAAGAGGCTTGACAGAAAAGAATACTTGTTGTAGATCCTGAAGAGGCTTGACAGAAAAGAATACTTGGTGTAGAGCCTGAAGAGGCTTGACAAAAAGAATACTTGGTGTAGAGCCTGAAGAGGCTTGACAGAAAAGAATACTTGTTGTAGAGCCTGAAGAGTCTTGACAGAAAAGAATACTTGGTGTAGAGCCTGAAGAGGCTTGATAGAAAAGAATACTTGTAATCTTGCAAGATTAGTGGAAATCCAGTGGTGGTTTGCCCTGGGACTGGACGTAGCTCACAAGTGGTAGTGAGTGAACCAGGATAAATTCTTGGCTAAGTTTCTTTTCCCTTAAACTCTTTCAATTCAGTTTTAAACTAACAAGGGGTTTAGAAAAGTTTTCAAGAGCGAAAATCTTAACATCAGACAAAACTATTTATCAAGACACTCTTTGTGTCTGAACCAAGGTTCAGAAGGTAGTAACTTACGTCAGACGATCTTTATCATCTAAAGTTTTTTATAGAAACTTTTTAAAGTATTCTCTAAAACCAAAAGGTTTCCATTGAAACACTATTCAACCCCCCTTCTAGTGTTTCCCTGTTTTTCTTACAGTTGGTACCAGAGCTTATCCTCGGGGTTAGCACCTAATCAGTGCGGAGAACAGAGATCCAATGGAAACTTCTACCAGCAACATACAGTATATCATTGAAGGAGCCTCTATCACGAGACCCCCAGCATTCAATGGAGTGGATTACCACTATTAGAGGGATCGTATGAAGTTGTTTATTGAAAGCAACAACATTGATGTCTGGGATGTAGTTACTGACGGAGGACTATGTGCCCATGCATGCTGGAGTGCCCATACCCAAGACTGAATGGACCTTGGAGCAGAAGGCTCGAGTTCAATTAAATGCCAAGGCCAACTCTATCTGATATGTTCCTTGAACAAGTCCAGAATATGAGAAGGTTCATGGTTGTTCATCTGCCAAGGAGATCCGGGATATGCTTGCAGCAACCCATGAAGGGACAGAGACTGTGAAGCAATCCAAGATCAGCATGCTTGTACATCAGTATGAGATGTTAAAAATGGAAGAATCTAAAACTATAGACCAAATGTTTGGGAGGTTTCAGAAGATAACCAATGGACTCAGGTCATTGGGAAGAACCCTTGAATCTGGAGATAACATTCGAAAGATTCTAAGGAGTTTACCGAAGTCCTGGAGACCCAAGGTTACTGCCATTCAAAAAGCCAAGGATTTAAATTCTCTTAGAAATGGAGGAACTACTGGGCTCTCTCAAAGTCCATGAGCTTGAACTTGGGGAGGATGACACCAAGAAGAAGTCACTGGCATTAAACTGCAAGGTCAGACAGTCTAGGCATGATAGCATGAAAGCCATGCAAGCAGAGGACACTTCAGAGGATGATACTGAGTCTGAAGACTGTTCAGAAGATGATGATCTTGCTCTTCTCAGCAAGAAGATTAAGAAAATGCTGCAAAGAAAAGGAAGATGTAGAAGATCTCAACCTTCTAATGTCAAACAAGGCAAATCAGGTAAAGAATTTACTATCACTGACAAAATTACCTGCTTTTGAGTGCAAACAGCCAGGTCACATGAAAGACAGAGTGTCCCAAGTTAAGGAAGCAAACCTTTCAGAAGAAGAAGTTTTTCAAGAAAAAGAAGGATTGATGGCTACATGGAAGACTTGGATGATTCCACTTCAGAGGAAGAGGAGGACACTTCAGAAGAAGCTAACCTCTGTCTGATGGCAAGTCTATACCATCTTCAGATAGTTCAGACTCTGAGGTAATTCCTCAAACCTTACAAGATCAGTATGATGAACTTGTTGAAAGTAGCAGAGAGTTATTCAATGAATTCAAGGAACTTTCAAGAGCTTTTACAGAAGCTGCTTTAGAAAATGAAAGTTACAAAAAGAAAACCTTGCTCTCAAAGAAAAAGCTACTTCAGCAAGATCCAAGTAGTTCTGATAATCTTGTTAAGGGGAACAAAAAGCTCAAAAACAAGGTTAAAAAAATTAACTTGGATCTAGCCAAGTTTGTCAAAGGAACTAATAATCTCAATAAATTATTGGGCTCTCAGAGGCATCCTCGACAAGAGTGGCTTAGGTTATTCAGACACATCTTCATCTGAATCTTTATATTTAATATGCCCGATAAAGGACCTAAGAAAGGTAATGGGTGTTCTAACTGTGGAAAGCCTGACACGTTGAGTCTCAGTGCAGACACATAAGGAAAATAAGACCCAAGCTAACAAAAAAGGACCCAAGAAGGTATGGGTACCTAAGAATTTGATTGTTCCTGTTGCAGATGTGTTTAACAGGACAAAAGAAACACCACAAATGGTACCTGGACAGTGGGTGCTCGCGACACATGACAGGAGAAAGGTGTTTTTCCAAAGCCTTAGACCCAAGGCAGGTGGAGTGGTCACCTTGGTGGAAATCAGCAAGGAAAGATCACTGGTATTGGGACTGTAGGTGTGACTCCTCTATCCCCTCATTAAAAATGTGCTTCTGGTTGAAGGACTACAAGACACTCTTCTAAGCATAAGCCAATTATGTGACAGTGGATATGTTGTGTCTTTCACTAAAGAAGGATGTATAATCAAGGGATACTTAGACATATCCTCTTCTCTCTGCTAGAGACACAATAATGTGTATAAGTTGATCTAGAGGAACTTGCAAATCAGAATGTGAAGTGTTTTGTTTCCATCGAAGATGAAAAACAGATTTGGCATCACAAACTTTGGCATGCTAGCCTGAGATTGATCTCAAAGCTAACTAAACACAACTTAGTTAAAGGCTTTGCCCAAGCTCTCATTCAAATATGATATTTTATATGAAAATTGTGCTGAAAGGGAAACAAACAAGACACTCTTTTAAGAGTCAAAATGTTGTTTCAACCAGCAGCCCTTTAGAACTACTTCACATGGATTTGTTCGAACCCACTAGAACAGAGAGTCTAGCAAAAAGAAATATGGATTGGTCATTGTTGATGACTATACAAGATTCACATGGGTTATATCCTAAGAAGCAAAGATTGAAACCTTGAGAATTTCACAAAATTCCGTAAGAAGGGTGCAGAATGAAAAAAGGAATCTGCATATCTGCTATCAGAAGTGATCATTGGTGGAGAGTTTGAAAACTCAAGCTTCAGACTGTTCTGTGATGAGAATGGGATCTCACATAATTTCTCTGTGTCTAGAAACACCTCAGCAAAATGGGGTTGTTGAGATAAAGAACAGAAGCTTGCAAGAGATGGGGAAGAACATGCTCATTTCAAGCAATCTACCTAGATCCTTTTGGGCAGAAGCTGTTCACACAACATGTTACATTCAGAACAGAATTTTGGTAAGACCAATTCTCAAAAGAACCCCATATGAATTGTGGAAAGGAAGAAAACCCAACATTTCCTACTTCCATATCTTTGGATGTGAGTGTTTTATACTCAACACAAAAGATGATTTAGGAAAATTAGATTCTAAGTCTAACAAAGGTTTCTTTATTGGATATTTTGAATCTTCTAAGGCTTACAGAGTGTATAATTCAAGAACCTTAACAGTAGAAGAATCTATCCATGTAAGATTCAATGATTTTAAAGAGACTGATAGGGAACTATCAGATCTTGAAGAAGATTTTGCAGGAATCGAGTTGAATTCCGACTAAAGTCTGAAGGTCATTCTAAAGAACCTTCTGAACAAAAGTCTGAACCTGCATCGAAGCTGAACCTTCTCAGACCAACATTGTTGAGTCTCAGACAGAATGTGTACCCTCTCACAATCGCGATGGAGATACCGAACTCATCATCCAAGAGAGCAAATTATAGGTGATACCTCAGAAGGATTAAAAATAAGATCAAGATTCAGAAGCTTGAATAATCTTGCACTTCTCTCTGAGATTGAACCTAAAAACATTGAAGAGGCTCTGCATGATGAAGGTTGGATCCTAGCCATGCAAGAAGAGCTGAATCAATTTGCTAGGAGTGATGTCTGGACACTTGTACCTAAACCCCATGGGAAAACTATAATAGGAACCAAATGGGTGTTCAGAAACAAGTTATCAGATGAAGGAAAAGTAGTCAGAAACAAAGCAAGACTTGGTGCTCAAGGCTATAATCAGCAAGAAGGTATTGACTTCACTGAAACTTTTGCTCCTGTAGCGAGGCTTGAAGCATTAGAATTTTACTAGCTTATGCAGTAAATAATGGCATCACCTTATATCAGATTGATGTTAAAAAGTGCCTTTCTCAATGGGTTTATTGAGGAAGAAGTCTATGTTAGGCAACCACCCAGGTTTTGAAGGACACTACTTTCCAGAACATGTTTCAAATTGAAAAAGGCTCTTTATGGTCTGAAACAAGCCCCAAGAGCTTGGTATGACAGATTGAGCAACTTTTTAATCAAAAATGGTTTTCAAAGAGGAAAAGTAGATACAACTCTTTTCAGAAAAATGTCCAACAAAGACTTCATTCTTGTTCAGATATATGTGGATGACATCATATTTGGTTCTACTGATTCTTCATTATGCAAGGAATTTTCTGAACTTATGCAATCTGAGTTTGAGATAAGCATGATGGGGGAACATAAGTTCTTTCTAGGACTTCAGATTAAGCAATAATCTGATTGTATATGGATCCACCAAGAAAATATACAAAAGAAATGCTTAAGAAATTCAATATGAGTGATTGCAAGTCCATGACTACTCCCATGCATCCTTCTGTTGTTTTGAACAAAGATGAAGGGGAAGAACCAGTAAATCACACTTTGTATAGAGGAATGATTGGCTCATTAATTGTATCTGACAGCAAGCAAACCTGACATTATGTTTAGTGTATGTCTTTATGACAGATTTCAATCTGATCCAAGAATTACTCATTATAAAGCTATAAAAGAATTTTCAGATATTTAAATGGTACTACTAATCTTGGTCTTTGCTATAAGAGAAGTAAGGATTGCAGGTTAGTGGGATTTGTGATGCTGATTTTGCTGGAGATAGAATTGAGAGGAAATCAACAAGTGGAGGTTGTCATTTCATTGGTAACAACATGATCAGCTGGTCCAGCAAAAGGCAAAGCACCATTGCTCTTTCCACAGGCAGAAGCTGAATATATTGCTGCAGCCAGTTGTTGTTCACAACTGCTATGGGTAAAATATCAGTTAGAAGATTTAACATTAATGTACCTTCTATACCTGTAATGTGTGATAACACAAGTGCAATTAATTTATCCAAGAATCCTATTCAACATTCTAGGGAAAAGCATATAGAAATCAAGCATAATTTTATTAGAGACTACGTTCAGAAAGGAGTTTTTGATATAAAGTTCATTGATACTGAGCATCAATGGGCAGACATATTCACAAAAGCTCTGACTGAAGATAGATTTAAGTTCATAAGAAATAATCTGAACATCTTGGCTTTGTCTGAAATATAATGGTTGCATCTAAATATGCATATGAAGTTATTGCATCTGAACATGCATGATTGTCTGAATAACATGTATGTGTGAAGCAACTCAGTCTGATGACGTGGCAAGCTGAAACGTTTTGGTCTTCTTCTCTGAGTAACTACTCTAAGCATGTTGCACGATCTCCGAAACTTCACTGTCATCATTACTATGTGTGACGGCTATTTAAGAAACGTGTTTGCTACTGTTACTGGCTACTGCTCTCTCTCTTTCTCCAAGTGCAAACTGCTGCCTTTCTTGTGCCCTAAGTTCCTTGAAGCCCCTCTGTATTCTTCGTCTTCTTGATAGTCCATTACAATGACTTCCAAGAAATCGGCTGGTGGTCAGATTGTTCCCTCCAGGACCGTAGACATGGAGATGCTCCGAGCTGGTGGGATTTATCTCACTGACACCTTCGAAGCATGTGGCTAGATTAATTTCTTCTTTGCCATTGACTGTGCATGACATGAACAGAGTGTGGTGGACTTCTGGAAAAATGCTCGAGATACTTCCTCCCAGGAGGGAAGGTATCAAGGCTTTGAAACTAAGGTGATATGTATAAAAATCTTTGTGGATGCTGACACAATTGCTGCTGTAACTGGTGTTCCCAATACTGGAGATATGTTTATTTCAGAATGGGAAGTAAAGAATGGTGGAGTTAAGAGATTTACCCAGAAGTTGTACGGGATTGAAGACCCAGGTGATCTAAGAAGCTCTTACATGCATCCTAAGGCAAGGATTCTTCATGCCATTTTGGGATGCTGTATTTTGCCCAAACATGGAAGTAAGAATCATGTGTCTGAGCTGGAAAGATTCTGCATAATCCATCTTTTGGACAAAACGCCTCTAAATCTACCCAAGATCACTCTACAATATGCTGAAAAGGTTAAATGATTCTGCCTCAAGCTATACTCATACCACTCTCATCACAAAGATTCTGTTGAAGTTCAATGTTCCTATTGAAAGAGTGTATGACCACAAAGGTCCTGCTCTCTTCTCCCTGACCAACATCAAGAGGATGGGGATTGTTGTGAGGAAGCCTTCACCAGAAAGGACTCTGCTAGAAGAAGCTGTTCAAACCAAGGCTCGCAGAACTGGGAAAAGTCCTTTAGAGATTCTGGAAGAAGAGTTGCAAGGTGACACTCACAAAGAAAAGTTTGTGTCTGCTCAGACTCCCACTAAAGTTCTGAAGAAGAAAAGAACAAAACTGCTTCAGAAGAAAGAATCACCAGAAGGAGAAGTTCAGTTCAGACAATCTGAACCTGCTCAGAGTACGTCTGCACATACTTCTGAGATTGTGGGTAAGGTTACTGAGAACCTAGCTCTTGCTACTCAGCCTACTCTCAACTCGGGAGGACAGGTAGAGGACAACAATAGTCTAGCATCTGAACCAATCTCAATTGCATTAGATGATTCAACTGAGCCTGTCAAAGCCATCCCTCTTGCTACGAGTCTGCCTGAAGCTGACATCAGACAAGTAGTCACCGAGATTGAAGAAGAAGAAAGAAAGTAGAAGGAAGAACATGAAAAGCAAGACTATGCCCTTGCTGTTGCAGCTCAACAAGCCGTTCTTGAAGATGAAAGGCTTGAGCAAGCCAACAAGCTAAAAAGAAGAAGAGCCAGTGCTAAGACTAGATGGAGAAGGTTGTTGTCTCCTGCTGCTGATGCCCCTCAAAGGTTGACTAGAAGTAAAAGCATCCAACAAGAAGATGTTGTTGAGTTTCATAAGGTTGTTGAAGCTAAAAGAAAGAAGAAGTTGGAGGAACTGAGGGAGAAGAAGCTAGCTACTGAGGGCTCTACGGCTCGTATTAAGAGACCTAGGGTTCTATTTGGAAATGTCTCATCCTCAGAAGATGAAGCCACTCCTCCACCTAAAGCTATCAGCACACCAAGAGAAGTACCCCCCACCTTCACCATCTTCTTCCTCTCTGTCAGGTTACTCTGAACTTGATTCAGATGTCGAACCAAACTGCATCTGGTTTGTGGAAACCTTCCTGTTAGTATTCTGCTGAGAGAAAAAGAAAGGAACCTGTCAAGGCAACCTACCTATGATCTAGCTCTACCTATTCGCAGCAATGAACACTTGAAGTGGGCTGCTGAAATGCCTCACAGATTCTACAATATGCTCACTTCTGTACAAACCAGAGTACCAAAGTTCCCAAACTTATATGAAGAATTGCTATTCTTCAAGGAAGCTGCACCATTGTTGTCTCACCCACCATCGAGGTTTTTGCTGGAAACTTCCTCAGAAGCAAGACAAAGGAGGATGCTCAGCTAAGGGGGAGGTGGTCTCTTCAGACGCTCTTGAGAAGATCAAATATG
This sequence comes from Sesbania bispinosa, assembly GCA_026901365.1. Classification (NCBI taxonomy): domain Eukaryota; kingdom Viridiplantae; phylum Streptophyta; class Magnoliopsida; order Fabales; family Fabaceae; genus Sesbania; species Sesbania bispinosa. The sequence goes on along the minus strand of QLOH01000045.1, from coordinate 264,754 downwards.
GAGTCATCACTCCTTGCCATAAGTGGAAAGCTTTGGATCCTTTCTCACAGAATCAACTCAATCTATCTCCTGATGAGTGGATCGCTGTCAAAATGTAGTGTCTTGAAGCAGAACTAATTGATCAAAGTTGTTCCCAATCCTTTGGCTGTAGAGATTTCAATCCACCTCTACCTATTCATACAAAGTTGTCACTACTATTCTAGTGCGGCCAGACAGGATAGTACCTAGGTATCCTTATACTGACTTCTTTTCTATCAAAGACAAAGGACCTGAAATAGTTTCACAAGGTGCTGGACCTCCAAGGGTGTTATCTGAAGAAGACTGGAACAATCTTGCAGAATATATCTTCATCAACCAAGGAATGGATCATTCACTTTATAATGCCATGTGGGACTTTCACTGGAATCTTGTTGAGAAGGAAGGGAGTTCATCAGGAACGAGTTGGGATGACGCTGACTCTCAAGTGGTTGCAGGTTCAACTATAGTAGAAACTGCTACCTTCTTTACAGGACGCTTTCCATTGTCTGATAGGGATCTCCATTCAGAGTGGATGATGGCATCTCCTTTTGTTCGCCCTGAATTTTATATCAGAGTGAATGATCCTCTGCAGTATCACCTACCTATTGGTTTTCAGTACTTCAGATTCACCTGCAAGCATATTTCTCTTGTTTTCTATGAAGAGAATCTTGAAGCCGAAGTCAGTGCTTTAGTTGAAGAGAATGAGGAACTTCGTCTGAAGAATCAACAACTTATGCAGAAAATAGATCAGATTTTAGAGACTTAAGCTCATATTCAAGCTAGTCAAAATCATCTCCGAGAAGCTGTAGTAGCTGAACTGGAACGGCAGAGACTGGCTATGCCAAAAACGTATTCTTGCTCAAGCGAGAAGCCTCTCGCTTGAGCGAAAATACCCCAGAGAGTAACCCTTCTCTCGATAATTCTTGCTCAAGCGAGGTGACTCTCGCTTGGGCGAAAATCATCCAGAGAGCTCATAAAACCATCCCTGTTTTCGCTTGAGCGAGGGCCTCCTCGCTCAAGCGAATTTATCAGAACACAATTTTCACATTTTTGTTGCAACTCTCGCTCAAGCGATAACCCACTCTGTGAATGATTTGAAAGGGACCAGTGTAACGAGGGTTAAGCTTTTTGGCCCTGATGGCCCTTCCTATGCCTTTGACTGGAGTGACCTTAAGAAAAACATGATCCCCCACCTCAAACTCTAGATCTTTTCTCCTCCTATCGGTATAAACTTTTTTGTTTGCTCTGAGTAGCCAGAAGTTTTTCCCTAATGACCTTGATCTTGTCTGAGGTCTCCCGGACCAACTCCGGTCCCAGAAGGTTCCTCTCTCCCACCTCATACCAACACAAAGGGTACTTACACCTCCTCCCATACAACGCCTCATAAGGGACCATGCCAATGCTACTATAAAAGCTATTGTTATAAGAGAATTCTATCAGTGGAAAATACCTATCCCAGTTACCCTTATCCTCTAAAACACATGCCCTAAGCATATCCTCTAATGTCTGAATGGTCCTCTCAGACTGGCCATCAGTCTGAGGATGGTAAGCTGTGCTAAAACTCAACCTAGTCCCAAAGGCCTGGTGGAGGGCTTTCCAAAACCTAGAGGTAAACCTCGGATCCCTATCCGAGACTATGCTAGAGGGAGCACCATGGAGCCTTACGATCTCCCGGATGTACAGGTCAGCTAGCTTATTCAAAGGGTAAGTGGATTTGATAGGTAGAAAATGGGCTGGCTTGGTTAACCTATCAACAATGACCCAAATGGCATCTTACCCCGCTGGGACCCTAGGTAGTCCCTTCACGAAGTCCATGGTTATCCCTTCCCATTTCCACTCAGGTAACTCTAGGGGCTGAAGTGGTCCAGACGATTTTTGGTGTTCTATCTTGACTTGCTGGCACACTAAGCACCTAGAAACAAACTCAGCCACTTCCTTCTTCATCCCCTCCCACCAGAACATCTTCCTAAGATCTTGATACATCTTAGTGGTGCCAGGATGTACCGAGAACCTGCTCTTATGAATGTTGAGTCTCAAAGAATTAAAATATGAAATTAAAAATATTTTGAGTCTCACTTTCTTAAGTTTTAATGAACAACAAATATAAAATATAAAAAACATTTATATGATACTATGCTCTCACAAGATGTTGCAACTGTTTCAGATCCTATTGTATGTGTAAAGGATCATCTGAAAGATCAAATTCATCTAAAGAGTGCTTATCATCTGAAGAGTGCTTATCATCTGAAGACTTGAAGATCATCTGAAGCACTCTATGCATTTGAAGGCTGAAGGTATCAAGTTTAAGGTTTGACCTAAGAAGACGTTACTATGTAAGAAGAACGTTCTTCCCAATGGTCTAACCCTTTTCAGCATAAGAATCAGAGTTGCTTTCTCTCCTCTTTCAAATGTTTAGCATTTTTAAGGAAAGTCTGCAAAGTTGTTGTACCTGCTCAAAAGCATTGTGTGCACAGACCTGCTGCACCTAAGACTGCTCAGAACGTGTTAGACAGAGTGTGTCTCAACGTCTCCTGAAGCATTTAATGCTATTTGACAACGGGAAACATTTTCTCAAAGACTATAAATATGCCCATGCAGATTGAAGTAAAAAAAATAGAGTGATAGAAGCAAAGTTATCAAAGAAATCTTACTCTGCGTAAACGCTGCAAAAATACTCTGATATTTTCTGTACATTTGCTTATCCTGAGTAAATCTCAGTTACTTGTACACTTCTGATAAGTTCAATCTATCATCTGAAGATAGTTGATTGAACTTCATCTTTTTATCTTAAAACAGTTTGGGTTACAAGCCTGGAGAGGCTTATTGTCTGAAAGAATACTTGGACTACACTTGGATAAGTGTCTGAGAGCCTGAAGAGGCTTGGTGGAAGAAACAATACTTGTTGTAGAGCCTGAAGAGGCTTGACATAAAAGAATACTTGTTGTAGAGCCTGAAGAGGCTTGACAGAAAAGAATACTTGTTGTAGAGCCTGAAGAGGCTTGACAGAAAACAATACTTGGTGTAGAGGCTAAAGAGGCTTGATAGAAAAGAATACTTGTTGTAGAGCCTGAAGAGGCTTGACAGAAAAGAATACTTGGTGTAGAGCCTGAAGAGATTTGACAGAAAAGAATACTTGTTGTAGATCCTGAAGAGGCTTGACAGAAAAGAATACTTGGTGTAGAGCCTGAAGAGGCTTGATAGAAAAGAATACTTGTAATCTTGCAAGATTTGTGGAAATCCAGTGGTCGTTTGCCCTGGGACTGGACGTAGCTCACATGTGGTAGTGAGTGAACCAGGATAAATTCTTGGCTAAGTTTCCTTTCTCTTAAACTCTTTCAATTCAGTTTTTAAACTAACAAAGGGGTTTAGAAAAGTTTTCAAGAGCGAAAATCTTAACATCAGACAAAACTATTTATCAAGACTGTCTTTGTGTCTGAACCAAGGTTCAGAAGGTAGTAACTTATGTCAGACGATCTTTATCATCTGAAGTTTTTATAGAAACTTTTTAAAGTATTCTCTAAAACCAAAAGGTTTCCATTGAAACACCATTCAACCCCCCTTCTAGTGTTTCCCTGTTTTTCTTACAATGAGCTTCTTCCAGGATTTTCTATCTAAAGTGACCCCCCTTAGGAACACACAACCTTCCTTGGAAAAGTAGCATTCCATCCTCCGACATGGAGAACCCTGGATGACCCTGCCTGGCCTGGAGCTCTAGATCTGAGTTCTGAGCCTCTCTAATTTGGGATCTCAACTCACACAAGTCACCTCTAGTCGGTGCAAGCTTAAACGGCCTGCACCAACAACCACACTCAGGCTCAGGTCCCTAAACTTCTCTATCAATTCTAACTCATGAACCATCATGAAGGATGCATGAAGGGATTTCCTACTCAGGGCATCGGCCACTACATTGGCCTTACCCCGGATGATACTTCAACTCGAATTCATAGTCCTTAGGAAATTCCATCCATCGCCTCTGCCTCATGTTAAGCTCCTTCTGGTCAAACAGGTATCTGAGGCTCTTATGGTCACTAAACACATCAAATTTCACTCCATACAGGTAAAGCCTCCAAACTTTGAGGGCAAACACCACAGCTGCTAGCTTTAAGTCATGGGTGGGGTAGTTTTCCTCGTGTGGTCTAAGATGCCTAGAAGCATAAGCTACTACCCTCCTTTCCTGCATCAATACACACCCGAGCCCCTTCCCAGAAGCATCACTGTAAACCTCGAAGGTTTTCAGTGGATCAGGTAACACTAACACAGGGGCAGAAGTCAACTTCTTCTTAAGCTCGAAAAAGCTCTTCTCACACTTTGTGTCCCACACGAAGGCTTGTCCCTTACGGGTCAACTTGGTGAGGGGCAAAACAAGATGAGAAAACCCTTTAATAAACCTTCGGTAATATCCTGCTTAACCTAGAAAGCTTCTAATCTCGGTGACGGTCTTGGGTCTCTCCCATTCTAGAACTGCTTCTATCTTAGCAGGATCTACTGACACTCCCTCTTAAGAGATCACATGGCCTAGGAAATGCACCCTATCTAGCCAGAATTCACAGGGATTTGCAAAGAGCCTCTTGTCTCTCAGGATCCCAAGAACTACCCTCAAATGCTGGTCATACTCCTCTAAGGTCTGGGAGTAGATAAGAATTTCGTCGATAAACACCACAACAAACTTATCCAAAAAGGGCCGAAAGATCCAGTTTATGTAGTCCACGAACATCGCCGGAGCATTGGTTAAGCCGAATGGCATCACCAAGTACTCGTAGTGCCCATACCTAGTTCTAAAGGCGGTTTTTGGTATATCCTCACCCTTAATCTTAACCTGGCGGTATCCCAACCGCAAATCTATCTTAGAGAAAACAGACGCTCCCCAAGTTGATCTAACAGGTCATCTATTCTAGGCAAAAGATACTTATTCTTTATGGTTACCTTATTTAACTGCCTATAGTCCACACACAATCTCATGCTCCCATTTTTTCTTTTGACCAGTAGCACAGGTGCTCCCCAAGGTGACACACTAGGCCTAATGAATTTCTTCTCTATAAGTCCTTCTAGTTGTGTCTTAAGTTCATTGAGTTCTAGGGGTGACATCCTATCAGGGACCTCGGATATGGGTCCGGTACTCGGAACTAAGTCTATGGAGAATACAATCTCCCTATCAGGTGGTAGGGTAGTGATCTCACTGGGAAAAACATCTTGGTACTCCTTGACTACGGCTATACCGTCTAGGTTGGAGACCTTATCTACTGTTGAGGATAACATTAAAAAAAAGTTGTCACTCCCGTCACATAGGCTTTAGGAAACTTGGGTAGCACAAGAAAAGAGGAAAGGTGGCCGCTCCCACGGAGGAAGGGGAGAAGCGAAAAAATAACAACCTTGTTGAAACAATCCAGCATGACTTGGTTCTTGGACAACCAATCCATGCCGAGGATCACATCGATACCTTTAAGTGGTAGACAGATTAGGTCGACCTCGAAGGCCCTCTCTTGCACAATGATTGAACAACCCAAACAAACAAGAGAGGTGGAAATTGCCTCCTTGGCTGGAGTGGTGACATTTAAGAGATATGGTAAAGAAGTAACATGCAAGTCTAGTTCCTTCACACAGTCATCAACAATAAATGAATGGGTTGCCCTAGAGTCAAACAATACAACTAAGGATTTACTATTTAATAGGCACATACCTTGAATCAGATTATTGGCCTTTGCCGCCGCTTCCCCACTAAGGGTAAAAACTCTCCCAGTGGTTTGGGTCTTGGGCTGATCCCTTCTCTTCGGACACTCATACTTCATGTGGTCCGGTTCCTTGCAGTAGAAACATCTTTGTTGCCCGAAGAGACACTCCCCTTTGTGAAACTTCCCACATTTAGGGCATGTGGGCATATCCCCTGGCTTCTGAGCAGGACGAATGGACTGAATGGGGTTGCTCTGAAATCTGGGCTTGGAGCCCTTGCCCTGAACCTGATCTCCCATCTTCCGCTTGCCCTTAGGATCCGAGGGCTTGGGTGCCTCGACCTCCTTTAGATGTTCCATAGCAATGAGGCACTTGCTGACCAGGGTAGAGAAATCCCTGAACTCCAAGGTCCCCACTGCCCTCTTGATTTCTGGTTTGAGACCCTGCTCCAACTGTCTACACTTCCACTCCTCATCATGGTGAACCTGAAGGAAGCGAGAGTACTTGGCCAATTCCTTAAACCTAGCCACATGTTGGCCTACTGTCAAGCCTCCTTGCTTGAACTGTAGGAACTCTATTTCTTTCTGTCTTCTCACATTGGCTAGAAAATACTTGTCGAGGAATGCAGTCTCAAACTATTCCCAAGTGATGGGAACCCTTGGTGTACCAAAGAGCGCACTGGCTCCATGCCACCAATCCTCAGCCTCACCACGGAGCATGTAGGTAGCATAAGACACCTTCAACACCTCAGAACACCTCATGACTCCAAAGATCCTCTTGAGATCCTTGAGCCATTTGGCAGCAGTTTCAGGGTCGAATGCACCGGTGAAAGGAGAAGGACTATGCTTCCAAAACTTCGTGAGTCCTTGTACAAACGGATCAACCACTTGGGGAGGTGGTGGTGGTGTCCCCGTTGGTAGGCAGCGGAGCTCCTGCAGCATAGCAGCATTCGCAGCAGCTTGGTCCCGGTTAGAAGCCACTTGGTCCCCTATAATGCGGGTGAGCATTTGGAGGGCTGCAGCCACCGGATCCGGGTTGGTATTCGGTGGAGAGGGAGATCGTGGCCGAGCCCGAGGTCTACCCCTCCTACCTCCAGCCATCTTTGTCTATACAGTAATTACAAAACATGGAGGTGATCGGTCTCTATATTTCATAATCATGTATAAAGGATAATGACTAAATAGCAAGAGAACACTAATCCACAGTCCAATTGGATTGAACTACTCTGATACCAAAATGTAACGTCCTAATTCCGGACATTTAGAAATTTTGCCCGTTGGAAGCATAAGTCCCGAAATTAGGGAATTAATTTCGCAACATGAAAATATCAATAATAGTAAATCCAACAAGTATATTCAATACATGGTTCTAAAGGAACTTGTCCTGTGATTACATACAACATATGTGACATGGATATTACAATACATGTGCCCAACAAAGCGGAGACATAAAGATACACATGTACTAAATATCCACCAAAATAATCAAAATACATAGGTTCCAAGGAACTAAACTGTCAGTACAAAATAATATCCAAAAGGAAGGGCCTTCCGCCCAAATATAACTCTAAGCTCCTAGCTGTACTCAAGTCCTCAGCGGCCTGCCTGTGGATCTAAAACATAAACCCACGAAGGGGTGAGACTAATGCCTCAGTGAGCAAAGCAATGTAAACAGACATAATGGATACAAGTAAACATGGTAAGCCAATCATGTTAGATAAATATGACATCCATAAGTCCAAACTTGACAAACATAAACATGACATGAACATGAATTGCTTTCCCCGCAGTAGGGTTCTTTTCACTTGACATGCAGTTAGACTGAGCTCATACTACAAGGGGTATCCCCTTTGGGGACATTACGTCGCCACCATTACCTGACGGCCGAAGCCTAGTTTTAACATAAAACGTGATTGGTCCAAGACCTATGATGGCTGAAGCCTTACATGAATCTTTCACTTAAATCTTTAAATAACTTAATTACATGAGTATTTCTACCATGAACTTGAAACTTTGAACACGAAACATGAATATTCAAGGTCTCCCTAACCTAGGGTTTCCATAAGCAACCACCACATCATGGTTATACATACAATACCAAATCATAACATGTATAGTAGTTCAACATAACCAAATAGAAAGGGAAGAAAGGGATTAGGGTTCATACATCACTCACAAGAAAGGGGAAAGTGTGTGGGTGAGCTTTACTCACCTAAGAAGAGAAATCAAGAAGAGAATGAAGGTTGGAGGGCGGATTGATGGTGGGACTCTTGCCTTGGGGCCTTCCTTCAAGCTTCAAGGAGAACTTCTCTCTCTAGGATTCTTCTCTCTCTCTCTCTAGTGTTTTAGAAGATGTAATAAATGAAAGATGGATTAGGGCTTTCTGCTTTTAAAAAAACCGATTTCGCGTATTCTCGCTCAAGCGAGAATTTCTCGCTTGAGCGAGGCAGTTTGAAAATCCCCAAAAACGTATTCTCGCTCAAGCGAGAAGCCTCTCGCTTGAGCGAAAATACCTCAGAGAGTAACCCTTCTCTGGATAATCCTCGCTCAAGCGAGGTGACTCTCGCTTGGGCGAAAATCATCCAGAGAGCTCATAAAACCACCCCTGTTTTCGCTTGAGCGAGGGTCTCCTCGCTCAAGAAAATTTATCAGAACACAATTTTCACATTTTTGCAGCAACTCTCGCTCAAGCGAGAACCCCTCGCTTGAGCGAGAATGCCAGAATTAAATTTCCTAATTTTCTCTTCCTAATTCTATTCCACCCTAGTTCTTTTTATAAAATATTTTCTCCCTATTAATCCAACTTATTGAAAATGGTTAAAACTTTTGATGTTACATAACATGTATACATGCCATAAACTATGTTCTCACGTTTTGAAAACCATACTCATGCACAAAATGTTTTCATGGGGCTTTGGCCAAGAGGATTTATCACAGGGTCTTCGGACCAACACAGGGTCTCCGGACCATCATAGGCCTTTGGGCAATTAGTTATAAGAAGAACAAAGTAACCACTTCGACCTCTTGGCCAAGAGGGAGATGGGGGATCCTCAAGCTAAAAATGACAACATGTACTGTTCATTGATTGATAATAAAACTTAATCATAGGTGGCCCTGGACGACGGTTCTTGGTCACATGGCCAAGCTCTCAATCACAGTCACAGATAGTGAAAAGACCCCGGGTGTCATGTAAAAACATGTCACAACTATGTTTTGCATGATTTCATGTTATTTGTGCTCATGATGGAATTATGAAATATGTTGCCTATTGCATCTCATGTGTGTGACTCCCTACACTGCATGTCTTTATCACACACACTGGGACGTTAGTCTCACCCCACAATGTGGGACATATATTCAGATATGCAGGGTCTCCGTCCAGATGCTTGATCAGGAGGCGGGAGCTGTTGGTTGGGTCCCATGTTGTCCCGATTATTTGGATTGTCATTATTTTGTATAGGCATATGATGCTATGGTTTTGATGGGATATGATAGTACATGTGGGACCTATGGACGCCTTTTATATCTCCAGGGAACATGTATAGTCATATCCCATTGTGCCTATTGGATTGATGATTTGTATTCTGAGTCTCTGTTGGCAACAACTCTATCTTTATATTAATGTACTTTATTTTTCTACTTAAGTAACTGTTGGATTACCTAAGCGTTGTGATGTAATTGCATGTTGATATCAATAATGCGCGAAATAATTTCACGAATTTGAAAATAGTGCTCCCAACAGACATTATTTTTTAATTAAGAAATTAGGACGTTACATTCTCTCTGGGATTGAGTAAAATAGGATTCATTCAAACCATATTTCTTAATTAGAGGTAAAATGTCCCATTTTTTTATTTTTTTGGTTGCATCGCAACGCTTAAGCATTGGAACCCCAATGCTTCAACATTACCAACACTTAAGCCTTACCCTGTGAATGCTTGAACGTTCACGCTTAGGCAAAAAAGTTAACATTTCTTTCTCTCTCCCTCCTTAATTTCCTTATATTTCTACCGATTGTTTAACTTATTTAATTATTTTGCATATTTATCATAATCTTAAATTTAAGATGTTATACTTATCTTATTTTTAGGATTTTTACCCCATCCACACTCAAATTCAATTGTTATTATTAATATGACATTACACTCCTCAAATCAAATTCAAACATTATAATTATATGCTACCCAAAAATTGATGTTACTTTCCTATCTCAAATCTACGTGATCTCATCATTCCTATTTTAAATTAAAACGCTAAATTGAATATTTCTCATAATGTTATTATTATTATTATTATTATTATTATTATTATTATTATTATTATTATTATTATTATTATCTTTTTTGTTATTATTATATTAATAGTTATTATATTTATAACAATCATATTCAATGTTATTAAACTCGGACCGGTCATTGACTCGGTCAGGGTACTAAGTTAATAGGTCACTGATTCAACAAATGAGTCAGTGGTTGAATCGGTTAAACCGGAAATATATTAATAAAAATATGTATTTATTAACTATATACTTTTTATCATGAAAGTAAATGTTTATATTACTTATTATTGTAGCATAATGATTTAGTTTTATTTATAAGGATTAAGACTTACGTATTTAATATATAAATATATATATATAATATAATTGGCAGTGTAATTAAAATCGGGATGGACCGGATGGTCCGATCTGTTCAACCAGAACCCGGACCATTGACCGGTCCGGTCCACTAGTGAGATCGGATATGTAGTCAACTCGGAGTGACGTCAGCAACTCGGTCATTAATCGGACGAGTCAATGCAGACTCGGTGGACTCGGTTGCCTGGCACTAAACGGTTGAACCTAGCGTTAAATGTGCAACGCAAAAACACTCTAGCATGGTTTCGAACACGGGTCTTTGAGGGGGATCAGGGTTTGACTCCCACCCTTGGATATTCGCTAAATTTTTTTTAGTAAGATGTTTGCTGGACACGCGCGCTGGGCCAGTGGGCCTCGACCCGGGTAGCGAGTTAATGACCGGTTTAGTGGGTTGATGACCAGTTTGACCAGTTCTTGACTGGGTCAAACACATAACCGATCTGCATCCGTGATCGAACCGGTCGTGCATCCGGTTTACGGTCCAACCGGTTGAACCGGCCGGTCCGGGTTTAATAACACTGATCATATTTGATTATAATATTAGTTATCAAATCTCTAAGTTAATATCTATATTATTATATTATTATGAATTCAATTTTTCTAACATGTGCAACCTTGCACAGGTTTTTGAGTAAACTATCATTTTCGCCCCCGACTTTTACAGCGTCTTGCAGTTTCGTCCCTGACTTTTCTAAAATAGCACTTTAGTCCCTGACTTTATTAAAAAATGTATTTTAGTCCCTAAATTTTATTAAAAAATATGCACTTTAGTCCCTGATTTAGGGACTAAAGTGCATTTTTTAATAAAGTCAGGGACGAAACTGCAAGACTCTGTAAAAGTCAGGGGCGAAAGTGATAGTTTACTCTTAATAAATTAAAAGTGGAAAGATTTTATTGAGAATTACAACTTTTAACGTTACTAATGCATTGAATGTTGTGATAGTCGTAATTTCCAATAAAACCTTTCCACTTTTGATTTACTATCATGTGCAAGGTCGCATATGTTAGAAAAATCGTTATGAATTATAATAATTATAATAATTTTATTTTTATAACTATTGTCATCATAATAGACTTTAAGTGTTAGAATTATAATTTTTAAAATCCCGAATTTTGGGGTGTTACATTATGCTCATTCAAAACTGCTTGAAAATTGATTCTTTCATTGACTGTTCTCACCATTGAATGCTATAAATGTGTTGTATGTAGTGATCAAATTGTTTACATCACTTCTCATTTAAATCTAGTAAGATATTTGTGTGGTAAATTTATTTTTATTATTTTTTTATTATCATTATTATTATTATTATTATCATTATTATTATTATTATTATTATCATTATTATTAAGAAGGTGCTCAGAACCATTTGTTTTTAATTTGGATTCTTAATAGGCTATAAATTGCAAAACATGACACACGTCTCTTATTAAATGACAAACTATGTTAACTTTGACACTTTCATTACCATATTGGCATTAGGTTTGTATAAAATAGAAATCATATCTCATAAACTCTTATCATTGATTTATTGTATGAAAACAAATGGAGTGAACCACCAATTTCGTTCCCAACGTATTCCACTAACTTCAAATTCGTCCCTAATTTTACAATAATTCATTAAATCACAGTGAACCTTGGGCTACATCCCGTCCTCACACACCGTGAGATTTTCCACTAACTTATCCAAGTTACAAGTATTCTTTGTTATCAACTGCCTTTTCAGGAAACCACACCAAGTATTCTCCTTACAGGGCCTCTCCAGGCTCTTAAGTATTCTTTTCTATCAAGCCTCTTCAGGCTCTACAACAAGTATTTTTTGCTACCAAGCATCTTCAGGCTCTTACAATTAGTATTCTTTTCCTTCAAGCCTCTTCAAGCTTCTTACTATCAGAATGAATACAAGTGATTTGAACTCAGAACATGAGTTCTTTGTTCTGGTTGTACAATATAAAATAACAGTGATTTAACACTGGATATGAAAATTATTTCTTGTGCAAAGAGATCAAACATAAGCATACTTTTGACAGCTTCTAGCTATTGCATATTGCTAACTTGAACCAATAAGCTTCTCAGCTCTAAACATAGCAGCTTTGCAATATGCTTTTTAGCAGCTCTTCATTTCTTTAGTTTTGCTGCACTCCTTTTAACTTAGTGCTTGCACCGTTCCTTTGGATTTTTCAGTATTTCAACTTGAGCTCAATCTTGGTGCTTCTCTGATGCATATGTTGTAGACCTTCTACGTTGCACATCTTAATGCATGCTTGTGCTTACTTTCTTTTGAATATTCATTATTTCACACACGATCTCCTTTCTTCAATTTCTTCAATATTAATCCTTTTCTTTATGAGAGCACATAGCTCTAACTTGAACAATGACTTTGCTTGCACCCACTTCAGATGAGATTTTCGTACTTGAAATGTTAATGCATTCACCAGTGAGTCTTAGAAGATATTAACTTAGTTTATTTTAGGTTTGTATTTGTAACATTCTAAATTCTAACCTTTTTCATAAATCAAATTATTAAGGGAAGAGGTTATTACAAAAACAGGGACTAAGAGTGAAAAATGGAAACTTAGGATTCTGATATTCTCGCTCAAGCGAGAAGGCCTCGCTTGAGTGAGCATATCAGAAAAAAGGAGAAAATTTATTTCTGTCATCCCCGCTCAGGCGACAAGGCCTCGCTTGAGCAAGGAACAAGGCTGTTAGGGAGGGCCATCTGTGATGGAATTGTGCTCAAGCGAAATTAGGCTTGCTCAAGCGTAATTCCATCCAAAATCAGGGGTTACTCTCTGACTTGTTCTCGCTCAAGCGAGAAGGCTCTCACTTGAGCGATACAAAGTCAGAGAGGACATGGTTCTTTTCTGACGCAATTGCGCTCAAGCGAGTGGGCTCTCGCTTGAGCGAGAATGCGCATCTGGTGGGAATATTCCTTTTCGCTTAAGTGAGAAAACTCTCGCTTGAGCAAGAGGGCGCAAACAATTGTAAATGATGTTTCTGCTAGGGCATTAATCACTTGGTAATTTTGCCCCTTTAGACAGAGAAAGAGAGACGTTGAGATGGAAAGAGAGAGAAGGAGGAAGAAGAGCTTGGTTGGAGGCCCTCACACCATTCAAGGAGCTTGGAATCATCATCCCCATCCCTCCATTCTTCCTATTTTCCTTTGCTTAAGGTGAGTGTGGTTCACCCACTCACTTTCATTCTTGAATGAGAACCCATGCATGCCCCCTGTTCTTACTCCCCTTGCTTACATTGCTTGAATGTGGTTGATCAAAGATAAATCTAAGGTTGATTGCTGGATTTATTGCTTTGTATGCTCATGTATCTCTAACCCTAGGTTCGAAGATTTTGGATTTTTGCTTGATGGTTACTTAATGATGATAAGACCCTAGATAAATTATGCATTCATACTCATGCTCATGTACTTATTATCAACTTTCATGTTATTAACCCACTCATGTTTGAAAGAGAAAAGATTTGTGTCTTTGGACCTCATGTTTAATGGAAAAGAATTGGGTCTTTGGACCTCATGTTTAAGAGAGAAAACTCATGTTATGTGTTAAAATCTATCACAGTTAAGGGGTATGGTCCTAGTGGCCTTCAAGGACGACGGTTCCTGTTAGTTTGAGCTTAGTCGAGCCTTCACAGATAAGAGGAAAGACCCCTAGGGTGTTGGGTTAAACACTTCACAGCTATCATGTATTTGTATATTTCAAGTTACTCATGCTTAACGCCTTAATTGATTGTTGCATCTCATTTGCCTGTTTTTCCCACACTGCATGCTTTATCACACTCACTGGGACGCTAGTCTCATGATACGTTGTGGTTCATATTTAGATATGCAGGGTTCCAGACCGGATGCTTGACTGGGACAAGGAAAGTTATGTTTGGGCTTAGTGTGCCCACACCATTGATTTAGACTTTATTTTGTATAGGCTTTGACTGTATTCTTTTGATGGGATATTTTGGTACATGTGGAGCCCTAGAGGCCTATTCTATCATGTCAGGACACATGTATGATTGTATCTCATTAAGCCTATAGATTTATGTTGTATTTTGATTTGAGTCATGTTAGAATATGACTGGATGTATTAAATGATATATTGTTGTTGAGCTTAAGTAAATATTGGATTACCTAAGCGATTGTTATGTATTTGTATGTCAATATCAATAATGCGTGAAATAATTTCATAAATTCGGGATCGTGTCTCCAACGGACATGATTCTTGAATTCAGGCATTAGGATGTTACAATATTCATCAAAACATGAGACTCAACATTATATTATTATGAATTATAATATTTATAATAATTTTAATTTTATAACTATTGTTATCAGAATAGACTTTTAAGTATTAGAATTATATTTTTAAAATCCCAAATTTTGAGGTGTTACATTATACTCATTCAAAACTGTTTGAAAAATGATTCTTTCATTGACTGTTCTCACCATTCAATGTTATAAATGTGTTGCATGTAGTGGTCAAATTGTTTCGATCATTTCTCATTTAAATCTAGTAAGATATCTTTGTGGTGCATTTAATAATAATAATAATAATAATAATAATAATAATAAGCTATAAAATGCAAAACATGACGCACGTCTCATATTAAATGACATACCCTGTTGACTTGGACACTTTCACTACCAAATTGACAACAACTTTGTCTAAAATAGAAACCATATCTCATAAACTCTCTTATCACTGATTTATGGTATGAAAACAAATGGAGTGAACCACCAATTTCATCCTCAACGTATTCCATTGACTTCAAATTCGTCCCTAGTCCTTAAATTATGAAAGAAAAACATCAATTTTGTTCTTATAATGGACTAAATTGTTTGATTAATGTAAGTATAGGGACTAAATTGATGATTTTTTACATTGTTTAAGGATTATTAATGAATTAATGTAACATTAGGGATGAATTTGAAGTCGGTGGAATACGTTGGTGACGAAGTTGATGATTTACTAAAAACAAATGTGTCAAGGTGCATTGGTATCAGTTACACATTCACATTATAAACAATGGTGGTATATGCCTCACACAGTTTAAATATGGATTAAGGTAAAGATCGTGAGAGATTAGAGATAATTAACAATAAATGAGTTAGAAAGAATAAATTCAGGAAATTTGATTTGAATTTGATATATCCAATATATAGCTTAACCAGTATGAAAATGATCATGAGAAGTGAAAATTGACAATATATTGCCCAACCAGTGGACATTCACCCCCGGAGAATAAAAAGGTCAATTGATATTCAAAAGGATAATGTACATGAATAGAAAAAACGTGTAACCATTACATTAACGTCTAATTAGTTACAAAGGAATTATTTACTTTTTTGTTCTTACTCGTTTTTCTCTCTCAATAGTTTTTATATTTATTTCTAGTTGTATAGCTTAAGGAAATTTTTCATGGATGTTCGAATTAGTAAACTTTGTTTGATATCAATGAATAGTATTTGATTTTGATAGCTAAGGGATAAGTTCTTATACTAGATATATATGATCGATTAAAACAGGAACATAAGCAGAAATTTAAAAGCACAGTATAATTTTGTAAGTGAATTTTTTATTTATTTTGACTTTAATATAACATATGTTTTTACATTAGCAACTAACAAACGCTTCAGGAAGGTAATGACCATTTAATTTAGGTGTATTCACCAATAAAGTTAGATAGAGGTTTTGACACAACATGAATTAATTGTTGCTTATAATTTGTGAGATGTTTCATCTAAAAGTCTAATGTGACACCCTTCTACCCAAACTCTTATATAATCAACGAAGCAGAAGACTTAGGAAAATAACGAATCACATTAGGTAAAAGGGTTCACATTTCAACTCAATTAAAACCTCAATTCTTTTCAAAGTCAACTTATTCAAAATAGAAGTTGGAGTCAAAAGGTTTTCAAATTAAATAAAATATTGCTACCTCAAAAGTTAATAGTAAAACATCATTCTTAGCCTTATAAGACACTTAAAAACGTTTACACAATCTCTCCAAAATAGAAATATAAAATAAAACTCCCACTACTAAGCCCTGATGTCACATGTATCAGAATGACACCCATCAACTCAATACTCGGCACTTGAGGTGTCATCGTCATCACCTGTAAATAATAACCACAGATAGAAATGGTGAGGAAAAGAACACCACTCATACATACACATAGGAGACTACCCTATCCTCACCCTCATGTAAACAACATCATCATATAACTTATTCTAATATCAAATGTAAAACATAATCATCATCATCATATACACCAACAACATCATCAATATCACCACAATCATCATAATCCCCATTATCATCACAATCATCATTATCATCATATCATCATACTCATCTTTATCATCAATATCATCATACTCATCATATTCATCATAATCATCATACTCATCATATTCATCATAATCATCATATCATCATACTCATCATTATCATCAATATCATCATACTCATCCCAATCATCAATATCATCATTTCATCATATTCATCATAATCATCATATCATCATCACCATCATGCACCTCCCTGAGTTGTACTTCACCCACTCTAGGCTTGTACACCTCAGGTACCATATTCAATTACATAATCAATACTCACCTCCCTGAGTTACACTCAGGTACCATAATCACCAACACAATCAATACTCACCTCCCTGAGTTACACTCAGGTACCATAATCACCAACACAATCAATACTCACCTCCCTGAGTTACACTCAGGTACCATAATCACCAACATAATCAATACTCACCTCCCTGAGTTACACCCAGGTACAACATTCACCAACATAATCAATACTCACCTCCCTGAGTTACACTCAGGTACAACATTCACCAACATAATCAATACTCACCTCCCTGAGTTACGCTCAGGTACAACATTCACCTCCCTGAGCTACACTTCACCCCTTATTGGGCTTGTGTATCCCAAGTACAATCACCTCCCTGAGTTACACCCCACCTCTCACTGGGCTTGTGTATCTCAAGTACAATCACCTCCCTGAGTTACACCCCACCCCTCACTGGGTTTGTGTATCTCAAGTACAATCACCTCCCTGAGTTACACCCCACCCCTCACTGGGCTTGTGTATCTCAAGTACAATCACCTCCCTGAGTTACACCCCACCCCTCACTGGGCTTGTGTATCTCAGGTACAACATCATATATGCTCACACATCAATATATCATCATCATCATAACATTCATCGTATGCTCAATGCATCAATATATAATCATTATACACCTCATACCTTATACACTCAATACATCAATATATCATCATCACACATCTCATACCTCATCATCATACACTTAATACATTAATACATCATCGTTATCAACATACATCATAATAGTATAAACATCTATCATCAAAGGAGATATTCATATCATCACACTCACATCACAATCAATGTATAACTATCATCAACAAACACGAGGGTCATAAATCCACTCTGGTAATCGATTACAAGCCTCCTGTAATCGATTGCCTGCAAGCAAAACCTCTGGTAATCGATTACACACCTTCTGTAATTAATTACCAGCAAACAAACTCTCTGGTAATCAATTACACACCCTCTGTAATCGATTACCTGCAAGCTAACACCCTGGTAATCGATTACAAACCCTCTATAATCGATTACCAGCAAGCCAAATGCACTCCAGGCTCCCCAGAAGGGTATGCATCCAATTTAATTTCATCAATAAAAACCCCAAATATGCAGCTACAGTGCGAACTAAATATCTCCCAACCCAGACTTCGTATCGAAGATCAAACCGTTCATAATGAAGAACCAGATGTTCCGAACCAGCTGTCAAAATTTCAGCCCGATCCAACGGTGAACGAATCATAAGTCGCTGTTTTACAGTCGCTGCTCTGTGTAAAAACGGGAATGATTTTCCTCTAGTGCGAACTAAATATCTCCAAACCCAGACTTCATATCAACAATCCAACCGTTCAGAATGAAGAACCAAATGTTCTGAACCAGCTGTCAAAATTTCAGCCCGATCCAACGGTGAATAAATCCGTAGTCGCTGTTTTACAGTCGCTGCTCTGTGTAAAACGGGAATGACTTTCCTCTACCCTCTTCTTCAATCCCTACTCAAATCATCAAGTTCATAATTCAATTAAACTCGTTTTTACCGATTAAATTCACTGAAATCCTCAATTATTCCTACAAATTACAATAAATTTAACATCTAATCAATTATGGTTCCTCATCTCTAAACCCTTATTTAACCCCTTTTCGCTATCCTCGCTACCATCACCCAATTCATCAAGGTCATCACATGCATACATCAAATCAAACACATTCCAAACACACAACACATGATTCACATATAGGTTCTCAAATTTAGAATTCTTAGAGGGTCTTATGGTTGCCCTTACTACCCAAGCACTCCCACATGCACATACAAGCAAGACCCTTTGCCCCACCGTACCTTGAAGTGAAGATCGAACAACAAGAAAGACTCTTTCTTGATTCTTGATGATCACTCTGCAGCAACCTCCTCTTGAGACTTGGTTTCTCCCCTCCTTAGCGTTTCTCTCTCTGACGATTATACGAATAAGGATTATGGTGAACTGATAACCCCTCCTCCTTAGTAGAATGCCTAATTGGGCTTGGGCCCACTCTCAACCCCCTTATCTTCTTTTTTTTAAAAATGAAGTAGCTTTATGGATAAAACTAATAATAATATTAATCTTATTATTTATTCATCTATTTAATTAATTATATCATTTACTTATTTATTTAATTTAATTAATATTTTACTTAATAAAATTTAGGATGTTACAACTCTCCCCTCCTAAAAGAAAAATTTGTCCTCGAATTTTTCCGAGATGAACAACGCTAGAAAGGACTCCTCTCATCAAGTCGATCAAAGACAACTGCTTCACCAGAACAATCCAATAGGACATGGTCGGAAGATAACCAGTTCATACCAAGAATAATATATAGTTGAAACATCTAATGTGACACCCTTCTACCCCAACTCTTATATAATCAACGAAGCAGAAGACTTAGGAAAATAAAGAATCACATTGGGTAAAAAGGTTCACATTTCAACCCAATTAAAACCTCAATTCTTTTCAAAGTCAACTTATTCAAAATAGAAGTTGGAGTCAAAAGGTTTTCAAAGTAAATAAAATATTGCTACCTCAAAAGTTAACAGTAAAACATCATTCTTAGTCTTATAAGACACTTAAAACCGTTTACACAATCTCTCCAAAATAGAAATATAAAATAAAACTCTCACTACTAAGCCTTGATGTCACATGTATCAGAACGACACTCATCAACTCAATACTCGGCACCTGAGGTGTCATTGTCATCACCTGTAAATAATAACCACAGATAGAAACGGTGAGGAAAAGAACACCACTCATACATACACATAGGAGACTACCCTATCATCACCCTCATGTAAACAACATCATCATATAACTTATTCTAATATCAAATGTAAAACATAATCATCATCATCATATACACCAACAACATCATCAATATCACCACAATCATCATAATCCTCATTATCATCACAATCATCATTATCATCATATCATCATACTCATCATATTCATCATAATCATCATACTCATCATTATCATTAATATCATCATACTCATCACAATCATCAATATCATCATTTCATCATATTCATCATAATCATCATATCATCATCACCATCATGCACCTCCCTGAGTTGTACTTCACCCACTCTAGGCTTGTACACCTCAGGTACCATATTCAATTTCATCATAATCAGTGTTCACCTCCCTGAGTTATACCCAGGTACAATCATCAACATTATCATAGTCATTACTCACCTCCCTGAGTTATACTCAGGTACCATAATCATTAACATAATCAATACTCACCTCCCTGAGTTACACTCAGGTACCATAATCACCAACATCATCAATACTCACCTCCCTGAGTTACACTCAGGTACCATAATCACCAACATAATCAATACTCACCTCCCCGAGTTACACTCAGGTACAACATTCACCTCCCCGAGTTAGACTCAGGTACAACATTCACCTCCCCGAGTTAGACTCAGGTACAACATTCACCTCCCCGAGCTACACCCCACCCCTCACTGGGCTTGTGTATCTCAAGTACAATCACCTCCCTGAGTTACACCCCACCCCTCACTGGGCTTATGTATCTCAAGTACAATCACCTCCCTGAGTTACACCCCACCCCTCACTGGGCTTGTGTATCTCAAGTACAATCACCTCCCTGAGTTACACCCCACCCCTCACTGGGCTTGTGTATCTCAAGTACAATCACCTCCCTGAGTTACACCTCACCCCTCACTGGGCTTGTGTATCTCAGGTACAACATCATATATATACTCAAGCATCATTTACAACATAAGGTTAATTAAATCATCATCACCATTATCACCTCCCCGAGTTATACTCAGGTACACTATTCACCTCCCCAAGTTATACTCAGGTACAACACCAACATCATCATCATCAATCATTCTCATCATGGTTCATCATAAATATCACCGCTCATCATCATCATCAATCATTATAATTAACACCATTCATCATCATCCAAAATCATCATAATTATCACCAAATATCATTATCATCATAATAACACCAATCATCATTAGTCACATTTCATATTATGCACACCAAAACATCATCAATCACATGGCATATTCACCAATCACTATGCACACCCAATCATCATCAATCACATTACATATTCACTGATCATTATGCACACCAAATCATCATCAACATCGTTAATCACCATCATCATGATCATAACACTCATCGTATGTTCAATGCATCATTATATCATCATTATCACAACACACATTATATGCTCAATGCATCAATATATAATCATTATATACCTCATACACTCAATATCTCAATATATCATCATCACACATCTCATACCTCATCATCATAAACTCAATACCTCAATACATCATCATCATAAACTCAATACATCATCATCATAAACTCAATACATCAATACATCATCATCATACATCTCAATATTATAAACATCTAACATCACATGGGATATTCATATCATCACACTCACATCACAATCAATGTATAAACATAGGATATCACATAAGATATTCACATCACAATTAATGTAAGCAATCACATTAGTTGGCTGCTGATATATACTCTGCTTCTGCTGTTGATAAAGCAATGGTGCTTTGCCTTTTGCTTGACCAGCTGATCATGTTATTTCCAAAGAAATTACATCCTCCACTGGTGCTCTTTCTTTCTATTCTATCTCCAGCAAAGTCAGCATCACAGTATCCTATTAACCTTCAATCTTTGCTCCTCTTATAGCATAGACCAAGATTAGTAGTATCTTTCAGATATCTAAAAATTCTTTTAACAGCTTTGTAATGAGTAATTCTTAGATCTGATTGAAATCTAGCACAGAGACAAACACTGAACATTATGTCAGGTCTGCTTGCTGTTAGATACAACAAAGAGCCAATCATTCCTCTGTACAAAGTTTGATTCACTGGTTCTTCTTTGTCATCTTTGCTCAAAGATGTAGAGGGATGCATAGGAGTTGACATGGGTTTGCAATCACTCATGTTGAACTTCTTAAGCATTTCTTTTGTATATTTTTCTTGATGGATCCATATACAATCAGAATCTTGCTTAATTTGAAGTCCTAAGAAAAATTTTTGTTCTCCCATTAAACTCATTTCAAATTCTGATTGCATCAACTCAGAAAACTCCTTGCACAGAGAAGAATCAGTTGAACCAAATATAATGTCATCAACATATATCTGGACAAGTATAAAATCTTTGTTAGACTGTTTTCTGAAAAGGGTGGTATCTACTTTTCCTCTTTCAAAAGCATTTTTGATAAGAAAACTGCTCAGTCTGTCATACCATGCTCTTGGAGCTTGTTTCAGACCATAAAGAGCCTTTTTCAATTTGAAAACATGATCAGGAAAAGCAGTGTCTTCAAAACCAGGGGGTTGTCTAACAAAAACTTCTTCTTCAATGAAACCATTGAGGAAGGCACTTTTGACATCCATTTGATATAGTTTGATGCCATTATTTACAGCATAAGAGAGAAGAATCCTAATTGCTTCTAATCTAGCAACAGGGGCAAAGGTTTCAGTGAAGTCAATACCTTCTTGTTGATTGTACCCTTAAACCACCAATCTTGCTTTGTTTCTGACCACTTTTCCTTCTTCAGACAGCTTGTTTCTGAACACCCATTTGGTTCCAATAATTGTTTTCCCATGGGGTTTAGGAACAAGTGTCCAAACATCACTCCTAGCAAATTGGTTTAGCTCCTCTTGCATGGCTAGAATCCACCCTTCATCATGCAGAGCTTCATCAATGTTCTTTGGCTCAATTTCAGACAGGAGAGCAAGAGAATTCAGATTCTTGAATTTTGATCTTGTCTTAACTCCTTCTGAAGTGCTGCCAATGATTTGCTCTTTTGGATGATGTGATTTGTATCTCCAGTCAGGTTTCTGAGGTGATATCAAATTAGTCTGAGACTCAACATTGGTCTGAAGGGGTTCAGTGACAGATGGTGCTTCAGACACCTGTTCATCCTTGATGCTGTCATGATTATTCAGCTCCATTCCTGCAAAGTCATCTTCTAGATCTGATAATTCCCTATCAGTCTCTTTCTTGTCATTAAATTTAACATGGATTGATTCCTCTACAGTTAAAGTTCTAGAGTTATAAACTCTATAGGCTTTAGATGTTTCAGAATATCCTATGAAAATTCCATTGTCAGATTTTGCATCAAATTTTCCAAGATCATCCTTGGTGTTGAGTATAAAACACTCACAGCCAAAGGTGTGAAGATATGATATGTTGGGTTTTCTTCCCTTCCACAATTCATAAGGAGTCTTTTTCAGAATTGGTCTTACCAATATTCTGTTTTGAAGGTAGCAAGTTGTGTTAATAGCTTCTGCCCAGAAAGATCTTGGTAGATTGCATGAGTTGAGCATGGTTCTTCCCATTTCTTGCAAGCTTCTGTTCTTTCTCTCAACAACCCCATTTTGCTGAGGTGTTCTTACCACAGAGAAATTGTGTGAGATCCCATTCTCATCACAGAACAGTTGAAAGTTTGCATTCTCAAACTCTCCACCATGATCACTTCTGATAACAGATATACAGAATCCCTTTTCATTCTGTACCTTCTTGCAGAATATTGTGAAATTCCTGAAAGTCTCATCCTTGCTTCTTAGGAATAACACCCATGTGAATCTAGAATAGTCATCAACAATGACCAAACCATATTTCTTACCACTAATGCTTTCTGTTCTAATAGGACCAAACAAGTCAATATGTAACAATTCTAAAGGTCTGCTAGTGGAAACAACATCCTTACTCTGAAAAGAGTGTCTTGTTTGTTTTCCTTTCAGACAACTTTCACATAAAATGTCAGATTTGTAAGAAAGCTTGGGTAATCCTTTAACAAGGTTATGTTTTGCTAACTTTGAGATCAATCTCAAGCTGGCATGCCCAAGTCTTTGGTGCCAAATCTGTTTTTCATCTTCAACAGAGAGAAAACATTTTACATTTTGACTTGCCAAATCCTCTAGATCAATTGTGTACACATTGTTGTGTCTCTTAGCAGTAAAAAGAATTTGATCACGAGAGTCTTTGACTATACATCCTTCTTTAGTAAAGGAAACCACATATCCACTGTCACACAATTGACTTATGCTCAGTAGATTGTGCTGAAGTCCCTCTACTAGAAGAACGTTTCTTAATAAGGGATAGAGGAGACATACCTACAGTCCCTATTCCTGTGATCTTCCCTTGCTGATTTCCACCAAAGGTGACCACACCTCCTGCTCTGGGCCTAAGGTTTTGGAACAAAGACCTTTCTCCTGTCATGTGTCGCGAGCCCCCACTGTCCAGGTACCATTTGTGGGGTCTCCTTTGTCCTGTTAAACACATCTGCAACAGGAATGATCAAGTTCTTAGGTACCCATATTCTTTTGGGTCCTTTCTTGTTAGATTTGGGTTTTGTTTTTCCCTTGTGTTTACACTGAGCCATATTGTGTCCAGGCTTGCCACAGTGAGAACACCCAATAGCTTTCTTTTTGCCTTTAGTAAAATTTTTGAAAATATGAGGTTCAGAGGTATCATGATCACAAAAGCCTAATCCACTTTTGTCAAGGGGATCCCTTTGATTGCCAAGCAATCTGTTAAGGTTTTCTGTTCCTTTGACAGATTTTGCTAAGTCTTTTGTCAGTTCCTCAACTTGTTTCTGAAGTTTTTTGTTTTCTTCAGAGACAGTTTGTGAACTGCTGCTTTCAGTCACAAGAATTCTCTCCTTGAGCATAATATTTTCTATCTCAAGAGCCTCATATTTACTGCACATTTCTGTGTGGGCCTTGGACAGATTCTTATACTCTTGGAAGAGTTCCTTGGAACTTTCCATCAGGTCATCATACATCTCTTGAAGAGTTAAGGGAAATACCTCAGATTTTGAGCTATCTGATGAGGGCAGGCTGGCCATGAGACACAGGTTGGCCTCTTCTGAAGTGTCTTCCTCTTCTTCTGAGGTAGACTCATCAAGATCCTGCCATGTTGCCATCAGACCCTTCTTCTTCTTGAAAAATTTCTTCTTTTTGAAGTTGTTCTTCTTCAGTCTTGGACATTCAGCCTTCATATGACCTGGCTGTTTACACTCATAGCATATAATTTTGTCATTTTGAGAATCCTTACCTGACTTACCTGATTTAGAGGTTGAGGGTTGGTTCTTTTTAAACTTTCCTCTGTTCTGCAGCATCCTCTTGATTTTCCTGCTGAGAAGAGCAAGATCATCATCTGCTTCTGAAGTTTCCTTAGCTTGCATGGATTTAATGCTGCCATGCCTATGGTGTTTGGCTTTGGAGTTTAATGCCAGAGATTTCTTCTTGATGTCATCTTCCCCAAGTTCAAGCTCATGAACTTTGAGAGATCCCAACAGTTCTTCCATTCTAAGAGAGTTTAAGTCTCTGGCCTCTTGAATGGCTGTAACTTTGGGTCTCCAGGACTTTGGTAAACTTCTCAGAATCTTTCTATTATTGTCTCCAGATTCAAAAGTTCTACCTAAAGACCTGAGTCCATTAGTTATAGTCTGAAACCTCCCAAACATTTGATCTATGGTTTCAGATTCTTCCATCTTGAACATCTCATATTGATGTATAAGCATGCTGATTTTGGATTGCTTGACAGTCTCAGTCCCTTCATGGGCGGCTGCAAGTGTATCCCAAATCTCCTTGGCAGATGAACACCCATGAACCTTCTCATACTCTGATTTGTTCAGAGAACATATCAAATAGAGTTTGGCTTTAGCATTTAACTGAACTCTAGCCTTCTGCTCTAAGGTCCATTCAGCCTTAGGTATTGGCACTCCGTTATGTATAGGCACATAGTCTCCATCAGTGACCACATCCCAAATATCAATGTTGTTGCTCTCAATGAACAACTTCATACGATCCCTCCAATAGTGGTAGTCCACTCCATTGAATGTTGGGGGTCTTGTGATAAAGGCTCCTTCAGTGATGCACTGTCTGTTGTTGGAAGCTTCCATTTGGATCTTTAATCCTCAAACACTTATAAGGTGTTCAACCCTGAGTTGAGCTCTGATACCAACTGTAGAAACACAGGGAAACACTAGAAGGGGGGTTGAATAGTGTTTCTTAATAATTTATGGAAGCTTTTCGCAAACGGTTAAGTTTACAACAATTTCAGACAGGTTTAAGAGGTTGTCTGAAGTTTCTTAAGAAGGCTTCTGAAAAGATCTTTAAAAAGGTTTCTTGCTTTTTAAAATTATCAGAACAGTTTTCAACACCCTTTGGTTAGTATAAATAAATTGACAAGAGATAAGGGATAGAAAACTTAGCCAAGGAATTTATCCTGGTTCACTCACTACCACTGTGAGCTACGTCCAGTCCCAGTGCCAACTAGCACTTGAATTTTCTCTTAATCTTCACCAAGATTACAAGTATTCTTTTACAGTCAAGCCTCTTCAGGCTCTACAACCAAGTATTCTTTTACAGACAAGCCTCTTCAGGCTCTACAACCAAGTATTCTTTTACAGACAAGCCTCTCCAGGCTCAAAGACAATTTTTACAAAGAGATATGTCTAAGATTTTAAACTACACAAGTTTGAAGCTTAAACAGAGACGATGTACAATAAAAACTGAGGTATGCTCAGGATATACAAATGATGTACAATGAATATGAAATCAGAGTGTTTTTACAGAGAAAAACTTGCAGCGTGATTTCTCTTAGACTTTCTTGTATATGCAGTCTCTCTACTTGATGGTCTTCATGAAGGGCTATTTATAACCAATCTTCAATCCGTTGAAATACCACCGTTTAGAGATAGCATTAAATGCTA
Source organism: Sesbania bispinosa (assembly GCA_026901365.1). Lineage (NCBI taxonomy): Eukaryota > Viridiplantae > Streptophyta > Magnoliopsida > Fabales > Fabaceae > Sesbania > Sesbania bispinosa. The sequence goes on along the minus strand of QLOH01000045.1, from coordinate 238,026 downwards.
TTGAATCCGTTGTAAGACATGCTTCTGAGAGTTCTGATTTTTCTGACACAGTACAAGGTTGCTGCTGCCATAAAGTTGCCACTGTTGTTGCTGCAAAGGCTGCGTTGCAGGGATTTCCTCAGTGGTGTATGAAATTCAAATATACCAGGAAAGGTCTCTGTGTTCCTTGCCATAAATATGTTTGAAAAGGTACGTGCAGCAGAGAACGCTTGACTCAGCAGAATTTCAGAGATGTCTTCACATACTTCAGCAAAGAGTGCCACGTCATTAATGAGACTTCAGACGGCTTCAACACTTCAGACGGCTTCAACACTTCATACGGGTTGCGCACTTCAGACGGCTTCAACACTTCAGACAAGTTGAACCTTCAGAAGGCTTTGCCACTTTAGACAGGTTGACAGCACTTCAGACAGTCTTTATAAGTTCAGAATGGCTTAATGAAATCATAGATAAGTCATTAAACATTTATGTATCTATGATAAGTATTTTAACCCAAATTTGTTAAGCATTAAAACTTGAGAAGTGAGCTATCTAAAACATCATAATTTACCTTATGATATTTTTGAGACTCAGCAGGGTTCACCTGCATCAACATTAAGCTCACCGTCGTCAACTTCAATGCTTCCATTGATTAAGAACGCGCTGTTGTACTCGATTTTCTTGAAAATTAATGCCTTAACCACCACAAGACCCGCAGCCAAAACCTTCCCTCCAACAACCCCACCTAACAATCGGCCTGGATAATCAGATAGTTGAATTGAAAAATTGGACAAAGGAGGGATGGAAGTAGAAGGTGGAAAATGACCACTCATGTAAGTACCAGTGAGAGAGACCATATTGAAGTGTCCTTGGAGATGACATAAAGGGTGGTGAAGGGTAACATCAAATACATAACCAACCACACTCAACACCGAGATGCCAACACAGTGGCGATGAGCATACCCGGTGAGGACATCAATAACATCGTGTCCTGCAGGAATTTCAATAGTGATTTGTTTGAAGAGTTGGTCATTGTCTTGTTTGATGGGGATGGGTGGCTTGGAATTATTCTTGGAGCTAAGTGGCCTCCCAATTGGTCTCTTGGAGACGGAGGTTATGGTCAAATTCTCCATCTCCTTGATTTCATGCCCTACAGCAAAGGACGGTGGTGGTGGTGGAACTAGCTCGCAATTGTTCTCATTGGAAAGGGAAATAATGTACCCCGAGCTGGCAGTGTTTGAGGTTGGGGAGAAAAAGGGTGCACATCTATTTTCTTCCATTTTTGGGGGATGCCACAATGGAGGAAAGTGACAATGTGATATTGTGCAGTGTTCTCCTTACAATGAAGATAACTTAAAGCAGGAGTATCAAAAGTCAGAGAAGTGGGACCTACCTGCTCGAGATCTAAGTTGCACTATGATTTTTTATCATTATTTTTTAGATGGCCCTCTTTTAAAATGTATTTTTTATATTATTTTTTCACTTATTCATTTTTATATTTTTTGGTCCTATCATTTTTTATCATTTTTTTCACACACCAGTCCATTCGTCATGTGCTAAATAACATAAATTTATATTTTTAAGATAAGCATTCTACACGTCAGTTTTCTCTTTATTATAATTTATGACCCTCTTATATACTCTTTGTTCTCTTGTAATAAATTATTCTAAAACTATTAATTGTCATGCGATTTACATGTTAAGACAAACTCACTCCTAAGGTTTTTAATATGGTCAAACCATCAAAGTTTAATAAGCTCAAAGCATGAAATAAGATGGATCTAGTTATTACTAATCTGTTGTTCAAGTTTTTGGCAGAATTCTAGTCTTATGTTTGCAGGAATACAATTCTTGGGAAGCCAAAGTTGCAAGAGAAGCTCAAAAGTCTTGCTAGAGGCAGAATCAAGTTTTGCCTAAGAGAAAGTTTGAGCTAAGAGCTGCTGAGAAAAAGAAATTCAAGATCAGACTCAGACTCAGACTCAGACTCAGATGTAAGGCTCAGATGGAGACTTAAGACTCAGATGAGAACGAAAGACTAAAACCAGAGCTCAGATGCAGAGATAAGCCATAAGCCTAAGACTAAGACTCAGACTTAGCTAAGAGATGCAAGACACAAAGATTCTACAAGAGTCAAAGAAAAGGAAACTGTACGCTGACACAATATAGTACGCACAGAAGGCACAGTGTTTTTTGGCAGGATGCTTTTTCTATCTTCTCAACGGCTATTAACGGCCATATAATGACTAGTTTTGTTTGAATTAAAAAGCCAGAGATCAACAGTAAATGTAGTTAGAGACTACGCTGCACATTGAATAATTTTTGTATCTCAAGTCTTTTCTCATCTCAGATCCCGTCTCAACTTGAGAACATTATGTAGTCTCACCTATTCTCTTTGAAGTTCTTAATTTCCTATCCTTGTAAGAGAGAATAGACCTAGTTGTACTCACTGTTTATCCATATTGTGTATGCTATAAGCTAGAACATCACTATCCTTTCAATCCTTGTAACCAGTCTCAGCTGAGATAGGAGAGAGCCTAGTCTCAGTGTGAGTATAAGAAGCCTGAAGAGGCCAGAGAAGAATACTTGTTTCTCAGCCAAGGTAGGAGAGCCTAAGCTTGGTGTCAGGGTGAGCCTGAAGAGGCAGTAAAAATACTTGTAATTGACGGGTTTGTCAAAAGTGGAAATCTCACAGGTTGTGAGGACTGGAAGTAGCCCAAGGTGTGGGTGAACCAGGATAAGATCAGTGTGAATCTCTTTCCCTTATCTTTTTATTTACGTTGCATAATTTATATCTGAGACGTTCAAGCATTAAAATATCTTATATCTAAAAAGGAGAACTAAGTCTTAACTACTGAGATTCACTTTCACAAAGCTATACAATTATTTTATCTTAAGACTGCATCTCATCTAACTTGTCTGAGCCTCCAAGTCATTGAACTTGAGAACACGTCTCAACTTGTGGTTAAGTTTTTTTAGGAAGAAATTTTTAAAGCCTCTATTCAACCCCCCTTTTAGAGACAACCAACCAACTTCAGTTGGTATCAGAGCTCGACCTCTTTGGGGTTGAGCACACCTGCTTGTGAAGAGGAAAAGATCCATGGCTGGACCAAGCACAAGTCTTTTCATTCCTGAAGGAGCATCCACCAATAGGCCCCCTGCCTTTGATGGAACTAATTACTACTACTAGAAGGACAAAATGAGATTGTTCATTAAATCTCAACATGTTGATTTATGGGAAATCATTGAGTTGGGTCCTTATGTGCCATTTATCACAGATGAACTTGGTTTGAAAGCAGCAAAGCCCAGGGAATCCTGGATAGATGCTAAAAAGACCAGATATGTCCTCAACTCAAGAGCCAAATACCTACTCAGTTGTGCACTAAGTCGTAGTGAGTATGATAAGGTGGCTGGCTGTGCATCAGCAAAGGAGATATGGGATGCACTTGAGGTTGAGCATGAGGGAACAAACCAAGTCGAGGAAGCCAAGATCAACATACTGGTCAAACAGTATGAGCTCTTCAAGATGAATGAAGATGAAGGCATTGAAGACATGGTAAGACGGTTCACAGTCATTACCAATGACCTCAAATCCTTTGGAAGGACCTACTCAAATGAAGATATGGTGAGAAAGATCTTAAGGAGTCTGCCCAAGCCTTGGAGACCTAAGGTCACAACAATACAAGAAGCCAAGGATCTCAGCACACTCAGATTGGATGAGCTCCTTGGATCACTCAAAGTTCATGAGCAGAAGCTGATGGAAGAGGATCTCATCAGACGTCTAAAAACAATTGCACTAAAAACCTCATCAAGCAATTCCAAAGGTAAGAAGGTAAGCTCTTCTCAGCAGATCTAACTTAATTCATCTCATGACACAGATAGTGAAGAAGATGATGAGGATGATGAGGATGAGACTGAGATGGATGATGAGTTGGCTTTCATCTCAAGAAAGATCGGACTTATGTGGAGAGCTAGAGGAAGTGAAAGACCAAAATTTCCATCCAGAAGAGAAGAGATCAAGGGAGAAAAAAGGGACAATTCATTTGCTACGAATGCAAGAAACCTGGACACATCAGGTCTGAGTGTCCCCAACTGAAGAAAGACGCAAAAAGAAAGACATGATTCATTTGCACATCTTCATGCATGCTTGTGCTTACTTTCTTTTGAATATTCATTCTTTCACACACAATATCCTTTTTCCACTTTCTTCATTATTAATCTTTTTCTTTCTGAGAGCACATAGCTCTAATTTGAAGAAGGACTTTGCTTGCACCCACTTCAGATGAGATGTTCGTACCTGATATGTTAATGCATTCACCAGTGAGTCTTAGAAGATATTAACATAGTTTATTTTAGGTTTGTATTTGTAACATCCTAAATTCCAACCATTTTCATAAATCAAATTATTAAGGGAAAAGGTTATTACAAAAGGAATAGAGGAAACATGGACTAATAGTGAAAAATGGAAACTTAGGAATCTGATATTCTCGCTCAAGCGAGAATGCCTCGCTTGAGCGATCATATCAGAAAAAGGGAGAAAATTTATGTTCTGTCATCCTCAGTCAGGCGAGAAGGCCTCGCTTAAGCGAGGGACAGGGCTGTTAGGGAGGGCCTTCTATGATGGAATCGCTCAAGCGAGAAGGCTCTCGCTTGAGCGAGACAAAGTCAGAGAGGATGGGGTTCTTTTCCTACGCAATTGCGCTCAAGCGAGTGGGCTATCGCTTGAGCGAGAATTTGCATCTGCTGGGAATATTCCTTCGCACTCAAGCGAGAAAAAGTTCTCGCTTGAGCGAGAGTGCGCGAACAACTTTAAATGTTTTTTCTCCTAGGACATTAATCACTTGGTGATTTTGCCCCTTTATAGAGAGAAAGAGAGATGTAGAGAGAAAGAGAGAGAAGTAGGAAGAAAAGCTTGGGTCGAGGCCCTCACACCATTCAAGGAGCTTGGAATCATCATCCCCATCCCTCCATTCTTCCTATTTTCCTTTGCTTGAGGTGAATGTGGTTCACCCACTCACTTTCATTCTTGAATGAGAACCCATGTATGCCCCCTATTCTTACTCCCTTTTCATACATTGCTTGATTGTGGTTGATTAAAGATAAATCTAGGGTTGATTGTTGGATTTATTGCTTTGTATGCTCATGTTGCTCTAACCCTTGGTTAGAAGTTTTTGGATTTTTGCTTGATGGTTACATAATAATGATGAGATCCTAGAGAAATTATGCATTCATACTCATGCTCATGTACTTATTATCAGCTTTCATGTTATTAACCCACTCATGTTTGAAAGAGAAGATATTTGGGTCTTTGGACCTCATGTTTAATGGAAAAGAATTGGGTCTTTGGACCTCATGTTTAAGAGAGGAAACTCATGTTATGTGTTAAAATCTATCACAGTTAAGGGGTAAAGTCCTAGTGGCCTTCAAGGACGACGGTTCCTGTTAGTCTGAGCTTAGTCTAGCCTTCACAAATAAGAGGAAAGACCCCTATGGTGTTGGATTAAACATTTCACAGCTATCAGGTATTTGTATATTTCAAGTTACTCATGCTTAACGCCTTAATTGATTGTTGCATTTAATTTTCTTGTTTTTCCCACATTGCATGCTTTATCACACTCACTGGGACACTAGTCTCATGATACGTTGTGGTTCATGTTTAGATATGCAGGGTTCCAGACCAGATGCTTGACTGGGACAAGTAAAGTTATGTTTAGGCTTAGTGTGCCCACACCATTGATTTAGACTTTATTTTTGTATAGGCTTTGATTGTATTCTTTTGATGGGATATTTTGGTACGTGTGGAGCCCTAGAGGCCTATTCTATCATGTCAGGACGCATGTAGGATTGTATCTCATTAAGCCTATAGATTTTTGTTGTATTTTGATTTAAGTCGTGTTGGAATGACTTGATGTATTAAATGATATATTGTTGTTGAGCTTAAGTAACTATTGGATTACCTAAGCGAGTGTTATGTGTTTGTATGCCGATATCAATAATGCGCGAAATAATTTCATAAATTCGGGGATTGTGTCTCCAACGGACATGATTCTTGAATTCACGAATTAGGACGTTACAGTATTCATAAAAACTTGAGACTCAACATTATATTAATATGAATTATAATATTTATAATAATTTTATTTTTATAACTATTGTCATCAGAATAGACTTTAAGTGTTAGCATTATAATTTTAAAATCTCGAATTTTGAGGTGTTACATTATGCTCATTCAAAACTGTTTGAAAAATGATTCTTTCATTGACTATTCTCACCATTCAATGTTATAAATGTGTTGCATGTAGTGATCAAATTGTTTACATCATTTCTCATTTAAATATGGCAAAATATTTGTGTGGTGCATTTAATAATAATAATAATAATAATAATAATAATAATAATAATAATAATAATAATAATAAGGTGGATTGAACCATTTTTTTAATTTGAATTCTTAATAGGCTATAAAATGCAAAACATGACACGTCTCATATTAAATGACAAACCCCGTTAACTTGGATACTTCACTATCAAATTGATATCAAGTTAGTCTAAAATAAAAACCATATCTCATAAACTCTTATCACTGATTTATGGTATGAAAACAAATGGAATGAACCACCAATTTCGTCCCCCAACGTATTCCATTGACTTCAAATTCGTCCCTAGTCCCTAAACTAAGTAAAAAAACAACAATTTAGTCCTTATACATGGACTAAATTGTTTGATTAATGTAAGTATAGGGATTAAATTGGTGGTTTTTTACATTCTTTATGGACTATTAATGAATTAATGTAACATTAGGGACGAATTTGAAGTCAGTGGAATACATTGGGAACGAAGTTGATGGTTTACTCAAAACAAATGTGTCAAGGTGCATTTTTATCGGTTACACATTTACATTGTAAACAATGGTGGTATACACCTCACATAGTTTAAAAAGGGATTAAGGTAAAGATCGTGAGAGTTTAGATAATTAACAATAAATGAGTTAGGGAGAATAAATTTGGGAAATTTGATTTGAATTTGATATATCCAATGAGAAGGTTAACAAATATAGCTTAACCGGTATGAAAATGATCATGATAAGTGAAAATTGACAATATGTTGCCCAACCAGAGGACATTCACCAACGGAGAATAAAAAGGCCAATTGATATTCAAAAGGATAATGTACATTAATAGAAAAAATGCGTAACCTTTACATTAACGTTTAATTAGTTACAAAGGAATTATTTACTTTTTTGTTCTTACTCTTTTTTCTCTCTCAATAGTTTTTATCTTTATTTCTATTTGCATAGCTTAAAGCAATTTGTCATTGATGTACGAATTAGTGAACTTTGTTTGATATCAATGAACAATATTTGATTTTGATAGCTAAAGGATAAGTTCTTATACTAGATATATATATATATATATGATCGATTAAAACAGGAACATAAACAGAATTTTAAAAGCACAATATAATTTTATAAGTGAAATTTTTTATTTATTTTGACTTTAATATAACATACACTTTTACATTAGCAACTAACACACACTTCAGGAAGGTAATGACCATTTAATTTTGGTGTATTCACCAATAAAGTTAGGTAAAGGTTTTGACACAACATGAATTAATTTTTTCTTATAATTTGTGAGATGTTTCATCTTAAAGTCTATAATGGTTGTTGATTTGACAAATGACAAATTAAATGCAGCTGAAAGGTATTTATATAAAATTATAATATATTTTATTTTTTCCAAGCTTAAAATAAAAATGAAATAGTTTACATTTATTGCCTTATGACGATGTTTCCCTTTGAGGAGGAGGAAGTTAGTAATTTAGCTAGATTGAATTGGTGCCAACACCAAAAGCTGACATATTATTGGGAATGGAAATTGTAGTATTGGTGTTGGTGATGTTGTTGAGTTCACCTGCATCAACACTAAGCTCACTGTCTTGAACTTCAATGCTTTCATTGATTAAGAACACATTGTGGTACTCGATTTTCGTGAACATTAATGCCTTGACAACCACAAGACTCGCAGTCACAACCTTCCCTCCAACAACCCCACCGAACAATCGGCCTGGATAATCATATAGTTGAATTGAAAAAATGGACAAAGGAGGGATGGAAGTAGAAGGTGGAAAATGACCACTCATGTAAGTACCAGTGAGAGAGACCATATTGAAGTGTCCTTGGAGACTACATAAAGGGTGGTAAAGGGTAACATCAGATACATAACAAACCACACTCAACACCGAGATGCCGACACGAAGGCGATGAGCGTACTCGGTGAGGACATCAATAACATCGTCTCCTGAAGGAATTTCAATAATAATTTGTTTAAAGAGTTGGTCGTTGTCTTGTTTGATGGGGATGGGTGGCTTGGAATTATTCTTGGAGCTAAGTGGCCTCCCAATTGGTCTTTTGGAGATGGAGGTTGTGGTCAAATTCTCCATCTCCTTGATTTCATGCCCTACAGCAAAGGACCATGGTGGTGGTGGTGGAACTAGCTCGCAATTGTTCTCATTGGAAAGGGAAATCATGTACCCCGAGCTGTCAGTTTTTAAGGTTGGGGAGAAAAAGGGTGCGCGTCTATTTTCTTCCATTGTTGAGGGATGCCACAAAGAAGGAAAGTTATAATGTGATATTGTGCAGTGTTCTGCTTACAATGAAGATAATTTAAAGCAGGAGTCTAAAAAGTCAGAGAAGTGGGACCTACCTGCTCAAGATCTAAGTTGCACTATGATTATTTATCATTATTTTTTAGATGGTACTCTTTTAAAATGTATTTTTTATATTATTTTTTCACTTATTCATTTTTATATTTTTTCGTCCTATCATTTTTTATCATTTTTTTCACACTTCAGTCCATTCGTCAGTGTTTGAGGTTGGGGAGAAAATGGGTATGCGTCTATTTTCCTCCATTGCGACAAAGGAGGAAAGTGAAAATGTGATGTTGTGCAATTCTCTTCTTACAATGAGGATAATTTATAGCAGGGGTCCCAAAGGTCAGAGAAGTGGGACCTACATGCTCGAGATCTAAGTTGGAATGTGATTTTTTATCATTACTTTTTAGATAGTGGATTTTTTATATTATTTTTTCACTTATTCATTTTTATATTCTTTCATCCTATCATTTTTTATCATTTTTCTCACACGTCAATCCATACGTCATGTGCAAAATAACATTAATTTATATTTTTAAGATAAGCTTTCTACACGTCAGTTTTCCATTTATAATAATTTATGACCCTCTTATCCACTCTCTGTTCTCTTGTAATAAATTATTGTAAAACTATTAATTGTCATGTGATTTATAGCAGACCATAAAAAAACCGATTACAGAAGGTTTTAAAACTTGTATATTTAATTTTATAGTCCTTAAAATTAATTGGAATTTTAAGTCTAGAAAAATTGTAAAAAATAATCTTAATGTCAATTTTTTCACAGCACAACTCTACTTTCAAGATGTTAAAAATTTGTTCTCCACGAGAGAGTTACAAACCATTATTTTATAGATTTATTTTGGATATTTAAATTTGTTATCTGACATTTATGATCATTATTTTTATTTGATATCTCACTTATTTTCTCTTATTTTATAACAAAAATAACAGAAGAATCTTTTTTGAGATTTTGGTCAAGAAAAGAAGATTTGATGAAATAAAAGAGAATCTTCAACAAGATTTTAACCAAGAATAGATCTGATGATATTTTTGGGAGGAAATCAAGTAAGAATCAAAGTAGGACACCAACAACTCCTATAAAAAGAAAATCTCAATCCAGATCAACTCACTCATCTATCATCTTCCAACTCTCTCGGTTCTTTAAGAGTTGTAGCTTTTCGCAATAGGATTTAGGAAACTCTTGGAGTGAAGCAATTCTGTCAAAGGGGTTTTTCTCTTCTAGTATTTCCTAGTAGTTATGGAATTCTTAGGATTTTTAGTTTTGGTTGAGTTATATTTTATTATGAGTAACTAATTACCTAGCCAAAGGGTTATGGTGGATCTTAAGTTGTAAACTTGATTTGAACCCGTTTTCCCTTCATAAATTATTGTTTTCTTTTTATAATTGAGTTTTCCTTATTGTTTTATTATATGAAGAATTGATCACCCTTGGTAAATTTTAGTTAGTTGGTGATAGGCGATCGTACCATTCTCAATTTATGTATCTATAAGGTAAACTGGATTTAGGGTTTTTTAGGACCAATCTTAATCTTAGGTTTCCAATCAGTTATTAAATCAACAAACTTATTGGTTTTTATGCTTTTTTTAACTCATTATCTTGCATGAAATTGGGGATAGTGTTTTAAGGGAAGGATTATCAATATTGCATGATCATTGGGTATTGATAGTATTAGAACAAGTGATTGGCAATTAGCGTGACATATTTTATACAAGAAATTAGGGAAAAATCTAGGAAGAACTTAAGTGAAATCAGATACCCTTGGCACTTCCATAATTGAATCCTAATTCTTATTGCTTGCTTCCTTGTTCAACTTTTTCTCTCTCTTTCTCCATTTAATTATTAATCTCAACAAACAAATCAAACCATAATCTTTATGTCCTATCTCATTATTAAAGATTTAATTTAATTTAATATTGTTAACCAATCTCTGTTGGATGATACTTAGGGTTTTAAATGCTTCATTTTACTCTAATCAACGGGTACACTTGCCTATAGATAAAACTCAACAAGTTTTTGGTGCCGTTGCCAGAGATTATTTTAACAATATTAGAAAAGATTAAATCTTAATTAATTGAGACACCTTTTATTTTATTTTTTTTATAATTCTATCTCTTTTCTTTCTTGAGATTCTATAAAGTGTTATATGCTAACTCGTTACCAATTCATTGAATTGCAGTTCGATCCTGAAATAGAAAGAATTGTTAGATGATTGAGGAAATAAGCTAAACAAAAAAACATGGCTGATGAAAGGACATTGTTAACATGGCTAATGAAAGGACATTGTTCTCACCATTCAATGTTATAAATGTGTTGTATGTAGTGATCAAATTGTTTACATCACTTCTCATTTAAATCAAGTAAGATATCTGTGTGGTGCATTTATTATTATTATTATTATTATTATTATTGTTGTTGTTGTTGTTGTTGTTATTATTATTATTATCTTTATCTTTATCTTTATATATATAAAAGTAAGGTAGTGAAAGTGGCAAATGAAATCTAAAGTGAGGGCACAATAGTAAATTCTTTTAAGCAAAACTTCTAAAAATAGAAAGTATTTTTGACATTTTAAATGATTAATATATGCATCACCATTAATTAACTATAGTAATTATATTAAAGTAAATATCATTATAAAAATAAAAAGTTATGATAATAAGAAATCTAAATAATGATAAGTTAAAGCATATATAATAATTTTATAAAAATAAATAATAATAAGAAATTTAAAAAATTCTCAAACACTTAAAAAAACTAATTTATAATTATGTTGGTAGTAATTATAGTAATTATTTAGTCATAGTTATTTTTATATAAAAATAATATTATTTAAAACCCATTTTAAAGATTTCAATATTAAAAAGGAAATATTTATAACATAAATAAAAACATAATACGAAATTTAAAACATAATAAAATAATTTCAAAAAGGTAAAACTTATTTTAAAAAAATAAAAATATAATATGAAATTTGAAACATGTTCAAACACTTAAAAATTATTTAATAATTATAATAACAGTAATTGTATTAATTATTTAGTTATAGTTACCTTTATTATATCAAACATCAATATTAAAGTCAATTTTAAAAATCAATATTAAAAAAATTATAACATAAATAAAAATATAATACAAAATTTATAAAATATTAAAATAATTTAGAAAATCATTTCAAAAAATTAAAAATGTAATACAAAATTTGTGCAACATCCTCAAACACTTAAAAAATGTACAACTTTTATTATAATAATTATACTAAATTATTATATCAAAATATCAAATATCAGTATTAAAGGTCATTTTAATAGTTTAAATATATTAAAAAAGCTTTATAAGATAAATAAAGATATACTATGAAATTTAAAATAATATTAATTTTTTTTTATAATTACGTTAATAATAATTATAATAATTATTTAATTGGTGTTTTTATATGGTTTCCTATTTTTGTTTAAAGGGTCTTTGTGATCTAGGATAAAGAACGTTTTTTTAGTTTTCATGCTTTTTTTTTGTGACATAGATGCTAAAAGAGGACAACAAAGAAAAGGAAACTAGACACAGCTAAGCACGGGGAAACAGAACCCCCTAAGCATCAGCCAAAAGCTTAGACGAAATACACGGAATCGGGCGATGTAAAACCAGGAGATGGTTATCAGACCGAACACCAATTTTTGTTAAATGGTTAGCACAAGCGTTGCCTTCCCGAAGAGTATGATTAAAGGAAAGAATCCACTCCTTATTAGTCCAACTCTGGATGCATGAGATAATTCCAGCATATTTATGACTGGGATTCACCTCTTTATCAATTAAATCCAAAGCCAATTGGGAGTCTGACCAAACTATAACATTACGGTATCCTTCACTCCAAGCCAACTCCAAACCATGTTTTGCAAATGTCAATGTCCCAACTAAATATTTGAAAAAAATTAAATTGTGATTGGTTATGACCATTATCATTTAGTTTTTGAGTTTTGTCTTTTTTTTTTAATTTTATTGTTGACAGTGATAAATGAAAGATTGAAAATGTTGCAGAATTTCTTTAATTGGTGACTTATCTTTGTATGTGTTGCAACAACTTAATCATTTTGCAAAATTTCACTTGATAGTAAAATTAAAATTTTATTTGGTTATGGGAAAAACTGGCTACCAAAGTTTTTAAGTGGTTGATGAATTGAGCAATGTCTATAATCCATAAAATTTTACTTTTATTCAATTATATTGCCAAATGCGGGCATATATAAGTTGGCAAGAAAATTATTGGTGTTTAGAAAGAAATATTATAGTTTGGTCTATTTGAATTTAAACCTTAAAATAAAATAATGAACGTTACGTCTGAAAGCAATTCCAAGAATTTAAAGTTTTATCTTATATTCTTGAAGCACTAGAAAGAATATTCTAAAAGGCTATTCGTGTTTTTTTTACATCATGTATGTACTAGAGGCATTCCATAAGTAATAGAAAAAATCTCACTAAGGGGTCATTCCATAAGCATTAGAGATAACGGATTATATATTATATTGTATGAATTTTTTATTATAGATCAGATAACAAATAAAATAAAATAAAATCTTTTCAAATAAAAGATATAAAAGACTATAAGATATAAGAGTGTGTTAGGAATAAAAGATGTAATCATTTAATTTAACACTATTTGATAAATGAGAATGGAGAATATTAATCATAAGTGAATCTCTTTGGAGAAAAATTCGTTCCGTATGAAAGGGGTATGAGAGAGAAAGTTTTAAAAGTTGGTCAATTTCATAGATATGTACAAAAAATTAAAATATGACTTCCATGGAAAAAGAGTCGGTAGAGAGTATGATTGAAAATGGTGGTGAGACATATTTTCAGTTAGATAAATGTGTTAGGGGGAGCAATTATAGGACAAATAGTTGTCAACCTTAAAAAGAGTTAGGTACCCCATTAAAAATGTAATATATAAAAAATTCTTTGACAAACTACAAAAAAGAATAATAGTTCTTTTTTAAGAGTGTACTTTTGAAGAAACTTTTAGAATGTTTAGATAATATTTTTTGGAAAATATTATGTAATCAATAAATTAAAATAATTTTAAAAGTTACTATAGTTTTTAACTTCTTATATATATATATATAATTTAAAATAGGATTTAACGGATATACATGAACAATATAAAAAAATTTACATGTTTGGGTGGAATAAAAGAGAAAAGGAAGTAGCTTGAGTTTGTTAGGATATATTGTTAGGGATGTCAGCGGAGCGAGGGCGGATAGTGCACTACCCGCATCCATACCCGCTAAGATTAACGGGTAGCGGATATCCACAGGTACACATTAATATTTAAAAATTCAAACTTCATAGAAAGAAAAAGAGAAAATGTCTTATAATATATCATAATATCATATAATATTTATATTATATAATATAAACATTATATAATATCATTACTGTTAATATATTAAAAATATCATTATAAAATAGTAAAATATAATTTTCATATCATAGTAAAATAATAAAAATTCTAATATTTTAATATATTTAATAGAAAATATATTTTAATGAATAAAAGGGTACCCGCGGGCGGGTAATATAATATTCGTCCCCACACATTTAATAAATATGCAGGTATCCATTGCGAGTATATCCATCACATTAATATGTAATTTTTAACTTTAAAATATTATGAATTCTATTTATTAAAAAATTATTGTATGTCTTTTTTTGTCAAATTATTATTGTATGTTTAATATGACAAAATGTCCCGTGCATGACACGGGTACACGACTAGTTAATATTAATAAGGTGGTTAGAGCCATTTTTTTAATTTGAATTCTTAATAGGCTATAAAATGCAAAACATGACGCACGTCTCATATTAAATGACAAACCCGGTTAACTTTGACCCTTTCATTACAAAATTAGCATTAGGTTTGTCAAAAACAGAAACCATATCTCATAAATTCTTACCACTGATTTATGGTATGCAAACAAATGTGTCAAGGTGTATTGTATCAGTTACACATTCACATTGTAAACAATGGTGGTATACGCCTCACACATTGTCCCCAATACCTTTCCCTATTACTATACCACTGTGAGTTGTGATGGACATACATTGCTCTTTGGGATTGATTTGAGTATTGGCTGAAAATTGCCCTCCTTGTTGATCAGCCAGTTGCTTAGCCAATTGACCAACCTGAGTCCCCAAATTTCTGATAGAAGCATTCATATTTTTCTGATTAGCAATGGAGACTTGCATGAATTTCTCCAAGGTATCCTCCAATTTTGATGTTCTATCAGGATTGGGAGGATAATGACCTTGTGGTTGGTAAGGAGGTTGTTGTCTTCCTAAAGGTCCAGCTTCTTGTTTCCAGCCATAATTAGGCCCTTGGTTATTTCTCCAACCTTGAGAATAATTATTCTGATAAGAGATGTTGGGGAAATTTCCTTGCCTTCCTTGATTATTCATGTACTGGACTTCCTCTTGTTGTACACTCCCACCAGAATAGTGACCATTAGGATGGTCACCTCCACAGAAATCACATCTAAGATTCTGAAGAGAGCTTGAACCAACACTTACAACATTCAATTGTTGAGGGAGTTTTGCCATTTGCTTATTGAGAGCTTTAATTTGTTGAGTCAAGATCTTGTTTTGAGCAAGAATAGCATCTAAAGTGTTAAGATCAAGAACTCCCCTCTTCTGAACCACTTTCCTATTGTGTTGAGCTTGATGATCAGTAGAAGCCAAAGCATCAATAATCCTTGTGGCTTGTTCAACATCAACAGACATCATTGTACCCCCCAGCTACGACATCAAGAATCATCTTTGTATCAGGCCTTAGACCATTGCAGAATATGTTGAGTTGGGCTATGTCTTCAAACTCATGATTAGAACATCTCCTGAGTAAGGATTTGAAGCGCTCCCAAGCTTCATAGAATGGCTCATCTGGTCCTTGCCTGAATGTAGAATGTCAGATTTAGCACTGATGTATCTTGAAGGTGGGAAGAATCTGTTCAGAATTTTTTCTTCCACCACATTCCAGCTAGTGAGACTTTGGTTGGGATGAAACTTTAACCATTCTCTGGCTTTACCTGTCAAAGAAAAAGGAAACAATCTTAGATACATAACTTCTTCTTGTCCTTCTTCAAAACCCATAGTACCACACAATTCATAAAAAGTAGATAAATGTGTATATGAATCCTCATGATCCATCCCAGTGAATTGGTAGGCACTAATCAAACTCAGAAAAGTTGGCTTCATTTCCATTGTTCTTGCCCCAGGTGGAGCAACTATGCTAGAGAAGTGTCTTGGCCCTTACTGTGTTGCATAGTCTCCCAATGTTTTTCTTGGTTGTCTTGGAGTTTCCTCAGCCATGATTGGATCAAGAGTTGGTTGTGGTTGTGGATTAGAGGAACTTCCTAGTTCATCTCCTTGAGTGGTTGCTTGTCTACTTCTCCTTCTTCTACTGTTGTTTCTTCTAGTCGTTCTTTCAACTTCTTGATCGAACACCAGTTGATCTATAGTAGCTTTGCCTCGATGAAGCATATAACACTCAAACAAGGATTAGCACCAAGTAACAATTAAAAAAGAAAATAAACTATGAACAAAGAGCTAATTACAAAAATTTTAATGAACGACATTGCGGAATATATAGAAGTTAAACAAGTTCCCCAACAACGGTGCCAAAAATACTTGTTGAGACCTTGGCAAGCGTACCAATGTCACAGTAGTATAATAGTTTTTAAGTAAGGGTTGTCGTACTCACGAGGAACTTGAACTCAATTAATTCACTACAATTCAGTTCACTAAATATTTATAGAAAAGCATTTGAGTTATCAAGTTGGTGTTTGGGTGAAATTTTGGTAAAACAAGTTGATAAAATTAAAGTAAAGCTGTAAAAGTTGGATGAAAATAGATTGATGAAGTTGGGATTGAACTCGTCATTCTCCCTCCTCAGTATTCCGTTAATTCCCTGTAAATACAATTTCATTGACATTGATGCAATACACTAAAATCGCCTAGGTCTATTCCTCGCACCTAGGGACCCTAAGAATAACATATTTAGAATATTGATCCCTCGCATATCAAATACATATTCCAGCATTAAAAACGGGTATTCAAGAGCAATCGATAAATAGATATATATTCCTGGAATAAAAATCTACCAAGTAGAAACGTTTAGATCGAAACCAAAGAAATACCTCTCGGTCAAGACTAAGGTTTGAAAACAAGAAACTATTAATTAAATAGAATCAAGTGTTAAGTACAAAACGAAACTACCAATGTCAAATGAATGTAAAATATAGAAAACTAAACGAAATACTTCGGAGTTCGAAGATTACATTCAATCCCGGATGAGGAGGTTAGCCACTCATGGTAGATGTCAACCCACAAGATGAGAAATGGAGGAAATGGTGGAAGAGACTCCTTGCCCTAGGAGAGCTCTGCAGCTTGGAGAAGGAGACTTGGAGAAGAGGATTATGAAAAAGTTGTGTATCTGACTTCCTTTTAGCGCGCTCAGCAAGCTGGAAAGAGCTTGCGCGCTCAAGCGCACTAAACGCGCGCTTGAGCGCCTGTTACGTTGCTGACCTGTACAGGCGCGCTTGAGTGCGCCTTACTGCGCGCTTGAGCACGTAGTGCTACTGAGAATTTCTTCATTTATTTTCTCTTAACTTCATTTTATGCTTTCAAAAGCCTTCCACATTTTAACCTACAAAAATTCATATTTTTCATCAAAGTAGCATCAAAACTCCAAAGTGAAATAAAAACTAAGGAAAACTAAGATTTAATTGATAAAGGGAACTTGGGGGCACAAATTCAAGCAATTAATATCACAAAGTGCTCAAATTACAACTAAAAACTACTAATTCTAAGCACTTATCAGGGGTACTCCCCTCTGTTTCTGAGCGGGGCGGACGATAGGGTTGGGGTTGTTCTGCCACTTGGGCTTAAAGCCCTTGCCCTGAATGGGGTCTTCAATCTTCCTCTTACCCTTAGGATCCGAAGGCCTAGGTGCCTCAGGTTCCTTCAAGTTTTCCTCAACAATGAGGCACTTGCTGACCAGGGTAGGAAATCCCTGATCTCCAGGGTCCCCACTGCCCTCTTGATTTCTGGCCTCAGACCCTGCTCCAGTTGCCTGCACTTACACTTCTCATCAGGGTGGACCTGAAGGAAGCGGGAGTACTTAGTCAACTCCTCAAACCTGGCCACATACTGACCCACCGTCAGACTCCCCTGTTGAAGTTGTAGGAACTATGTCTCCTCATGCCTTCTTATGTTTGTTGGGAAGTACTTGTCCAAAAAGGCCGTCTCAAATTGCCCAGAGTGATGGGAACCCCCAGTGTTCCAAAAAGGGCACTAGCTCTAAGCCACCAATCTTCCGCCTTTCCCCGGAGCATGTATGTGGGAAAGGACACCTTCAGCTCCTCTGAACATCTCATGACTCTGAAGATCCTTTTTAGATCCTTAAGCCACTTGGTCGTAGCTTCCGGGTCGAAGGCCCCGGTGAAAGGGGAAGGACTATGCTTACGGAACTCTGTAAGACCTTGCACAAACGGGTCTACCACCTGGGGTGGTAGCGTTCCCGTTGGTACACGACGGAGTTCCTAAAGCATAGCAGCATTGGTGGTGACCTGATCCAATTAGAAGCCACCTGATCCCCCATGATGTGTTTAAGCATTTGGAGGGCTGCTGCCACCGGATCCGGATAGGTATTCGGTGGTGAAGGAGATCGTGGCCGAACCCGGGGTCTACCCTTCCTACCTCCAACCATAATCGTCTACACATTAATTACAAAACATGGAGGTGATCAGTCTCTATATTTCATAACAATGTATAAAGGACAATGACTAAATAGAAAGAAAACACTAATCCACAGTCCAATTGGATTGAACTGCTCTGATACCAAAATGTAATGTCCTAATTTCTAAATTTAAGAATAAGGCTCGTTGGAAGCCAAATTCCCAAATTTCTGAAATTATTTCGCGCCATTTTACGTATCGCAAATACAAATGACATATAACGCTTAAGTCCCAACAAATTACTTAAATAGTATATGAAAATCATCAGCTAGAACAAGCATACATAATAATGCCATCATGGCTACAATTAACCAATACATGGTAATTAGTTGAGGATACCCCCATACATGTGTCCTAACGGAAGAGAAAACTCAAAGAAGCACATGTACAGTCATATCCCCTCAAAAGAATACATATACAATACATCATAATCTAACATCAAAAGGGGCTAGACAAGTCCATATAACATATCCCTGAGCCCACAATCAAAATACAAATGAACTGTGCAACATGCAATGTGGGTAAGACGGGCAAATGAATGCAACAGGATAAATGAAGCAATTCATAACAAACATTTCAACTTAACATGAACATGAATATTCATGACCTGCATTGCTCGGCAGACGGGGTCTTATCACTAGACTGGGGCTAGACTTGAGCTCATACTACAAGGAACGTCTTCCTTGGTCATAACACTGCTAATTAACTGGGGTCCGAAACCCGTGTATTAACTGGGGACCAAAGTCCAACTGGGGACCATGTCCAATCTTAGTTAACTAAGGGTGAATTGGGGCTGAAGTCAAAACTGGGGGCGAAGCCATTTTTACTGGGGGCGAAGCCAAATTCATTTTCCCATTATTAACTGGGGCCAAAGGCCATGAATGAAATGCTCAACCACAATTCAGTCCAAGAATCATCCAGTAATGTCATAATACATGAGTATAAGGAAACCCTAACTTGGGAAAAATCCCCAATTCATGCTCCTAATTCCAAAATACAGCCCAATAAACCAATATCAAGAAAATAAACAACACAACAATAATTCACAAGGTTTAAAGGAAAGGGGAAAGGAGAATAGGGTACATGAAGAAGAATCAACCAAATGAGAGGTGGTGTGTGAGTTATACTCATCTCAAGAACTCAAATGGGAAGTTGAGGGAGGTTGGAGGGTGAGGCTTTTGACTTGGATCTCTTTCTTCAAGCTTTAATGGGGCCTTATCTCTCTAGGAACCTCTCTCTCTAGAATGGTAGATGAAAAGTAATAAATGAAGGATCAAGCCCTAATATGAGTTTTAAAAAAACAGGTACGTGAACTCTCGCTCAAGCGAGGCCTTCTCGCTTGAGCGAGGAAGAAAGAAATTTTGAAACACAAGCATCCTCGCTCAAGCAAGGATATCCTCACTTGAGCGAGAACATTCCAGAGAGAAATTCCTGGAATTGCGCTCAAGCGAGAGGATTCTCGCTTGAGCGAAGGGGTTCCAGAGAGCAACCCTGGAATTTCCCATGAATTGCGCTCAAGCGAGAGATCCTCGATGGATTTCTGGAAAGCGAACCAAAAATCCAGTAGTATAATAGTAAGAAAAGTATCGTATCCACAGGGAACGGTCGATTCACGTAAACTCGTGATCTAATTATCAAGGGAAACAACGGGTTTTGAGAATATTGTTGTGCGAAAAACGTAAATAACAGATTAATAATCAATTGAATTAGAAAGGAAGAGTTAGAGACACTTTACTTGGATTAGGATTGGACTTCATATCATCACACCCTTCGTGCATGTAAAAAATATCTATTATTTTAGGTTTACTCTATAATACTGTAGACAAACTATATTGCTAAGACCCCGAGTTACCAGCGGCCTCACACACTCAAAGGTAATCCATACGGGCTCTCCCAGGCGACAGACTTACCCTCGGTTTATTTTTCTTTCTTTTATTCCGTTTGTAAAAGAACTAGTTGATAAACGAGGCCTAAAGCTACAGACGCACCTTCATTATAGTACTGTCACTACCCATCACTCATTAGATACATCCTTGCGTCGAATCCTGGATTGACAATCAACTAACCTTTGCTATCGGTAATTTAATAACCATGCCTATCCTGTAGACGCCCTTCATTAGAGTACTCACACTACCCATCAATCACTAGCAACGCCCATGTTTCGGTTCACTGGCTACCGGGTCCTCTTATTCATTCGGAGAATGAGTTTCTTCAGAATCCGCTCCCCCATCCTCAATCCTAGTCAAAACTAGCCTATAACTCCGGCGCAAGCGCTGATAAGTGAAAATCATATGATAAATTAGAGCACCTTTTAGTTCACTTATCAAGGATAAAATGGTATTTTTGCCCCAGTTTAATCCCTTTTTATTAAATATTAGATAAATTGTATTTATTAATTTGAGATTTGAATTTGATGCTATTTTGATAGAAATATTGATGATTTTTGCAGGATATTGCAAAGATTTGATTTGAAGGAAAGAGCATTAAATGAGGGAGATATCTACAAGATTTGAGTTTGATTGAAGACATTTAATAAAGATTTGAAGAAGATTTGAGGCAATCAATGAGGAGATCACTGCCAATCAAACAAGGATTCTGCAGACAACCTTCCCAAATAAATCAAAGATGCTCAATAAATGCAAGGATTTCATCAAGAAAAGGGAAACAAGGAAAGACAAATCAACCAAAACCAGTCTCGGGGAGAGATCAAGTTAAAAAGATAAAGTTTGAAGTTGCAGGACGCATTCTGCGCTGTAGCGCAGGGTGAAGTACAACTCTCTGGAATCTGCGCTGCAGCCTGCGCAGTAGCGCAGCTTGAAGCGCAGGTCAGGCAGATTTGTTCCCTGTTGCCATTTTTAGATAGATTTATCCCCAATTTCCTTTGTCTTTCCTTAGCCTATATATAGGACCTCATTGCACCAGATCAAAGTGTGCACGATTATTGTAATTCATTCTTATTTCAGTGATAATGCACCAAAGTTAATTTTAGAGTAGGAGAGGAGGAGCGCTTCACAAGGATTGAAGATGGTGACAGCATCTTTGGTGGTTTGTATGGCTACCCTGTGTAGTTAACTCTCCATTAGGATTGAATGTAATTGATTCTATCCCCAAGTGTATGTAAACTCTATTTTATTATTTTTGAGCTCTCTGTCTATAATATTGGTAATCTTATTCTGTGCTTAATTCCTAACTTTTGTGTTTGCGCTGAAGTTATAGGCTAGTTTCGACTAGGATTGAGGATGGGGGAGCGGATTCTGAAGAAACCCAAACTCTGATTGAATAAGAGGACTCGGTACTCTGTGACCGACACATGAGCGTTACTAATGAGCGATGGGTAGTGACAGTATTCTAGCGAAAGGCGTTTACAGGATTAGGCCTTAGTTTCGATAGCAAAGGATTAGTTGATTGTCAATCCAGGACCGACACATGGATGTATCCTGATGAGTGATGGGTAGTGTGAGTACTCTAATGAAGGTGCGTCTACAGGATTAGGCCTCGTTTATCAATTAGTTCTTTTACAAACGGAATAAAGAAAACAAAATAAGCCGAGGGTAAGTCTGTCGCTTTGGAGAGCCCGCATGGATTATCTTTGAGTGTGAGTGGCGCCTGGTAACTCGGGGTCATAAGCAATATAGTTTGTCTACAGTATTATAGAGTAAACCTAAAATATTAGATAGTTTTTACATGCACAAAGGGTGTGATGATATGAAGTTCAATCCTAATCCAAGTAAAGTGTCTCTAACTCTTTCTTTCTAATTTAATTGATTATTTATTTGCTATTTACAATTTACGCAACAATACTCTCATAAATCCGTTGTTTTCCCTTGATAAATAGATCACGACTATACGCGAATTGATTGTTCCCTGTGGATACGAAAACTCTTCTTACTATTATACTACTGGATTTTTGGTTCGCTTGCCAGAAGATGTTGTCACCATCTTCAATCCTTGTGAAGCGCTCCTCCTCTCCTACTCTAAAATTAGCTTTGGTGCATTATCACTGAAATAAGACTGAATTACAATAATCGTGCACACTTTGATCTGGTGCAATGAGGTCCTATATATAGGCTAAGGAAAGACAAAGGAAATTGGGGAGAAATCTATCTAAAAATGGCAACAGGGAACAAATCTGCATGACCTACGCTTCAAGCTGCGCTACTGCGCAGGCTGCAGCGCAGATTCCAGAGAGTTGTGCTTCACCCTACGCTACAGCGCAGTTTGAAGCGCAGAATGCGTCCTGTAGCTTCAAACTTTCTCTTTTTAACTTGATCTCTCCCTGAGTGTATGTAGACTCTATTTTATTATTTCTGAGCTCTCTGTCTATAATATTGGTAATCTTATTTTGTGCTTAATTCCTAACTTCTGTGCTTGAGCCGAAGTTATAGGCTAGTTTCGACTAGGATTGAGGATGGGGGAGCGGATTCTGAAGAAACCCAAACTCTGATTGAATAAGAGGACTCGGTACTCTGTGACCGACACATGAGCGTTACTAATGAGCGATGGGTAATGACAGTACTCTAGCGAAAGGCGTTTACAGGATTAGGCCTTAGTTTCGATAGCAAAGGATTAGTTGATTGTCAATCCAGGACCGACACATGGATGTATCCTGATGAGTGATGGGTAGTGTGAGTACTCTAATGAAGGTGCGTCTACAGGATTAGGCCTCGTTTATCAATTATTTCTTTTACAAATGGAATAAAGAGAACAAAATAAGTCGAGGGTAAGTCTGTCGCTTGGGAGAGCCCGCATGGATTATCTTTGAGTGTGAGTGGCACCTGGTAACTCGGGGTCATAAGCAATATAGTTTGTCTACAGTATTATAGAGTAAACCTAAAATAATAGATAGTTTTTACATGCACAAAGGGTGTGATGATATGAAGTTCAATCCTAATCCAAGTAAAGTGTCTTTAACTCTTCCTTTCTAATTTAATTGATTATTTATTTGCTATTTACAATTTACGCAACAATACTCTCATAAATCTGTTGTTTTCCCTTGATAAATAGATCACGACTATACGCGAATTGACTGCTCCCTGTGGATACGATAACTCTTCTTACTATTATACTACTGGATTTTTGGTTCGCTTTCCAGAAACCCATCAAGCGCGGAAGTTAGGAATTAAGCACAGAATAAGATTACCAATATTATAGACAGAGAGCTCAGGAAATAATAATATAGAGTTTACATACACTTGGGGATAGAATCAATTACATCCAATCCTAATGGAGAGTTAACTACACAAGGTAGCCATACAAACCACCGAAGATGCTGTCACCATCTTCAATCCTTGTGAAGCGCTCCTCCTCTCCTACTCTAAAATTAGCTCTGGTGCATTATCACTGAAATATGACTGAATTACAATAATCGTGCACACCTGATCTGGTGCAAGAGGTTCCTATTTATAGGCTAAGGAAAGACAAAGGAAATTGGGGAGAAATCTATCTAAAAATGGCAACAGGGTAAGAATCACCGTGATCTGCGCTTCACCCTACGCTACAGCGCAGGATGCAACGTAGGTTCCAGAGGGCTGCGCTTCACCCTGTGCTGTAGCGCACGTTGAAGCGCAGGATGCGTCTTGTAGCTCCAACTTTCTCTTTTTAATTTTGATCTCTCCCCGAGACTGGTTTTGGCTAATTTGTCTTTCCTTGTTTCCCTTTTCTTGATGAAATCCTTGCATTTATTGAGCATCTTTGATTTATTTGGGAAGGTTGTCTGCAGAATCCTTATTTGATTGGCAGTTATCTCCTTATTAATTGCCTCAAATTTTCTTCAAATCTTTATTAAATGTCTTCAATTAAACTCAAATCTTGAAAATATCTTCCCTATTTAATGTTATCTTCCCTTCAAATCAAATCTTTGCAATATCCTGCAAAAATCAGCAATATTTCTATCAAAATAGCATCAAATTCAAATCTCAGATTAATAAATACAATTTATCTAATATTTAATAAAAAGGGATTAAACTGGGGCAAAAATACCATTTTATCCTTGATAAATGAACTAAAAAGTGCTCTAATTTATCATTTGATTTTTACTTATCAATCCTCGCTTGAGAGATCAAACCAGAAAAACATTTTCCCAACTTTTACTGATATGCTCGCTCAAGTGAGGCCTCCTCGCTTGAGCGAGAATATCAATACCCGAAATTCTCCCCTCTTTCTGATATGCTCGCTCAAGCGAGACCTTCTCGCTTGAGCGAGAATACTAGAATCCTATTTTTCCTAATATTGATTCTTAGTTCCCTTTCTCCCTAATTCCTTTTATAAAACCTCTTCCTTTATTAGTTTCATTTACAAAAAGAGCTATAATTTGGGATGTTATAAGGGACACCTTCAGAGGATCCAAACAGTCATATTAAGTGGCATATGGATTAGGAGATTTGTGATGTATGAACTGATTATGTTTGGGTTTATGTAATCATTGTAGTTACTTAAGCATCTCATGATTGTGTATGTAAAAATATCGGTAATGGAGCGAAATAATTTTAGAAATTTGGGCAAAGGTCTCCAACGGACATTATTTTTTAATTTAGAAATTAGGTTGTTACACATGTGATGTGTGTATATGTATATGTATGTGTGTGTGCGCGCAGTATGGTGTATATGTTAGCGTAAAACCCTCTGAGATTTGGTTTTAATGATAACAAACCTTTTGATCAAAATTAATGTTTTCTGTTCTTGAAGTTACTGATGTTTTGTGTGTGAGATCTTAGAAAGACATGATTCTTATGATAAAGAACTCAGAAAGATCAGAAGAACTATAAGCTCAGACTGAGATTGAGAGGCAACCACAGATTGAGACTGGTAGTAATCCTCAGAATGAAGATGAAGATAAAGGTCAGCCTGAGATTGAGCAAACAATGCAAGTCTTTCCTCAGATTCAGAAAGATCAGAATCCTATGTTAAGAAGCATCAGACTTCAGAATTGTTTATGAAGAATGGGCAAAGCTTAGAAGTTCTATATGCTGAAGGCAATTTCAGAAGAAAGTCTTAAGACATATTTCTTATCTGAAAGTCTCTAGAAGATTAAAATGGTTGAATCTGAAGAAAGTCTAAGTTGAGAGAGATGCACATCAGAAAGGGTTTTTATTAGAAACACCAATCATCAAGTCAAGTCAAGATGAGCTCAAACAATGAACTAAGTTGCATCAAGAAGACCAATATTTGAGACTCAAGATAAGCGAAAATATAAAAGATAAATATCTGAGATATCTTGTTTCTACTAACTGTGTGCTCAAGTGTTTGCAGAATTTAGTTTCTCATATTGCAGGATAATTTTCTCATGTGTTAAGACAAGCTGAGATGCTAAGGAGACTTGCAATCTTAAAAATAACACTTGAGATGCATGATGATATGAAGCACAAAAGCCATACTCAAGATCTGCTAAGAGATGAGACTCAGACTTAGCTTCAAAATCAAGAGATGAGATCGAAATAGAATATGCTAAACAAAGAAGAGATTCAAAGTCAGCTTGAGACAAGCTCAATTTGCAAAGTCAGATTGAGACAGGCCCAAACTCATTGTAAGATCATATTCAGTCCAAGCATGACAAAGAAGCACTTTGAAATATGAAGCTGAGCAAAGATGAGATCCAAAGTCAGCTTAAGATGAAGACTCAACTTGAGATGCTGGCTCAAGATCAGATGCAGTCTCAAGTTCATATGTCAACTCAATTTCAGATGCAGACTCAGACTTGAGACGCGGAGATCATATGCAAATATGAGAGTTAGACTTGAAACGTAGAGATCAGATGCAAACATGAGACTCGGACTTGAGACGCAGAGATCAGATGTAGTCATGAGACTCAAACTTGAGATGAAGAGATCAGATGCAGTCATGAGACTCAGACTTGAGATGCAGAGATCAGATGCAAACATGAGACTCAGACTTGAGACGCAAAGATCAGATGCAGTCATGAGACTCAGACTTGAGATGCAGAGATTAGATGCAAACATCAAACTCAGCTCAGATAGAGTCTCATCAGCAAAAGAAAGTCAATGCAAGTACACTGTCACAGCAGAGACTGCACCAGAAAAGTACTGATCTCATGTCAGAAAAGTGAAAAACAGCCTCTCTCTCTCTTCCAACGGCTAGTTTTCTGAAGACTATAGAAGGAAGTCTCATTATGGTGAGACGTGTGAGAGACACAGGTGAGACTCAGCAGAGATGCTGCTGCACAACCAGAAAAATCCAAGTCTCAAGTGAATCTCAACCTACCTACCTATGCTATCTTAGCTCATATCATGTAGTAGGTTTAGCTCTTGTTTTGTAATGTTTCATATACACTCTTTGAGTGATTTAGAGAGCTACCATCTAGTTGAGCTCACGGTTTATCCATACTTTGTATGTAGTCTAAGCTAGATCAATCACATCTCATCTCATACCACCAAGTCTCAACTAAGTCAGGAGGTGCCTGAGCTTAGTGTGAACGATTGTAAAGCCTGGAGAGGCACTGTAACAAGAATACTCACTGAGTTACCTGGAGAGGCAGTCGAAGACAAAGAATACTGCATGCGTTGCCTGGAGAGGCAGTTGAAAATAGAGAATACTGCATGAGTTGCCTGAAGAGGCAGTTGAGAACAAAGAATACTTGAGACTCAGCCAAAGTAGGAGGGCCTATGCTTGGTGTGAGGGACGTCCTGAAGAGGCTGTAAGAATACTTGTAATTGGTTGTGATTGTCAATAGTGGAAATCTCACGAGTTGTGAGGACTGGACGTAGCCCAAGGTTGTGGGTGAACCAGTATAAATCTCTGTGTGCATCTCTTTTCCCTTATCTCTTTATTTACATAGCACATCTCTAATACCTGAGACTTATTTGTTTGAAACAAATTACATTTGATTAAATCTCTGCACAACTAAGATCTGTCTCTGCATCTCATCTTACATCTCAAGTCTATCTCATCTCAGATCCCATCTCAACTTGAGATCAATCATTAGTCTAATTCATTCTCTTTTAAGGTCTTAACATTTGCTGAGCTAATTAATCTTACATCTCAAATCTGTTTGCTAAAGTAAATCAAATCTATTAAGAGATAATCAAGTTTCATTAATTAACGAATCATCTTTACTTGATTAAAAAATTATTGTTGAGACAACATCTCATCTAACCTATTTGAGACTCCAAGTGTCAAACTTAAGATCATGTCTCAGCTTAAATTTAAGCGTGTATTTTCAGGTACAATATTTTCAAGTCTCTATTCAACCCCCCTTTTAGAGACGTTCAGCCAACTTCAGTATATATATAAAACCTTGTCAAAATTTTGTTAGTAATTAAAAAAGCAAAGGGAAAGGGAGGTTGGTAATTGTATTCTCTTGTATATATGTGCTTTAGCTTCTGTATGACATTTTGATCAAAATCTAAATGCTTGTAGGACTTACAACTTGTTTGGAAAAATGATGGAACCTTTTGAATGGAAAAGCAAACAATATTTGGTTTTCAGAAATCAAAATATTTTGAACTCTTTAAAGCACATTTGAATTAAAATAAATGTAAATTTCTTGTTTGATTGAAAATTTTATATTAAATTTTACTATAAACTTATTTTTAAATAAAAATATTAGTTACTTTACTTTAAACTTAATTTTTAAATAAAATTAATCATCTATTATAATATATAAAATCTGAGTCATAAGGCATTGACATCTCTTCTATGTTCTTAAATATCTTTTTTTGTCATGTCAAAATTATGCTATCAGCGAGTCCGTAAAAATAATTGTCAAATGTCTTTATATATTTGTACAGTTGGTATATGAGGATAACTCAAATACTAGAAAGTTTCTATAAAATGGTTCACTAACTTGGTTCTAAATAGAAGTAAGTATTTATAATATTACCACAATATTATATGATAAGTTGAAACATAGCTTTCACCCATATTAACTCTCTAGTTTCAAGTAGAGAATTAGAGAAGAAAGAAATAAAGAAAAAAGAAAAAGTAAGCTGAATTTAGACAGAAATAGAGGTTGTTTCGTGTAAGAGAAATGAAAGAAATAGAAGAAAAAATAATTTGAATAGTTGTTGATTGTGTAGGTATAAAAAGAGAGTTATTTATTAATTTGTGAATCACTGAGATGCCCTCATAACTAATGTACATTCATCTCTATTTATTGTTTAATTTTTTTATAAAAAAAAAACATTTCGTTTAAATTTACCCTCTTGGATTCTTTTGTTATGAGCAGAAATACAAATGGGTGGGTCCCACCAAAAAAACTTTGTTTTCTCCATATAGTTAAGACAAATGTGATTATTATTTAATCTCTCTTTTATTTCTCTCTATGAAAACTCTACACAAACAAACAATGTATAAAAGATTGTGAAACAATTTAAGAACATACAAAATACTTTTAAAATAAGCTAAACATTTTTTAAATAAAACCTTTCTTATAAAATAAGTTGTGTTTTATATCTAGATCAAAATTAAGTTTGCAAGCACCCATCTAAATAGATACTTAATTTTAATCCATGACAGTATAAATATATCCAAATGTTTAATAACCTAATCATTATGTATGCTGCTATGATTAATGATCCCAGCTATAGAACATAACTTTTTTGTTTTAACTATAATTAACTTAAAAGTGGTCTGTTCAACCAAAAAGTGATTACTTAAAATTTCAAACTTGCATAAATAAGATTTATCAATAATTAATATGTATTAGTATCTCAAAATGATAATTTCATAAGTTAATTATTCTATCAATCAATATTAGTCAGACATAATACAAACTGTAACGTCCTAACTCCTTAATTACGTCTGTTGGAAACGCAGTATCCGAATTTATGAAATTATTTCGTGCATTATCCATATCGCATACAATCATAAACAAAGTTTAGGTAATCCAACACTTACTTAAGCACCACATAAACAATCATTTACACATGATCAGTTCATTTGCCAACAACGGCTCCAGTTACAGTACAAAATAGAATCATAGGCTAAATGAGATACAATTATACATGTGTCCTGACACATACATAACAAGACCCTTAAGGCTCCACATGTACTAAGATATCTCATTCCAAAAGAATAGTTCTAGCCTATACAACCAAAATATCCAAAATATTAGTTTGGGCCACACAACCGGCCCAAACATCAAATCTCCTCCCAAGTCAAGCCTCTGGCTTGGGACCCTGCGAATCTAAATACAAAACATATTGTATAATGACACTAGAGTCCTAGTGAGTGTGAATAATAAAGCAGTGTAGGAATTTCAAGCAAATGCAGTGCAACAGTTCAAAATAATTCAATAGGCACCTCAAGCATGTCCAAATTCAATAAATCAATTTATAATTCAACATGAAGTGTTAAACCCAACACCCAAGGGGTCTTTTCACTTATCTGTGAAGGCTAGACTGAGCATAGGCTAACAGGGACCATTGTCCCTAAAGGTCACTGGGACCTTACCCCATTAACTGTAATAGATTCAACCAATCATTTCCGCTTTTAAACATGAAATCCAAGGACCCAAATAATTCCTTTAAACATGAGGTCCAAGGATTCAACAGTAACTATATTTAATATGAGGTCTAAAAGACCCAAATCATTTTCCTCTTGAGCATGAGTAAATCAATAGCATGTAAACCAATTATGGCTCATAAAAATGACTAATTGCATGGTTATATACTCCCCTTCAAGGGTTCTCATCAATACTCAATCAAATACAAAAATTCCCAATTTCCTCTATCCTAGGGTTTGTACAACATTGCCTATTCCAAAGGGTTCTAAGTGTCCATTAGAATAAGCTCCTCTAATTCCTTGTTCCTTTCTATAAAATCGTCTTTCTACCCCAATTCCTTGAGTCTACGTCTCTCCTCTTCCTTCCCGTCAATTCGGTTAAGCTTAGTTTCTTCCGTCTCAATCTAATTCCCTAGTTCCAATGTCTCTGCTCCCTTCCTTACCTCTTCATCATGCTATCCTTTCCACCATCGGGTGTGACCCTTCCTAAGTTAACTCTACGGTCTTGTTTGGCTTAATACTTGGTTTTTCCCTTCTCAATTCCCTTAAAACTCAACTCTTAACCGATTCCATAACTCTTGTCTTATTTTCCCCTCAAACCCCTAAGTCCTCATTTTACTTCTAAATTCCTTCTTGTCGTGGGATTCACAACCTAAGACTTCCGCTCTATTTTCCTACATCCTAATTTTGGGGATGTTACAATTCCATGAGTGGAGCTGAATCCATCGTCTGAAAGAAAAGATATAAAAAATGACGAACCTTCTAAAGAACTTTCTGAAGGTCCATCTGAACAACCTTCTGGCCAACCTTCTGAAGTTGAACCTCTTCAGACAGCTAATGCTGAGTCTCAAACAGAGAATGTATTTCCTCACATAAATGAGTGGAGATACAGATCTCATCACCCCAGGGAGCAAATCATTGGTGATACCTCAGAAGGTGTAAGAACAAGATCAAGATTCAGATATGTGAATAATCTTGCTTTACTTTCTGAGATTGAGCCAAAGAACATTGATGAAGCTCTGCGTGATGAAGGGTGGATACTAGCCATGCAAGAAGAGCTTAACCAATTTGCGAGGAGTGATTTCTGGACCCTTGTTCCTAAACCCATGGGAAAACAATTATTGGAGCCGAATGGGTGTTCAAAAACAAGATGTCTGGAGAAGGGAAAGTAATCTGAAATAAAGCCAGATTGGTTGCTCAAGGCTACAACCAGCAAGAAGGTATTGATTTTTTTGAAACCTTTGCTCCTGCAGCTAGGCTTGAAGCCATTAGAATTTTACTTTCTTATGCAGCCAATAATGGCATCATACTGTATCAAATGGACGTAAAGAGCGCCTTTCTTAATGGATTCATTGAGGAAGAAGTATTTTTTAGACAACCCCCTGGTTTTGAAGACACTACTTTTCCTGAACATGTTTTTAAATTGAAAAAGGCTATGTATGGTCTTAAACAAGCTCCAAGGGCTTGGTATGACAAATTGAGCAATTTTCTTATCAAAAATGGTTTTGAACGAGAAAAAGTGGATACAACTCTCTTTAGAAAAATGTGTAACAAAGACTTTATTTTTGTTCGGATATATGTTGATGACATTATTTTTGGTTCAACAAATTCTTCTTTATGCAAAGAGTTTTCTAAGCTTATGCAATATGAATTTGAAATGAGTATTGATGGGTGAACTTAAATTCTTTTTGGGACTTCAGATTAAGCAAGAATCTGATTTTATATGGATCCATCAAGAGAAATATACAAAAGAAATGCTTAAGAAGTTCAACATGAATGATTGCAAGCCTATGTCAACTCCTATGCATCCTTCTGCCATCTTAAGTAAAGATGAAGGAGAAGAATCTGTTGATTAGACCATGTATAAAGGAATGATTGGTTCACTATTGTATCTTACAGCAAGCAAACCTGATATTATGTTTAGTGTTTGTCTTTGCGCAAGATTTCAATCTGATCCAAGAATTACTCATTACAAGGTTGTTAAAAGAATTTTCAGATATTTAAATGGTACTACTAATCTTGGTTTATGCTATAAGAAGAGTAAGGATTGCAGGTTGGTAGGATACTGTGATGCAGATTTTGCTGGAGATAAAGTAGAAAGAAAATCAACCAGTGGAGGATGTCATTTTATTGGTAATAACATGATAAGCTGGTCCAGCAAAAGGCAAAGCACAATTGCACTTTCTACTGCTGAAGCTGAAATATATAGTTGTTGCAAGCTGTTGTTCACAGCTGCTTTGGGTAAAATATCAATTAGAAGATTTTAATATTGCATTATCTTCTATTCTTGTTATGTTTGATAATACAAGTGCTATTAATTTGTCTAAAAACCCAATTCAACATTCTAGGGCAAAACATACAGAAATCAAGCATCATTTCATTAGAGACTATGTTCAGAAAGGAGTTTTTTATATTAAGTTCATTGATACAGAGCATCAATGGGCAGATATATTCATAAAACCCCTTGTTGAAGATAAATTTAGGTTCATAAGGAATAATCTGAACATTCATGCATTATCTGAAAAGTAGTTTTGCTTGACTGTCTGAACCTATGCTTTATTTGAAATGATTGTTTTATCTTAAACAAATGTGTCTGAAATATATGCAATCTTCTGAAATTATTGAACTATCTGAACTTGGCATTGTCTGAGAAGTTACTCTCTGAATGACGTGGCTATCTGAGACAGTTGGTTTTCCAACTTTTTCAGAAACCCCCCAGCACGACGCACAGTTACCAATGTCTGCGCAGTCCTGTAACTGCCATCATTACTGCTCCTATGACGGCTGTTTATAGGGGAATGAGAAGCCAGTGCTCGCTTACGCTCTTCATCTTCTAACTCTCAGAATTCCTTGCACTCAAAGAAGTTTTGCTTCTATCTCAGTGCTCTAGATCAAGTTCATCTCTTTTTTATCAAGTTATGTGCAATGGCCCCAAAGAAATCTGTTGGAGGACAAATTGTGCCAAGCAGGGCTGTTGATCTTGACACCCTCAGAGATGGTGGTATTACTCTGGTGGAGATGTTTGACTCTGCTGGCTGGACTCCTTTCTTCATTGCTGTGAACTGCGCATGGCATGAACAAATCATTGTTGACTTCTAGAAAACGACACAGACTGTAACAAGCAAGGATGGAAAATACTCTTCCATTCAAGCTACTGTTCGAGGAGTCAAGGTGTTCGTTGATGCTGACATTATTGCTACTGTGACTGAAGTAAAATCTGAAAGGGCAATGTTTGTTCCTGAGTGGGAGCATAACCATGGTGGTCCAAGGAAGTATACCAAGATGATGTAAGGTATTGAAAAACCAAGAGACATGAGAGCTTCTCTCATGCACCCAAAGGCTAGGGTTTTACATGCCATTTTGGGTTGTTGCATCTTTCCTAAGATGGGAAGCAAGAATCATGTGTCTGAGGTGGAGCATTTATGTGTCATCCATCAGCCGAAGAAGAAGCAACTTGACCGATATTATTAAACTCGGACCGATCATTGACTCGATCAGGGTATTGAGTCAATGGGTCACTGGTTCAACCAGTGAGTCAGTGGTTGAACTGGTTAAACCGAAAATTTATTAAAAAATATTAATAAAATATATATTTATGAAATATATACTTTTAACATAAAAATAAATGTTTATATTACTTATTAATTGTAGCATAGTGATTTAATTTAATTTGTATGGATAAAGACTTTCATGTTTAATATATATATATATATTAAAATTGACACATCTATAAGAAGAAGCATGAAAGGTCTAGTGGTTCAGAAAGCTGTCTTTTGTGAGGGGGAGCAAGGTTCAACTCCCACTGCTGGACATTCTACTAATTTTCTTAGTAAGAATATAATTGCTGACGCGCGCGCTGGGCAGTCTGCCTCAATCCTCATCGACCCGGGTTGATCCGAGTTAATGACCGGTTTAGCGGGTTGATGGCCAGTTTGATCGGTTCTTGACCGTGTCAAACGCATAACCGATCTGCACCCGTGACCAGACCAGTTGTGGGTCCGATTTCCGGTCTAACCGGTTGAACTGGCCGGTCCGGGTTTAATAACACTGAACTTGACCTTCCCAAGATCATCCTCAACAACATGCTGAAGAGGTTTAGTGATTCTGCTACAAGTTATACTCACACAACCTTTATCACAAAGATTCTCTTTCATTTCAAAGTTCCCATTGAGAAGCTTTATGACCATAAAGCACCTACATACTTCTCACTTTCCATCATCAAGAAGATGGGTATCTCTGTCAAACGCCCATCACCTGAGCCTACCTTCAAGGAATCTATTGTCTCAGAGAAAGTTGCAGCAACTGGATGCAGCACAATTGAAATTCTGGAGAATGAGTTACAAGGAGACACTCGCAAGAGTGAGTTTGTACCTGCTCAAGCCACACCAACAAAAATTGTAAAGAGAAAAAGGTCTAAGCCTGTTCAAAAGGCTTCTGAAACTGAACCAGTTAAGAAGGAGGCACCTGCTGAAAATCTTGTTGTGAGACAGACTGAAGGTGATGCACAACTCAGACAGTCTGAACCTGTTCAGAAGGTCCCCTCTGGACCAACTGAAATTGTGGGTCAGACC
This sequence comes from Sesbania bispinosa, assembly GCA_026901365.1. Lineage (NCBI taxonomy): Eukaryota > Viridiplantae > Streptophyta > Magnoliopsida > Fabales > Fabaceae > Sesbania > Sesbania bispinosa. The sequence continues at coordinate 203,569 of QLOH01000045.1, read as the reverse complement.
AATGAGGATCAAGCTGTTCAAGAAACTGAGCCTACTTCTATCCCAGCAGGACAGGTTATAGCTTCTGATTAGCATAGTGCTGCAACAGTAGTTCTTAACATAGAATCTGATGATTCTAAAAGGACTATTGATGCAATGCCTTTGGCTGTTAGTAATCCTGATCCAGAACTGCAACAAGTGGCAGTCATAGCTAATGCCTTGGAAGAGGAAGAAGCCCAGAGAACCAAGGAGCAAGAGGCTAAAGACCACGCAATTGTTGTAGCTGCACAGCAAGCAATCTTGAAGGATGAGAGGTTGGAGCAAGCCACCTCTAGGCTGAAGAGAAGAAGAGCCGGTGCAAAATCAAGGAAGATGAAAAGGAGAAGTTTTTTATCTCCTGCTCCTGAAGCTCCTCAAATGGTTACAAGAAGCAAGTCCATACAACAAGATGAAGCCATCAAGTTTCAGCAAGCTGCTGAACTTGAAAGAAAGAAGAAGTTGGAAGAACTTAAGAAGAAAAGGCAAGGCAAAGAAGCTGCCTCTGCTGATCCACCACAACAAGAGGTTGTACCTTACAAAAAGCCAAGGGTTATCTTTGGGAATGTCACACCTTCAGAGGATGACAAAACTCCTTCCCCCAAATCCTCTGAACCTGCACCATCTGTTCAACCTGATGCACCTCAACCTTCATCATCTCATCCCTCATCATCTCCTTCAGATTTTTTAGAGGTTGATACCGAAGAAGAGGATTTTGAACCATCTACTTGTATATGGATTGGAAGCAATCTTCCAAAGGCTTTGTTGCTGAAGGAGAAGCCTAGGGATCTGACCAGAACTCCTACTTATGACTTAGCACTTCCAGCCTCTACTGATGCTCAAATGATGACTGCTGCTGAAGTGCCCCGCAGGTTCTATAATGTTCCTTTGGAGGAGAGACCCAGAGTCCCCAAATTCCCAAACCTTTATGAGGAGTTGTTGTATTTCAAGGTTGCACCACCCCTTGCTACTCCCAAAGGTCTAATTCTAGAATCAGCTGAAGATGCAAGGACTAGGAAGCTGCAAGAAAAAGGAGATGAGTACCTTCTATTTGATCAGCTTGAGAAGATCAGAAGAGGAGTGCAGTGTCCTTGCCACAAGTGGAAGCCACTTGATCCTTTTACTCAAGACCAACACAGCTTATCCTATGATGACTGGATAGTTGGAAGGATGCTCTGTCTAGAAGCTGAATTGATTGATCAACATGTGCTGAGAGCTTCAGGCTGTAGAGACTTCAAGCCCCCTCTACCTAATTCTGTGAAGCTATCCACCAATATCCTTGTGCAACCAGATAGGATTATTCACAGCTATCCGTTTGCTGAAAGATTCTTTGAGAAGAAGAAGGAATTTAAGGTTTACCCTCTCTATCATACTCCTTTCAAGCCTATGACTCCTGCTCAGTGGAGTAAGTTACCTGACTTTATTTCAAGGCATGGAGTTGGACTAGATCATGTCTACAGAGAGTGGGTATGGGAATCCTACTACAGTGAAAGAGAAAAGGAAGGTTCATCATCTGGAACCTCTTGGAATGATGAAGACTCCAAGACTGTTGGAAGCTTATATATTCAAGAGTTCAAGTTTTTCTTTCCTGGAAGATTTCCTCTGTGAGCTACATGACGAACAGGTACTTCAGACAAGACCCTACCAACAATATTTTTATATTGTGCAAAAGCCTGTGGAGTACAGATTACCTAAAGGTTTTCAGTACCTCAGATTCTCTTGTAGGCACTTGTCAGTTGTGCTGTATGAAATGAATCTTGAAGAAAAGGTTGTTGCTTTAGAAGAAGAAAACAAACAACTCAAAGTCAAGAACTTAGAGCTGGCACAGAAGACTGATAAGATCCTGGCTACTCAACATCAGATCCAAGCTGGGCAATCTGAGCTCAAGAATGTTGTTTTGGCTGAACTTGAGAAGGAACGCTTGGAGATGAAGGAATTATTTGAGAAAGTTTTGTTAGGGAAACCAAGTGCAGGATCTTAGTCTATGATGTTTAGTCAATGATTATCTCAGACAATGTTTTTATTGTTTCTAAAACATTTCTTTATAAAAATTGTTGATTTTGGCTCTGATAATTTATTGTTTATTTTTTAGCGCTGAAACTTGTGATCATAACTGCATGTTTGTCTTAAATGCTCTGATTGATGTTGTTGCTCTAATATGTATTATGCTCTGAACCTTCATGATTTGATGTTCTCGTATTTATTGCTCTGTTATTCCTTTTGATTGATGACAAAAGGGGGAGTACAAACTAACAAAAAATCTGAAGTGTAAAGTGCTTACAGAAACAGAGAAGCATCTAACTCAGGGGGAGCTTTAACAAAATATCATACATCTGATTAAGGGGGAGAAATTTCTAAACTTCTATATCTTTTTAACCTCATTCAGATTTTGTAGTTTAACAAATTTGTCATCATTAAAAAGGGGGGAGAATATTGAGTCTCAAAAATATCATTAAGTATTTAATAATGATTGAGTCTCACTTTCCTAAGTTTTAATGAATAACAAATTTTGTTAAAGTAATTTTTGCAAATATTGCCTATGCTTTTTAATGTGTTTTTCGTGTTTTAGTAAGTTGTCCATCTGAAGTGATCTACTATCTGAAGAAGTAGAATCATCTGAAGTGGTCCATCAACCTGAAGCATGGAATCCTCTGAAACCAAGAAGACCATCTGAAGACGTGTGACGTGGCAGAGTGTCTGAAGTCAGAAACCATCTGAAGAGTGAAACCCTCTGAAGATCTCTGATAAGGACTCAAGTCCTTTTCAACGCCTTCTAAAACAAGTCTTTGGTATATCCTTTTTAAGGCAAGCTACTCAGAGACTTTCCTGCACATTTGAATTACCTGCACCAGAAAGGAAATATCTGCAACGCAGTCTTTGCAGTGCTCAGAACAGAGACAGGTCTGCGCATCTACCTTGTACTGTGTCAGAAGCTATCAGAACCTGTAACACAGCGGGATTAAGAACATTTAATACTATCTCTCAACGGTGATTTCAACGGACTTTATCTCAAGCATCTATAAATAGCTTCATGCAGAACCATGCAAGATAGAGAATTATCTTAAAAAGAAAGAGCCCATACACTGCAAGTTTTTCGCTGTAAAAACACTCTGATTGATTTCATTTGTACTTGAATCTTCTTATCTTGAGAATAACTCAGTTATCTTGTACAATATTTCTGTTTGAGCTCTGAACTTGTGTAGTTCTTAAGCTTAAACTTTTTCATATCTTTAAACACTTGGGTGTTGAGCCTGGAGAGGCCTGTTTGTTAAACAATACTTGGGTTGAGCCTCAAGAGGCTTATGAGGAAACAATACTTGTTGTTGTAGAGCCTGAAGAGGCTTGACAGAAAATAATACTTGTAATCTTCTGAAGATTAATGGAAATCCAGGTGCTGTGTTTTGCTCTGGAACTGGACGTAGCTCACTTTGGTTGTGAGTGAACCAAGATAAATTCTTTGGTTAAGTTTTCTCTTCTCTTAACTCTTTAAATTTAGTTTAAAGCTAACAAGAACGGAATTGAATTGGTTCGTATAAAATCTTAAATGTATACTCAGTTTTTCAGAAAACAAGTTTTATCAGTCTGAACGTTCTTCAGAAGCAACGTTAAACTTCAGATAATAGCGTATCATCTGAAAGCTTTTATAAAAACACTTTCTTGAGAAAAGGTTTCCAAAAACGTTCAAGTTTTATTGAAACACTATTCAACCCTTCTTCTAGTGTTTCCCTGTTTGTTTCTACAATCTCTTAGATATTCATCAACCGAATTTTAAAGTAAAGGAAATCAAGTCTCTAAATCGCTATCAAGTCTTAGAATTTCCAATTCCTCCAAAGCAATATAAAACATATTGTGTCAGTTATCTCATAACCATCCGGGAATAGTTCAAATTTTTATTCTAAAGCTTAAAGAATTGTTAAATAACTTTAAACACAAAAGATGCACTTAAACAACCAAATTCCATGACTCAAGCAAATCCTTATAGACATATACATAGAAGGCCGATTCTCCACTCGCTCTCCCTTTTTTGCTAGTTTTGTGCTAAAATTCCAACCTTATACTCCCATAAAAACACACAATCCCAAACAACAGTAAGAGTTTCACAATTCAAGCATAGGTCTTTTGAGGCTAGTGATACGTTTTAAATCTTTCCAAATCAAAACTAATGGAGAGAATTAACCTTATAACTTGTATATTAACTAACTTAAGATTTGAAATCATAAGCCATTAAGGAATACCTTGCAAATTAAAACTAAGTGGCTATGCAAATAGAATTCATCCGAATTAGGGGCTTAGATTGTACATACTAGACATACCATAAAACTTGGAACTACGCCACTAATCCGAGAAATAACTTTCACCGGCTAGGTAACCACTTGATTGATCATCGTCGAAATAATAAATCTACTAACCCATAACCAAGAAACATTCTTCCAGATAAGTAAGAACCTTAAATTTACTTGAATTCCATAAACATCGTCATTTAGATTAAAGATCAATTTCTCTAACTCAATCATAGACCTTTACGTGTCTTCCAAAATCGAATTCAATGCTAAAAAGAATCAAGTGATCAACTCATCAAGAATCTATATCCTACAATTCATGACATTAACAAGTGATAGACCTCAAGAGTTAAATATGTTATACTCTCTAGTTTATCTACGTATCACTAACCATTCTTAGATTATAATACCTCCTAAACAAAAGAGTTAATAATTCCAATAACTTCATTAAGTGATAACAAGTTGAAATAGTTAGATTTACCCTTTAATAACTGAGGTCCGAACTCTACGCAAGTTAAAGTCATGGTTTCCAATTTCTCTTAAATCATTAGTGTAGGAACACAGGGAAACACTAGAAGGGGGGTTGAATAGTGTTTCTAAATATTTTAGAAATCTTTTCGCAAATAGGTATTAAAAACACGATTTCAGACAGGCTTTTAAGGGGCTTCTAAAGTTTTCAGACGGCTTGTAAAAACTAAATTTAAAAGATGTTTTGTGCCTTTATAAAATATCAGATTAATTATTCTGACCCATTGATTAGTATAAAAAGAATCGATAAGAGACAAGGGTAAGAAAACTTAGCCAAGGAATTTATCCTGGTTCACTCACTACCACTGTGAGCTACGTCCAGTCCCAATGCCAACTAGCAATTGGATTTTCTCTTAATCTTTCAAGATTACAAGTATTCTTTTACAGTCAAGCCTCTTCAAGCTCTACAACCAAGTATTCTTTTACAGTCAAGCCTCTCCAGGCTCAAACCAACAAGTATTCTTTTTCAGACAAGCCTCTCCAGGCTCTACAAATAAATACAGAGAAGATAAAATGCTTAAGCTTACAAACTATATCAGTCTTGAAGCTTAAACAATTACAAATGTACAGAAAAACTGAGGTATGCTCAGGATAATACAATATGTGTACAAAGATAAAGATTATCAGAGTTGTTGCAGCGAAAAACTTGCCAAGTTTTTGTTCTTGTTCAAAAAAATTCTTCTATCTTAATGGTCTTCAAAGGAGGGGTATTTATACCCAATCTTTAATCCGTTGAAATACCACCGTTAAGAGATAGCATTAAATGCTATTTAATCCGTTGTGAGACATGCTTCTGAGAGCTCTGATATTTCTGACACGGTACAAGGTTGCTCCTGCCATAAAGCTGCTACAAATGTTGCTGCAGAGGTTGCGTTGCAGAGATTTCCTCAGTGGTGTATGAAATTCAAAAACACCAGGAAAGGTCTCTGTGTTCCTTGCTATAAACGTGTTTGAAAAGGTACGTGCAACAGAGGTTCAGAAAAGTCTTCACAAACTTCAGCAAAGGGTGTCACGTCATAAAAGAGACTTCAGACGACTTCAACACTTCAGACTAGAGGTGCCACGTCATCAAAAGACTTCAGACGGCACTGATACTTCAGACGGGTTGAACTACTTCAGACAGCTTCAACTCTTCAGACGAGTTCTGCTTCTTCAGACAGCTTCAACACTTAGTCTTTTTATGTAGGCTCATAGTGACTCTTGCTGAAATCATAGATAAAACATTAAAGCATATGTGTCTCTATGATAAATACTTTAAGTCAAATTTGTCAACCATTAAAACTTGGGAATCTAGTTGTCTTAAAACATCATAAACAACCTTATGATATTTTTGAGACTCAACAATTAGCTCGTCCTAGTTGAACTAAGAAATACATCAACCACCAATCTAAGTATTCTACCAATGACCTCTATCACAAGGTAAGTAAATGAAAAGGTTAAATTGATTCAAGGCTACCACTTGTCCAACTCGGCTTGAAAGGATAGAGGAAGGGTTATAATCCCAATTATTATTTTTTATTTTTTTTAAGTCTTACTACTCTTCGCAAGATAGAAATTTCCCAAATGATCCTTTGAAAAACCCATTAACCACCCCAAGATTAATAAATCTAAGTCATAGGCCGACAGGGTAAGGTAGACTCCAACTTGATTTTAAAACTAGGAAACCATCAAATAATTCAAGTCGTAAGGATACACTAAGTAACTAGTTGATTAGCATATACCTACGAGGACTGAAATTATATACAAGATTACTCATCTTGATCTATTAAAGTACCAAAGGATTAGTCTTCCCTATCAATAATAAGAATCAAACTTACAAGTGTATGGATTTAAGAACTAGTAAGAATTTAAAAATATCCTCCTCATAGCTTAGGAAACAAAGAATTAAACTTGCTTCTTGAATACTAAAATCAAATCAAGGGACATAAGGACTTAGATAATCTCATCATCATCAATTGAAATCAACTAACCGCATTAATAGATATCTAACCGAACTCATATAACAACTTAAGCAAACTAATAAGGAGTTCAGATTAAAAAAAACAACAACTAACCAACACCAAAACTCACTAATAGGAAATAAAAGAGACAACGAATTAGAGATTAAAGGTCATAACTCAATTTCTGGGGTTATTCTTAAGTTTACATTAACCCAATGGTAAACAAATTTAACCAAGGATCTAGGGTCACTCTTTCCTCACCAAGGGTGTTAGGTTTTCTCTAACTTTCCATGGGTTCCACATCTCCCTTACAATCTTTGCAGGCCACGAAATCCTCAATCCTACCAGTTCCCAATAATCTCAAAACGATTTAAATTATAACCAAAAAATACACAATCAACCACGTGCACACGCTACAATCATATTGCTCCATAAATCAGAGAGAATAAATTGAAAAACTCAAACTAAAACAAGTCTTATCATCATTCATCAAGTGGTTCGCCTACATGAGTTCCTCCCAGAAAGTCTTACATCTACTAGGCTCTAAAGGTCACACCTAAAAGGGTGTTTGGCATAGTAATTCAACTCTTAAGAAAAGGTCTACATTATCCTAACTCACTCTTCAAGTGGTTGGTATTATCCTTATTAGAGAAGACACCCTAAACTCTCTCTAAGCAAGGCATCTTATTCAAGAAACAAATCATAATCTTGCATACAACACACATAATATAGGGGTGATCAGTCCCTATAAGGCGTACATTGTACTATACGATTATAGAAAGTTACAGGCAACTAACCTAACCACAGTCCAATGGATTGAACTGCTCTGATACCATAATGTAACGTCCTAATTCCTTAATTCAAGGATTACGTCCGTTGGAAATGCAATACCCGAATTTATGAAATTATTTCGCGCATTATCGATATCGCATACAATCATAAACAATGCTTAGGTAATCCAACAATTACTTAAGCACCACATAAACAATCATTTACACATGATCAGTTCATTTGCCAAAAACGGCTCCAGTTACAGTACAAAATAGAATCATATGCTAAATGGGATACAATTATACATGAATCCTGACACAAACATAACAAGGCCTTTAAGGCTCCACATGTACTAAGATATCTCATTCCAAAAGAATAGTTCTAGCCTATACAACCAAAATATCCAAAATATTAGTTTGGGCCACACAACCGGCCCAAACATCAAATCTCCTCCCAATTCAAGCCTCCGGCTTGGGACCCTACGAATCTAAATACAAAACATATCGTATAATGAGACTAGAGTCCCAGTGAGTGTGAATAATCAAGTAGTGCAGGAATTTCAAGCAAATGGAGTGCAACAATTCAGAATAATTCAATAGGAACCTCAAGCATGTCCAAATTCAATAAATCAATTTATAATTCAACATGAAGTGTTTAACCCAACACCCAAGGGGTCTTTCCACTTATCTGTGGAGGCTAGACTGAGCTCAGGCTAATAGGGACCATCGTCCCTGAAGGCCACTAGGATCTTACCCCATTAACTGTGATAGATTCAACAAATCATTTCCTCTTTTAAACATGAAATCCAAGGACCCAAATAATTCCTTTAAACATGAGGTCCAAGGATTCAACAGTCATTATATTTAACATGAGGTTTAAATGACCCAAATCATTTTCCTCTTGAGCATGAGTAAATCAATAACATGTAAACCAATTATGGCTTATAAAAATGACTAATTGCATGATTATATACTACCCTTCAAGGGTTCTCATCAATACTCAATCAAATACCAAAAATTCCAATTTCCTCTATCCTAGGGTTTGAACAACATTGCTTATTTCAAAATCAATTCAACCAATAACTCAAAGATCATTTTTAAGCAATCAAAAGCAAGCAATGCAAGCAAGGGAAGTAGGAAAAAAGGGAGGCATTTATAGGATTCAAACAACATGAGAGTGAGTGGTGAACACACTCACCTTAAAGGGGAAGAAAATGGAAGAAATGGAAGGAGGAGGGTGATGAATCCAAGCTCCTTGAATGGTGTAGATGGCTCCAATCCAAGTTTTCCCCTTCAATCTCCCCCTTCTCTCTCTAGAAAGAGAGAAAATGAGAGAAATAAGGGCAAGAAGCCCTAACTCTCTGTTTTTAAAAATTGAATCTGCGCGTGCTCACTAAAGTGAGCATTAGCTCGCTTGAGCGAGCCCCAACTCAGAGAGCACCCCTGATTCTGCTGATATCCTCGCTCGAGTGAGCGATTTCTCGCTTGAGCGAGAATAAGCTTGTTTGTAGGTGCAAATGAGATCGGAATACTATCGTATTGCATATCAAACTGAAGCCCCAGATCTTAGATTTCTAATTCAAGTGGAATCACCTCAATTGGACACCTATAGCTCTAGATATTATCGAATTAGTGCACAAAGGTCATTAGGCTTAAAATCCAAAATTAAGCAACAACCCTGGTTGAAGCCCATAAGGCACACTTCACGTGAACCATGATGTAAATCATCAATTCACTTCAATAAGACTAAGGTTAAATGGTTCTAAGTGTCTATTAGAATAAGCTCCTCTAATTTCGTGTTCCTTTCTATAAAATCGCCTTTCTACCCAGTTCCTTAAGTCTACGCCTCTTCTCTTCCTTCCCACCAATTCGGTTAAGCTTAGTTTCTACCGTCTCAATCTAATTCCCTAGTTCCAATGTTTGTGCTTCCTTCCTTACCTCTTCATCATGCTATCCTTTCCACCACCGGGTGTGACTCTTCCTAAGTTAACTCTACGGTCTTGTTTGGCTTAATACTTGGTTTTTCTCTTCTCAATTCCCTTAAAACTCAACTGTTAGCCGATTCCATAACTCTTGTCTTATTTTTCCCCTCAAACCCCTAAGTCCTCATTTTACTTATAAATTCCTTCTTGTCGTGGGATTCACAACCTAAAACTTCCACTCTATTTTCCTATATCCTAATTTTGGGGATGTTACACAAACAATAAGTAAAAATGTGTATAACAATATTTGTCAACTAGATTATTTACATAGAATCACTAAATAATTTTATCATTTTGATTTGGAGAATTTTGAGAATTTACACAAACCAAAAACGTTTGTTTGAGAGATGGAAAGGAAAGTTTTAGCTTCTGTACCGGACAAACAAAGTGACGAATAGCGTTATATATATATATATATATATATATATATATATATATATATATATATACTAGTACAAGAATAAGGTTTAATTAAGTTTTTAGTCTTCAAAATATCCTATTTTTTATATAGTCCTCCATTTTTAGTTTATTTTCTAAAGTGACCCTCTAAAAATATTTCTTTTTAAATGGTTCCTTTTTTTTACCATAAAGTGTTAACGTAAACGTAAAAACAGAGAAACATAGGAATCATTTGACAAAATTGTGATATTTTGGGGAATTTAAAAATTGCGATATTTTATGGAGACTAATTTAGAAATCATTATTTTTTAGGGACCATTTGGAAAAAAAATTAATTGTAAAAAATAAGATGAACCATTTAGGAAAAAAAAAATTTGAAGGACTATTTGAAAGGAAATGAAAATGGAAGACCAAATGGGAAAATTATACTACATTCGTTCCTATTTAACTGTCCATTTAGACAAAAAAACACATTAAAAAATGCAATTATTACTCTTGTTTTCATGAAAATAAATTTTAAACTTTTTATTTTGCCCTTTATCTCTTTTAGCACTATTAGGTCCTATTAATTTCCAATAGTGGATCATTTATTAACATAAGGGTAAAATAGAGAAAGATGTAATTATTATTGCATTGGATTTGTAAATGAACAGTTAAATAGAAACAAATTTTCTCTCTCTAAGTGAACAATTAAATAGGAACAGAGATAGGAATATTCTAGGGAACGAAAAGCATAATTAACCCTAGTACAAAATTTTTGTTCAACAAATCATACAATTAAGAGAGAGATAAAAATAGAAGAGAAGTGTGAAATATGATGGATGATATAATATAGAGATAAAAAGAAAAGGTTTAGTATATGAATTGTTGTATAAATTTGTTAAATCAAAAACAAATCTCTATATTAACCAAGTTGACATATTGTCACCATAAAATAAAGATTCCATTATTTTAAAGCAATGATAAGGATCAAGGAATTCCACACCAATGACTAATCAAAATATACCTGACAAATGTATAAATGAGCAACTACGGTAGTCTGGAAAAGGGGGTCAACAAAATTTAAAGAAAGAAAAAGAAAAAAGAAACAAATAGATGGCATGACACGGGTGTAAAAAATGAAATATAGATGTGACTCAGGAGCTGATGGTATAATATTTATATTTCAAAAACATTATTCCAAGGCATTGCTCCGATTCCATCTCACATTGGTAGGGAAAATTGGGGGAGAAGGGGAAGGAAAACAGAAAGCAGTACCATATCGCTGCACCTACACTAACATCATCTAAAATCGTTACACTCCTTTCATGACTGTGAACAAACAAATGCTACCTTGATACTCGGCAGTGATGCTTCCCAAAGGTGTTGTCTGATTGAAATAGTAACGTAAATGGAGTCGCAGAACTAACTCCCGAGATCAATTGATTTTTCACTAAACATTAGAATCAAAAGGAGCCAATCAGCCAAACTAGTAGTAAAGTGAAAACCGAAACCTTTTCCCTTTGCACTAAATGATTATCATGATAAAATGACAATCATATTCTATCATCAGAATGCGAACTCCATTCAGAGTTAGGTCTCCATATGAGAGTATTTTCTTTACATGGACTTACAAATGCGCTTGGTAGCAGTTACATTATGTTTCCGTAGATTCCCGTGTTACACAGGCACTCGTTTTCCCCTATAGCGTTCAAATAACTGCAAGTGGACAGAAAATTAGCAAGCTCAGTTTGAAAATTTCAGCATAGCATGCAAATGAATGCAATGGACTTCCACATCTAGAAAGTGCAGCAAAACTTCCACATCATATCACTCACCAATTTCTAGACAGATAGAAAGAACCAACTATTAAAATCAGAATTTTCATCCCGCCCTACCAGGAAATTTCTTTATTTTTAATTTCTTGGTGAATAACAGGATGAAATTTTGTAAGAATACATGTAAAACTTGACCACCCCTCCTAAAAATCAGTGGACTGTATCCCCTCAGCAGTAGCTCAACATAGCCTTATTGAAAAAGCGAAAATGTTTTCAAACCTAAACTTCCTTTTCCCACTCCAGTATCGAGAAATTTTAGTTTGACATTCTCCATATATATTGTTACTTTTACTCTCTGTCCTATGTTATTTTTCACATCTATTAATGAGAATCAAGATGCTCCAATCAATCAGAGTGGCTAAATATTTCTTTATCACTTTCAAGAACATTGATTGTTGATGTGATTGCACCCAGACTAGTAAATGTGCAAGATGCCTCCATGAAGACTTAGATGAAAGGTAAAAACATCACAATTTATCACAAATACATACCGAACGGACAAATGGCTGTTGGAACAACCAACCAAGAACAGGAATCTTCTGTAAGAAAACAGCCAGTGTAGGCCAGAAACCACTGCACAGTATAATCCATCATTAGCTTTAAGCATATTAACACACTTAAACACAACATTGAGTTTCTTCAAATATCCACTAACCTGAACAGTATGATGAATCCATAAGCCTCAATAATCATGCCCACAATAGGCCATCCCATGATGAGAATCAAGAACCCAATACCAAATGAGATTGTTCCCTTGAAGAAAAGTAAAAGGTAAGTGGGGAAAATTTACCATGAAGAGAGCACGAGATACTAGGTGAAAGAGGCAATAAATAGGTAACAAATTTACCTTGAAATTACTTCGTTTCATGAAGAATTGCAAAGTGGATTTCAGCCCAATGGTTAAAGACACCCCAGAAACAAACAGGATCTTATTTGAGCAACACAAAGATAACAAGGCATCAGAAAAGATGTTATTAAGCAAAATCAAATAAGAAGCAACTAGGCAAGAAACTGGTAATAGAATGAAACTTACATTTCCCATGGCTAGCAATCCCTTGTCAAAGAAGAAGATAATCCCAAGGAAAGAGAAAAATATACCAAAGCCAGTTAATCCTAATCCAATCTCTGTATCGCATGCCAATCACATACATTAAAACTATTAAGATAATAAAATTGTAAATAAATTGACAAATAGGACAGTAGTAAATGCCAATAATGTAATGTAGAATGATAACTAATACACAATTTAGTCAAAACAATGCTTCTGACAGTCAGTATGATACCACACATAAAGGCATTAATATATGTCTTGAACTTGAGACGCACAATGTCCCCTGAGCAGAGGTTACAAGTTCAAGTTGTAAAATCAGCCTCTTGCAAATGCAAGGTAAGACTGCCTATATAAATCATGCAGTGGGTCCAATCCTACCTTTCCTATTATAGAATGCCCTTTATTTACACATCCCCTGAATCTTTGCCACACACTCAGGCACACAAGGAGGCATAATTGAAGGAGCCTTGTTGAACCAAGGAAATGCAGAGAGATAGTAACCGGGTACATTCCATATTTAATAAACATGGCTATTAGAAAATAGATGCCGATGTTAAGTATAAACATTTTTTAATCTGAACCACCAATTTCTTTGAATAATGAAAACGTTTACATAATAAAGACTCTAGACAAGTCCTCCACAAACTTTCTAGCTTAAGTCCTCTAGTTGACCGTTAAGAAAACCCAAGAAATGGGCAATATAGGGAAAGGAAAGCCAAAAATTTTAAAAAATAAAATAAAACTGCACAGCCTTAAAAAATAAATCAAAACCATATACCTCTACCACCGAATAATCGAATATGATAAGTTATTTATGGAACTAAAGTCTATAGCTAGCTCATCAATAATTCATTCGTATACAAAACATCAAAGACAGTAGATCACTTAATTTAATATCATTATTGTTGATACAAGAGCAAAAATATCATATTCCACTTACTTTTTCGATCATTCATCTCAAAGGAAACCATTTTACCAACAATTCAGATGTCCAACCACCTTCACTTCTCTGAAATACATATAACCAAACTCAGTTAATACATGTATGAGAATCATCTTCTCGATGGACAGTTCAGTTCAAAGATCATATTGCATCATCACCACCTGGGAAAATCTTAATCCAAGAAAATATCCCAGGAGAACCAACAGGCAAGAAATCAGTACAAAAGATATATTCACCTCCCACAGAATAAAGCAAGTAAATTCTAAAGTTTAATTTACCCACCCATAAAATATCAAATAATTTTCAAACTCTGGAATAGATCTGCAATATAAAGATGCTTGCTTTCAAAGAAAATACAGGATACGATATAAGTAACAAAAATTTAAAGGAGTAGCAGTGAAACCCAATAATATACCAATCCAGATGTGTAACTGTAAAGAGAAGAGCAATTACAATGATCAATGAAGCAGAAAACATAAATACATAACAGCCTAACCAAAAATTTTAGTAGGTTTGAATTAATAAGCCCAAATCAGTTACTCAACCAAATAAACCACACCATTATGTGATTCTCTAGAAATTACAATCGATGAATTCTGAAGAATACTTTTAAGTTTTTCCATATTTTGGATCCCCATTATGTAGTTACAACTTCTAACCAGCATTTTCTTTAGTTACATAGACCAGTTAGCACCTATTTACTCTAAAGGCAAAATGCAAATCAAGAAAGAAATGAAAACCAAACATAAAAATACCTATAATCCTCATTATCCAAACCTAAAGAGAAATATCTACATAATATCAAGGATAGCACTCCTCTAACCAAAGCCTGCAACTTCAATAGTCAATACCCAATCTACAAGTGTTGTATAGGTAAAGTTAAAAAGATATTTAAAAAAAAAAAAGAACAACAGCAAATTAAGTAACAACCTAACAATTGGAATCTGATATTACCAAATGCAAAAAGAAATTGTGGAAATATTAGTTATGTAGCCATTTTTGCTTCTGCAGGAACATTTCCTAGCTTTCTTCAACTTTATATAATCAAATTTCAGTAGATTAACGGTTGAGAACACCAGATAGTAACCAGACGCAATGGATTCGCAGTGCGGCTAAGAAATTTCCTCCAAGGTTGCTAAGCATACAACGAGGAATGAGAAAGTATTCTACGCTTCTTCTTCAGTGACAACAGTAATGAAAACGTACGAGCTAAGCATGGAAAATCAATGCTATGAAAGCTGGGGAACGACTCCTTCTAAATTGAATATATCAAACCGAACGATTTAGATAAAGAGGTAGTTCGGAATTCGGAGAATAAGTGAGGATCAAAAAGTGAAACATCAATGAAGATGAGTTAAGCGGTGGGATCTTAAATCAAGGAATTCGATCCAAAAATAGGAAAAACATAGATGTAAGATTCACAGATTGTGAGGGATAGAAAGGTTACCGGTGTCAGGAGCGTGGCGTCGCCGGAATTCGGTGGAAATGGTGGCCGGAAGTGGAGGTGGTGAATGTGTGGGGGGTTCGGATTCAACGATGGAGGTGGTTTACATTGAATGGGACGCGCGTGAGCTAGTGATTATTTTGGTTTTTTTTTTTTTTCTTGAAAGGGGTTTCCGTGTTAACTCAGGGTTGGACAGACATGGTCACGGTTAACCGACCCAAGTTTTTACGGGTTAAAACTAGTTAAATGAATTGGAAGTTGGAACTCGTTTAATTTGAGTTAATAATTGGTTTTTTTTTTTTATTTCCAATCCGAATAACTCCACTTATCCCGATCAGATGTAAAAATAATTTAAAAAGTAAAATAAATATATAAATTTTTTGGTAAAATATGTTTTTGGTCCATGTAGAATTAACGAGTTTTGCTTTTAGTTCTTCTAAATTTTTTTTTGTTAAAGCGTCCTTCAAAAATTTTTTTTTGCAATAGTCATTCCCTTCAAATGGCGTGTGCCAGATTCTGATGTGGCACATTTTCTCTTTCCTAGGTGTCAATAATTGTATTTCTGGCGGTCTTATATCTACACCGCCACAAACCATTTCCCCCTCCTTCTTCACCTCCACCCCCTGTAACTCATCCCCTTCTCCCCCACCCTCTTCTCTCCCACTCCCTCTTCTACCTTCCAGGAGGACCGCGTCACACACATGCTCTGGATCCCGAACACCCTTTTTAATGAAAGAACACTAAATTCAGTGGACGCTCTTTTATATTAAAAGAACACCCTCTCGATCCCCAAATCATCTTCTCAACCCCACAATCCCAATCCCAAAACCCTAAATTCAGCGAACGTAGAGGCGCACCTTTCATCAGGTACCCCACCTTTCATTCAATTCCACAATCATGGTTATCGTTGCTTCATTGAATAAAAGCCCTGATTTAACATTAAATGTTCCTTTTGATGTGAAATTCTTCGTTAAATGGGCAGGAACAATGGGATGGAAGATCGATATAGTGTGTTGATTAAGTTTGTTGATCAGTTTGTTCTTGATGGATTTTGTAGTAATTTCAATGGGAAGAAGTTTTCTCCCGGGGAGGTAATGGGTTGCCATAAATTTGTACACTTACATGTGCATTTACTCTACACCTTTTCAATTTCCAAATTGCTTCGACTTGCTTAACATTCCTCACTCTCTCTTTTCTTCCACTTTTCAAATGGTGATAAAAATTTAGGCAGAGCTATGCCATATTTTATTTTTGCTTTCCGTGGAGTACTCAGAATATGCAGAGGTTGCTGGGACTCCTTCTGCTGGTTATACAGAAATACCAACTTGCCCAGTTTGCCTTGGTGAGTTACATTTGTAGTTGTTGTAACCTTGTGTTTACTTAGATCTTGAAGACTTATTTTTCTCTGTTTTGATAATCTCGTGAAATTAGGTTTATGATATTTGTCTTCTATTTTACTGTTTGAACGCCAGAGAGATTGGACCCAGATACAAGTGGAATACTCACAACACTTTGAGGTATAAGAGTAGAAAAGATCTTCCTTTTTCCTCCAAGGATTTGAGAAACACCCTACCAGAAAACACGTTGAACTTGAAGGCATTTCTATGTTTCGCACTTCTTAGTGTGATTGATATTCCTCCCCAATTCCATTGTGCATTGATGATACTTTGTTGTAGTTTCCTAACTTATCAAGCGAAAACCATGATAGCTCCATTTGATTTCAAATTCGGAAACTCCACTATTAATGCACCACAATCACTACCCTTGAGCTTCAGGGAAGCATATGTTGAGTTCTTTTCAGAGATGACACACATCACGACATTCATGTTGTGCTATTTATTGACTTTGTTCCTGGTTTGGCCACTACAAATTGGAGTGATGATATTTGTTATGCTACTATTGATTTCTGCACCATTCTATTATTTTCCTTTAGGGAGTGGGGGAGAAGAGGGTGGGGGAGAAGGGGATGAGTTACAGGGGGTGGGGGTGAAGAAGGAGGGGGGGAATGGTTTGTGGCGGTGTAGATATAATTTTTTGGCGGTCTTAGACCGCCAGAAATACAATTATTGACACCTAGGAAAGAGAAAATGTGCCACATCAGCATCTGGCACACGCCATTTGAAGGGAGGGACTAATTGCAAAAAAAAATTTAGAAGGACGCTTTAACAAAAAAAATTTAGAGGGACTAAAAGCAAAACTCGCTAATTTTATAGGGACCAAAAACATATTTTACCCTAAATTTTTCTAACTCAATGATTCAGCTATATTTTTTTATATTTCTTTTTACTTTTCTATTATTTTATCTCTTATAAATTTTATGTCAACCCAAGTATCTAACTCGATTCGGACGAAATTGTATTCAAATTAAAAAAAATATGTTTTTGGTCCCTATAAAATTAGTGAGTTTTGCTTTTAGTCCCTATAAAATTTTTTTAAATGCATTCTCTCAATTTTTTATTTTAAAATAGTCCTTACCCTTGTTGAGTGTGTATTTAATGATGATGTGTCATAATTCTTACTTAGTCATCATCCTCAGGTGACATTTATTTATCTTATATGGTATTTAACATTTTAAAATAAATACAATAAACTATAATTAACACTAATTAATCTTAACAAGTCCTAATTAACCCTAACTAAAACCATCTTCATCCTCGCCCCGTCAGGGAGAAATCTGCAAGATGGGGATACTTGGTGAGAGAGAGAGAGAAGAGGGAGCAAAGGGATGGTGGTTAACGACGACAAAAGGAGAAGAAGTACTCGCGTGCAGGGGTCTTTAAGATTCGAACGGTGACAATAAAATATTTGATTAGTCCCACTTCTTTCAATTATACACGGTATGGGCAGTGCCTCACTGTTTCTTGCAGAACATACTCCTCCAACGTAGCAAGATCCCACCAATTTTTTTTCTTCTGACAGATTGTGCTCTAGCAACTGCGTTGGAGTTGCTCTTAATAGAAAGTTTTCGGGTTATGTTTCCAGTAGTGGTGCGATGACTAGTGAGGGGAGAAAGAAATGTTGATTAGGAAAGGTCAATAGTGATTAGGAAAGGTGACTAGGCAAGAATTATGACACATCATCATTATATACACACTCAGCAAGAGTAAAGACTATTTTAAAATAAAAAATTTTGGGAGGGTGTTTTTAAAAAAATAAATTTTGTAGGGACTAAAAGTAAAATTCCTTAATTTTATAGGGACCAAAATCATATTTTACTAAAAAAAAATTAACTCAACCCTACTCAACATGAATTAGGTTTGAATTCAAAAAAACTCAAATCCTACTCGACTACTACCCTTATTTTTTATTCAAATCATCATGATGCAATCATCGAGACTTCGGCTTAAAGAAATTAAACTCTTTTTGTTATTTGAATCAATTAGCATTGGTATTTTGAATTTTTTTCAGTAAAAATTAGATTTTCAATTACTAAATGCATAATAAAAGGGTTTTGATACGAGGAAAAAAAATACTATACTTTTCTACATAGTAGAAAAACAACAGATCACTTTCATCATGTTAACAGCATTCAACATATTGAGTATATTAAAAAAAATGAAGCTATGCATAATATACAAGATATATGTTGAAAATAATGTAATAGTAACTATTAATTAATAAGAATGGCAATTTCATTAACCAGCAACATGTAGGAATCAGTTATGACATTTTGTCCACATGGAAAACCAAGAGTTCTGATAAGGCAAAAAGGACAAAATAGATACAATGTAGATATTGATGATAACAGGTAGATATAATGTAACATGATAAGAAGACAAAAAAAGACAAATTTCCAAACCATTTATCAGAAACATTGCTCCTAACGCCACTTAATTAGCAAGTACATAACGAAAACAAGTGATACTGGTCTGTTAAGGAATCACAATCTCTTTCCTTTGGGCCATTAAGAATCACCACTACTTCATGATAAAGTTCTGTTGCAGGGGATTAAGAAGAACCTTCATAGATCATAGTTCTTAAAAATAGTGCAGAAAAAGATACTCCAAGCACTTATATATTTTGAAGTCTACAGGGCATTCATGCATCAATTTGACAATAGAACGGAGCCGGGAAGGTTTAAAAAACAGACACACAGAATTCAGAAGTTTAGAAGAGAAAGAAACATTCATGACCATCAAGCTACAACGCTGTAGTTTACATAAATCTTAGTCATGTTCATGTCAGTCCAATTTTCCCCATCAAACCTCATAATAAAAAATACAACCAAAAACAATTTAAATCTATTGGAAGGGAATTCAGTAGCACACATGTAGAGTGTACACAGCTCAGCAATTGAAATTGAACAAAAGGAATATGCATAACAAAGGAAAGATTAAGAAGTGACCTATGCAAAAAGGTGACGGTTCAGGTAGCTTGGCACACCTGGCGTTGTGGGCTGGAAGTGCAGCGGCCTGTGATCCCTCCACTGTTCGCTGCTCTGTGAAGCCAGCCTCACGCGGTGCCCTCCCGTCTAGGAACCATGAGACCTCAGTCTTCGCTCAAGTCTCATGGCTCAACTCTCAACTTGGAGCGGGCAGGCCAGCATATTGCATGCCACCAGCCCAACCAAGCGTAGCCAGAGCCATGTTCCATCACCTTGGTGCCCCCACTTGGGTCACAAGTTGGCGCTACTCAACTCGGCATGCTGATATGCTTGTCAGAAATCTTATAAAGACTGTTCTGTGTCATACTCTAAACGATGTGGGACTTACAAATGTTTAGACAAGTAAAGGATCCATGTTGGTGTAGTCTATGTTGGTATATGGTCTGTCCGTTCCAATGGTTTACTTAATCCTCCCCAGCTACTTTCTCCATGTGTTATTATAACACTGAAACACAGAAATGTCGTAGATATCACTTTTTGATAGAGGAAGTAAAGGATAATTACTATTTTGAAGTGGCAGGGGAATCAAAAAAGTATAACAAAGACTGAACAAATCTTAACAACTTTGTACCTTTGGCTGCGGGCATGTCCTTGAGAGGAAAAACTGCCTATGACTAGAAGATAGCTTTAGATAGATTGAAAGGGACTAGATATTGAAGAAGGCGTGAGAGATATTTCATATTTTTGCATACCTGCAGCTGCAATTACGTTATGATTATCTGGGAAGTAGGTTGTGTTTCATTTATATTAGCAATGTCATAGAACATCAAGACATGATTGTGTTTCATTTATAACACGTGTAAAAGACTTCTAAGAAAAGTTGCTTCTTTAAAAGAAGTCGTGAATGAGGGGTAAGAAAAACAAGAATGAAACTGTGACAGCAAATGTGGAAATTAAAGCTGATATGACATGTGTTGATATATACTTGCACCTCTTTTCCTAATTTCAGCATTCATGTTATTTTTACTTATTGAATGGTCCATTATCATTTTAAAGGAGTGAGAGGTGAGTAATTTGTTTATGTTACATAGCTGGTCTCCCATTTCCATTTTCATTTGGACCTTGAATCAATGATGTACCAGTTCAGCCTCATTTTCTAGCTCACAGACACAGTGTGATGTTAAAGTGCTCAATTTTTTGGTCCTTAAGACTGCAAATTCTATCATAAGATTTCAGAGATGAATATTTTATTTGAATATGTTAAAGTGCGATGTTTATTTCTTTAATATAATACCATTTTATCCCAAACCACTGGTAAATCATACATTTTTAAGCATGATAACAGGATTAACAATATTGGTGACAAGATATTCAAATATCCATATACATTATTATTTTAAACTAAACACAAAAATTTAACATTATAAGAAATTTTTATCAAATCTTCCCAACAGTTATTACATATTTGCATTGCTAGGAATATCTATCACTAAATTTCAGGTTTCAAAGCTTCCTTGCATCTGACTTTGGTTCACATGTATCAAGCCTCATACTGAAAAATAACACTTGGAATCTATAACAAGGAATTTACTAGCACACATGTAGACAGCCCAACTTAAACAAATGGGAATTCTGCATAAATAAAAAAAGGTGATGGTTCAAGTAGCTTGGCACACCAGGCATTGTGGGGGTGGTAGAGCAGCAGCCTGTAATCCCTCCACTGTTTGGAGCCAGAGGTAATTCGCTGCTCTGTGAAACCAGCCTCACGCAGTGCCCTCTTGTCTAGGAACCAGGAGACCTCAGCCTTCGCTCAAGGCGCATGGATCAACTCTCAACTTGGAGCGGGCAGGCCAGCATGGTGCAGCCACCAACCCAACCAAGCGTAGCCAAAGCCATGTTCCATCACCTTGGTGCCCCCACTTGGGTCACAAGCTGGCGTTACCCAACTCGGCATGCTGACTCTCATGTCAGGAGCATTATAAAAACTGATTTGTGTCAAAATATAGGCGATGTGGGACTTCCAAATGCTGAGACATGTGACAGATCCAAGGCACAAGGGGGTGTTGTCTAAAAGCTGGAATATGGTTGGTTTACTTGATCCTCCCCAACTACTTTCAATGTGTTATAACACTGTAACCCAAAAATGTTGTAGATATTACTTTTTTTTATGGATGATGTAAAGGATAATTCATTTTTTTTAGGATTATTTTGAAGGGGCTGATGAATTAAGAAAAGATAACACTTCTGAACAAATATCTTTGCAATTTTATACATTTGGTTTGGCTTTGATAGTTTTGTTGCTAAGATCCCAATTACCTTGAAAGTAACAAATTATAATATTAATGGATGGTAATTAAAAATTTATTTTGTTAGAGAATATATTATGATAATTAGGTACTATAATATTGCTAAAAGGTTATTAGGATCATGAGTAAGGTATTATTATTATATATGCCCTTTAATTTTCAGAAGTCACCAAGTAGATACTTGAATGTAATCTTTAAGAGTCTATATAAACTCTATTGTATCTAAAACATGAAAGAAAAGAGTAAAATAATAAACTAAAACCAAATATAAACCATACAGAGATGATATATGCTGGACATATTCCCTTGAGTTTCTAACACATGTCTTGTGCTCTTCAGCTACTGATCTCTCGATATGAATGATATTTTGTCATGTGTTATCTCTTTTGGTTAACAACAGCACCTGATGGTTTCAATGGTAAGTATACAGATGCTTGAAAAAATATATATTTGAAAGTTTATTTCTGAAATGAACAAAATGCTGCCATAAAGTGTTAGTGCTAAATCAAATTAGTGAAATTTGTCAATATGAATTTCCATAGAAATAATGATGCTTTAATGAGAAAACCAGGACTTGTTTGCTTTGTCATCTGCATTGGTTTGTAAATAAAGTAAGCCAGTAAATGAGGGGTAAGAAAAACAAGAGGAATGTAACAGTGACAGCAAATGTGGAAAGCTGAAATATGTTGATATATACTTGCAACTCTTACTTTTTCTTAGCTTTCATGTTTTTGTAACTTACTGGATGGTCCATTATCATTTTAAAGGAGCGAGAGTTTTGTTTTGGGGATGAGAGGTAAGTAATTTGTTTGTTACTTAGCCGGTTTCCCAGAGCCTTTTCCTGGAAAACTACCACTCAAGGTGTCATCTCTGAAGTTACTGAACTGTTGAGGTTGTCCCAAGTTGACAACTCTGCATTCAGAACTGAAACAAGCACTTACAATTATGGATTTGCACTAGTTTGTTGATTTAATTGTATTTAATGGAAGCTATGAATCGCTGACTCCGACACGGATACCAAACACGATACGGTCACCCGGACACTCGTGATGTCCAAAATATAGGACACCGGGACACCGCTCAGATATATTAAAAATTAAGATTTGTTCATTCATCTTCTCAAGAAAAAATTGTTAGAACTGAAATATTTTTTACTTTTTTAACTAGTTTAGTTTATTACTTTATTTTACAAAGGTACAATACAATAGTGTCGGTAAGGTGTCCGAGCAATGTTGGAGCTATGTCTAAGCCACAAAAAAATTATTTTTTATTCTGACACCTACAGACTGGTGTCCGACGCGTGTCGCACTAGTGTCTGACACTGACGTGTGTCGGACACCCGGACATGCCACTGAAGAGAGGTGTCCGTGTTTCATAGAATGGAAGTAACCACTAATTTGTCAAAGCAAGCTTACAATTTTCCAATGGATCATTCCTCATTGAGTATAATAATAATAAGAATGGCTATGTCATTAAGCAGGAAGATGAAGATTCAATATATGACAACTTGACCACATGGAAAAGCAGAGTTCTGATAGGGAAAAAAAGACAAAAATGACACAATGTAGATATTGATGATAATAGGTAGATCCATACAATTAACATGATAAGAAGATAAAAAAAAAGACACAGATTTCCAAACCATTAATCAGAAACATTACTACTTATGCAACTTAGCAAGTACATATTGAAGATGAGTGATACAGGTCCCTTTTATTTTAAGGATTCTCAATTACTTCTCTTTGGGCCAAAGGTTTTATTGGGATTTTGGACATTTTCACTCAATAGGATTAGCACTAAATGACTTGGTGCAAGTTTCTCTATCCTGATACTATCTGTGGCCATTTTAATTTTATCCCCAGATCTCATTTAATTTCAACTTATGAAGCTAGCCTTCTGACACTCAGATAACTTGAAGAAAAAAAGCCATGAAATTAAAGTTTTACACAATACAGTTAAAATTGACATTTAACCATAAGGGTGAAAGGGTTCAAAAAGGTGATGGTTCAGCTAGCTTGGCACACCAGGCGTTGCGGGCTGGAAATGCAGCAGCCTGTGATCCCTCCACTGTCAGGAGCCGGAAGTGTTCGCTGCTCTGTGAAGCCAGCCTCACGCGGTGCCCTCCCGTCTAGGAACCATGAGACCTCAGCCTTCACTCAAGTCTCATGGCTCAACTCTCAACTTGGAGCGGGCAGGCCAGCATGTTGCAGCCACCAGCCCAACCAAGCGTAGCCAGAGCCATGTTCCATCACCTTGATGCCCCCACTTGGGTTACAAGCTGGCGCTACCCAACTCGGCATGCTGACATGCTTGTCAGAAGTTTTATAAAGATTGCTCTGTGTTATACTCTAAACGATGTGGGACTTACAAATGCTTAGACAAACAAGTAAGGGATCCAAGTTGGTGTAGTCTATGTTGGAATATGGTCTGTCTGTTCCAACGGTTTAATTGATCCTTCCCCAACTATTCTGTCACCCAAAAATGTTGTAGAATTCAGAAAAGATAACATTTCTGAACAAATCTTTTAGCAATTTTGTATATCTTTTAGCAACTTGAAAGTAACAAATTAATTATAATATTAATGGATAGTCATTCATAATTTTAAACTAAATGTAGACATGATTAGGTGTTATAATATTGCTAAAAGCATATTAAAATCATGAGCAAGATGTTATATATGCCCTTTAATTTTCAAAAGTCTTTAAATAGATACTTCAATGTAATCTTTCAAGAGTCTATATAAGCCATAGAGATGATATAATGATGGAAATATGCCCTTGGATTGTTGGTTCCATGAGGCTAAGGTGCCAACATCCCAACTTCTTTTGCTGCATAAAACCACCTCCCCTATGCATGTGATGCTTTGTTGCTTTTAACTACTGACTATCTTTCTAGTTGCAATTTTTTCTCTCCTTCTTATATGAATGAATTGTTGTCATGTGTTATCTCTTTTGGTTAATAACAGCAGCTGGTGGCTTCAATGGTAAGTATATAAATGCTTTAAAAAAAACATTTGGAAGTCAATTTCTGAAATGAACAAAATGCTGCCATGAAGTGTTTGTGCTAAATCAAGTTAGCGAGATTTGTCAATATGAGTTTCCATAGAAATAATTATACTTTAATGAGAAAATAATATAAGTGAATGAGGGGTAAGTAAAAGAAGAATGAAACTGTGACAGCAAATGTGGAAAGCTGACATGTGTTTCACCTCTTTTCCTTTTTTCAGCTTTCATGTTATTTTAATTTACTGAATGGTCCATTATCATTTTAAAGGAATGAGAGGTGAGTAATTTGATTATGTTACATAGCTGGTCTCCCATTTCCATTTTCATTTGGAGCTTGAATCAATGATGTACCAATTCAGCCTCATTTTTTAGCTCACTGTGTGATATTATAAGTGCTCAATCCTTTGGTTCTGAAGATTGCAAATTCTGTTATAATATTTCAGAGCTGAATATTTTAGATTAGTTGGTCTTCACAACTTCTGCACATGTAGTCTCATACGGTGATCACTGATCACTGCACTTATTTATGCTCTCCATTGTCTACACTTATAGTAACCTGCCCTGTTGAGACTATAACTTTTGGGTTTGGTCATATATATCTAGGAATATTGATTTTCTTTTATACCTTTAGTCCCTCATCTATTTGTTTTAGATGTCTTGGAATAAAAAAGTGGTGTTATTTGTTCCATTCAATCTGCATGGTATATACTATATAATGTTTTGTCAAGGCACCAGCATGATTCATTGTCTTGACCAGCTCTTGTTGATGGGCTAATTGGTTTTCAATTATTTGAAATGGTAGCTGTTTTCTTGGTGCATTGGCTTTAATCTGCAACTTTGTGTTTCATTGACATCATTAATTTCATTAGAAGTAAACAAGGCCTAAGGAACAATTTTTTATGTTGACCTAGTTCTAGTGTATGCTGCTGAAAGTCCCCTTCAAGTTTTATAGCTTGTGTTGTAGCCTTGTAGGTTGATGTACGTTCTCCAAATTGAAGACGACTGAGACTGTGGACAAGTGGGGATCTACACAACAATTGAAGATGGAAAAGAAGTGACACCTGCAAGCTGAAGACAACAAGGATAGGAAGCACAAACTAGTAGAGAGAATCACAGAATAAAAAAGGTGATAGTTCAGGTAGCTTGGCACACCAGGTGTTGTGGGCTGGAAGTGCAGCAGCCTGTAATCCCTCCACTGTCAGGAGCCGGAAGTGTTCGCTGCTCTGTGAAGCCAGCCTCACGCGGTGCCCTCCCGTCTAGGAACCATGAGACCTCAGCCTTCGCTAAAGTCCCATGGCTCAACTCTGAACTTGGAGCGGGCAGGCCAGCATGTTGCAGCGACCAACCCAACCGAGCGTAGCCACAGCTATGTTCCATCACCTTGGTGCCCCCACTTGGGTCACAGGTCAGCCCTACCTAACTCGGCATGCTGACATGCATGTCGGAAGTATTATAAAGACTGCTCTGTGTCATACTCTAAACGATGTGGGACTTACAAATGCTTAGACAAACAAGCAAGGGATCCAAGTTGGTGTAGTGTATTGCCTCCTCTTTCTTTCTCTTGATTCCTATTTTTTATTTTATTATCTATCTCTTTGGTTGGAGTTGAGATGAAAACCTTCCTTTTGGACTTTTGGTTATCACGTTTTTTCCTTTTATAACATTTTTTTTAAATTCCTTTGTTTCTTTAGGGAGGGTGGAGTTTGGTGTAATTATATGTCATGTAATGTAAATAGATGGAGAATTTTGTTGTTGAATAAAACAACTAATCAATTACAATGAGAAAAATTTAGTACCATTTTTGTATTGAGCTATCATTCATTCACACAATATTTTTACACTTTATTCCATATCTTCTTTTTCTTTCTTTCTCTCTTCTCCTCCTCTCTCATCATATCAATCATCATATTTTTTAGTTTCTATCGGTTTTATAATTTCACTTTTAATTTTTATCATTTTTTAGTTTTACAAAATTGTTGTGAAACATGTAGATCGATGACTAAAATAATGGAAATAGAATAGGATAAATTATTATAATCCCATTTGTAAGAGTGGTGTACAATATCAAGTGCAACAACAACATAGGACGCTGAGTAGTCGGCAACGATAATGAATATTGAATGGTGTTGTTGAAGAATGACGTATTTTATTGATGATAATTAATTATTATAAATAATCTAAAATAATATTTTTATGATAATTTTGATATTATTTTTAATAGTTTTTTATAATTTTATTTTTTTTAGTAAAATTAAATATTTTTCATTAAAATATATTTTTATTTATATATTCTCATTGAAAAGCCAAAAAATTAAAATTAAATAAAATTCATTATAAATTTGTATTTAATTTAGTAGTAAGTGTAATTTTATCATTTCATTATACTTTATATCCTATTATACCATTATTTGTCCATTTCAAACATAGAATATTATAAAATAATGTTATTTGTCTTTTTATCTTTGTGTGCATCAAACATATGATATGATAAAAGTTTATCCTTCTCTTGTCTTATCATGTTTTTATCCAACTCTCTTATTCTACCATATCCTAGAGAAGAAAATGAGAGTCATCATTCTTCAATACTAGCGGAAAGACGGTCACTATCGTGTCTTTCTATCCGCGTTTTTTTTTTTGAGAAAAACGTAAAATTTGTTTATTTATATTTTCAAATACCTCATATAATTAATTTGTATGAATAAATTAAAATTATATTCAACATTTTAAATTAAACTAAATTAATCATAATATAAAATGTAAATATAGTTTGTATATATTTAAGGTAAATAAATGCAATTTATGTTCAATAGTTAAATAAATATAAAGAATTAAATTAAAAGAATGAGTGATATCTATGCATTTAAGACAATGTAAAGTATCGTTTATTTATAATTCTTATTACTTTGTCAACTATGTCTCTTCCTTAATTGGGAGACCAAATAGTGAATGAATTCTAGAAACATTTTTTTCTTCCGTGCATTTTAGATAAAAAAAAACTTACTATGTTAATATTCATAGTTAATCCATAAAAAATGTTTCATTAAAATAAAATAGAAAATTAAATTAGGGATATGAATCATT
Organism: Sesbania bispinosa; assembly: GCA_026901365.1. Lineage (NCBI taxonomy): Eukaryota > Viridiplantae > Streptophyta > Magnoliopsida > Fabales > Fabaceae > Sesbania > Sesbania bispinosa. The sequence goes on along the minus strand of QLOH01000045.1, from coordinate 175,684 downwards.
ATAAATTTAGATGCAAATTAATTTCTCTTGAAATTCATTCCCGGTAATCTATAAAAAAATAAGAGTTTAACAAATTTTATTTAATTTTCAAGCATTTTAAATATATTCTTATATATAAATTTAAATGTAATCCTAATTTATTTTAATAAAAAAATAATAAAGTATATTACTTCTTCTTAAATAAAGATATGACTATTATATTATCTCTTTAAAATATTTAATGCATTTCAATTAAATATAATCATATATTAATCTATTTCAATTAAATACAGTCCTATTTAAAATAACTAAAAATCTTCACCGTATCCGTACAAAAATTTAAATCTAATCCTATTTTATAGTAATTTGTAGTCTACAAAATAATTTATTTTATTTCTTAATAATTTATATTTCAATATTATAACTGAAAATTTAATCATCTTGATCTTACTCACACTCTATTTTGCTCGTACCAATACTATTTTGATTATTTTACCATGTACTAAATATATAAATTTAAATGTAATCCTAATTAATTTTAACAAAAAATAATAAATTATATTACCTTCTTCTTAAATAAATATATGACTATTATATTATGTCTTTAAAATATTTAATTCGTTTCAATTAAGTATAATCATATATTCATCTATTTCAATTAAATAGTCCTATTTGAAATAACTAAAAATCTTTACCGTATCCATACAAAAATTTAAATCTAATCCTATTTTATAGTAATCTATAGTCTACAAAATAATTTATTTTTATTTTCTTAATAATTTATACTTCAATATTGTAATTGAAAATTTAATCACTTTGATCTTACTCACACTCTATTTTGCTCGTATCAATACTATTTTAATTATTTTACCATGTACTAAATCATCAAACAATTAACTATGAGTAAACCCACAAATCGGTCCCTGACTTTTTTTGTGTTGGGTAGTTTAGTCCCTGACTTTTAAAAATGACCACATTAGTCCCTGACATTCTTAAATGAAAGAGATTTAATATGAACATATTTGATCATTGAGAGAATAATTGTTCACTTTTTAAATGGAAATGAATGTATTTTGAGAGGTGTTTTAGAGTTTATAAGAGAGACACACATTTCTACAACATTTAATCCCTAATAAAGTTTTTATTTAAATGTCAAGGACTAAACTGGCTGACGTTAACAAAAGTTAGGGATTAATTTGCAGGTTTTGTATCACCTAACGTGACAACTTAGTTTTCCGTTAACGGAAAATGTGACATTGGATTAAACTGATGGACGGTGAAGAATGTCAGAGACTAATGTGGTCATTTTTAATAGTCAGGGACTAAACTGCCCAACACAAAAAAAGTCAGGGACCGATTTGTAGGTTTACTCAATTAACTATTTGAAGAAAATTTATGAGATTAATCAATCACATTCATACAAACTCAACATTTAAGAATAAAAAATAAAAATAAGTAAAACAGATATAAGAAGCATGGAAAACAAAATAGAACATGAATATTATGCTCTTGCTAATTTTTAAATTTCAAATCCTTCTATTTGTAACCTTATCTTTGTTTGATCTATCCGTTCTATTTTTTCGCATCACAACCTCTTGTGTGTAATTTCTTCAAAGTGTTAATTCTTGCTGCTGCAATGTCTTTTTGTTGATCTCTTTTACAATGTCTATGTTGATCTTCTTAGTATTTATAAATCTTTTTTCCTTCAATGTCTTTCTCTTAAAAAATTGTATAAAAGAATCTTAAAAATTAACGACTTAAATGATAAGGATAATATTTTAAATTTAAATTGAGAAATAGGGAATAAAATTTGAATAGAAAAAAATAGAATCAATCGGAATTTGAATTTGAATTGTAAAAATAAGAGGTATAATGGGAAAGCAATTGTGGACACCAAATTGAGACATCGCAAATAGATGATATACTCACACACTAATGGAACTCCTACTACATTTACCCATGTGACCTCTTTTATTTTTAAATATGAATACTCATTTTTTAAATTCAAAATTGAATGATAGTTTATCCTATAGTATTAATCTACCAAATTAATTTTAAATTAATTATCTCTAATCTATATATTCAAACTAAACATATAATTTAAACCAAGTATTCATAATATCTATATATAAAGTTTAAATTATTCATTTTAAATTTCAATCATGAAAATAATAATTTATACATTAAATAAAAAATTAATAATTATAAATATTTAAAATAATAAGTAATAATAAGCGATAAAAACTAACAAAAAAAAGTCATGAGAGTGAGGAGAGGTCAATTCAAAGTTGAGAAGAAAAACATCGTGGTCTAGACGGCGTCGTTAAGCATTCACCGCTTACATGGAAAAGAAAACCCGTAACAAAGAAAGTTTATCCCTTTTGGTTTTGGACCAACCCCTTCCACGCCCCTTTCTTCTCCCTCCCTATTCCCTTCTTCATCTTCTTCTTATTTCCTCTCCCACAACCAAACCCTACCCCCAACACCAACACCTTCCCTCGGATCTCTATCCGATCCTATTGCACAGGTCAGAATTTTTCCTTTTTTTTTTCAATTTCATTATCTCCTGTTGCCGTAGCAGCTTCGTTTTTCCTTTTTCAACGCGTTCATCGTTTCAAGGGTTTTCTTCGACCTGATTGGTTCATATTGTCTTATATCATTGTTGGATTTTACGGATCTGGTCTCGTTTCCCAGTATTGGTATAATTGCTCAAGCATTGTCTCGTATTTTTGTACAGTTTTAAAATTTTTCCATTCCGTAAAGGGGTTTTATGCAATTACTCTGCTTGAGGGAATCAAAGGAAAGTTTCAATTTCTATTGGATGCATTTAATCGTTGGGTATGGGATTTCCCGATTGTCTATTTGGGCATGGGGTCAAATCAAAATTTTCAACGTGATGTCTGAAATCGTATTTGATGAAATAGACTTTTCACATACACCGTAGCTTGTAATGGTAAATAGAAAAAAAAACTTTTTTTTTTGAAATTTTGATCATTGAGTTTGTTATCCCTTTGGACAACTCTTCATCAACGAGGTCAAGTTGGTGTAACTGTTTGTTTTATTGAATTCTAGGTTTGAGTTTCACTTTCAATGGGTACATTAAGTGATGGGAGGCCATCTTATTGTGTTGATCATTGGGGCATTTGTTGCAACAACAACCATGTTACTTTTTATCCAAGTTACGTCAAACCTGACTCTTTTAACTGAGCGATGTGTTTGATTTTTGTTTTGCAGGTTTCATGTAGCTCAAGTTTAATCAATAAATATTTGATATTTGATGGATGATGATAGTAGAGATGGATAAAATGTCTGCTCCTTCATCACGGGAGCGTGCACAACGCCTTTATGAGAAGGTACTCCTCTTTCTCTTGGTCATTCAATGAGCAGGCAACCTTGTGAATGTGATCACCTGACAAGGGGTCATCTGTCTAAATCTCTGATAATCTGCCATTTGTGCTTTCTTGGTATAATGTATCTGTACATACTATTTAGGAAATTACACATTGGAGGATATGTTCTGGCATTTGAAGAACCATTTAGAGAAATGAGTTTTATTGATTGGTGTTATTCTTCTTACTCTAATGGGAAGATAACTCCACTTTGCAATGCTGGTTTTGCTGTCTTTGAATCATTTTGAAATTAGTGCTAGACCCTGTTATCAGTAGTTCAGTACCCTCTGGTGTTATTTCCCAGAACTGTTGCATATTTTTCTGTTTTGGCCCTTTGAATTTAGCCAGCCTTTGGCAGCCAGAATCATACTGGTAGTATGCACTTGTCAAGTTCTTAAATGTTAAACATATAAATATGAATTAATTAAAAATTAAGAGCCTGTAAATTGCTGTTGTCTGCTATGGCAAACCATGTAGAACATATAACCTCTTCATTGTTTGTGTGCTGTGGCTGGTTCTTCTAATTGCCTTATAGGACTTTTTTTTCCTGTGGAATGAACCCAAAAGGTATCTTTGTAATCTCAACTTTTTCTTACTTAGAACCTTGAATTGGAGAATAAGCGTCGGAAATCAGCTCAGGCGCAGGTCCCATCAGATCCCAATATTTGGCCCCAGTTGCGTGAGAATTATGAAGCAATAATCCTTGAGGATCATGCTTTTTCTGGTCAGAACAATATTGAGTATGCTCTGTGGCAATTGCATTATAAGCGAATTGAAGAATTAAGGGCATACTTTAGTGCTGCTCTTACTTCTGTTAGCTCAAAATCATCTCAGGGTGGGAAAGGTCCCGCTCGACCTGATAGGGTAACTAAGATAAGACTGCAGTTGAAGACTTTTCTTTCAGAAGCAACTGGATTTTACCATGATCTTATTATGAAAATCAGAGCAAAGTATGGGCTTCCTCTTGGTTACTTTGAGGACTCAGAGAATCGGATTGTGATGGAGAAAGATGGAAAGAAATCTGCCGAGATGAAGAAAGGTTTAATATCTTGTCATCGTTGTTTGATATACCTCGGTGATCTTGCTCGCTACAAAGGACTGTATGGCGAAGGTGACTCAATAAAGCGTGAGTTCACAGCAGCTTCTAGTTACTACTCACAAGCTGCATCTATTTGGCCTTCAAGTGGGAATCCCCACCATCAGGTTTTTGACCTTCTTGCATCTGTTGTGGTTTTGTTTTTGTTTGTTTCACATCTCATATTTTGAACTATGGTCTGTAGTTATTGTATTCCATTTTGATAAATCTGTTAATTTCAGCTTGCTTTATTGGCTTCATATTCTGCGGACGAGCTGGGAGCTATTTATCGTTATTTTCGGAGTCTGGGTGTGGATAGTCCATTTACAACTGCCAGAGATAATTTGATAGTTGCATTTGAGAAGGTAATGCGACCATGGAGTTAATTCTCAATTGTTTGATAAGTATGTATATTGTTCTTTGTTTTTTATGTTTTGTTCAACTTTGTGTTTTTTCTTTTCTTTTTTTTTTTTTGCTTCATTGCAAATTGAAATACAGTTATTATGTTTCAAATTTACTCAAAGCTAAATGCATTAAAAGTTTGTAAGTTGTCAATTTCAGACAGGCTTGCATGTTATTCAAGCGATGATTTATGTTATTCAGACATGTGCAAATAGTATGAGAATTAGGGAGGGAACTAATTGAGTAACTACTTAACTACCTAAAAGCTGTTGTAACAACCTAGCTGACTCAGCATGAGGCTGGTACAACAGACATCAGTAACTACCATACAAATAATTACTCTAATAATATGTAATTCTATTTGATTTTATTGAAAACTGCAACACAGCACTGCTTATCAAGTAAAGAAGTCTGTTTATTTGGGATGGGTCCTATTGGGGGTGAAGAATTTGCCCTTCAACTTGATCCTTTGTTTATTCCCATGGTGTGTGGTGTTGACTTCTTTCTTTTCACCATTTTGTCCTATATATGGTATATGATCGTTTTGGCATTACTTTATCATTTTCCTAACTATCTATTTTTATAATACCATGATAGAATCGTCAAAGTTACTCTCAGCTTTCTGGTGATGTTAAAGCTCATGCAGTCAAGGAATCTTCTGGGCAATCAGCTGGCAAAGGAAGAGGAAAAGTGGAAGCAAAACTTGTGACAAGGGGTAATGGTGAAGCTTGTCCTAGAAAGGAAGGAGCTTCCAATATAAAAGAGACTTATAAATCCTTCTGCACTCGCTTTGTCCGTCTAAATGGAATCTTGTTCACTCGTACAAGGCATATATTCTTCTTGATGCACACTCTCTCACCTGTTTTATGCATTACACCCTTAAGGATGAATACATTCTGACCTTTTTTTTCCTTTTTGTTTTTCATATTTCATGATGATAGCCTCGAGACCTTCACCGAAGTTCTCTCTCTTGTTAGCACTGGCCTGCGTGAGCTTCTGTCTTCAGGTCAAGATGAAGAGCTGAATTTTGGCATGGATACTCTTGAGAATGGTCTTGCCATTGTCAGAATTGTTTCCATTATCGTATTTACAGTTCACAATGTGAATAAGGAATCTGAAGGTCAAACTTATGCGGAAATTGTACAGCGTGCGGTTCTACTTCAGAATGCATTCACTGCAGCCTTCGAATTGATGAGTTTCATAGTCGAGAGATGTGTGCAGCTGCGGGATCCTTCTTGTAGTTATCTTTTACCAGGCATTTTGGTTTTTGTTGAGTGGTTGGCATGTTATCCAGATCTTGCTGCAGGCAATGATGTGGATGAGAATCAGGCGACTGTTAGATCAAAGTTTTGGAACCACTATATTTCCTTCTTGAACAAGCTACTTTCAGTTGCGCCTATGTCTATTGAAGACAATGAAGGGGAGACTTGCTTTAATAACATGAGCAGGTATGAAGAAGGGGAAACTGAAAACCGGCTTGCTTTGTGGGAGGACTTTGAGTTAAGAGGATTTGTTCCACTTCTCCCTGCACAAATGATCTTGGATTTTTCAAGGAAGCATTCCCTTGGAAGTGATGGTGAAAAGGAAAGAAAAGCTCGGGTCAAAAGGATTTTAGCTGCAGGAAAGGCATTGGCAAATGTTGTTAGGATTGATCAGAAAATGATATATTTTAATTCAAAGGGAAAGAAATTTATTATTGGTGTTGAGCCTCAAATCTCAGATGATTTGGTTCTTGCCTCCTATTCCGGCATACCTGATGTTGAAGGTTTATTGAAAGAAAATACAGCAGACAAGACGAAGGTGGGAATAGTTCAACCAGACCACCAGCAGTATATGGAAGGAGAGGATGATGATGAGGTTATTGTTTTTAAACCTATAGTACCTGAGAAACGAGCTGATATGGTGTTTGTCTCATCATGGGTACCCCATGAAGGCTTACAGTCAGTTTCAACAGCTGGGGGAGATATAAAATATAATTTTAATTATACTTCTAACCATCTCAATGATGTGAACCATCAAACTTCTTTACCTGCTTCTGTAAGTGGTGTGGTGCCTCAGCACTTGCAACCAGTTCAGCCACATTCTTCAGGGTGGTTAGAGGAGGAAATATCTCTTGCTAACAGTTTTAAAGGTCTTGGATTCTTGGAGAATGGGCATGTCATGAAACCTGACCTACCACTGCAAGAAGCTGCAGCAATCTCCAACTATGCTGCACTTGCAGTTCCTATCCAGCAATCTATAAGTACTGGCACTGGTGGATTTTATGGTCTCTCAAAAGCTGAGGACTTAGCGATATCATCCAAAATTGATACCCTTTCATCTTCTGGAGTCATTACTGATAACTCTGTTGGGAAGACATCATCACCCTTGCAAGCTGGTTTGAAAAAGTCTCCAGTCAGCCGACCTTCTAGGCACCATGGACCTCCTCCAGGTTTCAGTCATGTTCCTCCTAAACAAGGTATTGAACCCACTGTTTCAGATTCGATTAGTGGGAATCTGATTATGGATGATTACAGTTGGTTGGATGGATATCAGTTTCCTTCATCAACCAGAGGTTTAGTCCCCAATGGTACTCTTACTTACCCTCATTCAAATTCTCAGCAAGTCAGTAATGATGGTTTAAATGGGACAGCCTGCTTCCCCTTTCCTGGAAAACAAGTTCCATCTGCACTGCAGGGGGAGAAACAAAATGGTTGGCAAGATTATCAGACTTTTGAGCTTTTAAAAGCACACCATAATCAGCAGCTGCAGCAACAGCAATCACTCACAACTGGAAATCAGCATATCACTCCTCTGCCTGAGCAATTTCAAGGACAGTCAATCTGGACAGGTCGTTACTTTGTGTGATGTCGGTATAAGAGATATTGATGGTATGCTTCTGGTCTGGATTTATTGATGGATTTCTTTTTATGTTTAATTTTTGGATTGCTAACATAATTACATGTTGGAGGTCCTTGAAGGATTATTACAAATGTGCTGCATCCCTTCTCTACCCATTCAAACTCCCAACTCTGCTGCCTTGTTGAATGTTGTTGGAGTTTATTTGGCCTAGACTTCTTGCTGGAACTTGCTACTACAAAAGGTGGGGACCAAATTATTTTTCATACTAATATCTGTAACTTCTATCAGCGTCAAGAAATTGTAGAATCATGGCTGTTCTTAACTTCTGATTTGATGATTGATTTTTGTGTTTACTGGTGAATTTACCCTTACAAAATTTGCTTGTAACGTATTGCAGATTTTGCTGAGCTCTCAAAGCCCAAAAGAAGGAATATAAGCAAGCATCTTTACAGTTCAAAGTTGGTAAGTAAATGCCTTTTCTGGTTTGGGGTGGATAGAAGGTGATAAATAAAAGATTATCGAGTCATCTTGGAGCTTGTATCTTCTGGGGTTGGTGGTATGATTATGGTTTGTTCACTTCTCTAGTGGAAATGTTGTGACGGTGCACCTGTAAGAAATGTTACCATCATCTAGCTGCCGATGATACATAGTGTTTTTTCTACCTCAGCTTCAAACTAGTTGGGAAGGTTGGTAGGTTTGAAGTGGTTGTCTGAAGTTGGATAATGTTGGGATATGATGAATGACGTTGCGGGGCATGGCTGAGTAAGTACATGTGTTTAGTGGTTGCAACTACGTTAAGGTTCTTGTGTTTAAATGACCCAGTGACATACGGTTCACTTTCTCTTTTTTTTCCAAGTCGGGGTTTTCTCGAACTTACAAATAAATAATGTCTGTTGGATGGTTGATCTTGGGTATGTCTTGGTCTATACGAATAAAAAACATCTTTATAATAAGATTTAATTGTCTCTATATTTTATGCTGCTGTGTGTATACTTGTATGCTGATGTTCAGAAGCAAGCAGCCCAGAGCAGTTTTCAATATGCACTTTGTTGACCTATTCTGTTTATTTCGTTGCCTGATCCCAAGGCAATGACTTTAAAGTCAAATAGGATCTTTTAGATGGATTGCCCCTTTTACTGTTTATATATTCACCGTTGAATTCCGAATATACCTAATCATCTGAGTTGTCTGCGTGATCTCGGTATTGTGAACTAATATCCTCTTTTTTTTCACCGTTGTTATCGTCAACGTGTAAAATTATAATTATAGTTTTGCAAAATTGATTTTAAATTATTTTTATTCAATGTGTTTTATAGAACGCACTTCACTTATCTTAATGATTGCTTTTTAGAATTAGTTTTACTTGGTTGTATATTAAACGGGCATTAAGTTATTTTGCTTTACAAATTGATTCTTGTAACATATAATCAGGCTGGATACATTTGTCAAAAATCCCAAACACAGTTTAATGTGGAATTGTGGATAAAGTAGATTTGTCACAAATCCCAATTCCCAATTTAAATGAAAAAAATATCGGGCGCATTTTTTTTTATGGATCTTGTGAATAAATTTGATTTTGATGGCAAGTGCTTTTATATATAGCATTGTTTTAAGGTGCTGTGCATAAGTTAGTACACAAGTAAATTGACCTGCATTAACAGGTTTTATAGGCTGTCTTTTTTTTATTTTATAAATTCACCTTTGCTCTGCACCGCCGTGGTAGGAGGGAGATGGACGGTAGACTGGTAGTGGTGTGGTGGCTGTGGTGTCGAATTTCATGGAACAATTTTGCCTCCCGAGCATGCGCCAAGCGCCGCTACACAAGGTCGCACCACCACCTCGTGCTGCTGCACAACCGCCTTCAACCTCGAACCTCGTCGCGCTTCCACATCCAACACTCCATCGTACCACCTCGGCAACTCACCGTTGCGCCGCTTTGTTAAACAACACCCACTGATTGGAACCAACTAGCCAACAACATTACAAGAATCCCTATCATCCCCTTCCTCCAACCAAGCCTTGTGAGCTACACTTTGCCTGCAAAACTTAATCAATTTCAACCAGTAAAAGAAACACAGAGAAGGGAAAAGCCAGCTAGCCACCGCCATAGCACCCCACTCCCATGGCCAAAATGGCTTATACAGTCCCCCTAGATCTGCTCGCTGTTGTTCACATCAATAGCCTCCCCATCACCCCCTTCGAACCACCGCTGGACGCGCCACCACTCTCACGCCTCCAAACCCCAACAAACTACACGCTCCTTTCCCAATCGCATTGCCACCATCACTCCCTGCGATCTTCCAATCGCCCCACCGCCCACTACAACTCATGGCTGCGTCCCCTCTTTGCTGCCACTAGCAACGACATCACAGCGTAGTCCAATCACGAAGTCCGATCCCCTACCATCAGCCGCACCACCGCGTTTGGGGAAGTAGCTTTGAAATGATCGTTTAAGCTGCTATAGTTGGTGGAACGACTATATTGCAGAGAGGAATCCATAGAAGCCATTTGCTTCATTAGCGAACGAAGATTACCACACTCCACATGAGAATGTACTAGCCCCTGGAATGATCACAAAAGAACCATCCTGATTGCGCATCTGTTGCGACCGTGCCGGCAGAGATCTGGCCGTGGAATTTGGTCACACGCGACTCCGTTGCCGAGAAGAAGACGAGTGAGGGTGGTCGTGCAGGTTTGGGGATGATGACTGGCTACCGGTTTAGGAAAATAAATCTGAGCCATTGAATTAAATATTATTATATCTGATGATTATCATTATTTGTACTTGTGCACCTTATACAGCACCTTGTTTTAAAGCTTTAAAATGATTAAATTATTTTGGTAAAATTAAAGATTGGTTTTTTTGATAAAAAAATTTAAATGTATAATTATTAATAATGGAATGTAAATATTATTGAAATACTAAACTAATATAGTAAAATATGAAGATATTTTTGTTAATATATATCTGATTGAATTTTTCTTTACTGTAAAAAAGGTTTTGTAGTCGGTTAACATTAGTAAAATTATAATTTTAATGTAATATTTTGCTTAAAAATTGTCCAACACGGCATAAATTTCAAATCATGATTTTAGCTTATATAGTGGTTTTAGCTGTAAATGATTTTGTCAAAGTGCTTAAATTCTAATTAACACACTTTCCTTCCTCTTGAATATAATTTTAACTGGAATAAAAAAATTCTCTTCATTCGTTTACGTATTCTTGTTTTTTAAGTAACAAATGAATGAATGATCACTGATGAGAAGAGCAGAAGATGTCAAATCAAAACCATCATTACTTAAAAAATAGCATATATAACACAAATCAAAACCATCATTACTTAAAAACATTTTAAGTAATGGCAATCAGTTGGCTGTAGATGTCTTTTACATGTTTGAATGCAAAAGAATTAACTGGCTATTAAAAATACAAAAACAAACTCTATTTTCAGAGCAAGCACAATATCATCCTTTGTATTCATATCAATTCCTCTTTTTTGTAAACTAATATATTTTGACATGTAGTTAGTATTTGTGGTCCTCATCTTAAAGTCACTGGCATAGGGACGAGGACGTTAATGCGCTATTATGGTCATGGTTTATTATGTTTCCCTCAGCTTCTATTTAATGAATCCCATTCAGGTATGTTTGCAGTAGCCTCATTCACCATTTTTACAAGCCGAACCTGCAAAAATTGATCATTACAGAATTTATTAAAGACAAAAAGTAGCAATCACTGAAGTAACACACATGTTTTCGTTTGAAAAGTTCCAAATCATAGTTTAGACAAAAAATTATCTCTCATAGCTTTTGCCTAAACCATGGTTTTGGAATTCCAAATGGGAAACCAAATGCACTATAATGGCATAAATGAAGCTTCAGTTAAGACACTTGCAATTTGAAGGTTTAGGATAAACTATGTAATAAGTAGTTCCTAGATAATTATGGTCAAACTTTCTATCACTCAGCTTTCTTAAGGTGAAAATAGCTATTTGAGAAAGATAAGACTCCTCTAAAGTGAGTCTGTCCCTAAAGTGAGCAATAAGGGATGGCAACCTACTAAAATTAATGGGTGGATACACCCTTACTTGCTCACTTAAGAGACTATCTTACTTTCAGATCAAGAAAGAGGACAACAACTAATGCCCGTTTGGTTTACAGTTGAGTAAAATTGATTTTAGAATCAATGGTTAAAAAAAATAATGTACACTTTACAAAGAACGTTGGACGGAAGTAATTTAAAATCAATTATGTGGAGTTCATTCTACACTTGCCTAACTGGTAACCAAACGGCCCTTACTGTTTGGGAAATAGCAAATTTCCAACATCAGCTCCTTACCAAAATGGCTTTGATTAATAATTTCAAAGCAAGGTACCCAGAGGATTGGAAGCCATTAACTTACCACACTTTCAGGAACTCCAGGAGGAGGTAAGGAAAGGTTTTTGGGTGGAGGACCCATAAGATATGATCTCTTGTCAAAACGCCATTCTCCAATCTTCCCATATGTTAGTTGCCCCTATATGAAGAAGTAATAAAGAGTAAGTAGCTTATGCATCAAACACTAAGCATCCAAGACTCACATTCACACATGGACAGACATAAGCAAAAGGAATACTGAGGAAATATAGTTTCTCTACCTTACTTTCACATCAAACAGGAAGTATGGAGAAATGAACTCACCTTCAAATTATAGTCACATCCATATGTATAATGGATGATAAACCTCTTCCCAACTTGTAAGTCCCAAGGTGGCTGAAAAATTCCAATCATGCATGTTATGAATTTTATATGACTTCCTTAAGTAACAAAGCAATCCCCCTCTTACAAAAGAAAGAAAGGGGAGAAAAGGAAATGAAAATACAAGAGGGCATGAGCAATTTAAACCTGAAGCATAAAGTCTTTCCGAAGAATATGCTTTACACCATGCAATGCAGATGCCACAGCATAAGCATACCTTTACTCAACAGAGTTAAAGCAGTACAATGTTAGACCTTTCAATACTGACCAGTGTCCAGGAGAAATTATAAAATGAAAAGAACATTAGTTAATGATAACTAATAAAAATTATAGCCCTCATATCTTGAATTTCTATAGTAGTTAGCAATACTCACATTTCAAGCACCCATCCAAAAGCTTTATCGGTCTCTGGATCATCTTTCATTCTCAATGAAACATTCACCCAGGTGGGAGCTATTTCCTCCAGCAAAGACTGATGACAAAGAAAAATCAATGCCTTAAAGGAAGACTGATGTTTGCAGGAAAATCAGGTAAATCTGATAATAACTGTAACAGTAACTGTGACAGATATAAGGGCCACAGTATAACAACTAAATCAATCAGGCACCTTATATAAGCTATTATTAATTGAAACTTCACCTTCTGAATGATTACAGGAGAATTGCCAATGGGATCAACATCGGTAACAGGACCCTTTTCCTTAGGATAGAATTTTCTAATTATTTTTTCATTTTCAGCTGGTTTTATATAGAAAAATGGATACCCTGCTGGTTGGGTTCTAGAAGCCAAATTAGGCAAAGGATTTACAAAAATGTGGTCGGGTTCTGCCATCAGAATATATCTGCACCAATCATAAAATGCACTGCTCCTTAGATTTCATTTTTGGAGAACATAAAAATTCTAGAAAACCAGAATTAAGATACTTACTCTTCATCAATATCTGCTTTCTCCAGCCATTGAACAAAAGCCCATGGTCTATTTAGGACAATATAACCCTGGACCAAAAACAAAAGATAAATTTTGATGGCAGCATGAACATAAGGAATAATATAGAAAGATCATGAACAACTGACATTGATGACAGAGTTGATAATTATCAACAGTTTGGAACATGTTAGTCATAAACTCGCTGCTTGAAGGGTGAAATCCACCAATATAGAAAATGCAATCATTTCTTCTTTTGTGTTTTGGTACCAGGTGTAAATAATTTCATCAAGTATGAAATGACATCTATGACCAAAATATGGTTACTATGATATCTGTTTCCCTTTGTCAGTGACTTTTATTTTGCTTTTGAGTTTAAACATGTGTTAAATAACTACGATATTGATGCCCCAAAATGACTGCAATCATCTGAGCCCAAATCAAGGTCATCAAAGCTCATATTGTTCAAAGCAGCTTATTTGCGCATTCGCTTATAGAGACTTGGGAGCTGGCATACTAATCTCAGCTAAGAGTCACCTTGGTACAAAACTAATAAATACTATTCTGGTCTTGAATATAAGCAAAAGTTAACTAATTCACGCTAATTAAGAAGATTAGTTAACCTCATTAAATTTTCTCCAACTCACATAAAAAGTGAACTAGTTTTACTAAACTATCCCTCCTAATATTTATTGCAGAGTGGGTCATTGAAAAGGAAAGGTAAATTAAATAAGGGTATTATGGTGATACTAGCATTTAATAGGGTGAAAGTTGTTAGGTTTTGCTTATATTTGATACCAACAAAATGGAATTTTGAGTTGTTTATATTTGAGACCGGAGTGGTACTACAGGTACATATTTGAAAATTTGGAATAAACTCAGAGTAAGGCACATTAAATGGGATAATACGTTTTTGGTCCAAAATTGCCTTGCTCAGAATAAAAAACAAAGTAACCAGGGAAGAGAGAGAATAAACTCACTAAGTTTTATTGTCTGGTTTACTCAGTATGCATGTATAACAAGGAAAGGATGGAAAGTGGAAACAAGATGAAAAGGCAAAACACTTCTTGGGATTATTTCATTGAAAAGACAATCCAAATAACTACAACATTTCTCACCAACTTTTATCTCTATCCTTTTATTTTTTTTCCCATGTGCATGAACCTCCATTATTCAACAGAGACAGCCCAACATGCAAGGCCAATGACAAGTACCGCTCACCAAGCTACATATAATGTCATATGGTTACACAAATCATACAGACAGTCTTTTGTAGATGTGCATAAAAAAACAATGAACATGTAACTTCAGTATGACATTATGGAAAGTCTGGAATTTCCCAGTGGCCTTGGTTTTTCTTGAACTGAGATGATGCAATGTTATCGATATGGTTACACCATAAATGTTCAAATCATTACTGCAGATTATCATACTATCTTTCTACACTTCAGTTTCTGTTTTCTCAGCTACACAGTCAATGTGTTGCATTGGACCTTAGTCAGTTGTCTGTCAATAACTTTCAGGAATAAAAAGATCCATATCTTGAAGCAAGAATACAACTATTTTAATTTGAAGATACTTTTGAGAGAGATATAATTTGATGGTGACAAGGAAAAAAATTAATAACATTTCAAATCCAAAAACTCTTTTGAACAATTCCTTTTCTGTCTCTCTAAGTTATGAAAGGCGTGTGTTTATTCTTTATGTCAGGATTTGAAACTTGATATTAGGTCAGGAATTCACAAAAAGAAACATGTTTAACAGGGCTGAAAAGATACAAAAGTAGAAACAGAAAAACACTTACCCGATCCAAGCCCTCAGGAAGAGGATCAACCACAAAAGAAGGAATTTCATCCATCAATTGGTCTTTCCTTCCTGAATGCAGAATACGTGTGAACTTTCCCATGCCTGATCCAGGCATATCCTTCACCTTCTTATACCAATAGTACATGATCCGGCATTGCCATTGGCTGTAAGCAGCATCAGTTGCAGTCAGAGCAACATGGAATTTTGAATTAGAGTTTCCAGACCCCATCATCCTTGGATCAAAAACTTCCAACCCATCTGCCACCAAACCCCCAGCCTTATGGTCTATGATCATAGATACCAAATTATAAGTGGCAAAGGAAAACCCAAGCACCATAAGAAGCATAAGTAGTGACTTTGCCCGTCCCATGTTTTTCCTCACAATCATTTTTAAATTCTTCACTTAATATTCAGTTATTCAAGTATGAATTCTCTGAGTCTCCAAAAGACAACCCTGCTCAATTCTGCTACATGCAATAGCATACCGCTGTAATCCTTCAAAATCACAGCTTTAGCTCATAGCTATAGTCTATAGAAACGATCCTTTGCTCTACAAGAAAATCTGCATCACAGCAAGTAACAATAGTAGTTAGATATTAATCAATGTGCCATTGATCCCGAGAAGCCTATACACAACAAGAACCAAAGGAATTAAAATCCCAACAGAAAACCCCAGAATCTGAGACACAAATAAGAAGACAAACACATACCTGAACTTGAATTAAGAGTCATGTACACAGATCTGATCTTGTGCATCAATTCAAGGCACCCCAATTGGGAAAGACTCAGACTTTGAATGAGACCAGATATAAAGAACGAAACTTTGGAGGAAATTAAAAAGAGGGGTAGCAGGAAATGTTTGAAGGAAGCGAGGGTGAGAAAAAGAGATTTCTGGGGTTTTGACTTTTCAACAAGTGGTGCAAGTTTCCACTGGAAAACGCGGAGGTTTGAAGTTTGAAGAGACTGACTGAGATCATGAATCTGATTGAGTGTGTTTTATAAGTTATGTTGACTCCAAAATTGAAATAAAAATTACTATATTAGTGTGTGAGTTATCTGAGTGATCAGTGATGGTAGAATTGGTGGGCGTAGCGTAGGGGTCATCACCAAAAGGAATAAACGAAAGTGAAGAAAGGTGAAGAAAGGTACCACAGAGGGAAGAATTGGACGCAAATCCCGGTCACAAACACGTATCAATTTGTCTCCATCTGAATATTCAAAAAGCCACTTCAAAGGGATATGCAGTTGCTGTTCTAGGTGTAACCCTGTCCTATTCTATCTATGTTGCTTTTTCTGTTGGTGCATAATATAATATATTCTATTCGATTAGATGTTGCTTTTCCGCTCTCTTTTTTCAGGCTTTCAATATGTTTTTTTATAGGTTTAATAAATATGATATTAATGAGTGAATTTTTGTTATGATTTTTTTATTTTTTAAAATTACATAATTTTAATTCTAGTCATTAGTTAAGTTTTGATTTTGGGTGAGTTTGTTTAAGGGATGAAATCATTTTCCCAGGAATATCATTCTCGTGAATCCTATTACCAGAAATGTTATTTTCAGGTAAAATTTATATGTATGTTTGGTATATATTTCATATTCGGAATATTTTTTAAAATCATTTACTTTAAAAATTAAAAATAGAAAAAATATTGTAGGATGGTGTGGAAGTGAGAAAAATAACTTCCATTCCCATGAGAATATAAGATTCCCACCCCTCACCATGAGAATAAAAAGTGGACAAATCATGGCTAAAATATATTCCCGGGAATCAATAATATCTCACAAAGTTTTTCTAAAACTTGAATCAATCATGGGAATATCATTTTTCCAACCTTACTTTCCCGCGAATAATTTTACATACCTTAAAACAAACTCACCCGTGATAACATAATAATATTTCCAATAATTTTTTTGGGTTTCAAAATTTGCCTGACATTTCCTATATATTTTATAATTTTAAAAAAAATTATAAATTTTTCTAAAGCAAAGCAAAAAATTTTATAACAACACTTTTCATAAAAAAAATTGGTGGTTTTTTTTAGTTTATTGTGAATAATTTTCCTAGAGAAAATTTTATGAAAAAATTTAAGTGAATTTTTATCAACTTTAAATGTGATTTAACGAAGTATAATCAATAGTAAAGACTAAAAAGCATGAGATTTTAAAAAATAGAAGACCAATATTAATGAAAGTAAATAAAAAAGGGTCTAAAACCAAATTTCAGTATATTTTTAAAGATAAAAACATATTTAATCATGTTTTTTATTTGATAAAATAAATAATTAAAATTATCATAAATGGAAAGTGTCAATCACATGATTATAATAAATATATTCAATTAAAAAAAATAGATTTACAAACTTTTATTTTTGAAGAAAAAGATAAAATGTGTGTTTTGACCCCTCTAACATTAAGTAAATTTGATTTTGATCTTTATACTTTAAAATTGATGTATATAGTCACTCTTTTTTTTTCCTAAAATCACGCCAAAGTAATACTTATCTCGTGTCTATTTGTATTATGGGTTGGAGTACCCCTCCAACTCCCTTTAATTAATCTATTTTGCTTAGCAAAAAAAAAAATATCCAGTGTATTTTTAATTTTCAATATTTCTTATTAGAGGTGCTTTTAGTCCCTAACAATAAGGACTAATTTGGGGTATTTTTAAAAAACATAGACTCAAAATGTCAATTTTAAATTATGAGAACGAGACCCAAATTAGCTTAATTTTATAGGGATTAAAAAAAATTTATTTCACCTAACAAAATAAAAAGTTGTTTTGATTAATATAAAATTATTTTAAGAGTCAAATGCGCTTAAGCTCCCTATTTTTATAAAAAAATTACTTGTTTAGTTGCAATATTTTCCACCCTAATTTCCTAAGTTAAGCAATTATCCCCTAATTTAACATATTATGTTGTAACTTTCTCCTCAGATTTAACTTATATATTGAAAATACAGCATGCATGTCAAAATTATGTAATATAAATGAAAGTGTACTGGTTATAGAATGGATTTGTTAATCACATGTGTGTTTCTTATCCTGAATCGGTCTAGGTACATGTTGGTCAAATAATCCATTCAAAGTTTGATTGTTGTAATTTTTTCTTCTTTTTGTTCTATGATAAAATGTTTTTTTTTAATTAAAAATTTAGGGTGAGGGAATAGTGACACAGTCCAAGAGAGCACTTACAAATGTACTTACTTCTATGATAAAATGTTGAAAGTAAAGTTAGTTCAAATTTTAAACCACAGCACCAAAACTGCAACAGGTGCAGTATTTTAATTTAATGTTAGAGCAGTTTTTCTTTTTATTTTTGTAATAACTTTTTTTTGTTATCTTTAACAACTAAATTAAATTTTACAAGAAGTTGTGTTAACTGTTAACACATGAAGATATTTACTTAATTTAATAAATTGGGAAAACTGCAACTAAACATATAAATTAAGGGGTTAAATACATTTGACTGTTATTTTAATGATAACTTGTGTCAGAATTTATAAATTCCTGTTACCCGTAAATTGCATTTGTCTTTTGGTTGATTAATTACGTTTTCAAAACGTTAACAAAGGAGGTATAATTTTCTACATAGAAATAACAAAATGGGTTGGTTCGGTGGGCCAACCCGCCAAAAATTGTGGGGAGGGGAGTTGCTTTTAACACTTCCATTTTTTCTATTTGCACCCCTTATATGTTTGTAACTTTTAAAATTCCCATCCTACCCCACCTCCTCATCCCCCTCCACCACCACCACTACCATCTCCACCTCCACCCCCAACCCACCTCCACCTCCCAACACCCCCCATTAATTTTTTTTTCTTTTAAAAAACACTTCTGGAAATTAATTTTTGGAAATTTTCGGAAACCAAACCATAAAAATAGCTTCCGGATGTATATTTTTGGAAATTTCTGGAAAATGGCTTCCAGAAGTATATTTTTGGAAATTTCCGGAAATGTAACTTTTTTTTTTTTACATATTTTAGTTTTAGAGACAGAACAGAATCCGTCGCTAAATTCAGCCTCTAAATTAGAAACGGAAATTTTCCATGTTTGTGTGGGAGGAAAATTCCATCTCTAAATCAGAGACGAAATTTTCCTTCTGCATAAACATGGAAAAATTCCATCTCTGAATTTAGAGACGGAATTTAGCAACGGATTCTGTTCCATCTCTAAAACTGAAAATATGTAATATATATCCGGAAATTTCCGGAAACATACTTTCGGAAGCCATTTTTCCAGAAATATGCATCCGGAAACCATTTTTATGGTTTAGTTTCTGAAAATTTCCTGAAATTAATTTCCGGAAGTATCTTTTTCCAAAGTATTTTTTAAAGAGAAAAAAATTATTGGGGGGGGGGGGGGGTATTGGGAGGTGGAGGTGGGTTGAGGGGTGGAGGTGGAGATGGTGGAGGTGGGGTAGGGACGGGTAAGGTGGGAATTACAAAAGTTACAAACATTATGGGGGTGTGAATAGCAAAAGAGTGTGTTAAAAGCAACTCCATGTGGGGAGATTAGGTTCATCCAGCCCACCAACCCACCTAACCCGTCTAGCCCAACTTGCCAACCCAGCTGGCCAACGAGTGGATTGGGGTGGGTTGGCCGACCAATTTTAAACTCTTTAAAAGCATTTGTTATTTACTTTCATTTAGTATTTAATTATAATTATTTCATAAAAATTAAAGGAAAATATTATGTAAAGTCAAAAAAATATAAATTTTTTTAATTTTATTGTAATTCAATTTTATTATGTATTTTTTTTATTTTTTGGGCTGGTCATATATGTTGGTCCACTTTATTTGGTGGGTAGACCTGTCCCGCCCCATTTTTTTGCGAGTCGAGACGAGCCGACCCGTCTTGTCATCCCTATTTCTACATACACATAAGGAGGAGAAAAATGAAATTGGTGAATAAGGAATTAAAATTTTAATAATAATAATAATTAGCTCGTCTGCTTTCACATTGATTACCGATAATGCGTTATAATTAATATTTTAAAAATTGGATCGGTAATTGAACCGTCGTCGAACCGCTATTAATTAAATATATATTTTAAATATTATATAACATTTTAATTAATAAAATAGCATAAAAATATAAGAAATTAAAATATATCAAGTTGTAAATTCGTTTAAATAACTTTATTATAATGTTTATAAAAAAATTAATAATAATTGATAAAATAATAAATATCTATGCATAATTCTCAAACATATATCTTTATTTATCTTAAAAGTATTTTAAATTAAATAAAAAAAATTTAATTCAACCGGTTTTAGACACCAATTCTTTTACTGGTTTTTGGCCAGATTGGCCGGTTCTTGATCTGTTTTTTACATGACTGATTTTCCGACCCAATCGGCCGATCTGATTTTTACCACCATTATTTACTATATTAATTAATTTTTGTACAAAAATATCATTATTTAGTCAATAATTTTTTATAGTCAACAAATGATAAACGTAAAAAAACTTAATGACATTAACTCCTTCTCTTTCAGGAAAGATTAGCCGCACAGAGTCATCTTTCTCCTTTTTTTTTTTACTTCTTTATATGAAATGCATGGGGTGAAAACTGAAAAGAGTTAGATTAAAAGATGATACTAATTGATGTCAATCAGTGAGGAATGAATTTAAATAATTGAAAATTTAGATTTAAAAATTTAAACCCCAAGAAGTTATTAATTGAGTGGAAAAATATTAATAAATTAGATGGAAAGAAAAGCATTATTTAAGAGCCAAATTGACATAATAATTTTGGAATACCAAATTAATATTATGAAAATATTTTTTCGGTCAAAATACCTTTCTTAGAATTTTTGAATAATTAATTTCATTTTCAAAATGTTAACGCAAAAGGTATAATTTTCTACATACATATATTATGAAAATATTTATCGGTCAAAATGAGAATTTACCTTTCTTAGAATTTTTGGATAATTAATTTCATTTTCAAAATGTTAAGCAAAAGGTATAATTTTCTACATACATAGAATGAGGAGAAAATTAAAATTGGTAATTATGAAATTAAAAATTTAATAATAAGTATTCCCTTCATTTCAGTTTATGTATGGTTTTAGTAGGAAAAAAAATTCATTTTAAATGATTTTTTTATTTTTAATTTAACATTGATCTACTTTTTCCACTTTTATCACAAATGTTGTTTTATGCAAAAAAAAAAAAAAAGAATTATGAGAATTGTGCCTTCACATTTGAAAGTATTATTAGTCAATTATAAATTCAATGTTCTTGAAAATAGTGATAAACATAATTTGATAAAATTATTATATCTATTAATTTATTTATTGTTTTTCTTAATTTATGTAGAAAATTTAAATAATAAATAATTTATGTAACTTCTGCATCACATGTGCATGCATAACCTATATATATATTCAAGTACTTTGGTGGATTGATTGCATTTTCAAAAATTTGACACTAAAGGTATAATTTTCTACATACATATAATGAGGAGAAAAGGAAAATTGGGGGAATGAGGAATTAAATTAAAAATTTAGTAATAGTTATTAGCTCTCTTATTTTCACTAACATTAACTTAAATTCACATTTATATGGTGATTTCAGGGTAAATTAAATATATTTCTACATTATAAAGTTTCAATTATTGAATGACGCCAATTTAGTTCTATTAATAAAAAGTAACTATTTGATTGATTACTTTGATATTAAGAAAAGTTTTATTTAAAAACCAAATTGATATAATACTTTTTCTAATACCAAATTAATATTATGAAAACTATTTATTGGTCAAAATGGGAATTTACTTTTACTTGTTTTTTTTACTTTTACTAAGTAATTAACTCGTGCACGGTATTGTTATACATATTTTTTTTATTTAAGAAAAATATTATTTTATTCAACACATTTTTGTTATACATATTAAAAAACATTTTTTACATGAGATTATTCTCTATTGACTTAAATATGTTTTTAGTTCCTATAAATATAGGTCATTTTATTTTTAGTCCATGTAAAAAAATTGGTTTTTCATCCCTAAAAAATTTTCCGTTAACCAAAAAGTAAAATGGAACATGCATGATTAGGTAATATTCAAAAGTAACATTATTCCCTAAAGTAATGTTGTCTTTTACCACCTAAAATTTTAACTCCTAATTTCCTTAACCCTAGTCGAATTTTCGCATCCCCTTCCTCTCCATTTTTCTCTCTTTCCCTTTGATCATGATCCAAAATTTCCAAAAAACAAAAACACACAAATTTATGTGTCAAAAGGAGAGCTTTGAATAAGGGTCAAGTTGGGAACTTGAAGAGGAAGCCTTACTTACCATTTTTGCACCTTAAAACTCTAATAAGATTGATGACTAGAGCGAGATTAAACCTTGGCCCTCTAACCTTATTTTTCTTCTTTTAAAATTTTTTAAGTATGTGAATGTGTGTGTACGTGCGGGTGCAAATTTGATTTTGGCTTGATGGATGGGAAGATGTGTGTTTTAGTTTTTAATGATGGTGTTGATGTGTTGTTTGAGTTGTTATAAGGCTAAATTAAATGTATCACTATTTTAATTAAATTGATGTTATTGAATTTCATGAAATTAGGATTCTTGAAATTACATGAAAAAGTGTTGACATTTTTTTTTATAAAAATGAATGCTTGAATTAAAAATGGATGTGATTTTCTTGTTGTTGGGTTTTATGAAAATGTATATATGAATTTCATAACTTTTTAAAAATTATTGGAATTTTGATGAAATTCATGATGTGTTCTTCATATTCTTCATGATGTTCATATGAGTTTCTTGAAAAGATTTGTATTTGATTCAAAGTATTGGAGAATTCATGAATGTTATTTATATATAGGCTTAATAAAGGCTCATGGTAAAAGTTGATGGTTAAAAAGTTAAAATTATAAAGTAAAATTCGTATAACTTTATTAACTTAGGTAAAACTCTTCATGTAAAAAAAAAATAAAACTTAGGTAAAATTCTTATTTTTACTAAGTTACCATAATGAAAAAATTGTAAAAATAGTTCATAAAGATTGTATAATACTTGGGTCACTTTTGGAACTTCACACATAAAAATATCATTTTTACACCATAAATAAAGATGAAATAAAAACATATTTACTTCGAAGACTTATTGAACCTAGTTTAACAATTGCCCGCTAAAACCTTAATCTAAACCCATAATAATATCCACCCTAGCACGTTGGATCCAAAGAAGCTCCTCTTCAAGGACAAAGTTATAATTCTAATTAGAAGGGTGTGAAGCCCCGCATCACTTCTCATGTTAATTCTGCGATTTATACCCTCCATTATTGCCGATAAACACCTCTTTTTAATGAAAATATTACCAAACTCATTTCTATTCCACTCATTAGCTTCCCTGTAAAAAACATGAATTGCATTTAGCCACTGAGGATCATTCTTCCAGCAGTCTTTAACCAACTAATTAAAAGAGTCATGAAGCAGCCAGCCAACTAGCTAGAAGCCGAAAAGGTTATATCGGAATGAATGAATTTATTATTAACTAAAAAAAACTAGTATGCTCTAAAAAAAAACCTTATTGTTAAAGGGGTTCCAAGGTTTCATCATTTCTTTCGTCTGGTTCATGACATCTAGCAACGGGTTCAAGCTTTCCATTAGAATTAATGTTGCTCTTTGTCATATTTGCTAATAGGAGCGCTGACTACTTAGCTCATTTAGGCCATTATGGGCCCTTTGGTTGTCACATGTTGGTGATCACCTCCCCTTTTAATTCTTAGTTTTTCTTTATTCAATATAAAAAATAAAATCAATTCATTTACTAGTTGGCAGTAAACACTAAATAGGGTGTGCAGATGGTACGTGGGATAATAAAATAACATATTAAATATATATTTATTTTATTTTATTTTGACTAAACTAGCACATTCACTCCCAACTTTTGGGGACATATAATTTTGTCCTTGACTTTTTAAAATAGTACTTTAGTCCCTAACTTTATTAAAAACATGTACTTTAATTTCTAAAGTGCATGTTTTTTAATAAAGTGAAAGATTAAAATACATGTTTTTAATAAAGTAAGAACTAAAATGTATATTTTTAATTAAATCAGAGATTAAAGTGCTAATTTTAAAAAAGTCATGAAAAAAGATGTATGGACCAATGTGATAGTTTATTAACTTTTTATTTTACTTCTACGGATAGGATGGATAATGTTGCAGATCACACATTGGTACTCTTGTGTTTTGTTGAAGAATATATATATGTGCATGAAGACAAAAGAAGTGTCCTCAAAATCAAATGACTGCCTCTACAGGTGCAGCACGTGTTCCCCTCATTTATTTTTGGCAATTGTCATGAACCATGAAAGAGAAATAATATCAGAGCCTGTTTCAGCATCGTACATCAATTATTGTCGTTGTAGATATGGATATGATGCTCCAAAGACTCAGGATCCTCTTCATAACGTGGCACACTGGCTCTTCTGTATTTGGATATGCTTGTTTGGCTTGTTTTCAGTATAAAACATATGAGAATGAGATCAATCAAGATATCGATGTTTTCAAAATATATATATATATTTTAAAATTACGATGAATTAGTTATATTCATTTTTTATACGGAGCATATATTTAAAACTTTTTACTGATAATATTATTTTTGTTCATTATTTGTAGAATTGTCGGTTATTACTTATTACAATACCAAAGTTTCACATTGTTCCAAAACTTGGAAAATTTTATTTGAGATAATTAATGAAAACCACACGCACAAGATTAGATCCATTGTATTTCAACAAGCATGCGGGATGTGATGCCGGTAAAATATATATTTTTTTTTTAATCACAGGTATCTTTCATGGGAGACAATTCTCTGATCGAGCCGAAAAATAAATAATATATATTTTTAAAAGAATTTAATAATTATACATTTTGGGTAAAAAAATTTACACATACATTATTCAATAATATGTTGTTACATCATTTAATATGAGCTTATTGATACATGATGTGTTATATTTATTAAATGATATAGTAACACTTTATTAAATGTCAGTATAATTTTTTTTTACACTGAAAATGTATAGTAATTGAATTCATTTTTAAATAAATAAAAGAGAATAAAATAATATTTTTTTATGGTAATGTTTCTTAGAATGTTAATCTGGAAATTTTTTTTAGTAAACTAGCACAACGGTCCCTGACTCTTGGGGGACCATACAGTTTCGTCCCTGACTTTTTCAAAATAGCACTTTAGTCCCTAACTTTATTAAAACATGCACTTTAGTCCCTAAAGTGCATTTTTTTAATAAAGAGAATGACTAAAGTGCATGTTTTTTTAATAAAATAAGGACTAAAGTGCATTTTTTTTAATAAAGTATGTGCTAAAGTGCTATTTTAAAAAAGTCAAGAACGAAACTGCATGGTCCCCTAAGAGTCAGGGACCGATGTGCTAGTTTACTCTACTCTTGTATATATAATATAATCTTGAGTGAAGGGAAGATGTAAGCAGAGACAAGGGGGGCAAGCATGGGCCTTGGCCCCCCTCCCCCACTCACTCTTTCAACATATATTATATATGTCCAAAAATTATATATATTATACATATAAATATATACATCCATACTATTAAATATAACATGTAATAAAAAAATAATAATTAAAATAAAAAATGTGATTCATTTAATTTTTATGATTTAACTTTTATTTACTATTTATTTTCAAAAATTGTTTAGCCCCTTTAAGTTTTTTAATAAAAAAAAATTATTTGATAAATTTTATAACATAAATGTGTATAACTTAGATAAAATATATGATACATATTTTTATTTAACATTTAGGATTTTAAAATGTTAACGAGTGTCTTTAGGGTACTGATTAAGCATTCATATACAAACAATCTTTATTGAGATGTGAAACATTTAATGTTATAATGCAATATCTTAGATTTTGGACCTGGGCCTAACTCAACCCAAAAGCTAGCTTATAAGATGAGGATTGTTCAAGGCTTATATACTTTAACTTGGCCTTATCTCTAGGCAATGTGGGACTCTAACACACCCCCTCACGCCCACGGCTGGACATCTGGAGCGTGGACATCTTATACGGGTGGTGGCCCAATAACAACAGATCATCTAGGATAGGCTCTGAAACCATCTTAGATTTTGGACTTGGGCCTAACTCAACCCCAAAAGCTAGCTTATAGGATGAGAATTGCCCAAGACTTATATGTTATTTAATGGCCTTATCACTAGTCAATATGGGACTTTCTAATAACAATTTGGGGTTGAGTTAGGCCAAGATCCAAAATCTAAGACAATCAATATTGTAATTTATAATAAACAATCGGTTTTTCTAACCTGTGCAATGTTGCACAGAGTAATAAATCAAAAGTGGAAAGATTTTATTGGAAAATGTTACATTTCATATTACCAATGCATTGAATGTTGTGATAGTTGTACTTCTAATAAAAATTTTCTACTTTCGATTTATTAACCCATACAACATTGCACATGTTAGAAAAATCGATAAAAAAATTATATATATATTAATTTTTTAACTAATACTCTTAACAAACTTATTAGTAGAGCCCTTAGTAATTTTATATTCCGACCCCTTTAAGTGAATCAGGATCCGTCGTGAGTGTAAGTGTGCGCAGGAAGGAAAGCAAAGCAAAGAAATCTATCAAGGGGAAGGTTTGAAGGTAGAAAGGGGCGCATGTCTCCATGGATTTAGTTAGGTAACCTATATTATAGTATATGATGCCCTAACTCTAATTCAGACACACAAAATTTGGGACCAAACATGAGGTCCTTCTGTGGCCACGCATTCTATCTTCCAAGTTTTCAGTCACATCCCAAATCTCTTCTTCGCACAAATAATGAAATAATCACATATCCCACGCGCGTGGCCAAATTTGTTTTCTTGCTATAATTGCACAAATACAGTTGAAGGGGAAAAAAAATTGGAACGATAAAACATGTTTTTCGACATATTTTTAATATATTTTGAGTATTAAATAAATTTTATATAAATTTCACTAGATAATTAAACTCAGTCTTTTTTATTCAACTATATGGATCTTACTTAATTAATAATAAAATATATAGATATAATGTCTCTAAAATATAATACTATATTTGATTTTTTATAAGAAATGAAAAAGTAAATTTTTTATCATAAATATAAAAAACATACTACTACCTCTGTATTTATTTATCTATTAATTTGGACAAAAAAAACACACAAATTAATAAGTATAATTATATATTGTTCTTATTTCCATGAGAAAAATTGTTAAATTTTCTACTTTATCCTTTATCTATTTTACACTATCTCTCTTCATTTGTTTATCTTATTAAATGATTGGAGAGTGAGTGATACCACTACTACTTAGTGGATCACATTATTATTACATTAAGAAGAGCAAAATGTTATAATGGAAAAAAATGTAATTATTATTACATTGAATTTGTAAGTGCCCAATATATAAATAGAAATAAATTTTGTCTAAAAATATGACATATAAATCGGAATTGAGGTGGTATAATTTTTAGTTGTATTGTTTGCTAAATACCTTATGGAAAATTCTAATGAGTACTCTAAGAGCTCGAATTAAGGAATCGAAAATAAAAAAAAATTATTGGATCGTGCAACATTTAATGTTACACAAACAATCAATGTCATGGTTTTTAATAAAGGCTTCTATATAATGATTCCTTAACAAGTGTCCTTACACTGCGTTTGGTAGAGGTGAAACAATAGAGAAATAGAAAGGAAGGAGAGAAGTAGCATAGAAATATATAGTAAAAGTTCTCATGTTTGGAACATCAACGAAATAGTGGAGAAATAAAAAAGTGAGGTGGGACCCAAGATCGCACATTTCTGCTTTCCTTTGGTGAGAGATAACAAAGAAATTATGGCCTTTGTGAGGCTTCCTCCCTTGTGAACATTAAGTCCCTTCCATCGAACCAAAGAGAGGTCATCTTCTTTGTCGAAGCTTAAGATTCAGACCTGGTTGTCGGTTTTGCACTATGATGTCAACACTATGCTTTAATTCGGCGATGACGAAATATAGATTAGTGCATCGTTTAAGGACTCTAAGACATTCTCCAGTTTTAATGTCTTTCAACGGCTACAGATCTACTTCACCACAATTCGATTGCGACCTCCATCCATCCCAAAAATCAAATGGATATTTTCCTTCTCTAACTATATTCTTTGTCATGCAAATGGATGACAGACTAAGAACTAGCATGAAAAGAGGTCTATAGCCTGTTATGATAAGTTGTAATTGTTATTGTGTCAGTTTCTTTTTTCTTCCTGTTAGAATAAGGGGTTGAGTTAGTTTTGCAAGGGTGGGATTCTCTTTTACGTGTGTGATTTCCCTATATAGAAGAGAGAAATTATTCTATATATATATATATATATGAGAGGAGAATATTTCAATCTCATTGTTTTTTCTTTTCTAAAGAGGACCCTCCCCTCGAAGAGAGGCTTGATCATTCTGATTCTATCATTTACTTAACTTTATGTTTTTTATGCTGTCATTTTTATGCTTCCATTAAGAGACACAAAAACCATGGTAGGTAGACTCCTTCAACAGATGACCCATTAACCAAGCTTCTTCAGATTTCAATAAGACTTGCTTTCAATCTCCACAAAACTTTCTACTCTAGAAGCAAAAATAATGGATGCTCATATAGGTTCTTCATTTGATTCGAGAATTGGCAGTGGTTCACCTAGAGCTGTTTCGACTTTGATACCAATCTCATTGAGGCTAGACGTTTCTCATTTCGATGGCACGAATCCCTTAGGGTGGATTTTCAAGATCACTGATAAACATAACTTTTATAAATTAATTATCCCCCATATTTAACCTCTTAAGATTTCTTATATGCTTAACTAAATAGTTGTGATCATATTTTATGAGTTTAGGATCTTTTCGAGCTTGATTGAGTTATTATGCTAAATTTTGAATTTTATTCCGTTAAGACCTTTCTCTCTTGTGCAAGACATATCTGGAGCTATAATTATCCAAACAAGTCATATTTTATGTCCATAGAAAGCTAAGAAAAAGATATACAATTTTGTGTCTCGTATCTTCAAGACCTAAATCAATCATATTCAAGATGAAAAATGCGCTAAAGTTGTAATCATGATTATGTTCGCACAACCATGACCTTTGTATATTCATTGAATCACAACATGGGCTATAGAAGTCAATTTGGGCCGAAACCAAATCCAATTGAAAGTTAACATCCATATCTTCAAATCATTCCGAGAACCATGAAATACCTACCTATTTGCATAGTAAACAACATGGTGCAAGAAGAGTACAAAGAATACAAGGAGATAAAGTGATAAGAGTGGTTGGATAATTATGAACGGTTCATGCATAATTTTGTATTATTGTGAATAACTGTTGAGTAAATTCACATGGGACGATGAAATATCTTCAGAAGAGATAAGATGAGTGTAACATCCCAATTTTAAACCATTTTTATGAATTAAATGAGGAATAGAAAAAGATTTTATAAAAGGAACTATGAAAGGAGAAGAGGAATTTGAGTTAGAACCAAAGAGGGATAAAAATCAGGAAATTGGAACCTGATACTCTCGCTCAGGCTCGCTTGGGCGTGCTTGACCAAGGATATCAACAAAAGGGGGGGTTTTCATTATGGTTTTCTCGCTCAGGCTCGCTCGAGCGAGGACTGAGCGAGAAAACATAATGAAATTTGGGAGCTTCTGTGTGAAATTCAGCTCAGGCTCGCTCAGAGCGAACTCGAGCGAGAGAACCAAGTCAGAATAGGGGTTTTTGTGTGAAATTTCATTCGGGCTCGCTCAAGTGCGCGTTGAGGGAGAACGCGCAAGCAGAAATTCTGAGGCTCTCGCTCAAGCTCGCTTGAGCGCGCCTGAGCGAGAATTCGTGAACAACATTGTTGTTTCACTTAGGGTTTTCATTAGGGATGGCAATTTTGTACTGCAAGTGGGGATATCCGCGGGGACTGCCCCATATGGGGCCCCGAGAATGGGGAATTTTCCCCCGTGAGGATGGGGACGGGGATCATGCTCCCCGCCCCACCACATATATATAAATTTTTTTATTTATATGATATATATAATATACTATAATATAATATATATAACTTCTATTTTATATTATCCTAATTTTAAATTTAAAAATTAAATTTCTAATTATTTTATATTATTTTTACTAATTTTATCATTTATGTTATATTTTTTATTTATTTTTATAATTATGGGGTCCCCGTGGGGACCCGTGGGTATGTGGGGAATGGGGATGGGGGAGAAAATTACCCCGAGGTGGGGATCGGGGACAAAATGGGGAGGTGGGAGCGGGGAGGTATCCCCCGCCCCGCCCCGCACGGGTGCCATCCCTAGTTTTCATTCATTAATTGTTTTCCCCTTCTTTTAGAGGGGGAGAGAGAGGGTTAGAAAGAGAGAAGGTAGAAAGAGAGAAGGAAGAATAAGGAGTTACTTGAAGGTCTCCATCTCATCCAAGGAGCTTGAAGATCACCATCCTCCCCCTCCATCTTTCCTCTTGTTGCTTCACTTGAAGTGAGTGTGGGTCACCCACTCACTCCCATTTTGTATGAAATACCATGAATGCTCTCTATTCTTACTTCCCTTGCTTACATTGTTTATTTATGATTAATTAAAGATGATTCTATAGTTGTGGTTGGATTGGTTGGTGATTTTGCCCCTGTGGCTCAAACCCTAGGTTAGAAAATTGGGAATTTTGATGAAATGTTTGCTTGTTGATGATGGGAACTTGGAAAAGTATGTAATCATGTAAACATTCATGTTCATGAACCTATGGTTATCTCTCATGCTATTAATCCATTCATGTTCAAGAGGAAGATGGCTTGGGTCTTTAGACCTCATGCTAAATATAAGGAATTTGGGTCTTCGGACCTCATGTTTAAGAGGAAAGTAATGTATAAGTTTGAATCTATCATAGTTAAGGGGTAAGGTCTCAGTGGCCTTTAGGGATGATGGTCCCTATTAGCCTGAGCTCAGTCTAGCCCTCAGAGATAAGCGAAAAGACCCCTTGGGTGTTGGGTTAAACACTTCATGTTTATCATGCATTGATGTAGTGAATATTAGTTATACTTGATGTTCTCATTGATTCCATATGGCTTATTGCATCTCATCTGCTTGTCCTTCCCATACTGCATGCTTATTCACACTCACTAGGACTCTAGTCTCATTATACATTGTGGTTCATTTTTAGATATGCAGGGTTCCAGACCGGATGCTTGACTGGATCAAGGGAATCATTTTGGGGCCTATTGTGCCCATTTTTACTATTTTGGACCTTACTTGTATAGGCTTGATTGTATTGTTTGGAGATTGGATATTTTGGTACATGTGGAGCCCTAGAGGCCTATTCTATTATGTCAGGACGCATGTGTGATTGTATCTCATTAAGCCTATAGATTTATGTTTTATTTTAATTTGAGCCCATGTTGGCCAATGAATGGATTTATTACGTGGATGAATTTATATTGAGCTTGAGTAACTGTTGAATTACCTAAGTTGTTAATATGTGTTTGTATGCCGATGCTTATAATGCACAAATTAATTTCTCAGATTCGGTAATAATGCTCCCAATATGCATTATTTTCAAATTAAAAAATTAGGACGTTACAATAAACACCTTTTCATTCCCTGTAAATAGTGTAAATAGTGGCAATTATAGGGGTAAAGTGCATCTTGAATTTGAAGTGTTGTAGTTTCATGTATTTCTTTCTTCCCTGCTTCTTTGTTGTCGAGTCTTCTTGGAAAGCTAAATCTTTCTATATAAAATCTTGGATTAATTCATACTTACTTTCACTTTGATTATGAGGTTTTGAGCTTCATTTTCTTACATTTTGATTAGCTTCATTTGCTTTATCTTTTTTTTTCGATTTTTTATTTCATCAATCAAAGTTTGATTGATTAATTTGAACCCTAAACCTTAAATGTCTGATTAATGCTACTCATTATTCACATCTAGATATAAAGATGGTACTTGGACAATTTGAATTTATAACACGTATTTTATTTGTCATGACAATAAAGTTAAGTCAACGAGGGTTTTAAACCGTTATTAATATTAAATAACTAGCAAGTATTATATATATATATATATAATATAAACCTTAAATTTAAAATGTTTTTAAAAGATTAATATAGTTAGTAAAAAGCATATTTTAATATTAATACCAACGGGGATTGGTTCAAGTGGTACATGCTTGTTTCCCCTTAAGTAAGGTCTACAGGATACCTGTAGCTAAACCAAAAAAATATTTTAATATTAATAAAAAATCAATTGAAATATAAAAATATAGACATTTAAAACTTATAATTTTAAAATTATTATTTTTAAAATGTGTTTAAGCAATAAAAAATTATTTTAATGATAACTTGTAAATATATATTTGACGTTTAATGTTGATTGAAAATTTTAAATATATAGAGTAAACCCATAAATTGGTGTCTGACATTTTTCACTATCCATCAATTTAGTTAAACGTCACATTTTTCATTAACGAAGAGCTAAGTTGTTATGTAAAGTAAACATTAAATGTGTTTTAATATAATAAATATTTTTTTATTAAATATTTTATATTTTAATTTTCTTTGTAATAAATCATTAGCAGTAATTACTTTTATTAAATATTCCTTTTAATATAATAAATCCTTAGGACTGAGAATACAAATATTTAAAATGGAAACTTTTTATTAAAAATAGTATTTATTATATAAAAATATAAACATGTAATAAATATTTTTTTATAAAAACTTTTTGTTTCTTACCTTAGAGTTAATGTTACCAAAACCAATATTTTTATAATAGACATCCATCTATTTAATATTTAAAGAATGATATGAAATTTTCACATTACCTTATTATATAATATTTCATATGAAAAATATATTCTCAAGAATATATATCCTTCACGGCAGACAATTTTGCTCGAGCCGAGATGAGGCTAGCTTCCCCAACAGGTTTTTACTTTTTTTACATACATTCGAGACCTTACTTAAGAGAAATATTTTTTTATTTAAAAGTTAATTTTAAATGCTTTTTCTTATATTATAAATATTTGTTTACTGAATACTTTCTACTTTTAATTTATTAAGAAATTATTAGCATTATTAGTTATAGGAAAATATAATTAAGAATTATAATAATTTTAATTAATTATATTTATAAAGTTAATAGATGCTATTAAGTGTGAGAAAATATAATTAATTTTAACATAACTTTTAAACCCGAATGAAATACTCCATTTTTATTCCATTGATAATTTCTTATTTTATAAAAAGAATAATAAATATATTTTTAATGAAAATTTTCCATTATCAATACTCTTATCTCTAACCATATGAGATAATCTTATTAAATTTGTTTTAAAAAATATAACCAACATAAAATTACATAAAATCAAAGCCCAAGCAAAAGGGTTAGAAGGAGGGGGAAGGGCGATTGGGAGGTGAAGGGGGATGAGGAGGAGGAAGAAAAAAATGTGGTACCAACGGGTTGGCCTGTACCGACTTCAGTAGCAACCCATTTTTTAATGGGCTAGCACGAGATGGACTAAATAGCTTATTGGGTTGGGAGTCACCAACCCAACTCGTCAAAAGTCATGTGTTAGGACGGGATGGCCCAACGAGCCAAATTCGTTTTGCCACCCCTAAGGTGAATTAACGACAAGGATGAATTAAAACAATTACATTTATAGGAATGTAAAAGAAAAAAAGTAATTTGCAAGGACTAAAAGCAAAAACCAATACATTTAAATAATTTATGTTGGAACTTAATACATGACATGGTATTATGACATAGTATAACCCATGTATTTGATCCCATCTAATGGGAAAAGACTTTGTTGTTGTAACAACAACCACAATGAAGACTTTTCCCATTAATTAGGTAGGTTTTTATATAGATCAGATTACACTGCAATGCCCTATCATGAATTAAATTCAAAGACAAATAATGTAATTCTAAGTCTTTCTTAATGGTTCGACCTATAATTTGCTTTGACTTGCGTCCACTTCTAACTATTGATCTATCCTCCATCTAGTCAACCTTTTGTATAAGTGCATCTATATAGGTCCTATTCAAACATACCCAAGTTATCTCATATGAGACTCTACCATTTTTTCTACAGCGGGAGCTACCATAATTTTCTCTCTAATAATTTCACTTATAATCCTATTTTTTCTTGTGCAATCACTCATTCATTTTAAATCCTTATTTCTATAACAATGAGCTTGCTTTCTTGTTGGTTCTTTACCATCCAATATTCATTCCCACACAACATTGTAGGTCTTATAATTATGTGGAAAATTTTTCCTTTAAGCTTTATCAAGTACACTTTTTTTTTTCGCAAATCATACATTCATACTTAAAGGATTCATCAATTTTATCCATCTTACTTGTACCCTATGATTGACCACCCTATATTTCCCTAACACTTTATATGTTGACTCAATATACATAAAATATGAGAGTTGTAAATTTATATATTCTCCAATTATTTTCTAGATTCAAAGTACTTAAATATATATTAACATGTTTTGTATAAGTACAACAACCAAACATTTTCCTCACTACATGGGGCTAGCTACATCACTTAAACGACGCCATAAATTCATGTTATGAATTAAGTGTTAAGATAGAACATTTACCTCTAAATCTCTCTTAATGGTTTGACCTCCTCTACCTCTAACTATTGGACTATGCTCCATCTGTTCAACATTCTTTAATGGTGTTTTAACATGTCCTTTATTTATGCGCGCGCAAGCGCGCGCGCACACACAGTGTGTGTCCAAATCATCTAAGACTAGACTCTATCAATTTTTTCTACAATGAGAAATACCCAACTTTCACTCTATACAAAGATTATTTTCAATCCTATCTTGTCCTATACGTGTAAGCACTCATCCACCGTAACATTACTTATCTCTACAACGTTAAACTTACTTTCTTACTAGCTTTTTACCGCCCAACATTTAGTTTCCTACAACATTTGTAGGTTTTATGATTAGGGTAAAAAAATTCCTTTAAGCTTGAATAGTGCTTTTCTATCACATATCACACTCGAAGTATTCATCCATCTCATCCACCGTGTTGAATCATATTATTAACATTTCATTTTCATTTGTATGATAGATCCAATGTACTTAAAATGTGCGATTTGAGGTTTTGTATATTCTATGATTTTCACCTCTTAATTATAATTTGTGCATCTCTTACTAAAATTATACTCCATCCGATTCTTTTTATAAGACACACTTAATTGAATTACAAATACCAATAAAAGTTGTTGAAGTTAGTTAATTTTATTGGAGTTTCAAAAAATAGTTTAACTTTCGAGTTTTACCCTTATTTAATATCATTAACTAACTCCATTATCATTTGATAGTTGGAAAGACATTGAGTTTAATAAGGGTGAATAAGGAAAATGGTAATAAATGTTGCCTTGAAATTGTAAAGTGCTTTATAAAAAGGACCACAAAAACTTGTAAGAAGTGCCTTATAGAAAGGACTGGATTGAGTATTTCATATACTTTATTTCACTTCTATTTAATAAGATGGATGTAACATCCCAAAATTAGGGGCCTAGAAACTGTAATGACAACCTTAGGCTGGGAATCCGGCCGAGGGAGGAAGGTTAGAGATGGAGGAGAAGAACTAAGTCAGGAGAAGGTTTTAGGGAAAGGAACTAGGGATGAGTGGGAGAGAATTGAGTTATGATCAAAGAAAGGTTAAAATTAAAACTTTGAGTCTCAAGATTCTCGCTCAAGCGAGAATGGGCTCGCTTGAGCAAGTATAGCAGCAAAATGGTATAATTTGGTTTCTACAGAATTTGCTTGGGCGAGAATGGTCTCGTCCAAGCTAGAAACAAGGGAATTTTTAGTGCTCTTTGGAACTTTTTAGCTTGGGCAAGAAGGGGCTCGCCTAAGCGAGAGCGCGAAATCAGGATTTTTCTAGTATTCTCGCCCAAGCGAGAAGCCTGAGCGAGACCACGTGTACCAGTCTTTAAAACACATATTAGGACTCAGTTTCCTCATTCTTCCTTCTTCCTTTTTCGTCTAAAAAGAAAGAGGGTTTCTAGTGAGAGGAAGTGACCTTGGAGCTAGAAGAAAGAAGAGAGAGCCAAGGATCTCCACCCCTAACCTTCCCCAACTTCTTTCCTCTTCCCTTTGGGCTCCCTTGAGGTGAGTAGAGCCCACACACTCCACATTCCCCTTGTGTGAAATCCTCTTATGTGCCCTAACCTGTATCTCCCTTTCTATTTGCTTGTGTCTGTGTTAATTCTAGGAGTGTTATTGTGGATGGTTGTATTTTTAGGGATTGCTCTAGATTAGGCCCCATTTGGGGAAGGAACCATAGGTTAGGGGATATGATATAATGATTTAGGCTCATGTTACGGTTAAGAGATTTTACTTCTATGGCATGTATGTGATTCAAGTGGGATTGTTCTTTATTTAGATTTCATTGTATGATTAACAACTTAGATTATGATTCATTGTTCAAGTGGCTCATGTTCATGTTCATGTTCATGTTCATTGTCAAGTAAACATGTTTTCATGAATCACGTTCAACTTAAAAGAAAAACTACTCATGTATTCAAGTTATCAAGTGATCAAGATCATGTCCATGTGGACTCAAGGCCAAGTCCCAAAAGGTCTTGGATTCGGTCACGGAAGGTTCTCTTTGGAGAATAATCCACCTTACGGGGGTGGAAAAGCTCAAGTGGTCAATACCCCAATCCAGGAAAGTGCCAAGAGTTCAGGGTCGTAGTCGGGGTTGGATTATTAATCACAGTGACGCCTTTTAAGACCATCATGTTCAAGTAATCAAGATCAGGTTCATGTGGACTCAAGGCCAAGTCCCAAAAGGTCTTGGGTTCAGTCACGGAAGGTTCTCTTTGGAGAATAATCCACCTTAGGGGGGTGGAAAAGCTCAAGTGGTCAATACTCCAATCCCAGCATGGGCCAAGAGGTAATGGTCGTAGTCGGGGTTGAAGTATTAACCACAATGACGCCTTTTAGGACCATCATGTTAATTGTTTTAAAACGTGGCTTCAGCCTTCAGGTAATGGCAGCGACTTTATGTCCCCAAGGGAGATATCCCTTGTAGTCTGATCTCAGGTCTAGCTTCATGTCAAGTGATAAGACCCCTGCTGCTGGGTTAGCAGTTCATGTTAAACTTTATTTCAAGCTGTCATGGTCATTGGAGTCCAACATTGCATCATGTCATGAATGCATCATGTCAGCCTACATGCTTGATCATCATTGATTATCATATCTAAATTGTTATCACATGTCGTCCTTACTATGCTATGCCTCATTTGTTATATGTTGTACATGTATGCATTGCTTTGCTCACTGAGGCGTTAGTCTCACCCCGTTGTGGGTTTATATTTTAGATTACTAGGTCGGTCGTGAGGATCATGGAACAACTGCAGCTTAGGAGTTTCTGTTGGCTTTGGAGACTACCATTTTATTATTTTTTTTAACGAGTGTAGATGTATATTATTTTGGAAGGATCATCAGTACATGTGTAATTCCTTATGATTCCGCTTTGTTGAGGCACATGTATTGTAGTATCCTTGATATGGTTGTATGTAAGAATCCTCAGGTCATGTTTAAATAAACGTTGGATTTAGTTGAGCATACATGTAACTTTGTTATTGATATCGTTAATGTCGCAAAAAATAATTCCCTTAATTTGGGACTTATGCTTCCAACAGGCATAATTTCTAAATTCTAGGAATTAGGACGTTACAATGGAAGTCATGTGTTTTTTAAAGGCTTGTCTTTCAATCTCTGACTATATGTTTATTTATGTTTTTGACTCTCCAAATAATTAAAACTATATCATATGTGAAAAACATACATCGCGGCATCATAAAAAGCTTTAATATACTAAGTTAGAGAACTTGACACAATTAAACTCACAAATACCTTTGTAAAAAAAAAAACTTATATAAATAATCTTTGGGATACCAACAAAATTTGACGCGGTTGGCAACTAATGTGACACCCTTCTACCCCAAATTCTTATACGTTTAAATTGAAGCGTAGAAAAGGTAACGTCCCACAATGGGTAAAAGGTTCATATAACTCTCTTATTAAAAACCTCATTAGTTTGAAAACAACTTAATTAAAATAAAATAAAAATCAAATGTATTCAAATACTCATGCAGCGGAATCTCCAAAGGAATAAAAGTAACTAAACATCCTACTTGTCGTGCAAGACATCCAAAACAGTTTACAAAAACCTTCCTAACTAGAAACATAAAGAAAGAACCCCCAAAATTATGCCCTGATGTCACATATACAAGAGCACACTCCCTTTAATCAAAACTCGACACCAGTTGTGTCATCATCAATACCTGTAAAAATATCCACAGTATAACGGTGAGGAAAAGAATATTATTCATACATACACATAGGAGGCTACCCTATCCTCACCCACATATAAATAACATCATCTTTCACCACACCACATACCCCAAACATCACACAATTCATCAGATAATAATCATCTATAAATCAACATATAACTATTCATTTATATCATCACATAATTCTCATACCATCATTCACCAAAGGAAGCACATACCCTATTTTCACACATAATGCTCAATCATCATTAATACTCACAACATCATTATTTACTCAGTTTCATCATCAAATATATCTCATATATACATCCATAATGTATGCACCAAACTCATCATCATCATATTATAACTCAATTCATCATTAAGTATAACTCATCATCACATGCACCAAACTCATCACCTCACCTACCCAAAGATCATGACTTGGAACTCCGCACAATGGGTGCACCTCGTCAATCACTCTAGTTAGTACCAAGATAGTCTACCGGTGTCACCACACACCATCCGATAGGTTGTACCCCCTCTATGGGCCCGCACAACGACATTCGACCCTAAGTTGCACCCCCTCTATGGACCAGTACAAATCACCCCTAGGTTGCACCCCCTCTATGGGCACGTGCATCGAACGCCCCATCTTGATCCCCTGAGTTGTACCCCCTCTATGGGCTCGCACAACTCAGTTCACCTCCTGAATTGTACCCCCTCTATGGGCCCGCACAACTTAGGTAACATCATCATCAAAAGGTGATATACACCATCATCATTATCATCATCATCATGCATTATTATGCTCATCATTAAGCACCATCATCATAAAGTGATATATACTATCATCATTAACATCATCATCAATAAGTGATATACACTATCATTATTAATATCATCATAACATTCACCATCATCATTAATCACATTGCATATTATGCACACCAAAACATCATCAATCACATGGCATATTCACCAATCATTATGCACACCCAATCATCATCAATCACATTGCATATTCATCGATCATTATGCACAACAAATCATCATCAACATCATTAATCATCAACACCATAATCGTAATAAAGCATTATCAAACAACATCAATCATCATCAAGCACTTAGGATCTCAAAATCCACTCTGGTAATCGATTACCAACCTCCAGTAATCGATTACCTGCAAACAAGGTCTCTAGTAATCGATTACAACCACCTTGTAAACGATTACCTGCAACCAAACACTCTGGTAATCGATTACAACATCTCTGTAATCGATTACTTGCAAGCAAACACCCTGGTAATCGATTACAGCATCCCTGTAATTGATTACTTGCAAGTAATCAACCTGGTAATCGATTACAGCATCCCTGTAATCGATTACCTGCAAGCAAACAACACTTCAGGCTGCCCAGAACACCCTGGTAATCGATTACCAACTCCAGTAATCGATTAACCGTGACGCAGATCACAGTTCTCGCGACTTTCACCCATTCTAAACCCCTTTATTCAACCTCTACTCAATCCTCTTTGTTAAAACATCAATCATACTCGTTTATATTCATCAAACTCATCAAAATCATCAATATTAACACATATTATACAGTTACCCATCAAAACCCCAAATCATTAAACGCCTAATTACCCTTTTTCATTATTCTCAATATCCTCTTCAATTTCACCCAAGAATTCATCAAGATTCACCAAATCAATCATCAATTAACAATTTTCATCATACCATACTCACATATACATATATTAAGTTGAATTTAAAACCTTAGAGGGTCTTATGGTTGCCCTTACTACCCAAACACTCCCACATGCACATACAAGCAACACCCTTTCCCCCACCGTACCTTAAGCGAAGATCGATTACAGCAAGGAAGTCCATTTCTTGGTTCTTGATGCTCACTCTGCTGAAATCCCCTCTTGAGACTCGGTTTCTCCCCTCCTTAGCATTTTGCTCTCTGATGATCATACGAATAAGGATTAGGGTGAACCGATAACCCCTCCTTACTAGAATGCCTAATTGGGCTTGGGCCCACTCTCAACCCCCTTATCTTCTTTTTAAAATGAAGTAGCTTTATGGATAAAAATAATAATAATATTAATCCTATTATTTATTCATCTATTTAATTAATTATTTCCTCTACTTATATATTTAATTTAATTAATATTTTACTTAATAAAATTTAGGATGTTACAACTCTCCCCTCCTAGAAAGAAAATTCGTCCTCGAATTTTACATGAAGCGAATAACTCTGGATAGGACTCCTTCATCTTCTCTTCAAGTTCCCAAGTAGCACTCTCGGGTGTAGGTCCTCCCCAGATTACCTTAACTAAAGGAATCTCTTTACCTCGAAGTTGTTTCACCCTCCGATCCTCAACTCTCACCGGCGTGGTTTCCACCGTCAGGTTTTCCTTAACTTCAAGATGATCCGACTCGACCACATGCAAAAGATCGTGAATGTATTTCCGGAGTTGAGAAACATGGAAAACATTATGAAGGTTTGACAGGTGTGGAGGTAAAGCAATCTGATAGGCAACATTGCCGACTCTTTTTAGAATTTGGTAAGGACCAATGAATCGAGGTGTAAGCTTTCTAGACTTTAATGCCCTACCAACCCTAGTCCACTGAGTGACTTTCACGAATACATGGTCCCCTTCTTTGAATTCTAACTCCTTCCTCCTCTTATCAGCATAACTCTTCTGCCTACTCTGAGTTGTCCTCATCCTCTCCTGAATTACCCTAACCTTATCAGTGGTTTGTTGCACTATCTCTGGTCCTAAAGCAAGGCCCTCTCCCGGCTCACACCAACACAAGGGTGTTCTACACCTCCTACCATACAATGCCTCATAAGGAGCCATACCTAGGCTAGAGTGAAAACTATTATTATAGGTAAACTCTATCAAAGGTAAGAAGCTATCCCAACTACCCCATTGGTCTAACACGTAAGCCCTAAGCAAATCCTCTAAGGATTGAATGGTTCTCTCGGTCTGACCATCAGTTTGAGGGTGATAAGCTGAACTAAGCCTAAGTTGGGTCCCCAAGGCCTGCTGCAAACTCTCCCAAAATCTAGAAGTAAACCTGGGATCTCTATCTGAAACTATACTAGATGGTATGCCATGCAACCTCACAATCTCACTGATGTAAATCTGAGCTAGTTTCTCTAAGGAGTACTTAATATTAATGGGAAGAAAATGCGCACTCTTAGTTAACCTATCCACAATGACCCAAATAGAGTCATGCCCCCTTACAGTCTTAGGCAAAGCAACTACGAAGTCCATAGAGATGCTATCCCACTTCCACTCACGTATACTTAAGGGTTGAAGTAATCCTGAAGGCTTTTGATGGTCTACCTTAGACTTTTGGCACACTAAACAAGCACTCACAAACTCTTCTATGTCTCTTCATCCTAGGCCACCAAAAAATTTTCTTCAAGTCCTGATACATCTTAGTCGATCCTGGGTGAAAACTAAGCTTACTCCTATGCCCCTCTTCAAGCACTAAACGCTTAATGGTAGGTTCACTAGGCACACACATTCGACCGCCAAATCTCACTACCCCATCGGTACCTAGAATAAACTCTCCACCATTGCCCCCTTCTATAGCCTCTCTCCTAAGCATCAAAAACGGATTCCCCAATTGAGCTTTACTAATATCCTTTAACAGATCATTACTTACTCTAATCATCCCTAACCTCACACTATCAGAAGTCACCTCACAAGCTAAACTCAAATCCCTAAACTGAGTTAAAAGATCCATTTCCTTAATCATAAGGGAACTAACATGAATGGATTTCCTACTTAAAGCATCAGCCACCACATTAGCCTTTCCGGGATGGTAACTCAACTCAACATCATAGTCCTTAAGAAACTCTAACCACCTCCTCTGCCTCATGTTCAGCTCCTTCTGATCAAACAAGTATCTAAGGCTCTTATGGTCACTAAAAACCTCAAACCCGGCACCATACAAATAATGCCTCCAAATCTTCAACACAAACACTACGGCCGCTAGCTCAAGGTCATGGGTAGGGTAGTTCCTCTCATGGATTTTCAATTGCCTAGAAGCATATGCTACTACTTTACCCTCTTACATTAACACTCTACCTAAACCCATCTTAGAAGCATCACAGTACACTACAAAGGTTTTACTAAGATCAGGCAACACTAACCCTGGTGCACTAGTCAACTTTTCCTTAAGAGTTTGGAAACTAGATTCGCACTTACTGTTCCACACAAAGGCAACTCCCTTCCTAGTCAACTCAGTCAAAGGTAAAGCTAACTTAGAAAACCCCTCTATGAATCTTCTATAGTACCCAGCCAACCCAAGGAAACTTCTAATCTCACTCACTGACTTAGGAGCCTCCCACTTAAGCACTGTCTCTACCTTAGAAGCATATACACCTATACCCCCTTTAGAAATCACATGACCTAAGAAACTCACTTCTTCTAACCATAAATCACATTTGGACATCTTAGCATACAACTGTTTATCCTTAAGAATCTGAAGCACTACCTTTAAATGTTCCTCATGCTCCTCCTTAGTTTTGGAATAAATTAGTATATCATCTATAAAGACAACTACGAATTTATCCAAGTAAGGATGAAAAATTATGTTCATGTAATCCATAAAAATTGCAAGAGCATTAGTCACACCAAAAGGCATTACCATCTACTCATAATGCCCGTATCTAGTCCTACTGTCTTCATCATAAATTCTGCATTCGTTCACCAGCTCGTGAAAAAGCGTCATCCCTTGGTAGTTGAACACTTGCTTGATCTCTGGATGAAGACCGCTGATAAACTTTACGCACTTTGATTCTTCCTTAACAGCTCCCTCATATGTAGGACAGAATCGGACTAACGCTTCGAACTTGGATACGTAGTCCGCCACAGTTCCATCTCCTTGTTTTAACTCGAGAAACTCCATCTGCTTCTTGTTATGGATATCGTGAGGAAGGTACTTCTCAAGGAACAACCCCTTGAAGTTATCCCAGCTCAACGTGGTGCCCTCATCGATCATCCTCTGATAAGTGCCCTGCCACCAGAACCCGACATCCCCTGATAGCATGAATGCGGCTAACGTCACCTTTTATATCATCGGGCAGTCCATCGCTCTAAAGATCTTCTTGATCTCAAATATCCAGTCCACAGCACCGTCGGGATCACAACCCCCATGAAATGTAGGTGGATGGTTCCTCTGGAACCGAGCAAGCCAATCCACCTCATGATGTTGGTTTAGGTTGCCAACAGCCTGTGCCATAGCCATTAAGGCGTCGGCCATCACTCGATCATTCCTACCCCCAGCCATTACTCTTCCGATTCACAGAAAAGTAAATAAGTCACATAATTAATTCAATCAAAACAAACAGCATAATTCACTCAATCACACAACACATCAGCATCACAGAAGCACAGTAAACTCATAACTCAAGGCCGGTGAACCGACCTGCTCTGATACCAACTAATGTGATACCCTTCTACCCCCAAACTCTTATACGTTTAATAAATTGAAGCGTAGAAAAGGTAACGTCCCACAATGGGTAAAAGGTTCACATAACTCTCTTATTAAAAATCTCATTAGTTCGAAAACAACTTAATTAAAATAAAATAAAACTCAAATGTATTCAAATACTCATGCAGCGGAATCTCCAAAGGAATAAAAGTAACTAAACATCCTACTTGTCGTGCAAGACATCCAAAACAGTTTACAAAAACCTTCCTAACTAGAAACATAAAGAAAGAACCCCCAAAATTATGCCCTGATGTCACATATACCAGAGCACACTCCCTTTAATCAAAACTCGACACCAGTTGTGTCATCATCAATACCTGTAAAAATATCCACAGTATAACGGTGAGGAAAAGAATACTGCTCATACATACACATAGGAGGCTAACCTATCCTCACCCACATATAAATAACGTCATCTTTCACCACACCATATACCCCAAACATCACACAATTCATCAGATAATAATCCTCTATAAATCAGCATATAACTATTCATTTATATCATCACATAATTCTCATACCATCATTC
Organism: Sesbania bispinosa; assembly: GCA_026901365.1. Classification (NCBI taxonomy): domain Eukaryota; kingdom Viridiplantae; phylum Streptophyta; class Magnoliopsida; order Fabales; family Fabaceae; genus Sesbania; species Sesbania bispinosa. The sequence continues at coordinate 131,103 of QLOH01000045.1, read as the reverse complement.
ACCAAAGGAAGCACATACTCTATTTTCACACATAATGCTCAATCATCATTAATACTCACAACATCATTATTTACTCAGTTTCATCATCAAATATATCTCATATATACATCCATCATGTATGCACCAAACTCATCATCATCATCATATTATAACTCAATTCATCATTAAGTATAATTCATCATCACATGCACCAAAACTCATCACCTCGCCTACCCAAAGATCATGACTTGGAACTCCGCACAATGGGTGCACCTCGTCAATTACTCTAGTTAGTACCAAGATAGTCTACCGGTGTCACCACACACCATCCGATAGGTTGTACCCCCTCTATGGGCCCGCACAACGACATTCGACCCTAGGTTGCACCCCCTCTATGGGCCAGTACAAATCATACCTAGGTTGCACCCCCTCTATGGGCCCGTGCATTGAACGCCCCATCTTGATCCCCTGAGTTGTACCCCCTCTATAGGCCCGCACAACTCAGTTCACCTCCTGAATTGTACCCCCTCTATGGGCCCGCACAATTCAGGTCTCATCACATATGCTCAAGGCATCTCTCCTAAGTTGTACCCCCTCTATGGGCCTGCACAACTTAGGTAACATCATCATCAAAAGGTGATATACATCATCATCATCATGCATTATTATGCTCATCATTAAGCACCATCATCATAAAGTGATATACACTATCATCATTAACATCATCATCAATAAGTGATATACACTATCATTATTAACATCATCATAACATTCACCATCATCATTAATCACATTGCATATTATGCACACCAAAACATCATCAATCACATGGAATATTTACCAATCATTATGCACACCCAATCATCATCAATCACATTGCATATTCACCAATCATTATGCACACCCAATCATCATCAACATCATTAATCATCAACACCATAATCATAATAAAGCATTATCAAACAACATCAATCATCATCAAGCACTTAGGATCTCAAAATCCACTCTGGTAATCGATTACCAACCTCCAGTAATCGATTACCTGCAAACAAGGTCTCTGGTAATCGATTACAACCACCTTGTAATCGATTACCTGCAACCAAACACTCTGGTAATCAATTACAGAGATGCTGTAATCGATTACCTGCAAGCAAACACCCTGGTAATCGATTACAACATCCCTGTAATCGATTACCTGCAAGTAAACAGCACTCCAGGCTGCCCAGAACACCCTGGTAATCGATTACCAACTCTAGTAATCGATTACCCGCGACGTAGATCGCAGTTCTCGCGACTTTCACCCATTCTAAACCCCTTTATTCAACCTCTATTCAATCCTCTTTGTTAAAACATCAATCATACTCGTTTATATTCATCAAACTCATCAAAATCATCAATCTTAACACAGATTATACAGTTACCCATCAAAACCCCAAATCATTAAACCCCTAATTACCCTTTTTCATTATTCTCAATATCCTCTTCAATTTCACCCAAGAATTCATCAAGATTCATCAAATCAATCATCAATTAACAATTTTCATCATACCATACTCACATATACATATATTAAGTTGAATTTAAAACCTTAGAGGGTCTTATGGTTGCCCTTACTACCCAAACACTCTCACATGCACATACAAGCAGCACCCTCTCCCCCACCGTACCTTAAGCGAAGATCGATTACAACAAGGAAGTCCCTTTCTTGGTTCTTGATGCTCACTCTGCAGCAATCCCCTCTTGAGACTCAGTTTCTACCCTCCTTAGCGTTTCGCTCTCTGATGATCATACGAATAAGAATTAGGGTGAACTGATAACCCCTCCTTACTAGAATGCCTAATTGGGCTTGAGCCCACTCTCAACCCCCTTATCTTCTTTTTAAAATGAAGTAGCTTTATGGATAAAACTAATAATAATATTAATCCTATTACTTATTCATCTATTTAATTAATTATTTTCTCTACTTATATATTTAATTTAATTAATATTTTACTTAATAAAATTTAGGATGTTACAACTAACTATATTTTTTAGGTGTTGTCTAAGGTGCAAAAATTAAAAACTTGTGCACCGATATACAAGTTTTATTGGATGTCTGATATACTATTTTTTAATGAACGGTACAAATTTCTTTGGTTTAAACGGTGGTCCGGTCACATTGTTTTGGCTTCCGAGAATTCCAAAAATGACTTTCAAGCTCCCCTTCCCTCACCACCAAGTTGCCCTTCTTCCTTCCCCACTATCTCCCTCCCCCTTGCAACTGCCTTCTTCCTTATCACCACCACCTTCTTCCACCAACCACTGTCCTCCCCCTCCTTCATCACATTATTTCCATCATCAAGACAATGGGTTAGGGTACAAACAAAATGGAGAGATGGGGAAAACAAATCATATCTCTATGCCTCGGATTAGAGTCGTCTCTCCCACTGTCGACCTCTTTCGTGTCAACCTCAGTTATCACCCGCGCCACCTTTTTATTGCGCCGACCACTGCAATGAGAACAAAATTTGCATACACGAGGGAGAGAATGAAATCTGCAGAAGGGGCATAACATAGGCCTGATGAAGGTGGTACTTGGATGGTGGTTCTATGTGTGGCTGTAGTCGGGCACAATGTGGTGTGGTTGGCTGTTCAGAGCAACGGCGAAGAAAAGGGGAGGAGGGACGATGATGGCGCCTACATCGCCCTCTCTTTTCTCACTTTCTCTGACTTTCTCTATTTGTCTAGCTCATTTTCTAGTTTTTTCTAGTTTCACTTCTCACAGGGGCTTCTAGAATCGTGGCTGGCGTGGTGGTGGAAACACTGGTTTCGCACGCGATGGGTGTGACGGTGGCTGAGGGAAGTATGAACGAGATTGTCGTCGACCATCTCACATGTTGACTCAGATTGTGGTTTGCTGCAATTAGAAAGGATCCTTGTTTGTTGAATTCATTGTCAATTTTAAGAAGGTGCTCTGTGAGGTAGTGAGTAGCTTCCTCTGCGTATTTTTTGCCATCAATGGCGGTTTGGTGTTTTTTTTTTTGCACTGTGGAAGGGTTCATCCTACTTGTTGGGCTCATAAAATTGAATAGGGACTAGCCAAACAATAATACATAATAGTGGGCTCATCACTAATTTATAAAATTAAAAAAAAAAACTGCAACCGGACACACCTCTTATTGCAAGTAATTTTAACTTTTGTACCGATGCACAAACTTTTAACTTGTGCACCTTAAATCTCTCCTATTTTTAAGGGTATGTATATAAAAAAAACTTTGTTGAAAAGCGTAATATGCATTTTATTGATCTTGACATCTTAAAATACATTAATTTCTAACCGTTGATTTGAGATAGAATTAGCATGAAAAAAAAAAGCTTTGGGATTGTAGTTACCAATTACCATATAAGAAAAGGTTGCTACATGTGTGAAATACCTTCCAAATACAAGGATTACTTTTTTTTAATCATACTAATGAGTGTTCTAAAAATATTAATTAAAAAAATCAATAAATAAAATTTTTTATTAAAAGACATATTATTTATTTATAACATTAAATACTTATATATTACAGTTTCTAAAATAATTCATTTTTATTTTCTTAAGTGGCCCAGCGCGAAACGTATTTTGACATTTCCATTTTTTTTTATAACAAATTAAAAGTTATTTCTACCTTCGTTATTTTAGAACAAACTCTTGTAACATCAATTCTTTTTCGATAATCGAACCCATAGACTTCACGTTTTCTTTCTCATAAACATCTTTAAAACAAAAAATAAAATTAGGATTCTATTGTATTCTATAGCCACGTGACACAAAAGCGCGTGGGTAAAATTTGTTGTCTAACCAAACAACCCCCTTTGCCATTCCCATAAAATCCCCATCAGATTCAGATTCATTGTTCACTTTCTCTCTTCTGTGACTGTGCCTCACAAACAAACAAGTACGGAACCGAACCGAACCATGTCCCGTCATCGACGCCAACCCTCCCAAGCCATTCCATCGGAGATAATCTCCGGCGAAGACCTTTCAAAGCCCTTTGACTTGCCACACTTCACTATCACTGAAGATGGCGGTGGAAGCAAAAGCACCACCACTTCCCTCCAAGCCACACACAAAACCAACCAAGAGATCAAAGAGTTCCCTCTTGCAACTTCTCCTCCGGCGAACCCAAAGAACCCGCCGCCAGAAAAATCAGCTTGAACTCATCACTCTGCTTCTGCTGCATTTTAATGATCTCTCTCTCTCTCTATGTCTTTTTCTTTTTCTTTTTTTTTTCTCTCTTTTGTTTAAAACAAAATATGTAAAATGAAAGCAGAGAAGCTGAAAAAGCCTTGTAATAGGGTCTTCCTTCATCTATGTTTAAGATTCTTCCTTTTTGTTATATTAAAATTAGAAGTTCGATAAACAATATATATTTGCTTTTTTTTTTTTTTTTGAAATAGCTAGCTAGCACCTTCATTCCGCCAGGTTTCATTCTCACAAGATTTATTCAAATGTTTGATTTAGTATTAAAATGGGATATGTTTTTTATATTAAAAATAATTGTATTGAAAAAATAATATTAAAGTTTGACCAATTTCGATACAAACACGAAAGCAAGAGGTTTGGATCTGAGATTTTGTTGCAAGTTTTTTAAATCCCTCGCTACCATATGTATGAGGTATACAATGCTAAACAATTAATCTGAGAAATATGTGTATGACAATTAACCGTTTAATTGGTTTTAGTTTGCTTCTCAGTTCGGACTTTGGAATTATTAGTGAGCTTGGTTTATCCGAAACCACATTTTAAATATAGGTACTAGCAAATACTATTCTCAATAAATAATGTCAATCCGGATTCACATCCAAAATATAATTTATAGTAAATTAAACACATACTTGATTTTGATGTAAACTAAATCATAAGAGTAAATCAAATACATTTTAAAAGTGGTTTTAATGTAAACCAAACACGCTGTTAAAAGAGTGTTGATTTGGATCTATATTTATAATGTAATTTTGTATAAAATTAAACACACACTTATTCTAAATAAGGATAAACGAGTATGAAATGAGTGACAATATTTTTTGAAGTGTATGAATATATGATTCTTTAATTGATATAATGGAAAATGAAAAGAGATTCTAAAAAAAAAAAAGTGAGATAGGAATGACTGTTAAAGAGTATGAATGTGAAAAAAATAGAACTCTATGATTCATTCTTCTGCAATTAATATAAAATTAACTAGTATAATGCTAGTTTCCATAAGAAGACAATGAAAGTTTTGATGTATAAAATTACGGTCTAGTTAGTTCACTTCTTAGTGTAAAAGAAATACACCCTGAATTTCTTTTAAAATAATTTGAAAGGACAGAATATTATGGCTGTTCTTTGTCATTTTTCCAGCAACAGCAATCACGATATATATCCCATTTCTTATGATATCCTTGTACTTTGGCTGTTTGGGGTATGTGTCCCAACGAGTGGTATACCGAGCAGGACATCAACATATAACATGCTGGCAAGTTCACCTCTGTATGCCAAGCATCTTGCTATCAGAAACTCCAAAATTCAATATATTCTTTTATATTCATAAAAAAATGAAGATTTAAGAATTTATTAGAGTTATTGGATTTTTAGATACATTACATCATTAATTCCAAAATATCGACATTTTAAACATGGATATATTGAGATTTGACACTTGTGTCCACATGATGCACACCTAATTTCCTTAATGATGACTTCTAGATTCGTGTGAATTCATTTTTAATATTGATTTTTTACCATTTAATTTAACATCCCCAAAAAAAGAAAAACAAAAAAGATTAATATTGGTATGTCAGTATTGAAAAATGATCTGAGTAAAACATCATAAAATGCCAATATTCTTTTTGTAATGTTCGTATTTTAATATCTTTATACATTATTTTTTGTGCTATAAGGGAATGATATGATACCCAAAGATGAAAGAGGTTCAACTTACGATCTATTAAATATGAAATTTATCTTCTTCTGCTTGACAACCCCTTTTAGATTATATCTTTATATATTTTTTTAATTATATTGTGCCTATTAAAACGCATGAACATAAAATAATTATTAACTAGTTATATATCTCTTGTCTGTCAGTATAATTAATTTTTGTTTAACATGTTAAATTTAAGTTATGTTTTTTTAATAGATATTATTAAGTATAGATGAAAATAATGTTGAATATCAATTTTTAAATGTTGGCAAAGTTAGCTCATATTTGTTTAGTCGAAGATCCTATCAATTGTAAGAATTAATTGATGCTATATATGTGTGTGTCTTGGATTACTGTGTATGGAAAAAATTCTATAAACAAAATAACATTGAAGAATACTTGTGATTTAATTAGATGAAAAATAATACTTTTTGGGTTAAATATGTTTTTAATATCTGAAAATACTTGTTTGGTTTACATTTTTATTTCCTGTTTTCATTTTCTGTTTCCTGTTTTCTGAAATTTTACAAAGGAAAAACTGGAAATGTTGGAAACAAAAATTTTTTATTTCCAGTTTGATTTTGTACCCTCATATGTTTCTGTTTAGTTTTGATCATCTATTTTTAAAAAAAAAAATTATATGTTTTTAGTCATCCTTACTAACTATACTCCATTGAATCACTTTCATATCTACTACGACTTTTTCAAAGTAAAAATTTACAGGAAAACTCTTGTATTTTTTTCTAGAAAAATCATGTGTAGTAAAATTAACCCACAATTTTTTACATAAAAATGTTGTTGTGAAATTTCTTTACTTTGCTGTAAAAATATCCATAGTATTAGTCAATGTTTTAAATGCACTTATTAACTCCCCACCCGTATTTTTAATGTACGTACTATATGCAATTTTAATTTACATATATTCTATATATGTTAAAAAAAATTACATATTTATTATCTTCCGTCAAAATTAAAATTTTAAATCAACACTTGTTGGTTTAAATGGTGATCAAGAGATTAGTCCCTTAAACAAAATAGTGGATTATGTCTTATGAACCTAAAAAAATAGGTGCTATGAAAGTTTTAATCCCTTAAATGGTCCATTTGATTCAACTCAAGTTAATCGAATCCAATATGGCTTCGTAATCCCCACATTTTTCTATTATTTTTTTATTTTTATTTTTATTTCAATTTTTTTTATTTTAAAAATTTAGTACTATTTTAATTTTTTTAATTATACCCTTATTTAATATTAGAAATAATTATTTAATCTAACTACAATAAATGAAAAAGGTGGAGTTTCTCGCACCTCGGCCCAAATAGTAGGTGTAGATTTTTAATTACTAAAATACGTTTGGTTTATCTATTAGGTCACCTTAAGTGTCTTGTTTATAATGTGATCATTTCTTTAGGCACCATTTTGTTGTAACTTTTAAGGAGTTCCTTTCATTATTTATTGTGTATATGGGTTGGAGTATCCCTTGTACTCCTTTTGAATTAATTCATTTTTACTTAGCAAAAAAAAATGAAAAAGGTGGAGTACATAGATGAGATATTTCAATAAAGTTATAATAAAACGGTTTTTTTAACTTGTGCAATAATGCACATGGTAATACATCAAAAGTAGAAAGATTTTATTGAAACAGTCACAACATTCAATACATTAAAAATATTGAATGTTACATTTTTCAATAAAATATTTCCACTTTTAATATATTATCCCATGCAACATTGCACATGTTAAAAAAACCGATGATAAAATTACGGCATCTATTACAAAACTTTTGATATTTCGGCCTTTTCATTTTCTTTCAAATCTTTAATGTTTTAGAAATCCAAGACTTAATCATACATTTTTTTTTCAAGTATGCCCTCATTTATCACCTCCTCCTTTTCACCTACCATATTTCTTTTTTATCAATTGCTCCCTCATGTACTTTTTTATAAGACACACTTAACCGAATTACACATACCAATAAAGTGGTTAAAGTTGGTTAATTTTATTAGAGTTTTAAAAAATTAATTGATTAACTTATAATTTTACACTTATTTAATATTCCTAACTAACTTCACTACCATTTGATAATTGAAAAGATGTTAAAGTTAATAAAGGTAAATATGGAAAATTGTAATAAACGCTTCATAGAAAATATATAGTGCCTTATAAAAAGGATCACTAAAACTTATAAAAAGTGCCTTATAAGAAGGATTGGAGAAGTACTATATTTATCCCTCCCTCTTAACTCCTCAACAAATTAATACATTTACATGTGTTGCAAGTTGCAACATTTGTAGTAGTGTAAGGATCCTCTCTAGCCCTCCAGCCCTCACAGCCAAATTTAGCTACAGAATAACTATGGATTTTGATTTCTTAGTTATTCCGTAGCTAAACTTGGCTGGAGAGGTTGGAGAGCTAGAGAGGATCGGATCCTTGTAGTATAGGTAGTTGAAAAAACGTATTGGAATGAATTTGTGACGCAATCCATGACAAACATTGTGGTGGGAAACGATTAATGTAATTAATTATGAGAAGTTTAAGAATGATAAATGAAATAGATGAAATGGAGTTATTTTAGTCAAGATATATAATAATTTACATTATTTAGTGATTTCTTAATCATTAGTAAGAATGGGGAATATACATCAATTAAAGAGATTTCTTAATATGTTTGTATAACATTAAACAATAAAAGATATAGAATTGAGGGAATATCTCTTTCTCTTTAAAAAGGGAAATACTACTAACAAGTGTCTTAGTTAAGGGAATAAAAATAAAAAATATTAAAAAAAATATAATATTTAATATTATAATTACAATGAATGTTATGATTTCTAATAAAAATATTCTATTTATTTATTACTTAACATAATGGTTGGTCACACTACGTACTCTTTAAAACTTACTCCCTTCGGTCCCATTTATAAGATAACATTTGAAGGTTTTTCATGGTCCTATTTATAAGATAAAGTACACAAATCTAAAAACATTTATTATTTTTTTCTCATATTTGTCCTTGTTGACAATTAAAGATTTTAAGACAACACAACTGCCATGGTAGTGGAGTTTAATTTTAAATATGGGTAAACTTGTAGTCTCATAGAGTAATTTCTTGAAAATCAATGCATTAATTAATTTTTTTAATATGTGTATTTTTGTCTGAATTATCTTATAAATAGGACCAGAGGGAGTATTATGCATTTAATTAATCACATTAAGTGATGAATTTAAGTATTGACTTTAGTATAAATTCATGCATTCAATATTGAAATTATACTTATGAAATTTATTTAAAAATACTTAAAAAGGTACTCTTTCCATTTCTTTTGATCTGTCATTTAAGATTTTTACACAAGGATTAAGAAATGCAATAATTATATCTTTTTAGCTCTTTTCTTTCAAATATGCTCTTTTACTTTCTCTCATTAATACATTTAATATCTCTCTTTTTACTATGAAATGAATTCATTTTTTCAAATTTGTTTTACCACTATACCATAAATTTTTTATTGGAAACATAAAGAATACACTTATAAACACTTTGAACTTTAGAACATTTATGATATAGCTTTATAATAAATATTTCAAATAAAAGAATTAGATTAAGAAATGGGTAAAATTGGAAAAACAATCCCGCTAACGAGTGCCCCAAGGCAATGGTTAAGAATGCATATATGGAATGTTTTATTGGAAATCACAACATTAATTGCATCTGTAACATTAAATATTACATATTGCAATAAAAAAAATTCTATTCTTGATTTCTTAACTAGTGTCCCGAGGGCACTCGTTAGCTTTTTTTTTTATAAATAACATTTATTATTACATTGGTATATGAAAACGACAATTATCAACTCTCTATATTATAATTTCGACACCTCACCTTGGAGAGTGAGGTACTCACTCACCCTACTCTCAATGATTTTTAACATTCTCTCTCTTTATCTTATTAAAGGGTGAATTTCACCCACTTTTATGAGAGTGAGATTCTCCCTCTCAATCATTAATACTAATTTATTTTCTATTCCTATTTGAATTTTTAAATGCTAATTTTAAATTTTAAAATTCATTAAGATTCAAAATCTTATACTATTATTTTCTAATTTAAACTATTTTAATATATAAATTTTTATTCTTAGCTTTATGATTTTAATATTTTATTATATCTTATTATCAAATAATAATGTATAAATTAGATTTTAATAGTAAAATATAATATACTATTAGAATTTAAAATTAAAAATTATCCAAAGTTATTCTATTTTTATTTTTTTATAATTTAAAAATATTAAATTTTAATTAAATAAAAATATACATTTATCCGCGTAATACGCGGTTCATATACTAATTTAGAAAAAAAATTGAATCCCTAAAATGACAGATAAAAAGAAACGGAAGCAGTATTAGTTAAGGAGCGTTTAATTTATAATTAAATGCTCTAATTATTTAAAAAATAATAATAAATGCTCCTAAGACAACAATTGGTAGGTCAACTCTTTAAAAGTCATCATGCATTTAATGAAATCTCATTAAGTGTTTCATTTAATTATTGACTTTTGTATAAATTCATGCATTTTTTATTTAAATTACGGTTTTGATAATATCCTAAGGAGTAAATATAAATATAAGACTTTAAAAATGAAATGATTTTATTAATATAAAAAAGTATTAATTATATCATAAGCATAAATGAATAATAAATTACTTTTTATTTTAATAAAAAATTCATTTTTGGGAGTCTTATTCTTAGCACTTAGGGCTAAAGTTATCAAAATCGTTTAAACTATATTTTTAAGATTTATTTAAAAATACTTAAAAAAGTATTAGTTAAGGAGTATTTATTTTTTGTTAAATGCTTTAGTTAATTAAAAAATAACAATTGTTTTCAAATGCTACTAGTATATCCATTTCTGTTATTATTATTTAATATATTTTTTATTTTTTAACCAATATCTGAAATGGAAAACTTTATGCTTTCCCTTGCACATTATTTGACTGCTTATTATTAATTAAATTATTAATTAAATGTGAGCATTTTTCATAATCTACTATCATTCTCAATGTATCATGTGACTTCTTTATATTAATTATCTTAAATTTTAATTATCTCTTATTTTTCTTAAACATTAGTATTTAAATTTATCCAATTAAACTACCAAATACCAATGAGTGGTTGGTTCAAATAATGCATGCTTAATTTACATAAATTACATATGTTTGATTCCTTGAGCAGGATTGTTTCATGGGGGAGATACATGTGACGACTCAGATTAAAAAAAAAAATCAATCACATTAATTTTTAATATCAAAACTTTCTATAATAATAAATTTAAATTTTAAAACACCTTATCAATTTAATATATAGACATAAATGATGACATGTCTTGATTCTTCATTATTTTCATTTTTTGTCAATTTTTTCTAGAGTTTATACATATCTATTTCATAATTTAAATATTTTAACTCTTAAATTTTGTATATTTTAAAATATCACACAGTGCATGAGATACTTCCTAGTTACTAAAAACCTTATCAAAACACTTGTATTTCCTCAACTTTACTAGTATATATTTCATGTATTATGTGAGTATTTTTATGTGTAAAATAATAAGTAATTAAAAATTATTTAAAATATAAAACATGTTTGTTTATTTAATTTATCTGGAATCTAAACATACATTTTAAAATAGAAAATGTGTTACCAGTAAGCGCATGGATCAACGAGTTGGGGACTTTTTTCGGATGAATTATCAGTGGTCTTGAGTTTATGCCATGGTTATGTAACAAAGTTAAATAGGTCCTAGTCGGTTTGAGTAGTTGAATTGGGAATCGGCAAAGTGTATGGTCCATTTGATGTAAAAACCAATTGAGTTCAAAATCGGTAAAGAACTGGTCGAACCAGCCAAAAACGGGTAATATTGAACCAGTTTCAATTGGTCAAATTATATTTTTTCCTTTTTTAATTTTTATTTTAAATAAAATTATTTTTTAGTCAAATAAAGCTCTAGTACCAAATTAGAAAGATTCAAATACATGGATCATTATTTTTTTATTACTGATTTTTTATAGGGGTGTTCATATCCAATCCAATGCAAACCGTATAAACCGAACCGAAAAATGGAAAACCAAATCAAACCGAAATCCAAAAAATCGAAAATCGCCAAAACCGATTTTATTTTATTAGATTGGATTGGTTTTCAGATCCTATGTTTAAAATTGATCCAATCAAATCCAAACCGAACTTATATATACATGTATTATTACTTATAAAATAATCATATATTTATACATAAATACATACATACATACATACATACATATGAAATTACTTGTACTAATATACTTTTTATGATTTTATTATCTAATATCATGTTATTATTTCTATGGTGCTGTTTGGAAGAGCTTATTTGAGCTTATCTTATGACATAAACACTTATGTAACTGTTTTGGTAAACTTCTGAAAAGAGTTTATGACATGCTCATAAGCTGTTTTCAACTTATTTCAATAAGCTCCTGAGAATAACTTATAGAATAGCTTATGAAGAATTTAAGTACACTGCACCCTCTTCAATTTTCATCAATATTTTTAAGAGCTTATTCATTAAGTGCTTATTAAATAAGAGCTTATGTTATAAGCACTTAAATAAGTTGTATTTCCAAACGGGGCCTATAAATATATCAATTTAAAACTAGTTTTAAATTAGTTTTCATGTCTCGTGTCCTTTTTTTAATATAATTTTATATTCATTTTAATATGTATAAGTACCAATAAAAAATGTTGACTATTATTTCATAATTATATCACTTTTATCTAATATTTATTGTCTCTTTAAAAAATCGAAAACCGATAAAATCCAATCCAATTTAAATTGGATCGGATTGGATTGGATTTGAAAAAAATATCAAAACTGAAGGACCCAAACAGTGACACCCTTGGTACATAACAATAACCTTACAAGCAAACGACATTTGTCTCGAATCATAATTGTGCAAATTTACAAGAGGTTATAAAGATGAGGATTTTTTTTTTATTGGAACTTAAATAAGTAAAATGCACAAGGTAAAGAGAACGTAAAACTGACGATGTCATTAGCTGGTCATGTCATGGTCATTATAATTACAACTTTGCATCATAAGGGTTAGAACCCATATACAAAAATGGAAATTAAGGATGATCAACTGAGGTGAAATCATTAAATTGCTATTGTAGGTAGATGGTGTTTGTCAGCAGGTGACTTCATACAAAAAGCTATACACAAGGACGGTGTCCCAAAAAGAAGCCACATCTAGCATGTCAGAGTTGTACCATGTCCACCACAAAACATTATATATATATATATATATATATATGTATGTATGTATCCACCCTCTATGCACACCCCCTCCACCAGCACTAGCACTCTTCAAGGATCCTCGGGTACCTCACTGCCAACATCAGGAACTACCGCATCATTTGACCTAGCCACGGGCTCATTCTCTGGCTCTTCTTCTTCCTCAGGGTCCTCTTCTTCGTCCTCAGGCTCCCCCATAGCAGGTTGAGAACTACTTGCGTGTCCTGGACGAGGAAAAGGCCAAGTACGAACCGTAGATACACGACGCCTAAAGTACATGCGCTCTCTAGAGGGGACTACCCTAGAACCTGTTGAGTCTCAAAATATTATTAAGTGATTAATTATGTTTAAGTCTCATAACCCTAAGTTTTAATGAGTAACAAATTTGGTTAAAATATTATGATAAAAAGTACAAACTCTCTTGAGAAGTATTTCATATGTTTCAGCAACTCTCTGAAGGAGTAACCCTCTGAAGTTGTGCAACCTTCTGAAGGAGAAGAACCTGCTGAAATTATTCAACCCTCTGAAGAGATGTACTGCCTGAATCAAGAGGACCTGCTAAAGACTTTCTACGTGGCATTTGACTAAAGTCAGAAGGGTTTCTGCTTAAGACTTTAATGCATCCTCAACGTCTTCTGCAAGTTTGTTTCATTTAAGGAAGATTACAGAGTCCTATTGAGTCTCAGAATTAATTTAAGTATTTAAATTAAATTCAAGACTCGTTATCCTTGGTTTTAATGAGTAACAAATTAGACTAGACTATAGGAAAACAGGTGCTACTGAGAAAGGTATTTTTCTGTGTTTCAGGAAATTTGTAGAAGCAACCCGCTGAAAGAAGAATCCTGCTGAAGAAGAACAACATACCAAGAAAAAGAGAAAATCATTGAAGCAACTCTTTGAAGATGTCCAACCTACTGAACCAAAGAAAAAGACTAAAAGAAATGGAAGAGGAGAAGGAAGAAGCAACATGATTAAAAGAAGAACACAGAGCAAATGAAGAATTAATTTCTGTTGGAGGAAGCTACCGAAGAAGAAGAAGAACAACCGGGCAAATCTGGAATGAAGATAAACTTAATACTTATGGAAGATTACAAAGAACGACGAAGAACATTACAACAAACTATTTGAAGAATTGATCTTACTACTGAAATAAAATGGTCTGAAGAAAAGAGGAAAATCTGCATGCTGAAACGAAGAAAGTCTTCAAGAAAATCGCCAATCAGAAAGCACACAAGAGTTGAACCTAATTACTCTCAAAGCTGCAACACTGAAGAAAGAAATCAGGTTAAAAGAAAAGCAACCTTCTGCCAATGGCAACAATCTGAAGAAGTCAAGCTATCTGAAGAAGTTAAGCCATATGAAGAATCAAGCTATCTAAAAACATCAATACACAGAAATGATCAACATGTTGAAGTGACCAACCTTCTGAAGACATGCAACATGCTGAAGAATGTGAACTCACTGAAGACTCTGTCAGTTCTTTGATGACGTGGTTAAATCTCCTACGACGAGAAGCTTCAACAAAGGCAAAGAATCTCTGCACAAAGACCTTAAGGGTTTTAAATGTCTTATTCCATCACCTACAAAGGGAGTAGCAACAAAAGCTATTTTCCTCGTTTGAAGGAATATAGTACATAAAAGAGGAAACCTATTGCAGAAAAGCAAATAGAGGTCAGAGATAGGTCAGCGTTGCTGAACACCTACCTATGTACCGACTCTGCAATACACTATCAAAAGTCTGAATCTTTACAAGAAGAAAAGCAAAATTCTCAAAGGATAAAAGAGAAGTACAGCGGATAAAATTATCATCTCTATCCAGACAACAGACTTCATTCAATAAAGAAAGAGAGAGAGAAGAAAGTTAACTAGCTGAAGTATCAACTACACTCTCAAAAAATATTAATGAGCTAAGAGAAAGAAATATCAACTTGCTGAAGACGAAGAAAATCTCTCAAGAATAAGAGCTTATCTACAGTGTGTCAGAACCAAGTCATCTTCACACCTAATCTGCTTAAGAAAGAATACCAAGTGAGAAGTTATTTCACAACGGCTCTATGAGCTTAATTATCTCTTCTCAACGGTATACTCTACACTCTTCAACGACTATATTTCCAGAACATATAAATAGCCTCAAGAAAGTCTTTGAAGATGTTGGAAGAAGTCGACAGAAGTTGGCAGAATGAGAATTTGATTTACAGTTGTTTGATTGGGTCAGTTGGTCTGTTGACCAAAATTCCCAAAGTATCATTCACAAGAAGCCAATAAAAAATGGGCAGCCATGAATACCCAACTATCTATCTTTGAATCATGGCAAATATTAAGCCCCCATAAGCGAATGGCCATGCTCTACACAGATCATATCCAGCCAACCTTCTGATCCTACAGAGATGAATTAGAGCTTAGAATTATACACTCATATCTCTGTTATCCCTTGTGCTTAGAATTTATTCTTTGTATTCTGAGTTGTACTCAGTAATCTCTTTGTATAAGAAAACTGAGGTTTAAGTTTCCCTGAAACTTAAACCCATTCATCACTGTAAACACAATATGTGTCTGAGAGCTTGGAGAGGCTTGGTGGAAGAAAGAATACTTTGAGAGCCTGGAGAGGCTTGGAGGAAGAAAGAATACTCTGGTTGAGCCTGGAGAGGCTTGTCTGTAAAAGAATACCGCATGAATTGCCTGGAGAGGTAGTTGAAAACAAAGAATACTCGGTGTTAAGCCTGGAGAGGCTTGTCTGTAAAAGAATACTGCATGAGTTTCCTGGAGAGGCAGTTGAAAACAAAGAATACTCGGTGTTAAGCCTGGAGAGGCTTGTCTGTAAAAGAATACTGCATGAGTTGCCTGGAGAGGCAGTTGAAAACAAAGAATACTCGGTGTTAAGTCTGGAGAGGCTTGTCTGTAAAAGAATACTGCATGAGTTGCCTGGAGAGGCAGTTGAAAACAAAGAAAACTCGGTGTTAAGCCTGAAGAGGCTTGTCTGTGAAAGAATACTGCATGAGTTGCCTGGAGAGGCAGTTGAAAACAAAGAACACTCAGTGTTAAGCCTGGAGAGGCTGATATAAAGAATACTTGTAATCTTGCGGGATTCGTGGAAAATCCAGTGGTGGTTTGCCCTAGGACTGGATGTAGCTCACTGGGTTAGTGGGTGAACCAGGATAAATTCTTTGTGTAAATTTCTCTTTACCCTTAACTCTTTGAAAAGTGAATTTACATTTATCACTGCTAAATATCATTAAGCAAATCTTTTGAAAAAGAGTATTTACTGAACTCTCTGAAGTGGTTCAGCAAGTTCTCTAATAACTCAGTTTTCAACAAGTAACTGAACCTATTTTATAATAGTATAAAACATTTTTGAACAACTGATTTTATATTTTGAAGTAAATATTTAATAAAGTCAGGTTTTAACAGAGTTCAGAAAAATGTTTTTATTAAACCTTCTGAAAGTATTCTTTGTAAACCCAGCCTCTCCAGGCTGAACAAGTATTCTTTGTTTTCAACTGCCTCTCCAGGAAACTCATGCAGTATTCTTTTACAGACAAGCCTCTCCAGGCTCAATGAGTATTCTTTTACAGACAAGCCTCTCCAGGCTCAATGAGAGTTCTTTGTTCCACCAAGCCTCTCCAGGCTCTCAGACACATAAAGTGTTTACAACATAAAGTTTAAGTTTCCTAGAAACTTAAACCAATGCTCATCTTGTACAAAGAGGTTACTGAGTACTACTCAGGATACAATAAGTGAATTCTAAGTACAAGTCTATACAAAGATACAGGTGTATAAATCTAAGCTCTAATTCATCTCTGTAGGTTCAGAAGGTTGGCTGGATATAATTTGTGTTGAGCATGGCCAATCTCTTATGTGGGCTTGACCATTAATGTGTAATGTCTTGGAATTCATGGTTGCCCATTTTGGTCGACACCTTGTGAATGGATCTTTGGAAATTTTGCCGACATCTTCAAAGTCTTTCTTAAGGCTATTTATATGTTCTGATAAAATATAGCCGTTGAAGATTGCTTGGTTACCGTTGAGAAGGAATGATTAATGCTCTTAGAGCCGTTGTGAAATAACTTCTTCTCTGGTAGCTTCTGACTTTAAGCAGATTAGGTGTGTAGATGAATTATTTCTGACACACAGCAGATAGGCTCTTAATCTTGCTTTTGCTTGAGAGATTTTCTTTGATCTTCAGTAGGTTGATGTTTTTCTCTTCTTCTTCTTCTTCTTCTTCTTCCTTCTATCTCTTTCTTCTGTGAGTGTAAAGGAGGTAGGACGCTAAGATCCGTTAGACTTCTCCTTTGTCCCGTTGTGAGTTCTGCTTTTCTTCTCACTTGAGGTGCACGCCTCTGATAACGTATTGCAGAGATGGTACAGAGTAGGTGTTGCAGCAACGCTGACTCTATCTCTTACCTCTATTCACTTTTCTGCAGTAGGCTTCCTCTTTTGTGACGGGAAATGAAGCTGTGCCCGAAGGCCTTTGTTTTTCTTTGCACCAATTCAGCTTCACCACCCATGTTTGCTGAGACTTGAGTCTTTTAATATATCATTCAGATTGACTTACAAGTCTTCAGAGAGTTACATGACATTTCTGGCTTTTTCTTCTTCAGAGGGTTTGAAATGCCACGTCATCAGCGAGTATGTGTTCATCTGCTTCTACTTCATGTACACACATACTTTCAGAAGGTTGATTGACTCCAACATAATTTAGCTCTTTAGTATGGAGATGCCTTCAGCAAGTTCCTTCCTTCTTTTCTTCGACTGGTTGCTGCTTTCTTCTTCGTCGTTTTTCATGAGCATCAAGTTTGTCTTTGTTTCAGCTTGCCCGGTTGTTCTTCTTCTTCTCTTCAGTATCTTGCTCAAACAGAAATTCATTTTTCTCTAAGTTCTTCTTCTTCTTCAGTAGCTTGCTTCAACACAAATTAATTCTTCCTTTTTCTGAGTTGATTTCTGATGGCTTTCTTCTTCTATTCATCTTGCGCTGATCTTCTTCTTTTTCTTGCTCCGTTCTTCTTCTTCCGGTTCGACAGGTTGATCTTTGATAGCTTTCTTCGTTATTTCTTCTTGTGCTGATCTTCTTCTTCTTCTTAACCGATTCTTGCTTCGTTCTTCAGTTCAGCAGGTTGATCTTCTTCTGAGAATTGCTTCTTCAGGATTCCTGAAATACAAAAGACAATACCTTTCTCAGTAGAACCTGTTTCTATACAATCTAATTTGTTAATCATTAAAATCAAGGATAATGAGTCTTGAATCTAAATTTAATACTTAATTTAATTCTAAGACTCAACATTCTTCCCCTTTTTAATGATGACAAATTAGATATGACTAACAAATATCTGAAAATTAAAATTTGTGCTTTAAACAAATTATTTTCTCCTTTTTTTCAGATAACCCCCTGTCTATATTACTCCCCCTGAGAAAAATATTTTTCTTCTGATAAACTTTTAATTTCTTTTAACTATTTTTCTGAAAAACATGTTTTCTTTCAGCATTTTGTTAGTTATATTTCTCCCTCTTTTGTCATTATTTAAAAGGGTAGATGAGGCAAGACGGTTCAGATTCAAACAATATTTTCCCTTTTAAAAATATTTCAGTCAAATTTTAATTTCTCAAAATATGATCAGATTTTAAGAGACATGCAAAACAATAGATTCACACAGAATACATCAAGACAAAACAATTTAAATGCACATCAAAATTTTCAAAAAAAAATCATGTATTAAAATTTTGAAAGATTTTACAAATACATGAAAATATATCAACATTGACTCTTGATTCCTATGATATCTTCTGAGGTACTCTGGCTTAGCCTGAGGCATAGCCTTATCAGTAGCTTCCTTTTTAGCCTGTAGCCTCAGAAGAGCCTTCTAAGTTTCTTCTTGTTCCTTAATCGTGCATTCTAAGCACGCATTTCTCCTTTTAATAACTGGAACAAGAGGGTTGCATCATTTATCACTGTATTTCGACCACCACCCTTGACAAATGTGACACCCTTCTACCCCATACTCTTATATGCTTAATAAATTGAATGTAGAAAAGAGTTTGTCCCACGATGGGTAAAAAGGTTCACAAATGCTCTTACTTAAAATCTCATGAGTTCGAAAACAACTTTATTACATGAAAGTAAACTTCAAATATAATCCAACAATTATGCAGCGGAATCTCCAAAGAAATAAAAACAACTAAACAACCTACTTTCCGTACAAGGCATCAAAAATAGTTCATAAGATGCTCATAACTAGAAACATAATAAAAGACTCCCAAGTACACCCTGATGTCACATCTATCAGAGCACATCCCTTTAATCATGTTTGACACCAAATGTGTCATCACCATCACCTGAAACAACAACAGTAACGGTGAGGAAAAGAGCTCTAACTCATATATACATATAGGAGGCTACCCTGTCCTCACCCACAATATCATCATATAACATACCAAGCACCAAAACATCAGATAAACCACCCGATCACAATTACCCAACACTCAGTATATAACTATTTATCTACATCAACATATAAGTCTCATACTATCATTCACCCAATATAACACGTAAATACATCCATCATATATTCATCAAGCTCACCATCATCATAGTGCCATTCATATATCATCATACTCATTATCATCATAACATCATTCATCTATCATCATACTCATTATCATCATAACATCAATCATCTATCATCATACTCATTATCATCATAACATCAATCATCTATCATCATACTCATTATCATCATAACATCAATCATCTATCATCATACTCATCATCATCCAAACATCATTCATCTATCATTATACTCATCATAGGGTAATCACCACAAAGGCCGACAAGCTTCACACACAACACTACCGTTATTCACCACAGAGGCCGATAGGCTTCACACACAATGCTACCATAAATCACCACAGAGGCCGGTAGGCTTCACACACAACGCTACCGTTAATCGCCACAGAGGCCGGTAAGCTCCACACACAACGCTACCGTTAATTGCCACAGAGGCCGGTAAGCTCCACACACAACGCTACCGTTAATCGCCACAGAGGCCGGTAAGCTGCACACACAACGCTACCGTTAATCGCCACAGAGGCCGGTAGTGCTGCCCAACACCCCTCTCTTGGGCCCGCACAAATCAGATCTCATCACATATGCTCAAGGCATCTCTCCTAAGTAGTACCTCCCTCTATGGGTCCGCACAACTTAGGTAACATCATCATCATACATCAATACACTCATCATTAAACATCATCTTTTTAATCAAGTGACATACACTATCATCATCAACATCATCATCATACATCATCAACATCATTATCATAAAGTGACATACACTATCATCATCAACATCATTATCATAAAGTGACATACATTATCATCATCAACATCATTATCATAAAGTGACATACACTATCATCATAAACATCATCATCATACATCATTAACATCATCATCATCAAGTGACATACACTATCATCATCAACATCATTATCATAAAGTGACATACACTATCATCATCAACATCATCATCACACATCATTAACATCATCATCATCAAGTGACATACAATATCATCATCAACAACATCATCAATCATCATATAAATAACATTCTCATACACAATATAACCCGGTAATCGATTACCACACAACTGTAATCAATTACCAGAGACCGTTACTCAATTTTGGAGTCTTCATGCTTTAAGCTTAATGACCTTGGTTCACTAATTCGGAAATATCTAGAGTTCTAGTTGTCCAATTAAAGTGATTCCACTTCTATTAGAAAGTTAAGACCAGGGGCTTCAGTTTGATATATTATATGATAGTATTCCGAGTTCATTTGCACCCTTAACAGACGCATTCTTTCTCAGGTGAGAAAGCTGTCAAATTCTGGTAATCGATTACCACACCTCTGTAATCGATTACCAGCAACTCAACTCTCTGGTAATCGATTACAGACCCCTTGTAATCGATTACCAGCAACCTAAACTCACTCAACGCTGCCCAGAATACTCTGTTAATCGATTACCACCCCTGGTAATCGATTACACGCGACCCAGATCGCAATTCTTGCGATCTCAACCACTTCTAATCATCTCAATTCAACCTTTAATCATTCTTTTTCATCAAAACAACATTTATACACGTTTTTACTCATTAATTTCAACCAGAATATCATTCTTTAACACGTTTTCAAGGTTTTCCACATTAAAACCCCAATTCATCAAACCCCTCTCAACTCTCTCTTCTCTATTCATATTATCACATTCAATCAATTCAAGATTCATCCAAGATTGCACAACAATCATCAATTCACAGTATTCATGATCAATAATCTACATCAACAGAAAATCAATCAACTTTAAATCCTTAGATGGGTCTTATGGTTGCCCACCACTACCAAACACTCCCTACACGCACATATGAGGAACACCCTACTCCCCCCGTTACCTTGTAGTAGAGATCGAACAGCAAAGAAGACTCTTTCTTGGTTCTTGATGATTACTCCTCAGCAACCTCCTCTTGAGACTTGATTTCTCCCCTCCTTGGCCTTTCGCTCTCTGACGATTATACGAATAAGGATTAGGGTGAACTGAGAACCCCTCCTTAAATACATACTTAATTGGGCTAGGCCCACTCTCAACCCGCTTATTATATTTATTATTCTTATTATTTATTTATTATCTCTTATTAAATAACTCTCCTCAATAAATATTCTAATTCTATTATTATTAATATTTATTAAATAACTCTTACTCATTAAATGGTTTAATTAATATTAATATTTGGGATGTTACAACAAATATCATCAAGGACACATTTGAAGTAGATCCCCTCATAAGATTGGGTAGGATGTGGTCAAACAGCTTTTCAACGAAAAACTGGTGATGCAACAAGATCTTCTCTGGACGTAGAAGGTGAAAACCATAAGATCTCTCCATCTTAGGAAGCATGATACTCGTCACCTTCTTTGGGAAGGATGGATGCTCTGCCTTGAACAACAGCGAATAGAATTTACTGTTCTTCCATCGCTAGTTTCCCAAGCTGGTGCAATTAGAGATCTTTTTGCTTTTATGCCCAACACCTTCTCTAGAACATCATTGAAGATCTCTTGTTCCGAGTGTGATTCTTTCCTCTTCTTCAACCTCTTCATCGTCCTTCAGAGAACATGTACTCTAATCTCAATCCATCCAAGGTTAAGAATAACTTGGAAGAGATGAGATTCTATTGAGAGCTTCTCAAGAATATATAGGATTTTGAGGAAAGAGATAGAAGAGAGAGAATCTAGGAGAATTTATCTTTTGGACGGTCTCACACGGAACATGAAAAGACTCAGATAGCTTTAATGATGCTACAGACACTGGAAGTCGTGTAATCGTGCAGCCTTGAGAGGACAAGTGAGGAGCCAACAGTCATAAGGAATCCAACCATCAATGTTGATTTTAAAAATTTCAAAACTTGAATTTTCAAAATCTTTTGTAAGTAATAAAGGTTAAAAAAATGTGCGAGCAAATGTTCAACCTTATTCAAACAATTTCAGGTAGTCATGAAAATTAAAGCAGTAGGATAGAACGATGTTACCAGTTGAGATTGTTATGGATTTGAAGATCGGAATTTGCTGAGACTCAACATTATCTCCAAAGACATTCTTGTTGCCTCTGTTGGTCAGCTTCATAAGTTCTCTTCATAGCTTGTTTCGGCTTCCATCTGGATCAACTCCTTCAGCACTTGTTAGATGCTCAACCCGAAGGTGAGCTATGATACCAACTGTTAAGTCCATAGGAAACACTAGAAGGGGGGTTGAATAGTGTTTTGTTAATCTTTACAGATTTTGGAAAACCTTTCAAAACAAGCAAGACCGATTTAAAAATATTAGATCAACCTTCCGAAACTGGAATGTTCAGCAACCTGCTGATGCAACTCGAAAGGTTGAATTAAAACATTTCTAAAATAATTTTTCCCTTTAAAGAAAAGATTGATTTCTACGCAGATTAATAAAACTCTTTTCTTTAACCCTCCATTGTTAGTTTAAAACAGATATCAGCGGAAAGTAAAGAGGTAAAGGAAGAGAGAACTTAACACAAAGATTTATACTGGTTCACCTACTAACCCAGTGAGCTACATCCAGTCCCAGGGCAAACCACCACTGGATTTTTCAGTAATCCCGCAAGATTACAACCGAGTATTATTTGCACACCTGGCCTCTCCAGGCCCAATGAGTATTCTTTGTTTTCAACAGCCTCTCCAGGCAACTCATGCAGTATTCTTTGTAAACCCAGCCTC
This sequence comes from Sesbania bispinosa, assembly GCA_026901365.1. Taxonomy (NCBI): domain Eukaryota; kingdom Viridiplantae; phylum Streptophyta; class Magnoliopsida; order Fabales; family Fabaceae; genus Sesbania; species Sesbania bispinosa. Next base: position 107,593 of record QLOH01000045.1, on the reverse strand, counting down.
TCTAGGCTGAACAAGTATTCTTTGTTTTCAACTGCCTCTCCAGGAAACTCATGCAATATTCTTTTACAGAAAAGCCTCTCCAGGCTCAACGAGTATTCTTTGTTCCACCAAGCCTCTCCAGGCTCTCAGACACATAAAGTGTTTACAACATAAAGTTTAAGTTTCCTAGAAGCTTAAACCAATGCTCATCTTGTACAAAGAGGTTACTGAGTACTACTCAGGATACAATGAGTGAATTCTAAGTACAAGGCTATACAGAGATACAGGTATATAAATCTAAGCTCTAATTCATCTCTGTAGGTTCAGAAGGTTGGCTGGATATAATCTGTGTTGAGCATGGCCAATCTCTTATGTGGGCTTGACCATTAATGTGTAATGTCTTGGAATTCATGGTTGCCCATTTTGGTCGACACCTTGTGAATGGATCTTTGGAAATTTTGCCGACATCTTCAAAGTCTTTCTTGAGGATATTTATATGTTCTGATAAAATATAGTCGTTGAAGATTGCTTGGTTACCGTTGAGAAGGAATGATTAATGCTCTTAGAGCCGTTGTGAAATAACTTCTTCTCTGGTAGCTTCTGACTTTAAGCAGATTAGGTGTGTAGATGAATTATTTCTGACACACAGCAGATAGGCTCTTAATCTTGCTTTTGCTTGAGAGATTTTCTTTGATCTTCAGTAGGTTGATGTTTCTCTCTCTTCTTCTTCTTCCTTCTATCTCTTTCTTCTATGAATGTAAAGGAGGTAGGACGCTAAGATCCGTTAGACTTCTCCTTTGTCCCGTTGTGAGTTCTGCTTTTCTTCTCACTTGAGGTGCACGCCTATGATAACGTATTGCAGAGATGGTACAGAGTAGGTGTTTCCGCAGCGCTGACTCTATCTCTGACCTCTATTCAATTTTCTGCAGTAGGCTTCCTCTTTTGTGACGGGAAATGAAGCTGTGCCCGAAGGCCTTTGTTTTTCTTTGCACCAATTCAGCTTCACCACTCATGTTTGCTGAGACTTGAGTCTTTTAATATATCATTCAAATTGACTCACAAGTCTGTAGAGAGTTGCATGACATTTCTGGCTTTTTCTTCTTCAGAGGGTTTGAAATGCAACGTCATAAGCGAGTATGTGTTTAGATGCTTCTACTTCATGTACACTCATACTTTCAGAAGGTTGATTGACTCCAACATAATTTAGCTCTTTAGTATGGAGATGCCTTCAGCAAGTTCCTTCCTTCTTTTCTTCGGCTGTTTGTTGCTTTCTTCTTCGTCGTTTTTCATGAGCATCAAGTTTGTCTTCGTTTCAGCTTGCCCGGTTGTTCTTCTTCTATTCAGTATCTTGCTCAAACAGAAATCCATTTTTCTCTAAGTTCTTCTTCTTCTTCAGTAGCTTACTTCAAAACAAATTAATTCTTCCCTTTTCTGAGTTGATTTCTGATGGCTTTCTTCTTCTATTCGTCTTGCACTGATCTTCTTCTTTTTCTTGCTCCGTTCTTCTTCTTCCGGTTCGACAGGTTGATCTCTGATAGCTTTCTTCGTCATTTCTTCTTGTGCTGATCTTCTTCTTTTTCTTCTTAACCGATTCTTGCTTCGTTCTTCAGTTCAGCAGGTTGATCTTCTTCTGAGAATTGCTTCTTCAGGATTCCTGAAATACAAAAGATAAAACCTTTCTCAGTAGAAACCTGTTTCTATACAATCTAATTTGTTAATCATTAAAACCAAGGATAATGAGTCTTGAATCTAAATTCAATACTTAATTTAATTCTGAGACTCAACAAGACTAACGTCCCAGTGAGTGTGATAACGCATGCAGTGTGGGAGAATAGACATATGAGGTGCAACAATCATTACATGAATCAAATTAGTTCATCAGACATAAATAACAGAGTATACTGAAATATTAGTTGTGAAGTGTTTAACCCAACACCCTAGGAGTCTTTCCACTTTTCTGTGATGGATAGATTGAGCTCAGACTAACAGGAACCGTTGTTCTTGAAGGCCACTAGGACCTTACCTTTAAACTGTGATAGATTTTAGCAAACATGATTAACATGAATTTTACCATGAATAAATTGAATTCCTCTTTGGCTACATATAGCCCATGAAAGTTCCTTCTTGGCCATAGGTCCATGAATGTTCTTACCTGATTAGGGTTCATAAACATGAGTTGTGACATTTAGTGAACATGAATGTGCATAAACGAGTCATTTCATGCAGTGCATCATCAATACTCAATCTTAACATGGAACCCTAATTATAAACCCTAGGTTTAGGCAATTATCAATCAAACTCATCACATATCACAATTCCTAGCCCTAAGGATAACCAATCAATCACAAACAAGATAAAACAAGCAAGGGAGAAGAGAATAGGGGTCATTAATAGGTTCAAACAAGATGAGAGTGAGTTGGTGAACCACACTCACCTCAAAAGTAAAGGAATAGGATGATGGAGGGGTGGAGAATGATGAATCCAAGCTCCTCTAGAGATTTGAGGCTTTAATCCAAGCTCCTTGCTCTTCCTTCTTTCTCTCTAGAATCCCCTCTTTAAAAGTGTGGTGGGAGACATAAATGCCAAGCCCTAATTCAGAAAACGCTTTAAAAGTTGTTCTGCGTACTCTCGCTCAAGCGAGGACTTACTCGCTTGAGCGAGCAAAAAGTAGCTATGCAAGATTCGCGTTCTCACTCAAGCGAGAATCTGCTTGCTTGGGCGAGAGCAAGTCAGAGAGAATCCTCAGAATTGAGGGGCAATTTAGATCGAGAGAGGGAATTGAGCTTGATTGAGACTAAGTCGTAGAGCAAACTCTGAATTCCCCCTCAATTTCCCTCAAGCGAGAGCCTTCTCGCTTGAGCAAAAAACCAGAAACCATTTCCCCTATTTTACTGATAGATTCGCTCATGAGAGGGAACTCTCGCCTGAGTGAGCATCCCTCTCGCTTAAACGAGGCTACTCTTGCTTGAGCGAGCTTACATCATAATGGAAATTTCAAATTTCCATACCAAGCCTTCTTCACTAATTATTACCCTCTTTTCCTAGTTCCTTCTTACAAAAACACCTTTCTAACCCTATTTGATTTATGAAATTGATTTATACAATTTGGGATGTTACAAATGATGAACCCAAAATGTTAATGGTTTAGATTTGGGGATTGGAACATCAAATGTACAAGTTGGGTTGCGACATAGCCAACACTCAAGCATTCAAAGAGGAATGCTCCAGCATTGGCCACAGTCTACAACAATGTATGCCAACGCTCAAGCGTTCTACTTTGAATGCTCAAGTGTTGGCATTTTGACATAATGCTTAAGTTTTTGCATTTTTAATGTTCGATCCATATTTTTATGCTTGTTTATAAATTTTACTGTTATGTATGAACGAGAAAGAGGGCATAATTCTAAGCTATGTTTGAATGGGCCATTTAACCACCAGAAAATTAACACGTCATGGGTCTTAGACCATAGAGTAATTTAGGCAGGGTCTTCGAGAATATGACCCCATTAGAAAGTGACCTACAAGAGGGATGTTTCTTGCTCAACAATGAGCCCTAGCCGACCAATAGAATAAAAGTGAAATAACTCATATGATTTTAAATGCATGAGAATATATAACATAAAAAAATAATAAAATAGTAAAGAGACATTGAATTGTATATTGTATTTGTATGTGCATTTCATCTGTATGTAATGTATTTCCTACACTGCATGCATGATTATATTGACCAGAACTTTAATCTCATTATGTAGTTTACATTATAGTTTTGTAGGAGTAACTCTGTAAAGGTCTCCCAGAGCTTGGAAGGCTTAATACCTGTTGCCATTTAGTTTTGATACGATCCCATTACGACTATAAGATTTTTGGTTACAATTGTATATCCCAAAACATCATTATGACCTACTAGTATTTCAACAAATGCTTATTATTACATGTCCCTATTAAAGAGTTTATGGGTTTAAGTTGTCTTTGGATCGTACTATTCAACCCTTTAATGTTAATTTATTCCTTATTATGAAATAAAGTTTTATTTTTTTGGGACATGTTATGATATTGAAAATGCAACATTTATAATGTTAATACTTAAACCAAGATGCGCAGAAAGGCGTTTTCTTTAGTATTAAAATCAGGACGTTACTTTTTGGCGTTAGAGCAGTTCAATCCATTGGATTATGGCAAACATATGCTTAGGATAGGATAGTTTTTAGCTTGCTGTAATCTTATATTAATTTATATGGAATATATAGACTGTTCACCTCTGTATTGTGTGCAATGTATGTACAATTCTGGCTGGCGGCAGATGAGGCACACCTCTGGTCATAGTAGCCCCGGAAGACGCAACTATCCAAATGTTGACCAATTCTTTGAGGGAGCAAACGAAAATTAATGTTGAACTCAACCATGTCAGACAGAGAGGTGCACCAATAACTGGTAATGATGGTGGAGGAGACCCACAGGCCTTAGGATTCTGAGTTTAGAAAGTGCAATTGAACTTCCTTCAGTTGGGAGTATGACCCTAAGGCGACCGCGACTTGGATTAATGAGACTGAGAAGATCTTGAACGTTATGGATTATGCTGATGAGCAAAGGGTGGCTTATGCATCCTTTATGCTCAAGGAAGAGGTTGAGGATTGGTGGAGAGGAGCTAGAGATATGTTGGTGGCTTTGTGTATTGCATTGACTTGGGACAAATTTGAGACTACCTTCCTAAAGAAGTATTTTCTCCCTAATGTCAAGAAATAGAAATAGAAAGAGGTAAAGTTTCTACAGTTGAGAAAAGGATCCATTACCATGGGCCAATACCTGTCCAAATTTGAGGAGCTATCCAAATTCTCTTGGACCATGCAAAACCATCCCAATGAGGGGTGGAAGTGCTCCCACCTTGAAGGGGGATTTGGACCAGAGGTAAAGAATGTAGTGGGAGCCTTGGAGATTAGGGACTTTCCTTCCCTAGTCAATAGGTGTTTGATTATGGAAAGGAACCTTGAAGAGGCAGCAGTGGCAAAGAATGGACACTACAACATGAAGAAGGAAGAGGTACCGACAGGTAAGAGCTTCAAGACCAATGGGAATAGAGGAAAAGGCAATCCGTTGTCCCAGCAGAGTGGACCAATTGGAGGGTGTCTCAAATGTGGCAAGAGCCATAAAAAGAGATTGCTTATTCGGGAAGTGGGTATGCTATAAGTGTCACCAACCATGACAAGCGTCTATGGAGTGTCAACAGTTCAAGAAAGTACAAGCCAAACCCCAAGCTAAAGGGAGAGTCTTTACCATTAGTGGTAAAAAGGCATATGAGGTTGACAATCTAATGCAAGGTCTTTACCTTTTAGCGATAGATTTTTTATCATTTAGAGAGGGATTTCTCTCTAATATTATTTTTTTAGTAGTGAACTTGATATTTTTTTTATTTTCCATAGTATTGATATGTTTTTATTGTTGAATTATAGTGATATTTTTATTTATCTAACTCACACTACAAAAAGAAGGGCTCGTTTAAACATAGTCAGTTAGTCTTTCATAAAAGTTTGTTTATCATCTTGATATAAATATTAGATAAGATCATTATATACATATTAGTAGTTTATCACATGAGTGACTGTATTTTATCATTTCATATTATAGCGTCCTCGCCAAAATAATGATGAGATGACTGTGGGTTGTATGTGATGCATTTTATGAGAGAAGCCACCACATAAAACGAAACCACAATACTAAGAGATGTAATTTCTATTTTTTTTCAAAATCATTAATCAATATTTTTAAATATGAATTTATGAAGTTTTCTCATACATTATGTAGTACTTTCCTTAGCATAGATGTTTCACTTACACCATGGACCAACTCAATGAAGTGAAGGAATATTAGGCCAAGCATATAATGACTACTTGTATGTTAGTTAGTTTTTGGCTTTGGTGAGTTAATGCATCTTTTTGTTGAGTACCTGAATGATGTTTTATTGCGTAATAGTGTATTTGTAAATGTATACTTGATTGTGTGTTGTGTATTTGGTTAATTTGTAATGAGAAATTGAGATGTGTTGTGAAATTATGTAATCAAAATATAATTGATTAGTTTTATGTATTTGTAGTGAGAAATTGTTTTTAATGTACTGGTTGGTGGTATAAAGTATTAAAGGTGTTTGAAAGTTTGGTGAAAGTTGGAAACATGAGAAACACTGCCAAAATTTTTATAAGTCCTTTAAATTATTAACTTGTTTTATGATGTGTTATGTATATTTGTTGTAAGAAATTCTTTTAAATGTTTGATTCTTAAAATTTTACCAGGTATGGAGTATTAAAAGTGTCTGACAGTTTTGGGATAATTAGAAATATAGGAAAACTCTGTCGAAACTTTTATAAGACATGGGAATGGTTAAATTTGCACAACTTTCTTGATTAAGATTTAAAAGTGAGTTCTTAAAATGTATGCAACAAGTAATAATTATAACATTAACAACTTATATCTAAATAGAAACTTATAGGTATGTTTAATTAAATTTAAGGTTTTATTGAATAAAGTTTTATAGGTGATTGTTAAATTCAAAAGCAACATATTAGGAATTACCAAAAGATTGGTTAAAGCAAATACATTTGATTCTGAATAAAATTGGCACTATAAGGGCGCTTTCTTCCCTAAAACATCCTTAAAAAGGACAAAATTTGGCCCAGTTAGGCCGCTTTAGGGATAAAAGCGCCAAGGTTAATAAAAAAATTTACTAGGGATGGTGCTTTATGGATGAAAGTGCCCTCTCTAGTCATTCCAGCAAGGGCACTTTTGTCCCTAAAGCGCCATCATCGATTCTTTTTTCTATAAAAAAAACTCTTGTCGGGACGTCTTTGTCCTTTACAAGTTTTCAGCAAGGGCATTTCGTAAACACCTTGATATTCTCGTATCTATAAGAGCAAAGAATAAAGGGCGTACCAATATCTTCAAAACTAATACAGAAGTGCCTTAATAGGACTTTTTGATAGTGTTAAATAATAAATAGTTTTTAAATTATAAAAAATTTTATATACTTAATCTATTTGAAAAAAAAAACTTTAAATTAAATGATTTGTATTAATAAAATTTCAATATTCAAAAAAATATTATGGGAAATAAATTTAAAAAAATCTCTTAAAAAAATTATTTTTATCTATATCGGCAATAAAATACTATTAATAGGTAAGAAATAAGTCATTGCTAAGGTAGAGGGGAGCAAAGATAGAGCCAATAATATTGTAGTATGGAATGTAATTCTAGAATAATACTGACGTGCAAAATAAAACTATAGTAAAGCATTAGAGCATGTTTGGTTTGCAATTCATAAAAGCCAAATGCACAATTAATTAAAAGCCATCAAGACTCATGCTTTTGGATGTATGTATATTTGGGTTGGTGCAAATGATATTCAAACATGCTGTTAACCATCATCCAAAGCCTTTGATTAATAACTCTAAAAAATTTTAACAAACATAAGCAATTGTATGTATATATATTTGGGTTTTGGATGTATGTATATTTGGGTTGGTGCAAATGATATTCAAACATGCTGTTAACCATCATCCAAAGCCTTTGATTAATAACTCTAAAAAATTTTAACAAACATAAGCAATTGTAAACTCCCATTGGAATTATATTGTTTATAATAAGTTTATAGCTCTCAAGGCTCAAACACCTGAGAAATAATACAGGTAAAGCAATAAAAAAGGATGAAAAAGTTTGATGGAGAAGACATGCAACCCACGGTACAACTTTTCAATCCAGTTTAAGAAAGACTCATCATCTTTATTATCATCATCATTATTATTATTCAAACCGAAAACCTTGAAACTTGAAAAATATCTCAATCGATCCCCTCGCTCTAATGATTATCGTAGCGGTTCCACTGCATGACATTCATATCAGAAGGAATAGGATGAGTCAACAAAGGAGTTGAATTAGCAGCAGCAACATTAAAAGCAGACATATTGGGCATTGCCATGCCATTGTTGTTGTTGATGTTGTTGGTAATACCACTAGGTTCACCCACATCAGCATTGATCATAGCCACATATATGGCATCATTATCTTCATTGGCTTCCTCAATAGTTCCATTGATAAAAGGCACCTTGTGGTACTCAGATTTCTTGAACACTGCGACCATAACAACCACAAGACCTGAAGCCACAACCTTCCCTGCAACAACCCCACCCAACATCTGGTTTTGGTTCCCAGATACGTAAATCATGAAGGAGGAACAAATAGGGTTGGGAATGGAGAGTGGAGGGAAACTACCACTCATGTAAGTGCCAGTAAGAGAAATCATGTTAAAGTCTCCCTTGAGAGGGAAAGAAGGAGAACGAGACTGATTTTGGCAAATTGTAACCTCAGAGAGAGAACCCGAACCACTCAACACTGAGATGTTGACACGACGCCGGTTAGCGAAGGCGATGATAGCTTCCACAACGTCGTGTCCAGCAGGAATTTCGATGAGAACTGGTTTAAGGAACTCATCAGTGTCTTGCTTGACGATGAGGGGTGGCTTGGGCTTGTTCTTGGAACCAGGTGGCCTTCCCCTTGGCCTCTTGGAGTTAGGGGGGTGTGTTCATATCCTCATCCTTTGGGAGGACTCCGACAGAGGAGGGTGATGGTGGTGGTGGTGGTTGGTTTGGCAGAAGGTTGTCATTGTTGTTATTGGAAAGGGAGATCATGTACCCTCTACTAAGATGGAGGAGCCACCAGATAGAGTGGCGAAGCTCCCTGGGTTGTGCTGAGAGGAGTCATTGTCTGAGGCAGGGGAGAGAGAGTTAGGATACCCATTTTCAGCCATTGTGTAAAGGGATGTCAGAGAGCAAGAGAGTGATCATGCTATAGCAATTTATAGCAGGAGCCCCAAACGGTGGAGAAGTAGGGCCTACCTATTTCATTTTTTCTTTCTTTATAATAGTTTTTATTCTCTGTATTTTATTTTTACATACTTATGAAATTTGTCTTATTCTAAATAGGGAAATGCTAACAAGTACCCTTAAGATTAAGAGCGCTAGTTAAGGAACTAAAAAATTTATTTTTTTTAAAAATTGTACAATATTTAATGTTATAAATTCAATCAATATTGTGATTTCTAATAAATTTTTTTATATATGTTAATTCCATAACCAGTGTCCTATCCCTTAGGGCACTAGTTACTGGGATCATTCTAAACACAACTTTTGTTTTTACGATAAGCATTTTTTTATCTTCGTATCCTCTTAATTACTCTTATTCTTGTAATAAATGTGCAAACGTATTAATTGTTTTAATTAATATATTCATTCTATATAAGCTGGTTGGTCCAAAATATACAGTTTTTCTTGAGTCGGGAAAATATATAATTACTTAAATTATATAAATTGAAAAAATGCATGAGGAATTTTTTACTTCTTATTTGTTTTGTTATGTGAAGGGGAGGAAGATTCATTCTAAAGGAAAATGTTTAATGGTATGTAAAACAATTTGTATGAAAAGTGTAATGGTAAACAATTTTTTTCCCATGATTTTTCTTTTCTTTCTCTTTTCACCCAAAGTCTCTCTTATCACATATTTGTATAGTTTATCTAGTACCAAATAACAAAGTAGTATGCTAAAATACATTTCTAAAGAGGTGTTAGATTAAGGTTTCTTGTTTTCCTTTTTATTAATTTACTTTTTCATAAATTGATATATTAGGTTCTTCCTCAAAACAATTTAAGGACATAAGTGTGAATGTAATTCATTGTTAATGTAAGTTTTTATTTTACACTTAAAATGCTTCATCCAAGTTAATTTTTCTTCTAATGAGGTTTTTATTATTTTTTTAAAATGATGATATCACATTATTTACTAATATTATGTTGGGATAACTGGTAATGAGAGAAATTTAAAAAGATGATAAAATAACATTTTTTTCTCATTTCAAATATTTTTTAAAAAGTAGAAAAAAATTCAACACAATTAATAAATTCTCCTTTATAATTTTGAAAAAATATAATTTTATTTTTAAAATTGAGGCCATGTAGAGAAATAAACTGCAGGGTAAACTATTAAGAGAAACTTAAAGATAAATAATATAAATTACGATATCACTTAATCCATGTAACCAATTCCACCTAGTATGATCGGATATGATTGTTGTTTTACTTGTTGTTATAATGAAGTTAAAAATAAATAATTCAATTTTATTTTTTATAATCAAACTCCTTAAAAAGGATAAAGAAAATTTATTTCATTTTCTTATTATTTTCCAAATACGCGATTCAAAGAACTAATTAAAAAATATAGGGAGTTGTAAAAACAAAATAATTTTTTTATTATTTTATAATTAAACTCTTAAATAAGGTCAAGAAAATTTATATTATTCTTTTATTATTTTCCAAATAACACGTTATAGAGAACTAATTCAAAATTATAATGGAGTTGAAAATTAAAATAGTTCAAACTTTTATAATTAAACTTCCAAATGAAAGTAATGAAGATTTATTCCATTCTGTTATTATTTTTCAAACAACATGGAAGTTGTTTCATTCTATTCATTTCCTTCTCTTTATAATTATTTCTTATTTATTTCATTCCACTCAACTAATAAAAAATATTTAAACAAAAGTAATAATAAAAAGAAATATAATGAAAGTGAATCAAAATTAAATATTTTTTAAAAAGTATCTTAACCACTATAGTCAACGTGGTTAATAGCACGTGATATATAAAACACGAATATTACATATTATGGTTTTTCAAAATAGTATCAAAATTAATGCTTCCGTTGACCATTGTTAGTATTCAATGTTACATATATATCTTGGAATGTATAGGTGCACCTACCTTATGTTTAAATTAAACTTTTTTACTAGAATATTGGGGGAGGCAAAGATCGAACCCTATACCACTTAGTCATAATAGTTCTAATACCATTTCATGTACAAACTATCCGAAAAGCTTAAGTTGTTGGGTGAAGACATATGTATAGTTTTATTCTAACACATTTAAATCTATAATTATGAATTCTTATTATTATGTAAAAAGTTTTTGGAAGCGATTGTCTTTCGTATGATTTCCCAGTAGGCTTATAAATGTATACATGTATAATCAAAGTTGTCAAATGAAATAAAAAATCCTATAAAGTGTGACTAAACAATCACCACCAGTTATAAAATGATAATAGGGGTGGTTTAAAGCATAATCCTTATCTAATTAACCCTTTTTATTGTCATAAGTACGGTGCTATCATTGAAACAGACCCACAGAACGTGCCAAAAAAAAAGGCATCATCCCAATACAAAGATTCAACAGAATCTAAAGGAATAAAACTAGAAGGTCCTAGATACGCTCTTTGACATAAGTGAACTCACTATGTAGATGAGGTAACCCTAGATTTGCACCTCAAGTAGGGGTGTAATCGGGTTGGGTTGGATTGGGTTTGGGGTGACATCAAGTCCGAACCGATAGAAATGATGGTGGGTTGGGTTGGTTCGGGTTTTGTCTTTTTTGAGTGAGTAATCCAACCCGAACCAACCCGAATATGTTCGTGTTGGGTTGGGTTGGGTTGGGTTGGGTCATCGGGTCATGAGCATTTTTTCTTTTTTTTTTTTAAAAATGTAGAAGATGACATGAAATTAAATTATAACATGAAAAAAGAAAAGAAATAAGGAAACATAAAATGAGAGAAGCAGATGAAATAGGGTTTGGGGAACCACTCCTGCTTGTGTTGCTATTGCGCTTATTTTTGTTATCTATGGGAAGGAAAATGAAATAAGATTAAGGCTTCTTTTCTTGGTTTGGTTTGGTTTGGTTCGGATCCTTCGGGTTCAAGATAGGCAAACCCGAGACCCGAACCAAACCAGATAAAGAAAATGTCCGAACCGAACCGAACCGTTAAATGTCCTTCGGATTGGGTTGGGTCAATCGGGTTCACGGGTTGGATCGGACCCACTTACACCCCTAGCCTCAAGTTAAAAAAAACCTAACACCTACGTAAAGTAGAGAGAAAAAGGCGGAGGCAGCAAGGCAACCCACATCTACGAAGGGGGATCCTCCGTCAAAGATGAACGATGATCGAGGTAGCCACTAAGGCATCTTATGAGATCAGACAACAGAGCTTTAGAGGAGGGAAGAAGACCCAGTTTGGGGGGAGGGTCTGAGAGCTGGACATGGCTGCAATGCAGTGAGCCACTCTGTTGCCTTTCCTTCCTATCCAAGTAAACTGAAGCTCTATTTATTTGATGTCTTGGATAAGGTTTGCTATTTCTCCTAACTGCATTTCATCCCTACAGGCTTGGACGAGAGGCACGGAGTCGCTTTCCATAACCACCTTCTTGATGCCAAGATTGTGAGTTGTGATTAAACCTTCCCGGAGTTCTATGGTCTCAGCTACCAAGGGGGAAGTGGCCACTACTCTACGGGTACCTCTGAATTCAATCTCTCATTTGTGATTTCTAGCAATGTAGGCAATACTTCCTTGTCCAGTAGTTATTGTAAATGTTGCATCTGAATTAATTTTTGTAATACCCTCCATTGGGGCCTTCCATATGTGTGTGATGGAGGGTCCTCTATTATGTTGGTTCTGATGATTAGTTCGAAATAAGGAGCAACATTCACCATGAAGTGAATTTGCCTTTATCAAAGTACCCATAGGATTAGGGCCCGTTCCCTGGAATACCACAGAAGTTCGATCCTTCCATATAGTCCATAAGTAGCATGCTAGGAGTGAAAAGAAGAACATGTTCCATCGTTTCCTTTTTGCTCCCCGCAAAGTGTACAATCAGCGCTAACAACTATCTTCCTACGATATAGTTGTCTCTGAGTGGTAGGATACTAAGGCTTGCTTTCCATAGGAACATCTTCACCTTTTGGGGGACCTTAAGGCTCCATATACATTTTCCTTAGTTCTGGGGTGGGAGAGTGAGATGTGGACAGTGCAGTAGTAGTAGGTGGTGACCCTTTTTTTGAAGATATGGTATCCTGTTTTGACCGTGAATTGGCCAGATAGGTTATGAGGCCAAATGAACAAATCTTCTCTTGTAGTTTTGCCAATAGGGGTCTGCATCACCTTGGCAATCTGGTCTGGTAGGAAATGGGTTGTTACCTCTTGAGATTCCCATTTACCTAAGAGTGGGTCAATTAATTCCTTCACCTTTAGTAGAGTATTTTCTTCCTTTAACTGGGCTTGATCTTCTAATGCTAACCATAAATCTTCTCTGATATCAATTGCTTCTCCTGAATTTACCAACCATCTTCCATTTCTCCTTAATGTTGTCACTCCATGCATTAAGCTGGTCCATATCCAAGACTCCCCTCTCTTCCTTTTAGCATGTAGGATGTCTGAGTTAGGAAAATAAATACCTTTTTGTACTTGAACCCATAACGCATCTGGTTGGTTGTAAGCCCTCCACACCTGCTTAGCCAGTAAAGCCACATTCATAGTGGAGAAGTCTTTAAAGCCCATTCTTCCTATCTTCTTGCTAGAGGATATGAAGTTCCATCTTTTCCAGTGTATGCCTCGGTATTTCCCTTTGTTGGTCCACCAAAATCTAGCTATGTGAGACCAAATCTTATCACATACTTTTTTTGGGAACTTAAGAATAGACATGGCATAGGAGGGAATAGCCTGTAAGACTGCCTTGATCAGTATTTCCTTCCCTGCTTGATTCAGTAGGGATTCTTTCCATCCTTCTATTTTGTGGAGCACTCTCTCTTGTATCCAGTTTAGGCTGTTTGACTTGGATCTGGTCCATTCTCCTTGCAATATTTCCACAAAATAGGAGGGAATAACCTGTAAGACTGCCTTGATCAGTATTTCCTTCCCTGCATGATTCAGTAGGGATTCTTTCCATCCTTCTATTTTGTGGAGCACTCTCTCCTGTATCCAGTTTAGGCTGTTTGACTTGGATATGGTCCATTCTCCTGGCAGGCCTAGCAATTTCCCAGGGTTGTCCCACTCTTGAATATTCAGAATCTATGTAAGTATAGAGTGAGTACTAGGGGGATTCTGCAACCAAAAATGATTCCTGATTTGGTTAGGTTAATCTGTGGTTCAAAGGATTGGGAGAAGTAATTGAGAATTTTAGACATATGGTAATACTCCTCAGGTGTAGCTTTAGCATAGAGCACTGAGTCATCTGTAAAAAATAAATGAGTTAGTGTAGGAGATGAGGGTGCTAGTGAGATTCCAGCTAGTACCCTTCTCTCCTTAGCAACATTAATCATATTTGATGGGAAATCAATCGCAAGTATGAAAAGGTAGGGGGACAGTTGGTCCCCCTGCCTAAGGCCTCTCTCTTAAATGAGCTTCTTTGTCTCCACCCCATTAATTTTGTACGTATAGGAAACTGTGGTAACCAAGGACATGATTTTCCTAACCCAATTTTGGTCAAAACCATAGGCTAATAGAGTTTGGTGTAGGAAACTCCATTCTTGGGCTATTGTCAAATTGTCATGAATTTGCCTTCCTCCAACAAATGCACTTTGGTTCCGAGAGATAAGCTAGTTCATTAAAGGCTCCATCCTTTTAACCAAAATTTTTAAATCACCTTATAGATGTAATTACAATAACTTATAGGGTGAAGTTTATTGGTACTCTCTGGTCTTTGGATTTTAGGGACAAGGGCCACAGGGGCTTTCAAAGTACCAATAGAGAATATTGCTTCTCCTATTGCTTTGTCTGTTACTAGCAGCAACAAAGTCTAATTCATATCTCTAGTCACTCTTCCTTGAAACTCTGTAAAGCAATCTTGGGAGGGTACCTGATTATTGGAAGTATAAATCTCCTGAAAGAACCCCAACACAACTTTCTCTATGTCCTTTTGACCCTCTACCCAACTGCCTTGACCATCCTTGATTCTATATAGTTTATTCATATCCCTTCTTTGAATAGTTATTGCATGAAAGAAGCTAGTATTTTTATACCCATAGTTAAGCCATTTCAGTCTAGATCTCTGGGCCCACAAAATTTCTTCCTGTTTCCAGAGGCTATAAATTTCAGCTTTGATTATTTTAATTCTGGCCTAGTGTGTATCCCCTGGGTTCCTGTTCTGCAACTCCTCCAACTCTTTCTTTAAGGCTATGATTTTTGTGTCTACTCTTTTGAAGGTTTGATGCCAGATTTTGAGGGTCCTTTTACGTGATTTTGCTTTCTTCAGAAAGGTTTCCCATACATCTTCCTCCTTTGTATTAGCCTGCCAGTCATCCTCGATAGTTTGAGCACACTCAGGGTGCTTTTCCCACATTGCTTCATATTTGAAAGGATTTTCCCCCTAAGTCTTTGTTTATGCCAAAGAATTATGGGGGAATGATCAAATGAGATGGCTGGTAATGCTAAAGCTAGAGCATGTTCAAACTGAAGACACTAGGCCCAAATGACTAGAACCCTGTCCAGCCTTTCCTTTGTTATAAATCCATTCCTTGGGTTACTATGCCAAGTGAATATGCAACCCTTAGTTTCCAACTCCATAAGTTCATTTGCATGAAGCAATTCCCTAAAGGGGTCCATTCTATTCTGGTGGTGAGGCTGCAGCCCCACCTTTTCTGATTGGACTAGAATCTCATTAAAATCTCCAAGGCAACACCAAGATCCGAGCCGGTGGGTTTGTAGGCAGCATAGTTTGTTCCATAGGTTCGTCATTTGGCTAAAAGTGGGATTTCCATAAACGAAGGTGCAGTCCCAGTCCTTCATCTCATCTTTGTCTGTAATAGTTGTATGAATAAAGTTCTGGTTGGAAGTGTAAATGTGTACCTCTAGTGGTTTTTTTTTCCAGAAAATACATAAACCTCCTGACTTTCCCCTTGGAGGGACACAAAAAAAGATGTGAAACCTTAACATTATTCTTTTTTTTTCAACCTTGTCCTCATTAGCTTTAGATTCTGAAATGAAGACAAGGGATGGCTTATACTTGACACATATGTCCTTTAATTCTCTTACTGTCGTGGCAACCATCAAGCCATGATAGTTCAACATAACCAACTCATGGCTATTGGGGAGCATGGGTAGGCCCGCCTCCTCAGCCGTTGAGTAGTCTTGGTTGAAGTGAACCACAATAAGAGTATTTGTCCACTTGTTGTCTATTTTGGGTTGTTCCAATCCAGCAGACGACTTCTGATTTTTTTTTTTTTGCTAATTTTGTGACTGCCTATGTCTTGTTCTTCCTGAGGTTCTTCCAATTGAGTTCTGTCTCTCTTAAGGGAGAGGGACATGTTCCAGCCTAAAATCAATTGCGAGTCTGTTTCCTGTAAAATGTGAACATATGTCTTTTGTTTGCTGGTCGTAGTGGGAGTCAAGTCTTCTTCATCTGGGAATTGGACATAGTAGTCTGGACCTTCTATCCCCTTTACTTTGTGCGAAATTCCTGCATCCACTGAGTTGCCATAGGGAGCGCATGAGCTTTTACATTTTGTATCTCTGTGAGGGACAAATTAGCACCCTCATACCTGCCTATTGGTGGACTGGGGTAGTCTAGTAGGACTTGTGGAGACATGAGCCCAATAAACTCAGGATTAATAAGCATGTCTTCTAAAACTTTTGGCCCAAGGCCCGCCCTTCTCCGTTGATTCTTTAGATCCACTTGGGTAATGTGTACTGAAACATAGGGCTCTTTACTATTTGGTGTAGTTGGATTTGGGCCAGCATCATTTTGAGGGCAAACCTGACTAACTTCAGGAATGGGCTTTGGGTCCAGGTTTTTTGAAAGAGTGCTTGCCGAGGTTCAGAACTTATGTGCAGGAGCGAAGTTGGGTCCCGGTCTGACCTTTCTGCGCATATTTCAGCTTTTTGTCTGAATATCCCTTTCTTTCCATTACGTGCTCCTTGCCCTTTGCCTTGTTGTGTAACGGCTGAACTGTTGGTTGTACATTTTGCCCCCACTACTCTTCTACTGTTGATTTTGTGCCCCCATATTCTTTTCTCTATTTTTTGCATTGCTGTTAGTAGAGCTATAGATTTTTTTTAGGGTCTCCTTGGTTCTTCCATTGGAGTTTTACTAGCATTCCTCCAAAACATTTTTTTCCTGCATTAACATTGTGATTGGCTTTGCTAGGGGGACTCCCAGTTTTGCATTATATTTAGGCAGAGAATAATTAAACGGGGACATAGCTTTATCCTCCTTACAAAATTTTTGATCATGTCCAGTAACTCCACAATTAAAACATATAGAATGAAGTTTTTCATATTTAAAGAATATCCAGAGTTTAGGAAAATCCTTCCTAGGATGCTTAGATATATCAACCAACACCCTAATCCTAAAAAAAAGTTCTGAGAAAGTTACCTTCAATTGCTGGGTTTTCTACTTCCATGACTTCTCCCAATCTACTCATATTCTTTGCTGCATTCTTTGTGGTCATCATTTCCAATGGCAGACCATGCACTTGAATCTAAAAGGACACCCTCTGGAAATCTATTTCATAAACATAAGCTTGTTGGATTTAGCATTGGAGGCTAATCAAATTGCCCATAACATACCAAGGGCCTTTGCTCAAAATTTCAATGACCTCTTTCTTTTGAGAGAAAGTAAATAGAAATATATTGACTCCCATGTCTGTTATTTGAAGGTCCTGGGGATCTCCCCAAGCTTTCGCCAATATACTCCGGACAGGCCCCTTATTAAGGGGTTTGCTAGATAATACTTTTCCAGCTAGAGATCTTTTTGCTAGTTGTAAGCTAGTTGCCTCATCTGAATCTATTATACTGTCATTTCTGTATCAGGATTTCCTCCCTCTATTAGGGGGAGGTCCTTCACTCTCCATTGGATTGAAAGGAGGTAAGAGAACAGAGTAAGACAGCAAGCAGTGAAAAAACAGTAGATTGGGGTGGAAGGAATAGAAAAGAGCAAGGGGGAAGGTAAGCCTTGGGTGGGGGAAAGGAAACCTGAGATGTGGGGGTGGTGGGTGATAAGTGAAAATTAGTTGATAAATTAGAGCACTTTTTAGTTCACTTATCAAGGATAAAATGGTATTTTTGCCCCAGTTTAATCTCTTTTTATTAAATATTAGATAAATTGTATTTATTAATCTTGGATTTGAATTTGATGCTATTTTGATAGAAATATTGCTGATTTTTGCAGGATATTGCGAAGATTTGATTTGAAAGAAAGATAGCATTAAATGAGGGAGATATCTGCAAGATTTGAGTTTGATTGAAGACATTTAAGAAAGATTTGAGGCAATCAATGAGGAGATCACTGCCAATCAAACAAGGATTCTGCAGACAACCTTCCCAAATAAATCAAAGATGCTCAATAAATGCAAGGATTTCATCAAGAAAAGGGAAACAAGGAAAGACAAATCAACCAAAACCAGTCTCGGGGAGAGATCAAGATAAAAAGAGAAAGTTTGGAGCTGCAGAACGCATTCTGCGCTTCAAACTGCGTTGTAGCGCAGGGTGAAGCGCAGCTCTCTAGAACCTGCACTGCAGCCTGCGTTGTAGCGCAGCTTGAAGCGTAGGTCACGCAGATTTGTTCCTGTTGCCATTTTTAGATAGATTTCTCCCCAATTTCCTTTGTAATTCCTTAGCCTATAAATAGGACCTCATTGCACCAGATCAAAGTGTGCACGATTATTGTAATTCAGTGTATTTCAGTGATAATGCACCAGAGCTAATTTTAGAGTAGGAGAGGAGGAGCGCTTCACAAGGATTGAAGATGGTGACATCATCTTCTGTGGTTTGTATGGCTACCCCTGTGTAGTTAAGTCTCCATTAGAATTGGATGTAATTGATTCTATCCCAAGTGTATGTAACTCTATTTATTATTTTCATGAGCTCTCTGTATATAATATTGGTAATCTTATTCTGTGCTTAATTCCTAACTTACGCTCTTGCGCTGGAGTTATAGGCTAGTTTCAACTAGGATTGAGGATGGGAGCGGATTCTGAAGAAACCCATTCTCTGAGTGAATAAGAGGACTCGGTAGCCAGTGAACCGAAACATGGGCGTATTCTAATGAAGGGCATCTACAGGATAGGCATGGTTATTAAATTACCGATAGCAAAGGATTAGTTGATTGTCAATCCAGGAAGCGAAACGTGGATGTATTCTAATGAGTGATGGGTAGTGACAGTACTCTAGCGAAGGTGCGTCCAGAGTAGTAGGCCTCGTTTATCAATTAGTTCTTTTACAAACGAAATAAAAGAAAGCAAAATAAGTCGAGGGTAAGTCTGTCGCCTGGGAGAGCCCGCATGGATTACCTTTGCATGTGTGAGGCCGCTGGTAACTCGGGGTCTTATCAATTTTGTTTGTCTATAGTATTTTAGATTAAACCTAAAATAATAGATATTTTTTACATGCACGAAGGGTGTGATGATATGAAGTCCAATCCTAATCCAAGTAAAGTGTCTCTAACTCTTCCTATCTAATTCAATTGATTATTTATTTGCTATTTACAATTTACGCAATAATACTCTAAAAAATTGTTATTTCCCTTGATAAATAGACCACGAATTTATGTGAATTGATTATTCCCTGTGGATACGATAACTCTTCTTACTATTATACTACTGGATTTTTGGTTCGCTTTCCAGAAACCCATCAGTGGGATAGGTTTTGGGGCGGGGAAAGGGTTAAGGTGGTTGGAAAAATTATTTCTGAGGGAGAAAGGTTAACGTGGAGGGAAAATGTGAAAGGCAGGTGACGGTGTAGGTGAGGTTACCACAAATCTCCCTGGTGGAGATAGAAGCTTTGGCTATTCCAGAGTGGCCTACTAATCATCAATTATAAATTCTAATTGTTCTATGGTGTCCTAATAAGGCCCATACGTCGCGAGTGAGCCAAGACTAAACCTAATCATGTGTGTCCAAGCTAACGAAAAAATTATACAAGTAAAGTCAATGCTCGACCTCTTAAGGATTGTAAATGAACATATAAACTCGAAAACAACACTTAGTAAAATAAAACGGTCAATGAAGTAAAAAAAAAGATATACAAATAAAGTAATTCAACTAAGGGAATCTTTAAGATATACACTTAGCAAGTCGGTTGCCTTTTTGCTAAACTGTTGGGAAACTTTAAGAGGAGTGTCACAACGTGCTCTGGGGGCGTCGCGACAAGGGGAGCGACTAAATTATGGATTGAAATGATGATGATCAATTGAGTTTCCACCAATTATTATTTAGGAAAAATATTGGAAAAATCCTTGTTGATTTTGCAATGCCGATCTTTTTATAGCAGAGTTTAGGTTCAAGAGTCTATTTATGCACAAGGAAGGGTGGAAACTTAATCCCACTCCAACCCCAACACATCCACTTTAAAGAATGGTTACCATTATTTGTGAAATTTATTTATAAATTTCAAAGTATTTATTTTGCCCTAAAATGATAGAAATGATTAAATTACAAACAAGACCAACAATATATGTAGAGAATTCCTATGGAATAAAGGCAATAGTGGTAGGCTAATTTATTTAATTAATTGGAGTGATGTTTGATGTGGAAAAAGTATAATGGTGCAGGTATTAAAAATATTCAGGATTGGCTCCCTTGAAGCAAGTTTGGGCTATTGAGAACAAAAATGATAACTTGTGAATAAAATGGATGGATGGTTACTGTCTAAAGGCAAAGTATATAGGCATATGAATCAAAACTATCTGATTCTTGGCACATCAAAGAGCTTATGAGAATAAAGTAGTTAGCAGTGGTGAGAGATAGCAATTTCAGTCAATGGAGGACATATACAATTTCTGCAATGAATACGTTACTTTCTAGGGAAATGCCAAAAAAAAAGACAAGTTTTGTTTGGAATAGATGGACAATCCCAAAAAATAGGTTTATTTCTTGGTCACTGGTGCACAAGTGGTTGCTAACAAAGGAAAGAATGAGAAGACTTTGGCAATTGCAATTGGATTGTAAACTTGTTTTATGCACTGTTGAAGATGAAACTCCGAACCATCTATTTTTTTTAGTGCAGTTTCTCTGCTCAAATCTTGGAGAAAATCAGGAAATCGATAAAGAGAAATTAATGTCCAACATCTTACCAACAATGGCAATGAATTTTTATTGGTGACAGAAGAGATAGGTTAAAGCTGTTGCGACCTATACAGTATTAGGTGCATCAACATACCATATTTAGAGAGAAAGGAATAATAGGATTCATTCACAGTTGTTGAGTCTCAAGACATTAAAGTAAGACACCCCAACACTTAGTTTTGATGATTATAAACTTAATTAAACTCAAAACTTTATGCTTAATAATTATTCTCAAAGTTCTGTTATTTCAGAGAGCTTCTGAAGAAAGTGTGTCTAAAGTCAAAGCTAAGATCTGAAGTTGGTCAAGTTCTCAAGATCAAGGGTCCGTCTGAAGTGAAATTGGTTTAGACGATGGTTCCCATCTGAAGACAAAGTCTATCTGAAGTACAAGGGCATCTGACGTGGAAAGTCAAAGCCAGTACCAGAACTACATGCAACCTCAGTACATTAGAAAAGAAAGACAAAAGGCAACTTTTTGGTTGTGATTCAAAATGGAAGCACAGAAGGAGAAACGCTGCTCTGCAACAGCCGCAAAAGTCAGAACAATACTACAACCTAGTACAGTGACAATGACTATGTCTAAACGGGAATAAACACATTTAATGCTATCTTACAACGGACTTCTCAATGACATTCTTCAGACTGAAGTGAAGCCTATAAAAACCAGAAGACTCCTGAAGCTCAATGGTTAGCAGAAAAGAAGGACGATAAAAGTTAGAAGAGTGATATTGATATTGCTGAGAAAAAGAAGAATATTTCAAAAATCCCAAACTTCGCAAATCTCTGTAAAAATCCTTTGAGGATTTATTTGTTGAAAAACTCTTGTACAATCAAACTTTGTAAGAATACTTGTTGTAGAGCCATGAGTGGCTTGGTAGAACAAAGAACACTTGTTGTTAGAGCCATGAGTGGCTTGGTGGACAAAGAATACTTGTTAGAGCCAGGAGTGGCTTGGTAGGACAAAGAATACTCAAACAATATATGGAAACAGGAACTGAATACATAAACGCCCCATGGGCTCAAATAAAAATAATTTGTATTCAACGACTGGGATACCCCCATACATGTGCCCTAAGAAAAATAGAAAGGTCCATAAGCTGCACATGTACAGTCATATCCCTCAAAATAATATTCTAATATACAACCATCAATATAAACATTTAAATGTACAAGTAACTAAATACATCAAAATACTAAACTCTTGAGCGCCTCCAAGCTCACTGCCCTGGCCGGGGTGGGACATGTGCATCTATAATATAACCACAAAATGTGTGGTGAGCCAGATGTCTCAGTGAATATAACTTATACTCATGCAGTGTAGGGAAACAGGAAAATGTTATGCAACAGTCAACAAATAAATGTCAATTAATACAAACATTCTCAACTCAGACATCTGAATACTCATAACTTGCTTTTCCCGGCAGACGGGGTCTTTTCACTAATTCTAAGGCTAGACCAGAGCTCAGCCTACAAGGAACGTCTCCCTTGGGGACTAATACCGGCCACTTATTTTGGACCAAATTCAAGTTTTAATACATTATTCTAGACTGATGCCAATACTCATAATCTGGGTCGAAGCCAAATACTCTGGGTCGAAGCCAACTCAGTCTTATTCTGGACCGAAGTCAAGCTTGATTAATTAGGGTCCCGTGGCCATAGGCCAATTCATTTTCAACTTATAATGTACAAGATAATCATGCTAACAATATGCAAGTGCACCATGAATAATCAAACATAAGGCAATTTAGTCAAACCCTAACATACAAACTCTAACCTAGGCCATAATCCACAATGCATAATCTTATCCGATTAAAAATCAAACAACAAGCATACGAGAAGAAATAAAGCTAAAGAAGGGGATAGGAAGGAAAAATGGCTCATCCAAGAGATTTAACCAAGACGAAAGTGGGTGTGTGAGTTATACTCACCTCAAGGAATTCAACTAGAAGGGGGAAGAAGTAGGGGAAGGTTGGAACGAAGATTCTTGGCCGCCTCAAGCTTTCTCTAAGCTCCCAAGGTGAACTTCTCTCTCTAGACCCTCTCTCTAGAATGAAGGAGGAAAGAAGAAGAAATAAGAAATTTGTGCCCTAATTAATGCTTTTAAGACTACCACGCGTATTCTCGCTCAAGCGAGGGATTCACGCTTGAGCGAGGGGGCTGAGAATTTTCACTTTTCACGTTCTCGCTCAAGCGAGAATGCTCCAGAGAATATTCCCCCTCTCTAGATGAATTTCTCTTGAGTAAGACCCTTCTCGCTTGAGAGAAATTCTTCCAGAGAGCACCCCTTCTCTGGTTGAATTTCGCTTAGAGAGCACTCAATTTGCTTCTCTATTTCTCGCTTAAGCGAGAGTCCCCACGCTCAAGCGAGAAAACCAGAACACAAATGTGCAACTTTTTACTTATATGCTCGCTTGAGCGAGAATATCAGAACTCAAAATTCTAATTTCTCACTTTTACTTATTCTAACTCAATTCTTCCCACTCAATTCATATTCCTTTCACAAAACTATTATACTACACATTTATCTCTATAAAATGATTTAAATTCTTGGGATGTTACATATGTATGAATTAGTGAACTCTGTTCGATATCAATGAACAATATTTGATCTTGATAGCTAGGTTCTTATAAGTTATTCTTATAACTTTGTCTCGAATATCTAACAGTTTTTGGTGATATTAACATTTGTTATTGTTTTTATCTATTCTATTATTATAACATGCAATCAATAATAGAAATAGGAAAAGCATATCACTATACTTTGCAAAAATAAAAATTTTGGCTCAATAAAAAGCATATCTCATATTTTATTGTATTAATAAAATATAAAATTGAAAACTTCTCTTGTTGAATCAAAATTCAATTCTAATCTTCATTTCCCAATAACATATGTTGAATGAACATTATTTATAAATTCTATTAAACTTATTTATATTAAAATTAGGTAGAGATAACTAATTCATACAACATAAAAACATACAACACTCATACAATACATTTTTTTTATCTTTCTCTTTCCATCATATCACTATCACATCCCACAATTCTCTCTTTCTCTTTCTTTGTTGTACATGTACAACATGTACAATTTACATTTCTCAATTAGGTATGCTTTATGATGTGACTACGTTTGATTTTTTCTTTTTATCTTAATCTCACTAATTTTTTTTTCTTTTAAATGTAGATGCAGTCATGTTCACAATTGTGACAAAAAAAAATTTAGTCATCCTTAATCACGAATCCCCACATACATAATACATGGTAGAATCACCTCTCAGGTCAAGGGTAAGGGGTGATTTAGTTGTGATCAACCTTTATTGGGTAATTGTGAAGCTGTCAATAAGTTGGCCCAACCCGATTCATCGGTGGGTTGGGTTGGTAAAGTTATGCTCACATTTTGGCGAGTCATAGATCAGAGTTAGTCAACATACTTAACTCGCGGGTCAAGGTGGAGCCAACGTTTGCTCACTTTGACATCTCTAGGTAATTGTAACATGATTTTGATTGTGTAGACCGTAATTCTCTGGCGAAACCAACATGGACATGGATCTTGGATGCATAATGTTATATTTCATTCTTTAGTGTATTTTGTTTACTCCAAAATTATAAATGCGGTTCAGAGTCAAGTTTATAACGTGTTTTAGGATAGACCAAACACATTAGGGCTTGTTTGGTTTGTATTTCTAATTTCTGTTTTTATTCTGTTTCATGTTTTATGAAATTTTATAAAGAAAAAACTAGAAATGCTAAAAATAGAAAATTTTTGTTTCTAATTTTTCCTTTATAAAATTTCAGAAAATAAAAAATATAAAATAAAACAGAAAACGGAAACCCAAGTCAAACATGCCTTATTTGTCTAGACGATGGTGTTTTGAGTGGTCTGATGTTCCTTATAGTCGTTTGGACTTTTGTATAGCCTTGGTGATTTGCCTTCTAGCTACTTGATGTCATTTTGCAAGGCTCCTGGTGCGGTAACTCTTTTTAAGTTGCTGCCTTGTTTTTGCTTTTTGTGTTAATTTGACTACTGTATTATGGCTTCAATTTTATTAGGTTCAATTTGTGTGTAGTTTCTACAATTGGGCAGGGAGCTTTGTTGTAATGTTTATCTATTTTTTTTTCTGCCCATTTGAATGTAATGAATTGTAATATATGGGCTGGAGTAACTTTATACTCTTATTTAATTAATTTCACTTTGTTAAAAAACACATTATTTGTCTATTCTATTTCAGGACGCACTCCATTTTGTGTTGACAAGATTGGTGTAAACTGCCCCACCATCCGCCTGAATTACAATGTAATCAACAAATTTGGCTCTGATTTCTCTGCCATCATAAACATGAGACTCTTTTTTATATATTTTTTAAAGGAATATATATATATATAATATATATATATATATATATATATATCACAAATGGGGTAGAATGGTGGATCTAGTTTTAACTTTAAACCTCCTCTGCAGCATAACACCCTGTTTCCTTGCAATTCAATTCCAATTTAGGATCATAATATTGCTAACATAAATCACATAGTGGATTAATCGCAAAAACTGTCTTTAGCCGGCGTTTGGTAGTGGAACGGGACAGAACGGAATGAAATAGAACAGAACAATAATATATTTATAATTATGTTTAGTAACAACACAACAGAACGGAACCATGTGTTCTATTCAGTGTTTGATGCTTGTTAAACAAAACAGAACACCTTGTTTAATTACATATATATTCCTATCATGTTTAATATTTGGTTGAGTATAAAAAACTAAACTGAACATAATAGAATATTTTTTCTCATTTTTTATTTTATGACTATTATTATATATATTCTTAAAAGTTATTAATATATTATTATTTATTATTTATATTTTATAAAATATTTTATAATTATTTTCTAAATACGTAAATATGAAATATTTGATAAAATATAATTAATTTAATATATTGTTATTACTATATAAAAAACACGAAAGTGTTTCATTCAAGGCCTATACTGAAAAACCAAAATAAAATTAGACAACAAATCTAATAGCCACACAAACCAAAATTACTAAAACATTGATATATCAACGTTGATTAATCAATGCGTGTCTCTCTCTCTCTTTCTCTCTCTCTCTCTCTATATATATATATATATCACTGTGTTAATTTGAATGGTCCAACATCCTCTTTATTTGCACGAAAAAGAACAGTGATTCAAATGATCAGTAATTCAAATGATATATATAGCAAAGGACAATAATTCAAATGACGCAAATAGCAAAGCAAAAGAGAGAAAAAAAAAAATGCTTTGTCCTTGTATGCAGCGGAGTAGCGAACAATGCACGGAGAGTGAAAAAGGAGCAACGAACAGTGCAGGGCGAAAAAGAATTGCGGCAAGGGTTTTATTTTTTAGTTGGGTGTGCAGTGAAAGAGTTATAAAAATAAGGAGTGGTAATTTTGTCATTAAAAAATGTTTCATAAAATGTCATGTTCCGTTCCAGTTGGTTCCACCTTTTCTTAGGGAACAAAAGTGTTCCGCTATTTTAATCATGTGTCCCGTTCTCTTTTCCCTTTTAATTTCATGAAACAGGAACAGAACTCATATGTTCCGTTCTGAAGTGTCTACCAAACGCTACCTTACTCTCTGTGTATATCTAATCCTCTTTAGATTTTACAATAATAAGATTTGCCACTTTTTTTAGTACATAAACATGTCTCAAAGGATCAATGATTTCAATGGCATAGTGAATTGACAAAAACTTTGCCATGATTACATTATAGAAAACTTAAACATACTCATTAAGCCTTTTTTTTTGGGATACACATAGTCATCAAGTTAAAGATAAAGGCACATCTAAAATAGAAGATTACTGTCATCAACAAAAGGGGATGTCAAACAAACCAGGACTAACTAAAATCTGTAATAAATATTGCTGAGGAAATTGAGGTACCTTATGTGTTATATAATAAATTAAACTCTCATTATCCCATATCTTGCTATTTTCAACATCAAGATTTGATTAGAAATTAGAAGAATGCCCGGCTACCATAGAACACACGAGATCCATCCTTTTCTTCTTATCAATTTCTAATTTTCCATTGTCATGATTTTGAATCACATCACCATGATTTTCTCTTTCAGGTTTGTCAAGGTCCATTGGAAGCTTCATTTTTGCCAAAGACTCAGTAAAACTGCTGCATGCTTCTCATATACATGTCCACTATTTGCTGCTGCATAGCAGATTGCTCAGCCTCTAGATTGATGTTCCCTAGTGGGGATGAAAAAAACTTTTCCAAATTTTGCAGCTTCTATGTTCCTATCATTTTTGTTTTCTTATCCTTGTTTGAGAAGTTTGCCTCTTTGTCTTCTCTGGCTTCACCTTCTTTTTTTGAAGTTGGGGTATCAGGACAAGCACCACAGTTTGAGTACCTTCAACAGTGATTGACACAGTAACAGAATTTGATGTGTCAACCCCCAAATGATTCTTTTTCTCAATTGAATCTGCTGAGTTCCTATCATCACTTAAGCTTGTAATAGAAGAGCTTAGGAACCCAGAATTCTGAATGCTCTCATTTGGAGAAATGGACAAAATATCATGATTCTCATCTGGTGAACTCATAGTCATCTCATAATCATCAAGTTGAGGAGATACACCAAGGTGAAGAAATGGTAGTAGCCCTCCTGAGTTGGACATTGAGGAAGCAGAAGTAGTAGCCAAATTGAAGTATTCAGAAACCATTTGCTGATTCTCCTTCACCACACTTATATCAGGAAATTCAATTCTAGAATACTCAACTGGGTCCAACATAACTTCTGAGATTTTTCTATCAAGCAAATAACTTCTGATGATATGGATGAATTGTTTGCTGATTCAGATATCAAATTCAGAGAGGAACTTATTGTCAAAGATGGATCTAAAGACAGTGTTAATTGGACAGTTCCAGCAGGAGAATGGAAAAGATCAGTGGAGGAAAGGCTGTAATCTTCAGTGACCTTTCCTTTACCAACAACTTGTGAAATTGGTACCAAAGCAAATCCCAAAAGCTGGTCTTCCATGTGAATTCTTGCCCTACTAAACATCCAAATTTCACATTTGAGAACAGCATCCATCTGGGTAATCTTCATCCTCAAGGTTTCATTGAAATTTGGGTTTTTTTCCACCTCCATTGATGATCCTAGTAGAGAGAGTCTCATCTGGGTTGTAAGTAAGGGAGAATTAGCATATACATCCTGATTATCATAGATGCATATGTTATGAATATTCCTAGCATGGTGAACAAATACATCAAGAATCCCTGAGAATTCAACATCATCAGCATCATCATCAGCAACATGGGTTGTCCTTTTCAAATTTGGATTATACCTGAAGCTGGTATTCTGATGACTCTGATTGAATGAATCCATCCTAACCTGTCTTAATGCCTTGAAATGTTGTTCTACAACCAGCCAGAAGGTTTCCAGAATAAAGAAACAGAACAGAAACAGAGTTTGAAGCATAGATATTTGGCTCATCACTGATCACACATTGAGGAAATTTATCCAATTCCTGTTCCCTTTTAAATACATAAATGACAAAATCACAAATTGGATTACATAGCAAGCTATAAATCAGTGGAAAGTAGAAAAGAGTGAAAGTACTAAAGGATTAAACAGAACAAGAACAGAGTTTTCTTACCTAATAGAACTAGAATGAATGGTAGCATAACCTGGTTGTGTATGTATAGTGGACTACCTTGTAGGTAGAAGACATTTTTCAGATCAATCCATGAATTCAGGAACAAGAATGGAGAAAAGGAGAGAGAGGGAGGTGTAGGGAGAAACTTGCAGTTGAAAGAAGTGGCTTGCTTTATGGGAATGGAGAGGGAAGGAGGTTGTGGTGGTAGTAGGTGAAAAAATGAAGGATGAAGCATGAAATGAACAGAGGAAGAGTATGATGTACATGTTTGTTTGGATGCAACTTTTCTTTGGTTGCTGCTCTTTCTTTTGGTGTTGGGTGGGGGATAGAGGGTTTTGCTTTGCTTGACAATGCAGTTTCCATTTCTAAGTGCATAACTTGCTCACTGACAGTATTGGTATTGGAGGACCCACTTGCCACCATCTTCATTATCACACACCCCACTCTTCAATAAGCATTAAGACAACATCAATTGGTCTCTTTCTTCAGAGCTTTATCCTTAAAGCCAAATTGTCCCTGAACTAGTAATGTAGTACTAACTTATGAGGAGTGGTGGATAATCACCTCGTTCTATATTTCAATTTTTTTGGAATCTATAATACTACATGGGATGAGTTTTTTTAACACTATTCATTCAACTTTTAATTTTTTTGTCCAGTCAACCACATTATGGGCCTTTGACCATAAGTATTGGGCTTTTATTTTTAACTGTTTATTTAGCATTGTTCATTCAAGTTTAATTTTTTTTTTCAGTTAACCACATTATGGGCCTTTTAACTATAAGTATTGGACTTTTATTTTAACTTTTGATTGGGATTGTGTGTTATTTATCTATAATTTTTCGATCAAAAAGGTAAAAAAAAAATCTATAATTTTAACAATTGTCTTGATTTCTTATTATTATCTATTGAGTGAGTTTTTTTTCTATTATATGGGGTAAAAATTATTGGTGAGATATAGTCTAGCCTTTAGTAGGTGTATAAGATATATAAATGTTATTTGTTTTTGCTTATAATTTTACAATTGTCTTGGTTTTTTGCAATTATCTATTGAGTGAGTTTATTTTCTACTATGTGGGGTAAATATTGGTGTTGAGGTATAGTTTAGCCTTTAGTAGGTATATAAGATATATAAACGTTATTTGTTTTAGCTTATATTTTGTGAAATTAAAAAAATAAAAAATAATTTAAATATTTATGTTTTATATATTTAATAATTTTTATTTATTATTATGCTCTACAAACTAATTATGAGAATATTTTGTAATAGTATTGAGTTTGTGTATCTATCCATACTTCTAACAATTTAACAAGAGCAACGATTTACCTTTTTTAGGCAAATTAAAAATATAGGGTGAGGAGATTGTGCTTCAGTCCAAGGTAGGGAAAACATTCGGGCTCCAGGAGCACTTATAAAGGTACTTACATTTACCTCACTCTAAGAGCATCCACAAATGGAGCAACTACATTTTGGTGCTTCCAATGGGATCCACATGTACACATCACTCATTTTTACTCTTCCAATATAAGCACCTCCAAGCACTTTATTTCTACAATGGAGCAACTCTCTTTGGGTGCTTCCAATACACACAAATTATTTTTTTAATATTGTTGGTTGATTTTCAGGTTGCTAGCTAAAGCAACCTTGCCCAGGAAGCACTCCAATACAATTGCTTCCAATGGGCCCTGACCAGCAAGCAACGTTGCTTGGCTGGTATGTTGCTTCATGAGCAAGCGATAATGATGCTCTAAGGGGATGAGTGGGGGGTTCGAACTTGTTACCTGTCAAGTAAGAGACAAGTGTAATTCTATTTTTTTAACTTTAATCGTGAGTTGGTTTGTTTTTTAACTATTAATTGGACAAAAATATTTTAATGTGTTGGGTTGATTTAAAATAAAAAGTAATTTTGATGTGATTTTTTTAACATTAATGGTGAGTTGGTTGATTTTTACTATTGATTTGCCTTTGACCATCACTATTGGGCTTTAAGTTGTTGAGTTTTGGCTGAGATTGTATGCTATTTATCCATAATTTACAATTGTCCTTGGTTTTTTTACTACGTGAGTTTTTTTTCCTACCATGTGGGATCACTATTGTTTATGAGGTATATATAATTTATCCTTAGTAGGTATATAAGATATATAAGACATAATTTGTTTTTGCTTATATTTTTATGAAATAAAAAAATAATTTAAATGGTTTATGTTTATAATATTTAATAAATTATTCATTAATTATTATGCTCTACAACTAATTATAAGAAATATTTTTTAATAGTTTAGAGTTTGTGTATCTATAATTATACAATTGAACAAAACAAGATCATGGTTCACTTTTTTTTATTCACAAGTGCAATTCTATTTTCTTAAACATTAATGGTGAGTTATTTTCTTTTTATTATCATATCTTCATCTTCTCTCTTCATTTAAAATATATAAAATTCTACTTTGAGATGTTGGAAATGCAAGGAAGACATATAGAAAAAAATGAAGAGAAAATATGAAAGATATGATAATTGATGTGATGGGAGAAAAGAGAGACAATTAGACAAAGAAAAAAATGAGGGGCGAAAGAATTTTATATATTCTAAGAATTAAATAGCAAATATCAATATATTAAATAAAAATTTTGAAAATTTAAAAATACAACAAATAATAATTTCAAAAAATTAGATTTTAAATATTAATAAATTGGGTTATCAAATAAGCAATATTTTAGCAATAAATTATCCACTGTATTTGTTTTAACATTCATTTCTATTTTCTCTTTGAATTTTAAAATTAACTTATTATTATTAATATATAAAAAAAACAAATTAAAATATATCTTTAAAATTATTTTAATCCATCTATCTATACTTCGATAATGCAACAAGATACACTTTAAACATTTTATTATTCATTGATGCACTCTGTTTGTTTTTTGCTTCATTGGTGCCAATTTGTATTGGTTTGACCATAAAGTTTTTGTCATCATATTAGTCTACGTTGCAATAGTATATACTTACGTATTATTACAATTTTTATGTTGTGAAGGTATTATTACAATTTACATTATGATAACTTACTTTGTTTAATATTATTTTTTTTATTTAGCTTTTATGAAATTACTTATAATAATTATTATATAAAATATAAATCATTATATATTTTTTGGTGAGGAAATATAAGTCAATATATGAACTCAATATAATTTATTTAAATTTTTTCAAAAATAATGATTATTATTAAATCATTTTAATTGCATGTACTAATATTATGTTATTATAATTATTATAATATAATCTTGTTAATACGTACTAATCTAAATTTATTATTACGTTTAATAAAATAAGAGTTAATATAAGAATGTTAGTATAAGTAGTAACTTTTACGAAAATATTTTTTAAAAAAATTATATTTTCATTAATAGAAATTATTTGAGTAATGAATAATTTATCGTTAATTTTTAATCAATTTTTATGTATTATTATTTGGTAACATATTCACATAATTATATCGAAAATTTAATTTATTTTAATATGTGACCAAATCACATTTGATTTCTTTTTTTAAAGTAAATTTTAACAATTAGAATAGACTAAAATAGAAAAACATGAATTAGTTGTTACACTGAACAGAGGAAAATTTGAGGAAATCTGACCCGTCCCTCATTAGTCTAATATATATATAACTCATTTTATTTTGTGAAAAATATTTAAAGATACTAAAAATGAATTAAATATAACAGATGTCACGTATTTAATATTTTTTTGAATTTTTTAAAATTCACTTATTTGATAAAAAATCGATTTTATTGATAATTGTTATACATTTTTCATATACATATTAATTTAAATTTAAAAATTTATTTTAATATATATATAATAATATTTATGATGGCATATAAAAAATAAACTATGAGATATTAAGCTCCCGTGCATCGCACGGGTAGGACACTAGTTAAAATAATTTACCTCTCCTAGAGTATTGTTTAGTTTAGGTGCAAAACATGGAAATATTGCGTTACCAAGATAACAAATCTCAATTATAAGTTTTAAAAAAAAAATTAAATACTTCATTCAATCAAATACATCATCATATAAAGTAACTGATAAAAGTGATTTCTATTTTTAGAAGACCACGTATATTATCCACGAAAGATAATAATATTTAAGAGCTGGGTAGATTTTCATGAACTGATTAAGCTGGACCAACCCCTTACTCAATCATCCACGCGTTAATTATGTGGATGGCTAATTAATGAATTTGTTCGGTTTGTAAGAATTGAATCATTTGGTATGGAAAGCTTAAATTCAATTCACATGTCCTAACTTTGATAAGAAGCTTTCTCCACCCACCAAACATTTTGTAAAAAAGAAAAACGAGTTGTTGACAATTCACCCCACTTGGTTAATTTGAATGATTTGTGAAAAGTTTACACAAAGTCTTGCATTCAAATCCGCAAACAGTGGTATGAAATAAAACGGGTGTAACATCACAAATCATAACCTTTGACTGCTAATCTGCCTGTTTCTTTCCCCTTTCTCTTGGAACCTTTGGCAATCACTGTTCACCACATGTATACAACAGTTCAAGTTCAAAAAGATACCAAGGAAAAAGAAAACAGAAAGAGAGAGAGAGAGAGAAAAAAACAAGAAGAAGTGGAAAAAATAACTTCACATCACTGTCAATTGCACTCACTCCATGCATGCATAGCAAGCATCCCCATAATTTATTGTATGATTTAATTTCTTCCATTCATAGTGGAGCACAACTGTTAATCATTTTATTCCTTCCTAACTACGTTGTGACTTGTGAGTTATGTTGAAGCCACACCTACTAACATAACATCTTCCCTTAGACTTGTTGTCCCTGGTGCCTTGCCAAAATTGGCAATCGCTTTTTCCGGAAAGATAATTGCAATTTACTGTTTCTCATTCTTTTGCAATTTATATTTGGGTGATGTTTTTTTTTTTGACGGCATATTTGGGTGATGTTGATTTCGCATTTATAAATCTTATTCTACTATCTAAAATGAGACATATATGCTCTACCCTTTACCTTTAGAATTATTAGGAAAAATTAATGTTCACATCCACATTTCAAATTATCACATCATGACCTCATATTTGAAATATGTGGCAAAATTACAGTGTACGTAAAATAAAATGAAACTAATTGTGAGGAGATCAATGTGCAGATAAATGTACGTGGATTCTTTCTACTCAATTATTAATTTTATTACAGCTTTGTACAAAAATTTTTTGAGTAAACCTAGTAAATTGGTCCCTGACTTTTTTGAGATCATACAGTTTAGTCCATAAGAAATAGAAAACCCCAATATAGTCTTTGACTTCTTATTTTTTTCTTTCACTATAGTCTAATTGTTGTGTTTCACGTTAATTTTTTACGACGTGTCATGTTTAGTGACACTCTGTCTCATTGTTTGTCACTATAGTATCCACTATGACACAAAAGTGATGTGATTTATCAAATTTATAGTTGAAAGACTTCAACTCCAACTGTTGTATGCTTCCCTATTTCCCCTTTTCGCTCTTCTCCCCTTTTTTTCATTGGAAGGTTTCAACTCCAATGACGTTATTTTGTTCCCCAATGGCAAATAATGTGACACAGTGTCACGAAATGTGACATATGATAAAAAATTAACCGGAAACACATAGTTGGACTATAGTGAAAGAAAAAACCAAGAAGTCAGTGACTATATTGGTGATTTTTTTATTTCTTAGGGACTAAATTGCATGACCCTAAAAAAGTCAGGGACCAATTTGCTAGTTTACTCAAAACTTTTTCTTCTATTTTTTCCTCTCTATTGCATTTTTTCTTCGATATATTTCTTATTTTACTATTACATATCATCTATTACAAAATTTTGGATTCCATAACTTGTGATGGGAATTTTAATTTGATGAATATAAACAACTTATTTAAATTTAATGACAAGATTTTATCCTATGTTTAAAGGTGAAGTTTACTGTACACAAGTGTGAAAACTTGTGTACCGGTACAAGAGCAACCATAACTATTAATATATTGATTTTTAAATGTTGGTCCTGATTGAATATAATGAGATTGTTGATGTGGCGGTAATTAATCTAACTTGTGGTATTTATATGTAGTTCTTGATGTCTTAGAAGTTTTTTTTTCTTGGTAGGAATACCCGCATCAAGGAGTAGTCCCAACCTCTGTTTTTTTTTAAGAACCCCCAGTGTTAATAATGTCAATAAATTCATATAATCAATAATGAAAAGAAAAAATGAAATCTATAGGAACCGTTAATGAGAAGGAGTAGTTCATATTTTGTAGGTTTCAATTTTAATAGTCGTAACAACCCTTATGTGTTGTGAAAAAAATTAACATTGGTGTGTTAATTAATGAAAAAATAGATGGAAATTTTAAAAATAGATGGGATAAATAACATACTTAATATACAGTAAATGATTTATATATATATATATATGAATACATATGAACATTGTATTACCAAAGAGTTGTGGCTCGAGAGGCGATCCTGTTCGAGCCGGGAACATCCACATCATGGTGGGGCTAGCTCTCACCAGCGGGGATTTTTCCATCCACAGGACTCGAACTCGAGATCTTGCTTGAAGAGGAATCAAACATGTACCACTTGAACCAACCTCGTTGTTAATAACAAACTAATCTATATATCTATATATAAAGGAACGAAGTTTAGGGGTATTTTTTTCCCGCCTAAATGGGGTTAGTAATGTAATTAGCAATTCTAATAAATGTGGAGCCTATTATTATGGAGAGAAAGAGAGCCAATTAAAATTCTAGCTGAGTGAATATTGCATTTAAAAATGTGGAGTCTACTGTTATAATTTTAAATCTGATCCATGAGTGAATATTGCATTTAATGAGCTTCTCATATTTTATATTCTTATCAAAATTCAAATTTCGAATTTTATATATGATGGTTTCCTTCATTGTATAAAACTTCTTTATCTTCCCCATCAAATCAAAATTTAAAAATTAAATCTGATGGCTTTTTAAAACTCTCTTACTATTCCGTTGATTTATCTCATTTCATTTTTCCATTAGAATAGAAAATCTGTGTGCTCTCTATGTCATTTCTTTGGTTCTTCTATTCACGTTTTCCTCTCATTTTTTCTGCTTTGAAGCTTTTCATACACTTTGTGTTCATTGTATTGCTTCTCACTTCCCATTGACGTTTTATGTTGCAGGTTAGCATTTATACGCGTTTTTTTCAACCATTTCTTCCTCAGGTTCTTTTTTTTTCACTTTGGATTAATGAGTTTTCTATTTCATTTCGTTGTCTTTTATCTTCCACATTATTTATTTCAATTTTAAATTTATGTGCATATCTGATTTCAAATCAATAATTAATTTTTCTTCATATTTGTCTCTCACTCTTTCATTGTTTTTATCAGGGTATCGTTGTTTTTTCAGGTCGGTGTACTCCTTTCGGCCTTCTTTAACATTTTTTTGTTGTGCCTTATTCATCTTTGTTCTCTATATAAAATTGTTTACTTACAGATTTTGATTTACTTGCAGGTTTCATTTTCTCGGGTTTTTTCTTCGTCAATTTGTGGGAAAATTTTCTCCATGTTTTTCAATGATTTCATCTTCCTTTAAATGTACGGGTAATGCCTTATACAATCATTTCTGCATCTGAGTTATTTCAGTTCCTTTTCTTCAAAAGCTATAATTGCATCCTTTGTGTTGGATTTTATAATATTTTTTAATCTTTTTGGGTTTCGTTCTTCAGCTTATTTTTAATTATTTTAAATTTAATTCTTTCCCTTAGTGAGTTACCTAATTCATGGTGTTTTGTGTATTGATTTTTGTTAACCTTCTGTTATCATTTTGAATTTCCCTTATTTTAATATCTATTTGAATTTGAATTTCAAAAAATTTCTTTTACCGAGAAATGATTTCCCATATTTTTCCCTATTTCTCATGCTTTTATTTATATATTTTGAAAGTATAATTTGATTTGCTAAACATAGATTTATTTGAATATCCTCAACGGGGCAATCATGTTTGAGCATGCTATATGAAAAGTCTTTATTTAGAACTATAATTAATTCCATTTAATAAAAGGATATTGTTCAAATTGTGAATATAATGGAAGTACAAATGTTATGGTGAGAGTCCGCAGGTGTGGCGGATTTGGTGCTTATTCATCATCTCGGTTTATGTTGGTAGTAGTTGATTTAGAAAAGGTGGAATTCAGATATGAGCAAGAATCTCGGTTTGTGACTATTGATTGAGATTGTCAAAGAAAAAGCTAATTATATGAAAAGTGAATTTCTATTAATTTATCTTAATTTCTAAATAAGATGGGATACCTTTGTATGTGTGTGTTTTGTTTTAAATCTAAATGTTTTTATACTATTAAGTGATATATTTTATATTTATGATTTTTAGTAAGTAATACGTGGATATCACATTTCATGTGTTTTTGTAAGTGTGTTATGTAATGGTACAAGGATAATAGTTAATGAATTAGGAAAGAATATTATTGGTGCGAAAGTTATCACCGGAACCAATATTGAAGACAAGATATATATTCCAAGAATGAATATGGTTCCTTCTTATCCAAAATTTCCATTTAGATTTGAAAGAAGGCAATTTCCAATATCATTGTGTTTTGGAATGACCTTTAATAAAAGTCATGGACAGTCTTTGTCACATGTTGGCCTTTTCTTCCAAAATCACTGTTTACACATAGACAGTTATATGTTGCATTATCTAAAGTGAGGTTAAAAAAAGTCTGAAAATATTAATCTTAGATGAAGATGGAAATACTTGCTCTTCTAAAAAAATGTTTATAAAGAGATTTTTTGTGATATTTAATTTATTTCAAGCAGTATTGTATTTTTGTGGGCAATGATTGAATTTGAATGACTAGAAATTGGTTGGTTTTAATTTTGAGTTTTTTACTTTTGCAAATAGGGACTTTATTTTCACTAATTTGTACTCATTTCTTAAACCGTTATTAGAAATATAAAATTGACTTTTCAATATTTCAACTATAATATTATGCAATTTATTTTTATATAAACTCAAAAAACCAAAATTTACACGCACGGGTGACCATGCTAGTATAATTTATGTAAAATATAATAAATGATATATATTTTTTGTAACATTATAAAGGATTTATATATATATATATATATAGAAAGAGGGAGTTAATAAAGTAATAAATATATGATTATGCACAGTGCGAGACACAACAAGATGTGCTGCCAATTAGTTTAATTTCATGTGCAGTACGTACAGGGTCTTATTGCAATTGTTTTTACTCAATTAAATAATCTTAAGCCTCCCTTCCCAGTGAACAAATCCCTCCACGTGGAGGTCAGCAAGCTCATGTACTTGTGTACCATAAACTTCACCATGTTTAAAAATAATATTTTTGTCACAAATTCAATGATAAAATCTTGTCGATTAAATTTAAAATCAATAGTCTAGATTCACTTAAAGTCAGAGACTTTTCCGTCACAAAATCATTAAATTTAAATCTTGATCACAATCTCATACATTCCCTCTTATCATTCTCATTTAAGAGGATAATTATCTTTCTTATTAATTTTAGAATTGCATGTAACATACAATTTTGACAACTTCATTAGAGCAACGATTGATGTAATCCTGGTAAATTCCAACTAAATTGAACAATAGTTTACTCTTTCAACTTGTCTTGAACCGTACTAATTTATCCACATTATATGAGCATTTGCATTATATAGATTAGTTTTCTTTTGTGCAAATAATATACTTTCTACAACGGTTTTTAATGCCTTTTTATTATTCCATGAATTTTGTGATGAGCTCAAACTATTTAGTGATTAGACACACGCAAAATTTAAATAAAAAACAAAAAAAAAATATCACAGAGTATATTATTAATGGTTATTTTTCTTTTACAATGTCAATATTGAAAAATCAAATACCAAATTAAACATAAAGAGAACTTAAGAAATTTGAATCCTCACTCTTAAAATGAAACATTTCTTTTATTATACTCTTCCGTTAGTATCTCATCTTAAACTTTATTATGGATTAAGGGGTCCACCTGCAATCAGAGGATAAGAGAGTAAGTATATGAAACTCTAAAGGATACTGCCAAGTAATAAAGTGGGAGTATATTTAAGACTCTGAAATATCAAACTGCATAAAGAGCTTACTAAGTGTTTCAATTATCAATATCAATATCACTATCAATCTTCTTTAATAATCTGGATAGTTTAAAATATCGTGAAGGAAAATAAAGAAAGCTATAAAGAAAAGTAAATGATCACAATTAGAAAAGAAATGGACAATCAATGTGTGGATACTAACGTATCAAACTTCTCCTATGATTAATTATGTTAATTCCTTTGATTTTCTATAATTTCTATTTCAAAAGAAATGCTAATCATCTACACTAATACAATAATATCAGCTCCCATTGTGTATATTATACTAGTTAATAGTAATTCACTCCCCAATTCTCATGACATGTGTTCCCTAACTAGATACACATAAGAACAAGTACGTTGCTAAGTTGATCTCGTAGTCCTAGTTAATTAAAAATAAAAGACTAGATATAGTACGATCTACGTCTTCAAATAGCTCCCACTCAATTATATTATAGATCGATTTATCCATGTAGCAAAATAACTAAGAAATAAAACTAAGTAAAAGGTGGTTGAACGTTAATAGGAATTATGCATAACAGATATAACATCAATCGATATCAAGGAAATA
The DNA here is from genome assembly GCA_026901365.1 of Sesbania bispinosa. NCBI lineage: Eukaryota > Viridiplantae > Streptophyta > Magnoliopsida > Fabales > Fabaceae > Sesbania > Sesbania bispinosa. The sequence goes on along the minus strand of QLOH01000045.1, from coordinate 68,305 downwards.
AGCAAGTATATAAAAATAAAGATAATTACAAAGTAATCCATAAAATTACCTTAGCCCTAACTAAGGGTTTAACCAGACATAAATAGGAAATATAAACAAAGCCCATAAAAGAAAACCTAAGAGATTGATTTTTGTCTTATTCTCATTAATTGGCTTCCACCTAAAGGACAAATAACTAATGCTAGGAGAAGTATAACTAGATTCTTGATGCTCATGGGAGAACCGATATCCTATTATGCTTCGGGATCTTAGGATCCAATGGTTATTGTTGCTTGCTTGGTTCTCGCTAGGGGAATTGATCTGAGATGTTTTTGTTTCAATTTGTATTTATAGGTGAAGGCAACTTGGAAATTAAGCAGAGTTACTTGCCAGGTATTTGGTGTTTTATGATAACTTTCTCCATTAACCGACAACTTCTCAATACTGGCAGTTTTTCAACAATCTTAGTATTTCTCCAAATCTTCATAAGATATTATTTGGGAAGAATGTTTGATATCTATATTTGGCAAAAATCTCTCAAAGTATTGTGAAAATTTAGCAACTTTATATTTGAAAGCTATTTAATCTTGAAATTATTAGTTATAATATTTTTGGCAACTCTAGGCTAAAGAAGTGCGTCTACATGGGTATGCTTCTTAATTTTTCACCTTTAATGACGCTTATACAAGCGTGTAAGCTTTCTACATGGGTATGCCAATGTTAGATCATGTTTGATTGTGATAGCAAATGCCATGAGATCAAGTTCATGGTAAACATGGATGATACAATTGCAAGCTTAGGCGCGAAGAAGGACTATGTCCTTAATCCAAGAAGAGTTGACTTTCTTTTATGAGTCATCAGTTGACCTTCCTACTTAATGGTCAAGGCATTTGAATAATATTTGGATAATTTTTTTACTTAATTCATTTTAAATTTCCTCAAGTCTAGCTTTTGATAGTTTAATTTGCATTTCCTCTTATAATTTTCCTTTAAAAGTGGTTTATGTTTTAGGGGCTAGGTAGCTTGGGGTTGTGTGTTCAACACCCCATTAGGAGTTTTATTTTCCTTGCCTTTCTTTCTTTTATTCGGCCGCCCCTACTCTATAAAACGGAAGGCCTTCATCACTTGTACTTTTAATGAAGATTTTAATACAATTAGCATTTTGCTAGTTTCCCCCTCAAATGTGAGTATAGAGAAGGGTTGATGGTGCTTGCCCAAACCATTGTGAGACTTATCCAACTTCAAGAATTGGTGACATTTCTACACTGAGCCTTATCAGTCTTAGGGGTTGCCTCAACCTGTGGCATTTCTTTCCTTTCCATTTCATTCTTTTCTTCTTTTTTTTATACGAAGTCCGAATTCCTTAACTTACTTTTCTCCTTGAATTTGCACCAACACTGCCCTATTGGATTCCAATTCCAGATCCACATGTGTGTTACTATCAGCTTGTGTCACAAGTTCATCTAAGCGTGGTAGCCACTTCACATGGTATGAATTTCATAATCTCTTTTCTGAGCTTGTAAAAGTTGTGTTTTTCACTTTAGGTCATTTTAACTCAAATTTGCCAACAATTTCTTAACTATTCCAAATTTCTGAAATTACTTTCAGAATAGAGTCTTGTAGCAAAATATAGGAAATTTGATCAATTATCGTATAAAAATACTTTAAAAAAATACATAAAGTTATCCATTTTTTGTTTCTTAATTTGTGTCCTTAGGGAAACTCGATAGCATTTATTTAAAAGTTTCAGCACAACATTATTTCAATCTATACAATAAAATTTCATTTCCCCATATGTTAATTCCAAATTCAGAAGTTCAAATATCGACATTGCTTGATAGAGTTTATGCCATAATCGTTACAAACAATTATGTCCAACTTACAATAGCGTCGAGTAAGTCAACTAATTAGAACCTTGAAGGCTAGTTTCGGGGCGGTTAAGAGTTTTAATTTTTTTGGTTTTTAAAATTTTTAATTTAAGTTTTTAACACTTAAAATAAAAAATTAAAAACTTTTTATTATGGTTTTTAAAACATACATTTTGAAAACTACAAAAAAAGTTTCAATTTTCGAATATGAGTTGTAAAAAGTTGATTTAAAAATTTTAAAACTAAAAAATTGAAAACTCGTAACTACCTTGAATTAGGTATATGTTATTCAATGTTATTTTTTTGTTTGACAAAATTTAAGGTGAGGCGATGGTTCCCAGTCTAAGGCAGGGAAAGCCTCCGGGCTCAAAGGGCACTTGCAGATGTACTTACATTTACCTCACCACAAGGAGACGAGTAAGGGTTCAAACATACGACCTATTAGATGTGAGACTCTGTCTTGCTCCACTTGATCAACCCCTTGAGGTTGTAAACCTTTATTTTTATTATTATAAAAAATAAATTTAATTTTATAATATATATTAATATTTTTTAATATCAAATTAAAACTATTTATGGTACAGGTATATTTTGGAACTTTTTTATCCATGCTATTCTTCCCTTGTTTACACCATGAAAAGACATAACATACTATCCAAAAGAACCGGTCACCTTTCAAGTCAATTTGGATAAACTTTTCATCAAGCACATATAGGAGAAAAAATAAAATAAATGATTAAGGTAAAATGAATTTAACTTTTTTTCATAATTTGAAATTAGTCTATGCACCTCAATTTATTCAAAAGTTATCTCATCTACTTTTTCTAGAGTAAATAGTCATTTTGGTCCCTGAAAGATTGATGGTCGGTCAATTTGGTCCCTGAAAGAATGAATTAACAAATTAGTCCCTGAAAGATACTTTCGTCGGTCATTTTGGTCCCTTTGTCAGTGTCTGTTTGGTAATATTAACAGATGTGATAATTTGGCATGTGAAATGCCACATGGACTCTTTTGTGGCACTCCCACGTGGCAATAACGTGTATGAAGGGGGCGAAAATGATAGTAAATGGTAACTTTGAGGGACTAAAATGAATAAAACGAAACTTTCTTGATATCTAATGCAAAAATTGTAAATAGGTTTTCTTCTCCAAATTTATTCTCAATTCAGGTAAACATCTTAACCCTAATTCTGTTAGAGATAATTAAACAAGATTTAAGACATGATGGAATTAGGACCAGAGCTTTATCATTTGCACCAATTAAGGAAGGCATCAAATGTTTCATGGAGTGGTTCAGCGAGCTTTATAGAGGTTGCAAGGGGAAAAGAAGGGAAAGTATACGAACCTTAAAAGACGCAAAAATATTGGGAGGTTATTTTTCACACATATACCCTCTCAGAGGTGAGGTTATAGAAATGGATATTTGGTTGTTTAAAACTTGTGACTATGAATTCAATTACAAGTACTTTGCTTGGGTTGATGATGGGGTCGAGTGAAATTCTTTGACCGACAACGACAATTGAAATGAATTATGGCATGAAGTATTTTTATAATTGAAATGAGGTGTGTCATGGTGTTGTTGTTCAAGCTTATAAAAAAATGGTGTTGTTGTTCAAGTTATTAGTTTTATTTTTGTTCGTGAAGTAAAGTAATATATTTCAAGGTTCAAGTGATGGTGAAAAAAGGTGGAGTACTAAGAGTAGTTACTCCGATCTATATTTATATTTGTTTACTTTTAACATTTGTAACGTCTATGTTTATTGAAATAAAGATTTTTTATAAATGTTCTATATATTTTATTTCTATAAAGAAGTAAATGAATCAGTATTACGGTAAGGCATAAGAAAAATTTAAAAATGAATTGCAAAATTGAATAAAGGAACATACTCCATTGTTTATTAAAATTTGGTGATCAAATTTCATACGTACAATATTCAAAAGGGATCATCATGGTTCTTTTATATGAGGTTTTGCAAAGAATTTAGGTGTATGTTCATTCTTGATGACAGATGTTTGGGGCGTTCTATATGGTCTAAAACTTGCCTTAGTCAAAGGAGTGAGTCAGCTTTATATTGGATCTAATTCGAGAAATGCAATTGAGTTAATTTCAAAGGGGTATCCTATTTTCCACCCATGTTATTCCCTGCTACATTAGATGCGTAATTAGTTTGCTAAGTTTGAACTTGTCCAGTGGAATAACATTTACAGGGAGTCTAATATGGCCGTTGATTGGTTAACAAAGTTTGGTCTATCACTTGATTAAGAGATTCAGTATTTTTATAAAGTTCTAGCCTTTCTTTTTGTAGTTATATTGGCATATTGTTCTACTATACAATTTTGTAGAGAATATGTGTCTTTATTTTGGGCTTTTAGCTCCTTTACTTTACAAAAAAAAAAAGACATAACATCGAAGTCAGTTACACAAAACACAACATTGACATTAAGGCTGTAAATGAGCTGAGCTATTCGTGAATTATTTGGGCTCGGCTCGTTAAATGCTCGATCAAACTCATTTGTTTAATTAAACAAACAAGCCCAAACTTAAGATTGTGCTCGATTATTTAAATGAGCCAAGCCCAAGCCCTAAAAGTTTAACATTAAGAGCTCGTGAATAGCCCGCTTATTATATATATAATAATTAAATAATATAAATAGTTAAAGTAAAGTAAGATTAATAAAAAATAATAAAAGAAAAATAAAGTTATAAATTTATTTTTAAAATAAATAATAAAATGATTAAGTAAAATAATTACTTTATATATTTAAAAATAAATATTGAAATATTTCTTATATTAGTCAAGAAGTTATGTATTAAATTTTGAAAAATATAATATTTTAGAATCTTTAACTATATATATCATACATTAAGAATATATATTGATTTTTATATTATTATTTAATAGTAAAATATTTATTAAATACTAATTCAAAAACTTTAAAAATTATTAATGAAAATTTTCATAAAAGCAAAAACAATAAAGTTATAAATGAGCTAAACAAGTCAAACCCAAACTTTGTTTATTTTTTAACAAGCCAAGCCCAAGCTTTAGCTTGAAGTACTCGACTTTGGCTCATTTAAATAAATGAGTCAAGCTTGAGCCACCCATTTTTATCACAAGTCAAGCCTGACCTTGAAGTATTCGGCTTGGCTCGGCTCATTTACGGCCCTAAGTGACATAAACTTGGTGTTTGACAAAAAAAAAGACATAAACTTGGTGTGCAAATGAGAATGTTATGATTCCCCTAATCATGCCTCTAATCTTGTATATTTATTTTTAAAACAGTATTAGGATATCAGTGTTTATATGAATTGTGGAAAAATTTGGGGAAAAAGACCTAATTACAATTTTTGCATTAAGTCGGGAAAGTTTCGTTTTAGTCAATTTAGTCCCTCAAAGTTACAATTTTATGTCATTTTAGTCCCTCATACATGTTATAGTCACATGAGACTGCCACATAAAATTCACGTGGCACTTAATGTGCCAAATCATCACTTCTGTTAATGTTACTAAACGGAGGGACCAAAATGACTAACAGAAGTATCTTTCAGGGACTAATGTGTTAATTTCTTTCTTCCCGGGATCAAATCGACCGACTCCAATCTTTTAGGGATCAAAATGACTATTTGCTCAAATTTTTTCCATAAACACGACTTTTGTATAAATCCATATTGGTGTACTTATCTTTATTGAAAAATTTCTATTTTGTTTTGGTCAATTTATTGAAAATTTTCTATGTTATAAGTTAATACAACCTGGACCTCTTATCAATTTCTAAATACTTTCTCCATTGGCACTAAGCCACTAACTGAGTTTCCGAGCTCAATATATTTTCGGCCGAATCTCAGCCCAATAAGTAAGAATGCATCTTTCCCCTCACCCAACTACAAAGCCAATTTTGTCCAAAAAAAACAAAGCAACTACGAAGCCAAGAGAAAAAAATCGGGCTGCCTCAAATATGGCCCATATGATGATCATCCTTTGGGCCAGCCCCTTCCACTAGTGAAGTTGCTTGTAGCACCCCTATGATGATCATCCTTTCGTATAGTTAGGGCCCGAAATTAATTACATTTTTTTCATCAAAACTCAAAAGCCTCATCTTGTTAGATGATGACCCATTTATTTTTTTTTAATCATGAGCGGGACCAAAGGCCCGGGCCATACGTAATAGTTATTTGTAAATCTCTGTGTTTGGGCCGTAAAGCCCACTCTTGTTTGTCTGCCTTTTGGGCTCCTTTTTTTCAGTAATGCAACACTCAACGACCAAAAAATAAAAGTGAAATAAAATGGAATTATATGAAAACACACACTTTAATTGTCCTTGCTCTACTACATAGATAACTTAGTTTCCAAATCTCTCATGCTCGACATTTTTAGGAACTAATGTTAAAAATATTAAAATGATTGGCATTTTTATAAATAAAAAACTAATTTCCATCTTTAAGAAACTAAAGTGCTCCATATATTTTTCAAAAATGAAAATGATGTTCCTCAAAATATATATATATATATATATATGCTAAAAGTTTTCATGTCTTTTTTATTTACGTTCAAAGTGACTTTTTATGATAATTTTTAGCATTACTTATGTTAGATAAATAAGGAGAAAAAATATGAAGTTTTAGATAGAATAAAATGTTTTAATTTACATTTTATTTTATATATCTTATTTTAAATAATCTAAATAACTTAACTTAACATCATTTTGTTTAATTTCATTGATCTAAACATCAGCTCAAAGTTTTGCCTCTTTGTTCTCTTTTTCAAATCCGTTGTTTTTTTCCTCGTTAATTATCTACCAAGAAATATAATTAAAAAAAATTAATCTTAAACTAGGGTGCCTCTCTATATATTTTAAATAAAAATAAAAAAAATTAAATGAGGGTTTTTTTTTATAATAGTTATTAAAAGTTTAAAATTAAAAATGAGAATAAAATCGTCTAATAAAATGTGAAAATAAAAAAAAAAAAACCGGTATTCTCTTTATATTATATTATAGTATAGATAATTTTTGTAATAATAGTCGGAAAGAACTTTGTTATTAGTAATGCCATAGTAGTTAGGCCTGCTAGCAAAGAATTTGGGATTTTATACGACATCGCTATCATATATGAAGCATACTTTTAATGGAGTTCAATTTATTTAGTCAATAAACTAATTAACGTGACAAAAAGGAACTTTTAGAATGATTCTAATCAAAGCATGGAATTTAATTTATAATCAAGTGTGAGTGGCACTTGAGTATTAGTGCACATGCCCACCAAAAGTTATTTTTGATTCTCAACAATTAAGATGCTTAAGCTCAAAGGGGCAAGGGCCCTCCTTCAAAAGTTCTGTGCTATTGTTGGTTTAGATATTCCGTAAAAGGTTTCGTGAGGCTAGGAGACCAATAATTTAAATAACATTCTAGAAATTGAACAATTAATGGGCATGGAGAATGTCTGTATAAATAAGATTTGATCTAACGATCGTAAATATTAAGTCTTTTTCGCATCCACTTTTTTCCCACTTTGACGGCAAGAAAAAGCTTATTCCTTTTTAATTCTATCTTATTCATATTCTCTATTAACTAACAATAACTCCTTTGTTCAAGTATCACCCAAGTAGGAATCCCATTCAAAGTTCAATATTACTAGTTCTGTAAAACAAAAGGTCTATTACTAATTTAGAAAGTTAAAAAAAAATAAAGGTAATTTATAAGCTTTATATTAATAGAAAGATGAAAATGATTTTAGTAAAGGATTTGTCCCGGCCTCCTAAAATAAATCCTGTGTTTTAGATGATAAATGGTGTGTTTGGTTTACACTACACCCACGTTAGTGTTTACTTACATACAGGTTAGAAACGTGATTTTAGGATAAATCAAACAAACATAAAATATATAATCATAAAGTATTGAGATTAATTTTAGTAATTTCGTAGTATAACACAGTTAGGATGATAAAACTCTCTCTTTAACTATTTAATACAATAGGACACGTAAAATATGGCTGATATAGTGTGTGTACAATGTTATCATAATGTCAACAATTAATTTTTTAATAAGTTTTTGCATCTTAACTTTTAAAGTGACTTTAGAGTAGCATTTTGGTGGTTGGGGTGAGGGTGGTATTAAATCTAGCTACACATTTTTTTCCACATTGCATCTCTGGCCCGGAGACAAAACTCAATCAACAAGCAAAAAGGAGGATTCTAATGGTGGATTTTTAGTGGTTATCATACGAGCACTGACACAACAAGCAAAAAGTGGGTCCTAAAATGGGTTCACATCTATAGTTTTAGTTTAGAGACCAAAAGGAAACGATGTGGCTGGTAGATGAAGCTATAAAAATAAAAGTTTCTAGAAGAATGTCGTACGCTGTGGGATGGTGAATGGTGAATGGGGCATATGGAAACACGATGGACATGAGTATGTGAAGTTGAAGAAGGGAATAACATATATAACGTGTTCTTATAAAAAAATATATAATATAATAAGCAACGAAAATATATACCAGGTTTGGAACATGTATGATGTATCTTTTTGTGTTAGTGAGGTAGCTCTATGATAAAAAGCATTTCAAGTTAGATTGAAGATGAACACACGCAAGAAGGACGATTAGGTAGCGAGGGAGCTTAAAATTACTGGGGAGACCTTTAACATAGGGTCAATGAGCAAATCACACAAGTGAGTTAGACACCACATTCAACCCAAAACCTTAAGGTGTTAGGTTTATGGGTCTTGTCACTTATATATTGTTTGTCTTGCTCATTCCTATCCAATATGGGACTAACACTTGATATCCCAACAATCTCCCCCTCAAGTATGAGTCCATTCATCTAATGCGGAAGTTTTTTTTTCTTATCACGACTTTCTATGGTAGCATCAAAGCTCGATCATTACCGCCAATGCTCTCTTCACACTCGCACTGTCGTTGGCTTGCATCAACGGGACACGTCGCCTAGCCTCCACATATTGCTAGGAAGACTTTCGACACAAGATCACCTCATAGATCCACCATCAATTTCTCGTCCGAGCCGATCACCGGTCACCTAATCACATCATCAGCTTTGATACCACTTGTTAGGCAACGAGGGGAGCCTAAAACCACCAGGGAGACCTCCAACATAGGGCCAATGAGCAAACCACACAAGTGAGTTAGACACCATATCCAACCTAAAATCTTAAGGTTTTGGGTTGGATGTGGTGTCTAGCGCTCACTTGTGTGGTTTGCACATTGGCCCTATGTTGGAGGTCTCTCCAGTGATTTAGGCTCCCCTCGCTGTCTAATAAGTGGTATCAGAGCAAAGAAGACTTTATGTTGCATGGCCACATGCTGCCTATTTTGCTGTGACGTGTGGGTTCAAACTCAAGGATGATGACGATATGAAGATGATAATTTTTTCAGCCACATTTATATACACAATGCAAAGATGAGAAAATTTAAAGAAGGAAGTAGGCATGGCAATTAAACGCAAACCTGCTGGTACCGACCCGATTTTGATGAGGAAAACCCGCTTTGACTGGATTTAAACAAAACTTGACCCTGGGTCCGCCCCGCCTTTAACGTGGGCGGGGACGGGTTTGTGGGTGTCAGAACCCCCGCTCCCGAACTCGTCCCGATAAATTAAGTATATAATTTTAATTATATTGGCTACTATTTAAATAATGAAGATAACTTATATGTTTTCCTTGAAATATAATATAATTCTTAAGTTTTGTTAGGATTCTCAATGTCTATATTTACATAATTTTTTAATTAAATATATTAGATATATATGACTTATTTAAAAATATGTATTTAAGTTATTAAAAATAAAATAAAAAGATAAAAGATAAAAGGTAATATCCTTGCAAGTTACCCCAAACCCAACAATGACCCACGAGGAACAGGTTGGATTTCATAATTTCATACCCACTCTCTTCAAACCTGAACCCGAACCCGTTGCGACTTTTGCGGGGCGGGGTCGAGGAGAGTAAAATCAGCCCTCACCTCGTTACCATGCCTAGAAGGAATAGAGACAAAATTTCGTGAAAGAAAATAAATCAGTGAATGAGGCCAAATATAGGCTATGTCATGGGGTGTCGATCATGTTAAAAAAATATAATATAAAATCATTTATGTGTCTCCACCCAACAACTAAGTGTCCGTTTGGTTTATAGTTGAGTAGAATTGATTCTATAAATCAATGGTTGAGATGAATGAAGCACGTTTTACAAAACACATTGGACAAAGGTTATTTCAATTCAATTCCGCGAAACCATGGTTTTTCACTGTGCCAACGCTAAAACAAATAGGAATTTAAGCTTTTGGGATAGTTAGTTTCATGACATTATATCAAAGCCTCTGTGAGCAACTAGTCAAGAGTTGATGCTTGTCATCCTCAATATTCAAATAAAATAGATTTAATTTCAACACAAGGTAGATAAACTTGTGCATTGCTTCAAGCCCAAAGGGCCCTTGCGTGAAGGATCGTGTTAAAAATATATCATATAAAACAATTCATGTGTCCTCCACCATTCATGTGTCCTCCACCCAATAGTTTATGCTTTTTGTGATAGTTGGTTCATGATATGATATTAGAGTCTCTATGACCATGTGGTTAAGAGTTCAATCCATGTAGGTGGGTGGGACAAGAAGGAGCAGTTAGAAATATGTAATATAAAATCATTCATGTGTCTCAACCCAATGACTTAAGCTTTTGGGATAGTTGGTTTGATGACATGGTATTAGTGTCTCCGTGACCAAGTGGTCAAGAGTTCGGTCTTTTTTGCCCTTATTTTTCCAATAAAAAGGTTTAATTTTAGCACAAGGTATGTAACCATATGCATTGTCCACGCTTCAAACACAAAGGGCTCTTGCGTGAGGGGGCGTGTTAGAAATATATAATATAAACCATTCATGTGTCCTCCACCTAATAACTTAATTAAGCTTTTGGGATAGTTGATTCATGTTAAGCATGTGCACTGTCCATGCTTCAAACACAAAGGGCTCTTGCGTGAGGGGGCGTGTTAGAAATATATAATATAAACCATTCATGCGTCCTCCACCTAATAACTTAATGAAGCTTTTGGGATAATTGATTCATGTTAAATTCAAGTATATTTATCCACACATATATTATTCAACAACCAGAATGTAAAAGGTACACATATAAATAAATAAATAAATAAAGCTAAACCAATGACTAGTAGGCAATGAGAACAAAGAGGTTAGTTACACACAACTTTACGAGAAAATTATTATCTTCCTAAATGTCGCAATAGTGTGTGTCTGATGCATCGAATTAAACATGCACAATTTAACGCGATTCAATGCAACATACTTACACCCAAGAAAGAGGGAAAGAAATTTTCACTCCATGGTGGGGGCACATATAATGTGTGACCTATACACCAATGAAAATATAGGTTTGTTTAATTACAAGCTTTTTTAGTTTGTATAACTTACGGGTTAAATGGGTTGTATTTTGAGTTAGTTGGTTGGCCCATTGATCAATTTTCTTTTTAATATAAATAGAGTTAATGTTATTTGAATAATGTAATTGAAGATATTTTAGATTATGTAATTGAAGTTTTTTTTTCATATTTTTACTTTTTAAATAATTCATACATATTTATTTTTCAATTATTATTATTATTATTATTGATTTTTTATTTTTATATTTTTTAGGATTTTTTATTCTTTATTTTTTACAAATAAACTCATGGACCCATCCACTAATAATAGGCTTGACTTAGTCCACTAAATATCTAGACCCATTAACTTTGTAAGTCGACTTGGTCTAGTTCGATTAATTGTGGGCTAACATAAAATGGGCTTAAACATACCGGGTTAGCTCATTACCCACCTTTAATGACACTTTATTTTTACAGGGATTCATCACTCCTATCTATTCCTCAAAAACATGATAAAAGGAGGAACTATAACAAAAAAAAAAAACTTTATAAAAGAAGGGACTGAATCTAAAACTGGACCAATTTTCACCAAAATGCCATACTAACCTCAATAAGAGCCTGTTTGGTGGAACTTCTGCAGAAGTACTTCTAGGTGAAAAAAAATAGCATGAATCAAAGAGGTCAAATGCATTTAACTTCTCCATAAGTTAAAATTAGTCTTTGAAGACCACCTACTCCAAAAGCTCTCTCATTTAACTTCTCCAAAAGTAACTAATTTTAACTTAAGGAGAAGTTAAATGCAATTGACCTCTTTGATACATGTTATTTTTTTCACCTAGAAGTACTTCTGCAGAAGTTCCACCCAAACAGGCTCTAAATTGATTACTTTTTCCCTCTTTTGAGACATCTCTTAAAGGTAATGTCTAATTAACAGGACACTCATTATTCCTTTATGAAAAATAATGATATAAATTTTAACTGATGAAATCTTATCAAGAAATTAATAATGAAGGAAATAAGATTGTCAGCTTCTGTTTCTATTACAGAATCAATGAGCAAACGTATGACAAAAGTAACACATTAATGTTGACTGCTTAAAATATAAACCTAGTTATGGTCTTTATCAACATCTCCACCATGTGCCTTGGTATTATTGTGTTCAATGAGTTCAAATAGGATCCAAACAAATTGTCCCTGTTTTCATTCTACACCATTTACTTGGGAATTCATTGGGTTATTTCCATATTAGAATGGAAAGGCACTCGATAGAGGTTTTCAGTACCTTTGTTGGACCAATCTTGTTGTCACTAGCGCCTTAAATTGGGGCATATGCGATTTACATAAGAACGTTTAGTCTAAAGTTAACATCTATTGATTCCCCCATGGTCTTGAAATACCCACATTTAGATTCCCATGGCTGAGAAACATTTAGGTATAATTGCATTTTTTATCCCTATATTATAGCCTATCCGTAATTTTTGTCCCTACAAAATTTCTAATCTTGAATAACTCTCAAAATTTTGATCCCCCTATTCCTTCAAGTATTTGAAAGAAGGACCACAAATTTAGAATTAAAAATTTTAGGGAAACCAAAATCACGAAAAAAAAAATTATGGGGATCGAAATCGCGAAAATGCTTTAAGATGGGGATAAAAAATGCAATTAAGCCATTTTTTTTTAAAAATCAACAATATAGAAACCAAAACAAGAAAAAAAAGTTCACCGCAAGCCCCTAGGACCACTACGCTCCCAGGACCACTACACTCCCCCCTCTCGGATTTGAGTTGAAGGTCACACTAAACCTGAAAACCACCACGTCTTATGATAGAAACCTGCATTGAAAATGTGTCACTCAACCTTGCTTTTGAGGAATATAACCCATGAAAATCTAGAATAGTCATCAACAATGACCAAACCATACTTTTTACCAACAAGACTTTCTGTTCTTGTAGGACCAAACAGATCAATGTGAAGAAGTTCTAAGGGTCTAGCAGTTGAAACAACATTTATGCTTTTGAAAGAATTTCTAGTTTGCTTCCCCTTTAAACAATTTTCACATAAAATATCAGATTTAAAAGAAAGCTTGGGTAAAGCTTTTACAAGATTGTGTTTTGTACGTTTTGAGATTAATCTCAAGCTGGCATGCCCAAGTTTCTGATGTCAAATCTATTTTTCATCTTTCATAGAAATAAGACAAGTCACATTTTGATAAGCAAGGTCCTCAAGATCAATTTTATACACATTACTGTGTCTCTTGGCAGTGAAGGATACAACAAAACCACTGTCACATAATTGACTTATGCTCAACAGGTTATGTTGGAGACCTTCAACTAAGAGGACATTGCGGATAACAGATAAAAGAGATATGTCTACTGAACCAAGGCCAGTGATTTTTCCTTTCTGATCTCCTCCAAAGGTCACCACTAATCCATCCTTAGGTCTAAGGTTTTGGAACAAAGACCTTTCTCCTGTCATGTGTCGCGAGCAGCCACTGTCAAGGTACCATTTGTGGCGTCTCCTTTGTCCTGTTAAACACATCTGGAAAAGGAACAATTAAGGTTTTAGGTACCCACAATTTTTTTGGTCCTTTCTTGTTAGCAGTAGGTCTGCCTTTCCTTTTGTGTCTGCACTGTGACACATCATGTCCAGGCTTACCATACTGAAGGCATCCCCTACCTTTCTTAGCCTTTTCAGCACTTTTAACTTTAACTTCAGGCAAGGATGAAGTTTCTGAATAACCAAGACCACTTTTGTCTTTGGAATTTATTTGAACTCCTAGAAGCCTATTTAGGCTCTTAGTTCCATTGACAAAAGTTGCAAGGTCTTTTGTGAGTTCAGCAACTTGTTTTTTAAGAATCTCATTTTCTATTTTTAAATTTGTTGAATCACAATGCTCAGAACTAAGGAGTTTTTCCTTGAGTAACAAATTCTTAGTTTCAAGAGCCTCATTTTTGTTTTCAACTTCAGTGTAAGCTCTTGACAACTCTTTGTACTCATGGAAAAGTTCCGTAGAACTTTCCACCAGATCATCATACATATCTTGAAGGGTTTGAGGTATTACCTCTGATTCTAAACTATCAGATGAGGGGATGCTAGCCATCAAACAAAGGTTGGCTTCTTCAGCAGCTTCATCATCCTCTTCAGAGGTTGAATCATCAAGATCCTCCCATGTGGCATGAAGCTTTTCTTCATTCTTGGAAACTTCTTCTTCGAAGAGAGCTTCTTCAGCTTCGGGCAATCGGCTTTCATGTGGCCAGGTTGTTTGCACTCGTAGCAGATAATTTGGTCAGAAGAGAACCTTTCTTTACCTGACTTACCCATTTTGCTGCCATATGAGAATGACTTTCTGAACTTGGCTTTCTTCTGAAGCATCCTCTTTATCCCCCTGCTCAGCAGAGCAAGGTCATCTTCATCATCATAGCCACTTTCTGAGTCTTCAGAACCTTCTGAGGACTCCTCCACTCTCAAGGACTTTTGTGCACCAGACCTAGCCAGTTTGGATTTGGCATTCAGGGCAAGTGAATTCTTTTGGGGGCATCTTCTCCAAGCTCCAACTCGTGGACTTTGAGGGATCCCAAAAGTTCCTCCATTCTCAGAGAGTTGAGGTATTTTGCCTGTTGAATGGCAGTCACCTTGGGTCTCCAAATCTTTGGTAGACTTCTAAGGATTTTGTGTAACGCCCTAATTTCTCAACTCAGAAATAATGCTCATTGGAGACACTATTCCTGGATTTTCTGAAATTATTACGTCAATTTTCGATATAGTCAAACATTCGCTTAAACTCCCCAACGATAAGCTTAAGCTATTACAAATACATACATAACACTTTTCTAATAACTGCAAATCCTAATTGAACTTAGGGAAAGAACCTACACTCGAAATAGTGTGGTTCGAATAACTCATACCGGAAATCCGGCAGAGTCTACCCTGAAAACCGGATAATTACCAAATCCAACTTAACCTGAAACTCAATAAAATTTCCAGACAGTTCAACAGCATAAATACATTAAAATCATAACTAAGCCTCAATGGCTACTCCAATGTTATTTACATACAACCATATGCATCATCATTTCATCAAATAACAATTACGTTGGAAACTACTTCTAATAGATAAAACTCCAACTGAAGTAGGACTCAACTCCACAATTCTTCTTTTTCACTTTATCAATACCTAAGTTTCCCTACACAACTAAAGAATATCCCCGAAACGTGGGGTGAGACTGCAGTCTCAGCAAGTACAACTAAACATGTATAAAGTGTGGGGAAACAACCATCAGGCAACAAGATTCACATAAAACATATTTATAGATAACTCATAATAAACTTGTCGAAACCGGGGTCGCGACGGGTCAGCGAAACATATTGGAAAAATTGAGTTTCAATGGAGTCGCCACCAAAGTTTATTTTAATGGAAAAACCCTTTACAAAATAAAAATGGTCTTCAAAAACAGATTTGAGTTCGGGAGTCATTTATGTGTAGGGAAGGTATCAGCACCCTACAACATCCGTTTAAAAAACAGTTACCTCTAATTAATTGTGCAAAATTTGTTAACTTTGAAAATTTTCATTTTACCCCTTTTTTGAAAATGAAAATTATTTTTGTTGTTTTTTTTCTATTTATATATTTTTTTTTGTATTCTTTAAAATAAATAACCTAAGTTAAAAAAGAAATGAATTTGGGTTAAAAAAAGGAAAGAAAAAATATTTTTGTTTATTTTGGCTTGACGAGATTGGTCCCCGCTCCTACGTATCTCCAGGTGCAATGGAGAAATCAAAGCTACGTAGTTCTGAAAACGTGTTGGAAAAAAGATTGACTTTGTTTTTGAAAGAAATTGATTTTTTTTTATTTTTAAAATAAAGGAAAATGAGGAAATTGTTTTTGGAAGTTTTTTTTTTTTAATTTAAAGAAAGAAGAAAATTTATTTTTTAGCAGAGTTGATGCTAGCAAATGGCTATACAATGAACCCTTGAAATTGTTTAGACGACATTATTGATAGAAATGCTATTCGATAAACGTCCTTTATTTTGAGAAGAAAACATTTTTTGAGAAAAGATTTAAAATTTTGCATTATCGAGTTAGCAAGTGGCTATACTCAATATTTTCCTTTTCACGTTATTGATAGAAATGCTATTCAATTAACGTAATTTTTTTGTAAAAAATCATTTTTTGAAAAATGAATTTGAAATTTCACGCGTTATCGAGGTAGTAAATGACTATACTCAATATTTTCCTTTTTACGTTATTGATAGAAATGCTATTCAATTAACGCAATTTTTTTGAAAAGAAATTATTTTTGGAAGAGATTTGTGATTAAGCGCATTATTGAGCTAGTAAATGACTATACTCAATATTTTCCTTTTTACGTTATCGATAGAAATGCTATTCAATTAACGTAGTTTTTGAAAAAAATTATTTTTGGAAGAGATTTGTGATTAAGCGCATTATTGAGATAGTAAATGACTATACTCAACATTTTCCTTTTTACGTTATTGATAGAAATGCTATTCAATTAACGTAATCGATTATGTTTCAGAAAATATTTTTTGTTATTTTTATTTTTTGAAAAAAAGAGTAAATTAAACTAACCGTATTTAAGTGTGTCCTAAGTTATAAATGAGTACTATTTACAACAGCAGCTAAAATGCACGGCAGACAAATATTCATAATTATTTAAAGCAGGCCAAATAAAAGAAACAAATATTTACAAATAATACAACATGGTGGGTCAAAAAGAAATTATGAAAAATGTGAGATAAGCAACAACACATAAAAGGAAAATTAAAAGAACTTGCACACACTGAAATAAAGTTGGGCCTCATATTGCATCATTGGCCCTACACACAATAGAGATAACATAAAAAATCCTAATCACTATTTATTTACTAATTAAATTCTACCATTATTTATTATTATTATCTCTTCTTTTTTATTTTATTATTATTTTTTTATTATTATTTTTGGGGCTGGGGCTGGGCGAGAAGCCCAGCCTTAGTATCAGAGACTTTTTAAAATTTGTTCATCCTAACACAAAAAATAAAAAAAGGAGAAAAAGAAAAGAAAAAAAAAGGAGAGAGGGAGTGGGACGGTTCACTAGAAGCTTCCTATTCTATCTTCACTCCCTCATTCTCTCACTCTCTCATTTGCTCTCTTAGGGTTAGGTTTCCCTGTGTGAGAAGAAGAGAAAAAAAAGAAGAAAAAAGAAGAGGAAGAGGCAGGGAGAAGGGGGCGGCCGCCCCTCGTGCATGGCTAAGGGGAACGCGGCTGAGGCCGCAGGTGGTTCGGTGAGGGCGGCCGAGGAACGACGATGGCGGGACGGCGGATGCACGGCCGGAGGGGCGGAGAAAACCGCATGTCGCGGCGGCGGAATGAGAAAGGAAGCACCGTGGTACACGGCCCTCCTGGACGGTGGTGGTTGTGGTCTTTGGCAAAGTAAGCCGCTTTGACGGCGGCACAGAGCGGCGGCGAGGAGCCGCGTCCATGGGGCTACGGCGGCGTGGCTGCTTGACGTGTAGGTGATTGAAACCGCGACGGTGGCAGGGAAGAGGTGCGGTGGAGATGGACAGCAGCCGCTTAGAGCGACGGACGGAGGAGCTTCTGCAGGGGAGGCCGCACACGTTGGCGGCTGCAGCTGCGGAGGATACGGTTGCGCACGACGACCTGAAGTGCTCTCGACAGAGAGCTGCGGCGGTGATGGTTAGTGGCGGATGGTGAATGGCGTAAGGAGGGGAAACGGAGGTTACAGCCACGGTGGTGGCTAGGCGGTCGGCGGAAATGCGCAGCGGCGCGGCCAGCAAAGAAAACTGCAGGTACGGTGGCCCCTCCCTTTTTCTGTTGTTTTTTTCTGCTTGGTTTTATTTCCTGTTTCTAACTTCTCCCCTCTCTTGTGCATATATGGAGGTTGTGGGGTATGTGACAGTGGAGGGAGGCTTCACGGGGAGGTCATGGTGACTGAGAAGAGGAGAAGGAGGGGGCGACCAACCTAAAGGGGAAGATGGTTTATTTTATTTTTCATTCTCTGTTTATTTTTACTTTGGGACTGTATGATTTTGGACTGTACTAAATGGGACTCTGTTTATTATTTGCATTTGAACTGATGTCTGTGATTAGGACTGTGATTATGTCTGATTTTACCACTATACACCCAAAGCACTTTCAGATCTAGCATAAGAAATATATAGGTATTGAAAAATGAAAAATAAAAATGATACCAAATCTGTGATTATGCCTGAATGCTTTATGGTGCCTATCTCTTTACTGCTACAATTTCTCCTCTCCAAACTGTTTTAAATCTGCTGCTGTAGTTCCTTCCTATTTTCACTCGAATGGTTTTATCCTCATTGTGTTTACACTCAAATCCCTGATGAGAATAAAGATGATTCTCACAGGAAGTGTTTTGTGTGCGGGGTCCTATGATTGATTTTTCTACCTATGTGCATATCGTGAGAAGAAGAAAAACCAAAGAATAGTTTACCACAACTATTTATAGATGCAAAAAGGTTAATCCCCACCGCCCAAGTGATGATTTATTGAGCTGCTCGAGGTTGCAACTTGCAACCTGCAGCAGCTCTTGTTCAGAAATTCGCCCTTGATCCTTCCTTCTTCAAAACGCTTCCTATTTTTACAGCTTTTATTTACAATTAAGGAAGATGAAACAAAGGTCTGATGGATAGAGGAAAAAGGAAAAAAGAAAAAAAAGGAAAGAAAGAAAATTTTAGAAAGGGCCCAAAAGTATTGGGCCAGCAAAAAGATTTTTTTTTAGTTTTTCTTCCCCTTCCCTTCTTTTAAAAAAAAATCTTTTTTTTTCTTTTAAGAGAGATGATTTCGAGTAGGCTTTACAGAAAAAGAGAGTACCAGGCCCAAAAATGTACCTGTCACAACAAGAAAAGAGATTTTCAATTTTTCTTTCTTCACTTTCTTTTAAAAGAAATGATTTTACTAGGCCTAAAAGAAAATATCACCGGGCCTGAAAACAAAACTGGCTCAATCAAATAAGAAAGAAGTTAGGGTTTACAAAACAGAAAAAGGGCAGGCCCAAGGCAAAATAAGAGAGAGGGCCCATTGGCCCAATTAATTATTCAACTAACTAATTATTCAACAATTAGTTAATTAAATAATTAATTAACTCTTTTTTATTTTTCATCATTTTTATTTTGATAGGGTAAAAATAAAATATTACAAATATATACGTGCAAGAAAATAAGAGATAGAAAAAGTGAAATAGAACTTCCGAACGAAATTGGGTGCTGACAAAACTAAATGCATAATGGAACTCATTTATCATTAATGCAGAGAAATTATGTGAATCATGATGCTCGTGATGCACTCACTACTGTGCCCAGCATGCATGATCTTATCCCTTTCTTGAGTTAGAACTGAGCTCAGACTACGGGAAACGTCTCTCCCGGGGACTATTCTCACTCATATTGGACCGAAGTCGTGTTTTACTTAATTACTTAATTTTTAACTCACGACGCGAAGGCCGGCTTGAATAACTCACGGTCGAAACCGACATAAGGGTTATTAATGCTTAATTGATGAGTTATGTGAACTAATAGCTAAACATTCATATTTCATACATATGAGATTATACTTAAAAAAGTATCAAAGTCCTAAACACATATATTTCATAACAATTCAACTTCCTACACATACTCTAAAAATCAACTTTAAATACCTATTCAAACATAATTCCTATGTTCATACTCCTAAATCATACAATTTACAAACCATATGGACACAAAACCCTAAATCCTAAAAAGTTCCCTAACCTAAATCTTATAAGAATCATTTATAAATACAAAGCATACAAATTTACAACATAAAGAAGAGGATAAAAGAATAGGGATCATGCTAGGGCATTCAACCAATTAATGTGAAAGTGGGTGAGTTGTACTTACTTAAAGGGTACTCAAAGAGAAGGAATTGAAGTAGAGGAGAAGCTTGAAGTGAAGATCTAAGTCCCCTTCCAAGCTTTCAAGCTCCAACGCTCCCATTCCTTACAAGAAATTCCCTTCCTCTCTCTAAACTTTCTAACTTCTCTCCAGGGATGAAGAAAGGAAAACTAAAAGAATAGAGAAATCAGTCTAAAAATTCGCTAAAAAGACCTTTAAATGAATTCTCGCGCAAGCGAGACATTCTCGCTTGGGCGAGACAGTCAGTTGCATGCAATCTCGCTTGGGCGGGCCCATTCTCGCCTAAGCGAGAAAAGCCCAGAGAGCCATATGATTCTGTTATGTATCTCGCTTAAGCGAGCCTGATCTCGCTTAAGTGAGACTTGCAGATACTGTTTCATATACTTTTCTCTGCATATCTCGCTTAAGCTAGCCATTCTCGCTTAAGCGAGAATGCTGATATTTCCAAAAGTCTGGTTTTTAGTCTAAGTCTTGTTTCCTTACTTCCTAAACCATTTTCCTTACTTGGTTAACACATAATTACCTATCTAAATCTTACCCTAATTAAGAAAATTCCTAAGTACTCTTTTCTTGGCTTTTACTCATCCATATCCTTATTCTAATTTCTTCTAACTCATCCAAAATCTCCACTACCAGAATGTTATTTGAACAAGGACTCTAACACCTATATTTCTTAATTTAGCTCCTCCTAACTCTCACCTACTCCGTCATTCCTAGTTTCCTTTGCTAAAACACATTCCTAACTTAATTATTCTTCTAAATCTTCCCTTAATACCCATAACTCCTCATTATCTTTGCAATTCCACTCAAAGTCCGTCCTCCATCCTCAACTGCTCATTCCCTTCCTAACTTAGCTTCTATTGGACTTTGGTCCTTTTTTTTTTCGGGATGTTACATTTTGTGATTGTTATCGCCTGAATCATAGGTCTTTCCCAAGGATTTGAGTCCATTTGTGATGGTTTGAAATCTTCCAAACATTTGATCAATGGATTCAGATTCATGCACCTTGAACATCTCATACTGATGCACCAACATGCTGATTTTGGATTGTTTCACATTGTCAGTTCCCTCATGAGCTACAGCCAATGTGTCCCAGATTTCTTTGGCAGAAGAGCAACCATGCACCTTCTCATGCTCTGATTTACTCAAAGAACAAATCAGGTAGAGTTTTGCCTTAGCATTAAGTTGTACACGCGTTTTCTGATCACAAATCCATTCTGACTTGGGGATGGGCGCACCATTGTTGGTTGGAATATAATCACCATCAGTGACTACATCCCATAGATCAATGTTGCTACTTTCAAAGAAGAGCTTCATACGATCCCTCCAATAATGGTAATCAGAGCCATTGAAAGCAGGGGGCCTGGAGACTAAGGCACCTTCAGCTATGTAGTGAGAATTGCTTGTAGAGGTTTCCATCTGGATCTTCTTCTTCAGCACTTGTTAGATGCTCAACCCGAAGTTGAGCTCTGATACCAACTGTTAGAACCACAGGAAACCCTAGATGAGGGGGTTGAATAGTGTTTTATAATTCTTTACAGATTTTTCTGAAAACCTTTTAACAAGCAAACTAAGTTTGAAAATATTTGCGCAACCTACTGAAACTGGAAGTTCAGCAACTTACTGATGCAACTCAGAAGGTTGGATAAAAACAATTTTGAAGTATTTTAGCGTGAAGATAAGATTGTTTTCTGCGTGGATTTATAAAACAACTTTTCAAAAACCCTCCTTGGTTAGTTTAAAACAGAATATAAAGAGTTAAGGGTATAGAGAACTTACCCACAGAACATTATCTTGGTTCATCCACCAACTCAATGAGCTACGTCCAGTCCCAGGGCAAACCACCACTAGATTTTCACTAATCCCGCAAGATTACAATATTGTTTGCACACCTAGCCTCTCCAGGCTCAACACCCAAGTATTCTTTGAACACAACCTCTTCAGGCTAACCCAGTAAAAACTGTTTGAAAGAAAATTCTCAAACTCTTAAACTACACATGTTTAGAGCTCGAATTGGGAAACTTGTACAAATAACTGAGTAAGACTTAGGATATATAAATGTTGTACAAAGATAAAACAATGAAACAATTGAATATAAATTTCAGAAGCGTTTTAGCAAGTTGATTTCCTTGTGTTCTCTCTCTTTATTTTCTACATGGAGTCTGGTATTTATAGATTGGGAGACTTCAGTCCGTTGAGCTCCATTCGTTTTCCCGTTGAGAGATAGCATTTAATGCAAATGCTTCCGTTGTGACACATAGCCTGAGACATCTACAGTAGCTGGTGTCGAAACCGGGGTCACGACGGGTCGGCGAAACGTATTGGAAAAATTGAGATTCAATGGAGTCGCCACCAAAGTTTATTTTAAGGGAAAACATTTGGAAAAACCCTTTTTTAAAAAAGAAAAATGGTCTTCAAAACCAGATTTGGGTTCGGGAGTCATTTGTGTGTAGGGAAGGTGTTAGCACCCTACGACATCCGTTTTAAAAAACGGTTACCTTTAATTAATTATGCAAAACTTGTTAACTTTGAAAATATTCGTTTTACCCCCTTTTTTATGAAAATGAAAATTATTTTTGTTTTTTTTATTTTTATTTTTTTTGTACTTTCTTAAATAAGTAACCTAAGTTAAAAAGAATTGAATTTGGATTAAAAGAGGAAAAAACATTTTTTGTTTATTTTGGCTTGACGGGTCCGGTTCCCGCTCCTACGTATCCCCAGGTGCAATGGAGAAATCAAAGCTACGTAGTTCTGAAAACGTGTTGTAAAAAAAAAAAAGATTGATTTTGTTTTTTTTTTTTTTGAGAAATTGATTTTAATTTTTGAAAATAAAAGAAATGAGGAAATTGTTTTTTTTTTAATGCTTTTAATTAAAAAAGAAATTTATTTTTTAGCAAAGTTGATGCTAGCAAATGGCTATACAACGAACCTTTGAGATTATTTAGACAGAATTATTGATAGAAATGCTATTCAATAAATTACCCATGACGAAATAAAATTGCGCCTCAGATTGCATCATTGGCCCCACACACAACATAAAAAATCCTAATTACTATTTATTTACTAATTAAATTCTACCATTATTTATTATTATTATCTTTTCTTTTTTATTCTGTTTTTTATTATTATTATTTTTAATGGGCTGGGCTGGGCGAGAAGCCCAGCCTTGGCACCAGATTTTTCCTTTTTTTTCTTTTTTTTTTAAAAAGGGAAACATAACATAAAATAAAAATAAAAAAAGAAAGGAAAAAAGGGGGGAAGTGGGACGGTCCACTCTTAGAGAAGCTAGAAGCTTCTCACTCAATCTCACCCACTCACTCAATCACTCTCTGCCCTCAACCCTCTCACCTTCTCAGACTCTCTTCCTCTCACTCCCTTTTTCTCACTCACTCACTCTTTTAGGGTTAGGTTAAAAAAGGGAGAAGGAGGGGGCGGCCTCCCCCTTGCATGCCCAAGGAGACGGCCGCGTACATTGCCGTCGATGCAGCGGCGGCGCATGAGGGGCTCGGGAAAGCCGCGGACAGCGGCGAAGAGGCTGGGAGGGCCGCGCAGCGGCGGCGCGGAGGGAGTAGGGCGAGCGGTGGCCCGCGGCCGTTTCAAACGGCGGTGGTGGCGCGAGGAAGGGGCCGCGTGAGGGAGAGGAGGACGAAGACCGCGCGCAGCGGCGGTTGCAGCGGCGGAGGGACGGGAAGGCCGCGCAGCGGCGGCGCGGAGGGAGTGGGGCGAGCGGTGGCCCGCGGCTGTTTCGTACGGCAGTGGTGGCGCGAGGAAGGGGGTCGCGGCGGAGAGGAGGACGAAGCCGCGCGCAGCGGCGGTTGCAGCGGCGGAGGGACGGCCGCGCCGAAAAGAGAGGCCGCCGCGGCCTCTCTACTTCCTCCCCCTCTCTGTTTTTTTTTTGTCCTTTTTTATGGCTCTATTCTATTCCTTCTCTGATCTGAGTTCTCTCTCTGTTTCAGGCGACGGTGGTGGGCAGCTACACATGCAAAGGTGGGGATGCGGCCGCACGCGGTGGCCGGAGATGTTTGCAACGGGGAGCCACAGTGGCGATGGCTACAGACGGCGGTGAACGGCTTAGGGAGGGGAAATGGAGGTAACAGCCACGGTGGTGGCTTGGCGGTCGGCGGCCACGCGCGGCGGCGCCGCCAGCAAAGAAAACTGCAGGTACGGATGACCCCTCCCGTTTTCTGTTTTTTTTTTTTCTGCTTGGTTTTATTTCTGTTTTTGACTTCTCCCCTCTCTTGTGCATATATGGAGGCTGTGGGGTATGTGACAGTGGAGGGAGGCTTCACGGGGAGGTCACGGTGACTGAAAAGAGGAGAAGGAGGGGGCTACCAACCTAAAGGGGAAGATGGTTTATTTTATTTTTCATTCTCTGTTTATTCTTACTTTGGGATTGTATGATTTTGGACTGTGCTAAATGGGACTCTGTTTATTATTTGCATTTGAACTGATGTCTGTGATTAGGACTGTGATTATGTTTGATTTTACCACCACACACCCAAAACACTTTCAGATCAAGCACAAGAAATATATAGGTATTGAAAAATGAAAAATAAAAATGATACCAAATCTGTGATTGTGCCTGAATGCTTTATGGTGTCTATCTCTTTACAGTTGCAATTTGTCCTCTCCAAATTGTTTTAAATCTGCTGCTGTAGTTCCTCCCTATTTCACTCGAATGGTTTTTTCTGTTTGCACTATTTGGTCTTTCGTTTTTTTTTGTGTGTGTAGAGAGGTAGAAGAAGCGGACCAACCATCAGCTTTGAATCAAACTATTTATAGCTGAAAAAAATTAATCCCACCGCCCATGTGATGAAGAATTGAGTTGCTCAAGGTTGCAACTTGCAACCTGCAACTCCTACCTGCTTCTTCTGAATTGCCGAATTCTTACCTTGCACGTTACCCATTTCACAGCATTTTTATTTTTAAGTTTTTTTTTTTTTTAAAAAAAAGAGAAAGGGGAAAATGATCTGATGGGTGGAAAAAGTAAAAAAAGAATGAAGAAAAAGTTTTTTTTTTCTCTTAAGAAGGGTCCGAAATGTATTGGGCCAGCAACCTAAATGGCCCAACAGAAAACCCTTTTTTAGAAATGGTTTGAAATAGGCTTAACAGAAAAAGAATGCACTGGGTTGGAAACGCAGCTGGCCCAACCAAGAACTTTTTGGTTTTTTCTTTTCTTAAAAACATGAAAGAAAATATTATTGGGCCCAAAACTCTGTTGACCCAATCAAATAAAATGAAAAACCTGGATTTACAAAAGAAAAAGGGTCCAAGCCCAAAGAGATTTAGAAAAAGGAGAGAAAAATGTAAAAAAGTCAAGATTTACAAATGATGGCCCAGTTGGCCCAAATGCAATTTCTGAAAAGAAAAAAAATTACAAAATCCCCTCTTTTTTAAGGTTTAATCAATCATTTAATTAATTAATTATCCAATAATTAATTAATTAACTAATTAATTAATCCATTTCCATTTTTATTTTTTAGATTTTTAATAAGGTAAAAAGAAATAATTAAATACCACAAATATATACGTGCATGGAAATAAGAGATAGAAAAAGTGAAATAGAACTTCCGGACGAAATTGGGTGCTGACAGCTGGTAGTAGAGTCAGCAGCATAGGCTTCACTTTTTCTGAGCAACTTGTACTTCACAGCAGACTTTGCCTTTTTGGTGAGAGAAATTTGAAATAAGGCAGAAAGCATGTCCTCTGACTTTCCAGAAGAATGAGAAGCACAAGTAACTGAGACAACTACGATTGACTTGAGTCTTCAAGGAGGATAAGCAGAAAATACTATATTTGAGACGTACAGGATTCAGTACGACGTTTCACGACTTCGGAAGGTTTTCCAGCTTCAGCAGGTCGTGATCTCTCAGCAAGTTTCTTCACTTCGGAAGGTTCCGCCATTTCAGAGGATTGAATTTCTTCAGTTGATACCTTCTGAAATATTGAACACTACCTTAAGCAGAAACTGTTCTTTTCTCATAAGAACGTTAATCAAATTTGTTATTCATTAAAACTAGGGGTTATGAGACTTAAAACATTATTAACCTTTTAATAACATTTTGAGACTCAACACAAATTCGAAAAGGTTGTCCACTTCTGAGTGTTATAAAGCAATTTTTTAATTTAACTTTTGTGTGTTGTATTTCTTCCAAACTAACTAGTGAGACTGAGAGTTAGTTTTGATTGAGAGTGTCAAGTCTACAAAGGGTACATAAAAATATATTGGTGGAGTTTCATTGGTCGTTTAAGATTAGATTCAAGCTCAAAAGCCCTAATCTAACCGAAATCGATTTCATCATTATGTGGCTCAATACTGTTTAGAATGGGCCTCAAGTTTGTGGAGTTAGGGGTCATAATGGGTGGGTTAATGTGGTAATGTCTCGAGTCTAAACAATGGGCTGTGTTTTTTCATTTTGAGCTTTTTTAGTTTTTGGAAAACTTTTTAAAGGTAGAAATTCACATATGAGCCTAAAATCAACATTGGGCATTTAAAAATTCATTTTTAATAGTTAAGACCCAAAAGAAAAATATTTTACATTAGAAAATAAACTCCATAGTCCCATTTGATGTTTTGGTGAATTTGGCTATCTCCGTTAATAAATAGTAGATTTTATATTTATAATGCAAATTAATAAGTTCTTAAAATAAAACAACATTAAAGAGTTCCTTGCTTTTCAGCATCAAAATTAAATATCTATTATTTACCATATTACAATTAAAAATATCAGTCCTATATATTTTTGTTTGCCATAACTATTAATATGAAATAAAAGTGAACATGAAGCACTGAATTTTTAATCCCAAAAATTTAGCACAATGGCTATCATAAGAATACTCATCAATAGTTGTTTTGCTGAATATAGTGTAAATACATTGAAAGAGTTGGAAAGCTGTGGTCGAGTCTATAATAAGAAGTTATTGTGTATCAAAAAACCACAAAAGAATTAAAGCTTACCATCATAAACCTACTTTCAAGCCTTGTACTAATAATACTTTATCATAGCATTTGGAAACCACAATTCTCAAATAAACTACATAATGAATAGAGGCAATAATTAGATAATTCTTGTTGGGGAAATTCATAAAAAAATAAGAGGCACATAATAAGATTCAATAGCAGTACATACGAACCTAACTGTCTTCTTAATCGTTACATCTGGATTTGAGTTTAATCCTTTAAACAATGCCATAGCTAATAGCTTCAAGATAATTCACACATCCCTCTTCCATACCATGTGGTAGACAAAACCTTCATAAATAAGCATACATACACTATGCCAAATTTGGGATATAAGAGCACTTACTTTAGGGCGCTCCCGTGTTGGTAAGTGTTTAAAATGAACGTTTTAACTTCAGGGCGCTTAAAATTTGGGCGAGAGCGCCCTTAAATTAAAATGTTAAGGGCGCTCCACGTGAGCGCCCTGAATTTGGTGTTCCATTCTCTATCATGGCGCTCCTACACGTGCCCTAAAATGACAACAAATTTAATTTTTTTTAAAAAAAATTGTTGAGGGCGCTCATGGGAAACGCCCTCGTATTAAGGTATTAAGGATGCTTCCTGTGAGCGTCCTCCAATTAGGTGTGTTTTTTTTTTATAAATTGCTGTTAAGGGCGCTCCTGGAAGCGCCCTCCCATTAGGGCGTTCCAGGGAAGCGCCCTGCTTTTCAAAGAACTGCACGCGTTTAATATTTTCGTTCCCCCTCTCTCAGTTTCATCTTTCTCTTCTCACTCTAAACACTTCTCTCTCCCTCACTCACTTGAGAACCCTAACTTCATTCACTCTCTCCCTCACTTAAATCTCCGGCTGCCGCGAAGGGGCCACCGTTCGTCCTCCGTTCAACCTTAAATCTTCGTCCACCGCGAAAGGGAGCACCGTTCGTCCTCCGTTCGCTGCGAAGCCATCATCGTCCGCCCACGAAGCCCGCAGCACCTCCGGTCCGTCGCGCCCTCCGTTCACCGCGAAGCCCTCAGCTCCTTCGGTCCGCCGCGCCTCAGCCGCTGCAACTCCTCCGTTCGTCTTCATTCAGCCGCCGCGAGAAGCTCCACCGCCCAAGGACATCTTCTTCTCCGATCTGCACATGTTTTTTTTTTCTGAAAATGTTGTTTCTCATGCACCACTTTTTCTGCTATGTGCCACACCATGTGCCTGAACTTTTTATTTTTCTGCTGATTGCACCCATTTTTCTGCTAACTGCACCTAGTTTCTGCTGCACCATTATTTATGCTATCTGCACCACTGTTTCTGCATATTTTCTACTGGTTGCACCACTGTTTCTGCTATTTGCACCATTTTTATTTGCATCATATTTTTTAATAAAATGATTGTGTTATATACCTATTATTATTCACATTGATGTATTTGTTGATATTAGGATTGGAAATTGCATAAATTTGTGATACTCAAATTTTTAGAATTAGTTATGCATGTAGTAAATTAATTTGTTATTACATCTAAATTATGGTTGTCTTTCGAGTCAATTTATAAATGATTTGATATTTTGTTGTTAGAATATGGATCGTTATTGGATGTTTGCAAATCGTTTGACAAGTGAGTATGAGGAAGGAGTGGAAATGTTCATAAAGTTTGTCGTTGACCATGCAACAAATCCTAGAAAAATTGTGTGTCCTTGTATAAAATGTTTTTGTTCTAAGCAACTAAGTGAAGCGGAGTTGAGGAACCATCTTTTCTCTTTCGGAATTGATCAGAGTTACAAAAGTTGGACATTTCATGGTGAGACTAGAATTGAACATAGTGGTATGGGTGAGAATAACGTCAACGTAGAACCTAGTGATGATGAGTTTGGGACCGGATGGGATGATTGTGACAGAATTGATGACATTCGAAATGTGGTTGAAGAGGACCTTAGAGATTGCCCAAAAATGTTTGATACCCTGGCTAGTGATGCTGAAAAACCACTGTACAGTGGGTGCACCAAGCACACAAGGTTGTCTACTGTGAAGTTGTATAATTTAAAAGCATCAAATGGATGGTCTGACAAGAGTTTCACAGAGTTACTGACATTGCTAAAGGAGATGTTGCCGGAGGACAATGTGCTACCTAACAGAACTTATGAGGCAAAGAAGATGTTACGTTCTATTGGGATGACCTATGAGAAGATTCATGCTTGTCCCAATGATTGCATTTTGTTCAGAAATTAGCATGCATCATTAAGTGTGTGTCCTAAATGCAATGAGTCTCGTTATAAGAAAGAGACTTCACCAGCAAAGGTGGTTTGGTATTTACCCATAATTTCAAGGTTTCGAAGGATGTACCGTAGTGTCATCGATGCAAAGAACTTAACATGGCATGCAAATGAACGAGTCAAGGATGGAATGTTGAGGCATCCCGCTGATTCTCCGCAGTGGAGGAAGATAAATGATGAGTACCCCTCCTTTGGGGAGGAAGCAAGAAATCTTCGACTTGCCCTATCAACAGAAGGAATGAATCCGCATGGTGTCCAATCTAGTACACACAGCACATGGCCTGTGTTATTGATGCTATATAATCTACCTCCATGGCTTTGTATGAAGCGCAAATACATGATGTTGTCCATGTTGATATCTGGGCCCAGACAACCGGGTAATGTTTTCTGTTGAGGGCAATGTTGTTTGGAACGATTAATGATTTCCCGGCCTATGGTAATTTGACTGGCTATAGTGTAAAGGGTCAGTGTGATGTCCTGTTTGTGATGAAAATACTTCTTGGATGCGTTTAGCACATTGTAAGAAAAATGTATTTTAAGGTCATCACAAGTTTTTGCCTTTTTCCCATCGTTATAGGGGATGGAAGAAAGCATTCAATGGTTAGACCGAGGATGGGAGGCATCCTTCTCCATTGACGGGTGATGAGTTGTGGGAAAAGGTGGGTAACCTGAGCAACAACTTCGGTAAACCTTTTGTCGAGCAACTTGTTACTGGAGGGTGGAAAAAGAAGTCTATCTTTTTTGAGTTGCCATATTGGAAGTCATTGTTTGTTAGACACTTCCTTGATGTGATGCATATAGAAAAAAATGTGTGCGAGAGTGTTATCGGCACGTTACTGAATGTCAAAGGCAAGACCAAGGATGGGATAAATGCGAGATGGGACTTGTTGGCCATGGGTATAAGGAAAGAATTGGTCCCAGAAAAAAGGGGTTCACGTACACATCTTCCTCCAGCGGCTTATACTCTTAGCAAAAAAGAAAAACTTTTTTTTGCAAGTTCCTGCAGCGAATCAAAGTTCCAGATGGTTTTTCCTCTAACATTAGAAATCTAGTATCACTGAAAGAACAAAGGTTGAAAGGTGTGAAGTCTCATGATTGTCATGTTCTTATGGTTCATCTGCTTCCGATTGGAATACGCTCCATTCTTCCAAACAAAGTGTGCGTTACAATAACTAAATTGTGTCATTTCTTCAGAGATATTTGCAGTAAAGTGATTGACCCTGGAAAGTTGCCCATGTTGCCCAAGTTGCCCATGTCATTCTCATTTAATGATAAGATTGTAAAATTAGTTAACAATATCCAAATTTTGTATTGCATAGTTACTTGTATAAGGAGATATTGGTTCCATCTGGCCGCTCGGATAGATATGTTTTCATTTCTCCAGAAATGACCACAGCTTTTGTTGCAACAACTCAGCAGGACAAAGTCCTGCGTAGGATGTTGTATAACAAACGGGGGCAAGATAAGTTGTTTCTGCTTCCGTACAATCATGACGGGTATGTGATGTATGTGTTCATATCTCAATATAACTAATTATAAAACATTGTATGTTTGACACATCTGACAATATGATTGTAGGCGACACTAGGTTCTTATCGCCTTGAGTTTAATTGATATTGGCAAGGTTTACTTTTTTGACTCCTTGCGCAAAGACCCTACACATTATGAACCGATGAAGACTATGATTAAGAAGTAAGTTTTCTGTGTTAAGTAACTTTATACAATCACACTTACATTGTTTAATTAGAGTTCTCATACACATTATTTGTTTTATTGGTTTAGATCTTTTTATGAATATCGAACGCTAATGGATTTTCAAACTGCAAAGAATATGATTATACCTGATCCCGTTTGGTACCGCATACAGGTAATGTTGCGCGAACTCTTGTGTTCCTTCGTAACTTATCATTACGTAAGTTGATTTGATTATAAATTATTTTTGTAGTGTCGACGGCAAACAAACAACAGTGATTGAGGCCTTTTTGTTATGCGTTTCATGAAGGAGATAATCGATCAAAATGCACTCACTATACCAAGAAGGGTAATTTGGAATTGTTATAACAAGTATTTTTCTCCCTATTTAGAACTTCTTTTAATGATATAAAATTTTGGGTTTTATAGTACTTTCCTTAACACCGATGCCCGACTTACACTACGGAGCAACTTGATGAGGTTAGAGAAGAATGGGCAAAACATATAGTAACCACTTGTATGTGATTGATTTGCACTTGTTGATGGTGAGTAAACACGTGTACTTTTATTTTGAAAATTTTGTACAAAGATGTTTATTAATGATAAGTTCTGTAAATTTTGTATACTTTGATTTGATGTTATACTTTACAGGTGTTTGATAAATTGGGATAACTTGTAAAAACAGAGGAAACTCTGCCAAATTTTTTATAGGTTATAATGACTAGACTTAGTCATGGTTTAGGATGTTGTTTGTTAAGCATATTCTATGCACTTTTGACATTACTTTCATGACATGAATTCTGGCTACTGGTATGGAGTTTTACAGGTGTTTGATAAATTGGAAAAACTTGTAAAAACAGAGGAAACTCTGCCAAATTTTTTATACGTTATAATGACTAGACTTAGTCATGGTTTAGGATGTTTTTTGTTAAGCATATTCTATGCACTTTTGACATTACTTTCATGACATGAATTCTGGCTGCTGGTATGGAGTTTTACAGGTGTTTGATAAATTGGTAAAACTTGTAAAAACAGAGGAAACTCTGCCAAATTTTTTATAGGTTAATGACTAGACTTAGTCCTGGTTAAGGATGTTGTATATGTTAAGCATATTCTATGCAAAACTTTTGACATTAGTTTCAAGGATCAATCTCTGGCTGTTTGTATGGAGTTTTGCAGGTGTTTAAAATTGTGTTCACAGCTTCATCTAAATTATAGAGCAAAAAAAAAGGGAGGAAGGGCGCTTCTTGGAGCGCCCTGGTTGGACAGGACAAGGGCGCTTCCCTGGAGCGCTCTCCAAATGCACGTCCTGTGCATAAGGAGGGCGCTCCATGGAAGCGCCCTTGTCCTGTCCAACCAGGGCGCTCCAAGGAAGCGCCCTCCAATCCTGACACTTTGCTGAGGGCGCTTTCGTGTTTTTTATAAGCGCCCTCTGTGCCTTCCGTCAGGGCGTTTCTGGGCACGCCCTCCATTTAACGACCAAACAAGAGCAGTTTCTATTAGGGCACACAGAAGCGCCCTTTTATGTTGCACGGGAGCGCCCTTAAATAGCTTTTTTGGCATAGTGATATTATTATATTAGATTTACATTAACAATGATATAGTTTAAAAAAAGGATTGGGGAGAAGGTGAACATCAGTACCTCAAAGCAAAAATTAAAATATCATCATAAGCTTACCTCAATAACTATCTCACTTAAGGGAAAAACAAAGCATGAAAACATTAGTATACCATCCTAAGAACGACCACGAGCCTCTCAAAGCACTAGTAATAAAATATTCCAACTATGAAAAAGGTAAAACATGGATATGGCATAGGAAACTCCAAGACCCAAGTAAATTAGCAAATAAATAATATAGACAAGAAATTAGCACGAGTCACCGGTATGCTTGGCCCGAAATGCATGACAAGCAAATAGATGAGATAAATAATTAAAATCTCATTCCAAAAAAAAAAACAAACCCATAAAATTGAAAACATAACAGCAAGTATCATTGATAAATGGCATATTCAAAGGTAAAAAATTGAGATACAATACAAGATATTGTGTACTTACCCAAAAACTTGTATGGTAAACACTTTTTGAGTCATGTCTAATTGATGAGTCCAAAAAGGCAAAAAGTGTTAAAATTGTAAAAAAAATGAAATATAATGAATTAATATAAATAATAAACAAAGTAGATAATGTAAAATTGAGAAAGTTGCACAAAAAGAAAGAAACTACAGTTAATAGTAACTTAGCCACAACCAATACACATTGGCGGTGACTGAAAAGAGTAAGAATAAAAAGATAGTAAAAAATGCAAACATGTTACAACTTTTTCAGGGATGTACAGGTCCTAAAAATGTTGAGGTCTTTGACTTAGTAAAAAGAAGGCCTTATCCAATTACAGGCACATGTAAAGGTCACAGTCATTTATGGCCTTAATGAACTTCTAAACAGATCCAAAAGTCACCAATGGTAGTAAATGCACTCCCGGATTCCAGAGTAGAAACCAAGGTAGTAAGGGCATCCCTAGCCAAGATTGATAATATAAGGAAATGAAAGCATTTCCATTCCCACCATACAAGCACATCAAAATTATCATCCCTGTCAATGCTTGATTTACTAAGGTATCTCTCAAATTAATTCTATTTGTCAATCGAGTTCTTCTCCCTTAAGCATTGTTTAAAAGCATCTGTTTTAGCTACATGTATCGCTCTTCTACAAGGGTTGGATGTTTCATGTCAAATCCTTTACAATGAACAAGGAGAGGATTATGCAGTCTCATTTTATTGCTCATGGAATTCAACAAACCTTGAATACAATCAAGATAAAGTTTCATTCACACTATATTACAAATCATTTAAGAAACTAAAAACATCTTGGTGCATGCCATTAAAAGACCACTCTACATATTGAACCTTATATCATGGATCAAGGATTATTCCAAAATAAAGTTGATTCATGTGAAACACATTACCCTAATATTTATCATATTTTCTTCCCATCTCAAAACATACGTGAGCCAAAATAGAATTCCAATTCATTAAGGATCGCTTCAACTCACAATAAATAAATACTAACTAGTGAGCAACAACTTGTATAGTAACATGGACAGAAGCAGAAAATGAATTGGTTCCTTAAAAAAGCCTTGAGAAGGTAAATGAAAGCCTTCACCTTATCTCAATCAAAACTTAAGGGCGAATCAGTTATCCTAAACTACTCCAAATAACTACTATCCTCAAATTCCAACCTCCCAATGTAGCTTGATATTCTCAACAGACTCCAACATCATGTATGTGGAGTTCCATCTTGTGGGAACGTCAAGACATACAATTTTTTGGCAAAAAGATTCTAGAAAACTCAGGTGAATTCTACAGTGAGGTACCTTAATAGGTGCCTCACCGTGTACCCCTTGATTTATGAGCATGTTAGCAAAAAAAATATTTTTAGAATTTGCAATATGGTCCTCAAAATATTTTCAGAATTTGCAATATGGTCCTTCAGGAGGACCATATTGCAAATTCTAAAAATATTTTTTTGCTAACATACCCCTAAATCAAGGGGTACACGGTGAGGCACCTATTAAGGTACCTCACCGTAGAATTCCCCGAAAACTCAATGCACATCTTAAAATTAGCAAGCCTTTGAGGAGAAGAACTCACAAATCTAACTAATTTCTAATGCTTGCTATAAAGTGTGCAAATCCTTTCAACCTATCATTCAAGTTTAGATTTTGGGCACAACACGTCATATGAAAGAATTCACCATTTTGTATCAACCTATTGAAACCCTTTATTCTCTTATTTAAATAACTATCAACTATGTCATTTGATGACGCATTATCAACAGTGATGCTAAAGCACTTCTAAGACCTTAGTCTCTCAAAATTTCCTTCACTTGCTTTCGTATTTTCTCACCTTTATGGTTGGGAACAATAGAAAAGATTACAAATCTTGTTTTTTATAATTGCATTCATTATCAATGAAATAGGGTGTGAGAGTTAGATATTTCAAGTTTTGAATTGAGGTATATCAGTCAGTTGTGAGGGAAACTCTGGTGCAGCCAGACCTAAAGAATTCATTTAACTTATACTTTCATTTATGTACAGTTGATAACAGTCTCTAGCCACTGTATGTCGATAAGGGACTCTAAATTGAGGGTGAAATTCTTTGCAAAGAAATTTAAGACCTTTAACCTTAACAACTTTAAACGGCTTCTTATCAAGTATAAAAAAACACGACCACGGGTTTTCTACAGACAACAATATTGAATCTTTGGCTAGATGAAACCAAGTCACTACTCTCTATACTTCTACCAGACATAGAGTAAGGATACTTTGGTCACTACTAATGGCATAGATGTATTATGAGTAAGATTTAAGGTGTGCCAACATATTGGATGTCCGATAAGTCTCTGTGTCACAGTAATATGTATTTCTACAATAATTATAAGCTTCTTGGGGCAGTTTACCTTCACTTTCAAGAAAATTTGTCAAGTGATCCAATGTAGTTGAAATTCTTTGAGGACCACTCACATTGGATTTCCTCCTCCTGGTAGTAGTTGGAAAGGGAGGGTGGGTTTAGCACCAACAACAACAGATTCAAGTGTTGGGTTGTTAATTGGTTAGTTTCCACCAAAATTTGTTGTTGTTGGAGTAGAACCAGTAAGAAAAGGCAAAGGTGACTCTGAGTTAGATTAGAGGGAAAGTGATGACTAGATTACACCATGTTACTTTATTGAAGA
This sequence comes from Sesbania bispinosa, assembly GCA_026901365.1. Taxonomy (NCBI): domain Eukaryota; kingdom Viridiplantae; phylum Streptophyta; class Magnoliopsida; order Fabales; family Fabaceae; genus Sesbania; species Sesbania bispinosa. Next base: position 32,538 of record QLOH01000045.1, on the reverse strand, counting down.
AGTCACTGTCAACAACTACCTACTATGTTTATTATTCAAATGTTTACATTTAAGTATTTATTATAACAGTTTAGGACAATTCCTATGAGTGGAAATCGCTGCTAAGAAGCTTAAAAAAGGCATAATGTAATTCAAGAGTTACATAAATATCATTGAACATCATCAATTGTATTTACATTATGCAATGAGCTCACAATATGTAATGAGCTCACATATATTATAAAGAAGTATATAAAGAAGCACGTAACTCAAGGGTATACATGAATCTTAGTAAAACATCATTGATTGGATTCATTGCATGCAATGAACTCAAAGATAAAAAAAAAGTGCAATGGGCATAATATAATTCAAGTGCATACATGTAACTCAAGCGTAGAATGCATCTTAGTCAACTATCATTGATTGGATTCATATCATACAAAAAACTCAAATAAAAAACATGTAAAACCTGCAGAATGTAACTCAAGAGTATACATAAATCACAGTGAACTTCATCAATTGTCACAACATGGCGCGTGCCATCAAATAACACAGGTCGGGTATAGCCTTCGACTCTTGCCCACCCTTAGGTTGAGTAGTTTGGAAACGTTGTCAAAGACAAAGAACACTTAAGAAAAAGTAGCCTGAATGAACTATTGAAGACAAACAATACTTGGTGTCTAAGCCTATTGTGAACAAAGAATATCAGTATTGCTAGACTTAAGAATGTTATGCGGGGAAAAAACTTATATATAAAAAAAGTTGATTAGTTCTATGTAATGTCGACTCGACACCTCATTTTAAGATGTAAAAGAATGATATTGCCAAATAAGAGAGACCTTGACAATATGTTATATAAAGACTTGCCATAAAATTTTGGGGCGATGATTAACATACACCCACTTTCTATTCCACCTCCTTTTTCACCTCATATTTCTTTCTATGTCTATTTTTTTATCGCATCACCCATTACATCTATCGCTTTCTCTCATTCTATCTTTTATTTAGGTGTATATCCATATATATATCAAACAGTGGTTGGTCGCAATAAAAGTTGACTATGACCCTAGGCGGACTTTACCTGTAAGGTCAAGGGTTCGAATCATGAAGTCGCCACTCTTGTGTGCATCAATATCTACTCAAATTTTTACAGTGTTGTCAAAATTTGTTTTTGTTAAGTCATGTCTTTTTACGTATATGCAAATTATGAATAATTGACTCATCTAGGGTTAATATTGTTTACACTTTCAAGCAAATTTTGCATTTAAAATTGTTATTTAACAAATGGTAAAACAAAAATAAGATGTAGAGTGAGAGACAAAATAAAAACAATTAAAATATCATCCACTATTCAAGATATTTTGATTAGGGCAAATACAGCTCATCACTACAAAATCACAGTTGATTTTGTCCGCCATGATTTGATTTATTCGGTTTTTATATGACTTGACTTGTATAGATATTATTGCTAAATTCTTGATTAAGTGCTCATTTAGTTACACATACAAAAAAGTGAGAATCAATTCAAGTAGAAATGAGGAATTGATTTTAAATTACTTCTGTTCAACGTGTTCATTAATCGTACATCATTCATTTTCTTACATAGATTCTATAAAATTATCATAATCAATTCTACAATATTGTAAATCGAACGACCTTAAAATATCCTTTAATGCTTCCAAGTCACTGAAATCTTGTTTTAGATGAGCTATGTAAAAAATAATTCTGGAGATGTTTTAAAATGCACACAAGATACTTTTATCACTTTCAATCATGTGGCAAGTAACACACATACATCATGCTCTCAGATATCATTCTACATTGTGTATGGATCCTCTCCTACGGTCTTGTCTCTCCAGCAGGTTTAGCTATGAAATAGCTAGGAAACAGCTACGAATTAACTATGGAATGTATTCTGTAGCTATACTTGCTGGAGACAGCTGCACGACTGGAAAGGATCCAGATCCTTCTACATTCTTCGCAAAAATTTCATTTAACATACCTATAATACATTTTCTATACCCCACCACTTTCATTAACAAACTAATTAATTATAAGGGTTAAGTATGTTTTTGGTCCCTCAAAAATTTCTAGAATTTGGTTTTAGTCCCTGTAATTTAAAATCACTGATTTTGGTCCCTCAAAAATTGAAAATACACCAATTTAGTCCTTATTGATGAAAATTTGTAGCTAATCCGTAGTAAAATCTGTAGCAAAACTAAGCGATGGGGACTAAATTGGTGTATTTTTAATTTTTGAGGGACCAATATCAGTGATTTTAAATTACAGGGACTAAAACCAAATTCCAGAAATTTTTTAGGGACCAAAAACATATTTAACCCTAATTATAATTATTGGCTATTGACAAAACATAACCCATTCAACTAATCTTCTTAAATATTCTAATCAAGATTAAATTAGTACTCCCTCCGGACTTGAATATAAACAAAATAAATTCACATTTGGTGGACTAAAATATAAGCAAATCTTAACTATTTTTACCCCATTTAATGAGATAAACCCAAAATGTCATTTGATTTTACTTTCCAACCACTCTATTTAATGAATCATATGTCAATAGAAAAAGAGTATGTCCATTGAAACAATTTTCAATAAAATTGAATGTAGGGTAATTTAGGCAATGCAAGTACTTTTTACATGATACCAAGAAAATTTAATGAGTTTAACTAACTTTATTAATACGTGTGAATTTAGTTATTTTTGCTTATATTTAAGTGCAGAGTAGTATTTTTTAAAAAAATGACATATTATTTATATAATTTGACGTGAAAGTTAGTTTGTCTCCCATTTATACATTGCTGAAAACAATTACACCTCTCTAGTTGTTTCTTTTTCGTACGAAGTGGCATGGATGGAGATGCCATATGAATAATAGCAATTGATGGACAGGACTATACCTATTACCTAGTGTTTAGGCCTCAATTATACATTGTGCAGGTTTTATTGTCCTTGTTTACCATATATAGAGGTAGTGCCCTTATACCCATATGTGATAGAACCTGGCCATTTAAAGCAAAGAAAAAAAAAATTGCCTTGGAAATGGTCGACCTTTCATTTTGTTATCAAAGCAAGTTGTCAAATAGACCAAATGTCCACGATCATGAGTGTAGCAGACGGGAAAGTTTTGCATAGGAAATGCAACAAATCTTTGTTCATAATACCAACACATCAAGGAGAAAATCCAGAACCGTTGCAGCCTTAAAAGTAAATGGAAATGCTGAAACTTTGAAATCAATTATAGAGACAAGGAGGTAAGGCGGAGAGAGAGAGTTCTACATGAACCGCAAAAATGATTTGCTGAAAGTATTAGCTGTGAAAATTGGTTAAAATCAATTGGTGACACTTTTTGATTTTGGTAAAACACAGTAATCTAATTTTTTTATTTTTTTGAAAAACCACAAATATTCTTCACGGAAGATATCCAGTTTGAAGTTTAATCAGTTAGTGTGATTGACTTAATGTTGAAACTGATCAAACTCAAATTTGAATTCCCCAATGCAACATAAGTTTACCACACATATCAACGCTAAACCAAACATGATCTAAGACTCATCATTTCTTCCTAAAATTGTGTTTTTTTTTATCGAGCCCTAAAAGTGTGTTTAATGATACATAATTCTCTAATTTGTTAAGAAGTAAAGATTTACTATCAATATTACTTGTGCCTTAAAAACATCGAATAAAACCATATGAAATTGAAATTTTTTTTGTAACACAAAATTTTTGGGTGGGAGGATGATGTCCCAGTCCAAAGACAGGGACAAACCTTCGGGCTCTTTGAGCACTTACAAATACTTACATTTTACCTCCCCAAGAAGACGGGTGGGAGTTCAAACCTGCGACTTGTTAAATACAAGACCATATCTTGCTCTACTTCATTGGGTATATGAAATTGAAATAAAAACATATATTCAATAAATTGAAATAAAAACATATAGTCAATACATTAAAAATTAAAAATCTTGACGTGTTCTTTAATACTGATCATTAGTGTTCGTCAAAAAATTCAATCAACATTTGGTAAAATAGAAAAAAGGGATAGCAGTAAAATAAAATTATTGAAAATAATATAAAGATCAGTAACCCAATAAAAGTGCTCGCTTTACCAAAACTTATTTTATTTTTCAAGAGAATATGAATGTGTTTGATTAAACATTTCAGCTAAATTAAAAGTGTAATTGATAATCAAAACAATTTCATCAATATTTTTTGTAAACTAACATTTTTAAATAGCTGCTAATTTTTCTTAAAAAATTATTTAAAGTAACTTTTTACAAAAAACACTCCATTTTTCAATTAAAAATTTATTACAAATTTATAACTCGTTACACTCATCATTATTTAATAATTAACAATATTCTTATATGTAACTTTATTATTTTCAACTAATTTTATCAAACACTTTTAATAAAATCAACTAACTTTTTAATTTTCAATTAACTTTCACCTTTTAATTAACATTTTAACCTTCATCTAATTTTATCCAACACACTTTATCTGTATATCATTAGACCTTAGTCAATCCACGGTTAAGTTAAAGCTGAATATATCAATCAATCAATGCCTTTTTTTCCCTAACATTTGCGTCTATAATGTCTTAACCTTAGCTTAAGATGCAAGGGTTCCCAAAGACCCTACCCCCAATACAAACAGGAACATAAGCTATAGACACCTTAAGAAATTGAAAGTTAAAAGTGACCATCCTAAATAATTAATCATTAACTGAATATTAACATGGGAAATATCAACAAATCTAAGCAAATCATACAATTCAATGCAAGTAGTAAAAAGATAGCAAGGCAATGAATGGAATGAAGCTCAAATATTTGACAAGACAATTGGTGGAATCCAAGTGGACTACTTGCTATGGATACAAATAACAGTGCTCTGATTCTCATCATTATCATTCATTCTTGTAGACCCAAGATTATACAATCCAAAAGAGCAACACTTGCACCTATAGCACAATGATCTTAAGGTTCACAGAAAAACCATAATAATTGCAAAAAATAAATCAATTAAACATAGAACAAAATCACTTTCCATGAACTCCACACATAACCAACAATCATTTGTAATTAACTGAGGACAGCCCTTCAGAGCAAATTAAACATGATAGAAACAAAGGTTAGTCAAATATCTAAATTAGTATATAACAATTTGTTAGCAACTTCCTCAAGGTGGAGCAACAGGTTAAAGAAATTCAATGTGCACCAACATAAGAGAAATGATAGTACAAAACAAAGAACAGAATTTTGTTGTGCTATATTCTAAGAAGTGTGTCAAAATTACAAAGCACAATTAATTGAAACCAGACTTCTCTATATGAGAATTGAGAAACAAGCATCAACTCCATATCCACTAAAACAAACAACTAAAACAAAACAAATAAACTTCAAATGATTATTTTAAAAGAAAACTTTTTTTTTTCAGAACATGACAAATGGAGATGAGATGATAATTGAGAACAGAAAAAGCAAAGCAAGGGGAGCATAACAAACTTTCTTGAAGAACATCACTAAAGAATCCCAAGTGTACTTTAATGTGAGCAATTCAAGGGTAGTGCACCCACCAGTGCAGACATGTACCTATATGTACCACCATTATTACACAGACCATGTGAAGTTGTAATATCATAAGTTCTAACAACAACAAAAACACCCAGATATGAAGGCAGAATCCCCAAGCATGCAAACATAGCTAACCAAGCACATGTGATCCAATCATTCACATTGGAGAAGCAAACAAAGGAAAGAGCTGAAAGAATCACAGTTTCACACATACTCCCAAATCCCAGGAATGCAAAAACAAACACCAAACACCAAATAAGTAAAATGTCCCTCAGATATTATGAACATGACAACTACATGTTCTAGGGCACAAACAAATTGTCCAATTTTCCAATACAACCCTTATGTGGACTCAACTAGAGACAGAGTAATTGATACTCTTATCAGTGAAAAGGTAAACAAATTGATTACAATTTTAATGACATGAAAGCCAGTGTTGGACAGCTCAACTAAGAGACAAGAAATCTCAAAATGCTAAAGAAAAGAAAGGATCAGGACACAAATGTTATTGAATTCTCAATAGCAATTTGTTAATAAACTAATAAAACATTCCACATGCAATCCTATGGTTCATGGACTTCACAGGGAGTAAAATAGTATCAACAACACAAGACAATCAAGACATTTATATATCTAAAATATTCTATTGCAATTCACAAGAGATAATTGTCCTATATATAAAATATGTTTAGACAACTAAAAGGGGCCAGCATGTGCAAGAAAAGATAATCTAAATATGCAATGAATAGAGACAATCATTCATTTGTTTATCCATGGCCAGACAAGGAAACTAAGAATCTAGCCGAAAAATAAGCAGCACATAATAAAGTATATAAAAAGTTAAGTAGGCAACTCTGATACCAGCAGTTATCCTCATAGGAACAAATATTAATATACCACGCAACGTGTATGTTCAGTTTAGCGTTGAAAACTGTCCAAAGTCAAGTTTGGATTTCTCAACACAACTATTTCTAGCATTGAAAACGTGAATTTACCGTGTTCCAATGCTAAATCAAACATGCTAAGTAACTAGGATATATATCAACATGCTAATTACAATAGTACAGACATTACTATTATTTTATATTTTATTTATAGAAAAAGGAATAGTGTTTTAATTCTCAAGCAGGTCTTTAATTATTTGTAAAAGAAAGCAATGAGTAATCAACACAAAGCAAAGAATTAAGCTGCAACATATTTGTGGTCAAGGTAAAGCACCATGGAACACTAGAATGGATCAACAAAAGAATTAACAACATGTGGACTTGATTTTGACTACTAGAAACATATTTAATAAATAATATGTTCTTCTATTAAGGGTTGGTAATGGCATTTGTCTAAATTCCAAAGAAGAACAAAAGGAAATAAGAGCACATCACATCTTCATGAATGCAGAAACTTTGCAGGATGCTTACGCATCAGAGATGACCAATAAACTAGGATGAAAAGGACATACAAAAAATGATGGTGACGTTACAACTACTTCTCATGCTTAAGTCTAAAGTAGCAACAACTTGTAAAACCAACATTTATTTTAAGTCTACAAAATTGAATACCAACTATATGCTATGGGATATATACAAGAGGTGACAATACAATACATGAGTGCAGAAATTAATATATAACATAGAAATAGTGCATTATGTCTACTCAGAAAAAAGGAAACAAGCTAACATACTATATAAGAATATCGTGCTAAGAGCTGAACGTACAACAATAACAACTTTCATAAAATATTAATATTTTCAAAATCATCATTATTATTATCATATCATATACTTTACTCTGTAGATTTCACCTTTGAAAAATTTAAATTTAAATCTAAAATAATGAAAACAAGAAACAAAAGACCTTAGCTTCAAAGAAAAGTATAAGGTTGTTAATAAAATAAAATAAAAAATGGTACTTAAAATTAAAACTTAAAACAGTGAGTCCACAGTCCAGTAAAACAAGATTTAATTATCCACCTTTATGTTGTTACATAAAACTATTAATTTGTCACTCAATGATATATATATATATATATATATATATATATATATATCATATCTCATGCAATGACATAGGCAAATTGGGCGAGCTAGAGAGAAATAAAGAATAGAACTAACACCAAGTTGAGAAAAATGCAGAAGAAGAAGAGTGGCATATGCAAAATAAGATACAAAGGCTAATAGAAAGAAGAAAATGATCAATTCCCCTCCTCTCATGATCTTTCAATATTATATTAGCAAAAGACTACAACTTTAATTTGTTCAGCCTCTCCAAGCCCATCCATTAATACCTTTGCACTTGGAAAGACATTTCATTTCATCTAAAATTTTCAATTTATTGGATATTACCACCATAGGTTGAACCTCCTCCAAGTAACCCTCCTCCTCCACCTGCATAAACATCAGATGGATCCATCACTGGTGATGAAGATGAAATCCCATTATTTCTCCCAACACTTCCACTTCCACTTCCACCTAAATGCAACTCAGATAAATTAGGATACACATGATCTCTACTCTCAACCCCTTGATCATAAAGAAACCCTTTAAACACATGACCATTAATCTTCACCACAGCTTGATATGCATACTCATCCTTCCCATCTTCCACCGCCGTCACTCTCACACACTTGAATACTGCTGGTGCACGTACTTGACCAGGCATTGACTCTTTAAAACTCGCATCTGAACAACAACAACACAATTCATCATTCCATGTTTTGTATCGGATCAGGTAAACTCAGGTTTTCAAGGTAAACTCAGGTTTTCAACGCCAGAACATTGAAAAATCTAAACGACAGAAATAATTACATTGAAAAATCTAAACTTGAGTTCGACCCGTTTCAATAAAAAAAACACAAACTATGCTTATTGAACAAATGAAAAATTATGAAAGAAAAGAATGAACCTTGATGGCTAGAGCCAGTGTCAAAGCTTCTAGGAGGGGTTGTGTTAGAAGTTGAAGTATGAGAAGTAGTGGTAGTTTGTGAAGTAATAAGTCTAGGTTTCTTGGAACCAGAGCTAGACCCGGTGGAGCCAGCAACCGCCGCCGCGGCCGCCGCCATAAGTTGTCGTTCTCTTCTCCTAGAAGCAGGAACCCAAGTGCTCTTAACATGAGTAGGGCAATCAAAACCTCTACTTTTACAACAAGTCCTACACCTTCTATTAGTACAATCTTTCTTTGCTTGGTTTCCACAATCTTGGCACGTAGTTCCTCCTCCTCCACCACCACTATTACTGTTCGTTGCAACAGAACCAGAACCAGCATGAAGTAAATTTAAATTCCCTTGCTGCTGCTGTTGTTGTTCCTGCCAAAACTGATGAATTATTCCTTGTTGTTGTTGTTGTCTTCTGTTATTACTAAGCATGTTGGTGGTGGTGGTTTCTATGCAAGGGGAAGCAGTGAGGAGAGGGATGACACCGACGCCGAGAGCGGTGGCGGGGTTGAGGGAATGAGGATCGGAGAGGAGAGGGTTGTTGTTGGTGTTGTTGTTGAAAGAAGAAGGTGGTGCCATAACAAACATACCCATGTGTTCTGGTTGTGGTGTGTAATTGAGTGACCTAGTTGTACCTGGCCATAATCCGGTGGGGGGTCCGGTGGCGGTGGTGGGGCCTGCATTGAAGCCGAGAGAGAGGTCGTCAGCTCGACCAACGGCGGCGGCGGAGGAAGAAGTTGTTGCTGCCCAGTCAGCAAAGGCACCAGAATCTGAAGGTAACCTCCTTGTAGTAGCCACAACTGGTGAATATGAATATGAATATGAAAATGAATGTAAAGATTGTTGCTTTTTTATGTTATGTTACTGTTAGGGATATGTGTGTGAGTTATATCTAATGTGGGTGTTATTGGAGTGTTGTGTGGGGTAGTGTCTGCAACTATATCAGAGAAATAGGGGAATTTAATTTCTTGAGGGTAAAAAGATTGAGGCTTTTGAGTTAGTGAGTGTGGTGGTGGGGTGGGGTGGGATTAAGAGTTAGATTTTGGTTTCACAAAAGGGAAGAGAAAAATGAACAAGTTTACTCTGCTTCTACTGCTGCTGCTGTTTTTTTCTGCTTCTTCTTCTGATGCTGCAATTGTGGCTACTACTACTACTGTCACTTTGGCTTTTTCCACAGCAAGAAAAAGTTTTGGTTTTTGTGAGTGTGAGAGAGAGAGAGAAGGGAAGGGAAACTCAGTTTCTGGAGGGTCCAGCAGAGAAGAGTGCAGCAGAGTGAGCAGTGAGTGAATGAGAAAATGCAATAACGACCTTTTCTTTACTTACTTACTCACTCACTGTGTCTCTCTCTCTCTCTGTGTCTATCTCTTTTTTTTTTTTTCTCTTATTTTCTGCTCTCTTTGTTATTGTTGTTGCCTACCATTCTCTTTCTCTTTCTTCATAATCATCATCTTCACCTTCTTCTTCATAAGTCCTAAACTTAGCTTCTTTTTCTCTGAGCTTTTTTTTCCCACTTAACTTCTTCTTCCCTTTCTCTTTTTCTAATATGGCTTTGAAGATGGGTTGGGTTCCTCTCTCTCTCCAATTATCAGAGTGATAATAAGTATAGTAGTATGAGAGAGAGAGAAGAGGGTGAAGAAGAGCATAAAGACTTTTGTTCTCTAGTTTTTGTAATTTTATGGACCCTCTCTAAACTCACATGACGCCACTCATTATACTTGTGGGCTCCTAGCGCGTGTAAATCACTCCTAGCGCGTTGTGCAATTCTCACCCCAGAAAACCTACACCGTTGTTGTTGTTCAGTTCTCAATCTTTCTAACACAGAACGGCGCGTGCAGTGTGTTCACATTCTGTGGTACTAGTACTCATGTGTAACTTTTTTTTGTTGTTAACTTATTTTCCTGAAAATAAAAAAAGAACATTAATAATATTGTTGTGTTGAGTAGCACTCAGCTATATACTGTAGTCTATAATCTAAGGTGTCATCCATATCTTTTTCCTTTTTTTCCTAAGATAGTTCTTCCAACCCATATCTATGAATTCTTTTCTTTAGATTGTCTTTGTCAGATATCATTTGGATGACTATCTTTATTAAGATGATAAAAGTTTTCTATGATTTTTTTGTCACATTTGTGCAATTTATGTGTGCTCACATGACATTTAGTTAGCTTTTGATTGTTATTGTTTGTGTGTTATATTAATTTTTATATACTTACTTAAAATTCTTTTTTAAAAAAATAGAGACAAGTTATCCGATCTTTATATCCTACATTTACTTAATACTTGACCTTCATTAACTACATAAAACATTTAACTTAGAAGTATTTCAATTAATAAATAATATACAATTTTAAAGCACTTGGGCCTTGTGAGTTCATCATTATGCGTAGTAGCTTAAATGAAACCTCTCAGTCACTACTTGTTCTAGTTTGGAACTGTAGAGTCCAATGGTGGTCTTCTTATATTCAAGTAGAGTTATTGATATGGGCTCAATCCACTCTAATCCAGCTAATTAGTAGATTAAATTGATAAAAAATAGGTTCACATTTTCATGAGTTAAAATGAGTTAACCCACCTAATCCAAGCTAAAGTAGGTTCAAGCGAGTGGTGTAAGAGTTGGTACATTTTTTTATTTTTTCTTATTATTTACTTAATTTTCCTTTTTTCCATTTTTCTACTTTTTCTACTTTTTTATTTTTTTTTAAAGTATGTGGGTTAACCCACTTAACCTCAAATCCATGATGAATCGAGTCAGGCTGGTATTTTTGGGTTCATCAACTCAACTCGGCTCACTTTTGACTTAACCTAGGATGATCCAATTCGGATTACCTCTACTTATCAAGTGGTTGGGATGACACTAATGTACCTATGAAAAACTATCAATCCAATATATTTCGAGAGTGTATTTAGCTATGGAAATCACATACATATATTGTTTACCTATACATATCTGCATAAAATGCCTTCTTACAGGGGATGTTGGATTACATGGGTACTCATGCCCAGTTGGCATGTGAAGTCTAATCATTTCTCTAGACATAGGGTTAGTGGTCACGCCTGACGATGTTCCAAAAATTATGAGAATTTTATGAATTGTTGCATCACTAACCTTGTAATGACATGCGATAGACCATGGTGTTTATCTTAGGAAAATGATATCTGACAAAGTTGCACATGTTAAAAAAATCATTTTTTGAGGGTGTTTTAGCTATGGAAATCACGTACATTGTTTACATAGATCTGCATAAAATGTCTTCTTATATGGGTTGTTGGATTACATAAGTGCTCATGCCCAATATAGTTGGTAGGGTAAGTCTAATCATTTATCTATACACAAGGTTAATGATCACGACTCACGTGGTGTTCTAGAAATGAGGATAATGAATTGTTGCATCATTAACCCTGTTATGACATGAGATAGATCATGGCAATAGAAGATTTAAGAAAAAAATATGAAAAGTATAATTTGGGAAACCTCTACTAAAGTGATTAGGGTGACACAATATATTATATACCTACGAAAACACTCAATCCAATATATTTCAGGAGTGTTTTAGCCATGAAAATCACATTATTTACCTAAATATGCTTAAAATGCCTTCTTATAGGATATGTTAGATTACATGAGTACTCATGCCTAATATAGTTGGCAGTGAAATCTAATTACTCTAGACACAAGCATTTTACGAATTAAACGATGTTCTAGAAATGAGGATAATTTTATGAATTTTTGCATCCTTGACCATGTGATGAAATATGATAGATCATGGCAGTAGAAGATTTAAGAAAAAATTTGAAAAAGTAAATTTTTATTTTTTTTATTATGTTAGTTAATATTTTATCAAAAAAGTAATATAAATAATAAAAAAATAGCACTTATCTATAAAATTAAAAAAATAATAGTATAGTTTATTGCTCCTGAAATAAGGGCCTATTTGATAATAATTTTATGATATCGTTTCAATACTACATATGCTTTCATGCAAAATATATTTTTAATATTACATATGCTTTCATGCAAAATATATTACATATGCTTTCAATACTTATATTACATAATTTTTTTGAAATATTACATATGCTTTCATGCAAAATATATTTTTAATAATATTATTTATTTATTTATTTCTTCTTCGTGCATGTGAAGCAATGCAATAGATCGAGTGCTTCGACGACTTTAAGTTAAGTCATCTCATTTATGATGGCACATAAACTAACAATTTTTTTTTTTCAACAGGCAATTTTATAAACTTTTGCTAAATAATTTTGCTAGTTCGCTTTTCTATAAACGTAAGCAGTTCTACGTTGTCTTTTTATGGATTTTTATTGAAGGCATAAAATTAATATTTTTAATTTACTAAAATGGAAAGTTGAAGTACAAAACTAAAGCAGTGAAAATTACTCGACTACTAGAAATAAAATGTATCTATCAAAATTGAAAAAGTCTTCATCTCACGTAGACAAAAAGAATATATATCTTAAGTTATACTGCATGCGATGCAGTTGAGAGGACAACAATATTGTGAAATTTTCTTAACATCGTCAGATTCATGAAAGAATACAAAACACACAAATAGATCTCATCATCAATATGTAAATTCAGACCGTGCCATATTCAGATTGGGCAGAAAGGACTTAATTTAATTCAGATTAATGAATTACCAGTCCACCCTAACCTTTTGGGTGGGGTGCTATTTAATTTGAACCGGTTTGCTAGTTTCTTTTTTATTACTATTAGAACTTAAAATTATTATTTTTTAAATGGTTTATTTGTTTGACCAGTGACGGAGCTTGACTAAATTTTTTGGGGGACAAGATAATAATGTCATACACTCAAAATTTAAAGTCAAATAATCATAATCATTTACATAAAAGTAATGTGTAAAATACTAAAATGGAATATAAAAAGCTTAAAGCTGTTGTCATTGATATAGAAGCAAATGCAAATTAAAATATAAATTCTACAATATATTCTACATTCTTCTCCTAAAAAGTAAAAAGATTTACCACTTACTAATTATTAAAATTTTAGGAATTAAAGATTTACTATTTACTACTTACTACAATAATCCAAATATTTATTTTAGAATAAAATTAATCACACTTTTTTAATAATATTAACCAAAATCTCCAAAAAAAATATATATGACTAAAAAAATATTTGATAAATAAGAAACTACAATCTTCTCCTAAAAATTTTAAAAAGTATTTGATCCAACAAAAGAATTTTAATATTAACAATTTCAAGTTTTAATGAGATTAAATTTAATAAATAAGAAACTACAATCTTCTCCTAAAAAGTATAAAGATTCACTACTTACTAATTATTAAAATTTTAGCAATTGAAGATTTACTATTTACTACTTATTACAATTTTCTCCTACAACTACAACTCTACCTACGGTTGATTTTGCAATCGATTTACTTGATTCACATAAAAAAAACTAATATCTCTATCTAGTACATACACTACTGTTGCTTTTTGGAAATAATTTGTCTATTAAACAAAACAATCGTTAAACAAATATCTATACCTTACCTATTATTGCTTTTGGCAAACAATTTGAGTATTAAATCGATAATATATTATATATACAATCTCACAAATGTCACAATCGCCAATCAAACATACAAATGAGCACACAATTTCCAGATCAAAATAAAAAAAAAGTGAGAACAATACTAGTATCAAGGATTCAAGAGCAAGATAAAAAGTGGGGAAAAAAAGAGAAATTTCTAAAAAATACATACCGGAATAATCTTGTAAATAATGAAAATAAAAATAAAATTCACGTCTTAGAATGGAGAGCTTTCTTTCTCAGTACAAAAGAGTAAAAGTGAAGAGGCGACTATTCAAATTTCAATTTTACAGCAGGTAATTTAATTTTTAATACATCCTTTTTAGGTTTTAAGGTCAGTAATTTACTTTTTAATTGATAATTGGGCTTGGGCTTAAAATTATAGATGGTGAAAGATACAATATATATTGAATTTAATTTTTAAAATTAGTTTTATTATTATTATACATAATATATTGTGATATAATTTTTTTTGGAGGAACTAAAAATAAATTTAATATATATAGTAATTAATTTTTTTTTCCTTGGGCCATGGCTTCCCTGCTAATTATATGCTCCGCCACTGCGTTTGACCTATATTCAAAGACTTAAAATAATTTACATCAAAATTACAAAGAATAGTTGGGTGAGGGGGGTCTGTACTCTGTACGTCCAAAGAGCCCTTGAATAGAGGTGGGTGCTAAAAATATATCCATTTTTATATTTATATATATATATAAATAAAAGTATATCCATTTTTATGTTAAAAAATATATTAAAATGTAAAGTATATATTAAACATAAAATAAATTTAAATTTAATATATAAATATTATAGTAGAGTTGGTTTGAATTAAAAAATATTATAAATGTATATTAAATGATATTTACTTTGAGTTTAAATTATCAATTTATATAAATGAATTATTTCAACTATACTATCTAATCGGTAATATTTTATATATTTTAAAATTAAAATATTTTCTATATACTTTGAATTTTGAGACACAAACTATTTATTATATTATTCAAAATTCTAAATTCAACTTTTATTATTATAATTATCAATTGTGGATTATATATTATCAAATGATAATGATAAAAAATTTAATTTTAATTAAAATAAGAATTATTAGAATATGAAAAAGAATATATATAGGTTAACAATTAAAATAATACACATTTTGATTTAACAACATTAGAGGAGTTTGAGAAAGATTCAAAGGAAAATTGGAAAATCTTTATAAGAGGGGTGTATACTAAAAAAAAAATAGTGCATGAGAGGTGTATGAAAAATATGCTCAAAAGTAGGATTGGCCTAACCTTTGTTGAGGTCTTTTAAATAAATTAAAATGATTTATTAAAATTATTATAATTTCAATTAAAATTTATCTTTCAAACCTTTTAAAATACAAATTATTTATTAAATTATCCTAATTAATTTTAATTAATTTTTTATTTAATAAAAAAATTAACCACTTAATATTTGTTGAGACATTATTGATCTTTATGGAATTTTATTAATAAGTAATTGACATTTACAGTAATAAATAGACTATAGTAGCAAATTAGTCCCTGAGAGATTTCTGATCGTGCAATTTAGTCCTTGAGAGAGTCAAAATTTCAAAATGGTCCCTGAAAGATTGCTCCGTCATGCAAAATGGTCATTTTCGTGCAAAATGGTCCCTGAAAAACAAGTAAAAATAAGCAAATTAGTCCCTGAGACATTAAAAAATCATGCAAATTAGTCCTTGAAAAATTACCTTTTGACCATTTTGCATGACGGAGTAATCTCTCCGGGACTATTTTGAAATTTTCACTCTCTCAGGGACTAAACTGCACGATTAGGAATCTCTCAGGGATTAATTTGCTAGTATAGTCGTAATAAATATTATGGTAGCTTTAATATGTTCTATCATCTAAAAAATTAAATAACAACTAGTATTTTAAACGAGTAAACTAACAAATCGGTCCCTGACTCTGCGGGGACCATGCAATTTCGTCCCTAACTTTGCTAAAATAGCACTTTAGTCCGTACTTGTCAAAAACACATGCACTTTAGTCCCTAAAACGCATATTTTAATAAAGTGAAGGACTAAAGTGCATGTTTTTTAGTGAAATAAGGACTAAAGTAATCACTAATTAGGAGAAAATTGTAAAATGAACGTGAAAATCCAATCTGATTGCAAACACACAGAGAGTATATTTTTCCTGAGAAAGGTTTTTCATATAACATGTTGTATACACAATGTAGAGAGATATAGAAAGAAAGTAAAGAAGTGTGAAATGTGAAATGTGATAGGTGATATGTGATAAGTGAAATGGTGGAGAAAAATAAAGAAAAAAGTATATATATATATATATATAAGTTATTGTATAAATTTGTTGTATGAATATTATTACTCTATTTTTCTTTTGTTTTTTTTAGAAGTACAAAACAAGCAAGTGTTGTTGTGTTATAATTAATTAAACAAAATGGTGACTGTGATCAGTTTTTCGGCCAATTAAAGAACAATATTTCTAGTGGTTGGTATCTCTTTGTATAATAATAACCTTTTCTCTATATATAGCTACCTTGTTCAATGTATTAGCTCTAAAAGCTTCTTTTTTTTCCCTTTGTATAATGGGATTTTATGAATGAATGTGTGCTTTACAATATTTGATATGTACCATCCTTATAGTCATTTATTTATTCTCTTTCTAATTTGTACTAGATTCTTAAGAAGAGCTTAAGGACAATACACAAACACATACAAAAGTTTAGGGCAGACAGCCCTTGAAATCTTCCACCACTGTGCCCCATGATCCCGGGGCGTTCTTTATCTGTTTTTTTTAAAAAGAAAATCACATATATACTTTTTATATGACTAATTAGAAAAATCAAAACAAAATATAATTGTTTGGATAGATCGATCCAATTTATAATTAGCACTCAAATTATATGTGATTTATAACATGTTAAAAATACATCTTATATAATACTCATGTCAAATTTTATTACGGTAGATCATAACTACCTATATATGCAAGAAGAGAAAAGTTCACATAAACAAGAGAAAGTTAGAGAAATTGATTTCATTGTGGCAATGACTAATAATTACCCACATAAACGTTATGCATAATTAAGAAAACAAAAAAACCATCACATGAAAAAGCCTTCCCTTTGCCTTTTGGGATAAACTCGATTAGGTGGGTAACTTTTTGGAAATAGAAGTGATTAATTAAGGATGAATGAAAAGCAAATGTTATTAATTAGATAGGGCACGTGAAAGAGAGAAAGCAAATTAAAGCAAAGATATAAATGCCTCTTCCATGTCTTCTTTGTTGCCCTTTGGGGGCCACGAGTTTAATTTCCAGTCTTCACATCAATCACTTCTCTCAAGGTTCATTCAATTCATTTCTCTCTCTCTCACTCACTCACTCACTCTTTTATCTCTTCTTAAAGAGACATCTTGTAACTTGTAAGCGTGTGTGTCAAAGTATACCCCTCTTTTATCAAAGCAAGCTAGCAACATCAATTAACACCATCTCTTTTTATTTCTTTTTAATTTAATTTACTCTCTCAATTTAAAGTGTGTTATAATGATGCACTTGAAAAGCAATCACCCTAGCTCTCCCTCTCTTCCCGTCTTTTCTACTGTCTAACTGTGCTTAAAGCGAGTTTGTTCTTTGTTTGGCTTTAAAAAGTCTTTAATTAGTAATATTTATGTTGCCAATTCTTTGCAAAGATTATTGCACTGACACATAAAAGCAGCATCTTTTCTTCATAAACGCACATTCATTATGTATAGTTTGGTTGCTGTCTTCTCTGGGTTCTGCTTCTTTCTCACTTTCTCATGATCGGTTCTTCCCATTGTCCTTCGGATTATAACATATCTCACGTCTCCATCTCCTTGGTCATCTCCGTCACATTCTCTGCACATACATAAAAATTATAAAATTTGTGTAACTTTTAACTACAGATTAATTAATTTTTAGGGTCGAATTAAATATAACTTAAAATTTAATGTGATAGGGACGAGAGGTATTAAGTAACGGTTTGGTATTGGCAACCATCATAATTAACTATTTGAAATTGATTTTTAGTGTATTTAGTTTATTTGAAAATCACGAGTTCAATACTATATATATATATATATATATATATATATATATATTCTCAATAGTAATTCAGGACAACACCTGAAACCACATTTAAAATGTGATTTTCAAGTAAACTAAACACATAATGTGTGTTTGATTTAGTGTTGAGACGGAACAAACTCAAGTTTATATTTCTCAATGCAACTATTTCTAGCGTTGAAAACGTGAGTTTATCACGTTTTAACGTTAAACCAAACATGCTTACACTTTAAATCACTCCCGTCTAATGTGTTTCGTAAATCGTACATCATTCATCATATATCATTGATTTTATAAATCTATCAAAATCTTGTTTACCTAATTGTAAATCAAACATAACATAAATGGTATTGAGTATTTTGGATGTTTATTTTTTATTGTTGAAAATTAAATCTTATATATTTTAATGACATGATTCCTAGCTAGTGCATTTTAATCCCACATTCACCTTTTTCTTTTGTAGGGCTTAGTATTAAATACATTATAATTAGATGCTCTAAAGATATTTATATTTTGATACTCATGGATGACATTGATGGTCATTTATTTAACTAATGGTTTTCATAATATATATAATAAAAGTACATAATCAAATAGAAGCGTTGGTTTAATCAGAAAGGGCAAAAGTGCATCATATTATAATCATAAATGTAATACTTGAGTAGCTTAGCTTTAATTTCCACCGACCAAAATTCCTTTGGGTACATGCATGATCACCACTTAACTCCTATCCAAGCAAATTTAAAAAGGGAAAAAAAAAAAAAATAAATAAAGCATTACCACCAAAGCAGCTGTTTTCTCCTCCATGCATGCTGACAATTAACTATGGGCTAGCTCTTCATATACAAATAATAGCAATCACTTTCATTGATTCTAGAACTGTATTTTTCATTTTCAAAGTGCATTCCTAATTGAATATTCCTTTTATTGTTGTATTTTTCTATTAGAAGAGTCATTATTGTTGCTTTGTTATTATGATAAACAAAATAATGTTTATTAGTATTTTTTAACTTGCTAATTATTCTTTCATCCATATAGTTCCACTATAAAATCAATTAAATTTTTATAATTCAAAAACACTTAATAAAGCTTCTATAGTTTTTAATTAGTGTAGATTAATGATTCCTATAATATTGAATTAGTACTGTTTAGTTTACATTTGAGTAGAATTGATTTTAGAAATCAATTATTGAGATAAGTGATGCACGTTTTACAAGATATATTGGACGGAAGTAATTTAAATTCAATTTTGCAAAACTAGGATTTTATACTGTAACAACGTTAAAACAAACGGGCACTTAGTTTTTTATTTGAAACGAATTATAGGAATTAAATTGTGACCTTTTTATATTTTTTGAAAAATTGCAACAACAATTTTAATATTGTTTAAGAATTAACTGCAGAGACTTTTTTTTAACTGATTTAAATTGTAAAGATAAAATTTTAATATAAATGAAATTTATAAGTACCCAAGGAGAAATTTAAGCTATTTTAAATGCTGTATCGTTGTTGTTTTTCTGTCCATGTTTCTTAGTCAAAAAGTAATAAAATGAAAAAGAAAAATCTGTTACTTTATCCTTTAATTAAGCCTTTTTGTAAACAAGTTTGAAGGGAATGGAAAATAGCAAAATGAAAGTCAACAAAACCAATACATTTTTCATTTTAAAAATAAAAAATGTTAGTGGTTGAAATACAGTGGAGACATCAATCATATATAGTGCACCTTTGTCGGACATATTTATAATTAGATAGCCATGTTAAACTTGCATGAAAATTATTTTACATAATAAAGATAATTTTCATTATATATGATCATTAATTTTTCCTTTCTTTTTATTCATTTTGCCATTTTATTCCTCATAAAAGGGCTGGGATTTGATGCAGTTGAAATTAATTTTGTGCAATCACTAAATCTGGGTCATCATTTGATGACTACGTTAACTACGTACACACAATTAATTTCATTTCAACTAAACCAAATCAAAATCCTGACCCGTCACTTATTATCTGTATTATATGAGTCTAACATTTCACACATTATATTTTCTGCCATGATCGCATTAATCTTGATAATATGTTTAGCAACTTGGTAATTAGTACAAAATGTTGCCTTTTACTATATTTTGTTCTGCCATGACACTGAGACACTTAGGTTCACCAAAAAAAAAAAAACTAAGTGTCTCAGTGTCATTTTGTTTTATAATTAAATAAAATTAATTTTAATATTAGAATTAATTATTAAAAATAAATTATGTATAATTTATGAAACACGTTTATATGTAGTAATTTAAAATTAATTTAAATATAATTGATTATTAATGTTTCCAACTAAACCCTAAACTATAATTTTATTCATAATAGAGTTTAAATAATAGAGTAATTGATCCTGTTTAAATAGTTCCCATTTAGTTGATTTAATAGAGTTTAAATAGTTCTTTGTTTAGTTAATTTACAACTCTTTTGTATTGTACTTTGCCTAATGGTGAATGATTTAGGTAGCATGAGGTTCCATGTTAAACCTCAGTGCTTCCATTGCATGCAGAAAAAAGAAAGTGAAGGCCGGCATGTATAATTTAAATTTTTAAAAGAATACTAGATTAAAATAACAATATATAATAGAGTACTACATTGTTATATTCCTTTTAATAAAAAAATATTTTATTTAAAATGTGGAATTCATTTTGAAAGATAAAAAAACCAATCATTGATATAAAAATTAATTATTATTGAGAATCATATACATAGATACATATATAGTTTTTGAGAATAATTAAAAGAATTTATAATTTATTGTATATGTACATGCATATATATAACTATAATTTTTATATTAAATTTTATTGATTATAAATTTTATTTTTCCCTTTAAAGTAAAGACAGGATTCACTTTATATAGTAGCATTGAATTCTTTCAACAACAAATAATCTTGTTAATATAATTGTGTGAAATTGCTACAAATAATTTGTATTCATTATTCATTATATATAGATCAATCTCAGAGCCCCTAATAAATGTGAATTAATTGACGTACCCTTAATTTTTTTTAAAATTATTATTTTGAACTTGATTGTGTAGGAAATAATTTCTTCTTTCGATATATATTTAATATTAATATATAAAATACAAGGAACTGTAGAGAATTTTCATTGGATGACTCAAATTCCTTCCTAACAAACCGGAAATTGCCTTGTCATTCTCCTATGAGCTGCTGCTCGGTTACATACTAGGTGGTAGCACACAGCAAACTAACTAGTAATAGATCATAAGACCCACAACCAAAGGTCATATATAAAGATAGATCTCAAAGGAGGTCAATTCATGACAACCTCAAAGCCTCCAACTTTAATAATTTGATTGGGCCATATATCCTGGGCAGCTGCTAAAATTGGCTATATCTAAGGAATACCTATACGTTTGACCAAAAAAATAAAAAGAATAGCTATACGGAGTCATGTGGCTAATTAAGCTTACAGCATAGCTATACGTCGTAGCCTATAATTAACCTAGTTAACAGAATCTTTAAGGAGAAAAATGAGCGTAATTTAATTAGAGTGCTTATATATATGTACATCTCTATTTGTTTTGTTATTTTGATGTTTTTTTTTTTTTTTAATTTTACCTTGTTGGTAAAAAATAGAGAGTGAAAGATTGTGTGCCCTCTAAGTACATGTTCTAGGTATATAATATGTATATAAAGAATGCAAATTAAACTAATGAATTATTTGCTTTTGTTTCTTTTTTCTCTCCAAAAATAATATTAATATTTCAAGAATATTTAAATGGTTAAATTAGGTGATTGGAAGATAAAAAGGTCTAATGTAGGAGAGTTTAGAGGTAGGACAATATAATTGTCAAAATTCGTCTTAAATACAATAGAATCTGGCCATTCCTTATATCTTTATTCATTTTTTATTTCATTTGATCTTAATTTTTTTATAGTCACATAATAGATGAGTAGTATTGTTGAATGTTGATATGCATAAAAATAAATAAATAAATAAAAGGAACGAAAAAGAGGCCCTGTGTTAGACAAACGCTTCTATATCTTGCTTCAATTTCACATGTTCCGGTAATTAAGAATCAAACATTGCTCGCACTACATTTCCTTTATTCCCTTTCATTCCTCACGAATTAAGTGGATTTGACTCATTTTGACCCATAAAAATGTGAGCCAAATTTTTATCACCAAATCCATTGGTGAATCAGATTGGGTCGGATTGGCTCACCGAGCCGAACTCATATTGACACCTCTATCTATAGAGATGTATATATGTATTATCACTCATTTGGATAGACTCTCGGTACTATCAACACACTCATGTATACCTCGACAGGGCCGGCTCAACATGTAGTGAGGCCTCAAGCAAACCTTTATTTTCGGGCCTTTTTAAATACATTAGGTGAAAGAAAGGGACCTTAAAAGTTAAAATTCATTTAACAAGGATTAACCATCAACCCTTGAGGAGGAAAATCAATTTATAAACCAATGAATTAGACCGAATTATAATAATATTTCTAATTTTTTGTATAAAAGATCTTACTAACAATCGGGGCCTAAAGCAAGGGCTTGAGCAACCTTACCCTTGGGTCGACCCTGTACCTCGATTGTATGTAAGGGTGGAAATAAATTAGACCATTCATCCAGGGCATACGACCTAGCCTATTTTAGGCCTAATTTAGCTTGACTTGTTTAATAAAAATGTCACGTTCAAGCTTTTAAAAAAAAAACTTTTTGATTAAATAAGTAAGCCTTTGGCTTTTTAAAAATTCTATTAGACTTGGCAGATTGCCCTATTTATAAATATTATTATTTTTAATAAAAATATAAGTATATCATATATATTAAGTAATATAATAATATATAATTTTTTAATTTCTTTCACTGTCCTATTTAGAGATAGACATGTTGACCTATATATTTAAATGCCCAGGTCAGTGGCCTATTTACGTTATTAACCGGCATTTCAGAGATAGACTCATTAACCTATTTAAAGGTCATAATATGACATAAGCTTTTTAAATAGGCTAGTACGTCAAATCAGGCGACTAGCTCTGAAAAAATGCCTATAATAAGTAACACGTTAAGTCTGGACCCCACAAAAATATAAAACGAGCCACTTATACGACCTACTAACACCCTTAATTGTATGACTTATGTGTCTCGATCCCAAGTTATATGCATGCCTTCTGTCCATTAACCTTGCGTGTTACTCCTTCCGATTCTATTTATAAGACAATCTTTAACTCTAACTCGCATATTAAGAAAACATGTTTTAATGTATTAGTTGATTTTAAAAAATCTTCTCTAACTATCAAAATCACAGCTATTTAAAATTAAACTCTATTTAAAAACTAATAAAATGTTTCTAAAATTTTGTAAAGGACTTATAAAAATAACCAAAATAAAATTCTCAAAAAGATTTTATAAAAAAATACGGGGGATAATATCATACAATAAAAAGCACAAGAAGTCATAAAATCTTTTCCATTGGTTATACATCGTGTGGGTGTGGCCAACTAACCTTGCGCACAATAAAACAATATGGGACTTGTCATTAATCCAACCATATGCAAATGAGTGCCTTCAACACCTACCCTATAAAAAGGAGGCTGTCTAAGGTACACAAATAAAAAACTTGTGTACCTATACACAAATTAATGTGATTCATTGGATATAAGATTATTTAAATGAGTGGTTGAGATTTATTTTACTTAATTGGTTTCAGGTATGTGTGTCAATTGTTCTGTAATTTGCAAAGAAGGGTTTCGTGTCTTTGAAATTTTATTGCTGCCACACTGATTAGTAGACTGCAAGTCTGCAACTGCAGGAACTACCAACCTTCTCTGCTTAGAGATTGCTTCACGAGTAGCCTTCAAAGCTTCCTTTTTCATTCAGCCTCTTCAAGAACTTCCTCCTCATTAAGCCTCCAAAGCTTCCTTCCTGTGCCTACACAAAAGAATCAAAGCAAAAATAACAAACAAAAGCACCAAAACAGACCCAATTACAATTCCAACAATAGCACCACCAAATAACTTGCTCCTCTTCATCCTCATCCCTTCATTGTCCCCAACCACATTGAAATTAGTTTGAACCCTGCCATCGTCATTCACATTCACATGTTCAGCTCCGAAATCCCTTTGAACTGGTTGAATCAGGTCTTTACCGGCAAAGGCGTGGAATGAAGTTTGTTGGCGGTGGCGGTTTGCGGGATGAAGGCCTCAAGTGTGGCGGTCACTAAAGGAGGTGCGTCGCGCGCAACCGCAGAGCGACGGTGGCAGATCTTGACAAACTGCGACAACTCTCTTTCTCATCTCTTTCGCTCTTTATCTCTCTTTCTTTCCCTCCATATGCTGATTCACAATTTTGTTGCAGGTGACGTGACCGTTTGCGCACCTGTTGCGGCTGCGCCAGCGAAGATATAGTCGTGCAGTAGTCGTTCTGCTGTGAGAGAGAGAGAGAGGGATGCCTGTGGCCGCACGCCGCGGGGATGAAGAAAAGGGTGCAAGTAGTTTATGGCCGCTGAGCCAGCAAAGAAGTTGCAAGAGCCCCTCCCTAAGGCGTTGAAGCGGAGACTAAGGGTGTGGAGGTTAGGGAGCTTAGAGAACACGCCGTCGGGAAGGTCAGCGGAGAGGGAGACGCTGGGGAGGTGAAGTCGGGTGACGTGGGTGGTGGGTGTTGTGAGTAGCCTGACGGCGGAGCAGAGGAAAAAAGGGCGGCGCGCGCGAGTGAACAATCTGTATCGGCAGAAGGGAGGAGAAGAAGGAAAAAAGACAATTGTTGGGAAAGATGGAAATTATGTAATTTGTTAAATTTAGTGCCTGTTCTGCAAATAGTAAAACCTTTCAAACAAAAAATGTAAAACCCAGGAAACCTGCAGCTGCAGGTAAAATGACTTGTGTATGGGTGCACAAATTTTTAACTTGTGCATCTTAGAATTACCCCTATAAAAAGGTCTTTCATGCAAATAAATTAGATACACATTTCCATTCCCATATATATATATATAGTTGAACCTTTGCCAAAACACATAAATATTGTGTTATTCACTGGATCGAGTACGAGAAGATCACCATTGAGCCATGGCCACCGCACCAAAATATATATCCTTCCATAAATCCACACCAAGAACACAAATAATGTGTTTGTGTTTGTGTTCTCTGAAGTTACCTTGTGAGAGAAGTGGCAAAATGTTACTTCTAAACGTGTTTGGGCTATATATGTATATCAACAAATTAAAAACCAATAGTACTTGAATTAATTAAGATATGGTTATGCAGCAAAAATATATATATATATATATATATGTGTGTGTGTACTCATCTCAAATTCTTAATAGCCTTTTTTTTAAGAGACTAATCTTCTAAAATATAAGTAGATGTTAAAGTCTCAATTTTTTTTATATATTTCAAAATGATTAATTAATTACATACAACAAAAAACATACAACAATTTATCCAACACATTTTTTTCTCTATCTCTCCATCACATCACCTATCATATTTCACATTTTTTTTTCTCTTTTATCTTTCATGCATGTATATGCTATTTATTTGTTATACAAATAACATTCATTCTATAAAATTAATTTTAAATTATATATTGTTATCCAACATAATTCATAAATAGTGATTTTCTATTATTGATTTAAAAATCTATTAAACTCAACCTAAATCAAATCGACCACGTATAGAAATGGAATGGAAGGTTGGTAACAAAATCAATGAACATTATCTTATGATTACAAATAGATTAGCAGTACAATATGATTCACACTTCACACACCAACACAACACAAATTGAAACAAGTGGTTAATTAATCCTTGTAAGTTGTAAGATTGTAACCAAACAAGAGTAGGGACAAATATAAAGGGTTAGACAGCTAGCATTGTGGTGGTGACTCGTGAGTCACATCAAACGTAAAGTCCAAAATGTCAACAAAAGTCGCATCACCGTCCAATCCTTACGCACCGTTGACCCATGAACAGTGTGCCAGAAATTATGAATGAATGAATGAAAGAAAAGGATAATAAAGCAAGAATCCACTCAAATCCAGGAACCAATATCTCTTCCTCCACCTCGGCATTTGTGATAAATTCCTCATCATCCCCTATGTGACAAATTAACAAATTACTACTACAAGATTTGTTGGATTTCATAAAATCTTGTTTTTTTGTTTTTGTTTATGTTTTTATTAATAATTTTAAAATATTGTTTTATTTTTTTGGATTTATATAAAAATTATAAAATACTTCAATAATGTCTTAGCATTCTTATTGAAAAATAACTTATAAATAATATAACATTAATTTATACAAAAATTAAAAAAAAAATCTTAAATGAGCTAACAAATTTAGGGTCTTTTTGGTTTACATTTTCATTCCATGTTTCCATTTTCTGTTTTCATTCTGTTTCCTATTTTCTGAAATTTCATAAAGGAAAAACTGGAAATGCTGGAAACGATGATTTTTTGTTTCCAGCATTTTTAGTTTTTCCTTTGTAAAATTCCAGAAAATAGGAAATGAAAATGCAAATCAAACAGGCCCCAAAACTTTTAGTATTTTCAAAACACTAAGGACTATGAGGCATTTTTTATAAATTAAGAAAAATATAAGATAGGTGTATGCATGTGTATGTAAGACTGTGAAGATGACCCTTATGGAGTGAGGCATGGCTATTTTCCTTGAGATGCCTATAAGAAAACAGTTTAATTAAGCGTTTATAAAATAAACATAAATTGAATAAGTTTTTAAGAAAAAATGGATGAAATTGAAGCGGAAACATGATACTTAAATTGTGCATAATTAAACTATTTTGAGAAAGTTATTAAAATAAATTAAAAATAACTTATCAACATGTCATAAGCTATTTTCACAAATTTACCTAAACACTCATATATAAGTGTTTTAGTCATATATAAAATAAATTCAAATAAGTTATTCCAAACACTTCCTTAATCACTGATCTTAAGAATTGAACTATGATGCGCGGTAAAAGATATATACAGAGACAAATTGGGGGAGATCGACGACAAACAATGCGTCAAGACTACTAGGCTAGCTCTAGCTTTCTTGGATTCACATTTAACATTACTAAATTTTTAAGAATTGAAATCATTTTCATTAAATATATATCATAATTCATACCTAATTTATTTACAATTATTAATTTTATTTAATTATAAACCAAATACATGATATACAGCAAAAAACTGCTTTAGATAGGTAATAAAATTAAGATATTTGTACCCCATTTAGTAGGAGACAAATAGGGAGGGACGAAAAAGAATTGAAAGATCTGAGGAGTGATGAAGAGATGAATGAAAAAAAATGAAGTAAAAAATAAAATTAGGCGTAAAAAAATAACTGTCCATTTATGATTGTTGAAATGCAAATGATCTCAATGTGTTGGATGGAGTAAGATGGGATTTTATATTTAACATAAATTTAAATCTCCACTTATATCTGAGATAAAGTAAATATAGATTTTTTATAAGTACTCTTTAAATTTAAAGTCTTTTCCTATTTTGAACAACACATTCCTGTTATCCTGAAAATTTTATAAAAAAAAACAAATAATTGTATCTGAGTTAATACTTATTAGAGCACGTGTATTTGATATGTAAAATTAATGCACAAGTTATCTGAAAACTGAAATATTAATTGAAAGCTAATGAAATTAATTGAAAATTAAAAATTGATTGAATTGAAAATGTTTAATTTAAAATTGATTGAGAACTATAAAATTATAGATACGTCCATCATTAATTATTTGACCAGAATTTAAAATTTAATAAGTATAAAAAAATTTAAAGATAAAAATGTAAAAAAAAAAATCATTTAATTAAGCTAGGAGTTGAAATTTAGAAATAGTACATGCATAGACTAGCATTTGAAATACTAAAAAACATTACTTCATCAAATAAAGTTGGAAGGGTTTGACTTATTTTTTGGCTAGCAGTAGCTTAATTTTAACTAGTTGATGATGACACACTCTTAATTATATTAGAAATATAAAATAAATTACATGCACATGACTATCATTATAATTAGAGGCCTTAATAGCTAGTTACAATAAGACTAATAATTTGTTTGAACGCCGGAAAAAAAATTAAAAATAAGTTGGAAAACATTAATGCAAAGGACGATCATTAACCCTATGTTTGGTTTAAAGAGAGAAATAGAGAAAAAAGAAATAGAAAAGAGAGATAAGGAAAAGAGAAATAGTAGAGAAATTAAGTAGAAATAGAGGTTGTTTGGTATTAAAGAAATATGAGAGAGATAAAAGAGAAATTAATTTTATAGTTGTTTGGTTGTGGAGAAATAAGAGAGAAAGAGATGTGTAAAAAGTTAAAAAGAATAAATTAACTTTCACAATTTTGGTGTAAAGAGAGATAAATATACAGAAGGGTAGGATAGTAAATTCATAAATCCACCTCATCTCCCCTCAATTTCTCTGATGTTGTGAGGAGAAACATAATTATGTAGGACCCACTTTAAAACTCTCCTCAAACTATGTCTCATGTATGACCAAACGAAGTGGTTGTGATAACTCGGTGGTATTTCTCTCTTGCGAAACTCTCTCTTTGCTATCTCAAAGTAAACAAACAGTGTAAAGAAAATGGTAAAATTAAATGACAGAATGTTATGTTATTTGGATAAAAAGAAAGAAATATAAGAGCTTCCGTCTTATTTGACAGCAAAGTAAAAATATATTTATATTAAATAATTTTTATATTTTTGGAAATAATTATAAGTTGATATATAGATAGATAAATGTATCACTTTAATTAAAACTAACTTTATTTTTTATTTTTCTTACAATTAAATGTGGAAAATAATTTAATTTTTTTTATTTTTAGTCATAACTTTTCCCCCTTTTAGCACTGGCACATTAAAATATTGAGATCAACAAACATATGTGTGAGCTATTTCTTTCTCCTTGAATCCTAAAATATGTATCTTAGTTATTCCAACAGATCGAATTACTGTTGCGGATCATTTTTTTTGTGCTAACATTGTGAAAGAATTTTATTCAATATTTTGTTGTCTGAAGGGCTCAGACATTCTCATATACAGTGGGCTCAGTGCTTGATCAAACATAAATTCCTACCTTTCTTAAATTTCCTTTACCTATGCAAGCAAGACAACCTGCCAAAAAGTCCATCATCGTTGCCAATGGCAGGGATAATCCTTCCCCGATGCTATAATGTTATCCGGACTAATTTTGTTTGTATATATGTGTCAATTGTTTGTTAATATTCTAATATCGATGAATATGATCATGATTCTGACTATTTGAAACATAAAGCTTTGTGTTTGGTGCTCGATCGAGTGATATAGGAAAGAAATAATTCGTGTAAGAGAAATATGAAAAAATAAAGAAGGTCTCTTTTTTTTGTTTAAATATTGTTTGCATAGAGTTTAGCGAGAGAGAAACATCAGAGAGAGATATTGTATATCAATCTCATTTGGTTTACGGATCAAGATCTTTTTCAGCCTTTACAGTCTCTTTAGTCAAGTTTAACAATGGAACAACCAGGAGATCAATATTCGTAGCTAATCTGTAGCTATTTTGTAGTTAGAATTGGTTAGGAGGCTATAGAGATTGAAAAGGATCCTTACACCTTGGTTTACTGGTGCAAAGAAGTGAGAGTATTTTTTTTGGGACCCACTTATTTTGAAATCTCTTCATATGACTAAAGAAACTAAGGAGAGAAGATAAATTTAAGTAAAATGATATTTTAACCTAAAAGGTAAAAGTAATAGAATAAATGTTGAGGACATTTTAGTAACTCACAAAATTACTAAATTTTTCTCTTTTATTTTTACACAACCCAATAACTATTTAAATTCACTTTTCTTCTATATATCTCTCTCATATTTCTCTCAAACCAAAAAACAATCTCTATTTTTACTCAAATTAACCATACTTTCTATCTTTCCCCTCTTTCTCACTCTCCTATATCTCTTCTTAATCCAAAAAGTGAAATATGTGATTTTAGGGGGGTGGGTTTTGCACTTTTTTGGTCAGTTTGGTTGAGGTAAAGTATTGGACAAATATAGAGCAAGCAGAGGAATGGTGCAGAAATAGCCCACTTCTTCGGTTTGGTAAAGAAGTAAAGTAATGAGAAAATAAAAAAGAAACACTGGGATTCACATAGTACTTGTTTTCATCTGCATAGATGGTCTTTCTAATGGATATTTCTTCATTAAGACTTAAAGAGTATTCATGGTCTTAAAATCCTTGAGACTCAACAATAAGTATTATTTAAAATATGAAGAAATGGATCCAATGGAAAAGGAACAAAGAAAAGGGAATCAACAGATAACACAAATTCGGAGATATACTTATTTATTTATATATATATATAAATAAAGGACTATCTTTCCTTTTAGGAGTCAAGGGTGAAATGGATACAAGAATGAAACTCAAATTTGAGATATTTTGTCGTTGTATTAATAAAAATAAGGACAACGGATGGGATCCATAGTTTATTGTAATTAGAAGGAAGAAGGGTGGAGGAAGTACAGCGTGGAAGAGGCAATGAAGGATCACTTGAAACCACTATACCATTGATGGGGAAAACTAGTGTTTGAGGAAAATTCGACCAAGACACGATGGGGTAAGGGCGTAGTAGAGGTGCAATCAAGAACCAACGACACCTGTCAATCCAAGGACACCTGTCAGTCTTCTAGAGAAACCAATACGCGTCACCAAGAAGGCAGTTAGCAACAAATCTGATTCTGATACTCTAAATATAATTTTATTCCTTCTTTCTTTTGTTTTTTGTACAGCTATACTCTTTCTCTTTTGTCTTTTATACAGCTGTAGGATCATAGTGTGATTCCTATAACAGAATTCTGTAATTTTGTGTGTATATATATCCCTTTCTGGGTCTGTAAAAACCAATGAAAAAGAATTAATCATTCGTAAAAGTTCATTCTTCATATTAACTTTATTTTCCTGTTATGGTATCAGAGCTCTGGTTGCTGCATTTAGCTATGGATAACAATGACGTCTCTCAGGATCCTACATCACCATATTACCTTCAACCATCAGAAAATCCATCTCTCATCCTTGTCTCTAACCTTCTTGATGGTCCCAATTATCATCAATGGTCACGTTCGATGCGTGTAAGTCTCATCTCCAAAAATAAGGTCGGATTCATAGATGGGACTATCTCTGCTCCAGCTCGTACCAATTCTATGTATTCAGCATGGGATATTGCTTCAGACATATGGTCTGATCTTCGTGAAAGATTTTCTCAAGGTGATTTATTTCGAATTGCTGACCTTCAGGATATGATTTCCCCCTTTAAATAGGGAGATTTGAACGTTACTAATTATTTCACTGAACTAAAATTTTTGTGGGATGAACTTGAAGTTTTTCGCCCACTACCTGTTTGTAATTGTGCCATAAAGTGTTCATGCACTGCTCTTGTTAATGTCAAAAATTATAAAGCACAAGATCAAGTAATTAAGTTTCTCCGAGGCTTAACTGATAGCTATTCTACAGTCAAGTCACAACTATTGTTAATGGATCCTCTTCCATCCCTTAACCGAGTGTTTTCCCAAGTCATTCAACAAGAGAGACAAATGTTTGGTGATGGAGGAGACCAATACAAAGTCATGGCTGTTGCTGCAGAGGAAATGGGCGAGGAATTGGTTTTTCTGGTTTTGGGAGAGGAAGTTTTGCTCAATACAAGACCAATTATGGTTCTGGGAGAGGAAACAATTCAAAGATATGCACTCACTGTGGCAAAATAGGCCACACCATTGACACCTGTTATAGGAAACACGGGTTCCCACCACATTTCAAGTTAAAAAATCAGGGTCAAAACCAGAATCATGTCAGTGCTGCAATGATGGATGATGAAACTGGTACTGATATTAACCAGGAAGAAGCTAAAGGGATTGGAGATAGTGTGTCAACCCAACAGTTTGTTTTTACTGAAGATCAGTACCAAGGCTTGTTAACACTTCTCCAGCAATCACAAATCTCAACCAATAACCATGTTTCAAATCAAGTTTCAATCACTCCCTCTCACCCCACGGCTGCTGCACAATCTGGTAAAACTCTTCCTCTCCATAACTCATGGGTACTAGATAGTGGTGCAACCGATCACATTTGCTCTTGTTTATCCTTTTTCATCTCATTTCATCAAATTAGGCCCATTCATGTAAAGTTACCAAATGGAAAAACAGTCATTGCTAATCATTCTGGTAGTATGTTTCTCACACCAAAACACTTTCTCCATGATGTACTATATATTCCTTCATTCACATTTAACCTTTTGTCCATTGCTAAGTTGACTGCTTGTTTGTCTCTTGTTCTCACCTTTGAGTCCACTAAATGTTGTATTCA